>CM042478.1:46890608-51690608 GCA_023621385.1 Quercus gilva
CTTTCTGGGTAGGGGAGTCGAGACCGGCCCAACTGAAGCTCACTTTGGGCCGGCTTGGCACAAACTTGGCCTAGACTGCCAGGCTTATCCACACGGCAAGCAGAGTTATTGCAAAGAAAAAGATTACGGTAGGTAGATATAGTGACAATAAAAATGAAAACAACGGAATGCAGCAGCTAATAATGGTAATGGCCAAGAATCACAACAGTAAGAGTAATAATAATAATAATGATGGCTTTCTTAAAGAAAGAACAATGGATTAGTCAACAATGGAGTTTTAATCAAAATAATCATTCGGTAAAGAGAAACAAGTCCGTGATGACGATCCTTCGAAGAGGAAGAATGTTTCCTCCCAATGAGATTAACCTCCCAGGAAAATATCCTGCCGTGGGGATTAATAACTTTGAGGGAATTGGACCTAAACGTTGGATGTTCGAAGAAAGTTTCCGCTTGCTTAATTATTCCTTAGAGAGTGTGATTTTGAGGGAGAGAGGGGAGAAAAGATCTATTGGTGCATGCCTTTTATCCTCACGAGTTGTTTTCTTATCTTTTTCTTCTTTTTCTTTTCTTTTTTCTCTTAGTTTTCTTTCTATAGCTTTCTTCCTCTGTTTTTCGGTCTCTTCTACAGGGCACGGCAAGGCTCCTTTTATAGGGCCTGCCGTGGTTGTTCTTTTACCAATTCACCCCTTAACGGCCTTTGTCTGGTCTGGGCATGCTTGCCGACCACCGTCTGCATACTGCTTACCCTTGCCAGACAAAGGCAGGTGAGTCCTGTTCCTGTCCGCCGTGGCACTGTTTTCCTGCCGTGGCTTTAAATGCTCTCTCTCTCTTCCTATGGCATGCACCTAACGTTCCCTCCCCAATCTTACCTCTTTTGGGCGGTTTGTCATCCCAGCAGGACATACCTCCCAAAAGGGTTTGGGCAGAGACCGTGAAATAGAACTCTTCCCTCCTCCCCACCACCAAACCGCATCCCCCTTTACCTCTTTCCACTGACCCGTGGCCCCACCATGACCCATATTGGCTGGGTACAGGCTGGTGACGCCTGGGCTTTGCGCATGCTTTCCTCTCAAGTATGTTTGAAAAAGGGCCTGCCTGCGGCCCATTTGTTTGTTGGGCTCTGAAGCTTTACTTGCGTTTGCATGTCATACTTCTTTATTCTCTCTCGCGGGCTGGAGTGTTTTCTTTCCTTTGGGATTGGGCCCTTGTTAATGCTGGGTCTTCACATCTCTCCTAGCCCGTTCCCTGGTTCATGTCCACGCCTTATCTCATTATTTTAGCACTTCCTGCCGTAATGATGTGTTCCTGCTAGGCCTTTTTTAGAGCCCGCCATTCCATTCTTTCCCCCAGTGACTCAAGAGAGTCTGCTGGTGCTTTTTACTCGTGGGCTCTGTTATCCCTTTTCTTTTTCTTTTTGGGCCTGCGGCCTTTTTACTCCCCTTGGGCTTCCTCGGCCCATTTTATTGTTTTCGGGCTCCTTTGTCCCATCGCATTCTTTTGGGCATCCTTGGCTCGCTTCATCACTTTTGGGCTCCTTTGTCCCGTTTCAGTTCTTTATTCCCATGGGCTTTTACTAATTTCATTGGGCTTCCCCGGCCCAACTACTATATACTTATCCTTGGGGCTCATGGGCTTGCCATCAACCCCTACTCTCTTTGCTTTCATTACTTCGGGCCTGCCACGGCCCTTTTTTGCTTTCTCATACCATACATTGCCCATGGGTGTCATTTCTCTCTTTCCGGGCCCTTTGGGCCCATTTGCTTTCTCGAGACCCATCTATTCATGTTATGGACCTGTGTTTTATTCTTCCTGTTGCTAGCCTGATAGTCTTATTCTGTGCCTGCCACTCTCACTGTCTGTCTTGTTGGGTTGGGCCGGCTTTACAAAAATGACCCTCAACAATATCCTCATTGTAAATTTTGTTTAAATCCAGCTAAAATAAACTTGAATATGATCACCACTTTCACAATATTTTCACAATAACTTCATAATAGAGATTAAGTAACAAGTTGTAACTAGTTTTTATTTTGACCCACAACTGACATCACTTTTTTACCTTTTTATTTTTTACTTATTTTTACTTACTTTTAATAGCTTGTCACTTATATTTTGTTGTGAAATTTTTGTGTAAGTGTTGTATCAATAGAACTACTCTTAAAATATTTAGTTTTATAATAAAGAAAAAATTGTTGCAAATTTTTGCTCATTCGTTAATAAATAAATAAATAAACCTTCTATTTGGGACTTTGGCTTACTTTTCTATTGACAGCAAAATAAAGTTGTTTTTCCCTACACTTTTCTTCTTCAACACCAAAAAATTACACTATCATTCCAACCAATATATCTATATTTATATCTATGATTATTAATTTCCTCATTCTCTTGATCTCTCTTTCTCCCTTCTATTTTTTTCTTAGCTTTTATCTTTGTTTGATCAAGTAGTTTTCTTGACTTTTATCTTTGTTTGCTCCAATTCCTAAAGAGTGATCACGTGTATGGTTAAAAAATCATACACTTTTTATTTTTATTTTTTATTTTTTTTGAGGGAGTAAAAAGTCATACACTTCAAAAGCAAAAATTTATATCAGTTTTTTTTTTCTTAGTTTCACATTTACTCCTAGTCCTACTCCTAGGTTTGTTATTATTCTTCTTTATCATATACTATTTTTATTTAATTAATATTACATATAAATATAATAAGTTATTATGCATTCAATGATTGTTGTTTTATTAATCTTTTAACTATTAATTAATTTTTTAGACTATTATACAATATAGTTTTATTGTATACTAAATTGTATTTATTTTAGATTATTGTATATAATATGGAAGTTGTATATAAAAAAAATTAATCATTTTATTTTTTAATTGTCTCCATGAAAAATTCCTAACTTCACCACTACTGACCTTCTAGAAAAAAATTCTAAAGCCATCAATGTGCATATACATGTAAATGTATGTAAATGGTTTGACTATTTCTTAACTTGTTTATCAATATCATAATTCGGCATCAAAAAAAAAAAAAAAAAATAATAATAATAGTAATGATTGACTCTGTCCCGGTCCAATATGATCATCTATGTCCACATTGCATTCGCTAGTAGGTTTTTTTTATTTTAATTTTAATTTTTAGTGTATTCCAGATTCAGCTGGCGCATCCCCATCACCACGCGGCAACTTAATAATTGGAGGGCCGGTTTTTTTATTTATAGAAAAAAAACACGATTTGTACAGTAAATATATAATACATATTCTAGATATCTGCAAACATATATATATATATATATATAATTCTAGATATCTGCAAAAACACACACACATATATATATATATATATATATATATTCTAGAAATCTAGTGGAAACAAAGAATAATGTTGACTATTGGGGCAACAAAAATGAAAAACTAATCTTCCAGATGGCATCTCTTTTCCAAAGCACACATTTGTTAATTTGTCTCCTTGTGACTGTTTTCAATTGAATTCTGCTTAAGCAGTTTCGTTCATTCGTTGTTCGTTCTGTTGTCAACAACCCTATTTATGATTTTGATTGTGAATTTCTATCTTGATTAGTTTGATCGAATTTCATCTATAGCTTTCCACATTTAATTTCCCTCTTGTTTAATAAGTTGGAATTGAAGCTGAACTTCCTAGTTCCTACCCACTACTTGTTTATGGCTCAATAAGTCACCATTTGGTTGAGGCTAATTGGAAGAAATTTTTTATAGGATGTGAAATTTTGAATTCCTGAATATTTGTAATAGTGTTCAGCTTGCCCTTAGTTTTTAATTTTATTTTTGGCTTCAACATATATCAAGGATAGAATAAGTTGGTAATGTTTGCTTTCTAAAGTAATGACTACGCCGACTTGCCAAATTGTTTTGTGCTGTTATCCACAAGGCTTGGAAGCAAAATTTACATATTATTAATTTACTCATTATCAAGGTTAATCAAATCGCTTGAGAATCACATCTTTAATAATATAGTATTATTAATTTTTATTAAGAATTTAATCAAACATCATTGACTTTGACATTTTAAAATTCTTCTAGAGCAGAAAAACAAGAAAGATTGGTTTGCTCAAAATATGAACAAACATCGCACCCAAACTTTCAGGTTTGGCAAACAACTCCATGTTCCATTGACAAAGTTTAGCAGACAATTTGATTGCATCCAAAAAGTTAGTTGGATCAGTACACGTTCTCAGCTATATAAATCTATTAAACCATGCAAGCATGCATGCATATCTTGGCATTAAGTAAAACTTAATACAAAATGATATGTATGTGGTCACATTTGATCTATCTCATCTTCTCAATTCGACCCAGCTTGAGCAACCAAAGAAAGGTGACGATGACTTCATGTTAGCCTATCCAAAGACCACTCAAGTCATTAATTAATCATATAATTAATATAGAAAAATCATATCAATAATTACAAGTTACAACCATTACTTCCCATTAACCATGATAACATAGACTAGGATTCAATTCTTAGGTGCTTTTGGAGTATCGAAAAATAGTACTTCTTCCTTTCATATTTATGGTGAAACCACCATGAATTTAATGAGTGGACCCTATAATAAATGTGAAAGGAGGAAGTATCATTTTCTATGCTCCGAGGATATCTAAGAATTATTCCTAAGAAAGAGCTTCACACACATATATACTTAGATTAAACTATAGTAGAATTTCATCTAAGGAAAAAAAAAAAAAAACAGTTGAGATCTTTCATAAAAAAGATCTCATAAAACAAAGAAAAACCCCGTAGGCGTATGACATTTGAATTGGCAAAAAATTTCTTAAAAAAAAAAAAATTTACTGATTTAATCATTCGATGATCAATATGACCAGCACTTCATTGGTGTCCATAGTCTATGTAAGCTGTGCAACCAATTAATTTAATTTATCATAAAAGATAGCAAATTAACTCTAAAAGGCGTATGTACAAGGTTATTGGCTTTAATCCAAAAAGTTTTATATATGCTTCCTACTATGTCAATAAAGTTCCTATTAATATAAGATCTATCATGGGAGAAATACTTCCTGACTGAATATCGATCATGAAGATTCATTTTAACTACAATGATAATTTTCAGGCATCAAGTAATTATCTCTACTCATGAATTACATTATCTCTTTTTCACAGAAGTTACATCCAAACAATAGTTCAAACGTGCTTTTCAAGTTGACAATCTGATACATTAATTTCCAACACCGTGCCATTTCCGTTAATTAGCTGCTGCTGCATTCAAATTTGCTTTAATTTTGAGTTGGCCCTGATAATTAAGTGTACTACTAAGACTAAAATGACATGGAAAAAAGGAAATATTGGGTCCTCGCATGCATGCAACATATGTACTATATACTATGCATGGTAATGAACTATAGTACCTAAAAAATGTATCATGGGGCACAAGGAGAGAGAAGGAAATTGTAGGCCCTTGCATGCATGCAATGTACTATATGGCATATACTATGCATGGTGGTGAATTAACTATATATAGTACTTAATAATATATCATGGGGCACGAAGAGAGAGAAAAGGAAAAAAGAAAAAATAGGAAGAAATGCAATATTTGACAAGTCTTTTGAGAGAATAGTCTTAAGATTCTGTGAAACTTTCACATCATAGAAAAAGAAAGGGCTTAGAGGCCATTATATCCCTTGTACAAGTAGCAAAGTAACCTCGATGGAGAATGCAACAAATTCAACGAAATTAGTGTGTGTTTATTTCAACATTTGGTAGGAATAATTGGTTCAAAAGGCCCCTACCAATCAAATTGTTAATTTAATGCAGAAGATATTAGTGTGTGTTTATTTCCAAGAATAAAGCATCCATGTTTGACTATGTTTCCCATTTTGAGGGAAGAACTAAATGGAGTCGATCAAAGAAATGAAGCTATTGACCCTACAGTAAGAACATATGCAATAATAACAACAATCAAGTCCTCAAAATTTTAGAGTCGGTCATAGTCTTTTTTGAAAAACATGCCACATCCATTTACTACTCTCCGTATGTGTCTTTCTCGATTAATAAGTATCAGCTGCTTCCATCATACATTTATACTTGATAAGGAAAAAGAAAGAAAGATATTATTATGTCTGAGTAGCTAGACTCGAGCTCTATACAAAATATTGATAATTGAAATTAATATATATAAAACCGTACTAACCAATTGACGTACGTTGTTCCCTTCAATAATCTATTTGCTATGTCTAACACAAAGAAAGAAAAATATAAAAAGTCTAAAGACAAGTCAAAGACTCTCTCTCTCTCTCTCTCATCTCAACATCAACTAAAGGTTTAACATTATTAAAATAAATTTTACCTTCCGGTAATTGTAAGGTTGAATTTAATTAACCATCTTGTTGGCTTTATTCCGTGCCAATTTGCTTGTAATTTAAGCACTTAGTAACCCTGTATTTAGGTGGGTTTATTGTAAGGGTAGTGTGTGAGTGAAGAAAAGCTCAAGTATGTGTAAGAAGACAGAGATTTGCAGCTAGGACTCGTGGCTGACTCGCGACTGGCAAGCCGCCAATTGTAGGCACGTGAGATGCACACAGAGGAGCTGAAGAGTCGCGCCAGCTGTTGCACTACAGGACAAAAATCCCAGGCTGGCCAAGCCGTTATCTCGCGGCTTGAACTCGCGACTAAGACCAGTCGCGAGGTCAAACCGCCAATCAGCCCTGTTTGGGAAAAATTGACTCTTCGCATTATTTTCTCACCCCACTATATATAGACCCTTATACCCACCAAATGTAGAGAGTTTTCAGAGAAAATTTTGTGAGAGAAACCCTAGAGAAAAATAAGATTACCTCATCCCCAATCTTTACCTTAAAAACTCTACAAATTCCTCTTTTCTCTTCCTCTCCATTGTTGAATCCTTGAGAGGCCTTTTTACCAAAACCTTATCTCACCACACCCACGTCTGTGAGAAGGTTTATTTGGTGCTGTTGGGAAGCAGTTAGGAAGGAACCAATATCCATTGTTTGATGCTATGGTCTAGTAGCGGAATCCGGGAAGCTAAAGAAGAAATAGGTTCGGCGTAACCTCGTTGGAGTAAGAAGCTTGAAGGGCTTAGGTACTTGGGTAGATTAGACTTGGAGAGTCTTTTGCTGTTCACGTATCCCAACTACATTTTTTAGTAGATTATTTACCGCTTGGAGGGCAGCGGAGAGGTTTTACGCCGAGGGCTTCGGTTTCCCCTTCGATAACACATCGTGTGTTGTCTATGTGTTTGCATCTTCCTTCCTTTATCTCTGCCTTATATTTATTGTTGTGGATGTGTTTATATTTGACTTAGATTGTTTATCAATTCTGTATTTGGCTTATATTCATGTTCCGCACATTAATTGTTTGATAATAAGCTCGAATTGATAATTTGTTAATTGGGGTCTAAACGTTCAGGGGTGTTTCATACCCCTTTTAAACATTCAATTGGTATTAGAGCGGGTATACTTGTTGTGGTTTAATTACCTAAGTGTAATCCCTGACCCCCTTTGAGATGGATAAGTCTCAATCTCTTAATGTACCACTGTTCTTTGACGGTAATAATTATGCATTTTGGAAAGTCCGTATGAGGGCGTTTCTGTGTTCTATTGATGATGTTGTGTGGGATGCAGTTGAAGTAGGATGGATAAGGCCAGAGGCTGCCAAGTCTACTTGGGATAAGGCTGCTCTTGTGGCGGCTAATGCAAATAGCAAGGCATTGAATGCTATTTTCTGTGGTGTCTCTCCAAAAGAATTTTACCGGATTTCACATATCACTATTGCCAAGGAAGCATGAGAAATTCTGGAGACAACTTATGAAGGGACTAAGAAAGTGAAGGACACCAAACTTCAAATGTTGACCACTCGCTTTGAGGAGTTAAAGATGAGTGAGGATGAGTCTTTTGATTCGTTTTACAGTAAATTGAACGAAGTGGTTGTTGGGAAATTCAATTTGGGGAAAAAGACGGAGGACTTGAAAATTGTAAAGAAGATCCTTCGGTCACTGCCAGAGAGTTTCCGTGCCAAAGTTACAGCCATTGAAGAGAGCAAAGATCTTGACGACATTAAGGTTCAAGAGCTAATTGGTTCTTTGCAAACATATGAGTTGTTTTTGCCCACACAGAAGAAAAGCAAGTCTCTAGCTCTTAAGACAATTGATGAGAGAATGGTGTCTCATGACTCTTCAGAAGAGGATGCAGTAGACAAAGATGTGGCGTATCTTGTAAAGAACTTTTGGAAATTCTTAAAGCTCAAAAACAATGGGAAATCCGATGACAAAGGAAAATTTCAAAGTGCCGGAAAAGATAAGAAAGAGTTCAGAAGAAAAGAGGGTGGAGATTCCCAATCCTCACAAGGAATTACATATTTCAAATGTAATGGACATGGGCACTTTAAAAAGGAATGTCCCAATTATTTAAAGTCGAAGGGAAAGGCCTATGCCATTCTTTAAGTGATTCAGACTCATCAAATTCTGACTCTGAGGACAGCTGTGATGGAGAAGGAAACTATTCCGCATTTATGGCTATTGAGCATGTTGAGTCCTCGAAGGACCTGAATCAACTTGTACAAGAACTTGGAGAACACAGCGATGATGAATCCTTAGGGATTGTTGAGGAATCAGATGCTGAAGAGGATAGAAATACAGCTAGTCTTCAAGAGAATCACACCTTACTTCTTGAGAGATTGAGAGAGTATACAAGGGTGGCAAAGGCGGCTGTGAAGAAGATGAGAAAAGCTGAGGAGGACTACAAAAGTCTCCTGACTAGATATAAGGAGGCAAAGTGTGAAATTGAGACACTAAATGGTGAGCTATTTGAAGCTTATACTAAAGTAAGATTTCTTGAGCAAGAGATTGTGCAAGCACAAGCCAAGGTAGAAAGGGTCTCCTCCAAGAAGCTGGAAGATGTTATTTCATCTCAAAAACACTTCTCAGATAAGTCCGGGTTGGGATATACCGGAGGAAGTAGCTTGTCGGTCAATGTCACCAAAGAAGTGAAATTTGTAAAGGCCAAAAAGACGGTTGTAGAAGAGCCTATTCCTGAGAAACTTAAGGCTAAACTGAAAAAGAAGGTGGCTGATCAATGGGTGTTTAATAAGTCCCGTAATCAATCAGAAGGTAGAGTTGAAGCTAGAGGAAGATCTCTTTCAAGACCACAACGGGGTCCTAGAACAGATTATGTGTGTCATTATTGCGGATTGCAAGGACATACTAGACCCAACTGTCCAAAGCTGAGAGCAGACAACAATGCAAGCGCACCTCGGTCACGAGGAAGAAGAAATGACAAGAGGTCTTGGGGTGGTGAGCAACCAAGAAGTCAAAACTATGATCTAGGAATGATGGATGTGATGAAGATGATTGGTGCCTTCACCAATTGCCTGGAAAGCTTCACCTGAAGGTTTGAAAGTCCTAACTCTCGTACCCAATCCGTCAAGGATATCACCCCAAATGCACATGACGTGTGGGTGACGAAGGGTACTCATGCATAAGCATTACAACATGTCCATGCATTAATACTTCTCATATTGTGTGTATATGCTTGGTTATTTTGCTTCTTGCAAGTTTGAGTTGGAAGTTTTCGTTTGTGAGTTTTGCTTAAATTGTCTTTTACTTTGCTGATTTTGTTTTGATCAATCTTTATTTTTCTTGTGTCAAAAATTCAAAAACACATAAAAAGTAGAAAATCCAAAAAGTTTGATCAACTTTGTTGAGTTTTGTCTCAAAGCATGTTTTACCTTGTACCTTTGTACTAATGGCCTTGTGCAACTACGAGCTTAACTTGTTCCCTTTGCACTCATATCATTGTGGGAGAAATTTTGAAATCTATGTGACTGTTGTAAATAGATCTTCAACCTTGTCATGAATGATTAGTAAATGGTTTTGTTGATCTTGAGACTTATGCCTATATATCTTCCCACTCTTTATTTTTTGTTTTTGCTTAAAAGAGCTCTCTAAATGTAAATCTCCAAATGAAAAGAGATATAGAGCTGTAAAAGCCTGTCGCACATACTAGTATTTGACTAGGAAAAAGGGAAAGCAACCAAAATAATATGTATGATGCCCAAAAAGCCAAAGGCTAACTCATTAATTGAAATATCAAAAATTTCAGGCATCAATCTCACAATGAGATTCTTTATTCAAAAAGTGCAAATGATATGATGTATATTGGAGCCAAATGAAAAGTTTCAAAGAATGTAATCAAGTTCATGTGAGAGGTCATATATGCATGTTTTTATAATTGAGATAGGCCACATTATCTAGTGCTAGTTGTGTATGCCTTGATTGAATTGATCATTGAAGCTTCACATTGGACTAAGGACTATCTTATTTTTGATATCCACACACAACACACAAGTCTATGTTCAATGAATGCCATATTCATTTGTGTGATTGTACTTGATTAAATGTGTTTTCACATGCTCAATCTTTGTTTGATTAAACATAAAAAGATTTTTGAGTGTTTTAGCTGTTTTGGAAAGTTTTTTTATTTTTACAAAAATGTCAAAAATTTCAAAAACAATTTTGTCCTGTTTTGGCGACTCAGTAGCGAGTCAATCCAGTCGCATGCCCCAGTCGTATGCTCGCGGGTATGCCTTGGCGACTTATTTGCAGGTGGAAGGTCCAGTCGTGAGGGGTACATAGAGATTTTCGCGACTTATCTCGCGACTCCCTCGCGGGTAGATCTTCCAGTTGCGAAAAACACTTAGAAGATTTTTCAAGAATCTTGGTTTCATTGTGTTTCGCAGCTTACCCTAGCGACTTACTAGCGATTTGATCCAGTCGCTAAAAATGCGTATTTTGCGTCCCTTGAAAATTAGTTACTGTTCATTGTCTTCCCCATTTCTCTCTCTGAAACACTCTGTGTTCACTCTTGAGAAACCTCCATTTCTGCATTTTTTTTCTCAAATCTTCAAGAAAAAGGTATGGGCTTTCTGTCTTTCACTTCAGATTTCATGATTTAAGTGTTATATTCTTGAATCTGTGTGTTTTGATAATGGATTGTGTTTTGGGGGTTCGAACATGTTTTTGCTCAAAAATGCTAGGTTTGGTTGATTGGGGATGTTTTCTCTTCTTGCTGAATATGCTTAGAATCATGATTTTGCATCTTTGTACTAGTATTTGGTCTGAACCTTTCATGTTTGAGAGTTGTTATACCCTTTGGGTATATGGGTTTAGGTTTTCTCTGAATATATGTTTGAATGTTTCAGTTTATCTGAGTTTGTGAATTTGTTTAACTCACAATGTTGTGTTATCACATTTTGTGTGGGTTTCTGTGTTAAGGGTATATCTTGCACTTCTCATACTCATTCAGACTTGTCTCAGTAGCATCCACTCTGTCTGTTTAACTGTGGTTTTTCACTTTCCTTATATATTATTTAATGCTTGCTCTAGTCTGCATCTATATTGAATGATCTTATTTGATTTGTTCTACACATCTCTGGTTATCAATTGCACTTGATTTGTGGGTTGGCTTATCACTCTGTTATTGTCATTGTAACTAACTTGTTACTAATGTGTGTGCATTTCCACATATTGTGTTTCTGCTCTTGTTGTGGCCTTTTCTGCTTGATTACAGATGCCTCCCACACCTTCAAAGAAGAAGACTCCTGCCAAGAAGGCAGACAAAAGGTTGAAAATGGATCACAACCTGTTTAGATCTATTCAGCACTTTGAGAGATACAGAGATTCCTTCATGAAAGGAACTATTATTCAGGAGAGGTTTGTGGACTTACATGACTTGAAGGACACTTTTGTTCCAGAGTGCTTTGAGGGAAGAGACTGGGATAAACTATTAGGTGATTTACTTGGAGTGTGTGAGCCACTGATAAGAGAGTTTTATTCTAATGTCAAGATTAGAGAAGATGAGCTAGACTGTTGGATAAGAGGAAAGGAGTTCACCTTGGATGCCCATGACATTGATGAGGTACTTGGGCTTGAGGGATTAGAGGAGTATGAATTTGTCAATTACAGAGATAGAATGTTATCCTTAGACACTGTCCAGGCTCGGATTGGTGGAGTTAAAGAAGCAAGATGTCTCAACACCAATGCCTTTCCTGTTGACATGAGGTGTCTGACCACCATAATGATGTACAACTTGTATCCTATCAGAAAATTGACTACTCTTACTAATGCCAGAGCTATCTTCCTTATGGAGCTTAAGGAGAAAACATTCATTAACATAAGCTCTCATATATTTGACACAATAATGGATGAGTCCAGAACAACTTCACAGGCAAAGTTGGTTTTTCCTAGCCTTATCATGAGAATTCTCAGAGCAAAAGAGGTTCCAATTCCTCAAGATATCAGTCCTATGACTCCATTTTCAGCAATTAACAAACTAACCATTACAAGGATACAAAGTCGTCTTCCAGGTGATGAAGAGAAGGGTGACCAAGGAGAAGGTGATCCAATGGAGACTGAAGTAGAGGCTGCAGGACCATCTTCCACACCAAGAAGAAGAGTCAAGAGAAGCAGGGCTTCTACTTCATCTGCTGCACCTCCTGATGCATTTTAGATCATCCTGGAAAGGCTTGATGGACTCAGAGAGGTTCAAAACCAGCATACTGAAAGGATGACAGCAATGCAGGATCAGTTGGATGTACTTTCAGCCAAATTTGATAGCATTCACACCAACCAGGAGCAGTGACCCTTTGGCCATTCTGGTAAAAAAGGGGGAGATTTTTTTTGGGCTAGCACTTGAGGGGGAGTGCTTATTTGGTTTGGTTAACTGTTGTTATTATAGGTTTTAGTCTTGGTTTGGTTTAAACTCATAGCTCTTGAATGTTTTTTTAACACTTTGGTTTATTTATATATTGATGATGTCATTCAGTTAATTCAGCATATGTTTTAAATTTTGTACCTATGTTGCTTATGTAAGCTTTAAGGGTTTATTTCCATGCTCTTATGCTTTTTGTAGGCCTTTGTGGTTTGTACCATGCAATGCAATCTTTTTGCTTTGTAGCCTTGCTTTGTGGCTTATGTACTTGATGTTAAATGCTACGCATTTCAATTCAGTACATCGCTCTTGTGCCTTTGTGGGATTGTTCCTAGATGCATATACGTTCTATGCATTGGTTGAGTGATGAACACTCTTGTGCCCTTGTAGGATTGTTCCTAGATGCATATATGTTTGTATGCATTGGTTGAGTGTTGGATTTGCAAATGATACTCTTCAATTGAGCTTATCACCTTGCATATCCGAATGTTCATTCCTTGTGTGAACGAACATAGTGATCACTTTTTGTATAGTGATTGTTTGTTTGATCTAGCCATGATTTATTGCTTTATTGCTTAAGTCCATTTTTGCTTGATCATGCTATTATTGCTCCATATGCATTTCAAGTTTTCTACATACAATGATATTATTGTGTTGTTGTGTTTCAGGAGTTACTTGTTCATATGTTCAAGAGCTTTTCAGAATCTAGATTTAGGTGTGAGTGAGTTTTGTTCAACTGTTCCCAACTCACGCGTTAAGTCTATAGTCTATTGTAGGGTTTTGTCACGGAATAGCCAAAGGGGGAGATTGTAAGGTTGAATTTAATCAACCATCATGTTGGCTTTATTCCGTGCAAATTTTCTTGTAATTTAAGCACTTAGTAACCCTGTATTTAGGTGGGTTTATTGTAAGGGTAGTGTGTGAGAAGATGTGAAGAAAAACTCAAGTATGTGTAAGAAGGCAGAGCTTCGCAGCTAGGACTCGCGACTTGTAAGTCGCCAACTGCAGGCACGTGAGATGCACACAGGGGAGCTGAAGGGTCGTGCCAGCTGTCGCACTACAGGACAAAAGTCCTAGGTTGGCCAGGCCGTTATCTCGCAGCTTGAACTCGTGACTAAGACTAGTCGCGAGGCCAAGCCGCCAATCAGCCCTGTTTGGGAAAAACTGACTCTTTGCATTCCTTTCTCACCCCACAATATATAGACCCTTATACCCACCAAATGTAGAGAGCTTCTAGAGAGAATTTTGTGAGAGAAACCCTAGAGAAAAATAAGATTGCCTCATCTCCAATCTTTACCTTAGAGACTCTACAAATTCCTCTTCTCTCTTCCTTTCCATTGTTGAATCCTTGAAAGGCCTTTTTACCAAAACCTTATCTCACCACACCCACGTCTGTGGGAAGGTTTATTTGGTGCTGTTGGGAAGCAGTTAGGAAGGAACCAATATCCATTGGTTGATGCTATGGTCTAGTAGTGGAATCCGGGAAGCTGAAGAAGAAATAGGTTCGGCATAACCTCGTTGGAGCAAGAAGCTTGGAGGGCTTAGGTACTTGGGTAGATTAGACTTTGAGGGTCTTCTGCTGTTCATGTATCCCAACTACATTCTTTAGTGGATTATTTACTGCTTAGAGGGCGGCAGAGAGGTTTTACGTTGAGGGCTTCGGTTTCCTCTTCGATAACACATCGTGTGTTGTCCGTGTGTTTGCATCTTCCTTCCTTTATGCCTTATATTTACTGCTGTGGATGTGTTTATATTTGGCTTAGATTGTTTATCAATTCTGTATTTGGCTTATGTTCATGTTCCGCACATTAATTGTTTGATAATAAGCTTGAATTGATAATTTGTTAATTGGGGTCTAAACATTCAAGGGTGTTTCATACCCATTTTGAAAATTCAGTAATGAACTATTTACTTGGAGAAAAAAGACCACTACCATTATTATTTAAGGATGCAATGTGTGTGTTAGCAAGGTAGTTGAGAAAAGAGAGAAACAAAGAGAGAGATGAATACCAATTTGAGTTCCTTCTTGATCTCTAGAGTAGTCTTTGGATCACTTCTAGGAGTTTGTCATGGAGGGGAGTTGAGAAAACATTTTTACAAGGATAGTTGTCCCTTGGCTGAGAACATTGTGAAGGAAATCATTTGGAAACGTGTGGCAAGCAATTCAACTTTGCCTGCCAAGTTTATGAGGATGCATTTTCATGATTGTTTTGTCAGCGTAATTCACATCTTTTATCTTTCTATCTCTCTCCATGCATTACATTCTTGCTTATCATTCATGTCCTAAAATTACAATATTTAGAAATATAATATTTTTTTACAACTGTTGACATACCTTGTTGTGATTGATGCATAATAAAATATTGTTAGTAGTAGACTCAAATGAAAGTGATATTATCCTAATCATAACATAGGTCATATCAACAACGTTCATAGCTAACATTCATTTCTCAAACCATGAAACACATGCACTATTATATGTTTACTACACATCTAAGGTCTTGAATGGTTATAATGTATCAGGGTTGTGATGCCTCTGTATTGCTAGACTCTACAGCAAATAACCAAGCTGAGAAGGCGGCAATTCCAAACCTATCTCTGGGAGGATTCGATCTAATAGATGAGGTGAAGACATAGTTAGAGAAGACCCATCCTGGAGTAGTTTCTTGTGCAGATATCGTTGCTTTGGCTGCTAGAGACTCGGTTTCCTACCAAGTAAGTATTGGAAATATTTTAGTGTGACTTGGAAACAAAATAGCAGCATTAGTGGGATGTATTTGGTTTGAATTCTAAAAAACCATGCCAAGGCAGTAAAGTTGATGTTTTTGACCAAATTCCTTCCCATTTCAAATGGAATGGAAATGGAAAGAGTCCCTTTCATGATTAAGAGTCTATTTCCAAACATCTAATAGCGTAAAGAATATCACGTTATTTATCATTTTAAATAATGTGACACTAGATATACTTTTAGATTCGTAAAAATTTAATCCGAACAATGAAACTAATCTCCTTTCCTAGTTCTACACCTTCACTTGGTTTATGTTACTCTTTCAAGTATAAATACACACACCATTACCAATATAACACTACCTTTACTGTTCCTATAAATCAATTCTGCGAGCAAAATGCAATACCTCAAGCTCTTTCCCTTTCCCCCTTTTTTTTTCATCAACATCTTGAATTTAGCATTATGTAATCAAATGCTTGTGGAAATGATTGTAGTTTCAGAGGCCAATTTAGGAAGTACTTACTGGTAGAAGGGATGGAAGCATATCGAATATTTCAGAGGCCCTCGCCAACATCCCATCACCATTCTTCAATTTCAGTAGCCTAAAACAATCTTTTGCCAACAAAGGCCTCACAGTTCATGATCTTGTTGTTTTATCAGGTAAAGATTCTATATGGGGGAAAAAGCTTTATATAAGTTTCTAAAATGATAACACTGTTTAACTAAATCAAGGTCTTTCCCATAATCATATCGCATATGTAGATGTAAAAAGCTATGTCCTTTTGCTAGTCTTAAGTAATAACAATTTAACTCTTTAAAAATGATATCTTAAGTTGTGTCCAAATGATTAACAAATTAGTTTTGGTTAGGTGGACATACAATTGGTGTTGGGCATTGCAATCTCTTCAGCAAAAGGCTATACAATTTCACAGCAGGAAAAAATGATGCAGATCCTTCTCTAAACTCGACCTATGCTGCTTTCTTGAAAACCCAATGCAAAAGCCTCTCAAACAACATAACTATTGTACCAATGGATCCTGGAAGCACCCTATCCTTTGACAACAACTACTTCAAAAACTTGAAGCTGAATTAAGGTCTTTTCCAATCTGATGTTGCACTTTTAACCAACAATGAAGCTACCAATACTTTCGATGAGCTGCTTGACTCTCAAGATTTTTTCACAGAGTTTGGTCAATTGATGAAGAGGATGGGAGCCATTGGTGTGCTTACAGGAAGTTCGGGAGAGATTAGGAAGAAGTGTAATGTGGTTAATTGTTGAGAGCTAGTTGGTTTATTAAGTGTGACAAATAATTCGTATTTTTTTTCCACTTTTTGTGTCAATTATGAATATTTTATAAAAATAAGTTCTCTTAAAAAATGGTTTTTTTTTGGTTAGATAGAAGATACGCATAAATTAGGAATTAATAAGTCTTTTTTGAGAAACAAGAATTAATAAGTTTGTTACACAACAAACCAGCTTTATCAAAAGTTGCATGTTTTTCCACCACAAGTGGTGGTTTCAAAAATATTACAAAAGAAGAGATAGTTCCTAATCCAAGTCTTGTCAATGCATCAGCACATTGGTTAGGTTCATGGTAAACATGATCAATCAACTTGTTGGAGATAGTTTTCAATAGGATTTTGCAGTCAAGACAATAGAGGTTTCATTAATAAGTTATGACTTAATCTAATATTCATTTCATATTAATGCATACACGTATAAATGTATATATTTATGTGTTTTGAATTTTTCTTAACTTAGTATATCATTATCATAATTCAAACTCTCAAATAAAAATATGACAGACTCTTCCCTGTTTAATATATTCATCTATGTCCACGTTGCATTCAATAGTAGGTTTTTTTAAGGTGGTTTTTTTTATAGGGGATTCAGCTAAGTTCATTCCCTTCACCAAGTGGGCTAGTTATGGGAGGGCAGTTGTTTTATTAAAGGAAAATTCGATTAGTATAGTAAATAATACATATTCTAGATCACAGCAAAAAACAAAATGGAAAAAAGTTAATGGATGCTTTTTTTTTTAAGAAACAGTTAATGGATGCTTTAAGTGAATTAATTTAGGAAATATTTTTAAAAACTTTTTATGGGAAAAGAAAAAAAAAGTAACTAACATTTTGACAACTTTTTATATTTTTCATAAAATTGATATTAAAAGTTTCCTAAAATGGTCCATCAACAAATACTTTAAGAGGTGGGTTCCAGTTAACTCAATTAGTAAAGTCTCTGATGATTGAATAAGAGATCTGGAGTTCAATCTCCACCTACACCAAAAACCGTTTGGTGTCTTGGTCTGATGATAAAGAACTATTATCAGGAATGGACACCATAGGTTGAAACAAAAAAAATTCTCAAAAAAAAAAAAAAAAAATTTTTAGAGCAACAATTAACCGAAGCCATATATATTTATTCTAGAAATCTAATGGAAGCAAAGAACAATATATCTATTGACTGTTGGGGCAACAAAATGAAAACTAATCTTCTTGATGGCATCCCTTTATCAAAGCACACATTTGTTAGTCTCCTTGTAATTACTGTGTTCAATTGAATTCTGCATAAACGCAATTAGGAATTAGAACTCTAGAATGGTACTGTATTATTCCCTAGTACGGTTTAACTGTTTGTTGCTCAATAACAATAAGTCTCCTTTTTGGTCTAGGCTAATTGGAAGACATTCTTAATTTCTTATAGGATGTGAAATTTTGGATGCCAGAGTATATTTGTAATAGTGTTGAACTTTGGGTTTCACTCAATGGGATTTCTTGAATATGTCAATGCAATTTCTGCATTTTGGTACCACTATTACATTGTTTGGAATGCATTCTACTAATTCCACTCTTCAAGAAGGTGATCATTTCTTTAGAAAGCCTGTCAGGAAGGGTATTCTACTGCAAGTGGTGTCACTGGGTTCAAGAACTTCTTCATCCCCGCACTAATGTGATCCTTTGATTGAGAAGCTGCTGATTGAATTTGCTTCAGTCTTTGATACACCCTTTGGTTTGCCACCTTGTAGAGGCCATGAACATCAAATTATCTTAAAGGAAGGGATTGCCTCAATCTGTCAAAGGCCTTAAAGGTACCCTTCCAAAAAACTGAAATTGAGAAAATCATCACTGATTTGTTGGAAGTTGGTTCAATTAAGCCTAGTCAAAGTCCATTTTCTTCTCCAATATTGTTGGTGAGGAAGGTAGATGGCTCTTGGAGAATGTGCATTGACTATAGGGCTCTGAATCAGGCTACAATTATGGACAAATTCCCTATACCAGTGGTGGATGAATTGCTAGATGAGCTTGCTGGTTCCACCATCTTCTTCAAGTTGGATTTAAGGTCTGGATACCACCAGATTCGCATGAAGGAGGATTATATTCCTAAGATAGCCTTTAGAACACATGATGGACACTATGAGTTCTTGGTTATGCCATTTGGATTGACCAATGATCCATCTACCTTTTAGTCCCAAATGAATGATGTTTTTAGGCCTTATTTAAGGAGGTTTGTCCTGGTGTTCTTTGATGATATCTTAGTTTTCAGTTCTACCTTGGAACTCCACCTTAAACATCTCAGACTTTTCCTAGAGTTGCTGTAGCAACATCAGTTGTATGCTAAGAGAAGTAAATGTGTCTTTGGCTATCCAGAAGTGGAATATCTTGGTCACATTATTTTTGGCCAAGGGGTTAGTGCTGATCCAAGGAAGACTACAGCCATGGTGACTTGGCCAACTCCTACTTCTGTCAAGGCCTCGAAGGGTTTTTTGGGCTTTAGGAAATTCATCAAGAATTATGGGCAAATAGCTGCCCTTTTGACTGCATTGCTAAAAAAGAATGCTTTTATTTGGTTTGCTGAAGCTGAACTGGCCTTCACCAACTAAAAGATGCTGTTAGCCAATCCCCTGTCCTAGGCTTGCCTGATTTTAATCATCCCTTCATTATTGAGTGTGATGCATCAGGCAGTGGTTTGGGGGTTGTTTTGATGCAAAATCATAGACCAATTGCTTTCCATAGTCAAACTCTCAAAGGTAAAGTTTTGCAACTGTCTACTTATGAAAATGAATTGTTGGCATTGGTCACTGCAGTGCACAAGTGGAGACCATATCTACTGGGAAGGCCATTCATTATAAAGACTGGCCAACAAAGCTTGAAGTACATTTTGGAGTAGAGAATTGCTACTCTTGCCCAGCAGAAATGGTTGACTAAGTTGTTGGGTTACCTATTTGTGGTGGAGTATAAGAAGGGTTGTGAAAATAAGGTGGCAGATGCCTTATCTAGGAGGTCAGATTCTGCTTTTGAAGGTTCAGTTACTCCAACTCCTTCTGATCTCTCTCCATCCTTGTTTTTTATTTCTTTCCTTGTCCTTCTTGGATTGAGGAATTGAAGGATAGCTACTAACACACCACTAAGATGTAGTAGCTATTACAGCAGCTACGATTTTGTTCAGCTTGTCCAAGGTTCTTTTCATTGCATAATGGCCTGATCTTGTATAAGGGTAGGGTCCTTTTGGGTCCATAATGCAGCCTCAAATCTACGATTCTTCATCTGGTTCATGACAGCCCATTAGGGGGCCATTATAGCTTTCTCAAGTCCTTCCATAGATTGAAGCAGGATTTCTATTGGGTGGGAATGAAATCAGATTTGAAACAGCATATTAGGGAATGTGGAGTTTGTCAACAAATGAAGCATGAGACTTGCAAACTTACTGGATTACTACAACCCCTATCAATCCTTAATAAGCCTTGGTCTGTTGTTAGTATGGATTTTATCAGTGGGTTGCCTATGTCTTAGAGGTTGGATACTGTGATGGTAGTGGTAGACAAGCTCACTAAATATGCTCATTTCATTGGACTGTCTCATCCCTATTTTGCTGCTAAGGTGGTTACCTTGTTTGCTCAGAATGTCTTGAAATTGCATGGGATGCCTACTTCTATTATGTCTGACAGAGATCCAATCTTGATTGCTAAGTTTTGGGTTGAGCTATTCAAATTACAAGGGGTGCAATTGGCTATGTCTTCAGCATATCATCCCCAAACTGATGGCCAAACTGAGGTAGTGAATAAATATTTGGAATAGTATTTGAGATCATTTTCTACTGATAGGCCTACTGAGTGGTCAGATTGGTTGTATCTAGGTGAATTTTGGTTTAACCCTAATTACCATTCAGCTACTAAGTTCATTCCATATAAGGCTGTGTATGGTTTCCCACCCCCTCCCTTTCATTTGTTGGATTACATACCTGGTACAACCCAAGTAGCAGCTGTGGATTCTCTTTTACAATCAAGACAGCTTATTCTTACTTTGTTGAGATAGAATTTGGTTACTGCCCAAGCCAAGATGAAGCAACAATGTGATCTCCATAGGTCTGAGAGGGAATTCAGTGTTGGTGATTGGGTGTTTCTCAGATTACAACCCTACAAGCAACAGTCAGTGGCCTATAAGGCTTCTCATAAGCTCTCTCCTACGTTTTTTGGGCCTTTTCAGATCCTTGAAAGAATTGGTGAAGTAGCATATAAGTTGGATTTGCCTGCTGGTTCTGCAATCCATCCAGCGTTTCATGTGTCCTGTTTGAAGGCTAAGTTGGGCAAGCACAATGTGTCTATGCCTTTGCTTCCATCAGTGAACTCTCAAGACTTCCATACACCTGAGCCAATAGCTGTTCTTTAAACCAGGTCTCACAACCTTCGAAATAGGACTATTACTCAACATCTCATTCAGTGGCAGGGTGAATTTGTTGATGATGCTACTTAGGAGGACTTGTTTCGTATGTAGCAAAAATTTCCCCATCTTGTGGGCAAGTTGTTCTAAAGGGGGGAGGTGTTGTTAGGATACTGATTGTATGGTGCTTGTGCTATGCATAGTTGTGCTTTAGTGGTAATGTAATTTCTAGTGTTGTATTTCATTTTAGCTGTCAAGTCTATTGGGTAGTTAAGTTTGTTAGTTAGTTAGCTAGTACTGATGATGTGGAGTTAGTTAATGGAAGAGGTAGTTAGTTATTGATAGGGTGTGGTTCATGAGGATTGATTGTAATTGTATATAAACTGAATTGATGAATGAGAGCAGGTAAGCATAGAATCATTCCAGTTAACTCTCTCTTCTCTTCCCTAACCCTTGTTTTGTTCTGGAGGTAGTTCCCTTGAAGTAACTCTCTCTCTTTTCTCTAATTTCCATTTTCTTCATCTTCTTCCATTTTTTCCCATTCTTTGATTTAGCTGAGCTCTTAACACAACCATAAAAGATCTTACACAAATGAAAGAAAAACAACATAGATGTGATATTTGAATTGCGGAAAATATTTCTTTATTTCAAAATAATATTTACTGACTTAATCATCGAATAATCACTGACTAGCACAAAATCGATGGCCATTTATAATTTTTTTTTTTTTGTAGGTGTCTATTGTCCACATAGGCTGTACAAGCGTACAACTAATTAATTTAATAATGTATCATAAAAGATAGCAAATTGATTTTGAAAAGCTTATCAACAAGGTTAGGTATTGGCTTTAGTGTGCGCTTGTTTCCACTTTCTTGAGCCAAAACATGCTTTTTAAAATTGAAATTTTAAAATGAGCATTTGGTAACCAATTAGAAAAGCACTTTGAAGAAAGTTACGTTTTGAAATACAAAGGTTTGCGCATTTAAAGTGTGGGCAGCCAGCTCTGGCTTTTGCAAAAGCCACAACACTTTATTAATCTGAAAAGTTGTATGCTTCCAACTATGTCAAAAAAGTTCTTATAAATATAAGACCCATTAGGGGAGAAATAGTCAGATTGAATATCATAAAGTTTCATAATAAGCATAAGACCACTCATATTAGTTAATGTATAATATTATAAAGGATAAATTTTGCTCATTTACTCCAAAAATCACCTACATTAATTTATGTATACTTGTGTAGTTGCTACATAATCGTATAAATATACACTGTTACTATTTACATGTAAATATTTTTTTTAATATTTTTTTTACTCATATACAAAAAGAGATGTTTTGAGAGAGTAATAAATAATTAATAAAGAAATAATATTTTAATAAAATATAGTATAAAATAAATAATATAATATAAGTATTTTTAAAAAGTAGCTATATAAGTGTGCGTTTGGAACGCATGTTTTCCATGTGTTCCTGTGTTTGGCTAAAAAATAGTGGGTCCCATGCACTATTCATGGGACTTGCAAGTACTTTTTTAAGCAAAAAAACTTTAAAACTAGGCCCCACATCACTATTCACACATTTAAAAATTATTTTACTACAATGTTTTCAGTTTTCAGTAATAAGCGATATCTAAACAGATCCTAAATATATAACTAAAAAATCTTACATTAAAATTGACAACCATTTTAAATTTTTTATAATGCAAATGATCTTGATGGTTATCATCATTCATCAGTCGTCAATGAATCCTCCGCTAGTGAATTACATTATCTCTTTGTTTGTAGTTATATTCATCAAACATTTTGTCAAGTTGACATGCATTTTGATGTGCATGTCTAACATCGTGCCATTTCGGTTATCTTTTGTTGCATTGACATTAATTTCCATTTAAGCTGGCCTAGATAATTAAGTGTACAACAATGACTACACTGTCATGAAAAAGAGGAAATATTGTGTCCTTGCATGGAAGTAACATATATATATATATATATATATTGTAAAGTTGTAATTTACAACTATATATTTTTTTGGTTTTTATTCCGTGCCAAATTTGATTGTAATTATATTCAATCTTTAATACCCTGTATTATTTGTGGGATTTCATTGTAAGGGTTGTGTGAGAGAGAGAGAGAGTGTGTGAAGACTCAAGGCATGAAGACTAAAGTTGTTTTTGCGGGTAGCTTGCGACTAAACATCTCGCGAAGTGAAGCACGTGCCCTGCACATGACTAGAATGCGAAGAGTCAAGACAGGATGGAGACAGTTGGTTTTCGCGAGTATTTCGCGGGTAATGCCTTCCCGCGAGACATCCGTGAAACATTTTGTTTTGCTAGATTGTCCTATCTGATACACACTATTTGCACCCGCACTATATATACCCATATTACCTACATATGTTAAGGAGTGCTTCTGAGAGAAAACCCTAACCACAAACCTTGAGAGTTAGAGATTGTTATACTCACATTTCTCTACACAATTGCTTATAGATTTTCCTCAACTCCTACCTCTCCATTTCCATACTATTGAGAGGTTTGTTAGGTTCTAAGGTCTTAGGATTTTATGTATTTAGAACTCTAATTTGTAATGTTGGCAAACCATGATCAAAACAATGTATTTAGTCTAGTTTAGGCTTGCTCAAAGTTGGTAAAATATTGTAAAGTTGGAATCGAGTGACTGCAGATGCATTGGTGCATTTCGGCCTGACTCGATTGATCGAATGTAATTCTCGATCGATCGAAAATCGGCCCAGATGCGTTTTCTGCAGTAATTCCAGCTCAGCCCTAACTCTTTTAAAACGTTTAGGATTTTATGTTTTTGCCCTAGGTATATAAGGCAAAACCCTAGCCACGTTTTCAGAGTTGCACAAGTTGTATTGTTGCTCATACATTGCGGTTTTGTGTAAATCTCTTGTGAGATCTAGAGGAGCTTTCCTTTACACAAAGCTTAGGGTTTTCAAGATTGAGATTACTTCAACATCTTGATGATTAACTTGGTTGCTGCCATTGAAGCTTAAAGATAAACAAGCGGGGAGCTTGTAGCTGATTGAAGAATTCAAGAAAGAAGTAGTCCGTGGATTCGGAGCCTGCACGTGGTCGTGTCAGGAAGTTCTACTGGTTGGTAGCATTAGGAAGTCGAGCGGGGGAGCTTGTAGTCCTTTTGTAAGAACTTCAATTCTTTCATAGTGAATTCTGGTTTGCCTTGAGGATCGGTGGGTCAAATCCTCCCCAGGTTTTTCCGTGTGGTTTCCTGGGTGATCATATCTTGTGTTCTTTATTATTTCCGCTGCTTTATATGTTTTACATGCGTGATATGATTATTTGATTGTTTTAACCTAGAATTGTTAAATTTGACTAAGTAACAACTTGGTTAATTAATCTAGGCTACGCAATCTGGTTGTTTGTTTAAGGGGTCTAAACCGTTCAAGTGGTCTCAGAGCGGGTTGCCTTTTTGTTTGAGATTTTTTTTCTCTGAGCTGATCCTTGACCCCGGTTGTTATGGAGCATGGACACTCTCTGTTTGTTCCTCCTCACTTTGATGGGAACAACTATGCTTACTGGAAAGTAAGGATGAAAGCATTCCTAAAATCCATTGATGAGAGAGTTTGGAACTCTGTTGAATACGGATGGGAGAAGTCCACTACTCTTGTGAGTGAGTGGCAAACTTCTCAGAAAGAAGTAGCTGCGTTTAATAGCAAAGCTATGAATGCCATTTTTAATGCTGTTTCAATGGAGGAATTTAAGAGGATCTCTAATGTTGAGGTTGCTCATACTGCTTGGAAAATCCTCCAAACTGTGCATGAAGGCACAAAGGCTGTTAAGATAAACAAATTGCAGCAATTAACTTTTAGGTTTGAAAGCATTAGAATGTCTAATGATGAAACCTTTGATGAGTTTTATGCTAAACTCAATGATATTGTTAATTCTGCTTATAACTTGGGTGAAGTCTATGATCAACCTAAAATTGTTAGGAAGATACTTAGATCCTTAACTGAAAATTTTAGACCCAAGGTGACAGCCATTACTGAAAGCAAGGATGTGGACACCATCCCTGTTGATGAGCTTGTAGGATCTCTTCAGTCCTATGAGTTTGACCTACCTAAAGTGAACAAATCCAAATCAATGGCTCTTAAGTCAGTTGATGATGTTGATGGTAGTGGATTTGATGATGAGCACTCTATTACAGAGATTGCGTACCTTGCCAAAAACTTTAAAAACTTTCTTAGGAATACCAATAAAAAGGTAAGAGGTACTTACACTACTGAACCTAGAAATTTTAGGAAGAATGATCCCAATAAGGTTAATAACTTTGAAAAACCTAGAGAAAAAGTTGGTCAATCTTCAAATAATTCTTTGGGTCCTCAATGTTTTGGCTGTCAAGGGTATGGCCATGTGAAATTTGAATGTCCTACATTCTTGAAGACTAAGGGTAAAGCTATGGCTGTAATCCTTAGTGATAATGAGGTTTCTGATGATGAGTCCGGTTGTGACGAGGATGGAAACTTCATTGCTTTCACGGCTACTGCTACAGTCAATGAAAGCATATCTGCTGAGGAGAACCTTTCTGATGGGGAACTCTCTGAAGATGCAGATCTTCAAGAGGTCTATAACAAACTTTGCAAAATTGCTGCAAAGGATGCTATGAAAGTTGATTTAGGCCTGAAGAAAATTGAAGCCCTTGAGCTTGAAAAGAAAAATTTGCTTGTTAAACTGTTTGATGCTAATGAGTTTTTGAATAATGTTAAATCTGAAAACATGTTTTTACTTGATAAAGTTAGAACTTTGGAACATGATTTATCTGTTGCTAGATCTGCTAGTTCTAAACTTGATCACATGCTGAATGTTCAAAAGTTTTCTTCTGATAAATCTGGGATAGGATATGTTGAAAGCATCTTTGATTCTGCACCCCATTCCACTGTCTTTGTTCCTGCTTCTTCTTCTGTACCTTCTGTGAGTGAGGTTGTTAAACCTGTAGAAGTTTCACCACCTAAGAAGATTAGGGTAGATTTAAGAGAATCTAAACCTAAGGAGCCTACCAAATCCAAGGACAAGATGCATGGTAAACCTGCTTGGGTTTGTCATTACTATGGAAAGTCTGGACACATTCGTCCTAACTGTTTCAAGCTTCAAGCTGATAAGAGAGCGAAGAAACCAAAAGTGCTTGTGCCTCAAGCACAAGATCCTATGGCACTAATTGGTGAATTGGTAAAGGTGTTAAACCTTTATTTCAATCCTGGAGTTGGGAATCACTCTAATGTGAATAAGAACTCCAATGCTCGTGGTGCATCTAAAAAGTTTTGGATGCAAAAGACTCGAACTAACTGAGTCTTTCTGACATGGTCCTTGTGCTTCATTGCTCTATCCTATGTGACCATTGTTCTTTGGTTTTTGTGTCTTTTTGTTCTAGGACTTGCATTGCATTACATTCATGCATTTCATTCTAAGATTTATTTGTTTTCTCTTTTAATAATAAAAAAAAAAAAAAAAGAGAAAGCAAAAACTATGTTTGACACCATTTTTCTTGAGTTTTGAAAACAAGGTTGATCAATCTTTTTACACATGTCATGTCCTGTGTACCTTGTTTAGCTTGGATGAACTTATTTATTACACTTGACTAGTTGAAGCTTTGTAGTGCATGTTGTGTGGGAAAGATGTGTGTGGTTTCTAATCACTTTGCCTTAATCATGAAGTCACATGTTCTTTGACTGTCGGACTTGATCCTTTTGAGAAAGGCATAAATAATCATCTCACCACTGTTCACTAGCCAATCATGAACATCTTAGTGCATATCATAAGATTTTGTGCTCGAGAAAGTGTAGCACATGCATAAAAAGAACATAGGGTGTAGCCTCAATTAAATTAAAACTGGTGTGTACTATTAGGCTTGATGCCAATTCACTTAATTCAAACCGGTGTGTACTATTAGGCTAAATGCCAATTCATACATAAATAAGAGGCAATAATGCAAGAAACTTACATGATTGCAAGCTTTTGTTCTAGGAGATGTGGGAGTTATAGGATGTAACTCTTTAGGTGATAGTCTCTTTTAAATTCTATGTGATGAATTGTGTAGAATTTGTGTTTGATTGCTATTCACATATCACCTCACATGTATCTCAAGTTTTTGCTAGTATCACACACTTCACAAGTTACTCTTTGTTAAACACTATACATGCTAGTGTGTGTGTTTTTGGTCTGACCAACCAAGTTTGAAAATATCTTGAGATTTGTGCAAAACATATTTGATACTTAAGGAAGATAAATGGAGGATGATCGAAACTTGTTTTTGAGGAAATTGGGTTTAAAAATTTGGGTTTTTGAAAAAGCATTCCATTTCATACTCATGCATTTTGTTTTCATTGATCAAATGCTTTGAGGAGTTGTTTTTAAAATTGGGTTTGCATTTTTCAAAACTGTGTTTTTTCTCAAAATTTTTTGTGAGTTTCTGCCCATTTCGATCGATTCATTGTGTTTTTTGATCGATCGAAAAAGTGCCCTGGATTGTTCTAAAACGACTGTCTCATTCGATCGATCGAATGTATTTTTCAATCGATCGAAGATCGTGGAGAAACTTTTTTAAAAGAAGAAATCTGACTTTTTCAAAGTTCTATTTCAAAACTTTTTCAAACTTTTCTTTTCTCTCTTCGACAAGGCAGGCTTCCAGTCAATTTTTTGTCGTTTTCTTCCAAAATTTTTTGCAAGAAATATCTTTCCTCAAGCCGGTAAGACCTTTTTGCCCTTCCTTTTTCTTTTATTTTCATGATTTCATGCATTTTTCATGCATTTTGAGGGAGATTTTTGGACTTTTCTTTATAGGATTTTTTGATTGATTCAAGGCTTATTTTTAGCAATTGATCATTAGGTTTTTGTGGGGACACATTATAAACTTGTTCTTAATGGATTAATTTGATCAATTTTGAATTTTGTGAAAAATTGAAAATTCAAGGGTTTATGTTTGATCTGAATTGGGGCTTTTTTGTGAAATTGAGGTTAATTGATGAAATTGGCTTGTGTAATTGATGCAATTGGTTATTATAATCTGTTTTCAACGTTGTGTAATGATTAATTCATCAATTTGTTGCAAAATTTTTCAAGTGGTTTTCAAATTTTTAGGGTTTTTGTTAAGAAACTCTATGTTCAAGCCAATTTTGTGTAATTGAACTTAATTTGAACATGTTTACTACATTAGTACATGCATCATGGCATTGCATTCATTCATGCATCATATAGATTGTTATTCCATTTTTTGTGCTAACTTGCAGTTTGCCTTTGGTTTTGTTTTTTGTTCTTTTGGTTTTGTCTTTGTATCTCTGTCCTTTCCTTAGCACTATGCCTAGGAAGACTAGAGCTCGTAGGACTATTCCCTCTCGTTCTCCTTCTCCCCCTTCCTTTGACCGAGAGAGGTTTCCGAGCGAGAAAAACCAAGAGACCTATGAGAAGCTCAATCTTCAGAGGAAGATTTGGGCTGAGCGTTCAGTCATTCTAGATGAGCTAGATCCTGCCATTAGGGCAAACTTTGAGCGTAGAGGATGGTTGCCTTTGTTAGATGTGTTTGACCCTCCTCCTTCGGCTACCTTGATTAGAGAGTTCTTTTCGAACATCTCTATCCGCATCTATGATTCCAACACTCTAGTTAGGAGTTGGATACGAGGCGTAGAGTACTCCATTACTCCTCAGGTAGTGGCTGATGCTCTTGGGGTACTGCTGGTTAGTCATCCTGTCTATCCTTATACTGAGTCTCCCGAGTTGAGCGACGTTTTGTCTTACATCATTGGGACTACTGTCCAGTGGGGTTCTAATCCTAGGATCACTTCTGCTGAGCTCTCTGGGTTACATTATCTTTTCTTTAGGATAGCCTGTCATTCCATCTGGCCCATCTCTCATGTTCACACCATTCCTCTCGAGAGGTGTGTATTTTTGTACGCTTTAGTTACCGATGCTCCTATTAGTTTTCCTCATCTTTTTCTTCGTTCTTTGAACGAAGTTTATAGGAGTTTATCTACTGCTCATGCCCTTATTCATCCTATTTTCATTCATAGGATTTTACTTTATCTTGCTCTTAGTGACTTCCCTTCATCTGAGCCTGTACATGTTATTGGTCCTATAGGTGCGTCTTTTCTTAGACAGAGGGCCACTCATCTTCGAGTTGGTTCTAAACACCCTAGGTCTGAGCCATCTAGTAGTGCTCCTCCTCCTCCTTCGTCTTCTACAGGTCCTGCTGGTGAGGATATTCCTGATCCAGTTGGTGATGATGCTGCTGCTACTGATGTTCCTCCACCTCCTTCGGCCGACTTCGATGTTCGTCGTACTCTGGAGACTGTCATGACCGTTCAGGCGGCTCATGATTAGATTTTGGTGGACCTGCTGGATGAGATGCGTGCTCTGCGAGCCGACCTTGCGCGTCTTCATTCACCCTCACCACCACCTTTTGATGGCGACTCTTGATTGCCCTTTGTCATTCCGTCACAAAAAGGGGGAGTGGATATATTGACTTGTAGAAGAGTTTTTGACTTTTTGAGGAGATTTTGTAGTTAGGGGGAGATTTTTTTTGTTAGCATGAGATATTGTTTTGTGGAGTTTATTAGATTGTATCTAGGTGCTTCACTTTGTATATCATTTTTTGGGGATATTCATGTTAGGGGGAGTAACATTGATATATTGATATACATGTTTTTATTTGATTCTTGTTGTCTCATGATTCACTGCTTATTGATCTATATTTATGAGTTGTTCATTGATATATATCTTTATTTTGTGTTGTGTGAATCTTACAAGAATATTATACCTGTTTATATACTATTTTCTGTCACACATGCGTTTATGCGTTTGTTGAGTATTTCAGGAATATACAGGTTATTTCAATTGAGCTGCTGTCTACACTTGCAACCGATGGATAGTAGTTAGGATTGAATTCTAGTCTTTATGAGCATTATTTTTGTAAAGGGCTTTTCAATTGTAAACTTTGAGCTTTTAATTTGTGTTTTGTCATGGATTGCCAAAGGGGGAGTTTGTTAGGTTCTAAGGTCTTAGGATTTTATGTATTTAGAACTCTAATTTGTAATGTTGGCAAACCATGATCAAAACAATGTATTTAGTCTAGTTTAGGCTTGCTCAAAGTTGGTAAAATATTGTAAAGTTGGAATCGAGTGACTGCAGATGCATTGGTGCATTTTGGCCTGGCTCGATCGATCGAATGTAATTCTCGATCGATCGAAAATCGGCCCAGATGTGTTTTCTGCAGAAATTCCAGCTCAGCCCTAACTCTTGTAAAACGTTTAGGGTTTTATGTTTTTGCCCTAGGTATATAAGGCAAAACCCTAGCCACGTTTTCAGAGTTGCACAAGTTGTATTGTTGCTCATACATTGCGGTTTTATGTAAATCTCTTGTGAGATCTAGAGGAGCTTTCCTTTACACAAAGCTTAGGGTTTTCAAGATTGAGATTACTTCAACATCTTGATGATCAACTTGGTTGCTGCCATTGAAGCTTAAAGATAAACAAGCGGGGAGCTTGTAGCTGATTGAAGAATTCAAGAAAGAAGTAGTCCGTGGATTCGGAGCCTGCGCGTGGTCGTGTCAGGAAGTTCTACTGGTTGGTAGCATTAGGAAGTCGAGCGGGGGAGCTTGTAGTCCTTTTGTAAGAACTTCAATTCTTTCATAGTGAATTCTGGTTTGCCTTGAGGATCGGTGGGTCAAATCCTCCCCAGGTTTTTCTGTGTGGTTTCCTGGGTGATCATATCTTATGTTCTTTATTATTTCCGCTGCTTTATATGTTTTACATGCATGATATGATTATTTGATTGTTTTAACCTAGAATTATTTAATTTAACTAAGTAACAACTTGGCTAATTAATCTAGGCTACGCAATCTGGTTGTTTGTTTAAGGGGTCTAAACCGTTCAAGGTTCATAACCCAAACACTTACCACACCCTTTTAGAGTGTTCAGTGAGGTTTTGGCGTTGCTTGGAAGTATTGGAAGAAGCCAGGCTTTGGTGGATGAATTTGGGCGTATTATGGGATCCGAAGAGCTAGACAAGACACGGTTTCGAGAAGCCTTGTTGGAGTAGGAGCTTGGAGGGCTTAGGTATATCGGTTAGATTAGGCTTGGAGGGTCTCTTGCTAACCCATATATTCCAACTGATTGTCTAGTGGATCGATTACCGCTTGGAAGGTGGTGGAGAGGTTTTTCGTCGTGTTCTTTAGTTTCCTCTTTGATAACACATCGGCTTGTTATCTTGTGTTTGCATTCTTCTTCCCTACTCTTTTACCTTTCATTTTACTGCTGTGTTATTATGATTATGTGTTAGAGTAGTTTGTTTGTTTATCTGCTCGCATTTACTTTTATTCACTCGCATTTACTTTATTCCGCACTTTGTATTAAGTTAGAGTAAAATCAATCGAGCCGTAATTTAATTTGGGAGTCTAAACAGCTCTTGTGTTTCTAACACATTTTCGAGCTTTCATATATATATATATATATGTACACTATATACCTGAAAAATGTATTATGTAGGGCTGTAGGAGAGATAAAAGAAAAAAAAAAATCGGGTTAATGTATTTTAGAAAATGTTTTATGAAAAAGTTATAAAAAAAGTTAGTTATTTTTTCATTTTTCTATAAAATGTTTCATAAAATAATTTATTAATATATACTCTAAAGATATACATTAATAAAATCCAAATAAAAAAGAAAAAAGAAATGCAATGTATCTTATTATTTGAGACAGTAGTCTTTGACTAGTCACTAATCTAAGATTCTGTAAACTTTCCCATCATGGAAAAAAGAAAAGGCATGTAGGCTATCCCTTGCACAACTAGCAAAGAAACCTCGATGGAGGATGCAACAAATTTGACTAAATTTGCGTTAAATTCAATTTGTTTTCAATTTGTGTCAGCATTTGGTAGGAATAATTAATTCAAACGGCTCCCACCAGCCAGATTGTTAATTTAATGCAGAATAAATTAGTGTGTGTTTATTTCCAAGAATAAAGCATGTATGTTTGACTATGCTTCCTATTGTATTTTGTTTAGTGAAAAACAAACGTTTTTGTTTGGGAATAGTTTTTTGCTGTACTGTCATAAAATATAGTAGAAAAAAGAAGAAAAAATAAACTAGCTTATAATTAAGATCTAAACGCACATTGGTTAGCAAAGAAATGAAGCACTGACCTACACTACAGTAGGTAAGAACATATGTAAAAATAACAACAACCAAGTCCTCAAAATTTTAGAATTGGTCATAAAAGCATTCACAATGGGTCAAGGATATGCCAAATGTAACCAAAATTTAGCATTCAAGCCCAATTTGTCTTAACAGCCGAAAGGCTAAACATGGAAAAATGTAAAATTTTTTTGGCATTGTACTACAGTACCATCGTAAAGGTATGATGCTATTGTAGCACTATGTCAAAACAAAATAATAATATTTTAATCAGCGCTAAAGCTCTTATTGATATTTGGTCTGAGGTCTCTGTTCAAACGTTTTGAGCTCTCTCATCCCCTCTCTTTCTCGCCATCACTGCCAAGCTTCTCTCTTTCTCTTCGAATCACCAAGCCTCTCTTTCTCATCAAATCGCCATCGTTGTCACCAAGCCTCTCTCTTTCTCTTTGAATGTCTCTGCCGAATGCCAATTCACCCTCACCCATCTCCAAATCCCTTTACCGATTTACTCATCTCAGAAACCCAACACTCTAGATAGCTATACCCATTTAACTCTTCACTCTATCACTCTCTCTTCAAACCGAGATTCTCAAGGTTAAGGGTTTTTGGGTTTGGGTTAAGCTTTTGTTTGCAAAATCTCAAAATGAAGCTCTATTGGTGTTGGGGGTTTTGTGCCCTCTCACATGGTTTTTAAATTCGGACCGGACCGTACGGTCAGACCGGAAAAACCGCGAACCTCTCAGTTTTGCAGTTGTTTTAGCTTTAAGAACCGTTCTAGGGGAAAAAAATAGGGACCCGTGTGAACCGTGATCGGACCGTACGGTTCTGAGAACCGTGACCGGTTTTTGAGGTTCGGACGGTTCCCTTTTTTTGGCAAAGTTTTGGCTAATACTTCAGCAGTTCTTTGGGTTTTTTCAGATCTGGAACCAAATGAAAGGGAGAAAAATAAAAATAAAAATAAAAAACAGAGAAGAAGAAGAAGAAGCAGAGGAAGAAGAAGACAATGAAGAAGAAGGAAAAAAGCAATAATGAAGAAATCAACCCTCACAGCAAGCAGCCTTCACCATGTGAACCCAAGCATATGACTAACCCAAGCATCTTACTCCTCTTCTTTGTTTCGTCCTGACCTCTAGATGCGAACTTCTCTTTTGTTTTTGTTTTGTTTTTTTTTTTTTTTTTTTTTCTTTTGGCTTTCTTTTGTACCTGATATAAGTATTCAAGCTATCTCAATACTACAAGAGCCGGTGCTTTCTTTTGTACTGACTTTCAGTTTTATGAACCCAAGCATGTGACTATATTGGAAATGACAAAAGGATGGTGGAAAATTGAATTTTGGGAGTTGAGAGTGTCAGAATCTTTACAACCACACACCATATAGTCAAGTAAAGTACTTAGGCTTTGAAGATGATTGACAGCTTGTTTCTGTCAACCACTCTTTTTAAAATTTCGTTGGGCTTCTTATTGTATCAATTTTGTAAAGCTTTTAAGTCTTTATCCGGCCACTCCTCTAGCTTTTGGTTTTTGTTTTTTTTTTGTTTTCATAAAGAGTTGAATACTCAAATGGGCTTGGACATAAAACAATTGAATGAATGATCTAATGGGCTTGACCATAACTTGAGATAATTTAGACATAAACCTCTTATAAAAAGATTTAAAAAAAAAGTAAAATATTGAGTTTTATCAAACAATATTTATGTTTGCTTAAGATTTCATATTTTTATTTGCCTTATGAAAGTTGTGATATAAAAAAGACATTTGAAAATTAAATCTTTATATTTGACTATTTTAGTTCATTTTTCTACTTATATTAATTTAATATATTAATTCATATTTTAAATAATTATTAAATTAATTTTGACGTCATCACGGTTTAACCCCGGTTCAACCTCGGTTCGACCTTAAAAACCTTGAACCTCTCTCTTTTACGGTTCAATGAATAGTCCGGGTCTGAAAACCTTGCCCTCTCAGTGATTAATCGGTCTCTTATTGAATTAGTAGAGGAGGTTAGGCTATCCCCGAGTGCAAGCTTGGTGCTGACCGTAACACATTGTGAAAAATCAAATTAAATCAAAATCAAAATCAAAGCAATATACTAGGTGGGTTTTGATCAATGTATTCGAGTTTTTATGTTTGTGTTTCTTTTCTCTCTTTGCAAGAAAAAGGGGGATTTAACTTGTGTTTGTGTTTGGGTTTTGATCAAAGAATTGTTGTTGATGTTTGCAGAGGTAGGATTCAGCTTCATCACGAGGGGTTTTTGCTCTCTGTCACGGGGAAAAAAATGATTATTGGAAAGAAATAATAAAGAAAGGTTAAAAAAAATATTTTAATAAAATGGTAAAATAATAGAGTTTTGGGATGTTGGGTGTATTATAAAATGGTATGGTATAATTGATAAAATAGCTCTTTAGGATGGTAAAATAGGATGGGATGACATTTTCTATTGTGAATGCTCTAAGTCATGGCTAACATGAAAAATATGTCACATCCATATACTACTCTTCGCATGTGTCTTTCTCAATTAAAAAGAATCAGCTGCTTAAGTCATACTTGATGATAAGGACAAGAAAGAAGACATTGTAATGTCTAAGTAGACTCGAGATCTATACACAACATTGATAATTGAAATTAATATATATATATATATATATTTATGGGTTGGATTCAAGTTACACTTGGTGTAACTCTAATTAATGTTACACCACCCAATAACTTGTTATTGAATTAATATTTTGAAAATCCAATCATTGAATTACATGTTCTATATGTTCTTAACATGCATGCCAATTTTCATATCAATCGGATGTTATTTACTATTTGATCTATAAACTCATCTTTTATGCATTATTTTAAACTACAAAAATTTGAATTTTAACAATTGATTGATGACATGACTATTAATCTTGATCACCTAGAAATTTTGTAAGCATGAAGAATATACGAAGATAATGTAATTTAACGGTAGATTTGTCAATATTCGTATCAAATTAAAAAATATTGAGTGGTATAATATTGCTTAGAGTTACACCAAGTGTAACTTGAACCCAACCCTATATTTATATATAATTGCCATAACCAATTGAAGTTGTTCCCCTAAATAGTTTATTTGCTATGTTAGGTAATTTTAACTAAGACAAAGAAGGAAATATATAAAAAGTGGTAAGCCAACTCAAACAATCTCTCCCTATCACACATCTCAATATCAACTACAGATTGAACATTATTTAAATTAATTTTACCTTCCTGTAATTAAACCATTTACTCAGAGAAAGAAGACCATTACCTCTATTTAAGGATGCAATGCTTGTATTGGAAAAGTATGTACTAGAGCAAAGAAACAAAGAGAGATGAATACTAATTTGAGTTCCTTCTTTATCTTTATAGCAGTGTTTGGGCTTCTAGGAGTTTGTCATGGACAGTTGAGAATACATTTTTATGAGGAGAGTTGCCCTCATGCTGAGGAAATTGTGAAGGAAATCATATGGAACCGTGTGGCAAGCAATTCAACTTTGCTTGCCAAGTTTCTGAGGATGCATTTTCATGATTGTTTCGTTAGGGTAATGCATCTCTCTCCCTTCTTTCTCTCTTCATGAATTACGCCCCTCCTTATGATACATGTCCTAAAATTACAATAAATCTAAGAGTACAACATTTTTTACAATTATTAACATGACTTCTTATAATTGACACATAATAAAAGTACTGTCACTAGTAAACTTAGGTGGAAGTGATATTTTTTAAATCATAACAGGTCATGTTAGTTACATTCATAGCTAGCATTTATTTCTCATACTAGGAAACACAGCATTGTTATATGTTTACCATACATCTAAGGTCTTGACTGGTTATAATGTGTCCAAACCTATCTCTCGCAGGATTCGACATAATAGATGAGGTGAAGACCGAGCTAGAGAAGACCTGTCCTGGAGTAGTTTCTTGTGCAGATATCGTTGCTTTGGCTGCTAGAGACTCGGTTTCCTATCAAGTAAGTACTGAAAATATTCTAGTGTGACTTGGAAACAAAAGAGTAGAACCAGTGGGATGTGTTTGGTTTGAAAAACCAAGCCAAGCTGGTGAAGTTGATGTTTTTGACCAAATTCACAATTAAGATTTTATTTCTAATATATCTAACAATGTATAAAATGTCACGTTATTTAAAATTTTATATAATATGACTCTACATATATATATATATATATATAGATTTCTGATATTTATTTAAAATTATGAAATTGAACTGTTTCAAATGAAGAGGACGCTTTTCGAGTCTTGCACTAGTTCACCTAGTTTATGTTATCTTTTAAGGGAAAATCTACCTTTTTGTGTGTCTATAAATTAATTTTGCTAGCAAAATGCTAGACCTCAAGCTCTTTCTATCTTCTTCTTTTTTAAATAACATACTGAATTTAGCATTGGGTAATCAAGTGCTTGTGGAAATGATTGCAGTTTCAGAGGCCAATTTGGGATGTACTTACCGGTAGAAGGGATGGAATCATATCGCGTGAGTCAGATGCCCTTGCCAACATCCCATCACCATTCTTTAATTTCACCACCCTGAAATAATCTTTTGCTACCAAAAGCCTCTCAGTTCATGATCTTGTTGTTTTATCAGGTAAAGATTCTATAAGGGTTGGGGGGGGGGGGGGGGGGGAAGGTTTATATAATAAGCTTGTAATATGATAACATGGTTTCAAAAATTCTGTGTTCACAAAGTATTATTATATTACAAATGTAGATGTAAAATTTAAGCCCTATTGCTAGTAGTCTTAAGTAGTAACAATCTATTTCTTTCAAAATGATATCTTGAGCTATGCCCAAAAGATTTATAAATTAATTTTGGTTAGGTGGACAAAGAATTGGTGTTGGGCATTGCAATTTCTTCAGCAACAAGCTATACAATTTCACAGGAAAAAATGATGAAGATCCTTCTCTAAACTCAACCTATGTTGCTTTCTTGAAAACCCAATGCAAAAGCCTCTCAAACAATGTAACTATTGTGCCAATGGATCTTGGAAGCCCCCTATCCTTTGACAACAATTATTTCAACATCTTGAAGCAAAACGAAGGTCTTTTCCAATCTGAGATACATAGTATGTGATTTAGTCACAAAATATATAAATTACAAGTTCTTTGTAAACTCAAAATCTTAGTTTGTAGTCGGTGATGAAATTAGGCATTTCATCTGCGAAGACTATAACATGTCAATTAAGATGATTTGTCTTGATCATGGAAGTGGAGACTTCTAATTGATATGTAAATATGTTTTAAGTGTATAAAACATATTGAACTGGACTGTTATGAGATTTATTTTTTATTAATGACTGTCAAATGAATAATAAATCTTACGACTTCTTATTTACATAAACTTTATATCCTGAGGGAATAATGAACCCGATTATGAAATGTAGGTTATTTTAATATATCAGGAGTGAGATTTGGACATACGGTCAAAACCTCAGTATGTTGGGCAACCATACGTAATGTTGATGGAACACATATTCTCAAGATAGAATTCATTGTCTCTTTATAGAGATATAAAATATTCTGTTAAGATAAGTTTAATGGGTTTGGTTATTCAAGGTGTTAGGCCTAACCACTTTAGTAAAGCGTTACTAAAGTTTATGATAGGTTTTTAGACCCCTTAAAACAACAATTGGATTAACCTAGTGAATTAGCCAAGTGATTAACTTAGTCCAATTATGCAAATCTAGGTTAAACACAATCAAACAATCATATCTAATATATAAAGCAGCGGAAAAATAAATAACACAATGATATGATGACCCAAGAAACCACATGGTAAAAACCTGGGGAGGATTTGACCTAGCTATCCTCAAGGTAAACCTGAATCCACTATGAAAGAATCGAAGTTCATACAAAAGGACTTACAAGCTCCCCGCTTGACTTCCTAATACTACTCATCAGTAGAACTTACTGACACGACCACGTGCAAGCTCCGAATCCACGGACTTCTTCTTTCTTGGATTCTCCACAAGATACAAGCTCCTTGCTTGTGTTTCTTTAAGCTCCAGTGGTAGCAATCGAGTTGATCATCAAGATGTTGAAGTAATCTCTACCTTGAAAACCCTAAACTTTGTGTAAAGGAAAGCTCCTCTAGATCTTACAAGAGATTTACACAAAACAGAAAAGTATGAGTAACAATACAACAGGAGCAACTCAGAAAACGTGGCTAGGGTTTTGCCTTATATACTTAGGGCAAAAACATAAAACCCTAAACGTTTAATGAGGTAGGGCTGAGTTGGAAATTCTACAGAAAAAACGATCTGGCCGACTTTCGATCGATCGATCGAGTCTATCCTTCGATCGATCGAGCCAGGCCAAAAGTCACAAAGACTTCTGCAGCCTCTTGATTCCAACTTTACAATAGTTAAACAACTTTGAGCAAGCCTAAATAAGACAAAACATATTGTTTTGATCATGGTTTCCCAACATTATACATTAGAGTTCTAAATACATAAAATCCTAAATCTTTAGAACTTAACAGTTTATATTTTATGAAATTAGATTTCATAAAATATATATGAATAACTTAAAAGATTAAACTGGACACTCAAGGATCAAGATGTAGTAATCTTCAAAGTGACAGTTACACATTATGATTTTGTATTACTGCGAATATTTTCATGAAGGGGTTAAATGTTTAATAAAGTCTTGGGATATAATTTATTAATAAGGCCTAGAGTGTAATTATATTTATATAGTGATATTAAATATAATTAATGGTAACTTTGGGTTTGTCAAGAGTTGACAGATAAGTCCAAAGCCCATTGGAGTTGGAGCTTTATTTGTCCTTTTTGGTCTCACTTCAAGCCACACACTAAAGTCCAATTCGGGTGGCCTAAAAAGCTAACCCAATTAGATAATTACTTATTTATTTAATAAAAGTTATTAAATAAAGTAACTGCCTAAGTGCAGAGATATATGTATGATTAAAAGGAGAAAAATTTTCAGAGTTTTTCTTAAGAGAGAGAAACACTTGGTTATTCCCTTGATCAAATACATATAGAACTGATTGAGACCACACATCTTGGGCACATTGTGGAATTAGAGTGAAGATTGAAGGGCTTCCCAACAAAGTCTAATCTTCATTTGTTTTGAATTTCTCTGCATCAAGGTACGCTTTCTTGTTATTTGCTTCTAAAATTCAAATATTGCATGTTATCTTACATGAATGAAGTAGATCCGTTATATTCCGCTGCGTGTTTTGTACGAAATACAAAACTGTGTTTTCATTTGTTTTCCCAACAGATAGTACATAATTGCCAACTTTTGCAGGCCAGAATCTAAGTCATGTTCTATAAACATTAACCACTTTTATTTCTATTCAGCAAAAAAAAAAAAAAAAAAATATATATATATATATATATATATAAATAAATAAATCAAACACTACTCCTGTATCTTTAATATTCAAGGTCAAGTTTTTAGATAAAGAAGGATAAGACATAAGTAAGTTACCATTGTCATAAGATGTCATTGATGCCATCTAAGATGTAGCTGACAAATTTTTGTATTCCAACTGCAAATATACATGTAAATATGCACTATTTTTTACATATTTTAAGCACTAATAGAAACCATCTACTTTACTGACCTTTTCTTAAATTTGCTGAAGTAGTTCCGTTTTTATTGGGGCAATCGGATGATTGAGAAGAAATGCTCATCCGTTGACAATCAATCTTATGACCAGAGCGCCAATGCATTGCCTGCAAACAGATAAAGCATAGTAGGAACCTTTTTATGCCGGTGTTGAGGAAATAACCCTTTTTTTACTAAGTTACAAATACACGCAATTTGTGGGTCTTGAACCCGTAGACCTCACCCTCCACTTGTTCTTATAGGGAGAGAAAGCACTGTTTGAGTTATAGATCATTGGCATGAGGAAACAAAAGAACCTAAAAGGCTCAATTACTTGGTGTTTCTCTGAGCAATAATGAGCTGTCCTGCAACTACTACAGAGTTTATCTCCTTTCCAGGTACCACACCAAGTACAAAGTGCAGCTAACACCAGCAAACATCAATACCATCAGAGATTTTATTAAAGTACGTCAATTTATATGTAACAGAAAGTGCATGAATATATCCAAACATATTTTCGGGCCCCTGCTAGCTATGCAAACCCACAGTAATTAAGTGTTAGAACTATTGAAAGTGCTCATTTTATATATAACTGGAAGTGCATGAATACATCCAAACACATTTTCAGGCCCTTGCTAGCTATGCAAACCCACAGTACTTAAGTACTGATTCTGGTCTTCCAATTGATCACTTGGGCTGATCAAATTGCATAAACAAAAAGTTCAAAAGAAATAGTAACTAAAAAATTTAAAAACAAAAAACATAATTTGGAGATGTGGACACCCTTCTACGAGGAATATTTATTGTCCTTGAAATAATGTGTTTTCATATTCTTTCTCAATTGGTGCATAAACCTAGAAAATCAAAGGTGAGAGATTATTATCATCAACTGGTGATCAACCTATAAACTCAAGGCACATAAACAATTTGTCCATATTTCTTTTTGATAAGTAAAAGGAGAGGAGGAAAAAAAAAAGATAAAGAGATGAAAAAATGTGATACAGATACACAGATATCTCCTTACAGATTTCAGAAAATTCAGATTAATATCAGGCCTAGCATCAAATTCAAGGAGTGAAGTTTATTTTGCTAGAGTTACAGACTTAGTTAAAAGCCCAGATCCTACTAGAGTAACATTTGCAAAAAGAAACGTTACTAGTGAAGTATCTGGGACTGCATTTAATTTCTAGAAAGCTCTTTTTACTAATTATAAGCTTCTCTCGTTAACAAAACCACAGCTAGGATCAGTTTGATGGAATGTATAGCATTGGTCGTTTGCCGGAAGATTGCAATTATATTGGTTCCGATGTTGCAAAAGTTTCAAGTTTCTTGAACAAATGTGAGTGGAAATAGCCTCCTGCAATGTCTGACGAGCTAGTTATGATTCAAAGCAAGTTACCTGAAGTCAAAAACCTCAAAGGGAATATGTGAGTTGGCTTCCATTATACAAGTTTAGAAACTACAGAAGCCATTAGGACTAAATTGTTTCAAGTTAATTTGGTATTTTGTCAAGCAATTTCAAAGCATGCTTTTATATAGTATCTTGCCATTAAATTACAACTAACAGGTAAAAAAACGGCTCTCAACTAGAAGCAAAAACCATCCTTTTTTTTTTCTTGTGCTCTTTTGCAAAAAGAATATGGCAAGAGGTGTAGCAAAAGTGCGAGATAAATAGAGCTGCTAATGACGTGAATAACGAATTAAACTAGGCATAGGCAGTCAGAAATTAATACTTTTCTAGCTCGCTTTGGCACATATCATATACAGCATGATCAAAACGCCATAATCTGGAAGCTACTTATTTAGTTTAGTATGACTGTATGAGTACTTGTTGTAGGTTGCAAGTTTGATGGCTTGGAAAGCAGCTTGTATTAATTTCACCAAGAGTCTGATCATAAGGAGGGAAGAGATTTGAATGAGTAAATAAGACATCTTTAAATTCATTTCTCCCAATAGCAGCAATAATAGTGGCATGAAGTCTAATAGCAACATCAAAATTTATTTTAATCCAACTGAGTTGAGGAGGAAACCATTTCAATGCTGGATGTGCTAGGTGAGGTGTCGAAGCTGCAGTATGTTCTGAATAAGCTCTGTTAATTATATCAACATCTTTTCTAAGACCAGGCATATAATTTGCAAATATTATTCGATTACTAATTCTCCAAATGTTTTTTCAAAGAAGATTGATCAAAATAGAGTGATCATATATCCATTTTCTAAAGAAACCTACAAATGCTTATGATGGGAAATTGCATATTTCACAATGTCATAAGGAGATAAATGGTCAAGAGTAGTGATGATTAGCCAAATAGATAGAAACCAAATAATTGGTGTATATGGGCAAGATATTAGAATATGCTCAATGTACTCGTCATAATGGTTATAGAGAACACAATGAAGATCATGTTGAGGCCATCTTCTATTTAGAACCACTTTAGTGGGGAGAATATCACATGCAATTTTCCAAAGCAAGAGTTTTAGTCTTTCATTAGGGGTGTCAATGTTCGAACCAATCCGCGAACACAATATGAACTCAACATGGGTTTTTGCAGGTTAGGTTGGGCCTTAGCGGGTTTGGGCCATAAACGGGTCAACTCGAAAACGACATAATAAGAAATGGGTCATAAGTAAGTCGACCAGCATGACCCGTAATAGATACGTTTGACACGCTAATTTATTTGTGTTAATTCGAAATGACCCATTTAACACAACCTGTTTAACTCGTTTAACAAATAAATATTCATTTTATTTTAGATTTTTCAAATACCTTTTATATCCAACCTATATTTTAAACTTAAAAGGAAAAGTAAATAATTATAAAAACTTACAAAGGATATAATTGGAAATTAAAACTTTACAAACCCTAGATCTCTAAACCCTACAAACCCTAAATCTCTAAACCTTATATTTTTGTAAAGAACTTATTTGTAAATGGATGTTAAATGTTTGTTGAATTATTAGTATTATGCCCATACGATGCACGACTTAATAAATAATAATGTGTAAATTAATTCTGATAAAACAAGTGTAAATTAATGAAAATACAAAAATAATTTTTATTTTAATTAAAATTAAATAGATAATAAAAATTAGGTAAAATTTTACTCTTTTTTTTATTTTTATTTTTTTAAAGTAACTCTTTACTTTAAGTTATATAATGAATGCACATATTGTATAAGATTAAGTTTTTTATAAAAAAAGAAAAAAAGAAATCATATATAAGTCCAAAATTAATTGAATGGAATATAGTAGATAACTATGCAACTAATATAAAAGGAGATGCCTAAAAAAATATAAAGGGAGTTTGCATAATTAAAGCTCAAGTGCATATTTAAATGAAAAACCTTAAATTCAATAATTAAAAAAAATAATTGAAAGCATATTTAAGTGGTAACCTCAATAGTTAAGAATTATTAACAACCCAAATTATTAAACATTAAAAAATAGGGGTGTGCAAAAAACCGATGAACCAAAAAAACCAATCGAAACCAACCGAACTGAGTTCAATTTTTCGGTTCGGTTTCAGTTTGGTTCAGTTGCAGTTTGAATTTTAGAAAATTGAAATATTTCGGTTCGGTTTCAGTGTTGGATTTTTTCACCCTAAACCAATCGAACCGAACCGATTTATATATATGTATATATTTATGTAACTTTAAGAAATAAATGATTAGTAGCTTAGTGGTATGCTTCCTGTGTTTTGGTTAACTAATCCCTAGTTTGAGCCTTCGTGCGTGCATTTTTGCTATTTAATGTTTTAAAACCCTAATAGTAGCATGATAGCATGATATAAATACCCTCCTATTTTTTTCTTTTCTTTTCTTTAGCCCCCAGATCAGCGCCTCCTCATTCTTTTTTCTTTTTTTTTTTTCTTTCTTTCTTTGAGTCCCATGTTCTTTTCTTTTCTTCAGCCGTCCCCTTCCCTAGATCAGCGCTTTTTTTTTTTTTCTTTCTCTGAGTCCCATGGTCCTTTCTTCAGCCGCCCCCTTCCCCAATTTACTGTGTCTCTCTCTAACCTTCTCGCTTCAGCGCCTCTTTTTTTTTTTTTTTTTTTTTTTTTTTTTTTTTTTTTTTTTTTTTCTCTCTCTCTCTGAGCCCATGGACCATGGCCATGCCTCTCTCTTCTCTATGAGTCACATATCTCTATTCTTTATTGAAAAAATACTACAGAGACATGGTGGTAGGCTTAAGCATGGTGTTGGGCTCCTGTTATGGTGTAGCAAATGTAAAGTTCTGTCTAGACCCTTTTGCTAATTCAAAATATTTTCAATTTTATGTTGGAATCTATGTGTAAATTGTTGAACAAATATTGTTGGAAGTTTTTCTTTCTCTGTCGTTTTGATTTGTTCAACAACTCTCTCTCTCTCTCTGTTGCTCTATCTCTATTGCTTTATTGCTTTGTTTTTTTATATGTGATTAAAGTTAGGGACTTAGGGTTTTGAAAATCTCAATAACCCTCTCTTTGGAAAACTGAAAACTGACCGAAACCGAAATACACAGAAACCGATTGGTTTCTAGCCATTTCGGTCGGTTTCGGTTGAGAATTTCACAAACCGAAATATTCGGTTTCGGTTGGCCATACTCATGAAAACTGACCCGAGCCGAACCGAGCACACTCCAATAAAAAATAAAAGTATATGAACTTACATAAGAATTGAATTTTTTTTTTTGAAAGTGAGGTAGGAGGCACCAAATTTCATCCTATCATGACAAAATGTGCAAATATAAACTTCAAGAATTTTTTTTTTTTTTTTGAGAAAAACTCGATATTAAGTGTATTGTTTGACCGAGTGCTTTGAAACCTCAAGGAAACTCCCTGAAAAAAATAATAAAAAACAACATGAATAATAACAAAAACAAACAAAATTGGGAATTTATTTTTTGAAGCAAAGAGGGACTGAATTTGAGAGAAAAACAAACAACAAATAACCCTAAAAAATAATTGATACTTGAATGTTCAAGATATTATTTATAGTGATCTGAAAATCTAAAAATGAGAGTCATGATATAATAAATTATTATCCATAATCATTCCTATATTTATCCAACAAACAAAATTTCAACCACAGTAAACTTCAACAACAAAAAAAAAAAGTTGATAAGAAGTTGTTTCTATTTAAAACAGTAATTTTAAGTTGTGAAGAAGTTGATATAAGCAAAAAAAGAAAAAGGAAAAAAAAAGAAGGAATTTATTTAAAATTAAATACCATAAAATCAAGTTGTTAACGTTAATTACAATTTTTTCCCCTGTTATACTGTAAAAATCAAGTTGTTAACGTTATTAGCTTTTTTTTTTTTTTTTTAAATCCAAAAATTTGATATTTATAAAAAATATAAATTAAAACAAAATATATTTGAAATAAAGTAGATAACAAATATATTATCAATTCCTCCTCGTGTTTATATCCTCCCAATGAAAGTGGTTTATATATATATATATATATATATATGTTTTCTTTTTACATGTAATGTAGTAATTAAAAAATAAGAAAGTTGCTGTTTTTTTTATAATACACTATACGTCAAAAATAAGGATTGGATAGATTAATGAAGAATTTGGATTATATACACTATATGTAAAAAATATGGATTAGATGGATTAGATGAAGAATTTGGATTATAATATACTGCACTAAAAAAGATAAGGATTAGATAGATTAGATGAAAAAATTGAATTATAATCAAATTAAGATTTTTATCAACTTAGAAATTTTAGGAGAAGAAAAATTATATATATATATATATATATATTTAAAAAAAATCTAAAAATCTAAAAAAAATTCTATAATTTGGTGAAACCACTTGGCACAACTACAACTTCTAATCCCAACTTTTATTATATAGTATATGATATTGTAGGGTCACAATTTTTGGCCCAAGACCAAAGAAGAATTGGGTAATGATTTAGCGAGCCCAATACAATAATTTTGTAGAGTATGGGATAAAGAGCTGGGCTTTAGTGAATTTGAATAACAGTTAGTATGGATTTAAAAGAGGAATAATCAAGTAGGACATATGAGATTGAACAAAATTGTTGTCCGAGGGGGTAATATATGATATTAATCAATAGAATTGAGTGCTCATACAGTTTTTAGAGCTATAGTCCTTCCTATCTCTTTTTCTCCGATCCCCTTTTTGTGGAGGGGTTCCGACCTTATATAGTTCCCTTGGATCATCTTTATCTTACACTTGTCAACCATTTGGGTTACTACTTGAGCACCTATCCCATTAGCCACCTCCTTTAGCCTTCTGTAAGTTGTAGTTGCCAATGTAACACTGTTTAGGGGTCTTCTCCACATAAATGCGACCAGGAAAGTAATTGCTGTGCATTTAATGTGGTGGCAGCAGCTTTTCCCTGAGATATTTATGGGTTCTTATCTCTTTTGTGTGTGTGTGTGTGTGAGGATCATCTTTGTCGTGGAAATCTCCTGGAGGGTCGTCTAAATCGCTGAAGTACAGAGTCGATCAGTATTTAATCTTATCCGAGAGTGAACTTCACCTCGGACCATCTTCCTCCATTCCATCTTTTATAATTCTGAGCTTGGGGCTTCTCTTAATTACTAACCTCTCCTCGGACACTCCATATCCCCAAATAAGGCCCAAGGCCCAAAACATGTAATATTGGGCCTATACCCCCACAGATATCATTTTAAATGTGGGTTGAAGACTTGAAATATATACACTGCTTTTGGAATGTAAAAAAAAAAAAAAAAAAAGTTCTAGATAGATGTTATATTTAATATTGAGCAAGTTGAAATGGGTGGTGTCACATTTGTATCAACCAAACCTGTTTATTAAGTATGTCAAGTGGGTTAGGTTAGGTCAACCTGCCTTATTAACAGGTCTGGTTAGGGTTAAAGGATTATGACACGATTATTAAATAAGTTGGATTCGAGTTGAGTCATTTAGTTGAATACCCCTATTTAGACACGACACGAATTGACACGCTAACCCAAATTGACAACCTTATTTTTCATGTATTTTGAGCACAAATTATTCCAATCTTGTTTTGATAAAGGACTAGAGTCTTTAAATCTTTGAAAATGATCCAAAAGGTAGGCTGATTTAATCGTGAACTCACTATGGCTAGTAAAGGTCCAAAAAATTTAATTTGGGACGTTAGTGGGGCTAGGGAAGGGATTTGCGAAATGGTTTGCTTGTCAAAAAGGGTATTTAATTTGTTTAAGTCCCAAGCTGAATCAAATTAATGCATATACATGTAAATGTATGTACATGGTTTGAATATTTCTTAACTCGTTTATCAATATCATAATTCGACTTCCAAAAAAAAAAAAAATGATTGACTCTGTCCCTGTCCAATATAATCATCTACATTGCATTCACTAGTAGGTTATTTATATGAGTCCAAATTTAGTAAGGATTGGGTGTAAAACTCATGTTTTACACCATCCAATAAGTGATTGCCACATCAGAATTTTACTTAAAATTCAATATATCTTACAACACCTAATAACATTTTAATAATTTCCAATTTTGGTGAATTTATATATGAGTATTAGAATTGATTGGGTGTAGTTGTGTTTATTCTTAAATATGTGATAAGATGATATGACATGTTAGAATTGGAGGGATAGAATATGAGTTTTAATATCTTTTTATTTTTATTTTTATTTTTAGGGGATTCTAGATTCAGCTAGCGCATCCCATCACCACGCGGCCTACTTAATTATGGGAGGGTCGGTTGTTTATTTATAGAATAAAACACGATTTGTACAGTAAATAATACATATTCTAGATATCAGCAAACATATATATATATATATATATATATTCTAGAAATCTAGTGGAAGCAAAGAATAATGTTGACTGTTGGGGCAACAAAAATGAAAAACTAATCTTCCAGATGGCATCTCTTTTTCAAAGCACACATTTGTTAATTTGTCTCCTTGTGACTATTTTCAATTGAATTCTGCTTAAGCAGTTTCGTTCTTCGTTACTTTGTCAACAACCCTATCTATGATTTTGATTGTGAATTTCTATCTTGATTAATTTGATCGAATATTCATCTATTGCTTTCCACATTTTCCCTCTTGTTTAATAAGTTGGAATTGAAGCTGAACTTCCTAGTTCTTACCCACTACTTGTTTATAGGAGAAAATTGGCAAATGCCCCTTTCACACAAACTTGTTAGCATTTTGCCTCATTTTTCAAACTAATTAGGGAAATGTCCCTCTTTTAAAACTCGATCGGATCAAAATCTAGTTAAAAATTTTTTTTTTGGAACCCTATAGTGGCGTTTTAAAAAGTTTATAGTAACGTTTTAAGGACCTATAGTGACGTTTTATAACTTAACCTCCCTGAACTCGAGTTATAAGCATTTTTTTTTTTAACCTATAACTCGATTTCATGGAGGTTGAGTTACAAAACGCCACTATAGGTCCTTAAAACGTCACTATAGGCTCCTTAAAAACGTCACTATAAGGCCTAACTCGATTTATTTCAAATTGAGTTTCAAAGGATGGGCATTTCCCTAATTAGTTTTGGAAATGGGGCAAAACGCTACATAATTTGTGCGAAAATTTGCCCATTTTCTCCCTTGTTTATAGCTCAATAAGTCACCATTTGGTTGAGGCTAATTGGAAGAAATTTTTTATAGGATGTGAAATTTTGAATTCCAGAATATTTGTAATAGTGTTCGGCTTGTCCTTAGTTTTAAATTTTATTTTTGGCTTCAACATATATCAAGGATAGAATAAGTTGGCAATGTTTGCTTTCTAAAGTAATGACTACGCCGACTTGCCAAATTGTTTTGTGCTGTTATCCGAAAGGCTTGAAAGCAAAATTTACATATTATTAATTTACTCATTATCAAGGTTAATATAATCGCTTGAGAATCACATCTTTAATAATATAGTATTATTAATTTTTATTAAGAATTTAATCAAACATCATTGACTTTGACATTTTAAACTTCTTCTAAAACAGAAAAACAAGAAAGATTGGTTTGCTCAAAATATGAATAAACATCGCGCCCAAACTTTCAGGTTTGGCAAACAACTCCATGTTCCATTGACAAAGTTTAGCAGACAATTTCGTTGCATCCAAAAAGTTAGTTGGATCTGTACACGTTCTCTGCTATATAAATCTATTTAACCATACAAGTATGCATGCTAGTGGCGGTTCTAGGAATTTTGTTTAGGGTATTTCTTAGGATGCATAAATTACACAATTAAATTTTTTTTTTTTAGCCTTTAGGTAATTAGGTTTGATTCAAGGTTATTAATTCCATTCTATTTTGGCTGTAACGGCCGGAAAATACCGTGCCGGTAAACAAATCAGAATAGTAACCCACCTTATTCCACTTTGGAAAAAATTTCGGTCATTCCAATCTATTTCGGGTGTTTTGGGGTGTTTCGGTAAATACTGGCTGAAATTCAAGATTTGGCCGGAATGAAGTTTGTGCTTAAAAAAAAAAAAAAAAATGTTCTTAAAACCAAAAAAAATTTGCATTCTGTGAACCAAAAAACCTCAAAAGGAAAAAAAAAAAAATGAAAAGAAAAGAAATCAACAAAGGTACCTGTACAGTTAAAAAAAATTGTATTGAGAAATTTGAGCCTCAAAACTTGAGAAGAGACACTGCCGCACTGATACTAGTAGAAGATACAGAAGTTACGAACAAGGAGAAAGACAAAACGTAAATGTAAAAGTGTAGATGAAGATGTGATAAAATTTAAAAGTATGAAGTGTAAAAATCGATAAGACAGGAGATGTGTGTGGTTAAGAATAAACAAGAAAAAATAATTAAAAATGAGAAGTAAGTAATATATGTTTGGTGAGGAAAAATAATACTATAATAAAAAATAATAAAAGGTTGAAAATTGTGTTGTATTGGGCAGTGTGCTTAGTCGAAGGAATTAAGCCATTGCCCAGCCTGTAGTAGTTTTATTATAATTTTTTTTTTTAGACGTTAGTTCAAAAATTTTTTTTTTTTGAGTTTTTCCTTTTTGCTTGAAAGACCTCAATATATTGTTAAGTTGCTCAAATTATAAAACAAAATTTAATTTTATTGGCATAAAAAAAATTCAGGGTGGTCCCAAAATTTTTCTTAAAGGTAAATAAATATAAAATTTTAAATTATTATATATATATATATATATATATATTTTTTTTTTTAGGTTAGGGTGGTCTTGGGACCACCCTAGCCATAGGGTGGCGCCGCCACAGATGCATGCATATCTTGACATTAAGTAAAACTTAATACAAAATGATATCTATGTAGTCACATTTGATCTATCTCATCTGCTCAATTCGACCCTTAACGTTTACTCAGTCCAGTGACTTATCTCACTTATCCGTGTTAGACAACCCAGCTTAAGCAACCAAACAAAGGCGAGGATGACTTCATGTTAGCCTATCCAAAGACCACTCAACTCATTAATTAATCATATAATTAATATAGAAAAATCATGTCAATAATTACAAGTTACAACAATTACTTCCCATTAACCACGATAACATAGACCGGGGTTTAATTCTTAGATATTTTCGGAGTATGGAAAAATAGTGCTTCCTCCTCTCATATTCATGGTGAACCTTTTAATAATTTAATGAGTGGACTCCACCTTAAATGTGAAATAAGAGAGTACTATTTTTAGTGCTCTAAGAGTACCTAAGAATTACTCATAAAAGGGAACTTTATACACATATATATTTAGATTAGGTTATAGTAAAATTGAGAGATGCTACGTCTACAACAATTTTACAACATTTTTACAACAAATCACAGGTGGTTAGTTGTTATTGGTTCAAATTTGAAACTAACACTAAGATTACTTTTTTGCCCCAACAATAACAACCAATAACAACCTGCCACTTAGGAAATGTTGTAAAAATGTTGTAGAAATGTTGTAGACATAGCATTTCTCAGTAAAATTTCATCTCATATTATTATTATTTAAAAAAAAAAAAAAAAAAAAAAAAAACCTCAAGATCTTTCATAAAAGAGATCTCATAAAAGAAAGAAAAACCCCGTAGGTATGACATTTGAACTGCCAAAACATTTCTTTAAAAAAATTAAAAAAGAATATTTATTGACTTGTCATTCGATGATCAATATGACCAGCACTACATTGGTGCATGTCCATAGTCTATGTAAGCTGCGCAACCAATTAATTTAATTTATCACAAAAGATAGCAAATTAACTCTAAAAGGCTTATGTACAAGGTTATTAATATTGGCTTTAATCCAAAAAGTTTTATGCTTCCTACTATGTCAATAAAGTTCCTATTAATATAAGATCTATCATGGGAGAAGTACTTCCTGACTGAATATCGATCATGAAGATTCATTTTAACTACAATGACAATTTTCAGGCATCAAGTAATTATCTCTAGTCTCTACCTATGAATTACATTATCTCTTTTTCACAGAAGTTACGGACAAAATGGGCTTCTGCCCTTTTCGGGCAAATTATATAGGAAAATTCCCCCATTTCCAAACTAAATAGGGAAATAACTCTCTTTTAAAATTCGATTTATGATAAATTGAGTTAGAAAAATTTTTTTTTTTCTAAAACCCTATAGTGGCGTTTTAAAGAGCCTATAGTGATGTTTTAAGGACCTATGTGATGTTTTTTAACTCAACTTCAATGAAATCGAGTTATAGGTAAAAAAAAACGCCACTATAGGTCGATTTCATTGCTTATAACTCGATTTCATTGAGGTTGAGTTAAAAAACGTCACTATAGACTCCTTAAAAATGCCACTATAGGGCCTAACTCGATTTATCATAAATCAAGTTTTAAAAGAAGGGTATTTTCCTATTTAGTTTGAGAAGGGGGGCATTTTCCTATATAATTTGCCCGAAAAGGGCAGAAGCCCATTTTTTCCTAGAAGTTACATCCAAACAGTTCAAACGTGCATTTCAAGTTGACAATCCAATACATTAATTTCCAACACCGTGCCATTTCGGTTAGCCTTTGGTGCATTCAAATTTTCTTTTGAGTTGGCCCAGATAATTAAGTGTACAACTAAGACTAAAATGTCATGGAAAAAAGGAAATATTGGGTCCTCTCATGCATGCAACATATGTACTATATACTATGCATGGTAATGAACTATAGTACTTAAAATATGTATCATGGCCATGGGGCACAAGGAGAGAGAAAAGGAAATTGTAGGTCCTTACATGCATGCAATGTACTATATAGTATATACCATGCATGGTAGTGAATTAACTGTATATTGTACTTAATAATGTATCATGGGGCACGAAGAGAGAGAGAGAAGCAAAAAAGAAAAAATAGGAAGAAATGCAATATTTGACAAGTCTTATGAGAGAATAGTCTTTGAATAGTCTAGATTCTGTGAAACTTTCACATCATAAGAAAAAGAAAGGGATTAGAGGCCATTATATCCCTTGTACAAGTAGCAAAGAAATTAACCTCGATGGAGGATGCAACAAATTCGACGAAATTAGTGTGTGTTTATTTCAACATTTGGTAGGAATAATTGGTTCAAACGGCCCCTACCAATCAAATTGTTTATTTAATTCAGAAGCTATTAGTGTGTGTTTATTTCCAAGAATAAAGCATCCATATTTGACTATGTTTCCCATTGTATTTTGAGGGAAGAACTAAATGGAGTCAATCAAAGAAATGAAGCTTCTAAGTCACTGACCCTACAGTAAGAACATATGCAACAATAACAACAATCAAGTCCTCAAAATTTTAGAGCCGGTCATCTGTTTTGAAAACATGCCACATCCGTTTACTACTCTCCGTATGTGTCTTTCTCGATTAATAAGTATCAGCTGCTTCCATCATACATTTATACTTGATAAGGAAAAAGAAAGAAAGATATTATTATGTCTGAGTAGCTAGACTCGAGCTCTATACAAAATATTGATAATTGAAATTAATATATGTAAAACCGTACTAACCAATTGACGTACGTTGTTCCCTTCAATAATCCATTTGCTTTGTCTAACACAAAGAAAGAAAAATATAAAAAGTGTTAAGAAAAGTCAAAGACTCTCTCTCTCTCTCTCTCTCTCTCTCTCTCTCAAATCTCAACATCAACTAAAGATTTAAAATTATTAAAATAAATTTTACCTTCCTGTAATGAACTATTTACTCTGAGAAAAAAGACCACTACCACTATTATTTAAGGATACAATGTGTGTGTTAGCAAGGTAGTGGAGAAAAGAGAGAATAACAAAGAGAGAGATGAATACTAATTTGAGTTCCTTCTTGATCTCTATAGTAGTCTTTGGATCACTTCTAGGAGTTTGTCATGGACGGGAGTTGAGAAAACATTTTTACAAGGATAGTTGTCCCCTGGCTGAGGACATTGTGAAGGAAATCATTTGGAAACGTGTGGCAAGCAATTCAACTTTGCCTGCCAAGTTTCTGAGGATGCATTTTCATGATTGTTTTGTCAGGGTAATTCACATCTTTTATCTTTCTATCTCTCCAGGAATTACATTCCTACTTATCATTCATATCCTAAAATTACAATATTTAGAAATATAATAATTTTTTACAACTGTTGGCATAGCTTGTTGTGATTGACACATAATAAAATATTGTTAGTGGTAGACTCAAATGAAAGTGATATTATCCTAATCATAACATAGGTCATATCAACAACGTTCATAGCTAACATTCATTTCTCAAACCATGAAACACATGCACTGTTATATGTTTACTAGACACCTAAGGTCTTAAATGGTTATAACGTATCAGGGTTGTGATGCATCTATATTGCTAGACTCTACAGCAAATAACCAAGCTGAGAAGGCGGCAATTCCAAACCTATCTGTAGGAGGATTTGATATAATAGATGAGGTGAAGACAGAGTTAGAGAAGACTTGTCCTGGAGTAGTTTCTTGTGCAGATATCATTGCTTTGGCTGCTAGAGACTCGGTTTCCTATCAAGTAAGTATTGGAAATATTTTGGTGTGACTTGGAAACAAAATAGTAGCATTAGTGGGATGTGTCTGGTCTGAAAAACCATGCCAAGGCAGTGAAGTTGATATTTTTGACCAAATTCCTTCCCATTTCAAATGAAACATAAACGAAAAGAACTACTTTCATGATTAAGATTTTATTTCTAACATCTAATAGTGTATAGAATGTTATGTTATATTATTTATCATTTTAAATAAAGTGACACGAAATATACTTTTAGATTTGAAAAAAATTAATCTGCACAATAAAAGTAATCTCCTTTACTAGTTCTACACCTTCACCTCGTTTATGTTACTCTTTCAAGTATAAATACACGCAGCATTATCACAATAACACTACCTTTACTGTTCCTATAAATCAATTCTGCCAGCCAAATGCAATACCTTGAGATCTTTCTCTTTCCTTTCTTTTTTCATCAACATCTTGGGTTTAGCATTATGTAATCAAATGCTTGTGGAAATGATTGCAGTTTCAAAGGCCAATCTGGGAAGTACTCACCGGAAGAAGGGATGGAAGCATATCACATAAGTCAGACTCAGAGGTTCGAGCCAACAATATCCCATCACCACTCTTCGATTTCAATAGCCTAAAACAATCTTTTGCCAAAAAAGGTCTCACAGTTCATGATCTTGTTGTTTTATCAGGTAAAGATTCTATATGGGGGAAAAAGCTTTATATAAGCTTGTAATATGATAACACTGTTTCACTAAATCAAGGTCTTTTCCATAAGCATATCGCGTATGTAGATGTAAAAATTTGTGCCCTATTGCTAGTCTTAAGCAGTAACAGTCTATTTCTTTCAAAATGATATCTTAAGTTGTGCCCAAGTGATTAACAAATTAGTTTTGGTTAGGTGGACATACAATTGGTGTTGGGCATTGCAATTTCTTCAGCAACAGGCTATACAATTTCACAGGAAAAAATGATGCAGATCCTTCTCTAAACTCGACTTATGCTGCTTCCTTGAAAGCTCAATGCAAAAGCCTCTCAAACAAAATAACTATCGTACCAATGGATCCTGGAAGCCCCCTATCCTTTGACAACAACTACTTCAAAAACTTGAAGCTAAATCAAGGTCTTTTCCTATCTGATGCTGCACTTTTAACCCACAATGAAGCTACCAATACTGTGGATGAGTTGCTTGACTCTCAAGATTTTTTCACGGAGTTTGGTCAATCAATGAAAAGGATGGGAGCCATTGAGGTGCTTACAGGAAGTTCAGGAGAGATTAGGAAGAAGTGTAATGTGGTTAATTCTTGAGAGTTAGTTGGTTTATAAGTGTGACAAATAAGTTGTATTTTTTTACTTTTTGTGTCTTTGTGAATAATTTATAAAAATAAGTTCTCTTAAAAATTTATTCTTTTTTTTGGGGGGATAAATAAAGGATATGCATAAATTAGGAATTAATAAGTCTATTACATAACATACCAGCTTTATCAAAAGCTATAAGTTTTTCCACCCCAAGTAGTGGTTCCAAAAATATTACAAAAGAGGAAATAATTCCCAATCCAAGTCTTGCCAATGTATCAACACATTGGTTAGTTTCATGATAAACACGATCAATCCACTTATTGAGGATAGCTTTCAATAGGTTCCAAATAGAGGTTCCATTAATAAATTATGACTTAATCTAATATTCTTTTTTTATTAATGCATACACATGTAAATGTATATAATTATGTGGTTTGAATTTTTCTTAACTCAGTATATCAATATCATAATTCAACTTCCTAATTAAATAAAAATATGACTGACTCTTCCCCTGTTTAATATAATCATCTATGTCCACATTGCATTCAATAGTAGGTTTTTTTTAGGGGATTCAGCTAAGGCTGCATTTGGTTGAATGTAAAATATTTTCTGAGTGTAAAATATTTTCAGGTGAAAATATTTTTGGGAAAGGAAAATATTTTCAAATGTTTGGCTGCATTATGAAAATTGTTTTAGAAAATGTTTTCACGTGTTTGGTTGCATTCTGAAAATGCTATTTTTCTACTAATTTCTCACATTTACTCAGCCATTTTCTTAGCTTCCAAATAAAATTTTATAATAGAAAATTTCAATATATAAACTTAAAAAACCAAAACCATTCGTTAAACTCAAACAATTCGGTCAAACTGAGAGAGGGAGGAAGAGAGAGTGATCAAAAATTAAGGGAAAGGGACAGGTAGATCGAGAAAGAGAGAGATCGGTCATGGGTGGGTCATGGGCGACGATCTCGGTGGAGCGATCTCAGCAGCGTGATCTCGGACTGGCATCTGTGTGAGAGAAGAGAAGAAAAGGGAGATGGGTTTGAAGGGATGTGGATTGGGTATTGTAGAGGGTGGGTTTAAGATGGGCTTCGCCGGTGTGAGGGGGGACCTCGGGCCGGCATTTGTGTGTGAGGCACCGAGATTGAGACGATGAGAGTACGATCTAGAGGGCGGCGGCGGAGGCGCGATCTTGGCGATGCGATCTGGGGTGTGATCTCGGCGGTGCGATCTTGGATTTGCTGGGGTGTGACGAGACCATGCGATCTGGGGTTGGGGCGATGGTGCGATCTAGTACGATCTAGCTCACTCTCTCTACTCTCTCTTCTTGCTCTTTTTCTCTCTCTCTCTCTTTAGGTGTCTGAGTCCGGAAATCATTTGAAGGTGAAATACAAGTGTAAATGATTTTCCAGGTCAAATGGTTTATTTTACGGTCAAAGTTTAAGATATTCCGGAAAACTTTATTTTACATGTGCACCCAAACATGCTGCTGGGTGTAAAATATTTTTCGGAAATCATTTACACCCAAAACAAACGCAGCCTAAGTTCATTCCCTTCACCAAGTGAGCTAGTTATGGGAGGGCGGTTGTTTTATTAAAGGAAAATTTGATTAGTACATTAAATAATACATATTCTAGATAGCACCAAAAAAAAAAAAAAAAAAAAAAAAAAAAAAGAGGAAAAAGTTAACTAATGTCCTAAGGGCATTAGGTTAGAAAATATTTTTTTCAAACTTTTTATGGGGAGAAAAGAAAAAAGTAATTAAAATTTTGACAACTTTTTATATTTCTCATAAAAGTGGTATTAAAACTTTCCTAAAATTATTTATTAACAAATATTTTAAGAGCACCTGTTAACCGAACCCATATACACTTATTCTAAAAATCTAATGGAAGCAAAGAACAATATATCTATTGATTGTTGGGGTAAAAAAAATGAAAACTAATCTTCCTAATGGCATGATTGGTATCCCTTTTTCAAAGCACACATTTGTTAGTCTCCTTGTAATTACTGTGTTAGGTTGAATTCTGCTTAAAGGCAGTTACAAATTAGAAATCCAGAATGGTACTGTATTATTCACTAGTACGGTTTAAGTGTTTGTTGCTCAATAACAATAAGTCTCCTTTTTGGTCTCAAGGCTAATTGAACTTGACAAAAATTAGTTTTTGTTTTTAATTTTTGCTTCTTGCACAATATAACAGTAATAATATTCACAGAACATATGTATTATTTAAACAAGTTATATAACTTATTAAAAATACCATGTGACTAAAACTACACATGAATGCGGTCTTTTTAACAGTCATGTAGTGGATTGGAGGAAATTTCTTTTAAATTGGTTTAGAGGAAAACTTTTTTCATAAAGGTAATATTTGTTTCTTGTTTCTTTTTTATTTTTTATGATTCGATAAATAAGAGAGGAGATTTGAACTCTAGATGTAGAGGCTAGCATGTGTCAAACACTTAATCTACAAGGCTTTCTTGTTAATATTTGCTTTCTAAAGTACTGATTATGCTGACTTGCCAAATTGTTTGGTGCTGTTCTCCACCTCCACAAGGTTTGAAAGCAAAATTTACTTATTAGCTGATCATTATTGAGGTTAATACAATGGATTGAGAATCACATCTTATTTGTGTGTACTTTAATACTATAGCATTATTAATTTATCAATAGTTTAATAAAACATCATTGACTTTGACATTATTGTAAAATTCTTCTATAACAAACAAATCATCACACTTAAAAAATTTGGGATTTGGCAAACAACTACTCCACGTTCCTTTGACTAGATATAATCAAAGTTCCTAGTGATCGAGACTTTTTTTTTTTTATAGGAAAAAAAAAATTATAATGCTACCCTCATAAACTATTTTACAACATTTTTACAAACAGTTGATATGACTAACTTCTTATTGATTTTTATCTAAGTCCACTGTTAACTACTTACCACATCAGCAGTTTGTAAAAATTTTTGTAAAAATATTTGTATTTCTAGCATTACTCAAAAATTATATATGTGTATATATATATATATATATATATTTAAGCAAACAATTTGATTGCACCTAAAAGTTAATTAGTTGTAGTACACGTTCTTAGCTATTTAAATCTATTAAACATGGAAGCGAAACCGTGTAAGCATGAATATATCTTGGGCATTAAGTAAAAAGTCAATACAAAATAATATGGATTTAGTCACATTTGATCTTTTTCATCAGCTGAATTCAACCTTAACACGGTTTCTTGGTCCAGCCACAATCCATCTCAAGCAGCCCAGCTTGAGCAACCAAGCAAAGGCGGTGCTGATTTCATCTTAACCTACCCAAACACCAATCAACTCATTAATTAATCATATATATTAAAAAAACCATGTCAATAATTACAACTGTCCATGATGACAAAGATTTAGAAAAACAACATAGATGTGATATTTGAATTGCAGAAAATATTTCTTTATTTCAAAATAATATTTACTGACTTAATCATCGGATGCTCATTGATGAGCGCTACATCAATGGCCATATACACATTTTTTTGTTTGTTTTTTGTTTGTAGGTGTATATTGTCCACATCGGCTGTACAACTAATTAATTGAATAATGTATCATAAAAGATAGTAAATTAAGTTTGAAAAGCTTATCAACAAGGTTAGGTATTGGCTTTAATCTGAAAAGTTGTATGCTTCCTACTATGTCAAAAAAGTTCTTATTAGTATAAGACCCATCATGGGAGAAATAGACAGATTTGAATATCATAAATTTTCATATTAAGCATATGAGCACTCATATTAGTTAATGTATAATATTATAAAGAATAAATTATGCTCATCAAACTCCAAAAACCATCTACATCAATCTATGTAAACTTGTGTAAATCGGAATTGTTACTACATAATCGTGTAAATATACACTATTATTATTAATATACAAATCTAATTTTTAATACTTTTTTTACTCATATGCAGAGAGAGAGAGAGAGAGAGAGAGAGAGAGAGAGAATGATTTGAAGGAGTAATAAATAAATTAATAAAAAAAAAAATGATATTTCAATAGATGTAGTATGAAATAGATAACATGATACAAGTATTTTTATAAATATGATTATATAAAATGAGTTTTCCTACCGTGTGCCCTTAAGACATACAATAATAAACTATTTTATAAAACTTTTTACGAAAAAAATTTCAAATTTTTTATTAAAACTTTTTCAGTTCCCTATTAAATGTTTCTAAAATAAAGGATTAATGTGTGCTCTCAAGATATATATTAATAAAATAAATAAAAATTTTCATCAAGTGTCAAGATCCTCTGCTCGTTAAGTACATTATCTCTTTGTCTGTAGTTGTATTCATCAAACATCTTGTCAAGTTGACATTCTGATGTGCATGTCTAACATCGTGCCATTCCGATTATCTTCTGCTGCATTGACATTAATTTCCATTTGAGCTTGCCCAAATAATTAAGTGTACAACTATGACTAAGATCTCATGAAGAAAAGCAAATATTATGTCTAGGGGTGTGCAGAAAACCCACCGACCCACCAAACAAGACCCGACTCAACCTGACCCGCCGGGTTGGGTCGGTTTTTAAGGCTTGGTGGGTTGGGTTGGGTCACAAAATTTTTTTTAATAGCGGGTCGGGTTGGGTGTGGGTTATAAAATTACAAACCCGCCAAACCCGACCCAACCCACCCATATTTAATATATATTTAAAATATATTATATATTTAATAAATTTTTTTAAAATCAGCTGTAAATTTAATATATACTAATAATAATATATTTAATAATAATAATAATAAAAATTTATCAAACCCATGGGTTCAACTCGACCCAACCCGACTCATGTGGGTTGGGTTGGGTTGGGTTGGACTTATGTGATGGGTTGGGTTGGGTTGAATTTTTTTTGACCCACCATGGTGGGGTTGGGTCAAAAAATCCCCTCAACCCGACCCAACCCTACCCATGCACACCCCTAATTGTGTCCTTGCATATATCTGTGGAAGCAACATATGTACACTATATACCATGCACAGTAGCGAACTAAAGATAGTACTGAAAAATGTATTATGTGAGGCTGTAGGAGAGATAAAAGAAAAAAAGAAAAAGAAAAAAAGGTCTAATTAATATATTTTTAAAAAGGTTTTATGAAGAATTAAGAAATTTGTCAAAAAAGTTAGTCATTTTTTTTTTCATTTTTCTATAAAAGTTCCATAAAATAGTTTGTTAATATATGTCCTAAAGATATACATTAATAAAACTAGTGGTGGCTCTACATGAAAGCCAGGGTGATCACAGGACCACCCTGACTTGCAAAAAAATGTATATATACACTTGTTAAAAACATATTATAAGCTAAACTAACCTATTATGACCATTCTAATAAAAATTATGAATACCTTGATTTGAGAATTACAAAAATTTGGGTTCAACAAAAATAAGAGTAGTGCTACTATATTCCCAACATTTTCACAATAATTCTATAACAAATCTAATGTAGCAAGTTGTTACTGATTTTAATTTGGGTCAAATATTAATATTTTTTTTTTACCCACTAATAACAGTTTTTTGCATAAGATTTATTGTAAAAATATTGTGGACGTAGTAATAGCATTACTCCAAAATTAATTCTGTCTTCAAACATAATTCTTAATCCCTATTTTTTTTTAAAGCTTAAATAACAACAATAAATATTAACTCAAATAACAACAAATATAAACCAAATAAATACAAGACAAGACCAAACAAAAACAAATGAAAAAATTATTCAACAAAAAGTCTATTATAAAACAAAAAGATAAAATTTATAGCTCGTTCAACCTATTCAATAAAAATAATTTATAATTTTTTTTAAATGATACCAAAAAAATATTGTGGTAATTTAATTTTGTAGGGACCATCTTTAAAAAAAAATAAAAAATTCTAAAGCCACCACCGAATAAAACCCAAATAAAAGATAAAAAAGAAATGCAATATATCTTATTTGAGACAGTAGTCTTTGACTAGTCACTAGTCTAAGATTCTAGAAACATTCACATCACAGAAAAAAGAAAAGGCATGCAGGCTATATCCCTTGCACAACTAGCAAAGAAACCTCGATGGAGGATGCAACAAATTCGACTAAATTAGTAAATTTGCGTTAAATTCAATTTGTTTTCAATTTGTGTCAGCATTTGGTAGGAATAATTAGTTCAAACGGCTTCCACCAGCCACATTGTTAATTTAATGTAGAAGAACTTAGTATGTGTTTATTTCTGAGAATAAAGCATGCATGTTCGACTATGCTTCCTATTGTATTTTTTAGTCAACAACAAACGATGGGAATAGTTTATTTAGTTATTTGCTGTACTGTTAATAAAATATAATAAAAAAAGAAAGAAATTAACTCCCTTATAATTAAAATCCAAATGCATACTTAGTCAGCAAAGAAATGAAGCACTGAGTCACTGACCCTACACTACAGTGCGTAAGAACATATGTAATCAGAGTAGGCTAAATGGCGAAAGCAAATGATGCAAAACAGCCTCCAAATTTTAACCAATAAGGTTATTCTTTTTCATTATAATAGTATTAATTAAGCCCAATTATTAGTGAACAAATAAAATAACATTTTTTATCAAATAAAAAATAAGAGAGAGAGAGAAAAATGCTATATCCACAATATTTTTTACAATACTTTCATAATAAATTTTAAGTGGTAGGTTGTTACAAGATGTTATTGATGACAAAAAATTAATTTCATTGATGGGTTAAAATTAAAATCAGTAACAACTTAATACCTATAATTTGTTTTGAAAATATTGTGAATATAACACTTCTCAAAAAAAAAAAAAAAAAATACACAAAAATTTCACAACATTTTTCATAAGTTGAATTCGTAAACTTTTACTAGTTTTTATCTAAGTCCATCACTAACATCATTTTTTTACTTACCACTATCAATATGTCACATCAACAAGTGTGAAAAGTTGTCAAATTTTGTCTATAGATTCTGTAAAAAAAAAAAAAATAGTTAATTAATAGTAATTTTGCATATAAAACAAGATAATAGAGTTTAAGTAATATTAATTTTTAATAAAAAAAAATTACTAGTTTTTATAAGTCCATCACTAACATCACTTTTTTACTTACCACTATCAATATGTCACATCAACAAGTGTGAAAAGTTATCAAATTTTTTCCATAAATTTTGTTTAAAAAAAATCTAGTTAATTAGTAGTAATTTTGCATATAAAACAAGATAATAGAGTTTAAGTAATATTAATTTTTAATAAAAAAATTAGATTTAAATATATAAAATGACTCAATTTCAGTTTTCGCCTTAGGCCCCCAAATGCATTAAGCCGCCCCTGTATGTAATAATAACAACAACCGATTAAGTCCTCAAAATTTTAGAATCAGTCATGTCTGTCATGAAAAACATGTCACAATATCCATGTATACTACTCTCTGCATGTCTTTCTCGATTAAAAATTATCAGCTTCTTCCATCATACTGATAAGGAAAAGAAAGAAGACATTGTCATGTCTAAGTAGACTCGACCGAGATCTATACACAACATTGATAATTGAAATTAATATATATAAAACTGCTCTAACCAATTGATGTTGTTCCCCTAAATACTTTATTTGCTATGTTAGGTAATTTTAACTAATAGAAAGAAAGAAATATATAAAAAGTGGTAAGCCAAGTCAAACAATCTCTCCCTATCACAAATCTCAAAATTAACTACAGATTGAACATTATTTAAATTAATTTTACCTTCCTGTAATGAAACCATTTACTCGGAGAAAGAAGACCATTACCTCTATTTAAGGATGCAATGCTTGTGTTGGAAAAGTATGTAGTAGAGCAAAGAAACAAAGAGAGAGAGATGAATACTAATTTGAGTTCCTTCTTTATCTTTATAGCAGTGTTTGGGCTTCTAGGAGTTTGTCATGGACAGTTGAGAATGCATTTTTATGAGGAGAGTTGTCCCCATGCTGAGGAAATTGTGAAGGAAATCATATGGAACCGTGTGGCAAGCAATTCAACTTTGCCTGCCAAGTTTTTGAGGATGCATTTTCATGATTGTTTCGTCAGGGTAATTCATCTCTCTCCCTTCTTTCTCTTTTCATGAATTACGTCCCTCCTTATGATACACATCCTAAAATTACAATAAATCTAAGAATACAACATTTTTTACAACTATTAACATGACTTCTTATAATTGACACATAATAAAAGTATTGTCACTCGTAAACTTAGGTGGAAGTGATATTTTTAAAATCATAACGGGTCTTGTTAGTTTCATTCATAGCTAGCATTCATTTCTCATACTAGGAAACACATGCATTGTTATATGTTTACCAGACATCTAAGGTCTTGAATGGTTATAATGTGTTAGGGTTGTGATGGCTCTGTACTGATAGACTCTACCCCAAATAACTTGGCTGAGAAGGCAGCAATTCCAAACCTATCTCTGGCAGGTTTCGACATAATAGATGAGGTGAAGACCGAGCTAGAGAATACCTGTCCTGGAGTAGTTTCTTGTGCAGATATCGTTGCTTTGGCTGCTAGAGACTCGGTTTCCTACCAAGTAAGTACTGAAAATATTCTAGTGTGACTTGGAAACAAAAGAGTAGCATAAGTGGGATGTGTTTGGTTTGAAAACCCAAGCTGGTGAAGTTGATGTTTTTGAGCAAATTCACGATTAAGATTTTATTTCTAATATATCTAAGAGTGTATAGAATGTCACGTCATTTAAAATTTTATATAATATGACGCTACATATATATATATATATATATATATATTTCTGATATTTATTTAAAGAGTTCGATTTTAGTAAGGATAAGGTGTAAAACCCATGTTTTACACCATCCATCCAATAAGTGTTTACCATGTCAGCATATTACTTAAAATTTAATACATCCTATCACACCAAATAACATTTCAATAAATTCTCAATTTGATTGGATTTATATATGGGTATTAGAATTGATTGGATGTGGTTGTACTTATTCTTAAATATGTAATAAGATGATGTGACATATTAGGATTGGAGGGGTAAAACATAAGTTTTATATCACATCCTTACATAATTTAATCTCTTATTTAAAATTACAAAACTGATCCATTTCAAATGAAGAGGATGCTTTTTGAGTTTTGCACTAGTTCACCTAGTTTATGTTATCTTTTAAGGGAAAATCTACCTTTTTTGTTTCTATAAATTGATTTTGCTAGCAAAATGCTATACCTCAAGCTATTTTTGTCTTCTTCTTTTTTAAATAACATATTAAATTTAGCATTAGGTAATCAAGTGCTTATGGAAATTATTGCAGTTTCAAAGGCCAATTTGGGATGTACTTACCGGTAGAAGGGATGGAATCATATCGCGCCAGTCAGAGGCCCTTGCCAACATCCCAACACCATTCTTCAATTTCACCACCTTGAAACAATCTTTTGCTAACAAAAGCCTCACAGTTCATGATCTTGTTGTTTTATCAGGTAAAGATTCTATAAGGGGGGAAAAAGGTTTATATAATAAGCTTGTAATATGATAACATGGTTTCAATAATTTTGTGTTCACAAAGTATTATTATATTATAAATGTAGATGTAAAATTTAAGCCCTATTGCTAGTAGTCTTAAGTAGTAACAATCTATTTCTTTCAAAATGATATCTTGAGCTGTGTCCAAAAAATTTATAAATTAATTTTGGTTAGGTGGACATACAATTGGTGTTGGGCATTGCAATTTCTTCAGCAACAGGCTATACAATTTCACAGGAAAAAATGATGAAGATCCTTCTCTAAACTCAACCTATGCTGCTTTCTTGAAAACCCAATGCAAAAGCCTCTCAAACAATGTAACTATTGTGCCAATGGATCCTGGAAGCCCCCTATCCTTTGACAACAATTATTTCAACATCTTGAAGCAAAACAAAGGTCTTTTCCAATCTGATGCTGCACTTTTAACCGACAGTGAAGCTACCTACAATGTCAATGAGCTGCTTAACTCTCAAAATTTTTTCACGGAGTTTGCTCAATCGATTATGAGGATGGGAGCCATTCAAGTGCTTACAGGAAGTTCAGGAGAGATTAGGAAGAACTGTAGTGTGGTGAATCCTTGAGAGCTAGTTGTTGTTGTTGTTGTTGGTTTTTTTTTTTTTTTTTTTTGCTAAATAAAAAAAGGAGGTCTCCAGTGTGGGCTCATCGACCCCACGCCACGTGACGGTAATAGGTAATACCACATGTACCACATGGGCCTTGCTGGAGCTATCGCTCGAACTGCTCCTTTGAGTGCAAAACGAGGACTCCTACCATCAAGCCACACTCTCGTGTGGTTTATAAGTGTGACAAATGAGTTATTATTCACTTTTTGTGGTATTATGAATAATTTTGTTGATGCACTTGTTCTGGACTCATCGTAAGGCCAAGCAAGATTATCTATCAATAAAAATCTTATCTCACTTTATGTATTTTACTTTATTCCATACCAATGTATATCACATCTCTATAATAAAAAATGAAAAATGTCTATCACATCTCTATCATAAAAAATAAAAATTGTCTATCTCATCTCTATAAAGTAACCAAAGTTTAACATTAAAAAAAAAAAATACAAACGCATAACATACTACAATTTGTAGAGCATAGTTTGAAACACTATTGAGTGTTGACAAATAACTTTTATTCGGTTATCTATATGCGTTTTCTGTCTGGATGTATTATTTAGAAAGTACTGTGCATGTTATGTTACCTGAAGAAAGGATCTAATGGCAGGACTTAGTGAAATTAATTTCGTAATACATTCAGGAATTAACCTCATGACAGCAGCCCATGAATAAACTATTAATCACACGGTTTAAATTGTCTGAATTATGGTGATGATTCTCAAGTTAACCAACTATTCATCTATGCGTATTGATGAGCAAATAAGTAGATTTTTCCCCTTCTCAAAGCTCATATCAAGAAAAAAGAACTGAATAGGTAAACTGTAAAAAGATAAATAACCAAAAAAAGAAATCAAAAGATAAATAACTATCAAGGTACAGTAGCAGATGGCGAAGAGAGTTGAACCCAAGCATATTCCTCTTTGTAAGCGACACCCCCCTCACAAGAGGCTTCACACGTATACGCAACAATAGTCGCCCAATCGAGAGAGTCAACTTCATTATTCACACTAAAGTAATAAAGCAGCTGAGGCAAGATCTGAAATCACCAACAGAATAGACACCAACCAAAAGTTTCATTTAGTTTAATTGGAGAAATTGACCGAGTGAAAAGATAGACTGTAAAATGTAAAAGAAATATTTTATGGAAATTTTATAAAGGCGCAATGTGCATACCTGGAACTCAAAACAAAGAGGACCACTGCAGTAATTGCATTTCGGAATATCAGCTCTCGATGGCTGACCACTTGACATGGGCCAAAGGGGTTTAGCCCCACCATTCCTACAATACCTGATATTTTGAAACAAACAAAATTACCCATCATTGTATAATAAAGAGGGAGAAGGCTAAAAGTGGATTCAAACAAAAAGCAGCAAGGACTAATGACCAATGATGACTTTACAATGTTCTTATTTCTTAGCCTAGCTTTCAAGGGACAAGGATCAGGTACCAATGTCAGTAATATGTAGCATATAATGAACGCAGAATATACCTTGTAACTAACAAAAATAAATTACTAGTTTAAGTGACTTGGGCAAATTACAACATAAATATTTGAAGTAAGATATTCGATAGATGTTGAAGAAGCAACATGCATGTAGAATTAATCCTTTTTTAATATATTTATTGGTAAGTTACATACAAAGCAACGATGTTTTATATAATATGGATCTCATTGAATTTTAGGTTACCATCTTCAAACGAGTACTGACATATATATTAGTGTTGTTAGCTTCCAAAGCAAAATTAAAAAAACTTATACATGTTGCAGAAAATTTAGAAGACTTTTAGCATTTTTCTGGAAATAAGAAGGCCCCAAAAATAGTTAGAACTGAGGCCTCCTTACTTTCATTTTTCCATTCTCCATATGAGGGCCACAAACACCATGGGGTGATTAAGGCCCCCTGAGTACCCAGAATATTAAAACCATACTATATAGTTGCAGGGCACCAATGCTTGTATACTTCAAGTGTCTTGACATGTGGAAGTTTGTATCCTCAATTAGAAATATCAATCACCTTAACACCTGTTCAGGGGCCTTGCCAATGCGTTCTTGGAAAGAGGCCCAACTTTTTCTGTCATCATCACCCTGTTCATCAACAAAGAAATAAGCAACTAAGAGTCTAGAACAAGGAAACAAAAAAATTTGAATACAGCAACACAAACAATAAATACCTCAAAACTGTCCATCAATGAGTTCATTGTGTCATCAACTTTTTCCTTAGAGACCAATGAACTAGTACAGGCTTTATCCTCAGACATTTCTGTGCTTGGTTCACTTTCATTCTCAATTATCATCTCATATTCTGGCCACAGAGTTTTGCTCGCAACTGTGTGCAAATGCAAAATATTTCAGGTGTAAATTTCTAAAAATACTAATTTAAGCATTGACAATTACTCTATTAATAAACCACATGTTAATAAATATTTTCCCAGGAGTAAATATACAAAGCATATACAATACACATATAGTATCTAAGTCATGTTCTATAAACATTAACCACTTTTATTTCTATTCAGCAAAAAAATAAATATATAAATAAATAAATAAATCAAACACTACTCCTGTATCTTTAATTTTCAAGGTCAAGTTTTTAGACAAAGAAGGATAAGACATAAGTAAGTTATCATTGTTATAAGATGTCATTGATGCCATCTAAGATGTAGCTGACAAATTTTTATATTCCAACAGCAAATATACATGTAAATATGCACTATTTTTTACATATTTAACACTGTAATAGAAACATGTACTTTACTGACCTTTTTGTAAATTTGCTGAAGTAGTTCCGTTTTTATTGGGGCAATCAGATGATTGAGAAGAAACGCTCATCCGTTGACAATCAATCTTATGACCAGAGCGCCAATGCATTGCCTGCAAACAGAAAAGGATAGTAGGAACCTTTTTATGTTGGTGTTGAGTAAATAACCCTTTTTTTAGTAAGTTACAAATACACGCAATTTGTGGGTCTTGAACCCGTAGACCTCAATTGAGGAAACAAAAGGACCTAAAAGGCTCATTTACCTGGTGTTTCTCTGAGCAATAACGAGCTGTCCTGCAACTACTACAGAGTTTATCTCCTTTCCAGGTACCACACCAAGTACAAAGTGCAGCTAACACAAGCAAACATCAATACCATCAGAGATTTTATTAAAGTACGTCAACTTATATGTAACAGAAAGTGCATGAATATATCCAAACATATTTTTGGGCCCCTGCTAGCTATGCAAACCCACAGTAATTAAGTGTTTGAGCTTTTGAAAGTGCTCATTTTATATGCAACTGGAAGTGCATGAATACATCCAAACACATTTTCAGGCCCTTGCTAGCTATGCAAACCCACAGTACTTGTGTATTGATTCTGATCTTTCAATTGATCACTTGGGCTGATCAAATTGCATAAACAAAAAGTTCAAAAGAAATAGTAATTAAAAAATTTAAAAACAAAAAACATAATTTGGAGATGTGGACGCCCTTCTAAGAGGAATATTTATGGTCCTTGGAATAATGTGTTTTCATAAATGCAGTCCTCTTAGGTTTTCACAAATCCACTAAACATAAATCAGAGGATGTCATATTGATATTGGTAACAAACATAACCAGTTTACTATTGAGCATTCATGCTAGCTTCCATTTATCAACCATAAATCATACTTTAACACATTAAATAATCTTATGAACTCGAAAACTATAACATAAATTGAAAAATTAAAATAGAATCACACAGGTCTGCCTGGGTGGGAGTGAGAAAGTTATGAAGCAATAGCATGCAATGTCAAAGAAATCAGGAAAAAATAAAAATAATACTTTTTGTTTTGTTTTTTTTTTTTTTTTTTTTTATAAGTAATTTTTTTTTCAGGCTAGATTTTATTTTATTTTTTTAAATAAAGAATTTTTATAGGAAAAGTGGAGATGCCCAGATGTACAGCATAATATGCCAAAGCTTCACCTAAAGAATGCATGAAAAATTCATCTTGTCTATAAAATTAAAGAAAGAAGAAAACTGGATGTGGCCAAAAATAAGCATCTTGTCCTTTTCTTTTGAGTAGAAATAAATGCAATATGAAAATTCACATGCTGTGCTAAAATCTATTTCTTCTAATAAACCAGAAAAAAGGAGGAGATTTTCCTAGACAAAGAGCCAATGTGAAGCCTATGATGTTGCATATGGATGTGAGGATGGCGATATGGGACTTGAATTTCTAAATTGTAGGCATATAAATATTATAGCTCCTCTGAGGTGTTTTATACCACCAATAATTTTGTACTGAGGCCCATATGAGGAAAAAAAGATGTAGCCAACCCAAGAAGTTGAGATGAAGAGTCTGCAAAGTTGCGCATAATATAAAGAACAATAATCTATAGGCAATGAAAGAAACCACGAACTACCTCCAGTTCCAGAAGGTTTGTCAGTCCCATTGCATCTTGGGGGGTCACTTGGGTAAAAAGGATTAAAGCGAGGCAATTGGCAACGGAAAATCTTCACACTGTAAGTTTGAAGAATGAGAAAATGTCATTAGTTTTATTTTTTAATTTAAAATTTTAATTATAACTAGAAAATTCCATTGTTTATAGAACATACAACTCAAAGCAATAGTTGACTATACCTTCTAGATGGTTTCTCTGGATGGCGTTTCCATTGCTCATGTTGATCCCGAAGAAGACAGTTCATCGATGAACACATAAAAACAAACAACATCCGATGAAACGCATATTCTTTCTCAATTGGTGCATAAACCTAGAAGATCAAAGGTGAGCGATTGTTATCATCAACCGGTGATCAACCTATAAACTCAAGGCACATAAACAATTTGTCCATATTTCTTTTTGATAAGTAAAAGGAGAGGAGGAAAAAAACAGATAAAGAGATGAAAAAAATGTGATACAGATACACAGATATCTCCTTACAGATTTCAGAAAATTCAGATTAATATCAGGCCTAGCAGCAAATTCAAGCAGGAGAGAAGTTTATTTTGCTAGAGTTACAGACTTAGTTAAAAGCCCAGATCCAACTAGAGTAACATTTTCAAAAAGAAACGTAACTAGTGAAGTATCTGGGACTGCATTTAATTTCTAGAAAGCTATTTTCACTAATTATAAGCCTCTCTCATTAATAAAACCACAGCTAGGATCAGTTTGATGGAATGTATAGCATTGGTCTTTTGCCAGAACATTGCAATTGGTTCCGATGTTGCAAAAGTTTCAAGTTTCTTGAACAAATGTGAGTGGAAATAGCCTCATGCAAGGTCTGACGAGCTAGTTGTGACTCAAAGCAAGTTACCTGAAATCAAAAACCTCAAAGGGAATGTGTGAGTTGGCTTCCATTATACAAGTTTAGAAACTACAGAAGCCGTTAGGACTAAATTGTTTCAAGTTAATTTGGTTTTGTCAAGCAATTTCAAAGCACGCTTTTACGTAGTATCTTGCCATTAAATTACAACTAACAGATAAAAAAAAAAGGCTCTCAACTAGAAGTAAAGACCATCCTTTTATTTTTCTCGTGCTCTTTTGCAAAAAGAATATGGCAAGAGGTGTAGCAAAAGTGCCAGATAAATAGAGCTGCTAACGACGTGAATAACGAATTAAACTAGGCATAGGCAGTCACTAGATTGAAAAGCAAAGGCCTGAAATCAATACTTTTCTAGCTCGCTTTGGTACATATCATATACAGCATGATCAAAACGCCATAATCTGTAAGCTGCTTGTTTAGTTTAGTATGATCATTATGATCATAGTCTAATTCCGCTAACTATTGTCAGATAGTTTAGTTGTTATGTTTTATTGGCACCTAATTCATCTCCTTGTTTTACTATCTACTTCGAATCGAATTAAATTCTTACTCATCACAAAACAAACAACTTGAAGCAGCCAAGCATTCAATCAGAAATTTTTTAAAATCGAATTCAAAATAAGCAATACCTGAAGCACAAACTGCAAAGGCTCTCCACATATATCACAAACACAAGCTTTTCCAGACGGCAAATTCACCGGATCTAGCCAAGCCTACAACCAAAAAAAAAAAAAAAAAAAAGCATTATCAATAACTAAATTGTAAGCTTTTGTAGAGCAATAAAGAAATCACATAGTACCGGTACGCTTCCGGCTTTGCTAGGAAACAATTGACGGAGAAGAGACCAAGGACTCTTAGGCTTCTCAACGAAACCTAAGGTAACGAATTCTTCTTCTTCTTCTTCATCTTCATCGTCTTCTTCTTCGTTCATATCGTAATCTTCTACTTCTTCTTCTTCGTCGTCGTCAAGGGAAGTGATTTGAAGGCCTTTTAGCTTCTCCATAGAGTCTCTCTCCTGAGACATTTTGGATTCAATTGTCTTATGAATTTGGAGATTCGAATGGGCTGCGCAGTTTGTATTGTATTGTAATGTAGTTGTTCTTCTTTCTTCAGCAAGCTAAGGGGTTTAGGGTTTTACTTTTACGGTGCGTTTTAATGCTGCTGCCTGCTGCCTGCTGCCTGCTGCTGCTGCGTGTCCTTAGGTTTGAACTTGAGAGGCGAACCATGGCCGTTGCTTAAAAAATTTAAGAAGTAGAAGCCAGTTCTGGGCAAGACGAGACCAGAGATTTTGGGCTTTATTTCAGTTGGTAGTTTTTTAAATTAACCCAAAAGCCCAAAACCCATCCAACCCTTTTCACATTGGCTGTAAAATTCGCCGAATTGGTGCGCGGGTGCTCAAAAGCTTCTTAAACTTGATCAAAAGATTGTTTTTCTTCTCTAATTTTTAATTTATTTTTTCATTTTTAATTTTGAACTTTGTAAAGATTTTTTTTTTTAATAGTTTAGAAACAAAAATAATAATGAAAAATAAATTTTTTTCGATAATTTAAGAATGAAAAAAAAAATCTTTTTTAAAGTTTAAGGATAGAGAGTAAAACATTTTTAATAGTAGTTTAGAGATGAATTTTTTTTTTTAATAGTATAGGGACTTAAAATGAACTTTTTAAAGTTTAGAGATGAAAAATAAATTGTTGGTAAAGTTTAAAGTACCAAAATAGTATTATAAACAAAAATTAACATGGCTACAAATTTTAAAAATTTAATTGTTAGATTGCTTGATTTTTAAATTCTTAACATGCATGTCAAAATTTGTATCAATCATATGTTATTTACTATTTATCTATAAGCATATATTAATGGATAATTTTAGATTGCTAGAACTCGAAATTTAAATATTTGATTGATGATATAAAAAAAAATGTAATTTAATGGTAGATTTGTCAAAATTCACATATGATAAAAATGATATTAAGTGGAGTTATCAAGTTTGTAGCCAAATTTTATCATTTTAATTTTAATTTAATTTAATTTTGGATATGATCGAATTTTGATCTTGGTCATAAGAGCATTCACGTCAATCTCCTCAAATTTTTGGCCAAACTAACCTTAAAAACACTATTTTTTCTAATTTAGTTATCAATATTTTTATACTCATACAACCACCTCGCTACTTTTACAATTAAATAATATTATTTCTTAATATTCACATTGGTGAGGAGGTCGTAGAGGTGTTGAAGGCGCAAGAGGTTGCAGCAAAGAGTGACAGCATTGAGGTCGAGGTTAGGGTGGTGTCGTGTTAGCTTTTGAGCGGAGGCAGCTTAGGTGGGGCCTGTGATTGGGAAGGAAGAGAAGGTTATGGAGAAGATTAGGAAAGAGAGTGGCACTAAAATTAGATAGAAGAGAGGGAAAATGCCTTGAGAGAGAGAGAGAGAGAGAGAGAGAGAGAGAGAGAGAGAGGATGAAGAATTTTTTTTAAGAAGAAGAGATGGAGATAGACATCAGATTAGATGCAAAGAGATAGAAAGAATAAAAATGATTTTTTATACGATAGTGATGACAATATCTTCACTGGGTGTGGCGAACACTTTTCTTAGCTAAATATTTTTTATATTAATTTGTTTTTGGTTTAATTAGTATCTTGATTTGATAATAAATAGCGATCATTAAGAACGGATATCATAAATTGAAACTCTTTTTTTTTTTAAAAAAATTCTTTTGTTTTTTTTTGTTAGGATGGATTTGATTCCACATCTTTTATTTGAGTACAGACAACTAAGTAAAGGAGTTTTTTTTTTTTTTTGGGACTAAGTAAAGGAGTTGAGCTAACCGGATTGTACACTTTTAGGCTCCGCTTGAGAGGAGGGAATGGAATGGAAAGAATAATTTTAAAATATTTTTCCCTTCTCTTGTTTGGGAGTTTTAATAAAGGGCATGAAAAATCCATTCCCTTATTTGGAAGTTTAAATGGGAGGGAATGAAATGAGTAGGAGGGAATACTCATGAGAAATGATATGTCTACAACATTTCTACAACATTTTTACAACAAATCCTAAGTGGCAAGTTGTTACTAGTTGTTATTGTTGGGACAAAAAAGTAATCTTAGTGTTAGTTTCAAATTTGAACCAATAACAACTAACCACCTGTGATTTGTTGTAAAAATGTTGTAAAATTGTTGTAGACGTAGCATCCCTCAATACTCATTCCTCTATATTCCCTTAAAATCTCAAATTTTCATTCCCCCGAAATTGGGAGGAATGGAAGGGAATGAAATTAGATTTAATAATTTTTTTACTAAAACTCCCAAAATACTCTTATATATTCAACTTTTTATTTTAAAATAGGAGTTTAATAGTAATATTGTCATAAAATGATTCCATTCCATCCTTTTCATGTTGCCCCCAAACAAGATTATTTACATTTTATTAATTTTCATTCCTTTCTATCAATTTATTTTAAAACATATAATTAAGATTACTTAATTCTATTTTATTCTATTTATTTTTTTTACTTAAATATATTTTATTTGTTTCTAAAAAAAAAAAAAATACATTTCGTTCCATTTCATTCCTTCCACTCCGATGTGAACCAAACAATTACTTAACAGATGAGCTCACCGGATCCAAAAAGCTTGTAACGATTAACGTTATATTTATATCTCCCGATTTCCCTTCCCTGCTCCCATATCTTCGCTCTTACCAAATTTCACTCACTCTCAGTCTCACACACACACAATGGACTACCATTCGAACCACCGCGCTACTCGCTCTCCCTCCTCCTCCGCCTCCTCCACCTCCTCTTACACTCCAAACCCTCCCACCACAACCACCACCACAACTACCACCACCACCACCACCGCCGCCGCGTCCGACCCGATGCACTCCTGGTGGGAATCCGTATCCAAAGCCCGTTCTCGAATCCACGCTCTCTCTTCTCTTCTCTCCAATTCCTCCCCTTCCTCCTCTTCCTTCTCCTTCTCTTCCCTCGCCGACTCCGACCGCCCCGCCCTCTCCCTCCTCTCCTCCCCCACCGCCTACTCCCTCATCTCCTCCGCCCTCTCCTCCCCTCTCTCCGGATCCGGATCCGACCCGCTCTGCCAATGGCTCTACGACACCTACCTCTCCTCCGACCCTCACTTGCAACTCGTCGTCCTGTCCTTCCTCCCTCTCATCTCCGCCCTCTACCTCTCTCGCATCCACTCCGACGACTCTCTCTCCCTCCCTTCCCTCGCCGGATTCGAAGCCGTACTCCTCGCTCTCTACGCTTCGGAAACCAAATCCCGCAACGGAAAGCCGATTCTCATCCAAATCCCTGACCTCTCTCAGCCCTCGCTCTACCACACTCCTCGCCGCACCACCCCCGCCGCTAACAATCGGCCTTCCGTTGGAATTTTGTCGCTGCCTTTAGAGCCGCAGATCGCCGTTAAATCCACGAAACGAGCTTGCATCGTCGGCGTCGCTCTCGATTGCTATTACAAGCAGATCTCGCAGATGCCGAGTTGGTCTAAGCTCGAATTTTGCCGATCCGTCGCTGCCTGGGCCGGCCAGGACTGTCCTTGTAAAAGAGAGTTCGACGACGAATTCGAAAACTGCACGTCGTTTTCGGATTCTAGAGCAATCGAGAGTGGATGTGAGATTGAGATTGAAGGTGTGGTTGAAGAGATGAACAAATTAGGGATCCAGAAATACAAGGCTGATGATAGCGATGATGAAAATTCCGAAAAACCTAAGGGGATTAGAATTCCGTTACCTTGGGAGCTATTGCAACCGGCATTGAGGATTTTAGGGCATTGCTTGTTGGCTCCGTTGAATCCACAAGACGTAAAGGACGAAGCCGCGGTGGCCGTGAGGTGTTTATACGCGAGAGCTTCTCATGATCTGGTTCCGCAGGCGATCTTGGCCACGAGGAGCCTTATTCAGCTCGATAAGAGGGCCCGTGCGGCTGCTAAGGTGGAGGCAGAAGCAGCAGCAGCTGCAGCAAATGCATCTTCGAATTCCAACACTCCAAGCAAGGCCAAGAAACCGGAAATCCTATTGGTTTCCAAGTGATTGGCAATGTCGCGGTTTTGCAGGTAATGGTTGTTGGTGTTGTTGTATAGTTAAAAGTTGAAGCAGTCGAAAATTTAATTTATGTAGGTTATTGCTGTATGCCAATATATATTAGTGTTTGTAGTTCTCAGTGATTGTTTTTTTGTAAGTTTTAAAAAGTTTATTTCTGGATTGACAGTTATAAAGGATTCAGGTGTTGTTGTGTACTTTTTGTATTTTTTTATTTGAGGAAATTTGGAGAAATGGTTTGTAACACGAATGCATGTATGGCTTGTGATTTCTCTTTTGAATTGGTTGTTGTATAGTTAAGAATGCTTGTTGTAATGTGAACGATGCATTATGTGTCTCGTGATCTTCATTTGATCGGTTGGTTACAGTTTATACAAAAAACTGCTTGTATAAATGCCTTTTCTTGTAACGATTAGTGAGATGAGATAAGTGTGCATTCATTCTTGAGCACTGTATATCTTATTTCTTCAGCTTCTAGTGGAATTTTGTTTCATTTCTAGTTCAGTTAAATTATGCCTTGTATTTCCTTTGGGTAGCTAAAGTTTAAATTTGACAATGAATAACTTTATATTGTGAACCAAAACAATACCATTTGAAATAAATCTTTTTACAAACTGAACAGGACAAATTGTAAGAAATAGATTGATGATTGTTTTGGCAGCTTTTTCAAAGATAATTCATTTTCAATTGCATACACCCTAGTCTAATACTGACATTGGTGATACTGGCATTTGCAACATAATATGTTCATCTTGAAGCATCAGTTCACAATATTTTAGCTATATTGATTAATGGTAAGATTTTGTTGTGATTGAAATTTGCTTATGTCATGGAATTGTGGAAGAATAATATTCTTCACTAAAGAATTGGCCTTGTCTATTGACGAAAATCAACTTATGTAAAGGTCTTAAACCCGTAGATGGTTCTGTGTGTTAACATTGTTCATTAGCCTCCAGCCCCTCCATTGATTGAATTGGGAACCTTAGAATTTTTGGTGTTAAAGAGTGCATGGAGTTGTATGTGCCTACATGTACCTTAGGCTAACACTTTGTGATGTGATGTTTCTAGGTTGTAGTGAGTTATAACTCTTAATTACATGTTTATCACTTATATTTGGTTTTCAAATTGATAATATGTTTCTTTTCTAGATTTCTTTTGTTTGTTAGAACACTATGGTTTCAAAAGTTGTAATCACTGTGGTAGTTATGGTTCTCTAATTAGTAGTTTTTGTGGGGTAGGCTATTGGTACTTGACTAGTAGCTTTTCCCATCCACGTTATGAGTGCATAGAAATAATGAATATGTGAATCGTGGATTATAAGAGGTTGATGTGCTAATAGGGCTATTCTTTTATATTGTAATTTTGAAATGGTTTCAAATGTCTAGATATGCATTATCAGTTCATGTAGGTGGGAGAAGCGGTAGAGCTATCTCTCATTCTCTCCCCCTTATTTATCTGCATTCTGCTCTAACTTTACTGTTCAGTTAATTTTGAGAATTATATTCATGATTTTGAGAATTATAGAAAGAATTCCATCTTGAATAGACTTATCAAAAAAAAAAAAAAAATCCATCTTGAATTGAAGCTTCTCCATGGCAACATAGAAATGGATGAGCTTCCATTCAAGATGGAATTTTATCTACAATTCGCATTATCACGAATATACCACTGCTACATCCTGGTTGTTTAATGGGTGTGAATTTGCAACTGCAGGTGAAAAGTTTTGCATTTAGAGAAATGCAGCTCATAGTAATAAGGCAATCAACCAAGCAAAAGCAAACATCTAATCCCAAAATCCTCAAACCTTAGAAATCAACATGGTTTTTGAAGTCCTCAACCAACATTTTTCCATCAAGTCCTTACTACCTCATCCCAGTACACCAAATATATAGACATTCAATTAGAAAAGAACATGTATACTGTAACCAACTAATCACTTTAATAGCAGAAAGAATTACATAACTTCTAAAACTTCAAATGAAGATCACTAAGAGACATAATGCATTATTCACATTATTCAAATGTTTTTTGATAAATCAATGGTTTGGTGTGGGGGGATTAGAACCCGAGATATCTCCGTTGATAATTCAAATGTTTAGATATGCATTATGGGTTCCAATAGGTGGGAGAAGCGGCAGAGCTATCTCTCTTTCTCTCCCCCCTATTTATCAGCACTAACTTTATTGTTCAGTTAATTTTGATTCAGGTATAACTTGAGCTCCTAAGATCTAATTTTTCTTGCTGTTTGGTTCATTAATTTTTTTGGTTTTAATTGATGACAATATTAAATCCTTCTCCTATAAAACCTAGCATTTACCGCTAAACCCTTTTCCATTACACAGTTGATATTTAAAGTATAGTAGCTTTCTTTGGACTGAAAACATTTTTCAACTTCTCACAATATGATGACTATTGGAGCTGGGTATCTCAGGATAACATGGGGTATAATGATTGCGAGATTGTGGGTGATTAGAACCTGTTGTTTAGTGGATGTTGACAAGTAATTTTCTTAGTTATTGTGGGTTGTTTAGGTGTACATTGAAATGTAGGCAACTTCAACTTTAGCTTATAGGAGCTAAAAGTAGAAGCTGCCTCTTGTAGAGAAATATGGCAATGATGTCACTGTGTGGGTTAATAAGCAGAACCACTGTAGGGTGGTGGTGGAGGTTTACTCACATGATTCTAGCTCTATAGGTCGTTGGGGTGGATTCCCCTATCAGTTACTGAGTAGGCTGATTATTTGGCTATTATAGGTGCTCAATCAACTTCTCATTTTTATAAATTTTTAGGAATAAGGCTTGCCTAAGTTTTCCCCTCTTGTTGATATGTTCTTAGTTTTGATTTTGGTCATCTAGTTGTTTGTTTGTTCATTGTGTTTTTTCTTTTTTGGTTTGTCTTTTATCTACCTTTTCTCTTTTGGAGATCTCTACCCGATCCCTTGTATCTCTCTCTCAATATTTATTTTTATTTTCCTTTGAAAAAGGAAAAAGTTCTATAGCCTTCCCTAGATATTGGAGCAATTGGACAAAAGTTACAAGAGTAGGGTACACTTTGTGTACACAGCCTCTGTACACGAGGTCGATTAGGGGACCCCCTTCAATTGATAAGAGTGGGCATACTAGGCATTGGGAGCTACCTATGGTTTGAAATGGTGGTTTTCTAGTAAGCTGTTGGGAGAGGAGAGGAAGAGCCTAGCTTTGTTTGGATATGGCCTTGTGGCATGAGTAGTTTTTGGGTAAGTAATGTTTTTAAGATTAAAGGCAGATGCTTGTGGTGGCACGAGTAGTTTACTGCTTAGATGTGGCATGAAGTGGTGCTGGTGCTAGGTTAACCATAGTGGGATCGAAACAGTAGAAGTTAGGGGTAATTATGCCACAATTTTTTTTTTTTGGTTTAATGGTAGTCATCTTAAAATTTTGTCCAGAAGAGCATGCTCACTGTTAGAGTTTGTAACTTTTGAAATGTCCCCATAACTCCAATGGCTAGTCATAAGAGTTAGCCCAATTTCATACCTTTTTATGTAATCAGTTTTTTCACAACCTTTATATTGAGGTGTATTTTAAAGTAAGTTTGTTTTTGGCATCCTTTGTTTTCTCAATGACCATGTTTTCTACAGAAAGTTATATTAGTTGCAACATTCAGCTTGAGGTGGTTTTGTTTGGTTGGCCAAATTTTAACCAGTTCATTTTTAGAAACTTCTATTTATTATTCAAATACTCCATGTTGCTTTGTGTGAAAGGTGGCAAAATACAATTAAGAGGTGGAATATATCTGCATTATAGCTGTAGTATGGAACAACTGTCCCTGTGATGTTACCTTGAATATCGGCCTCTGGCATGCATTGGTTTGCAGTGATTACGATGGTTGGCATCATGGTTGGCAAATTAAGATCATTTTATTTGGTCTTTGGGATTTCTCATCGGGGGATATACAGAATACTAAAGATATCTTGATGCTGGCCATCAAAGGTGGCTATAAAGACTTGGTCATAAGTTAAAACAAGTTCTATTTTTTATGAATCTTACTCATAAGTTAAAACACTCTCCTACACAGTGTGTAACACACTGTGTAGAAGAGTGTTTTCCCAATTACGAAATATTTTTATACGCATGCTTTGTTATAACTGATCAGTCAATTGTAATCTCTTTTATGGTAGAAAAGTAGTGATAGTAAGGTTAAGTCAAAATTTGAATTTGAGGTTAAGAGTGTATTTGAATACCGTTTATTATTGAAAACACGGTAGTAAAACAATTTTTAAATGTGTGAATAGTGCCGTTAGACCAATTTTTAATGAAAATTTTGTTACAAAAAGAGATTTATGGGTCCCGTGAAAAGTGCACAGAACCCATTGTTTAAATGACGCAAAAATGCAGACCCCAAACGCTATCCAAACCCAGCCTAAATTACAAACTAAACTCTTACCATCATTAAGTTTGGTTTGTTTTCATTTTCTTCTTTATAGTTTCAATTGTTTTCATTACAATCTTTTTACTTACATCTGTTTTCCACTTGGTGTTTCCATTTTCGTGGCAACCGTACCACTTTTCCATTTGATACTTCCAATCCATCCATTTTCAATTAATAAGTGGGCTACCCCCAAAGCCCCTTCGGCAAAGGAAAAAACAAAACAATGTAAATTAGAGAGTGAAAGATGAAACAAAATAAAAAGGTGGGAGCATTGGAATGAGCCATTGACACAATCACCTAGTATATTATCAATTTAGTATATGATGAATGTCAATTACTGCTATTTTAAACCTGATTCATTATATTATTATGAGAAATCTTGATTACAAGTGTTCAAATCTGGATCATAAGAATTGTATTGCAAGAGGATGACTTCATTATCATCTTTTTGTTTTTGTTTTTTTGGCATGCATCTATCTTTTCTAGTGACATACAAGATTCTTGAATAGTGATTTGTTTTGCGGATGACAGAGATGACAAGCATTGTAATTAAATTTTGTTTTAGATTATGAAGCACTGTAATTAAATAGAAATAGAAGAGGAACACTACCTTCATCTTCCCTTATTAAAGCAGTGAAAACAAAACTAGGAATGGAGATTGGAATCCTTCCCAGTTCCACAACATAAGAGGCCTAAGCCCAATTAACAATAGAGTGAGCCAAAACATTACTTCTCTCTCTCTCTCTCTTGAGAGAGTTTTAACTTATGACATCCACTCCTAATTATAGTTTTTTTTATTATAATACCAAAACATCAATCGATTTTAGACCTCTCTAATCATATGAAAAGCTTGCCAGCAAGAATAAAAGGATATTATATGTTTAGTGTCTAAAATCATGAGGAACCCTTTACCTGCATATAAATAGTGCTACCTAGATCATGAAATAAAAAACATTTAATATATATATATATATAATTCAATAATTGAAGAATGATAATTTAAGCCTTATATATCTTCATTAGAAAAACTAGAGCTACATAGCTCTTGGCTAAACCACAATATTTAAGTCTTAGAGAGGACTAAAACTTGGGGATGTTCTTACGACATTACATCCAATTTCATCTTTTGCTTGATAATGGGATGGTGGACTAGGAAGCAAAGAGGAAGCATACACATGTAAGTCGATAATGATTTGACATGGGAACATGACATATAATACAATTTCACTAAGCAATAATATACGAAACATTTTTTTTTTTTTGGTTGAGAAAGTAAATGAATAATTAATCATTTAATGCAAATTTTAAAATGATGCGTTGATGCTTGAAATCTTTTCGAGTGTTCAATAGCTGGAGAGGCCCTTGTTGGATGGTGTTGATGGAGTACAAAACAACTTCGCCCCAATAATTAATTTTAGGAAAATATAATTAATCTAGGAGAAAAAAAGAGCATTTTTTGTATGAGTTTTGAGGGTTTTTTTTGGCTTCTTATTTAAAGAGCACGTAATACTTAAAGGAAAGACTTCATCAATTACAAAGAACTCTTGATATGAGAATTATAATTCAGTACTTATGATTGATCGAAGTTAACCCATAATCAATCAATATCATATATAAAAGCAAGGATCTCATGTTAGAGAATATAAAGTTGTGCCATGCGGTGCATTCTGTGAAATTCTCTTTATTTAAGCTTTTAAATCAACAAAATTTGCATTTATATCAATAGAATAAATGCATATATAATTATTTGTGCATTAATTATTTATATTAAATGAATTTATATGATTATTTCTATAAAAGTCCGCTTAATGTATGCCCTAATCATCCATTTTAGAAATTTTTTTTTTTTTTTTATGAAAAATTGAAAAAGTTATAAAAAAAAAGTTAGTCACTTTTTTATTTTTCCATAAAAGGTTTCATAAAATGATTTAGGAATATAAATTTAAGAAATAATTTTTAGTTGGAATAATTATAAAAAAAATTTAGTTGGAATAATTAAAAAAAATTTAGAATATGACATCCTTCCTCATGTTTAGTTGCTTTGAAAACAATTGATGCAAAAGCCATAAAAAATTAAATCTTTGTAAATTCACTAAAATTATCTTAACCATTTAAATTTCCTAACACCTTTTCGTGACATGTAATATATATGTTAGTTCCACAGACACATGTCTATCTATATTAAACACTATATCATGCAATTTTCAATTTGTAAACACACACACACATATATAGTGTAATCAAATCACTACACTACTTTTAGTGTCTTTCTATTTTATCTATAAAATAATTAAATATTACAATTTTTTACAAAGAAAATTATTGAAATAATTTTTTTATATATTGATAATTGGGATTGGGGGATTTGAATTCTGAATATCTTTATTGGAAAAGTGTCAACTAGTTAAAGTACAAGATTCTCGATAAAAGTTATTAAAATATTAGAGAAAACTAATAATAAGTTGCACTGCTGTTGGACTAAGGATGAATGTCGTTCCTATTCACTCAAGCTTCAACCTCTTCAAGGCCAATCAGTTCACAAGCACCGTAAAAAACAAATACTGTGGAGTTAACCGTAAAAAACCAAAGAGTAAAATACTACTAAGCTAGATAGAAATATAGAATCATAGAATATAGAACATAGAACTAGGAAAAGGGGAGTACTCATGTGTCAGTTATGGTCCTGGTGAAGTTCACGGGTTAGAGCCTTTAAATCTAATCATAAAAAATAACCTTGATAGGTGAGGCCATTTGGGCCACCCAACTACCATTTAGTTGATCATCCTTTATTGATTTATCTTGATTTTAGAGGATTTAAACTCTGGATATTTTTATTAGAAAAACTAGACTTACATGACTCTTGGCTAAAACACAATATCTTACCAAGCAATAATATACGAATTTTTTTTTTTTTTTTAGGAAGCAAAGGAATTAAACACTTTTTGTAAAAATGCATAATTTGAAATGATGTGTTGATGCCTGAAATTTTTGCGTTTTCTCAACGGTTGGGAGAGCTTGTTGGATGATGAAGGACAAAACAACTTTGCCCCTGCTGATTAATTTTAGGAAAATATAATCAATCTAGGCCAAGAAAGGAACATGTTTTATACGAATTTTGAGGGTTTTTTTCGGGCTTCTTTTTTAAGGAGCATGTGATACTTAAAAAGAAAGATTTCTACAGTTATAGATAACTTTTTATACCTACAATTATAAATAACTTTTTGTACGAGAAATCATGAGTTAGTACTTATGATTGATTGAAGTTAACCTATAATTTATCCCTTTTTTTTTTCCTTGTGCTTCTTCCTCCTTAAGGAGCATGTGATACTTTTTTTTGGAGAATGAGGAGCATGTGATACTTAAAAGAAATATTTCAACAGTTGTAGATAACTTATGATACGAAAAATCATGAGTCACTACTTATGATTGATCGAAATTAACTCATAATTTATCTTTAATTTCAATAAAAATTTAAAGCGCATTTATATATATATGCAACTGCTGATTGCCTAATTATTAAAAATTTATGAAAAAATTAAAAAGAGGAAATAAATTTATTTTGTATAGGTGTGGGACTAGTCAAAATAAGGACTAGTACTTTTTTTTTGTTGAGAAGGTAAGGACTAGTACTTAGAAGCGAAGACTACCTCAAAAAGGAGGTTTGATCGAGTATTAACTATTAAGTAGTCAAAGAATTTAAATAAAAATATCAAACGCAAATAAAATGATAAATTTTCATTCCATATTTTGCCATAAATAAAAATATCAAATGCAAATAAAATAATAAATTTCCATTCCATATTTTGCCACAATTTATGTATTTTATGGGACAAGCGAGCAATATATTACTATTTTCGGACATTTCTCATGTTCTTATAAAAGTATCAAAGGCAAGTTAAACTTATTATTTTATAAATCCTTCTTTGTGTATGTATGTATATATATATATATATATATTGCCTTGTTACCCAGCAAAAAAAAAAAAAAAAAAAATATATATATATATATATATATATTGCCTTGTCGAGAAGGCATGCGTGCACGTCTTTCAAACCTGGTGAAATGTGGTTGACGAGTAATATAAAAGTCTGACATAATAGATAAGAAAAATCATTCATATAACTAGTGTTAACAAAATATATAAACCATTAACTATTCTAAGGGCCAATGAACTTGACATTGCAATTCAGCTACTTCAAGAATTGCTGGTAATGATTGATGCAAATGGCATGTGCCTCAGTCATCAGAAAAGGAAAAGAGGGTGTGTCATACTCTAACTTCAACTTGAGTTTAATTTTCATTGTGTTTTATCCCTGAGTTTAAGCCTTAAGGTAAGTGCATAAAAGGTGGAGTACTCAACACAGATGGTCGCCACAAGATGTTTCGTTTTTCCATATATTGCATTTGTTTTCTTCTTCTTTTTGACTCATTCATTCTAACAATTGTTAGAATGAATGAGTCAAAAACAAGAAGAAAACCCAATTGAACACTGATTGTGCCACATGTAATCCAATGGCATAAAGCCGATCGTGACAGTCTGATGAGAGACTGAAAATAAGATATACTAACTATAAATCATTGATGAAACTAAAACAGGCAGACCTAAACCGGTTTATATTCATAATTATATTTATTATTCCCAGACAATCTTAACTTGCACGTCTAGAAAGACATATTTTAGTACTAATACAAAAAAAATCAACGGTTTCTTCAAACGGTGCTTGCTGAACTATTCATAGGGAAATAAGATTCCTACTAGCTCTCTCTCTATATAAGGATGCAATGTATGATTAGCAAAGCAATATAGCAGCAGGGAGAGAGAGAGAGAAAGAGAGAGAAAGCGAGAAAGATGAATGTGAAATTGAGTTCCTTCCTGATCTCAATAGCAGTCCTGTTTGGACTTCTGGGAGTTGGCCATGGAGGAAAGTTGAGTCTAGACTACTATAAGGATACTTGTCCTCAGGCCCTTGACATTGTGAGAGAGGTCACTTGGAAACATGTTGAACAGGATTTGACTGTGGCAGCCCCATTACTGAGGCTGCATTTTCATGATTGCTTCATTAGGGTAATTCATGTTTTTCTTTTATACATAATTCATGCTCAAATATATCTATATGATAAAAGCTGACATATATTCAAGTACGTACTTGTCTTACTATCTTACATTGTAAAAAAAAAAAAAAAAAACTAAAAACTTTCTTGCTATTCAACAGGACATATGGAATAAATTTCCACTTTTTTTTTCTTGAATTTGCAAAATATATGTTATGGGTCCTCTGGCATAAATGTATTTGACCTTTGAAATTCAAAATGTGTAGCAATATCTTTCATATCACATTTATGTCTTCTATGTTTCTGAAGTATATATATCCGTTGAATTATATGTTAGGGTTGTGATGCCTCAATACTAATCGACTCCACAGCAAATAATACGGCTGAAAAGGATGCAGTTCCAAACCTAACCCTTGGAGGATTCGACGTTATAGCAGATATCAAAGCTGCAGTAGAAAAGGTTTGCCCTGGAGTTGTATCTTGTGCTGACATTGTTGCCCTAGCTGCTAGAGACTGAGTTTCATTCCAAGTAAGTTTTGGAAAAAAATTTAGTAATCTTCAAAACACAAACAACGAATTGTTGGCTTGATCAATTAGATACGCTACTAATGACTATTTTGGTATTAGTGGAGCTCTTTTTCCTTTATCTAACAACTTTTAAGTTTTTTTTAATTTTGCTCAAGACTCAGTTATGCTTAATGTTTAATTGTTTATGGAAATGATTACAGTATAAGAAATCATTGTGGAAAGTGTTCCTTGGAAGAAGAGACGGAACCATATCACATGCTTCGGATGCCCTTGTGAACCTCGCTCCACCAACTTTCAATTTTGATCAACTCAAACAAAGATTTGCTAGCAAAGGCCTCGACGTTTTCGATCTTGTGGTTTTATCAGGTAAACAATGTCAATGTATATACAAAAAGACAGTGATAAGAAATTGGAACATCTATATTTGTGTTAGTTTTATGAGGTTGGCATTCATGAGAATTTCGAAGCTCAAAAATTAAAATATTGGTTCGAGTTTCGTTTAGCCTTATTTGAACAGTAATTATTAATTTCATGCATCCGACATATATATATTCTCTCATAATATATGTGTGGGTCTCATTTGGCTATTGGAGTAATATGATTCACATGTTGTTGCAAGTGAAGATGTATATACAAAGTGCACGAAATATGTCCTCCTCCTTACTTTAAACTAACACTAAATAATTAATGCCCCATTATAACGTAGCTTTGATGTAATAATCTAATAGAAGATGTGCATATCATGAACTAATTAGCATAAGATAATGAGACAATAAACTATTCGTCAAAATGAGCTATGGAAGGCAATTATCAGGACAAATTAAGCATTATTGTTCTTGTTGTTATTGATATTACTATAATATAATGTTCTTTCTCTTTCTTTCTTTTTTCCCCAATCCTAATTTTGCCCAAAAACTAAAAGGAAACTCCCTATATGGTCAGGTGCGCACACCATTGGCGATTCACATTGCTTTTCTTTCAGCAATAGACTATACAATTTTACGGGAAAAGGCTATGGTCAGGATCCTTCGCTTAATCCAATCTATGCAACTTACTTGAAAACCAAATGCAAGAACCTCTCAGACAACACAACTACGTTGCCAATGGGCCCTAAAAGCTCTCTATCTTTTGATACCCATTACTACAAAATCTTGTTAAAACATAGAGGCCTTTTCCAATCCGATGCTGCACTTCTAACAGATAAAAAGTCTTTTAAAGAAGTTAAAAAATTGATTGTCTTCGAATATTTCTTAGAGAAGTTTGCTCACTCGATAAAGAAGATGGGAGAAATTCAAGTGCTTACAGGAAATGAGGGATAGATAAGAAAAAACTGTAGTGTGGTGAGTTTGGTTTATGAGTGATGGAATGTATAATTTATTTATATGGATATGTCTATTTTCCATTCTCTTGAATTATGATAAATAATTTGTGACCCATAATGTTTTGGACAAAAAAAATTCAAAACAAAGGCAACTTGCATTCTAGCTGAAATCCAAATATGGGCTAGTATTGGCCGAAATGAAATGACCAATAATTTTTTTCGAGGTGGAATGAGGGAATTCCTTCTTCGGGTTTGCTTACCAATATGGTATTTTTCGACCACTCTGACTAAAATGAAATGGAATCAATAATAATTTAATAAACCAAACTTATACAAATGATCACCACCACGTTCAATCCGTGTTCAATAAATTTTTCACAAGAGAAAATTAAGTAGGGGTGACATAGCAAGAAGCTTTAGGATAAAACTTGATATAGTTCTATGAAGATAAAGAAAATGGTCTTTTCCACTTGTTTTGAAATAAGGAAATTCCATCTCATTATAATGATTAGGTATAGTCAACAAATCTTAGATGATAAATGAGTGAAGCTTGTGTTTAGTGTCTTTTTGCATTAGACATGCTACGATTCGAATATGTGTTCACAATGTAGTGTGTCCAATGTAATAAAAGCACTGGACACAAGCTATATCCATAATAAATATAATGTCATAATATTTAAATTTATTTATCATTTCTTACTTCGTGGGAATAAAATTTTAAATTATGTTAAAGAAATTGAATTTGAATTATAAGTTAATCCTCTCTGTTTTATTGCAAATGGAGAGGATCTTGATCCTGAGGGTAAATGGCACATCAGATCCAGAAAGAGAATCTCACGAGTTAGAACTTAGAGCACTGGTAAAAAGAATAGTGCTCATGCGGTGACATGAATCAAATTAGTCTTTGATCTATATATCTTAAAAGGATTAATCTAGTTATAATTAAATGCTCATTATAATTGTTTATATAGTCTAGACCAATCTAGTATACACATGATGTGAGATACAACACACACTTGCATAACACATATTTATAAAATTCAATGTAATATGATACATATAACCTTGGGATGTTACAAGTTGAGCCTATATTTTTTAAAAGATCATCAGGGTTGCCTCTTGGTTTGTTGCCAAGATCCTTTATTAATTGAGCAAAAATGTCCATTTATTACAAACATGTAATGGTGGTTTGGGTTTGCTTATTCACTTAATGGGATATATAAAAGTATAACTATATTAAAAATTAAATAAACTCCACAAAATAAGCATAAAATTAGGATGTGATGCCCTATTCAATATGTTGATTAAGTCATTGTCGGTGTTCGTAGACATGTTGTCCGGCCAAAACTGGTAGGATTTGAATCATTTGTTAGAAATGGAGAAAGAATCAAAGAACTAGGAAAATAATACATATATAATAATATATTGAGTTATTAATCCCATATTCTCTTTCATCGAGGAATTGCCGGATTAGGATTAAGGAGTGAAGAAGATTTAAAAACCTTAAGAACTGAAGTCTACGAACAACGATTTCCAAAACAAACAAACAAAAAAAGAAGTCTATGCTCCATTGGTCACGTATTGCATGAGCAGTGAGCACGTTATCAAAAACAAGAATAAAAAATTTATAGAGGCGTGTGATACACACACGCTTGAGTGTGCCCACAGGCCATCGTCACTGTCTCTCATTACGTGAGAACTAATTTACTGAAATACTACAAAATTTTCTATACATAATGATAACCCAAAAAAAAAAAAAAAAATCATTCAAATATTATATGATAAAATTTATAGTAACATTTCTTTTATTAGAAAGTTGAAATTCATCCATTATATTTATGAGCTTGTAACCCATGCTTACATGCGGATATGTTCAATTATAGCAGTACTTTGGATATGAAAGTATGAAACATAGAAGTAATAAAGCATGGACCTAAACTTGGATATGAAGCACAATTATCAAACAAAGATATAAAGTTCGAGGCAGATTGACATCAATTAGAAGTATATAATGACATTTTTGTTATTCTTTAAAGAACTAGATATTACATTGGGTCATTTTCCTATGTGACACATATATGAACAATGAATAGCACACAAATAGATAGATACGAATAATGAATGGGAAAAACATTTTTGTACGGTTCTCATCTCAAGAACAGTTGAGTAATAAGTATTATATTGAAATTAAAGTAGTGGCATTATTGTGGTTTAGCAAAATTAAGAAAGTTCAATTGGACATTTGACACAAAATTAGACTTCAATTGAAATCCAATTTAGATTCTAATTGGATTTTCTCTCAGTTTTGGCTTTAAATAAATAAATAAATATATATATATATATATATTATCACATAGTTTATATATATTTTATAATAAAATTAATACAAACTTTAATATAATTTTCTCTTCAAAAAATTACTAACCTTAAGAGCTACATGTATATTGTTTGAATTTACCATTTCTCTTGCATGTGTTTGTTTCTCAAAAATGAAGAGATAATTGTCTCATGTTGCTTAAAAAAGTGTATTGCATGTGTATAATATAACTTACCTCATTACTTTTGAGTGGAGTTTGTGGAATATTTTATTTTTGAACTTTTTTCCTTCTCTTTTGTGTGTTTCTTAAAAAAAAAAATATTGTTTGAATTTTGACTTCTGTGTAGAGCCCAAATCTCCGTGATTTCTTTTATAGGGCTAGCAAGATAAGATATACTAGCATTTGGTACATTGGAATGATTAGTTCAAACTCTATTATCCTACGTTGTAAAAAAAAAAAAAAAAAAAAAAAAAAAAAAAAAAAAAAAAAAAAAAAAAACTTTCTTGCAATTCAACTGGACATATGCCATATGGAATAAATTTCCACACTTTTTTTTTTTTCTTGAATTTACAAAATATATATAATGGGTCCTCCGACATAAATGTATTTGACCTTTGAAATTCAAAATGTGTAGCAATATCTTTCATATCACATTTATGTCTTCTATGTTTCTGAAGTACATATATCTGGTGAATTATATGTTAGGGTTGTGATGCCTTGATACTGATTGACTCCACAGCAAATAATACAGCTAAAAAGGATGCAGTTCCAAACCAAACCCTTGGAGGATTCGACGTTGTAGCAGATATCAAAGAGTTGCAGTAGAGAAGGTTTTCCTTGGAGTTGTATCTTGTGCTGACATTGTTGCCCTAGCTGCTAGAGACTTAGTTTCATTCCAAATAAGTTTTGGAAAAAAAATTTAGTAATCTTCAAAGCACAAACAAGGAATTGTTGGCTTGATCAATTAGATACTTACACTAATGACTATTTTGGTATTAGTGGAGCTCTTTTTTCTTTATCTAACAACTTTTAAGGTTTTCTATTTTGCTCAAGAGTCAGTTAAGCTTAATGTTTAACTGTTTATGAAAATGATTGTAGTATAAGAAATTGTTGTGGAAAGTGTTCCTTGGAAGAAGAGACGGAACCATATCACATGCTTCGGATGCCCTTGCGAACCTCCCTCCACCAACTTTCAATTTTGATCAACTCAAACAAAGATTCGCTAGCAAAGGCCTCGACATTTTTGATCTTGTAGTTTTATCAGGTAAACAATGTCAATGTATATAGAAAGAGGTAAGAAATTGAAACATCTATATTTGTGTTAGTTTTATGAGGTTGGCATTTGTGAAAATTTCAAAGCTCAAACATTAAAATATTGAAATGAGTTTCGTTTAGCCTTATTTGAACAGTAATTATTTCATGCATCCGACATATACATATTTTCTCACAATATACATGTGGGTCTCATTTGGCTATAGGAGTAATACAATTCACATGTTGTTGTGAGTGGAGATGTATATATATACAAAGTGCACAAAATATGTCCTCCTCCTTACTTTTAACTAACACTAAATAATTAAGGCCCCATTATAACGTAGCATTGATGTAATAATCTAATAGAAGATATGCATATCATGAACTAATTAGCATAAGATAATGAGACAATAAACTATTCGTCAAAATGAGCTATGGAAGGCAATTATCAGGACAAATTAAGCATTATTGTTCTTGTTGTTATCGATATTACTATAATCTAATGTTCTTTTTCTTTCTTTCTTTTTTCCCCAATCCTAATTTGCCCAAAAACTAAAACTCTCTATATGGTCAGGTGCACATATTGTTAGGTTCTAAATATTTAGGAATAAATGTTTAGGTTCTAATTTTAAGTATGTTGGCAAACCGAGTACTAAAATATGTCTAGTTTAAGATTTTTAAGTCTTAGAACAGTATTAGAGATTGTTCAAGATGGTTCAAGTCAAGATTCAAGAATAGTGAAGCTGCAAAAAGAAGAATTCAAAATCTGCAAGGCTCGACAAATCGAGAGATAAGTTTGACCGATCAAAAGTCTTTTTTCTGTAGAATTGAAATCACGCCCGAAAGCTTGCAAAACGTTTAGGGTTTTTCTAACACTACTAGGTATAAAAGGAAAATCCTAAATTATGTTTTAGGAGTTTTAGAGAGTCTTGTGAGTTACTCCTATGAGATTAGAGAGTTTTTGTAACCTTCTAACTCAACAACCATTTACCAGAAAGAAGATACATGCATATACAAGAACCGGTGGAGATAAGTTGCTACATACAATTTCAACTACTGCTAATGGTCTAAAACTTTGAGCAAGATCTCAAAATCACAAACGTGGGTGTTTTTGTGCGACAAATTTAGATAAAAGAGTCCATGAATTTGGAGTTGCGTGTGGTCATGTGAGTAAGTATTACAAGAGGTAGCTTTAGATTTAGGGAAAAATCTATTGTAAAACTTCCATTCTATATAGTGAATTTGTTGCCTTGAGGATAGTTTAGGTTAAATCGTCCTAAGGTTTTTACCTTAAAACTAAATTGTTTAATTAGTTTTCCTAGGTCATAATATTGCTTGTCTTCTTTATTTTTCCACACTTAGTGATATGATTGTTGTGTTTAACCTAGATCTGAATAATAAACCTAAGTATTAACTTGGTTAATTAGCTAGGTTAAACAATCTGAGTGTACAAGGGTCTAAAAAATCCAACACACACCATTGGCGATTCACATTGCTTTTCTTTCAACAATAGACTATACAATTTTATAGGAAAAGCCTATGGTTAGGACCCTTCGCTTAATCCGATCTATGCAAGTTACTTGAAAACCAAATGCAAGAACCTCTTAGACAACATAACTACATTGCCAATGGACCCTAAAAGCTCTCTGTTAGGTTCTAAATATTTAGGAATAAATGTTTAGGTTCTAATTTTATGTAAGTTGGCAAACTAAGAACAAAAACATGTCTAGTGTAAGTGTTACACATTGCTCATGTTTGTTTAAGTCAAGATTCAAGAATAGTCAAGCTGTAGAAAGAAGAATTCAAGTTCTGCAAGGCTCGATCGATCGAAAGAAAGGCTCGACTGATCGAAGATCGTTTTCTGCATATTTTAAATCAAGCCTAAAGCCCGTGAAAACGTTTAGGGCTTATGTCCAACACTACTTGGTATAAAAGAAAAACCATAAATACGTCGTTTTAGAAGTTCTTGGAAGTCTTGTGAGTTACTCCTGTGAGATTTATGTGGGTTCTGTAGCATTCTAACTCAACAAGCATCTACCGTAAATAAGATCTATATTCAAGAACTGATGGATTAAGTTACTGCATACAATATCATACATAGTTGATGATTTAAAACTTTGAGTGAGATCTCAAAGTCACAAATGTGGATGTTTGTGTGTGACAAATTCAAATAGAAGAGTCCGTATATTCGAAGATGCACGTGGTCATGTGAGTTAGTATTACAAGAGACAGTTTTAGATTTAGGGAAAAAATCTACTGTAAAACTTCTATTCTATCATAGTGAATTTGTTGCCTTAAGGATAGATTAGGTTAAATCCTCCCTAGATTTTTTACCTTGAAACTGTTGGTTTCATTGGTTTTCCATATCGCCTGTGTTATTTACTTTTTCACTTTATGTGATATTATTATTTGTGTTTAGCTTAGATCTGAATAATAAACCTAAGTATCAACTTGGTTAATTAATTAGGTTAAAAAATCTAAGTGTACATGGGTCTAAACAAAACAAACACTCTATCTTTTGATACCCATTACTAATCTTGTTAAACATGAAGGCCTCTTCCAATCCGATGTTGCACTTCTAACAGATGAAAAGTCTTTTAAAGAAGTTAAAAAATTGATTGTCTTCAAATATTTCTTAGTGAAGTTTGCTCACTCGATAAAAAAGATGGGAGAAATACAAGTGCTTACAGGAACTGAGGGATAGATAAGGAAAAACTGTAGTGCAGTGAATTTGGTTTATGAGTGATGGAATGTATAATTTATTTATATGGATATGTATATTTTCCATTCTGTTGAATTATGATGAATGATTTGTGACCCATAATTTGGGACAAAAAAAAAATTCAAAACAAAGGCAAATTGCATTCTAGCCAAAATCCAAATACAAGCTAGTATTGGCCGAAATGACCCATAATTTTTTTTCTCGAGGTGGAATGAGGGAGTTCCTTCTTCGGGTTTGCTTACCAATACTGTATTTTTCGATCTCTCTGACTAAAATGGAATGGAATCAAAAACAATTTAATAAACCAAACTTATACAAATGACCACCACGTTGAATCCATGTTCAATAAATTTTTCACAAGAGAAAAGTAGGGGTGACATGGCAAGAAGCTTTAAGATAAAACTTGATATAGTCCTATGAGAAGATAAAGAAAATGATCTTTCCATTTGTTTTGAAATAAGGGAAGTCCATTTCATTATAAGGATTATGTCTAGTTAAAAAAATCTTAGATGGTAAATATGTGAAGCTTGTGTCTAATTCCTTTTTGCATTGGACATGCTATGATTTTCAAACACGTCTATATCATAGCATGTCTAATGCAAAAAAAGTACTGAACACAAGCTGTATCCATAATAAATATAGTGTCGCAATACTTAAATTCAATTATCATTTCTTACTTGGTGGGAATAAAATTTTAAATTATGTTAAAGAAACTAATTTTAAATCATAAGTTAATCCTCTCTATTTTACTGCAAATGGAGAGGATCTTGATCCCGAAGGTAAATGGCACATCAGATCCAAAAGAGAATCTCATGAGTTAGAACTTAGAGCACTAGTAAAAGAATAGTGCTCATGCGGTGACATGATTCAAATTAGTCTTTGAATGCGGCGTCTTGCTATGCTTTTACTAGTGAACCCAAAACAGCTCTCATATTTCACTGTTGATATTGTGCTTTATTGTTTAATCCTGATAATAACAACCAAATGGGTTTTGAGCTTACCCTAACTAGCTAGGCTCTAACTTGTTGTGCTTTTAGTGTGGTCATGCCAATGGTTTGCTTAGTTTAAGTATTCTCAATTAATAGCACATATGATCAATATATCTTAAAAGGATTAATCAAGTTATAATTAAATGGTCATCATAATTGTTTATATAGTCTAGATTAATCTAGTATATGACGCATGATCGATGTGAGATGCACGTTTGCAGAACACATATTCATAAAATTCAATGTAATATGATACATATAACCTGGGATGTTACAACTTACAAGTTGAGCCTATATTTTTTAAAAGATCATCTGTTGTTGCCGCTTGATTTGTTTCCAAGATCATTTATTAATTGACCAAAAATGTCCATCGATTACAAACATGTAACGGTGGTTTGGGTTTGCTTATTCGCTTAATGGAATATAAAAGTATAGCTATATTAAAAATTCAATATTAGGATGTGATGCACTATTCAATGTATTGATTTCTTTCTCAAAAAAAAAAAAAAAAAAAAAGTATTGATTAAGTCAATGCCGGTGTTGGTAGACATGTTGACTGGCCAAAACTGGTTGGATTTGAATCATTTTTTAGAAATGGAGAAAGAATCAAAGAACTAGGAAAATAATACATAATATATTGAGTTCTTAAACCCCATATTCTGTTCCCTCGAGGAATTGCCGGATTAGGATGCTTGTACGTACCAATTAAGAAATGAAGAAGATTTAGAATTGAAGAAGTATACGATTTCCAAAAAAAGAAAAAAGAAAAGGAAGTATAATTTATGGCTTTATGTTCAATTTGTCAAATATTGCAGCACACTATCAAAAACAAGAATACAAAATTTATAAGAGGTGCGACACGCAAACGCCTGTGGGTGCCCACAGGCCACTGTCACTCTCAGTAACGTGAGATACAATTTACTGAAATACTATAACATTTACCAGATACACATAATGACAAAAAAATCATCCAAACATTATATAAATTGAAAAATTATTAGGTACCCTTTCCTTTCACATAAATGATAGGTCCCATCATAAATTTAGTTAGTGAAATTCATCATTCATGTGAGAGAGAGAGAGTACACATTTATGGTATTCCGAAAGTACATAATAATTTCTCATATAAATTTATAGTAATTTTAATATTTTCATTGACACTTCATTCTTTTATTAAATTTGTTGAAGTTCATTAATTATATTTATTATCTTATAGTTGTTTATAAAAATTTTATAGTAAAATTTATACAAACTTTGACATATTTTCCTTTTCAAACAATTACTACCCTTAAGAGCTACATGTATATTCTTCTAAACAAAAAAACAGAAAAAAAAGAGCTACACGTTGGTGATTTCAGATCTTGCCTCAGCTGCTTTATTACTTTAGTGTGATTAATAAAGTTGACTCTCTCGATTGGGCAACTATTGTTGCGTATACGTGTGAAGCCTCTTGTGAGGGGGTTGTTGCTTACAAAGAGGAATATGCTTGGGTTCAACTCTCTTCGCCATCTGCTACTGTACCTTGATAGTTATTTATCTTTTGATTTCTTTTTTTGGTTATTTATCTTTTTACAGTTTACCTATTCAGTTCTTTTTTCTTGATATGAGCTTTGAGAAGGGGAAAAATCTACTTATTTGCTCATTAATACGCATAGATGAATAGTTGGTTAACTTGAGAATCATCATCATAATTCAGATAATTTAAACCGTGTGATTAATAGTTTATTCATGGGCTGCTGTCATGAGGTTAATTCCTGATTGTATTACGAAATTAATTTTACTAAGTCCTGCCATTAGATCCATTCTTCAAGTAACATAACACGCACAGTACTTTCTAAATAATACATCCAGACAGAAAACGCATATAGATAACCGAGTATAAATTATTTGTCAACACTCATAGTGTTTCAAATTATGCTCCACAAATTGTAGCATGCTATGCGTTTGAATTTTTTTTTTTTTTTTTAATGTTAAACTTTAGTTACTTTATAGAGAGAGATAGAGATGTGATAGACAATTTTTATTTTTTATGATAAAGATGTGATAGACATTTTTTATTTTTTGTTATAGAGATGTGATTTTTTTTTTTGGCTAAAATATTGTAAGGTTGAATTTAATCAACAATTTTGTTGGCTTCATTCTGTGATCATTTTGTTTGTAATTTAGCACTTAGTAACCCTGTATTTAGGTGAGGAAATTGTAAGGATAGTGTGTGAGAAGATGTGAAGAAATGCTCAAATATGTGCAAAGAAGCAGAGCTTCGCGGTTAGGACTCGCGGGTGGATCGCGATTGGCAAGCCGCCAAATGATGGCACGTGAGATGCACACAGGGAAGCTGAAGGGTCGCGCCAACTGTCGCACTACAGGACAAAAGTTCCAGGCTGGCTAGGCCGTTACGTCGCGACTTGAACTCGCGACTTGGACAAGCCGCGAGACCAAGCCGCCAATTTACCCTGTTTGGCAAAAACTGTCTCTTCGTATTCTTTTCTCACCACACTATGGCTGGGTTTGGATACAAACCCACGTTTCACGTTTACGTTTTTTTTTTTTTTTTTTTTCCTAGGCGTTTAAAGGAGTAGTGCGGTTTCAATGAACAGTAGCCGCAAATGCTGACTTTTCAGCCTTGAACAGTGCATAATGCACTGTTCATGGGTCCCACAAATCTCAACTTTTAGCATTTTTTTCATTAAAAATGGGTCCCACAGTACTATTCACACATTTAAAAATTATTTTGCTACAATGTTTTCAGTTCAGTTCAGTTCAGTTCAGTAAAATAAGCTGTATCCAAACGGACTCTATATATAGACTCTTATACCCACTATATTGAGAGAGCTTCTAGAGAGAATTTTGTGAGAGAAACCCTAGAGAAAAACAAGATTGCCTCATCTCCAATCTTCACCTTAGAGACTCTACAAATTTCTCTTCTCTCTTCCTCTCCATTGTTATACCTTTGAGAGGCATTATACTAAATCCTTATCTCACCACATCCACGTCTGTGAGAAGGTTCATTTGGTGCTGTTGGGAAGTAGTTAGGAAGGAACCAATCTACATTAGTTGATACTATGGTCTAGTAGTGGAATCCGGGAAGCTAAAGAAGAAATAGGTTCGGCGTAACCTCGTTGGAGCAAAAAACTTGGAGGGCTTAGGTATTTAGGTAGATTAGGCTTAGATGGTCTTCTGCTATTCATGTATCCCAACTATATTCTTTAGTGGATTATTTGACCGCTTGGAGGGCGGCAGAGAGGTTTTATGCCGAGGGCTTCGGTTTCCTCTTTGATAACACATCGTGTGTTGTCCGTGTGTTTGCACCTTCCTTCCTTTATCTTTGCCTTATATTTACTGCTGTGGATGTGTTTATATTTGGCTTAGAGTATTTATCAATTTTGATATAAGCTAGTTATCATATTCCACACATTGATTGTTTGATATAAAGCTTGAATTGGTAATTTTGTAATTGGGGTCTAAACATTTAAGGGTGTTTCATATCCAAATTGAACTTTCATTTGGTATCAGAGCGGGTACACTTGTTGTGGTTTAAATACCTAAGTGTGATCCTTGACCTCTTGTGTTTATTTGCCATGGATTGTGTTTTATATGTCTCTTTGTATGATTTGGTTGATGATAAATGTAACATGCCACGTGTTTGTGAAAATGCCTTTATGAGTGATAATCCTCTTAATTGTGATGCTATATTACATGAATCTTTGGATATTGTGAATATTCCTAACATCAAACATTTGAAGAAAATTGCTAAGAAGTTTCAAAAGAATTTGAGCAAGTTATTTTGTGAAAAGGATGATTTGATTGCTAAGCTCAATGAAGCAAACAAATTAATTGAAAAATATAAGAAACTTGCTGAAAATTCTCTTGAAAAGCTGAAAGAGTTTGAATGTTTGAATATGGACTTGGATGCCAAACTTGTTTTGTTTAACAAACTTGTTTTGTTTAACAAACTTTTTGATGAGATAAAATGTGAAAATGAATCTCTTAAGATGCATGCCAAGTGTTTGATTGTTGAACCTATTGCTAAAATGGATGATAACATATGTTGCAATCATGTTGTGGTACCTGATTTTGTGCCTAATGTGTGTTCTACCTCTAAGGACAAATCGGTGTACATTCTCCACATAAAAGAAATCAAAAGGTGGAGAGAAAGGCTATTAAATCAAAGCCTCCATTTAGGTCTCAACCTAAGGCTTTGGATGAATCTAAGTTTATTCCAATTTGCCACCATTGCGGTGTGATCGGTCACATATGACCTTAATGTTCTAAGTTGAAGAGAGAACAAAAACATGTTGCTAGATCCCTTCCCAAAAAGCCTAGTGGACCTAGACACATTGTTTGTCACCATTGTGGTGCCTTTGGTCATCTAAGACCTCAATGCTCTAAGTTTCATGCTTTTAAAAGAATTAAAAGAAAAGATAAACTTGAGCTTCTAGGAAGTTATGCTAAAAAGGGTAAACCGGATTTGAGTGATAATAGCATGTTGTTAAAGAAAATGTTTAATGCTCTTAACTTCTTGACTATGTGCATCTCCAGTTCTCATTCTTCCAACCCTTATCTCACTTCTCTTGAGACACTCATTCCAAAAAATCGTTCCGTTTGGATGAGAAAGGAGTCCTATGGTTGAGCTTTTGCTCTTTTGGTCCTTAATCTAATTCTTTCGATTTTTGTAGGACCTTTCATGCATTGATTATCATATCTTCATGCATTTGTGCATTTTGCATTTATTTGTATGCATTGCTTTTGTTTTGATCTTACTTTTATGTTTTTGTTTTGTGTGAGTAAAAATCCAAAATCACATAAAAAGTGAAAAATTCAAAAAGTTTGATTGTATATGTTTGAGCACATATCACATGTGAGTTTTGCCTTGTACTTTTGTACTAATGGCTTTATGCATTTACGAGCTTAGCTTGTTCTTTATGCACTTATATCTTTGTGGGAAAAATTTTGATATCTTTGTGTGATTGTTGTAAATCAATTTTCAAGCTTGTCATGAATGATTAGTCAATAGTCATGTTGGTTTTGATACATGTATAGACTTGTGCTTATATATCTTCCCACTCTTTTATTTTTTGCTTAGAGAGCTCAACAAATGTAAATCTCAAAATGAAAAGAGATAATGAGCTGCAAAAGCTGTCGCATATACTAGTATTTGACTAGGAAAAAGGGAAAGCGGCTTTTATAAAATTGTATGATGCCCAAAAAGCCAAAGGCTTGTTCATCAAATTGAAATATCGAAAATTTCAGGCATCGATCTCAAAATGAGATGTATTGATTCAAAATGATCAAATGTTATGATTTGTAAAGAAGCCAAATGAAAAGTTTCAAAGATATGTAATCATTTTCTTGTGGGAGGTCATATATGTTTATTTCTATAATTGAGATAGACCACTTGTCTTAGTACTAGTTGTGTATGACTTAGTTGAATTGATCATTGAAGCTTTATTCTAGACTAAGGACTATTCCACACTTGATACACACACACACACAACACACATGCTTAATGTTCAATGAATGTCTTATTCATTGGTTTGATTGTACTTGTTTAAATGTGATGTGTGTGTGCTCAACTATATATAGATCAATCCAAAAAGATTTTTGATCATTTTATATGTATTTGGAAGTGATTTTTATCACTCTTTGTGTTCATGTTTAGTGCTTTCAGTGTTTACACATGTTTTGTGTTGAAAAATAGGTGTCAAAGTTTTTCGCGACTCACTCGCGACTTACTTGCGACTCACTCGTGACTTGCGAAATTTTCGCGACTGAACTTCGCGACTTGTTTAGTCGCGAAACACCCAAAAACAGCTTTTTAAAGGGCTTTTCGTGGGAAACCTATTTTAAACCTCTCTCATCCTCTGTTAAACTCCTCTTTCACTATTTTTACATCAAAACTCAATCAATTTGAATGGTTTTTTATTCCTTTAACATCTCTAAGGTAATTATGAACTCTTTTCATTGTTTTTGATCCTTAGATTATGTTTTGGAGAGTTTTGTGCTCTTGGTTGAGTTTTTCATCATAGGGGTAGGGAAAACTTATTTTTCTCTCAAAATTTTTGTATGGAATTGGTTTCTTTTGTTGTTTTGCTTTGGATGTTGGCCCATTGTGGCAAAAAGAGCATGTATTAAGGGTGGTTTTCATGATGTTCATGCATTGTTTCACATTGTTGTTCATTGTGTGCACGTTAGGTTTTTAATAAAATGCCTCTTAGGCATTTTCTCATTGTTTTGGACTCTGATGAGTACCAAACTTTAGGGTTTCTCATGTTTCCTTATTAGGAACATGTTTGGTTCATTGGTTGTATATTTAACACACCTTGCCCCACATGTGCATTTTCCATGCATTGGTCATGCATTGCACTTGCCACCTCTTGCACACACCTTTGCTACCCTTGTCATGCATTGGTTCATACATTGGTTCTTCATCTTAGCATGTCATGTTTACCTTATGCTTTGTAGCATTTTGTTTCGTCTTAGGTTTGAGCTTCATTTTCTCATGCATCATTGCACCCCTTATGCATCATTATCATTGTTTATACCTTCATATTTTATCCTTGTTTCTCCTTGACCCTTTGTCTATTCCTGACAAAAAGGGGGAGAGTATACTCTAGTGAGTATACCGGAGAGTTTTTGTCATTTCTATATGACCTTTGTGCACATTCTTAGGGGGAGATATCCTATTTCTCGTGCACATTTGTAGGGGGAGAGGTATTTCATAAGGGAGATGCATATACCAAGGGGGAGAAGACATTGAGCTAATAAGAAAACTTTGTTTTGGTGTTTGGTGTTTGATCAAGTTGCTCACATGTTTCACATCATGATTACTTGATCGCAATTTACTTGTTACATTATACTTGTCCGTTTATTACTTGCTTTACCTTGAGGGTCTAATGTGTTTTGTGCAAGTGTTTCAGGATACAGGTATATATGTTCCAAACTCATTACAACTCATATGATTCATGATAGGGGGAGTGATATGATAAGGGAAGTATTTTATATTTTGTATGGTTCATTTTGTACCCATGTTGCTTTTGTAAGCTTTAAGGATTTGTTTTCATGCTCTTTTGCACATTTGCAGGCCTTCGTGGTTTGTACCATGCTTTATGCAGCCTTTGTGCTTTGTTAAATCAGTACTTCTATCGTAATGCTATGCATTCCTTTTTAAAGTACTGTCACTCTTGTGCCCATGTAGGATTTTTCCTAGATGCACATACTTCATGTACTGTGCCTTGGTTGAGTGTTGGTCGTTCAAGTGATTTGCCTTGTGTTTGTCAACTTGAATGTCCGGATGTTCATTCCAAGTGTGAATGAGCATTGTGATCACTTGGTTATAGTGATTGCATGTTTTGATCTTGCCATGAATCATTGCTTTAATGCTTAAATTCATTTTTGCTTGATCATGCTACTTTTGCTCCATATGCATATCAAGTTTTCTGCATACAATGATATTGCTATGTTATTGTGTTTCAGGAGTTACTTATTCATATGTTCAAAAGCTTTACAGAATCTAGAGTTAGGTGTGAGTGAGTTTTGTTCAACTGTTGCCAACTCACGCTTTAAGTCTAGAGTTTGTTTTAGGGTTTTGTCACAGAATAGCTAAAGAAGGAGATTGTAAGGTTGAATTTAATCAACCATCTTGTTCACTTTATTCCGTGACCATTTTTCTTGTAATTTAGCATTTAGTAATCCTGTATTTAGGTGGGAAAATTGTAAGGGTAGTGTGTGAGAAGATGTGAAGAAATGCTCAAATATGTGCAAAGAAGTAGAGCTTCGCGGCTAGGACTCACGGGTGGATCGCGACTGGCAAGCCGCCAAAAGATGGCACGTGAGATGCACACAGGGAAGCTGAAGGGTCGCGCCAGCTGTCGCGCTACATGACAAAAGTCCCAGGTTGGTCAGGCCGTTACGTCGCGACTTGAACTCGCGATTTGGACAAGCCGCGAGACCAAGCCGCCAATTTACCCTGTTTGGCAAAAACTGTCTCTTCGTATTCTTTTCTCACCACACTATATATAGACCCTTATACCCACTATATTGAGAGAGTTTCTAGAGAGAATTTTGTGAGAGGAACCCTAGAGAAAAACAAGATTGCCTCATCCCTAATTTTCACCTTAGAGACTCTACAAATTCCTCTTCTCTCTTTCTCTCCATTGTTATACCTTTGAGAGGCATTATACCAAATCCTTATCTCACCACACCCATGTCTGTGAGAAGGTTCATTTGGTGTTGTTGGGAAGCAGTTAGGAAGGAACCAATCTACATTGGTTGATGCTATGGTCTAGTAGCGGAATTTGGGAAGCTAAAGAAGAAATAGGTTCGGTGTAACCTTGTTGCAGCAAGAAGCTTGGAGGGCTTAGGTACTTGGGTAGATTAGGCTTAGAGGGTCTTCTGCTGTTCATGTATCCCAACTATATTCTTTAGTGGATTATTTGACTGCTTAGAGGGCGGCGGAGAGGTTTTACGCCGAGGGCTTCGGTTTCGTCTTTTATAACACATCGTGTGTTGTCCGTATGTTTGCATCTTCCTTCCTTTATCTTTGCCTTATATTTACTGCTGTTGATGTGTTTATATTTAGCTTAGAGTATTTATCAATTCTAATATAAGCTTGTTATCATATTCCGTACATTGATTGTTTGATATAAATCTTGAATTGGTAATTTTGTAATTGGGGTCTAAACGTTCAAGGGTGTTTCATACCCAAATTAAACTTTCAAATATTATAGAGATGTGATAGACATTGGTATGGTATAAAGTAAAATACATAAAGTGAGATAAGATTTTTATTGATAGATAATCTTGCTTGGCCTTACGATGAGTCCATAATAAGTACATCAACAAAATAATTCATAATACCACAAAAAGTGAATAATAACTCATTTGTCACACTTAAAAACCAACTAGCTCTCAAGGATTCACCACACTACAATTCTTCCTAATCTCCCCCGAACTTCTTGTAAGCACTTGAATGGCTCCCATCCTCATAATCGATTGAGCAAACTCCGTGAAAAAATTCTGAGAGTTAAGCAGCTCATTGACATTGTCAGTAGCTTCACTGTCGGTTAAAAGTGCAGCATCAGATTGGAAAAGACCTTCATTTTGCTTCAACATATTGAAATAATTGTTGTCAAAGGATAGGGGGCTTCCAAGATCCATTGGCACAGTAGTTACATTGTTTAAGAGGCTTTTGCATTGGATTTTCAAGAAAGCAGCATAGGTTGAATTTAGAGAAGGATCTTCATCATTTTTTCCTGTGAAATTGTATAGCCTGTTGCTGAAGAAATTGCAATGCCCAACACCAATTGTATGTACACCTAACCAAAATTAATTTATAAATCTTTTGGGCATCGCTCAAGATATCATTTTGAAAGAAATAGATTGTTACTACTTAAGACTACTAGCAATAGGGCTTAAATTTTACATCTACATTTGTAATGTTTCTGAACACAGAATTATTGAAACCATGTTATCATATTACAAGCTTATTATATAAACCTTTTCCCCCCCTTATAGAATCTTTACCTGATAAAACAACAAGATCATGAACTGAGAGGCTATTGTTAACAAAAGATTGTTTGAGGATGGTGAAATTGAAGAAAGGTGATGGGATGTTGGCAAGGACCTCTGACTTGCGCGATATGATTCGATCCCTTCTACCGGTAAGTACATCCCAAATTGGCCTTTGAAATTGCAATCATTTCCACAAGCACTTGATTACCTAATGCTAAATTCAATATGTTAGTTAAAAAAGAAGAAGACGGAAAGAGCTGGAGTATAGCATTTTGCTAGCAAAATTAATTTATAGACACAAAAAAAGGTTGATTTTCCCTTAAAAGATAACATAAACTAGGTGAACTAGTGCAAAACTCGAAAAGCATCCTCTTCATTTGAAACAGATTAGTTTCGTAATTTGAAATAAATATAAAAAATCTTTATATATGTGTGTGTGTGTAGAGTCATATTATATAAAATTTTAAATAACGTGACATTTTATACATTGTTGGATATATTAGAAATAAAATCTTAATTTTGAATTTGGTCAAAAACATCAACTTCACCAGCTTGGCTTGGTTTTTCAAACCAATTACATCCCACTTGTGCTACTCATTTGTTTCCAAGTCACACTAGAATATTTTCAGTACTTACTTGGTAGGAAACCGAGTCTCTAGCAACCAAAGCAATGATATCTGCACAAGAAACTACTCTAGGACAAGTCTTCTCTAGCTCAGTCTTCACCTCATCTATTATGTCGAATCCTACCAGAGATAGGTTTGGAATTGTTGCCTTCTCAGCCAAGTTATTTGCAGTAGAGTCTATCAGTACAGAGGCATCAAAACCCTGACACATTATAACCATTCAAGACCTTAGATGTATGGTAAACATATAACAATGCAAGTGTTTCCTAGTATGAGAAATAAATGCTAGCTATGAATGTAACTAACATGACCCGTTATGATTTAAAAAATATCACTTCCACCTAAGTTTATTAGTGACAATACTTTTATTATGTGTCAATTATAAGAAGTTGTGTTAATAATTGTAAAAAATGTTGTATTCTTAGATTTATTGTAATTTTAGGACATGTATCATAAGGAGGGGCGTAATTCATGAAGAGAGAAAGGAGAGAGAGAGATGAATTACCTGACGAAACAATCATGAAAATGCATCCTCAGAAACTTGGCAGGCAAAGTTGAATTGCTTGCCACACAGTTCCATATAATTTCCTTCACAATTTCCTCAGCATGGGGGCAACTCTCCTCATAAAAATGCATTCTCAACTGTCCATGACAAACTCCTAGAAGCCCAAACACTGCTATAAAGATAAAGAAGGAACTCAAATTAGTATTCATCTCTCTTTGTTTCTTTGCTCTACAACATACTTTTCCAACACAGGCGTTGCATCTTTAAATAGAGGTAATGGTCTTCTTTCTCAGAGTAAATGGTTTCATTACAGGAAGGTAAAATTAATTTAAATAATGTTCAATCTGTAGTTGATATTGAGATTTGTGATAGGGAGAGATTGCTTGACTTGGCTTACCACTTTTTATATATTTCTTTCTTTGTCTTAGTTAAAATTACCTAACATAGCAAATAAATTATTTAGGGGAACAACGTCAATTGGTTAGGGCAGTTATATATATATATATATATATATATATATTAACTTCAATTATCAATGTGGTGTATAGATCTTGAGTCTACTTAGACATTACGATGTCTTCTTTCTTTTCCTTATCATCGAGTATGACTTAAGCAGCTGATTCTTTTTAATCGAGAAAGACACATGCGGAGAGTAGTATATGAATGTGACATGTTTTTCATGTCAGTCTTGGCTTAGAGCATTCACAATGAAAAATATCATCCTATCCTATTTTACCATTAAAAAAAAAAAAAAAAAAACAACTTTATCAATTATTCTATACTATTTTACAATAAAGCCAACATTTCAAAACTCTATTATTTTACCATTTTATTAAAATATTATTTTTTAATATTTCTTTATTATATCTTTCCAACAGTCATTTTTTTTTCCCGTGACAGAGAGCGAAAACCCCTCCTGATGAAGTTGAGTCCCACCTCTGCAAACATCAACAACAATTCTTTGATCAAAACCCAAACACAAACACAAGCTGAATCCCCCTTTTTCTTGTAGAGAGAGAAAGGAAACACAAACACAAAAACTCGAATACATTGATCAAAACCCACCTAGTATATTGCTTTGATTTTGATTTTGATTTGATTTTATTTTTCATGATGTGTTACGGTCAGCACCATGCTTGCTCTCGAGATAGCCTAACCTCTTCCACTAATCCGATGAGAGATCGATTAATCATTGAGAGAGCACAAAACCCCCAACACCGAAAGAGCTTCATTTTGAGATTTTGCAAACAAAGTCTTAACCTAAACCCAAAAACCCTTGAGAATCTCGGTTTGAAGAGAGAGTCATAGAGTGAAGAGTTAAATGGGTAGAGCCATCTAGAGTGTTGGGTTTATGAGATGAGTAAATTGGTAAAGGGATTTGGAGATGGGTGAGGGTGAATCGGCATTCGACAGAGACATTTGAAGAGAAAGAGAAAGGCTTGGTGACAACAATGGCGATTCGATGAGAAAGAGAGAGGCTTGGTGATTCAGAGAGAAAGAGAGAATCTTGGCAGCGATGGCGAGAGAGAGAGAGAGAGGGGATGGGAGAACTCAAAACCGTGTGAAGAGAGACTTTGGACTAAATATCAATGAGAGCTTTAGTATTGATTAAAATATTATTATTTTGTTTTGGCATAGTGCTACAGTACCATCATACATTTACGATGGTACTGTAGCACTATGCCAAAAAAATTTACATTTTTCTATGTTTAGCCTTCTGGATGTTAAGAGAAATTGGGTCTGAATGCTAAATTTTGGTTACATTTGGCATATGCCTGACCCATTGTGAATACTATTATGATCGATTCTAAAATTTTGAGGACTTGGTTGTTGTTATTTTTACATATGTTCTTACCTACTGTAGTGTAGGTCAGTGCTTCATTTCTTTGCTGACCAATGTGCATTTAGATCTTAATTATAAGCTAGTTTATTTTTTCTTCTTTTTTCTACTATATTTTATAACAATACAACAAAAAACCATTTACAAACAAAAACGTTTGTTTTTCACTAAAAAAACTACAATAGGAAGCATAGTCGAACATACATGCTTTATTTTTGGAAATAAACACACACTAATTTCTTTTGCATTAATTAACAATCTGGCTGGTGAGTGAAATAATTAGGTCCACTAGGAGGACTGTGGATGTGGTCCTTCTTGCCCTTCCTGGTTGGTGGGAGCCGTTTGAACTAATTATTCCTACCAAATTTTGACACAAATTGAAAACAAATTGAATTTGACGCGAATTTAGTCGAATTTGTTGCAGCCTCCATCGAGGTTTCTTTGCTAGTTGTGCAAGGGATAGCCTACATGCCTTTTCTTTTTTCCATGATGGGAAAGTTTACAGAATCTTAGATTAGTGACTAGTCAAAGACTACTGTCTCAAATTAGATATATTGCATTTATTTTTTATTTGGGTTTTACTAATGTATATTTTTAGAGTATATATTAATAAATTATTTTATGAAACATTTTAGAAAAAAAAAGAAAAAAATGACTAACTTTCTTGATAACTTTTTTATAAAACATTTTCTAAAATACATTAACCAGACTTATTTTTTTCTTTTATCTCTCCTACAGCCCTACATAATACATTTTTCAAGTATATAGTGTGTGCGCGTATATATATATATATATATATGTTGCTTACATGCAAGGACACAATATTTCCTCTTTTTCATGACATTGTAGTCATTGTTGTACACTTAATTATTTAGGCCAGCTTTTAACCAAAAAAAAAAAAAAAAAAAAAAAAAATTTTTCTGGGCCAGCTCAAATGGAAATTAATGTCAATGCAGTAGAAGATAACCGAAATGGCATGATGTTAGACATGCACATCAGAATGTCAACTTGACAAGATGTTTGATGAATATAACTACAGACAAAGAGATAATATAATTCACGAGCGGAGGATTCCTTGACGACTGATGAATGATGATAACCATCATGATCATTTGCATTATAAAAAATTTAAAATAGTTGTCAATTTTAACGTAAGATTTTTTATTTATATATTTATAGCTACTTTTTAAAAATACTTATATTATTTATTTATTTTATACTATATTTTATTAAAATATTATTTCTTTATTAATTATTTATTACTCTCTCAAAACATCTCATTTTGTATATGAGTAAAAAAATATTAAAAAATATATTTACATGTAAATAGTAATAGTGTAGATTTATACGATTATGTAGCAACTACACAAGTTTACATAAATTAATGTAGGTAATTTTTGGAGTTTGATGAGCAAAATTTATCCTTTATAATAATTATACATTAATTAATATGAGTGGTCTTATGCTTATTATGAAACTTTATGATATTCAATCTGACTATTTCTCCCACGATGGGTCTTATATTTATAAGAACTTTTTTGACATAGTTGGAAGCATACAACTTTTCAGATTAATAAAGTGTTGTGGCTTTTGCAAAAGTCGGAGCTGGCTACCCACACTTTAAACGCGCAAACCTTTGTATTTTAAAACGTAACTTTCTTCAAAGTACTTTTCTAATTGGTTACCAAATGCTCATTTTAAAATTTTAGTTTTAAAAAGCGTTAAGGTTAAATTCAGCTGATGAAATAGATCAAATGTGACTAAATCCATATTATTTTGTATTCATTTTTTTTTTTTTTTTTACTTAATGCTCAAGATATGTTCGTGCTTACACAGTTACCCCTCCATGTTTAATAGATTTAAATAGCTAAGAACGTGTACTGCACTAACTTATTGGTGCAATCAAATTGTTTGCTTAAATAAATAAATATTTTTTTTCCTAAAAAAAATTTTGTCTCTAGGAACTTTGATTATATCTAGTCAAAGGAACATGGAGCTGTTTGCCAAATCCCAAATTTTTTGGGTGTGATGATTTTTCTGTTATAGAATAATTTTACAATAATGTCAAAGTCAATGATGTTTTATTAAACTATTGATAAAATTAATAGTGCTATATTATTGAAGTACACACAAATAAGATGTGATTCTCAATCCATTGTATTAACCTCAATAATGATCAGCTTAGTAAATTTTGCTTTCAAACCTTGTGGACGTGGAGAACAGCACCAAACAATTTGGCAAGTCAGCATAATCAGTAATTTAGAAAGCAAATATTAACAAGAAAGGGTAAATTAAGTGTTTGACAGATATTAGCATCTACATCCAGAATTTAAATCCCCTCTATTATTTATCGAATCATTTAAAAAAAAATATATATTACCTTTATGGACAAAAATTTCCTCTGAACCAATTTAGAAGAATTTTCCTCCAATCCACTACATAACTGTTAAAAAGACCACATTCATGTATAGTTTTAGTCACAGGACATTTTTAATAAGTTATATAACTTGTTTAAACTTAACACATGATTCATGGATAGCCTTACCTTTATATTGTGCAGGAAGCAAAAATTAAAAACAAAAACTAATTATTGTCAAGTTCAACACTATTACAAATATACTTTGGCATCCAAAATTTCACATCCTATAAGAAATTAAGAATGTCTTTCAATTAGCCTAGACCAAAAAGGAGATTTATTGTTATTGAGCAACAAACAGTTAAACCGTACTAGTGAATAATACAGTACCATTTTGGAGTTCTAATTTCTAATTGCCTATAAGCAGAATTCAATCGAACACAGTAATTACAAGGAGACTAACAAATGTGTGCTTTGAAAAAGGGATGCCATCGGGAAGATTATTTTTCATTTTGTTGCCCCAATAGTCAATAGATATATTGTTCTTTGCTTCCATTAGATTTCTAGAATAAATATATATGGGTTTGGTTAATTGTTGCTCTTAAATTTTTTTTTTTTTTTTTTGATTTCTAGAATGTTTTTTTGTTTCAACCTATGGTGTTCGCTCCTAATAATAGCACTTTATCATTAGACCAACACACCAAACGATTTTTGGTGTAGGTGGGGATTGAACTCCAGATCTTTTATTCAACCATCAGAGACTTTACCAGTTGAGTTAACTAGAACTCACCTCTTAAAGTATTTGTTGATAGACCATTTTAGGTAACTTTTAATATCACTTTTATGGGAAATATAAAAAGTTGTCAAAATGTTAGCTACTTTTTTTTCTTTTCCCATAAAAAGTTTTAAAAAATATTTCCTAAATTAATTCACTTAAAGCATCCATTAACTGTTTCTCAAAAAAAAAAAAAAAAAAATCCATTAACTTTTTTCCATTTTGTTTTTTGCTGTGATCTAGAATATGTATTATTTACTATACTAATTGAATTTTCCTTTAATAAAACAACCGTCCTCCCATAACTAGCCCACTTAAAAAAAAACCACCTAAAAAATACCTACTATTGAATGCAACGTGGACATAGATGATTATATTAAATAGAGAAGAGTCGGTCATATTTTTACTTGGGAAGTTGAATTATGATATTGATATACTGAGTTAAGAAAAATTCAAAACACATAAATATATACATTTATACTTATATGCATTAATATGAAAAGAATATTAGATTAAGTCATAACTTATTAATGAAACCTCTATTGTCTTGACTGTAGAATCCTATTGAAAACTATCTCCAACAAGCGGATTGATCATGTTTACCATGAACCTAACCAATGTGCTGATGCATTGGCAAGACTTGGATTAGGAACTATCTCTCCTTTTGTAATATTTTCGAAACCACCACTTGTGGTGGAAAAACATGCAACTTTTGATAAAGCTGGTATGTTATGTAATAGACTTATTAATTCTTGTTTCTCAAAAAAAGACTTATTAATTCCTAATTTATGCATATCTTCTATTTAACCCAAAAAAAAAAAAAAAAAAAGAGAACTTATTTTTATAAATTATTCATAATTGACACAAAAAGTGAAAAAAAAAAAATACAACTTATTTGTCACACTTAATAAACCAACTAGCTATCAACAATTAACCACATTACACTTCTTCCTAATCTCTCCTGAACTTCTTGTAAGCACACCAATGGCTCCCATCCTCTTCATTGATTGACCAAACTCCGTGAAAAAATCTTGAGAGTTAAGCAGCTCATCGACAGTATTGGTAGCTTCATTGTTGGTTAAAAGTGCACCATCAGATTGGAAAAGACCTTGATTTAGCTTCAAGTTTTTGAAGTAGTTGTTGTCAAAGGATAGGGGGCTTTTGGGATCCATTGGTACGATAGTTATGTTGTTTGAGAGGCTTTTGCATTGGGTTTTCAAGAAAGCAGCATAGGTCGAGTTTAGAGAAGGATCTGCATCATTTTTTCCTGCTGTGAAATTGTATAGCCTTTTGCTGAAGAGATTGCAATGCCCAACACCAATTTTATGTCCACCTAACCAAAACTAATTTGTTAATCATTTGGACACAACTTAAGATATCATTTTGAAAGAGTTAAATTGTTATTACTTAAGACTAGCAAAAGGACATAGCTTCTTACATCTACATACGTGATATGCTTATGGAAAAGACCTTGATTTAGTGAAACAATGTTATCATGTTACAAGCTTATATAAAGCTTTTTCCCCCATATAGAATTTTAACCTACTACAACAACAAGATCATGAATTGTGAGGCCTTTGTTGGCAAAAGATTGTTTTAGGCTGTCGAAATTGAAGGATGGTGATGGGATGTTGGCGAGGGCATTTGAAATATGTGATATGCTTCCATCCTTTCTACCGGTAAGTACTTCCCAGATTGGCCTCTGAAATTGCAACCATTTTCGCAAGCATTTGATTACATAATGCTAAATTCAAGATGTTGATGAAACAAAAAAGGGAAAGGGAAAGAGCTTGAGGTATTGCATTTTGCTCGTAGAATTGATTTATAGGAATAGTAAAGGTAGTGTTATTTTGGTAATGGTGTGTGCATATATACTTGAAAGAGTAACATAAACCAAGTGAAGGTGTAGAACTAGGAAAGGAGATTAGTTTCATTGTTCGGATTAAATTTTTACGAATCTAAAAGTATATTTAGTGTCACATTATTTAAAATGATAAATAACGTGATATTCTTTACGTTGTTAGATGTTTGGAAATAAACTCTTAATCATGAAAGGGACTCTTTCCATTTCCATTCCATTTGAAATGGGAAGGAATTTGGTCAAAAACATCAACTTTACTGCCTTGGCATGGTTTTTCAGAATTCAGACTAGACACATCCCACTAATGCTGCTATTTTGTTTCCAAGTCACACTAAAATATTTCCAATACTTACTTGGTAGGAAACCAAGTCTCTAGCAGCCAATGCAACAATATCTGCACAAGAAACTACTCCAGGACAAGTCTTCTCTAACTCTGTCTTCACCTCATCTATTACATCGAATCCTCCCAGAGATAGGTTTGGAATTGCCGCCTTCTTAGCTTGGTTATTTGCTGTAGAGTCTAGCAATACAGAGGCATCACAACCCTGATACATTATAACCATTCAAGACCTTAGATGTCTAGTGAACATATAACAATGCATGTGTTTCATGGTTTGAGAAATGAATGTTAGCTATGAACATTGTTGATATGACCTATGTTATGATTAGGATAATATCACTTCCATTTGAGTCTACCACTAACAATATTTTATTATGCGCCAATCACAACAAGCTATGTCAACAGTTACAAAAAATATTATATTCCTAAATATTGTAATTTTAAAGTCATGAATGATAAGGAGGAATGTAATGCATGGAGAGAGATAGATAGATAAAGATGTGAATTACCCTGAAAATGCATCCACAGAAACTTGGCAAGTTGGCAGGCAAAGTTGAATTGCATGCCACACATTTCCAAATGATTTCCTTCACAATGTCCTCAGCCAGGGGACAATTATCCTTGTAAAAATGTTTTCTCAACTCCCCTCCATGACAAACTCCTAGAAGTGATCCAAAGACTACTATAGAGATCAAGAAGGAACTCAAATTGGTATTCATCTCTCTCTTTTCTCCACTACCTTGCTAACGCACACATTGCATCCTTAAATAATAGTGGTAGTGGTCTTTTTTCTCGGAGTAAATAGTTCATTACCGGAAGGTAAATTTTATTTTAATAATGTTAAATCTTTAGTTGATGTTGAGAGAGAGAGAGAGAGAGAGAGAGTCTTTGACTTGTCTTAACACTTTTTATATTTTTCTTTCTTTGTGTTAGACATAGCAAATAGATTATTGACGGGAACAACGTATGTCAATTGGTTAGTACGGTTTTATATATATTAATTTCAATTATCAATATTTTGTATAGAGCTCGAGTCTAGCTACTCAGACATAATAATATCTTTCTTTCTTTTTCCTTATCAAGTATAAATGTATGATGGAAGCAGCTGATACTTATTAATCGAGAAAGACACATACGGAGAGTAGTAAATGGATGTGGCATGTTTTTCAAAACAGACATGACCGACTCTAAAATTTTGAGGACTTGATTGTTGTTATTATTACATATGTTCTTACTGTAGGGTCAGTAGCTCCGTTTCTTTCATCGACTCCATTTAGTTCTTCTCTCAAAATATAATGGGAAACATAGTCAAACATGGATGCTTTATTCTTGGAAATAAACACACACTAATATCTTCTGCATTAAATAAACAATTTGATTGGTAGGGGCCGTTTGAACCAATTTTTGTGGGAAAAGCTTACTCGTGAGCTTCTTGTGTGATAGACCAAGAATATATTGACCCCTTGTGATATATTAATTGATTAATTAGCCAAGTTTATTAATTAATCAAATTAACATGCAAGATGCGTGGTAGTACAAACAAATCACCAATTAAACTAAGTATGTAGTGGAAAATAAATTGACATGGTAATTTGTTTACGAATTAGGAAAATCTACACGGCATAAATCCCATCGGGTGATTTTAAGGTCACCACTCCCGAGAATCCACTATTATCAAAACAAGTGGTTACAAGTTGAAAGAACTGTAATAACAATCTCAAATGTATATATATCAACAAGTACAAGGTTTGCTATCACTATATGATCACAAGATCTAAGGTACATGAACAATGTATCTGAAATAGAGAGAAAAGAAAAAGATACATAAAGTCCTCACTACATCCCTCAAAAAAATACACTCCCCTTAACAAAAAGCACCTATACTAACCCTTCTCCTATGAGTATAACTACTCTCATATCCAAAACTACTTCCCCTTTTTGTCACGAGTGACAAAGGATAAGTATATTAAGTAGACATCTCATCAGCACTAGAGGAACTAGCACCATCATCCTTAGCATCAGTAGCATCAACATCATCATCCTCATCCTCAGAAGCCTCTAGAGTTGGAGGAGGAGAAGCAACGAAGCCACCCATGATTGCCTGTCATCGTGCAATACGACCAACATGAGTGTTCACCTAACACAACTCATCATTGAGAGTGTTGAGGCGAGCATCCATGCGCACAAGCTGTGCCATGATGTCCTCGAGAGTCACTTCACCCGTAGAAGAAGAGGGAGTGGATGTGGATGAAGTTGTAGAAGCTGGAGGAATCGCCGTTCCGAACCGCCTTGAACATAGCTATGCCTCGCTCCATTTAACGGTAGCGGTATCTATGGCACACATGACATGGAAGTAGTCGGAAACGGGAAAAGAGACAGAAAATTGACGTAAAATCCTCGTGATAGCTAAAGGGAAGATGAGCTTATCACAGGTCATCGTATCTCTATATACATCTATGAGAGAAAGAATAAAATGAGAGAGAAAATCTATGGTAAGATGCTCTAATAGAGAAAGCAAAAATCAAGCACGAGGCTAAGTAATAGAGTTATAATGAGATAAAGGATGCAAAGCAAAAGTCATAACCATGTTAATGAACCTAGGACCTTTAGCAAAGGCTGTACAAGGAGTGAATTGATGATCACTCCAATCAGAAGGACGCTCACAAAAAGCAGATATAAGCTCGTCTTTAGATACAGTCTTAAGACGCTCATAACCAGGGTAGTTAGGATGCGCTACCTTGGAGACATGGAGCACGTCGAATACAATATCCAGTGTGACCACAATACGCGTACCTCGAACGCAAGTAACAAAGAGAGGTATTGAATAATCAAATCCATGCATGTTAGAGTAGAACTCCTGGATAAGCATGAATGGACAAGTGACCAGGACGTCACATAGTGACTCCCAACCCCTACTGTGAATGACAGTGGGTAGGTCAGTGTCGGAGAAGTCCGAAAAAATGACTTGGCATTCCGAATGAATGCCTCATCTAGAAAAGTTCTTCGAAATGTCTTGTCGGGCTTTATCATCACAGAAACAAACATGTGAGGGAGTAGGATCAAAAGAAGTGGATGACCCTAAACGAAGAGGGTTTCGAGACGAATTAGATTTACGCTTAAGTGCCATGATGCAACTAACATAAACTAGAGAGAGAGAGAGGGAGAGAGAGAGACACGTAGAAAAGCACCAAACACAATCAATATATAAGAATATAGAGAATGTAAGGTACGTATGCATGAAAATGCATGAGCATGTGATATGCAATAGGAAAAACATCATGGGCTCAGCCTAATCCAATCCTACCAGCACACAATTAGTTAAACAAAGTAAACATACATCTAAAATGCATGAAACATTGTTATAATGCAAATGAGATGCAATGCATGATGATTTAACACCATTTTCACAAAGCCCATCCCAAAAATTTCACAAAAACTCCACAAATTTTGAGAAACCCCAAAAATTTTTCAAAAACCCAAAACTTATACCTAAATGCATGAAATGCATGAAGAATGAGAGATAAAGATCATACCAGATGCAAGAAAAATGATCTTGAGGCCGAAAAACTCTTGGGAAAGGAGTTTGAAGTGAGAAAAAGAAGTTTTGGGAGGTGAAGAGTCTATAGGAGTTGAGAGAGATTGAGAGCATTGTTATTAATACCATTTCGGAGCCCGTTTCGGTTTGTCCAATGGAATGGAATATTTCGGTACCGACCAATTTCGGCGTACCGTTTCAGGGCATTTTGGGGTTCCTAAAAAATAATTTATATATATTCTTGTAAAACATAAAATTGTCAATTCTAATAAATAAATAACCAAATATCAAATAATATAAATCATTTAGTCTTAACTCTTAAGTCTTAAACATCAATTTAACATCACACAATAAGAAGATTAACAAGACAATAACTTAATATCAAATAATACAAGATTTACTCCTCCTCCTCATCGTCATCCATGAGAGAAGGATCAAATTCATCATCAAAAGAACTCCCACAAGAACTCCCACAAGAACTACCAGCACCCATTGCAAGATTGGTCAAGCCATGTTCATTGTTGTTGTCATCATCATCATCATCGTCAACATCAATAGTTTCAAGTTCAGCATCCTCTTCCACATTCACTAGGGTTGCTGGTTCATTAAGACAATCCCAATTTATGTCATTTGGATTAAGAAGTGCAGGTTCTTCAACCACCCAATCTCCCATCAAGTCAATGTTATCCAAGCTTATAGGATCTAGTGCATACTTATTCCTTTGAATGTTCCTACCAATGAGAATATTAAACATTAGTAACATTTTATAAATTATAATATTTTGAAAGTACATTTCATTTACATGAGTAACGATGATAAATTTACCTTTCTCGAAGCCTCAAATTATAATGGACAAAGACCAAATCATTTACTCGTTTATGTTCTAATCTATTTCTCTTCTTTGAGTGAACATATTCAAATGTGCTCCAATTTCTCTCACAACCAGTTGCACTGCAACATTGACTTAGCACACGAATGGCAAATGATTGTAAATCTGGAGCTCCAAGTCCAAATTGCTTCCACCATGAAACTACAATAACAAATAAGAATGTAAAATAAGCATTGCCCATGTAATCTTACAATAACAACTATAAAGGACAAATAGACATATTGAAAGGAAATACTATTACATTATTAATGTTTACCTGGATTTAGTCTCTCTCGTTGGCGGATTGCTAGTGATGTGCCAAAGTCACCAATTGACTTTTTGTACTCATCAAGTTGTGAACTTATTTTGTCTTGAATGTTAGGATCAAGAATCAACCTCATTAGAGTGCTTAGCAACCCTCTTTGAACTTCATTTTGCCTTTTAAATGAAGGCCTAAAGTAAATTGCAGGGTTAAGAAAGCAACCTGCTACATGCAAAGGACTATGAAGTTGTTTGTCCCATCTAGCATCAATAACTCTAATTCCATACAAAGAAACTTTGTTCTTCAACCTTTTTTTTTATTTCCTCTTTTGCTTTGTCCATTGCTTCATATAAGTACCCCATAGTAGGTTTCTCATCCCCATTAACAAGACGAAGCACTCTAACTAAAGGCTCACTAACTTTCACTATGTTCTTGCATTGAGACCAAAACGAATAATCTTCCAAAACAATTTTGACTTATCTCATTCCCAACGACAGTCTTAGCATGGGGGCATGAAAGCCATTTATCACAAGTGAACATTTGTCTAAGCTCTTTTTTGAACCTTAGCAAGCTCTGTAGACTTAAGAAGTTAGTGGCAAACCTTGTAATTGTAGGACGACATAACTCTCTTCCATTTGTAAAATCTTGCCTCATCAAGTCTAAAACAACTCCATGGTTGTAAATGAACTTTGTTATCTTTTTTGCCTTCTTAATTGCTTCATCAACAAGAGGGAACCACTTAGGATTAGCAATATTCTCCAACATCAAGTCTATGCAATGAGCTGCACAAGGAGACCAAAATAAAGTACCATACTTCTGCTGTAATTTTTTTCCAGCTTTCTTATAAGCAGAAGCATTATCTATAATCAATTGCACAATATATTCCACACCAATTTCTTGAACAACAGAATCAAATATGGTAAACAACGTTTCAGCATCCTTTGTAAGGCCTGAAGTGTCAATAGATTTCAAGAACATGGCACCCCTTGGACAATACACTAAAAAATTCATTATTGGTTGTCGTTTTTGATTTGTCCACCCATCAGACATCACTGAACAGCCATATACTTTCCAATCATTTTTTTATATCTAACAAAAAATCATTAACTTCATGCACAACATTTTTCAAAAGGGGTCCCCTCAATTCATAAAAAGAAGGCCCTTTAAATCCCGGCCCAATAGCAGCAATGGAATCTATCATAGGTTGATAATAGGGTGACTGAGATGCATAAAAAGGTACATTAGAATGATACCACCATCTTGCCACATTCATTTTTGCATTATCAATCATTGCTTTTGTAGCCAAAGCACTTCTTATAGAGGGTTGAGCACTGGGGGTTGTTTTAGGAGCAAAATAACTCTTAATTTTCTCCTTTCCTCTTATTTTACCCATATTAGTGTCAACATCTTTTCCCCTAGATTTTCGTTTACCTAATGTTTGAGGCGGACTCTTTTGAGTCTTTTCAACAACCCTAACCTCCTCCTCCTCATCATCATCATCAACATCAAATGGAACACCATATGGGTTCCCAATTTCTGATTGAATCCTCTTTTTAGTTTGTTTAGAATTTTTCAAGTCTTCAATCATTTGTTTCATTTGAAACCTAATATCAGATGAAACAACTTTACATGATTCAACTTGACCCCTAATCCCAGCAAGATGATACTTAAGTCTAGTAATACCACCCCCTTTAATCAACTTATTACAATGCAAACATATAGTGTTATTTTTTGCATTAGGCACTGCACGGGCGTGAGCCCATGCAGGATCCTCTGATCTTGCAGGGGTAGAGGCCACAGAAGCAGAAGAAGTACCAGTTGAACTATGATGAAAACGATGATCAACCATAGTTTACTGTTCAATGAAATGAAATGAAATGAAATTCAATCGAATGCAGTAGCTAAAATTTAATTTAATTTGCATGAAGTGGATGAAAAAACAAATCACATATCTTAAATTCTTAACTCATACGTCTTAATCTTAAGTTCTTAACTCCTAAGTTCTTAACCACAAAACAAATAATAAGAAAAAAAATTTATGACAATCCGAGAGAAATGAACAAACAAAAGACTGAAGCTTAAGTTCTTAACACTTAATCACACATATCTTAAGTTCTTAACACTTAATCTTAACATTCTTAACAAATCATAAGAAAAAAAATTTAAGATTTGGCTGAAGCTTTAATCCGAGAGAGTGAGAATAGAGAAAGAATACCTGTTTTGGCCAAAGCTTCAATCCAAGAGAGTGATAGAGTCAGAGATAGAGGGAGTTACGAGAGAGTGAGAGATTGATGAGTAAACTTAGGAGCAGAGAGCATAGCACAGAGACTCCACAGAGAGAAGAGCACGACGACAGTGAGTGAGAGAGAGGTTGAGATTGAGAGTGAAAGAATAAGAATAGAAGAGGAATATAGGATTAGGTTTTTTAGTAATGTCCAAAACGGCATCGTTTTGGAGTCTTTGGAATTTTTTTTTAATAACAGGCTAAATTCTGTACCGGCCGAAATTCACATCTCGGCTGGAATTCACTGGAATGGCCGGAATGACCCGAAACGGCCCGAAATTTGACCCGAGGTGGAACGTGGGGTATTTCGATACCGGTACGAAAAATTCCGGCTGTTCCGGCCGGAACGGAATCAATAACAATGATTGAGAGAAATGAGATCTAAATTCGCGCGGATCCTATTATAGACTCTCATAATTCTCGACAGATCGAGAGGTGTTGAGAGGTGTCGAGCTTTAAAGGCTTGAAGAGATATAGCTATCGAGCAACTATCCAAAGGTGTCCACAGCAAAACAAGGCTCGATGGATCGAGGAGCTATCGAGGAGATAGAAACTTTATCGATGGATTGAGGAGTTATCGAGAAAAGAAGCTGAAAATCTCGATAGATAGCCTAGTTGTCAAGAGGTGTTGAGGAGCTATCGAGATTGCTTAAAAACAATTTTTCAAGAAGAGAAAAAACATAGACATGAATGCAATCAAACATGCAACTCAACCAAGGATACAAACTACATTTAAATCTCTTAAAAACATCTCTCAACAAGACAAATGTTAAGCATATAGATTCAAAACACACACACACTAAACAAGTTTAACCAATTTTATATTTCAAAAACAAGTTAAGACAGTTTAGTGAGCATACATTAACACATGTATTCCTTGTGATGGCCAAATCACATTGTACCTGCACATGTATTAAGAATAGCAAGGAATATTGCGTATTGTGTGTGAAAACATCGCAAGATTGCATAAGTGTCTACATGTTATGACGATTTGAGATATGAGAAAGCCACTTTAACTCACACATAATCATAACTATTTGATGGGGACTATCACCTTCGAGGTACATCCTATAACTCCCATATCTCCTAGAATACACGCTTGCAATCATATATAAAGCATTTTTTTCTTTTTTCTTTTTATTTTTCTTTGCATATTTTTCTTTTAAGCAAACCATGCATGGGTATATAAGAGGGAGAAAAGAAATACCCAATTATGTTAAGCATTTGACATTCTACTTTTGTTATGACAAAGCATACAAATGTCATTTCATAATTAGAGGGCAACAATGGTGAGATGGTTATTTATGCCTTTCTCTTAGGATTTTCTAGTTATTCCTGTCAAAAAGAGTGATATGAGTGTTAAGTATAAGAGATCACCTAACCTTACTCATCACAAACACGAGTTACAAAGCTCACTTGCTTAGTTGTGCATAAAGATGCTCATCTAAGCTACAAAAGATACAAAGTTTAGAAAATTTTGTTTCAATGGCCATTCAAGGTACACAAGTACCAATGTACACAAACACACACTGTTTTTGTATTTTTTTGATTTTTTCAATTTTTTATTTTTATTTTTATATGAAAAACAAAATAAAGCAAAACTGAAAAGAAAACAACCAAAAACATGTTAAACAAAACAAGGAAATGCATAAAACTAGTTGCAAATGCATGAGGAAGGAGGAAGAGAAGAGTTTTAGCGAAGGAATTCAAATCGTTTGCTGTCAAGAGGTTTGGTAAACAAATCAACCTTCTGATCATTAGTGTCTATAAACTCAAGAGTAAGAGTAACATTTTCAACAAGCTCCCTAATGAAGTGATGTCGAATCTCCATGTGTTTAGTTCAAGAATGTTGAATTGGATTCTTAGAGATGTTGATGGCATTGGTATTGTCACAGTAGATGGTGAGATGCTTTTGACAAATACCGTAATCATGGAGGAGTTTTTGCACCCATAGAAGTTGGGTGCAACAGCTACCGACAGCAATGTACTCAACTTCTGCAGTGGATAATGAGATGGAATTCTACTTTTTGCTCATCTAGGAAACAAGATTATTACCCACATAGAAACAGCCCCCCGATGTATTATTTCTATCATTAGCATTCCCAGCCCAATTAGTGTCAAAATACCTAGCTAAGACATCATTTGTGTCCTTGCTGTACCACACACCAAAGTCGACAGTGGTTTTGACATACTTTATGATTCTTTTCAAAGCAATCATATGAGACTCTTTGGGATTAGCCTGATATCTAGCACAAACTCTTACACTGTAACTAATGTCAAGTCTACTAGTAGTAAGGTATAAAAGACTACCTATCATGCTTCTATAGAGAGATGAATCTACACTTTTACCTAACAAGTCAACAGTGAGTTTAACATTTCGGCTTATAGGGGTTCTAACAGAATTAGCAAATTCCAAACCAAACTTCTTCACAAGAGTTTTAGCATATTTAGATTGAGATAGGAATATACCTGAATCTTGTTGACGAATCTGCAATCCAAGGAAGTGAGTTAGCTCTCCAATCATGCTCATCTCGAACTCGGCCTGCATGAGTTTTAAGAAGCTATGAGCAAGTTCATCCTTAGTTGACCTAAATATGATATCATCAACGTAGACTTGAGCAACTATCAACTCACCGTCTTCCTTTTTATGAAGAGAGTTTGATCTGCTTTTCCTTTAGTGAACCCATGTGACACCAAGTATTGTGTGAGCCGATCATACCAAGCTCTAGTGGCTTGTTTTAACCCATAAGTGCCTTCTTGAGGTACAACACATGATCCGAAAAGTGTGGATCAATGAATCCTTTTGGTTGAGCCACATAGACATATTCTTTAAGTAGCTCATTCAAGAATGCAGTCTTCGCATCCGTTTGATAAAGCTTGAACCTCAAGTGACATGCCAGGGCTAGAAGAATTCTGATGGACTCCATACGGGCTATTGGAGCAAATGTCTCATCATAGTTTACTTCTTCCATTTGTGAGTATCCTTGAGCTACAAGGCAAGTCTTGTTGCGGATTACATTACCCTCATTATCAGTTTTATTGCGGAATATCCACTTTGTGCCGATGATGTGCTCACCCTCCGGTCTAGGTACCAAAGTTCAGACATCAATCCTCTGAAACTGAACCAGTTCATTATGCATAGCTTCAACCCAAATTTCATCTTGAAAAGCTTCCTCAACTTTAGTGGGTTCAACCTGTGATAAGTAACAAGAATAAGACACAAAGTTAGCAACACATTTATCAACTGTAAGCTTCCTTTGTATAAGTTCATTCATGTTTCCCACAATAACTTTAGGAGGATGATTCCATTGGATCCTGGAAAAAGGTCCTTTCTCTTTATGGGTTTTAGAATCAGGTGAAGTAGACAAGTCTGCTGAATCTTCTGCAACACTTGAAGTATTTGGAGTACTAGGAGATGCGGGCTCTTGTTCAACAATTTCTTGAACTCCGCTGGGCTTAGAAGGAATAATCTCTTTGGGGATTTCCTCACTAAATTTCTCAGAACCAGAATCGGAAGATTCATCAATAACAACATTTATTGTTTCCATTACCTTCATGGTTCTCTTGTTGTATACCTAATAAGCCTTGCTTGTAGAGGAGTGTCGCAGAAATATTCCTTCATCACTTCGGGAATCAAATTTTCCCACATTCTCTCTATCCTTAAGAATGAAACAAGTATTTCCAAAGATTCTGAAATACTTAACATTTGGCTTCCTTCCCTTCCATAGCTCATATGGAGTTTTCTTGGTACCGGGTCTAAAATACACCCTATTAATCGTATGACAAACAATGTTGACGGCTTCTCCCCACAAGTTTCTAGCCATATCCTTGTTGTGCAACATGGCTCTAACCATCTCTTGAATAACTCTGTTCTTTCTTTCTATTACACCATTCTGCTGAGGAGTAATAGGAGCAGAGAATTCTTGAGATATACTTGATCTTGTACAAAAGGACTCCATATATAAGTTCTCGAATTCTTTACCATGATCACTTCGAATTCAATCAATCTTTAGGCTTTTTTCATTCTGCAATCTTGTGCACAAAGCTTTAATGTGCTCAGGAGCATTAAACTTGGATCATAGGAAAATGACCCAAGTGTACCTAGTGAAGTTGTCTACCACAACCATGATGTATCTCTTTCCACCAAGAGACTTGGTTTTGGTTGGACCTATAAGATCCAGATGTAGTAGCTCCAATGGTCTGGATGTAGTAGATCTCTAAGTGCCCGAATGTTTAGTTTTTGTCTGTTTCTCAAGCTGACATGGTCCACACACCACATTGCTCACTCTACTTAGCTTTGGTATCCCCAAAACTGACTCATGCTTAGATACAATTGAAAGATGTTTGAAACTAGCATGTCCTATCGTTTGGTGCCATAGATCTTCATTTGGTAAACGAATGCTATTGCACATAATATCAGCATCAGGAACCAAGCCATAACAGTTGTCTAGAGTGCGAACACCACTTATAAGCTTCTTTCCAGACTCATCCATGACAAGGCATTTTCCCTTTGAGAATAGTACCATGAAATCTTGATCATATATCTGACTTATGCTTAACAGGTTCACTCTCAGACCTTATACATGTAGAACATTTGTAATGTATGGCAGTCTAGGTAGAGATATGATTCCCTTTCCTTTAATCTGTGACTTGCTCCTATCACCAAAAGTGACATTACCAACTTTTTTAGACTCGAAAACCTTGAAGAGAGATTGGTCTCCAGTCATGTGTCTTGAGCAACCACTGTCAAGGTACCACAAACACGTGTCTATAACCTTAAATGCAGACTTCATCATGAAGCACACTTCGTGCTTAAATGACAGATCAGTGGGAATGGTGTTTTCTCTCATCTGCCTTTTATGAGCTAAACCTTTAACTTTCACTCTTCTCAGATGAACTCCTGTGCACATTTTTATTCTAAGACAGCCTAGTTTCTTCTTTGTCAAGCTAAGATCATTTTCAATAGTCATCATAATAGAATTCAAATAACTTTTATACTTGCATTTTCTGGTACACTAAAAAGTAGAGATTAGAAAAACAAGATGTATTTGAAAACAAAGATCTCTTCAAGCCAGTTGCAGCCATGACAATAGGGGTTAATGGATCACACAGCAAAGATTATAACCTGATCAGAGTGTGCCTACTCTGATACCACTTGATAGGCCAAGAATGTATTGACTCCTTGTGATATATTAATTGATTAATTAGCCAAGTTTATTAATTAATCAAATTAACATGCAAGATGTGTGGTAGCACAAACTAATCACCAATTAAACTAAGTATGCAACAAAAAATAAATTGACATAGTGATTTGTTTACGAATGGGGAAAACGTACAATGCAAAAACCCCACTGGGTGATTTTAAGGTCACCACTCCCAAGAATTTACTATTATCAAAACAAGCGGTTACAAGTAAAGGAATCCCAGTACCTTATACCAACCTATAGTTGAACCCTTACCCAAATACCCAATTGGACTTGTTCTGTAGTGACAATCTCTCCTTTTCAATGCACGGCTCCCAGTACGTGACTAACCAATTGTGCGGATCCCAGTACGCGACTTGATCACCAACTAGAGAAAAATGTTGGCTGCAAAGTTCTTCTACTCATCACACGATGAAGATCATGAAGTTGCTTGGTCATAAAACCCTATGGTGTACAAACACAGCAGCTTCTTCAAGAGAAAGAAGAACTAGGGCAAACTAGGTTTTCGGTTACACTTTTCTTCATACTTATGAAATTGTTCTTTTATGCAACTGTGCATATTATGGCCCTTAAAATAATCCTTATATATGTTTAGGGTTTTGAGAAAAGATAGCCCAAACATACATTCACGGATTGGATGAAAATCAGAACTTCATAAATCTTGACAGATACCCTATCTGTCGAGCAGCTGTCAAGCCTCGGGCTGAAACAACTCTTTTAAACCTCGATAGATACTAGCTGTCGAGTTTTAATGAGCAATACTTCTTCACTTGATTCTTGGATAGACTGGCATGGCTTTAATACTTGAACTTGAAACCTTATTTCTTTAAGCATTAAACACATCCTAGATCTACTCAATTACAAGTAAAGTGCATTTTGTCAAAGGATTAGCCAATTACAAGTCCTTCTTGAAATTCGAGAGTTTGCCCTTCTCAAAAGACTTCCCATCTCTCTTGAACTTTAAGAACTTACGAAAGTTCTTAGCAAGGTATGCCACATCTTTTTCAACCTCATTCTCATCCGAGAAGTCTTGAGCTTCCAATCTCTCATTGCTTGTCTTGAGAGAAAGAGTTTTGCTCTTTATTTGAGATGGTAGAGATAGCTCATAAGTTTAAAGAGAACCATTGAGTACTTGAATTTTAATCTCATCAAGGTCTTTGCTTTCTTCGATGGCAGTGACCTTTGCATGGAAGCTCTCCGGCAGTGATCGTAGAATCTTCCTTACAATCTTGGAGTCCTTCGTCTTTTCTCCCAAGTTGAATTTCCCAATCACCACTTCATTTAGCTTCCCATAAAATGAGTCGAATGACTTGTCTTCACTCATCTTCAGTTCCTCGAAGTGTGTGGTAAGCATTTGCAACTTGGCATCCTTCACCTTTTTGGTCCTTCATAGGTCGTCTCCAAGATTTGGCATGCCTTCTTGCCAATTGTAACATAAGAGATCCTTTGAAATTCGCCAAGAGAAACGCCATAGAAAATAGCATTTAAAGCCTTGATATTAGCATTACCTGCTGCAAGGGCTGCCTTATCCTATGTGGATTTGGCGGCCTTCGGCCTAGTCCATCCTATCTCAACAGAGTCCCAAACACTATTATCAATAGAACAAAGGAATGCCCTCATATGGACTTTCCAAAAAGCAAAATTACTCCCATCAAAGTATGGAGAAGCATTAAGCAATTGAGACCAATCCATCTCAAAAAGGGTCTAGGATCACACTTAGGTAATGAAACCATAGCAAGTGCACCTGTTCTGATACCAATTGAAAGATCGAATATGTGTGAAAACACAAGAGTTGTTTAGACTCCTAAATTAAAAATTACGGTTCAATTGATTTTACTCTAACTTAAACTAAGTGCAGAATAGAGTAAATGCGAGCGAACAAACAATAAAACTATTCTAAGCCATATTCATCAAATATCAACAATAAAATGAAAACTAAAAGAGTAGGGAAGAAGGATGCAAACACAAGATAACACCGAACGTGTTATTTAAGAGGAAATCAAAGAACTAGGTGAAAAACTTCTCTCCCGCCCTTTAAGCGGTAAATCAATCCACTAGAGAATAAGTTAGAGTACATGAATAACAAAAGACCCTCCAAGCCTTGTCTACCCCATGTACTTAAGCCCTCCAAGCTCCTGTTATCAACTGACTTGACAAAACTTTGTCTTCTCTAGCTCTTCGTATCACGCAATTCAGCCCGATTGCATCCACCAAACAAATGGCTTCTTCCAATGCTTCCCAGCAGCACCAAAACCTCACTTTACACTTAGAATGGGTGTGGTAAGTGTTTGGCTTATCAACCTCTCAAGGATTTTGATATGGAGAGGTAGGAGTTGAGGAAAACCACAAAAGATTGTGTAGAGGATTGTGGGTATGACAATCTCGAACTCTTAAAGGTTATGTCTAGGGTTTTCTCTCTGAAAACACTCCTTCCATTATATGGGTAATGTGTGTATATATAGTGTGAGTGAAGACATGGTTACTGTTTCGCGAGAAGGCCTTACCTGTGAAATACTTGCAAAAACTAGCTGTCATGACTCTTCGCATTCCAGTCATGTGCTCTGCACGTGGCTCACTTCGCGGGAAGGCTTCTCGCGAAACTTCTCACAAAATCCACTTTGTCTTCAATAGACGCTTGAGTCTTCACACTTTCTCTCACACACAACCCATACAATAAAATCCCACATAAAATATAGGGTACATTTGATTGAACAAAAATACAATCAAATTTGACACGAAATTAAAGCTAACACAAAATAGTTGTAAATAACAACTTTACAAAAGTTGTGACCAAAATCTTCCCAATAAGGCATCTTCAAATTTTGCACTTTTGTTTCACTTTGGCATGTTGCATATTTGGTGTTCAACCAGACAAAACGAGGATAGAAAAGGCCATCACCAAGTGTTCTAAAATCTTTTTATGCACTGAAAAGGGCATCCCAATAAGAGACCAAACATGTGTCATGCATGCATGTACTAAATATTACAGTAAAATCCTAACCAGTTATCACTTTCTCTTAATTTCATATTTAATTCATTACATATATGTTCAGCTAATTAAAAGTACTAACCAAAGAGTCTAGAAAGAAATCAATTAACAAGCCAAGTCAACCTGAAACTCTCTTACATGTGGTGTTAATTTGTTTTTTTACTATTGCAGGCTAAGCTGTTTTCTATCATTGATTAAACAATGAATTGTTTGCCAAAGAAGAAGGTCGCCAGCTCCCTATATAAGGATGCAATGAGTGATAGCATTGCAATGTAGTAGAAAGAAAGGAAAAAGAAATTCCCCCAAAGAGAGAGAGAGATGAAAATTATTAGCTTGAGTTCCTTCTTGATTATTATAACAGTTTTTGCAATTCAAGAAGCTTGCGATGGAGGACCATTGGCGCAAGATTATTACAAGGATAGTTGTGCAAATGTCGAGGACATTGTCAGGAATGTCACTTGGAAATATGTTGCACAAGATTTGACTTTGGCGGCCCCATTGCTGAGGCTACATTTTCATGATTGTTTTGTTAGGGTAATTCATGTCTTTTTTTTAATGGCTTGGGTAATTCATGTCTTTTTCTTTTTATAATTCATGCTTTAATATTAACTCATGATAACACTCACAATATATGAGCCCACCCACTAATAGGTTTTGGAAAATCTGGTTTTGTATCTCATACAAAATATACAGCGGAAGCAACAAACACGGATCTACTTCAATCATGAAAGATAACATGTAACCTTGAATTCTAGAACAAAGAATAGAAAGCGTACCTTGATGCAGGGAAATTCAAAACCATGACTTGAGAATACCTTTAATCTTCATCTCAATTTTACATGGTGCCCAAGATGTGTGGTCTCTTAATCAGTCTTTTGTACATAGACTCTCAAAGAAAAATCTTTCTTCTTCTCCTTGTGGAGAAAAACTGATTTCTTTTCTTTTCATAATACGTACGTCAAAACTATTCTAGTAGTTTCTTTTTTTAATAACTATTATTAAATAATGACTGATTATCTAATTGGGTTAGCCTTTTGGGCCTACCTAATTGGGTTTTAGTTTGTGGCTTGAGATGGGATCAAAGGGAACAAATAAGACTCTAGCTCCAATGGGCCTTGGGCTTTTCTGTCAACTCTTGACAAGTTCAAAGTTACCATTAATTATATTCAATACCACTATAAGAATATAATTGCACTCTAGGTCTTATTAATAAATTATATCTTAAGATTTTATTATTCATACAACCCTTTCATTAAAATATTCGTAGTAATACAAAGTCATGAATATAGACTACCACTTTGAAGATGAAAGTTCAAAAAGGGTATACAACACCTTTGAACGTTTGGACCCCAAAAACAAAAATACCAATTCAAGCTTTATATCAAACAAATAATGTGCGGAACATGATATCAAGCTAATAATAGAATTGATAACTAATCTAAGCCAAATATAAACACATCCACGCAGTAAATATAAGGAAAAGATAAAGGGAAGGAAGATGCAAACACATAGACAACACACGATGTGTTATCGAAGAGGAAACCGAAGCCCTCAGTGTAAAACCTCTCCGCCGCCCTCCAAGCGGTCAAATAATCCACTAGAAAATGTAGTTGGGATACATGAACAACAACAGACCCTCCAAGCCTAATCTACCCAGGTACCTAAGCCCTCTAAGCTTCTTGCTCCAACGAGGTTGTGCCGAACCTTTTTCTTTTCTAGCTTACTGGATTCCGCTACTAGACCATAGCATCAACCAATGTAGATTGGTTCCTTCTTAACTGCCTCCCAACAGTACCAAATAGACTTTCTCACAGACGTGGGTGTGGTGAGACAAGGATTTGGCTAAAGGCCTCTCAAGGGTATGACAATGGAGAGGAAGAGAGTAGAGGAATTTGTAGAGTCTCTAAGGTTAAGATTGTGGATGAATCAATCTTGTATTTCTCTAGGGTTTCTCTCACAAAATTCTCTCTGGAAGCTCTATCAATATGGTGGGTTTAAGGGTATATATATAGTAGGGTGAGAAGGGAATGCAAAACGTCAGTTTTTGCCAAACAGGGCATTTTGGCCACTTGGCCTCACGACTGGGTCAAGTCGCGAGTTCAAGCCGCGAGATAATGGCCTGGCTAGCTTGGGACTTTTGTCCTATAGCGTGACAGCTGGCGCGACCCTTCAGCTTCCCTGTGTGCATCTCACGTGCCTGCGTTTGGCGGCTTGCCAGTCGTGATCCACCTGCAAGCCCTAGCCACGAAGCTCTGTTTTTCTTGCACACTCTTGAGCATTTCTTCACATCTTCTCACATACTACCTTTACAATTTTCCCACCTAAATACAGGGTTACTAAGTACTAAATTACAAGCAAATTGGCACGGAATAAAGCCAACAAGATGGTTGATTAAATTCAACCTTACAATCTCCCCTTTTGGCTATTCCGTGACAAAACCCTACAACAGACTCTAGACTTAAAATGTGAGTTGGGAACAGTTGAACAAAACTCACTCACACCTAACTCTAGATTCTGTAAAACTCTTGAACATATGAATAAGTAACTCCTGAAATACAATAACGTAGCAATATCATTGTATGCAGAAAAACTTGATATGCATATAGAGCAATAAAATCATGATCAAGCAAAATGGAATAAATTAGTAGACCATGGCAAGACCAAAACAAGTAATCACTATACCCAAGTGATTACAATGCTCATTCACACTTGGAATGAACATCTGGACAATCAAGATGACAAACACAAGGCACATCACTTGAATGACCAACACTCAACCAATGCATACAAACATGCATGCATCTAGGAACAAACCTACAAGGGCACAAGAGTGTTGTACTTAAAATAATGCAAAGCATTAACAAGTACAAAAGCACAATGCATAAAGGCTGCATAAGCAAAGAATTGCAAATACATGGCACATACCATAAAAGCCTACAAACCATGCATATTTAAACCCTTAAAGCTTACATAAGCAACAAGGGTACAAAACACAGATAAGACAAGTGCTGAAATAACTGAATAACATCAGAGTATCAAAGCTTTAAACTAAAAGCAAAAGACTTAATTAAGCAGTTATAAAACTAAAAACATAGACTTCTTGCTACTTCTCCCCTATTACTGCACTCCCCCTATCACTGCACTCCCTCTACCAATGACATCATCTCCCCCCTTTTGTCATGGAATAGCTAGTTATCATTCTCTTCTAGCTTCCGATGAATTTCATCCATCTGAGTTTCGAGAGATGTTAACTGTTTATCAAGACGTGAGTGTTGGCAGTACATGGTCTGAGTAAGTCCTAAGATCTTGGTACTGAGGTCTTGAAGTGCATCCATGATGACGTTGAACTTTTCATCATTGGAAGGAGAGGTAGAACTTGAGCTTCCTTGAGGAGGGTGATGTTCTTGCTTGACAGTCTTTTTGGTGTGACTCATACTTGCTTGAAGAGTACGACCATTAATTGAACTTGGTCTGGAGTGAGGGTACTCATTAGCAGAGGGACGGACGCCCTTGAGATTTAGAATCCGTGATATGAGACGAGGAAATGGAATACAATTCCTTGAAGTAGTTCGGTTAACTGTCTTAGCCAAAATGTGAACGATGTGGGAACATACATCAATTTCCACATCAGATACCAGATCATGAAGAAATAGTGCACGTCCAAGGTTGATGTAACCTATACTTGACAATGGATAGAGATTGTTGCACATGATTGTTGACATAAGTCTTAGTTCTGGAGAAAGTGATGCCACATTGATTGATGTTCCACTGGAAGAGAATTCCAAATAAGCTCCTAATGCTCTCCGAAGTGTGCCCTCTGTTAGGTTCTAAGGAATTAGGAACTAATGATTAGAACTCTAATTTGTATTGTTGGCAAACCGTGATTAAAACGTTTTAATCTTGTTTAGACTTGCTCAAAGTATATTTATATGTAAAGTTGGAATCGAGTGTTCTGCAGGATTTACTATGTAAATCTGCCTGACTCGATCGATTGAAAATTAGGCTCGATCGATCGAAAGTCGTGCAGATTGTTTTTCTACAGAATTTTCCAACTCAGCCCAAGCCCATTAAGGATTAGGGTTTTAGATCTACTTCTCCCACTATATAAAGGAAACCCTAGCCACGTTTTTTAGAGTAGCTTTGGTTGCTCATATTTGCTGTTTTGTGTAAATCTCTTGTGAGATCTAGAGGGGCTTTCCTTTACACAAAACTTAGGGTTTTCAAGGTAGAGATTATTTCAACATCTTGATGATCAACACAGTTGCAACCATTGGAACTAAAAGATAAACAAGCGGGGAGCTTGTAGCTGATTGGAGAATCCAAGAAAAAAGGAGTCCGTGGATTCGGAGCTTGCACGTGGTCGTGTCAGTAAGTTCTACTAGTAGGTAGCATTAGGAAGTCGAGCAGAGAGCTTGTAAGTCCTTTTGTATGAACTTCGATTCTTTCATAGTGGATTCAAGTTTACCTTGAGGATAGGTAGGTCAAATCCTCCCCAGGTTTTTTACTGGTTTGGTTTTCCTGGGTGATCATATCATTGTGTTCTTTATTATTTCCGCTGCTTTATATGTTTTATATGCTTGATATGATTATTTGATTGTTTTAACCTAGAATTGCTTAATTTGACTAAGTAACAACTTGGCTAATTAACTAGGCTACACAATCTGGTTGTTTTTAAGGGGTCTAAATAACCCATCAAGTGGTATTAGAGCAGGTAGCTCTTCTGTTTTAGATCTTTTGATCTAAGAGCTGATTCTTGACCCCTGTTATCATGGACAATTTGAAGTGTCTTTCTGCTCATGTTTGTGATGTTTTGAATAAAAAGGACACTATTGTTTCTGTTGATTTTTTTGATGCTTTTGAAACTCTTCGTAAGGAATTATCTAAATCTTTGAAAAATTCTAAGAAATTCAAGGAAGAGTTAAAATTGGCTAATCTTGAAAAAGAGGATTTGATTGTGAGACTAGATGAGTCTAATAAAAAGAATGAATTTTTAAGAAATCAAATTTCCTCTCAAGATGAGAAGATGAAAAGCTTGAAACAAGAGTTAGTTGAATCTAAAGCTAAAATTGAAAATTTGACTAGTACCAAGCCTGTTGTTGATAACAAAAGTGTTTCTGTTTCTTTTAAGCCTAAAACTGAGAAAGTTTATATCCCTCCTTTCAAGAGGAATAATAAAGAAATGGCTTATTGTGCTAGGTTAGACAAAGGTAAAAGTTCTGATGTTAACACTGTAGTTTCTAAACCTAAGTCTAAACCTACTGTTAGAGAGCATAATAAATCTGTTTTTGTGCCTACTTGTCACCTTTGTGGTTTTGTTGGTCATATTAGACCAAACTGTTCTTTGTTGAGGCAAAAACCAAAATCTGAGACTAGATTTGCTATTAGAAATACTGATGTTCCTAAATTTGTTCCTGTTTGCCACTTTTGTGGTGTTCGTGGTCACATTCGTCCTAATTGTCATAAATTGAAAATTAAGCATTCTTTGTTTCAATCTAGGATATGTGATGATATTTCTCCTGCCATAAGTCCATATAAATTGTTTCATATTCTTTTGAAAAATTTGAGCTTATTGGCTTGTGAAAGGAATTTGCAGGATTTTAGTCTTTCTCAAAAGACTGGTGTAATCCCTCAAATACACTCTGCTTCATATGGATTTTCACCTACAAAGCCGAAGAATCGTGCTATATGGGTGAGAAAAGATTCTCCAAGGTGAGTGTTGCTAACTTGTCCTTGATTTAATTCTTTCAATTAATTGTGGACATGTTTTGTTTTTGTTTTTGGTTGTTTTGTTTTTTTTTTTTTTTTGGTTTTTTTTTTATTAAAAAAAATCCAAAAACATTGAAAAATTTCAAAAAGACAAAAATATTTTATTTTGTGTCTAGTTTTATTTTTCTTGAGGATTACATGAGTTATGATATCTCTCTCTTGATTTAGAACATGCTTGACATTGTGGAGAAACTTGAATAGTTTGTGCTAAGCTATTTTTGATTTTGTTTGAGTATGTACTAGTTTGTACATGTACTCATGGGTTAATTAAGAAATTGATATTTCTTGTTTGTGTACCCTTTATAGCTTAGTTAAGCACTGTCATGCATTGCATTTGCATTGTTCATTTAGCACAATGTGTGCTTTTTGTTTTTGGTCATAAATTTTTTAAAATCTCAACAAGTGGTTATAAATTCTTTTTTTTAAAACCAAAAAGATTTTTGTGTTTTGTTTTTCACATCTTGGATTTATAATCAAGCATTGGCCATATTATCTTTACATAAGATGAGCTTATTTATTGCACTTTACTAGTTGAACTTTGTAGTGCATGTTGTGTGGGAAAGATGTTTATGGTGTTAATCACTTTGTCTTAATCTTGAAGTCATATGTCTTTGACTGTCGGACTTGATCCTTTTGAGAAAGGCATAAATAACCATCTCACCACTATTCACTAGCCAATCATGAACACCTTAGTGCATATCATAAGATTTTGTGCTCGAGAAAGTGTAGCACATGCACAAAAAGAACATAAGGTGTAGCCTCAACTTAATTGCTTAATGCTTAAAATTGGTGTGTACTATTAGGTTTGATGCCAATTCACTTAATTAAAAATGGTGTATACTATTAGGCTTAATGCCAATACACATAATTAAGAGGCTAAATACAAGAAACTTACATGATTGCAAGTTTATGTTCTAGGAGATGTAGGAGTTATATGATGTAACTCTTTAGGTGATAGTCTATTTTAAATTCTATGTGATGAATTTTGTAGACTTTGTGATTGATTGCTATTCACATATCACCTCACATGTATCTCAAGCTTTTGCTAGTTGCACACACTACACAAGTTACTTTTTGCTAAACTTGGTACAATATATTGTGTGTGATTTTGTTGTGGCCATCTAAGATTAAAAGTTCCTTGATTTTAATGCAAAATGTGTTTAATGTTTGCGCTTTGAGGACAAATTGATTGAAAATCTTGATTTTGGAAGAACTAGGTTAAATTCAAGTGTTTTTGAAAAACTTTTCGTCTCATACTCATGCATTTTTTATAAAACAATGTACTTTGATGAGTTTCTGCATTAAAATGCTCTGTTTTCAAAAATATGATTTTTCCAAACTTTCGATCGATCGAACTTGTTTTTCTATCAATCGAAATTGCGATTAAAATTTTTTGGTTTGAGTCTGCCTGACTCGATTGATGTTCGATCGATTCTCGATCGATCGAATTTGGAAAATTTTCAGTTTCTATGTTTTTGACCAAAATTTTTTTCCATGCATCATTTGTGTTTAGGATTCACATGCGTTACATTGATTTTCTGTATCCATCTTGTAGTTTTGCAGTCATATCTCTCATTGTTTTCACACATAACATGCATACACTTTGCTACATTGGGTACTTAACTTGATTTAAAAATTGATTGATTAATTTTTGAGTTTTATACATTCTAGGATATGCTATTTCTTATGTGTGAACTGCAGAAAATATTTTTTTTCAGAGATATGATGGATAATCAATATGCAAATATTTTCTCTATTCATACAACTGTTTATGGGTCACATAGTGCCATGTTTGCATTTTATTGAAAGAGAGAATATTTTTTCTTCATGTGTATCCTCACCTTAGTTTTTAACTATGGTTTGTGTGTTTTTAACTTTGGTCCTACTGGTGAGGATGTTCCTGATCCTGTTGGTGATGTTGCTGCTGCTGCTGATTTTCCCCCACCCCTTTTATTTTTCCCCAAAACTATTTTTCCCACAACTTGTTTTGTTTTTCCTATTTTTATAGGTGGAGAAAAGTTTTTTTTAACCTGTGTTGTTCATAGGGGGAGCTGTCTCTATTTTCTATAGAGTTGAATTATTTTGTGTCCCCTTGATTCTCTATTTTCTCTTATCCTTTATTGCGTATGTTGACTGTTTACTCTTTGTATTAGTTGTCTTTGTCAATACGTGACAAAAAGGGGGAGAAATTATTGATTTATGGGAATCATGTTTGTCTTGTTTAGGGGGAGTTGAAATTATTTCTGAAAGGGGAGAATATAAATAAAAACTTTTTGCTGTATCAACTTAGGGGGAGAGTTAGTTTACTTATGTTTTTATTTCTGTTTCTTGTTTCACTTCTTATTGATTTATACTTATGAGTTCTTCATTGGTATATGTCCTTATTTTGTGCTATGTGAAATCAAGAATTTATTTTTGTTTACTTGTATTTTCCACACATGCGTTTATGCATTTTGTTTAGTGTTTCAGGAAATATACAGGTTGATTCAATTGAGCTGCTGTCTATACTTGCAACTGATAGATAGTAGTTAGGTTGGATTATTTTGTAATGGGCATTATTTTTGTAAAAGGCTTTTACTTGTAACTTTGAGCTTTGTGTTTGTGTTTTGTCACGGATTGCCAAAGGGGGAGTTTGTTAGGTTCTAAGGAATTAGGAACTAACGTATTAGAACTCTAATTTGTATTGTTGGCAAACCGTGATCAAAACGTTTTAGTCTTGTTTAGACTTGCTCAAAGTATATTTATATGTAAAGTGGGAATCGAGTGTTCTGCAGGATTTACTGTGTAAATTTGCTTGACTCGATCGATCGAAAATTAGGCTCAATCGATCGAAAGTCGTGCAGATTGTTTTTCTGTAGAATTTTCCAACTCAGCCCAAGCCCATTAAGGATTAGGGTTTCAAATCTACTTCTTCCACTATATAAAGGAAACCCTAGCCACGTTTTTAGAGTAGCTTTGGTTGCTCATATTTGCTGTTTTGTGTAAATCTCTTGTGAGATCTAGAGGGGCTTTCCTTTACACAAAACTTAGAGTTTTCAAGGTAGAGATTATTTCAACATCTTGATGATCAACACAGTTGCAACCATTGGAACTAAAAGATAAACAAGCGAGGAGCTTGTAGCTGATTGGAGAATCCAAGAAAGAAGGAGTCCGTGGATTCGGAGCTTGCACGTGGTCGTGTCAGTAAGTTCTACTGGTAGGTAGCATTAGGAAGTCGAGCGGGGAGCTTGTAAGTCCTTTTGTATGAACTTCGATTCTTTCATAGTGGATTCAGGTTTACCTTGAGGATAGCTAGGTCAAATCCTCCCCAGGTTTTTTACCGGTTTGGTTTTCCTGGGTGATCATATCATTGTGTTCTTTATTATTTCTGCTGCTTTATATGTTTTATATGCTTGATATGATTATTTGATTGTTTTAACCTAGAATTGCTTAATTTGACTAAGTAACAACTTGGCTAATTAACTAGGCTACGCAATCTGGTTGTTTTTAAGGGGTCTAAATAACCCAACACCCTCATTTGGAATCAAGTCATCATAGATAGGTGGGATAGGAAGTATGGGCCGGTTGATGTGAAGAATTTCAGAAAGATAAACCGGAGTTACCGAGAACCGCTTTCCTCTAACCCAGCACTTGATCACTTCTCCTTCTACAATAGCATTGGCATAGAACTCTTTTACCATGTTCTCATAGGCATCTTCAAGATCGTAGAGAAGAAAATTTCAGTCTTTTGTAGCAAACCATGTAGGAATTTTGGTATCTAACAGAGATGACTGATCAATGACTCTTTCAGCCAGCAAGGTAGCTTCCTGAAAATGGTTCTGAAAGGATTCAAAAGCAACATAAGACCTAAACAAGTTGGGATCAAACATTCTTATTTGAAAACGAGCTCTCTTTGATCAACATCAATGATTGGTTCTTTCCCTTTGTTGTTGCCACCTTTCACAGCTGAAGTCTTAAATGGTGACATGTCCACTCTGCAACATGGATTATCAAAAAGGAAATACCCAAAAAAAATCCAGACCACTATTAGAATAGGGTTAGAATCAAAGCATGTGAATGCGGAGAAACCCTAAGAATTTGGGAATTTTGGGTCCAAGAATGATAATGAGTGTGTGTGGGTGTCAATAGAGACATAATGAACTCCCAAGAGTAGTAAAACAAGATAGGCTTAAAGACAAATACCACTACACAGACTGAGATTCAATATGCGAAAAGAAACTATATCAACATCAGAGATCCATTTCAAAAATTCCAAGTCAACAACTTAACTCATACAAAAATGTTCAAATCATGAATAATGAAGTGAAAATATGAAAACCCATACCTTTCTCTTGATGGATGAAGTGAGATTGATGTAGAAATGGAGGTTTTCAAAAAGTTTCTCGATGAGTTTCAGAGAGAAATGGGGAAGACAATGAACAGTCACAAAGTACGAGGGAAAAACTGAAAAGTTTTTGAAAATTGACTTTAAAACGCAAAACATGCGTTTTTCGCGACTTGATCAAGTCACCAGTAAGTCGCCAGATTAAGCCGCGAAACACTATGAAGGTAAGAAATTTGAAAATTTCTCTAAGTGTTTTTTGTGACTGGAAGGTCTACCCGCGAAGGAGTCGCGAGCTGAGCCGCGAAAATCTCTGAGTAACCTTCGCAATTGGACCTTCCACCCGCGAACCAGTCGCCAAACAGAGCTGAGAAAAATTGCAAAACTCAAATTTTGAAAAATTTTCTAAGTCTTTTTCGCGACTTGGTTGCTGACTCGCCAGTGAGCCGCGAAAAGTCTCTGAGTGGTCCTCGCGACTGGAACTAGCGACTGGGACAACCCGCGACTTAGCCGCCAAAACAGGGCAACACTGTTTTTGAAATTTTGACATTTTTGTAAAAACAAAGTACTTTCCAAAAACAAATAAAAACACTCAAAAATCTTTTTGTGTTTGATTAAACAAAGATTGAGCATGTGAGAACACATTTAATCAAGTACAATTACACAAATGAATATGGCATTCATTGAACATAGACTTGTGTGTTGTGTGTGGATATCAAAAATAAGATAGTCCTTAGTCCAATGTGAAGATTCAGTGATCAATTCAATCAAGGCATACACAATTAGCACTGGATAATGTGACCTATCTCAATTGTAGAAACATGCATATATGACCTCCCACAAGAACTTGATTACATACTTTGAAACTTTTCATTTGGCTCCATTTTATAACATATCATTTGCACTTTTTGAGCAAAGAAAATCTCATTGTGAGATAGATGCCTGAAATTTTTGATATTTCAATTTATAAGTTAGCCTTTGGCTTTTTGGGCATTAAACATTTTATTTTGGTCGCTTTCCCTTTTTCCTAGTCAAATACTAGTATATGCGACAGGCTTTTGCAGCTCTATATCTCTTTTCATTTGGAGATTTACATTTAGAGAGCTCTTTTAAGCAACAACAAAAATAAAGAGTGGGAAGATATATAGGCATGAGTCTATGCATGTCTCAAGATCAACAAAACCGTTCACTAGTCATTCATGACAAGGTTGAAAATCTATTTACAACAGTCACATAGATTTCAGAATTTCTCCCACAATGATATGAGTGCATAGAAGACAAGTTAAGCTCATAGATGCACAAAGCCATTAGTACAAAGGTACAAGGCAAAACATGATTTGAGACAAAATTCAACAAAGTTTATCAAACTTTTTGGATTTTCTACTTTTTATGTGTTTTTGAATTTTTGACACAAAAGTAGTAAACAATAGATCAAAAAAAAATCAATAAAAAAGTAAAAACATTTGAACCAATGAATGCAATGCACAAAAGACCACAAGAGAATGTGTGCCTTACAAATAAGGTAGCTCAATATAAAGAGGTAAAGCACACAACACACATGAGTTTCAAGGGATTGTACCAACACCAATGGTCTTGGAGAGAGATTCAAACCGAGGACCATCGAGAGGCTTGGTGAAGATATCTGCCTTTTGATTACCAGTGTGTATAAATTCAAGACACACAACTTTTTCTTCCACCAAATCACAAATAAAATGATAGTGTATCTCTATGTGTTTTGACTTCGAATGCTGGACAGGATTCTTTGAGAGATTTATGGCACTGGTGTTGTCACAGAAAACACATATAGTATCTTGAGGAATCCCCTAATCATGAAGAAGTTTCTTCATCCAAAGAAGTTGTGTGCAACAACTTCCAGCGGCTATGTACTTCACTTCAGCTGTAGAAAGAGACACTGAGTTTTGTTTCTTGCTCATCCAAGAGACAAGATTGTTACCAAGGTAGAAGCAACCTCCTGAAGTACTCTTTCGATCATCTATACTCCCAGCCCAGTCTGCATCTGAATACTCGGCAAGACAGGCATTTGAGTCCTTGGAATACCACAACCCATAATCAGGAGTGCCATTGATGTAGCGTATAATTCTTTTTACCGCTGTCAAGTGAGATTGCTTGGGAGTGGCTTGATATCTAGCACAAACACCAATGCTGAATGCAATATCCGGTCTACTTGTAGTAAGATAGAGAAAGCTCCCGATAATACTCCTATACAAGGTTGGACTCACTTCCTCTTCGGAAGAATCAACATTCAGTTTTGTGGACAAACTCATAGGAGTGGAGGCATGCTTCTTGGAGTCTAGTCCGAACTTTTTGACAATGTTTCTAGCATATTTCTCTTGTGAAGTTTGACTTGAAGGCCTAAGAAGAAGGTAAGTTCTCCCACCAAACTCATCTTAAATTCTTTCTTCATCTCTTCAGAAAACTCTATGGCTAGTTCATCAACTGTAGCACCGAATACTATGTCGTCAACATACACCTAAGCCACCAGAAGGTAGTCTTCATCATTCTTGACAAACCAAGTTCGATCAGCATAACCTCTTTTGAAACCTCTTTCCAGGAGGTAATGGGTGAGCCGATAATACCAAGCTCTAGGAGCTTATTTTAAGCCATAAAGGGCTTTCTTCAATCTCAACACATGATTAGGGAAGTGAGGATCCTCAAAGCCTTTAGGTTGTTCAACAAACACTTCCTCATTCAGATATCCATTTAGAAACGTACATTTAACATCCATTTGATAGAATTTGAAGTTCATACTGCAAGCAATGGACATGAGAATTCGAATGGACTCAAGCCTAGCAACAGGTGCAAAGGATTCATCAAAGTCTACTCCTTCTACTTGAGTGTATCCTTGAGCCACTAATCGAGACTTATTCCTGATAATTTCTCCATCTTCATCTGTATTGTTTTTGAATATCCATTTGGTGCCGATGACATGAACATTTTCAGGTCTTGGTGCAATTTCCTAAACATCATTTCTCACAAATTGGTTCAGCTCTTCATGCATTGACTCTACCCAATTTTCATCCTGGAGAGTTTCTTCTACCTTCTTTGGCTCGAATTGGGCAAGGTAGCAGTGATATGTGACATGATTAGCCAGGAGTATGTTTCCTTTTCTGAGTCGAAGGCCTTCATCTAATGATCCAATGATTTTACTATCCGGATGGTTCTTAATCACTCTTGATGATGGCTTCTTTGATGTGGAGACTTCATCATTACGGGAAATGGGAGGATGAACTTCTGGAGGAGTGAGAGGGCTAGAAGTTCCTTGTGTCGATTTAGTCTCCCTTCTTGGTATAGGAGGTGTGGACTCTTTTTCCGGTGATTCTTGCTCAATATCTTCATCTTGTGACATGTTGTCCTCAACCTCCCCCTTCTTCAGGTTCGACCCATCATCATCATCACTTTCTTTTTCAGGTAGTGTGTCATCAATCACCACATTTATAGACTCCATTACGGTCTTAGTGCGCTTATTGAACACCCTATACGCTCAACTATTTAATGAATAGCCTAGAAATATCCCTTCATCACTTTTAGCATCAAATTTTTCAGGATTCTCTCTATCATTGAGAATATAACATTTGCTCCCAAATATTCGGAAATACTTCACTTTTGGCTTCTTTTCTCTCCAAATTTCATACGATGTCTTCTTCGTTCCTGCTCGGAAATAAATCCTATTCACAATGTGACATGAAGTGTTCACAGCTTCAGCCCAAAATTTCTGTGGAAGGTTTTTGTTGAGTAACATTACTCGAGCCATTTCTTGAATCACCCGGTTCTTCCTTTCAACTACTCCATTCTGCTGTGGAGTCTTTGGGGCTGAGAATTCCTTCTTGATACCAAGTTCATCGCAAAATGCTTCAAACTTTGAATTTTCAAACTCCTTCCCATGGTCATTTCTGATCTTGACAATAGGTACTCCTTTTTCATTAATCAGTCTCTTGCACAATTTCTCCATCTTGTCACATGCCTCTGATTTCTCTCTAAGAAAGTCCACCCAAGAATACCTTGAGAAGTTGTTAACCACCACCATAATATAATGTTTTCCACCTATGCTTTCTATTCTTATTGGACCTATGAGATCCACATGCAGTAACTCTAAGGGGCGAAAGGTTGCAACCACATTCACTTTCGGATGGCTTGACTTTGTCTATTTTCCTAATTGACATGAACCACAAACATTCTTCTCAATTTTCCTAAACTTTGGTAAACCAACCACTACTTCAAGCTTCGAGACTTTGGCCACTTGTTTATAATTGGCATGTCCAAGTCGTTGATGCCATAACTCCATGAGATTTACCCGAGCACTCCGACATGCTATGTTTGGTTTGGGAATGACCCCATAACAATTATCTGTGGTCCTAAGTCCCTTCAGAACTTGAACACCTTCTTCATTCAAGATTAGACATCCTTTCTTTGAGAATTGAACTAAGAAGTCGTCATCACAAATCTGAGTAATACTCAGCAAGTTCACCTTCAATCCCTTAATATACAACACGTCTGTCAACAGTGGCAGTCTCGGAATGTCCACTGTTCCTTTTCCAAGAACTTGTGAATGACTACCATCTCCAAATGTCACAAAGCCATCTTCCTTCTCTTTAAGAGTTTTGAACAAAGACTTATCTCCAGTCATATGCTTTGAACAATCACTATCAAGGTACCACAAACATGAATTAAATACTTTCAAAGCAGTATGAACAAACAGACATGCATGAGAGAGACATTCTTGACCTTCAAAGTAGGACTCATTTTCCTTTATTTCATTCAAGGATGATTGTAGTTTCCTTTTAAGATGATCAAGTTCATCACACAGGTGTCTATTTCTCCTTTTATACTTATAGACTAAGGATTTTGACTCACATAGGCTATTATGTATATCATGGTTCCTATGAACTAGGGATTTCAGCATGTGACAGAAAATTCTAGCATGTTTCTTTGATTTAAATAACTCTAAAAACACATCACTAGAACAGTCTTCAAATATGCTCACAGAGTCATTTTCACAAACACTTTTACAATCCTTCATGGTGGTTAATACAAAATCACTTTTCAAAAAAACACCAAGGGGTCAAGGATCACACTTAGGTATTAAAACCACTGCAAGTGTACCCGCTCTGATACCAATTGAAAGTTCAAAAACGGTATACAACACCTTTGAACGTTTGGACCCCAAATACAAAAATACCAATTCAAGCTTTATATCAAAAAAATAATGTGCGGAACATGATATCAAGCTAATAACAGAATTGATAACTAATCTAAGCCAAATATAAACACATCTACAGCAGTAAATATAAGGCAAAGATATAGGAAAGGAAGATGCAAACACATAGACAACACACGATGTGTTATCGAAGAGAAAACCGAAGCTCTCAGCGTAAAACCTCTCCACCGCCCTCCAAGCGGTCAAATAATCCACTAGAAAATGTAGTTGGGATACATGAACAGTAATAGACCCTCCAAGCCTAATCTACCCAGGTACCTAAGTCCTCCAAGCTTCTTACTCCAATGAGGTTGCGCTGAGCCTTTTTCTTTTCTATCTTACCAGATTCCGCTACTAGACCATAGTATCAACCAATGTAGATTGGTTCCTTCTTAACTGCTTCCCAACAGTACCAAATAGATCTTCTCACAGACGTGGGTGTGGTAAGACAAGGATTTGGCTAAACGCCTCTCAAGGGTATGACAATGGAGAGGAAGAGAGTAGAGGAATTTGTAGAGTCTCTAAGGTTAAGATTGTGGATGAATCAATCTTGTATTTCTCTAGGGTTTCTCTCACAAAATTCTCTTTGGAAGCTCTATCAATATGGTGGGTTTAAGGGTATATATATAGTAGGGTGAGAAAGGAATGCAAAACGTCAGTTTTTGCCAAACAGGGCATTTTAGCGGCTTGGCCTTGCGATTGAGTCAAGTCGCGAGTTCAAGCTGCGAGACAATGGCCTAGCTAGCTTGGGACTTTTGTCCTGTAGCGTGACAGCTGGCGCGACCCTTCAGCTTCCCCGTGTGCATCTCACGTGCCTGTGTTTGGCGGCTTGCCAGTCGCGATCCACTTGCGAGCCCTAGCCGCGAAGCTTTGTTTTTCTTGCACACTCTTGAGCATTTCTTCACATCTTCTCACACACTACCCTTACAATTTTCCCACCTAAATACAAGGTTACTAAGTGCTAAATTACGAGCAAATTGGCACGGAATAAAGCCAACAAAATGGTTGATTAAATTCAACCTTACAGAAGATTACTACATCTTAATCGTTGAGTATCCAATTTAATCTTTTATGTTATTCATCATTTATTTATGAAATCCAATTCTATAAATATATACTTAAGTAACTCCTTACTAAAGTGGTTGGGCCCAACATTCTGAATAACCAAACCCATTAAACTTATCTCAAGGGAATATTTTATATCTCCATTAAGAGATTATGAATTCCATCTTGAGAATATATGTTCCATCAACATTAAATGCAGCTACCTAATGTATTGAGGTTTTGATCGCAACTTATAGATCTTACTCTTGATATATCAAAGCAACCTACATCTCATGATCAGGTCCATTATTCTCTCAGGATTTAGAGTTTATGTCAATAGAAGTCGTGAGATTTATTATTCATTTGACAGTCGTTAGGAGAATAATAAATCTCACAGCGGTTCAGTTCAATATGTGTTAACTCTTAAAACATATTAACATATCAACTAGAAGTCTCCACTTCCATGATCAAGACAAATCATCTTAGTTGATATGTTATAATCTTCGTAGATAAAATGTCCAATTTCATCATTGACTACGAACTAAAATTCTGAATTTACAAAGAACTTGTGATTTATATCTTCTGTGACTTTCACATAAATCACATATTATGCATCTCATGGACTAAGATAATGTCTCATTAGTTCATAAATAGTCTCATATAATTAAACAACTTAATTATTCATGACATGCCAATAAATTGGATTTTAGGGCTCAAACCCTAACAATAGGACTCACATATTATGATGGCACATGCATCCAAAATATTATCTTCTTTTAAATAGTATAAATATTTCATTAACTTTGATAGGCCAAAAACGTATTGACCCATTGTGATTAAATTAATTAAATAATTAGCCAATTTATTAATTAATCAAATTAACATGCAAAGCGCGTGGTAGTATAAACAAATCACCAATTAATCTAAGTGTAGCGGAAAATAAATTGATACGGTGATTTGTTTACGAATGGGGAAAACCTACATAGCAAAAACCCCACCGAGTGATTTTTAGGTCACCACTCCTGAAACTCTACTATTATTATAATAAGCGGTTACAAGTAAAAGAATCTCAGTACCTTATACCAACCTACAGTTGAACCCCAATACCCAATTGGGCTTGTTTTGTAGTGATAATTTCTTCTTTTGATGCACAGCTCCCAAGTACGTGACTAACCAATTTGATGCGCGGATCCCAGTACGTGGCTTACTCCTTTGCACGAATCCAAATAAGTGACTAACTCCACAGCAGCCCATTGATTGTTGTAGTTGATTTGCAGCAGCTTCACATAGAAACACCAATAAAATCTTCAATGTTGGTGCAAAAGACTTTGCTTGGTTACAGAACCCAAAGGCATACAAGAAAGGCAGCAAGAACTCTTTCTTTTGTATGAGGGGGCTAGGGTTTCAAAAAGAAAACCTTATAAAGCTCTCTAGGGTTATGTTTTTCTTTTTCCATCTCCTTTAAATAGGAGTTTAATGGGCTCTCCTATTCCAAATAGGTTTACACAAATCTTGGGTTTTCTTAGTCCTATAAGGATTATACAAACCATAAACAAATAGCCTTTTAGAATAAAAACATTGCTGGCTATAATCTGAAAACCCATAAGCTCGATCGATCGAGACATCTGTTGAGCTTTAATGAATCTTGACAGACCGAGCTTCTGTCGAGGAGGTATTGAGACCTGTAGATTGCACTTTTCTTAAGTAGTTCTTGAGTAATTTTCATGTCTTCAATTTAACCATTTGTAATGATCATCTTGAACCTACTTAGATTTACCCAAATACAAGTAAAGTACGTTTTGTCAAAAGATATGCCAATTACATAAAAATATGTCCCTAAAAAACTTTTAACTTTTCAATGTTTTTTTTTTTTTAATTTTTATTTTGGCATTGTTTAGGGTACTTTTTTAACAACCAAATTTCACAATTTGTTAAGTTGTGTAGTTGTAACTGTGCAACATCACACATATATATAAACTCACAATCAATAACTTTTCTAATATGTACCAATCATAATTTACCACCTCAACTTAAGTAAAAAAGATTGTTAAAGTTTTATGTCACCAGATTTGTTGCTCTTTTATTACCTCAATCCTCTTTTCTCATCAAAAAATCAAGAAATCATCACATATGATGCACATGTGAATATTGCTTGGTAAAAAAATTATACTTGCAACAATTTAAACAGGACTCATAAAATAAATTACCTCAATTTTTCTTAATTTTACAAAAGACAATTAGATGTATATTTGACATTAGAAAGCAAAAATTTGTAGAATCCTCCTTATCACATTAATTTAAACCATGATACTTAATTTGACAGTATTTCTAAATCAAGTTTGGTGAATTATATGTTAGGGCCATGATGCCTCAGTATTGCTTGATTCTACACCAAATAATACAACTAAAAAGGATGCACCTCCATATCTAAGCCTGGGAGGATTCAACATTATAGACGACATCAAAGCTGAAGTAGAGAAGATATGTCCTAGAATTGTCTCATGTGCTGATATCGTGGCCTTAGCAGGAAGAGACTCAGTTTCATTCCAAGTAATTTTTGAAAAATATTTCAATATAATCTTAAATACACAAACAATGAACTCTCTGCTTGATCAATATTTAAATGGAGTTTCACTTACATTTATTTTTTATTTAACATTATTCTTTCCAGGTTTTCTTTTTTCTATTATGGTACAACAAAATTGTTAAGCTTAATTGCTATGGATATGGCTGCAGTATAAGAGATTATTGTGGGAAGTGCCACTTGGAAGAAGAGACGAAACCATATCACTTGCTTCAGAAGTCATTGCCAACATCCTTGCACCAACTTTCAATTTTTCTCAACTCAAACAAAATTTCGCTAGTAAAGGCCTCAACGTTCTTGATCTTGTAGTTTTATCAGGTAATTATAATATGCTGCTAACCTCGCAGCTAGATCCATTTCTCCCCTAAACCTCCAAGTACTTTGTACATAGGAAGATGTCAGTTCAGCTACAAGGCTCAGACAACCTTTGACCTTTGTTTCAAATTATTCTTATACTTTAAAAATATTTTACTTTAATCTATACTTCTCTATTACTACAACAAAATGTATTTTTAGCGACAAAAATTAGTGAGGAAATATTTTTTGTCGCTAAAAATATAGCTTTAGCGACAAAATATGAATTTCGTCACTAATAATGAAAAAAAATTATAACATTTAGCGATGAAAAATAATTTTCATCGCTATTGTGATTTGAAAAATGGGCACCAATAGGGAAACTTTTGGCGCGAACTTATTTAATCTATAGCGACGAAATATTTTGTCACTAAAAGTTGAAATTTTTAGTGATGAAATATTTAGTCACTGTAGGTATTGCTGTGGAGAGTATTAGCGAAGAAAATCCTTTTGTCACTATAAGGAAGAAGTAGTGATGGAAAATAATCGTCGTTAAAAATAATCATGGTTTTTCACTTCATTGTTTTACCGGCGAAATCAAAATTCGTCACTAAAAGTATGCTATAGCGACGAAAATGAATTTTGTCTTTAAAAACTTAACAAAATCTAGGTTTTTTAGGGGCGAAATTGACCTTCGTTGCTAAAAATGCAAAAAACCTGATACCTTTTGCGACGAAGCAATAGGCAATAGCAACAAAAATATCCGTCGCTAAAGACGTGACTATAAATACAACTTCCCCTTTTATTTCATAACTGCCTTTTATTTTCATCAGTTGAGCACGCCAATTCTCCTCCCTCTTGATTTGAGCACATCGATACCTATTTGAGCATGCCGCTGCCTTTTCCCTCATCTTGCCACAGATCTGAGCACACCACAGCCCTTTCCTCATCTCCCAAACCCAAACCCAAACCCAAACCCAGCCGACTCTTCACCTCCCAAACGTAGCAGACTCTCCATCGTTCCCTCACAAGTTAGATCTCTCTCTCTCTCTCTCTCTAACTCTGCTTTTTTTTTTTTTTTTGGGTAGATCGTGATTTTGCTTATGTTTTTTTGGTTTAGATTGTTTGAGCTTACAGATCAGAGAGTTTGAAGCCATTGGGATTTACTTTTACCGATGAATAATTTTTTTTTTAATTTAAATTTTTTTATTTTTATAAATTATTTTGGTACCTGTTTGGCTACGGAGAAAATGAAGGAAAATGATGGGAAAAATATTAAACTTCCAGGGTTTTTTTTTTTTTTTTTTTTTTTTTTTTTTTTTTTTTTTTTTTTTTTTTTTTTAAATAAACACCTTTGACCAGCTAAGGTAAATAGTTCGGGTACAGCTCACGTTGTTGTCTTTTTCATTATTAATTTGTTTAAATTTTTTTTAAATGTGTGTATGGCCCTAAATGATTTGCTTGTCTGTGTGGTCCTATCAATCCACCTATGGCAGCAGCTAATCACATCATGAAGATTATAATATTAGATGATTTGCTTTTTCATTATAATATTATAAGATTAGATTTCTTTAAATTCCCCAAATTCCCAATCTAATACCTGTTGGTAGTGGTACAGGTCGTAAAGGAGAGCAGCGGACTCTTTAGAGAACTTAGAGGTGAGGCTCTGATTCTTTTTGCTTCAGACTCAGGTGATAGAATATGAAAAATGTATTTTTTTTTTGTTTTCTAATTATTTAAAATTAAATAATTACTGGGACGTGGGTTGACTCTCTGTCTGTCTTGACTCTCAATTATTTTTAAAGTTTTTATTTAGTTTTTTGATAAAGGTATAGAAGGGTTTATTTATTTAAAATAGTCAGTGTTTTTTGGGTTTGCCATTGTTTGGTTTGATTTAAATATATAAAAATATTTTATAGGGGTTTGTTTGGAATTGGGATGATGATAAAAATGTTTAATCCTAAATTAATTTGGGATGTCATGAGCCCAACAAGGCATAAGACATCCTAAGCTGTGAGATGCAAAGCATTTTTCCTCACTGATGGTTGGCGTGTTAACCACTTGGGCATGCCATTTTTGGGATTCATGTCCCATTGTCATCACATTGAGCACCAACAAATGATTCTAGAATAAAAAATAAATACTAGAAACGAGTATTATAGAATTTTTGCATCACTAGCTATTTTTTTTTTGTTATCAATTAGGAAAAATAAAAATATAAAACTATTACAAAAACATATAAATTTATTATAATTCAATGGAAAGGAAAGTAGATTAAACAAATAAATTTACTATAAAAAAATATCTATTAATTGTATATTTAAAAAAAAAAAATCTAATAGTTTTACTTTGTATATTTATTGTGGGGTCAAAGAATTTGGCAACCTCGGCCCACTTTATACTAAGCCCAAGGCCTATGCCGAGGAGGAAGAAACGTCTGAGGACGAACAAAGAAAGTTCAAATTGCTAAGAAACATCGCCGAGGACAATCTTGTTATCGGTCAACCGAGACCATAGAAGGGAAGAGCGGCACGCCATCAAAGGTAGCCTTCCAGAGCATCCCGAAAAAAAAGAGAAGTACAATAGGTTAGCCATGGGAGCATGGTGGAGGAGCAATTTAGGGAGAAACTGTCACCTCCGCATTAAATGTCCATAACTAATGTTCTGGCCGCATTAATAAGGAAATGACTCCTGAACAGTGTTGCCTTGGTTGCTGCAATTCACAGAAGGTTTGGGAAGGCGACTGATGGGACAAGCACTCGAGTAGTGACCTGCATGATTAACAAATGGAGGGCCAAGATCAACTGAAATGGGATATATATAATGTAAGAAATTCTCCAGGAAGGGTGGCATCGGGAATTAAAAACAAAGAATACTGTAGCAATTGGTATCATCTTTGAAATCTTTGTAACCAAGCGCTGAAGAAATAATAGGAACAACAAGCTCACTGGATAAGGGCTGAGGACAAAATTTCACACTTTAGTCCATGTCCTTGTTGTTCAATCCACTCATAACCATGTCAAATTGTTGTAACCCTCACTAAGGCCTAGTCCTTAAACCTATTATCTATAAATTTATTGTATTGGGCTAGTTGGGCCTGAGTCCACTCATCCGATAGAAGAAGTACTCAAACCCAGTCCCTACACTTATTAATACAATTTTAATCTTTTCCCTTAAAAAAAAAAAAAAAAAAAAATCTAATTGAAACCCATGGGTTGAGACTCAGTGCAAATCTTAACTACTGCAATGTGTAATTGGCTTTCAAGGATTGAAACTGAAATTAAAATGAGTGCACTTTTAATCAAAACCATTAATTTTTTTTAATTTAATTTTTAAACTTTTAACCTTTTTAATTTTTTTTCACATATTAAATGTGCAATTGGGCGGTACTCTAAATCCAAAATCCGAAACCCACAACAAATTCAATGACTTCCAAACCTGACTACGAAGCGTCTATTGGCAACACTATATTTTAGTCATTGGCTAAAGGCAATGAAAACATTTGATGACAACAAGGAGATATTGGCCTAAATGTCACATGCTGTAAGGTTGAATTTAATCAACTATCTTGTTGGTTTTATTCCGTGCCAATTTGCTTGTACTTTAAGCACTTAGTAACCCTGTATTTAGGTGGGATTATTGTAAGGGTAGTGTGTGAGAAGATGTGAAGAAAAGCTCAAGTATGTGCAAGAAGGCAGAGTTTCGCGGCTAGGACTCACGGCTAACTTGCGACTAGCAAGCCGCCAACTGTAGGCACGTGAGATGCACATAGGGGAGTTGAAGGGTTGCGCCAACTGTCGCACTACAAGAAAAAAGTCCTAGGCTAGCCAAGCCGTTATCTCGCTGCTTAAACTCGCGACTTAGACCAGTCGCGAGGCCAAGCTGCCAATCAGCCTTGTTTGGGAAAATCTGACTCTTCGCATTCCTTTCTCACCCCACTATATATAGACCCTTATACCCACCAAATGTAGAGAGCTTCCAGAGATAATTTTGTGAGAGAAGCCCTAGAGAAAAACAAGATTACCTCATCCCCAATCTTTACCTTAGAGACTCTACAAATTCCTTTTCTCTCTTACTCTCCATTGTTGAATCCTTGAGAGGCCTTTTTACCAAATCCTTATCTCACCACACCCACGTCTATGAAAAGGTTTATTTGGTTTTATTGGGAAGCAATTAGGAAGGAATCAATCTACATTGGTTGATGCTATGGTTTAGTAGCGGAATTCGGGAAGCTAAAGAAGAAATAGGTTTGGCGTAACCTCGTTGGAGCATGAAGCTTGGAGGGTTTAGGTACTTAGGTAGATTAGGCTTGGAGGGTCTTCTGCTGTTCATGTATCCCAACTACATTCTTTAGTGGATTATTTACCGCTTGGAAGGCGGCGAAGAGGTTTTACACCGAGGGCTTCGGTTTCCTCTTCGATAACACATCGTATGTTGTCTGTGTGTTTGCATCTTTCCTTCCTTTATCTTTGCCTTACATTTACTGCTGTGGATGTGTTTATATTTGGCTTAGATTGTTTATCAATTCTGTATTTGGCTTATGTTCATATTCCGCACATATATTGTTTTATAATAAGCTTGAATTGATAATTTGTTAATTGGGGTTTAAACGTTCAAGGGTGTTTCATACCCATTTTGAACATTCAATTGGTATCAGAGCAGGTACACTTGTTGTGGTTTAAATACCTAAGTGTGATCCTTGAACCCCCCTTTTTAGATGAATAGGTCACAATCTCTTAATGTACCACCGTTCTTTGACGGTAATAATTATGCATTTTGGAAAGTTCGTATGAGGGCATTTTTGTGTTCTATTGATGATGCTGTGTGGGATGCAGTTGAAGTAAGTTGGACAAGACCGAAGGCTACCAAGTCTACTTGGGATAAGGTTGCTCTTGCAGCGGCCAATGCAAATAGCAAGGCATTGAATGCTATTTTCTGCGGTGTCTCTCCAGAAGAATTTCACTGGATTTCACATATCACCATTGCTAAGGAAGCATGAGAAATTCTGGAGACAACTTATGAAGGGACTAAGAAAGTGAAGGACACCAAACTTCAGATGTTGACCACTCGCATTGAGGAGCTAAAGATGAGTGAGGATGAGTCTTTTGATTCGTTTTACAGTAAATTGAATGAGGTTGTTGTTGGCAAATTTAATTTGGGAGAAAAGACAGAGGACTCGAAAATTGTAAGGAAGATCCTTCGGTCTCTACCAGAGAGTTTCCGAGCCAAAGTTACAGCCATTGAAGAGAGCAAAGATCTTGATGACATTAAGGTTTAAGAGCTGGTTGGTTCTCTGCAAACATATGAGTTGTCCCTACATTCACAGAAGAAGACCAAATCCCTTGCTCTTAAAACAATTAATGAAAGAGTAGTATCTCATGATTCTCCGAAAGAAGATGGAGTAGATAAAGATGTGGCCTACCTTGCAAAAAACTTTCGGAAGTTCCTAAAGCTCAAGAACAGTGGAAAATTTGGTAACAAGGGAAAATTTTAGAGTTCTAAGAATGAGAAGAAAGATTTTCGAAGAAAAGATGGTAGAGATTCTCAGTCTTCACAATGAATCATATGCTTCGAGTGTAATGGACATGGACATTTCAAAAAGGAATGTCCCAACTATTTGAAGTCCAAAGAAAAGGTCTATGCCACTACCCTGAGTGACTCGGATTCATCAAACTCTGACTTAGAAGAGAGTTGTGATGGAGAAGGAAATTTCTCCGCATTCATGACCATTGCTCATGTGGAATCTTCAGATGATTTGGATACACTTGTGAAGGAGCTTGGTGAGCATTCTGATTTGGAGTCTATTGGGATTGCTGAAGAATCGAAGGCTGAAGAGGATGAAGATACATCAGGTCTTCAAGAGAATTATGCCTTACTCCTTGAGAAATCGGGTGAGTATGCAAGGGTTGCAAAGACGGCTGTGAAGAAGATGAAAAGGGCTGAAGAGGACTACAAAAGTCTTCTAGTCAGATATAAAGAGGCTAAGTGTGAGATTGAGACACTAAATGGCGAGTTATCAGAAGTTTATACCAAAGTAAGATTTCTTGAGCAAGAGGTGGTGCAAGTACAAGCCAAGATAGAAAGGGTCTCCTCCAAGAAGCTAGAGGATATTATTTCATCCCAAAAACATTTCTCAGACAAGTCTGGGTTGGGATACACTGGAAGGAGTTGCTTGTTAGCCAAGGTCATCAAAGAAGTGAAATTTGTGAAGGCCAAAGAGACAGTGGTGGAAGAGCCTACTCTTGAAAAAATTAAGGTTGAGAAGAAGAAGTAGATGGCTGAACAGCGGGTGTTTCATAAGTCCCAAAATCAATTAGGAGGCGGACTTAAAGCTAGAGGAAGATTTCTCCCAAGATCACAGCGGGGTCCTGGATCGAATTATGTTTGTCACTATTGCGGATTGCAAGGACATACCAGACCTAACTGTCAAAAGCTGAGAGCAGACAACAATGCAAGCGCACCTCAGTCACAAGGAAGAAGAAATGACATGAGGTCATGGGGTGGTGAGCAACCAAGAAGTCAAAACCATGATCCAGGAATGATGGACATGATGAAGAAGATCGATGCCTTCACCAATTGCCTGGAAAACTTCATCCGAAGGTTTGAAAGTCCTAACTCTCGTACTCAATCCGTTAAGGATATCACCCTAAACACACGTGACGTGTGGGTGACGAAGGGTACTCATGCATAAGTATTACAACATGTCCATGCATTAATACTTCTCATATTTTGTGTATATGCTTGGTTGTTTTGCTTCTTGCAAGTTTGAGTTGGAAATTTTCGTTTGTGAGTTTTGCTTAAATTGTCTTTTACTTTGCTGATTTTGTTTTGATCAATCTTTATTTTTCTTTCGTCAAAAATTCAAAAACACATAAAAAGTAGAAAATCCAAAAAGTTTGATCGACTTTGTTGAGTTTTGTCTCAAAACATATTTTGTCTTGTACCTTTGTACTAATGGCTTTGTGCATCTACGAGCTTAGCTTGTTCCCTTTGCACTCATATCATTGTGGGAGAAATTCTGAAATCTATGTGATTGTTGTAAATAGATCTTTAACCTTGTCATGAATGATTAGTGAATGGTTTTGTTGATCTTGAGACATGCACAGACTCATACTTATATATCTTCCCACTCTTTATTTTTTTTGCTTAAAAGAGCTCTCCAAAATGTAAATCTCCAAATGAAAAGAGATATAGAGCTGCAAAAACTTGTCACACATACTAGTATTCGACTAGCAAAAAGGGAAAGCGACCAAAATAATATGTATGATGCCCAAAAAGCCAAAGGCTAACTCATCAATTGAAATATAAAAAATTTCAGGCATCAATCTCACAATGAGATTCTTTATTCAAAAAGTGCAAATGATATGATGTATATTGGAGTCAAATGAAAAGTTTCAAAGAATGTAATCAAGTTCATGTGGGAGGTCATATATGCATGTTTCTATAATTGAGATAGGTCACATTATCTAGTGCTAGTTGTGTATGCTTTGATTGAATTGATCATTGAAGCTTCACATTGGACAAAGGCCTATCTTATTTTTGATATCCACACACAACACACAAGTCTATGTTCAATTAATGTCATATTCATTTGTGTGATTGTACTTGATTAAATGTGTTTTCACATGCTCAATCTTTGTTTGATTAAACACAAAAAGATTTTTGAGTGTTTTAGCTGTTTTTGGAAAGTATTTTGTTTTTACAAAAATATCAAAAATTTCAAAAACTGTTTTCCCCTGTTTTGGCGACTCAGTCTCGAGTCAATCCAGTCGCATGCCCCAGTCGCATGCTAGCGGGTATGTCTTGGCGACTTGTTCGCGGGTGGAAGGTCCAGTCGCGAAGGGTACATAGAGATTTTCACGACTCAGCTTGCGGGTAGATCTTTCAGTCGCGAAAAACACTTAGAAATTTTTTCAAAACTTTTGGTTTTAAAGTGTTTCGCGGCTTACCCTTGCGGCTTACTGGCGACTTAATCTAGTTGCAAAAAATGCGTGTTTTGCGTTTTAAAGTCAATTTTCAAAAACTTTTCAGTTTTTCCCTTGTACTTTGTGACTGTTCATTGTCTTCCCCATTTCTCCCTCTGAAACTCACCGTGTTCACTCTTGAGAAACCTCCATTTCTGCACCATTTTCTCTTCTATCTTCAAGAAAAAGGTATAGGTTTTCTTTCCCTCATTTCAAATTTCTTGTTTTGAGTGTTATTTTCTTGAATCTAAGATTGTGTTGTTGCTATTGTGTTCTGCGAAATGTTGGGTTCGAACATGGTTTTGCTTAAATATGCCGGGTTTGGTTGTTTGGGGTTGTTTTCCCTTGTTGCTGAATATGTTTAGTATCATGATTTTGCATCATTAGTCTAGTATTTGATCTGGGCTTGTTATTTGATACAGTTTATACTCATTAGGCTTATGAGTTTGGGTTTTTCTGTGTTTTACTCTGAATATGTCATGGGTTTGTGTTTTCTAGAATTGCTTTGATTTTAAGTCATCATATCATGGTTGTGGTGCTGCCTCTAGGTTTATCTTGCACTTGTCATGCTCATTATGTCATGTTTCATTGACATATGCCTTCATCTGTCTGATAGTGTTTTACATTATACTGAATTAATTGCTCCATTTTTAATTATTTAATGCTTGCTCCAGTCTGCATCTATACTAAATGATCTTATTTGATTTGTTCTACACATCTCTGATTATCAATTGTACTTGATTTGTGGGTTGGCTTATCACTCTGTTATTGTCATTGTAACTAACTTGTTACTAATGTGTGTGCATTTCCACATATTGTGTTTCTGCTCTTGTTGTGGCCTTTTCTGCTTGATTATAGATGCCTCCCACACCTTCAAAGAAGAAGACTCCTGCCAAGAAGGCAGACAAAATGCTGAAAATGGATCACAACTTGTTTAGATCTGTTCAGCACTTTGAGAGATACAGAGATTCCTTCATGAAAGGAGCTATTATTTAGGAGAGGTTTGTGGACTTACATGACTTGAAGGACACTTTTATTCCATAGTGCTTTGAGGGAAGAGGCTCGGATAAGCTATTAGGTCGTTTACCTGGAGTGTGTGAGCCACTGATAAGGGAGTTTTATTCTAATGTCAAGATTAGAGAAGATGAGCTAGACTGTTGGGTAAGAGGAAAGGAGTTCACCTTGGATGCCCATGACATTGATGAGGTACTTGGGCTTGAGGGATTAGAGGAGTATGAATTTGTCAATTACAGAGAAAGGATGTTATCCTTAGACACTGTCCAGGCTCGGATTGGTGGAGTCAAAGAAGCAAGATGTCTCAACACCAATGCCTTTCCTGTTGACATGAGGTGTCTGACCACCATAATGATATACAACTTGTATCCTATTAGAAAATTGACTACTCTTACTAATGCCAGAGCTATCTTCGTTATGGAGCTTAAGGAGAAAACATTCATTGACATAAGCTTTCATATATTTGACACAATAATGGATGAGTCCAGAACAACTTCACGGGCAAAGTTGGTGTTTCTTAGCCTTATCATGATAATTCTCAGAGCAAAAGGGGTTCCAATTCCTCAAGATATCTATCCCATGACTCCACTTTCAGCAATCAACAAACTAACCATCACAAGGATACAAAGTCGTCTTCTAGGTGATGAAGAGGAGGGTGACCAAGGAGAAGGTGATCTAATGGAGACTGAAACAGAGGCTGCAGGACCATTTTCCACACCAAGAAGAAGAGTCAAGAGGAGTAGGGCTTCTACTTCATCTGCTGCACCTCTTGATGCATTTCAGGTCATCCTGGAAAGGCTTGATGGACTTAGAGAGGTTCAAAACCAGCATACTGAAAGGATGACAGCAATGCAAGATCAGCTTGATGTACTCTCAGCAAAGTTTGACAGCATCTACACCAATAAGGAGTAGTGACCCTTTGGCCATTCCGGTCAAAAATGGGGAGAATTTTTGGGGCAGCTCTTGAGGGGGAGTGCTTGTTTTGAGGGGGAGCTTATAGAATCATATGTTATTATGTTTATAGCTTTGATACTATGTTTTGGATAACTGTTGTTATTATAGGTTTGATACAATGTGTTTTAGTTTGGTTTAAACTCATAACACTTGGTTGTTTTTGAAACTGTGGTTTATTTATATTTTGATGATGCTTTTCAGTTAGTTGTTTCAGCATATAGAATCATTTGTACCCATGTTGCTTATGTAAGCTTTAAGGGTTTGTTTCCATGCACTATGCCATTTGTAGGTTTTTATGGTTTGTACCATGTATTTGCAACACTTTGCTTATACAGCTTTTATGCTTTTTGCTTTAGTACTTGTTAATGCTATGCATTATCTTAAGTACATCACTCTTGTGCCCTTGTAGGATTGTTCCTAAATGCATATACGTTCTATGCATTGGTTGAGTGATGAACACTCTTGTGCCCTTGTAGGATTGTTCCTAGATGCATATACGTTCTATGCATTGGTTGAGTGATGAACACTCTTGTGCCTTTGTAGGATTGTTCCTAGATGCATATATGTCTATATGCATTGGTTGAGTGTTGGACTTGCAAGTGATACTCTTCAATTGAGCTTATCACCTTGCATGTTCGGATGTTCATTCCTTGTGTGAATGAGCATAGTAATCACTTTTGTATAGTGATTGTTTGGTTGATCAAGCCATGATTTACTGCTTTATTGCTTAAGTCCACTTTTGCTTGATCATGCTTTTATTGCTCCATATGCATTTCAAGTTTTCTGCATACAATGATATTATTGTGTTGTTGTGTTTCAGGAGTTACTTGTTCATATGTTCAAGAGCTTTTCAGAATCTAGATTTAGGTGTGAGTGAGTTTTGTTCAACTGTTCCCAACTCACGCGTTAAGTCTAGACTATGTTGTAGGGTTTTGTCACGGAATAGTCAAAGGGGGAGATTGTAAGGTTGAATTTAATCAACCATCTTGTTGGCTTTATTTCATGCCAATTTGCTTGTAATTTAAGCACTTAGTAACCCTGTATTTAGGTGGGATTATTGTAAGGGTAGTGTGTGAGAAGATGTGAAGAAAAGCTCAAGTATGTGCAAGAAGGCAGAGTTTCGTGGCTAGGACTCATGACTGGCAAGCTGCCAACTGTAGGCACGTGAGATGCACACAGGGGAGCTGAAGGCTCGCGCCAGCTGTTGCACTACAGGACAAAAGTCCCAGGCTGGCTAGGTCGTTATCTCGCGGCTTGAACTCGCGACTTAGACCAGTCACGAGGCCAAGCCACCAATCAGCCCTGTTTGGAAAAATTTGACTCTTTGCATTCCTTTTTCACCCCACTATATATAGACCCTTATACCTACCAAATGTAGAGAGCTTCTAGAGAGAATTTTGTGAGAGAAACCCTAGAGAAAAACAAGATTGCCTCATCCCCAATCTTTACCTTAGAGACTCTACAAATTCCTCTTCTCTCTTCCTCTCCATTGTTGAATCCTTGAGAGGCTTTTTTACCAAATCCTTATCTCACCACACCCATGTCTGTGAGAATGTTTATTTGGTGCTGTTGGGAAGCAGTTAGGAAGGAACCAATCTACATTGGTTGATGCTATGGTCTAGTAGTGGAATCCGGGAAGCTAAAGAAGAAATAGGTTCGGCGTAACCTCGTTAGAGTAAGAAACTTGGAGGGCTTAAGTACTTGGGTAGATTAGGCTTGGAGGGTCTTCTGCTGTTCATGTATCCCAACTACATTCTTTAGTGGATTATTTACCGCTTGGAGGGCGGTAGAGAGGTTTTACACCGAGGGCTTTGGTTTCCTCTTCGATAACACATCGTGTGTTGTCCGTGTGTTTGCATCTTTCCTTCCTTTATCTTTGCCTTATATTTACTGCTGTGGATGTGTTTATATTTGGCTTAGATTGTTTATCAATTCTGTGTTTGGCTTATGTTCATGTTTTGCACATATATTGTTTGATAATAAGCTTGAATTGATAATTTGTTAATTGGGGTCTAAACGTTCAAGGGTGTTTCATACCCATTTTGAACATTCACATACCTTTTGTCTAACCACAAAATGGTTTCATTAATTAAGGCATACTAATGATAATGATAATACGTAAAAAGAAAAACTATGTTAACTCCACTTTGTAATGACCCAGAACTTTCAGCTAATCATAGTCTTAAATGGTGGGTGCTTTGGATTAGCTGTTTGATATTATAGTTTGTGGTTGAGAGTTTAGATGCCACAGATGTGGACCAATTAATATTGGGTACCCATTTTGATTGAACAAAGCTATGTACGTCATATAGTGTGGACGTTGGGGCAAAAATAAACACATATTATCCTAAGTGGGACCCTAAATATAGGTCACTTTAAATGAAGTGATAGTCCTTGCCTAAAGAACACAATTAGATTATCTTTCTTTAATAAATAAATAAATAAAAATTAAGATTATGAAAAGCTTAAAGTATTATAGTTAGGTAAAGGGTACGATCCTGGCAAAACAACAAAGGGTAAAAGATATGGGACCAATACAATTTTAGGTGGGTCATGAGCCTTCTCTTTCAAGATCTTCCTATTGTGCCACAAAGCTATATCATATTCCATAATCTTAGAAATTGGTTACAGTGTAAATTGGGTTGAAGACTTGAGAGAAGAGAATGAATGCTATGTAATCTGAATATAAAGAAATGATTTGTTTATTTAGCCCACTTGACTTCTTATTTGTCATTATGAGGATCACTTTGATTCTCATCATATTTCAACCAAAACCATGGTTTATGTTATTATTCTTATTCACTAGGAATAATTTTTAGTAGGAGAGTGGCTGAAATCAAGGGGAGGTAAAGCTAGCTCTTAAGATTTACCAAAAGAAAAAAAAAAAATAGTGGTATGAAATTCAATTGTAGCATATTTTTTTTCCCCATTGAGTGGGTACATTAGAAGGACAAGTAGCAGGACAAGGGCAATTGCAGAAAAATTGACAAGGCATTTGGACCACGGTTGTCAGTTGTTAGAATTAATTATGTAAAGCATGTTCCAAAAGATGCACATAACCAAAGAGAATTTTTATCACTTTGTTTGGTTGTGTAGCTTCCTCCAAAATAAAAACTCATGGTGGTCCATGATAGATTATAAGTGTTTTTGTTTTTGTTAAAAGAGATAATAGGTATCTTCAACAAACAATAATTAATAGTTACACATTTCATGAAATTTAAACTATTTACAAGTATCATAACATTTCAAATCCTTTTGTTTAACATATAGAACTCTCAACTATGATAGTCCATGAATTGCATATGTACTGTAGAAGAGGCAAGAGCTAGGGACAAAGAGAGTGACGAAGAGATTGCATATGTACTGTAGAAGAGGCAATAATTAATAGTTACAAGTATTTACGAGCTAGAAAGTGACCACTGCCTCATCTAGTTCCTTTGTGGAATATATCCATCGACTAGAAAGTGAGATAATTGAGCTCAAAGAGGCAAGAGCTAGGGACAAAGAGGAGCGAGATAGGGAGCAAGAGGCGCGAGCTAAGTAAGCAGAGGTCCAAAAGAATATTCTTAACTTTTTGAGGAGTAAGGGTTATAATGATGCTCTTACCTATGAGGGTGGTTCATCTTCAAGTTAAAACACTTATTGGTTAATACTTTATTTTAGTAATTGACCTACACTACATGGTGTGACTACTTTTTTTGATGTATTATTTGAAACTAATTGTATTATATTACACTTGAAAATCTATATTTGCTTTCTACAACTTATATATTTGGAGTTGTGATTTTAATTCATTGGTGTGGCTACTTTTAATGCATTGTTAGAAATATTCTTATAACATAGTTAATGTTTTTACTTTACGATTTTAATATAGTATTGTTTTTATATTTGTGTAGATTTCTTATTGGTGGCTTTTAGGGGATTTACTTTTGGCATTACTTGAAGACATATGAGGACATCTTTCGTTGGTTCTAATTATATTATGCTACACTTTTTGTATTGTTATAAAACATCTTGAGTTACTGTATGTGTTGCAAAAAATTATTGAATGGAAGAAGTTTGAATTGGATACTTGTTTTTATTTTTTACTTGTGGAATGTATGGATTGATTTTTTTTATAAATGTGCTATTGAAATAAATGTGTTATTCAAATGTGAGGTTTTAATAATGTAATGACAAGTTATAGGTTAATATCAAAGCCACGAAAAAAAAAAAAAAACGGAAAATAAGTTTTAGCGTTGAATTTTTTCATCACAAATATAGCAAAAAAAAAGTGTTTTAGTGACGAAATATTTTGTTGCTAAATGTAGCAGAATTTTGTAAGAAATGGTTTTAGTGACGAAAATTTTCGCCGCTATATGTGCCTGGATTTTCTTAAAAATAGTTTTATTAACGAACTTTTTGGTCACTATATGTATCTGAAAATAGTTTTAGTGACGAAATTGTTTGTCACTAAATATTATTTAATAAACTAAAGTGTTTTTTGTGACAAAATATTTTTATCGCTGAATAGTGTTTTTAGCAAGGAAAACATTTAGCGGTGAAACGTTTTTGTCGCTTAAATTAAAAAAAAAAAAAAAAATCGGACTTTTAGTGATAAAATTTTTCATCGCCGGGACTTTTAATGACAGGGTTTCAGCAACGAAATGAGTTTCGTCGCTAAAGAGTAGATTTCGTCGCTAAAGGTTCTTAGCGACGAAAAACTGGACTTTTAGTGATGAATACTGATCTGACAAACAAAATTCTTTCCACGTCATCAAATTGACCTTGGTTTCATGAATTTTGTTTGTTATATTAGTATTTTCCATCCATCAAATAACAATAATAATATATAAGGAAAATTTTGAAACAAAATTCAACGCTAAAGATTGAATATGTAACCCAAAAAAGAAGTAATAGAATTGGAACATCTATTTTTGTATAAGTATTATGAGATTTGCATATAGGTTTTTTTATTTATTTTTTATTATTATTATTTATTTTAACACCGTAGCCTAATTAAATGCCATGATGTTTGGAAAAAATTTGTAAGAATTTCAATGGGTAAGCTAAGTCCGATAAAAAAAATATTATTTTAATTTGAAATTGAGAGGATCATACTTTGAGTCAGGTTAAGGCTGACTTAAAAGTCCAAATATTAAATAGAAGTTTCAAATTTCATTTAGCCTTGTTGCTCTGCTATAGACAATACCATTACTACCATAATCTTTTTTTTTTTTTTTTAATTTCATTTTCCATCTTAATTTGGCCCAAAAACTAAGAAATTATCTCTATGCTCAGGTGCACACACCATTGGAGATTCACATTGCCATTCTTTCGACAATAGATTATATAATTTTACGGGAAAAGGTTACGATCAAGATCCTACTCTAAATTCATCATATGCCGATTACTTGAAAACCAAATGCAAGAATCTCTCAGACAACACAACTACAGTACCAATGGACCCTACAAGCTCTCTATATTTTGATACTCATTACTACAAGATCTTGCTAGAAAATGAAGGTCTTTTTTAGTCAGATGCTGCACTTCTAACTGACCAAGGATTTTTAGAAGAAGTCAAAAAATTGCTTTCCTTCGATTATTTCTTAGAGAAGTTTACTTACTCTATGAAGAAGATAGGAGAAATTCAAGTGCTTACCGGAATTGAGGGACAGATAAGAAAAAATGGTAGCGTGGTAAACTAAATTCTTAAGAGTTGTTTGATTTAATAACTAGAGAATGTGTATTTTATTTATATGGAGATTTCTATTTTTAGTTTTATTGAATTGTGAAGAATTTGTGGTCTGTTTGAGCACAAAATGAAGCCATAGAATTTGTGAGAAAATAAAGGCTTATCGTTTGTAAGTGTGATTTGAAAAATTAAATTTCTTGTTCTTTAATGTTAGCTCATTCATAGTATTAGATTGAAGTACAATAAATATTAATTGAATCTTCTTATATATATATATATATATATATTGTTGAGAAATTTAGACCCTGGTTAATAGAATTAACAAGTTTTAAACCCAAATTGTTAATTAGATTTGTTGTGAATAAAACTTGTTAAAACAAATAAACATCAATATCATGTCAAAATCATGCAGGGGAAAAATAAATAAAACAAGATATGATGACCTAAGAAAACTAATGAAACAAACTAGTTTCACAGTAAAAAACCTGGGGGGAAACTTTCTCGAAAAGCAATCCACTATAGTAAAGAGAAGTTTCAAATCTAGTACAAAACTTTATCCCTAGACTCTACAATCCCTATAGATGAACTTACAGCAGAAACCTTTTACCGCTTCAGAACTTTTGAACTCTTCAATATATGAACGCCACCTTTTTTGATGCACGGATCCCAGTACGTGACTAACCAAAGATGCATGGCTGCCAATACATGACTAATACACCAACTTTAAAAAGATTGTTGGCTGCAAAGTTCTTCACTTCATCAATAATGAAGATCAAGATGCACTTGGTTACAAAACCCTGAGACGCAAAAACACAGTAGCTTCTTTCAGAGGGAATAAGGCATCGGTCACCTTTTGCATAAGTTCTCATTGTGTTCTCTTATATGACGGTGTAAAGTTGTAATTTACAACTGTGTTTTTGTTGGCTTTTATTCCGTGCCAAATTTGATTGTAATTATGTTCAATCGTTTAAAGCCTGTATTTGTTGTGGGATTTGTTGTAAGGGTTGTGTGATAGAGAGAGTGTTTGAAGACTCAAGCATTTGAAGAATGAAGGATTCTCGCGGGTGTCTCGCGACCTAGCATCCCGCGAAGTGAATCATGTGCCAGGCACATGCTAGAATGCGAAGAGTCAGGCCAAGTGGAGACAGCTATGTCTCGCGAGTATCTCGCGGGTAAGGCCTTCCCGTGAGACACCCGCGAGGCAATCTGTTCTGCCAGCCTGTACTTTTTGAGTCACACCTTTTGCACCTATCCTATATATACCATCATTACCCACAATTGTTGAGAGATGCTTCAGAGAGAAATCCCTAGCCAAACACATTGGTAATTAGAGATTGTCTTCCCCATCTTTCTCTATACAATTGCTTGTGGTATCTCCTCAACCCTTCCCTCTCCATTATCCATATCTTTGAGAGGTTGATAGCCCAAACACTTACCACACCTTGAGAGTGCTGTGTGACGTTTTGGTGCTGCTGGGAAGCATTGGAAGAAGCCTTGAATGGTAGATGCAACATGGAGCTTGTTGTGGGATCCGGATAACTAGGACAAGACACGGTTTCGAGAAACCTTATTGGAGTAGGAGCTTGGAGGGCTTAGGTATAGCGGGTAGACTAGGCTTGGAGGGTCTTTTGCTAACCCATGTATCCCAACTGATTGTCTAGTGGATCGATTTCCGCTTGGAGGGCGGCGGAGAGGTTTTTCGCCGAGGTCTTCGGTTTCCTCTTCGATAACACGTCTCGGTGTTATCTGTGTTTGCATCTTTCTTCCCTACTCTTGTTTATTTCATTTTTACTGATGTGTTGCTTTAAATATGGATTAGAGTAGTTGTCTTACTTATACGCTTGTGTTTACACTATTCCGCACTTATCTTTAAGTTAGTGTAAAATCAACCAAGCCGTAATTTTAATTTGGGGGTCTAAACCGCTCGTGTGTTTTCAACACATTTTCGAGCTTTCAATTGGTATCAGAGCGGGTACACTTGTTGTGGTTTAAATACCTAAGTGTGTTCCTTGACCCTTGTTGAGATGGACCGGTCTCAATCGCTCAATGTTCCACCATTTTTTGATGGAAATAATTATGCATTCTGGAAAGTTAGAATGAGAGCATTTTTATGCTCTATCGATGATACCGTTTGGGATGCGGTTGAGATAGGTTGGACTAAGCCGGAGGCTCCTAAGTCCACTTGGGATAAGGCAGCTCTAGCAGCAGCCAACGCTAACAGTAAGGCTTTAAATGCTATTTTTTGTGGTGTGTCCCCTGATGAATTCCACAAGATTTCTCATATGACAGTAGCCAAGGAAGCTTGGGAGATTTTGGAGACTACCTATGAGGGTACAAAGAAAGTTAAGGACACGAAGCTTCAGATGCTTACCACCAAATTTGAAGAACTCAAGATGGGTGATGATGAACCATTTGATTTATTCTATGGGAAGCTCAATGAAATTGTCATTGCTAAACTCAATCTTGGGGAGAAGATTGAAGACACTAAGGTGGTGAGAAAAATTTTGAGGTCCTTACTTGAAAGTTTTAGAGCAAAGGTTACAGCCATAGAAGAAAGCAAAGACTTGGATGAGATTAAAATCCAAGAGTTGATCGGGTCACTCCAAACGTATGAGCTGGGACTTCCTTCCCATAAGACGAGCAAATCGCTTGCTCTTAAAACCAACACCGAAAGAACAAATGATTCCTCCGAAGAAGATGGAATGGAGAAAGAAGTAGCATATCTTGCAAAGAACTTCCGCAAGTTTCAGAAAATGAAGAACAGTGGGAAACCATTCAATAGAGGAAAGTTCTCTCCTTCAAGAGGTGATAAGAAAGAGTTTAAGAGAAAAGAAGGGAAGGATTATCAACCTTCTCCAGACATTGTGTGCTATGAGTGCAATGGCCATGGACATCTAAAGAAGGAGTGTCCGAATTTTCTGAGGGGAAAAGGGAAAGCATATGCTACAACGCTCAGTGATTCTGACTCTTCTGATTCTGACTCGGAAGAGAGCTGTGACGGTGAGGGAAACTACTCCGCATTCATGACCATTGATCACAAACATGAGCCACAAAGCTCACTTGCTTAGTTGTGCATAGAGATGCTCATTTAAGTTACAAAAGATACAAAGTTTAGAAAACTTTATTTCATTGGCCATCCAAGGTACACAAGTACCAATGTATACAAACACACTATTATTTGTATTTTTTTTTATTTTTCCTTTTTATTTTTATTTTGGAAACAAAACAAAAATAAAAACTAGACAACCAAACAAAAACTGACAAACAACATGAAAGTAGAAAGAAAGATGCATATGCATGAAGGCATGATAGAAGGGTGCAGATGCATGAAAGCATGATTCTAAAAGCAGATAAGAAATCAAGCAAGGAGAGTCCTACTTTAGATAGAAAGAATTAAAGTAGAGGACAAATAGAAAAGACAATTAAGGCTTAGGCTCCTTTCTCACCCACACAGCACGAGTCTTTAGCCGTGAAGATGATAAGGTACGTATCCTAGTATGTCTACTAAAGGACATAGAAGAATTAAAATTATCCTAAAATTGAGTTAAAAAGCTCAAAACTTTTAATAACTCTCCAAACAAAGATGTAGATCCTTGAGAGGAAACCTGTAACCGTTTGGACAATTGCTTTTGAAGATACAACTTAAAGTAATTCGGACGAATGTGTCCAGAAACACCACAATGGTGACAAACATGAGGTCTAACAAGGGATTTAGAATTAGCCAAATCATTTTTAGATTTCATACCTTTATCAACTTTCTCAGATTGGAGCATAAAGACAGTCTTTGATCCAGAAGCCATGGAAGAGGAGGGGCCGGAGGAAACATCATATCCTAAGCCAATCTTATCAAAACTAGGCTTTTGAGCACTCAAGACCTCATCAAGGTTTGCACTAGACATCCTTTCTATTTGAGTTCTAGCTTGACTAAGCTCAACCTCAAGATTCTTGACCTTCTCTTCTAATGAGGTGTTCTCCACAACAAGAATCTCAACTAACCTTGTAGTCTCATCTAGTTTGACTAACAGATCAACTTTTTTAGTTTTTACCTCATTAAGCTATTTTCTACAAAGATAAGAAGTCTTTTTAGATTTTATAAATTCAGTGCATAGCTTATCTTAGGCTTCCTGAAGGGTCATCTTCTTAGGTACTTCATTATCAAAAGAATTCTCATTGTCACTAACACTCTCCACAATCACCTTATTAGTAGAAGCAGCAAAGGCCATAACGTGACGACATTCATCTGCATACTCATTAGAAGAGTCATTCTCAGTATCACTCAAAGTAGCAACCAGTCCTTTATCTTTTGACTCTTTGGCCTTTTCCTTCATGAGGTAGTTTTGGCACTCTATCCTTATATGACCAAAACCTTTGCACTCATGGCATTGAATAAGGGGCTTCTCATTCTTGCCCATCCTTGAGGATTTAATTTTCTTAGGAGGTTTGCCCTTATCCTTTTTCCTAAACTGAAGAAGCTTGATGATCTCATTAGTTATGAAAGTTAGATCCTCATCCTCATCTTCACTTTCATCTTCATCTTCAGAGTCCTCAATCTCTTCCTCTATACCCTTGAGAGCCAAGTTTTTACTCTTTTCACCTTTTCCAATTGAGCCTAATCCCATCTCATAGGTTTGAAGGTTCCCTATAAGCTCAGTCAAAGGAAGTTGATCAATGTCCTTTGCTTCTTCAATGGCAGTGATCTTGGCATGAAATCTTTCAGGTAAAAACCTAAGGATTTTCCTAACAATTTTGGATTCTACTATAGATTCTCCAAGGTTGAAAGCAGAATTCACAATATCCTTGAGTTTAGCATAGAACTAATCGAAGGTCTCATCCTCCTCCATCCTTATTTCTTCAAAACTACTAATAAGTCTTTGAAGTTTTACAGTCTTTATTGCCTTGGTACATTCATAGGTGGTCTTAAGAATGGTCCATGCTTCCTTAGCAATTTCCGTGGATGATATTTTCTTGAATTCCTCATTAGTTACCTCACAAAACAAGGCATTCAAGGCCTTACTGTTGAAATTTGCCGTTATGATTGTTGCATCATCCTAAACCATCAGAGCTTCCTTTGGCTTAATCCAGTCAACTTCAATAGCTTGCCATACCTGTTCACCTAGAGCTTGCAAAAAAACTTTCATACGAACTTTCCAGTACGCATAATGTCATCAAATAAAAGAGGTATAATTAAAGATTGTCCTCTATCCATGACAATAGGGGTCAAGGATCACACTTAGGAAATTAATCCAATTAGAGTGAACCCACTCTGATACCACTTGTTGGGAAATTTAGACCCTAGTTGATAGAATTAACAAGTTTTAAACCCAAGATGTTAATTAAATTTATTATGAATAAAACTTGTTAAAACAAACAAACATCAATATCATGTCAAAATCATGCAACGAAAAAATAAATAAGACAAAATATGATGACCTAGGAAAACTAATTAAACAAACTAGTTTCACTATAAAAAAACCTTGGGGGAAACCTCTTCGAAAAGCAATCCACTATAGTAAAGAGAAATTTCAGATCTAGTACAAAACCTTTATCCCTAGACTTTACAATCCCCGTAGATTAACTTACAGTAGAAACTTTCTACCACTTCAGAACCTCTGAACTCTTCAATATATGAACATCACCCTTTTTGATGCACAGATCCTAGTATGTGACTAACCAAAGATGCACGGCTCCCAATACGTGACTAACACACCAACTTTAAGAAGATTATTGGCTGCAAATTTCTTCACTTCATCAATAATGAAGATCAAGAAGCACTTGGTTACAAAACCCTAAGGCGTAAAAACGCAATAGCTTCTTTCAGAGAGAATAAGGCATCGTTCACCTTTTGCATAAGTTCTCCTTGTATTCTCTTATGTGACGTCCTCTAAAATAAGCCTTATATAGGTCTAGGATTGTGAGAAAAGAAACTCTACACATACATGTCAGCATGGGTCGAAAATCCGATCCAGAAATCTGAATTTCGTAATTCTCGATAGATAGCTATCTGTTGAGACTTGTTGCTCGATCGATCCACCAGTCGTTGAGAAGCTATCGAGGGGACATGAGCTTTCTCGATCGATTGACCTAACTATCGAGAGGTGTCGAGATTGTGATAAAAATCACCTGAAGAGCTCGATAGATAGCCTAGCTGTTGAGAGGTGTCGAGCAGCTATCGAGCTTTAAAAAATTAGCACTTCTTCACTTGTTTCTTGGACAGATTTGCATGGCTTCAATACTAGACTTGAACTCTTGTTCCTTGAAGTATTAAATACATCCTAGATTTACCCAAATACAAGTAAAGTGCGTTTTGTCAAATGATTAGCCAACTACATAAAATATTGACATATGTTCCTAACATGATCCACATATGTCCTAATACACACACACACACATATATATATATATACATATATATGTTTAAATATATGAATTTACATGTAAATATACTTGACACAAAATTTAAGTGTAATTAGAAGGATACTTGACAGCAATTAGGGTATATATAAAATATTAAGACACTTGATAGAACTAGAATGCAATTAGAATTTAGAAGGATAGGTAGCATAAAATTATGATGTAATTTTTTTTTTTTTTTTTGCTGAATAAATTATAATGTAATTAAAACTTAATTTGAATTCTTTATTGAGGTTTTAATTTAATATATATTAGATATAAGTTAAGATAATGAGGAAGAGATTTCTTACTTCAAATCCTCTCACCATCTTATCTGGGATCACCCCAAGAAATGAAGTCCTTTCTCGACTCTCAAAAAATAAAATGAAATCCTTTCTTGGAATCATGTGAATATGAGACAAAAGACTGCATTCATGAAAAAAAAAAATAGTAAGTTCTGAAATTTGAATAATAAGCACACTTTCGAGAGGCTAATCAGTGTGCAGATAAGCTCGCAAAGAATGGAGCCATGCAGCAGAACGATTTTTGTGATTCTGGATGGTCCAACCGCAGATGCTGTTTTACTTGTGTTTTATGGTTACTTGGAATGTATTATGAGAGGCTATCAACTCTTTTAATTTGAGTTAATGCAATCCTATTGTATTTTTACCCCCAAAAAAAAAAAATAATAATCTGAATAGTGAATACCCAAGGGAAATAAATAAGTAAATAAAAAAGAAAAGGACAATCAAACAACGACAAAATTAGGTGTCTAATTCATAGTCAGACAGAGCTCAGCTTTTAACGGGTAGATGTGTCACATGTGGTCTTTAATTCCTCCGTGCAAACTCATCATTTTCCACGACAAAGCCTCACATGTCAAGTTTAGCAAAACCCAAAAAAAAAAAAAAAAAAAAAAAAGGGGGTCTAACATGTCAATTTGAGATCACCATGTGCAATTGCTTCAATAATTGAGAGTAAGAGGGAGAAAAAAAAAATGTAAGACCCATAAAATGATATAATTGGTGTCAATTGTCCATAGAATAGATTGTGAGTGTCAAAGAAAAAATTATGGGTTTATATTAAAGTGACAAACAATCAATCATAATTACTCTTTAAAAAAAGAAAAAAAGAAGGTAACTTTCAACCTCAATCAATCAATAAAAAAGAAAATTTGAAAGATAGAAAGTGAAGAAGTAAGAGCATTAGCATTGGAAAATTTCAATTCTACTCAATTTTACCATTCGAAAAAGGCACTTTATCATTATACCATACCATTTTACAATTTATCCAACATTCCAAAACTCTATTTTTGTTAAAATATTATTTTTTAATCTTTCTTTATTATTTCTTTTCAATTGTCACTTTCTCTTTGCCCCTCAATTTCCCTTTCTCTATGCCTGATTGCCTTTCGAGTTTGTGGGTCTCTGAGGTGCTGGGTGTGGCTGGGCTGCAGTGGTTTTTCGTGGATCGTGGGTCTCTGCGGTGGGAAGGCCGACGACAACACGGACTCTATACCAACAAGAATTTCTGCATCTCTATTCGCATCTTTCTCGTGGATCGTGGGTTGATTTCGGTGTGGTTGGACTGGGCTGCGGTAGCTAGGCTACAGTGGGTTTTGTGATTTGATATCAGTGAGTTTTAATTTTGTTGGGTTTTGATTGATTTTGGTGGGATTTGATTTTTGTGGTTGGGTTCGTGGGTTGATCGGAGTGGCTTTATATGTTGGTTGTGGATAGGTATGGGTTATGGTGTTGGTGGCAGATTGATTTTGGGTTGGGGTTCACGGTGATGGAAGGCAGGTGGGTGAGTGGGTTTTTGTTGATGGTGGGTACGTTTTGTGGTGGTGGTGGCTAGTGGTGGATTGATTTTGGGTTGGGGTTTATGGTGGAGCCAGGTGGGTGGGTGAGTGGGTTTTGGTTTATGGTGGTTGGGGTTAAGGTTGTGGGTGGTGGTGGTGGCTGTGGTGGTTATGGTTGTGGTTGTGGCTGTGGCTGTGGTGACAGTGGGTGTGGGTAGTGACAGTAGATTTGTGGGTAGTGGAAGAGAAGAGATGAGAGATGAGAGAGAGGCCGTGTGAAGCTTCAGCAATGGAGATGTGTGAGGGTGAATCGGTTGAGCTACAGTGCGATGAGAGATGAGAGAGAAATTTCGAGGGGAAAAAGGCATCATAAAAATATATATATATATATATATATTTTACAATACTGCTACAGTGCAATTCTACCTTTAGAATTGCACTGTAGCAGTATTGCAAAACAATTTGCAATACTTGGGTTTAGAATTCTCTGACGTAGAGCACTTTGGAGTTGCAAATGCCAAATCCTCCTTACATTTGGCATTTGCATTCCCCAATGCTAATGCTCTAAATATATTTTGTGAAATGAATCAAATGATGCATTGCATTGCATCTTAATCCCAATTCCCACAAGCCACAACATTTTCTAAAGAAAAATGCTAGGCCTAAGGGTATTATAAATTTTAATACATAAAATTTATATATTAATATGGCAATGAATGTGATTGGTAAGCTTCAACTATTTAGAAAATGAATATTTGAAATGTGATAAAAAAATACTAAATGTATTACAAGTGCTTACAAATTTATGTGTCAATGAATGTTATTGGTGTATTTTAACTACCTTATATATGAATATTTAGATTGTCTATTTGTAATTGGTGAGAAATTAGTTTATAAGCTCGATATAGTAAAATTTGTATTACTAATTATACTATTCTTTGTAATTTGTGATACATCAGTTTGTAAGCTTAATGTAGTAAAATCTGTAATACCCATAGCACTACTTATCTCGTAATAATCCAGCGCAACTCTATTTTATGGTAATAACAAATAAAGGTAGTGTGAAAATGATTTGAGATAATGAGATTTTATTGTTTTCCTAAAATAAAGGTAGTACATGTTTATTACACACTTGTGTGGATCTACATTGGTGTGTAACATGTTTTTACTTTACTGTAATAACAGATAATATCATCAAATGTAAAAAAAAAAAAAAATATATATATATATATATATATAAACTACGGTACCTGGCCCTTGCATAACTCATCATAACAAATCATATCATTTCAGCTAGAATTTACCCTGCAGCTAGAAGTATGAAGACCAAGAACATATTCTTTTAAGGAATTCTTGTCCAGCAATCCATGCTTATCTCCTTACGAGCATCTATTGGAAGAAAGGACGTGTAGATCTCTCCACTTTCAAGTATATATTATGTTATGTTGACAACATTTTCGTAACACTTTCATAATAAATTATAGGTGGCAAGTTGTTATTTGATATCATTAGTGGACAAAAAGTAATTTCCATAGTATATTTAAATTAAAAACATGTAACAACCTGTCATTTATAATATGTTTTGAAGATGTTGTAAACATAGCACTTATTGAGAGGTCATGAAGAGGGGAGACTCATCTATAAACCATGACTTTTTTTTTTTTTTTTTTTGATATTTATAATAGGAGATGGGAGATTCTGAATATCTCCTTTGAAAATATTAAGAGATGTCAATCAATTAAACTACAAAACTCTTCACTAATCTGCAACTAACTGTAACCATTATAGTTCGTGTACTAATATTATTATAATAATACGTTTTATCTTTCCCTTAAAAAAAAAAAATACAGAGGATATCATTTTATTTTATGGCAGTAACAAATCATATCATTAATTGTGTAAAAGGTATGGTATCTCTAACCCTACTCTTTATTTAAATCAAGGCTAGATCTCTTGTAGTTCTTTGAGCTCAATATATTGCAAGGTCTCATTTCTCAAAGTAAAAGTGTAAGAGAAATCCATGGCTTCCCCAACACTTCCCAAGATTCCAATTATAGATCTTTCTAAGGAAGAGTTGAAGCCTGGTACAACTTCTTGGCTCTCTACGTGCCGAAAATGTTTGCCATGCACTTATAGAGTATGGTTGTTTTGTGGCAGCGTATTGTTGGGGAAAAAATCCTAATCCCCTCAATGTCTATGTGTGAATTAAAATATATAACTACCAAGCAATAACAATATTATGGAAACAAAAAAAAATTCCAGCAAGTACCACATAAACACAATCACACAAGAACACCAAGTCTTACGTGGAAAACCCTCCGGTGTAGAGGGAAAAACCATGGGGTAGTTTCGAAAAATATCCACTATGAAATAGAGATTACAACCATCAAGTTTATGCTAAACTTGAGTCCACAATAAATTGTATATACAACAAATAAATCTCAAGAAGTAAATATAATCTCACCATAAAGCCAGTAGCAAAATCTTCCTCTGAATACTCCAACTCTCTATGATTATAGCACTCAAAAACTCCATGAGAACTCTACCAATTTATCTTCCTTGTGTGTAATTTGAACAAAGAAAAATGTCTCATTTTCCTTTTTCACTCTCTCACACTCTCATTGTGTTTCTCTCTATCTCTTCATTCGGATTGCACCTCTCAAGCTAAAACTCTCTCTTTCTCTATGTCTTGCTCTCTTTGGAACTTACACAAAATGGCCAAAAATGGCTCTCTGTTTTAGCTCTCAACTCAAGGTTGAATGACCCTTTCTTTTTGCTTCACCCAATTTTCTTTCTTCCTTCAGCGTGTTAGACACACTTGAGTCAAGTCTCATTAAGAGGCATGGTTAACTTGAAGACTTTTGGAAGCAAGCTTGTAAGGTTGAATTTAATCAACCATCTTGTTGGCTTTATTCTGTGCCAATTTGCTTGTAATTTAGCACTTAGTAACCCTGCATTTAGGTGGGAAAATTGTAAGGGTAGTGTGTGAGAAGATGTGAAGAAAAGCTCAAGTATGTACAAAGAAGCAGAGCTTTGCGGCTAGGACTCGCGGGTGGATTGCGATTGGCAAGCCGCCAAATGCAGGCACGTGAGATGGACACAGGGAAGCTGAAGGGTCGCACTAACTGTCACACTACAGGACAAAACTCCCAGGCTGGCCAGGCCGTTACGTCGCGACTTGAACTCACAACTTGGACAAGCCGTGAGACCAAGCTGCCAATTTTCCCTGTTTGGCAAAAACTGTCTCTTCGTATTCTTTTCTCACCCCACTATATATAGACCCTTATACCCACGATATTGAGAGAGCTTCTAGAGAGAATTTTGTGAGAGAAACCCTAGAGAAAAACAAGATTTCCTCATCCCCAATCTTCACCTTAGAGACTCTACAAATTCCTCTTCTCTCTTCCTCTCCATTGTTATACCTTTGAGAGGCATTTTACCAAATCCTTATCTCACCACACCCACGTCTGTGAGAAGGTTCATTTGGTGCTGTTGGGGAGCAGTTAGGAAGGAACCAATCTACATTGGTTGATGCTATGGTCTAGCAGTGGAATCTGGGAAGCTAAAGAAGAAATAGGTTTGGCGTAAGCTCGTTGGAGCAAGAAGCTTGAAGGGCTTGGGTACTTGGGTAGATTAGGCTTAGAGGGTCTTCTGCTGTTCATGTATCCCAACTATATTCTTTAGTGGATTATTTGACCGCTTGGAGGGCGGTGGAGAGGTTTTACGCCGAGGGCTTCGGTTTCCTCTTTAATAACACATCGTGTGTTGTCGGTGTGTTTGCATCTTCCTTCCTTTATCTTTGCCTTATATTTACTGCTGTGGATGTGTTTATATTTGGCTTAGATTATTTATCAATTCTGGTATAAGCTTGTTGTCATGTTTTGCACATTAACTGTTTGATATAAAGCTTGAATTGATAATTTTGTAATTGGGGTCTAAACGTTCAAGGGTGTTTCATACCCAAATTGAACTTACATTTGGTGTCAGAGCGGGTACACTTGTTGTGATTTTAATACCTTAGTGTAATCCCCGACCCCTTTGAGATGGATAGGTCTCAATCTCTTAATGTACCACCGTTCTTTGACGGTAATAATTACGCATTTTGAAAAGTCCGTATAAGGGCGTTTCTGTGTTCTATTGATGATGCTGTGTGGGATGCAGTTGAGGTAGGATGGACAAGGCTAGAGGCTGCCAAGTCTACTTGGGATAAGGCTGCCCTTGTTGCAGCCAATGCAAATAGCAAGGCATTGAATGCTATTTTCTGCGGTGTCTCTCCAGAAGAATTTCACCGGATTTCACATATCACCATTGCGAAGGAAGCGTGGGAAATTCTGGAGACAACTTATGAAGGGACTAAGAAAGTGAAGGACACTGAACTTCAAATGTTGACCACTCGCTTTGAAGAGTTAAAGATGAGTGAGGATGAGTCTTTTGACTCATTTTACAGTAAATTGAACAAAGTGGTCGTTGGCAAATTTAACTTGGGAGAAAAGACGGAGGACGAGAAAATTGTAAGAAATATACTTCGGTCACTACCAGAGAGTTTTCGTGCCAAAGTTACAGTCATTGAAGAGAGCAAAGACCTTGACGACATTAAGGTCCAAGAGCTGGTTAGTTCTCTGCAGACTTATGAGTTGTCCCTGCCTACACAGAAGAAGAGCAAGTCTCTAGCTCTTAAGACAGTTGATGAGAAAATGGTGTCTCATGACTCTTCGGAAAAGGATGCAGTAGACAAAGATGTGGCATATCTTGTAAAGAACTTCTGAAAATTCTTGAAGTTTAAAAACAGTGGGAAATCTGGCGACAAAGGAAAATTTCAGAGTATCGGAAAAGAGAAGAAAGAGTTCAGAAGAAAAGAGGGTAAAGATTCTCAATCATCACAAGGAATTACATGTTTTGAATGTAATGGATATGGGCACTTTAAAAAGGAATGTCCCAATTATTTGAAGTCTAAAGGAAAGGCCTATGCCACTACTTTAAGTGATTCTGACTCATCAAATTCTGACTCTGAGGACAGTTGTGATGGAGAAGGAAACTACTCCGCATTTACGGTTATTGAGTATATTGAGTCCTCGGAGGACCTGAATCAACTTGTTCAAGATCTTGGAGAACACAGTGATGATGAATCCTTAGGGATTGTTGACGAATCAGATGTTGAAGAGGATAGAAATACAGTTAATCTTCAAGAGAACTACGCCTTACTCCTTAAGAAATCGGGTGAGTATGCAAGGGTTGCAAAGGCGGCTGTGAAGAAGATGAAAAGGGCTGAAGAGGACTACAAAAGTCTTTTGGCCAGATATAAGGATGCAAAATGTGAAATTGAAACACTAAATGGCGAGTTATCGGAAGCTTATACCAAAGTAAGATTTCTTAAGCAAGAGGTGGTGCAAGCTCAAGCCAAGATAGAAAGGGTCTCCTCCAAGAAGCTGGAAGATGTTATTTCATCTCAAAAACACTTCTCAGATAAGTCCGGGTTGGGATATACCGGAGGGAGTAGCTCATTGACCAAATCTATCAAAGAAGTAAAATTTGTGAAGGCCATAGAGCCAATTGTGGAAGAGCCCATTCCTGAGAATGTTAAGGTCGAGAAGAAGAAGAATGTGGTTGAGCAGCGGATGGTGAATAAGCCCCAAAATCAATCTGTGGGCAAGCATGAAGCCAGAGGAAGATCAATCCCAAGATCACAACGGGGTCCTAGAATGGATTATGTTTGTCACTATTGCGGATTGCAAAGACATACCAGACCCAACTATCAAAAGTTGAGAGCAGACAACAATGCTAGTGCACCTCGGTCACGAGGAAGAAGAAATGACGTGAGGTCTTGGGGTGGTGAGCAACCAAGAAGTCAAAACCGTGATCCAGGAATGATGGACGTAATGAAGATGATTGGTGCCTTTACAAATTGCCTGGAAAGCTTTACACGAAGGTTTGATAGTCCTGATTCTCGTACCTAATCCGTTAAGGATATCACCCCAAACGCACGTGACGTGTGGGTGACGAAGGGTACTCATGCATAAGCATTACAACATGTCCATGCATCAATACTTCCCATGATTGTGAATATGCTTGGTTGTGTGCTTCTTGTTAGTATTTAGGTTGTTGTTTCGTATGTGTGTTTGTCTTTGGTTCAAATGTTTTTACGTTCTTTTTATTATGTTTTTGATCATTTTTTTTACTGCTTTTGTGTCAAAAATCCAAAAACACATAAAAAGTAGAAAATTCAAAAAGATTGATCAGCTTTGTTGAGTTTTGTCTCATAACATGTTTTGCCTTGTACCTTTGTACTAATGGCTTTGTGCATCTACGAGCTTAACTTGTTTCTTATGCATGCATATCTTTGTGGGAGAAATTTTGAAATCTATGTGATTGTTGTAAATAGATCTTCAACCTTGTCATGAATGATTAGTGAATGGTTTTGTTGATCTTGAGACATGCATAGACTCACGCCTATATATCTTCCCACTCTTTATTTATTTTTTTTTATGCTTAAAAGAGCTCTCTAAATGTAAATCTCCAAATGAAAAGAGATATAGAGCTGCAAAAGCCTGTCGCACATACTAGTATTTGACTAGGAAAAAGGGAAAGTGACCAAAATAAAATGTATGATGTCCAAAAAGCCAAAGGCTTACTCATAAATTGAAATATCAAAAATTTCTGGCATCTATCTCTCAATGAGATTTTCTTTGCTCAAAAAGTGCAAATGTTATGTTGAATATGGAGCCAAATGAAAAGCTTCAAAGAATGTAATCAAGTTCTTATGGGAGGTCATATATGCATGTTTCTATAATTGAGATAGGTCACATGATCTAGTGCTAGTTGTGTATGCCTTGATTGAATTGATCATTGAAGCTTCACATTGGACTAAGGACTATCTAATTTTTGATATCCACACACAACACACAAGTCTATGTTCAATGAATGCCATATTCATTTGTGTGATTGTACTTGATTAAATGTGTTTTCACATGCTCAATCTTTGTTGATCAAACACAAAAAGATTTTTTAGTGTTTTTAGTTGTTTTTGGAAAGTACTTTGTTTTTACAAAAAATATCAAAATTTTCAAAAAACAGTGTTGCCCTATTTTGGCGACTAAGTCGTGGGTTGGCCCAGTCACAAGTACCAGTCGCGAGTCCACTCAGAGATTTTTCGCGGCTCATTGGCATGTCAATACCCTAGTCGCAAAAAAGACTTAGAAATTTTTTTCAAAATTTGTGTTTTTGTATATTTCGCGGCTCAGTATGGCGACTTGTTTGTGGGTGGAAGGTCCAGTCGCGAGGGGCACTCAAAGATTTTCGCGGCTCAGCTCGCGACTCTCTCGCGGGTAGATCTTCCAGTCGCGAAAAGCACTTAGAAGATTTTTCAAGAATCTTGCTTCATAGTGTTTCGCGGCTTACCTTGGCGACTTAATGGCGACTTGCTCCAGTCGCGAAAAACGTGTGTTTTGCGTTTTAAAGTCAGTTTTCAAAAAATTTTTAGTTTTTCCCTCGTACTTTGTGACTGTTCATTGTCTTCTCCATTTCTCTCTCTGAAACTCGCCGTGCTCATCTGTGAAAATCCTTCATTATTGCACCATTTTCCCTTCAATCGTCGAGATAAAGGTATGGATTTTCATATTTTCACTTCATTATTCATGATTTGAACATTTTTGTATGAGCTAAGTTGTTGATTTGTAGTTTTTGAGTGGATCTGTGCTGTTGGTATAATTTCCTTTCGAATTTGAGTCTCGGGTTGTGTGGTGGTATTTGTCCTTGAACCTATTTTGTTTTACTACTTTTGTGAGTTCATTATGTTACTGTTGACACCCACACACACTCATTGTCGTACTTGGACCCAAAAATCCCAAATTCTTAGGGTTTCTCTACATGCACATGTTTTGATTCTAACCCTATTCAAATATTGGTCTGGATTTTTTTTTGGGTGTTTTCTTTTTCTTTGATAATCCATGTTGCAGAGTGAATATGTCTCCATTCAAAAGAGTAGCTGTGAAAGGGGGTAACAGCAAAGGGAAGGAACCTGTCATTGATGTCGATGATCCCTCACCTCGCCCAAAGAGGACCCGTTCACCTTCAGGTGTTTTCGACCCAAACAAATTCAAATCTTATGCTGCCTTTCAGAGTCATGAAAACTACTTCAGAGATGCTACACCAATAATTGAAAGGACTGTTGATCAACCTTCTTTGTTTGCCATTGACATTCCAAAATGGTTTGCCTACAAAGATTGGAATTACCTTTTCTCTAACCTGGATGATGCTTATGAGGATTTGGTCAAAGAATTTTATGCTAATGCAATCGTTGAAGGTGATGAAATTAAGTGCTGGGTTAGGAGAAAAAGTTTCTCTGTCTCTCCTGCGTATTTGGTTGAGATTTTGCATATCAATCGGCCGATACTTGGTAATCCTCCAGTGTATGATGATCTGTGTCCGGACAAGGAATTTCTTTGGGACGCCCTTGGCAAAGACTTGGAATCCCCACAAAACGGGAACTCAGTCAATGTTTCCTCTCTTCCTCCGAAATTGAGAGTGCTCACAATCATCATGACCAACAACTTGTATCCCCTATCCAGCACCGGGTATGTGAACCTCGGCCGAGCTTTGTTTCTTCATGATTTGATCTCTGATGTTGAGATTGACATCTGTGCACACATCTTTCATATTTTGTGCAAAACGGCTCAGCGAACTGAGTCCCGAATATGTATTCCATTCTGCTGTCTCATCTCTCGGATTTTGAAACTCAAAGGGATCCATCCATCTGCCGATGAAACTCCCTGCACAAAACCCAGCCTAATCAACATGCGTACGTTCAACGCAAGCATTGGCCATAGTAAGAAGGGAATAAAAACTGAAGCTTCAGCATTTCACAGTGGTTTGCGATCAAGCTCATTTTCCCTCGACGAGAAGTTAGACATCATCATGGCATCTGTCCATGAATTGAGCAACAAAGTGTCAGGTCTCACATCCATTGTGCACCATAACAACACTCGGTGGGACACGAGGTTCACCTCTCTCCAAACTCAATTGGATCAGATTCAACGAAAGCTGGAAGAAGATGAGGACTAGCTATTCCATGACAAAAAAGGGGAGAAGATGTGACAGGGGGAGAAAGAGCTAAATGCAAAATCAAAGGGGGAGCTTTACATTTTATGCCTTATAGTTTGTTTTATGTTTCATGTTTCATTTAGTCTGTAGTCTGTCTCAAAACTTGTGATGCTTATTCAGTCTTTCAGTCTATTATGGTTTATCTGTTTACATTTTATGCCTTATAGTTTGTTTTATGTTTCGTGTTTCATTTAGTCTGTAGTCTATCTCAAAACTTGTGATGTTTATTCAGTCTTTCAATCTATTATGGTTTATCTGTTTTGTACCCATGTTGCTTTTGTAAGCTTTAAGGGTTTGTTTTCATGCTCTTTTGTACATTTGTAGGCCTTTGTGGTTTGTACCATGCTTTATGCAGCCTTTGTGGTTTGTACCATGCTTTATGCAGCCTTTGTGCTTTGTTAAATCAGTACTTCTATCGTAATGCTATGCATTCGTTTTTAAGTACTATCACTTTTGTGCCCTTGTAGGATTGTTCCTAGATGCATATATGTTTGTATGCATTGGTTGAGTGTTGGACTTGCAAATCATACTCTTCAATTGAGCTTATCACTTTGCATGATTGGATGTTCATTCCTTAAGTGAATGAACATAGTAATCACTTTTGTTTAAGTGACTACTTGGTTGATATAGCCATGATTTATTGCTTTAATGCTTATGTTCATTTTTGCTTGATCATGCTTCTTTTGCTCCATATGCATTTCAAGTTTTTCTGCATACAATGATATTGCTATGTTATTGTGTTTCAGGAGTTACTTATTCTTATGTTCAAGAGCTTTACAGAATCTAGAGTTAGGTGTGAGTCAGTTTTGTTCAACTGTTCCCAATCACGCTTTAAGTCTAGAGTCTGTTGTAGGGTTTTGTCACGGAATAGCCAAAGGGGGAGATTGTAAGGTTGAATTTAATCAACCATCTTGTTGGCTTTATTCCATGCCAATTTGCTTGTAATTTAGAACTTAGTAACCTTGTATTTAGGTGGGAAAATTGTAAGGGTAGTGTGTGAGAAGATATGAAGAAAAGCTCAAGTATGTGCAAAGAAGCAGAGCTTCGTGGCTAGGACTTACGAGTGGATCGCGACTGGCAAGCCTCCAAATGCAGGCACGTGAGTTGCACACAGGGAAGCTGAAGGGTCGCGCCAGCTGTCACACTATAGGACAAAAGTCCTAGGCTAGCCAGGCCGTTACGTCGCGACTTGAACTCGCGACTTGGACAAGCCGCGAGACTAAGCCGCCAATTTACCCTGTTTGGCAAAAACTGTCTCTTTGTATTCTTTTCTCACCCCACTATATATAGACCCTTATACCTACGATATTGAGAGAGCTTCTAGAGAGAAGTTTGTGAGAAAAACTCTAGAAAAAAACAAAATTGCCTCATCCCCAATCTTCACCTTAGAGACTCTACAAATTCCTCTTCTCTCTTCCTCTCCATTATTATACCTTTGAGAGGCATTTTACCAAATCCTTATCTCACCACACCCACGTCTGTGAGAAGGTTCATTTGGTGCTGTTGGGAAGCAGTTAGGAAGGAACCAATCTACATTGGTTGATGCTATGGTCTAGCAGCGGAATTCGGGAAGCTAAAGAAGAAATAGGTTCGATGTAAGCTCGTTGGAGCAAGAAGCTTGGAGGGCTTAAGTACTTGGATAGATTAGGCTTAGAGGGTCTTCTGCTGTTCATGTATCCCAACTATATTCTTTAGTAGATTATTTGACCGCTTGGAGGGCGGCAGAGAGGTTTTACGCCGAGGGCTTCAGTTTCCTCTTCGATAACACATTGTGTGTTGTCCGTGTGTTTGCATCTTCCTTCCTTTATCTTTGCCTTATATTTATTGCTGTGGATGTGTTTATATTTGGCTTAGATTATTTATCAATTCTGGTATAAGCTTGTTGTCATGTTCCGCACATTAACTGTTTGATATAAAGCTTGAATTGGTAATTTTGTAATTAGGGTCTAAACGTTCAAGGGTGTTTCATACCCAAATTGAACTTACAAAGCTCATAAATGAGCTTTGACAAGGCATATGAGCTGGACCTACATAGTGCTTTGCACCTAACAATCTCCCCCTCCAGCCCACTACGGAAGAGATCTTCAACCCAAGTCTTTAATCAGTATTCATGCGGGCCAACTTGGCATAAAGCTTTAGCTTCTCTCTTGACATAACCTTGGTCAACATGTCAGCTGGATTTTCATCTGTGTGAATCTTCTCTAATTCAAATGACTGTTGTTCAACAACTAGTACCAACCAATGGTATCTCACCTCAATGTGTTTTGAGTGTGAATGGTAAATAGAATTCTTGCTCAAGTCTATAGCACTCTGACTATCACAATTAACTACATACCCATCTTGCTTCAAACCCAATTCTTGGAGAAACTGTTTCAACCAAAGCATTTCTTTACCTGCTTCATTAGCTGCAATATACTCAACTTCAGTTGTAGATAAGGCAACACACTTTTGCAATCTTGATTGCCATAATACAGCTCCCCCTGCAAAAGTAAATAAATACCCCAATGTAGATTTTCTACCGTCAAGGTCATTTGGCCAATTTGCATCTACATAACCCTCCAAAATTGGTTTAGAGTCGCCAAAATTTAAGCACAATTTAGAGCTACCTCTTAAGTACTTGAAGATCCACTTCACTACTTCCCAATGATCTTTACAAGGATTAACCATGAACCTGCTAACAACACCAACTGTATGAGCAATGTCTGGTCGTGTACAAACCATAGCATACATCAAACTCCCAACTGTTAAGGAATAAATAGTTGATGCTATGTCTCCCTTCTCTTTCTTTGATGAAGAACAAGATCTCTTTCTTAACTTGAAATGAGAACCAAGAGGTGTGCTGATTGGTTTGGTATGCTTCATATTGAACCTTCAAGAATCCGCTCAATATATTTTTTCCTATGATAACCATAGCTTTATAGCTTTCCTGTCACGTAGAATCTGCATACCCAAAATTTGTCTTGCTGCACCTAAGTCTTTCATATCAAATGACTTGAACAAGTCCTTTAAATTTCCAATCACACCTGCATCTTTTCCTACTATCAACATATTGTCTACATATAGCAGAAGAATAACAAATTTACCATTGGAAAATTTTCTAACATACACACAATGATCTGCATTTGTCCTTGTGTACCCATGACCCATCATGAATGAATCAAACTTCTTGTACCATTGTCTCGGAGTTCTTTCCCTTTTACTTTGAATCCCTTTGGCTGATCCATGTAGATTTCTTCTTTCAAATCACCATGAAGAAAAGCAATCTTCACATCAAGTTGCTCAAGCTCAAGATCCAAGCTAGCTACTAATCCTAGAACTTCCTGAATGGAACTCATCTTGACTACTAGAGAAAATATCTCATCAAAGTCAATCCCTTGTTTCTGATTGAAACCCTTGACCACCAATCGAGCTTTATACTTCACTAACTTGTCGCCATCTTTCTTCAACTTGAACACCCATTTGTTTTTCAATACCTTTTTGCCTTTAGGAAGTTCCACCAAGTCATAAGTCTTATTCTTATTCAAATAATTCATCCATCAACCCCTGTTGGCTCATCAGCATCAAATTCAATTGGTTCATCACCATAATTCTCATCTTGTACATCTTCTCTATTTGTGGCATTATCTGAAGAAGAAGAGGTAGGTGTAAGATCAGGAACACCTACAACTATAGCTTTAGGCTTCTTAGTTTTCTCAAAGTCTGCCAAGTTTTCATTCTTATAAAAAACTACATCTTAACTTCTGATCATTTTCTTTTCCTTAGGATCCCATAACTTGTAGCCAAATTCTACATCTCCATATCCAACAAATATACAAGGAGTGGATTTGCTATCAAGTTTCGATCTTTGTTCCTTAGGTACATGTACAAATGCATTGCACCCAAATACTTTCAAGTGAGAGTAAGAAACATCTTTTCCTGTCCATACTTTTTCTGGAATATCAAAACCCAAAGGAACTGATGGAGATCTATTAATTAGGTAGCATGTAGTTATAACAGCTTTACCCCAGAATGACTTAGGCAGATTAGCCATTCTTAACATACATATGATCTTCTCAACAATAGCGCGATTCATCCTTTCTCCACACCATTTTGCTGTGGGGTACCAGGAACTGTCTTCTCATGTCTAATGCCTTTCTCAGAGCAGTAACTCTTGAATTCATTAGATGTATATTCACCTCTGTTATCACTATGGAGACACTTTAAAGGCTTTCCTTTCTCTCTTTACACCATAGCATGAAATTTCTTAAAGTGCTCAAAAACCTGGTCTTTAGTTTTCAAAACATAAACCCACACCTTTCGTGAAGCATCATCAATAAATGTAACAAAATATTTATTTCGACCTAAAGTCTCAACATCAATGGAACCACATTCATCAGAATAAACAAGATCTAATACATTGGGTTTTCTAGTAGAGGGTATATTAAATCAAATTCTATGTTGTTTACCAAATAAACAAAAGTTATAAGGATTTAGTGTCGTACCTTTGGCAAAGGGAATGAGAGACTTTTTTTCCAAAATCTGCATCCCTTTTTCACTCATGTGAGCGAACCACCTATGCCACAAGTTAGGCAAAGAATCCTTCTGAGTTGCACTAACAACATCCTTGCACAACTTTACTTGTATCTTGTAAAGTGTACAACAGATTTTCCCTCTAGCAAACACCAATGATCCTTTGCTAAGCCTCCATTTTGTATCACATAAATAATTGCCATAACCTTCTTTATTAAGAACATGAGTGGAAATAAAATTTAGGTGAATATCCGGAACATGTCTTATATCCTTCAAAATCAGGGTGTATCTAGTTTTAGCACTAACACAAATATCACAAATTCCCACAATGTCTGCATAACTATCATTACGCATCTTCACTCTCCCAAAGTTTCTCGCTTTGTATGAAGTGAATAACTCCTTTCTTGGAGTGACATGGCAGGAAGCAGCTGAATCAATCACTCATTCAACATAAAGATCTGAAATTGTACGACAATCATCTTGTCCTATGGCTAGGATCTCATCTTCCAACACTATAACAGCAGCATTGTTCTCATAATCCACCCTTTTCTGATTTTTATCCTCTATCTGTTTGTTCTTCCAAGCCTTGCAGTTCCTTTTTATGTGACCTTCTTTATCATAGTAAAAACACTTGAATTTTCCTTTTGATTCTGACCGACTTCTGGATTTACCTTGTCCTTTAGAACTTCTACTTTTAATTCTCCCCCTGTTCTTTGTGACAAGAGCTTGTGCAATATCCTTACCCATATCCTTTCTTCTAGTTTCTTTATTAAGCAAACTATCTTTAACCATGGTAAGTTGTAACACACCATTCGGAGTAGAATTACTAAATGACACTACCAAAGTCTCCCAACTATTAGGTAAGGAACTCAGAAGCAACTCATCATCTATTACTAGCTTCATTGTAATCTTCTGATTAACCAAGTCTTGGAACTCACTAAGGTGCTCGGCAATGGACTTATCCTCTTTAAGCTTCAAATTCACAAGCTTTCTAACAATAAAAGTTTTATTTTGAGTTGTTTTTCTTTCATAAAGGCTCCTTAATTTTTCCCAAAGAGCCTTTGCACTTATTTCTTGAGACACATGATGAAAAACACTAACATCGATGCATTATCTAATACACTCGATAGTTTTTCTATTTAATTTCTCACAGTCTCTATTTGACATATCACTAGACTTGGCACTATCACCCTCAATAGGGTCATGTAAATCCTTGCAATAAAGGACATCCTCTATATTCGGCTTCCATATCGAATAAATCGATGCCGAGAGTTTAACCATAGTATTCATAGTCATATTCTCCATTTAATCCAACATAAGACAATCAAACTCAAGCAACCAAAAGCTCTGATACCACTTGTTGGGGAAAAAATCCTAATCCCCTTAATGTCTATGTGTGAATTAAAATATATGACTACCAAGAAATAGCAATATTATGGAAACAAAAAAAATTCCAATAAGCACCACATAAACACAACCACACAAGAACACCAAGTCTTATGTGGAAAACCCTTTGGTGCAGAGGGAAAAACCACGAGGCAGCTTCAAAAAATATCCACTATGAAATAGAGATTACAACTACCAAGTTTATGCTAAACTTGAGTCCACAATAAATTGGATATACAACAAATAAATCTCAAGGAGTGGTAGGACATATGTGAGTTGATGTTAGGAACATATGTCAATATTTTATATAATTGGCTGATCCTTTGACAAAATGCACTTTACTTGTAATTGGATAGATCTAGGACGTTTTTAATGTTTCGAGAAACAAGGTTTCAAGTTCAAGTGTTAAAGCCATATAAGTCTGTCCAAAAAACAAATGAAGAAGTGCTGGATTTTAAAGCTCGACAGCTAGCATCTATCAAGGTTTAAAATGTTGTAAAGCCCGAAGCTCGACAACTAACTCGATAAATACCTTATCTGTTGAGGTTTATGAAATTCAGTTTTTCAGAGCTGCTTTCACTCCAATCCGTGAGTATATGTTTAGGCTTTCTTTTCTCACAACCCTAAACATATATAAAGATTATTTTAAGGGCATAAAAGGTTGCGCAAGTGTGAAGCAAAGTTGTGTTCATGCAAATTGTGGCTGGACACAGAATTTGCCCAAGTTCATCTTTCTCTTGAAGAAGCTGCTGTGTTTGTACACCTTAAGGTTTTATGACCAAGGAGTTTCGTGATCTTCATTGTGTGATGAACTGAAGAACTTTGCAGCCAACATCTTTCTCAAGTTGGTGATCAAGTCACGTACTTAGATCCGCGCATCTATTGGTTAGTCACGTACTGGAAGCTGTGCATTGAAAAAGAGAGATTGTTACTATAGAATAAGTCCAATTGGGGATTGGGGTAAGGGTTCAACTGTAAGTTGGTATAAGGTATTGGGATTCCTTTACTTGTAACTGCTTGTTTTGATAATAGTGGATTCTCGGGAGTGGTGACCTTAAAATCACCCGGTGGAGTTTTTGCTGTGTAAAATTTTCCCATTCATAAACAAATCACCGTGTCAATTTAATTTCCGCTGCACTTTAGTTTATTGGTGATTTGTTTGTGCTACCACGCGCCTTGCATGTTAATTAACTTAATTAATTCACTTGGGAAAATTAATTGGTTAATTTATCACAAGGGGTCAATACATTCTTGACCTATCAAGTGGCATCAAAAGCAGGCACACTCTGATTACATTTTAATATTTGCTGTGTGATCCATTAACCCCTATTATCATGGCTGCTACTGGCTTGAAGAGATATTTTCTTTCAAATACATCTTGTTTTTCTAATCTCTACTTGTTTGAGTGTTTCAGAAAATGCAAGTCTAAAAGTTATTTGAATTCTATTATGATGACTATCAGAAAAGATCTCAGCTTGACAAAGAAGAAACTAGACTGTCTTAGAATGAAAATGTGCAAAGGAGTTTGTTTGAGAATAGTGAAAGTTAGAGGTTTAGTTCATAAAAGGCAGATGAGAGAAAACACCATTCCTACTGATCTGTCATCTAAGCACGAAGTGTGCTTCATGATGAAGTCCTCATTTAAGGTTATGGACACGTGTTTGTGGTACCTTGACAGTTGTTGCTTAAGACACATGACTAGAAACGGATCTCTCTTCAAGGTTTTTGAGTCTAAGAAAGGTGGTAATGTCACTTTTGGTGATAGGAGCAAATCACAGATTAAAGGAAAGGGAATCATCTTTCTACCTGGACTGCCAGACATTGCAAATATTCTATATGTAGAAGGTCTGAAAGTATACCTATTGAGCATAAGTCAAATATGCGATCAAGACTTCATGGTACTATTCTCAAAGGGAAAATGCCTTGTCATGGATGAGTCTGGAAAGAAACTCACAAGTGGCGTTCGCACTCTAGACAATTGTTATGGCTTGGTTCCTGATGCTGATATTGTGTGTAATAGTATTCATTTACCTAATGAAGACCTGTGGTACCAAAGGATGGGACATGCTAGTTACAAACATCTTTCAATTGTATCTAAGCATGAGTTAGTTTTGAGGATATCAAAGTTCAGTACAGTGAGCAATGTGGTGTGTGGACCATGTCAGCTTAGGAAACATATGAAAGCTAAACATTCGGGCACTCAGACAACTGCTACATCCAGACCATTGGAGCTTCTACATCTGGATCTTATGGGTCCAACTAAAACCAAGTCTCTTGGTGGAAAGAGATACATCATGGTTGTGGTAAATGACTTCACTGCTTACATTTGGGTCATCCTCCTACGATCCAAGTCTGATGCTCCTGAGCACATTGAAGCCTTGTGCACAAGATTGCAAAATGAGAAGAGCCTAAAAATTGATTGAATTCGAAGTGATCATGGTAAGGAATTCGAGAACTCATATATGGAGTCCTTTTGCATGAGATCATGTATATCTCAAGAATTTTTTGCTCCTATTACTCCTCAACAGAATGAAGTAGTAGAAAGGAAGAATAGGGTTATTTAAGAGATGGCTAGAGCCATGTTGCACAACAAAGACGTTGCTAGAAACTTGTGAGGAGAAACCGTTAACACTGCATGTCATATGGTAAATAGGGTGTATTTTAGACCCAGCATCAAGAAGACTCCATATGAGTTATGGAAAGGAAGAAAGCCAAATGTGAAGTATTTCAGAATTTTTGGAAGTACTTGTTTCATTCTCAAGGATAGAGAGAATGTAGGGAAATTTGACTCCTGAAGCGATGAAGGAATATTTCTGGGATACTCCTCTACAAGCAAGGCTTATCGGGTATACAACAAAAGAACCATGAAGGTAATGGAAACAGTAAATGTTGTTATTCATGAATCTTCAGATTCTGGTTCTGAGAAATTTAGTGAGGAAATCTCCAAAAGAGATTCTTCCTCCTGAGCCTAGGGAAGTTCAAGAAAATGTTGAATAAGAGCTCGCATCCCCTAGTACTCCCGATACTCCAAGTGTTGTAGAAGATTCAGCAGACATATCTACTTCACTCGATTTTGAAACCCATGAAAAGAAAGGACCTTCCTCCAGGATCAAATTGAATTATCCTCCTGAAGTTATTGTGGGAAACATGAATGAACTTACACTGAGGAAGCGTACAGATGATAAATACGTTGCTAACTTTAGGAGATTCTGGCATTTTACCCTTTTTTTTTGGCAATATGCCCCTATTTTCAAACTATACAGGGGCGTGCCCCTATTTCGATACTCGATTACCTTAAAATCGAGTTTCATTTAAATACTAGATTTGTAGAAAATCGAGTTATGCCTGATCAAACTTAAAAAAAAAAAAAAAAAAATGCATGGAACTCGAGTTCCTGGAAATCGAGTTCCATGCAAAAAAAATTTTAGTGTGATCGCCCTATACAAGGTTCAGGGAGCCCTATAGTGGCGTTTTTAAGCCTTATAGTGACGTTTTAAAGCCCTATAGTGGCGTTTTAAAGCCATATAGTGACGTTTTAAAGCCCTATAGTGGCGTTTTCCTGCAAATTTTTTTTTCTAAGGTGATTGTCCCATGGCCGGTTCAGGGAGCCCTAGAGTGGCGTTTTTAAGCCCTATAGTGACGTTTTTATTCCTTATAGTGGCATTTTGGAACTTGATCTCCATAAAATCGAGTTATATGCATTTTTTTTTTTTTTTTTTTTTTTTTTTTTTTTAAGTTTGATTGGGCATAACTTGATTTTAAACCAATCAAGTTTTTCATTGAAACTTGATTTTAAGGTAATCGAGTTTCGAAACAGGGACACACACCTATATAGTTTGAAAATATGGGCATATTGCCAAATAAAAAAAAAGGGTAAAATGCTAGAATGTCCGCTAACTTTATGTCTTATTCTTATTACTTGTCGTAGGTTTAACCCGCTAAAGTTGAGAAAGCTCTTCAGGATGAAAGTTGGGTTAAAGCTATGCATGATGAATTATTTCAGTTTCAGAGGAATGATGTTTGGACTGCAGTACCTAGACCAGAGGGTGAGCACATCATTGGCACAAAGTGGATATTTTGCAATAAGATTGATGATGAGGGTAATGTGATCCACAACAAGGCTCATCTTGTAGCTCAAGGATATTCTCAGATGGAAGGAGTAAACTATGATGAGACATTTACCCCAGTAGCTCACATGGAGTCCATCAGAATTCTCCTAGTCTTAGCATGTCACTTGAAGTTCAAGCTATACCAAATGGACGTAAAGATTGTTTTCTTAATGGATTCCTTAAAGAAGATGTCTATGTGGCTCAAACAAAAGGATTCTTTGATCCACACTTTCCGGATCATGTGTTGTACCTCAAGAAGGCACTTTATGGTTTAAAGCAAGCCTTTAGAGTTTGGTATGATCGTTTCACACAATATTTGGTGTCACATGGGTTCATAAGAGGAAAGGCTGATCAAACTCTCTTCATTAAAAGGGAAGATGGCGAGTTGATAGTTGCTTAAGTCTATGTTGATGATATCATCTTTGGGTTAACTAACGATGAACTTGCTCATAGTTTCTCAAAACTTATGCAAGGAGAGTTTGAGATGAGCATGATTGGAGAGCTGATTCACTTCCTTGGCTTGCAGATTCGTCAACAAGATTCAGGTATATTTCTATCTCAATCTAAATATGCAAGAAATCTTGTGAAAAAGTTTGGTTTGGAATTTGCTAGTTCTGTTAGAACCCCTATGAGCCCAAATGTTAAACTCACTATTGACTTGTTAGGTAATAGTGTAGATTCATCTCTTTATAGAAGCATGATAGGTAGTATTCTTTACCTTACTGCTAGTAGACCTAACATTGGTTATAGTGTGGGAGTGTGTGCTAGATATCAGGCTAATCCCAAAGAGTCTCATATGATTGCTTTGAAAAGACACAAATGATGTCTTAGCTGGGTATTTTGACACTGATTGGGCTGGGAATGCTGATGTTAGAAAGAGTACATCGGGGGGTTGTTTCTATGTGGGTAATAATCTTGTCTCCTGGATGAGCAAAATGCAGAATTCCATCTCATTATCCACTGCAGAGGCTGAGTACATCGTTGCTGGTAGTTGTTGCACCCAATTTCTATGGATGCAAAAACTTCTCCATGATTACGGTATTTGTCAAGAACATCTTACTATCTACTGTGACAATACTAGTGCCATCAACATCTCTAAGAACCCAATTCAACATTCTCGAACCAAACACGTAGAGATTCGCCATCACTTCATTTGAGAGCTTTGTCACGATGGTACGCACACTCTTGAATTCATTCACACTGATGACCAGAAGGCTGACTTGTTCACCAAACCTCTTGATAGCAAACGGTTTGAATTCCTTCACCAAAACATTGGTGTTATCTCCATGGATTGATCTTTTCTTCTCCTCCTTCCTCATGCATTTACATCTAGTTTTATGCATTGCTTTGTTTAACATGTTTTTGTTTTTTTATTTTTTCAGTTTTGCTTTATTTTTTTTTCATATAAAAAAAATTAGAAAAAAAAATATATAAAAACAGTGTGTGTTTATGTACATTGGTACTTGTGTACCTTAGATGGCCATTGAAACAAAGTTTTCTAAACTTTGTATCTATTGTAACTTAGATGAGCATCTCTATGCACAACTAAGCAAGTGAGCTTTGTGGCTTGTGTTTGTGATGAGTAAGGTTAAGTAATCTCTTATACTTAAACATTCGTATTACTCTTTTTGACGGGAAGGACTAAAAAATCCTAAGAGAAAGACATAAATAACCATCTCACCACTGTTGTCCGCCAATCATGATATGACATTTGTATGCTTCGGCAAAGCAAAAATGGAATGTCAAATGCTTAACATCATTGGTATTTCTTTTCTATCTCTTATATGCCCATGCATGATTTGCTTAAAAAAAAATGCAAAGAAAAATAAAAGGAAAAAGATCAAAATACTTTATATATGATTGCAAACTTGTATTTTAGGAGATATGAGAGTTATAGGATGTACCTCGAAGGTGATAGTCCCCATCAAACAATTATGATTGTGTGTGAGTTAAGGTGATTTTCTCATATCTCAAATTGTCGTAACATGTAGACACTTATGCAATCTTGCAATGTTTTTCACACACTACATGCAAAATTCTTTGCTACTGTTGATACATGTGAAGGTACAATGTGATTTGGTATCACAAGGAATACTTGTGTAAATGTATGCTCACTAAACTGTCTTAACTTGTTTTTGAAATATAAAATTGGTTAGACATGTTTAGTGTGTGTGTGTGTGTGTGTGTGTGTTTTGGATCTATGTGCTTAACATTTTTCTTGTTGAGAAATGATTTTGAGAGCTTAAAATTTTGTTTGGATTTTTGGTTGTATAGCATGCTTGATTGCATTCATATTTGTGTTTTTCTCTTCTTGAAAAACTGTTTTTAAGCAATCTCGACAGCTGCTGGACACCTCTCAACAGCTAAGCTATCTATCGAAACCCTTCAGTTGCTTTTTATTGCATTCTCGATAGCTTCTTGATAGCTGCTTGATCCATCGAGATACCTTCTGTTTGCTCGATAGCTTCTCAACAGCTTCCTCAATCCATCGAGCTTCCTTCACTGTGGACACTTCTCAATAGATCCAGATAGCTCTTCGACAGCTGAAAAGTGCCTTTTTAATTCTCGACACATCTCGATTTATCGAGATTTATGAAGTTTTTATATAAAAATCTATGCCCTATTGCTAGTCTTAAGCAGTAACAGTCTATTTCTTTCAAAATGATATCTTAAGTTGTGTCCAAGTGATTAAAAAATTAGTTTTGGTTAGGTGGACATACAATTGGCGCTGGGCATTGAAATCTCTTCAGCCAAAGGCTATACAATTTCACAGCAGGAAAACATGATGTAGATCCTTCTCAAAACTCGACCTATGCTGCTTTCTTGAAAACCCAATGCAAAAGCCTCTTAAACAAAATAACTATCATACCAATGGATCCTGGAAGCCCCCTATCCTTTGACAATAACTACTTCAAAAACTTGAAGATGAATCAAGGTCTTTTCCAATCTGATGCTGCACTTTTAACCAACAATGAAGCTACCAATACTGTCGATGAGCTGCTTGACTCTCAAGATTTTTTCATGGAGTTTGGTCAATCAATGAAGAGGATGGGAGCCATTGAGGTGCTTACAGGAAGTTCGGGAGAGATTAGGAAGAAGTGTAATGTGGTTAATTCTTGAGAGTTAGTTGGTTTATAAATGTGACAAATAAGTTGTTTTTTTTTTTTTTTTTTACTTTTTCTGTCATTATGAATAATTTATAAAAATCAGTTCTCTTAAAAATTTATTTATTTATTTTGGAGGATAAATAGAGGGTATGCATAGATTAGGAACTAATAAGTCTGTTACATAACATACCAGCTTTATCAAAAGTTACAAGTTTTTCCACCACAGGCAGTGGTTCCAAAAATATTACAAAAGAGGAGATAATTCCCAATCTATGTTTTGCCAATGCATCAGCAAATTGGTTAGTTTCGCGGTAAACATGATCAATCCACTTATTGAGGATAGCTTTCAATAGGTTCCAAATAGAGGTTCCATTAATAACTTATGACTTAATCTAATATTCTTTTTTTTATTAATGCATACACATGTGAATGTATATAATTATGTAGTTTGATTTTTTCTTTACTTAGTTTATCAATATCATAATTCAACCTCCTAATTAAATAAAAATATGACCGACTCTTCCCCTATTTAATTTTATCATCTATGTCCACGTTGCATTCAATAGTAGATTTTTTTTAGGTAGGTTTTTTTTAGGGGATTCTGCTAAGTTCATTCCCTTCACCAAGTGACCTAGTTATGGGAGGGCAGTTGTTTTATTAAAGGAAAATTCGATTAGTACATTAAATAATACATATTCTAGATAGCACCCAAAAAAAAAAAAGAGGAAAAGTTAACGAATGTCTGAAAGGCATTAGGTTAGAAAATATTTTTTTCAACTTTTTATGGGAAAAGAAAAAAGTAATTAAAATTTTGACAACTTTTTTTATATTTCTCATAAAGGTGGTATAAAATTTTTTCAAAAATTGTTCATTAACAAATACTTTAAGAGCACCCATTAACTGGACCCATATACACTTATTCTAGAAATCTAATGGAAGCAAAGAACAATATATCTATTGACTATTGGGGCAACAAAATGAAAACTAATCTTACTGATGGCATCCCATTTTCTAAGCACACATTTGTTAGTCTCCTTGTAATTACTGTGTTCAATTGAATTCTGCTGAAAGGCGGTTAGAAATTAGAACTCCAGAATGGTACTGTATTATTCACTAGTATGATTTAACTGTTTGTTGCTCAATAACAATAAATGTCTGCTTTTTGGTCTTGGCTAATTGAAAGACATTCTTAATTTCTTATAGGATGTGAAATTTTGGATGCCAGAGTGTTGAACTTGAAAATAACAATAACAATAGTGTTGAACTTGACAAAAATTAGTTTTTGTTTTTAATTTTTGCTTCCTAGGCCTGCACAATCTAAAGGTAAGATTATCCATGGACCATGTGAATTATTTAAACAAGTTATATAACTTATTTAGTTGTCATGTGACTAAAACTACGCATGAATGTGGTCTTTTTAATAGTCATGTAGTGGATTGGAGTAAAATTCTTCTAAATTGGTTTAAAGGAAAACTTTTTCCATAAAGGTAATATTTGTTTCTTTTTTTATTTTTTATGGTTCAATAAATAAGAGAGGCGATTTGAACTCTGAATATAGACACTAGCATGTGTCAAACACTTAATATATGAGGCTTTCTTGTTAATATTTGCTTTCTAAAGTACTGATTATGCTGACTTGCCAAATTGTTTGGTGCTGTTCTCCACCTCCACAAGGTTTGAAAGCAAAATTCACTTATTAGCTGATCATTATTGAGGTTAATACGATGGATTGAGAATCACATCTTATTTGTGTGTACTTTAATAATATAGCATTATTAATTTTATCAACAGTTTTGAATGTTCAAAATGTGTGTAAAACAAAATGAACGTTTAGATCCCAAATTACAAATTATAAATTCAAGCTTATAATCAAATAATAAATGTGCAGAACATGAACATAAGCTAAAAAAAAATTGATAAACAATCTAAACCATAAATAATCACATCCATAGCAGTAATTAAATGGCAAAGATAAAGGGAAGAGAGATGCAAACACAAGGACAACACTCGATGTGTTATCGAAGAGGAAACCGAAGCCCTCGGCGTAAAACCTCTCCGCCGCCCTCCAAGCGGTCAATAATCCACTAGAAAATGTAGTTGGGATACGTGAACATCAATAGACCCTCCAAGCCTAATCTACCCAGTGTACCTAAGCCCTCCAAGCTTCTTGCTCCAACGAGGTTACGCCAAACTTATATCTTTTCTAGCTTACCGGATTCTGGTATAGCCCATAGCATCAACCAATATGAATTGATCCTTTCCTAACTGCTTCCCAAAGCACCAAAAAGCTTTCTCACAAATGTGGGTATGGTGAGAAAAGGATTTGGCTAAGAACCTCTTAAGGATGTTACAATGGAGAGGGTGAGAGTAGAGGAATTTGAAAAGTCTCTTAGGTGAAGACTGTGGATGAATCAATCTTGTTTTTCTCTAGGGTTTCTCTCTTAAAATTCTCTTTGGAAGCTCTCTTTATTTTGTGGGAATAAGGGTCTATATATAGTGGTATGTGTTTGGAATGCAAAGAGTTAGTTTTTCCAAAACAGAGCTAGCTGGCGGCTTGGCCTCGCAACTGGACTGAGTCGCGAGTTCAAGTCACAAGCTAACAGAACAGCCAGGCTAGACTTTTTGTCTTGTAGTGCTCCAGCTGGCGTGACTGTTCATCTTTTTTGCATGCTTCACTCGTGTACTACAGTTGGTAGCTTGCCAATCGTGAGTCCCAGCCGCGAGTCTCTGCATCCTTGCATAATCTTGAGCATTTCTTTACACACTCTCACACACTACCCTTACATGATTCCCACATAAATACAGGGTTTTTAAATGCTGAATTACAAGAAAATTTGGCACGGAATAAAGCCAACAAAATGGTTGATTAAATTCAACCTTACAATCTCCCCTTTTGGCTATTCCGTGACAAAACCTTACAACAAACTCTAGACTTAACACGTGAGTTGGGAACAGTTGAACAAAACTCACTCACATCTAACTCTAGAATCTGTGAAGCTCTTTAACTATAAGAATAAGTATCTCCTGAAACACAACAACACAATAAGAATATTGTATGCAGAAAACTTGTAATGTATATGGAGCAAGCACAATACGATCAAGCAAAAATGGACTTAAGCAATAAAGCATGGCTTGACAAAAAATGAACAACCACTATAAATAGTGATCACAATGCTCATTCACACATGGAATGAACATCTGGACATGCAAGCTAATAAGCTCATTTGCAAAGTATCATTTGCATGTCCAACACTCAACCAATGCAACAACACTAGGTAATTGCATTAAGGATAAAAATCCAACAAAGGGCACAAGAGTGTTGTACTGAAGAAAATGCATGACATTTAACAACAAGTTCTTAAGCTACAAAGCATGGGTACAAAAACCTAAAAGCTTACAAAAGCAAATGGTTACAAATGTACCATACATATACTAACTGAATAACATCATATATTACCAAAACAAATCCATGAGTTTACCAAAACATTAACCATAGTGTATCAAACTCAAAATAAAAGCAAAGCATTATCCAAAACATAATACCATAACCATAAACATAAAATAAGATTGAAACATAAACTAGATAAACACTGTTTTTGGTTGCTCCCCCTCAAAATGGCACTCCCCCTCAAGAGCTGCTTCACAAAAATTCTCCCATTTTTTGACTGGAATGGCCAAAGGGTCACTGCTAGGTGTTGATGCTATCAAACTTGGCTAAAAGTATATTGAGCTGCTCCAGAATTGCTGCCATCTTGTTAGTATGCTCATTCTGGACCTCTCGGAGTCCATCAATCCTCTCCATGTTCCTTTGACTAGATATAATCAGAGTTCCTAGTGATCGATATATATATATATATTTATAGGAAAAAAAATTACGAGTAATGTTATCGTCACAAACTAATATCTTACAACATTTTTACAAAATTGTTGATATGACCAACTTCTTATTGGTTTTCATCTAAGCCCACCATTACAAGGAAGTCAATTTCATACCAGAGTTTGTACCAATTTAGCCAGTGGAATGAAATATTTTGGTATTAGTTAGTACCGATGTACCGTTTCGAGATTACCGTTATTTTATAAAGAGTTCAAATTTGGTAACAATGGAGTGAAAACTCATGTTAGTAAAAGTCAAAGTGCACACAATTTATTAAAAGTATTTATAAATTATAAAACATCTCATTTAAATATCTTTTTTTAAAAAAACAAAAAACTCATTTAAATATCTTTGATCCTTAAGTTTGAGTTAAAATGCTATCTTTTAAAATTCATTATACATTGATATTATCATTAATAATACAAAGTTTTTTTTTTTAGATGACACATGGTAGTAGGTTTTCTTATTTATTTATTATTATAATAAATTCATTAGATATTAATATATTTGGTGTACCATTTTTGAAGATAAAAATAAAATACATGAATTAAAAATAAATAAAATACTTAATAAAAGGAAGTTAAGTTAGAATTCATCCTTACGTGAGTGGATGTTAGACATGCAAAACAATAAAATATATATATATATATATAATTATTTTATTCAAATGAAGTTAAGTTAGAATTCAACCTCACGTGATTGGATGTTAGACACGCAAAACAATAAAACAATATAAAATTATTTTATTCAAATGAAGTTAAGTTAGAATTCATCCTCACATTACTGGATGTTAGACACGCAAAACAATAAAAAAAATATAAATTATTTTATTCAATTAAATTAATAATAAAGGGGTTGAAGTTGGAACTTGGAAATTATTAGAGCTTTCGCACTAGGCATGCTAAATGGCATATGTAGGAAAATTTTACCATTTTCACACAAAAACTAAGCTTCATTCGAACTTCTAAAAATAAACTATTGCAAAAAAAATTTGCAATAGTGCTACAGTGCAATAATAGTTTTTAATACTCTCTCTCCTCCTTTTTAACCTTGAATTTTCTCTCTCCTATCTCATTATTTCTCTTCTTTTCTCTCTCTTCCTTCTCTTTTTCTCATCTGCTCTCTGCTCTCTTTAGACCTAAGGCCCCGTGCTCTCTCCGATTACCCTTTCTCTCTCTCATCTGGTGGTTGTGGGTTTATCTATCCCTCTCTTCAGTGGTGGTGGTTTGTGATTGACGTGGGCGTGGGTCGGCGTGGTTTTTGACGACGGTGCGTCGTGGGTTTTGACAATAGTGGAGATCAGCGTAGGTTTTGACGAGATCGGTGTGGGTGTTGACAACGGTGGAGATCAGTGGTTGGCAAGATTGGCGTGGCAGAGATCAGCGGGTGGCGAGATCGGTGGATCGGGCTTTGATTTTGATATGAATTTTGAGTTTTGATTTTGCTATTGATTTTGGCTAGATGGCGAGACTAGGCTTTGATTTTGCTCAGAGAGAGTGACACTGATGGTGGATTGGTATTTTGTTGGGATTGTGGCGGGTTTGGGGTCATAGTGGTGGATGTTTGGAGGTGGTGTGGTGAAAGGATGGTTTTTGTGCGGTGAGAGTGATAGAGAGACAGAAATTAGAAAGGAGAGAGATATAATTTGTTTATTATTTGATTGTATAATTTATATTATTTTAATTTGTGGTATTGTAAAATAAAAGTTGGGATGCTAGGTGTATTGTAAAATGGTATTGTATAATTGATAAAGTAGCTTTTTGGGATGGTAAAATAGGATAGGATGGCATTTCTTGATACGAATGCTCTTAGTAGTAAAAGTTGGGTAAAATTGTGCACATAAACAAAAAGGACAAAACAAGGGAAATTTAAAGACCAAACTAAAACAAAACAAAAGCCAAGAAAGAGGTTCTAGGTTATTTAATGAAGAAGATGAAGAAGTGGGAGGAGATGGAGACCAGCGAAATGGGACTTTGGCAATGTGGCGGTGATTTTCTGGCTGCGATAGTAGCATAGTGAGAGACCGTAAGCTAATATGTTACTAAAAGAGGGGAGAGAGATATTGGATCTGAAAAATTTTCTTTCTTTTTGATCTGAAAATCATGTTTCGGTCCGGTATGATTTTTCTAGCCGAAATGTGATATTTTGTTCGGTATAGCCGGAACAACCCAGAATAACCGAAATTTTAACCGAAACAAAACACAAGTGTTTCGATACCGTTTTAAGCTCTGGTAGGGAAAATATTAGCCATATCAGCAGTACGGTATTGATTCCATTACACCATTAACATTATTTTTTCATTTATTAATAATTACCTACCATATCAGCCATTTGTAAAAAATTCTGTATTTCTAGCATTACTAAAAAATTATATATATATATATATATATATATTTATTTATTTATTTATTTATTTATTTAAGCAAACAATTTGATTGCACCAAAAAGTTAGTTGTAGTACATGTTTTTTTTTTTTTTTTTGAGAAAGTTGTAGTACATGTTCTTAGAGCATCAACAAACTTTCTCATAAGCCTAATGAAATTTGAACAATAAAATAAAACTAATCAACCCATAACCAAAAAAAAAAAAATGTAGAACGCCGATCTCCACTTCTCTGCCAGTGATCTATGTGTGTATGAGAGAGAATTTGTTTGTGTGAGATAGAGGGAGAGAAATTTGTGTGTGTGTGTGTGTGTGTGTATAAGAGAAAGAGAAAGAATGAGAGAAGGACAAGTGGAGATATGTTCTGGAGTATGAAGCTTAAGAACTAGAAAAACAAAAAGTCAAAAAAAGTGTGAAGGTAGATATAGGGGTAGGTGTACATGTGTGGAGGAGAAAAAAGGAAAGAGAAAAAAAGAAAGAAAAAACGTATGGATGAAACAAAAACTAAAGAAAGAAATGAAAAATAATATAAGAAATAAGAAGTCAAAAATGAGTAACATTACTACGATATTTTCACAATAAATTTTAAGTGATAGATTGTTATTATTTGATATTGGTGAGTAAAAAAAACAATTTAAATGATGGGTTCAAATTAGAATTAGTAACAACTTACCATATAAGATTTTGTTGTGAAAATATTGCGAAAAAATGTTATAGACACAACATTTCTCATTAAAATATATATATATATATATATATATATATATATATATGTATATATATAATTATTAATGTTGTTTGGAATTTGAAAAATATAGATGAATTAAGAAATATTATAAAAAGAATTAAGAAATAATGAAGAAATAATATTTTAATGGAATAGAGAGTAGTTATTGGTAAATAAAAATGTGGTGTTAATGGTAGGCTTAGATGAAAACTAATAAAAAGCTAGCCACATCTATAGTTTATAAAAATGTTGTAAAATAATTTGTGACTGTAGCATTACTCATAAAAATAAAAGTCCCTTAAGAAATATTACCATTTGAGAAATTTGATTATTGAAAATTTTGAAGAAGTTTTTTTTTTTTTTTTTTTTTTTAAATTTTTAAACATACTTGTTAAAATTTTTAAAAATATAGCTGTTGGGAATAAATATAGGAAGAATAAATGATGATTAAAAAAGAATAAAGAATGAATGAAGAAATAATATTTAAATGAGATGGAGAAAATGCTAGAGAATTTGTTGGAAAGTGTATTTGAAAAAGTAGGTAGGTAAAAGCTAAATGTCACTGTTCAATGTCCAAACAGTACAAAAATTTAGATAAGCTACTGGAAATGCCTTTAGCTATTTAAATCTATTAAACATGGAAGCGAAACAGTGTAATATGGACATTAACTAAAAAGTCATACGTATTAAACCGTGCAAGCATGAATATATCTTAGGCATTAACTAAAAAGTCAATACAAAATAATATGGATTTAGTCACATTTGATCTTTTTCATCAGCTAAATTCAACCTTAACACAATTACTTGGTCCAACCACCAATTCATCTCGGACAGCCTAGCTTGAGCAACCAAGCAAAGGCTGTGATGATTTCTTCTTAACCTACCCAAAGACCAATCAAATCATTAATTAATCATAAATATTAAACCGTGTAAGCATGAATATATCTTGGTCATTGACTAAAAAGTCAATACAAGATAATATGGATTTAGTCACATTTGATCTTTTTCATTTACTAAATTCAACCTTAACACGGTTCCTCGATCTAGCCACCAATCCATCTCGGATAGCCCAGCTTGAGCAACCAAGCAAAGGCGGTGATGATTTCTTCTTAATCTACCCAAAGACCAATCAACTCATTAATTAATCATAAATATTAAACCGTGTAAGCATGAATATATCTTGGGCATTAACTAAAAAGTCAATACAAAATAATATGGATTTAGTGACATTTTATCTTTTTCATCGGCTAAATTCAACCTTAACACGGTTACTCGATCCAGCCACCAATCCATCTCGGACAGCCCAGCTTAAGTAATGAAGCAAAGGCGGTGATATTTCATCTTAACCTATCCAAATAAACTCATTAATTAATCATATATATTAAACCGTGTAAGCATGAATATATCTTGGGCATTAACTAAAAAGTCAATACAAAATAATATGGATTTAGTCACATTTGATCTTTTTCATTAGCTGAATTCAACCTTAACACGGTTACTCGATCCAGCCACCAATCCATCTCGAATAGCCTAGCTTGAGCAACCAAGCAAAGGCGGTGATGATTTCTTCTTAATCTACCCAAAGACCAATCAACTCATTAATTAATCATAAATATTAAACCATGTAAGCATGAATATATCTTGGGCATTAACTAAAAATTCAATACAAAATAATATGGATTTAGTCACATTTGATCTTTTTCATCAGCTGAATTCAACCTTAACATGGTTACTCGATCCAGCCACCAATCCATCTCGGACAGCCCAGCTTGAGCAACGAAGCAAAGGCGGTGATGATGTCATCTTAACCTACCCAAACACTAATCAACTCATTAATTAATCATATATATTAAACTGTGTAAGCATGAATATATCTTGGGCATTAACTAAAAATTCAATACAAAATAATGTGCATTTAGTCACATTTGATCTTTTTCATCAGCTGAATTCAACCTTAACACGGCTACTCGTTCCAGCCACCAATCCATCTCGAACAACCTAGCTTGAGCAACCAAGCAAAGGTGATGATGATTTCATCTTAACCTACCCAAACACCAATCAACTAATTAATTAATCATATATATTAAAAAAATCATGTCAATAATTACAACTGTCCATGATGACAAAGATTTAGAAAAATAGCCATAAAAAGATCTTGCATAAATGAAAGAAAAACAACATAGATGTGATATTTAAATCGCGGAAAATATTTCTTTATTTCAAAATAATATTTACTAAATTAATCATTGGATGTTCATTGATGAGCGCTACATCAATGGCCATACATAAATTTTTTTTTGGTATGTGTCTGTTGTCCACATCGGCTGTACGACTAATTAATTGAATAATGTATCATAAAAGATAGCAAATTAAGTCTAAAAAACTTATCAACAAGGTTAGGTATTGGCTTTAATCTGAAAAGTTGTATGCTTCCTACTATGTCAAAAAAGTTCTTATTAGTATATAAGACCCATCATGGGAGAAATAGTCAGATTTGAATATCAAAAAGTCTCATATTAAGCATAAGAGCACTCATATTAGTTAATGTATAATATTATAAGGGGTAAATTATGCTCATTAAACTTCAAAAAGTCATCCACATCAATCTATGTAAACTTTTGTAAATTTGAATTGTTCCTACATAATCTTGTAAATATACACTATTATTATTAATATACAAATCTAATTTTTAATACTTTTTTACTCATATTGTTAGGACATATGTGTTTCACATGTTAGGAACATATGTCATTATTTTATGTAATTGGCTAATCTTTTGACAAAACGCACTTTACTTGTAATTGGGTAGATCTAATAATGTTGAAACTGAGAACAATGAAGTTAAAAATGAATTAGCTAGTGAGATCATAGATAAGGGTAAGTCTATCTCAGGAGCACCCCTTAAACTTACCAAGAAAGAGACTAAAAACCCTAGGGCTAAGAAGGGTAACTCTTAAAAGCCAAAACAGAAAAAGCAGCATTTTTGTCATCACTGTGGCGTAGCTGGACATACTCGACCTAATTGCTACAAGTGGCTAGCCACTCAAAAGAGCAATAGCATGATCGCATCAGGAGCTCAGAGTCAGCTTCCATCCTCTCTTGCTCCTTTTAGAGATCTTCTCAAAGCCCTCATGTTCCTTTCGAACTTGAACGATTTTAACTCTTCCCCTTCACCACCGGACTAAGGATTTGCTATACAGAAAGGTTTTTCCAAGGTGTGGAAGGAAAAGGCTCCAAGTGATTCTATCACTTCTTCTCTCTCTCATTTTCTTGTTTTTGTTTTTGCATTACTTGTGTGTTTTGTTTTTGTTTTGTTTTGTTCTTCTTTTTGTTTTTTGTTTTTTGTTTTTTTTTAGTCTATCTAGTCTTATGCTTTGCATTGTTTTATTTAACATGTTTTTGTTTGGTTTTTTTTTCAGTTTTGCTTTATTTTGTTTTTCATATAAAAGTAAAAAAAAAATTTGAAAAATACAAAAACAGTGTGTGTTTGTGTACATTGGTACTTGTGTACCTTGGATGACCATTAAAACAAAGCTTTCTAAACTTTGTATCTCTTGTAGCTTAGATAAGCATCTCTATGCATAACTAAGCAAGTGAGCTTTGTGGCTCTTGTTTGTGATGAGTAAGATTAAATAATCTCTTGTACTTAACACTCATATCACTCTTTTTGACGGGAAGGACTAGAAAATCCTAGAGAAAAGTACAAATAACAATCTCACCACTACTGCCCGTCAATCATGAAATGACATCTAGCATAGCAAAAGTGCAATGTCAATGACATCTGTATGCTTGGGCATAGTAAAAGTGCAATGTCAAATGCTTAACATCATTGAGTATTTCTTTTCTCTCTCTTATATGCCCATGTATGATTTGCTTAAAAGAATATATATATATATATATATGCAAAGAAAAATAAAAAGAAAAAAGAATAAATATGCTTTATATATGATTGCAAGCGTGTAGTCCAGGAGATGTGAGAGTTATAGGATGTACCTCGAAGGTGATAGTCCCCGTCAAACAGTTGTGATTGTGTGTGAGTTAAAGTGATTTTCTCATATCTCAAATCGTCATAACATGTATACACTTATGCAATCTTGTGATGTCTTCACACACAACATGCAATATTCTTTGCTACTCTTGATACATGTGCAAGTACAATGTGATTTGGCCATCACAAGGAATACTTGTGTCTATGTATGCTCACTAAACTGTCTTAACTTGTTTTTGAAATATAAAATTGGTTAGACTTGTTTTGTGTGTGTGTGTGTGTGTGTGTGTGTGTGTGTGTGTGTGTGTGTGTGTGTGTGTGTGTGTGTTTTGGGATCATTATGCTTAACATTCTTTTGGTGAGAGATGATTTTGAGAGTTCAAAATGTTGTTTGAATCCTTGGTTGAGTTGCATGTTTGATTATGATGGAAATTTAGACTCCTTAAACCAACCAGATTAACCTAGTTAATTAGCCAAGTGATTAACTTAGTCAATTTATGCAAATCTAGGTTATCACAATCACACAATCATATCAAGAATATATAAAGCAGCAGAAAATAAATAACACAAGATATGATGACCTAGGAAACCACACGGTAAAAACCTGAGGAGGATTTGATCTAGCTATCCTCAAGGTAAACTTGAATCCACTATGCGAAAGAATCGAAGTTCATACAAAAGAACTTACAAGCTCCCCGCTTGACTTCCTAATGCTACCCACTAGTAGAACTTACTGACACGACCAGTGCAAGCTCCGAATCCACAGACTCCTTCTTTCTTGGATTCTCCAATCAGCTACAAGCTCCCCACTTGTTTTTCTTTAAGCTCCAATGGCAGCAACCGAGTTGATCATTAAGATGTTGAAGTAATCTCTACCTTAAAAACCCTAAGTTTTGTGTAAAGGAAAGCTCCTCTAGATCTCACAAGAGATTTACACAAAATTGAAAATATGAGCAACAATACAACTGAAGCAACTCTAAAAAACGTGGCTAGGGTTTTGCCTTATATACCTAGGGCAAAAACATAAAACCATAAACGTTTAATGAGGTAGGGCTGAGTTGGAAATTCTGCAAAAAAAACGATCTGGCCGACTTTCGATCGATCGAGCTAGGCCGAAAGTCACAAAGACTTCTGCAGCCACTCGATTCCAACTTTACAATAATTAATCAACTTTGAGCAAGTCTAAACAAGACTAAACATATTGTTTTGATCATGGTTTGCCAACATTATACATTAGAGTTCTAAATATATAAAATCCTAAATCTTTAGAACCTAACAAACTCCCCCTTTGGCAATCCGTGACAAAACACAAACTAAAAGTTCAAAGTGTACAAATAAAAAGCCCTTTACAAAAAGTAATGCTCATAAAATAAAATTCAATCCTAACTACTATCCATTAGTTGCAAGTGTAGACAGCAGCTCAATTGAATCAAACTGTATATTCTTGAAACACTTAACAAATGCATAAACGCATGTGTAACAGAAAAACAGTAAATCAACAGATATGTAAACTAACTCTCCCCCTAAGTTAGATACACCAAAAAAATATTCTTGAAAGTTCACACAACACATAATAAGGACATAGATCAATGAATAGCTCACAATATAAATCAATAAGCAGTGAACACATGAATCAAGAACCATTTATCAAAAATAATGTATCTCCCTTAACATGAATAGCCCAAAAATGATATCAAAAGAAAGCATACATGGTGAAGCACCTAGATACAATCTAATATCTCAACTAGCTCCAACAAAAACTCCCCCTAACAACAAAATCTCCTCTACAAGGCTCTCAAAACTACTCCCCCTTTTTGTGACAGAATGCCAAGAAACAATCACATGTCATCAAAAGGAGGTGGTGAAGGTGAACGAAGATGCGCCAAATCAGCTCTCAGAGTACGTATCTCATCAAGCAAGTCCACCAAAATCTAACCATGAGCCGCCTGAACGGTCATGACAGTCTCCAAGGTACGATGTACATCAAAGTCATCCGAAGGAGGTAGAGGAACAGCAACGGCAGCATCGCCAACAGGATCATGAACATCCTCACCAGCAGGACTTGTAGAAGAAGAAGGATGGGGTGCGGAACTAGAAGGCTCAGACCTAGGGTGTTTAGAGCCAGCTCGAAGATCAGCAATCCTCTGCCTAAGAAAAGACGCACCTATAGGTCCAATAACATGAACGGGCTCAGAAGAAGGGAAATCATCTAAACCAAGATGAAGCAAAATCCTATGAATAAAGATAGGATGGACAAGAGCATGAGATATAGATAAACTCCTATAAACTTCGTTCAAAGAACGAAGAAACAAGTGAGGAAAACTGATAGGAGCATCAGTAACAAGAGCATACAAAAACACACATCGCTCGAGAGGAATGGTGTGAAGATGAGAAATAGGCCACAAAGAATGACACGCTATACTAAAGAAAAGATAGATCGTCTCAGTAAGCTCAGCAGAGGTGATCCGAGGATCAGAACCCCACTGGATAGAAGACCCAGTGATGTAAGACATGACATCACTCAACACAGGAGACACATCATAAGGGTAAACAGGGTGACGTACCAAAGGTACCCTTAGAGCATCAGCCACTACTGTAGGAGTAATGACATACTCTACGCCTCGTATCCAACTCTTAACTAGAGTGTTGGAATCATAGACGCGGATAGAGATCTTCGAAAAGAACTTTCTAACCAGGGTAGCTGGAGGAGGAGGATTAGAAACATCCAACAAAGGTAACCAGCCCCTACGCTCAAAGTTTGCCCTAATGGCAGGATCAACCTCATCTAAGATAACAGAACCCTCAGCCCAAATTTTTCTCTGTAGGTTCAGCTTCTCAAAAATCTCTTGTTTTTTCTCACTCGGAAACCTCTCACGGTTAAAGGAAGGTGGGGGAGGAGAAAGAGAGGGAACAGATCTATGGGCTCTAGTCTTCCTAGGCATGATGCTAAGGAAATGATAGAGACACAAGGTACAACCAAAAGAACAAAACAAAAAAAAAAATCCAAAGGCAAACTGCAAATTAGCACAAAAATAGAATAAAAAGTCTATATATTGCATGAACAATTAAAATGTCATGATGCATGTTTTAATGCAATAAAAATTAGATTCAATTAAAGATGAGATTAACAAAATTGGCTTGAACATAGGGTTTCTAACAAAAACCCCAAAATTGAAGAACCACTTGGTGAAATTTTAAAAACAAATTAATGAATTGAGCATCACAGAACACAACACACAGATTATAATGCTCAATTACATCAAAACAACAAGCCAATTTCATCAATTTCAACCTAATTGAACAGAATCCCCAATTCGGATTCAATACAAGCCCTAGAATTTTCAATTTTTCACAAAACCCAAAATTGATCGAATTAAACCATCAATATACTGTTTATATCATGTCCCCACAAAAACCCATTGATCAATTTCACAAAATAGGGTTTGAATCAACAAAAATCCCAAAATTTATATAGTCCAAAAATTACCCTCAAATGCATGGATTTATGCATGAAAACATGAAAATAAATTCAAAACTTGAGGAGAGAGAAACCTTGCAAAGAAATCAAAAGAAAACGACAAAAAAATCTTTGTGGAGCCTTGCCGAGTCAAAGAGAGAAGAAAAGTTTGAAAAAGTTTTGAAAAAGTGACTTTGAACAAGTCAGATTTGAGTTTTTAAAAAACCTTTTCCACGATCTTCGATTGATCAAAAATTACATTCGATCGATCGAAGTGACCTGAGACTCATAAGAAAAATGAAGCTCATTTCGATCGATCGACAATTAAATTGGATCGATCGAAACAGGCAGAGGCTCACTAAATTTTGAGAAAATCACAAGTTTTGAAAAACAACAACCACATTTTGAAAACAACTCCTCAAAGCATTAAAATTGAAGAAACAAAATGCATGAGTATGAGATGTAATGGAATGCTTTTTTCAAAAAAAAATTAAATCCGAATTTCAATCATTCTCCCATTAAATTTCTCAAGCAACAAATATGTTGTGCACAATTCTCAAGATATTTTCAAACTTGGTTGGTCAGACCAAAAACACATACAAGAACATGTACAGTGTTTAACAAAGAGAACTTGTGAAGTGTGTGCAACTAGCAAAAGTTTGAGAGACATGTGAGGTGATATGTGAATAGCAATTAACACAAAGTCTACACAATTCATCACATAGAATTTAAAAGAGACTATCACCAAAAGAGTTATATCCTATAACTCTCACATCTCCTAGAACAAAAGCTTGCAATCATGTGAGTTTCTTAAATTTTTGCCTCTTAATTATGTGAATTGACATCAAGCCTAATAGTATACACTGGTTTTAATTAAGTGAATTGGCATCAAGCCTAATAGTACACACCAATTTTAATTATGAAAATTAACCGAGACTACACCTTATGTTTTTTTGTGCATGTGCTACACTTTCTCGAGCACAAAATCTTATGATATGCACTAAGGTGTTCATGATTGGCTAGTGAACAATGGTGAGATGGTTATTTATGCCTTTCTCAAAAGGATCAAGTCCGTCAGTCAAATAACATGTGACTTCAAGATTAAGACAAAGTGATAAATACCATAAACATCTTTCCCACACAACATGCACTACAAAGCTTTAACTAGTAAAGTGAAATGAATAAGCTCATCAAAGTTAAATAAGGTACACAAGACATGATATGTGTAAATAGATTGACCAACCTTGTTTTCAAAAACCAAGAAAAATAATGTCAAACATAGTTTTCTTCCTCTTATTTTTTTTTTTTATTTAATTTTTTTATTTTAAAGAGAAAACAAATAAATCCTAGAATGAAATGCATGAATGTAATGCAATGCAAGTCCTAGAAAAAAAACACAAAAACCAAAGAACAATGGTCACAGATGAATAAAGTAATGAAGCACAAGGACCATGTCAGAAAGACTCAGTTAGGTCGAGTCTTTTGCATCCAAAACCTTTTAGATGCACCACGAGCATTGGAGTTCTTATTCACATTCGTGTGATTCCCAACTCCAGGATTGGAATAAAGGTTTAACGCCTTTACCAATTCACCAATTAGTGCCATAGGATCTTGTGCTTGAGGCACAGGCACTTTTGGTTTGTTTGCTCTCTTAGCAACTTGAAGCTTGTAACAGTTATGACAAATGTGTCTAGACTTTCCACAATAATGACAAACCCAAACAGGTTTACCATGCATCTTGTCCTTAGATTGGGTAAACTCCTTAGGTTTAGATTTTCTTAAATCAACCCTAATCTTCTTAAGTGGTGAAACTTCTACAGATTTGACAACCTCACTCAAAGGGGGTTTAACAGTTTCACTCACAACCTCACTCACAGAAGGTTCAGAAGAAGATGAAGGAACAAAGATAGTGGAATGGGGTGCAGACATAGAGATACTCTCAACAAAACCTAAACCAGATTTGTCAGAAGGATACTTTTGAACACTCAACATTTGATCAAGTTTAGAACTAGCAGATCTAGCAACAGATAAATCAAGTTTTAATTTCTTCACTTTATCAATCAACATCATATTCTCAGTTTTCACATTGTTTAAAAAATCATTAGCATCAAACAATTTAACAAGTAAATTTTTCTTATCAAGCTCAAGAGATTCAATTTTCTTCAGGCCAAGTTCAACACTCATAGCATCCTTTGCAGCAACTTTGCAAAGTTTATTATAGGCTTCTTGAAGATCAGCATCCTCAGAGAGTTCCCCATCAAAAGGGTTCTCCTCAGCAAATATGCTTTCATTGACTACAGCAGTAGCCGTGAAAGCAATGAAGTTTCCATCCTCGTCACATCCAAACTCATCATCAGAAACCTCATTATCACTAAGGGTTACAGCCATAGCTTTGCCCTTAGACCTCAAGAATGTAGGACATTCAGATTTAACATGACCATACCCTTGACAGCAAAAACATTGAGAACCTAAAGAATTGCTGGAAGATTGACCTATTCTTTCTCTAGGTTTTTCAGTGTTGCTAACCTTAATGGGATCATTCTTCCTAAAATTTCTAGGTTCAGCAGTGTTTGTATTCCTTGCCCTTCTATTTGTATTCCTTAGAAAGTTTCTAAAATTTTTGGCAAGGTAAACTATCTCTGTAGCAGAGAGCTCATCATCAAATCCACTAGCATCAACATCATCAACAGACTTAAGAGCCATTGATTTGGATTTGTTAATTTTGGGTAGGTCTAACTCATAGGACTAAAGAGATCCTACAAGTTCATCCACAGGGATGGAGTCCACATCCTTGCTCTCAGTAATGGCAGTCACTTTGGGTCTAAAGTCTTCAGTTAAAGATCTAAGAATCTTCTTAACAATTTTAGGTTAATCATAGACTTCGCCCAAATTAAAAGCAGAATTAACAATATCATTCAGTTTGGTATAAAATTCATCAAAGGATTCATTATCAGACATCCTAATGCTTTCAAACCTAGAAGTTAATTGCTGCAACTTATTTATTTTGACAGCCTTTATGCCTTCATGCATAGTTTGGAGGATTTTCCAAGCAGTATGAACAACCTCAACATTTGAGATTCTCTTAAATTCCTCCACAGAAACAGCATTAAAGATGGCATTCATAGTTTTGCTATTAAATGCAGCTGCTTCTTTTTGAGAAGTTTGCCACTCACTCACAAGAGTAGTGGGCTTCTCCCATCCGTACTCAACAGAATTCCAAACCCTCTCATCAATGGATTTCAGGAATGCTTTCACTCGTACTTTCCAATAGGCATAGTTATTCCCATCAAAGTGAGGAGGAACAACAAGAGAGTGTCCATGCTCCATGACAATAGGGGTTAAGGATCAACTCAAAGATCAAAGGATCTACAACAAAAAGAGCTACCCGCTCTGATACCACTTGAAGGAAAATTTAGACCCCTTAAACCAACCAGATTAACCTAGTTAATTAGCCAAGTGATTAACTTAGTCAATTTATGCAAATCTAGGTTATCACAATCACACAATCATATCAAGAATATATAAAGCAGCAGAAAATAAATAACACAAGAAATGATGACCCAGGAAACCACACGGTAAAAACCTTGGGAGGATTTGACCTAGCTATCCTCAAGGTAAACTTGAATCCACTATGCGAAAGAATCAAAGTTCATACAAAAGGACTTACAAGCTCCCCGCTTGACTTCCTAATGCTACCCCCAGTAGAACTTACTGACATAACCATGTGCAAGCTCTGAATCCACGGACTCCTTCTTTCTTGGATTCTCCAATCAGCTACAAGCTCCCCGCTTGTTTTTCTTTAAGCTCCAATGGCAGCAATCGAGTTGATCATCAAGATGTTGAAGTAATCTCTACCTTGAAAACCCTAAGTTTTGTGTAAAGGAAAGCTCCTCTAGATCTCACAAGAGATTTACACAAAACTAAAAATATGAGCAACAATACAACTGAAGCAACTCTAAAAAACGTGGCTAGGGTTTTGCCTTATATACCTAGGGCAAAAACATAAAACCATAAACGTTTAATGAGGTAGGGCTGAGTTGGAAATTCTGCAAAAAAAACGATCTGGCTGACTTTCAATCGATCGAGCCAGGCCGAAAGTCACAAAGACTTCTGCAGCCACTCGATTCCAACTTTACAATAATTAATCAACTTTGAGCAAGCCTAAACAAGACTAAACATATTGTTTTGATCATAGTTTGCCAACATTACACATTAGAGTTCTAAATACATAAAATCCTAAATCTTTAGAACCTAACAGATTACATTCATATCTGTGTTTTCTCCTCTTGAAAAACTGTTTTAAAAGCAATCTCGACAGCTCATCGACACCTTTTGACACCTGTCTTATCTATTGAGCTCTTTAGCTTCTTTTTATCGCAATCTCAACACCTTTTGATAGCTAGGTTGATTGATCGAGAAACTTTATGTCCCCTCGATAGCTTCTCGATCCATCAAGCTTCTTTTTGCTGTGGACACCTTTGGACACCTGCTCGATAGCTGCATCTGTTGACCCTTTTAAATCTCGACACCTTTAGACACCTCTCGATCTATCGAGAATTACTAAGCTTCTATATATAGGGTCAGTGCGATTCAGATCTCACTTTCCTCGATCTCTCTCGTTTGCTCTTAATTGTTTCACCTCCAAAACACACTTTTCTATCTCTAAACTTCATTCCCAAGAGATTTTCGGCCTAGATCAAGTTTTTCCTCACTTGGTAAGGGTCCTAATCCTTTTTTGTCATGCATTTTCATCTTTTATGACCTAACATTTGGGGTTTGACGAAAAATTTGGGGTTTTTCAAAATCAAAAAGGTTTTTGCAAAATTTTGGGATGGGTTTTGTGTTTTTAATCTTAAAACTTCATGCATTGCATCTCATTAGCATTATAACAATGTTCATGCATTCTTAGATGTGTGTTTATGTTTTTGCATACTTATCTGCTGGTTGGATTGGATTGGGCTGAGCCCATAAGGTTTTTACTATTGCATATCACATGCTCATGCATTTTCATGCATACGTTCCTTACATTCACTATATTCTTGTATATTGAACTATTTTGGGACTTTTCTGATTGTCTCTTTCTTCTCACCCCCCCCCCCCTCTCTCTCTCTCTATTTTATGGTAATGTGTCATGGCACCAAAACGTAAGTCTACTCCGTCCTAGAACACTCTTCGTTCTAAGGCATCCACTTCATCTGATCCTACTCCTTCTTTTATTCGGTTCCATTATGAGCAGTCCCAAAAGGACTTCTCGGAGAAGTTTTCTCGACAAGGTATTCATTCGGAACGTCAAGTCATTTTGTCAGACTTCTCTGACACTGACCTACCCACTGTCATCTACAATAGGGGTAAGGAGTCACTGTGTGACGTCCCTGTCACTTGTCCATCCGTGCTAATCCAGGAGTTTTACTCCAACATGCATGAATTTGATTACTCAGTGCCTCTTTATGTTACTCACATTTGAGGTACGTGCATTGTGGTCACATCGGATATTGTATTCGATGTGCTCTGTGTCTCGAGGGTAGAGCATTCTAACTACCTAGGTTGTGATTGTCTAAGGACTGTGTCCAAAGATGAGCTTATGTCCACTTTTTGTGAGCGTCCCTCTAATTGGGGCGAGCGTCAGTTTACTCCATGTTCGACCTTTGCTAAAGGTCCTAGATTCATGAACATGGTGATGACTTTTGTTTTGCACCCTCTTTCTCACTATAACTATATTACCGAGCCTCGTGCTCGATTTTTGCTATCACTTTTAGAGCATCTTACTATAGATTTTCCCTCTCATTTTATTCTTTCTATCATAGATGTTTATAGGGATATAATGACCCGTGATAAGCTCATCTTCCCTTTAGCTATCATGAGGCTTTTATGCCATTTTTTGTTCCCCTTCTCATTTCTGACCACTTCTCTGTCATGTGTGCCATTGACGCGCCGCTACCGTTAAACGAAACGAGGATCAGCTACGATCGAGGCTGTCCGGTATGATAGCTCCTCCCACTCCTTCAACTCCATCCACCTCCGCTCCCTTTTCTCCTGCGGGTGGTGTGACTTTAGATGCAATCATGGTGCAGCTTCAGCGCATGGATGCTCGCCTTAACACTTTCACTGATGAGTTGTGTCAGGTGAACACTCGTGTTAGCCGTATTGTTAGACGGCAGGCTTGCCTTGGTGGCTTCATAGAGTCTCCCTCTCCTCTTCCCAAGGCATCCGAGGACGAGTCCGACAAAAATGATGACGATGGAGATGGTGATGCTAGCTCACTTAGCGATGACGAGATGTCTACTTGATACTCTTATCCTTTGTCACTTGTGACAAAAAAAGGGAGTGGTTTTGTTGGATATGAGAGTAGTCATTCTCATAGGGGGAGGATTAGTAAAGGAGATTTTGTTAGGGGGAGTGTTGATATGGAGGGATGTAGTGAGGTTTTTATGTATCTTTTATATTTTCTTTCTCTTTTAGATACATTATTCTTGTATATGGGTCTTGTGACCATTTTGACATACATTGTAGTCATATTTGCTTTATATATTGATGTATGTTTTTCACCTACCCTTACATGTGTTGTTTCTTTTCTATCTTTATACACAAGCTTCTTATTAATTGTATGCAATCTATTATTTCTGTTTCACATTAAGATGTCTTGATGAGTTTTGTTTAAAGTGTTTCAGAAATACAAGTTGTCAAAGTCTACTTTCCATAAACTCTTTTCTTACAAAGTTTTTCAAGAGTTTGCGTTAAGATAAATTTTATTGTATTTAATAAGTGAATATAAGTTGAGTGATTTATGACTTCTCTCATATCTCATTTGTTTGTTGTGGTTTTGTCATGGATTACCAAAGAGGGAGATTGTTAGGACATATATGTTTCACATGTTAGGAACTTATGTCACTATTTTATGTAATTGGCTAATCCTTTGACAAAATGCACTTTATTTGTAATTTGGTAGATCTAGGATGTGTTTAATGCTTCAAGAAACCTTGTTTCAAGTTCAAGTGTTAAAGCCATACAAGTCTGTCCAAGAATCAAGTCAAAAAGTGTTGTTCATTAAAGCTCGACAGCTAGCATCTATCGAGATTTAAAGAGAGCTGTTTCAGCCCGAGGCTTGATAGCTAGCTCGATAGATGGTTATCTATCGAGGTTTATGAAGTTCAGTTTTTCAGGGCTGTTTTTCATCCAATCCGTGAATGTATGTTTGGGCTTTCTTCTCTCACAACCCTAAACATATATAAAGATTATTTTAAGGGCCATCAAAGGTGACACAAGTTGTATAAGAGAAAATTTCACAAGTGTGAAGAAGAGTGTGAACGGAGACCTAGTTTGCCCTAGTTCTTCAAGAAGCTGCTGTATTTGTACACCGTAGGGTTTTGTGACCAAGCAACTTCATGATCTTCATCGTTTGGATGAACTGAAGAACTTTACAGCCAACATCCTTCTTAAGTTGGTGATGAAGTTGCGTACTGGGATCCGCATAATTAGTTAGTCACGTACTCGGAATCGTGCATTGAAAAGGAGAGATTGTCACTACAGAACAAGTCCAATTGGGTATTGTGGTAAGGGTTCAACGATAGGTTGGTATAAGGTACTGGGATTCCTTTACTTGTAACCGCTTGTTGAGATAATAGTAGATTCTCGGGAGTGGTGACCTTAAAATCACCCAGTGGGGTTTTTGCCATGTAGGTTTTCCTCATTCGTAAATAAATCACCGTATCAATTTATTTTATGCTGTATACTTATTTATTTGGTGATTTGTTTGTGCTACCACGCATCTTGCATGTTAATTTGATTAATTAATAAACTTGGCTAATTAATCAATTAATTCATCATAAGAGATCAATACGTTTTTGGCCTATCACATATGTAGAGAGAAAAAGAGGGAGAGAGAGAGAGAGAGAGAAAATTGATTTGAAGGAGTAATAAATAAATTAATAAAAAATGATATTTTAATAAATGTAATATGAAATAGATAATACGATACAAGTATTTTTATAAATATGATTATATAAAATGGGTTTTACTAATGTGTGCCCTTAGGGCATACAATAGTAAACTATTTTATGAAATTTTTTATGGAAAAAATAAAAAGTCACAAATTCTTTTTATAGAACTTTTTCAATTCCTTGTAAAATGTTTCTAAAATGAATGATTAATGTGTGCTTTAAAGGAATATATTAATTGGATCCATATAAAATAAATAAAAATTATCATCAAATTTAGAAATTTGTCAAAAAAGTTAGTCATTTTTTTATATTTAATTTTTCTATAAAAAGTTTCATAAAATAGTTTGCTAATATATGTCTGTTGGGATTAGTGCCCTAGAATCCTATTATATGATGCTATGTATTATATTATGTATGACATTGTGTTTGACATGATGTATGACTTAGTATTGTAATTAATAAAGTTGTTTTATTATTATCTGAAATAATGGTAACATGAATATTCTGACATTATCATATAGTCCATGAGATGCATAGTATGTGATTTATGTGTAAAGTCACAGAAGATATAAATCACAAGTTCTTTGTAAACTCAGAATATTAGTTCATAGTCGGTGATGAAATTGGGCATTTAATCTGTGAAGACTATAACATATTAACTAAGATGATTTGTCTTGATCATGGAAGTGGTGACTTCTAGTTAATATGTTGATATGTTTTAAGAGTTAAGACATATTGAACTGGACCGCTGTGAGATTTATTATTCTCCTAATGACTATCAATTGAATAATAAATCTCACGACTTATATTTGCATGAACTCTTAATCCTGAAAGAATAATGGACCTGATCATGAAGTGTAGGTTGCTTTGATATATCAGGAGTGAGATCTAAAGTAACGATCAAAACTTCAGTATGTTGGGTAGCCACATTTAGTGTTGATGGAACATATATTTTCAAGATGGAATTCATAGTCTCTTAACAGAGATACAAAATATTCCCTGAAGATACAAAATATTCCCTTGAGATAAGTTTAATGGATTTGTTATTCAGATGAGTTAGGCCTAACCACTTTAGTAAGACTAAAGTATATATTTATGAAATTAGATTTCATAAATATATGATGAATAACATTAAAGGATTAAACCGGGTACTCAAAGATTAAGATGTAGTAATTCACAAAGTGACAGTCTTCATTCATGACTTTGTGTTACTACAAATATTTTATGAAGGGGTTGCATATACAATAAAGTTTTAGGATATAATTTATTAATAAGGCCTAGAGTACAACTATATTTATATAGTGGTATTAAATATAGTTAATGGTAACTTTGGACTTGTCAAGAGTTGACAGAAACGCCCAAAGCCCATTGGAGCTAGTGTCTTATTTGTTCCCTTTTGGTCCCACTCCAAGCCACATATTAAAGCCCAATTGGAAAGGCTCAAAAAGGCTGGCCCAAATTAGATAATCAGTTATAGGAGAGAAACATACAGAATTTTGGTGATAATTACAATTGCATGATTTGGTATGTTCTCTCCAGAAACATATACATATAACTGATTGAGAGACCACACATCTTGGGCATCTAGTGGAATTGGAGTGAAGATTGAAAGTCTTCTCAAGAACTTCTGATCTTCGGTTTTGAATTTCACCGCTTCAAGATACACTCTCTTGTTCTCTAATTCTGAAACTTATATGGCACATGTTATCAATTGTGAATGAAGTAGATCCGTTTAATAAATTTTATTTCCGCTGTGTACACTCATATTTCCATCAATGTCCTAAGGGTATAAATTAATAAAACCCAAATAAAAGATAAAAAAGAAATGAAATATATCTCATTTGAGACAGTAGTCTTTGACTAGTCTCTAGTCTAGGATTCTGTAAACTTTCACATCATAGAAAGAAGAAAAGGAATGTAGGCTATATCCCTTGCACAACTAGCGAAGAAACCTTGATGGAGGATGCAACAAATTCGACTAAATTTGCATTATATTCAATTTGTGTCGGCATTTGGTAGGAATAATTAGTTCAAACGGCTCCTACTAACCAGATTGTTAATTTTGTGAGGGATTTCACAATTCGCCCCAATACCAATGGGCTTGGTCTGCAATCGAATGTTATAAAAGATTTGTGCCTCCTCATCCTTCACCAATTAGTCGTTGGATGGATCGGTAAGGCACACGGTTCGACAAGTGGTATCAGAGCCAAGGTCTTAGGTTCAAGTCGTTGGAGCTACATTGTGAGGGAGGGATTGAGAGGGATTTCACAATTTGCTCCAATACCAATGGGCTTGGTCTGCGATCGAATGCTATAAAATATTTGTGCCCCCTCATCCTTCACCAATTGGTCATTGGATGGATCGGTAAGGCATACGGTCCGACAAATTTAATGCAAAAGAACTTAGTGTGTGTTTATTTCCTAGAATAAAGCATGCATGTTCGGCTATGCTTCCTATTGTATTTTTTAGTAAAGAACACACTACTGTTTGGGAATAATTTATTTAATCTTTTGCTGTACTGTTAATAAAATATAATAGAAAAAAAGAAGAAGAAATAAACTAGCTTATAATTAAAATCCAAAAGCATACAAAGTCAGCAAAGAAATGAAGCACTGAGTCACTGACCCTACACTACGTACAGTACGTAAGAACATATGTAATAATAACAACAGCCAATTAAGTCCTCAAATTTTAGAATCGGTCATGTCTGTCATGAAAAACATGTCACAATACTACTCTCGGCATGTATCTTTCTTGATTAAAAATTATCAGCTTCTTCCATCATACTTGATAAGGAAAAGAAAGATCGACATTGTAATGTCTAAGGTAGAGCTATACACAACATTGATAATTGAAATTAATATATATATATATATATATATATAAAACTGCCCTAACCAATTGACGTTGTTCCCCTGAATAATCTATTTGCTATGTTAGGTAATTTTAACTAATACAAAGAAAGAAATATATAAAAAGTGGTAAGCCAAGTCAAACAATCTCTCTATCACAAATCTCAAAATCAACTACAAATTGAACATTATTTAAATTAATTTTACCTTCCTGTACTGAAACCATTTACTCGGAGAAAGAAGACCATTACCTCTATTTAAGCATGCAATGCTTGTGTTGGAAAAGTATGTAGTAGAGAGAGAGAGAGAGAGAGAGAGAGAGAGAGAGATGAATACTAATTTGAGTTCCTACTTTATCTTTATAGCAGTGTTTGGGATTCTAGGAGTTTGTCATGGACAGTTGAGAATGCATTTTTATGAGGAGAGCTGTCCCCAGGCTGAGGAAATTGTGAAGAAAATCATATGGAACCGTGTGGCAAGCAATTCAACTTTGCCTGCCAAGTTTCTGAGGTTGCATTTTCATGATTGTTTCGTCAGGGTAATTCATCTCTCTCCCTTCTCTCTCTTTTCATGAATTACGCCCCTCCTTATGATACACATCCTAAAATTACAATAATTCTAAGAATACAACATTTTTTACAATTATTAACATGACTTCTTATAATTGACACATAATAAAAGTATTGTCACTAGTAAACTTAGGTGGAATTGATATTTTTTAAATCATAACAGGTCATGTTAGTTACATTCATAGCTAGCATTCATTTCTCATACTAGGAAACACATGCATTGTTATATGTTTACCAGACATTTAAGGTCTTGAATGGTTATAATGTGCCAGGGTTGTGATGGTTCTGTACTGTTAGACTCAACCCCAAATAACTTGGCTGAGAAGGCAGCGATTCCAAACCTATCTCTGGCAGGATTTGACATAATAGATGAGGTGAAGACTGAGCTAGAGAACACCTGTCCTGGAGTAGTTTCTTGTGCAGATATCGTTGCTTTGGCTGCTAGAGACTCGGTTTCCTACCAAGTAAGTACTGGAAATATTCTAGTGTGACTTGGAAACAAAAGAGTAGCACAAGTGGGATGTGCTTGGTTTGAAAACCAAGCCAAGCAGGTGAAGTTGATGTTTTTGACCAAATTCACGATTAAGATTTTATTTCTAATATATCTAACAGTGTATAGAATGTCATGTCATTTAAAATTTTATATGATATGATGATACATATATATATATATAGATTTCTAATATTTATTTAAAATTATGAAACTGATCCGTTCCAAATGAAGAGGATGCTTTTCGAGTTTTGCACCAATTCACCTAGTTTATGTTATCTTTAAAGGGAAAATCTACCTTTTTAGTTTCTATAAATTAATTTTGCTAGCAAAACGCTATACCTCAAGCTCTTTCTATCTTCTTCTTTTTTAAATAACATACTGAATTTAGCATTAGGTAATCAAGTGCTTGTGGAAATGATTGCAGTTTCAGAGGCCAATTTGGGATGTACTTACCGGTAGAAGGGATGGAATCATATCGAGCGAGTCAGAGGCCCTTGCCGACATCCCATCACCATTATTCAATTTCACCACCTTGAAACAATCTTTTGCTAACAAAAGCCTCACAGTTCATGATCTTGTTGTTTTATCAGGTAAAGATTCTATAAGGGGAGGGAAAAGGTTTATATAATAAGCTTGTAATATGATAACATGGTTCAATAATTCTGTGTTCACAAAGTATTATTATATTAAAAATGTAGATGTAAAATTTAAGCCCTATTGCTAGTAGTCTTAAGTAGTAACAATCTATTTCTTTCAAAATGATATCTTGAGTTGTGTCCAAAAGATTTATAAATTAATTTTGGTTAGGTGGACATACAATTGGTGTTGCACATTGCAATTTCTTCAGCTACAGGCTATACAATTTCACAGGAAAAAATGATGAAGATCCTTCTCTAAACTCAACCTATGCTGCTTTCTTGAAAACCCAATGCAAAAGCCTCTCAAACAATGTAACTACTATGCCAATTGATCCTGGAACCCCCCTATCCTTTGACAACAATTATTTCAATATCTTGAAGCAAAACGAAAGTCTTTTCCAATCTGATGCTGCACTTTTAACCGATAGTGAAGCTACCAACAATATCAATGAGCTGCTTAACTCTCAGAATTTTTTCACAGAGTTTGCTCAATCGATTATGAGGATGGGAGCCATTCAAGTGCTTACAGGAAGTTCAGGAGAGATTAGGAAGAACTGTAGTGTGGTGAATCCTTCATAGCTAGTTCGTTTATAACTGTGACAAATGAGTTATTACTCACTTTTTGTGGTATTATGAATAATTTTGTTGATGTACCTGTTATGAACTCATCGTAAGGCCAAGCAAGATTATCCATCAATAAAAATCTTATCTCAGTTTATGTATTTTACTTTATACCATACCAATGTCTATCACATCTCTATAATAAAAAATAAAAAATGTCTATCACATCTCTATCGTAAAAAAATAAAAATTGTCTATCACATCTCTATCTCTCTCTATAAAGTAACCAAAGTTTAACATTAAAAAAAAAAAAATTCAAACGCATAACATGCTACAATTTGTGGTGCATAATTTGAAACAATGAGTGTTGACAAATAACTTTTACTCAGTTATCTATATGCGTTTTCTGTCTGGATGTATTATTTAGAAAGTACTGTGCATGTTATGTTACTTGAAGAAAGGATCTAATGGCAGGACTTAGCGAAATTAATTTCGTAATACATTCAGGAATTAACCTCATGACAGCAGCCCATGAATAAACTATTAATCACACGGTTTAAATTATCTGAATTATGATGATGATTCTCAAGTTAACCAACTATTCATCTATGCGTATTGATGAGCAAATAAGTAGATTTTTCCCCTTCTCAAAGCTCATATCAAGAAAAAAGAACTGAATAGGTAAACTATAAAAAGATAAATAACCAAAAAAAGAAATCAAAAGATAAATAACTATCAAGGTATAGTAGCAGATGGCGAAGAGAGTTGAACCAAAGCATATTCCTCTTTGTAAGCAACACCCCCCTCACAAGAGGCTTCACACGTATACGCAACAATAGTTGCCCAATTGAGAGGTAACTTCATTAATCACACTGGAAAAAAAAAGCAGCTGAGTCAAGATCTGAAATCACCAACAAAATAGACACCAACCAAAGGTTTCATTTAGTTTAATTGGAGAAATTGACCGAGTGAAAAGATAGACTGTAACATGTAAAAGAAACATTTTATGGAAATTTTATAAAGGCGCAATGTGCATACCTGGAATTCAAAACAAAGAGGACCACCGCAGTAATTGCATTTAGGAATATCAGCTTTCGATGGCTGACCACTTGACATGGGCCAAAGGGGTTTAGCCCCACCATTCCTACAATACCTGATATTTTGAAACAAACAAAAATTACCCATCATTGTATAATAAAGAGTGTAAAGTTGTTATTTACAACTATGTGTTTTGTTAGCTTATATTTCGTGCCAAATTTGGTTATAATTTTATTCAATCTTTTGTACCTTGTATTTATTGTGAGATTTGATTATAAGGGTTGTGTGTTAGAGAGAGAGTGTGTGAAGACTCAAGCAATTGAAGACTGAAGAGTTTTCACAGATAGCTCGCGACTAAGCATCTCACGAAGTAACTCATGTGCCTTGCATATGCTAGAATGCGAAGAGTCAAGTCAGGATGGAGACAGCTGTGTTTCGCGAGTATCTTGCAGGTAAGGCATTCCCACGAGACACCCGCGAGACTTTCTGTTCTGCCAAACTGTCCATTTTGATACACACTTTCTGTGCCCACACTATATATACCTACATTACCCATAAATGTTGAAGAGTACTTCTGAGAGAAAACCCTAGCCAAACATCTTGAGAGTTAGAGATTGTTATACCCACAATTCTCTACACATTTTGCTTGTGGAATTTCCTCAACTCCTACCTTTCCATTTCCATACCATTGAGAGGTTGATAGCCCAAACACTTACCACACCCTTTCAGAGTGTCAAGTGAAGTTTTGGTGCTGCTGGGAAGTATTGGAAGAAGCCAAAGATGACAGATGCAACATGGAGCTTGTTGCAGGATCCAGAGAACTAGACAAGACACGGTTCCGAGAAGCCTTGTAGGAGTAGGAGCTTGGAGGGCTTAGGTACATCGGGTAGATTAGGCTTGGAGGGTCTCTTACTAACCCATGTATCCCAACTGATTGTCTAGTAGATCAATTTCCGCTTGGAGGGCAGCGGAGAGGTTTTTCGCCGAGTTCTTCGGTTTGCTCTTCAATAATACATCAGCGTGTTATCTTGTGTTTGCTTCTTTCTTCCTTACTCTTTTACGTTCCATTTTACTGCTGTGTTGCTTTGTTTATAGATTAGAGTAGCTTGTTTGTTTATCCGCTCGCACCTACACTAATCTGCTCTTAGTATTAAGTTATTGTAAAATCAATCAAGCTCTAATTTTAATTTTGGGGTCTAAACAGCTCTTGTGTTTTCAACACATTTTCGAGCATTCAAAGAGGGAGAAGGCTATAAGTGGATTCAAACAAAAAGCAGCAAGGACTAATGACTAATGATGACTTTACCATATATAAAGATTATTTTAAGAGTCGTAAAAGGTTGCGCAACTGTGAAGCAAAGTTATGTTCATGCAAATTGTGACCGGAGACAAAATTTGTCTTAGTTCATATTTCTCTTGAAAAGCTGCTATGTTTGTACACCTTAGGGTTTTGTGACCAAGGAGCTTCGTAATCTTTATCGTATGATGAACTGAAGAACTTTGCAACTAACAGCTTTCTCAAGTTGGCAATCAAGTCTCGTATTAGGATCTGCGCATCTATTGGTAAGTCATGTATTAGGAGCTGTGCATTGAAAAGGATTGATTGTCATTACAGAACAAGTCCAATTGGGTATTGAGGTAAGGGTTCAACTGTAGGTTGGTATAAGGTACTGAGATTCCTTTACTTGTAACCGCTTCTTTTAATAATAGTGGATTCTTAGGAGTGGTGACCTTAAAATCACCTGGTGGAGTTTTTGCCGTGTAGGTTTTCCCCATTCGTAAATAAATCATCGTGTCAATTTAATTTCTGCTGCACTTTAGTTTATTGGTGATTTGTTTGTGCTACCACGTGCCTTGCATGTTAAGTAACTTAATTAATTCACTTGGCTAAATTAATTGGTTAATTTATCACAAGGGGTCAATACATTCTTGGCCTATCAAGTGCTATCAGAGTAGACACACTCTGATTAGATTTTAATCTTTGTTGTGTGATCTATTGACCCCTGTTTTCATGGCTACTATCGACTTGAAGAGATCTTTGCTTTCAAATACATCTTATTTTTCTAATCTCTACTTGTTTGAGTGTATCAGAAAATGCAAGTCTAAAAGTTATTTGAATTCTATTATGATGACTATCGAAAAAGATCTCAGCTTGACAAAGAAGAACCTAAACTGTCTCAGAATAAAAATTTGCAAAGGAATTCGTCTGAGAAGAGTGAAAGTTAGAAGTTTAGCTTGGAAAGTTTTAAACTTTAACTTTCCATCTTGACTAAGTAAATCAATCAAAGGTTTCTTAGTTTTTGAAACCAGAGTTTTTTCAACAATTTTTTTCTTTAATATGATCAAGCTGTTGACCAATAATATGCAAGGATTCATTAGTAAAATTGTTTTGTTCAATAATGCTAATAATAGGAGTTTGATCATCAGTAATTTTGAAAGGGGAGGCCTTAACATCAGTCTTTTTACAGGTTATGAAAACTGTCTCAAGAGGCGGATGGCTAGACCTAACAATGGTTTTATCTTTAACAAAATTTGATTTCTTTATTACATTCAAATGGTTTTTTTGAAACTTCATCCTTTGTAACATAATAGTTTTCAAGAAAATCAAAAATTAAAATATGTTTTTTCAATTGATTCATTTTTTTTCTTTCCATTTCCTTTTAACACAATCTTTTTAAGACTGAGCAAAAGTAATTTGGTAATATTTTTTTTTTTATCTTTGTTTTTTACAGAAATAAATTCATTATATAGGGAAACCATATAAAGTTCAAAACTTTCATTCAAAACATTCAAAACTCTTAATTGATTAGGGTAATCAAGGGTTTCAATAGGGGAAAAATCGAAGATAGATGGACAAACAAATCTAGTGTCCTCTTCTTCTTCATTAGCAGTTCTGCTATATGGAGGGGAGTTTTAGGTTTAGTAGAATAGAAAATAGTGCTAACTTGGGAGTTGCCACTTGAAAATGCTTTTAGCCTTAAATCAAGTTTTTCAAAATTCTTTTGAAAAATTCATTGAGATCTTGGTCTCTTTTTGAAATACTTTCAGATCCAACAAAGGAATGTCTTCCTTCGTTGATCCTCAAGGGTTGATTATTTTAAAAACTTATTTTAACAGTACCATCAAGATATTGTTGAATATGTGTAAGTTCTAGCTCATCAAAAATAGGTTTAGCAAGAGGGGATTCTTGTTCCAACAACCATTCAGTGGGAAGCTTAAGATCTTGCCATTGAATCATTTTTGGAACTTGAATTTTAGCATCAGAGGTTGAACATTTGATTAACATGGTTTTACCAGAAGGTTCTCTATTAATCCTAGCACTAGGATTTAATTGAGTACCTAACAGTCTATAATAAATACGATAAATCAAAGCAAAAGGCTTACTACCTTCTTCCATGTGATAACCAGATGAAGCAATATTCAAAGTAAAAGCTTTAACAATATTAGGATCATCCAAAGCAAGAGTAATATCAGGATAACAGTTAAAATATACAGGACCTTGATACAAAGAAGCAATAATCATACCAAGAATGCTATCTTTAAAGTTCTTAGATCTAGCATCTCTTAAACACATGAGAACAAAAGCATTTATACATTTTCTAGTGAGTGGTTTAACAGCAACTTGAACCATACCAATATGTAAATAACTAAATTTTTTAGCAATAAATTCATTAATATTTCTTTTAGCAAACAAGCAGCATTTTTTCATGAGTTTTTGAAATAGAAAATTTTGTTCAACAGTTCTAACTTTATAGGCAGAATGAAAAGTATTTTCAGCCCAACTTGTTTTATAAACAGTTTTAGTAACAACTTTGGGGATATTCCATTTCTGGAAATCAAGAAACTTACTTTCTTCAACAGTGTGATCTTCTTCATTTACAATATCAAGAGGACAACCAGTCCTGGAGTTGACAGAGGAGTTGGATCTCCACAACCCATCCATACTATCCTAGGTTTAACACTCAATTATCATGTTTTTCTTAACACCGTTGCATTTCGTAACACATACCCTAGTCAACCCTATACCTCTCATGCCCTACATGCTCTCTCTAGCTTAAATGGGCCTTTTTGTTCTGTTTTGGGAATTCACTTTCCAACACAAATGGCGCCAACAATGGTAAAAAGGGAACACAACAGAGGAGTATCAAAGTTTCAGGTAGACAGACAGAAAGATAGAGAACACAACAACACTAAACATGGCTATAGGTGCTTTTTTTTTCTTTTTTTCTTTTTTTCTTTTTTTCCTGCTACATACAATTCCTGCCCAAATAATTTACACTATGTTCCCAACAAACAAGTTCCTGCCCAAATAATTTACAATTCTACAAGCACTCAACAATTGCCAAAACCCAACAAGTTCCCAACCAATTGCCAGCAAACAAAACAAAACAAGTTCATTGCCAAAAGATTTCATTGCCCAAATAATTTACATAAACAGATAATTTCATTGCCAAAACCAAACAAGTTCCCAACAAAAGATTTTTACATCACAATATGCATATATCCCTCAAGGATTTTTTACATCACAAAAAATGGTCAGCAAGCATCATGGTACTTGATCAGCCAATTTCTAGCAAGCATCATGGTACTTGATCAGTCAATCCAATGCCCATAGCTACAACCAATTACCTGTGAGAATGAGAACACTGGCAATTAGGTTGAATTGGTTTGCAAAAATCCCTAAGGTTTAACTAGGACAAAAAGCAAGATTAAATATATTCATTCTTCATTATGTGGACCAAGCCTACACAATTGAGAATGAGTCAACAAAGGAAAAAGGGCCATATTTTGCATCAACCTAAGCCCACCCAAAATCGTACAAAGAAGCTTGGAACATTTTTAAGACCATGTGTAATGTTAGGAATGTATACATACAGTGCAAACACTTGAAAACACTTATACATCATGGAACTATCAGCTACATTTAGCAAATGTAAAGGGCATGTATATGTTCACTTGAAAGGTTTTTGGAACTATCAGATTAAATATATTCATTCTGATTCCCTACTTCTTGCTTCATATATACTGATGTGAGACCTTCAAATTGGAATAAAACAAACAAAGGCAAGAACATATTTGATTTTTTTTTCCCAATATAGTTGTATATGTTATAACGAATAGTTGTATTTGTTTTACCTGAGGATTCACAGTTTCATTCCCATGGAGAATCCCCATCAAGCATTGTCATCCTGAATATATTAAAGGCATCGTATTAATATCACATAACAATACATTACAAAAAGTAGTGTTTTGCTAAATAACACTTGTTTGGTACCTGAAAAGGGCATAAATCACGCATACAAGGGCTAAGTCGGGCAAACATTTCCCTCATGTGTGTCATCACTTCGGCCATTTGCTATTGGTGCCTTGCTTCTACTTGGGAGAGTTGTTCTTGATGCCTTGCTTTTACTTGGGAGAGTTGTTTTTGGTGCCTTGCTTCTTCTTGGGAGAGTTGTTCTTGATGCCTTGCTTCTACTTGGGAGAGTTGTTCTTAATGCCTTGCATCTAATTAGGCTAGTTCCTTCCTAAGGGAAGTCCCCAACTTTGAAATCCTTTAGGTCGTTCTGCTTGACAACGATGGAGTTGAGGTAAATTGTGAAAGGTTTGTGGCACTTCTTCCAGATGGGGTGATTCCAAATCCCACCCCACGTACACGTCCAAGGCGCTCTGGACCAAACACCCGAGCATATGCATCATCCTTGGACTAGAGGACTCCACTACGAAGCTCTCCTTGTAGTTGCATGCCCTCTTGAGTCAAAAGTTCTTCCATCCTATCCTGTACATTTTCCCACAAGAACCAAATAACATATTACACACCATAAACAATACAAACACAAAATATACTAAAATTTGATTCAAATTGTGCTTACCATGTCCTTTTGCGCATAGGGAGTAACAGCAGCCCCATCTTTCCTAAAGTATACTTTTCGATACACATATACGCACTCGACCGTAAACCCGTTAGCTTTTACCTACGTGATGAACAAAATTTCATACAATAAACACAATTGCTCTCATAATTGTCATGTTGTTTATCATTTGCATTGATTAAGGCGTTCATGAATTCTAAGTTCATATCTACCACCAGAAAGAAAGTAAAAGACTATTTTCAACATTTAGTGTGATTCAGAAGCATAAAATCAGCTTGTTAGGTTCTAAAGATTTAGGATTTTATGTATTTAGAACTTTAATGTGTAATGTTGGCAAACCATGATCAAAACAATATGTTTAGTCTTGTTTAGGCTTGCTCAAAGTTGATTAATTATTGTAAAGTTGGAATCGAGAGGCTGCAGAAGTCTTTGTGACTTTCGGCCTAGCCCGATCGATCGAAGGATAGACTCGATCGATCGAAAGTTGGCTAGATCGTTTTTTCTACAAAATTTCCAACTCAGCCCTGCTTCATTAAACGTTTAGGGTTTTACGTTTTTGCCCTAGGTATATAAGGCAAAACCCTAGCCACGTTTTTTAGAGTTACTTTAGTTGTATTGTTACTCATATTTTCTGTTTTGTGTAAATCTCTTGTGAGATCTAGAGGAGTTTTCCTTTATGTTAGGTTCTAAGGTCTTAGGATTTTGTGTATTTAGAACTCTAATTTGTAATGTTGGCAAACCATGATCAAAACAATGTATTTAGTCTAGTTTAGGCTTGCTCAAAGTTGGTTAAATATTGTAAAGTTGGAATCGAGTGACTGCAGAAGCATTGGGGCTTCTCGGCCTGGCTCGATCGATCGAATGTAATTCTCGATCGATTGAAAGTCGGCCCAGATGCGTTTTCTGCAGAAATTCCAGCTCAGCCCTAACTCTTTTAAAACGTTTAGGGTTTATGTTTTTGCCCTAGGTATATAAGGCAAAACCCTAGCCACGTTTTCAGAGTTGCACAAGTTGTATTGTTGCTCATACATTGCGGTTTTGTGTAAATCTCTTGTGAGATCTAGAGGAGCTTTCCTTTACACAAAACTTAGGGTTTTCAAGATTGAGATTCTTCAACATCTTGATTATCAACTTGGTTGTTGCCATTGAAGCTTAAAGATAAACAAGCGGGGAGCTTGTAGCTGATTGAAGGAATACAAAGAAAGAAGTAGTCCGTGGATTCGGAGCCTGCGCGTGGTCGTGTCAGGAAGTTTTACTGGTGGGTAGCATTAGGAAGTCAAGCGGGGAGCTTGTAAGTCCTTTTGTAAGAACTTCAATTCTTTCTTAGTGGATTCCGTTTTGCCTTGAGGATCGGTGGGTAAAATCCTCCCCAGGTTTTTCTGTGTGGTTTCCTGGGTGATCATATCACTGTGTTATTTATTATTCCACTGTATTATATTTTTGATATGATTATTTGATTGCTTTAACCTAGAATTACTTAATTTGACTAAGTAAAAACTTGGCTAATTAATCTAGGCTACGCAATCTGGTTGTTTGTTTAAGGGGTCTAAACCCATCACTTTACACAAAACTTTGGGTTTTCAAGGTAGAGATTACTTCAACATCTTGATGATCAACTCAGTTGCTGCCATTGGAGCTTAAAGAAAAACAAGCGGAGAGCTTGTAGCTGATTGGAGAATCCAAGAAAGAAGGAGTCTGTGGATTCAGAGCTTGCACATGGTCGTGTCAGCAAGTTCTACAGGTGGGTAGCATTAGGAAGTCAAGCGGGGAGATTGTAAGTCCTTTTGTATGAACTTCAATTCTTTCGCATAGTGGATTCAGGTTTACCTTGAGGATAGCTAGGTCAAATCCTTCGTAGGTTTTTACCGTGTGGTTTCTTGGGTCATCATATCTTGTGTTATTTATTATTCCGCTGCTTTATATATTCTTGATATGATTGAGTGATTGTGATAACCTAGAATTGCATAATTTGACTAAGTTAATCACTTGGCTAATTAACTAGGTTAATCTAATTGTGGTTTAAGGGGTCTAAAAACCGTTCAAGTGGTATCAGAGTGGGTAGCTCTTTTTGTTGTAAATCCTTTGATCTCTGAGCTGATCCTTAACCCCTGTTGTCATGGAGCACAGACACTCTCTTGTTGTTCCTCCTCACTTTGATGGGAATAACTATGCCTATTGGAAAGTAAGAATAAAAGCATTCCTGAAATCCATTGATGAGAGAGTTTGGAATTCCGTTGAGTACAGATGGAAGAAGCCCACTACTCCTGTGAGTGAGTGGCAAACTTCTCAAAAAGAAGCAGCTGCATTTAATAGCAAAGCTATGAATGCCATCTTTAATGCTGTTTCTATGGAGGAATTTAAGAGAATCTCAAATATTGAGGTTGCTCATACTGCTTAGAAAATCCTCCAAACTGTGCATGAAGGCACAAAAGCTGTCAAAATAAATAAGTTGCAGCAATTAACTTCTAGGTTTGAAAACATTAGGATGTCTGATGATGAATCCTTTGATGAATTTATGCCAAACTGAATGATATTGTTAATTCTGCTTTTAATTTGGGTGAAGTCTATGATCAACCTAAAATTGTTAGGAAGATTCTAAGATCTTTAACTGAAGACTTTAGACCCAAAGTGACTGCCATTACTGAGAGCAAGGATGTGGACTCCATCCCTGTGGATGAACTTGTAGGATCTCTTCAGTCCTATGAGTTAGACCTACCCAAAATTAACAAATCCAAATCAATGGCTCTTAAGTCTGTTGATGATGTTGATGTTGGTGGATTTGATGATGAACTCTCTGCTACAGAGATAGCTTACATTGCCAAAAACTTTAGAAATTTTCTTAGGAATACAAATAGAAGGGCAAGGAATACAAACACTGCTGAACCTAGAAATTTTAGGAAGAATGATCCCATTAAGGTTAGCAACACTGAAAAACCTAGAGAAAGAGTAGGTCAATCTTCCAACAATTCTTTGGATTCTCAATGTTTTGGCTGTCAAGGGTATGGTCATGTTAAATCTGAATGTCCTAAATCTTGAGGTCTAAGGGTAAAGCTATGGCTGTAACCCTTAGTGATAATGAGGTTTCTGATGATGAGTTTGGATGTGACGAGGATGGAAACTTCATTATTTTCACTGCTACTGCTGTAGTCAATGAAAGCATATCTGCTGAGAAGAACCCTTCTGATGGGGAACTCTCTGAGGATGCAGATCTTCAAGAGACCTATAATAAACTTTGCAAAGTTGCTGCAAAGGATGCTATGAATGTTGAACTTGGCCTAAAGAAAATTGAATCTCTTAAGCTTGATAAGAAAAATTTGTTTGTTCAATTGTTTGATGCTAATGATCTTTTGAACAATGTGAAAACTGAAAATATGATGTTGATTGATAAAGTGAAGAAATTAGAACTTGATTTATCTGTTGCTAGATCTGCTAGTTCTAAACTTGATCAAATATTGAGTGCTTAAAAGTATCATTCTGACAAATCTGGTTTAGGTTTTGTTGAGAGCATCTCTGTGTCTGCACCCCATTCCACTATCTTTGTTTCTTCATCTTCTTCTGAACCTTCAGTGAGTGAGGTTGTGAGTGAAATTGTTAAACCGCCTGTAAGTGAGGTTGTTAAATCGGTAGAAGTTTCACCACCTAAGAAGATTAGGGTTGATTTGAGAGAATCTAAACCTAAGGAGTCTACCCAATCTAAAGACAAGATGCATGGTAAACCTGTTTGGGTTTGTCATTATTGTGGAAAGTCTGGACACATTCGTCCTAACTGTTACAAGTTTCAGGCTACTAAGAGAGCAAACAAACCAAAAGTGCCTGTGCCTCAAGCACAAGATTATATGGCACTAATTGGTGAATTGGTAAAGGCGTTAAACCTTTATTCCAATCCTAGAGTTGAGAATCACTCGAATGTGAATAAGAACTCCATTACTCATGGTGCATCTAAAAGGTTTTGGATGCAAAAAACTTGACCTAACTGAGTCTTTTTGACATGGTTCTTGTGCTTCATTGCTCTATTCATCTGTGACCATTGTTCTTTGGTTTTTTTTTTTTTTTTTTGGTTTGGTTCTAGGACTTGCATTGCATTACATTCATACATTTCATTCTAGGATTTATTTGTTTTCTCTTATATAAAAAATTAAAAAATTAAAAAAAATTAAAAAAAAAAAAGGAGAAGAGGAAGCAAAACTATGTTTGACATTATTTTTCTTGGTTTTTGAAAACAAGGTTGATCAATCTATTTACACATATCATGTCTTGTGTACCTTGTTTAACTTTAATGAGCTTATTCATTGTACTTGACTGGTTGAAGCTTTGTAGTGCATGTTGTGTGGGAAAGATGTTTATGGTTATTAATAATTTTGTCTTGATCTTGAAGTCACATGTTATTTGACTGTCGAACTTGATCCTTTTGAGAAAGGCATAAATAACCATCTCACCACTGTTCACTAGCCAATCATGAACACCTTAGTGCATATCATAAGATTTTGTGCTCGAGAAAGTGTAGCACATGCACAAAAAGAACATAAGGTGTAGCCTCGGTTAATTCTCATAATTAAAATTGGTGTGTACTATTAGGCTTGATGCCAATTCACTTAATTAAAATTGGTGTGTACTATTAGGCTTGATGCCAATTCACATAATTAAGAGGCAAAAATTCAAGAAATTTACATGATTGCAAGCTTTTGTTCTAGGAGATGTGAGAGTTATAGGATGTAACTCTTTTGGTGAAAGTCTCTTTTAAATTCTATGTGATGAATTTTGTAGACTTTGTGTTTGACTGCTATTCACATATCACCTCACATGTATCTCAAGTTTTTGCTAGTTGCACACATTACACAACCAAGTTTGAAAATATCTTGAGAATTATGCACAACATATTTTTTTCCTGAGAATCTCAAAGGGAGAATGATTGAAATTGGGATTAAATTTTTTTTGAAAAAGCATTCCATTACATCTCATACTCATGCATTTTGTTTCTTCAATTTTAATGCTTTGAGGAGTTATTTTCAAAAAGTGGTTTGAGTTTTTCAAAACTGTAATTTTTCTCGAAATACTGTGAGCCATTGCCTGTTTAAATCGATCCAGCCTGTTTTTCGATCGATCGAAAATACTTAAAATGCTTTTAAAAGTCTCGGATTGATTTGATCGATTGAATGTATTTTTCGATCAATCGAATGTCGCGAATCAGATTTTTTAAAAACATTGTTCTTGACTAATTCAAACACTTTTTCAAAAGTTCTTTTCAAACTTTTCTTCTCTCTCCGACAAGGCAAGGCTCTACAGTCAATGTTTTGTCGTTTTCCTCTGAATTTTTTGCAAAGATTCTCTTTCCTTAAGCCGGTAAGTCTCTTTTGCCCTTCCTTTTTGAGTTTATTTTTATTTTCATGCATTTTTCATGCATTTATCACTCAAATTTTCGGACCTTTTCTATTTGGGATTTTTGATGTTTCACGTCCTATTTTGTGTAATTGATCAATGGGTTTTTGTGGGGACATGATATAAACAGTATATTGATGGTTTAATTTGATCAATTTTGGGTTTTGTGAAAAATTGAAAATTCTAGGGTTTGTATTGAATCCGAATTGGGGATTTTGTTCAATTAGGTTGAAATTGATGAAATTGGCTTGTTGTTTTGATGTAATTGAGCATTATAATCTGTGTGTTGTGTTCTGTGATGCTCAATTCATTAATTTGTTTTCAAAATTTCAACAAGTGGTTCTTCAATTTTGGGATTTTTGTTAGAAACCCTATGTTCAAGCCAATTTTGTTAATCTAACCTTTAATTGAACTTAATTTTTACTGCATTAGAACATGCATCATGACATTTTAATTGTTCATGCATCATATAGATTTTTTTCTCTATTTTTGTGCTAATTTGCAGTCTGCCCTTGGTTTTGTTTTGTTTTTTGTTCTTTTGGTTCTACTTTGTGTGTCTGTCCTTTCTTTAGCATCATGCTTAGGAAGACTAGAGCCCGTAGGACTGTTCCCTCTCCTTCTCCTCCCCCACCTTCCTTTGACCGTGAGAGGTTTCCAAGTGAGAAAAAACAAGAGATTTTTGAGAAGCTGAACCTTCAGAGAAAAATTTGGGCTGAGCGTTTTGTTGTTTTAGATGAGCTTGATCCTGCCATTAGGGCAAACTTTAAGCGTCGGGGCTAGTTATCTTTGTTGGATGTTTCTGATCCTCGTCCTCTAGCTACGCTGATTAGAGAGTTCTTTTCGAACATCTCTATCTGCATGTATGATTCCAACACTCTAGTTAAGAGTTGGATACGAGGCGTAGAGTATGTCATTACTCCTACAGTAATGGCTGATGCTCTAGGGGTACCTTTGGTACGTCACCCTGTTTACCCTTATGACGTGTCTCCCTTGTTGAGTGATGTCATGTCTTACATCACTGGGTCTTCTATCCAGTGAGGTTTTGATCCTAGGATCACCACTGTTGAGCTATCTGAGTTACATTATCTTTCCTTAGGATAGCTTGTCATTCCTTGTGGCCCATTTCTTATCTTCACACAATTCCTCTCGAGCGGTGTGTATTTTTGTATGCTCTTATTACTGACGCTCCTATCAGTTTTCTTCACTTGTTTCTTCGTTCTTTGAATGAAGTTTATAGGAGTTCATCTACATCTCACACTCTTGTCCATCCTATATTTATTCATAGGATTTTGTTTCATCTTGGTTTAGATGATTTCCCCTCTTCTGAGCCCGTTCATGTTATTGGACCCATAGGTGCGTCTTTTCTTAGACAGAAGGCTGCTCATCTTCGAGCTGCCTCTAAACACCCTAGGTCTGAGCCTTCTGGTTTTGCACCCCCTCCTTCTTCTTCTATAGGTCCTGCTGGTGAGGATGTTTATGATCCTGTTAGTAATGCTGCTGCTGCTGTTCCTCCACCTCCTTCGAATGACTTTGATGTACGTCGTATCTTGGAGACTGTCATGACCGTTCGGGCGGCTTATGGTCAGATTTTGGTGGACTTGCTTGATGAGATATGTGCTCTGAGAGCTGATTTGGCGCATCTTCGTTCACCCTCACCACCTCCTTTTAATGACATGTGATTGTCCTTTGGCATTCCGTCACAAAAAGAGGGAGTAGTTTTGAGAGACTTGTAAAGGAAATTTTGTTGTTAGGGTGAGTTTTTCTTTTGTTTTTACGGAGCTAGTTGAGATATTAGATTGTATCTAGGTGCTTCACTGTGTATACTTTCTTTTGATATCATTTTTGGGCTATTCATGTTAGGGGAGATACATTATTTTTTATATATGATTCTTGATTCATATATTCACTACTTATTGACTTATATTGTGAGCTATTCATTGATATATGTCTTTATTATGTGTTGTGTGAACTTTCAAGAATACTTTTTTGGTGTATCTAACTTAGGGGGAGAGTTAGTTTACATATCTATTGATTTACTGTTTTTCTGTCACACATGCGTTTATGCGTTTGTTGAGTGTTTCAGAAATATACAGTTGATTCAATTGAGCTGCTGTCTACACTTGCAACTGATGGATAGTAGTTAGGATTGAATTTTATTTTACGAGCATTACTTTTTGTAAAGGGCTGTTTATTTGTACACTTTGAGCTTTTAGTTTGTGTTTTGTCATTGATTGTCAAAGGGGGAGTTTGTTAGGTTCTAAAGATTTAGGATTTTATGTATTTAGAACTCTGATGTGTAATGTTGGCAAACCATGATCAAAACAATATGTTTAGTCTTGTTTAGGCTTGCTCAAAACTGATTAATTATTGTAAAATTGGAATCGAGAGGCTGCAGAAGTCTTTGTGACTTTCGGCCTGGCTCGATCGATCGAAGGATAGACTCAATCGATCGAAAGTCGGCCAGATCGTTTTTTTTGCAGAATTTCCAACTCAGCCCTACCTCATTAAACGTTTAGGGTTTTATGTTTTTGCCCTAGGTATATAAGGCAAAACCCTAGCCACGTTTTTGAGAGTTGTTTCAGTTGTATTGTTGCTCATATTTTCTGTTTTGTGTAAATCTCTTGTGAGATCTAGAAGAGCTTTCCTTTACACAAAACTTAGGGTTTTCAAGGTAGAGATTACTTCAACATTTTGATGATCAACTCAGTTGCTGCCATTGGAGCTTAAAGAAAAACAAGCGGGGAGCTTGTAGCTAATTGGAGAATCCAAGAAAGAAGGAGTCTGTGGATTCGGAGCTTGCACGTGGTTGTGTCAATAAGTTCTACTGGTGGGTAGCATTAGGAAGTCAAGCGGGGAGCTTGTAAGTCCTTTTGTATGAACTTCGATTCTTTCGCATAGTGGATTCAGGTTTACCTTGAGGATAGCTAGGTCAAATCCTCCCCAGGTTTTTACCGTGTGGTTTCCTGGGTCATCATATCTTGTGTTATTTATTATTCCGCTGCTTTATATATTCTTGATATGATTGAGTGATTGTGATAACCTAGAATTGCATAATTTGACTAAATTAATCACTTGGCTAATTAACTAGGTTAATCTAATTATGGTTTAAGGGGTCTAAAAACCGTTCACAGCTTATGTGATACACGAATACAATAGCACTTGTAATGCATTTCTTATCATGTCATCAGAAATTCGTGCAAAACTTTTAGGCCCAAACCTTGCTATCTCCTTCTGTTTACCTCGACTAACCTTGTTCTTGTTACTTAATATCTACGACCACATTACCGTTAAAGTATATGAAAACAAAACATCTCTTGACTAAATTACCAAGGTTTTGAAACCCAGACCGTTCATTGAACCGTAAAAGGGAGAGGTTCAAGGTTTTTGAGGTCGAACCGAGGTCGAACCGGGGTTGAACCGTGATGACGTCATAATTAATTTAATAATTATTTTTTATATATAAAAATATTAAATTAATAAAAAAATATTAAATTAACTAAAATAATCCAATTAAATATAAATATCTATATTTCAAATATATATTTTCATATCATAACGTTTACAAGACAAATAAAAAATATCAAATCCTAAGCAAATTTAAATATAATATCTATTTATTTATTTATATATTGATTAGTTAAATTTGTAATAATAATAATAATAATAATTAATTATTATTATTATTATTATATAAGAATTAGAAAGACACTCAAATAAAGTAAAATAAATTATTTAATAATTTTAAATTGAAATTAATTGTTTAATAAGTATTATATTATTAACTGTAAATATTAATTAAAATTAGAGCAATAATAGTACCATAACATTTTATACAAATTTTGTTACAATTTGCCACGCGATAAGACGTAAGTAGTAGAGATGTAAACTCATAATTTTTTTTTCATCACTCACACTTTGCCATGTGTCACATTATAGAAAATTTTTTTGTAAAATATTGTGATACTACATTACTCTCGTAGAAATGATATGTCTACAATATTTTCACAATATTTTTACAACAAATTTTAAATGGCAGGTTGTTATTGATGTTATTATTTGGGCAAAAAAATAATCTTAGTATTAAATTCAAATTTGAATCAATAACAATTAACTACTTATAATTTGTTGTAAAATTATTGTGAACTAGCAACTTTCTTGCTCCCAAAAATACTTAAAATACTTAATCCACCTACCGGCTATCAATGCAGGTTACATCACGTTGGGTAGCTGAAAAAAATATCTAAATCTAATGGCTGAAAATTGTTTGCTTTTATTATAAAATTTAAACCTTTCATCATTCTCAAGTTAGCCACACGTGAGGGACAGAGACTTAGGAATTCAAAAGGAGTAACTAAAGTCTAAAGAAAGAAAGAGAAACACATTCCACAAAGCTCCATCAACGGAAAAAAGAAAGAGAAGAAGAAAAAAAAAAAAAAAAAAGAAAGAAGAAGAAGAAGCAGCGGCAGAAGACGAAGATCCATGTTACTGTAATTTGTGTTTTTGTTTTTTTGATCTGATGTAGTTTTTGTTTACTATTTATTTGCTGAGCAAGTGTGGAGTTTGTTTTATTTTTTTTTTTAGGAACTTGTCTTCTTCTTCTTCTTCTTTTTCTCTGGTTCTTTTTTTTTTTTTTTTTTTTTTCTTACAAATCCCTTTGCTCAAGATCTAAAATTATCTGATCTCCTTCCGATTTTTGTTCTTCTTCGTGTTGTTTCATTTATTCTAGATCTGATCATTACTTTATACCGGTGTATTGACCAAAATTCATCGGAAAAGCTGAAACAAAAAGAAACCGTCCGAACCTTAAAAACCGGTCACGGTTCTCAGAACCGTACGGTCCGACCACGGTTTGCACAGGTTCCTGCTTTTTTCACATTAAGCGGTTCTTGAAGCTAAAAAAACCGAAAATCCAAGAGGTTCACGGTTTTTCCGGTCGGACCGTACGGTCCGGTCCGGGTTTCAAAACCATGTAAATTACCACTAAGATAAGATAGTAGCAGTACCTATGTTTTGTCCATAAACCAATAGTTAACCATCTCCGTCCATTGCACTTTGTCAACCGTCAACAGTTTGTTGGCCAATACTTGTTCCTTTGTCATCCCACGTTTACAGTGATCCTTCTTCAACTTAGTCCTACGATTTCTCCTAAGGAACCTGAATTGATGCAATGCCCAAGCCATTTGATCGAGTGGTACGACAATATCGGGGTCAATTAGATACCGTTTCTGAAATGCAAAAGTGGAGTTAGCAAAACACAAGCACGGACCCTACCGAATATGACATTTAATTAGGATAGTGGCTTTAAATGACTATTACTTACACTTTATTTTCATTTTCCCTCAATCTCAATCCAACAATCCTATTTAAATTTTTCAGGGACACTTGACCACCTAGCAGGCGTAAACGGGCATAATAAGCCATTCTCGCAAAATTTCTATTAGACCATATGTGAATCAATGTTAGGAACATATGTCAATATTAAATTGGCTAATCCTTTAACAAAACACACTTTACTTGTAATTAGGTAGATCTAGGATGTGTTTAATGCTTCAAAAAACAAGGTTTCAAGTTCAAGTGCTAAAACCATGCTAGTCTGTCCAAGAAACAAGTGAAGAAGTGGGGGATATTAAAGCTTGATAGCTAGTATCTATTAAGGTTTAAAGGCTGCTGAAGCCCGATGCTCGACAGCTTCTCAATAGATAGGTTATCTGTCGAGGTTTATGAAAATCAATTTTTAAGAGCTGATTTCATTTCAATTTGTGAATACATGTTTGGACTTTCTTTTCTCACAATCCTAAACATATATAAGGATTTTTTTTGATAGGCCAAAAACGTATTGACCCTTTGTGATGAATTAATTGATTAATTAGCCAAGTTTATTAATTAATCAAATTAATATGCAAGATGCGTGGTAGCATAAACAAATCACCAAATAACTATGAATGTTCAAAATGTGTATAAAACACCCTTGAACATTTAAACCCCAAATTACAAATTATCAATTCAAGCTTAATATCAAACAATAAATATGCGGAACATGAACATAAGCTAATAACAGAATTGATAAACAATCTAAACCATAAATAATCACAATCACAGCAGTAATTAAATGGTAAAATAAAGGGAAGAGAGATGCAAACACAAGAACAACACACGATGTGTTATCGAAGAGAAAACCAAAGCCCTCGGCGTAAAATCTCTCTGCTATCCTCTAAGTGGTCAATAATTCACTAGAAAATGTAGTTGGGATACATGAACACCAATAGACCCTCCAAGCCTAATCTACCCAGTGTACCTCAGCCCTCCAAGCTTCTTGCTCTAACGAGGTTGTGCCGAACCTTTTTCTTCTCTAACTTACTGGATTCCGCTACAGCCCATAGTGTCAACCAATATGAATTGATCCCTTCCTAACTGCTTCCCAAAGCACCAAAAGGCCTTCTCACAAATATGGGTATGGTGAGAAAAGGATTTGGCTAAGAACCTCTTAAGGATGTAAAAATGGAGAGGGTGAGAGTAGAGGAATTTGAAGAGTCTCTTAGGTGAAGATTGTGGATGAATCAATCTTGTTTTTCTCTAGGGTTTCTCTTTCAAAATTCTCTCTAGAAGCTCTCTACATTTCATGGGTATAAGGGTCTATATATAGTGATGTATGTTTGGAATGCGAAGAGTCAGTTTTTCCAAAATAGAGCTGGTTGGCGGCTTGGCCTCGCTACTTAACTGAGCTGCGAGTTCCAGCCGCGAGGTAACTGAATGGCCAGTCTGGACTTTTTGTCCTGTAGTGCAATAGCTGGCATGATGCTTTAGCTTCTTCGCCTGCTTGGCACATGACCTACTTCTAGCAGCTTGCCAGTCGCGAGCCACCCGCAAGTTCCAGTCACAAGTCCCTGCATCTTTGCACAATGTTGAACATTTCTTCACATTCTCTCACACACTACCCTTACATGATCCCCACCTAAATACAGGGTTACTAAATGCTAAATTACAAAAAAATTTGGCATGGAATAAAGCCAACAAGGTGGTTGATTAAATTCAACCTTACAATCTCTCTCTTTGGCTATTCCGTGACAAAACCCTACAACAAACTCTATACTTAACGCGTGAGTTGGGAACAGTTGAGCAAAACTCACTCACACCTAACTCTAGAATCTATGAAGCTCTTGAACCATAAGTACAAGTGTCTCCTGAAACACAACATCACAATAAGATCATTGTATGCAGAAAACTTGTAATGCACATGGAGCAAGCACAATGCGATCAAGGAAAAATGAACTTAAGCAGTAAAGCATGGCTTGACCAAAAACGAACAATCATTATAAATAGTGATCACAATGCTCATTCACACATGGAATGAACATCTGAACATGCAAGCTAATAAGCTCATTTGCAAAGTATCATTTACATGTCCAACACTCAACCAATGCAACAACTCTAGGTAATTGCATTAAGGATAAAAATCCAACAAAGGGCACAAGAGTGATGTACTGAAGAAAATGCATAACATTTAGCAACAAGTACTTAAGCTACAAAGCATAAGTACAAAAACCTAAAAGCTTACAAAAGCAAACGGTAACAAAAGTACCATACAAACCTAACTGAATAGCATCATAATATATACTAAAACCAAGAGCTTTCACAAAGAACAGATCCATGAGTTTATCAAAAACATTAACCATAAAGTATCAAACCCATAATAAAAGAAAAACATTATCCAAAACATAATACCATAACCATAAACATAAACAAAGTAAATAAGATAAACATTGTTTTTGACTGCTCCCCCTCAAACTAGCACTCCCCCTCAAGAGTTGCTTTTTAAAAATTCTCCCCCTTTTTGACCGGAATGGCCAACGGGTCACTGCTGTGTGTTAATGCTGTCAAACTTGGCTGAAAGTATGTTGAGCTGATCTTGAATTGCTGCTATTCTGTTAGTATGCTCATTTTGGATCTCTCTAAGTCCATCAATCCTTTCCAGGATGATCTAAAAAGCATCTGGAGGTACAACTGATGAGGTTAAAGCCTTGCTCCTCTTGCCTCTGCTTCTGGCTATGGATGTCTATCCTGCAGCCTCTACTTCAATTTCCATTGGATCACCTTCTCCTTGGTCACCCTCTTCTTCATCACCTGGAAGACGAACTTGTATCCTTGTGATGGTTTGTTTGTTAATGGTTGAGAGTGGAGTCATATAACTGATATCTTGAGGGATTGCAACACCTTTTGCTCTGAAAAGCCTCATAAAAAGGCTAGGAAAGATCAGCTTGGGCCTAAAGGTGGTTCTAGTCTCATCCATAATTGTGTCAAATATGTGTGAGCTGATGTCAATGAAGGTTTTCTCTTTAAACTCCATGAGGAAGATAGCTCGAGCATTATTAATTGTAGTCAGCTTCCTTACTAGATACAGATTGAACATCATGATGGTGGTCAGACACCTCATGTCAGCAGGGAAGGCATTAGTGTTGCGACATCTCCCCTCTCTTTGTCCACCAATGCGATTCTGGATAGTTTCTATAGATAGCATCTTGTCCTTATAATTTGTGAATTCATAATCCTCTAAACCTTCAAGGCCTAGTACTCCATCAATATCACGTGCATCTAGGGTGAACTCACATCCTCTGATCCGGCAATTTAGCTCATCCTCTTTTATGATAGCATTTGCATAGAATTCTCTTATTAAAGGCTCACAAACTGAAGGTAAGTCACTCAACAACTTATCTCATACTCTTTCCTCAAAGCATTCTGGAATGAAGGTGTTCTTCAAGTCCCCTAAATCTACAAACCTTTCTTGTGTAATGGTTCCCTTCAAGAAAGAATCTCTGTATCTCTCAAAGTGTTGAACATACCTAAACAGGTTATGGTCCATTTTCAGCCTTTTGTCAGCCTTCTTAGCAGGAGTCTTCTTCTTTGTAGGTGTGGGAGCCATCTGTAAACAAGCAGAAGAGGCCACAAGAACAAAGCACAATAGATAGACACTCAACACATTAAAACCAGATTAGAAACACATTAAGGAGTAGAGATTAATATAACATGCCATAGTATAGAGGATTTAACAACAATGACCCAAAAACTCAATGTGACAGTGTGCACAAGCATAACAAGATCACCAAAAGACCTAATACTTAACATAGATGAAGATGTGCAACAAGCAATCTGTGAACCAAATGCAGCAAATAACCAACTTTAACAATCTTTGAACACTTAAGCATATGTCTACCAGACATTACACAATGGGTATGATGTGAATGTTGAGACAAAAAAAAACAAAGGAACACAATACAAAATAGCAAATATGGTAAAATGCATATCAAACATCAAGTTGTTAAATGCAACAAATCCCATTCAAACAAACCCAACAAAATATCCTCAGCCCATATCCGAATCCACTCAAATCTCAAAACAACAACAACACAACTTACATATTCAGAAAATAACGCTCAAATCATGAAGAATGAAGTGAAAAAAAAAAAAAAGAAAACCCATACCTTTGTCTTGAAGATTGGAGTAGAAAAGGTGCAAAAATGGAGGATTTTCGAAGAGTGACACGGTGAGTTTGAGAGAGTAGAGATGGGGAAGACAATGACTAGTCACAAAAGTTCGAGGGAAAAACTGAAAAGTTTTAAAAACTGTCTTTAAAATGCAAAACACGCGATCTTCGTGACTGGGTTAAGTTGCATGCAAGTTGCCAGGTCCAGCCGCCAAAACACTTCAGACCAAAAATTTGAAAAATTTTCTAAGTGTTTTTCACGACTGAAAGGTCTACCTGCAAGAGAGTCGCGAGGTGAGCCACAAAAATCTCTATGTATCCCTCGCGACTGAACCTTCCACCCACGAACAAGTCGCCACAGTGAATCGTGAGAATCATAAAAATTCAGATTTTAAAAAATATTCTAAGTATTTTTTGCAACTGGGACGTTGACCCACCAGAGAGTCGCGAAAAATCTCTGTGTGGGCTCGCGACTAGGGCATGCGGCTAGATCAACCTGCGACTGAGTTGCCAAAACAAGGCAACATTGTTTTTGAAATTTTGATAATTTTTGTAAAAACAAAATACTTTCCAAAAACAACTAAAAACTTAAAAAAAAAAAAAAAAAAAAAAAAAAAAAAAAGAAAGAAATCTTTTTGCGTTTGATCAACAAAGATTTAGTATGTGAAAACACATTTAATCAAGTACAATCACACAAATGAATATGGCATTTATTGATCATAGACATGTGTGATGTGTGTGGGTATCAATAATGAGATAGTCCTTAGTCTAATGTGAAGCTTCAATGATCAATTCAAACAAGTCATACACAACTAGCACTAGATAATGTGACCCATCTCAATTATAGAAACTAGCAGAAGAGCCGTGCAATGTGCGGACTACTTTTATTTATTATTCATGGAAAAATATGCAAAATCATAATAATATTATGACAACTCCATAGATAATTAAAATTAAATAAACTGCTTTTTTTAAAAGAAAATGAAATGGAAAAAAAGAAAAAGCAAAAGAACTTCTCATTAATTTTTATTTTTCTTAATTATTATTATTTTTTAAAATGATGAGAAACTCCCTTAAAACTAAGGATGTTTTTATGCATTAAATATGGTCAAATGAAGACATAATGAATAAAGAAAATACAAAAAACCTCAATTATACAAACTATGTTGTCACAATTATAGGATTTTTATTACAGCTATCCAAATTAAACTACACAGAGGACAACTAATTTCAAGAATACATACAAAAACCGCACAAAAGATATTCGTTCGCGTAGGGGAAAAAAAAAAAAAACCAAAACTCTTCAAAAAGTTAAAATTGTAGAGTTTTATCAATACCAATCACTGTATTGCCCCATTAAAAACTAAAAAATGGTGGCAATAAATCAAAGTTACATTTGTGAAATTTCACAGAGAAATCTACAGCTACCTACTCCTTTCCTAAGCCATGTACATATGGTTGATGCTTTTTAGCACAATCCTTTTCCATAAATTTCTTGAAGCATAAGGATATTGACAATTTTTGCATTCTTCTAAACTTCACTAATGCATTTTCTTATTTGTCTATGGCTCTTTCTCGACTAGTAGAAGCCACACAATCAAACGGCCACGCCATCATCCTGGCAAATTAGTTCTTATTAAGTTAAAAGAATCTTACCTCTTAATCGGGCAGCTTACCCCTATAAACACTACCAAGCGTACCTTCACTAATAAAATTTTCAGGAGAAAAGCTAATTGTATACTACTGAAGCAACACAACAATGAACTTTTGCAGAACTTGCATTCGGACTCTTTGAAAGATGTATACTTGTAGTTACTTTGAAAGGTAGCATCAGTTCCACAAAGACCTTCTCGGAAGGCTAAAATGGAGGAAGTCATGGTGGCAAGAACTCCATATCAATACAGCTCATGACTGAATCAAGATTCTTCTTGGGCAGTGAAACTGCTGGTGTGTTTTTCACATCTACCTCCTGTTCATTCTAAAACTTTAGAAATACACTTATTCTTCCATTATCTTCAACATAACTATCTCTTGGTTTCGCAACTCTCCCTCTTGGCACAGCTAAAGATATTCAAAAAGACAATTTTCATTTAGAATAGAATAAAAGAGATAAGGAAATTTCAACAATTTTTAAAAATTAGAATGGACATTACATTATATTTCATCCCTATAATTCTATACATAGCATCTTGTAGAAATTTACCAACTTAAAAGCTCTGCAAAGATTATTGTGGTTTTGACGCAACCAATTAATGGTAACCACCCTTCACACCCTATATACATCATTCATAGCAAGTTGACAATTTTCCTTGAGCATTAGAGTGTGTACATGACTAAATCTAAGAAGAAAAGACCAACAAATATATTGCACCTTAAAGAATATAAAACAATCAGACATATTATTGTCTTATAAATGCGAGTGAGGTTAAAATTCAATTCAATAAACATAAATGATAATAATATAGTGTAAGGGTGGGGCCAAGATTTTCTAGACCTAAGCAACTAATCCATTCTCTGCCAAAGTTTGTAATTCGACCTTTTCTCTGCAACAATTTGCAATTCGAATTTTGTGTTACATATTTGTATTGTAAATGTTATTGATAGATTATTATGGTTCTTTATTTTTAGATGAGCTTTTTTTCTTAGTCACTAACTCGTGCAATGCACAGAAAACTTTTAAATTGTATTTTTAACATGTTAAGTTTAAATATTTCTCTAAATTTAAACTATTTGAACGCTGAATTGGCTCTAATATAAGATGAAAATTGTAGTTTAAAATTTTTTCATGAAAAGCCTTCAAAATTTTATATATAAGATCCTTATAAATGAGGAACAAATAAAATTTTATATATACGATCCTTATAAATGAGAAACAAACAAATATTATAAAGCAATATATTACAATCATCATAATGTGCTATACATTTTGGTTTAATAAGTATTACAAAAAAAAATTAGTCATTTACACTTATATCTTGAAGCTTTATCAATGCTTTTCAAGAATCTATTTCCTCCTATTCTTAGGCTCTTCTCTTTCCTCAATTTTTCAAGCTACTTAACTCTTCACTAAGTTTTTTATAAGCATTTGATATCTTAATCTAAAACACAAATAGTCCAGTTTCAGATTCTTCCCAGCAATAAATTACCAATAATGATGCAGCAAAAAACAAATAGAGACTAAAGTAGAAAACTAATAAAGACTTGTCACTACTACGGTGCTACCCTTGAATTGATGAACATGGGCATCTAATACAACAAAACTACTCAAAACTGACAAAGCCCATGGAAAAGGAGATTTTCCCAAGGAAACAACGGCTTAAACAGAACAAAACCCACTTAGGATCCACTCCACACAATCATCTAATGAAAGATAATGAAAAGAAATTTTTAAAAAAAAAAGAAAAAAAAACAAAGATAAACTGACCTCTTTACATAACAGCCACAAGTCTATAGTGACTTTTTCCTGCCTAAAAATGCTATTAATCAGCAACACTAACTCAAAAAACAAAGTGTGAGCGATTAACACAAATCTTACTATAATCCCAGAGAAAACTTAAAAAATTTGCATATAAATCTGTAAGTTTCTCAGCCTTAAAAAATTTGAAACTGAATCCATGCAATAGAAGACCTCAACCACAAATGAAAAGAAAATTGTCTCAACAAAAAGAGGAACAAAATTTTTTAGGTTAACTGAAGGAGATTGCAAATTTATCTTTGTGTTTGCCTTGAGAGATTGAAAAACTTAAAAGTTGGAGAAGCGGAGGCAGAAATAGATGAGCCAGAGGAATAGGGACAGAGCATGCATCTAAAAGAGGGAAAGGGGTAGAACGTCTGGCTGAATTTTTTGGGGACTCGGGCATGTTTATTTTAACTAATTGGGCTTTGTTTAGCTGAAATTTTTGGGTTGTTTGGGGGAAGGAAAAGGGTAGAGAAGAGAGAGGAGGGGGAGAAATAGAGAAGAGAGAGAAGAAGGAGAATGGCGTTTGGCATTTGGGATTAATTTTCAGAATTGGGTTTTGGGTAAGGAGAAGAAAATTTTTTAAGAGTTCTTTTTTTTTAGCTAAAATTCTCACCCAAAACTCAAATGAAAACAATTAACGATTCTAGAATCTTTACCTGCTTTTCCTATGATATAACCATAGCCCTCGAAACAACTTGGGTGCAAGTCACAACTAACTTGGTTGGGATTTCAAATGGGGTTATTTGGTAAGTTTCAATTTTAAGCAATATGTTTCAATTTTGAGTGAGACTTTTTGTCAAACACATGGAATAAATATTCTAAATGGGAATGAAAAGAATGTTTACAGCATGAATACACCCAAAAAATGCACCTAAATTAAGCACACTACAATTGAACATTGACATAAGCGGAGGAAAAACCTTCAAAATAATCCATAACAAAATTTAAGAAACATTAGTTAAAGGCAATCCCTTGTATATTTTCCCTGTATAGCAGCAACTTTAAAGAGATCTGGAAAGTGGACACATATTTTGTATTTGATAGTAACCCATGACTTAAATGAAAGAAATTTTATGTAACAATGATCATAGAGTTAGATATGATTGAAGCTAAATTCTTCACAACTTTGATCTGTCACAACAATTCATAACAGGGTATCTAATAGTTACAAAAGATGTTGTCTCTATAAAGAATCATCCAAAATGTCACTGTTATACACACACAAACTACTATTTAGCAATCCCTTTGCTAAAGTTTAAAAGATCAAATCTAGGCAAAGTAGAAAGCAGACATTGAATCTTTTGCTAGAGAGAAAAACAAAATGGAGAAGATTCTAGGAAGGATGGTAACTTGAAAAATTAGTGCCAATTACTGATGCTACAGTTAAAGATTATAAAGATCACAACTCTTGCTACATCAAAAGACTTGTCTTTGTCTCTCTCTCACTCGTCAGTTTTTTTTTTTTTTTTTTAACAAACAGTAAGGATTTATTAACTAAGAACCAACATCAAACACCTATCAAGTACTATAACTGAAATTTCGAAAACGCTGACTTTAAACTAAACAAATTTTATTTGGAATGAAAAGCATTTGGAGAATTACCAGAAAGTACCATATTTCTCAAAACTAATTCATATTTCATACCTATAGATCTAAAAATGAAAGGAAAAAGAAAATTACCGGTGGTAGTTCTCACTCTATTGCTATATGGTCTTACAGTGTTAATGGTCCGTAGATTTTTCTTCTATGGTGATGCTACTAACGGTGTAGGAAGCCAAATTGACGCTAGTGGCAGCAACATTCACGAACACTGTCTCTGTATCCCTCTCAATCATTCTGTGTTTTAACATTTCATATCCAAATCAATATTTTTAGTGAATTCTATAATCTAAAAACAAAAAAAAAAAAAAAACAAAAAACAAAACAAAAACAAAAAACAAAACAAAAACAAAAAACAAAAAAACAAAAGCAAATATCTAAAATTGAGAAAACAATCATTTTGAAAGAGATTCCAAAAACCCAAAACAAAAATGAATCAAATCTAAACCTACCCAACAAAAAAATTCAATTAAAAGTAACGTTTTATACCCAAACCTACAAAATTGAGAAAAAAATGTACCGTTGTCGATGTCAGTTCCGGCAATCTAGTGGTCTAGATCTGGCAAGGGAATGGATAGTGTATGATTCAGACGAACTCTACGCTCTTTCCCTTTTGATTGTGGCAGATTTTTCTCTCTCCCCAGTCCCCACTCCATGCCTTCTCTGATTACCGTTCTGCCTAGGTTTTGGGTCTGCAAAATCGTTTTTTGAAACTTTTTGATTTCATCACCTCTCTTTCTCTGCTTCTTTCTCCGTGTCCTCATTTCCTCTCTCTGTTTCATCAGGAAGTCAGAGTGAGTCTGAAATTTCAATCAAGAAATATGGCATTCGCGTTTTAGGGTTTGTGTTTTTTTTTTTTTTTTTTTTTTTTAAATCGGGTTTGTGTTTTTATAAGTTTCTCCCAAAACGACGCACTGAGCAAAATTTTAAAGAATTAACTCTACACGTGTCAGTTTTTAAAGGGGTCTTTTTCCCTAACCTGGCAGCACCTCCTTAAAAGCTTCTGCTATTATATATAGTATTAGATATGCATATATGACCTCCCACATAACTTGATAACATAACTTTTGAAGCTTTTCATTTGGCTTCATATACATCATATCATTTGATCTTTTTGAATTCATACATCTCATTGTGAGATTGATGCCTGAAATTTTTGATATTTCAATTGATGAGTTAGCCTTTGGCTTTTTGGGCATCATACACTTTATTTTATGTCGCTCTCCCTTTTTCCTAGTCAAATACTAATATGTGCGACAAGCTTTTGCAGCTCAATATCTTTTTCATTTGGAGATTTACATTTGGTGAGCTCTTTAGGCAAAACAATAAAATAAAGAGTGGGAAGATATATAAGCACAAGTCTATGCATGTCTCAAGATCAACAAAACCATTCACTAATCATTCATGACAAGGTTGAAGATATATTTACAACAGTCACATAGATTTCAAAATTTCTCCCACAATGATATGAGTGCATTGGAAACAAGTTAAGCTCGTAGATGTACAAAGCCATTAGTACAAAGGTACAAGACAAAACATGCTTTGAGACAAAACTCAACAAAGTCGATCAAACTTTTTGGATTTTCTACTTTTTATGTGTTTTTGGATTTTTGACACACATGAAGGAAAAGATTGATAAAAAACAACAATGTAAAAAAATTTAAAACAAAAACAAACAAATAGACAATTTTTCAACTCAAGCTCGCAAAAAGCACATAACCAAGCATAATCACAAAACATGGGAAGTATTAATGCGTGGACATGTTGTAATGCTTATGCAAGAGTACCCTTTTTCACCCACATGTCACGTGTGTTTGGAATGATATCTTTGAAGGATTGCGTACGAGAGTTAGGACTTTCAAACCTTCTCGTGAAGCTTTCTAAGCAAGTGGTGAAAGCACCGATCATCTTCATCACGTCCATCATGCCTGGATCACGATTCAAACCTCTTGAAGACTCAGCAACCCAAGTTCTCTTGTCATTTCTTGGTCCTTATGACCTTTGATCAGTAACATTCTTTAATGCTCTCAGCTTATGACAATTGGGTCGGGTGTGTCCTTGAAGACCACAATGATGACAAAATTGGTTCGTTCTTGGACCTCTTTGTGATCATGGAAGAGATCTTCCTCTTGTTTCAATCCTAACCATAGATTGGTTCCAGGCTTTATTCAGCATCCTTTGTTCAGCCACAATTTTCTTCTTTTCAACCTTCATCTTCTCCACAATAGGGGTAACTACAACCAGTTCTTTGGCCTTCACAAACTTTACCTCTTTGCAAACACTTGCAGCTGCACTACTTTCTCCAGTGTATCCTAGTCTGAATTTATCTGAGAATTGCTTTTGAGAGGAAATGACATCATCCAGCTTCTTGGTGGAGACCCTCTCTACCTTGGCATTAGCTTGAACCACCTCAAGCTCTAGGAATATAATCTTTAAGTAAGCTTCTGACAGCTCACCATTTAGTTTTTCTATTTCACATTTGGCCTTTTTATGTCGAACCAAGAGACTCCGGTAATCTCCTCTGCTTTCTTCATTTTCCTCACAGTCGCCTTCCCCACCCTTACGTACTCTCCCGTTTTCTCAAGAAGTAAGGCATAATTCTCTTGAAGACTAGTTGTATCTTCATCCTCTTCAGCATCCGATTCTTCAACAATCCCTATGGATTCTTCATCACTGTGTTCCCCAAGTTCTTGTACAAGTTGATTCAAGTCCTCTGAGGACTCAACATGTTTAATAGCCATGAATGCAGAGTAATTTCCTTCTCCGTCATAGCTTTCCTCAGAATCAAAATTGGATGAATCTGAGTCACTTAGAGTCATGGCGTAGACTTTGCCCTTCGATTTCAAATAATTGGGACATTCTTTCTTGAAATATCCATGTCCATTGCACTTGAAGCATGTAATTCCTTGTGAAGATTGGGGTTCTCTACAATCTTTCCTTCTAAATTCCCTTTTCTCCTTCCCGGAACTCTGAAATTTTCCTTTATCACCAGATTTCCCACTGTTCTTGAGTTTTAAGAATTTCTGAAAGTTTTTCACAAGATACGCCACATCTTTATCTACACCATCCTCCTCCGAAGAGTCATGAGATACTACCCTCTCATCAATTGTCTTAAGAGGAAGAGTAAACAGATTAATTTCCTTCTCCGTCATAGCTTTCCTCAGAATCAAAATTGGATGAATCTGAGTCACTTAGAGTCATGGCGTAGACTTTGCCCTTCGATTTCAAATAATTGGGACATTCTTTCTTGAAATATCCATGTCCATTGCACTTGAAGCATGTAATTCCTTGTGAAGATTGGGGTTCTCTACAATCTTTCCTTCTAAATTCCCTTTTCTCCTTCCCGGAACTCTGAAATTTTCCTTTATCACCAGATTTCCCACTGTTCTTGAGTTTTAAGAATTTCTGAAAGTTTTTCACAAGATACGCCACATCTTTATCTACACCATCCTCCTCCGAAGAGTCATGAGATACTACCCTCTCATCAATTGTCTTAAGAGCAAGAGATTTACTCTTCCTCTATGTGGGCAGTGATAATTCATATGTTTGCAATGAACCAATCAACTCTTGAACTTTAATGTCGTCAAGATCTTTGCTTTCTTCAATAGCTGTTACTTTGGCACGGAAGCTTTCCGGCAGTGATCAAAGGATCTTCCCTACTATTTTAGAATCCTCCATCTTTTCCCCCAAATTGAATTTGCCGACGACCACCTCGTTTAGCTTACTATAAAAAGAGTCAAAAGACTCATCTTCACTCATTTTTAGCTCCTCAAAGTGAGTGGTCAGCATCTGTAGTTTGATGTCCTTCACTTTCTTTGTTCCTTCATAAGTTGTCTCTAGAATCTCCCATGCTTTCTCAGCAATAGTGATAAGTGAAATCCTGTTAAATTCTTCTAGAGAGACACCACAGAAAATAGCATTTAAGGCTTTACTATTAGCATTAACCGCCGCAAGAGCTACCTTATCCAAAGTGGATTTAGCAGCCTCCAGCCTAGTCCAACCAACTTCAACTGCATCCTACACAGCGTCATCAATAATACACAAAAATGCCCTCATTCGGACTTTCCAAAAAGCATAATTATTACCATAAAAAAAAGGTGGAACATTTAAAGATTGAGACCTATCCATTTCAACATGGGGTCAAGGATCACACTAAGGTATTTAAACCACAAAGATGTAACACCCCAAACCCATACCAAGGATTTAGATGCATAACCTGTCTTATAAAAATCAGCACTAATATAATGGAACAGAGCGAAATTAAATATCCACAAATAAACTTCAAATAATCAAAATCTTTCCTATGAAATCCATAAAAGCAAAAACCTTAACAATAAAGTCTCCAAATACAATCTCAAAAAAAAAAAAAAAAAAAAAAAATGTTTCCCAAATGCCAAACTCACTATCCTAAGAAAATATACTAAAACAGTCCATCAACTAACATAACTCCCAAAGAAATCTCCAATCTATAGCTTCACTGCTCTACCACCAAAAGACATTCCACTGCTCTAATCTGAAAGGGTGGAAAAATGGGTGAGCAAGAAGCTCAATAAGAGACTAGATAACATGAGAATGTCTCTCAAACAAAATAAAAGTATCTATGACAAAATATAGTCTTTACAAAACACTTGCATATAGATTTTGTTGGGATTTATGCCCTAAAATCCAATTTATAGGCATGTCATAAATAATTAAATAGTTTAATTATATGAGACTATTTATAAATGAATTAATGGGACATTATTTTAGTCCATGAGATGCATAGTATGTGATTTATGTGAAAAGTCACAGAAAGATATAAGTCACAAGTTCTTTGTAAACTCAGAATTTTAGTTCGTAGTCGGTGATGAAATTGGGCGTTTCATCTGCGAAGACTATAACATATCAACTACGATGATTTGTCTTGATCATGGAAGTGGAGACTTCTAGTTAGTATGTTGATATGTTTTAAGAGTTAAGACATATTGAACAGGACCGCTGTGAGATTTATTATTCTCCTAATGACTGTCAAATGAATAATAAATCTCACGACTTCTATTTACATCAACTCTAAATCCTGAGAGAATAATGGACCTGATCATGAGATGTAGGTTGCTTTGATATATCAGGAGTGAGATCTATTAGTTACGGTCAAAACCTCAGTATGTTGGGCAGCCGCATTTAATGTTGATGGAACATATATTCTCAAGATGGAATTCATAATCTCTTAACGGAGATATAAAATATTCCCTTGAGATAAGTTTAATGGGTTTGGTTATTTAGAGTGTTGGGCCCGACCACTTTAGTAATGAGTTACCAAAGTATATATATTTGTGAAATTGGATTTCATAAATATATATTGAATAACATAAAGGATTAAACCAGGTACTCAAGGATTAAGATGTAGTAATCTACAAAGTGGCAGTCAACATTTCATGACTTTGTATTATTACGAATATTTTAATGAAGGGGTTGCATGTACAATAAAGTCTTGAGATATAATTTATTGATAAGGCCTAAAGTGCAACTATATTTATATAGTGGTATTAAATATAGTTAATGGTAACTTTGGACTTGTCAAGAGTTGACAGAAAAACCCAAGGCCCATTGGAGCTAGTGTCTTATTGGTCCCTTTTGGTCCCACTCCAAGCCACACACTTAAGCCCAATTGGAAAGGCCCAAAAGGCCAGCCCAATTAGATAATTGGTTAGATACAAAAGGGAAAAACGTTCAGAATATTTTTAAGAGAGACACATCATTGTGAAATGGTGTGTATGTGATTTTTTGTCACTCTCTAATCACCCTTTTGTTACCGATTGAGAGACCACATATCTTGGGCATCAAGTGGAATTGGAGTGAAGATTAAAAGTCTTCCCAAGAACGTTTGATCTTCGGTTTTTGAATTTCACCACACCAAGGCACGCTTACTTATTCTCAAATTCTGAAACTTACATGGTGCATGTTATCAATTGCGAATGAAGTAGATCCGTTAATTTTTCCGCTGCGTACATCTATTTTTCCTATAGATTTAACAGTAATATAATATATACTATAAAACTATCAAGAATAAAACATTTAACTATAACACTGTAATCAGTAAATAAAATAATAACCATTCTAATATGCCAATATGCACTAAATAGGTAGAAACAATATATTGTGACAATAAACAATTTTCCACTTATAAAGATCAGTAACAATAAAATGGTAATTTGATATGGAAAACATTAGTCAGACAAAGACATAAGCTGCTAAACACTTGGTGGGTGATTCCCATTGGGAACAATAACACTAACCTCAAAGAGGCAACACTGGCTCCAAAGAGCAAACAATAACACTGTACCACACCACAATAACACTGTACCACACCACAATAACACTACATCGGCCGAATGCCAACACTTAATCCTGTGTTGGCAAAGGTTGCAGACTGTCTAATTAACTATTTGAAAACATTCTTGACATGTACAGTTTCATAATAATATACAATAAATAATAAAATTCTAGTATATATTATGCATTTACAATGGTATAAGTTTTTGAAACTTCACTTTTGCAATTATGTATATATAAATATATTTTTACCAAAAAACTATATACATAAATATACATGTCTTAAGAGACGTCATGATCTGTAGTCCACTTACCTCTAGTTGCTAAATCAAGCTTTACTTCAATTGTTCGAAACGATGTCAACGAGAACCTAAATAACACCAAAGATAGGTCCATCAATACACAATTTCTCACTTTAAAAAAAAAAAAAAAAAATCTATTTTCACACTTAAACGGTTTTATCTTAGACAATATTGATATATTCAAAATACTCTATTTATTCACTTAACTACCCAAATCCAATACACTTTTAGCTATTAAAGCAATTTCAAGCACAATTCCTCCCCAAAAACATGGGACAATTTCTAGCCATATATTATAGTTCGGTCAATTCAATTTCAAAGCCTATGGAGGACCATACGGCTATATATATACAATTCATATTATAATATTGTAATCATCCTGGCCGGCTATCCCATCAATATAGATGATAGGTTTAGATTTTATGAACCCAATGCCAATTTTTTTACTTGGTACCAAAAGAACAAATGCACAGACCCATGTAAGGACAATTATTTGACATAGAATAATTCCCACTCTATAAATCTTTCAAATTTCTAAAGTTTCAGCAAGACAACCATACCTGAAATACTTGTGCACAGCCGAAGAGAAGAAAGGAAACAGCTCAATCGTGTGTTGCGACTGAAAATAAAAAGGAACTTTCTTATATACTTACATGTGCAACTTAAAAGGTAAAAGGTTAGGGTTATCAAGGCCTATATATTTACTTATGTCACCTCACTTTGGCTTCATATTCCAACAGTATTTATCTTATTTTTAATATCTTAGGCCCAAATCAATTTAATCCATTTAATTATAGGCCGCCTTTATAATTTACATATAATAATTTAATTGGTATCAAAATTATGGGGTGTTACAAAAGAGTTCACCCACTCTGATACCAATTGAATGTTCAAATTGTGTATAAAACACCCTTGAACGTTTAGACCACAAATTACAAATTATCAATTCAAGCTTAATATCAAACAATAAATGTGCAGAACATGAACATAAGCTAATAACAGAATTGATAAATAATCTAAACCATAAAATAATCACAATCACAGCAATAATTAAATGGTAAAGATAAAAGGAAGAGAGATGCAAACACAAGGACAACACACGATGTGTTATCGAAGAGGAAACTGAAGCCCTCAGCGTAAAATCTCTCCGCTGCCCTCCAAGCAGTCAATAATCCACTAGAAAATGTAGTTGGGATACATGAACAGCAATAGACCCTCCAAGCCTAATCTACCCAGTGTACCTAAGCCCTCCAACCTTCTTGGTCCAACGAGGTTGTGCTGAACCTTTTTCTTTTCTAGCTTACCAGATTCCGCTATAGCCCATAGCATCAACCAATATAAATTAATCCCTTCCTAACTGCTTCCCAAAGCACCAAAAGGCCTTCTCACAAATATGGGTATGGTGAGAAAAGGATTTGACTAAAAGCCTCTCAAGGATGTAACAATGGAGAGGGTGAGAGTAGAGGAATTTAAAGAGTTCTTAGGTGAAGATTGTGGATGAATCAATCTTGTTTTTCTCTAGGGTTTCTCTCTCAAAATTCTCCCTAGAAGCTCTTTACATTTCATGGGTATAAAGGTCTATATATAGTAATGTGTGTTTGGAATGCGAAGAGTCAGTTTTTCCAAAACATAGCTGGTTGGTGGCTTGGCCTCACGACTTGACTAAGCCATGAGTTCCAGCCACGAGGTAACTGAATGGCTAGTCTGGACTTTTTGTCCTATAGTGCAACAGCTGGCATGATGCTTCAGCTTCTCTGCATGTTTAGCATGTGACCTACTTCTGGTAGTTTGCCAGTCGTGAGCCACACGCGAGTTCCAGTCACGAGTCCCTGCATCTTTGCACAATGTTAAACATTTCTTCACACTCTCTCACACACTCCCCTTACATGATTCTCACCTAAATGCAGGGTTACTAAATGCTGAATTACAAGCAAATTTGGCACGGAATAAAGCCAACAAAATGGTTGATTAAATTCAATCTTACAAACTAAGTATGCAGTGGAAAATAAATTGACACAGTGATTTGTTTATGAATGGTAAAAACTCCAAGCGATTTTAAGGTCACCACTCCCAAGAATCTACTATTATCATAACAAGCGATTACAAGTAAAGTAATCTTAGTACCTTATACCAACCTATAGTTGAATCCTTACCCCAATACCTAATTGGACTTATTCGATAGTGACAATCTCTCCTTTTCAATGCATGGCTCCCAGTACGTGACTAACCAATTGTGCGGATCCCAGTACGTGACTTGATCACCAACTTAAGAAGGATGTTGGCTGCAAAGTTCTTCAGTTCATCCAGACGATAAAGATCATGATGTTGCTTGGTCACAAAACCCTACGGTGTACATAAACAGCAACTTCTTGAATTAGGGCAAACTAGGTTTCCGGTCACTTTTGTTCACACTTGAGAAATTTTCTCTTGTTCAACTTGTGTCACCTTTTACAGCCCTTAAAATAATCCTTATATATGTTTAGGGTTGTAAGAAAAGAAAGCCCAAATATACATTCACGAATTGGATGAAAAACAGTCCTAAAAAACTGAACTTCATAAACCTCAATAGATAGCCATCTATCGAGCTAGCTGTCGAGCCTCGGGTTGAAACAACTCTCTTTAAATCTCGATAAATGCTAGTTGTCTAGCTTTAATGAACAGCACTTTCTAACTTGATTTTTGGATAGACTTGTATGGCTTTAACACTTGAACTTGAAACAAGGTTTCTTGAAGCATTAAACACATCCTAGATCTACCCAATTACAATTTAAGTGCGTTTTGTCAAAAGATTAACCAATTACATAAAAAAAAATAGTGACATATGTTCTTAACATGTAAAACACGTATGTCCTAACAATCTCTCCCTTTGACAATCCGTGACAAAACCACAACAAACAAATTAGATATGAGAGAAGTCATAAATCACTCAACTCATATTCAATTGTTAAATACAATAAAATCTATCATAACACAAACTCTTGAAAAACTTTGCAAGAATAGAGTTTATGGCAAGTAGACTTTGACAACCTGTATTTCTGAAACACTTTAAACAAAACTTATCAAGGCATCTTAGTGTGAAACAAAAATAATAGATTACATACAATTAATAAGAAGAATGTGTATAAAGCCCGAAAAGAAACAACACAAGTAAGGGTAGGTGAAAAACATACATCAATATATAAAGCAAATATCACTACAATGTATGTCAAAGTGGTCACAAGACCAATATACAAGAATAATGTATCTAAAAGAGAAAGAAAAGATAAAAGATACATAAAAACTTCACTACATCACTCAAAATCAACACTCCCCCTAACAAAATCTCCTATACTAACCCTCCCCCTATGAGAATGACTACTCTCATATCCAACAAAACTACTCCCCTTTTTTGTCATGAGTGATAAAGGGTAAGAGTATCAAGTAGACATCTCATCATCGCTGGGTGAGCTAGCATCACCATCTCCATCATCATCTTCGTCGAAGTTGTTGGAGTCATCCTCGGACGCCTCGGTAGGAGGAGAAGGAGACTCTACGAAGCCACTAAGGCGAGCCTGCCGTCTAACAATATGGCCGACACGAGTGTTCACCTGACACAACTCATCAGTGAGAGTGTCAAGGCTTGCATCCATGCACTGAAGCTGCGCCATAATCGTATCCAAAGTCACACCACTCGCAGAAGAAGAGGGAGCGGAGGTGGATGGAGCTGAAAGAGTGAGAGGAGCTGTCGTACTGGACCACCTCGATCGTAATTGCGCCTCACTCCGTTTAGCAGTAGTGGCATCAATGGCACACATGACAGAGAATTGGTCAGAAATAAGAAAGGGAACAGAAAAATGGCACAAAAGCCTCGTGATAGCTGAAGGGAAGATGAGCTTATCATAGGTCGTTGTATCCCTATAAACATCTATGATAGAAAGAATAAAATGAGAGGGAAAATCTATAGTAAGATGCTCTAAAAGAGATAGGAAAAATCGAGCATGGGGCTCGGTAATATAGTTATAGTGAGAAAAAGGGTGCAAAACAAAAGTCATCACCATGTTCATGAATCTAGGACCTTTAGCAAAGGTTGAACATAGAGTAAACTGATGCTCACCCCAATCAAAGGGACGCTTACAAAAAGCGGACATAAGCTCGTCTTTGGACACAGTCCTCAGACGCTCACAATTGGGGTAGTCAAGATGCTCTACCTTCGGGACACAGAGCATGTCAAATACAATGTCCGATGTAACCATAACGCGCGTACCTCGAATCAAGTAACAAAAAGAGTTATTAAGTAATCAAATCCATGTATGTTACAGTAAAACTCCTAGATCAGCACAGATGGACAAGTGACCGGGACATCACATAGTGACTCCCAACCCCTACTGTAGATGACAGTGGGTAGGTCAATGTCGGAGAAGTCCGACAAAATGACTTGGCATTCCGAATGAACACCTCATCGAGAAAAGTTTTCCGAGAAGTCCTTTCGGGACTACTCATCACAAAACCGAACAGAAGAAGGAGTAGGATCAGATGAAGTGGATGCCCCGGAACGAAAAGGGTTCCGGGATGGAGTAGACTTACGTTTTGATGCCATAACGCATTAACGTAATCTAGAGGGAGAGGGAGGCAAGAAAGAGACAATCAAAAAAGTCCCAAAATAGTTCAATATACAAGAATATAGTGAATGTAAGGAACATATGCATGAAAATGAATGCACATGTGATATGCAATAGTAAAAACCTCATAGGCTTAGCCCAATCCAATCCTATCGGCACACAAGTATGCAAAAACATAAACACACATCTAAGAATGCATGAATATTGTTATATTGCAAATGAGATGTAATGCATGAAGTTTTAAGATCAAAAACACAAAACCCATCCCAAAAATTTGCAAAAACCTCTTTGATTTTGAAAAACCCCAAATTTTTCATCAAACCCCAAAAGTTAGGTCATAAAAGATGAAAATGCATGACAAAGAAGGATTAGGACCCTTACCAAGTGAGGAAAAACTTAATCTAAGCTGAAAATCTCTTGGGAATGAAGTTTAGAGATAGAAAAGTGTGTTTGGAAGGTGAAACGGTTGAGAGCAAACGAGAGAGATCGAGGAAAGTGAGATCCGAATCGTGCTGATCCGATATATAGAAGCTCAGTAATTCTTGATAGATCGAGAGGTGTCAAGAGGTGTCGAAATTAAAAGGGTCGACAGATGCAGCTATCGAGCAGGTATCCACAGCAAAAAGAAGCTTGATGGATCAAAGAGCTATCTAGGAGCTATGGAGGGGACAAAAAGTTTCTCGATCGATTGACCTAGCTATCGAAAGGAGTCGAGACTGCGATAAAAAGAAGCTGAAGAGCTCGATAGATAAGCCGGGTGTCGAGAGGTGTCGAGGAGCTATCGAGATTGCTTTTAAAATAGTTTTTCAAGAGGAGAAAAGTACAAATATAAATGCAATCAAACATGCAACTTAACCAATGATCCAAACAACATTTTGAACTCTCAAAATCATCTCTCACCAAAAGAATGTTAAGCACAATGATCCCAAAACACACACACACACTAAACAAATATAACCAATTTTATATTTAAAAAACAAGTTAAGACAGTTTAGTGAGCATACATAGATGCAAGTATCCCTTGTGATGGCCAAATCACATTGTACCTGCACATGTATCAAGAGTAGCAAAGAATATTGTGTGTTGTGTGTGAAAACATCGCAAGATTGCATAAGTGTATACATGTTATGATGATTTGACATATGAGAAAATCACTTTAACTCACACATAATCATAACTGTTTGATGAGGACTATCACCTTCGAGGTACATCTTATAACTCTCATATCTCCTAGAATACACACTTGCAATCATATATAAAGCATATTTATTCTTTTTTTTTTTTTTTTTCTTTGCATATTTTTCTTTTCTTTTAAGCAAATCATACGTGGGCATATAAGAGAGAAAAGAAATACCCAATGATGTTAAGCATTTGACATTGCACTTTTGCTATGCCAAAGCATACAGATGTCATTGACATTGCACTTTTGCTACACCGAAGCATACAGATGTCATTTCATGATTGGCGGGCAACAGTGGTGAGATGGTTATTTATGCCTTTCTCTTAGGTTTTCTAGTCCTTCCCATCAAAAAGAGTGATATGAGTGTTAAGTACAAGAAATTACTTAATCTTACTCATTACAAACAAGAGCCGCAAAGCTCACTTGCTTAGTTGTGCATAGAGATGTCATCTAAGCTACAAGAGATACAAAGTTCAGAAAACTTTGTTTAAATGGCCATCCAAGGTACACAAGTACCAATGTACACAAACACACACTATTTTTGTATTTTTTAATTTTTCAATTTTTTTTTTATTTTTATATGAAAAATAAAACAAAGCAAAACTGAAAACAAAACCAAACAAAAACATGTTAAACAAAACAAAGCTGAACGGTTTAAAACCCCTTAAAAACAACCAGATTGTGTAGCCTAGATTAATTATCCAAGTTGTTACTTAGTCAAATTAAACTATTCTAGGTTAAAGCAATCAAATAATCATATCATGCATATAAAACATATAAAGCAGCGGAAATAATAAAAAACACAAGATATGATCACCCAAGAAACCACACGAAAAACCTGGGGAGGATTTGACCCACCGATCCTCAAGGCAAAACGGAATCCACTAAGAAAGAATTGAAGTTCTTACAAAAGGACTTACAAGCTCTCCGCTTGACTTCCTAATGCTACCCACCAGTAGAACTTACTGACACGACCACGTGCAAGTTTCGAATCCACGAACTCCTTCTTTCTTTGAATTCCTTCAATCAGCTACAAGCACCCACGCTTGATATTCTTTAAGCTTCAATGGCAGCAACCAAGTTGATCATCAAGATGTTGAAGTAATCTCAATCTTGAAAACCCTAAATTTTGTGTAAAGGAAAGCTCCTCTAGATCTCACAAGAGATTTATACAAAACCGCAATGTATGAGCAACAATACAACTTGTGCAACCCTGAAAACGTGGCTAGGGTTTTGCATTATATACCTAAGGCAAAAACATAAAACCCTAAACGTTTAAAGAGTTTGGGTTGAGTTAGAAATTCTGTAGAAAACGCATCTGGGCCGATTTTCGATCGATCGAATCTATTCTTCGATCGATCGAACCAGGCCGAGATGTCCCAATACATCTACAGTCACTCGATTCCAACTTTACAATATTTTACCAACTTTGAGCAAGCCTAAACAAGACTAAATACATTGTTTTGATCATGGTTTGCCAACATTACAAATTAGAGTTTTAAATACATAAATTCCTAAACCTTTAGAACCTAACAAACTCCCCCTTTGGCAATCCATGACAAAACACAAACTAAATGCTCAAAGTTTACAATAAAAAGCCCTTTACAAAAATAATGCTCATAAACTCAAATTCAACCCTAACTACTATCCATCGGTTGCAAGTGTAGACAGCAGCTTTGTTGAAACAACCTGTATATTCCTGAAATACTCAACAAACGCATAAATGCATGTGTGGCAGAAAATAGTATATAAACAGGTATAACATTCTTGTAAGATTCACACAACAAAAAATAAAGAGATATATTAATGAACAACTCATAAATATAAATCAATAAGTAGTGAATCATGAGACAACAAGAATCAAATAAACTCATGTATATCAATATATTAATCAATGTTACTCCCCCTAACATGAATATCCCCAAAAATGATATACAAAGTGAAGCACCTAGATACAATCTAATAAACTCCACAAACTAACAAAAAAAATATCTCATGCTAACAAAAAAAATAAAATCTCCCCCTAACTACAAAAACTCCTCTAGCAGTCAAAACTCCACTACAAGTCAATATATCCACTCCGCATTTTGTGACAGAATGCCAAAGGGCAATCACAAGTCGCCATCAAAAGGAGGTGGTGAATCAACCTGTATATTCCTGAAATACTCAACAAACGCATAAATGCATGTGTGGCAGAAAATAGTATATAAACAGGTATAACATTCTTGTAAGATTCACACAACAAAAAATAAAGAGATATATTAATGAACAACTCATAAATATAAATCAATAAGTAGTGAATCATGAGACAACAAGAATCAAATAAACTCATGTATATCAATATATTAATCAATATTACTCCCCCTAACATGAATATCCCCAAAAATGATATACAAAGTGAAGCACCTAGATACAATCTAATAAACTCCACAAACTAACAAAAAAAATATCTCATGCTAACAAAAAAAATATCTCATGCTAACAAAAAAAATAAAATCTCCCCCTAACTACAAAAACTCCTCTAGCAGTCAAAACTCCACTACAAGTCAATATATCCACTCCGCATTTTGTGACAGAATGCCAAAGGGCAATCACAAGTCGCCATCAAAAGGAGGTGGTGAGGGTGAATGAAGACCCACAAAATCGGCTCGGAGAGCACGAATATCATCCAGCAAGTCCACCAAAATCTGACCATGAGCCGCCTAAACGGTCATGATAGTCTCTAGGGTACGACGAACATTGAAGTCATCCGAAGGAGGTGGAGGAACAGCAGCAGCAGCATCATCAAGATCCGGAACATCCTCACCAGCAGGACCTGTAGAAGAAGAAGGAGGAGGAGGAGGAGGAGCGCTACTAGATGGCTCAGACCTAGGGTGTTTAGAACCAGCTCAAAGATGAGCGGCCCTCTGTCTAAGAAAAGACGCACCTATAGGACCAATGACATGAACGGGCTCAGAGGAAGGGAAGCCACTAATATCTAGATAAAGCAAAATCCTATGAATGAAAATAGGATGAACAAGGGCATGAGAAGTAGATGAACTCCTATAAACTTCGTTCAAAGAACGAAGAAAGAGATGAGGAAAACTAATAGGAGCATCGGTAACTAGAGCGTACAAAAATATACACCTCTCGAGAGGAATGGTGTGAACATGAGAGATGGGCCAGATGGAATGACAAGCTATCCTAAAGAATAGGTAGTGCAACCCGAAGAGCTCAGCAGAAGTGATCCTAGGATCAGAACCCCACTGGACAGTAGTCCTAGTAATGTAAGACAAAACATCGCTCAACTCGGGAGACTCAGCATAAGGATAGACAGGATCACGAACCAACGGTACCCCTAGAGCATCAGCCACTACCTGAGGAGTAATGGAGTACTCTACGCCTCGTATCCAACTCCTAACTAGAGTGTTGGAATCATAGACGCGGATAGAGATGTTCGAGAAGAACTCTCTAATCAAGGTAGCCGAAAGAGGAGGGTCAGACACATCTAACAATGGCAACCAGCCCCTACGCTCAAAGTTTGCCCTAATGGTAGGATCAAGCTCATCTAGAATAACCGAACGCTCAGCCCAAATCTTCCTCTGAAGATTAAGCTTCTTATAGATCTCTTGGTTTTTCTCACTCGGAAACCTCTCTCGGTTAAAAGAATGGGGGGAAGGAGAAGGAGAGGGAATAGTCCTACGGGCTCTAGTCTTCCTAGGCATGGTGCTAAGGAAAGGACAGAGACACAAAGAGAAAACCAAAAGAACACAAAGAAACAAGAACAAAGGCAGACTGCAAGTTAGCACAAAAATAATAGAATGAAAACTCTATATGATGCATGAACAGATGCAATGCCATGATGCATGTACTAATGCAGTAAACATGTTCAAATTAAGTTCAATTACACAAAATTGGCTCGAACATAGAGTTTCTAACAAAAACCCTAAAAAATTTGAAAACCACATGAAAAATTTTGCAACAAATTGATGAATTAATCATTATATAATGTTGAAAACAGATTATAATAACTAATTTCATCAATTCCATAAGCCAATTTCATCAATTAAACTCAATTTCACAAAAAGTCCCAAATCAGATCAAACATAAACCCTAGAATTTTCAATTTTTCTCCAAACTCAAAATTGATCAAATTAACAGGTAAGAAACATGTTTATGATGTGTCCCCACAAAAACCCAATGATCAATTGCAAGAAAAAAAGCTTAAATCAACAGAAAATCCCATATATGCTAAGTCCGAAATTCTCCCTTAAATGCATGAAAAAAATGCATGAAAATATGAAAATAAATTGAAAAGAAAGGGCAAAAGAGTCTTACCGGCTTGAGGAAAGAGAGATTTTGCAAAAAATCTGGAGGAAAACGACAAAAAATTGACAGAAATGCTTGCCTCGTCAGAGAGAGAAAGAAAAAGTTTGAAATCTTTTGAAAAAGTGTTTTGAAAAAGTCAAATTTCAACTTTTAAAAAAGCTTCTCCACGATCTTCGATCGATCGAAAATTACATTCGATCGATCGAATGAGACAGTCGTTTTAGAACAATCTAGGGCACTTTTTCGATCGATCGAAAATCACAATGGATCGATCGAAATGGTCAGAAACTCACAAAAATTTTGAGAAAAATCACTGTTTTGAAAAATGCAAACCCAATTTTGAAAACAACTCCTCAAAGCATTTGAACAATGAAAACAAAATGCATGAGTATGAGATGGAATGCTTTTTCAAAAACCCAAATTTTTGAACCCAATTTCCTCAAAAACTAGTTTCAATTATCCTCCATTGAATTTCCTTAAGCAGCAAATATGTTTTGCACAATTGTCAAGATATTTTCAAGCTTGGTTGGTCAGACCAAAAACACACACACTAGCATGTACAGTGTTTAACAAAGAGTAACTTGTGAAGTGTGTGATACTAGCAAAAACTTGAGATACATGTGAGGTGATATGTGAATAGCAATCAAACACAAAGTCTACACAATTCATCACATAGAATTTAAAAGAGACTATCACCTAAAGAGTTACATTCTATAACTCCCACATCTCCTAGAACAAAAGCTTACAATCATGTAAGTTTCTTGCATTTTTGCCTCTTATTTATATGAATTGGCATTTAGCCTAATAGTACACACCGGTTTGAATTAAGTGAATTTGTATCTAGCCTAATAGTACACACCAGTTTTAATTTAATTGAGGCTACACCTTATGTTCTTTTTGTGCATGTGCTACACTTTCTCGAGCACAAAATCTTATGATATGCACTAAGGTGTTCATGATTGGCTAGTGAGCAGTGGTGAGATGGTTATTTATGCCTTTCTCAAGAGGATCAAGTCCAACAGTCAAAGAACATGTGACTTCATGATTAAGGCAAACTGATTAAAAACCACACACATCTTTCCCACACAACATGCACTACAAAGTTTCAACTAGTCAAGTGCAGCAAAAAAAGCTCATCAAAGTTAAACAAGGTACACAAGACATGACATGTGTAAAAAGATTGACCAACCTTGTTTTCAAAAATCAAGACAAATAGTGGCAAACATAGTTTTTGCTTTCCCTTTTTTTTTCTTTTCTTCTTTTTTTTTAAAGAGAAAACAAATAAATCCTAGAATGAAATGCATGTATGTAATGCAATGCAAGTCCTAGAACAAAAAAAACACAAAAAACCAAAGAACAATGGTCACAACAGAATAGAGTAATGAAGCACAAGGACCATGTCAGAAAGACTCAGTTAGTTCGAGTCTTTTGCATCCAAAACTTTTTAGATGCATCACGAGCATTGGAGTTCCTATTCACATTAGAGTGATTCCCAACTCCAGAATTGGAATAAAGGTTTAACGCCTTTACCAATTCACCAATTAGTGCCATAGGATTTTGTGCTTGAGGCATAGCCACTTTTGGTTTGTTTGCTCTTTTAGCAGCTTGAAATTTGTAACAGTTAGGACGAATATGTCCAGACTTACCACAATAATGACAAACCCAAGCAGGTTTACCATGCATCTTGTCCTTAGATTTGGTAGGCTCCTTAGGTTTAGATTCTCTTAAATCTACCCTAATCTTCCTAGGTAGTGAAACTTCTACGGGTTTGACAACCTCACTCACAGGGGGTTTGACAGTTTCACTCACAACCTTACTCACGAGAGGTTCAGAAGAAGAAGAAGAAGGAACAAAATTAGTGGAATGTGGTCCAGAATCAAAGATGCTTTCAACATATCCTAACCCAGATTTATCAAAAGGATACTTTTGAACATTCAGCATGTGATCAAGTTTAGCACTACCAAATCTAGCAACAGATAAATCATTCTCCAAAGTTTTAACTTTATCAAGCAAAAGCATGTTCTCATATTTAACATTGTTCAAAAGATCATTAGCATCAAACAATTTTACAAGCAAATTTTTCTTTTCAAGCTCAAGAGCATCAATTTTCTTTAGGCCTAGTTCAACATTCATAGCATCCTTTGCAGCAACTTTGCAAAGTTTGTTATAGGCCTCTTGAAGATCTGCATCTTCAGAGAGTTCCCCATCAGAAGGGTTCTCCTCAGCAGATATGCTTTCATTGACTACAGCAGTAGCAGTGAAAGCAATGAAGTTTCCATCCTCGTCACAACCGAACTCATCATTAGAAACCTCATTATCACTAAGGGTTACAGCCATAACTTTACCCTTATTTCTCAAGAAAGTAGGACATTCAGATTTGACATGACCATACCCTTGACAACCAAAACATTGAGGACCTAAAGAATTGTTGGAAGATTGACCTATTCTTTCTCTAGGTTTCTCAGTGTTGCTAACCTTGATGGGATCATTCTTCCTAAAATTTCTAGGTTCAGCAGTGGTTGTATTTCTTGCCCTTCTATTTGTGTTCCTTAGAAAGTTCCTAAAGTTCTTGGCAAGATAGGCTATCTCTGTAGCAAAGAGCTCATCATCAAATCCACCAACCTCAACATCATCAACAGACTTAAGAGCCATTGATTTGGATTTGTTGGTTTTGGGTAGGTCTAGCTCATAGGACTAAAGGGATCCTACAAGCTCATCCACAGGGATGGAGTCCACATCCTTACTTTCAGTAATGGCTGTCACCTTGGGTCTAAAGTCTTCAGTTAAGGATCTAAGTATTTTCCTAACAATTTTAGGTTGATCATAGATTTCTCCCAAGTTATAAGCAGAATTAACAATATCATTAAGTTTAGCATAAAACTCATCAAAGGTTTCATCATCAGACATTCTAATGCTTTCAAACCTAGACGTTAATTGCTGCAGTTTGTTTATCTTAACAGCCTTTGTGCCTTCATGCACAATTTGGAGGATTTTCCAAGCAGTATGAGCAACCTTAACATTTGAGATCCTCTTAAATTCCTCCATTGAAACAGCATTAAAAATGGCATTCGTAGCTTTGCTATTAAATGCAGCTGCTTCTTTCTGAGAAGTTTGCCACTCACTCACAGGAGTAGTGGGCTTCTCCCATCCGTATTCAACGGAGTTCCATACCCTCTCATCAATAGATTTCAGGAATGCTTTCATCCTTACTTTCCAATAAGCATAGTTGTTTCCATCAAAGTGAAGAGGAACAACAAGAGAGTGTCCATGCTCCATGACAACTAGGGTCAAGGATCAGCTCAGAGATAAAAAATCTCTAACAAGATTGTAAAGTTGGAATCGAGTGACTGCAGATGTATTGGGACATCTCAGCCTGGCTCGATCGATCGAAGAATAGATTCGATCGATCGAAAATCGGCCCAGATGCGTTTTCTGCAGAATTTCCAACTCAGCCCAAACTCTTTAAACGTTTAGGGTTTTATGTTTTTGCCGTAGGTATATAAGGCAAAACCCTAGCCACGTTTTCAGGGTTGCACAAGTTGTATTGTTGCTCATACATTGCAGTTTTGTGTAAATCTCTTGTGAGATCTAGAGGAGCTTTCCTTTACACAAAACTTAGGGTTTTCAAGATTGAGATTACTTCAACATCTTGATAATCAACTTGGTTGCTGCCATTGAAGTTTAAAGAATATCAAGCGTGGGTGCTTATAGCTGATTGAAGGAATTCAAAGAAAGAAGGAGTCCGTGGATTCGGAGCTTGCACGTGGTCGTGTCAGTAAGTTCTACTGGTAGGTAGCATTAGGAAGTCAAGCGGGGAGCTTGTAAGTCCTTTTGTAAGAACTTCAATTCTTTCTTAGTGGATTCCGTTTTGCCTTGAGGATCGGTGGGTCAAATCCTCCCCAGGTTTTTTCGTGTGGTTTCCTGGGTGATCATATCTTGTGTTCTTTATTATTTCTGCTGCTTTATATGTTTTATATGCATGATATGATTATTTGATTGCTTTAACCTAGAATAGTTTAATTTGACTAAGTAACAACTTGGCTAATTAATCTAGGCTACGCAATCTGGTTGTTTTTAAGGGGTCTTAAACCGTTCAAGTGGTATCAGACAACTTTGAACAAGCCTAAACAAGACTAAGTACATTGTTTTGATCATGGTTTGCCAACATTACAAATTAGAGTTCTAAATACATAAATTCCTAAACCATTAGAACCTAACAAAAGCAAAGCATAAAACTAGACTAACTTAAAACAATAAAGCAAAACACATAAGTAATGCAAAAACAAAAACAAGAAAGAGAGAGAGAAGAAATAACAAAATCACTTGGAGTCTTTTTCCTTCCACACCTTGGAAGAACCTTTCCGCCTAGCAAATCCTTGATCCAATGATGAGGGGGAAGAGTTAAAACCATTCAAGTTTGAAAGAAACATGAGGGCTTTGAGAAGATCTCCAAGAGGAGCAAGAGAGGATGGAAGCTGACTCTGATCTTCCGATGCGATCATCCTATTGCTCTTTTGAATGCCTAGCCACTTGTAGCAATTAGGTCGAGTATGTCCAGCTGCCCCATAGTGATGACAGAAATGCTGCTTTTTTTGTTTTGGCTTTCGAGAGTTTCCCTTCTTAGCCCTAGGGTTTTTAGTCTCATTCTTTATAAGTTTAGGGGATGCTCCTAAGATAGACTTACCCTTATCTATGTTCTCACTAGCTAATTCATTTCTAACTTCATTGTTCTCAGTTTCAACATTATTAGTAGGAGGAACAAAAATAGTAGTACTAGTAGAAGCAATACTAGAAAAAGAGAAATCACACCCTAAACCAGTTCGATCGAAAGCAAATTTCTAAAGACTGAGCATCTCATCGAGCTTAGCGCTTGAAGTCCTTTCTAGCTAAGCTCTGACTTGGAATAGTTCTGTCTCAAGTTTCTTGGTATTCTCAGCTAAGAAATTATTTTCAAACCTCAGTGCTCCAGTAGTCTTATTGGCTTCATTAAACTTTGTGGAAAGCTCTTCATGCTCAAGCTCCACATCACTAAGCTTCTTGGAGGTCAACCTATACAACTTCTCATGCTTTTTAGAGACCTTCTATAACTTTGCATAGGCTATATGGATGTCATCCATCTTCTCAAATTTAGACTCCACTAAGTCCTATTTTTCATCCACATCTTCAACAATCCCCTCAGTAGGATTGACAGTGGTAGTGAAAGCATTCAGGATTTCGTCATCCTCATTGTCGGAATCATCCTCAGGCTTGATCTCGCTCAATGTAGCAGTAAGTGCCTTGCTCTTCTTAATTGTCTTGAGATATGTGGGGCACTCTTACTTCATATGACCGAAGCCTTGACACCCAAAGCATTTTGGACCTGAGGGAACAGTGTACTGACTGCCATCCCTAGCATCCTTCTTCCCCTTGTCTTGGCTCTTAAACTAAAAGGAACTAGATTGCCTACAGTCCTTGTGGAAGCCCTTTGCATTGGCATTTTTCATGAACTTCTTGAATTGCCTGGTGATGTAGGACTTCATCTCAGAATCTTCATCTCACTACTCTTGGCCTTTAATGCCATGCTTTTGCTCTTGCTTGATTTCCCGATCCCTGTCAAACCCACTTATAGGTCTGCAAATTGCCAACTAACTCTGTCAAAGAAATTTTTTCAATATCCTTTGATTCCTTAATCGTGGAGATCTTGACATGGAATCTTTCAGGCAAAGATTTGAGCACCTTTCTCACAATCTTGTGTTTAGAAATGGTTTGCCCAAGATTAAATGCTAAGTTTACTATGTCCTTGAGCTTGGCATAGAACTCATCAAACGACTCATCCTCCTCTATCTTGATCTCTTCAAAGCTGGTAGTGAGCCTCTGAAGCTTTAAGTCCTTGACAGTCTTGGTTCCTTCATAGGTTGTCTAAAGGATGGTCCATGCTTCCTTTGCAGTTTCAGTGGAGGATATCTTCTAGAACTCCTCATTAGTGATTGTACTAAATAGAATATTCAATGCCCTGCTGTTGAAGTTTACCGCCTTGATCTTAACATCATCCCAGTCGGCTGACGCTTCTGTAGGTTTAGTTTAGCCTATCTCCACAGCTTGCCACACTTTCTCATATAAAGACTGCAAGAAAGCTCTCATGCGTACTTTTTAGTATGCATAGTTAATGCCATCAAATAAAGGAGGTAAAATAAGAGGCTGTCCTCGATCCATGACAAACAAGGGTCAATGGATCACACAGCAAAGATTAACCCTAATCAGAGTGTCTGCTTCGATACCACTTGATAGGCCAAAAACGTATTGACCCCTTGTGATGAATTAATTGATTAATTAGTCAAGTTTATTAATTAACTAAATTAACATGCAAGATGCATGGTAGCACAAACAAACCAACAAATAACTAAGTAGGCAGTGGAAAATAAATTGGCATGGTGATTTGTTTACGAATGGAAAAAACCTACACAACAAAAACCCTACTGAGTGATTTTAAGGTCACCTCTCCTGAGAATCCACTATTATCACATCAAGCGGTCACATGTAAAATGACAAGCCAAAAACGTATTGACCCCTTGTAATGAATTAATTAATTAATTAGCCAAGTTTATTAATTAATCAAATTAACATGCAAAGCGCGTGGTAGCACAAACAAATCACCAATTAAACTAAGTATGCAACGAAAAATAAATTAGCACGGTGATTTGTTTATGAATGGGGAAAACCTACACAGCAAAAACCCCACCGAGTGATTTTAAGGTCACCACTCCCGAGAATCCACTATTATCACAACAAGTGATTACAATTAAACGAATCCCAGTACCGTATACCAACCTACCGTTGAACCCTTACCCCAATACCCAATTGGACTGGTTCTATAGTGATAATCTCTACTTTTCAATGCACTGTTCTTAGTACGTGATTAACCAATTGCACGGATCCTAGTACGTGACTTCAATCACCAACTAGAGAAGGTTGTTGGTTGCAAAATCCTTCAATTCATCAGTTCATCACACGATGAAGATTAAGAAGATGCTTGGTCACAAAACCCTACGGTGTACAAACACAGCAGCTTCTTCACAAGAAAGATGAACTAGGGCAAATTCTGTCTCCGGTCACAATTTTCTTGAACCAACTTTGCTCAACACTTATGCAACTTGTGTCTCCTTTGACGGCCCTTAAAATAATCCTTTTATATGTCTAGGGTTGTGAGAAAAGAAATCCCAAATATACAATCACAAATTGGATGAAAAACAGACCAGAAATTCTGAGTTTCATAAATCTCGACAAATACCCTGTCGAGCTACTGTCAAGCAACATGCTAGAACAGCTCTTCAAGGCTCAATAAATGCTAGCTATTGAGCTAGCTGTCAAGCTTTAATAAACAACACTTTTCACACTTGAATCTTGGACAGACTTGCATGGTTTTAACACTTTAATTTGAAATAAGGTTTCTTGAAGCATCAAACACATCCTAGATCTACCCAATTACAAGTAAAGTGCATTTTGTCAAAGGATTAGCCAATTACATTAAATAGTGACATATGTTCCTAATATGTGAATCACATATATCCTAACAATCTCCCCCTTTGGCAATCTGTGATAAAACCACAATAAACAAATCAACAAATGAGAGAAGTCATAAATCACTCAACTCATATTCACTTGTTAAATACAATAAAATCTATCTTAACACAAACTCTTGAAAATTTTTGCAAGAAAAGAGTTTATGGCAAGTAGACTTTGACAACCTGTATTTATGAAACACTTTAAACAAAACTCATCAAGGCATCTTTGTGTGAAACAGAAATAATAGATTGCATACAAGATATAAGAAACATATGCATAAAAAGAGAAAAGAAACAACACATGTAAGGGTAGGTGAAAAACATACAACCATATATAAAGAATATAAGTACAATGTATGTCTAAAATGGTCACAAGACCCATGTACAAGAGATAAAGGTATCTAAAGTAGAAAGAAAAGAAAAAGATACATGAAATGCTCACTACATCCCTCAATATCAACACTTCCCCTAACAAAAATCTCCTATACTAACTCTCCCCCTAAAAATGACTACTCGCATATCCAAAACTACTTTCCCTTTTTGTCATGAGTGATAAAGGGTAAGAGTGTCAAGTAGACATCTTGTCAGTACTAGAAGAGCTAGCATCTTCATCATCCTCATCATCAGAAGCAATAGCATCATCATCATCATCATCATCATCATCATCCTCAGAAGCCTCTAAAGTAGGTGGAGGAGAAGAAATGAAGCCACCCATGACTGCCTGCTGTCATGCAATATGACCCACACGGGTGTTCACCTGACACAACTTATCACTAAGAGTGTCGAGGTGAGCATCCATGTGTTGAAGCTGGGCCATGATGTCCCCGAGAGTCACACCACTCATTGAAGAAGAAGGAGTGGATGTGGATGGAGCTAAAGGAGTGCAAGGAGCTGCTGACCTAGACCGCCTCGATTGAAACTGTGCCTCGCTCCGTTTAATGGTAATGGTATCTATAGCACCCATAACGGGGAAGTGTTCAGACAAGGGAAAAGGAATAGAAAAATGGTCTTATCACAGGTCATCGAATCCTTATACACATCTATGATAGAAATAATGAAATGAGAGGGAAAATCTATACTAAGACACTCAAGAAGGGAAAGTAAAAACCGAGCACGGGGCTTTATGATAAAGTTATAGTGAGATAGGGGATGTAGAACAAAAGTAATCATCATGTTCATGAATCTAGAACCTTTAGCAAAGGTCGAACATGGTGTAAACTAACACTCGCCCTAATCAAAGGGACGCTCACAAAAAGCGGACATAAGCTCATCTTTAGACACAGTCCTCAGACGTTCACAACCGGGGTAGTCAGGATGCTCTACCCTTGGAACATGAAGCACATTGAAACAACATTCAGTGTGACAATAATACGCGTACCTCAAACACGAGTAACAAAAAGAGGTACTGAATAATCGAATCCATGCATGTTGGATAAAACTCCTAGATCAGCACAAATGGACATGTGACCAAGATGTCACACAGTGACTCCTATTCCCTACTATGAATGACAGTGGGAAGGTCAGTGTTAGAGAAGTTCGACAAGATGACTTGGCATTCAGAATGAATGCCTCGTCGAGAAAAGTTCTCAAAGAAGTCTAATTTGGCCTTCTTATCACAAAACCAAACAGAAAAGGGTGTAGGATCAGAAGAAGCAGATGCCCCAGAACAAAGAGGCTTCCGGGACGGAGTAGATTTACGCTTGGGTGCCATAGACATAGACTAACACAAACAGAAGAGAGAGAGGGAGAAAGAGACAATCAGAAAAGTCCCAAGCAGTTCAAATATATCAAAATATATTGAAAAGAAAGAACGCATGAATGCAAATGCATGAATGTGTGACACGTAATAGAAAAAGCTTCATGGGCTCAGCCTAATCCAATCCTACCAGCACACAATCAATTAAATGTATATAACACACATCTAAATGCATGAAAATATAGTTATAATGCACATGAGATGCAATGTGTGAAGGTTTTATGATCAAATCTTCAAAACCCATCTCAAAAATTTTGCAAAAACCTCTTTGATTTTGAAAAACCCCAAAATTTTCAAAAATCCCAAAAATTTAGGTTAAAAAATTATGAAATGCATGAATATGAGGGATTAAGACACTTACCAAGTGAGAAAAACTTGATCAAGGCCGAAAATCTCTTTGAAAAAGAGGTTTGAAGTGAGAGAGAAGTTTTGGGAGGTGAAAAGTCTAGAGAGATCAAGCAAAATGAATTGGAGATCGTGAAGACCCATTGTGTACAAGCTCAGTAATTCTCGATAGATCGAGAGGTGTCAAGAGGTGTCGAAAGGTGTCGAGCTTTAAGGTTTCGACAGATGAAGCTATCAAGCAGGTGTCTAAGGCAAAAAGAAGCTCGATGGATCGAAGATCTGTCAAGGAGCTATCGAAGGGACAGAAAATTTCTCGATCAATCCATCTAGCTGTCGAGAGGTATCGAGAGTGCGATAAAAAGCAATTGAAGAGCTCGATAGATAAGCCAGGTATTGAGAGGTGTCAAGGAGCTATCGAGATTGCTTAAAAACAATTTTTCAAGAAGAAAAAAACACAGATATGAATGCAATCAAACATAACTCAACCAAGGATCCAAACATCATTTTGATCTCTCAAAAACATCTCTCAACAAAAATTGTTAAGCACATAGATCCCAAAACACACACTAAACAAGTCTCACCAATTTTATATTTCAAATTGACAGGCTAAAAACGTGATGAATTAATTGATTAATTAGCCAAGTTTATTAATTAATCAAATTAACATGCAAAGCACGTGGTAACACAAACAAATCACCAATTAAACTAAGTACGCAGCTGAAAATAAATTGGCACGGTGATTTGTTTACGAATAGGGAAAATCTACACGGCAAAAACTCCATCGAGTGATTTTAAGGTCACTACTCTCGAGAATCCATTATTATCACAACAAGCAATTACAACTAAAGGAATCTCAGTACCTTATACCAACATACAATTGAACCCTTACCCCAATACCCAATTGGACTTGTTCTGTAGTGACAATCTTTCCTTTTCAATGCACAGATCCCAATACGTGACTAACCAATTGCGCAATTTCTAGTACGTGACTTGATCACCAACTTAAGAAGGATGTCGGCTACAAAGTTCTTCAGTTCATCCAGAAGATGAAGATCATGAAGTTGCATGGTCACAAAACCCCATGGTGTACAAACACGGTAGCTTTTTGAAGAATTAGGGCAAACTAGGCCTCTAGTCACACTCTTCTTTACACTTGTGAAATTTTCTCTTGTGCTAGTTGTGTCACCTTTGACGGCCTTTAAAATAATCCTTATATATGTTTAGGGTTGTGAGAAAAGAAAACCCAAACATACATTCACGGATTAGATGAAAAATAGTCCTGAAAAACTAAACTTCATAAACCTCAATAAATAGCCATCTATTGAGCTAGCTATCGAGCCTCGGGCTGAAACAGTTCTCTTTAAATTTCGATAGATGCTAGCTGTTGAGCTTTAATAAACAACACTTTCTGACTTGATTCTTGGACAGACTTGCATGACTTTAACACTTGAACTTGAAATAAGGTTTCTTGAAGTATTAAACACATCCTAGATCTACCCAATTACCAGTAAAGTGTGTTTTGTCAAAGGCTTAGCCAATTACCTAAAATAGTGACATATGTTCCTAACATGTGAAACACATATGTCCTAATAATGTGTAAAAAAGTATTAAAAATTAGATTTGTATATTAATAATAATAGTGTATATTTACAAGATTATGTAGCAACAATTCAAATTTAAATTCTTGATTAATTAACTTGGCTAATTAATTTGTTAATTCATCACAAGGGGTCAATACATTCTTGGCCTATCAAGTTCCCAACCACCAAACGAATATGCCACCGTCTACACCAATTGGTTGGCCTTGATCATTTAACGGCAACGGGATTTTGTTCTCACCATTCAATGCCCATATGTTAGCTAGCCTTGTAGGACCCTATTTTTTAGGCCTATTTTCCGCTGCTGGGGTTTGTTGATAATCATCTGTATATACAAAACTACCAATATTAGGACTAAATTATCAAATCTAACAAGTAGTGAAACATATCACATCACGAAAAAATTATTCATCTAGTAAACTTAATAATCAAAGGTTTATAATTTCATTTAAACAAAACATCAGTACATTTAGGCATTTCTCCCACGCATTCATATAACCGAAAGGATGAACACATTAGGCTGCCCCTAGGCCCTCCCCTGACCCCTCATGCAATATAAATTATGAATGTTCAAATAGCATGTAAAATACTATGAACGTTTAGACCCCCAATTACAAAAATATCAATTCAAGCTTAATGTCAAACAATATATGTGCGAAAAATGAACATAAGCTAATAGCAGAATTGATAAACAATATAAACCAATTAAAATCACATCTACAATAGAAATTAAATGGCAAAGATTAAGGGAAGAGAGATGCAAACACAAGGACAACACAACGATGTGTTATTGAAGAGGAAGTCGAAGCCCTTGGTGTAAAACCTCTCCACCGCCTTCCAAGCGGTCAATAATCTACTAGAAAATGTAGTTAGGATACATGAACAACAATAGACCCTCCAGGCCTAATCTACCCAGTGTACCTAAGCCTTCCAAGCTTCTTTCTCTAACGAGGTCGCGCCGAACCTTTGTCTTTTCTAGCTTACCGGATTCCGCTATAGCCCATAGCATCAACCAATATCAATTGGTCCCTTCCTAACTGCTTCCCAAAGCCCCAAAAAGCCTTCTCACAGATGTGGGTATGGTCAGAAAAGGATTTAGCTAATGAACCTCTTAAGGATGTAACAATGGAAAGGATGAGAGAAGAGGAATTTGAAGAGTCTCTATGTAAAGATTGTGAATGAGTCAATCTTGTTTTTCTCTAGGGTTTCTCTCTTAAAATTCTCTCTAGAAGCTCTCTACATTTCATAGGTATAAAGGTCTATATATACTGGTGTGTGTTTGGAATGTGAAGAGTCATTTTTCCAAAACAGAGCTAGCTGGCGACTTGGCCTCACGACTTGACTGAGTTGCAAGTTCAAGCCGCGAGCTAACTGAATGGCCAGTCTGGACTTTTTGTCCTGTAGTGCTACAATTGGCATGACGATTCAACTTCTCTGCATGCTTCACTCGTGTGAAACTTCTGGCGGCTCACCAATCGTGAGCCACCTGCGAGATCCAATTGTGAGTCCCTACTTCACTACATAGTCTTGAGCATTTCTTCACACTCTCTCACACACTACCCTTACATGATTCCCACCTAAATACAGGGTTTCTAAATGCTGAATTACAAGCAAATTTGGCATGGAATAAAGCCAACAAGATGGTTGATTAAATTCAACCTTACAAATTAGATATCATTGAAATAGCAGAAACTACTAAAGTAGTGACACAATAGGAGATGTAATGTGAACTGTAAAGCCATTGAAGAAAGTACATAAAATTACGGAAGTCAAATTCTTACAATTATATTTTGCTTCAGTTATAAGCTGGGAGGTTGATAGGCCACAAATTGAATGACCCCTTGTGATTTAAACTAATTAATTAATTTAGCCAAGTTATTAATTAATCAATTTATCATGCAACCGGTGGCAGTACAAACAAATCACCAAAACTAAATATGCAGCGGAAAAATAAATAACTCGGTGATTTGTTCACGAATGGGGAAAACCCTAACGGCAAAAACCCCACCGGGTGATTTTCAGGTCACCACTCCCGAAACTCCACTATTATCAAATCAAGCGGTTACAAGTAAAGGAATCCCAAGTACCTTACCAACCTACAATTGAACCCTTACCCCAATACCCAATTGGACTTGATCTATAGTGACAGTTTCCCCTTTTGATGCACGGCTCCCAAGTACGTGACTAACCAGATGTGCGGATTCCAGTACGCGACTTCAAACACCAACTTTAGAAAGAGAGGTTGGTTGCAAAGTTCTTCAGTTCATCCTATGCGATGAAGATCTGGAAGATGCTTGGTCACAAAACCCTATGGTGCAAATACACAGCAACATCTTCTGAGAAGATGAACTAGGTCAAGAACTTCGTCTTTGATCACAATTTTCTTAAACAAGGATTGCTCAATGCTTTTGCAACTTGTGTCTATGTTGACTGCTCTTAAAACACTCCATTTATATGTTTAGGGTTAGAAGAAAAGAAGGCCCAAAAACATATTCACGGATCCCAAGAAAATCATATTGAAATTCTGAAATTTTAAATCTCGACAGATAGCAGGTGTCGAGGTAGCTATCGAGCAGATGTCGAGCTTTAAAAACTGTGCACTTCAGCTTGCTTTTTCTTGGACAGACTTGATGACTTCAACACTTGATCTTGAAACCTTGTTTCTTGAAGTATTAAAAACACCTAGAACTACCCAATTACAAGTAGAGTGCATTTTGTCAAAGGATTAGCCAATTTACATAAACATTATGACATATGTTCTTAACATGTGAACACATATGTCTTAACAATCTCCCCCTTTGGCAATCCGTGACAAAACCATAACAAACAAATGAACATATGAGAGAAGTCATAAATTACTCAACTCATATTCACTTGTTGAATACAATAAAATCTATCCTAACACAAACTCTTGAAAAACTTTGCAAGAAGAGAGTTTATGGCAAGTAGACTTTGACAACTTGTATTTCTGAAACACTTTTAAACAAAACTCATCAAGGCATCTTGTGTGAAACAGAAATAATTAGATTGCATAAAAGTATAAAGAACATGTGTCTAAAGATAGAAAAGAAACAGCACATGAAAAGATAGGTGAAAAAGAAACATACATCCACATATCGAGAAAATAAGTACAATGTATGTAAACTGGTCACAAGATCTCATATACAAGATCAATGTATCTAACAAGAATAGAAAAGAAAAGATACATCAAAACCTCACTACATCCCTCAAAAAATATGAACACTCGCCCTATCAAAAATGTCCTATACTAACTCTCCCCCTAAGATGACTACTCTCATAATCCAAAACTACTCCCCCTTTTTGTCACGAATGACAAAGGGTAGGGTGTCATGTAGACATCTCATCAGTAGAGTTAGCATCTCCATCATCATCATCCGAAGCATCATCGTCATCACCATCATCATCATCATCCTCAGCATCAGAATCTGAAGCGACTGGAGGAGGTGGTGGAGGAGAAGCCTCAGAAGCAAAACCACCCATGGTCGCTTGCCATCGTGCAATATGACCAACACGAACGTTCACCTGATACAACTTAGTGGTGAGTGTATCGGGGCGAGCATCCATGTGCTGCAGCTGCGCCATAATATCTCCAAGAGATACATCGCCTGAAGAAGAAGGAGAAGCCGATGTAGATGGAGCTGATCTAGATGGAGCCGAACGCGAGGGAGGAGTGGAATCCGACTGTCGCGACCTAAACTGTGCCTCACTACGTTTTACGGTAGCGGCATCTATGGCAGATATGTGTGTGAAGTGGTTGGACACAGGGAAAGGGATGAAAAAATGGCGTAGAATCCTCGTGATAGCGGAAGGAAAAATGAGCTTATCACGGGACGCCGAATCTAAATGAACATCTATGATAGAGAAAATGAAGTGTGAAGGAAAATCTATCGTAAGATGCTCAAGTAAAGATAACAAAAATCGAGCACAAGGCTCTGTGATAGAGTTATAGTGAGAAAGAGGATGAAGTACAAAAGTCATCACCATGTTTAGGAATCTAGGACCTTTAGCAAAAAGTCTACATGATGTATACTGATGCTCACCCCAATCAGAAGGGCACTCACAAAAAGCGAAAATGAGCTCATCCTTGGACACAGTCCTCAGTCGCTCACATGTAGGATAGTCAGGAAACTCTATCCTAAGAACTCTAAGCACATCCGTAACTAGCTGCGGTGTGACAGCAATACGCGTACCTCAAACGCGAGTATGAAAAAGAGGTACTGAACGATCAATCCCGTACATATTGGAGTAAAACTCCTGAATCAGTACGAGAGGACAGGTGACCGGGACGTCACACAGTGACTCCCATCCCCTACTGTGAATGACAGAGGGAAGGTCAGTGTCGGCGAAGTCCGCCAGAATGACTTGGCGTTCCGAATGAACACCTCGTCTAGAAAAGTTTTTAGTAAATGCCTTATGGGCATCTCCATCACGGAACCGAAGGTTAAGAGGAGCAGTATCAGAAGAAGAGGAAGCTCCAGAACGCAGAGGGTTCCGAGCTGGAGTGGATTTACGTTTGGGTGCCATAGACACTACTAACGTAAAAGAATGAGAATGAGATAGAGAGGGAGATAATCAGAAAAGTCCCAAACAATTCAAATATGATAATATCTTGAACAAAAAAAATACGTATGCATGGGAATGCATGGACATGTGACATGCAAACCAAAAAAATATCATGGGCGCAGCCCAATCCAAACCTAGCAGCACACATACAAGAAACACACATCTAAATGCATGAAAATATCATTCTAATGCACATGGAATGCAATGTATGACATTTAAAAACATTTGAGTGAAAAACTAACCCAAAATTTCAAGAAAAACTCATTAATTTTGAAAAACCCCATAATTTTCAAAAATTCCAAAACCTAAGATTCAAAATCATGAAATGCATGAAGAATGAAGGATAAAAAGATCATACCAAGTGATTTGAAGCAAGGAAGGGCCGAAAATCACGTTGGATGAAGGTTTTGAGTGAGAAAAATGGTCTGGGAGATGAAAAGCCTCGGACAGATTGAAGAGAGATCGAGGAAATGAGAGAGAAATTGCGACAGGAGCTTATATAGACACCTCAGTAAATCTCGACAGCTGAGGTGTCGAGAGGTATCGAGGATGCTGTCGAGGAAGGTGTCGAGGAATTGGTCTTCGACAGCTGAAGGTGTCGAGATGGTGTTGAGGTACAAGACCAATTTCAGAGATCAGAAGCTCGATCGATCGACTAGGTATCGAGGAGGTATCGAGAAGACAGGAGATTTCTCGATCGATCCACATGGTGTCGAGACAGGTGTCGAGAAAGAAGCATCAGACACAGTAAGGGAGTCTCGATCGATCCATCAGGTGTCGAGAATCTATCGAGGAGACAGAAACTTTCTCGATCGATCCACCAGGTGTCGAGGATGTGTCGAGATTGCGATAAGAAAAAGGCTTAGAAGCTCGACAGATGATCAGGTATCGAGGAGGTGTCGAGGAGGTGTCGAGCCAGCTTATAAAACCAATTTTTCGAGAAGTGAAAAACATAGACATGCATGCAATCAAGACAAACACCTTAACCATGATCCAATCAACATAAAAAGTTCTCAAAAATCATCTTTCAATGAAAATTTAAGCACGTGGATCTCCCAAAAACTCACACACACACTAAACAAGTCTAACAAATTTTATATTTCAAAAATAAGTCATGACAGTTTAGTGAGCATACAAAAGCACATGTAAAACCTTTGTGATGGCCAAATCACATTGTAGCTGGACATGTATCAAAAGTAGCAAAGAATATTGCGTGTTGTGTGTGAAAAACATCGCAAGATTGCAAATGTGTATACATGTTATGACGATCTGAGATATGAGAAAATAACTTTAACTCATACACAATCATAACTGTTTGATGGGGACTATCACCTTCGAGGTACATCCTATAACTCCCACATCTCCTAGAATACACGCTTGCAACCATTTTTAAAGCATTTTTGATCTTTTTGCTTTTTATTTCTTTGCATTTTTTTTTTATTTTAAACATATCATACATGGGCTTATGAGAAAGAAAAGAAATACACATTGATATTTGACATTTCAATTTTGCTATGCCTAAGCATACAAATGTCATTGACATCACACTTTTGCTATGCTGAAGCATACAGATGTCATTAATGATTGGCGGGCAACAGTGGTGAGATGGTTATTTATGCCTTTCTCTTAGGATTTTCTAGTCCTACCCGTCAAAAAGAGTGATATGAGTGTTAAGTTTAAAGAAATAACCTAATCTTACTCATCATAAACAAGAGCCACAAAGCTCACTTGCTTAGTTGTGCATAAAGATGCTCATCTAAGCTACAAGAGATACAAAGTTTAGAAAACTTTGTTTCATTGGCCATCCAAGGTACACAAGTACCAAAGTACACAAAACACACACTGTTTTTATATTTTTCAATTTTTTTTATTTTATATCAAAAATAAAATAAACAAAACCGAAAGTAAACACACAAAAACATGTTAACAAAGCACAACAATGCATAAAACTAGACTGACTCAAAAAAATGTAAAACACACAAGCAATGCAACAAACAAGAAAAACAAGAAGGGAGAAGAAAGTGATTAAATCACTTTGAGTCCTTTTTCTTCCACACCTTGGAAGAGCCTTTTCTTTGATTGAATCCTTGAACCGGCGGTGAGGGGGAAGAATTGAAACCGCTCAAGTTCGAAAGGAACATGATGGCTTTTAGAAGATCTCCAAGAGGAGCAAGAGAGGATTGAAGCTGATTTTGGCTTCCAGATGCTGTCATACTGTTGCTCTGTTGGGTGGCTAGCCACTTGTAGCAATTTGGTCGAGTATGACCGGCAGCTCCACAATGATGACAGAGATGCTGCTTCTTTTGTTTAGGCTTTTGAGAGTTAGCCTTCTTAGCCCTAGGGTTTTTAGCATCTTTTTTATCTAACTTAGGGGGTGCTCCTAAAATGGACTTACCCTTGTTTATGTTCTCACTAGCTAATTCAGATTTAACATCAATGTTCTCAATTTTAACAGTATTAGTAGGAGGAACAAAAACAGTAGAACTAGTAGAAGCAGAATTAGAGAAAGAAAAACCATACCCTAAACCTGTTCGATCTGAAGCAGATTTCTACTTGCTGAGCATCTCATTAAGTTTTGCACTTGAAGTCCTCTCCAGTTGAACTCTGACTTGAAACAGCTCTGCTTCAAGCTTCTTGGTCTTCTCAGCCAGGAAGTTATTCTCAAACCTCAGTGCTCCAATAGTTTGATTCGCCTCATCAAACTTTGTGGACAACTCTTCTCGATCAAGTTCCACATCACTGAGCTTCTTGGTGGCCAGCTTATACAACTTCTCATGTTTCTCAGAGAGCTTGTAAAGCTTCTCATAGACTAAATGGATATCATCTTTGTCATCCATCTTCTCACATTCAATATCCACCAATTCTTCTTCCTGTTCCACTTCTTCAACAATCCCTTCAGTAGGATTGACTGTGGCAGTGAAGGCATTTAAGATTCCGTCATCCTCGCCTGTCGGAGTCATCTTCAGGCTCAGTGTCACTCAGGGTTGCAGCAAGAGCCTTGCTCTTCCCAATGCTCTTCAGATATGTAGGACACTCATTCTTCATGTGTCTAAACCCATGACACCCAAAACACATGGGTCCTGTCGGAACAGTGTACTGACCGCCTTCCTTAGCATCCTTCCTTTCTTTGTCTTGACTCTTGAACTGTGAAGAACTGGATTGCCTGCGGTCCTTATCGAAGCTCCTCCCATTGGCATTCTTCATAAACTTCTTGAACTGCCTCGTAATGTAGGACTTCATCTTGGAATCTTCATCATCGGAAGATTCATCTGTATCACTGCTCTTTGCCTTTAGGGCCATGCTCTTGCCCTTGCTTGACTTGCCAATTCTTGATAAACCTAGCTCGTAGGTCTGCAAGTTCCCAACCAACTCAGTCAAAGGAATTTTGTCAATGTCCTTTGATTCTTCTATTGCCGTAATCTTGGCATGAAATCTCTCAGGTAGAAATCTAAGCACCTTCCTTACAACCTTGGGTTCAGGGATGGTTTCCCCAAGATTGAAGGCTGAGTTCACTATGTCCTTTAGTTTGGCATAGAACTCATCAAATGACTCATCCTCCTCCATCTTAATTTCTTCAAATCTAGTAGTGATCCTCTGTAGCTTTGAATCTTTGACAGCCTTTGTTCCTTCATAGGTTGTTTGGAGGATGGTCCACGCCTCCTTAGCAGTTTATGTTGAGGATATCTTCTTGAACTCCTCATTGGTGACAGCGCTAAATAGGGCATTCAACGCTCTGCTGTTGAAGTTTGCCGCCTTGATCTTGCCTTCATCCTAATCGGCCGGCACTTCTTTTGGCTTGGTCCAGCCAATCTCAACAGCTTGCCACACCTTTTCGTCTAAGGACTGCAAAAAAGCTCTCATGCGTACTTTCCAGTAGGCATAGTTAGTCCCATCAAATAAAGGAGGTATAATGAGAGATTGTCCTCTATCCATGACAGACAGGGGTCAATGGATCAATCACAGCAAAGATTAAACCTAATCAGAGTGTGCCTGCTCTAATACCACTTGATAGGCCACAAATTGAATGAGCCCTTGTGATTTAAACTAATTAATTAATTTAGCCAAGTTATTAATTAATCAATTTATCATGCAACCGGTGGCAGTACAAACAAATCACCAAAACTAAATATGCAGCGGAAAAATAAATAACTCGGTGATTTGTTCACGAATGGGGAAAACCCTAACGGTAAAAACCCCACCGGGTGATTTTCAGGTCACCACTCCCGAAACTCCACTATTATCAAATCAAGCGGTTACAAGTAAAAGAATCCCAAGTACCTTACCAACCTACAGTTGAACCCTTACCCCAATACCCAATTGGACTTGATCTGTAGTGACAGTTTCCCCTTTTGATGCACGGCTCCCAAGTATGTGACTGACCAGATGCACGGATCCCAGTATGCGACTTCAAACACCAACTTTAGAAAGAAAGGTTGGTTGCAAAGTTCTTCAGTTCATCCTATGCGATGAAGATCTAGAAGATGCTTGGTCACAAAACCCTATGGTACAAATACACAGCAACTTCTTCAGAAAAGATGAACTAGGTCAAGAACTTCGTCTTTGATCACAATTTGCTTGAACAAGGATTGCTCAATGCTTTTGCAACTTGTGTCTATGTTGACTGCTCTTAAAACACTCCATTTATATGTTTAGGGTTAGAAGAAAAGAAGGCCCAAAAACATATTCACGGATCCCAAGAAAATCAAACTGAAATTCTGAAATTTTAAATCTCGACAGATAGCAGGTGTCGAGGTAGCTATCGAGCAGGTGTCGAGCTTTAAAAACTGTGCACTTCAACTTGCTTTTTCTTGGACAGACTTGATGACTTCAACACTTGATCTTGAAACCTTGTTTCTTGAAGTATTAAAAATACCTAGAACTATCCAATTACAAGTAGAGTGTGTTTTGTCAAAGGATTAGCCAATTTACATAAACATTATGACATATGTTCTTAACATGTGAACACATATGTCCTAACAGAGGTATTTCATAAAGCACATTAATTTTTGTTGTTTGGGATAATAAATGTAAACCTCTACTTTATGGTATACAGAAAAAAGTAAACCTTTACATTAATTAAGAGTATGAGGGATTTATATATTCATCCAAGCATAAAGACAAGATTACAAAGGTTGTCTATTTGAAATTATTATTGGCATTTGCCAACCATTTCAGATGATTTTTTTTTTTTTTTTTTTTTTTTTTTGAGCTTGCCTAAGAGAAGACTGTTGAAGGTGTGGTTTGCATTTGACCTAATCCATAAGCTGCTAATAACTTCATTTGCAACTCAATTTTGTGTACAATACGTAAATTTTTATATATAGCCTCAAACCAGAAATTCAACCCAAAATAGAAAAAGGCTCAAATTATTATTTCTTTTACACAGTACGTTCTAGGTGGATGTTTTTAGCATAACTTATCACAAAATCCACAAAAAGAAGGCTTACAATAAGTTCATTGTCACAAAATCTATTAATTTTGGAGCTAGGAAGAATCCAATTGTGAAAATGCTTATCTAATTTCATTCATTCACCAAATACCATATATATACACTCTGATATACATAACTCATAACTTCAACTCACGATTTTAGAGCAATTTTTGGGTGTACAAATATGTGTGCAACAGGGTGTGTATGAATCATTTCCTATAATAATTATTGCTTGTATAGTCATATGTATATACATACTTAAAAACACGAAGGTACTTGGTGATTTGGTGATTTGGTTTGTGACACATAGCTCCTCTATGCGTAGATTGTTAGTCAGTTTGATTAACTTGAACATAATTTGATGTTGTAACAAGCATGGCCATTAAAATTGAAACCTATACAAGACAATCATAAGATTCTACTTGTATCCATGTCTGTGTTTCTTAGGTTACAAATGTCACATTTTTGGGTAGGACTATAAAGGTAGCAAGCGTGAGTTTGTTCACGAGTTATTTAACTAACTTATTTTTTTTCCTATATATATTATGAAATCATGACTTAAATAAGTTACAAATAATAATTTAATACAATATGAACATATTGAGAAACTTATACAATCTAATTTAAAGTTTATATAAATATATTTTTGGACAAATATACATAAAAAAATATAATATTATATATAGTTAAATCGATCTCTCATATTCATGAGCTTGTTCACAAACAAATAATCATGTTTGAGCTTGAATCGTTTAATAATCAAGTCTAAACTTTAGGCTTGAACTTAACTTGTTTTCTAAATAAACGAACATAAACACATTTTTTTTTCAAGCCAAATTCAAACTGTTTATAAACAGTTTGGTTCAATAACATTGTTTAAATTTATTATAACTTTTGGACCAAACTTATGCCATTTAATTATTAACAGAATTGATCTTATATAGCTAACTTTTCTTAATGGACGGCACTTATTTAATATTTACTTGGCATTTCAGGGATAGATTGCTAAAGGAGATCGAATGAAAATAAAACAACCTTTAATTAATTAAAGGTGTGAAGTGTAAACGTATTATTGCCGTTGCTTCTTCAGCTTCAGCTTCAACTTCAGTTGTTATGTTTTATGCTTCTTTGATATGCAAAGAATCTGCATGTGGCCATTCTGATTGTCTTGTATAGGTTTCAATTTTAATGGCCATGCTTGTTACAACATCAAATTATGTTCAAGTTAATCAAACTGACTAAATATCTAAGCATAGAGGAGCTAAGTGTCACAAACCAAATCACCAAGTACCTTCGTGTTTTTAAGTATGTATATACATATGACTATATGAGCAATAATTATTATAATTAGATCAATCCACTGCTTATGTTTTGGGTCTAATTCACTCTCTCTCCTTGACACATCAATTGCACAAGTAAGACAATAATGATGCCGAGCAAATCTAATGTCTAATTTCTTCCCACAAGTAGGGAACAGATGGAAGATGATTAAATGTTAAATTTTGTCTTATTTCTCCCCCCAAATATATATATATATATATATATAGGCACACAATAGAAGATATTGGCTACAGTAGAGGAAAATAATTTTTCGTTCTTATCTTTCCTTTCGTTTTTCCTTCCCCCTACTCCAGCCAATATCTTCTAGTATACGTATACAACATGATCATGGAGTAAGCAAAATGAATAGTATGTTTATTATCAAACAAATGTTGTAATTTTTTTCGCCATTTTACAAAATTGATTATGACAGGGTTTAGACCCCTTAAACCACAAATAAATTGCGTAGTCTAGATTAATTAGCCAAGTTGTTACTTAGTCAAATTAAGCAATTCTAGGTTAAAACAATCACAAAATCATATCATGCATGTAAAACATATAAAGCAGCGGAAAATAAATAACACAGTGATATGATCACCCAGGAAAACCAAACCAGTAAAAAACCTGGGGAGGATTTTACCCACCGATCCTCAAGGCAAAACGGAATCCACTAAGAAAGAATTGAAGTTGTTACAAAAGGACTTACAAGCTCCCCGCTTGATTTCCTAATGCTACCCACCAGTAGTAACTTCCTGACACGACTACGCGCAGGCTCCGAATCCACGGACTACTTCTTTCTTTGTATTCCTTCAATCAGGTACAAGCTCCTCGCTTGTTAATCTTTAAGCTTCAAAGGCAGCAACCAAGTTGATAATCAAGATGTAGAAGAATCTCAATCTTGAAAACCCTAAGTTAAGTGTAAAGGAAAACTCCTCTAGATCTCACAAGAGATTTACACAAAACCGCAATGTATGAGCAACAACACAACTTGTGCAACTCTGAAAAACATAGCTAGGGTTTGCCTTATATACCTAGGGCAAAAACATAAAACCCTAAACGTTTAAAGAGTTTGGGCTGAGTTGGAATTCTGCAGAAAAACGCATCTGGGCCGACTTTCGATCGATCGAGAATTACATTCGATCGATCGAGCCAGGCCGAGAAGCTCCAATGCTTCTGCAGTCTCTCGATTCCAAATTTACAAAATTAAACTAACTTTGAGCAAGCCTAAACAAGACTAAATACATTGTTTTGATCATGGTTTGCCAACATTACAAATTAGAGTTCTAAATACATAAAATCCTAAGACCTTAGAACCTAACAAACTCCCCCTTTGGCAATCCGTGACAAAACACAAATCAAAAGCTCAAAGTTTACAAGTAAAAAGCCCATTACAAAATAATGCTCATAAACAAAAGTTCAACCTAACTACTATCCATCGGTTGCAAGTGTAGACAGCAGCTTTGTTGAATCAACCTGTATATTCCTGAAATACTCAACAAACACATAAACGCATGTGTGGCAGAAAATAGTATATAAACAGGTATAATATTCTTGTAAGATTCACACAACTCAAAATAAAGATATATATCAATGAATCAACTCATAAATATAAATCAATAAGCAATGAATCATGAGACAACAAGAATCAAAAGAAATCATGTATATCAATATATCAATCAATGTTACTCCCCCTAACATGAATATCCCCAAAAATGATATACAAAGTGAAGTACCTAGATACAATCTAATGAACTCCACAAAAAATATCCCATGCTAAAAAATATGTCTCCCCCTAACTACAAAATCTCCTCAAAAAATACAAAACTCCTCTACAGTAACCACTCCCCCTTTTTGTGACGGAATGCCAAAGGGCAATCAAGAGTCGCCATCAAAAGGTGGTGGTGAAGGTGAATGAAGACGTGCAAGATCGGCTCGCAGAGCACGCATCTCGTCCAGCAGGTCCACCAAAATTTGACCATAAGCCGCCTGAACGGTCATGACAGTCTCCAAAGTACGACGAACATCGAAGTCAGCCGCAGGAGGTGGAGGAACAGCAGCAGCAGCAGCAGCATCAACATCATCACCAACTGGATCAAGAATATCCTCACCAGCAAGACCTGTAGAAGATGAAGGAGGAGGAGGAGCGCTAGAAGATGGCTCAGGCCTAGGGTGTTTAGAACCAGCTCGAAGATGAGCGGCCCTCTGTCTAAGAAAAGACGCACCTATAGGACCGATAACATGAACAGGCTCAGAAGCAGGGAAATCCTCTAAACCTAGATATAGTAAAATCCTATGAATGAAAATAGGATGGACGAGAGCATGAGCAGTAGATGAACTCCTATAAACTTCGTTCAAAGAACGAAGAAAAAGATGAGGAAAACTAATAGGAGCATCTGTAACAAGAGCGTACAGAAAAACACACCTCTCAAGAGGAATGGTGTGCAGATGAGAAATGGGCCAGAGTGAGTGACAGGCTATCCTAGAGAAAAGATAGGTAGTCTCGGGAAGCTCAGCGGAGGTGATCCTAGGATCAGAACCCCACTGGATAGATGACCCAGTGATGTAAGATATGACATCACTCAACTCGGGTGACTCATCATAGGGATAGACAGGATCCCTAACCAAAGGTACCTCAAGAGCATCAGCCACTACCTGAGGAGTAATGGAGTACTCTACGCCTCGAGTCCAACTCCTAACAAGAGTGTTGGAATCATAGACGCGAATCGAGATGTTCGAGTAGAACTCTCTAATCAAGGTAGCCGGAAGAGGAGGGTCAAACACAGCAAACAAAGGAAGCCAACCCCTACACTCAAAATTTGCCCTAATGGCAGGATCAAGCTCATCAAAAGAGACAGACCGCTCAGCCCAAATCTTCGTCTTAAGGTTTAAAGTCTCGTAAAGCTCTTGGTTTTTCTCACTAGGGAATCTCTCACTATCAAAAGAAGGAGGGGATGGAGAAGGAGAGGGAAGAGTCCTACGTGCTCTAGTCTTCCTAGGCATGGTGCTAAGGAAAAGGACAGAGACACAAAGAGAAAACCAAAAAAAAAAATTCAAAAACAAAACCAAGGGCAAACTGCAAGTTAGCAAAAAAAAAATATAGAATAAAATTCTATATGATGCATGAACATGAACAATGTTATGATGCATGAACTAATGCAATAACCAGGATCAAATTACGTTCAAATTCACAAAATTGGCTTAAACATAGAGTTTCTTAACAAAAACCCTAAAAATTTGAGAACCACTTGAAAATTTTTGTACCAAATTGATGAACCAATCATTATAGACTATTGAAAACAGTTTATAAGAACCAATTGCATCAATTACACAAGCCAATTTCATCAATTAAACCCAATTTCACAAAAAGCCCCAATTCGGATCAATTATAAACCCTAGAAATTTAAGTTTTCCACAAAACACAAAATTGATCAAATTAATCAATCAAGAACATGTCTATAGGGTGTCCCCAACAAAACCCATTGATCAATTGCAAACAATTTGGTCCGAATCAACAAAAATCCCAAAAAGAAAAAGTTCCGAAAATCTCCTTAAAAATGCATGAAAAATGCATGAATTCATGAAAATAAATTGAAAAGGAAGGGTAAAATAGACATACTGGCTTGAGGAGAGAGATTCTTTGCAAAAAATCCGGAAGAAAACGACAAAAAATTGAATCTCTTTGGGCTTGCCTCGTCGGAGAAAGAAAAAGGTTTGAAAAAGATTTTGAAATAGTTCTTTGAAAAGTCAGATTTCCTCTTTTTAAAAAGCTTCTTCACGATATTCGATCAATCGAAAATTACATTCGATCGATCGAATGTGACAGTCATCTTAGCACATTCTGAGGCACTTTTTCGATTGATCGAAGCATACATTCGATCGATCGAAATGGGCAGAAACTCTCAAAAATTTTGGGAAAAACACAGTTTTGAAAATTGCAAGTCCAATTTTGAAACAACTCCTCAAAGCACTTGAACAATGAATACAAAATGCATGAGTATGAAATGGAATTCTTTTTCAAAAAACCCAAAATTTTCAAACCCAATTTTCTCAAACACAATTTTCAATCATCTTCCAAATTAATTTTCTCAAGCAACAAGTATGTTGTGCACAAATCTCAAAATATTTTTTTTTCAAACTTGGTTGGTCAGACCAAGGACACACACACTAACATGTACAGTGTTTAACAAAGAGTAACTTGTGTAGTGTGTGAAACTAGCAAAGACTTGAGATACATGTGAGGTGATATGTGAATAGTAATCAAGCACAAAGTCTACACAATTCATCACATAGAATTTAAAAGAGACTATCACCTAAAGAGTTACATCCTATAACTCCCACATCTCCTAGAACAAAAGCTTGCAATCATGTAAGTTTTTTTCATTTTTGCCTCTTATTTATATATGAATTGGCATTCAGCTTAATAGTACACACCGGTTTGAATTAAGTGAATTGGTATCAAGCCTAATAGTACACACCAGTTTTTAAGTTAATTTGAGGCTACACCTTATGTTCTTTTTGTGCAAGTGCTACACTTTCTCGAGCACAAAATCTTGTGATATGCACTAAGGTATTCATGATTGGCTAGTGAACAGTGGTGAGATGGTTATTTATGCCTTTCTCAAAAGGATCAAGTCCGTCAGTCAAATAACATATGACTTCATGATTAAGGCAAAGTAATTAAAAACCACACACATCTTTCCCACACAACATGCACTACAAAGCTCAAACTAGTAAAGTGCAATAAATAAGCTCATCCAAGTTAAACAAGGTATACTAGACATGACATATGTAAAAAGAATGACCAACCTTGTTTTCAAAAAATCAAGAAAAATAGTGTTCAACAAAGATTTTGCTTTCCCTTTTTTTCTTTTTTTTCTTTTTTTTTTAAAGAGAAAACAAATAAATCCTAGAATGAAATGCATGTCTGTAATGCAATGCAAGTCCTAGAACAAAATAAAAAAAACACAAAAACCAAATAACAATGGTCACAACAGAATAGAGCAATGTAGCACAAGGACCATGTCAGAAAGACTCAGTTAGTTCGAGTCTTTTGCATCCAAAACTTTTTAGATGCACCCCGAGCATTGGAGTTTTTATTCACATTAGAGTGATTCCCAACTCCAGAATTGGAATAAAGGTTTAATGCCTTTACCAATTCACCAATTAATGCCATAGGATCTTGTGCTTGAGGCACAGGCACTTTTGGTCTTTTTGCTCTCTTATCAGCTTGAAGCTTGTAACAGTTAGGACGGATATGTCCAGACTTACCACAATAATGACAAACCCAAGCAGGTTTACCATGCATCTTGTCCTTAGGTTTGGTAGGCTCCTTAGGTTTGGATTCTCTTAAGTCTACCCTAACCTTCTTTGGTGGTGAAACTTCTACAGGTTTAACAACCTCACTCATAGGGGGTTTAATTGTTTCACTCACAACCTCACTCACAAGAGGTTCAGAAGAAGAAGAAGAAGGAACAAAGACAGTGGAATGGTGTCCAGAATCAAAGATGCTTTCAACATATCCTAACCCAGCTTTATCAGAAGGATACTTTTTGAACATTCAGCATATGATCAAGTTTAGAACTAGCAAATCTAGCAACAGATAAATCATGTTCCAAAGTTCTAACTTTATCAAGCAAAAGCATATTTTCAGATTTAACATTATTCAAAAGATCATTAGCATCAAATAATTTTACAAGCAGATTTTTCTTTTCAAGCTCAAGAGCATCAATTTTCTTCAGGCCTAGATCAACTTTCATAGCATCCTTTGCAGCAATTTTGCAAAGTTTGTTGTAGGCCTCTTGAAGATCTGCATCTTCAGAGAGTTCCCCATCAGTAGGGTTCTCCTTAGCAGATATGCTTTCATCAACTTCAGCAGTAGCAGTGAAAGCAATGAAGTTTCCATCCTCGTCACAACCGGACTCATCATCAAAAACCTCATTATCACTAAGGGTTACAGCCATAGCTTTACCCTTATTTCTCAAGAAAGTAGGACATTCAGATTTGACATGACCATACCCTTGACAATCATAACACTGAGGACCCAAAGAGTTATTAGAAGATTGACCTACTTGTTCTCTAGGTTTTTCAAAATTATTAACCTTAGTGGGATCATTCTTCCTAAAGTTTCTAGGTTCAGCAGTGTTGGTATTCCTTGCCTTCCCATTTGTGTTTCTAAGAAAATTTCTAAAGTTCTTGGCAAGGTAAGCTATCTCCGTGGGAGAGAGCTCATCATCAAATCCACCAGCTTCAACATCATCAACTGACTTTAAAGCCATTGATTTGGATTTGGCAGTCTTGGGTAGGTCAGACTCATAGGACTGAAGAGATCCTACAAGCTCATCCACAGGGATGGAGTCAACATCCTTACTCTCAATAATGGCTGTCACTTTGGGTCTAAAGTCTTCAGTTAAGGATCTAAGTATTTTCCTAACAACTTTAGGTTGATCATAGACTTCACCCAAATTATAAGCAGAATTAACAATATCATTGAGTTTAGCATAAAACTCATCAAAGGTTTCACCATCAGACATTCTAATGCTTTCAAACCTAGAAGTTAATTGCTGCAATTTGTTTATTTTAACAGCCTTTGTGCCCTCATGCACGGTTTGGAGGATTTTCCAAGCAGTATGAGCAACCTCAACATTAGAGATCCTCTTAAATTTCTCCATTGAAACAGCATTAAAAATGGCATTCATAGCTTTGCTATTAAATGCAGCTGCTTCTTTCTGAGAAGTTTGCCACTCACTCACAGGAGTAGTGGGCTTCTCCCAACCATATTCAACAGAGTTCCAAACTCTCTCATCAATGGATTTCAGGAATGCTTTCATCCTTACTTTCCAGTAGGCATAATTGTTCCCATCAAAGTGAGGAGGAACAAACAAAGAGTATCCATGCTCCATGACAACCGGGGTCAAGGATCAGGTCAGAGATGAAAATCTCAAACAAAAGAGCAACCTGCTCTGATACCACTTGACAGGGTTTAGACCCCTTAAACCACAAATAAATTGCGTAGCCTAGATTAATTAGCCAAGTTGTTACTTAGTCAAATTAAGCAATTCTAGGTTAAAACAATCACAAAATCATATCATGCATGTAAAACATATAAAGCAGCGGAAAATAAATAACACAGTGATATGATCACCCAGGAAAACCAAACCGGTAAAAAACCTAGGGAGGATTTTATCCACCGATCCTCAAGGCAAAACGGAATCCACTAAGAAAGAATTGAAGTTATTACAAAAGGACTTACAAGCTCCCCGCTTGACTTCCTAATGCTACCCACCAGTAGTAACTTCCTGACACGACCACGCGCAGGCTCCGAATCCACGGACTACTTCTTTCTTTGTATTCCTTCAATCAGGTACAAGCTCCTCGCTTGTTAATCTTTAAGCTTCAAAGGCAGCAACCAAGTTGATAATCAAGATGTAGAAGAATCTCAATCTTGAAAACCCTAAGTTAAGTGTAAAGGAAAACTCCTCTAGATCTCACAAGAGATTTACACAAAATCGCAATGTATGAGCAACAACACAACTTGTGCAACTCTGAAAAACGTAGCTAGGGTTTGCCTTATATACCTAGGGCAAAAACATAAAACCCTAAACGTTTAAAGAGTTTGGGCTGAGTTGGAATTCTGCAGAAAAACGCATCTGGGCCGACTTTCGATCGATCGAGAATTACATTCGATCGATCGAGCCAGGCCGAGAAGCTCCAATGCTTCTGCAGTCTCTCGATTCCAAATTTACAAAATTAAACTAACTTTGAGCAAGCCTAAACAAGACTAAATACATTGTTTTGATCATGGTTTGCCAACATTACAAATTAGAGTTCTAAATACATAGAATCCTAAGACCTTAGAACCTAACAGATTACATTGTGTATGTATACTTGATCATTAGATACCAGGCTTTTATGATTAGAGTGAAATTAGTATAAAACCTATTATCTTTTTTACCAATCTATTGAGGCCTTATTGGCTTGAAAATTTTACTATTTTCTTACATATTATTTTTTGCCACATTCAATTGGGGAATGAGAGTCAAACCCTAAACCTCATAATGGGGTAGATTAAGAGATCAATGCCAATTCATCCAAGGTTCATTGGAGGATAATTACATAATTGACTATAGAGTCAATTCTATTCTCAAATTAAATTTTAATTGCATTTTGGGTTCATTGGCGGATAATTACATAATTGACTATAGAGTCAATTCTATTCTCAAATTAAATTCTAATTGCATTTTAACCACTTTAAAGGGATCAAGACTCGCTTTCCAAGTAGTTTAAGATCTTATTTGAAAAAAAAAGAAAATTTTTAATTCCATTTTTATCCATTTTAAAGGGATCAAGACCTCAAGTTCCCCTCGTAGTCTCGCTTTTCCAACTAGTTTAAGATCTTATTTTGAGAAAAAACAAATTAAGTTACTATTCTATATAAATCTATGTTCTTAATACATAAAATCTTCGTTAAAAAGAAATCCATTCTTTAAAGGCTCTGCAAAACTGTTGAAGAAGCTCTAGCATGGAAGTATAGCTTTTCTTTCTTCAATAAATAAGTGACAGATTTTATTTATGTGATAAGGTACAAGGGAGCTATATTAAGTAGATCAAGTTAATTTAACCTGAAATAAAAATATCTAGAATATTATTTAACTAAATTCAACCATTGTAAAATATTTTTACACTACACTAAACTATTAAAAGCATAGTCTACCTAGAAAAGTAAAAGTAAAAGAAAATAAAAATCAATAGGATTTTTATTCAAAGACATATTAAGTACCTAGGGGTTGTGTCTCATCGTCACTCACAAGCGGTCTTGCCTCCTCAGAAATATGGGCTTCCTAATCTTGTGCCTCCACCCTTTGTTGGGAATGTGACGATCCTTCGCCAACATAAACAAGCGGCAATTGTCGTGTCCTCCTCCCTAAACTTGCATCCAACACCTTCACAACACAAACATAAAGATAATTATAGCCAACAGCGAATCATATGAACAAATAACAACATGAAGATAAAATTATACTCTCAACATGAAGAAATAACAGTTTTAACATATATATGCAACAACATGAAGAAATAACAATTTCACGTGATAATTACTTATGTTAAAACTATTATTTCTTAACAACATGAAGAAGAACACATTTTTTACATATATATGCAAGATTTTCCAACTTTGTATGCAATAGACCTTTACAAATTTTACTTACAATTTCAATAATAACTATAACATAATTACGCATACAACAACAATACCCTATTACACTACTCATCATTGCTGTACTCGACTTTGTTGTCATCTTCATCGTTGAACTCATCATCAATGAACTCACAATCATCTAAGTTGTCCATTTCATGAAGATCTCTTTCGCCAGTGATAAAGGCATCAATTGTCATTCCCTCCACATCATCTTGACCCCAACGAAGGTTTTCCCTACCTGCATCATTACTAGTTATACTGTACGGAATGTTCTTATAAAACCCATACGTGTCATCCTCGTCACAATGGGGGCCAATACTGGCATCAAACACATCTCTGGCTTTAGTTTTAACAACAACATACCAATCTTTGTGCCTTTTATCTTTAACATAAAAAACTTGTGTAGCTTAGTCACCAAGACATATGGTTCATCCACCATTTCCTCCCCACCATGTATGGAGTGTGTAAAATTCACCATAGGAAACCCAAACTCATCAGTCTTATATCCCCTCCTATTTTGATCATCAACCCATGTACACTTGAACAACACGTGTCTAATATTGCCAGAATAATTCAGCCCATTAATATCTGTTAACACACCATAGTACGTAATACCACCTTCAGTGGCGACACTAACTCCACTATTTTGCATTTTTCTATTTGCCTCGACATTCGAACTCCTAAATTTTAACCCATTTATGACATAATGCTTCAGCTGATTTACTAAAGTATATGGCCCTTTGGAAAGTGTGATAAGTGTATCAGTAAGTGAAGTTCTTTCCTTATCAGCATCAGTCATTGACATCACCTATTATAACCAAACAAAATTATTATAATTAGTATAGTAATTCTACTTATGGGAAAGTTACAAGCTTGAGAAGTTGAAGATTTCATACATACGTGAGACCTAAACCAACCATAAAACTTCTCCATGTGGTGCTTATAAATAATAGCCTCGGATATACGATGGTGGCCCCTTCGAAGTTCATCCTCCACCAAACTTTTATGTATCTTGCATGCAATGCCAATTGTATCAGTTTTAATACACCTAGCATACATTGGATTGTCATGCAATGGTATTGGTGTCTGTAGTACTTACTCACGAAACTGGTAAATGTTCTCAGAATTGAATAACACGTAGCGATGAGCCTGGGTCAACTCTCTATTATCTAGTGTCACGCTTGAAACCATCCCTGTTGACTCCTCCATTGTCCTCGTGGGTCGATTAACTATAGTTTCAACTCCTTACATATACCGTGAAAAAAACGTTAAGCATTCCTCCACTATGTATCCTTCAGCAATACACCCTTCTGGATCAGCCCTATTTCTTACGTAAGACTTAAGGCTTAAGAGGTACCTATAATGCACATGAGAAGATTAGTACTAGCTATTAGAAAGCGCACATGAAGCTCATACTGTACATGAATTACATACAACTTACCTCTCAATGGGGTACATCCAACTGTACTAAACTGGACCACTAATCTTGGCTTCAGTAGCTAAGTGCATGACCAAATGTACCATCACAATAAAGAAAGATGGAGGAAATATCTTTTCCAATTCACACAATGTGACTACAATCTTTGCCTCAACATTTGCAATATCTGAAACCGTAAGGGTTTTGGAACAAATTTTTTGAAGAAACAAGCTAACTTTATCAAAGGCCCAGTAACGTGCGATGGCAAAGATCCTCGTAAAGCTACTGGAAGGAGTTGTTGCATCAAGATGTGATTATCATCAATCTTTAAACCAGAAATCTTGTGTTCTTTAAGTTTGACGCAACGTGAGATGTTGGAAGCCTATCCATCTGGCACTCTTACGTCCTACAAAACTTGCAAGAAACTATCTTTCTCCAATGCAGTCATATGAAAACACACGGGCAGTATCATATACTTATCATCACCTTTTCACTGTAGGTGGAGTTCACTCCTTATTCCCATGTCTTCTAAGTCAGGGCATGCCTTGTAATTATCCTTTGTCGAGTCCTTCAAGTTCAACATCATGCCAAGTATATTGTCTATCACATTCTTCTTTATATGCATCACATCAAGATTGTGTCGCAACTTGTGATCCTTCCAATAAGGCAAGCTGAAAAATATACTTTTCTTTTTCCAAGCACGCTGGTTTGCCTCACCTCTCTTTTTTTTGTTGTAAAGAAGTTGACATTTCTTCCCCAGACAATGTCTGACTAAACTTTCAGTCTCCACAAGTATGTCTGACGCATTTGGTGGCATAGGAGCCACTTGCATATCAGTAGATCCATCAAATAACGTATCTTATTCCCGAAATTCGTGGACACTATCCAACCATCGCCTATGTCCCATGTAACAGAATTTTTGGCCATGCCAACATCCCATAATTCCCTCAATTCTTCTACTAAGGGTTGCAAGTACACATCTATCGCAATCCCTGGCAATGTAAGACCAGGAATAACTAGTAATAGAATCAAAGATGACCATTTCATGCACAGCCAAGGCGGGAGATTGTAAGGGACCAGCATGGCAGGCCATGCGCTGTGAGTAGTACTCATAATTCTAAAGGGGTTGAACCCATCTGCAACTAATCTAAGTCAGACATTACAAGGCTTAAATGAGAACTGTAAATGCATAGTGTCAAACATTTTCCATGCATCTGAGTCAGCAGGATGCCGCATTACCCCGTCATCTGTACGACCATTAACATGCCATTTCATAGAACTAGCCAGGTCGGGTAACAAAAACAGTTGCTGCAATCTTGGCTTTAAGGGGAACCATGTAGGATCTTTGCAGCTTTCTTCTTTCCCTTACTGGATGAGGCATTATTACCTACAACAGATGCCTCATTCATTTTCCACCTTGAAACGGTACAACAAGGACACACCTTGAGGTTAACATTCTCCTTCCAAAATAGAATACAATCATTAGGACAAGTATGGATCTTCTCATAACCCAAACCCAAATCTTGGATTATCTTCTTAGCCTCATAATGGTCCTTTAGCAACTTAGCATTAGAAGGAAGTAAATCTTTTAGGACTTGAAGCAACATAGTAAATGACTTATTTGTCCAACCACAAAGAGTCTTCAATTGGAACAACACAACGATGGCTGAGAATATGCTAAATTTCGTACAACCAGCATATAAAGGTTTGTCCACATCATCTATCATTTTGTAAAACTTTTGTGCACCATCATTCGGACCTCCAGCCAGTTGTTGCGTAGTTTCACCTTGTTCCATTGGTTCAGCTGTCATTTCATGCGTGGGGCACAAATCATGCAACATCCCACGGAAGTCACCGTATTGTTCTAGGGAGTCTTACACATGACTACTCCCACATTCAGGGGCTGTTGGCACAACCGCCAATTCCCCATGAAATTTCCAATGTGTGTAACTTCCAAGCATCCCCTTACTCCACAGATGTTCACATGCCACCCCTAGCAATACTAAATTCAAGTTCACACATTTGGTACAAGGACATAAGATCTTCCCATCACGTGCATGTAAAGATACAAATTTCACAAATCTAAGTACACCTTGAATATATTCCATGTCACCCCTCCTCTTCTTCATCCAACTTTTATCCATTGGTATACAAGATTTACAAAATCTGAACTACAACAACATTTGGTAATGCGGAGCCAATAAGCCATAAAATTAGATTCATAGGTGATTTGTGACGAACAGACATACCCAACTATGCTTAGATATTCACAAACATATATATAACACTACTTCAAAAGTAACCTATGCTTTCAATTTTGTAAATAATAACACTAAATCAAGCTTAACTTAATGTCATATGTTGTGGAATACTTTAAGCATAATTGTTGGAATATTTTAATGTGATATGTAAAGTTTTTAAAGCCTCATTTATTGTAACTATTGTCATATTTTTAAACAAATAAGACAATCAAAATAAGGTCATCCAAACATAATCTCAATGATCATTTACCACTTCTTTAAGTAAATGTAAAATGTAAAATATATATATATATATATATATATATCCAAAAATCTTTAACTAATATAGCAGTGTTTTTAAAAATACAGCTATAGGTCCCATCTATTTGTAATAAGTACTTATTACAAAGGGGACCTATAGTTGCATTTTTAAAAACTCTACTATAGGTATACCGTTTTAGCTACATTTATAAGAAACGCGACTATAGGGCAGCTATAGCCACGTTATTTGTAAACGCGGCTAAAAAAAACGCAGCTATAGCTAGATTAGGGAATACTCTTTTTATTTTTTTTAATCATATATTACACACAAGTGCATTTCCCGCAAAGAGAGTAATGAAAAGAAAGCTTCCTTATCTTCAGCAAGCAATGGAAGATGAAGAAGAATCGCAAGTGGCTCAGTGTCTTCCTACTTGAAACCCCCATTAAGAAGCAAAAATAAAGAAGAAGTACAGTAAGATGTAGAAGATTGGACCACATGTACACAATGTAGTACAATCATGTACACATGTAAGATGTAGAAGAAAGCTAAATATTATATTACACACCAAATATGAGTATTTTTTTTATTTTAGTTTGTAATAAAAATCTGCAACTACACAACTAAAGTCACCACTGACCTCAAAAAGAATCATTAATTGTTATTTCATTGGAACTCATTTTTAGGGAACTCATTTTTGGTTAATGAGAAAATATAATATTCAAAAGGGTTATCTTGCTTAGTCAATTGATTTTCTATAGAATTCTAATAGAGCACATATACTAATATTGTGTATGGTGATATTTCTTTTCTAAAATAAATAAAATTGTTGGCCACATAGTAAAGGTTTGAGAAAACTCACTTGTAATTAAGGAGAAAATGATGTAGGAAAATAGTTATCACAGGCTTAGCTAGATCACTTCGAGGACAAAATCTGCAGCCCGCACCAAATGGAATGAAAGCCTCTGCTTTGGCTTTTATATTCTATTTACAAGAAACATAACAATGTAGTTATTTGAAGGAATATAATTGGGGCTTTGATCACTTCTTTGAGGTTCCAAGAGTTGGTCTAAGTTGCCTCGAAAAATCAATAACATTTGTTGATTCTATCAACAGGAAAGAACCTAATGCATTCATGTAAGTAGGAGTTACTTGTTGAGAGTCGATTGTCACATTTTCTTATGGAGTTTAAAGTTGATTTAATTTATGAAATACATTAGTCAAAAAGGAAGCTGTATGAAGGGTTAAAATTAATTTAATTTATGAAACTTTATTTCATTTATGAAATAAGTTAGTCAAAAGAGAAGATGTATGAAGTGATAAACAATTTAGGTATTGTAGTCTATAATTTACTTCAGAGGAAGTTCAGGTTGCATATATATATATATATATATATACACACACACTCAGGCATCTCTTCATTCTAAACAAAGAGTGAAAAAAAAATACAAATATAATACCACCTCCCTTAAAAATATAGTACTGCATGCATGTATGTCCCAACTGTGTTTGCTTTTTTAGGCTGTTTTTTGAAAATTTGTTTGATACGGCCTAGATATGTATTAGATATGGCCCTATGATACAAATCTAAATATATATAATTACATAAAAATAAATAAAAAATAAAAGACTTGTACGTCACCGACTGCAAGGAATGCAAAACACACCTCTCTCTCTCTCTCTCTCTCTCTCTCTCTCTCTCTCTCTCTCTCTGAGACATTAAGTATGATGTTTTGAATTCATCCACTCGCGTGCACACCATATATATATATATATATATATCTTTTTGAGTGTGGGATAGTTATAATGGGAAGGAAGGTTTGAATTTTGGATAGTTTCATTGTAAATACGAGGAGGTGGTTAGTTACAAGGAGGTCATGCTTGTGTTATTTGTGAGATATTTAGGAAGTTGATGAAATTAAATTAAAACTAGTCAATATCTGCACAATGCACATATTATAAATTCATTGCGAAATATTTTGTACAAAATTATTTTGATGACTCATTTATACAAAATCGTTACTTCTAGACCATTAACAAATAAATGGTCTCTATGGAGAAGTCCTTGAACATGTGCATGTGTACACATGAAATCTTTCATACGGTCCTCATTTACAGGAATGAAGCCAAAAATCATGAATATGGAACTCACTCACTCACATATATGGCTAGATCCTCAATGAATCCTAAATGTTTGATTTGCACCTTACCTAGACTCCCAAAATTCCAACAAGTAAAACAAATTCAAAAGATGTAAAGATTGCATTAGATTCTTATTTTGGTGTCCAACAAAAATAGCCCCAAAATAATTATCAACCTGCTAACCATTGTGAGGACCAATATTTTTTAGGAATCACCTTAGATAGTGAGTGTTGTAATAGAGAGTTAACTAACAATGCCTACACTTGCAGATTACTAGATTTACAAATGAAGACACCATTTGATTTATTTAAGGGAAAAGATCAAGAAAATAATGAATATACATTTTCTTGAAGAACAAAATTTATTTCATTCATTCTATAGAACAATGGAAAATAAAAGACTCAAATCAAATTACTTAGGTTTAATCTCCTAGTTATAATGTAAATAACAAAAATTACAATGGAACAAGTCTAATATAGATTCTACAATCTATAACTTTAGAGACACACTTTCACTCAAAAGATGATTGTTCATTACTAAATTAAACAGCGTAATGTAATCTAATGTGTACTTCACACTTAATAGAAATGCATGGAACTATAAAATGAACACTAGATGTTCACGATAATACAAGTACCATATTATTTTATTTGATTTTGATAATCAATGCATTCTAGACCCATAATGGGTTCTTCTTGCAAAAGAACTACTATTCTAAATAAGATGCAAAGACAACAATTATATGTTCAATTGATTACCTAGGAAAAGGAAAAATGAGAGAGAGAGATTTTCATTAACTAAGAAAATAAATATAAATTTCCATTTTTGGTCAAAGAAAAAGAATGCTATCTCCATAATGTTCACACACAAAATTGTTCACCATTTTAACAATGATGATGTTCCCTAAACCTGCATTTGTTTATTCCCGAAGACTATCTATTATTGGCACCAGCAGCCATTTTAGCAAACTATATTAAAACCATTATGACATGAAGAATAGCCAACATTATAGAACATACGTAAAATTGAAAGAAAGAAAATGTTGACTTCTATAAAATTTGGACACCAGCAGCCATTTTACCAAAACAATATCGAAACCATTATGAAATGCAAATTGAAAACTACACAGCATACTAGAAAATATGAAAAATTGGGGAAAAATATGCTTAAGTTTTGAAACTTGGCAAGCTTATGCTCAAAACTTTCAATAGGCTATAGATTCATCTATTGATCTCTCATTTCATTGATTTATTTCAAATTTTTTAAGATTTATGAAAGCTCGAAAATGTGTCGAAAACACATGAGCGGTTTAGACCCCCAAATTAAAATTACGGCTTGGTTGATTTTACACTAACTTAATGATAAGTGTGGAATAGTGTAAACACAAGCGTATAGGCAAAACAGCTACTCTAATCCATATTTAAAGCAACACAGCTGTAAAAAAGAAATGAACAAGAGTAGGGAAGAAGGATGCAAACACAGATAACACCGAGACGTGTTATCGAAGAGGAAACTGAAGAACTCGGCGAAAAACCTCTCTGCCGCCCTCCAAGCGGAAATCGATCCACTAGACAATCAGTTGGGATACATGGGTTAGCAAAAGACCCTCCAAGCCTAGTCTACCCGATGTACCTAAGCCCTCCAAGCTCCTACTCCAACAAGGCTTCTCAAAACCGTGTCTTGTCTTAGTTCTCCGAATCCCGCAACAAGCTCCATGTTGCATCTGCCATTCTAGGCTTCTTCCAATACTTCCCAGCAGCACCAAAACGTCACTCAACACTCTCAAAGGTGTGGTAAGTGTTTGGGCTATCAACCTCTCAAAGATATGGAGAATGGAGAGGAAAAGGTTGAGGAGATACCACAAGCAATTGTATAGAGAAAGGTGGGGATGACAATCTCTAATTCTCAATGTGTTTGGCTAGGGTTTTCTCTCTGAAGCATTCCTCAACATTTGTGGGTAATGATGGTATATATAGGATAGGTGCAAAATGTGTGAGTCAGTCAGTACAGGCTGGCAAAACAGCTTGTCTCGCGGGTGTCTCGCGGGAAGGCCTTACCCGTGAGATACTCGCGAGAGACAGCTTGTCTCCACCTGGCCTGACCCTTCGCATTCCAGCACGTGCAGGGCACATGCTTCACTTCGCGGGAAGCTAGGTCGCGACATACCCGCGAGAATCCTTCAGCCTCCAAATGCTTGAGTCTTCACACACACTCTCTATCACACAACCCTTACAACAAATCCCACAACAAATACAGGGTATAAACGATTGATAATAATTACAATCAAATTTGGCACGGAATAAAAGCCAACAAAATACATAGTTGTAAATTACAACTTTACAATCTCCCCCTTTGGCTATTCCGTGACAAAACCCTAAAACAGACTCTAAACTTAAACGTGAGTTTGGGAACAAAGGCAAAACTCACTCACACCTAATTCTAGATTCTGAAATGCTCTTGAAACCTATGAACAAGTAACTCCTGAAACACAACAACACAATAACATCATTGTATGCAGAAAACTTGAAAAGCATATGGAGCAATAATAGCATGATCAAGCAAAATGAAATAGAAACACTAGATTATGGCAAGACCAAACAAGTAATCACTATACACAAGCAATTACTATGCTCATTCACACAAGGAATGAACATCCGGATATGCAAGATGATAAGCTCATTTGAAGAGTATCATTTGCAACTCCAACACTCAACCAATGCGAAATACACGAAGTATTTACATCTAGGAACAATCCTACTAGGGCACAAGAGTGTTCATCACTCAACCAATGCATAGAACGTATGCATCTAGAAACAATCCTACAAGGGCACATGAGTGATGTACTTGAAGTAAAATGCATGACATTGAACAACAAGCAAACATGCATAAAGGCTGCATAAGCACGGTATTGCAAATGCATAGCACAAACCACAAAGACCTACAAAGAATGCATGAAACAAACCCTTAAAGCTTACAAAAGCAACATGGGTACAAACAAAAACCACAAAGCATAGAGAATAAACATGAAGTACTGAAATTATACTGAAATTAATACTGAAGTCAAAGCATAAGTGTTAAAACTTTAAACCTAAAACAGTAAGACAGTAAACATAAACCAGTTATAAAACTAAAAGAAACTTAACAAAAACCGTTTGAAAAACCAATAACCAATGTTACTAAGGTTCTAAACTATGCTCCCCCTAACGCTGTGCAAGCTTTAATCCAGCTCCCCCTCAAAATTTTCTCCCCCTTTTTGACCGGAATGGCCAAAGGGCTAGAACTCTTCAGACTCTGAATCCGAACCTTGCTCCATAGATAAATCTTGTATTTGGGAAGAGAGCACAGTGATCTGTCCTTGAAGGTATACAAACTGATCCGCAGTGTGCTGTACATGAGAATCTAGCACCGTAGACATCTAATCCATTTTAGCCAGCAAGAGATCAAGTTTGCTCAAGCCTTGTGGTGGAGTAGAAGAAGAAGGCTGTGCAGAAGGCTCTGGAGTCGAGATGAACCTATCAATTTCCTCCTCTGTATCTCCACCCTCATCTGGTTCAACCCGAGGCTGTGGGATAGTATGCACACCAGTCTTGGAGCCCATGATATGTGCAGTGCTCCGAGTCAGTGTATGACCACCAATGGGGTAGTCTCTCTGAACAACTATGAGGCCACTGGGTAGCTTGATTTTTGCCTTGGCAATCAATCCCATGATCAAGGAGGGGAATGGCATCACAGTCAGGGAATTCTGCTTTGTGATGCTCTTCTTCAGGACATGCATAATGTGGCCACAAATGTCAATTTCCTTATGAGTAAATAGATCATAAAGGAACCTTGTTCTCAGAGCAGATAGAGTAGTGAGATTGGTGACTGGGTACAGATTGTGAATCATCACATAGCTTAGTGTCCTCATTTCTGGAGAGAATTTGATGGTGTTCATGGATGATTTCTTCGATTCACCACCAAGGAGTTTGATCATCTCAGCAGTAGAACCAAGTCTGTCCTCATATGCAACTGTGAGTGGCTGTGATGGGGGACGAGTTTCCAATAAGTCTTGGATTATTTCTCTTGCAATCACAAACTCCTTGTGTCTTACCCAGCAGTCAATACGATCTCCGTTGACAGTGGCATTAGAGAAGAACTCCCTGATAATCTCTGAATAAACCACTCCAGACGGGTTTAGTAGTTTGGTCCAAGTTCTTTCCTTGAGCACTTCAGGAATGAAAGTGTCCTCAAGAGTTTCTAGTTGAACAACTCTCTCCATGATGATCGTCCTGTCCTTATAGCAGTTATTGTACTTCATATTTGCTTCCGCAGATTTGAAGTTATCAGATTCAGTATGTGCACGCTTAGAAGACTTCTTCTTTGTAGCTGCATGCTTGGTGGGAGACATCTGCACAATTTAACAAAGCAAAAGAAATTGCACAAACACAAACCACAAGACAAAAACTTGATTAAATTCAAGTTAGTTCCAAATCATAGTTAAACTAACTGAAAACATAGCATGGTTGACCCTTAATAGCATGCTTAGAAACACAAACCTATAAAGCATAAGCATAATGCATAAAACTAAGAGACAATGCACGTGTGTGTGTCTGTATGCAAGTGCTGATGAGTGTGTGTGGCATGAGATGCATGAGGGGTGCCTAAGTGTGCCTAGGTGTGTGTCAAGAGTGTGCACAATGAGCAAAGTGTATGAAACACACAAGATTGAAGATCAACTAGAACAAAATATGGTAAGACATATGGAAACTTTAAAAATGGAACACACTTGAGACCAATTAAGCATAAGAATGTCACTTGGACATTTTATCAAACACCTAATATGCACAAAGTTGTTCTAAGTATGAGTAATGCATGAACATGGTGAAAACATGCCTAAATACACTCTAAAATGCCACAAGGGGCCAACACAGATACACAAAGATGAAGAGGAACACAACCCAAATAAAAATATGACAATACTTCACCCAATTTTGAAAACCAACCCAAAAATTCAAAAATCCCCAAATATCAATGCCCTAATAAAAAAAATCTGCATAATTTAAGCAAAAACTTAAAAAGAAATGTTTAAGAAACATACCTTGTGAAGAAAAAAGCAGAGAAACTTGTGTGGATTGAAAAGGATTGAATGGAATAGTGATTTGGGTGAGAGAGGTTCAAAGGAGTTTATGCGAGGGAAGAAATTGTGATTTGGAAAACTGTCACATCAGCCCTATAAAACTGAAAACACGCGTTTTTCGCGAGTTAGAAAGTAGCGACACAGTCATGAGACAGTTGCGAAAGTGGCCACTGAAGCACAAATTTTTCGCGAGAAGCTTAAAGTTGCAAAACAGTCGTGAGACAGTCGCGAAACTCTCTGTCTGATTTTCAAAAATTTTAGTTTTTGCCAAACAGCATTTCACGAGAAGTTGTTGGTCGCGAGACAGTCGCAAGACAGTCGCGAAAGTCTCTGAGTGACAGGATGAAAAAATATTTCCCTCAACCCCTTTTCGCGGGAAGCTCTATGTCGCGAGCTTCTCGCGAAACAACCCCTAAACTAGTTTTTTGATGAAAAACACACAAAATGCATTTTGACCAAAAATGAAACACAAGAAAGTATAAAATAACTTTCAAAAACATATAAAAGTAACAAAAATCTTTTTGAATTTGATCAACAAGTTCATGGGCATACACATCACATTTGGACATATACAATCACACAAATGAGATAGGCGTTGATTGAATCAAAAACTTGTGTGTTGTGTGTGAGTATCAAATGTGAAATAGTCCTTAGACCAGAGCAAAGCTTCAATGATCAATTCAAACGAGTCATACACAACTGATACGAAATCAAGAGGACTATCTCCATTATAGAAGTGAGTATATATGACCTCCCACACAATGAAAACATAACAAAGAAGCTTTTCATTTGGCTTCACATAAATCATAACAAATGATCCTTTTTCATTTTGATTGGACAAAAACATCTCTTTTGAGATTGGTACTTGAAATTTATGATATTTCAATATTGATGATAAGCCTTTGGCCTTTTTGAGCACCATATAAAACACATTAAAAAGAGTCGTTTTCCCTTTTTCCTAGTCAAATACTAGTGTGTGCGACAGGCTTTTGCAGCTCAATATCTCTTTTCATTTGGAGATTTACAATTGGTGAGCTCTTTTTGCAAAAACATAAAAAAAATAAAGTGGGAAGAGATATAGACACAAGTCTATGCAAGTATCAAGACCAACAAGACTATTGACCAATCATTCATGACAAGCTTGAAGATCTATTTACAACAGTCACACATAGTTTTCAAGATTTCTTCCACATAGAAAAGAGTGCATACAAATCAAGCTAAGATCGTAAATGAACTACGCCATAAGTACGAAGTACTAGGCCAAACTCATATGAGATATGCACAAAACAAGTGATCAAACTTTTTGAGATTTTTCAATTTTTATGGGTTTTTGAATTTTTTGAAACACACCCAAAACAAAACAAGAAAAGTAAGATCAATAAAAACAAGTTCAAACCAGACAAAAGAAAATTAAAATGAAAGCAATGCATGATATGATGCAACAACAAATGTCCCTAAACATTGAAAGAATTAATGCATGGACATATTATAATGCTTATACATGAGTACCCCTCTTCACCCACACGTCACATGTGTTTGGGGTGATATCCTTGACGGATTGGGTACGAGAGTTGGGACTTTCAAACCTTCTGGTAAAACTCTCCAAGCAAGTGGTGAAGGCACCAATCATCTTCATCACGTCCGTCATTCCTGGATCATGGTTTTGACTTCTTGGTTGCTCACCACCCCAAGACCTCTTGTCATTTCTTCTTCCTCGTGACCGCGGTGCGCTTGCATTGTTGTCTGCTCTCAACTTTTGACAGTTTGGTCTAGTATGTCCTCGCAATCCACAATAGTGACACACATAATCTGTTCTAGGACCTCGTTGAGGTCTTGAGAGAGATCTTGCTCTGGTTTCGTGTCTACCTATAGATTGATTTCGGGGCTTATTCACCATCCATTGCTCAATTACATTCTTCTTCTCAACCTTAACATTCTCAGGGACGGCTTCTTCTACAATCAGCTCTATGGCCTTCACAAATTTTACTTCTTTGGTAGCTTTGACCGATGAGCTACTCCCTCTGGTATATCCCAATCCGAACTTGTCTGAGAAATGTTTTTGGGATGAGATAACATCATCCAACTTTCTGGAGGAGACCCTTTCTATCTTGGCTTGCGCTTGCACCACCTCTTGTTCAAGAAATCTGATCTTTAAATAAGCTTCTGACAGCTCACCGTTCATCTTTTCTATCTCGCATTTTGCTTCCTTATGTCTGACTAAGAGGCTCCGGTAATCTTCCTCAGCCTTCTTCATTTTTTTGACAGCTGCCTTGGCTACCCTTGCATATTCTCCCGACTTCTCAAGGAGTAATGAGTAGTTTTCTTGAAGATTAGTTGTACTCTCTTCCTCTTCCGCATCTAATTCTTCCACAATTCCAATAGACTCTGAATCAGAATGTTCACCAAGTTCCTTCACAAGTGCACCCAAGTCATCCAAGGAGTCTCCATGAGCAATGGTCATGAAGGCGGAGTAGTTTCCCTCACCGTCACAGCTTTCTTCCAAGTCAGAATCAGAAGAGTCAGAATCATTGAGCATTGTAGCATAAGCCTTCCCTTTTCCCCTCAAAAAATTCGGACACTCCTTCTTTAGATGTCCATGGCCATTGCACTCATAGCACACAATGTCTGAAGAGGGTTGAAAATCCTTCCCTTCTTTTCTCTTAAACTCTTTCTTATCACCTCTTGAAGGAGAGAACTTTCCTCTATTGAACGGTTTCCCACTATGCTTCATTTTCAGAAATTTGCGGAAGTTCTTTGCAAGATATGCTACTTCCTTCTCCACTCCATCTTCTTCGGAGGAATCATTTGTTCTTTCGGTGATGGTTTTAAGAGCAAGCGATTTGCTCGTCTTATGGGAAGGCAGTCCCAGCTCATATGTTTGGAGAAACCCGATCAACTCTTGAATTTTAATCTCATCCAAGTCTTTGCTTTCTTCTATGGCTGTAACCATTGCTCTAAAACTTTCAGGTAGGGACCTCAATATTTTTCTTACCACCTTAGTGTTTTCAATATTCTCCCCAAGATTGATTTTAACAATGACAATTTCATTGAGCTTCCCATAGAATGAATCAAATGGTTCATCATCACTCATCTTGAGTTCTTCAAATTTGATGGTAAGCATCTGAAGCTTCATGTCCTTAACTTTCTTTGTACCCTCATAGGTAGTCTCCAAAATCTCCCAAGCTTCCTTGGCTACTGTCATATGAGAAATCCTGTAGAATTCATCAAGGGACAAACCACAAAAGATAGCATTTAAAGCTTTACTATTAGCGTTGGCTGTTGCTAGAACTGCCTTATCCTAAATGGACTTAGGAGCCTCCGGCTTATTCCAACCTATCTCAACCGCATCCCAAACGGTATCATCAATAGAGCATAAGAATGCTCTCATTCTAACTTTCCAGAATGCATAATTATTCCCATCAAAAAATGGTGGAACATTGAGCGATTGAGACCGGTCCATCTCAAAAAGGGTCAAGGATCACACTAGGGTTTTACAACCGCAACAAGTGTACCTGCTCTGATACCAATTGAAAGCTCGAAAATGTGTCGAAAACACACGAGCGGTTTAGACCCTAAATTAGAATTACGGCTTGGTTGATTTTACACTAACTTAATGACAAGTGCGGAATAGTATAAACACAAGCGTATAGGCAAAACAGCTACTCTAATCCATATTTAAAGCAACACAGCAGTAAAAATGAAATGAACAAAAGTAAGGAAGAAGGATGCAAACACATATAACACCGAGACGTGTTATCGAAGAGGAAACCGAAGAACTCGGCGAAAAACCTCTCCGCCGCCTCCAAGCGGAAATCGTTCCACTAGACAATCAGTTGGGATACATGGGTTAGCAAAAGACCCTCCAAGCCTAGTCTACCCGATGTACCTAAGCCCTCCAAGCTCCTACTCCAACAAGGCTTCTCGGAACCATGTCTTGTCTTAGTTCTCCGAATCCCGCAACAAGCTCCATGTTGCATCTGCCATTCTAGGCTTCTTCCAATGCTTCCCAGTAGCACCAAAACGTCACTCAACACTCTCAAAGGTGTGGTAAGTGTTTGGGCTATCAACCTCTCAAAGATATGGAGAATGGAGAGGGAAAGGTTGAGGAAATACCACAAGCAATTGTATAGAGAAAGGTGGGGATGACAATCTCTAATTTTCAATGTGTTTGGCTAGGGTTTTCTCTCTGAAGCATTCCTCAACATTTGTGGGTAATGATGGTATATATAGGATAGGTGCAAAATGTGTGAGTCAGTCAGTACAAGCTGGCAGAACAGCTTGTCTCGCAGGTGTCTCGCGGGAAAGCCTTACCCGCGAGATACTCGTACGAGACAGTTTATCTCCACCTGGCCTGACCCTTCGCATTCCAGCACGTGCAGGGCACATGCTTCACTTCGCGAGAAGCTAGGTCGCGACATACCCGCGAGAATCCTTCAGCCTCCAAATGCTTGAGTCTTCACACACACTCTCTATCACACAACCCTTACAACAAATCCCACAACAAATACAGGGTATAAACGATTGATAATAATTACAATCAAATTCAGCACGGAATAAAAGTCAACAAAATACATAGTTGTAAATTACAACTTTACAATTTAAATGTGTTCTTTGTAAAATTTATGATTAACAAATTTCTACTTTTGTTGTTGGGCTTATCAAATTTCTAATTTTGAAGTTACCCCAATTATTGGAGGACCAGAAGGGTAGTTTGGCCCTTATTTGGCCATCACATAATTATGTCAAATACAAATTTACATATCAAACATCAACTATTTTTTATTAATTTAAAGTTGGAAAAACATTATAGTTCTAATAAATATAAAATGAAAAGAAAATTATGTTTTCATGTAATTAATATGTGAGGAACACAATATTAATTTGTAATGGTTAGTCAAACATGGAACACAAAACCACATAGGAAATGAAAGTTTGGCATGATTTAAAAAGAAGAGAAAAAAACTTGATCCAGAGGTAGAAGGTCATCAAGTTTAGAAATTACATTGAATATCAACCTATGTAAACTAGAAAAGCGAGTATGAAATCTGTCCAATTATGATGCTCAAGCTCAAATCCCTTAGAAAAGGAAAGACAAAGAAATTAAAATCACATGGTTGTCTAAATAACAGAAGATAGAAAGTAACAACAAATTTTGAAAACCCAAAAAATAAATTAAACTCACACTCAGTATATCATCCCCAAGAAAGGGAAAATCTTAAAAAGATAAAATTTATTCAATAAGATAATTTTTCTTTACAATTAGTTTTAAGTAATTGATTTTTATTAATTGTATATACATTGAGCAAATTAGTTTAACACAAAAGAAAGAAGAAAGGGTCAATTTGGGTAAAAGGAAACATATTATAAGGTTGCTTTAAGCCACATTGACGGAGAAGAATTTTATCCAAGGAACCTTTCAATAGAATTTGATAAGGAACTGAGTAGAAGCATTACTTCATGAAATCGATCCAATGAAGACAAAAATTCATGTTTTGCAGCATAGCCAAAACAAGATCCCAGATAAGTCTATCCTAAGCTTTATTCATATAAACTTTTTCTCAAAAAAAAAAAAAAATCTATATAAACTTTATAGGTTGCAAACCAAGTTTTCCACCTCCTAGTCTTTCTAAATTTCTCACCCAAGTCATAAGCTCACAACAAAGTATCATAAATCAATCTGCCTTTAACAAAAGCATGATTGGCAAGAACAACTAGGTAGCAACCCACACAGGTCATGGACATGAGCTTTAAGATGATCTTGAAATACTAACTTCTTAGCTGGAAGATGAAAGAGAATGTAAGTGTATGTGTGTGTGTCCTTGAATTTGTGAAATTGTCCAATGCATACCAGCTTATACAGTTATTAGAAATCATTTGAACATTAAAGTATGATTAAATTTGATTAAGAGTAAGGACATTATGAAAGAAAGTCTTATACAGTTACCAAAACAATTACTACATTATAGAGAAAGAACAACCCTAAGAAACTGAAAGCTTAAAATGTGTGAAAACATAAGAGCTATTTAGACCCCCAAATTAAAGTTATGGCTTGATTGATTTTACACTAACTTAATGATAGGCCACAAACTAAATGACCCCTTGTGATTTAAACTAATTAATTAATTTAGTCAAGTTATTAATTAATCAATTTAACATGCAAATACGTGGCAGCACAAACAAATCACCGAATAACAAAATATGCAGCGGAAAATAAAAGACACGATGATTTGTTCACGAATGGGGAAAAACCCTAACGGCAAAAACCCCACCGGGTGATTTTCAGGTCACCACTCCCGAAACTCCACTATTATCAAATCAAGCAGTTACAAATAAGGAATCCCAAGTACCTTATCAACCTACAGTTGAACTCTTACCCCAATACCCAATCGGACTTGATCTGTAGTGACAGTTCCCCCTTTTGATGCACGGCTCCCAAGTACGTGACTAACCAGATGCGCGGATCCCAGTACGCGACTTCAAACACCAACTTTAGGAAGAGAGGTTGGCTGCAAAGTTCTTCAGATCATCCTATGCAATGAAGATCAGGAAGATGCTTGGTCACAAAACCCTACGGTGCAAAGTACACAGCAACTTCTTGAAGAAGATGAACTAGGTCAAGAACTTCGTCTTAGATCACAATTTGCTTGAACAAGGATTGCTCAATGCTTATGCAACTTGTGTCTATGTTGACGGCTCTTAAAATAATCCTTTTATATGTTTAGGGTTAGAAGAAAAGAAGGCCCAAAAACACATTCACGGATCCCAAGAAAATCAGATTAGAATTCTGACTTTTGTAAATCTCGACAGCTAGCAGGTGTCGAGCAGGTGTCGAGCAGGTGTCGAGCTTTAAAAATTCTGCACTTCAACTTGCTTTTTCTTGGACAGACTTGATGACTTCAACATTTGATCTTGAAACATAGTTTCTTGAAGTATTAAATACACCTAGAACTACCCAATTACAAGTAGAGTGCGTTTTGTCAAAGGATTAGCCAATTTACATAAAATGTGACATATGTTCCTAACATGTAAACACATATGTCCTAACAATCTCCCCCTTTGGCAATCCGTGACAAAACCACAACCAACAAATGAACATATGAGAGAAGTCATAAATCACTCAACTCATATTCACTTGTTACATACAATAAAATCTATCCTAACACAAACTCTTGAAAAACTTTGCAAGAAGAGAGTTTATGGCAAGTAGACTTTGATAACCTGTATTTCTGAAACACTTATAAACAAAACTCATCAAGGCATCATGTGTCAAACAGAAATAATTAGATTGCATACAAATATAAAGAACATGTGTATAAAGAGAGAAAAGAAACAACACATGAAGAGGTAGGTGAAAAAAGAAACATACATCCACATATATAGAAGATAAGTACAATGTATGTAAACTGATATACAAGACCAATGTATCTAATAAGACTAGAAAAGAAAAAGATACATCAAAAGCCTCACTACATCCCTCAGAAGTATGAACACTCCCCCTATCAAAACTGTCCTATACTAACTCTCCCCCTAAGATGACTACTCTCATAATCCAAAACTACTCCCCCTTTTTGTCACGAATGACAAAGGGTAGAGTGTCATGTAGACATCTCATCAGTAGAGCTAGCATCTCCATCATCATCATCTGAAGCATCATCGTCATCACCATCATCATCATCATCCTCAGAGTTAGAATCTGAAGCCACTGGAGGAGGTGGTGGAGGAGAAGCCTCAGAAGCAAAACCACCCATGGTCGCCTGCCGTCGTGCAATACGACCAACACGAACGTTCACCTGATACAACTCAGTGGTGAGTGTATCGAGGCGAGCATCCATGCGCTGCAGCTGCGCCATAATGTCTCCAATAGATACATCGCCCGAAGAAGAAGGAGGAGCCGATGTAGATGGAGCCGATCTGGATGGAGCCGAACGGGAGGGAGGAGTGGAATCCGGCTGTCTCGCCCTGAACTGTGCCTCACTACGTTTTACGGTAGCGGCATCTATGGCTGAGATGTGTGTGAAGTGGTCGGATGAAGGAAAAGGGATGGAAAAATGGCGTAGTATCCTCGTGATAGCAGAAGGAAAGATGAGCTTATCACGGGACGCCGCATCTAAATGAACATCTATGATAGAGAAAATGAAGTGGGAAGGAAAATCTATCGTGAGATGCTCAAGTAGAGATAGCAAGAAACGAGCACGAGGCTCGGTGATAGAGTTATAATGGGAAAGAGGATGAAGTACAAAAGTCATCACCATGTTAAGGAATCTAGGACCTTTAGCAAAAGGTCTACATGATGTGTACATATGCTCACCCCACTCAGAAGGGCGCTCACAGAAAGCAGAAATGAGCTCATCTCTGGACACAGTCCTCAGTCGCTCACATGTAGGATAGTCAGGAAACTCTATCCTAGGAACCCTAAGCACATCCGCCACTAGCTGCGGTGTGACAGGGATGCGCGTACCTCGAACGCGAGTGAAAAAGAGAGGTACTGAACGATCAATCCCGTGCATGTTGGAGTAAAACTCCTGAATCAGCACGAGAGGACAGGTGACCGGGATGTCACACAGTGACCCCCATCCCCTACTGTGAATGACAGAGGGAAGGTCAGTGTCGGCGAAGTCCGCCAGAACAACGTGGCGTTCCGAATGAACACCTCGTTTAGAAAAGTTCTCAGAAAATGCCTTGTAGGCATCTCCATCACGGAACCGAAGATTATGAGGAGCAGTATCAGAAGATGAAGAGGCTCCAGAACGTAGAGGGTTCCGGGCCGGAGTGGATTTACGTTTAGGTGCCATAGATGCAACTAACGTAAAAGAATGAGAAAAGAGATAGAGCGGGAGACAATCAGAAAAGTCCCAAACAGTTCAAATATAACAATATCTTGAACAAAAATGGACGTATGCATGGGAATGCATGGTCATGTGACATGCAAACATAAAAAGCATCATGGGCTCAGCCCAATCCAATCCTATCAACACACAGACAAGAATCACACAACTAAATGCATGAACATATCATTCTAATGCACATGGAATGCAATGCATGTCATTCTAAACACTTTTCATTGAAAAACCAACCCAAAATTTCACCAATAACTCAAAGATTTTGAAAAACCCAAAGTTTTCAAAAAAATCCCAAAACCTAAGTTTTAAATTATGAAATGCATGAAAAGAAATGGAAAAGAAGATCATACCACTTGATTTGAAGCAAGAAAAGCTGAAAATCACTTGGGATGAAGATTGGATTGAAGAAAAGTGCACAGGAAGACCAACCGCCTCGGACAGATCGAAGAGAGATCGAGAGAAATGAGAGGGAAATCGCGAACAGAGCTTAAATAGGATCTCCAGTAAATCTCGACAGCAGAGGTGTCGAGAGGTATCAAGATGCTGTCGAGAAAGGTGTCGAGAGAATATGCCTTCGACAGCTAAGGTATCGAGGAGGTATCGAGGTACCAAACAGCTCATCCAACATTAGAAGCTCGATCGATCGACGTGGTGTCGAGAAGGTATCGAGGAGACAGAGATTTTCTCGATCGATCCACCAGGTGTCGAGGAAGTGTCGAGATTGCGATAAGAAAAAGACTATAGAGGCTCGACAGCTGACCAGGTATCGAGGAGGTATCGAGAAGGTGTCGAGCCAGCTATGAAATGCAGTTTTTCGAGAAGTGAAAAACACAAACATGAATGCAATCAAGATATGCACCTCAACCATGATTCAACCAACATATAAATCTCTCAAAAATCATCTCTCAATGAAAATTTAAGCACACGGATCTCCCAAGAACACACACACACACTAAACAAGTCTAACAAATTTTATATTTCAAAAATAAGTCATGACAGTTTAGTGAGCATACAAAAGCACATGTAAACCTTTGTGATGGCCAAATCACATTGTACCTGCACATGTATCAAAAGTAGCAAAGAATATTGCGTGTTGTGTGTGAAAAACATCGCAAGATTGCATAAGTGTATACATGTTATGATGATCTGAGATATGAGCAAATAACTTTAACTCACACACAATCATAACTGTTTGATGGGGACTATCACCTTTGAGGTACATCCTATAACTCCCACATCTCCTAGAATACACGCTTGCAACCATTTTAAAGCATTTTTTTAATCTTTTTGCTTTTATTTCTTTGCATATTTTCTTTTTAAGCATATCATACATGGGTTTATGAGAAAGAAAAGAAATACCCATTGATATTTTGACATTTCAATTTTGCTATGTCTAGGCACACAAATGTCATTGACATCACACTTTTGCTATGCCGAAGCATACAGATGTCATTAATGATTGGCGGGCAACAGTGGTGAGATGGTTATTTATGCCTTTCTCTTAGGATTTTCTAGTCCTACCCGTCAAAAAGAGTGATATGAGTGTTAAGTCTAAGAAATAACCTAATCTTACTCATCACAAACACGAGCCACAAAGCTCACTTGCTTAGTTGTGCATAGGAATGCTCATCTAAGCTACAAGAGATACAAAGTTTAGAAAACTTTGTTTCATTGGCCATCTAAGGTACACAAGTACCAAAGTACACAAAACACACACTGTTTTTGTATATTTCAATTTTTCAATTTTTTTTTTATTTTTATATGAAAAACAAAATAAACAAAACTGAAAGTAAACACACAAAGACATGTTAAGAAAAACAAAACAATGCATAAAACTAGATGCAAATGCATGAGGAAGGGAAAGAGAATAGGGAAATCACTCCATGGAGATAACACCAATGTTTTGACGAAGGAATTCAAAGCGTTTGCTGTCAAGAGGTTTGGTAAACAAATCGGCCTTCTGATCATCGATGTGAATGAACTCAAGAGTGAGAATACCATCTTCGACAAGTTCCCTAATGAAATGATGTCGAATCTCTATGTGTTTGGTTCGAGAATGTTGAACCGGATTCTTAGAGATATTTATGGCACTGGTATTGTCACAATAGATAGTAAGATGATCTTGACAAATACCATAATCATGAAGGAGTTTTTGCATCCAGAGGAGTTGTGTGCAACAGCTACCAGCAGCAATGTACTCAGCTTCAGCAGTGGATAAAGAGATGGAGTTCTGCTTTTTGCTCATCCAAGAGACAAGATTGTTGCCTACATAAAAACAACCCCCTGAAGTACTCTTCCTATCATCAGCATTCCCAGCCCAATCCGCATCGGAATATCCAGCTAAGACATTATTAGTGTCCTTGCTGTACCACACACCGAACTCAGCGGTAGTTTTGACATACTTTATAATTCTTTTTAAAGCAATCATATGTGATTCTTTGGGATTAGCTTGATATCTAGCGCACACACCAACACTGTAGCTAATGTCAGGTCTACTAGCAGTAAGGTAAAGAAGACTACCTATCATGCTTCTATAAAGAGAAGGATCAACACTCTTACCTAACACATCTACAGTGAGTTTAACATTAGGGCTCATAGGGGTACGAACAGAACTAGCAGATTCTAAGCCAAATTTTTTCACAAGATTCTTAGCATACTTAGATTGGGATAGAAAAATACCTGAATCTTGTTGACGAATCTGCAATCCGAGGAAGTGAGTCAGCTCTCCAATCATGCTCATCTCGAACTCTGCTTGCATGAGCTTTGAGAAGTCGTGAGCAAGTTCATCCTTAGTTGAGCCAAAGATGATATCATCAACATACACTTGAGCAACCATCAATCCACCATCTTCTTTTTTGATGAAGAGAGTTTGATCAGCTTTTCCTCTTGTGAACCCATGTGACACAAGATATTGTGTGAGTCTGTCATACCAAGCTCTAGGGGCTTGCTTCAACCCATAAAGTGCCTTTTTGAGATATAATACATGATCCGGAAAGTGTGGATCAATGAATCCTTTTGGTTGAGCCACATAGACATCCTCCTTCAGCAGCCCATTCAAAAAGGCAGTCTTTACATCCATCTGATAAAGTTTGAATTTCAGGTGACATGCTAGGGCAAGCAGAATTCTGATGGACTCCATTCTAGCAACTGGGGCAAATGTTTCATCATAGTCTACTCCTTCCATCTGAGAGTATCCTTGAGCCACAAGTCGAGCCTTGTTTCGAATCACATGGCCTTTTTCATCGGTCTTGTTGCGGAAAATCCACTTTGTGCCAATGATGTGCTCGCCCTCCGGTCTAGGTACAAGAGTCCAAACATCATTCCTCTGAAACTGGAGCAATTCATCATGCATTGCTTCAACCCAACTTTCATCTTGTAGTGCTTCCTCCACTTTCTTGGGTTCAACCTGTGATAAATAGCAAGAATAAGACACAAAGTTAGCAACACATTTATCAACTGTTCGTTTCCTTAATGTGAGTTCATTCAAATTTCCCACAATAACTTCTAGAGGATGATTTAATTTAATCCTTGAGGAAGGTCCTTTCTCCTGACGAGATTCAGAATCAGGTGAAGTAGGAATTTCTGCAGACTCTTCCACAACACTTGGAGTAGTTGGAACATCAGGAGATGCAGGTTCTCGGTCAACAATGTCTTGAACTTCTGTAGGCTCAGTGGGAGGAATTTCCTTGGGAAGTTCATCAATGCCTTTTTCAGAATTGAAATCTGAAGACTCATCAATGACAACATTTACAGTCTCCATTACCTTCATAGTTCTTTTGTTGTATACCCGATAGGCCTTGCTGGTAGAAGAATAGCCTAGAAATATACCTTCATCACTTCTAGAGTCAAACTTTCCCACATTTTCTCTATCCTTGAGGATGAAGCAAGTACTTCCAAAGATTCTGAAATACTTCACATTTGGCTTTCTTCCTTTCCATAACTCATAGGGAGTCTTTTTGGTACCGGGTCTGAAGTACACCCTATTTACTGTATGACATGCAGTGTTTATAGCTTCTCCCCATAGGTTTCGAGCCACATCTTTGTTATGCAACATGGCTCTGGCCATCTCTTGAATAACTCTATTCTTTCTTTCTACCACACCATTCTGTTGAGGAGTAATCGGTGCAGAGAATTCTTGAGATATACCTGATTTTAAGCAGAAGGATTCCATGTAGGAATTCTCAAATTCTTTACCATGGTCACTTCGAATTCGATCAATCTTTAAATTCTTTTCATTCTGCAGTCTTGTGCACAAGGCCTCAATGTGCTCGGGAGCATCAGACTTGGATCGAAGTAAGATGACCCAAGTGTATCTGGTGAAGTCGTCAACCACTACCATGATATATCTCTTACCACCAAGAGATTCAGTTCTGGTTGGACCCATAAGATCTAAGTGCAACAATTCCAACGGTCTGGAAGTAGCAGATGCCTGAGTGCTTGGATGCTTGGCTTTTGTCTGTTTCCCAAGTTGACATGGTCCACAAACCACATTGCTCATTCTACTGAGCTTTGGTATCCCCAAGACAGATTCATGCTTAGAGACAATGGATAGATGCTTGTAACTAGCATGTCCCATCCGTTGGTGCCATAGATCTTCATTAGGCAAACGAATGCTATTACACACTATATCAGCATCAGGTACCAATCCATAACAATTGTCCAAAGTACGAACCCCACTGATGAGATTCTTTCCGGACTCATCCATGACAAGACACTTTCCTTTTGAGAACAGCACCATGAAGTCTTGATCACATATCTGACTTATGCTTAGTAGATTCACCCTCAGGCCTTCTACATAGAGAACATTTGCAATGTCCGGCAGTCCTGGTAGAGATATGATTCCTTTCCCTTTAATCTGTGACTTGCTTCCATCACCAAAAGTCACATTTCCACCTTTCTTAGGCTCAAAGATCTTGAAGAGAGATCTATCTCCAGTCATGTGTCTTGAGCATCCACTGTCAAGATACCAAAGGCATGTATCCATCACTTTGAATGCAGATTTCATCATGAAACATACTTCATGCTTGGATGACAAGTCAGATGGAACAGTTCTTTCTCTCAACTGCCATCTACTAGCTAAGCCTTGAACTTTTACTCTTCTCAAACGAACTCTTTTGCAGATTTTCATTCTGAGACAGTCTAGTTTCTTCTTAGCCAAACTGAGATCTTTTACCATAGTCATTATAAGTGAATTCAAATAACTGTTAGACTTGTGTTTTCTGAGACACTCAAACAAATAGTGATTAGAAAAACAAGATGTATTTGAAAACCTAGATCTCTTAAAGCCGGTCATAGCCATGACAAACAGGGGTCAATGGATCAACACAGCAAAGATTAACCTAATCAGAGTGTGCCCGCTCTGATACCACTTGATAGGCCACAAACTGAATGACCCCTTGTGATTTAAACTAATTAATTAATTTAGTCAAGTTATTAATTAATCAATTTAACATGCAAATACGTGGCAGCACAAACAAATCACCGAATAACAAAATATGCAGCGGAAAATAAAAGACACGGTGATTTGTTCACGAATGGGGAAAAACCCTAACGGCAAAAACCCCACCGGGTGATTTTCAGGTCACCACTCCCGAAACTCCACTATTATCAAATCAAGCAGTTACAAATAAGGAATCCCAAGTACCTTATCAACCTACAGTTGAACTCTTACCCCAATACCCAATCGGACTTGATCTGTAGTGACAGTTCCCCCTTTTGATACACGGCTCCCAAGTACGTGACTAACCAGATGCGCGGATCCCAGTACGCGACTTCAAACACCAACTTTAGGAAGAGAGGTTGGCTGCAAAGTTCTTCAGATCATCCTATGCAATGAAGATCAGGAAGATGCTTGGTCACAAAACCCTACAGTGCAAAGTACACAGCAACTTCTTGAAGAAGATGAACTAGGTCAAGAACTTCGTCTTAGATCACAATTTGCTTGAACAAGGATTGCTCAATGCTTATGCAACTTGTGTCTATGTTGACGGCTCTTAAAATAATCCTTTTATATGTTTAGGGTTAGAAGAAAAGAAGGCCCAAAAACACATTCACGGATCCCAAGAAAATCAGATTAGAATTCTGACTTTTGTAAATCTCGACAGCTAGCAGGTGTCGAGGTAGGTGTCGAGCAGGTGTCGAGCTTTAAAAATTCTGCACTTCAACTTGCTTTTTCTTGGACAGACTTGATGACTTCAACATTTGATCTTGAAACATAGTTTCTTGAAGCATTAAATACACCTAGAACTACCCAATTACAAGTAGAGTGCGTTTTGTCAAAGGATTAGCCAATTTACATAAAATGTGACATATGTTCCTAACATGTAAACACATATGTCCTAACACTTAATACTAAGTGTGGAATAGTGTAAATGCGAGTGGATAAACAAACAAGCTACTCTAATTCATAACCATAACAACACAATAGTAACATGGAATGTAAAAGAGTAAGGAAGAGAGATGCAAACACAAGATAACACGCTGATGTGTTAACAAAGAGAAAACCGAAGAACTCAGCAAATAACCTCCCCGCCGCCCTCTAAGTGGTAATCGATCCACTAGACAATCAGTTGGAATACATGAGTGAGCAAGAGACCTTCCAAGCCTAATCTACCCACTGTACCTAAGCCCTCCAAGCTCCTACTCCAACAAGGCTTCTCGGAACCGTGTCTTGTCTAGCTCTCTGGATCCCGCAATACACTCGATTGCATCTGCCAAAGCCTGGCTTCTTCCAATGCTTCCCAGCAGCACCAAATCTTCACTTAACACTCTAAAAGGGTGTAGTAAGTGTTTGGCCTATCAACCTCTCAATGGTATGGAAATGGAGAGAAAGGAGTAGAGGAAATCCACAAGCAAATGTGTAGAGATATATGTGTATAACAATCTCTAACTCTCAAGGTATATGGCTAGGGTTTTCTCTCTAAAGCACTCCTTAACATTTGTGGGTAATGTGGGTATATATAGTGTGGGTACAGAAAGTGTGTATCAGATAGGACAATCTGGCAAAATAGAATGTTTCGTGGGTATCTTGCGGGAAGGCCTTACCCGCGAGATACTCGCGAAAACCAACTGTATCAATCCTATCTTGACTCTTTGCATTCAATTCATGTGCAGGGCGCATGCTTCACTTCACAGGATGCTTAGTCGCGAGCTACCCGAGAAAACAGATTTAGTCTTCATGCCTTGAGTCTTCACACACACTCTCTCTCTCTCAACCCTTACAATGAAATCCCACAAATAAAACAAGGTATAAAAGATTAAACATAATTACAATCAAATTTGGTACAGAATAAAAGTCAACAAAATACATAGTTGTAAATTACAACTTTACATAAACCACAGCAATATTATAAAGGCTAAGTTCCTTCATCATCACCACCATCATGGGATAGGATATCTATGCATGAAGCTACACTCAAAAGGGCCATGGCTCAACTTTGAAAAAAACATGGATGATCAATCACAGAAACAAAGTCACAGACAGCACATGCCCTTGCAATCTGAACATGGGCAAAGAAGCATAGAAGAAGCCTTATGTTTTTTTTAGAAATATAAAAAATACACAAAAAGAAGTGAATGCCTTTATGTTTTTTTTTTTTTTTTTTTTCTTCTTTCTCTCACTTTTTCCCTTAGTGGTAATTTCTCTAATGCACTCAATGGATTTTGAATCCATGATCAAACTTAATGGGACTTGCTAATATCAGCCATCTCATATTATATTTCTCATCATAACAATATTGATAATTTCTTCATGTACAGTTTTTATAAATGAAAACATATAGAAACTACACATCGTATGTTACCAAGGTAACATACCTATTCATCATCAAACTTTTATCTTCTTTGCAGCAGGCTGGTCGCTACCCACCTGCAACAATAAAACCAACCACCAATCAGCACTAGATAGTACCTAATTATTGCATTCTATTTATTTTTATTTGCAAAGTGAAAATACTGGTGCAACAGGAAATGATAAACATAAACAAGGTGTAGCTTCTTACAAATTCTGGGCATTCACGCACAATGCCAGCTGCCACTATTTTCTTTTTCCGTTTAAGATCTCGCAACCTAATCTTTTCCAAAAACTTCTTGTGCTCTTTCAAACACTTTTCCTGAATAATCATCATGGAATAGTAAAATATTTAATAACTTTTTCTTTTTCTTTTTTTTTTCTTTTTTTTTAATTCTTTATCATAAGAAAAAGTTTCTAGAGGTTATCTCTTTCATATACTCATTGGATACCTTGTCCTGCCGATCACTTTCAGGTTGAACCTAGTTGACTGGCTTGTATCGGTAATTAAAACCTCTCCACCTAATATATATATATATATATACACATATATAAAAGAGAGAGAAAATAATATGATTAGAGATATATTGATGAAAAGGCAATTGTGTTTACTAGCATAGGACAAAATGAAATTTCCATTTGTATGAACATTTTCACATATTTGTATCAAGGTAAGCAAATCTGGCCCTTCTTATGCTCAGATTTTATAAAATATACAAAACTATAATACCTTAATACTAATGACACCAAATACATACTTTTTCTTTTCTAGATAGGTGCTGCACAACAAAGATAACAGTGTTTTTTTCTTTTCTTTTCTTTTCTTTTCTTTTCTTTTGTTCAGGTTTTATAATATATACAAAAAAAAAAAAAAAAAAAAAAAAAAAAAAACACTACAAATTTGACCCAAGGGTACTTGTATTAAAACTTTAATACTAGATTGAGAATCAATCTCATATCATTTGGTTCTCAAAAAAAAAAAAAAATCTCATATCATTTAATACTTTTATTGGATTTATACGTGCACTCCAATTGGCTTGGGGGATGTGAACATAACAGAAGGCCTTCAACCTCCACTTTCCTAGTTTGTTACATGGTATATAGCAAAGGAAACATGGATATAAACAAACATATATACACACAACCATATTATGAGACCACAAATATTCTTTTCCCAAAATAGATCAGCTTCGAAGAATAGAGTTATTAGGACAAGTTAGGAACAGCACTTCTACAAAGGGTACAAATATCTTAGCAGAAGTAGTGAAATTTCCTTCAATTTTTTTTTTTTTTTAGAAAAATAGAAAATACACAGAAAGAAATGAATGCCTTTATGTATTTTTTTTTCTTCTATCTCTCACTTTTTCCCTCTATCTCTCACTTTTTCCCTCAGTGGTAATTTCTCTCATGCACCCAATGGATTTTGAATCCATGATCAAACTTAATGGGACTTGCTAATATTTCTTAGAGTGAAATATTGAAAAAAACCAAGGAAATTCAGAGAGAAGGAAGGGCATCGTAGGAAATGCACCATCGCTATAAGCAAACTGTTGAAGAGAAGAAGCCTTGGTTTTAAGCACAAACATACCTTGTTTATCAACCCATCATCGATTACAGAACTGCTAATGCTCTTCTAAAGCTCAAAAGGTGCTTCGACTCCACTAACAGTAACTGGGAAATAAAAAAAGGCACAGAAGATGAAAAAATTAAAACTAGAAAGAGAGAGTTTAGAGAATGTACAATAAATAGAATATATATTTATATTTATATGTTACACAAACCCAATGCTCCTTGAACTCACAACCTCACCCTTCACCCCAATATCATTATATTGATACTCAAAGAAAGAAAAATAATATTGAGATGAATAAAAATACTGTTCAGCTCTCATTGTTATCTAAATCCAACAGTTAGTCTTAGAGTAAAGGCAAACAAGTCAGTTGTCATTTCCTTCGTTCATTTATGATGTGTATAAGGCATCTCCCATTTACAGATAATTATAATTGAATGTATTAAGTTATCCATTAAGCCTATGACGTATCCAAGACAAGACAACTTTAGAAAGCAAATTTACATCCGAAATTACAGAGGCCTTGCTTCTATATTGTCAATTACTAAGCTACATATTGACCCCGTTATATTCCTTAGAACCATTTCTATATTACGGAGGCCCTGCTTCTATATTGACAGCTTTAAAATAAACTACTTATGAAAACAAATATACTTCATTCCCTATGCCACTTAACATATCCAAATAGCAGTCACATGATCATTAATCAGTAACCAAAAACTAAAAGCTTAAACCCAAAACCCTAAAAATCACAACACTTTCAAAATCACTAGCTCAAATAGAATCAATATTGCAAACCCACTAACAAATTAACGGAACCTATAACCACAAAACCCCACATCAGCATCAAATTCGAGCATCCAATACAATGAAGAATCATAAAATCACAACCAAGCTGCGCACAATAACTGAGCAAAACCCTAAAAGTAAAAAAACTTCTAAAAACCCGAACAACTAGAGCTACAACTTGAGCTAAAAGCAAGTCAGGAATTGATACTTGAAACAGAATCAAATGGTAATGAAGACCGTAAAAGCTGAGATTGTAGTAACTTTTTACACCGTGTATAAATATTCTATAATTAGGTGGATTTGTAGAGAGGTCCTATTGAGATTGAGAGAGAGGCCCTTTTGTTCCTAAAAGAAAAAAACAAAATATAAAAACCCCATGAGTAAACAACAAAATACAATATATAAGAATCAATCTGTGAGGGATTTCACAATTCACTCCAATACTAATGAGCTTGGTCTGCGATCAAATGCTATAAAAATTTGTGCCCCCTTATCCTTCACCAATTGATCGTTGGATGAATCGGTAAGGCACATAGTCCAACAAGTGATATCAAAACCCGATCATAGGTTCAAGTCATTGGAGTTTCATTGTGAGGGAGAGATTGTGAGGGATTTCACAATTTGCTCCAATACCAATGGGCTTGGTCTGTGATCGAATGCTATAAAAGATTTGTGCCTCCTCATCCTTCACCAATTGGTCGTTGGATGGATCAGTAAGGCACACAGTCCGACACAATCAAAGCAGCAGCATGAGTAAATTTGCAGAATCCTTCACTACACACTCACAAACTAAACAATAATATCCAACCTGTAAAATGAACCGATTTAATCAAGAAATGACGTGGTAAATAAAAATGTTTAATATAAGAGTACTATTAAAGAAGATAGATATCAACAATAACCATATGATGACATGGGACACATGAGAACACGGTCATGCACATGCTGACTTAAAGGTGCCACTGGAGTAACAACCTGCAAAATTAAGACAAAATTAAGCCTTGTATTGAGTCGAGCAAAGATTGGGTATTTAAGATATTCATCATACAATTATAGATGTTTCAAACTTTTAAAAGTAACAGGGAAATAAGAAGTTGTGCTATATGTGCCAAGAAACTTATCAGACAGGTAGTGGCGGAGCCACATTAAGACCAAGGGGGCCTTGGCCCCCCCAAAATTTTTCAAAATTGTCAGATATATATATATATATATGCAGATATTTGAGTTATCCAGAAAATTGAATTTCTTTCTTAAGTATGTAAGCCTACTGGCCCCTCATTTCATTAAAATTTTGATCTATACTTATATAAATAGGATTAATATAGAGGGTTTTTAGTTTTTTTCCATTACTCATTAGGAAAAAAAAAACTCTCTTGCTTACTAGAGTTTGCCATGGTTGGAGGAGTGAGGCAAGCAATGGAGGTAGTTAAGCGAAATCATTTTTAAAAAAATTACACAAAACTCAGCTAGTTGAGAAGATAAAGCCTCTGATTCCATATACTTCGATACAAAGGCAAGCAGATCAGTTCGCCCAAGTTATTTTCTCCCTTTCTTCTATCTCTCTTTTATTATTGTTTCCAAGGGAGTCAATCTCGTCCCGGAGGTTGTACCGATTTGACCAGCGGAATGATATATTTCGGTACCGATCAATACCAGTATACCGTTTCGGGTTACTGTTATTTTTTATAATTATAAATATATATATATATATATATATATGTGTGTGTGTGTGTGTGTGTGTGTGTGTGTGTGTGTGAATTATAATAAATATAAAATTTTACTGTAAAACATTTCCTCAATTCAGAACAAATTATTCATAGTTTTAGACTTTAGTATCAATTAAAAAAAAAAAAACACACAATATAAAAAATAGAAGTTACCATTGCATACTAAAAAAAACAAATAATACTAATAAGTTAATGCAAATAAGTTACTATTCTACCCTAACAAAAATTCAAAAATTACAAAACTTAAAAATAAAAAATAAAAATAAAAACTTTTTTCTATACCGGCCGGTATTGCCCGAAATTGGCTGGTATTGCCAGTACATGGTCGGTACGGCCGGTATGGCCGATACATGGTCAATACAGCTGGTATTTAAACCGGTACAAAACATTAATATTTCGATACTGGTATACATACTGGCCGGTACCAGTATGATATTGACTACCTTGATTGTTTCCCATTCTCTTGTTTTTCATGTTCTGTTCTCTCACTTTGACACTAATTGAGTGACTAATATTTTTTATTTTTTTACAGAACACCAACTTTTAAAACTAGTTGCTCACAAACCTAGAGATATGTGGTTTTGATATATTAAAAAAAAAAATAGTACTACTTCTATAACATTTTTCCAATAATTTCTTAACAAAATTTATGTGATAATTTATTACTTGTTCTTATTTGAGTCTATCACTAAAATTGTTTTTACTTACCACTAACAATTTACCTGTGTTTATAATTTATTGTAAAATTATTGTAAAAATATTGTGTTAATAGCATTTTTTTTTTTGTAACTTTATGACAAGTATACAGTGACACTTCTTCGAACTCTAAAACATTTACTATTTAAATTGCATTTCTTATTATTTAATACTGACTAGTTTATAAAATACTAGTATTTGTAAAGTTTAAGTACAATGGCAAGACTCCAAGCATTTGTATACAGAATAAACTAAATTACAAATATAAAAAATAAAAACCCTTTAAATAGGGATGATAATTGACATGATAAAGATAGATAATTAACAGAATTTATTTACTAGTAAAGTTTCAAATTTGCATGTTTTACACACTTTGGCATTGATCAATTTACAGCAAGACCAGTTTAAAAACATGAGTATCTTTGCTAAAAATTAAGTTGATAAATTAGGGTTCTATTTTACCATTTCTTTGGATACTTTCAAAACTAAATCACAAATATAGATAATTCAAAAAAAAAAAAAAAGCATATTACATTTTCATTTTCATGGAATCTAATTAATGGACATAATGTGTTATATAAATATAATATGAGTAATTGATTATAAAGTGATTGTGTATTAATTTGTGTAAATACATAATAGTACAGTAGTCCACACCCCCCCCCCCCTCCCCAAAAAAAAAGAGAAGTTGCTAGCTTTGCCACTGCAGACAGGACAAATCAAAACATCAAAGCAAAACATACCCCACACAATTAGAGCAATAAAATTGAAAACCATGACAATTGAAAACACCTACTTGCATTATACAGATTAACCATGTCACTTGACAACACACACACCAGGAAAACTTTTATAACTAATTCTAAGTATTACTTATGAAAATTGATTGTACTCCTAAAAATTAGGCAATGCATTTCAATGTCATCCACATAAGTGGAAACAATGTCATAAACATCCCACAAATTGAACTGCTCATAAAAGAACTAGTCAACCAAAGAGTACAACTTACAAGCAAAATGGCCTTAGCACACATTCAAGAAGAAAAACAATTCTAGAAAAGAAACAGGGACAAAGCAACACACCTAAGTTTTTCCCAACCGAGATTCAAGGTCCACTTCATAATCCTTATGTTTCAAAGGCTTCCTCTGCATTGGAGGACCTTTTGCTGCAACAAAATCAATGAATCACATCAATTTTTCACACCCACTGGTCTACACTTCAGCAGAGCCAATAATTTCAACATAAAAGACACCTAATATTAGTTCTACAAACCAATTAGTCTAGAATTCAGAGGGTTCAATTAACATGCATACACACTGACACACTCATGTACACAAACTCAGAGTACAACCACCCAATATTGATTCTGCAAACTGATTACTCTACAATTCAAAGGGTTCAATTAGCACACACACATACAAATACACAATATTAAGTCTACAAACCCATTACTCTACAATTTAGAGAGTTTAATTAACACATATGCATACAAAGTACAAACATTGAGCCAAATGAATTCTGCAAGCCCATTAATCTACAGTTCATAGGGTTCAATAAACACACACACACATGCACACAGGCACACCCAATATTAATTTTGCAAACCCATTACTCTACAATTTAGAAGGGTTCAATTAACAAATGCGCGTGCACACACAAAGAGTCAACACCCAATACTATTTTTGCAAATCCATTACTCTACAATTCAGAGGGTTCAATTTACACACACAATATAATTTATGCAAATTCATTACACTACAACTCAAAGGGTTTGAGTAAAACACACACACAGATACTAAAACCAATCAAACCAGAAACAAATAAAAATTCAAACTAAAATAAAAATAGAAAAAGATAATCAGCTTAGAATCACTTACATTTGGACTTAGACCGTGACTCTTCCTCCTACAGTTCAACAAAAAATGAACCATGATCAACTAAGAGCAATTCAATACAATGTAAATATAAAAAATAATAAAAATTGAAAAACAAAAACTTTGAAAACGTAATAATTAAAATAAATTACCTGTCTTTCACGCTCTCGAGCTCGTTCCAAATGCTCTTCCCGATCAAAATTCCTTCTAAATGTGTTATCAACCCCAACAACCTACACCAACAATCCCAAACAAAAATTAATCGAGCCAGTTAAGTTATTTTATTTCAAAGATGAAATTTGAAAATTTTCATAATTTTTAAAAACTTACTGTTGGGGAGATTGAGAGAGTGGTTGTTTTGTTCTTGCAAGAAAACAACAAAATATCAAAATCCCATGAAGCAAATCCCTCAAAAAGTCCATTTAAGCTGAAAATCGAAACCCTAAACCGAAAATCAAAACCCTAAACCAAAACTCGAAACCCTAAACCAAAAATCAAAACTCTAAAACAAAAATCAGAACAAACAATTCAAAAAACTTACTGTTAGTCAGCCTTATGAGAGTGTCTTGAGTGAGATTGAGAGTTGGAGAGAGAGAGACCCAAGGAAGGGTGACAACATCGATGATGGAGGATTGGGCTTTCTTGGTGCCGGTGAGTAGGATCAGTGGTAGAGAGGGTGTGAACAGCTGGGAGTCGCAAATTGGGTTAGGTCATGAACTTGGGGTGTTTGAAGAGCTAGTGACAAAGAATGGAATTCAGGGGTATTTTTTTTTTTTTTTTCATTTATACTAGGACTTGTAGTCGCGTTTACAGAAACACAACTATAGACATCCTTTAAGCCACGTTTCTATAAACGCAGCTTTAGGGGAGTCACTGGCCACATTTGACTCTCAAACGCGGCTTTAGGTATATCTATAGTTGTGTTGTTTAAACGTGGCTTTAGGACATACTTTAAAATAAAATAAAATAAAATAGAAAATTCAGATGGGCTATAGCTGCGTTTTAAAAATGTAGCCTAAGCCCAACCCAGCAAAACACAGTTAAAACATCAAGAAATGCGGCTACATAGCTAATCTATAGTAGCGTTCAGTAAACACGGCTATACTTCTGGTGATGTAGCTGCGTTTTTGTCAAACACGACTCAAAGCCACTTTATAGCTGCATTTTTGTAAACACAGCTTAAAAAAACATAGCTAAAAAATGCGTTTTTTGTAGTGTTCCAAAATCTTTTCATGTACTGAAAAGGCCATCCCAAATATGAGACCAAATGAGCCATGTACTAAATATTATAGTCAAATCCTTACCAATTATTACTTTCTCTTAATTTTGTACTTAGTTCATTATATATATGTTCAACTAATTAAAAGTAACCAAAGAGTGTAGAAAGAAAACAAGTTGCAAGAAAAGTCAACCTGAAACTCTCTTGTAGCGTCTTGTGTTATTAAATTTTTTACTGTTGCAGGCTTAGCTATTTTCTATATTGATTAAAAAATGAATTGTTTGCCAAAGAAGGCCGCTAGCTCTCTATATAAGGATGCAAAGGAAAAAGAAAATCACGCAGAGAGAGAGAGATGAGTATTAGCTCGAGTTCCTTCTTAATTCTTATAATAACAGTGTTTGCAATTCAAGAAGCTTGCCATGGAGAACTATTAAGGCAATATATTACTGCTCATAATACTTGCTTAACTAGTATTTTTTGGTGTATTCAACAAAAATGACAAATTTAATTTTTTCCTCTTCCATTATAATTATTGAATTATTTTTTAGGATGAAAACCATTCCATTTCCTTCTCTATTTCTTATTCAAATAAAGTAAATGGAAGAAGAATATTAAATTTTTAAATAAAATAAAACGTAAGTTTAAGAATGGAAGAGTGGACAGACGAAATAAAACCAAAACAGTTGTGAAAAAAAGTTTTGACTAGTTAAAAAATAGCGAAATTCTTAATTGAAAATGTTGAAAATGAAGTGGTTTGGTTACCAAATGAATATTACATTATAGTATGGGGGTGGAATAATTTTTTTTTTTTTTTTTTTTTTTTTTTTTAAGAAAGAGTGCCTACTTCCTAGTTTTTCTGCCAACTAGTGAGTTGGCTTGAGGGTCCTTTGAAATTAAGTTAGTACTAGAAAAACCAATAAATTTATAGGAAATAAGAGCATTCGCATCTGGTTTCTTCAAAAAATTTCATTTTACTATCTCAAAAGCTACTTTATTAATTATACCTTACCATTTTATAACACACCTAACATTCCAACTTTTATTTTTCTATTCAACTCATTAAAATAATATATACTACCCAGTAAAATAATACTAATCCAATCTCTCTCCCACCCTTCTCCTCCATCACTGTTTATCTTTTTTTATCTTTTTCTCACTGTCTCTCTCTTTCAGCCACCCATCCCACCACCTCGGCCACAAGAATCCCACCACCACCACCATGAAAAAACCCATTAGACACACCACCACAACAACATCCCACCCCACTACCACCATGCACAGAAACCCACAAAAAAATCAAAGCAAAAATCCACACTACTAAAACCCACCTTTGCCACCATAACTAGAGACACCACCACAGCAACAACATACCTACCACCACCATGCACAAAAACCCACAAAAAATCAAAGAAAAATCCACATCAAAAGTTCAGAACCCATCTAAAGCTGATCTCCACACCTCTACCGGCGTTGTCTCCACGCCTCCCCGCCGTCGTCTCCATGCCTCCACACAAACCCAAATCAACCCACAACCTAGATCAACCCAAACCAAGCAAACCCACACAAAAATTAGACCAACACACACCATAAACCCAAATTAACCCACCATCACAAACCACCCTAAAATAACCGACTTAGACCCACGCTGCCACCATCGAGACCACCCCACATCACTGTCATTGATCACCAACCCAGACCCACACTACCACCACCAAGACCACCCCACCTAGACATCAATCACCAACCCAGCATCCCAGCTCTAGTGGCATGCTTTGAATGAAAGAAAGAGATGTGAGAGAAGGAGTGAGAATTGAGGATGAAGAAAGAGAGAATTAGAGAAAAAAAAAATAGAAAGGAAGAAGAGAACTGAGTGGCTGAGAGAGAGAGAGAGAGAGAAATATAATACTTATACAAGATGCTATAGTACTGTCATAAAAGTAAGACGGTACTGTAGCACTATTGTAAAAAAATTTACAAGTACAAGACCAAGTAATGGGCTTATTTCGTGCATTGATGCTAAAATTCCCCTATATATACCATTTGCAATACCGGATGTGAATGCTCTAATTGGTGTGTGTATAGGCTCCAGAAATCATAGCTCATTTGTGGAGGTAAAAGATGTATTTAAAGCATTAGCATTAGGGGGTTTTACAACCCCCCCCCCCCCCCTCTCCCAGTTGCTATTTTACATCCTCACATGCTCAAAACCTGGTTTAACCGGATTGCTATTGCTAGCAAATTTTAGCAGCTATGAAAAATGGGTTCTTATATTTACAATCCACTATAGCTTAAGATGTAAATTTTTTTGCAATATTTTGTTCTCTCTTTTCCCCAAATAATCTCCTCTCTCATCTATCAGTCTCCACTTTCCATCTCACTCTCATCAATTCTCTCTCAAGTCACACCAAACTCAGACTTTCCTTCTCTTAAACCTAGCTGCCGATCTATCTCTGATTCTCTTCTCTCTTGGCTAGACCAAAATCGTGACCTATTTGTTAACGGTAGCAACAATGATGGCTTTATGTGTTCAAATCGGTGGATTAGATTTGAATCAATGGATGGGTTTGTTTGTTTGAATCAGTTGCTGCTGGGTTTGTTTGAATCGGTTGCTGCTGAGGTTTGTTTGAGTTTTGGCATGCTAAGAGTTTTGGGTTTTGTTTGCAGTGATGGTGGTGGTGGCAGCTAGTTGTTTGGGTTTTGGGTACCAATTTCAGTTTGAATTAGTAGTTTTGGTGCTAAGTGGTGCGTTTGGGCTGCTTGGCAATGGTGTGTTGCTCAGTGGTGGTGGGTTGCTTGCCGATGTAGGTGTGGGTTTGTCAGATGTTGCTTTGTTTAGTTTATTTCAGAGGAAGAGAGAGAGAGAGAGAGAAGATAAATAAATGGTGGTGGTAGGCATTAGAGGCATTGTTCCAAGTTTGGGTTTGTGTGATGGGTGGTTGAGAAAGAGATAGAGAAAGAAAAGGAAAAAGAGAAGAAAGATGGGAGAGGAGAGAGATAGGTTAGTTTTATATTTATTTTATTAGGTAGTTTATATTTGGTGTATTATAAAATGAGTTGGTAAAATAGATAAAGTATTGTTTGAGGATGTAAAATAGCTATTTTTTCACATTCTCAGATGTGAATGCTCTTATAGCGTTTTCTATCAATGGAGGTGGTGATCAATTCCCTATAAGTGAGATTAGTTTTTTTTTTTTTTTTTTTTTTTTGATAAGCTAAGTGGGATGAAATTTTTAGCACAACATCACCTTTTGTCGACTAAAGTGGTCAGCGTGATCTTATGATACTCGCCCAATACCGTAGCGTGTTTCATGCCTTCTATAATTTAATACTAAAGAGTGATAAGTTAATGATTATAAATGATGTCGATGTAATAGGATAGGGAACTTTTTTCATATACTTCTTAAGAAATGGGTCCAATTAATGACCAAGCGCAATGTGACTTGTATGCACTTGGCTTGAAAAACCTACGCTAGTGACCTCCATTTCGGACCATGTTTAGTTGATGACCCGAAGGCTCTCCATTTGGATTGAGGGTGTTAGGAGATATATGAATCATGTTAGGAACATATGTCAATATTTTATGTAATTGGCTAATCCTTTGACAAAACGCACTTTACTTGTAATTGGGTAAATCTAGAATGTGTTTAATACTGGGATCCACATATCTATTGGTTAGTCACGTATTAGGAGCCATGCATTGAAGAAAAGAGATTGTCACTACAAAATAAGTCCAATTGGGTATTGGGGTAAGGGTTCAACTGTAGGTTGGTATAAGGTACTGGGATTCCTTTACTTGTAACCGCTTGTTTTTGAAAGCTCAAAAATGTGTTAAAAACACAAGAGCTTATTTAGACCCCCAATTAAAAATTACGGTTAGATTGCTTTTACTCTAACTTATCTAAGTGCGAAAACAGGAGTAAATGAAGCATAATTAACCGATATTACTCTAGTGCATAAACATGAACAACAAACAATAAAAGTAAAGCACAAGAGTAAGGGAAGAGAGATGCTGTTAGGAAATTTAGACCCCGATTGATAGAATTAACAAGTTTTAAATCCAAGTTGTTAATTAGATTTATTATCAATAAAACTTGTTAAAACAAATAAACATCAATATCATGTCAACAATGAATGCAGCGGAAAAGTAAATAAGACAAGATATGATGACCCAGGAAAACCAATGAAACCAACCAGTTTCACAGTAAAAAACATGGGGGGAAACCTTCCCGAAAAGCAATCCACTATAGAAAAGAGAAGTTTCAGATCTAGTACAAAACCTTTGTCCCTAGACTCTACAATCCCCGTAGATGAACTCACAGCAGAAACCTTCTACCGCTTCAGAACCTCTGAACTCTTCAATATATGAACGCCACCCTTTGATGCACGAATCCCAATACGTGACTAACCAATTGCGCGGATCCCAGTACGCGACTTCAATCACCAACTAGAAGAAGATGTTGGCTGCAAAGTTCTTCACTTCATCAAGAATGAAGATCAAGAAGCACTTGGTTACAAAACCCTAAGGCGCAAAAGACGCAGTAGCTTCTTTCAGAGAGAATAATCTTTTTCATATGTTTAAAACCTTGTATTCTCTTATTCTCTTGTGATACGGCCTCCAAAATAAGCCTTATATAGGTCTAGGGTTATGAGAAAAGAAACCCTACTCAAATACATAAGCCTGGCCCAAAAATCAAAAAGCTGAAAATTCTGATTTCCCGTAACCTCGACAGATAGCAGGTGTCGAGGAGGTGTCGAGGAGGTGTCGAGATTTAATGAATCTTGAATTAGAATAGAAGCTCGATCGATCGACCAGGTATCGAGAAGGTATCGAGGAGACAGAAACTTTCTCGATCGATCCACCAGGTATCGAGAAGGTGTCGAGATTGCGATAAGAAAACACCTTAAGATCTCGACAGATAGCTAGGTGTCGAGGTAGCTATCGAGAAGGTGTCGAGATTTAAAATCTATGCACTTCAGCTTGCTTTTTCTTGGACAGACTTGATGACTTCAACACTTGATCTTGAAACATGGTTTCTTGAAGTATTAAACACATCCTAGATCTACCCAATTACAAGTAAAGTGCGTTTTGTCAAAGGATTAGCCAACTACATAAAAATATGTCCTTAACAATCTCCCCCTTTGGCAATCCGTGACAAAATCACAACAAACAAATGAACATATGAGAAAAGTCATAAATCACTCAACTCATACTCACTTGATGAATACAATAAAATCTATCCTAACACAAACTCTTGAAAAACTTTGCAAGAAGAGAGTTTATGGCAAGTAGACTTTGACAACCTGTATTTCTGAAACACTTTTAAACAAAACTCATCAAGGCATCTTAGTGTGAGACAGAAATAAAAGATTGCATACAAAATAAAGAAACATGTGTATAAAGATAGAAAAGAAACAACACATGTAGAGATAGGTGAAAGAAACATACATCAGCATATAAAGAAGATAAGCACAATGTATGTAAACATGGTCACAAGACCCAAGGTACAAGAAGAAAGAAGTAAACACTCCCCCTAACAAGATGAAACACATCTCCCCCTTACAAAGGAATGTATTTCTCCCCCTAACTTGTAGAATCTTAAAGAAAGAAACCACAAAGTCTCCACAATTTCTCCCCCTTTTTGTCATGATTGACAAAGGGTACAAGAAGCTAGAAAACTTCACCCGAGAAACATAAAGATGATCAAGGATGATCAAGGGGGCACAAGAAATCCATAAAAAAATGCATGAATGTAATGAAACAAGATGCTATGGATGACAAAAGAAGGATGCAAAACACACTCACACACTAAACAAGTCTAACCAATTTTATATTTCAAAAACAAGTCAAGACAGTTTAGTGAGCATACATAAGTACATGTAAACCTAGTGATGGCCAAATCACATCGTACCTGCACATGTATCAAAAGTAGTAAAGAATATTGCGTGTTGTGTGTGAAAAACATCGCAAGATTGCATATGTGTATACATGTTATGACGATCTGAGATATGAGAAAATAACTTTTAACTCACACACAATCATAACTGTTTGATGGGGACTATCACCTTTGAGGTACATCCTATAACTCCCACATCTCCTAGAATACACGCTTGCAACCATTTTTAAAGCATTTTTAATCTTTTTGCTTTTTATTTTCTTTGCATATTTTCTTTTTAAACATATCATGCATGGGCTTATGAGAAAGAAAAGAAATACCCATTGATATTTGACATTTCAATTTTGCTATGCCTAAGCACACAAATGTCATTGACATCACACTTTTGCTATGCCGAAGCATACAGATGTCATTAATGATTGGCGGGCAACAGTGGTGAGATGGTCATTAATGCCTTTCTCTTAGGATTTTCTAGTCCTACCCGTCAAAAAGAGTGATATGAGTGTTAAGTCTAAGAAATAACCTAATCTTACTCATCACAAACACGAGCCACAAAGCTCACTTGCTTAGTTGTGCATAAAGATGCTCATCTAAGCTACAAGAGATACAAAGTTTAGAAAACTTTGTTTCATTGGCCATCCAAGGTACACAAGTACCAAAGTACACAAAACACACACTGTTTTTGTATTTTTCTTATTTTTTCTTTTATTTTGAAAACCAACAAAATAAAGACAAAACAACCAAACAAAAACAGACAAGCAACATGAAAGCATGAGAGAAAGATGTATATGCATGAAGGCATGATAGAAAGATGCAAATGCATGAAAGCATGATTTCAAAAACAGATAAGAAATCAAGCAAAGAAAGTCCTACTTTAGATAGAAAGAATTAAAGCAGAGGACAAACAGAAAAGACAATTAAGTCTTAGGCTCCTTTCTCACCCACACAGCACGAGTCTTTGGCCGTGAAGATGAAAAGGCACGTGTCCTAGTATGTCTACTAAAGGACATAGAAGAATTAAAATTCTCCTGAAATTGAGTTAAAAAGTTCAAGACTTTTAATAACTCTCCAAACAAAGGTGTAGGTCCTTGAGAGGAAACCTGTGACCGTTTGGACAATTGCTTATGAGGATACAACTTAAAGCAATTAGGACGAATATGTCCAGCAACACCACAATGGTGACAAACATGAGCAATTTTAGAGCTACTCAACTTTCCAGAAGGAGGTCTAACCTTAGAGGTTGACAGAGACCTCAACTTAGGACAATTTGGCCTAATATGACCAACAATATGACAATGATGACAAATGGGGACAAATTCAGATTTATCATTCAGCCTAGGAGGAGTTTTAGACATAGGTTTAGACACTTCAACATTAACATCAGATTGTTTACCTTTGTCTATCCTAGCAATATTAGCCTTCAACTCTTCATTATTCCTTTTAAATGGAGGAACATAAAGATCCTTTTCTTTTGAGTTAGGCTCAACAACAAGTTTGGCACTAGTTAATTTTTCAACTTCAGTTTTAAATTCAACTAGTTGCTCTTCCAAACTCTTAATTTTGTCCACCTGAGATGAAATTTGATTTTTAAAATTCTCATTCAAATTATTGGCTTCATCCAATTTTGCAATCAAATCATCTTTTTCAAGCTTGACCTTTTTAAATTTAGCTTTTAATTTTGTAGAACATTCAAGAGACTTCATACAAAAATTATAAAGCTTGCAATAGGCATCATGAATATCATCATCATCATTCAACACAAGATCATGCACATCAAGAGAATCCATGACAACGGGGGTCAAGGATCACACTCAGGAAATTAATCCAATCAGAGTGAACCCGCTCTGATACCACTTGTTAGGAAATTTAGACCCCGATTGATAGAATTAACAAGTTTTAAATCCAAGTTGTTAATTAGATTTATTATCAATAAAACTTGTTAAAACAAATAAACATCAATATCATGTCAACAATGAATGCAGCGGAAAAGTAAATAAGACAAGATATGATGACCCAGGAAAACCAATGAAACCAACCAGTTTCACAGTAAAAAACCTGGGGGGAAACCTTCCCGAAAAGCAATCCACTATAGAAAAGAGAAGTTTCAGATCTAGTACAAAACCTTTGTCCCTAGACTCTACAATCCCCGTAGATGAACTCACAGCAGAAACCTTCTACCGCTTCAGAACCTCTGAACTCTTCAATATATGAACGCCACCCTTTGATGCACGAATCCCAATACGTGACTAACCAATTGCGCGGATCCCAGTACGCGACTTCAATCACCAACTAGAAGAAGATGTTGGCTGCAAAGTTCTTCACTTCATCAAGAATGAAGATCAAGAAGCACTTGGTTACAAAACCCTAAGGCGCAAAAGACGCAGTAGCTTCTTTCAGAGAGAATAATCTTTTTCATATGTTTAAAACCTTGTATTCTCTTATTCTCTTGTGATACGGCCTCCAAAATAAGCCTTATATAGGTCTAGGGTTGTGAGAAAAGAAACCCTACTCAAATACATAAGCCTGGCCCAAAAATCAAAAAGCTGAAAATTCTGATTTCCCGTAACCTCGACAGATAGCAGGTGTCGAGGAGGTGTCGAGGAGGTGTCGAGATTTAATGAATCTTGAATTAGAATAGAAGCTCGATCGATCGACCAGGTATCGAGAAGGTATCGAGGAGACAGAAACTTTCTCGATCGATCCACCAGGTATCGAGAAGGTGTCGAGATTGCGATAAGAAAACACCTTAAGATCTCGACAGATAGCTAGGTGTCGAGGTAGCTATCGAGAAGGTGTCGAGATTTAAAATCTATGCACTTCAGCTTGCTTTTTCTTGGACAGACTTGATGACTTCAACACTTGATCTTGAAACATGGTTTCTTGAAGTATTAAACACATCCTAGATCTACCCAATTACAAGTAAAGTGCGTTTTGTCAAAGGATTAGCCAACTACATAAAAATATGTCCTTAACAGATGCAAACACAAGAAAACATGGCGATGTGTTATCGAAGAGGAAACTGAAGAACTCGGCGAAAAACCTATCCGCCACCCTCCAAGCAGTAAATCGATCCACTAGACAATCAGTTGAGATACACGGATAGCAAGAGACCCTCTAAGCCTAATCTACCTAATGTACCTAAGCCCTCCAAGCTCTTTCTCCAACAAGGTTTCTCAGAACCGTGTCTTGTCTAGCTCTTTAGATCCCGCAATACGCTCGATTGCATCCGCCAAAGCCTGACTTCTTCCAATGCTTCCCAGCAGCACCAAAACCTCACTTGACACTCTGAAAGGGTGTGGTAAGTGTTTGGGCTATCAGCCTCTCAAGTGTATGGAAATGGAAAGGTAGAAGTTGAGGAAAATCCACAATGAATTGTGTAAAGAATTATGGGTATAGCAATCTCTAACTCTCAAGGTTTGTGGCAAAGGTTTTCTCTCAGAAGCACTCCTCAACATCTATGGGTAATGTGGGGATATATAGTGTGGGTACAGATAGTGTGTATCAAAAATGACAGTTCAGCAAAATAGAATATTTCGCGAGTATCTCGCGGGAAGGTCTTACCAGCGAGACACTCGCGAAAACCAATTGTCTCCATCCTGTCTTGGCTCTTTGCATTCTAGTCATGTGCAGGGCACATGCATCACTTCGCGGGAAGCTTACTCGCGAGATACCCATGAAAATAGCTTTAGTCTTCAATTGCCTTAAGTCTTCACACTCTCTCTTGAATGTTCAATTAATGTGTAAAACACCAATGAATGTTTAGACCCCCAATTTACAAATTACCAACACTAACTTATAATCAAACAATATATGTGCGGAATATGAACATAAGCTAAAATAGAATTGGTAAAACAATCTAAACCGAAATTAATCACAACCACAGCAATAATTAAAAGGTAAAGATTGATAGGCCAAAAACTTATTGACCCTTGTGATTAATTAACCAATTAATTTAGCCAAGTTTATTAATTAAGTTAATTAACATGCAAACGCGTGGTAGCACAAACAAATCACCAATAAACTAATTATGCAGTGGAAAATAAATAATACGGTGATTTGTTTACGAATGGGGAAAACCTAACGACAAAAACCCCACCCGGTGATTTTCAAGTCACCACTCCCGAAACTCCACTATTATCACAACAAGCAATTACAAGTAAAGGAATCTCAGTACCTTATACCAACCTACAGTTGAACCCTTACCCCAATACCCAATTGGACTTGTTCTGTAGTAACAATTTCCCCTTTTGATGCATGGCTCCCAAGTACATGACTAACCAATTGCGCGGATCCTAGTACGTGACTTCAATCACCAACTAGAGAAGATGGTTGGCTGCAAAGTTTTTCAGTTCATCCTACACGATGAAGATCAAGAAGATGCTTGGTCACAAAACCTAAAGGTGCACATACACAGCAACTTCTTCAGAAGAGATGAACTTGGGCGAAACTTTGTCTCCGGTCACAATTTTCTTGAACAGACTTTGCTCCATGCTTGTGCAACTTGTGAACTCTTTGACAGTCCTTAAAACAATCCTTTTATATGTCTAAGGTTAGGAGAAAAGAAAGCCCAAAAATAAAAATGCAGATCCCAAGAAAATCAGATCAGAATTCTAAGGTTCTTAAACTTTGACAGACAGGAGGTGTCGAGCACACGGGCTCGAGTAGCTTTCTAAACCTCGACACATGCTAGCTATCGAGCTAGCTGTCGAGCTTTAATGAACATGCTGATAGGCCACAAACTGAATGACCCCTTGTGATTTAAACTAATTAATTAATTAAGTCAAGTTATTAATTAATCAATTTAACATGCAAATACGTGGCAGCACAAACAAATCACCGAATAACAAAATATGCAGCGGAAAATAAATAACACGGTGATTTGTTCACGAATGGGGAAAACCCTAACGGCAAAAACCCCACCGGGTGATTTTCAGGTCACCACTCCCGAAACTCCACTATTATCAAATCAAGCAGTTACAAATAAGGAATCCCAAGTACCTTATCAACCTACAGTTGAACTCTTACCCCAATACCCAATTGGACTTGATCTGTAGCGACAGTTCCCCCTTTTGATGCACGGCTCCCAAGTACGTGACTAACCAGATGCGCGGATCCCAGTACGCGACTTCAATCACCAACTTTATAATGAGAGGTTGGCTGCAGAGTTCTTCAGATCATCCTATGCATGAAGATCAGGAAGATGCTTGGTCACAAAACCCTAAGGTGCACAATACACAGCAACTTCTTGAAGAAGATGATCCTAGGTTAAGAACTTTGTCTTTAGAGCACAATTTGCTTGAACAAGGATTGCTCAATGCTTATGCAACTTGTGTCTATGTTGACGGCTCTTAAAATAATCCTTTTATATGTTTAGGGTTAGAAGAAAAGAAGGCCCAAAAACACATTCACGGATCCCAAGAAAATCAGTTTAGAATTCTGACTTTTGTAATTCTCGACAGCTAGCAGGTGTCGAGGTAGGTGTCGAGGTAGGTGTCGAGATTTATAAAATCTGCACTTCGACTTGCTTTTTCTTGGACAGACTTGATGACTTCAACACTTGATCTTGAAACATAGTTTCTTGAAGTATTAAAAACACCTAGAACTACCCAATTACAAGTAGAGTGCGTTTTGTCAAAGGATTAGCCAATTTACATAAAATATGACATATGTTCTTAACATGTGAACACATATGTCCTAACACATGCACTTCTTCAACTTGTTTCTTGGACAGACTTGATGACTTCAACACTTGATCTTGAAACACAATTTCTTAAAGTATTAAAAACACCTAGAACTACCCAATTACAAGTAAAGTGCATTTTGTCAAAGGATTAGCCAATTACATAAAATAGTAAAATATGTTCCTAACAAGTGAATCACATGTCCTAACAATTTTCCCCTTTGGCAATCTGTGGCAAAACCACAACAAACAAATGAACATATGAGAGAAGTCATAAATTACTTAACTCATACTCACTTGTTGAATACAATAAAATCTATCCTAACACAAACTCTTGAAAAATTTTGCAAGAAAAGAGTTTATGGCAAATAGACTTTGACAACCTGTATTTCTAAAACACTTTAAACAAAACTCATCAAGGCATCTTAGTGTGAAACAGTATTAATAGATTGATACAAGTATAAGAAGCATGTGTATAAAGAGAGAAAAGAAACAACACATGTAAGATAGGTGAAAGAAACATACATTAACATATAAAGAAGATAAGTACAATGTATGTGTAAAAATGATCACAAGACCTAAAGGTACAAGATCAATGTATCTATAAGTGAAAGAAAAGAAAAGATAGATCAAATCCTCACTACATCTCTCATATCAATTGTAAAGTTGTAATTTACAACTGTGTTTTTGTTGGCTTTTATTCCGTGCCAAATTTGATTGTAATTATGTTCAATCGTTTAAACCCTGTATTTGTTGTGGGACTTGTTGTAAGGGTTGTGTGATAGAGAGTGTATTGAAGACTCAAGCATTTGGAGAATGAAGAATTCTCGCGGGTGTCTCGCGACCTAGCATCCCGCGAAGTGAATCATGTGCCAGGCACATGCTGGAATGCGAAAGGTCAGGCCAGGTGGAGACAGCTATGTCTCGCGAGTATCTCGCGGGTAAGGCCTTCCCGCGAGACACCCGCGAGGCAAACTGTTCTGCCAGCCTGTACTTTTTGAGTCACACCTTTTGCACCTATCCTATATATACCTTCATTACCCACAATTGTTAAGGAATGCTTCAGAGAAAAAACCCTAGCCAAACACATTGGTAATTAGAGATTGTCTTCCCCATCTTTCTCTATACATTTGCTTGTGGTATTTCCTCAACCCTTCCCTCTCCATTATCCATATCTGTGAGAGGTTGATAGCCCAAACACTTACCACACCTTGAGAGTGCTGTGTGACGTTTTGGTGCTGCTGGGAAGCATTGGAAGAAGCCTTGAATGGCAGATGCAACATGGAGCTTGTTGCGGGATCCGGATAACTAGGACAAGACACGGTTCCGAGAAGCCTTGTTGGAGTAGGAGCTTGGAGGGCTTAGGTACAGCGGGTAGACTAGGCTTGGAGGGTCTTTTGCTAACCCATGTATCCCAACTAATTGTCTAGTGGATCGATTTCCGCTTGGAGGGCGGCGGAGAGGTTTTACGCCGAGGTCTTCGGTTTCCTCTTCGATAACACGTCTCGGTGTTATCTGTGTTTGCATCTTTCTTCCCTACTCTTGTTTATTTCATTTTTCTGCTGTGTTGCTTTAAATATGGATTAGAGTAGTTGTCTTGCTTATACGCTTGTGTTTACACTATTCCGCACTTATCATTTAGTTAGTGTAAAATCGACTAAGCCGTAATTTTAATTTGGGGGTCTAAACCGCTCGTGTGTTTTCAACACATTTTCGAGCTTTCATCAATAACACTCCCCCTATCAAAATGGCCCTATACTAACTCTCTCCCTAAGAATGACTACTCTCATATCCCAAAACTACTTCCCCTTTTTGTCATGAGTGACAAAAGGTAAAGTGTCAAGTAGACATCTCATCGGTAGAACTAGCATCTTCATCATCATCATCCGAAGCATCATTGTCATCGCCATCAACATCATCATCCTCAGATGCAAAATCAGAAGCTACTAGAGGAGGTGGAGGAGAAGCCCCATAAGCAAAACCACTCATAGCCACCTGCCGTCGTGCAATACAACCAACACGAACATTCACCTGATACAACTCAGTAAAGAGTGTATAGAGGCGAGCATACATGCGTTGCAGCTACGCCATGATGTCTTCAAGAGACACATCGCTCGTACAAAAGGAAGGAGCAGATGTGGATCAAGTAGATCGAGATGGAGCTAAATGGGATGGATGAGTGGAATTCGGCTGTCGCAACCTAAACTGCACTTCACTACGTTTTACGGTAGCAGCGTCTATGGCACAAATGTGTGTGAAGTGGTCGGACACAGGAAAAGGAACAAAAAAATGGCATAAGATTCTCGTAATAGCAGAAGAAAAGATAAGCTTATCGCGGGACGCCGAATCTAGATGAACATCTATAATAGAAAGAATGAAATGAGAAGGAAAATCTATAGTAAGATGCTCAAGTAGGGACAACAAAAATCGAGCACGAGGCTTTGTAATGGAGTTGTAGTGAGAGAGAGGATGAGTACAAAAGTCATCACCATGTTCAAAAATCTAGGACCTTTTGCAAAAAGCCGACATGATATAAACTAACGCTCATCTCACTCAGAAGGGCGCTCACAAAAAACAGATATGAGCTTATCCTTGGACACAGTCCTTAGACGCTCACAACCAGGATAGTCAGGAAACTCTACCCTAGGAACCCAAAGCACATCCGCAACAAGCTGCAGTGTGATAGGAATGCGCGTACCTCAAACACGAGTGAAGAAGAAAAGTACTGAACGATTAATCCCGAGCATGTTGGAGTAAAACTCTTGGATAAGCATAAGAGGACAGGTGACCGAGACGTCACACAGTGACTCCCATCCCCGATTGTGAATGACATCGGGAAGGTCAGTGTCAACAAATTCCACCAAAATGACTTAGCATTCCGAATGAACACCTCATCTAGAAAAGTTCTCCGAGAAAGCCTTTCGAGCATCCTCATCACGGAACCGAATGTTGGAAGGAATAGGATCAGAAGATGATACCCCGGAATGAAGAGGGTTTCGAGACGGAGCAGATTTACGCTTAGATGCCATAGACACAACTAACGTAAATAGATAGAGAGGAAGAGAGAAAGAGACAATCAGAAAAGTCTCAAAGCAATTCAAGTATAACAAGTATATTGAAAAGAGAGTACGTATGCATGGAAAACGCATGAACATATGACATGTAAAAGAAAATACATTATGGGCTCAGCCCAATCCAATCCTACCAGCACACAATCAATTTGTACACATCTAAATGCATGATAATACTGTTATAATGCAAATGTGATACAATGCATGAGATTTTAAACTCATTTAAATGAAAACCAATCCCAAAATTTCAATAAACACTCATCAATTTTGAAAAACCCCAAAATTTTCAAAATCCCCAAAACCTAGGTTTCAAAACATGAAATGCATGAAGAATGAGAGATTAGAAGCTTACCAAGTGAAAAAAAACTTTAAAAAAAAAAACTTGAAGAAACCTTGAGGATCAAGATTAGAGTGAGATAAGATTGTATGGAAGAGAAAAGAGAGAGCTATCGAGAGAGAGATCGAGAGAAATGAATTCCGGATCACACGAGGAAGTATTTATAGAATCCTCAGTAATTCTCGACAGATAAGCTGTCGAGAGGTGTCAAGACTACTGTCGAGGTAGGTGTCGAGAAAATGGCCATCGACAGATGCAGGTGTCGATAAGGTATCGAGGAACAAACACAAGATGAAGAACAGAAGCTCGAACGATCGACCTAGCTGTCGATAAGCTATTGAGGAGGCAAGAGAAATCTCGATCTATCCACCAAGTATCGAAGAGCTGTCGAGATTGCGATAAGAAAAAGCTTGAGAAGCTCGACAGATAGACAGGTATCGACGAGGTGTCGAGCTTGCTTTTAAAAACAGTTTTTCAAGAAGTGAAAAACACAGACATGAATGCAATCCCACATGTAACTCAACCATTGATCCAATCAACATATTAAGCTCTCAAAATCAGCTCTCAATAATAATTTTAAGCACATGGATCCCAAAAACACACACACACACACTAAACAGGTCTAACCAATTTTATATTTCAAAAAAAGTCAAGACAGTTTAGTGAGCATACAAAGTAACGTGTATACCTAGTGATGGCCAAATCACATTGTACCTGCACATGTATCAAAAGTAGCAAAGAATATTGTGTGTTGTGTGTGAAAAACATCGCAAGATTGCATAAGTGTACATGTCATGACGATTTTAGATATGAGAAAGTCACTTTAACTCACACACAATCATAACTGTTTGATGGGGACTATCACCTTTGAGGTACATTCTATAACTCCCACATCTCCTAGAATACACACTTGCAATCATATTTAAAGCATTTTTAATCTTTTTTTTTTTTTATGTTTCTTTGCATATTTTCTTTTTAAGCATATCAAGCATGGGCATAAAAGAGATAGAAAAGAAATACCCAATGAGATTTGACATTCCAATTTTGCTATACCAAAGCACACAAATGTCATTGACATCACACTTTTGCTATGTCAAAGCATACAGATGTCATTCATGATTGGCGGGCAACAGTGGTGAGATAGTTATTTATGCCTTTCTCTTAGGATTTTCTAGTCTTACCCGTCAAAAAGAGTGATATAAGTGTTAAGTAGAAGAAATCACTTAACCTTACTCATCACAAACACGAGCCACAAAGCTCACTTGCTTAGTTGTGCATAGAGATGCTCATCTAAGCTACAAGAGATACAAAGTTTAAAAAACTTTGTTTCAATGGCCATCCAAGGTACACAAGTACCAATGTACACAAAACACAAACTGTTTTTGTATTTTTCGATTTTTTGATTTTTTTTTTTTTATTTGAAAAACAAAAATAAGCAATACTGAAAATAAACACACAAAAACATGTTAAGCAAAGCAAAGCATAAAATTAGACTGACTCAAAATAAAAGCAAAACACACAAGTAATGCAACAAACAAAAACAAGAAGAGAGAGAAGAAAGTGATAGAATCACTAGGAACCCTTTTTCTTCCACACCTTGGAAGACCCTTTCCTCTGATTAAACCCTTGAACCGGCGGTGAAGAGGAAGAATTGAAACCGTTCAAGTTTGAAAGGAACATGAGGGCTTTGAGAAGATCTCCAAGAGGAGCAAGAGAGGATTGAAGCGGATTTTGGCTTCCAGATGCTATCATGTCATTGCTCTGTTGAATGGCTAACCACTTATAGTAATTTGGTCGAGTATGACCAGCAACACCACAATGATGACAGAGATGCTGCTTCTTCTATTTAGGCTTTTGAGAGTTAGCCTTCTTAACCCTAGGGTTTTTAACATCTTTCTTATCTTACTTAGGGGGTGCTCCTAAGATAGATTTACCTTTGTCTAGGTTCTCACTAGCTAATTCAGTTTTAACATCATTGTTCTCAATTTCAGCATTATTAGCAGGAGGAACAAAAACAGTATTTCCAGTAAAAGCAATATTAGAGAAAGAAAGACCATACCCTAAGCCTGTTCGATCTAAAGCAGATTTCTGAATGCTGAGCATCTCATCAAGCTTTGCACTTGAAGCCCTCTCCAATTGAGCTCTAACTTGAAACAACTCCGCTTCAAGCTTCTTGGTCTCCTCAGCCAAGAAATTGTTCTCAAACCTCAGTGCTCCAATATTCTGATTAGCCTTATCAAACTTTGTGGACAACTCTTCACGGTTAAGTTCCACATCACTGAGTTTCTTGGTGATCAGCCTATAGAGTTTCTCATGTTTCTTAGACAGCTTATATAGTTTCTCATAGGCTAAATGGATAACATCTTGATCATCCATCTTCTCACACTTAGAATCCACCAATTCTTTTTCTTCGTCCACGTCTTCAACAATCCCTTTAGTAGGATTGACTGTGGCAATGAAGGCATTCAAGATTCTGTCATCCTCACTATCGGAATTATCTTCAGGCTCAGTGTCACTCAAGGTTGCAGCGAGTGCCTTACTCTTCCCAATGCTCTTGAGATATGTAGGACACTCCTATTTCATGTGTTCGAAACCATGACACCCAAAGCACTTAGGTCCTGCGGGAACAATGTACTGACCGCCATCCTTTGCATCCTTCTTTCCTTTGTCTTGGCTCTTAAACTGAGAAGAACTGGATTGCCTATGGTCCTCGTCGAAGCCCTTTACATTAGCGTTCTTCATAAACTTCTTGAACTGCCTAGTGATGTAGGACTTCATCTTGGAATCTTCATCGTCAGAAGACTCATCCTTGTCACTACTCTTAGCCTTCAATGCCAAACTCTTTCCTTTTCCCGACTTGCCAATTCTGGTTAACCCTAGCTCGTAGGTTTGCAAGTTTCCAACCAACTCAGTCAAAGGAATCTTGTCGATATCCTTTGATTCCTCTATCGCCGTAATCTAGGCATAGAATCTCTCGGGTAGAGAACTAAGCACTTTCCTCACAATCTTGTGTTCAGGAATAGTTTTCCCAAGATTGAAGGCTAAGTTCACTATGTCTTTGAGCTTGGCATAGAACTCATCAAATGACTCATCCTCCTCCATCTTTATCTCTTTTAAGCCTGTAGTAAGCCTCTGAAGCTTTGAATCCCTGACAGCCTTTGTACCCTCATAGATTGTCTAGAGGATGGTCCATGCTTCCTTAGCAATTTCAATGAAGAATATCTTCTTGAACTCCTTATTGGTGACCACACTGAATAAAGCGTTCAATGCCCTGCTGTTGAAGTTTTCCGCCTTGATCTTGGCTTCATCCCAATCAGCCGACGCTTCTTTTGGCTTAGTCCAGCCAATCTCTACAACTTGCCACACCTTTTCATCTAAAGACTGCAAAAAAGCTCTCACACGTACTTTTCAGTGTACATAGTTAGTGCCATCAAATAAAGGAGTTATAATTAATGACTGTCCTCTATCCATGACAAACAGGGGTCAATGGATCAACACAACAGAGATTAACCTAATCAGAGTGTGCCTGCTTTGATACCACTTGATAGGACAAAAACTTATTGACCCCTTGTGATTAATTAACCAATTAATTTAGCCAAGTTTATTAATTAAGTTAATTAACATGCAAACGCGTGGTAGTACAAACAAATCACCAATAAACTAATTATGCAGCGGAAAATAAATAACATGGTGATTTGTTTACGAATGGGGAAAACCTAACGACAAAAACCCCACCGGCTAATTTTCAGGTCACCACTCCCGAAACTCCACTATTATCACAACAAGCAGTTATAAGTAAAGGAATCCCAATACCTTATACCAACCTATAGTTGAACCCTTACCCCAATACCCAATTGGACTTATTCTGTAGTGACAGTTTCCTCTTTTGATGCACGGCTCCAAGTACGTGACTAACCAATTGTGCGGATCCCAGTACGCAATTTCAATCACCAACTAAAGAAGATGGTTGACTGCAAAGTTCTTCAGTTCATCCTACACGATGAAGATCAAGAAGATGCTTGGTCACAAAACCCAAAGGTGCACATATACAGCAACTTCTTTAGAAAATATTAACTGGGGCAAAACTTTATCTCCGGTCACAATTTTCTTAAACAGACTTTGCTCAATGCTTGTGCAACTTGTGAACTCTTTGATGGCCCTTAAAACAATCCTTTTATATGTCTAGGGTTAGGAGAAAAGAAAGCCCAAACACATAAACACAGATCCCAAGAAAATTGTTAGGTTTTGAGTTTGTAATGTTGGCAAACCATGACAAAACATGACAAAAACTAAGTCTCATTAGTTTAGAATGGTCTACATTGAAGCCCAAGACAAAAACTTCAAGTTCAGGATAAAAACAAATGAGTTACAAGCTGGTTGGTTCGATCGATCCAATCTAATTTTCAATCGATCGAAAATCGCGTATCAGGAAAATCAGCAAACGTAAAAAGGCCATAACTTATTCGTTTGAAGCCCAAATCGCGAGCCATTTTTTCCATTATTTAAAGGACATCATAAGCTAACCCTAGGTAGAGTTTTTAGAGCTTTTTAGAGAGATTAGAGTGCCTCTTGTGCCTCTTTGAATTTTTAGGATTTTGTACCTAAAAGCTCTCTTATGTTTTCTACCAGTGCTATTCCTTGAAGAATCTCAAGATCCGGTGTTGTAGAAGTTGTTGCCTTCTCTAGTCATCAAAGGTGTTGATGATCTAAACCTTCAAGGGTGGTCTTGGAGTCACAAATAGGAGAGTTTGTGTTGATAAACCTTTGAGTGGGATCTCAAAGTCACAGACGTGGGTGTTTGTGTTTTGCAAAGGCCAAAGAAAGAAGGAGTCCGTGGATTCGAAGCTTGCACGTGGTCGTGTCAGTAAGTTCTACTGGTGGGTAGCATTAGGAAGTCAAGCGAGGAGCTTGTAAGTCCTTTTGTATGAACTTCGATTCTTTATAGTGAATTTGCTTTTTGCCTTGAGGATAGCTAGGTCAAATCCTCCCTAGGTTTTTTACCGGTTTGGTTTTCCTGGGTGATCATATCATTGTGTTCTTTATTATTTCCGCTGCTTTATATGCTTGATATGATTGTTTGATTGCTTTAACCTAGAATTGCTTAATTTGACTAAGTAACAACTTGGCTAATTAACTAGGCTAACCAATCTAATTGTGGTTTAAGGGGTCTAAATTTCCATCAAAAATCAAATCAGAATTCTGAAGTTCTTAAACCTTGACAGACAAGAGGTGTCGAGCACACGGGCTTGAGCAGCTTTCTAAACCTTGACACATGCTAGCTGTCGAGTTTTAATGAACATGCACTTCTTCAGCTTGTTTCTTAGATAGACTTGATGACTTCAACACTTGATCTTGAAACACAGTTTCTTGAAGTGTTAAAAACACCTAGAATTACCCAATTACAAGTAAAGTGCGTTTTGTCAAAGGATTAGACAATTACATAAAATAGTGACATATGTTTCTAACAAGTGAATCACATATGTCCTAACAAAGATTAATGGAAGAGAGATGCAAACACAAAGACAACACAGCAATGTGTTATCAAAGAGGAAACGATACCAATTGAATGTTCAATTAGTGTGTAAAACACCGATGAACGTTTAGACCCCCAATTCACAAATTACTAACACTAGCTTATAATCAAACTATATATGTGCGGAATATGAACATAAGCTAAAACAGAATTGGTAAAACAATCTAAACCGAAATTAAGCATAACCACAGCAGTAATTAAAAGGCAAAGATTAAGGGAAGAGAGATGCAAACACAAAGACAACACAGTGACGTTTTATCGAAGAGGAAACCAATGTTCTCAGTGAAAAACTTCTCCACCGCCCTTCAAGCGGTCAATAATCCACTAGAGAATAAAGTTAGGATACATGAATAGTATAAGACCCTCCAAGCCTAATTTACCCAGCGCACCTAAGCCCTCCAAGCTTTTTGCTCCAACAGGGTTACACCGAACCTAGTCTTCTCTAGCTTACCGGATCCCATAATTGCCCATTGTATCAACCAAAATGAATTGGTCCCTTCTAAACTGCTTCCCAAGCACCAAAAAAATTTCTCATAGATATGGGTATGATGAGATAAGGATTTGGCTAATGTACCTCTCAAGGATATATCAATGGAAAAGGTGATAGTAGAGGAATTTGGAGAATCAAAGGATGAAGATTGTGGATGAGTCAATCTTGTTTTTCTCTAGGGTTTCTCTCTCAAAATTCTCTCTAGAAGCTCTCTACATATCGTGGGTATAAAGGTATTTATAGTAGGGTGTATAAGGAATGCGAAGAATCAGTTACAACCAAACAAGGCATTCTAGTGACTCAAACTCACGACTGGAACGAGTCGCGAGCTAACTGCTTGGCCAGACTGGAGGTTTTGTCCTGTAGTGCAATAGCTGGTGTGACCCTTCAGCTCCCCCTGCATGCTTCACACGTGTGCCACCTTTGACAACTCGCCAGTCACGAGGCTCTTCTTAAGTGCACACTTTTGAGCTTTTTTTCACACTTTCTCACACACTACCCTTACATGGTTCCCACCTAAATATAAGGTTTCTAAATTCTAAATTACAAGCAAATTTGGCACAAAATAAAGCCAACAAAATGATTTAATAAATTCAACCTTACATCTCTCTCACACACAACCCTTACAATGAAATCTCACAAATAATACAGGGTACATAAGATTGAACATAATTACAATCAAATTTGGCATGGAATTAAAGCCAACATAAAATAGTTGTAAATTACAACTTTACAATCTCCCCCTTTGGCTATTCCGTGACAAAACCCCTAAAACAGACTCTAGACTTAAACATGAGTTTGGAAACAATGGCAAAACTCACTCACACCTAGTCTAGAAGTTGTGAAGCACTGGCATGTATATTCCTGTAACTTGAAACACTTGTACATAAACAAAACTTTCATTAAGCTTATGACAAGTTGAATACATGGTACGTATATGAGCAAGTAAAGTGCAATCAAGTTTATATACTATAAAACAATTAAGCATATCTTGATCATATAGGAACAGTCATTAAAGAATGACTACAATGAACATTTAGCTAGTAAATTCTCATTTGGACACACAATGCAATTAAGACCAATCACAATTATCAATTGCATGTCCAACACACAACCAATGAAAAATTACACGAAGTATTTGCATCTAGGATACAAAATCCTACTAGGGTACACGTGTGAGGTACTTAAGATAATTTTGCAACATCTAAAAGTACTAAAAAAATTGCTACAAAGCAATGAAAGAAACCCAGGTACTAAATAATAAACTGAAATTAAAAACAGAGTACTTAAACTTTAAAAGAAAGCAATGAAACTATCAAAGAGTTACAAACACTAATAAAGATTAAACCAAACATAAAAACACTAACCCGCCAATAATGAACCAATATCTATGACTAAGCTCTGCTCCCCCTCAACTGTGCAAGCTCCCCCTCAAAATTTTCTCCCCCTTTTTGACTGGAATGGCCAAAGAGGCTAGAACTTCTAGGACTCTGAATCAGATCCCTACGCCATCGATATATCGTCAATCTGAGAAGATAATGTAGTAATCTGACCTTGGATGTATGCAAATTGGTTTACGGTGTGTTGCACATGGGAGTCAAGCATGCCAAACATCTAGTCTACTCTAGCAATGAGGTGATCAAATCTATCAGGTTCACGTGCCTATGCTTGAGAGGATGGCTGAACAGAACTCTAGTGCAGAGGTGAATCTCTTAATCTCTTCCTCTGTATCTCTACCCTTTTCCTCAACATGATCCCTTGGTATTTGAGACACACTAGTTTTGGATCCTCTAATGTGAGCTATGCTTCAAGTCACTATGTGTGCACCAATAGGGTAATCTCTAGGCATAATAGTGAGACCACTCGAAAGTTTGAACTTTTCCTTTACAATGAGTCCCATGATAGGAGTGGGGAATGGCATGATTGTCCTCGAGTTCCTTTTAGTGATGCTCTTGGTCAGGAGGTGGAAAGTGTGTCCACAAATGTTAATCTCTTTGTGTGTGAAGAGATCATATAAGAAAATTGTTCTTGGAGCAGACAATGTCATCAAATTGGTGACCGGATACAAATTGTGGATCATCACATATGCTAGAGTCCTCATCTCCGGATTGAATGGAATGGTGTTCATTGACTTCTTGTTTAGTGTACCATCAAGAATCGTTACCATTTCCTCAATAGATTCCAAATGATCATCATATTGCATGGTGATTGGTTGAAAAGGAGGATGAACTTCAAGGAAGTCTTGGATTGATTCCCTTGTAATCACAAATTCCTTGTGTCTCACCCAGCAGTTAATATGGTTTCTGTCCACACTAGCATTGGAAAAGAACTCTTTAATGATTTCTAAGTACACATTTCCACTCGGAGTTAACAGCTTCGTCCATGTCCTCTCCTAGAACACTTCAGGAATGAAAGTGTCTTCAAGGGTATCCAATTTGACAACTCTTTCCATAATTATTGTGGCTCGTTTGTAATAGTCATTGTAAGCCATGTCTACATCAGCTAATATGAAGTTATCAGAATCTGTGCAAGGACATTTGGAGGATTTCTTGGAAGTAGAGTGTTTGGTGGGAGACATCTGCATAAGGAAATAGAAAACAAAAACAAAAACAAGTGCAGAACACAAAAATAGAGCACAAACTTAATTAGATTCAAGTTAGTTCAAAACATAAGTATAAACACTTAGAACAAAACTCAACAATATTAAAACAACATGCTTAAAGTGATAAACTATGTGAACATTACCAAAATGCAAAAAATTAGAAACTGTACATGTGTATGCGTCTAGTGTGCATGAGGTGTGCATGGTGTGTGCCTAGTGTATGCCTAGGTGATGCATGGCAAGGTATTGTGAGGCACATGATGGGCACAGTATGTAAAACACACACCTATTGATCAAAACATGTTTATTAAGTTCAATCAAGGGTAAACCTAGGAATTGGAACTCATTGGAGTCCAAAACCACTCAAAAATGCCACTTGAGCATTTTATCAAACACTTGGAATGCACAACTACACTACACAAATGAACAATGCATGAACACATGGAAATATGCCTAAATACATGATTAAAATGCCACAAGAGGCCAACACAGATACAACCAAATCAAATGGGACACAGCCCAATCAAAATTTTGAAAAACTTTTTCCTAAAACAAAATTCCCAACCCCTTTGTCGAAAATCCCAAATTCAAGAATCCTAACTCAATTTCTGCAAAATCTACGAAAAAAATGAAAAGAATGTTAAGAAAACATACCTTTGAGATGATTGTGCAGAGATTAAGCTCGAAAAAGATGGGGGTTTAGGTGAAAAACATATTTGGGTTGAGAGAGGTTCAAGTGAGGCCATGAGAGGGAAAAAGAGAGTGTTTTAAAAATCTGTCACATCAACCCTATAAAACTGAAAACATATGTTTTTCGCGGGTTATACAGTCGCGAAATTACTCACAAAAAACACCACTGAAGCACAAAGACTTTCGCGAGAAGCTTTTAGTCCCGAAACAGTCGCGAGATAGTCGTGATAGTCTCTGTATGAAACTTGTGTTTTTCCAATTTTTGCCTAAAAAATCATTTCTCGGGAAGGGATTAGTCGCAAAATAGTCACGAAACAGTCGCGATACTCTCTGTATGGATTTTGAGATTTCCAGTTTTCCCTTAACATCTTTTTGCGAGATGCTCTTAGTAGCAAGCTTCTCGCAAAAATGCCTCTGAACAAGTTTTTGAAGAACAACACATAAAATGCATTTTGAACAAAAACTTAAAGCACGAAAGTCTAAAAACACTTTCAAAAACATATAAAATACTCAAAAATCTTTTTGGGTTTAATCGGCAAGAAATTGAGTATACACATCACATTTGAACATGTATAATCACACAAATGAAATAAGCATTATTTGAACAAAAACTTGTGTGTTGTGGGTGAGTATCAAATGTGGAATAGTCCTTAGATCAGAGTGAAGCTTCAATGATCAATTCAATCAAGTCATACATAATAGTGGTTTATCTCAATTATAGAAATGAACATATATGACCTCCCACAAGAAAATGATTACAAATCTTGGAAGCTTTTCATTTGGCTTCTATACAAATCATAACATTTGATCATTTTTGAACAATACATCTCATTATGAGATCAATACTTGAAATTTTTGATATTTCAATATTGAGAATAAGCATTTGGCTTTTTAAGCACCATACATTTCAATAAAAAGTCTTTTTCCCTTTTTCCTAGTCAAATACTAGTATGTGCAACAGGCTTTACAGCTCATTATCTCTTTTCATTTTTGAAATTTATATTTGTTGAGCTCTTTAAGCAAAAACATAAAAATAAAGGTGGGAAGAGATATAGGCACAAGTCTATGCAAGTATCAATACCATCAAGACTATTGACCAATTATTCATGACAAGCTTGAAGATCGATTTACAACAGTCACACATAGTTTTCTAGATTTTTCCCACACAAATATATATGCATACAAAACAAGCTAAACTCGTAAATGCACTACGCCATTAGTACGAAGGTACTAGGCTAAACTCACACGTGATATACACAAAACAAACGATCAAACTTTTTGGAGATTTTTCAATTTTTATGGGTTTTTGAATTTTTGAACACACTCAAAAATAGAACAAGTAAAGTAAGATCAACAAAACAACAAACAAAACTTGTAAAAGAAACATGCTATAAACTGGAAGCAATGACAAGAGAGAATTATGTATGTCATGATGCATGAACTTATGACCCTAAACATCGGAAGCATTAATGCATGGGTATAGAGAGTGATCATGCACAGGTACCCTTCTTCACCTACTCTTTACGAGTATTTTGGGTGACAACCTTAGATGACAAGGTACGACCAACATAACTTTCAAACCTCGGAGTGAAGCTAGCAAGGCATAGTGATATGTTCTTTAGAATTTCCATAACATCTCCAATGAGATGTCCCTCACTATCTCCCTTAGATTGTGCTTCCTTTGGTCTTCTCTTTGAAATTTATTGGCCACACAGAGAATTAGCCTTCTTGAGTGCCTAAAGCTTGAAACAATTTGGCCTTGTATGCCCTTGTACGCCACAGTGATGACACACATGCTTCACTTGAGGCCCCCTTTGATTTTCGGGAAATGACTTCCCTTTTTCCTTTGGTTTTGCACCAATGGTTCTTTTTACAGTAATAGGGGTCTCAATCTCAGGCCTCACTTCTTTTAGTTTCTCCTTATTCTTGGCTAATACGAACCTTACTTCCTTCTTGGGTTCGCTGCTAGAACTTCCTTCTCTAGTGTAGCCCAAACCAGTCTCATCATGTAAAGGTTTTTGAGAGGACAGCAAATTGTCAAGTTTCTTGGTAGAGATGCGCTCAACCTTGACATTTGCTTGAATAATTTCAAGTTCAAGAAAGTTGATCTTAGAGTAAGCTTCAACCAACTCTCCCTTGAGTCTTTCTTCTTCACCTATGCTTCACAAGTATACACCTATGCTTTCCTTGAGTTGCACAAGTATACACCTATGCTTTTCTTCAACCTTTTTCATCTTTTTCACAGCAAGGTTAGCAACTTTGGCGTATTTGCCACAATCTTCTAGCTGAGAATCATATGCTTCTTGAAGGTTGCTCTCCCCTTCATGTTGGCACACGTCTTCATCATCCGAGTCTACAATTTCCTCATCCTCAGAAATATTACCAAGTTCATCGACCAAATTGCTCAAATCATCCTTTGAATCAATGGAGGCAATAGCCATAAAGGCCCTATAATTTCCTTCACTGTCATATTCTCCTTCAGTGTCTAAATTTGAGTTTTCAGAATCACTAAAGGTAGTGGCAAACACTTTACCCTTCCCTCTCAAATAGTTAGGACACTCCTTCTTGAGATGTCCATGACCATTACATTTGTAACACCCGATTCCTTGAGGGGATTGAGAATCCTTCCCATCTCTCTTCTTGAACTCCTTCCTATCACCTTTGAAGGATGAGAACTTCCCTTTGTTGAACAGTTTCCCACTGTTCTTCATCTTTAGAAATTTTTGGAAGTTCTTTGCAAGTAATGCTACCTCATTCTCTACATCATCTTCTTTTATGGAGTTATCCATTCTCTTGGTGATGGTTTTGAAAACAAGAGATTTGCTCGACTTGTGAGAAGGCAGTCCTATCTCATATATTTGGAGAGAATGAGTTCTTAGATTTTAATCTCATCCAAATCTTTACTTTCTTCTATAACTGTGACCTTCGCACGAAAGCTCTCCGATAAGGACCTCAAAATATTTCTCACCACCTTAGCATCCTCAATCTTCTCTCCGAGATTAAGCTTAGCAATTATGATTTCATTAAGCTTCCCATAGAATGAATCAAAGGCCTCATCGTCTGCCATTTTGAGCTCTTCAAATCTAGTGGTAAGCATTTGAAGCTTCATGCCCTTGACTTTCTTGGTACCCTCATAAGTAGTCTCAAGAATCTTCCAAGCTTCCTTGGCTGTGTCCACATGCAATATCCTGTGAAATTCATCAATAGACACACCACAGAATATAGCGTTAATAGCCTTACTGTTTGCATTAGCTAAAGCAAGAGCTGCCTTATCCCATTCGGACTTGGCTATCGTGGGTCTAACATACCCATTCTCAACGGAGTCCCATATCGACTCATCTATAGCTCACAAGAAAGCCCTCATACGGACCTTCCAAAATGCATAATTGCTCCCATCAAAGAATGATGGGGCATTGAGTGATTGTGATTGGTCCATCACAACAGGGTCAAGAATCACACTCAGGTAATTAAACCACGGCCAATGTATCCGCTCTAATACCAATTAAAAGCTCAAAAAAGTGTTAAAAACATAAGAGCTTATTTAGACTCCCAATTAAAAATTATGGCTAGATTGCTTTTACTCTAATTTATCTAAGTGCAGAAACAAGAGTAAATGAAGCGTAATCAACTGATACTACTCTAGTGCATAAACATGAACAACAAACAATAAAAGTAAAGAACAAGAGTAAGGGAACAGAGATGCAAACACAAAATAATACGGCAATGTGTTATCAAAAAGGAAACTGAAGAACTTGGCGAAAAATCTTTTCGCCGCCCTCCAAGCGGTAAATCGATCCACTAGACAATCAGTTGGGATACACGAATAGCAAGAGACCCTCCAAGCCTAATCTACCCAATGTACCTAAGCCCTCCAAGCTCCTACTCCAACAAGACTTCTCAGAACCGTGTCTTGTCTAACTTTCCAGATCCCACAATACGCCCAATTGCATCTGCCAAAGCCTGGCTTCTTCCAATGCTTCCCAGCAGCACCAAAACCTCACTTGACACTCTGAAAGGGTGTGATAAGTGTTTAGGCTATCAACCTCTCAAGTGTATGGAAATGGAGAGGTAGGAGTTAAGGAAAATCCACAATGAATTGTGTAGAGAATTGTGGGTATAACAATCTCTAACTCTCAAGGTTTATGGCTAGAGTTTTCTCTCAGAAGTACTCCTCAACATCTGTGGGTAATATGGGTATATATAGTGTGAGCACAGATAGTGTGTATCATAAATGACAGTTCAGCAAAATATAATGTTTCGCAGGTATCTCGTGGGAAGGCCTTACCCGCAAGACACTCGCGAAAACCAGCTATCTCCACCCTATCCTGACTCTTCGCATTCTAGTCATGTACAGGGCACATGCATCACTTTGCAAGAAGCTTACTCATAAGAAACCCGCAAAAACAGCTTTAATCTTCAATTGCCTTAAGTCTTCACACTCTCTCTTTCACACACAACCCTTACAATGAAATCCCATAAATAATACAAGGTATATAAGATTGAACATAATTACAATCAAATTTGGCATAGAATTAAAGCCAACATAAAATAATTGTAAATTACAACTTTACAGTTTTGATAATAATGGATTCTTGGGAATGGTGACCTTAAAATCACCTGGTAGGGTTTTTGCCGTGTAGGTTTTCCCCATTTGTAAACAAATCACCATGTCAATTTAATTTCCACTGCATTTAGATTAATTGGTGATTTATTTATACTACCACGCATATTGCAAGCAAATTGAATTAATTAATTAACTTGGCTAATTAATTTGTTGATTCATCAGAAGGGGTCAATACATTCTTGGCCTATCATGTGGAATTAGAGCAGGCACACTCTGATTAGGTTTTAATCTTTGCTATGTGATCCATTAACCCCTGTTTATCATGGATAGAGGACAGTCTCTTATTATACCTCCTTTATTTGATGGCACTAAGTATGCATACTGGAAAGTATGCATGAGAGCTTTCTTGCAGTCATTAGATGAAAAGGTGTGGCAAGCTATGGAGATAGGATGGACCAAGCCTACTGAAGTGCCAGCTGACTAGGATGATGCTAAGATCAAGGCAACAAACTTCAACAACAGGGCATTGAATTCTCTATTCAGTGCAGTCACAAATGAGGAGTTCAAGAAGATATCCTCTACTGAAACTGCTAAGGAAGCATAGACCATTTTCTAGACAACCTATAAATGAACCAAAGCTATCAAGGATTTAAAACTTCAAAGGCTTACTACGAGCTTTAAAGAGATTAAGATGAAGGAGGATGAGTCATTCGATGAGTTCTATGCCAAGCTCAAGGACCTAGTGAACTTAGCCTTTAATCTTGGGGAAACCATTCCTGAACCCAAGATTGTGAGAAAGGTGCTCAAACCTCTACCCAAGAGATTTCATGCCAAGATCACCACGATTGAGGAATTAAAGGATATTGATAAAATTCCTTTGACAGAGTTGGTTGGCAATCTATAGACCTATGAGTTAGGTTTGACATGAATTGAGAAATCAAGCAAGAGCATGGCATTGAAGCTCAAGAGTAGTGACACTGATGAGTCTTCAGACGACGAAGATTCTAAGATGAAATCCTATATCACGAGGTAGTTCAAGAAGTTTATGAAGAATGCCAATGCGAAAGGATTTGACAAGGACCGAAAGTAATCCAGTTCTTCACAGTTCAAAAGCCAAGACAAAGGGAAGAAGGATGCTAGGGATGGCGGTCGGTACATTATTCCCTCAAGACCAAAATTCTTTGGGTATCAGGGTTTCGGTCACATGAAACAAGAGTGCCCTACGTATCTCAAGACTATTAGAAAAAGCAAGGCACTTGCTGCTACGTTGAGTGACACTAAGCCTGAAGATGATTCTGATAATGAGGATGATGGAATCCTAAATGTCTTCACTGCCACAATAAATCCTACTGAAGGGATTGTTGAAGATATGGATGAAGAAGAGGAATTGGTGGAGTCTAAGTTTGAAAAGATAGATAAGCAAAATGACATCCACACAGCCTATGCAAAGTTATACAAGGTCTCTGAAAAGCATGAGAAGCTGTATATGTTGGCCACCAAGAAGCTTAGAGAAGTGGAGCTTGAATGAGAAGAAATCTCCACAAAGTTTGATGAAGCAAATTAGACCATTGGAGCACTGAGATTTAAGAATAATTTCTTAGCTGAGAAGACCAAGAAGCTTGAGGCAAAACTATTCCAAGTCAGAGCCTAGTTGGAAAGGACTTCAAGTGCAAAGCTCGATGAGATGCTCAGTCTTCAGAAATCTGCTTCCGATCGAACCAAGTTAGGGTATGATTTCTCTTCTCCTAGTATTGCTTCTGCTAGTACTACTGTTATTATTCCTCCTACTGATAATATTGAAACTGAGAACAATGATGTTAAAAATGAATTAGCTAGTGAAAACATAGATAAGGGTATATTTATCTTGGGAGCACCCCCCAAGCTTGATAAGAAAGAGATTAAGAATCTTAGGGATAAGAAGGAAAATACTCAAAAGCCCAAACAGAAAAAAGCAGCATTTCTATCATCACTATGGCGCAGCTAGACATACTTGACCTAATTGCTATAAGTGGTTAGCCACTCAATAGAGCAACAGCATGATTTCATCGGGAAACCAGAATCAATTTCCATCCTCTTTTGCTCCTCTTAAAGATCTTCTTAAAGCCCTCATGTTCCTTTCAAACTAGAACGGTTTCAACTCTTCCCCCTCATTGTCGGATCAAGGGTTTGCTAAACAAAAAGGTTCTTCCAAAGTGTGGAAGGAAAAAGGCTCTAAGTGATTCTGTTACTTTTTCTCTCTCTCCCCTTCTTGTTTTTGTTTTTGCATTACTTGAGTGTTTTGCTTTCGTGTTTTGAGTCAATCTAGTTTTATACATTGCTTTATTTAACATGTTTTTGTTTGTTTACTTTTCAATTTTTCTTTATTTTCTTTTTCGTATAAAAAAAATTGAAAAATTAGAAAAATACAAAACCAGTGTGTGTTTGTGTACATTGGTACTTATGTACCTTGGATGGCCGTTGAAACAAAGTTTTCTAAACTTTGTATCATTTATAGCTTAGATGAGAATCTCTAAACACAACTAAGCAAGTGAGTTTTCCGGCTCGTGTTTGTGATAAGTAAGGTTAAGTAATCTCTTGTGCTTAATACTCGCATCACTCTTTTTGACGAGAAGGACTAGAAAATCCTAAGAGAAAGGCATAAATAACCATCTCACCACTGTTACCCGCCAATCATGAAATGACATTTGTATGCTTCGGCATAGCAAAAGTGGAATGTCAAATGCTTAACATCATTGGGTATTTCTTTTCTATCTCTTATATGCCCATGCATGGTTTGCTTAAAAGAAAAATATGCAAAGAACAACAAAAAGGAAAAAGAATCAAAATGCTTTATACATGATTGCAAGCATGTATTCTAGGAGATGTGGGAGTTATAGGATGTACCTCAAAGGTGATAGTCTCCATTAAACAGTCATGATTGTGCGTGACTTAAAGTGATTTTCTCATATCTCAAAGCATCATAACATAAAGACACTTATGCAATCTTGCGATGTTTTTCACACACAACACGCAAAATTCTTTGCTACTTTTGATACATGTGCAGGTACAATATTATTTGGCCATCACAAGGAATACATGTGTTAATGTATGCTCATTAAACTATCTTAACTTGTTTTTGAAATATAAAATTGATTAGACTTGTTGTGTGTGTGTATGTGTGTGTGTGTGTGTGTGTTTTGGATCTATGTGCTTGATATTTTTCTTGTTGAGAGATGTTTTTGAGAGCTTAAAATGCTATCTAGATCTTTGGTCGTGTAGCATGCTTGATTGCATTCATGTCTGTGTTTTTCTCTTCTTGAAAAACTGTTTTTAAGCAATCTCGATAGCTTCTCGATACCTCTCGACAGCTAGGTCTATCGAGACCCTTCAGCTACTTTTTATCACATTCTCGATAGCTCTCGATAGCTACTTTGATCCATCAAAAAACCTTCTAGATGCTCGATAGCTACCTTGATCCATCGAGCCCCTCTTGTTGTGGACACCTCTCAACATATCTTCGTTAGCTATCTCGATAACTATTTCTCACTTTTTAATTCTCGATAGCTCTCGATCCATCGAGAATTATGAACTTCTATTTAAAGGGTCAACGCAATTTCGTATTCACTTTTCTCGATCTCTCTTGATCCTTTCAGTCTCTTCACTTCCCAAAGCCTCTCTCTCTCACTCCAAACCTCCAACCCGAGTGTTCTTCGGCCTTTGTGTGCTTTTTCTTCTTTTGGTATGTCTCTTTTTCACTCATTCATCATGCATTACATGTTTTTTAACTAACTTTTTGGGTTTTTTGTTGAAAATTTGGGGTTTTCAAAATTGTTGAGTTTTTCACAAAATTTTTGGGTTGGTTTTTGTGAAAATGTTTTAAAATCATCATACATTGCATCTCATTTGCATTATAACAATGTTTCATGCATTTTAGATGTGTGTTTACTTTGTTGCAATGATTGTGTGCTGTTAGGTTTAGATTAGGCTGAGCCCATGATGTATTTTAGTTTGCATGTCACATGTTTATGCATTTTCATGCATACATACCTTCAAGTTTTTATATTCTTATATATTTTGTCTTGTTGGTGCTTTTTATTGTCTCTCTCTCTCCCTTTCTCTATTTCTTGCATTAGTCTGCACTATGGCACCCAAACGCAAATCCACTCCATCCCAAAACCCTCTTCATTCTGGGGCATCTACTCCTTCTTCTGACCCTACACCTTCTCATGTATGGTTCCATGATGATAAAGCCCAAAAGGACTTTTTGGAGAACTTCTCTAAATGAGGCGTTCATTCGAAACGCCAAGTCATCTTATCGAATTTTTTCGATACTAACCTACCCACTGTCATCTACAGTAAGGGTTGGAAGTCACTGTATGGTGTCTTGGTCACGTGCCCTTCCATGATCATACAGGAGTTTTACTCCAATATGCACGGATTTGATACTTCTGTACCTCATTTCTTCTCTTGCGTTTGAGGTACGTGCATCGTAGTTACTCCGAAGATTGTCTCCGAGGTACTACACATTCCTAGGATAGCGCATCCTGACTACTCTGGCTGTGATCGTCTAAGGACTATGTCCAAAGACGAACTCTCGTCTCTCTTTTGTGAGACACCTTTTTCTTGGGTTGACCGTCAAAACACCCCTTGCTCGGCCTTTGCAAAAGGTCCGAGATTCATTAACATGGTGATGACATTCATTCTTCATCCTTTGTCTCACAATAACACTATTACAGAGCCTTGTGCTCAATTTTTGCTATCCCTCTTAGAGGATATCTCTATCGACTTTCCTTCTCACTTCATTCTATCCCTTATAGATGTCTATAGGGATGTGGCAACCTATGATAAGCTCGTTTTTCCTTCGGCTATCACTCGGCTTCTTCGCCACTTTTCTGTCTCCTTTCCCGAGTCTCCTCATTTTCCGATTATGAGTGCCATAGATCCATTCAACAGAGTGAGGCACAACTCAGACCAAGGCAGCCCTGGACAGAGATGACAACTCCACTTGCTTCCACCTCTCCATCCACCTCCGCTCCTTCGTCTTCTGCGGGTGGAGTGACACTTAAGGCCATCATGGCACAGCTTGTGCGCACGGATGCTCGCCTTGACACACTTAGTGATGAGTTGTGTCAAGTGAACACCCGTGTTGGTCGTATTGCATGACGACAGGCTATCATAGGTGGTTTCACTGTTGCTTCTTCTCCATCTCCACCAACTTCTAAGGATGAGAGTGACAATGGCTCTGACAGTGATTATGCTGATGAGGACGATGGTGCTAGCTCGCCCAGTGATGATGAGATGTCTACTTGATGTACTTACCCTTTGTCACTCGTGACAAAAAGGGAGAGTAGTTTTGAGATGAAAGTAGTCATGCTCATAGGGGGAGGGTTAGTATAGGAGATTTTGTGATAGGGGGAGAGTTTATGAGGGATGTAGTGAGGATTTTTGTATCTTTTCTTTTCTTTCTTTTTAGATACATTATCTTTTATACATTGGTCTTGTAACCATTTAGTGATAGCAAACATTGTACTTATCTTTAATATATATATATATATATATTTGATGATGTTGTTAACACATGTCACCTATCTTTCCATGTGTTGTTTCTTTTCTTTCTTCATACACATGTTTCTTATTTAATGTATGCAATCTTATATTTCTATTTCACACTAAGATGCCTTGATGAGTTTTGTTTAAAGTGTTTCAGAAATACAGGTTGTCAAAGTCTTCTTGCTATAAACTCTCTTCTTGCAAAGTTTTTCAAAAGTTTGTGTTATGATAGATTTTATTGTATTCAACAAGTGTGTATGAGTTGAGTGATTTATGACTTCTCTCATATGTTCATTTGTTTGTTGTGGTTTTGTCACAGATTGCCAAAGGGGAAGATTGTTAGGACATATGTGAATCTTGTTATGAACATATGTCAATATTTTATGCAATTGGCTAATCCTTTGTCAAAACGCATTTTACTTGTAATTGGGTAAATCTAGGATGTGCTTAATACTTCAAGAAACAAAGTTTCAAGTTCAAGTGTTAAAGCCATGCAAATCTGTCCAAGAAACAAGTGAAGAAGTGCTGGATTTTAAAACTCGACAGATAGCATCTATCAATGTTTAAAAAGCTGCTGAAGCCTGAAGCTCGACAGCTAGCTCGATAGATATGCTATCTGTCGAGGTTTATGAAATTCAGTTTTTTAGAGCTGATTTTCATCCAATTCTCAAAACCCTAAACATATATAAGGATTATTTTAAGGGTCGTCAAAGGTTACACAAGTGTGAAGCAAAGTTTTGTTCATGCAAATTATGACCAAAGACAGAATTTGCCCTAGTTCATCTTTCTCTTGAAGAAGCCACTGTGTTTATACACCTTAGGTTTTTGTAACCAAGAAGCTTCATGATCTTCATCGTGTGATGAACTGAAGAACTTTGCAGCCAACGTCCTTCTCAAGTTGGTGATTAAGTCACATACTAGGATCCATGCATCTTTTGATTAGTCACGTACTGAGAGCCATGCATTGAAGAGGAGAGATTGTCACTACAAAATAAGTCCAATTGGGTATTGGGGTAAGGATTCAATTGTAGGTTGGTACTTGTTTTGATAATAGTAGATTCTCGGGAGTGGTGACCTTAAAATCAGCCGGTAGGGTTTTTGCCGTGTAGGTTTTCCCCATTCATAAACAAATCACCATGTCAATTTAATTTCCACTGCATTTAGATTAATTGGTGATTTGTTTTTGCTACCACGCATATTGCATGCAAATTGAATTAATTAATTAACTTGGCTAATTAATTTGTTAATTCATCATAAAGGGTTAATACAGTCTTGGCCTATCAGAGCAGAAGAAGAGTAGAGTTGGTTGGAGATTAGCCTAATTTTTGGACAACTCTACTATATTCCCCTTCGCTCTCTCTCAATCCAAACAAGCAATAAAAGATGAATTTGGAAAGTCTAAGGTGTTTTTTCTTGGATTGTTATAATTTGGGTTAATTTTTTGCAAGTAGATTTGCTATACGTTGGCTTAGTGGGCCTATTATGATTTTTTTTTCTCATGGTTCTCACACTATTTGGGCCTTTCACATTTCTTTGACCGTAAGTATTTCCATTCCGGTCTTTTTTGCCTTATTTTTTTGTACGTTAATTTTCTTTAGAGTTTGTAGAGGAGATTTTTAATTGTTGTTCTTGCTCGTTTAATCATGGGTAAGTTTTTTATATCCCCAATTTGGTTGAATATTGATTAAGTGTATATTGTGTGGGTGTGTGATGAGTCCCAAATTGAGCATATAGTGGGTTGATATGGACTTAGCATACGTTTTCCTAAAAATTATTTTGCGTTTTGCGTTTTTGGCTAGGTCCCATGGCATTGTTCACGACCCAGCCAAGCTTGTGAAAAACGCGCATAAGCAGTAAATCTGGGTCCCTTGGCACTATTCATAGTTTAAAAATTATTTTGCTACAGTGTTTTCAACAATAAGTTTTCAGTTTTCAGCAAAATAAGCAGTATCCAAACAGACCATTATTGTGACTAGACTAGTCTTTTTGGGATATAGGTATAGCGTAAATGTGGTAGCACTTTTCTTTGGGTTGTTACAAATGGTATTAGAGCTAGATCAATAATCTTGTGTGGGCCAGGATACACTACCCTCACAAAGTGGGTCTCAACAAGGATATTAGGGATTTAAATGGTGGAGATTGTGATGTCCCCAATTTAATTGAATATTAATTAAGTGTACATTGTGTAGGTGTGTAATAAGTCTCACATTGAGCATATACTAAATTGATCTGAATTTTATTAACAACTGCAAGGAATCTCATTGTAATTAAATTAGCCCTTTTGGCAGATATAGTCTCCCTTGGGTCATTAGAAAGCTAGTTAGGCTAGTTAATACTTAATAGTTAATGCCGATGAGGTAATTCTTGCCTTTTGGTGCTTGATAATATGCACCCAAGGTGGGAATCCATAGATGTACACGTCATCTCTTGTTGTGGTGAGGTGGTGAGGAGAGAAGAGGCGAGGAAGTAGTAGGTAAAAAAGGCCAAAAGAAAAAAAAATTATAACTATTGGTGTAGTAAATTTTAATTTGAAAATGTTTTAGTAAATGCTATGACATGCATGACACACGATTTCATTTTCATTAAAAAAACTAGTGGAATGATAACTTAAGGATTAATTTGGGAGAAGGTATTTGGTATCAAATGATATCACGTTAGCAGTATCAAAATCCAATAAGTGAGATATATGCCTGCAAAAAATAACTATTCCACTAACAAATGAAAGACATGTGTTAGTGGACAATTATTTTTGCATACATGTCTCTTATTTATTGAATTTTGATACAAATGACGAGGTATCATTTGATACAAAATACTTTTTCTTAATTTGGGCATTTCTCATGCTTTGTGGATTTTAATTTTATATTAGAAATATACTCTTATGAGCAGTTTTATCAGCAAATCTCAATGTATGAGTAGAAGATCTACCGTCTGAACTAGATGTTGTATTCTAAACTGATTTAGCTCATCTTTATTGTTAAGTCTTTCTTACCGGTTCCTCAAAAAAAACAAAAAAAAAAAAATATATATATATATATATATACACTCTTCTAGGGATATACAATTTGCCACAACTTGCACATTTGTCAATTTGTGGTTGGATTTCATCATTTACACGTGGGACCATTACTTATACTTGGTGAAGAGAAATTCAATCAATACTTGACACATGCACAAATTATGGTAATGTGTGTGGTAAACATATGTCCATAGACTTTTTTTTTTTTTTTTTTATAATTTCAATCTTCCTTTTGCTACACCTAAAAATAAAAATCTCCCTTTTGCTAGTCTAACCTTCATCAAGCGGCACTCTGGATTTTTTTTATTAACCAAAAAATTTCACAAATTCGAGATAAGAATCATGATACATAAATGATAAATATGAAAGATTTTATAACAATTGGTTTAGTAAATTTTAATTTAAAAATATTTTATTAAAATGCTATGAGATGCATGACACATGATTTCGTTTTCATTTAAAAACTAGTGGAATGGTAACATAAGTGTTGATTTGAGCTTTTCTCATAGTTCAAGGGTTTTAATTTTAAATTAGAAATATAAGGTTAGTTTGATTTTGACCCAAAGTTCAAACATCTTTTCTTTTTCTTTTTTTTTCTTTTTTTTGCTTTTCTCCATCATTTGAACAACTCTTCTAAGGACGCACAATTTACCACAACTTGCATATTTGTCAATTTGTGGTTGGATTACATCATTTACACATGGGGTCATTACTTGTACTTCGTGAAAAGCAATCCAATCAATACTTGACACATGCACAAATTATGGTAATATGTGTGGTAAAGTGTGTGTCCATAGACTTTTTGTTATTTCAATCTTTCTGTAAGAGTCATATATGTATTGGAATATCCAAGACAAAACACACTTTTCTTATGTTTGAGTCTTAAGTTCTAGTGTGTTCAATAAAATCATGAAGTGGTTAAACATGTGTTATTATTGAAGACACAAGACTGCTCAAGAAACGTTGAATCTGCAAATCCCAATACCTTCTAGAAACCTGTCGATCTATCGAGAATTAATAAAACTCGATAGCTCTTGATCTATTAATCAACAAATTTTTTTTTTTTTTTGTTTGTTTCAGCCAACAACGTTTTATTCTAAGTGGTTTATTTTGTGTTGATTAAGATCAAGTCCAGTTGGAGATTGAAGCTGAGAATGGTAAAGCTTAGGTTCTACTATAGGTAGGTAATTTGGGATAGGCCAGTTGGGGTAAGTTCCTTGTATTTGTAACTAATTATTCTTAATTAGTAGATTCTTTGAGAGTGGTAATCTAAAATTGACCGGATGTGGTTTTATTTTCACTACACTCTATTTAGTTTGGTGATTTGATTGTGACTCCATTTGATTTGCATGTGATTTTACTAATTAATAAACTTAGATAATTAAATTAATTAACTGGGGTTAATCTATAACCCAATACTTTCCTTTGTGCAAGTCAAACTTTCATTGAGAGGCACTGTTGGTTTTTTTTTTTTTTTTTTTTTTTTTTTTTTTTTTTTTTTTTTTTTTTTTTTAATTCACCAATAAAACTCCAATATTTGAGGTAAGAATCATGACACATTAACCATAAATATGAAGAATTTCATAACAATTTTTTTAGTCAATTTTAATTTTAAATGTTTTAGTAAAATGCTATGACATGCATAACACATGCTTTCTGGTTCATAGATTTTACTTTTAAACTAGTCGCGGACCCCACACGTTGCGCATGATAGAGAAGTCTCAATAATATATATATATATATATATTTCAATTTGGAATAAGTTAATAAATAGTAATGTAATTCATAATCATATTTTCATTTATTATAGTGACAATCACAAATGTAATACATATAATTTTTGTTGTACCAAAATCAAAATAATAAAATTTTTCTCAAGAATTAAAAAAGTAAGTTAGTGAAAATATTAATATTTTAGTAAAAGTTATTTATAATATTTTGTGTATCATCAAAAAGTATATAAATTTTGGAAATTTTTTAGTTTTAAACAAACTTTCTCGAACCCAATTTTTTCTACCATACAATAAAAAAACACCAAGAAAGGTAGCTAAAAAAATTAATAAAACTCATCAAAACTACAATTTAAAATAATAATAAAAAGAAAGGAAAAAAATAAAAGATGGTAACCATTTTCGCTTTAAAAAAACAAAAGAGTACAATTCCAAAGGGGAAAAAAGTAGAGAAATTTTTCTGAAAAAGGAAGAAGTATAATGTTAATGCTATCATAATCTAATCTAACTTCTAATCCAACATGTGAAAAATAAATAGAAAAATAAATAATTTTAAACACAAAATTGAATTTATTTTCTTAAAAATATCAAAGAATACACTAATAAGATAAGGAAAATGAAGAATAACATAAAATATTTGTAAACACTTAAAACAATTACTAAAACATCTAAGAAAATCATATATAAAAAAAAAAAACATAACAATTTACTACTAATTTGTTAGAAAAAATATTTTTAAATAGTGAAAGGAAATTATACAAAAACCATTGTCTTCAACTGAACTAACTGTTCTTCATCAGCTTGTTCAAACTATCGTGTAGTTTTCCAAATAATCTAAGACCTAACAACAACACAAAATATAACATATTATAATATGATTTTTTTTTTCCTAATTAGATCAACAATAAACACCATTCATTAAAAGTATTTTTAGTGTTGTTAATAAAATGATAAAAAAATATTTGCATCAAAGAACACATATGAATTGGTCAATAATAGAACAATGAGGGTACAAACCTGTAGTTGGAGATCCTTCTATGGGCAACTATCAGGTTGCATCTTTTTTACCATCAATGATTTAAGTAAGACCTGTGAATACATTTTTTATAGACAATTTTAAAAAAAAAAATTCATTGATTTCGTTTTTCAATTATAAACAATCAAAAGTAAAATTCTAAAAAACATGATTATTCATCAATCTAAAGTAGAAATGCAAGAAAAATGATAATAATAAAATACAACAAAAAATGAAAAAAAAAAATAGAGAGAGAGAGAGAGAGATAACCTTTTTTTTGTATAGGAAAAATATGCATAGAATGGAAGAGAGTGACAAATTTATAGTAAGAGGATGAGAAAACGAAGAGCCAAAATAAAAACAGATAAAAGGGAAAAATAATATTGAAAATTAAAACCATCCAAGAGGAATATATGTAAACAACACTTCTGTTTTGATTTTCCATTGATTTGTATCAAAATTAAAATAGATGAATACGTAAAGTTAAAACCGCCTAAAATGAATTTGTAAAGTCAATATATTTATATATATAGTTAATATTGTAAAAAATTTAAATTTAAAAAATAAATATAAAAAAAAAAAACTAAAAATGCGGCGGATGAGGTGGTTTAACAAGAGCGTAGCAACAATAAATGATATGCTTCATTTTTTTAGATATATATATATATATAGATTGGAAATATATGGTCCGTTTGATTTTGACCTAAAGTTCATACATGTTTTGTTACTTTTCACCATTATTTGAACAACTCTTCTAGGGCCATATAATTTGCCACGACTTGCACATTTGTCAATTTGTGGTTGGATTATATCATTTACACATAGGACCATTACTTGTACTTGATGATGAACAATCCAATCAATACTTGACACAAGCATGAATTATGGTAGTGTTTGTGGTAAAGTGTCTGTCCATAGTTCTATGTTTCCCTTAAGAAAAAAAGATTATATCATTTGTTGTGTAAAAAATATGATATCTCTAACATTACTCTTTATTTAAATCAAAGCCTGATCACTTTACAAGGTTTCATTTCTCAAAGTAAAAGTGTAAGAGAAACTCATGGCTTCCCCAACACTTCCCAAGATTCCAATTATAGATCTTTCTAAGGAAGGGTCGAAGCCTGGTACAACTTCTTGGCTCTCTGCGCGCCAAAGTGTTTGCCATGCACTTGAAGAGTATGGTTGTTTTGTGGCAGTGTATGACAATGTTTCTTCAGAGCTCCAAAACCAAATCTTTGGGGCCTTAAAGGATCTGTTTGATCTCCCAACAGAAACCAAAACGCAGGACCCTAGTCCTACTGAATATTTGGGCCAAAGGCCTCAATTTCCTCTCTACGAAAGGTTTGGCATAGTTAATGCAGCGAGTTGGGAAGAAACTCAAAGTTCACACACCCCATGTGGCCCAATGGAAATCACCATTTCAGGTACTCTTACAAGATTTAGTTTATTCCATAGTAAAATGTTTTCAAAATACTCCGAAAAACAATTTCAGGTGTTTGGTGTAATGTGAAATGAAAACAGTTTCCGATCTCACAATGCATTGTTAATTCCTTTTCTCTCATAATATTTCTTGTTTAAAACCTTGGTTATTTATAAGTCGCCCAGCTAATATTACCTTTTTCACTTTTGTTTAGTAAAACAGCTCATTCATTTGCAAAGCTGGTGATGGAGTTAAACCAAATTGTGACAAGAATGGTTTTTGAAAATTATGGTGTGGAGAAGTACTATGAATCTCACATGGAAGACACCATTTACCGTCTTCGTTTGCACAAATATAGGGAAGTGGATGACAAAGAGACTAAACTAGGTCTTCCAGTACGCACTGACAAGTCCTTCACAACTATACTTCATCAAAATCATGTCCCAGGATTGGAGATACAAACAAAGGATGGGCAGTGGATTGGTTTTGATTCCTCCCCTTCATCCTTTTTGTTCCTCGCAGGTGATGCGTTCATGGTGAGTATCTGTCTTCGATCTAAAGCATAGCCAAGAAATTCGGCAAAAAAAATAAATTCATAGCCAAGAAAAAACAATTGCATAGCCAGTGGTAACTCCAGTATTCTTATCTAAGAGGGTTAAATAAGAAACATAAACTATACAAAATCTAAATAAAACAGATTATTATTATTTTTTTTTTTTTTTTTTTTTTTTTGGTGGAGAATCAAAACAAAAGAAAACTTGAATATATAAACATCACACAAAAAATAATAATAAAATAATTGCAAATAAATAAAATAATAAAATAATTTTACTCTTTTTTTCCATATTTTATATCACATTGATTTATTGTTGGTTTTTTTTTTTTTTTTTGTATTTAAAAAGACCAATATGTATATATTCAATCTTATTTCAGTTGGATTTAAAAAAATTAGAATCTAAGTGTATTTTAAAGGAGTCAAAACAATATATATCTATATATATATATATATATATATATGTATATATAATTTTCAAGCCTCAACTAGCCTTGGTGTCCTTTCATGATGTCTAATCATTTGAATCCCGTTAGAGCACTAGCATTAAATTTACCAAATGCCAAATATTTGGCATTTAGCACACGAAACACCACAAAAACTCATTCATTAGATGTTTCAAATTCTAAAACTTTTAGCATATGTGGGTATTAATGCTCATTTTGGAAGCCCAATAGAAGAGAGAAGCCCAACAACATGGGCAAAAATGAGGTAGCAATTGGATAGAAGAGCCATTAAACCCAAGCGGCAGGAATAATGGATTATAAGCCCATAAAATAAGCAAATGGGTCTTAAGAAAGCAAACGGGCCTAAAGGAGCCCGAAAAGAGAGAAGTAGCAAACTCATGGGCAGCATGTAATATAGAAAAGTAAGAATGAGCCATAACAGGCCCAAAGTAATGCAAGTAAAGAAAGTAAGGGGTTGATGGAAAATCCATAGGCCCCAAGGATGAAGGATAAAGTAATTGGGCCAGGGAAGCCCAAAAGAATTAATAAAAGCCCATGGGAACACAGAATTAGAGAGGACCAAGAATGCCCAAAGAAAGTAAATGGGCCAAGGATGCCCAAGAGGAAATGGGACACAGGAGCCCGCAAGCAATGTAACAAAAAACCCAATGACCATACTGAGTCATTGAAAAAAGAATAAGCAGCAAGCCCAAAGAAGCCTAGTAGGCTTGAGTCCAATAACGTCACAGCAAGAATGGCAGAATGGTGCAACAGGAAATGTAAAGACTGTAGAAAAGAACAAAAGAATTGGCTGAAGTAGGGAAAGCCCATAATCAAGTAAAACCCAGCCCTCAAAGGGAGTGGGCCATAGAGAATAAGGAAGCAAAGAGTAGCTTACGCCATAAGAAGTCAAGGACGGGTGGCAAAATATGTAGGGGAGCCTCCAGACCACAATGAACGCATGAACAGTGGGCAGATTTTGGACATACACAGAAGTAAAACACGCACAAGGCCCAGACATCACCAGCCTGTACCCAGCCAATACAGGAAGGGGTGGGTCATGGGTCAGAGGTAAGAAGGCATGGTCTAGCGATAAGGAGAAAGGGAAAACCTATTCTGGGATTCTTACTTAGACTCTTTTGGGGAAAATGTCCTGCTAGGATGACATACCACCCAAAAGATGCAAGGATGAGTTAGAACCAATAGGTGCATGCCATTAGGGATAGGAAGAAAGAAAGCATCCACACCATAGCAGGTAAGAATGCCACAGCAGGCAAACAAACAAAAAAGTCTTCTTTTGAAAGCTCGTAAATGTGTCGAAAACACACAAGCGGTTTAGACCCCCAAATTAAAATTACGGCTTGGTTGATTTTACACTAACTTAATGATAAATGCGGAATAGTGTAAACACAAGCGTATAAGCAATACAGCTACTCTAATTCATATTTAAAGCAACACAACAATAAAAATGAAATGAACAAGAGTAGGGAAGAAGGATGCAAACACAGATAACACCGAGACGTGTTATCGAAGAGGAAATCGAAGAACTCAGCGAAAAACCTCTCCGCCGCCCTCCAAGCGAAAATCGATCCACTAGACAATCAGTTGGGATACATGGGTTAGCAAGAGACCCTCCAAGCCTAGTCTACCCGATGTACCTAAGCCCTCCAAGCTCCTACTCCAACAAGGCTTCTCAGAACCATGTCATGTTTTAGTTCTCTAGATCCCACAACAAGCTCCATGTTGCATCTGCCGTTCTAGGCTCCTTCCAATGCTTCCCAGCAGCACCAAAACATCACTCAACACTCTCAAAGGTGTGGTAAGTGTTTGGGCTATCAACCTCTCAAAGATATGGAAAATGGAAAGGGAAGAGTTGAGGAAATACCACAAGCAAGTGTATAGAGAAAAGTGGGTATGATAATCTCTAATTCTCAATGTGTTTGGCTAGAGTTTTCTCCCTGAAGCCTTCCTCAACATTTGTGGGTAATGAAGGTATATATAGGAAAGATACAGAAAGTGTGAGTCATTCAGTACAGGCTGGCAGACCAGAATGCCTCACAGGTGTCTCGCGAGAAGACCTTACCCACGAGATACTCGCAAGACACAGCTGTCTCCACTAGGCTTGACTCTTCGTATTCCAGCATGTGCAGGGCACATGTTTCACTTTGCGGGAAGCTAGGTCACAACATACCCGCGAGAATTCTTCAGCTTCCAATTGCTTGAGTCTTCACACTCTCTCTCTCTATCACACAACCCTTACAACCAATCCCATAAAAGATACAGGGTATAGACGATTGATAATAATTACAATCAAATTTGGCACGGAATAAAAGCCAACAAAATACATAGTTGTAAAATACAACTTTACAATCTCCCCCTTTGGCTATTCCGTGACAAAACCCCTAAAACAGACTCTAAACTTAAACATGAGTTTGGGAACACAGGCAAAACTCACTCACACCTAATCTAGAAGCTGTGTAGCACTTGCACGTATATACCTGTAACCTGAAACACTTGCACACAAACAAACTTTCATTAAGCTTATGACAAGTAGAACACAAGGTACGTACATGAACAAGTAAAACGCGATCAAGCAAAAATGGGATAAAAGAATAAACCATGGCTTGATCAAACAAGCAATCACTATACAGAAGTGATCACTATGCTCATTCACATAAGGAATGGACATCCAGATATGCAAAAATGATAAGCTCATTTGAAGAGTATCATTTGCAAATCCAACACTCAACCAATGCAAAATACACGAAGTATTTGCATTTAAGAACAATCCTACAATGGCACAAGAGTGACAGTACAAACAAAACAAAATGCATAGCATTAAGTTAGAAGTACTGATTTAGCAAAGCATAAAGGCTGCATAAACAAGGTACTGCATATGCATGGCACAAACCATAAAAGCCTACAAATATGCATGCAAACAAACCCTTAACAGCTTACATAAGCATTATGGGTACAAGTAGATTCTACAAAGCATAGAGAATAAACATAAAGTTCTGAAATTATACTGAAATTAATACTGAAGTCAAAGCATAAGTGTCAAAGCTTTAAACCTAAAACAATAAGACAGTAAACATAAATCAGTTATAAAACTAAAGGAAACTGAATAAACCCATCTGTAAAACCAATAACCAATAGCTAATGCAACTAAGTTTCTAAGCTACGCTCCCCCTAAGGCTGTGCAAGCTCTTCTTCATCAGCTCCTCCTCAAAAATTTTCTCCCCCTTTTCGACCGGAATGGCCAAAGGGCTAGAACTGGTCGGATTCGGAGTCTGATCCATGTGTGGAGGACAAGTTCTGAATCTGAGATGATAGTGTGGTGATCTGTTCCTGGAGGTATGCAAATTGATCTGCTGTATGCTGCACATGAGAGTCAAGCACTGTAGACATGTGATCCATTTTAGCTAGTATTTGATCAAGCTTACTGAAACCTTGTGCTGGAGCAGAAGACGAGGGATGTGTTGACGTCTCTGGAGCAGAAGTGAACCTGTCAATCTCCTCCTCTATATCTCCACCCTCATCTGGCACAACACGAGGCAGTGGAATGGTATGCACACCAGTCTTGGGGCCTTTAATGTGGGCTATGCTCCTAGTCAGAGTATTTGCACCAATGGGGTAATCCCTCTGAACTATAGTAAGACCACTTGGGAATTTTAGCTTCGTCTTAGCAATGAACCCCATGATCAGTGAGGGAAAAGGCATTATGGTTCGTGAATTCTGCTTCGTAATGCTCTTTTTCAGAATATGGAAGATGTGGCTGTAAATGTCAATTTCCTTATAAGTGAAAAGGTCGTAGAGAAACCTCATCCTTGGAGCAGATAGAGTGGTGAGGTTAGTGACCGGATACAGGTTATGGATCATCACATAGCTCAAAGTCCTCATTTCTGGAGTAAACTTGAAAGTATCCATTGATGATTTCTTTGGAACCCATCCAATAGTTGATATCATTTCCTTGATAGACCCAATCTCTCATCATATTGAACTGACATTGGCTGAGAGGGAGAACGTATCTCCAAAAGGTCTTGAATGCTATCCCTTGTGATTTCAAATTCCTTGTGCCTTACCTAGCAAAGTATCTTGTTATCTTCCACATCAGCATTAGAGAAGAATTCCCTAATAATTTCCGAGTATACATTCCCAACTGGATTTAGCAACTTTGTCCAAGTTCTTTCTTTGAGCACATCCGGAATGAATGTGTGCTCAAGCTCCTCCAATTGAACTACCCGTTCCATGACAATGGTTGCTCCTTTGTAGCAGTCATTGTACTTCATATCTGCATCTGCTGACTTGAAGTGCTCAGAGTCAGTACATGCACATTTAGAAGACTTCTTCTTTGCTGCATGCTTGGTAGGAGACATCTGCACAAAGGAACACAACAACCAGAATACAAGAGCACAGAACAAAGTACCAAAACTTGATTAGATATAATTTAGTTCACAACAAGTGAAATAATTTGAGACAAAGCAAAAACTACTCAACCCAGCATGCTTAAACACACAAAGCAATAAACACATAACCAGAATGCATGAAAAACAAGACATTGTGCATGAAATCAAATAACTGTGCATGTGTGTGCGTCTGTGTGCATGTGCTGATGCATGTGGGGTGCCTAAGAGTGCCTAGGTGTGTGCCTAGTGAGTGCATCATGGGCAAAGTGTATGAAACACTTGATTAATGACCAAACTAAGGACAAACATATGTAATCTCACAAATTGGAACTCACTTGAGTTCAATTAAGCACAACAATGTCACTTAGACATTTTATCAAACACCTAACATGCATAAAAACACTCTAAGTATGAGCAATGCATGAACATGGTAAAATCTTGCCTAAATACATGTTAAAATGCCACAAGAGGCCAACATAGATGCACAACAAGTAAATGGGACTCAGCCCAATCAAAGAAATTGAAGAATTTGCCCAAAATCTAAGAAACCCACCCCAAATTTCGAAAATCCCCAATTTTTCAAAACTCCAAACAAAAATCTACGAAATCTAAGCAAAAACATGAAAACGATGCTTTAGAAAACATACCTTGAGAGAGAAAATGCAGAAAATATGCTTGATTTAAAAGGATTTTGATGGAATAGTGAATTGGGTTGAAAATGGCTTCGAGGGAGTTTATGCGAGGGAAGGAGTTATGATTTGAAAATTTGTCACATCAGCCATATAAAACTGAAAACACGCATTTTTCGCGGGTTAGAGAGTAGTGAGACAGTCGCGAGACAGTCGCGATAGTGGCCACTGAAGCACAAATTTTTCGCAAGAAGCTTTAAGTCTTGAAACAGTCGCGAGACAGTCGCGAAACTCTCTGTCTGATTTTGAAAAATCCCAGTTTTTGCCAAACAGCATTTCGCGAGAAGCTGTTGGTCGCGAAATAGTCGTGAAAGTCTCTGAGTGAATTTGCAAAAAGTTTATTTCCCTCAAACACTTTTCGCGGGAAGCTCTAAGTCGCGAGCTTCTCGCGAAACAACCCCTGAACCAGTTTTTTGATGAAAAACACACAAAATGCATTTTGACCAAAAATGAAACACAAGAAAGTATAAAATCACTTTCAAAAACATATAAAACTCACAAAAATATTTTTGGATTTGATCAACAAGTTCATAGGCATACACATCACATTTGGACATATACAATCACACAAATGAGATAGGCATTGATTGAATCAAAGACTTGTGTGATGTGTGTGAGTATCAAATGTGAAATAGTCCTTAAACCAGAGCGAAGCTTCAATGATCAATTCAATCGAGTCATACACAACTGATACGAAATCAAGTGGACTATCTCCATTATAGAAATGAGTATATATGACCTCCCACACAATGAATACATAACAGAGAAGCTTTTCATTTAACTTCTGCATAAAGCATAACAATTGATCCATTTTAGGACAAAACATCTCCTTTTCGAGACCGGTGCTTGAAATTTTTTATATTTCATTACTGATGATTAACCTTTGGCTTTTTAAGCACCATACAATATTCATTAAAAAGAGTCGCTTTCCCTTTTTCCTAGTCGAATACTAGTGTGTGCAACAAGCTTTTGCAGCTCAATATCTCTTTTCATTTGGAGATTTACATTTGGTGAGCTCTTTTTACAAAAACATAAAAAATAAAGTGGGAAGAGATATAGACACAAGTCTATGCAAGTATCAAGACCAACAAGACTATTGACCAATCATTCATGACAAGCTTGAAGATCTATTTACAACAGTCACACATAGTTTTCAAGATTTCTTCCACATAGAAAAGAGTGCATACATAACAAACTAAGATCGTAAATGCACTATGCCATAAGTACGAAGGTACTTGGCCAAACTCACATGAGATATGCACAAAACGAATGATCAAACTTTTTAAGATTTTTCAATTTTTATGGATTTTTGAAATTTTTGAAACACACCCAAAACAAAACAAGAAAAGAAAGATCAACAAAACAGGTGCAAACCAGACCAGAAAAAAATAGTAAAATGAAAGCAATGTATGATATGATGCAACAACAAATGTTCCTAAACATTGAAAGAATTAATGCATGGACATATTATAATGCTTATGCATGAGTACCCCTCTTCACCCACACATCACGTGCGTTTGGGGTGATATCTTTGACGGATTGGGTACGAGAGTTGAGACTTTCAAACCTTCTGGTAAAACTCTCCAAGCAAGTGGTGAAGGCACCGATCATCTTCATCACGTCTGTCATTCCAGGATCATGATTTTGGCTACTTGAGTGCTCACCACCCCCAGCTCTATGGTCATTCCTTCTTCCTCGTGATCGAGGAACACTTGCATTATTGTCTGCTCTCAGTTTTTGACAGTTGGGTCTAGTGTGTCCTTGCAATCCGCAATAGTGACACACATAATCCGTCCTAGGACATCGTTGATATCTTGGGATTAATCTTCCTCTTGCTTCAGACCTAACTGCAGGTTGATTTCTGGGCTTATTCACCACCCTTTGATCTATTACCATCTTCTTCTTTTCAACCTTTGCCTTCTCCATAGTAGGAGCGACTACAATCGGCTCTTTGGCCTTCACAAACTTTACTTCTTTGGAGATATTCACAGTAGCTGCACTGCTTTCTCCAGTGTATCCTAGTCCGGATTTATCTGAAAACTGCTTTTGAGAGGAAAATACATCATCCAACTTCTTGGTGGAGACCCTTTCTACCTTGGCATTGGCTTAAACCACCTCAAGCTCCAAGAATCTGATCTTTAAGTAAGCTTCTGATAGCTCACCATTCAGTTTTTCTATTTCACATTTGGCCTCCTTATGTCTGACCATGAGACTTTGGTAATCTTCCTCTGCTTTCTTCATTTTTCTCATAGCTGCCTTGGCTATTCTTGCATACTCTCTTGACTTCTCAAGAAGTAAGGAGTAATTCTCTTGGAGACCAGCAGTATCCTCATCATCATCAGCATCTGATTCTTCTACAATCCCCATGGATTCCTCATCACTGTGCTCCCCAAGTTCTTGTACAAGTTGATGCATGTCCTCGGAGGATTCAACATGTTCAATGGTCATAAAGGCGGAGTAATTTCCTTCTCCGTCACAGCTCTCTTCTGAGTCAGAATTGGATGAATCTGTATCACTGAGTGTTGTGGCATAAGCCTTGCCTTTTCCTCTCAGAAAATTTGGACACTCCTTCTTCAGATGTCCACGGCCATTGCACTCATAGCACACAATGTCTGAAAGAGGTTGAGAATCTTTCCCTTCATTTCTCTTAAACTCTTTTCTATCACCTCTTGAAGATGAAAACTTCCCTTTATTGAACGGTTTTCCACTGTTCTTCATCTTCAGAAATTTTCGGAAGTTTTTAGCAAGAAAAACAACTTCCTTCTCCAATCCATCTTCTTCGGAGGATTCATCCATTCTTTCGGTAACGGTTTTAAGAGCAAGAGATTTACTCAACTTATGGGAAGGTAATCCCAGCTCATATGTTTGGAGAGATCCTATCAACTCTTGGATTTTAATCTCATCCAAGTCTTTACTCTCTTCTATGGCTGTAACCTTTGCTCTAAAACTCTCAGGCAAGGACCTCAATATTTTCCTCACCACCTTAGTATCTTCAATCTTCTCACCAAGATTGAGTTTGGCAATAACAAGTTCATTAAGCTTCCCATAGAATGAATCAAACAGTTCATCATCACCCATCTTGAACTCTTCAAATTTGGTGGTAAGCATTTGAAGCTTTGTGTCCTTTACTTTCTTCGTACCCTCATATGTAGTCTCCAAAATCTCCCAGGCTTCCTTGGCTACTGTCATATGAGAGATCCTGTGGAATTCATCAGGCGACACACCACAAAAGATAGCATTTAAAGCTTTACTATTGGCATTGGCTGCCGCGAGAGCTGCCTTGTCCCAGGTGGACTTAGGAGTCTCCGGCTTAGTCCAACCTATCTCAACCGCATCCCAAACGGTATCATCGATAGAGCATAAGAATGCTCTCATTCTAACTTTCCAGAATGCATAATTGTTCCCATCAAAAAATGGTGGAACATTGAGCGATTGAGACCGGTCCATCTCAAAAAGGGTCAAGGACCACACTAAGGTTTTACAACCGCAGCAAGTGTACCCGCTCTGATACCAATTGAAAGCTCGTAAATGTGTCAAAAACACACGAGCGGTTTAGACCCCCAAATTAAAATTACGACTTGATTGATTTTACACTAACTTAATGATAAGTGCGGAATAGTGTAAACACAAGCGTATAAGCAATACAGCTACTCTAATTCATATTTAAAGCAACACAGCAATAAAAATAAAATGAACAAGAGTAGGGAAGAAGGATGCAAACACAGATAACACCGAGACGTGTTATCAAAGAGGAAACCGAAGAACTCGGCGAAAAACCTCTCCGCCGCCCTCCAAGCGGAAATCAATCCACTAGACAATCAGTTGGAATACATGGGTTAGCAAGAAACCCTCCAAGCCTAGTCTACCCAATGTACCTAAGCCCTCCAAGCTCCTACTCCAACAAGGCTTCTCGGGACAGTGTCTTGTCTTAGTTCTCCGGATCCCGCAACAAGCTCCATGTTGCATCTGCCATTCTAGGCTCCTTCCAATGCTTCCCAACAGCACCAAAACGTCACTCAACACTCTCAAAGGTGTGGTAAGTGTTTGGGCTATCAACCTCTCAAAGATATGGAAAATGGAGAGGGAAGAGTTGAGGAAATACCACAAGCAAGTGTATAGAGAAAAGTGGGTATGATAATCTCTAATTCTCAATGAGTTTGGCTAGGGTTTTCTCTCTGAAGCCTTCCTCAACATTTGTGGGTAATGAGGGTATATATAGGAGAGGTATAGAAAGTGTGAGTCATTCAGTACAGGCTGGCAGACCAAAATGCCTCGCGGGTGTCTCGCGGGAAGGCCTTACCCGCGAGATACTCGCGAGACACAGCTGTCTCCACCAGGCCTGACTCTTCGCATTCCAGCATGTGTAGGGCACATGTTTCACTTCGCGAGAAGCTAGGTCGCGACATACCCGTGAGAATTCTTCAGCTTCCAACTGCTTAAGTTTTCACACTCTCTCTCTATCACACAACCCTTACAACCAATCCCACAATAGATACAGGGTATAGACGATTGATAATAATTACAATCACATTTAACACGGAATAAAAAACCAACAAAATACATAGTTGTAAAATACAATTTTACATCTTTGTCTAGTAATGGGGAGTGGCACAGCAATCACAGGTAAGTGGTGCTGGCTAGGTGACTAACAAACCAGTGGTAGTTGGCAAGGACACACATACCAGAAAAAGGTAATTAAAGGCTAAAATAGTAAAATCCGGTCACGGCAGGCATTATATAAAGAGCCTTTGTCGTGCATAGCAGGAAGAGGGGGGGAAATGACAAAGAGAAATAGTAACCTCTAGGAGAAAATTGCAACAAAGAAGCAAACACTAAGAAAAGAAAAGAGAAAAAGAAAAAGAATTAGAAATAAGGAAAGAAAAATAAAGAGCATAGAATGGCAAGCATGCACCAATAGGTTGATCCCCTCTTTCCCTCTAAAGCCCATGCTCTCTGTTAAAGGAAAAAGATTTTTCTTGGCATAAGTCATTTAGGTCCCTCAAAGCAATTAATTTCTTCCTGAGGAGATTATTCGCATTGAGGAAACGGCCCCCTTCATAACTTCGGCCCTGTAACATGACCACACACAACAAACTAATATTTCTCTTTTGATTCAATAAAGTTATTATTGTCCTCATTTATTTCTACTACATCACGAAAAAAGCACTTTCTTGTCGCTGCCCTTTTATTTATTTCTTTCTGAGTAGCAAACAAATTTCTTTGATATCTTTATTATATCTGTCTACCATAACTTTCCCATAACAGCTCTGCCTATCATGGGCCTGTGATCAAAGTCTTGAAAAACTGGGCATAGTTTGTGCACAAGCCGGACCAAGGTAAGTAACAATTGGACTGGTCCCAACTCCCTAATCCAAAACATTTGGGCTTTGCACGGTAGGAGGCAGCCCAGTCCAACATTACAAAAATGCCCACCACATTTAAATTGGAGACTTCACTAGGGAGTTGGGAAGCAGATAGGGACGGAAACCCTCGCAAACAATTGCCCCCAAAATCTAGGACAACGCGAAACATGAGTATCGTGCCCTAGCAGGCAAAGTCTAGGCCAACAACGCCTCACCAACAGCAGCCTAACCAGACAAAAGGCGTTAACAGACTGGGGGCTGAACCCCAACCGCAGCCAAGAATCCCCACTGACAATGCCAATATCTTCATTGAGGTGTTGCAGTCCCTGCAACACTCACAGCAACAAATGATGGAAGAAATCAGTCAGCTAAGAACTGACAAAACGAAGGAGAAAGGGAGCCAACATGACCCAGAGCATGCGGCAGACAAAGAATAGACACCAGCAAGAGGTGTCCCACAGTATGCAGAACAACATTTCATCACTATAGCCGAAGTAGCAGCCTTCCTAGAGCAAGAGAGGGCCAGAGCACCTAAGGAGAGGTTCTATGCACAAAAGCCTCCTTACCCACTAAAGGTACTTAACAAACCGTACCCCGAGAGATATGAACCACGAGCCTTTGGGCAGTACGATGGTAGGAAGGGAAGCGTCGTTGGGCACGTAAGCAAGTTTATTGATACTCTTGGCCCTTATGCAACCGACGAGGACTTATGTCTTCGGGAGTTTTCCAAATCACTATATGACCAGGCATACACCTGGTACATCAGCCTAAAGCTAGGATCCATCCTGACTTGGGATGACATGGTAGATGTATTTTGCACTAAATACTTCCGTGGAGAAGAAACAGTAACACTTGCAACCCTACAAGAAACCAAGTAAAGAAATGGTGAGGATTTAATGGAATATATTAAAAGGTTCAGGGACATAGCACTCGATGCTATGATCATTGTGAGGAAAGAACATTGGTAGAAATGTGTATAACAAATATGATCAGGGAGTACAGGGCAGTCTTAGAAATCTCCCAGTTTGCACAGTTGTTGCAAAAAGCCAGGAAGACCGCCCAGTCGGTAAAGCTAAGTTCCGACAAAAGAAACACTCCATAGGCCATAACAATATCCACTGGTGAACAGAGAAGGAAAACTAATGGAAAGGAATACGATACTCCCCCACCAATACCGTGTACCCCAAAGGAGTTAGATGCACTCCTAAACAAGTGGATAGCAGACGGGGTCTTTAAGCCTAATCAAGTTTCTAGAGAGCCCACAGAAGAAGAGCAGAGGGACCCACGCTTCCGTCGTTTGCACAACTACGTGCAACATCCTACCGCAGAATGTTGGGCACTCCGCAAACTGGTACACCACAGGATCAAAGAATGGACTCTAGAACTATCTCAACAGGAAATTCAAAGAAACCTACTCCCAAATCACAAAGGGAAAGGTGTAGCAGCGGTAGTAATTTGTACAGATCCAGGAAAGGACGAAAAGGAGAATCCAGCTCTGCCTGCCACAGCCATTACCACTTTATAGAAGAGTTCCAAATTCAAAATTTTGTTTGACCAATTGAGGCTTACGGCAAAAGAGTGAAGGATAGTCATAGAGGCCCTGATGAGCATTGCCTCCAGGGCAAGAATAGAATGTTTATCAGCAGAAGTCACAAACGACAGAGCCCTCTTACAGGAATCAAGTGAAATTACTTTCAGTAATAAGAATATGGAAGTGGGGTACCCAGACCACAAGAGGCCCTTTTACTTGGCAGCATCCATAAATCAAATCCCCATCAAGAGAGTCTTGGTGGATACAAGTGCTTCCGTAAATCTCATTCCATTGAGCACTCTACAAGCAGCAGGAATTTCAGAAAGAAAGATTCAGGGGTGCCCAATGGAAGTGACAGGGTTCGAAGGAAGAGGCGAATACACCGCAAGCCACATCCAACTATGATTAAAGGTGGGCCCCATAGCTTCCTTAGCTCGGTTCCACATGGTAAAGACGGAAGTCTCATATCATGTGCTATTGGGGACGCCATGGTTGCACAAACACCGATTAGTCCCATCAACCTATCACTAATGTGTGAAAGGAAGGTTGAATGGCAAAATGATATGCATAGCAGCAAATCCCTCACCGTTTGAGCAAGCAAAGACTCATTTAGTAGAAATTATGTTCTATGACCAATGGGCACCATCTGGGGAAAGCTTGGTATTAAAGCCACATGGCACCTTTATGCCTAAGTGGGAAGACATCCAAAGTGATCTAGAGCCAGATCTAAAGGAATTGCTAGCACGAAAAAAGAAAAGGAAGGCAACACCCGTCGCAGAATCAGATAACGCACCACAATGTGTTAGAATCCAGGGCCCTGATGGAAGGATTGTATACAAACTATGAAGGTGCGCGGGGCCCACGAGTGAAATGCAAGTAGGCCCCAGACAAGAGTGGCAACACAAGAGCCTAGTGTGCTGTGTGGCTTAGGAAAGCTCAGTGGAATGTAGTAATGAAGAGAAAAATGAAGAAGTCATGGCAGAAAAGGGTGCACATGTTGTGGTAGAAGAAAAGTTAGAGGAAATTAACCTTGGGTCCGACTCGCAAGAGCCAAGGCTCATCTCAATCAGTTCAAGGTTGTCAGAAAAGGAAAAGTTAGAATTGATACTGTTGCTAAAGGAATTCAAGGATGTCTTTGCATGGGATTACAGTGAAATGCCAGGGTTAGATTCGGGATTAGTAGTACATACACTGAATGTGGATCCCAAGGCCAAGCTAGTGGCCCAACTTGCCAAGATATTCCACACCAAGATAAAAGGACAGATAGTCAAAAAGGTACAAAAATTGCTAGCCGCAGGATTCGTTAAGCCTATTCAGCATCTGCACTAACTGTCCAACATAATGCCAGTAAAGAAGAAGAACGGGCAGATAAAATTTTGTGTAGATTTCAGAAATCTCAATAGGGCCTTCCCAAAAGACGAATTCCAAATGCCGAACATGGATTTATTGATAGATTTTGCGACAGGGAGCGCCATGTTTTCATTCATGGACGGATTCAGTAGGTACAATCAGATCAGAATGGCACCAAAGAATGCGGAGAAAACTGTTTTCAGGACGCCCATAAGCAACTTCTACTACACAGTGATGCCGTTTGGGTTGAAAAATGCAAGCGCAACTTATCAATGAACAATGACGGCTATATTTCATGACATGATGCATCAAGAACTAGAAGACTATGCAGATGACATAGTAGTAAAGTCAAAGAAGCAAGAAGAACACGTCCAAGTGTTAAAGAAGGTATTTGAAAGGTGTAGAACTTTCAAACTAAGGATGAACCCTCTCAAGTGCGCGTTCGGAGTATCCTCGGGGAAATTCTTTGGTTTCTTGGTTCACAGCAGAGGAATAGACGTGAACCTAGCCAAAGCTACAACCATAGTAACCATGAAACCTCTAGCCACAGTAAAGGAGTTGAAGAGTTTCTTGAGGAAGGTCTCATATATCCGAAGATTCATCCCTAGATTGGCATCAATTACTTTTGCTTTTGGCAAATTACTCAAGAAGGGGCAAAGCTTTGAGTGGGGAAAAGCACAGCAGGCGGCCTTCAAGAGGCTACAGCAGATTATAATGAACCTCCATACTGTGCAAGCCCCAATTCGTAAGAGGTCATTGTTACTCTACCTAGCCACCAACCAATATGCCATAGGTGCATTGATCGCTCAAGAGGATGGGAAAGGCATTGAGCAACCAATTTACTACATCAGCCGTACTCTAAAAGATACAGAAACTTGTTACCCAAAAGCAGAAATGGCATGTCTGGGTATTGTGTATGCCTCGCAAAGGCTACGCCATTATTTCTTAGCTTACGAGGTATGGCTGATGACTAAGTCTAACGCAATCAAAACTTTGTTGCGACAACCGATTCTCTCTAGCAGGATATCCCAGTGGTTGTTATAATTGTCATAATATAACCTGAAAGTAAGGACGCCCAAAGTAGTAAAGAGCCAAGCTATAGCAGATTTGTTGGCACAGTTTCCAAGAGAAGAAGAATTTTCGCTAGGTGATGAAGTCCCAGGAGAAGTAGCCATGACAGAAGAAGTCGGAGAGTAATGGGTAATGAAATTTGATGGACCTTCTACCACCCAATCAAGAGGAGTGGGAGTAGTTTTGTGTCATGAAGAAGACAAGGCTATATCACTAGCATTCAAATTAGAATTCCCCTATTCAAACAACAGGGCAAAATATGAAGCCTATCTAACCAGGCTAGCCACGGCCCTCGAAATGGGAGTCAAGCATTTAAGAGTAATTTGATAGAAAAGCCATTAAGCTCAAGCGGCAAGAATAATGGATCATAGGCCCATAAAATAAACAAATGGGACTTGAGGAAGCAAACGGGCCTAAAGGAGCTCGGAAAGAGAGAAGTGGTAAACTCATGGGCAGTATGTGATGCAGAAAAGTGAAAATGGGCTACAACAGGTCCAAAGTAATGCAAACAAAGAAAGTAAGGGGTTGATGAAAAATCCATAGGCCCCAAGGATGAAGGATAAAGTAATTGGACCAGAGAAGCTCGAAGGAGTTAGTAAAAACCCATGGGAACATAAAATTAGAAAGGGCCAAGGATGCCTAAGGAAAGTAAATGAGCTAAGGATGCCTAAGAGGAAATGGGACACAGAAGCCCATAAGTAATGTAAAAAAAAGCCCAATGACCATATTGAGTCATTGAGAGAAGAATAAGCAACAGGCACAAAAAAGCCTAACAGGCTTGGGTTTAATAACATCACAGCAGGAATGGCAGAATGGTGCAGTAAGAAATGTAAAGACTATAGAAAAGAATAAAAGAATGGGCTGAAGTAGGGAAAGCCCACAATCAAGTAAAACCCAACCCCCGAAAGGAGTGGGCCATAGAGAATGAGGAAGCAGAGAGTAGCTCACGCCATAAGAAGCCAAGGACGGGCGGCAGAATGTGCAAAGGAACCTCCAGACCACGGCGAACGCATGAGCAACAAGCAGATTTTGGACATACACAGAAGTAAAGCACATGCAAGGTCCAGACATCACCAGCCTGTACCCAACCAATACAGGAGGGGGTGGATCATGGATTAGAGGTAAGAGGGTATGGTCTGGCGGTGGGGAGAAGGGAAAACCTATTCTGGGGTTCTTGCTCAAGCTCTTTTAGGGAAAATGTCTTACTGGGATGACATACCACTCAAAAGAGACAAGGATTAGTTAGAACCACTAGGTGCATACCATTAGGAATAAGAAGAGAAAGAGCATCCACACCGTAGCAGGTAAGAATGCCACAACGAGCAAACAAACAAAAGAGTCTTCTTTGTCTGGTGATGGGGAATGGCACAGCCAGCACAGGTAAGTGGTACTGGCTAGGTGATTGACAAACTAGTGGTGGTCAACAAGGACACCCATACCAGACAAAGGTAATTAAAGGCTAAAATAGTAAAATCCGGTCACGACAGGCATTATATAAAGGGCCTTTGCTGTGCACAGCAGGAAGACGGGGGGAAATGACAAAGAGGAATAGTAACCTCTAGGAGAAAATTGCAACAAAGAAGCAAACACTAAGAAAAGAAGAGAGAAAAAGAAAAAGAATTAGAAATAAGGAAAGAAAAATATAAAGCATAGAATGGCAGGCATGCACCAATAGGTGATCCCCTCTTTCCCTCTAAAGCCTATGCTCTCTGTTAAAGGCAAAAGATTCTTCTGGGCTCAAGTCATTTAGGTCCGCTCCCTCAAAACAATTAATTTCTTCCTGAGGAGATTATTTGCATTGAGGAAATGGCCCCCTTCTTGACGTCGACCCTGTAACATGACCACGCATGGCAAACTAATATTTCTCTCTTTGATTCAATAAAGTTATTAATATTTTGTCCTCATTTATTTCTGCTACATCACGAAAAGAGAACTTTCTTGTCACTACCCTTTTATTTATTTCTGTCTAAGTAGCAAATAAATCTTTTTTTATATCTTTATTACATCTGTCTACCATAACTTTCCCATAGCAACTCCGCCTATCATGGGCCTGTGATCAAAGTCTTGGCAAACTAGGCATAGTTTGTGCACAAGCCGGACTAAGGTGGGTTACAATTAAACCGGTCCCAACTCCCTAATCCAAAACACTTAGGCTTTGCACGGCAGAAAGCAACCCAGTCCAACATTACAAAAAGGCCTACCACAATGGGTAAACAGCACCATTTCAAATTTGGAACGGTACTGTTCACAAATTGTAAAATTTTTATTGTTTTTTTTATTATACTCTATCTCCTCTCCTAACTTCTTGTTCACAAAAAGTACAATTTTTATTGTTTTGTATTGGGATGATTTTTAAGTAAATATTATTTTAATGTGTTGTATATTTTATTATAATGTATAGAATTGAATAATAGAACATGTGATGTATGGTGTATTGTAAAATGATGTGCTAAAATAAAAAAGTAGGTTTTTGATGTGTTAAATTGGCATACTTTTGCAACAACTGATGCTGATGCACTTACATTTATAAATACATAACAAATTCAATTATTTCTTGCACCTTCAATAATTTTCTGTAGAACATACTTTTTTTAGAAGTTCTGGAGTATTTGCAAATACCAATCCTAAAAGTACTTAGGCTTAGTTTGTTGTGTCCTAGAGACCATTGGTGTGTAACCCTTAGCAAAACTAATTGGAGTGGGGGAAAATCTAATCTTGACGAAAACATTTTATGTGCCTCAAAATCTTCATTTTATTCTTTCCTTCCCAACTATTCCCAACATGTATTATTATTGATAGTAATGGGGTGAACATACGGTATTCTATCTAAGAAAAAAGCTAGTATCACAAATAATTACATAATTTTTGTTACAACTTACCATATGACGAGTTGTGAATAGTGGAAGTGTAGACCCACCATTTTTTCTCCACAACTCATAGCTCACCAGATGGCGAGTTACGTAATTTTTCATGTTCCTAGCATTTATCTCTATCTATCTTTCAAACTGGCTATTTCTTGTAAGGTTTGTCTATTTGAAATTCTTACCAATTAAATTGCTATGCATTCTAATATAAATGATTAAGATATTCAAGACATGGAAGTTTTAATTGGTTTAGGTATGGAGCAATGACAGAATACGCCCATGTATTCATCGAGTCATCATGGGTGGAAATCAGGTGCGATATTCAATTGGGCTACCAACACACCAAAAGGGGTTGATGTGTGTTCCAAAGAGCTAGTCAATGAGGAACACCCGTTACAGTATAAGCCTTTGGATCATTTGGGATTCCTTAATTTCCATCATTCCAATGATTATGGGCCAAAAATGGACTCTCTCGTCAAAGCCTACTGTGGTGTGTGACCAATATATTTTGGGCTGAAGAATCTCGTCATTTAGGGTTTTTATTTGTGTGACAATAAAGCTGGGTCATAACCAAGAAGAACATGGATTACATGTATACTCTTTGACCCTCTCTCTTTTCTTTTCTTTTTCTTTTTTGGAGAAGGAAAGCATAGAAATTATTAAGAATAATGACAAACTCATGCGATGTATGAAAATATATAACTATTTTAAGATGTGATATAATATATAATTTAGTTTCTAAATTTTATTGTAGATAATTTGCTCTCCCTACAAATTAAACAATTTCTAAAAGTAATTTATATCTCTCTAGTTTTACAAATATATAATTTTATCATTTTTAGTGTTTTTGATTGATGTTATTCCTTTTTTAATTGGTTTATATTCTCCAAACTATTGTTATTATGCATTACATTTTCTTAATTTCTTTTGGTGCAGCTAAAATTTTTAAGTTTCAATTTTATTATTCAAATTTCTCATTCTCTTAAGGAAATTATCATGATAATTAAAACTTATCATATAACTACAATTGATATTACTCGATTCTCAAAAAAAACAATTGATATTACTCAAATAATTGATAATACTCTTAACCCAAATCTGTCTTTTCTCATTCTTAAGTAAGTGGACCAAAGTGGACCAAAGTTGATCAAATTGGACCAAACTAGACTGAATGCCATGAGAAAAAAGCCACATGACTGAATTTTAAGAGGAGAACCTAAGAAACAACAATACCTAAGTTTTGTCCATTAATAATAGTTACTCAAAAATTAGACATGGCAAATGTCAGGTTAATCGAGTTGCAGGCCAAAATGGACCATTTTAAACGAGCTAAAAACGGGTTGGGTCAATCGATTTACAGGTCAAGTCGAGTCAGGTTTACCCATATCTTCACTTTAAAAAAAAAAAATTAAAAAACAAATAAATGCCAAATTTATAGAGAGAATGTATCAAATCAATCATCGCACCTAATAGTCTGATATCCTTCTTCTTTTTTTTCAATAAGTGGGCACCTACTATTATTTGACTATTTGTTACTAACTTACAATTATACATGTGAAGGGAAAAAAATAAACATACCAAAAAACCATAAATCTTTCCATATTCTTGCAATTCTGACAATTTTGAGTATAACTAAAATTCTTTATAGTCATGATAACAAAATTTTCCATGTAATGTTGTTAATAACTTACAGCCAGAATACTTATAATTACAAATTTACAATTTTAGAGAGAGAGAGAGAGAGAGAGAGAGAGAGAGGAGTACAAAAAAGTATATATTTTAAATTGATACACTTCAGATTCAAAGCTCACTAATGATATCATTCTCATAAAAGAACCCAAAAAAAAAACTAAATGTCATGGACAATGTTAAGTTATCAACCTTTTTAAGTGCACAAATTCCTATTGCTATTATACTTTTGTTGTGTTTTGTGCTAACTTGGAATTAGACTTTGTGTTTGTAATTGTTAGTAACTTAGTCTTAGATTCTGGCTAGTTGGTACTTAGTATTTGTAGGGGCCTTTTTGTGTTGTGCGTTGGGCTGGGCTGCCTGCCGCGGTAGTAGGCCCGAGTATTCTGAGTAAGGAAGTTAAGACCGGTCCAACTGGAACTCAACTTAGGCCGGCTTGTGCGCAAACGTTGAGTCCAAGTCCAAGGGAAGATGCTGCGAAGTGGGCTTATCCTCTGTTTCTGCCACAGAAGACTTTTCTCCAGTTTCTGCCGCAGCCAGTTTTTGCTGCAAGATTGATATTTCTGCCACAGGTCCAACTTTTCTGCCGTAGAAGGAACTATTCTCCAGTTTCTGCCACAGGTCTAACTTTTCTGCTGTGCAGCAAGACTTTCTTTCGTGCAGTAAAACCGTTTGTCTTGCAATAAAACTTTCTACTATGCAGTGAAGCTGCCTGCTGTGTAATAAAGCTTTCTACTGTGCAGTAAAGCTTCCTGCCGTAAAGCCTTTTGCTGTGTAATAAAGCTGTCTGCTGTGCTTTAAGTCTGTCTGCGGTGCTTTAAAGCCTTCTGCAATGTGAATGACCACTCTTTGTTTTTACTGCAGAAAAAACTTTTCTACTTCCTGTACATTAACAAATCTAAAACCCAAAGAAAATACCCATCAAACAAGTGTTAGTTTAAATGGGTTAGCATATTCTCAAATATATACACATATTCATAAATAAAGATATATGTATATGTATACTTATGGCAGGATAATGATTAGCTTGTGTCAACAGTAAAATACGTAATAACAAATAAAGAGGAAAGCTTCAGCAGGAAATGTTTAGCTGGTAAAATAGTTAACACGGTAAACATAATAAAAAATGTATTATAGTAGAATAACAAGTACAGCAAGTAAAGACACCACAGCAGGACAACTGATACGGCAGACTTGATAAAAAAAAATGTGTTACAGCAGGATGATTAAATACAGCAAATATAAGTTATAATGAGAGAAATCAAATATATTTATAATCAAAATCAAGTATTAAATCTTCCTATAGGATAAGTAAACCAAAAAAGAAACCCAAACTCCAACTTGAACAACCTTTTCATAGGCTCCTGCCATAAAAGTTGTGCATTTTGGAGAATAGGCCTAAATGGCTACTAACTATTAATTTTGGAGACTTCAAAGAGTGGGTTTGCTAAGAGGGAGGGAAAAGATGGTCTATTGATGCATGCCCCTATTCCTACCGCATTTTCTCTCTTCTTTTTCTTTCTTTCTTTCTTTCTTTTTCTCCCCTCTGGGTGTTTTTCTTCTTCCCCTGTTTTTTACTCATTCCCCTGTTTTTTCCTTTCTCCGTCCTCCGTTTTTTTTCTGTCCCTTTTCTACCATGGTTACCTCCCTTTTATAGTGAGCTAATTCAATGGGATTTGTCCCTTTTACCCCTAGGGCTTCACCAACTGTTTTTGGTTTGTTATGGGCATCCTTTCAAGATTATCCATCCACCCATTGGTTGCCCCTGTCATTGCTCAGAATAGGTCAGCTGCACCATTACTTATTCCACGACAAAATTCCATTTTGTTTGTTCCTGCTGTATACCTCTACCTCTCTACCTAGCTCTATGGCATGCATCAGTGGTCTCAACCATTTATTATTTCTTTTGGGTAAGATACCATCCCAACAAGGTATATATCCCAAAAGAAGTTATGGCAGGAAACCAAATATAGACCCCCTTTTTCCCCCACCACCAAACCACGCCCTCTGAATCTCTTTGACCGTGGGCCCACCTCCCTTGTATTGGCTAGGTACAGGTTGGTGGTGTCCTGGCCCTTCTGTGCTTGCTCCATTATCTTTTGTTTTTGTCTCCCACGCCATTCCTGCCATAGCAGATTAGTTCTGTTATGTCTGCTGCGTGTTTTTGTCTTATTTCTTCACGCGTTTCCTGCTGCATTTGTCGTTTCCTTTAATTTGACTCTCTCTTCACGCAATTCCTGCTGCTAACACTTCTTGTCATTCCTTGTTTCTTTTCATCATGCTTCATTATATCAGTTTTCATGCCTATTTTCTTATACAAAAGGATTTGGGCCTTTATGGGCCAAATAATATTGACTGGACCAAAAGGGTATTGGGCCCAATTTATCTTCATCTGTCGAAGCCATCCTGCTAGAGAACTGTATTCTGCGGCAAATCTGTATTCTGCTGAAGAACTGTATTCCATGGCAGATCTGTATTCTGCGGCAGACTTGTATTTTGCAGCAGATTTGTATTTTGCAGCAGATGGCTTTCACTTGCACTTCTTTCTTTGCTCTTCGGTCTTCTTGGTGGGTCTTTGGGCCTTACTTCTTATTAGCCTTTCTTCCTTATGGGCCTTTGGGTACAGATTTACAAAAATGAGCATCAACAGTATTTAACTTAGTTAGTTTTAGTCTATTAGATAGTTAGTACTTAGTGGTGTAGACAGTATAGTAGACGTGTAGACGTAGTCTTGTAGATGTTTTAGTTTTGCCTTTTGCATTTTGCATTTTTTTTTTCCTTTCATTTAACTCTTTTTTTTTTTTTTAATAAATGGGGCACACAACATTGCATTATGCCTTTATGTCAATGCTATGCACCTAGTACCTTGCCATGTAGTTTAAATAATTTTTAGGGAAAAAAAGTTTAAAAATCAAGTTGGGTCACTGGTTAGTTGGGTCGGGTCGGCCTAAAAAAACAAGCGGGCCTCAGGTTGGCCTATTTTTTATTCAGGCCAAAAAATTTGGGTTCAAGCTAGGTAAAAATGGACAGTTCAAATATAGTCAGCAAATTTTGGCCTGTTTTGCCCTGTCTACAAAATAATCAATAATAACCCTAAGGAGCCCAAATTGTGAAGGGCTCCCAAATTTTCTCTAATTAGATTAGTTCTTTGATTCCCCAAAAAAATGGGTTAATTAAATGAATAAATTATAGCCAAAAAATAAGGAAAACAAACGTAGAGAAAAAATTTGGTGAAAGGAGGCTAATGAATTATACCCAAAATATAAAAAACAGAGAAGATAAATTCTTTTATGACCTAGAAGCTGAAATCTCTCTCCCTCTCTCTTTCTCTTACAACAAAACATTAAAAAAAAATAAAAACCACCAAAAATACGTTAATCTTGCTTGATTTCTTTTTCTTTTTCTTTTTTATCTTCGCCCTAACCCCCAAAATGCATAGAGCTGCCCCTGTCATTTGGGTTTCCCTTTTTTCTTTTTCTTTTTCTTTTTTTTTTATGGGCGAGATGTAAAAACATCGGTAGATTGAAATTATTAGTTCAAACACTCTACGGAAACAATAGAATAGATTCCCTTGGTTTTTGTATAATAAAAGAGAATTAAAGTTGTGACCAAAATCTTCCCAAGAAAGCATCTTCAAATTTTGTACTTTTGTTTCATGTTTCTGTTGGTATGTTACATATTAGGTGTTGAACTAGATGAAACGAGGATAGAAAACACTATTACTAGATGTTCCAAAATCTTTTCAATTAGTTTGAACATATATATATATATATTCTGTTGGTATGTTACATATTAGGTTTCAATTAGTTTTATGTTTCTGTTGGTATGTTACATATTAGGTGTTGAACTAGATGAAACGAGGATAGAAAACACTATCACTAGATGTTCCAAAATCTTTTCAATTAGTTTGAACATATATATATATATATATAAATGTTCAAACTAATTGAAAGTAACCCAAGAGTCTAGAAAGTAATCAAGTTGCAAGACTAGTCAACCTGAAACTCTCTGGTGGTGTTAATTAAAGTTTTAACTGTTGCAGGCTTAGCTATTTTCCATCATTGACTAAACAATTAATTGTTTGCCAAAGAAGGAGGCCGCTAGCTCTCTATATAAGGATGCAAAGAGTGATAGCATTGCAGTGCAGTATAAACAAAGGAAAAAGAAATTCACCCAGAGAGAGAAAGAGATGAATATTAGCTTGAGTTCCTTCTTAATTCATATAATAACAGTGTTTGCAATTCAAGAAGCTTGCCATGGAGAACCATTAATGAGGCAAGATTATTACAGGGAGTTTTGTCCTTATGTGAAGGACATCCGACATTGTCAAGGAGGTCACTTGGAAATATGTTGCACAGGATTTGACTTTGGCGGCCACATTTCTGAGGCTACATTTTCATGATTGTTTTGTTAGGGTAATTCATGCATGTCTTTCTATATATATATATATATATATTTATATATATCATACCCTACTATTAACTCATGATAACATTACACATGGATCTCTTCAATTTTTTCCTCCAATTATCACTATTCAATCCACTTAACGTAATCAAAAATGGAATATAATGTTTCGGATACACTCACAACATATGGGTCCAATCCACCTATAAGACCCACACACTGTAAGTGTGACGCTACTTGAATTTGTAACATTAGCTATTGCCTCCCTTTAAACTATCAGCATTTCATTTACTTTCAACTTTCTAATGTTTTGTTATTTTTGCAATGTTAGGAATACAACTTTTTTAACAGTCTATTTCACAATTTATTAAAGTGATAAGTTATTATTATTATAATATCACTTTTATATAGACTCATCACCAATATCATTTTTACTACATACTAATTATAACGTACCATCTCAAATTCTCAATTATTACTGTAAAGAAGGTTGTTAAAATTTTATGCCAATATCTGCTCTTTTATTACTTAATCCACTTTTCCTGTCAAGAAATCATCACATGTGATCGACATGCGAACAATAATTTGTAAAAAAAAAAATTAGAAAGTGATCTTGCAAATTTTCTTAATTAATTTGACAAAAGCCTATCGAATGTATATATATTTAACCTTGAAAGTCAAAATGTGTAGAATCCTTCCTATATATCACATTTATTTAAACCATGATACTTAATTTGATAGTATTCCTAAGCATATATGTCTTTTGAATTATATGTTAGGGTTGTGATGCCTCAGTATTGCTTGACTCTACAACACAAAATACGGCTGAAAATGATGCACTTCCAAATCAAACCCTGCAAAAAAAAGTATTCAACATGGTAGACGATATCAAAGCTGAAGTAGAGAAGAAATGCCTTGGAATTGTCTCATGTGCTGATATCGTAGCCTTAGCTGCTAGAGACTCAGTTTCATTCCAAGCCAGCCTTGGAAAATTATTTAGAAATCTGGATCAATATTTGGACGCAGTTCCATTTTTATTTATGTACAGCGAAATTATTAAGCTTAATAATTTAAAATATTTTATTTTAATCCAAGGACGAACCCAAGATTTCAAGCTAGGGGGACTGGAGTACGATTAAAAAACAAAAAAACAAAAAACTTCAAATAAGCATCTATATAGTATTAACAAACTATCAATCAAGATAAATACTCAGAATTATTGTTTTTTAATACATTTAGATGCAATCATTTATCAACAAAAACAAAAAACACAAAACACCATCATTTTTTAATACATTATAGTGCAATCATTTATGCAATCTCAATTTATAGATTTTACTAGTTTTCAATTTATAAATTTATCTAATTTAAAAATATTAGTTATAGCCACATGAGTTAGCAATATTGGATAATGGGCTGATAATCATGTAGGGGAGAGGCCCAACTATAAAAATGAAAAGATTATACCTAAAAAATAATATATATATATATATATAGGTCAAGCGGGGCCCGGCCCCTATGCCCATCCCATCCCTTAAGTCCATCCTTGCTTCAGTCCGTAATCTATATATCTATATATATATATATATATATATAACCGAAACCTTTGAAACTCTCACAGTTTTTCACGTAAGCATAATATTAAAAAAAATTAAAATTAAAATTAAAACCAGCACAAAAACGTAATAAACCCAAAAAAACGTCAATAAACCATCTCTTCCCTTCCACGATGCTTTTCCCGATGCTCTACCTTTCCCACCATCGCATCTAAATACCCAATAGACACCTTCTTCAGACCATCATTCTCCTTCCTCAAACCACCGACCACGGCATCGCATCGCATGTAAAGATCCACCATACCCACCATCGCATCTAAAGACCCAACAGACACCTTTTTCAAACCATCAATCTCCTTCCTCAGACCACCGATATCTCCTTCCTCAGACCTCCGATTTGCCTCAGACCATCTATCTCCTTCCTCAGACCACCAATATCTCCTTCCTCAAAGCACTGATTTGCCACAAACCACCCACATCCAACCACCGATTTGCCACAAACCACCCACATCCACCCTGTACAACCCAGAAACGGCATCCACTCTTCCTCAAAATAGAAACGAAGCCCCATTTGCCGTGGGTCGCATCCAGCCCATGGCCCATCAACTATGTCGGTCGGCAATACACCCAACCCAACCCGTCGAGACCGACCCAAAGGTAACTAATAAACAAATTTAATTAAAACACTAATATTATTTATTTTTTTGAATCCGAACTCTATCACTATTAGGACTTTAACTATTATCTTATAAATAGTTGATTCTTATTGGTCTTTTTTTTTTTTTTTTTTTCACAGCTTTTCAATTTTTAGGTTTATTCTTCTTGCCTTTCTCTTCGTTGTTTTCCTCCATTCAAATCAGGGTTAAGGTATGGTATTCGTTTGCCTTTGTGATAAGCTATGTACATGATTTTGCTTTCTACTCTATTTTAGTGTTCTCTCAATTTGAATTGTGAAGAACTCATGAAACTCAAATTTTAGTATAATTATATCAGTTTGTGCAAAAAAAATACAACTGGTAGGTTTATGTTTTGACTGTTTCAAGTTCAGACTTAGAATAGTTAGGATTTCTTAGCTTTTTCTGAATTTTAGTTTAGTTATATCAGTTTTAGTAGAATAAAAAGAAGGTTATGTTCCTAAACAATGCTATTTTATGCATAATTGTTAAAACCTAAAGAAATCAACTATGATCAATTTATAGTCCACAGGCGCTGGCCTCCTATTCCTTCAGTGGCAGACCACTGAACTTTACTTAAAAATCTTAAATTTTTAATATTGGGTTTTTGTTTTTGTTTTGAAAAATGGTGTTTTAGTTTGATTTTTTGATATGGTTTTGTGTTTTTGTGTGGATTTTTAAGATGGGAAGTTGGTGTATCAGACCTCAAAGAAGAGGGCAAGTGGACCCAAGTGCCCTGTCACTGGCAAGAGAATTCAAGGGGTATGTAGTATATATATTGTGTTTTGGCGTATTGGGTTTTTTGCTAAATCTGAAAACGTATCTTTGATTTATAGTTATATGCTATGTCAATTTGTGATTGTAATTTTGCTATTTGTGAATCTATAACTTGTGTTGTGGTGGATGATATAATATATGAGTGCAATGTTGTTATTATGGTCATGGTTTCTTTTCTGTATTGTTTGATTATAGGAACCTAATTTGTGGTAATGTGTTGGTGAGGGGTTTAGTAATTGATGTGAGAAAGACAGGAGTCCATGTTGGTGATAACAAGTCTCAATCTTGGAAATGTGTATGTATGTGGTTCCTATGCGAGGCATTAATATGCTCAGCGCATAGATTGTAATATTGATATTGTACTTTTACATTGCCTTTTACCAAAGGTCTTGGGGCTCAAATCTAACATTTATTTGAACTTCATTATTGATCAATCACTATCTGCGTGGTGTTATGATGGTTAATATATCTTGGAAACAAAATATATTTGTCATTAATGGCCCAAAATGAAACTCTTTATTGTAGGATATACCTGAAAATGCCTGAAGGTAAAGTCAAGAGAAAAATTTTTATGGTGCAACAATTGCAACAAAAAGGCATGTTTCCCAATTCCAAGATACACAAAATAAAAATGTTTACTTTTTATATTAAAATACACAATAACTAATATGATATTAACATTATATATGCCATTTCTTTTATCAGGTATAGAATTCAATTAAAGGTTGAAGATAGCTTAGGGTTGGCCACATTCATTTTATTTGATTTAGAAGCAGAAAAATTACTCAACATATCAGCAAAAGACCTTTTGAACAAATCTTTAGATTTGAGAATGTGGAAGATAAAATTAGTATTTAATATTTACTAAACTTTACCTGAATGTACAATTTGAAAAACGTTACTTTTGCTAGGAGCCCGATGAAGTTATCCTTCCTATGCAAATAGAAAATCTGAAAGGAAATCAATTTGTTTTCCAAATACAACTAAATGACTATAATCTCAAGTATGGATGCGATTTCTACACTATCAAGAAACTTTTTGACTCTTTTGAAGAGACTAACCAAGCAATTCAGCTTGATAAAATGACAGAAGTACGTATTCTTTAATTTAGCAAAATTACAAATATGATATTTAAGATGTATATGTTGTAATACATTCCTCAACCTGTTCTATTGCCAGGCTTACATCAGTGATACTTCAAATGAATGTAGCAACAACTTATCAACTGAAGAAGATGGTGATTGTACAAAATTTCAAAAACTTGATGTTCAAAGCAATGTGCAACTCACACCAACAGCTATACTCCAGGAAAACAAAAGGGCATATTCAGGAACTATTACAAAGCAACAAAGGAAGAAAATACAAAAAACACTTTAAAGATGTATTTCAATCTCTTAGATTTTCTATACACAATTTGGTTTTAATGGATTTGTGATTTTTGTACTAAAGACATATAGGAACAAAGGAAATTTTTTTGCCTTTATGCACAATCTGGTTTTAAATTAAAATAGAGAGGAATTAAACTCTTATATTTAGTTATTTGAGAATACAGCTTTACTTCAATGTTTTTTAAATATAATGAATACATTGAATATTTAGTAGAAGTCATGAAATAAATGAAATTGAAAAATAAAAAAAGCCATAGCAAAAATACATAGTACTGGGACATTTGCCCAATATGCGCAAATAAAAAACTTTTGGGAGGAGCTTCAACCTAAAACAGTTGCGGTTTTCAAAGATGATAAACTATTTTGTTATGTATTAAAAAGACCAGTGTACCCAGTTGGTCTAATAGTAACATAATCAGGTAACTCATCCAAGAATGGCTTGCTATTTGATTGGCTAAACAAGCATTTTGTGGTGTATGTGCCATCTTTTGTGACAGTAATGATATTTCATATCCTTCTATTATAGATATAATTTTTACTTATTTTTAATTAAAAAAATTAGTAGCATTCCCGTGCATCGCACGGGTTCTTTTGTAATACTTATTAAACCAAATGTAAGGGCATATTATGATTATTATAATATATTACTTCTTAATATTTGTATTTATCTCATATTTAATATTACTTCATAATATTACATATTTCATCTTATATTAGAGCCAATTTAGCTTGCAATAATTGAAATTAGAGAGATGTTTAAATCTAAACATGTTAACATTTTATTTAAAAACTAGCCCGTGCATCGCACGGGTTAGCGACTAGTTACTTTCAAAATAGTTTTTTTTTTTTTTTTTTTTTTATAAACTATTTTCAAAGTAGTTTCAAAACTGGCTCCATTGTCATTTTATATGGAAAATACTAATCATCACAAGAAAATTTTTATACCGCATCATCAAAGAGACTTCGATTTTATAAATTCTATGTAAGTATTTTTTATCCATCAAATTATAATAATAACTTATAAGGCCTCAAGTTAATGTTGAAGATCAAATATATTATAATTTAGCCACACCCAAACAAACAAACAAAAAAAGTAATAGAAAACTAGAATATCTATTTTTGTATAACTTTTATGAGATTCATATAGGTTTGATTTTTTAACATAAATAGTCTAGTTAAGTGCCATGTGTTTGAAAGAAATTTATGAGAATTTCAATCAACCTAGGCTTTAACATGAAAATGAACATCTTCATTTAAAATGGATTCATTTATGATTCGGATTAAAAAATTAAATATAAGTGTATAACATTATTTAAAATTTTGAATAACATGACAATCTATAAATTTTTAAGTTTAAGAAATAAATTCTAACTATTAAAATGGTCTCTCTCCTTTTCAAATGAAATATCATGTTCTGATGTTAACTTATTAATTAAAGCTGAAATATTAAATAGAGTTACCAAGTTTCATTTAGCCCAGCTACTCGGCTATTGACTATACCATTATTACTATAATATTTTTTATATTCTTCTTTTTTGTGCTTTTTTTTTTTTTTTTTCCCTCTCATCTTCCATCTTAATTTAGCCCAAAACTAAAAACTTATCTATTGTTAGGTGCACACACCATTGGAGTTTCTCATTGCCCTTCTTTCGGCAATAGACTATATAATTTTATGGAAAAAGGCTATGGTCAAGACCCTTCTCTAAATTCATCGTATGCCGATTACTTGAAAACTAAATGCAAGAATCTCTCAGACATCACAACTACAGTACCAATGGACCGTGCAAGCTCTGAATCTTTTGATACCCATTACTACAAAATCTTGCTAGAAAATGAAGGTCTTTTTTAATCTGATGCTACACTTTTAACTTCTAACTGACGATGGATCTTTAGAAGAAGTCAAAAAATTGCTTTCCTTCGAGTATTTCTTAGAGAATTTTGCTCACTCTATGAAGAAGATGGGAGAAATTCAAGTGCTTGTAAGAATTGAGAGACAGATAAGAAAAATTTGTAGGGTGGTGAACTGAATTCTTGAAAGTTGTATGATTTAATAATGTGAGAATGTGTTTTATTTATACGAAGATTTCTGTTTTTCATTTATCAAATTGTGATGAAGAATTTGTGATCTAGCTATTTGAGCACAACGTGAGGCTATAGATCAATGAGAGGCTATAGATTTGTGAGAATAATAATCAAGAGGCTCAATGTTTGCAAGTTTGATTTGAAAAATAATATTTTTCTTGTTCTTAAGAAAATGCTCTCTCTCTCTCTCTCTCTCTCTCTGTGCAAGAATATAATTTCATTTTATAAATTTTTGCAAAAATATTCATTTAAGTGTAAAATTCACTCATAATCAATAACATTAGATAGTTGTTATAAAAAAAAAAAAATCACATCAAATAGTTATGAATATAGGTATCTAACAGGCTATGGCATCTTAGAATTTTGAGAAGTGCTACGTCTATAAAATTTTCACAACAGTTCCATAACATATCCTAAATAATAACTAGTCTCAATTTGAAATTTTAAACCCACCAGTAACATTACTAATTTATCCACCAATAATTCCCAATGACAATATGTCATTTAAGATTTTTTGTAAAAACATTGTAGACATCATAGCATTTCTCTACAATTTTTCCTAAAAAAAAAAAATTTAATTTTATAAAAAAAACTGTTTATTTTCCGACCCAACATTATCGGCACCCTTGTGAATGATTCGCTTCTCTATAACGGTATAACTGCCCAAAAAATCATTAAATTCCTAAATTACCCTTATCGTTTAAAGCGTTCTCTTTGAACTTTTCCAATTACCATGCATTGGTTTTCTTCTCTATTTCTAACAGTTCCGATGGGAAAGAAAAAGAAAAAAGACGAAGTACCCGATAAGGTTTCTTAAATTATATTTATCATAATATCACCTCTTTTTTTTTTTTGGAATTTCTATTAAGAATCACAGTGCCAGAATTACATTTTCTTAATTATTTTTCAATGTTTTAGGTTGTTGTTGTCGAATACAAAGTGTCAATGTATTGTAATGCATGTGAAAGAACCGTTGCCAAAGCCATCTCCAAATGTAAAGGTACTCTTTTCTTCAAAACCCATAATTTTTTTTTTTTTTTTGTTTATGGTATTATTTATTTGTGTGTTTGTTAATTTTATATTTTTGTAAGGGGTGGAGAAATTTACGACAGACATGAAGAAACACAGGGTTGTGGTGACGGGTCGGATTGATCCACAAAAGGTTTTGAAGAAATTAAAGAAGAAAACAGGGAAGAAAGTAGAGATTATAATTAAGAAGGAAGATGTATCAAAAGAATCTAATGAGGGGGTTTCAAAACTTGATTCTAATCCACCAATTTTGTTTGATTGTTGCAAAGATGATGAATGGTTAATGATGTTTAGCGATGAAAACCCAAATGCATGTTCCATCATGTAGATCAGATATACATGTTTATTACAGGTGTATTGTTTTTTTTATATAGTATCACTTAATATACAATTTAAATATATTTTTTTATTCATTTTCTCATTAGAGTAATGTGAAAATAATGAACCAAAGATTTGATTTGTCTAGAATTTTTCCAGGATATGTACTCTCTTTTTGCTTTGCTTTCCACTTAATTTTGTTTTCTCTGTTGTGCACCCTATTCCATTTCTTTTTAGAATTATTCCATTAAAAAGGGTTATTTTTAATTAATGGCATTCTATGACTGTAATTAAAAATAATAATAAAAAAATATCCTGAAATTGTAGATTAAGTATTTTATTATTTTTTAAGGAGGGGATTCGATTTGAACCAAGTTCTCCAATAAAAAATTAGGTTATACCATAGAATTAGGAAAAAATTCTATATGCTTAATTTATAAAGTGATTTATGCCACATGTTATATTAGACAAAGTAGGCCATATGCAGTATGTGAAGTGGACAATAATTTTTTTTCTTTTATTATAATTTAATAGTCATAGTGGAGGTTGAGATTTGAAAACGGGTATCTTAATTAGAAACATAGAGAGGGTCAACTAGTTGAGTTAAAAAAAATTTAACAATTGATTCTTCAATCATACATTCCAATAAAAAATGCTAAAATAACTTCCAATTTTAAAATACTTATAAATTGTAATACACAGAAAATTCACTATATTTGCAAGACACCAGGCATAATTTATAATTTTAAAAAATGGAAAGTTTTCATAAAATCACTCAAAAAAATTTCTTGTACCATATTTAATTGAACTCATATTTTTTGTGAGCATCTTGCCTAACCCGCATCAACACTTTACTGATGTCAAATGCTAAGTAAACCACAAATCATCATTAGGCTTCTTTTGGTTATGGAAAAGTAAGGCAAGGAAAAGTCAATAATATCTTACTTAGGCTTTTTTCCAACCAAAATAAATAAATAAAAACATAGCCCAGATCGTTATGATATAAAAGTTAAGGACCAAATATTTAGTTTACCCTAATTTTTAATTAAACTATGCATTACATTGGAAATTGCAACTTAGGAATTTATTTTTTTTTATTTTTTATTTTTGGAAATGTTAACGGATGCCCTAAGGGCATTCGTTAGTGAACCATTTTAATTAGGAAAGTTTTTATGGAAAAAAAGAAAAAACAATTAATATTTTGACTTCTTAACTTTTTCTCAACAAAAAAAAAAATTAATGTTTTGACAATTTTTTCAATTTCCCATAAAAATTATATAAAAACTTTTCTAAAAATGGTTTATTAACAATTGTCCTAATAATACCCATTAACATGACCATTTATATATATATATATATATATATAGAAAACAGGACATTCTGTGACGGGGTTTAGGTGACGAATGTAGTTTTGTCACCATATGTCTTTGGCGACGAAATAGAGACATATTGTGACGAAAGGTTTTATCACTATAGCTCACTTTTGTTGTAGTGACATAATTTTGGACTTGAAACTTCCCACGTACTTTCCAATGGAGAAAGATGGAGAGAACCATATAGACCAATTCATAACCCTTTTTTTAAAACAATCCATAACCATTAGTATTAAGTAATTAAGAGGATTTATGAAATCTCGGGTTTAATCATTGCTTAAACTAAAAACTAATTGGTACCTTCGATGATAAAAAACAATCATCATGAGCGAATACCAGAAATTAAAATTATCCCAAAAATAAAATTAAGAGGCATATAATAAAATTTGTTCATGGCACGTGGTTACATGGCTGCAATAATTTATTTTGGAGAGGAGGTAGTGATAATTTAAAGGGCATATAATAAGAAGTAAATGAAATCACGTGAAAATGAAATCACGTGATCATGATCACATTTCAAATTTGTCTGAAAATTCTGAAGAGCTTTCCACGTTTGGAAATCGAGTTTCAGCCATCCTCATTGGTCTCTCTTTCTGTCACTCGAAAATCGAAATGGTGTTTTAACCAACATAAATTTGGGATTTTTGTATAAGACGCAATTGCTATGGATAATGTTCAATCTCCAAAACAGTGAGACTCAGTACTCACAAGAGGCCATATCTTTATTTTTTTGGCTTAATGTGGTAGCAAATCAATTGCTCGTGTTTGCCAACAAGATCTTCTTGCAAAATAGTTTTGGATTTTTGCTCCTTTTCTATTGACAATGTCAGTACTACTGGTATGAAGATTCTTCCACCTCATGAATTCCCTCAAGAAGCTAGAAAGTTTGATAGATAAAAGATGCTACTATTTGTCTCTTCTTCTTTTTTCTTTTCTTTGAGAAAGATCTCATATTTTAATTTTATAGAGTTGTTTCAACAAATTTTTTTCATTCAACCAAAAAACAAAAAAACTTGAACATGTGAATACATTATACAACAATCAATAATATTAAAGAATATAAATAAATTATGTAATATATATATATATATATAAATAAATTAAAAATAGCATCTTTTTATTTCATAATTATTGATGTACTAATACATTATAATTGGAATAACATCAATTCACATGGGTCTAATCCTAAATCAATTTTTATTAGCATTAGATAATCACAAATTCAAAATATATCATAATTAATTATCATGAAAAAAAAATCACAATTTATTATATCATTAATGTAAAAACGATTATAAAGAATTTTGTGTCCTAACTCCTCCAAGACCCTAATTCTAGAATAAATTCAACTCTCTATCTCATAATTAAGGCTATTATATAGGTATTAAAAAAAAGAAAAAAAGAAAAAAAAGGAGGCTAATATATCATATTAGCCTTGATTATGATATATCTATCATCATCACTCACATATCAGCCTTGATCATGATATATCTATCATCATCTCCCACTATTTTTGTTTTTATTATATCATCATCACTCACATATCAGCCATGATCATGATATATCTATCATCATCTCCCACTATTTTTATTTTTGTTTTTGTTTTTGTTTTTGTTTTGGATAAAATCATCTCCCACTCACTAATAAACACGTCGTTATTGGAATGGAAAAGGTCCACTAATTATGTGACACCTTATTTTGTTGGCACTTAGGCTTAAAGATTCATGACATGACAATTGACAATGGCCATTGTTTCAACTTTAAATTTCATAACCGTCCCTCCACTCTTTTGTTGCAAACTTGCGACATATGTGTGTGTATGTGTCAGTGAAAGGATATATCCATGCACGAATGAAATTTGACTTGCATCTAGCCGACCTGTCTTGAAATGACCTTTTACTGTGTAAGCAATAAGAAAACACTATCCTTCTATGTCCATATTCATCTAATCCCACCAAAATAGATGGTGGGGTTGGGAGACTCCATATATTGAATATTGTTGAGGATTATGAACCTTTCAAATCAAAAGTTGTTTTAAATTGAGAACATGTAGTTCCACAAATTTACCACACGTGGCAAATTTGTTAGGTGAATAAAAAATAAGCAACCGCGTTATGTCAAAGTTATGGCAAAAAGAAAATTGTAATTGTAAAAACTAACATTTAAATTTGGTCATATAAGTATATGTTTCAATGTGATTTTTTGCTAAAAGCTTTTCTTTTTAATTAAAAAATAATAATCAAAATGCTTATTTGTTTATTAGTTGAAAGTTGGTAAAAGGATAATTTAATGTCTACAAACAATGAAAGTTTAAAAATTGTATAATAAACAAATAAGCTAAAAACTTAAAAGAAAATGTTATTACCAAATAGACACTTATACAGGAATGTCAAGCTTCCATCTATAAAAATAAATAAATAAAAAGGCAACAACAACAGCCAGCCCCATAAAGCAGTCTTCACATATGGGATCCGCACATTTTTGAATCTCTCATGCTATGAGAAGATAGTCTTATGAAACCGACGGTCTTATGAAACCGCTACATGAGACACCTCCTTGCAAGGAATGCATTATAAAGTTTCCATTGATCATATAGTACCTCTTTACTCGTTGTTGGTTAAGAATCCCAACTCTCCCAGAATCATGTATAAGACTGTTGCCAATCTCTAAGCAGCAGAGGTATATGACAGTTACAAAACACCCCAATAGAACTAGTGCACAGAATGCACAAGCTCAAAGACTTAGCTAACTGTTTGACAAAGATTTCGAATGATTTTTTTCATGTCTTGTTCTAGGTGAGAATTGTCTAGAGCCTATAAGAGAAAATATACGCCTGTTATATTTGGTGAATACTTTTAAACTTTCTCTCTGTTTCACTCTAAGACTCTGGCTCTAAATAGAAACCAAATCTTATTAATGCAGTAAGAAAGAATACAAGAAAATAATACATCAACTATACTCTGATGCATGTATACAATAGTAGAGCTCTGTAACTAAGTAAGAAACTGAATCCTAACTAACTACCAGTTGCACAGTAGAAACGATTTTGTTAGTTTTTAGATCCCCGTAAACTAAATTGTTTAACCTAGTGATTTAGCCAAGTGATTACTTAAATAAAAAATTCAGTTCTAGATTAACACAATAAAAACATATCATATAAATAACGCAGAAATATAAAAAAATACAATAATATGATAAACAAAGAAAACCTAACTGGTAAAAAATCTAGAAATGATTTAACCTATCTATCCTCAAGATAAAACAGATCTACTATGAAATAATTGAAATTTGTACAATAGAACTTATACCACTAACATTCTATTGCTACCTCGAGTAAAAAACTTACTACCATGACCACATAATAGCTCCGAGTCCACGGACTACTTCTTTCCTTGATCTTTGCAACATAAACACCCATACTTGAGATAAAAAAAAAAAAAAAAAAAAACACAAACTATCTTGTTTGTGACTCCAAGACCACCCTTGAATGTTTAGATTATTAGCACCTTTGATGACTAAAGAAAGCAGCAACTTCTACAACATCAGATCTTAAGATTCTTCAAGGAATAACACCGATAGTAGATATGAGAGAGCTTTTGGGTACAAAACCCTAGATACAAAGGAGGCACACTCTTCTCTCTCTAAAAAACCTTATAAAAACATGCTTAGGGTTTCCTTTATATACTAATAATGTTTTACTTGAAACCCAATACGTTTAAGTAGAGTTTAGGCTGAAATAGAATTCTGCAGATACGAATTTCGATCAGTCAAGCTTGTTTTTCGATTGATCGAACCAGGTAGTTTTTGAAATCTTCCTTCTGCAACTTGTATATTCTTGAATCTTGACTTGTATTAGCTTAAGCATTGTCTAATAATACCTATAGACTCTAGGATCTATATCTAGACAAGTTTGTGTTCACGATTTACCAATTATTCTAAACTTTTAGAATCCAATAGATTTTACAGTTATGGCTAATTACAAATGGAATTAAAGCTTGATTAACATGCTCACAGATCCCATTGGCTCAATTAAGTTGATTACGGTTATCATGGGATTGCTAAATCAAAACGACTTCGTGTTGGAACTTTGGGGCATCTGCCGGTCATATGAGTCGCTTAAGCGACATTTACCTTGAATGTGAATGTATGGCAAGCAAATATTTGCAATCCACAATTATGAAGCAGTATTTATCAAGACTTTACTCTTTCAAAATTGACATGACTTTTACTATAGAACACAGAACTAGATTGCCAAACATTTTGTACCTAATTAATTAATTGACCATGCAAGAGGCTTCAATTAGCTATGTTTTACACCTTTGATGCTTTTCCAATTAGAGTACCCTGGTTGTTCATAACAAGTGGATGGTGTTATTTGATGTACTGGATTGGATAGGTCCAGTATAGGTTACATTTATAAGTTGACACTACTTCACAAAAAATGATAGAAGAAAGTTACATTACAGCTTTAATTTGTACATTGTTGGAAGTGTAAAACCAGGACCTCTTTTTAAGTTTTCTTTAAGACATTATCTCCAGTGCCTCTCTTGTTTGTCCAATTATATTGAACACTGTTGCTGCAATATGATATGGGGTAAGGCCCGCTTCAGTCAATTGATCCGCAGGTGATCCATGGTCAATGTACCGATCAGGCAGAACCAGAGGTCTCCACTGCAAAGGTGGCACAAAGTGAGTTACCATAAGCTGAGTTCACCACTAGTGTGTTCATAGAAATATCACACTTTAGTGTTTCAGTTCAATTACTAAAATTGCCAAAATTCTGCAACAATATTTAGATTCATACCTTTACTTCGCCATCAAGAAGGCCATCAAGGGCCAGGAACTGAGCAACATGAGACCCAAATCCCCCAATTGATCCTTCTTCAACTGTAATTAAGTACTCATGTGATTTTGCTAAGCTGCGAATAAGGGCACGATCCAATGGTTTGCAAAAGCGTGCGTCTGCAACTGTGACTCTTAAGTCACGGGATTCCACTAAAGATGCTGCAGCCAAACAGCTCTGAACTGCTGTTCCATAGCCCAAAAGTGCCACTCTTTCACCCTCTATCATTATCCTGCCTTTTCCAACCTGTAAGAAAATGACAATCCATTTCCAATTTGTTTAGAAGTACATTAAAATATTTCTTGACTATTGGGACAGATAGCAGACTCTCAGATGAAAGTTACCTCAAGGGGAATGCCTTTATTCCCAGGTGGTAGCTGAACACCAACCCCATTCCCTCTTGGGTATCGGAAACAACTGGGCCGGTCATCTATTGCAGCGGCAGTGGCAACCATGTGAAAGAGCTCTGCCTCATCAGAAGGAGCCATAACCACCATGTTGGGGAGGCAGGCCATAAAGGTGACATCAAAAGCCCCACAATGTGTGGGACCATCTGCTCCAACCAGTCCAGCTCTGTCCATTGCAAATCTCACCGGCAATTTCTGCAAATCCACATCATGTACTACCTGTGTATGAACCAATATCAGTAATATAATTAACATTACAGAATATCATTTTAGAAAGTTCTCAATTGAACAATGATAAGGAGAAAGTTAGAGAACCATTCGGACTTGCCTGGTCATAAGCCCTTTGCATGAAAGATGAATAAATTGCACAGAAAGGTTTAACACCTTCACAGGCCAGACCTGCAGCAAAAGTAACTGCATGTTGTTCTGCTATCCCAACATCAAAGCATCTTGTTGGGAAACGGCGTAGAAAGAGATTCAAGCCTGTTCCGCCTCCCATTGCAGCATGGATTGCAACAATATCTTTGTCAATTTCTGCTTCTGCAATCAAAGCCTCTGCAAAATATGTTGTGAAAGACTGTGTAGGTGCCTTGGTTTTGAATTGCGTTCCAGTTGCTGGATCAAATTTGGCCACTCCTGCAAAAGCAAGACCAAGTGTGTTCATCACTAGGCAAGAAAAAAGAAATATAACACACTCTTGTCTGACTATATACGTCATATATCTTTTACAAAGCAAATTAAGGAGGATGATTTTTCTTTGCATAGAATTTCAAACAAACAACATTGTTTTAATAGTCTTTTTAGATATAGTGAGACCTAATAGTGACAAGTTTGTGCCCTCAAATGCTAAGAGGATCCCAAGTAAAGAGAAAAACCAAGAAAAATAAAACCAAAATATATCAGTCCCATGTAAAGTCAAAATCCTCACCCAACCGCCTTTTACATTTTTTTTTTAAATCATTAAAAAAATTTAATTGTAATGGTTCTGTATTTACCATGATACTTGTCTGCTGCTTTCTCTGCATATGGGTATCCCCGGCCTTTCTCAGTAACAACATGGATCAGAACTGGACCCGTTGTTTTGGTACTTTTAACCTCTTTGAGAATGGAAGTAAGATCATCTATGTTGTGACCATCAACAGGACCTATATAATAGAGTCCAAGCTCTTCAAAAAGGGTTGATCCGGAACCACTGATCATCCCACGGGCATATTCATCAACTTTAGCAGCCAGTTCATGCATGGGACCACCAATTTGTTTAGTAACTCCCTGTAACAATCTCAGTCAGAATAAAAGTAATCCCAGTTTCAATTCCTTTGTAATCACTCAAGTTCATTGTTTCATACCTTGGCAACCTCTCTTAGTTCTCTGAGAGGCCTGTTAGATTGCAACCTACTGAGAGCACTGCTTAAAGCTCCTACAGGTGGTATTGGCCCATCTAGAGTAGCAGTAGGTAAAGAAACCTGTTTATTGTCATTAAGAATAACAATCATGTCCGAGTCAAGGTACCCAGCGTTGTTCATGGCTTCATATGCTTGCCCTGCAGTCATGGCACCATCACCTATAACAGCAACTACATTATTCCTCCTTCCTTTTAGATCCCTCCCCACAGCCATTCCTGTTTGCACAACAATATACCAAAGGTTAAAACCAAGAAGAGAATCAAACTTTATGCACTATGAATTTTAATTGAGATAGGGAGATCAGCAAGTCATTGATAGTCAATTGATTGTATTTCCAAAGAACAGTTAGCATGTTATATCATGAATAATCTGCATGATATACAACTTCTGAGTAATTTAAATCTATCAGCATCCCACACATAACCATATCAACAAATAATAGAGGAGGCCACTTTCTTTAACTTTGAAGAAACATAAATCTTTTGAGGATGGAGTAACCATGGAATTGTTGTCAAAATTGTATTATGTATCATTTTATGCTGTAAATGCAATTCTTAAAAGAGGTTTTAGTCTAATAATAAGATAAACAGCGGCATATACTGGAACATATTGAATTTAATGTGTCCTGAAACTGAAATTGAAGCATAACAGATAAGTACCCAGTCCAGCTGAGATGGTGGTAGAACTGTGACCGGTACCAAAGCAATCATATTCACTCTCTGAGCGCTTTGTGAACCCTGCTAACCCATTTGTCTGCCTGATAGTGTGCATCTTACCTCTTCTCCCAGTCAAGATCTTGTGTGGGTAAGACTGCAAAATCAGTAAAAGTAACAATCAAATTAAGAACAATTGTCCTATTGATATTTTCTTTTTTGAGCTAGATTAAACAAGTTTGAACATTAAAGCTTTATCAAAGGAGAACTTAAGGAAGGTGAGATTGGAACCTGATGACCAACATCCCATAATATCCTATCTTGAGGGGCATTAAAGACATAATGGAGAGCCACAGTGAGCTCAACAACACCAAGGCTTGAGCCAAGGTGACCTCCAGTTTTAGAAACATTAAAGATAACATCAGACCGCAGTTCATCTGAGAGTTGCTTCAGCTCCTGTATCAAGGTTTTGAATGATGTTATTACTAATTTTTTATAACTGTTATACAACCATGATAGGCTCCTCTTGAAATGAAATTGTAATAGCCATATATATGTTTGTAGTTTTGTACCTTCAGAGATAGATTTTTCATGTGAATTGGATAGTTTATGGTATCCAATAAAGGAGTTGGCGGCCTCTGTGAGTGATACTCATCTTTTTCTGAAAGTGATGCACAAACCCCACCTGGCCTTTTCCTGACCTGTATCTAATCAGAACAAAACACAACCATTTCTTTCAATAAGTTTATGCTGCTTTGGACATTTAAAATAGCAGAAATTTAAAAATCAAACCGAAAAAAGACACACACACACACACCTCACCCACAAAACATAATTCAAGTTCAACAAAAGTTTAGAATAAAAACAAGATAATAATTAAAGATAATGATAAAATGAAAAAGACCCAGTTTTCCTTTGTCAGTTCAGCCACATGGGTATTTCTTCATACATGTAATAAGTGTGTTTGTTTGATAAACAAACAACAAATATATATGAACATAACTCAAACCTGATTGAGCTTGTGCTGAAATTGGCACTGTAGATCTGTTCCCAAGGTAAAGTGAGATGAAAATGAAGCAACTTTTTGAGGATCTGAAGCAGCTGCCCTGCTCATATGGGCAGGAAAAGAAAATGCACAAAGAGCCATTGCTAACTGCTAACCAAGTAACAACAGCAATAACAAGGTACACAGAAGAAAACCCAATGAACTTAAGGACTAATACTTTAGCTCAAAGCATGAAGAACCCAGAAAAGAAAACAAGATAAGCAAGGATTGGTGCTACGGTTTCCCCACTAATAAATGCTGGTTGATAGTGGTGGTGGAGTTGAATACATAAGAAAGAGAATGTGTTTTTATTAAGTGCTGGAGAAAGAGTGTGTGGTCTGAAAGTAGCGGAAGTGAAAGACACTGCTTCAAACACCGAATTCTGGTCTGCCAAATCCTAACTGGTATAAACTTTCGTAACTTTTGCTCCTATATATATAGGAAAAATTGTGGGACCAGCGCCATTTCAAGGACCTCTATGGCTGGCCAAGTCTCATTGGACCACGTCACCAAAAATCACAAACAGATAGATTGAAAGATATGAAGGGTGGGGGTGGAGGTGGGGGTGGGGGAGATTGTAAATAGCAATGTTTCCGAGACAATAATTTTTGTAATGTTTTTCTATCATAGTTGAATTGACAAAATTTTAATGATTATTATTTTTATTCATAGTTAATATGACTTCTTCTTTTTTTTATTATCACTTTTTAGCTATTATAAAAAAATGTAAATTTTTTTTTGTCTTTATATGTATATGTTTGTAAAATGATTATTTTTTGTCTAATATTACTTTCCTTTTCATTTTTATTTTAAATTATTTAACTTTTAAATTTTTAAAAATAAATTAATTTTTTAACTTTTTGTTTCAAGTAAATAAGTTATCAAAAATAAACAATTCTCGAATATAATACATATAGTTGTATTACTTTATTTTGATGAGTAGTCCACCCATGGTAGATTTGACTTGCGTGTGTGTGTTGTTATTAAAGTGCCTAACAGAGTGGACATTGGCATTGCATGAGAGTTTGCGCTTCTTTCTTTTTTTAGTTCTATAGAATTTTTTTTAGGGGAAACATAATTCATTTAATTAAGAAAAACTAAAGATGTCCGTTTGAACAATAGAAATAAAAAGCGGTGAAATATCCTTCATTCATACAACAAAATTTAAAATATATAAAACATGTCGAGTCAAGTTATGAGCAATCTTATTACCTTCTCTCTTTATATGAGAATAACGTAATTTAGTAATGATGATACCAAAAATCATTAGTAAGTCGCACGGTTCTCACGTGCTCTAGACAAAACTTGTGAAACAGAAACAAAGAAGACCTTACAAAGAATACCGGTGTGGTACCGGCTAAATACCCTCCGAATATTAAATTCAAGAGAATTTCTACAATTCTAGAATGCCAGAGCTAGGAAAATTACGCATCCCTTGATTTGTGAGGGCTTTTGGGTTTTTATGGTACTGTTAAGCTAACTTTCGTTTCTTGCTAAACCATACCCTTGCAAGACCTTTCAGCGTAGTTGGGAAAGCTCGGCATATGATCTCGTCCGGAACACCTTGTAAGTGCATGAGGGTTTTGAACGACTCCAAGTAATCCAAGGGATCTTTAGACCCGTCATAGGCTTATATTTGCGGCATACAAAACTTTGGCAAAAAAGGGAACTTCTATCTAGTGGACCAGCTCGTCGAGGTCATTTGATACCCGTCCCTTAAGGGCTTTCATCATGAAATACATCATCTCCTTCATCATCTGCATCTCTGCAACTATTTGCGGTGGTGCCGTATCTGCGATGAACAGATGGCTGGTGTCTTGTCACTCTTGTCTGCTTAGGGCATTACTGCCCTCTGGTCCTTCTCGATCTCTTCTTTCAGCAGTGTGCTGAGGGCTGGTTCCTTTTTGCTCTTCTCCCTGATTATTAGGCCTAGCGTTCCTTTGGCACAGCTATTCTTCTAGGTCGTGGTTTTGCTTAGTGAGGCGTTCCACAGCCGCGACTAGGGTCTGCACCTGCCTTTCAAGAGCAATAGTGTGTGGTTCCTCTCCTTGATTGTTATTGGTTGCCATCGAGCGAGTACCGTACAACTCTTTGTCTGGGAAGTGGTAATATGGCCACTATCGTTCTTTCCCACATATGGCGCCAACTGATGATGCCAAAAATTACTAGTAAGTCGCATGATCCTCACGTGTTCTAGACAGAACCTGTGAAATAGAAACAAAGAAGACCTTACAAAGAGTACCAGTGTAGTACCAGCCAAATACCCTCCGAATGTTAAATTCGAGAGAATTTCTACAATTCTAGAATGCCCGAGCTGGGAAAATTACGCATCCCTTGATTTGTGAGGGCTTTTGGGTTTTTATAATGGTGTAGAGCTGACCTTCATTTCTTGGTGGAGAAGACATTTCCTTGTAGAGAAGATTGTCATTTATACTCGTGTTTTACGAGATCTTTTCCTTGTAAAGATTCCTCTGATTAGGGTTAGGCATAGAACACAAGATGTTTTCATGTATAGACATTCGTGGAGACCAAGCCAGGTCACGCTAGGACTGTCAATTTACTTGACCCGTCGGTCTTATGGTCCTTCGTTGCTTTGCTTCCCGTGAATGCAAGGCAGACGAGCCTCATCTTCGTCCACCTGGTAGGTGCCGTCGGCCTATCAAAGGTCCCCCGTCACCTTAAAGCTGACGACCATTTAAAAAAAAAAAAATAATAATAATAATAATAATAAATTATAAATTATAAATAAAAATAAAAAAGGTCTACCTTGTATGTTGAAAATGTCCCCATCAAGTAAAAAAATCTAGCACTAAAATGTACATTATCAGTAAGCAAACCATCAAAGGACAAAAACTTACTATCATCGACCAAAGCTATCATAAGACCACAATTAATTCCACCCTCAATTTTTCAATTATACAACATTCTAGTCTGTTTTACATGTAAAAAAAAAAAAAGGCGAAAATCACATTTTCGTCCCTACATTTTACGTGATTTCCACTTTGGTCCATAACTTTTTTTTCCACCGCTTTTAGTCCCTATCCTGAAAAACGCATCTTGTTTTTGTCCCTACCGTTACATCAGAGACGGAAATTGCACAGGTGGCAAACGCAAGCTGACGTGGCCATTAAAATAATAATAAAAAATGTTATTTGACATTAAAAAATGCCACATCAGCATTTAAATTAAAAAAATTAATTTATTAATTTTAACTAAATAAAAAAAATTAAAAACAGAAATAAAATTAAAAACAGAAAATGAGAAAACAACAAACCAAATTCACATTCTTTTCTTTTCGTTGATTTTTTGGAAGAACATGTTCATGTTCTTTGTGTTCTTTTCCAGAACATGATTTTACATGTTCTTCGCAATTTAATCCTTGTTTTATTTTCTTTTCTTTGTCTTTCTTGTTTTTTCTTTACAACCAAACACATTAAAATTCAAAACTTAGATAAAAAAATAATCAACATCAACAAATCTACAATTTGAAATTGAAACTAAAAACCTAACCCAGAAATTGAACCCATAATTTTGAACCCAGAAATTTGAACCCAACGCACACCAATCAAAATCAATAGATCTGCATCCTCTTTGTTCACAAAATCAACACCAATCTCCAAGTTGGAAACCCACTGATCCAAATTAGAAACACAAAATCAACTCCAACTTGGAAACACAAAATTCAGCGATCATCAAAACACCGAAACCCAGCAAATCAAACACTCAAAAAATGCAGAAATAACCTATAAACAGCTATCCACATTCCAGACCAACAACAAACCCAAAAACTTTAAAGAAACCAGCTGATCACAACCATCCACACCAACACCAAACCCATAAATTTCAAAGAAATCAGTCAACCACAGCTATCCATACCAAAAATAAACCCAAACCGATTCACAATCACCAACACCCACGATATCTTCCTTTCGCAACCGCTAACCACCACCACTACTAACAACCTTTGATTTATGACCACCACATCCACCACCAACGATCTGTGTTTCACAACACCCACAGCAACCTGTCCATAACTCACGAATCCAAATCAACATACTACCCAAACCAATCTAAAACCTGTGAATCTAGTCGCCGATCTCGCCGCTTCACTAATCCACAAAGCTCCATTTTTGAAGCAGACTCGAGCTTGAGACTCGATCTAGACCAAGCCCTATACCAGAGCACTCAATTGGCTGGGGAGAGAGAGAGATAAGGGGAGGGGAAGGGGAAGGGTCTCACCGGATCGGCGGCAGTGTGGACAGGGAAGGCTAGGTCGGCGGCGACATGGGCAGGGAGGTGTGGGTCGGCGGTGTGTTGGATCTATGTTAGGGTTAGCAACGTGATGGGCTGAGCGACGGTGGGATTGGCATGTGGTAGGTTGAGCGACGGCAGGATTGGCATGTGGTGGGCTGAGCGGCTGGATTGGCATGGAGTGAAAGAGATGAGAGTGAGAGGGTTAGAGAGGGAGTTAGAGAGGGTTAGGGCATTTGTGTTTCTAAGCCTTTTTTTTAAAATTTTTTTTTTTTAAGTTTTTGGTTTTAATTTTGTTTTTAATTTTTTTATTTAGTTAAAATTAATAAATTAATTTTTTAAAATTTAGATGCTGACGTGGCATTTTTTATTATTATTTTAATGGTCATGTCAGCTTCCGTTTACCACCTATGCAATTTCCGTCTCTGATGTAATGGTAGGGACAAAAACGAGATGCGTTTTCCAGGATAAAGACTAAAAGCGGTGAAAAAAAAAGTTATGAATCAAAGTGAAAATCGTGTGAAAATGTAGGAACTAAAATGTGGTTTTCACCACAAAAAAAAAAAAAAAAAAAAAAAAAAAAAAAAAAGGAAAAAAAAATTAATTAAAAGCAATAGCAACAGAGTCTTCAATCACATTTAGCAAGACATGGTTTGTGCTCTTTAATGTAAATGGTACCACTCACCTAGTAATAACAGCAATAACAAGTACACAGAAGAAAACCCAATGAACGTAATACTTTAGCTCAAAGCATGAAGAACCCAGAAAAGAAAACAAGATAAGCAAGGATTGGTGCTACTGTTTCCCCACTAATCAGTGCTGGTTGATAGTTGTGGTGGAGTTGAATAAATAAGAAAGAGAATGTGTTTTTATTAAGTACTGAAGAAAGAGTGTGTGGTCTGAAAGTAGCGGAAGTGAAAGAGACTGCTTCAAACACCGAATTCTGGCGTGCCAAATCCTAACTGGTACAAACTTTTTAACTTTTGCTCCTGTATATAGGAAAATAGATTGAAAGATATGAAAGGTTGGGGTAGGGGAGGAGAAATTATAACGTCCTTACGTGGATTACGTCACTTGTCTACCATTTTACTAAAAGACTTCTACATGTTTAAAATTACTGAGTTAGTAATTAATTTTTGTTTAAAAAAATTTTCTGACTCAGCAACTTTAAACAAGTGGGAGTCTTTCAGTGAAATAGCGAACTACGTCACTTATTTACCATGAAAACCTTATAATTTCTTGTTGGGGAGATTGTAAATAGCAATGTTTCTGGGACAATAATTTTTGTAATAATTTTTTATTATAGTTGAACTGACAAAATTTTAATGATTATTATTTTTATTCATAGTTAATACCACTTTTTAGCTATTATAAAAAAAATATATGTAAATTTTTTTTGTCTTTATATTTATATGTTTGAAAAATGATTATTTTTTGTCTCATATTACTTTCTGTTTCATTTCTATTTTAAATTATTTAACATTTAAATTTTTAAAAATAAACTAATTTTTTAACTTTTTGTTTCAAGTAAATAATTTATCAAAAATTAACGATTCTCGAATATAGTACATGTAGCTTGTATTACTTTATTTTGATGAGATAGTCCACCCCTTCAGGGCCAGCTCAATAGATGATACAATTGATGGAATCGCCTAAGGCCCCCACTTGTAAAAAAAGTTATATATATATATATATATATATTTTAATTAAAAAAATTTAAGCACTTTTATTGGTCAATAAAATGATTAAAAAGACCTCATTCTATCCTAAAATGTAAAAAATTAAAAAGGAAAAAAATAAAAATAGTCAAACTTCAGCTAACAAAATTAAATTTTAGAAGTCAAATTTATTAACTCATTCTTGAAATATGCTAAAATCAAAATTAATACCAAACAAACTCATTAATAATATAACGTAATTGTCTTAAAATATACTAAAATAGAGATTATAAATTTCAAAAACAAAATAAAAATCTCTTATCTCTCTATCTTACTTACCTTTCTTTTCTTCATCTTCATCTTGATTTTTTTTTTCATCTTCATCTTCATCTTGATCCTTGATATTTTTTCAGAAACTCTTCCCCTCTCTGTCTTTCCAAAAATGAAGCTCACAGTCTTTTATTTATTTAACTTAAATTATATATTTTTTTAGTTTGTTTCATTGAGGGGAGTCCCATCACGGGACACGTTTTTTTGCTAGCACCCTTTTCTGCTTAGGACACGTTTTTTGCTTTAAAACTTGGCTATAGGATGATAGTACAGGACCTGCTGGCCTGCTCACATGAGTGACATCTGCACTACACAGGCTACACAGTGCACAACTGTGCAGTGCAACCCACCGTTCCGTTATTACTTAACACGGTTTCTCACTTTTTTTTTTTTTTTTTATATGAACATGGATTCTTACTTTATCTATTATTATAAATTATTATAATAATTAATAATTTAATGTATATCATATCAACTTATCTGTATTATAGTGACACTAATTTATTAAACCATGTATTAAATTAATTTTTATTTGTGCAAGTTTAAACTTTAAAGTGGTCACGGCTTTAGAAAAATTGCAATAATCATATTCTATTGTTCTACTATGTCACAAGAAAGATTAAGTGAATTAGCTATATTATCAATTGAAGAAAAAAAAAATATTAGAGAAACTTAAATACAAAAACTTAATTAGTAATTTTGCATTTCAAAAAGCAAGAAAAATAGATTTTAAATAAAAAAATTTAATATATATATATATATTATTTGATTTATATTTAAATATAAAAATGCCTCACTTAAAATTTTCACCTAAGTCCTTCAAAATTGTTAAGCCGGCGCAGCACCCCTTTAAATAGTGGTAGATTTGACTTGCTGGTGTGTTATTATTTAACAAAGTGGACATTGGCATTGCATGAGAGTTTGTGCTTTTTTTTTCTTTTTTTCTTTTTTTTGAGAAATAATTACACCATGCTGCTAATCTCGCAGCTTGAACCCTTTCTCTTTTAAACTCCCAAGTATTTTGTGCACGGAAAGATGCCAATTCAACTACAAAGACTATAAAAAAAAATTTCTTGGAGAAACATAATTCATTTAATTAAGAAAAACTAGCAGTATCAACTTGGACAAAAATAAAAAAATGTGATAGAACATCCTTCATTCGCACAACAAAATTCAAAATACATAAAACATGTCGAGCCAAGTTATGAGCTACTTTATTAATTCCAATAAGCAAACCTTCGGAGGATAAAAACTTACTGTCATCGACCAAAGCTGTCACAAGAACACAATTAATTCCACCCCCAATTTTTCAATTATACAACATTCTAGTCCGTTTTACATGTAAAAAGCAAAAAGGAAAAAAAAATTAATTAAAAGCAATAGCAACAGAGTCTTCAATCACATTTTTTTTGAGTCTTCAATCACATTTAGCAAGACATTGTTTGTGCTCTTTAATGTAAATGGATGATGTTACCACTCACCATTTATTTCAATAAAAAAAATATTTAAAAAAAATAAAATAAAGACTTATAATTCGATTTTCCAGGGACCTTTATGGCTGGCCAATTCTCATAGGACCACGTCACCAGAAATCACAAACGGATAGATTGATATAGAAATATAGATATGTAATATCGATATGACACGATAATATTACACTTTTTCTTTTTCTTTTCTCTATTTCTCTTGGTGGAGAGAGAGAAAATGTCTATTTCTTCTTCTTCTTTTTTTTCTTTTTGTGTTCAATGTTAAAAATATGTTCCGGGTCGGAGTAAGGTTATTAACATAATAATTTTTGCAATATTTTTCAAAATAGTTGAACTTATGAGATTTTATTGGTTTTCACCTTAACACACTTCTCATACGACTTTTTAATTATTTATAACAATTTACCATCTTAACAGTCGTTAACTTTTTTATAAAACTTTTTGTTTATAAAACTTTTTGTGTCTTAAACATATTGTGTGGCTTGTGTTACTTAATTTTATGATCCACCCATGTAAAAAGAAGAGAATAACACTTTCATTTTTGTTTTTATTGGTTGGTTGGAATCAAGAGAGAAGGAATAGATTAGGCAGCAAATGGGTGTAAAAATGGAAAGGAGGGAGTGAGTGATGATTTGGGTTCCTACTTTTATTTTTTTATGAAGATATGGGTTCGTACTTTGTTTTCACCTTGAAGGCATGCATTGGTTTTTGGTTTTAATGAAACTATTTATTAGAATATGTTTTCTTCTCTGTTTGTGCTGGTTTATAAATACTAAATACAAAATGGGTAAGACTTGGTATAATATTTAGGTGTTGTTTATTAAGTTCCTCTCTTAAGATTTTGCTATGTAAATTTTTTCTTATGAGATGAAACCTCATTTTTTTAGTTAAGTATCTACATGGTAGAATCTTAAAAGAGCAATCTAAAGAACTGCACCTAAAGTATTGTACCTAAATTTTGTCCATACAAAATATGTCCCTAAGTCTCCCAAATTGAGAGTTAAAATTTAGAGAAGTTTTACACTATTACATCCATAATATTTTCACAACAAATCTTAAGTGGTAAGTTGTTACTGGTTCTAATTTGAACCCATCATTTAAATTACTTTTTTGTCCATTAATAGCAACCAATAACAACCTACCATTTAGAATTTGTTAGGAAAATGTTTTGAAAATATTATGAACAAAGCATTTCTCTAAGACTTAACCATAAGCTCTAATATTTGGGAGGTACCATTTATGTTACTAATTTATTACTCTTATTTTTTATTTATTTTGTTAATAATATTTTCAATTGTTTGAATACATAAATTTTTTCTAGCCTTTATATTTCTCTCTCATACATATTTAACTAGTCATTTTTTATGCATCAAACGTATGACTAAGAAAAATTTATAATCACCACCGCACACCCTTAGCATAATAGTTGCTCCACAAGTATTAGTTCTTATGGGTGGAGGAGCAAGGGTCGAGATTCAAGTTTCTAAGAAAGAACTTCATGCACATATATACTTAAATTAGGCTAGAATAGATTTCTATCTCAGATTTTTTTAAAAAAAATTATAATCCCCTAATAAACATGTAAATTCAAAAAAAAAACATTGAACTATTAAATATATTTATACTTATATTTATTATATAATGACATATAGACCAATGAATATAAAAACATATCACTTCTTTTGTACTTCCTTTACTAACCAAACAGAAAATATTAAATCTATCAAATATATTCATAAGGGCATAAATATCAAAAACAATTATTTACCTTTCTTTTGTTTTGCATATCAAAGAAGTAAAAAATGATTTCTCTTTTGATTTTTTTCTCTTTTTCTCTTTGCATCCAAAAACTTATTCCTTATTCAGGAATAAAGACTTCCTGAGTTGGATTTGAAATAAAATCACATTTAAAATTCTATATGTTTATCTTGTTATTTAAATTCTTTATATGTATTTAAAATTTTAACTGTAAACATGAGAAAGGTTTTACTCTAAACCTTCTTTAATTTTTTTGTCACTAAAATAAAAATCCAACTAGCCTCTAAGCACACGCCGCTCTTTCTTTATTTATATAAAATAATATATTTGTATTTTTTTAGAAATAGTTCCACTCCATTAATTAATGTTAATTTGCTCTTCTAGTCTTCTCCCATCTTTGTCCATAGCTTGTCTTCAACTTTTATATTATTCTTATCCATGCCCTTAAGGCCTTAATATTGGTGTAGAAGTTGCTTGATGGTTACATCATTACATTCTCAAGAACACCCTAAAACAAATAATAAAGATACATGAAAATTTGACTGAGCATATTGGATTATAAAACATAAATGCTACTTTTTCAATGAAGATAAAATTTTGTACAAATCTATAGGCCAAAAGAAAAATGTAAAGATTCAAATGTGGTAACAAAATTATTCAAAGGAAAAGGTAATAAATAAAAACAGAATTTATTAAGGCAAGAAGATAAAATACATGGCGATAGCAGGGGAGAAGCCAAGAAGATAAAACTATGTTCGATGGTTATGTGATTGAGTCAGTGGCGACGCCACGTTTGGTTCAGGGTGTTCCCAGGAACACCCTGACCTGAAAAAAAAAATTTTATATATAATAATTTAAAATTTTTTATTTATCTACCCTTAAAAAAAAGTTAGGAACACCCTCAAAAAAACTAGGAACACCCTCAAACTTTTTTTTATGCCAAACAAATTTTGAACTACAATCTAAAAAAAAAAATTGTAACAGAGAATCTGAAAAAAAACAAACAAACAAAAAATTTTGTAACAAAGAATATGTGAGAAAATGATTATGAAATAAGAAATATCTCTTAATTTGGGCGAGGAGCCGAACTAGGCTTTGGAGGAAACAGAGGAAGCGAGAAAACTGCAGCTCTGCCGCTGCTTCTTCTTCAGAGTGAGAGAATGAGATTTAAGCAATTTGCTTACATAAGGAAAGGAGAGGACAATCATTTTAAAATGTTTGGTACAAATGTGGGTGGATATCCTTTGGCCACGTTGAAGGCGAGGTGGGAGTGGAAGACAACTTTACTCTTTTTCTTTTCTTTTCTTTTATGAGAAATACGTCTGTGATTTTTTTTTTTTTTTTTTCATTTGCAAGGAATGCGTTTGTGATATGGCTTATGTGGGTTTGAGTGGTCAATCAAAGGCAAAGAATCTGAATTATTTGCACTTCATACACGGTAAGGTTATTGCAATATTCAAGACAAGCATAATATATTTTTATAATAAATACAATTTTTTTAGAAGAAATATTTAGATGTGAAATTATATTAACATGGATAAATATTTTTTAATTAAATAATAGTTTTGTTAAAATTACTGAAAATTATATATGATTATAAAACTTTAAAACCATAACTTTTTTTTTTTTTTTTTTGTAGTTTGTTTTGGTTAACTTCTTTTTCTTCCTCTAAAAAAATGATAATTTATTTTTCTTTTAATTTGAGTTAAATTTAACATGAAAATACTTCTAAAATTTTATATCTTTTTTTAGTAAATATCAGTAGCTATATTCTTATTTATTTAATTTTATTATTTTTTATAATTATTTATTTATTAATTAAATTATTTATAACGTCACCGGTTTGACCACCGGTCGAACTTCAGTCTGACTAGAAAACTGGTAACCAATTTCTCTTCCGGTTTTTTCACGGTACCAGTTTTTAAAACCGTGGTGAGGGGTGGATGGGAGCATGGGACTGGGGTGGGATATTTGAATTGGGGGAAGTAAATGCACATGTGGTGTATGCTAATGCAATTAATAAACAATAATTTAATTAACTAATAATTAATTAGGGAAGCAACTAATAAACAATAATTAATAATTCAATTAACCAATACATTATAGAAGACAAACAAATTAATAAAACAATTAAACAACAATAATTAATAATTTTATTAATATTTCAAATGAATTTATAGTTTATTGTTTATTCTTTTGCTAGAATTATGGACAAATATTTGATAAGAAAACCACGTACCTAAGGAACACCCTGAAAAAAAATTTCTGGAGTCGCCATTGGATTGAGTCCTCAAGAACACCCTACAACAAATAATTTATACATGAATTTGATTGAGCATACCTTACTATAAAACAAAAAAAAAAATGTTGCTTTATTAGACAAACTTTTGTAAAGATCAAAATGTGGCACAAAAAAATTCAGAGGAAAAGGTTATTAATGAAAACAGAATTTTAAACAGTCAAATATTAATACTCAGTAATCAGTAATCACCCTACACGAGTTTGGCATAGGTTAGACAAAGTATTTTTTTTCCTTAAGAAAAGGATATAATACGGATGCCCCAATTGGCATTGCTAATTTCTAAAATTACCTGAAATATTTTAGCATATGCTCTTTTATTGGACACTTGCATGTGCAAATTTGAAAATTAAATGCTTTTCACATGTGATGGTCAAAATTGGTAATCAGGCCTAAATAATCCACAAGTTTGCTTTGGTTTTGAGATATTAAGCTATTATTGATGCAAAATATGTGAAAGATGTTTGGTAAAAAGATTAAAGACTTGAGCCTTCCACCAATGTTGCAGCAGAACTATGGGCTTTGCGAGATGGAATAAATATGTGTATTGATTTAAATATTCCAACTGTGGAAATAGAGTTGGATGCAAAGCTTGTTATGGATCTTTTAAAGAAAGTAGATAGGAACTTGAATGGCAATGATGTTATTGTGGCAAACTGTAAAGAAGAACTCAAGAAAATTCTAAGATTCATAATCAAACACTTCTTTAGAAAAGCTAACCAATACGTTGATGCGTTTGCTAGAAAAGAAGCTTTACTTTTCCTAGACTTTATTGGTTAATGAAAATCCATTTCTACCCAAAAAAAAAAAAAAAAAGACTTGAGCCTAGAGCTATAAGCTATTGATTATGAAAAAAAAAATTTATGCTGTTATGAAAATTCAATAACAGATAACTTTTTTTTTTAACTCTTTTTATTTTATAGATACAATAAATTTTCAAGTACGACATATGCTGATAATGATTAACATCCACTTATTTATTTTTTGACACAATAATAAAGAACTTGCTAACCTCAAAGGTAAACCAAGTTAACCAACTACTGTTCTTTTGTTTTTTTCCCCTTTAAATAAGACTAGGCGTGAGGTTTTTTGTTTTTTTTTTTTTTTTTTCAATTTTTAGTGTGTGTTTGGCTCCAAATTAAAAGGCCAGTTTATTTTACTATTCAGCTTATTTTTGCTACTATTTATGGCCTTACTGCACTTTTTGGTACTATTTATGGGTCTTACTATACTATTTTAACTAACTTTTATCTTTATTTATGGTACTTTTAGTCAAAAAATTTCAATTTCAGTAAAATAAACTAATCTATACAGACCATTAAAGAATCTTCTTTCATTTCATTGAGATGGACCACCCTTAAGTCGGCCTAGATCTAAGTCTTAAACAAAGGACAATGATTCACATGCAATAGTTTTAGCTTTTTAAAATAAAATAAAATAAAATATTTTTGTTGTTAACTATTTTAACTAATAAAGTCAATGTGACTTCTAATGGGTTCAATTAATAAAGTATTTCGTCATTAAATAAGGAATCTAAATTTATATTCTTCATCAAAATTATATAATCTCTTAACATGATAATAAAAGACAATAAATCCTATTATAAATATCTCACCCTTTATGCGTCACTAAAATGTAAAACGCACCCTCTATATATATTTCACTAAAATTCATTCCAATCCTCTAACTTTTCTTTTGTTCATTTCAATCTTTTAACTTTCAAATTTATTTAATTAAGGCTTTTTTATCAACTTTTGTTATGCGTTGTGGTTAATTTTTCAATTTTTTAAATTTTTCTTCAAATTTTTTAAATTAAAAAAATTCAATTAATGATTGAAAATTATTTTCTAGATTTGTTTTTTCAAAAAAATTTAATAAAAGTATATGGAAATATTTTAATTTAATAAATCTAAAACTTAAAAAACTAAAATGAACGAAAGTAAAGTTATATGACTGAAATAAATTCCGAAGAAACTTAGAGAAAGGGTTTTACATTTTAGCCTAATAATAAAAAATTAAAATCTCTTAGTTTATATTAAATATTTAGTATTTACAGTAAAGTTTGACTTCCCCGAGCCTAGGAACACACCATGAAGGATTAAATTATATTAGTTTCATGCATGCGCTATGCATTATGCATGCATGCTAACAGATTTTAATATTTTTTGTTCACAATAAACAATTATTTGGAACTTGGAAGTAAAATAGTTTTGAATGATTTGTTAGTTATAACTATGGATAAAATGAGGGGCAAAGAGTTAGATATATTTAAGATATTTTTTCAATTTAACTATTTTATCTTCTTTTTTTTTTATATAATTCTATTCCATTTTGTCCTTTAATCATTTGTGAAAATAGTTTTTTCTCCTTAATTCTATTTTTTGGAAAATTAATATGAACTAAACAATAAGGATAAGGGTCATTTTGTAAATAGTGGAAGAAGACACCAAAGAGCCATATTCCCTTTTTTTTCCCAGTCAAACCTTTATGAGTTACATTTATAGATAATTATGCTTATTTTTAAATGTGTACGGGCCTACGTGAAGGATTATACATATGTAGAGGTTTAAAAACTAGCAAAGGGGTCTCACCATCATACCATGAAAGCAATTTGTAATTTTCACATTAAAAGAGGGATTTCAATTTGCAGTGGTTGGTCTTCGTAGTACTGAAATTTGACAAATAAAATAGTCATGCAAGCAATAAAGAGGAATATTTTACTTTTTTATATATATATATATATATATATTGGTGTCGTATCTTGTCTAGTTAGTTTCATTCCCATCCCACATAAGAGTGAAAACCATATACAAATAATAATAATAATAATCTCTTCCATACAGGAACGAAAACTAGGATTTTATCTTTAGGAAGGTCAAATTATAAACATTTTTTTTTCTTAAATGTAAACTGTGGGGCCCAAGGATTTGGCTACCCCGGCCCACTCCATATCGGGCCCAAGGCCCATGCCGAGGAAAGTACATAATCCGAGGATGAGTGGGAGAAGCCCAAGCCATCAAGGAATTACGCCGAGAATGACCACGTCCTCAGCAGGCCGACATTAAAGAAAGGAAGCTGTCATCCACCCATTAATTGTACGCAACTACACTCTGGCCACATTAATGGTGAATTGACCAGCGAACAGTGATGCCTTTGTTACTTCAACTAACAGAAAGCCAGCAAAGGCGACTGATGAGACGAGCCCTCAGACACAAGTTCAGATGACCGACAAATGGACGGTCGAGATCGACTAAACAAGACTATATAGTAGAGTGTACCCCCAAGGGTTCAAGTGTTTTTTTGGGGGGGTGAGGAGGTCAAGGGGTTTTCTGGGTGTCCAATGACCACCCTTGTATTCGTTAGTTCTAAGGGAAGGGCTCCTCGAACTAGGCCGAGGACGAACTTTCCCTTAAAATGCTTAGCCAAATCTCAGTTATTGATCCTGTAAACCCTCGCCGACCGTTGTGTCTTTCGTTAACTCCTAGTTCTTCTATCCACTCTCTACAAATCTATTGTATCGGGACGTTTCACTCACCGGCATGGGATTAAGGTGTCAAGCCTTACACTACAAAGCAAGCACTTGGTGGGGTGAAAATCCTAAACCCCCGCGTCGCATGGGAAAAAGGCCAGTCCCTACATAAACTATATTTATATAGTATTAACAAAATATCAACTAGGAAAATGCTAAATCTACAATTAATTATACTTAAAACTTACAAACTAATGTAATAATGAATTGTACGTAATTAGTGCTACATCAATAATATAATAAATAAATTCCTTAATTACCTTTTTTTTTGTGTTTTAAAGATTGATATATACTCTTTCCATCTCAATTTGTTTATTCTATTTCAAAAATTAACTTTTTAAAAGAACATTATTTATTGTCTAGTCTGAATAAAAATGTATTAGTTTTCAAAATTACCCTTAATTAAATTTATCAAAAATGATTTTGGAAATAAAATAGGAGCATAATAGGAATATTAGTAAATTAATGGTTTTTAATTTTAAAAACATGACAATATTTTAGGACGTCCCAAAATGAAATAAAAGACAAACAAATTAGAATGAAAAGAGTACGTTTGTAAAGCTTCTATAGTAAAATATACTAGTTGTGTCATCATTCTAATTAAATAATCAATTAAATAAAAGATACAAAATAATTGTTTTTATATTATTTTCATTCTTCTGTTTAAAAATCTATGTATAATTATGATTATTTTTAAATATGAGCGATGCCTACGTAAAGGATTACATATGTAGAGGGTTAAAAACTAATAATGGATCTCATACCATGAAAAAAAATTGTAATTCATGTAAGCATTAATATAGAAGAATATTTTACTTGAATGTACCAAATACTTTCTCCACGAGTAATGTTCACCCTCATATACAAGAGTGTGGAATAATCCACTATAAAGACTTAACATATAATGATCTTATCCATAACACAAAAGAACCCTGTAGACAATATTTGCCGACACATATTTGGGACAGAAATAAGTTTAAACCATCCAAACATGTCCCTTACATGATACATCTACATCTAGTAATTTACTAAGACATGCATGGTTTTGTATTACTGCATTTTTCAATATATATGTCCTTATACACTTCTGAATTCATATTTATGGTGATTGTATTGATAGACACATTCAACACGTACATAACCAAAGGTCTTACTTTGCCTCAGGTGGCCTGCACTGACTTGGGTTTGAATTTTTAAATCATTGTGAGGACTCAATTAATTTTAGTTGAAAATATAGGCTCATACCGTTATACGTGACTGTCATGAAAGGAAAACTGAGCCGGTTTGATTTTTGGTATATGGGATATATATATATATATATATATATATATATGAATCTATGATTGGCCTGAATCATGTTTTTAGGTTTTTAGTCTTTAGTCATACAAATGAAACTGATTGAAGTGAACACAACAACTCGAAAACAGGAGAAATCTAAACAGTTTAGGGGCGGCGCCCCCTTATGGCCAGGGTGGTCCCAGGATGACCCTGACCTGAAAAAAAAAATATATATATATATATATAATTTAAAATTTTATATTTATTTATCTTTAAAAAAAAATTTGGAATTACTCTGAATTTTTTTTATGTCAATAAAATTAAATTTTGGTCTATAATTTGATCAATTTAACAATATATTGGGGTCTTTTAAGAAAAAAGGAAAAACTCAAAAAAAAAAAAATTGAACTAAAATCTATAAAAAATATATATATATATAATAAAACTACTACCGGTTGGGCAGTGACTTGATTCCTTCAACTAAGCACACTTCCCAATATAACACAATTTTCAACCTTTTATTATTTTTTATTACAATATTATTTTTCCTCATCAGACATATATTACTTTTCATTTTTAATTATTTTTTCTTATTTATTCTTAATCACACACGTCTTCTATTTTCTCGATTTTTACACTTCATACTTTTAAATTTTATCACATCTTAATCTACACTTTTGTATCTACGTTTTGCCTTCCTCCTTATTCGTAACTTATGTGTCCTCTACGAGTAACTCTTCTCAAGTTGAGTCTCAAATTTCTTAATACAATTTTTTTTTAGCTGTACAGGTACCTTTGTTCATTTCTTTTCTTTTCATTTTTTTTCCTTTTGAGGTTTTTTGGTTTACAGAATGCAAATTTGTTTTGGTTTTAAGAACATTTTTTTTTTTTTAAGGACAAATTTCACACCGACCAAATCTTGAATTTCAGCCGGTATTTATCAAAACACCTAAAATAGATCAGAATGAGCCAAAATTTTCTCCGAAGTGGAATAGGGTGGGTTACTGTTCTGGTTTGTTTACCGATATGGTATTTTCCGGCTGGAACAGAATGGAATTAATAACATTGAATCAAACCTAATTACCTAAAGGCTAAAAAGAAATAAAATGGTATAATTTATGCTTGCTAAAGAACACCCTGAACAAAATTCTTGAAGTCGTCACTGTGTAAGGTTTTAGATTAATTTCATCCAATAAAAACTAATGAATACTCAAGTCGTACATGATGATCCCAATGTTCTTTGTCACCATTCTAACAATTAATAAAACCATCACACAAAGTCGTGACTAATTAATACTATACCTTCAATAATTCACAAAGTAGGGCAAAGTTGTTGATAAATATTGCATGTGGGAGTAGTAATTGAAGAGAACGATTGAATAGTTGAATGTAAAGAGCTCCTAGGGGGTATTTAATTCTCCGGCCGTAATGTTACATTATACTGTAATATTACATTATTGTAATTTCAAAACGAAAATACAACACTACACTATTTAGAAAAGTTATGAGATTAAAGTGATTTGATATGTTTTGTAATTTTAAATTATGATAATGTTAGAAAAAATAAAATAAACCAAATACTTTAATGTCACATTATTGTAATGTGCAACATATCAAGAGCACATTACAGTGAACCAAACGTCCTCTCAATAAGTTCAGTGAGAAAAAATCAGCATTAAGTCTGAGTTTTAGTACGTGAACACAAAAGCTTGAACTAGGATTGCTGCTGCGATAGCAACAGATTTTGAGACCTTCAAACACAAACGTACTCTCAATAAGTTCAGTAGGAAAAAATCAGCATTAAGTCTGAGTTTTAGTATGTGAACACAAAAGCTTGAACTAGGATTGCTGCTGCGATAGCAACAGATTTTGAGACCTTCAAACACAAACGTACTCTCAATAAGTTCAGTAGGAAAAAATCAGCATTAAGTCTGAGTTTTAGTATGTGAACACAAAAGCTTGAACTAGGATTGCTGCTGCGATAGCAACAGATTTTGAGACCTTCAAACACGAACGGCACTATTACATCAATTCAAGCTGGACTCCTCAAATTTGTATACAGAATCTGCAGACTTCGGTTGTTAACTACGACTCTTCCATGCAAATGATGTTTACAACATCATCCATTGAAAATTTTTCCAGGAACTCGAAGCCTTTTCTAACATTGTATCCGACTCGGATAATCCGAGTTATGCTTTATCTTTTCCAATATAATGAAGAGAGAGAGTGTGTGTGTGTGTAAGGAACTAATGTGATTCAACCTTAGCGTCCTAAATCTACAAAGAAAAGTCCTTAATGGTTACAATCTTTGATTATATGCTCTATATGTTTTACAATGAATCCATTGAAGGTTTACAATGTTTGCACTGCAATTTAGATTATGATTATTTTGCTTTCACTCCAAGTAAGATTAGATACAATAAACCCAGACTAAATTTGTATAACAGAGTTATGCCTTGAATAAGATTAGACCTTGATATCTTTAACAGATTAATAAAAATTATTTATAATTTTGATTGTCTTATGTGAAATTCAAATGAGCTTTAAAATGAAGCTCAAAGGATGATTGTCTTATGTGGTGTGCGAGGGAAGTGGGGCATAATCAAATTTCAATGTATAGTCGAAGTCTTGGGTTCAATTAAACTGTTTTCCAGGAATCTAGCCGAAGTTATCCTCCTTTTTCTTTTTGTTTTTTCAAAAAGCATTCCTAGAAAAGAACTGGTAACTAGTACTGTAACATTTTACCCTCTTTACATTAACTGTAATCGGATATTAAAAATCTAATTAGTAATTAGCAAAGGATTAAAATGTTACATGGTTTGCTTGTAATATCCTCATGGAATCACCAGTGGTCTACTGTTTTGCCTAGAGTTCTTTGCACAATTTCCAGCGGCCCAAACCATCCTCACCTTCTCCGTTGTAAAAGTGGCATTAACATGGTCACACCCAACAATAGTGAAATTTGTAAAGAGCAAATTGGGCACAAAGAGAGTGAGGAAGATTGTAAAAATGCATAGTAGTGAAAGGGTGTCATTGAAATACTAATATCCATTGTAAATCAACTTAATTCCTTATTTCCTGACCGATTTTGAATGGAATTCATATTTGTCCTTAATTCTCCCTCATTTCTACAAAATGAAATTGAACACTGTTGGCTTCTTCTTTTTTTAATATTATTTATTTATGGAAATTGGCTTTCAGTTCCAAGCAAAAGTCAAAGAACAAACTCACTTATTTTGAGTGGATCATTGTTGTGGATGCAAATGTCGAATTAATAGTTTATTTGCTCACACTGTCAGTTAACAATCTTGTGATGTAACCTCTTCTCAATTGTTACAAGAGCCTCTTGAGGACCTTCCCCAACTTAGCTATTGAGCATATTTTTTGGGAAGCCAACTAATGTGAAATGCCTTAGCTAAATTAGGTGCTACATAGTCTGCTAACTATGTCGAATTTGATAAACCCACCATTTGTGGTGGAAATTTTGCGGGCTTTTGAGAAAGCTGAGCTATTTTGTAATAGAATGATTTGCATCCAAGATTGTTAACATCGAGATCTTAGATAAAATCGTGCGAGGTAGATGAGATCGTAAATCGTAGAATCGGATCGTGGATCGTAAAATCCTACATTATTTGATAAAAAAACAAAAAATACACATTAGTATGTTAAATAATCACATAAATTATACATTCATTGATATAATTATCATACATCAGTACATTCATTTGTAAGCTTCATTTAAAGAGACCAAAAACCTCAAAATGTGACACTCTATTGGGATATTTTTTATTTGGGTCTAACTAACACTCTCTCTACATTAGAGTGAAAAAAAAAAAAAAAAAACTTGATCTATTAGGATTTTATTTTTTATTTATGTCCAACTGAGCATTCTGTCAAGTTAAAAAAGATTACAAGAAACTAAAGTTGATTGGGATCGTCAGAATTGTACCGATCCTGAATGATCGCAAAGATCTTTAAAAAATCCGGATCATTTTGGTCAGATGAGATTATAAAATCGTAGGATCTAGATCAGAATTTTGACAACCATGTTTGCATCTAATATATTATGTCAGCTTTGGTACCCAAAAAACAAAATAAAAAATTGGTCTCCCTACCCTTTTCGTTTTTCGTTTTTGGATCTAATGGAGGCTATTTCAAGGCTCTCATGCTACCTGAATAAGAGGTAACCACAAATATACTTTCTTCCAACCCTTAATCCCTTATCCCTGAGAGGACAAGATTTAAAACCCCCAATAAGAATTTGATCCCAACTCTTTAAGACAGTCAAAAGTCCATTTAAGACGACTCTTTTTGGATCCAACCCAACCCATAAAGCCACAAAAAACTAACTGGAGATGCTGGGTTAGTTCAGGCCGGGTCAAGTTAGTCGGGTTGGGAGTTGAATATACATAGCCCTAACAAAAACAAATTGTCTAAAGAATGTAATTGTAACACAAGTCCAACATGCGAGAATTCACAAAGTAACATAGTGCACCCTTGTGAACACAGAAGCAGCTCACCTATGTTATAAGTATAAACCACAACGTATTCAGTTAGTTAGCAATTAAATTCATGGCGATCATCACTATTTAAAACCAAGGACTGTCTTTGAAATCACCATCAAAAGATTACACAAATGACATTGAGAGAGGAAGAGAGGGGTTTGAGGGAACATATACTGCAGATTAGCATCAACAACAACAATTGTCATACTTATTTAGCCCACGTTAATTCACGTATTGTCTACCCAAAAATAAGTAAAAATAAAAACAAAAAAGAAAGATTGGTCCAACATAGTATATGAAAATGCATACACCTGCCACACGAGGGGCCTCTCACTTCATTTTTGCTTCCTTAAACAGAACATGACGATTCACTCGAGGGTCATATTTCCGAAACTCCAGCTTCTCAGTCATCTTAGTTGGCTTCCTCTTAACGTAAAAGAACCCAGTCCCAGCAGTTGAGACAAGACGGATGAAGGTTGCCGCAGCCTTCTTCTTGTTACCCATTTCTAACTACACTAGAGAAAACCAACGAAATAAGTATCAGAAAATACATATTCATAAGAGGTAACAACAACAACGAAAAAGCCTTAGTCCCAAATTTTGGGATTGGCTATGGATCCTCGATAAGATTAGTTAGGGTCAACCACATGTATTCTTTTTCCCCTTTCTATTCTATCCAAAGTCATAGCCTCTATTACTTCCTTAATTGACATGTTATTTTTAACTACTACTACTTATGTAGGTCCAACTCCCATGTATCTATGTAAAATATGTAATCATTACATGCAAATTACTATTTCACCACACCTGGTTTTGACATATAAGTTTAACAAAATATTCCTGCTCCCAAAACTTTGTCCACTCTAACAAAAAGCTCAATGGAACACATTGTGCAAACAAAACCATTTTAAACTTCATAAAGTTAACAATTTTTTTAGGTCTAGAATCATTAATAATAATAAAAAAGCTTTGAAACATAGGTTTGATAAGTGATGCAGAAAGAGAGAAAATCTTCCCAAAAAAAAAACAAAATTAAAGATATGCTCCAAAAGCAAGAAATTCAATAGGAAGTCAAAGATATAGGCATGTGACCAACAAAGCTCTCTTCACCAATAAGATTCAGTTCACTTCTCTTTTTTCTAAGCATCATCATGTTTGTGTTTTGGATCAGTGGACTGTGAGAAAACTTAAAGAAATTGAAGGAAATCAGCCGATGAGATTTCTAGTACTGCTTGTAAATTTGTAGAGAAGAAAAAAGAAGCAAGAACCATATAGGAAACAATAAAAATAGAGATAAACGCTTAGAGCAGAATTTTTCTTTTTTAAAAGTCTTCTTTGATGAGTTTTGGAGGTTTGCTTGAGAATAGTACTCCACAGCAAACCGAAGAACTAGAAAAATCACTTTGAGTGGGTCAGCATTATTAAAACAAATTTCATCTCTTTTTTTCATGAAATCATAAGAAGAACCATTTAAAAAAAACCCTTTTACTATTGTATAAATCAATACCATAACCTTCAAATCAGATTTCGCACAGTTCAGCAAGTCAAAATCTAAGGCTTAATTCAACATCCTACAAGAATTTGATTATCCCGCGTTGCATTTTAGGTAGAACTAGGCAGAATATAGACCCTTTCCGATTGACCAACACCCAAATTAGCGATTTTAAAGATGATAAAAGGAAATTTCAAACATTATGCTTCTTTTTTTATTAATTACTCTCATTTTGCTAGTAATCCTTTTAGAGAAATGATAGTTTATCTCTAAATAACAACAATAACCAAGCGTTAGTCCCAAACTTTGGAGTCGGCTACGGATTCTCAACAATCTAATCAGGATCAGCCACATATATTCTTTTTCGCCATTCTATTCCATCCATAATTGACGCATCCTTTTTATTTTTAGGTCCTCATTTTCCTTTTCATTTTTCTTAATAAGCACTCCTAATTCAATAATAAGAAAACGAACAACATGAGCAAAAATCATGATCACCGCACCATCAAAACAAAATAAACACTCAGCAAAAATCTCGATTAACAAACAATGGAACTCAATCTGAATTCAAAATATGAATAGATAATTTCCACTTGACACTCCCAATTCAAGTTGCTGAAAACAGTAGAAGCAGCAGCAGCAGAAGCAGAAGCAAAAGCAGATTTTTACATTACTTAATAAATCAATCAAAACTCAGTTGAACTTAGGGGATCCAAAAAGGCAATAACTTGATTAACAGTTGAATCACAAAGTGAAATTCATCAAAAAAAAAAAAAAAATTTTTATAGCTTGAATTTAGGAGCTTCAATCTGCACAAATTTTTTTCAATTTTCATATATATTCAAAAAGCAAAAACTTTACAACGACGACAAAAAAAAAATGAAGAGAGAATGAGAAATTTCGTAACCGTACCTTTTAAATCTTCGTGAAATTTTGAAAACCCAGCAAAAACCCTAGTGAGAGAAATTAGGCTGCTAGAGCTAAATATTCCACTCAGCCATTTTTAAAAAAAATAAATAAATAAAACAAAAAGAACTAAAAATGGTGAAATGACAAAAAATGACCTCAAGAGTTGAGCTGATTACCCAAAGTGCCCCTAAAGCTCATTCATTTTTGTATCATAGTCCAAGGTGTTTGGTTTCTCAAAGTGAAAACTGGATCAGTTTTTGAGTGAAAGAAGTCGGTACCCCTAATTCTTCGCTTTTTTTTATTGAAATTTTTTTTTAATTTTTTAGTGGTTTATAAGCTCACAAGTTCATTTCTTCTTTTCTTTTTGGTTAAATTTGTGATTTTGGAATAGGGCGAGAGAAATTGGAATTGGAATTGGGATTTGGGGATTTTGGTATGGCGAGTGTGAGTCCGAGTAGCGCGGCGGATCCGAGCGGGGAGCCGATCCCGACGTCGGCGGTGCTGATGGCGGCGTCGAGGCACATAGGGTTGAGATGCGAAGCTGAGAACTTGGAGTTCCTCAGGTGCAAGAAGAAGGATCCTAACCCTGAGAAATGCCTCGACAAAGGCCAACAAGTCACTCGCTGCGTTCTTGGCCTGTACGTCTCTCTCTCTCTCTCTCTCTCTCTCTCTCTCTCATTTCCTTTTATTCTTCTTATTTCATTTCAATTTATGCTATTTTGTTGCTTTGTTTTTGTGCTGAGACTGAGAGAAATGTTGAAGAAGATGAAGAAATTAATATGAGTAATTGAATGAGTGTTGGAATTTTTTTTTTTTTTTTTTTTTTGGGGTTTTTGGAGCTAGACTGTACTTGGAGGATAACAATGTGGGTAAAATTGACTTGATTTTGAAGCACCGTTTGTTTCGGCAATAATGTTTTGTAGAAAATGAGTCATTTTTTAACAAGTATTTTCCATCAAACTTGATAGTAGCCTTAAATAAGTAGAAAAACAATCTCCGAACTCCCCTTATTTAGCTAAATGTGAGATAGAGTTAGTTTTTCTTTGACTCATTTTTCCTGATGCTATCAAATACTAGAAAACGCGAAAACTATCTTTACACCAAGTTTTCCATTGTTTGTATCAAAACAAACAGTGCGTCAAGTCGAGGTACGCAATTAACTTGATTTGAGGTGGACTTGACTTGATTTTGAAATTTGAGCAACTTTGATTTTGTGTTAAAATTGAAGGACGGAATAAAGTGAGAAAATGTGCTAGCATTACTGAGTATAAAAAGCTAAAGTGTCAATGAGCTCTACCTCAAATGATATCTCCTTTGCTTGTAAGGTCTATGAAACCAAAGACCTTACCATCCACCTTGTGAAGTTTCTTTGAACCCTTTTTTTATTCTTTCATCTATCTTTGGTGTCCTTGGTTTTTAAAAATATTATATCTATCTATCAATAAAATAATAATAATAATAATAATATATAGAGGTGGAGACAGAGTTTTCAGTCTCTAAATCTTATTCTAAAGTTTTTTTTTTTAATTGTTTGTATTTCCTTTTGAATTAAAGTTCTTTGGTCTATATTGTTAACAACATCCCAATGCAAACCATTCATTATTAAATGAGTGGTTTTGGTTTTGTTATGCCTTCAGCCTTTATTCAAAACAGTGTCTAACACTAAGTTTGGCATCCATATAAGCCATTGATAACGTGGTGAGAGATAAACTGCAATTCAATTTGAATGTATATTTTTCTCTTATGGTTGGAAACAAGAAAAGGCAAGGGAAGGTATCATTATATGATCGTTTGACTTCTATTGTTTGTGATTCCTTGTGTTTTGTTGTGTGCAAGTATGCAACCCTTAACTTAGTGTCTCTTTAACTACATCCATGAAGGAAGAACGTTATGTTGGTATGCAGGATTTATCTTGGGTATGAGTCAAATTTTACAATGTTTCTTCTTGAATAATATGATTAAATGATAAGGCTGTCTCTCTTTTTGGTGTCCTGAGACTAAATATCCTTAGGAATTGCATAAACATTTTGCACGTAGCTTCCCTCTGCTAAATTTGACAGCAGATAATCCCCTATAGACCCTGCACAAGGTGAATTTTCAATCTATATTGATATTCAGAACTTATTGTTGTTTAACCTCATGTTTCAATTCTATCTTCTTCTTCTTTTTTCTCCTCAACATTTAATCTTTGATCTTCAACCTTTTTCCATGTACTATCAATCATATAATGCATAGCATTGTAGGCAGAGTTCTTTCTTAACATCATATTCTTCTGGAAAACCTCCACACCTATTGGGGGGGATAACATTTTAGGGAGACTCCAATTGAGTAGTTAATGTAATATATAGGGTCACCACTTTACCCAAAAACTTAAAGACTGGTTTTGGGTCCAATTATGTTATATTAACAACTCGTTCTTCTCAATAGTATCCAATGTGGGACTTCACTACTCTACTAACCACACTATTTACACGTGAATATTCTAACACCCAAAATAAACTCTAGAATATCATTGTTTGTTAGTTTTTGGGATGGGGATTTTGTAATGTTGAAATCTTTAACAACCAATATTTTGAATGAGAAACCCGGATAACATATTTGCAATAGCTGTGTTATCAGTAATAAAACATCATAATCTATACTATGACCAAGTAGAACTTGATCATGATGACATGACTTGATTAAGGTCAGCTGCCCTGCTTTTCTGAATAAATAGCTGTGGCTTTACTTTGCAACCACATGCCCATGCTTTTGATTCAGTTAATGCTTCTTGTAGCTCATTGTTGGAAATTCTTGTGGCTTGAAATGAAATTGTCCAATGGTCACTACTTACTGAGGAATTATTTTTGTTATCCTCTTCTTTTCAAATAATTGAACTTTCTGGGCTGCAGAGTTCTAAATCTCATTTAGTGAAACTTAAAATCAGGCTCTCTTATCTTAGGTTGTTATGTCTAAAACTTGATAGAGATGTGTCCACATTGAGTTGTACTGAAAATCATCCAAAAAGCTCATTGGATTTTTCTATGACTAATCTTATGAAATCTAAGTTGAAGCAACAGAAATCAGAGAGTCAAATTACTCAGATAATTACACTGCTCTGTGGTTTCCTCTATGCCCTCAAGGAGGCATAATCCCCCTGCCCCCACCCTCAACCCCTTTGCAAATTGCAATAGTATGTTGAAACTATAGATGATATTTCTTGAATTAATAATCTTCAAGTTTCTTTTTAAGCTGACTAGTATGTTTAAATTATTCCCATTCATTAGAACATGACATTGGACAACTCAACTGTTCAAATAAGCCTCCGTTAAGCCTTGTAGGATATGCTTTCAGGTGTAATTTTATTGGCAAGCAACTACTTGTTAGTTTTTTTGGACATTCATTTTCATGTACTCCATATAATTCACACAAATTACATAATTCATTCTTGAGGCCACATAATTTTTTTATGGTTCTGTTATAATTTATGGAACTTTGTGTAGTATTCTATCAAACTATTTGCGTGGAACTTTTTAAGATTTTGCATCAAACATGCACATTGGTATGCTTGTTGCATTTTTAATGACGGGATTGTTGGCCCTTGCAGGCTGAAAGATCTTCACCAGAGGTGCACAAAAGAGATGGATGGTTATGTTGGATGTTTGTACTACTATACAAATGAGTTTGATTTATGTCGCAAAGAGCAGCAAGAATTTGAGAAAGCATGCCCTTTGGAATGAGAAAATAAGCCTAATCCCATGCGCACAATAATATAGGCATATTGCATTGAGCAAGTGCTGTTGCTGCACACAGTTTTAATGGAACTTGTCTGTCGACATGGATATTTGTCACCCATTTTGTATGTTCAGTATTCAGATTTTTCATTGGAAATGTTTCCAAATCTCGACAATGTTGCCCTCCTTTCAAGCATAATTATCGATGACTACTTTTCAAGAATTTAATCATTGATGCCCCTTTCTTTTTATGCATCTGGTAAGCATATTTTATTGGTATTGTGCTTGAGAATGGCTTACAAGGACTGGAGCACCAGAACTGCGTCAGAATGTAGCCTAATGCCTACAGTTTCACAATATTAAGATCTTTTTCTTTTTTTTTTCTTTTTTTTGATTGGAAGTCTGCAATATCATTAAACTTGGGTAAGACCCAGAGAAATTACATCAGAATGAACTTCAGATACAATAAAAGGGGGAGTGTCCTCCACCCAAATAATACAATCTTCAATGTCCTTGGCATGTCTAGCTATTAAATGAGCTGCTTTGTTACAATCCCTTAATGCAAAACGCGCTTTCCAGGATCTGAAATTTGGCAGCCATGCCTTAGCCCCGAGATGATTTGTTGGATTGACAAAGGGGCAGGTTGCTCTATAGACAGAGCATGAATGACCACCTGCGAATCCCCTTCAATAATGACTTCTCTAAGTCCCGTCTCCCATGCAAAAATTAAACGACACTCCGCTGCCTTGGCTTCAGCTTCTAAAGCTCCCAAAGGGAAGCGAATCCTCTTCAACAGTGCTCCCATAATCTCTCCTTTATCATTTTGAACTATTACTCCCAGTCCACAGTGCCCTACGTCCTTGAACATTGCTCCATCTATGTTTATCTTGTACCACCCGTGGGGTGGAGGCATCCACAGCTCCTGTGTAGATTCACGCCTTAGGACCTTGATGGCTGTTGCTTGTCTGAATTCCTCCATGTACCTGCAAGCATTTGTGATTATTACCGTTGCTGTTTTAGAGGAACCACCGTGTCTGACATCATTTCTATTCTTCCAAATGCCCCATGCCGCAACTATAAGGACTTCCAAATCGGCATTTTGGTGTCGCTCTCTAAACAACCAGAGTAAGTCACAGAAGTCTTTTGGTTCCCAGGTGGTGTTAGGTGGCTTGACACCGAGGATTGTCCACACTGCCATGGCCAGGCCGCACCCCCAGAAAACATGACCCGATGTCTCTATGGCTTCGCACATGTCGCATTCTACGTCAACTTGCACATGGCGGTCTCTAAGGTGAGTCTTGGTGGGAAGAATATTTTTGCTTACCCGCCATGCAAAGTTTTGTAGTTTGCATGGGCATTTAAGGTTCCAAATGGTCTTCCAAAGGCCTGCCATTGCTATACTGTCCGAGCTTTGGCCTCTGTCTTCGCTTTCCTGGAGCTGTTAAGCAACTCAGTATACACTACAGACGGAGAACAAGCCATTTGCAATGGCAGACCAAACTTGTTTGTCTTCAATGGGGAAGGAGCTAAGGGGGATGCTGAGTGACAGGACTAACTAGTTCGTCTATCACGGACGAGTCCATCGATGAGGACGAACTCAACCTCAGGCTAGGTAAGACGATTATGTGCATTACTGACGAAGATATCCAAGCTATTCAATGCAGGTAATCAAACCCGAAGCAGTTACAAGGACAACTGTACAATCCGTTAGAGGACATTGATGACACATCATACAACCCCAGACGTTACGGAAAGGATCATTAAGACCTCCATAACTGCTCCAACAACTAGAGGCCATAGGAACATATATAAATCCCACACATTGCCGAGAATGAGGTACACACACATACCGGAGAAACAAGAGATTTTCTTTCATTCTGTTTATTCTACATTGCTTTACTTTGAAAAGAGTTTTTGTATACTGACTTTGGCATCGGAGGCGTTGTGGCAGGCACCACACCGGTGACCATCTTTGAAGGCTGAAGAATCGTCTCTGTCTGGCGAACGTGACTGACGAGCTTACACTCCATCAGTTTAGCGCCGTCTGTGGGAACGACATTTTCATGTTCAAACTCGAGATAGTAGTTTCCGATCAATTATCTTTCTCAGATGGAGTCCAATCAAGATTCTGCAGCCTTAGCTCAACAAATTCAAGCTCTTGCAGCCACAGTGGAAGAATTGACTAGGCAGAACCAGGAGATGAAGCTACGGCTTCAACAAGACGAGAATCGGTCCAAGGGAAATCAGGAAGACGAAGGGGATAGTCATAGAAGAAGTAACCCACGAAGGCCCACCACTCCAATCGAGCAGAACTCAGACATGCTAAAGGAGATGAGGAGGGAAATGGACGAGCTTAGGAACGCCATCAAGGAGAAAACAGAGCGGAGTGTGGATCGAATGGTTCGAGTGACAGATTCACCGTTCACAACAGCAGTCCTCGATTGTCCAGTACCGTCAAAATTTCGGCTACCTCAGCTCGAACCTTTCGATGGGTTGAAGGATCCTCAAGATCACCTAAATACCTTCAAAACAACCCTGGGATTTCAGCAGCCCCCAGATGAGATATTGTGTCGTTCCTTCCCAACTACACTCAGGGGAGCTGCCCGAGAATGGTTCACAAAGTTGCCAACATTGTCCATCGACACATTCGAGCAGTTGAGCAGCGCCTTCCTGCGTCATTTTATTGGAGGACAACGACCAAAGAGAACCGCGGACCACTTGCTCACCATCAGGCAAGGAGAAAAGGAAACTTTGAGGTCGTCTGTAAAACGTTTCACAAGGGAAACGCTGGAGGTAGACGAAGCTAACGATAAGGTGCAGCTAACGACCTTCAAGGCAGGGTTGAGGTCTAGAGAGCTCGTTACCTCACTCGCGAAGAATCCCCCAAAGACGATGGCTGAAATGCTCCTTAAGGCGCAGAAGTACATGAACGTTGAGGATGCACTAGCTGCTATTAAGGACGGAGATAGACCCGGGGACAGAGGAAGAAGAGAAGACGACCGTAGAGGACAAAAAAGAGACCGACCGGATCGTCGAACCAGTGACGGGGTCAAAAGGAAAGATGATAAAAATTCACGAACGGTAAAATTCACTCCTCTCATTATGCCTGTTGACAAAATTTTAACGCAGATCAAAGACGAGCACTACCTTAAGTGGCCACGACCATTGCACTCGTCTCCTAACGTCCGCGACAAGAGTAAGTACTGCCGATTTCATAAAGATCATGGCCACTACACAGAAGATTGTAGGGATCTCAAAGAGCAAATAGAAGAACTGATACGGAGGGGGAAGCTGCAGAAATTCGTGAAGAAGGGAGAGCACTATAAATTTCGAGATGAAAACAAAGGCCAACATGAGTCCTCGTCAAGGAACGACGCCCGTCAACCCCAACCTCCTCAAAATGTGATCGGGGAGATACAGACAATAGCAGGGGGGCCTACCACCGGGGGCTCATTCAAGTCACTCAAGAAAACACACCAGCGTCAAGTGAATAGTGTCCATATGACGCCCCTGCCAAAATACAGACGAACTGATCTGGATATGACCTTCAACGAGAGTGACGCTAGAGGAGTGAAACAGCCATACAATGACCCCTTGGTCATAATGCTCACCATAGAGGGGTTCAACACCAAAAGGATCCTCATGGACAATGGTAGCTCTGCCGATATCATCTACTTTCCTGCATTCCAACAGTTAAAGCTGGATCCCAAAAGACTTCGTCCGTTCGATTCCCCCCTCGTCAGTTTCAGCGGTGACAGGGTATATCCCAAAGGCATAGTGACGCTGACAATAACGATGGGAACGGACCCGAGACAGCTGACTCGTCAGATAGACTTTTTAGTAGTAGACTGTCCCTCGTCCTATGATGTCATCTTCGAAAGGCCAGCGCTCAACAAGTGGAAGGCGTCCACATCCACCTATTGCCTAAAGATAAAATTTCCAACAGAAAATGGTATTGGTGAAGTCAAAGGAGACCAAGTTCTAGCTCGACAATGCTACCAAGCTGTTTTAGCAGCTAAGGAGAACCACACGTGGATAGTAGAAGAAAAAGAGAAAGAAAAAGTAGAAGCTCTGGAAGCAGTAGAGCTGATCGAAGGGGAAGCAACGAAAACAACCAGAATAGGGACGACCTTGAGTCCTGAGATGAGAACAAAGCTCATTCAGTTTCTTAGGGAGAACTTAGACGTCTTTGCCTGGAGTCATGGCGACATGTCAGGCATATCTTCAGAAGTCATCCAACACAGGCTGAATGTGGACCCAGAAAGAAAGCCCGTCAAGCAGAGACGAAGAACTTTTGCACCCGAGAGAGACCAAGCAATCGCTGACGAAGTGAGTAAACTCTTGACTGTAGGCTTCATCAAGGAGGTGTACTATCCAGATTAGCTTGCAAACGTCGTCCTAGTCAAGAAAGCAAATGGGAAATGGAGAATGTGCGTGGACTTCACGGACCTGAACAAGGCCTGCCCGAAGGACAGTTTTCCTCTTCCAAGAATAGACCAGCTCGTAGACTCCACGGCCGGGCACAAGCTGTTGACATTCATGGATGCATTCTCAGGATACAACCAGATAAAAATGGCTGACGAGGACCAGGAGAAAACCGCCTTCGTCACCAATCAGGGGCTCTACTGTTATAAGGTAATGCCCTTTGGACTGAAGAACGCGGGAGCAACTTATCAGAGGTTGGTAAATAGAATGTTCGTCAAGCAGATCGGCAGGAATATGGAAGTGTACGTCAATGACATGCTCGTCAAGAGCAGGGAAGAGCTCACGCATCTGGACAACCTTAAGGAGACATTCAATACTCTCAAGCAATATCAAATGAAGCTGAATCCTAGTAAGTGTGTTTTTGGTGTTGCCTCCAGAAAATTCCTAGGATTCATGGTGTCTCAAAGAGGAATAGAAGCAAATCCTGAGAAGGTGCAAGCCATAATCAATATGGCTTCACCTAAGACCGTCAAGGAGGTTCAGAAGCTCACAGGCTGGATTGCAGCCCTTAACAGGTTCGTGTCTAGAGCAGCTGACAAGTGCTTACCATTTTTTAAGACCTTAAAGCAAGCCTTTGAATGGACCGACGAATGTGAAGCGGCATTCCAAGAGCTCAAGCGCTACCTTAGCAATCCACCCCTCCTGAGCCCGTCCAAAGAAGGTGAAAACTTGTACTTATATTTGGCAGTCTCATCTACAGCCGTCAGTGCAGCCTTAATCCAAGAAGAAGATGGGAAACAGCTCCCAGTTTACTACGTCAGCCAAGCTTTCCAAGGAGCTGAGTCCAGGTACCCAAAGATCGAGAAGATCACGTTTGCACTAATAGTAGCCTCGCGCAAGCTCAGGCAATACTTCCAAGCAAACCCAATCATAGTGATGATAGATCAACCCATAAAGAAGTCTATGAGCAGGCCCGAAGCAGCCGGCAGGATGGTCCAGTGGGCGATTGAACTCAGCCAATTCGATGTAGAGTACCATCCCAGAACGGCCATCAAAGCATAAGCTCTGGCAGACTTCATCGCCGAGTTTACCTATACAGACGAGCCAAGCTTTACCAGCGAGGACGAGACATGGGTAATGCAGACCGATGGCTCATCAACAAAAAAGAGAGGGGGAGTAGGGGTTGTCATAACCACTCCTGACGGAGAAATATTGAGATACGAAGTTCAATTAAAATTCCCAGCCACCAACAATGAGGCTGAGTACGAAGGAATTCTGACAGGTTTAAGGCTCGGAAAAGAGCTTGGGGCCAGGAACCTGCTAGTCCAGAATGACTCAAAGTTAGTAATCGGACAGATCAAAGGAGAGTACGAAGCAAAAGAAGGAAGAATGCAGAAATACCTCAGGTTGACGAAGCACCTGACTCAAGAGTTTGAAAAGGTGGAGTCCATCCAAATTCCGAGGAGCCAGAATATCGCCGCAGACGAAGTCTCAAAAATAACCTCGTCAGAAGAAACAGAACCAAAGACAGACCTGATGATGGAGATACAGAGAAGCCCCAGCATAGAAGAAATTTCAACATTCGCAGTCCGGGGCACAAGTAGTTGGATGATGCCCATCATGTCCTTCCTCCAGGATGGCCACTTACCTCAAGACGCAGATGAAGCTAGGAAGATCAAGAAGAGATCCATCAGGTTCACAATTCTCAATGATACCTTATACAAGAGAGGTTTCTCCATGCCCTACCTGAGGTGCGTTGACGAAAGAGAAGCTGAATACATCCTGAGAGAAGTCCATGAAGGAATTTGCGGAGATCATGCAGGGCCAAGATCCTTGGTAAGAAAAATTATGCGAGCAGGTTACTTCTGGCCAACCATGCAAGATGACGCAACTAGGTTCGTCAAGAAATGTGACAAATGTCAGAGGTTCGGGAACATTCAACGGCTCCCATCAGAAAAGCTGATGACGATAACATCTCCATGGCCGTTCGCACAATCGGGAATTGACATCGTTGGCCCGCTGCCTCAAGGCAAAGGTCAGGTAAAATTCTTACTAGTTGCTATTGATTATTTTGCTAAATGGGTTGAAGCAGAGGCAATGGCGACCATCACCGAAGCCAGAATCCAGGGATTCGTGTGGAAAAATATAGTTTGCAAGTTCGGGATCCCACGGACGATTATATCGGACAACGGATGACAATTCGATAGCCAGGGTTTCAAAGACTTCTGCTCGGGCTTGGGCATCAAGAACCAGTTCTCATCACCAAGCCACCCACAGGCGAACGGACAGACGGAAGCGACAAACTGCACGCTACTCAAGATCATAAAAACCAAACTGGACGATGCGAAGGGTGCCTGGCCGGAAGAACTACCCAACGTCTTGTGGGCTTACAGAACCACAGCCAGAACCCCAACAGGAGAGACCCCCTTCAGACTTACCTACGGTATAGAAGCAGTGATCCCTGTCGAAGTGGGAATAACCAGCACCAGACGAGAAGCTTTCAATCAAGAAAACAATGACGACCTACTATGAGTAAATCTAGATTGCCTTGACGAAGTTAGAAACAAAGCCTTCAGCAAAATGACAGAATACCAGAAGAAAATGACAGACTACTACAACAGAAGGGTAAAGCTCAGGCGACTCAACATAGGAGACCTCATCCTGCGCAAAGTAACCCAGGCAACCAAGGACCCAACTCAAGGAAAGCTCGGCCCCACATGGGAAGAACCATACAAAGTCATTCACTACTCCAAACGAGGCAGCTATCATCTAGAGTCCCTAGACGGGAAAAAGCTTCCAAGACCGTGGAACATCGAGCATTTAAAGAAATATCATCAGTAGATGTAACATAAAGATGTATTCGCCATTACCAATCAATAAATGAATTATTCAGCTAATATTTGTGTGAGAACAGGTTGACTATGAAGAAATTCAAAACAACTAAGTAACAAGATTTCGCTTGGACGGATGTAAGTTACTGACGAAGAGATCCACCTAAAGCCAAAAATGGCCAAGTAACAAGATTCCGCATGGACGGATGTAAGTTACTGACGAAGAAATCCACCTAAAGCCAAAAATGGCCAAGTAACAAGATTCCGCATGGACGGATGTAAGTTACTGACGAAGAAATCTACCTAAAGCCAAAAATGGCTAAGTAATAAGATTCCGTCTAGACGGATGTGTGTTACTAACAAATGTACACACGACAAAGTGGCCAATAACAAGATTCTGCCTAGACGGATGTAAGTTACTAACAAATGTACGCACGACAAAGTGGCCAATTCAACCTTGACGAAAGCACGCTACTGACGATTAAGCAACAAACATAAGATGCTACCAAGGCAACAAGTACGGCAAGCATACATCAGATCAAATACAAGTAAGTACCAAAGAAATGAAATTAAAGCCTGAAACCAACAGGCAAATTACCACTGTTTTACAACTAAGGGCCCATAAACGCTGGGCCAAAAGAGCTGTTATCAAAATAAGTAAAATTGTTCTGCAAATAGATTTACAAACGCCCAAAACATGACGGGCATAACATAAAAAATAAAAATAAAAATAAAAAAAAAGAAAGAAAATTTTTCTAAGTATTAGATTCGTCCAGAAGCATCTTCGGCAGGGGCATCCTCGGGGTGAGTAGCGTCAGCAGGAGCATCAACTGGAGCATCAGCCTCGGTGGCAGACGATTGAACAGCCTCGTCAGCCACCATCTCTTGATCCACTTCTTCGAGATCCAGCGCCTCCATGTTCACTCCGGAAGGGTCTCTTGATCCACTTCTTCGAGATCCAGCGCCTCCATGTTCACTCCGGAAGGGTGCTTGACAAGGTATTTCCTTAGGAGCTCAAAACCCTTGAAATACCAACTGAAGAGCGCGGTGTTGTACTCGTCAGTGGTCTGGAAGGCTTCAACCGATCTGGCTGCAATGGTTTTAAGGCTCTCCTTTGCTGCCATAATCTGATCGTCCTTGTCAGCAGTCAGTTGGCGCTCCACCCTAAGATCGTCTGTAAGCTTCTTGGCCTGCTCCCTCAAGGCATTCGCTGTACCCATGGACTCGATAAGATCCTTCTTGAGGGTAGAGTTCTCCGTCTCCAAGGCCTCCACCCTAGAAGTCAAAGACGCCACTTTTGCCTCCTGGGTAAGATACTCAGAAGAAAGATGAAGACTCTCCCCCAGCACCTAAAGAAATTTTTATAAGTGTCAGTCGTCCCAAAAAAAAAAAAAAAAAAAAAAAAAAACGTTGAATAGGAGCCCGGAGCAAAAGTACCTGAATGATCTTATGAACATGACGAGCGGCTACCCTGCTAGGAGGGACGCCCGACAAGGTTTTCAGGTCAGCGGCTGTTATTACTTCATGGGCCCTGTCCACGGCCATCTTCTTGTCATTCCAAATGGCAAGAGGACGAGAGTCCATCTTCTCCTTCCCTCTCTCAGATAAACGTGGCTTTTTGGAGATGGGGGTGCCACCTATCTCTTCCAGTGACGCAATTGGAGAAGCTGTCCTCGTCGTCTCTCCCACAGAAACGATCGGATGGGCAGAAGCAGGTGGAACAACGGGAGTGCCTCTCCCGGTAACACGCACTGTCTTCTTGCCAAGGTTGGACAGTGGCTCGTCTTTCTTCGACCTCATTTTTGCATAAAGGTCCTTGTTAAACTTCGTCATTTCTGCCAGGGACGAGCAAGATATAAAAAAAAATAAAATAAAAAAAAATAAAAAGGGGGGGGGGGGGGGGGGGCAATGGAAGAATGAAAGAAAAACGCTGACGAGTTCAAACACTTACTCTTTTTTCCTTCAATTTCAACGTTTCGTAATACAAAAGAAGAAGGGTCCGGGCCGAGATTGTAAAAAGCAAGCGTCCTCGGGTCTACCAGGTCGTCCCAATTCTCAATCGACCGGGCGTACTCAATTGCTCGTTCAGCTCGTTCCTTATACCTGCTCTTGAGCTTGGGCCGTCTCTTCACTGAAAAAAAAGGGAGAACAGCAAAAGATGTAATGACGACCACAAACGAATAAGTACCATCAAACGTAAACGACAAAGAAGAAAACTGACGCACCTAGGGTTGAGGTTCCCCACCGACGGAGCAACCTTGGGATATCACCCCATTCCTGACTGGAGGGAGTCTCAAAATCATCCCCGGACACAAAGAAAAATCTTGACTTCCAGTATCTGAAGGACGAAGGCAGCCCCCTAACAATTCTGGTCCTCCTCTCCCAAGGTACCAGCTCATAATACCCATATTCTTTTGATTCTTTCAAACGATAAAGGTAGACGAGTTCACCCACCTTAATCATATCCTCATTAGCAACCAACCATATCTCCATACAATTGACTACTATTCTCCACGAGTTAGGCATTAGCTGCCCGGGGGCAATCCCAAAATGGTCTAAAAGTTCCATCAAGAACGGATGGACGGGGAACCTAAGGCCATAGGTAAAGGCAGCCTCATAAAAGCACACCTCACCTGGGAAAAAGTGACAAGCTCTATCCTTGTCACTAGGCCGACGAACGCGTACTCTCTCTGGAAACTGAAACCTATCCTTGAATCTACTCACCGTCTCAGCATCTAGCCCACAAACCTCCTCAAGGGCATGAAAAGCCCTAACAACACGAGGAGAAGAAACGGCCGTATCCCCCTCCGCTGGATTGCCGCTAAACGACAACCCAGTCTCGAGATCACTAGATCTAACCTCAGACATTACCTTCTTCTCCTTCCTCACCTGACCCTCGAACCAATCAACAGATTGCCTAATCAAAGGCAATAATTTGGCCAATGCCACACTAAGGCCGCTACCCTCAAAGACAAAATGTTCAAAATCTGAGAAAGTACCTAAACCCCTCCCCCTAAACGTGCAAAAAGAAAAGAAACCGAAGGACAAACAACTCTAACCTCAGAATTGCCAACCATGAAAACCCAGCAAAGGCACAAAAAAAAAAAAAAAAAAACAGTACAACTGAATCCCAAGTAAAACAAAAGCAAAAAGAAGAAAAATAAAGGAAATTAGAAGTGATGCCACAACGAAACCAAGAAAAAGCAAGAGGAAAGCAAAAATATACCTTAATCAATGGCGGATTGAGGAAGCTCTGCTTAACTAGCGCACCAGTTCGAAGAAGTGTAGCAGAAAAAAGCTAAAGAAAAGTAATAATTGCAATGCGAAGAAGAAAAGTGAGGAAAGAAGGAGGTTAAAAGTAAAGGCTCGAAAAACGGAAAGACCGGCGGGAAACCCAATAGTCTCATCAGTTGGAACATTAATTGAACCAATCAACGCATGCCACGTAGACCACGATCTCTAAAGCGCCGCCACTTCGCACTTAATACGGAGCAGAACCCCAAGAGCCATTTACAACTTGTAACCCTTCGTATTCTATGATCATCACTAAAGAGACGAACACAGAATCGGGGGGCAACTGACAGGACTAACTAGTTCGTCTATCACGGGCGAGTCCATCGATAAGGACGAACTCAACCTCAGGCTAGGTAAGCCGATTATGTGCATTACTGACGAAGATATCCAAGCTATTCAATGCAGGTAATCAAACCCGAAGCAGTTACAAGGACAACTGTACAATCCGTTAGAGGACATTAATGACACATCATACAACCCCAGACATTACAGAAAGGATCATTAAGACCTCCATAACTGCTCCAATGGCTAAAGGCTATAAGAACATATATAAATCCCACACATTGCCGAGAATGAGGTACATACACATACCGGAGAAACAAGAGATTTTCTTTCATTCTGTTTATTCTACATTGCTTTACTTTGAAAAGAGTTTTTGTATACTGACTTTGGCATCGGAGGCGTTGTGGCAGGCACCACACCAGTGACCATCTTTGAAGGCTGAAGAATCGTCTCTGTTTGGCGAACGTGACTGACAAGCTTACACTCCATCACTAAGGATAACCTCTACCTCATGTGGGAGGAAAGTGTTACGAACAATATCTTCTTTCCAGGTGCGTAAGGTCTGATCAATTAAGCTCCATTTGTCTTCCCATAATCTGATCTTGATGCCATTGCCGACGCTTCATCTGGTACCTTCAACCACAACATTCTTGGCTGCCATAATGCTTCTCCATGCAAAGGAGGGGTGCTTCCCCAATTCGGCTTCAAGGAATGTGAAGTCCTCAAAATACTTGGCTTTGAAGACCTGGTGAAAGAGTATGTTTTGGTTATGCATTAACCGCCACCCCTGTTTTGCAAGTAGAGCTAAGTTAAAGGCTTTTAAATCTTCGAATCCCATTCCTCCATTTGCCTTAGACTTGCATAGTTTACCCCATGCGATACACGAAATTTTCCTCTCCTCCTTTTGTCTCCACCAAAAACGGCTAATCATGGCCCCAAGCTCCTTACATAATGAGTCTGGAAGCTTAAAACAGCTCATGGAGTATGTCGGTGTGGCTTGGGCCACTACCTTTATAAGTGTTTCTCTACCAGCACTGGAAAGCAGCTTCCCCTTCCAACTGGCAATCCTCTTCCCCACTTGGTCCTTAATTTTTTTAAAGGCTTTCTTTTTCCCTCTACCGACTAATGAAGGCAGTCCCAAATATTGCTCATGCTGCCTAATGACTTGTGCTCCCAATAGTTCTTTGATGGAGTCTTGGGTTTCTGTAGGTGTGTTTTCGCTGAAAAACGGGAATGTTTTGTCCCTGTTCATCTTTTGCCCCGACGCCAATTCATAATCTAGAAGAATTTTTCAAATGTTGGAGCACTTAGTCATGTTAGCTTTGCAAAAAATAAGGCTATCGTCTGCAAATAGTAAGTGGGAGATCTGTGGGGATGTTTGGCACACCGAGACACCATTGATGCTTCCTCTGTTTTCCGCTTGCTTTAGCATGGCAGAGAGACCTTCCCCACATAATAAGAAGAGGTACAGCAATATGGGATTGCCTTGCCAAATACCACGTGTTGGCCGGATTAGGCCCTTAGGCTCCCTATTCAAAAGCAAAGTATGAGACACATTTTATGCACATCATCATCAATGATATCCAGTGGTCATGGAAGCCCAACCTCGTCATGATCCGTTATAAGCAAGGCCACTAGACGCGGTCGAAAGCCTTACTCATGTCTAGTTTGATTGCCATGAGGCCCTCCTTTCCTTTCCTTCGTTGGTTAATGCAATGCATTGTTTTAAATGCGACAAGAACGTTGTCGGTGATTAACATGTCCGGTAGAAATGCACTTTGGGACATGCTAATGATGTGGGGCAGGATCTTCTTAAGCCGGTTAGCCAATACCTTAGAAACGATCCTAGAAAGCACATTAGTGAGACTTATAGGGTGGTAATCCGTGACTTTTTGAGGATTGTTTCTTTTTGGAATAAGGCATATATGGGTGGCATTGATATCAAGAGGCATAATTCCAGAATTTAGAATATTAAGAACACATTCATTAACATTAGGACCAACGATATTCCAAAACTTTTGATAAAATATGGGTGGCATACCGTTAGGGCCTGGAGACTTGAGTGGGTGCATTTGTTGGAGTACAGTCTAGGCTTCGTCGGGGTGGAATTCCTTGGTCAGACTAGCATTCATCTCCAGTGTCACTTTGGGTTCTATAGCTTGCACCACAACATCAAAACAGGAAGGCATGTCTGATTGGTAAATGCTTTGGTAGTAATTCAGGACAATTCTTTCAATATCCTCATCACTCTCCATCCAGTTCCCCTGTTCATCTTGTAGTCCTAGGATGGCATTTCTCTGTCTCCGTTGGCTGGCTGTGGAGTGGATTAAGATCTTATTCTTATGCTTCCATAATATGATCATATTGGAGCATTCTAAGACTGTTCTTTAGCGGTAGAAGCAATGGGAACGTGGCAGGTTACAGGTGATAGCATGGCATCATTGCTACCTCAGAGAAATCAACCGTGTGTTGTTTCTACGTCCAACGTTTGAATGTTACTTCAGGTCAAGTAGACAGCTACCTCACATTTCAACAATAGCCAAGTCATGCAGCTATAACTCCTGCGAGCCATAAACCTCATCGTGTCTCAATTTGATCTCAAGGACAAAACTACAACACCAGGGCAGAGCCATCTCGTCCAACCTTTTGTTCTGTTCTGTTAATTTGGGCCGATTTCACAGACTGCATTATACTCTGAGGTGGTATTATGTGTACCGATACATAGAAAATTCTTTTCACATGAGGGTGAGTACCACGAGGGTGAGCACCACATTAATGGGATCTACTCTCGTAATAGAGGTCACATGTAACATGTTACACAAAATATGAAAATAAGAACTCCTTTAAATGTTAAATGGGGTAGCTTGATTCATCCGATCGTAGGTCTAGTAGGAAAAACATTCTTTGGGCTGGCAGTGGCAGGAGCTGTATCGTGCTAATATACGGTAGTTTAGCACAATTTTTGGGTCTTCAAAAGAAAAATGCTACACATTATTTTTTTGCCTGGACATTTTTCCCAGCCTGCTTCTGTACAACTTTTTTAATCTCTGATTTTCTTGGTACAATTATACTTCTCAACTTATTTTTAAGCACAAAAAACCAATGAAAATAAACTCTCCTTAAGTCCCCACCATATGAACGATGAAAGGCAACAAAGGCGCCAATGATATACAAAATTACTATGTAGCAAAATAGACCTATGCATATCAAAAGTACATGGTTCTACGGTAATGCCTTTTACCACAGATGAAATTTTGGCATGAACATATCAACGTTTATGCATCACCTGGAACCTAGTAGTTTCATCTAGGGCACCCATGTAACTAGAAAATGAACCACCACAGCCAAAGATCAAACCATGAGGATGGGCACAGCGCCAATCACCACATATATAAGGGATAAATTGTTAATTAATTCAAAAACATTTATGCCAAAATAAATTTTAAAACTAAAAACTACCAAGTTGCAATTTGTACAATAAATAATCCATTCCCACAAAGTTGCTAATGGTGACTTACAGTCAAATGGAAATTACTTTGCACCCCAAATAAGGTAATGGTTTTCAAAAACCAAAGCAACCATAGAAATGAGTTATTGCTCCTTCAGAAATTACAAGCACCCATTTGACTAACAAATGAAAGGGTTAAATAAAACACAACCGGATAACAACAGTCATAATACTACCAATGTGCATGCCCTTCCAAATACTAAACTCATTCTTCTTCTAGCCAAACTAATGTTCCGAATTCGCTTTGAACCAGTGAAAACACATGAGAGCAGCATGCAACAACCATCAGCGAGGACTGCACAGAAAAAATAAAGAAACAATCGCCTTTCTTTAATTAACCAGTGCAGATTTGATAAAGAAAAATTATCTTTAGATCTTCAATTAGGGAACAGCAACAGATACTGTCCGTGCAAATGGAACCTCAAGAAATCCATATGTAGAGCCATTTTTTTCAAAATAATTTAGATCTAGAAACTGACACGAAGGCAAAACTTTCTAGCCCTAAATGGCAATCATAACCCCAATGAATAAGACCTACCTTATTGAATTTATTTAAAGATTCAAATATAGATTACCAAATATGACATATAAAGACCAGATATAATGATGATACAGTGTATAAAAGATGTGCATTAGAGAGAAGACTATCATTAATAGAATCTGAAAAAATATAAAAGGCTTCCTACCTGTAGGATCGTGACCGAGATGGACTGCGATTATTGCCCCTTGGACTTAATGACCTACTTGGTGCAAAATCCCTCTCATCTTGGGGACTCCGACCATTTTCTCTTGGACTTGGGGACCTCCTGTACTCCCTCTCATCACGTGGAGGAGGTGATCGTGAAAATGACCTAGATCGCACGGGAGAACGATAATCACCCCTAGCCACGTGGTCCCTGTCTCAGTGGCAAGAGGCATACATTAATTTATAAAATAAGAATAAAAAAGGATAGAAGGAAAACCAAGCTGATAAATCAGCACATAGAACAAAACTACATATATCCATACTGAATAAATCACACCAACGAGAATCATCTCTACTTTTCACAAGCAGAAACCTGTCCAAATTGTCATATCCATAAAGCTTCATCAACAAAATTAACTTCACCACACAGTCAATGAGATTAAAAATGGGTTTTTGTTTTATCACTTACATCCTCTTCAAATTCTAATTGATCAAAATATGGCCTTTACCTGCACCTTTCCAGGATTTCGGAACAAAAATATGACACTTGATCCAAACAGTGAAAGTTAGGCTCTATAATGATGCAGTGGATGATCAGCATCTGATAACTTCATAGCTTTCTTGGCACCAACTTTCTAAAACCTCAAACTATCTTTTTCTTGGACAATGTCCTCATATCTCTATCAGTAAAAACTTTGAATTGCTTCCCTTCTTTGAAGAAGATTTCTTTCTTTGGCCAAATATATGCTCTATTGTTTCTTTCTTAACTGGATGGTATATGCAAAACAAGATATCAAGCTTAACAAAGTTCTTATGAAAAAAATATAACTTGACAAGTTTCAATAAGAAGGAAAGTATAAAGTACTCTCATGATTCGAATCATCTCTTGAACCAAATTTATCTTAGTCAAGTTCATTCAAGAGAAGCCAGCCTCACAAACCAAAAGTAGGGCAGGAAAGCCCATGCAAGTTGTAGAAAATAGCTGGGGAATGGGAGATTATAGATAATACTTATGGAGAAACTTTGATAGAAATGTAAGCAAGTTGGCCATCACTTTATGCTCTCTTTTCTTGTTAATCTTTTTTAACCCAGAAGTCTTTAAAGTCTCCCCTTTCACTTTAATATCTGCATAAACAATGCCACCGGCAGATATTATTCATTGGAACACATGCGACATTACCTCTAAGATAACAACCTCCGTACATCAAAAAGTCACAACAAAGGATGGCCATCAAGGTTAAAGGACTGGATATTACTTTTTGACTTTCCAAGACATCAAGCAGTAAACCTGCAATATTTTCTCAATCTCACACCAAAAACCAAAAGGAAAAGAACTGCAATACTTGGTTGTTAAAATTTCTTATATAAACAATTTTGCAACATCAGAAGATGAGCTCACTATTATACAAAAGCTTATTAATCCTGATATACTAACGTCCAATGAAAACCCAAAAGACATATATGTCAGAAATTGTTCGTGTCAAATGTAAATTTTCCTTCAAAAGTATAACAAAGCCATACAATTTCACCAAGAAACAAAAACAAACAACAAAGAAAAACATAACAGGTAACAGTGTACCAGAATTCATGCAAAGGCATACAGAAACAGTGTTCAGATAACAAAATATAAACTAACAACAATTTTGACACATAAGTGCTACCAATGAAAATATCAAGTATATTAGTTTTAAATTCAAGCTGTATATACTGATTCTCCACCTGTGCCACTTAAATTTATTGGCTACACAAATCAACATCAGATAAAAATAAATATAATGAATTCACATCCATGAAAATTGAGATCTAGCAGATATTCACATACCACCCTTTTTCTTACTTAATGAAATCAGTATTACAAAATCAGATGAACATTTAGATTATAGTCTCACAATACAACTAAGTATAATCTATTTTTATTCTCAAAGAAATTGAATTGGTCAAACATTACACAGCCAATCCCAAGCATAGGAAAGTGTAAGGGTTGTTTTGAGTAGACAACCAAAGGAACACAAATGGTCAAATGGAAGGCTTTGTTGAGTTCAATTAATTATATTACATTAGCAATAACAAACGATCGTATTGAAACGCTATTATTCACAATATTCTGAGCTTCTTGTTCAAGTTTTATAGGCAATCTCCCATTACTACTTGATATATAGCAGAAGCATAGCCATTTCTCCATGACTCTACAGAGCAATTTAAGTTTTTTTTTTTTTTTTTTTAATTCAATTGTTACACTAAGTGGGGGAAGGGGAATTAGAACCTTGGTTCTCCTAATGGACTCAATATTTTTGTCTGGACCCGACAACATTTGAAATAAACAATGCCACATATGCATACCCATTGAATTATAAAAAATAAGATGATGCGCATACCTCACCTCAAGGAACATTTAAAAAAGAACTATGCTCCAAACACACTGGACTAAAGTAATAAGAGGAGAAATGATAACATTTAAAATTCCTAATTATAGCGAAAACTCTTCTAACAGATAGAATGCAAACCTTGAGTCACGCCTAACTGGAGTTGGAGACCTTGAGTCAGCTGTGAGGGGAAAAAAGAATAATCAGGATAATTTAGTAGAGATTTTAAAGGTAACTTCATAATCTCATTTCACAAAGAGCTACAAATATACTTTTACAACTTTATAAATAAATAAAAATTAAATGCACAAAGGTCAAACTGACAGCGGTATCGACGTCGAGGGGACCGTGGTGGAGTTCTCCTTCTACGGCTACCTCCATATCGATCACTACTTTATTATGGAGACAAGAGAGGAAGAAAAGAAAAACAGGGTCAACAGGTGATTGATTAAGTAAACTTTTTTTTTTTTTGGATAAGTAATAAGTTTATTGATATCAAAGAAGGAACACCCTAGTAAACAGAGAGTGTACAAATGGTCAAACAATAATAATAATAATATTATTATTATTATTATTGATGCATAACAGAAGTGAACCGAATGTTGTAATACCTTACACGGGTAGTTGTACGCATTTCTTGAGGAGTTTTTCTGTTCTCTTCAGCAAACACAATTCTTATCTCCCGTCCACCAATAATTGTATGGTTCAGTTGTTGTTTTGCTTCCAAAGCATCTTCAGCATAACGGTACTTCACAAATCCAAAGCCTCGTGGCTCCCTAAAATTACAAAAGAACACAATTCAACATCATGATTTTAAATTATGATAATAATGGAAGCAAAAATTCAGCAAATTAGCAAGTAAATGAATATCCATTTCATAGAAGTATTTCCTCAATGAATTCTACTTCTTTCAACACACATAAACATCAACAGTAAGAAATTAAGGGACTTCTAACATCGAACTAATCTATAATTTTACCAAATTCCATTCTTGTAACCAATATCTTAATATGAGACATGTTTTTTACTCTGGACATGTAGAATTAAAAATACATAGCTGCAGTATTCATTCTTGATTAATATTGAGCATAAAATCTATTTTTTCTAACTAATATTAAGTGTAGAATCTACACAAAAGCAATAAATAGGTTGCTGTTTTACAATCCAAAACATGAGGATAGCATCTTGATACAATTTATTCTAGGCATATGCACGTACTCTCTCACACAGTTTCACAGCTCCCATGAAGAATTAGAATACAGATATAACTAAGCTCACAATCAACAAAGCAAAGGATTCAATTTCTCATGACCTTAGCACAACGGCAAGCGCCCACCACCAAGCAATGTGTCACAAGTTGAAGTCTGGCAGTAAGGCTGACTACCAACCACCCAAGTGAGGAGCTCGTACAATGAATTCAACCCTTTTTTCTTAAGCTACACACACCCAATGAGCCTTAAACCATGACCTCAGGTACGAGGTTCAAGTCGGGGAATCAGCCTCTCCAAAAAGGTTAAGTCTGACTACTGACCACCTCTCTCAAAACTCAGAGAAACTGACTTTTTTTTAAAGTTTCACACACACCCAATGGGTCAACTTCAGGTAGGAGGTGTCAATTGAGCAGAGCTCATTGGCAATTCAAGCCGAGGAATCAGCATCTCCAAAATTTTGAGGTAAGGCACACTACCAACCACCCCTCTCAAACCTCAGAGAAGCAGGAGCCTCATGCACTGAATTCAACCTTTTTTTTAAGTTACACACGCGCCCAATGGGTCTTAAACCATAACTTCAGGTAGTAGGTACCAATCAAGCTAGAACTCATTGGCAATTCAATTTCCCATTATCTAACATATAAAGCCCATAGAAGCAACCAGTTTTGACATGCGACACAAACAACGAAACTTGAAAATAAAAAATCAACCATGTGGGGCATGTATAGTAACAAAAATCAAGCATACCCAGTATAGTAATTCTTCGGAAGATACACATCCTTCACCTGACCAAACCGCTCGAATGGACCCCTCAGATCTTCAGGCCTGAAGTAAACACCATAATTTAAACCCTAAATATTCCAACTTTTTTTTTCTAATAATCCAGAACCAATTCATCAAATTAGAATTAGAATTAAAAAAATTGAACATAAACACAAACCAATTAAGAAATTCATGAAACTATAAAATAAAATTAAAAAAAAAATTATTGAAGGAGAAGAAAAGACCTAGCGTCAAGGGGGAGATTGCGAACGAGCAAGCCAGAAGGAGCAGGAGAGCGACGCTGGTCTCTGTACGACCTGCTGTCACGGTAGCGATCGCGAGGCTCGTCGTCGTAGTATCGCTTGCGGCCACGCGGCGGGGTTCTGCTACGGCGGCGAGGGCTGTAGCTTCTGCTTCGGCTTCTGTATCTTGCCATTTTTTTGCTTTGCTTTTTTTTTTTTTGGGGGGGGGGGGGGGTGGGGGGAACCCTAGAAGGAGGAGAAGAGCAGAGAGAGCAAAAACCCTAACCCTAGAGGAAGAAAGAGAACAGTGAATTTGTTGTGTCGTGTGGCTTTCGAAAGTTTTGGAGGGAGAGAGGGATAAGAGCAGAAAGTTTTGGGGAGACCAATTTTTATATATATATATATTCCTCAAAGTAACCCCTTTTTCTCTGTGCACTGAGTAAGCAGACACTCGGTACGCTTTCTTGCTAGTTAAGAGTCTGTTTGGGGCTTTTATAAAGTCTTTTTCTCTTCTTTTTTTTTTTTTTTTTTTTTTTTTTTTTCTTTGATATTTTTTTTGATTGATTGAGTGTGAATTTGGATAGCAAATGCGGCTGGCGGTTGCATTTTTCTAGACTCTATGTACTGTTTATGGAACTCGTAAGTTTTTTAAAAGCAAATATAACATCCAAACTGGGTCCCACGGGCACTATTTATAATTGAAAAATTATTTTGTTACAGTGTTTTCAGCAATAAGCGGTATCCAAACAAACTTTAAGTTAGAGCATTCACATCGAGATTATTACAGCTCTGAACGTGTCAGGTGGAGTTGAGCTAAATATTAAAAGTTTAAAATTGTTCATTTTTTTAAACCTAAGCTTATCACCAAACAATATTACATGTTAGAATTTGATTCATTTTGTTATTAAACTAGCTTAAACTTGTTCACATATTACTTAATTAATTTATTCTTGTTTAATATATAGAAAAACTAATACTAAAATTTACTCCCTTCACAAATTTATAAATTTTTCCCTATGAATAGATTGTTTAAATTATCGATAAATATAAACATATTTATATATATGGAGAGAGAGAGAGAGAGATGAATTGAGCCTCATGTTCATAAATCTATATCTATATCTATATATAAATATATATATATATATATATATATATTTAAAAGCTGAAAGGTAGAATTTATTGTTGTTATTCTCTTGCTGAGCCACATCAGCGTAGAAATTTAGTCTACCTAGGTCCATTTTAGTTGTCTTTGGTCCATTTTGTACATTCCGTCCACTTTGGTCTACTTCGGTCTATTCGGTCTACTTTGGTCCACTTCGGTCTATTTGGTCCATTATGCTCACTCTCTTTCATTCTTTCTTGCAACTCTACTTTAGATTGATTAATTTGTATATTTTTACCACTGCATACCCTTAATGCAATGGTCACTTCACAAGTATAGTACTTGTGGGGTGTGGGGGTAAGGGTCGAGGTTCAAGTTTAAGTTTCTAAGAGGAAATTTCACACACATATACGCTTAGATTGGGCTAGAATAAAATTTATATCTTGTATTTAAAAAAAAAATGTATGTTTTTAAATATTTATACTTTGAACTGTTTTGGTGTTGTCCTAACTCTTGAGTTTCTCATCACGAGTCCTCTCTCTCCCCTTATAGCTTGGTTTGATTTTTGTTTAAGTTAATCATTAGTTTAGCAATGAGAATTTGAGTTTATATTAAAACAAAATCTACATGGTTATATATTTGAATGTGCCTATCAATTGTTTGAGTAACATCAATTATAATTATGTGATAAGTTTCAATTATCATGATAATCTTCCTAAGAGAATGTTAAATTAGAAACTTACCAAAAGAAATTTGAAAAATATAATGCATACTCTAACAATAATTAGAATTATATAGACCACTTCAAAAAAGAATAATATAAATAAAATACCAAAATAATAAAGTTTTACATTTGTAAAATTACAGAGATAGAAATTAGTTTTTAAAAAGTATATAATTTTTAGGGAGAATAAAATATCTACAAAAACATTTAGAGAGTAAATTTTATATACGACATCTTAAAATAATTATATATTCTCACACAATGCGTGGGTCGGCGACTAGTACGTTATTATGTTTAAGTTTGACACATTTAATAGTTGAGCTTGAACTTTGGATTGAGCTTAACTTGTTTACTAAACTAACAAACATAAACAAGAATTTTTTTTTTTAGCCAAGTTTCAGTTACTTATAAACAGCTAGGTTGATTTTATAGCTCTGCAAATCACCATAGCAAAAGAAAAATCACCAAAAACCACTCACATATCGTCATGCATCATTGTTCAAAAAATTGCAAAAGCTATGATTCTCTTATAAGTATATAAGAGAACTATAGCTTTTCTATTTTTTTATTTTATTTTTATTCACTCCTTTGCTGTGGTGGAGCCACATTGGGACCGAAGGGGGCCCTAGGCCCCCCAAAATATTTGGAAAAAAATTAGTAGATATATATATTTTGGAGTTATCCTAACCCATTTGAAAATATTTAAGGAACTCTTAACATTTTGGCCCCAATGTCCGGATAAGTCCAAAATTACATATTACTTTCATTGAAATGGAAACAATCCAATTAGTGATGAATATATACATCAAAAAATTACAATAATTAGACATTTTTTGGCATCTTAAAATGAACACATAGTTATTTTAGAAAATATCACACAAAATAAAAGGAAAAAAAAAATCTAATTTTTCACCCAAAGGGCTTACTTGCACAGCAACAGTAGAAAGATTGAAGATCTTTTTTATTCGTTGCACCAACACATAGTTGCAAACATTTTGCTCATCACAAATTCACAGGATAGGACACAGGTGACTCTCTCTCTCTCTCTCTCTCTCTCTCTCTCTATGGCGTCTCAACTCTCTGATTCTCTCAACTACTCTGTCCGCCTTCTTTTTCCTTTTGTTCTTTTTTTCTTTCCTCTAGGCTCTATTTTTCGTCATTTACAATGTAACAAAGCTTTTGTGTAAATAATAGTTGCAGGTAGCAGACTAGATAAACACGTGTATCAGTGGGTGGTTAAAATCTTCTCTAGAATCTCTACCAAAGCAAGTGGGTAGGTTGTAGCCATGCCCTATGTTACTATATAGCATTCCCATAATCCCACTTTACAAGGTACTCTTTCTTTCATCTTTTTATAATTTGACTTGGAAAATGCTAATGAATGCTCTTAGAGCATTGGTTAATAATCAATTTAAAGAAACTTTTTATGGGAAAAAAATTAATGTTTTGACAGTTTTTTTCATTTCCCATAAAAGTGGTGTCAAAACTTTCCTAAAATAGATTGTTAACCAATGCCCTAAGGGCACTTGTTAGTATGACCCATTTGACTTTTTTTTACCATATATTCAATTGTTATTAAAATAATCCATATATCATATAACATTATTTGTATCTATTAAAATATACTACTATTTATCATTTATATAAATTAAATTGCATTTACATTACTGTTCTAGATTTTATATAAAGCATGGATGTAATTAATTTGAAAATGCCTAATGTTTCCCTTTGTTTCTTGATCGAATCTTGTACTTATTTTTTAGTGGACGAAATGGGTAAATAGCCATAAAATCCCAACTATATAGTTAGTTGTCAATAGTTTCAAACTATATTTTTACTAGCATCTCGAGGCTAATCTTAGACTCGATTTAGGGGCTATAAATCGGGTGTTTGAGGGTCGATTTTCATATTTTGATCGGGTCTGAGTTGGTACTTTTTCCACGTGGCGTACACATGGAAATCGAGTATCTGAGACTCGATTTATAATCCCATATATATCAAAACAGCTCCAGCGAAAAAGAAAAAGAAATCAGAGGAAAAAAAAAAGCCGAAGAAGAAGGAAAGAACCTAGGCCACGCGAGCCCCGGCCGCGCGGTGGCCATGCTAGAGCTCAGGCCGCGCGACCCAGGTCGCGCAGGCAGCCTTTTTTTTTTTTTTGATGATCACATATATGGGTATTTGAGCTTGATCTTTTTATGGATTCTTTCTCTCTCTGTGATCTAATTGTATTTTTTTTTTTTTTTTGTTGGTATTTTGGCTTGTACATGAGAGACTTAGAGACTTGAAATTTTTTCAAATTTTTTTGGTTTGTAATTCGAGTCTCTAAGACTCGATTTCTAGGTGATCTCCATGTAGAAAAAGATGCCACATCAGACCATGGAAATCGAGTTTTTGAGACTCGATTTATAGGCCAAAATCAAGCCTCTTATCGAGATACTAGTAAATAATATAGTTTGAAAACCGGAACTATTAACTAGATAGTTAGAAAAAAAAATTAGTTACCTATTTTCCCCTTTTTTAGTTGAATAAACTTCAGTTAATCATTAAAAAAATGTAATTAATATATACACATAATTTTTTTTTCTAATTTTATATAAGGTCACTCTAAAGATAAATCTCTGGCTCCGCCACTACTCATTTGTCTCCATTTCTCGAAACTTAGGGCACGTTTGGTACACTGTAATAATTATTACATGGGAATAGAAATAAGTATTACAAGGAATACATTAAGTTGAAATGTAATAAGTATTATTATTCATTAGTTTGGTGACCATTTAGAAATAGAATCCTGAATATGCATCCACAATTTAGTAAAGTATAAAAAGAATGTGTAATTAAATTATTTTTAAGTCAAATTTCCTAAAATACACTTATTTTAGGGTGTTCAAAATAGAGCTAATAATTAACAACAAGGAAAATTTATTTTATTTCCTTTTGAAGATGTGGCAACTAATGGCTTTTTACAAAAAAATTTTAAAAAATTATTACATAAGGTGAAGGAATAGATATTCAGTACTTTTGATAAAAAATACTTATTCTTCATTTTGAAGAATAGCTATTCATAAGAAATAACTATTCATTGTAATAAAAATATAACCAAACAACCGAATAGTTATGTCATAGGAATATCTATTACATTATAGTGTCTATTGCAATCTACCAAATATGCCCTTAGGTAATAAAAATTCAGCTAAATAAACAATTTTAATAAATTATTTTTCATAAAGTACGCTATTTTAATATCCAATTACGTATATCCATTTGCTGCAAAGAAAACATAATTATCTGTTGCAATAATGACTTCTAGAACCAAACATTTATTATATTGTATTTTTAAAGTATACAAAACAAATACATGCTATTAGGTTTAGACTTGGAAAATTCCATGCAAATGTAATTGTCAAATGTGTTTGTAATCAATTCATTATAATATATTGGAAGTTAAAGAGCATCTGCACATGAAACAGTTCAAGAAAAGCAAGTTTGTAAAGATTCGACTGCTCTTCGATCAATCGAGAATCAAGATTATTGACTTGTTTTAAATTCAAAAAGTTGGTTGTGCCGAGGTTTCCATACCCTACTGACATTAAGTACAACACATACTGTTAAAATCAATTGGAAAAAGGGGTAGAGACTGTATTGATGTGAACCCTGGGGATATATCATCCAAGCCAAACGCCATAAACTTACACTATGTTTGGTTGGAAGGATTATAGGGAGGATAGAAAATAATGGGCGGAAAATGGTGTGGAAAACAGTATTTTCCACTGTTTGGAAAGCGGAGGAAAACAAGGAGGATGGAAAACCGGAAGAAAATTTTCCTCCCGGGCCCACCAATTTTTTTCCTCCCAAATCGGGAGGAAAACTGTGGAGAGAAAATTGCTCTCCCAACACTTTTCCAGAAATGCCCTCAAACACAACGGCTAAGACCATAAAAATCTTTCTCTCAAACATCTCTAAACTCAAGCATAATCAAGCATAATCAAATTATCACAATACAAACTCAAAAACACAATTTTAAAATTAATCAAATCATAACAATAAAAGAAAAAAAAAAACAAAAAACAAAATAGTTTAGACAGAAGCCATCTGACCCATCTCCGGTCCGGCTTCGGCTGGGCAACTGCTGTTCTTGAGACTTGAATGAGGGAGAAGAAGAAAAAGAAGGGGGTGGGGATAGAGATAGGATGTGTGTGGAGGAGATAGCATAGGAAAAAAAAACGAATGAAAAAAAAAAAAAAAAAAAAAAAAAAAAAAAAGAAAAAAAAAGTCAAACACACAGAGAGAGCGAGCTGAAGAAGAAAAGAGAAAGAGAGAGGATGTGCTGAGACTTGTGAAGGAAAGAGAAAAAGAAAGAGAAGAGGGGTGGGGATAGAGACAAACGTGTGTGGAGGAGATAACATAGAAAAGAAAAAAAGAAAAAAGAAAAAAACGAATGGATGAAATGAAAATGGGAAAAGGGGAAATAATATAAAGAATAAAAGATTTTATTTGTGAAATGTTATTGTAATATTTTCACAACAAATTTTAAGTAATAAATTGTTATTAGTTAATATTGATGAGTAAAAAATAATTTCAGTAATGGGTTCAAATTAGAACTAGTAACAACTTTCCACATAAATTTTGTTGTAAAAGTATTGTAAAAAATGTTGTGGACGTGTAACACTTCTCATTGAAAAATATAATTGTTGGTCAATTTTATATTATTTAATTAGTAAAAATAAATCTATTTTTTACCAATTATGTAATAAGGGTATAATAGTAAATTTATATAAACTATATTTTCTATCCTTCCATTTTTCTCTCTAACTAAATAAAAAAGTTTTCCACCCTCCCACCTTTCCACCCCTCCAACCACACACACAAGAGGGAAAACTAAATATTTTTCATCCTCCTTTTCCATCCTCCCACAATTTTCTATCTTCCCACTTTTCCACTCCTCCATCCAAACGGACCCTCAGAGAATCAAATTGAGATGGTGTTGGTGCAATCAAGTGATTAAGCTGAAATCACAAGATCCCAGTTGTTCATGGGGCCAATCAAATATTGTATTCAAGAGGTAATTGGAGTCAACCATAAGTTCCAATAGTGAAACAAGTGTGTGTCATCCTAGAACATCCATAGAATTGAATAGTTTAGTAGTTCTAAAGTTGTATAAGGTTTTTGCAATAAGTTCATGGACTAAGAGCATCTCCAATAAAAGAGCTAAAACTAAAATCCTCTCTAAAATAGAAAGTAAAACCCGATAGCACAATTTCAACTTCCTCTGCAAAGTGCAAAAAGTCTTTTGTTAATGAACAATCACTCTCTTGATCTAGAGTGTTAGTACTATTCACTATCAAAAGAATTTTTAAAAAATGTAACCCAATTGAATAAAAAAGTCAGCCTCATCTTCTTCTTTCTCTCTCTCATGTAAAGAAGTTGAAACAAATACATTAAAAAATAAATGAAAGTGATAATTTTAAATGAGATAGATAAATGACAAAAAGTAAAAGTTACCGTTTACTCTCCAAATAGTAAAAAAAATTGTAGGTACAAAAGTTTTGCATTGGATTTGTAAATTTCTCTTATTACATTTGTAGGGTCACAATTTGAAACCCAAGCCCAAGCCCAAAGACGAATTGGGTATTGGCCCAATGAGCCCACGACAATAAATTTATAGAGAGTGGATTGAAGAGCTAGGTTCAAACAAGGTTGTTAACGGCTAGTATGGTTTTTAACGAACGATCATGCAAAAGCTGTATATGCAAGACTGAATAAATGTCAAGCCCGAGGAGGTCATTCTTCATGTAAATCACTATTACAATTTTACAAGTATAATTTTGATTGATCCAATCTCTTCTCTCCTTCTCTGTTTTTCCCTCCCTTCTCATGGGGGGTCTTTTACATTATATAGTTCCTTACAGATTATCTTGATTATACACTTGTCTACCATCTAGGCCTTCACTTGAGTATACGTCCTATCAAGCACCTTCTCTAGTTTTCTATAAACTTCAGTGGTTAGGTTTTCACTATTCAGGGGTCTTCTCTACATAAATGCGGTTAGAAAAGTAGCTGCAGCGCATTTAATGTGGTGGCAGCAGCTTTTCCCTTAAATATTTCTGGGTTCTTATCTTTTCTGTATGTGTGTGAGGATCTTCCTTGTCATGAAAATCTTCTAGAAGGTCACCTAAATTGCTGAAGTACAGGGCCGAGAATGAACTTCTCCTCGGACCATCTTCCTCCACTCTATCTTTCATAGTTCTGAATTCGGGGCTTCTTTTAACTACTCACCCCTCCTCGGACACACCATATTCCCAAATAAAGCCCAATACCCAATATACGATCCTGAGCTTTTACCCCCACAATAGCCCCTCAAAATTTCGGTTTTTCCCTTGCATCCGAGGAGAAAAGATTGGATTTTGATTTATAAAGGGTAAATTCACTTATTTTCCAGGTTCGCACGTGTGGGAACTCCGCTTTTCGTGCCCTATGATGGCCACTGACGCTTCACGTCTCTCGAGGCACCGTTAATTACTACAGGCGGCTCGATGTTCCCCACATCCAACGGTGGGGAACAGATTCAACGGATGGGGTTTATTATTGGATTTCGAACAATGTAACCCTCATTTAATCCCGCCCCTTATATAAACCATCTAGTTAACTCCTTTCTTCCATTTTACACCTTCAAGCTATCAGAGATTTCAAGCGCCCAAACTCACTAAACTCTCTTAGTCGCTAATCTCCCTTAAGTTTTTCTTTTAAGAAACTTCACAAGAATTTCTTTTAAGGTTCAGGCTTCAGTACACCGTTTTCGTAAGTACCCAGATCTTTAATTTCTCCTCGGCTGAGATTCTTGGCCTTCTTCTCTTCTCTAAAAACATTTTCCTTGTCTTCCATATTCGCATAGCTAGGTAGGTTTAAACACTTAGTGGACTCTTCCTTTGGCATTGAGGGTTTTAGGGCTAAGTATCGTATCCCACAGGGGGTGGGCTTAGAGTACTGTCGTCCGGAGAGGGTGCTTATTGATAAAGAAGTGGGTCAAGTCGTCATTCGATGATCGCTTTTATAGAGAGAAGGATGACACTTCCCATGGGTGAGGTAACTAGGGATTATCTACGCAACCATAAGATATGCCCTCACCAGTGTGCCCTAAATATGTTTAGGATCCTAGAGTGTGTAGATGCCCTAAACGCCCAGATGAATTTAGGGCTAACGTGGCACGATGTCGTCCATATGTACGAGTGCCATTACCTCGCCACCATGGGCTACTACTTTAGATCCTGGTCCGAGGCCGTTAGGTTGATATCCTGTTTGCCTAAGTCCAATAAGGGCTTGAAAGATGATTACCTGATCGTCTCCAGGAAGTGACACGACGGTCTTCCTTTCCCAACTCGGGCAGGAAAACCAGGTGGGGTACCATAGGATTAGTTTCTTTAGGCAAGGGATTTAGCTCGATTGCTTTTATTATCATCGTTATTATTTGTGATAACCAATGTTGTCCTGACCGTGATTCTCTTCTTGGCTATCTTTGCAGATAAGGACCGCGTTGCCCTGAGACTCAGCATGACCAACGTTGAGGCTCTTAATTATATTATGAGATCAGAAGTGTTCATGAGTGAGGACGAGCAACTGTGCGCCGCTCATCTCAACTTGGACTACACTCCTTTGTCTCTCACTTTCCAGGACGTCAGTCAAGTAATAAGGGCCGAAAGCCCTCGCTTAGCCCGAATAGATGTCTCGAAGTTGGGGTTTTTGGCATCAAGGGATCTTCTACCTGTTCCACAGCCCCGACAGTGTCCTATACAAGAGGTAGCTGCCCCGTGAGAAGAAGGAGCCTCGGTGCAAACGTCCCTCGACGCTGAGATTGACCAATTCCGTTTCGAGGAGGACGAAGGAGGAGCCGCGAACCTTACCATTCATCTTGATAGCTCAGAGGAGGAACTGGACAGGCACTCAGTTGCCCAAACTCCCCAGTTGGTCATTGCAAGAGCTGATCCAAGTTCCGAGAAGGAAGAAAGGGATATGAACCTTAATCCCAAGAAAAACCTAAGGGGTCTTCTTGCTGCAAGAGGCCAGGGGGGATCGTCCAAGGATGCCCCCAAGTCTTAAGTGCCTTACAAGCTCCCACCCCCTCATTCTCAGGTTTCGGTTGATCTCGGACTAAAGCCCATGGCTGGCTTGAAGAAGAAAAGGCCAACTAAGGCACTTGAGGAAGGCGAGCTGCGTCCCTAGAAGGGGACGAAACAACAGAAGGTGGCGAAGGACCACCGGGATAAAAGGTCTACATCGGTTGAGAGTCGAGAAGATTCTCTTGGGGCTGATGTGCGCTGAACGCCATGCACGTGGTCCCCCAGGCTTGAAGTGGATGGTGCCCCCATCCCTTGGGATTCTTCAATTCGAAACTACCAAGGAGGGCACACGGGCCACATCGCTGAAGCGTTGGAGCGGCCGTTACTCCTACCAAGAGACATGGATGCTTACATGCGCTTCAAGCAGCCTGAGCTCTTCTTATCCCTTAAGAGGGATCTCGCTATGGTAAGTGCCCCGACGACTCTTTTTTGGGCCAAACATTTAGACGTTTTTATCAGTTAATCTTCTCACGCAAGATCCTTTTGCTCTGATTATGCAGATAACTCAGTAAGTGTATGCGGCCGAGGAATGGGTCAAGGAGGCCCGTAATGAAACAGTGGCAGGGGCCCGTTCCTGTGCCGAGGTTGAGAAAGAGGCTAGGGCCCTCAGGGAAGACCTAGCTAGGTTGTTAGAGGGGCTTAAGGAGGTCGTCCGCGCCAAGGATAACGTCGAGGCGGGTCTGAAAACGGTTGAACTACAGGTTGAGGACCAGCGCCAACAGCTATTTGTGACTCAAACCAACTTGGCCACAGAAAAGCAGTTGGTCCTGGAACTTAAGGCCGAGCTTTAGAAGGCCAAGGAGGCTGCTCAACTGGCTAAGGAGGCAGTGGAGGCCGAAAAGAAGGCATCTTATCTGCTGGGCATGGAGGAGACATAGGTTAGACTAGCAGAGGAGCTCTCGAAGGTCTGCCGAGACTACTGCAGTATGTCATAGAGCAAGGCTCTTGATGCTGTAGGAGTTCCTGCTCACTCTCCTTTGAGGCTGCCGGGGAGTATATACTATCATCCGGAGATTTGTGAACTCCCCAGCCAGGACTCATTTGTGCCTGAACAAGCTTAGGTGGCACCCGAGTAGCCATAGTCTAACCAAGCTGCTCCCGCTCTGCCTAAGAATCCAAAGGAGTCTGGTCAGGTTAAAGGTCAGGTCGTTCGTGTTGAAGGGGCCCAAGGTGAAGACAAGGGTCAAGAAAAGAAGAAATCTCCTTCGAAGGCCAAGGGTAAAACCAAGGGTGATGCCATTTCTCAGCCGAGTCATACTGCTGATCCTCTTGCTCCTCAAGCCAAGGCTTAGCCGCTAGGATTCCATCTTTTTTCTTGTAATAGTTTTTTTTTTTTTTTTTTTTTTTAACATGGCCTTTGCCACCGTTTGTAATGAAACTACTTTTTGATTATGGAATGGAATTCTCTTTCAATTTCTTATGTTTTTGCTCCTTGTATTTTTGGGACCACTGCTGTCTTAAACGATCTTATCCTATGACCAGTCTATCTGTAGCAAGTATTAACTGTAATTTGAACTTGGACAAATAATACAAGAATTTACACTTGGATAGATAACCCGAAAGTTTTAACCGTTTGAATACTTAGAAAAATTTGTAATGGAGTGTTAACATAACTGAGTTTCGGTCTAAACACTTGTTAAGAAAATTGCAACTGAGTGTTAATCTTCCCACATCAGCTGGTCCGAGGACTGCAGACCTAATTGTGTTTTAGTTTAGACACTTATAAAGATGTCGTAATGTGTTACTCTTTCTGAATCATCTAGTTTGAAGACTTCAGGCATGATTTGGTCTCATTTTAAACACTTAGGAAAGTTGCCATGGAGTGTCAACTAACTCATATCATCTGGTCCGAGGATAACAGGCATGATTGAGTTTAGATTTAAACACTTAGGAAAGATGTCATGGAGTGTTAACTAACTCATATCATCTAGTCTAAGGATAACAGGCATGATTGAGTTTAGGTTTAAACACTTAGGAAAGATGTCATAGAGTGTTAACCAACTCGTATTATCTAGTCCGAGGACAACAGACATGATTGAGTTTAGGTTTAAACACTTAGGAAAGATGTCATGGAGTGTTCACTGACTTGTATCATTTGGTTCAATGACAACAGGCATGATTGAGTTTAGGTTTGAACACTTAGGAAAGATGTCATGAAGCGTTCACCGATTTGTATCATCTAGTTCGAGGACAACAGGCATGATTGAGTTTAGGTTTAAACACTTAAGAAAGATGTTATGGAGTGTTAAGCAACTCGTATCATCTGGTTCGAGGACAACAGGCATAATTGAGTTTAAGTTTAAACACTTAGGAAAGATGTCATTGAGTGTTTACCGACTTGTATCATCTGGTGCGAGGACAACATGCATGACTGAGTTTAGGTTTAAACACTTAGGAAAGATGTCATGGAGTGTTCACCAACTCGTATCATCAGGTCTGAGGACAACAGGCATGATTGAGTTTAGGTTTAAACACTTAGGAAAGATGTCATGGAATGTTCACCGACTCGTATCATCTGGTTCGAGGACAACATGCATGATTGAGTTTAGGTTTAAACATTTAGGAAAGATGTCATGGATTGTTAACCAACTCGTATCATCTAGTCTGAGAACAACAGGCATGATTGAGTTTAGGTTTAAACACTTAGGAAAGATGTCATGGAGTGTTCACTGACTTGTATCATTTGGTTCAAGGACAACAGGCATGATTGAGTTTAGGTTTGAACACTTAGGAAAGATGTCATGAAGTGTTTATCATCTGGTCCGAGGACAACAGGCATGATTGAGTTTAGGTTTAAACACTTAGGAAAGATGTCATGGAGTGTGAAGCAACTCGTATCATCTAGTCCGAGGACAACATGCATGATTAAGTTTAAGTTTAAACACTTAGGAAAGATGTCATTGAGTGTTCACCGACTCGTATCATCTAGTGCGAGGACAACATGCATGACTGAGTTTAGGTTTAAACACTTAGGAAAGATGTCATGGAGTGTTCACCAACTCGTATCATCAGGTCCGAGGACAACAGGCATGATTGAGTTTAGGTTTAAACACTTAGGAAAGATGTCATGGAATGTTCACCGACTCATATCATCTGGTTACTCGTATCATCTAGTCCGAGGACAACAGGCATGATTGAGTTTAGGTTTAAATACTTAGAAAAGATGTCATGGAGTGTTCACCGACTCGTATCATCTGGTTCGAGGACAACAGGCATGATTGAGCTAAGGTTTAAACACTTAGAAAAGATGTCATGGAGTGTTAACCAATTCATATCAGCATGATTGAGTTTAGGTTTAAACACTTAAAAAAGATGTCATGGAATGTTAACCAACTCGTATTATCTGGTCCGAGGACAATAGGCATGATTAAGTTTAGGTTTAAACACTTAGGAAAGATGAATAACAGAAGGTGTAAAATTTTCATAAACGAAGTAAATATTGATCAAAAGAATTTTATTAATAATAGTACCATTTCAGGTTGTTTACATTCCACTGCCGTGGTATTACATGCTCATCTAAATCTTCTAAAAAGTACGCCCCAATGCTAGCCTCTGAGGTAATGCAGTACGGCCCTTCCCAATTAGGCCTCAGTTTTCCCCATGTTGGGTTCTTTACACTGCCCAGGACTTTTCTCAACACCAAATCACCAGGAGCTAATGGCCTCAGCTTAACGTTAGCATCATAACCTTGCTTGAGCTTGTGTTGGTAATATGCTAGTTGAACCATTGCATTTTCCCTTCTCTCTTCGATCAAGTCCAAACTCTTTTCAAGTAACTCCTTGTTTCTGCTCGGATTGAATGAGCTGGTTCTTAACGTTGGGAAACCAGTTTCTAAAGGAGTGACAGCTTTAGCCTTATAAGTCATTGAGAAGGGAGTCTCCCCAGTAGATCTACGAGGAGTGGTTCGATACGTCCAGAGGACATGTGACAGTTCTTCCACCCGTTTGCCCTTTGCTTCATCTAGCCTCTTCTTTAGTCCATTCACTATGACCTTGTTAACAGCCTCTGCTTGTCTGTTCCCTTGGGGATAAGCAGGAATAGAATATCTGTTTGTAATTCCCAACTCACAGCAATATCTCTTAAACGCTTTACTATCAAACTGAAGGTCATTGTCCGAGATGAGGGCATTAGAGACCCCAAACCGAGTGACGATATTTTTTTCAGACAAATCTTTTGGCATCTACATCTCTGATGTTTGCCAGGGGCTCAACTTCGACCCATTTGTGAAGTAGTCCGTGCCGACCAGCATATACCTCTTATTCCCTACTGCCTTGGGAAAATGGCTCACAATGTCTAAACCCCATTGAGCAAATGGCCAAGGGCTGGACAGTGGATTGAGGATTCCTCCTGGTTGATGTATGTTTGGGGCGAACTGTTGGCATTGATCGCATTTTTTCACATATTCTTGGGCTTCCCTTTGCATATTTAGCCACCAATAGCCTTGAGTGATGGCTCTGTGTGCTAAGGACCTTCCTCTAGTATGACTTCTGCAGATTCCCTCATGTAATTCCTCGAGGAGTATCTCAGTTGCTTCAGGATGCACGCATAACAAATCAGGTAGTGTATCTCCTTTCAAGAATAGCACCACCGGGTCCATCCAACTAGGTCCTGCTCCAACCTGATGAATTCAGACTGTTTCTCCTCTTGGCTCTATAGGTCTGCACAAATGTTTTACAAGAATAACCCGAGGAAGGCTTTGCACTGAGGAGGTCGCAAATGTAGTTGGGGAGTCAGCATGAGTGTTTTTGCTTTTAGGGATGTGCAACAAGTCGAAAGATTCAAACTCTGATTGTAGATGTCTAACCTACCTTAAGTACCCCTGCATTCTTTCATCCTTCGCTTCAAATTCTCCTTTCACTTGGCCGACGACTAACCTTGAGTTCGAGAACATGTCTACAACCTTTCCTCCCATTTTTCAGACTATAGCCATACCCATCAGCAGAGCTTTACATTCAACCTTGTTATTTGTTGCCGAAAAGTCTAACCTTAATGACTTCTCAATAGTGATCTCTTCCGGGGATACAAGCACTAGCCCCACTCTGGAGTCCTTTTGATTTGTTGCACCATCAACGTACACTTCCTAGGGCAGGGGACCTTGTTGGGAGACCAAGCCAACCAATTTTTCATCCATGTTCTGTGTTGACGCCACCTCTTCTAATGAGGGTTCTACGAATTCGGCCACCAAATCTGCGAGGATTTGGCCCTTGACCAAGGTACGAGGGATGTATTTAATATCAAAAGCCCCATTTCGCAATCCTTCTCTTGTAATTAGCACTTCAGAGTATGGCTTTAAGTGGAAGTTGGGTGAGGACGACAACTGTATGTGCTTGGAAGTAATAGGGCAACTTTCTTGTACCATGCACTACCGCCGGGATGGCTTTCTCCAAGGGTAAATATCGAACCTTGGCTTCATGGAGTGACTTACTCACATAATAAACAAGCCGTTGTACGCCACGATCAGCTCGTGTTAACACTAGGCTTACAGCATGAAGAGCCACAATGATATGGCAAAAAGGACTTCATCCACTTCAGGACTAGACATAATAGGAGGCCGAGAGAGGTAATCTTTAAGTTGTTGGAAGGCAGAGGCGCACTTCTCGATCCATTAAAATCCTTTCCATTTATTCAACAATTGAAAGAACAGTCGGCATCTATATACTGATTGGGAAATGAAACAGTTTAGGGCCGTGGTCATTTCGGTCAGTTTCTGGACTTCCTTGAGATTCCTAAAAGGTTGCAAGTTGTTGATTGCTTTGATCTGGTCGAGGTTTACCTCAATTCCCCTGTGGGTCACCATGTAGCCCAGGAACTTACCTAATCCCACACCAAATGAGCATTTGGAAGTGTTCAAGCGCAACTTGTGTTTTCTAAGGACTTCAAAAACTTTTGCGAGATCTCCTATGTGCTCAGATATGACCTTACTTTTTACCACCAAGTCATATATATAGACTTCAATGCTCTTGCCCAACTGTGACTCAAACATTCTTGTCAACATCCTTTGATAGGTAGATCTCGCATTCTTTAAACTGAAAGGCATCACCTTATAGTGGTAGTTCCCAATGGGGGTGACAAAAGCAGTATTTTCCTAATCATCCAGGACCAGTGGTATTTGGTGGTACCCTTGAAAGGCATCTAGGAAGCTTATCCGAGGATGGCCAACAGTTGCGTCCACCAGCTGATCTATTTTAGGCATAGAGAACGGATCTTTCGGACAAGTTTTATTCAGATTTGTGAAGTTTACACACACTCACCATTTTCTGTTCTTCTTCTTTACCAACACAATGTTAGCCAACCATTCAGGGTAGAATACTTTTTTGATCGCTTCAGCTTGTTTGAGTTTCATCACTTCTTCTTTGACAGCGTCTGCATGTTCTTTAGATGGGCATCGAAGCGGCTGCTTTTTGGGAATGATGACTAGGTTAACGTTTAGATAATGGCAAATGAACTCCGGATTCACTCACGGGGCCCCAATGGAGTCCCATGCAAACACATCAATGTTTGTTCTGAGGAATTCTATCAACTCTTCCCTCTCTTGAGGAGGCAACTAGGATCCGACCTGAAAGTACTTTTTTGGATCATCATCGATAACGACCTTTGTCAAGTTTTCACATTCTGCTCCCCCAGCTGAATCCTCGGTAGTAAACACCGAGGGTTTTAACTGCTATAAGTCCCTTTCATTATGGGCCGAGGACTCGGCCTCGGGTCTATGCTGGATTGCAGCCATTAAGCATTGTCTGGCCACAGATTAGTCTCTCGAAATCTCCTTAACCTATCCTTCGGACGAATATTTAACCTTCTGGTGTAGAGTAGAAGAAACAACTCGTAGTGTATAAAGTTAGGGTTTGGCCACGATTGCGGTGTATGGTGAGTAAGCGTCTACCACGATAAAATCTACCTCTACTACTTCTGGACCAGTTTGCATAGGCAGCCTAATTTGGCCCTTTGGGATGACCACCTTCCCATCGAAACTCACCAAAGGAGAGTTGTAGGGCTTCAGGTCCTCAGGTGTTAAGTTCAGCTCCTTATAAAGGTCGGGGTACATTATTTTAGCACCTCTGCCTTAGTCCACCATCACCCTCTTCACATCATACTCCCCTATCCTGAGGGTGATAACCAAAGCATTGTCGTGGAGTTGGATAGTTCCGATTTTGTCTTCGTCCGAGAAACCCAAAACTGGTTGAACTTCCCTTCTAGCCCTTTTCGGCTCTCGATTAACATCTTTGGTGGATAGCCGAGCCACAGACATTACTCTGGACAGGCAAGACCCAGTTCTACCTAGTGCGGAAAATATAACGTTTATCGTACCCAAGGGGGGTCTTGAAGAATCATTTCTCCGAGATCCTGAGTTTTCCTGGCTCCCCTGATCATGGGCGTAGTGCAAGAATTGTTTTAGCTTGCCCTCGATGACGAGCTAATCCAGATGGTTCCACAGACTCCTGCAATCCTCGGTGGTATGTCCATGATCCTGATGGTATTGGCAATAGAGGTTGTGGTTGCGTTTTTCAGGGTTTCTCACCATTTTTTTTGGCTGTTTGAAGAAGGGCTCATTCTTAATCTTCTCCAGAACTTGATACACCGACTCTCGGAACACGGCGTTAACTGCTTGAAGATTTATTGATCCTGATTGTCCAATTAAATCTCTTCGAGGCCTGTTATTGTTGTGCCGATCCAACCTGAAATCCCTCATCTCCTGAGGGATAACTTTATCCTTTCCCTTTCGTTGCTGCTGGTCCTCCTCGACTCTTTTATACTTATCAATCTTGTCTATCAATTGGTGCACATTGGTAACAGGTTTACCAGTCAGGGATTTTCTTAGACCGTGATTAGCTGGAAGGTTGAGTTTAAAGGAGCTGATGGCCACTTCGTCAAAGTTACCATCCATGTCATTGAACATCTCCCAATACCTATCTGAATAGGTTTTCAGGGTTTCTCTCTCTCGCATGCTTAAGGACAGTAAGGAAGCCAAAGACCGAGGAACCCTACGACATGTGACAAAACGGGAACCAAATGCCTGAGTGAGTTCTTGGAAAGAACTTATAAAATCTGCTCTCAGGCTGTTAAACCATCTCATTGCGACTGGTCCTAAACTGGATAGGAAAACTTTGCACATCAAGGCTTCATCTCTGGAATGGACAACCATCCTTTGGTTGAAATGACTCACGTGTTTCATAGGGTCTGTTTGGCCATTATAGATGGTGAACGTTGGCTGATGGAAGCGCCGAGGGAGTCTTGCATCTTCAATGTTATGCGTGAAAGGTGACCTGGAGATTTGGTTTAGGGCCTTACTCATAGCATCATTTCCTACGCCTTGACGTGATAGGCTTCAAACCCGCCGCTAGCTATGGTGCTCTTCTTTATAGGTGAAGGATTCACTGGATGGGGTTCGAGACCTTCGCCTATAATTAGCGTCCCTTTCGTCACTAGAAGAGAAGTCTAAATCCGAGGAAGCCTTTCTCCTTTTTGCATGGTGTGATTCTCTTTTTAATCGATCAATCTCTATCTGCATCTTCTTGTTGTTATTTGCATGAGAAATATGGTCTCCCCTTCGAGGTTGACTCCTATCAGTGTGTGTGGTGTGGACACTTCCTTCGCAGTCACCTCTCTGCTCAAGGTTAAGAAAGGGGTCACCGTGCTTAGAGCCTCTCGACTCTGCTTGTTGTGAACCTGGTTCTGTCATAGTTAACCGTCGTCCTCACTATCACTCAAGCTCTTCCCACAGACGACGCCAATTGTAGGGTCACAATTTGAAGCCCAAGCCTAAAGACAAATTGGGTATTGGCCCAATGAGCCCACAACAATAAATTTATAGAGAGCGGATTGAAAAGCTAGGTTCAAACAAGGTTGCTAACGGCTAGTATGGTTTTTAACGAACGATCATGTAAAAACTGTATATGCAAGATTGGATAAATGTCAAGTCTGAGGAGGTCATTCTTCATGTAAATCATTATTACAATTTCACAAGTATAATCCTGATTGATCCAATCTCTTCTTTCTCTCTGTTTTTCCCCCCCTTCTCATGGGGGTCTTTTACATTATATAGTTCCTTACAGATCATCTTGATCATACACTTGTCTACCATCTAGACCTTCACTTGAGTATACGTCCCATCAAGCATCTTCTCAAGCTTTCTATAAGCTTCAGTGGTTAGGTTTTCATTGTTCAAAGGTTTTCTTCACATAAATGTGGCCAAAAAAGTAGTCGCAGTACATTTAATGGGGTGGTAGCAACTTTTCCCTTAGATATTTATGGGTTCTTATATCTTCTACACGTGTGTGAGGATCTTCCTTGTCGTGAAAATTTTCTTGAAGGTCACCTAAATTGCTGAAATACAGGGCCGAGAATGAGCTTCTCCTCGGACCGTCTTCCTCCACTCTGTCTTTCATAGTTCTAAATTCGGGGCTTCTTTTAACTACTTACCCCTCCTTAGACACACCATATTCCCAAACAAAGTCCAAGGCCCAATATATGATCCTGGACTTTTACCCCCACAACATTAATTAAATTACTTATGAGCTTGTCTAGGATAAGTTAACGCCTTCACTGGTTTTTTTGTTGGAAACTTTTTCCTTGATTTTTCTTGTGTATATATATATATATATACTTGTCTTATGTTTTGTTTATCTGTTCATGCAACGCACTACTCTAAGGGTCTAATTGAGAACAACTTATTTAATTTTTTTTTGTTGAAAATATACTAAAGTATAGCTTCATTTGGATTGCGTCTGCATTTTCACGCAGACCCGTTTTTGGCTCTTTTTTTTATTTTTTTTTATTTCAGTGTCTGGTGCACTGTTCATGAGACATGAACACTGCATCAAAGTAAATACACAGTAATTTCATTTATTAACAATAACCAAAAAATTATTTTTTATTATTTTTAATTTTCAGTAAAATAGACGGTATTTAAACACACATTGTATTTATACTTTGAAAAAGTAAAAAAAACGTGGGAGATATGGAAAATGGATATGGCTTGGAAGTCTTCAGTTTCCTTGTGTATGAAGCGAATATCATGCAGCATGAATCATGGTGTCTCCCAATGCCCTCCACTATTAAAGGAAATGCATGTATTTTTAATATTATACAATAGCACATGCGTATTTCATATACACACACATATATATATATATATATATATATTTTTTTTTTTCTTCTTATATATAAAAAGTGGCTATGCCACTTCAGTACTTTGGTACTGTATATTCAGTGTGTTTGCACTGTGTAAATACTATAGCTGCAACAGTAAAATTTTGGTGAGGGACTTTTTTTTTTTTTTTTTTTTTTTTTTTTTTAAGTTTTCCGTTTGTTTTTTTTTTTCTTTTATATATATTGTTATATTGACACAACAAATTTCACAATATTTTCATAATTATTGAGGTGTTAATTTTTTATAAATCAAAATAAAATAATAAAATATGAAACTATGACCAACTAAAACTAAAAATAAATGTTTTGTGAAAAGCGGCAATGCTATTACAGTGTTTTAGCACTGTTCATTCAGTGTTTTCGCATTGTTCATCTACAGTGTCATTTTGGTGAGCCACTTTGTATTTTTTTTTTTTTTGAACAGTAGCTATAGTTCCAAGTGGCACTGTAGATATAAATTTTTTTTTTTTTTTTCACTCTTCCATTTGTACTTTTTTTTTTTTCCTTTTATATATATTGTTATATTAACATAACAAATTTCACAATATTTTTACAATTATTAAGATGTCAATTTCATTGCCACTTTAGTATTTTACCACTGTTCATTCAGTGTTTTTAAAACTGTTCATCTACAGTGCCATTTGGTGAATCACTTTGTCCCTTTTTTATTTTTTATTTTTTTTAAGTTTTGAACAGTAGCTACAGTTTTTTTTTTTTTTTAGTCTTTCGTTTGTACTTTTTTTTTCCTTTTATATATATATATATATTGTTATATTGATAGAATAAATTTCATAATATTTTCACAATTATTGAGATATTAATTTTTTATAAGTCAAAATAAAATAATAAAATATGAAACTGTGACCAATCACAACGATAGCTACATTTTTTTTTTCGTTTTAAATATTTATGTAAACTGGTATATATATTGTTATACTAACACAAAAAATTTCACAATATTTTCATAATTATTGACGTATCAATTTCTTACAAGTCGAAATAAAATAATAAAATATAAGACTATGACCAATCAGAACTAAAAATAAATGTTTTGAGAAAATGTTACAACACTTATTATGCAATGCTTTTGGTTTATTCAACTGGCACGGTAGCTACAACGCCTAAAATTTTTGTTTTTTCTTTTTTTTTTAGTAATCGATTTGCGTTTTTTTTTTCTTTTAAATATTTATGTATGCTGGTATATATATTGTTATACTGACACAACAAATTTCACAACATTTTTACAATTATTAATGTGTCAATTTCTTACGAGTAAAAAAAAAATAATAAAATATGAGACTGTGATCAGCCACAACTAAAAATAAATGTTTTGAGAAAATGTTACAATACTTATTGTGTAGTGTTTTTGGTTTATTCAATTGGCACGGTATAGTGCCTAAAGTTTTTTTTTTTTTTTTTTTTTTTTTTTTTTTTTTTTTTTTTTTTTTTTTTTTTTTTTTCAGTAATCGGTTTGTGTTTTTTTTTTTCTTTTAAATATTTATGTAAGTTGGTATATATATTGTTATACTGACACAACAAATTTCACCATATTTTCACAATTATTGGCGTATCAATTTTTTACAAGCCAAAATAAAATAATAAAATATGAGACTGTGACCAACCACAACTAAAAATAAATGTTTTAAGAAAATGTTACAACACTTATTGTTATCACAATATTTTCACAATTGTTGAGATCTCAGTTTCTTATATATCAAATAAAAAAAATGCTAAGTTCACAACATTTTATCATTAATTTATACAGTGCCTAAAGTTTTTTTTTTTTTTTTCCAGTTATCGATTTGTGTTTTTTTTTTCTTTTAAATATTTATGTAAGCTGACATATCTATTAACTATAAAAAAAGAGCGATAGTATTTTTTTGGTTTATTAAATTAGTGAGGTGCACTTTCTCTTTTCTTTTCTTTCTTTTTCCCCTTCAAGTATGCCAATTGGTTTGAGCTTTGTTTTTGTTTTTTTTTTTTTTAAGATCTTTATATATTTACTTTGTACTTGCAATGCAAGTTTACATTGTAAATACACAAAAGTGGTTAATATTATACACATTTGCACAAAAAATGGTAAATATTGTACAAATTTTGTAAATGTGTATAAAATTTGCCAATTTTTTTGTGTCTACAATATAAATTTACATTGTAATTAAATACAATGTATACATAGAGATATTATGAAAATATTATATCGCATGTGTCAATTCTTTATGGGTCAAAATAAAATAAAATAATAAAATATTATACCGAGATCTTAGTTTCTTATATATCAAATAAAAAAAAAATGCTAAATTCACAATATTTTAACATTAATTTCACAATAAATCATAGGTAAACTATTATTGATAGATAGCACTGGAGCTACAGTGCTTTTGGTTTGTTCAACTAGCACAGTAGCTACAGTGCCTAAAGTGTTTTTTTTTTTTTTTAATTTGAAATATTTATGTAAGCTAGCATATATATTGTTATACTGACACAAAAAATTCCACAATATTTTCACAATTATTGATATGTCAATTTTTTATAAGTCAAAATAAAATAATAAAATATGAAACTGTGATTAACCACAACTGAAAATAAATTCCTTGAGAAAATGTTACAACACTTATTATTATCACAATATTTTCACAATTTTTGAGATCTCATTTTCTTATAAATCAAATAAAAAAATGCAAAGCTCACAACATTTTAACATTAATTTCTACCGTGCCTAATTTTTTTGGGTAAAATATTATTTTCGTCCCTAAACTATCACAAAAGTTCATTTTTCATTCCTAAACTTTCAAAAGTTCGTTTTTCGTTCCTAAACTATCACAAAAGCTTGTTTTTCATCCCTAAACTTTCAAAAGTTCTATTTTTGTCCATAAACTTTTCCAAACGTATTGATTTTCGTCCCTCTGTCTGACGGAGTGCTGACGTGGCTTTGACAGTGTGCTGATGTGGGAGGGACGAAAATCAATATATTTGGAAAAGTTTAGGGACGAAAAACTAACTTTTGTGATAGTTTAGGGACGAAAATGATATTTTACCCTTTTTTTCTCCCAGTAATCAGTTTGTGTTTTTCTTTTTTCTTTTTTCTTTTAAATATTTATGTAAGCTGGCATATATATTATTATACCAATACAACAAATTTCACAATATTTTTACAAATATTGAAGTATCAATTTCTTACAAGTCGAAATAAAATAATAAAATACGAGACTGTGACCAACCACAACTGAAAATAAATGTTTTGAAAATAACAATAACAATGTTATCAACTTAAAACCAATAACAACTTGTCATTTAGAATTTGTTCTAAAAATGTTATGAATGCAGCATTTCTCTCAAATAAAATAAAAAAATATATTTTTGGATCCTAAAAATGAAGATATTGTGATTTTTTTTTTTTTGAAAAACTAAAAATTGTGATATTTTGTTGTATTCTTAGACTTCCTTTTTAATATAATCAAATTGAGTGAGCCAAAATTTATGATTTCACATACAAAATTTATATTAATTTTCTAACTACTGGAGTAGCGCGTGCCTTTCACGTGCAGCCAACGCTAGTTTTTTTATAATATAAGTTAACAATTTACAAGTTGCCTTTAAAAAAAGCGAATTCGTGAATAGGGAATGCACTAGATTGAAGCCGTTGAATGCAGAATAATAATAATAATCAGGTAAAAGGGAAATACTGTCTTTTCAATCCACAATGAGCGATTGAGAGCATCTTCTTCGTTTCTCCGTGTCTCTCACTACCTTTCACTGCACGGAAGTCACAACATGTCAATATGATTGCTAGTTTATTTTTTTTTTTTGATAGGATATGATTGCTAGTTTGAAGAATCTGTAATGAGATGGGTTCAATTAAAGTGATCTTGTGTGTGTGGTGGAGGTGTAGTATCACATGATGAGTAGCGTTTTCATTTATTTATTTGTCTTAAAGGGAATAACCGAAATTGTGAAGCTAACGAATTCGGCTCATAAAAACACACGTGTGTAATAGATGTTATTCTTATCTCAACAACTTCAGCTCATATGGAGTTTTCCTTTTGGATTTTCATTTTTTTTTAATAAAGACAAAATTAAAGGATAATTCAATAAAAATATAATTCTAACTCCTACTAAAATATTGCCTAAAAAATAAGACCACCCTCTGTTGATTCTTAAATTGCTTTATCCACTTATAAATTCTATAAAAAAAAACCCTCGTCGCAAACCAAAGTGTATGTGATGAGGCTAGTAAATGTTCCTCTTATCCTAAATGTATGTGTGCAAGTGTTTGTATTATCCACTTATAAATTCTATAAAAAAAAAACCCTTATCGCATACCAAAGTGCATGTGATGAGACTAGTAAATGTTCCTCTTATCCTAAATGTATGTCTGCAAGTGTTTGTACGTGTGTGCGCACATAATAAATAGCATGTTTTGTTATTCCGTGAACTTATGCTTTATTTGTTTTGATGTAAAATAATTTTCATAATTTTTTTAATCATTTTTAGGTGTTTGTTTATAGGTAAAATATTATCAAATTTGTAAAAAAAAAAATAAAATTATTGACCCTAAAATCATTTATAAAAAGTTGTAAAATATTTTGCCTTTAAAAATTTGGTAAAACATTTTCAAAAGATAGACAATGGCTTCTCCTCTTCCATTTGGTCACTAGGGTCACCGGTCAAGTGGTCGAAGGCACTGCTCTTGCAACTAGTGCCGACAGTTTGTGGCTAGAGACACCCCTCTTGTGACAAGTGCCAGTAGTCTAGTGTTCGAAGACTTTGTTATGGCGACCGGTGTTAATGATCCAGTGTTTGAAGACTCCACTCCACGATTGGTGCCGGCGGTTCGGTGTTCGAAGACTCTGCTCCGTGACCGGTGCTGGTGGCCTAGTTGGCAATCTGGTGTTTAAAGAAGCTACATCGCAACCAGTAACAAGGTCCAATAACCAAAGATACTTGTTTTGTCGACCGGTGTTAGCGGTCCAATCATCAAAGATACTGCTTTGACAGTGATCAAGGGCAATCTCATCGCTAGAGTCACTGCTCTAACTACCTGTTCTAGCGGTCCAATCATTGGAACTCTAATACTAGCGAGTTTAGTGTTGAGCTCTTGATTTTGGTGGTTTGCTTGAAAAATTTTATTTGTCCTATCAAATATTTAAAAATATTTTGTTAGCAAAATATTTTACATCTAAACTATTTTACATTTAAAAATAATTTATTTTGAAACAAATGAAGTGTTAAATTCTAACTTTATTACCCGCTCATGAAAAATTGACGTTGTATTAATCATAAGTTATTAGTTTAGCAAATTAAAATTAGTTTTGCCCCATATGAAGAGGTTAGAACTTAAGAGCTACCGGCTTAAGTTTTACAAATCTTGAGGATGGGCATAGATGAGTTTCACAAATAAAATAAACTGAAATAATTGGAAATCAATCGGAGAATTAAATATAAAGATTCATACTTTTGCTAAATTGTAAAAATTTTTTCTTCTTCCCCGAGTTTACAGAAATCAAGAGACTGAAAAAAAAAAAAAAACAGTGATCATAAAATGAACTGTATGCCTTTTAAGATTATCAATTGTAACATGAAATTATTTTTAATTCTTTCATCTTCAAATGCATTTTAATAGAGGCTGTTTGTCCTTTTGCTATATATGTTTTTTTTTTTTTTTTTTTTGGTTTTTTTGCTGAATATGTATTTTAATTTTTAAAGCATCTTTTGACGGTATCAGGAATATCTCAAACTTTCCTATACATTTTCACCAACGAATTTCTGTGAGCCTTGTATTCTATATAATTTCTTCTCACAAAAAAAGGTTCATCATCTCATAGAATATGGACTTTAAAGAAAGTCTGGGGAGAAAAAGTAGAAACTTAAAAAAGGAATCTGGACAGAGACAAGACAACTATTAAAATCTGTTATTTATTTTTGGTGGCACAGCTGATCTTCCAAGTTCAATCAATTGTGTCAGACTTGAAAGACTCGCAAAATTAAAATAATAAATAAAAATAGAAATAAAAATATCCCGTATGATTGGAGCCACGTCATTAAGATAGGTTTTATTTGACAACGAGGTTTCACCTTCCAATCTCACTTCTCCACGTTCTTTCACCAAAAACACAACCACCGCAAACAACCCCGCGAAACAAAACCCAACCGGCCTAATATTAGGCGCGTGGCCCTCACCACCCTATACGAACAATGATACAAATAAATTGATATAGCGATTTTGATTGAGGTACATACCGAAGTGCACCCCCGAAATGACTAATTGAGATTTGTTCAATTCAGCAAAAAAAAAAAAAAAAAAACCTTATATTTCTTTAACTAAATGTTATGTGACCAAAAAAAAAAAAAAGTTGATTAATTGTAATAAAAAACACGGCCTTCACTAATGCACTTCATCGCACACATTAATACTAACATTTATTCTTTTAACCATCTATAACGATAAAAAGATATTAATACGTTGTTTATTGTAAAGAGAACCATAGCATTTGTATGGGACTTAACAACTCACTATCCACAACAATAAAAAGGATTATGACTTTGTGCACTAACACACTTTTGCATCTGCACATTCAAGGCTTAGCCTTGTGTATTAGCCTTTGGATTACTATTTGTGTAGAAAACGTTATCTTTACTACTATAATGAAAGAAGGGCTTGAGGACATCGAAATTTACTCTCTTACCATCAGAATCGCTAGCAGACCTTCTCTTCCTACCTGACGCACTCACTCAAGCACATTGCACACCTATAAACTACCTGCCTTCTTGGCTTACAGCACTAACGAAAGACCAACATAACGCATTGCCCAACCATTCCTGCTTGATTTCGTTTCCTATTAAGCATGCTATTCATTTTCATATTAGGCATGCTTTTTATGTTTTAACTTTATTTTCATATTAGACATGTTATTCCTTTTGTTGTTATAATATGACCGTGTCATCATATTACTAGACGACAAACCAATATGAAAAGTATGACATACGCTCGATGCCAATTGTTAATATCATCATTCCGAGTCCACTCATCAATTTCTATCATTGATTATAAGAGATCTTACAAAATTACAAAACATTATTACAAGCATACAACCGCTTCAAACAAGCCTCAAACCAAAAAACCCAAACGCGCGTGGTCCTCACAACCTACCCGAACAACCATGGTACTAGCCTATACAATAATTTAAAAAGAATGTCGCCACGATTACCTCACCTTATTTTCTAAATTTTTCTTACAAAACTACAAAACCCTCTGAGCCTCTAGTAGCAGCGACTCTTCGTCAATCGGCTCTCTTGCTTCACCAACCAACCAACTCGACCACCGCCTCCGATCGTCTAGGGTTTCGTTCGGTCCCCGACATGGAGCCGCCACGTGTAATGGAGGTGCACCCGGCGATGACCGAAGAAGACCCTACCTCGGCTCTGTGGGACTTCGGAGACCTCCTCGACTTCACCGTTGACAGTCATTTCTCTATGTCCCTAGATCCCGATCAACTCCCCTCGCCGCCGCCGATTGTCGATCAGAGTCTCGATTTTTCGCAGGAGGATTCGCAGGTGGATACGGATCCTCCGGGCCCGAGTTCCGGGAAGATCCGGAAACGGGATCCGAGGCTGACGTGTACCAATTACTTGGCGGGTCGGATCCCTTGTGCGTGTCCGGAGATGGACGAGAAGCTCGAGATGGAAGGGAACCTCCGTGGGAAGAAGCGGTCCAGGACAGTTCGGGTCTCGACCCGAACCGCCCGGTGCCAGGTACCCGGGTGCGAGGCCGATATCAGTGAGCTCAAAGGTTATCATCGAAGACATAGGGTTTGTTTGCACTGCGCTAATGCGAGTGAGGTTTTTCTTGACGGTGATACCAAGAGATATTGCCAGCAGTGTGGAAAGTAAGCTCCAAATTCCAATTTCTTCTTTTTCTTTTTCTTTTTTGGTTATAATAGGATTTGAAAGCGAATGAGTTTCTTTTTTGTGTATGGGGATTCGATCCAAGTATCTTATTTAATGATAACAAACTTTACTGATCGAACTAACTGAAACTTATGATTTAAATTTTTATATGCTTTATGATCTTTCGGATTCTATTACTAGCTGAAATTACATATCACTTGATTAGCAATGTGAAATGCAACCACAAGGGTGGTTTTGAAGTGAATATTTGATTTTATACTAGTTTGTTGTTATACTTCTATGGATACTAGATAAATGTTTGTAGATTGGTTCTTACTTCTTGTATATTGTGTGAGCTTGTCCATTTCATCTATACAACCAATGATGAAGGACTTACTTTAAAGTGAATTGCTTTAGTTGCTTATGCTTGAGTTGGGATGCTGGTAAATGGTTGTTAATTTGAGGAAATGGATGTGCGATTTAGGTTGAATTGGTGAAACTTGCGTAGATTGGTTCGGTGTATGCTTTTTATTTTTTATTTTTTAAGCTATTGGTTTCTACTTATGCGCAATATGTTTGGCAGGTTTCACATCTTATCAGATTTTGATGAGGGTAAACGGAGTTGTCGAAGAAAATTGGAACGCCACAACAATAGACGGCGGAGAAAGCCTGCCGATTCTGGAATTGCAGATGAGAAGGAACCTCAAGGGTCCTTGCAGACTGAGGATGGCCCTTGTGATGATGAAACAGGAAAAGGTATTATAGATTTGATTGGTGCAACTGGTGGAGCAGAAAAGCTGCATATTCTTTCTTGATAAGACGCTTTTTGTCTATGGTGTAGATAGTTTATGCTTGAGCAGCCCCATAGCTGAAACGGAAGCATTCTTGGAGTCTGAAGATGGACAAGTTACTACCCTCTGCTCAGCACTTGATTCTCAGAATATCCATGGTGATGCATCTTTTACAGCTTCTGGTGAAACCCAAATGGATGGAGGAAAAGATAATTCCAAATGTACTCTGTCTCAGTTGTATGACAACAAGAATGACTATTCATCTATGGTGGGTCTATGCTAAATGCTATGGTAGATGCATTGCCATTTTTTACTTACTAAAAAAAAAAAAAAGGTTTTTCAAGGAGCTATCCTGGAGATATACTGATTCAATATATGATTGTAGTGTCCAACAGGTCGAATCTCATTCAAGCTGTATGATTGGAACCCGGCAGAATTCCCTAGAAGACTCCGTCACCAAGTATTTAAAGGATTATTATTACAGTTTAGTATTTAATATAGAACAGATCTTTTTGCAGTCAGAGATGCGAGGAATGGATTAACGTGTGTTTAAATGTATTTGCAGATATTCCAATGGTTGGCCAATATGCCCGTTGAGTTGGAGGGGTATATCCGCCCTGGATGTACAATATTAACTGTGTTCATTACAATGCCAAAGTTTATGTGGGCGAAGGTAATGGTTTAACTGGATGCTTTCTTTTTAATTCTTGTAGGGTCATGATGAAATATCATTGTTAACTAGATAGATGTCTGTCTAATGATGTATGCTTCATATGTGCATATATGTACTCATTGTTTTGTGTTCATGTAGTTCCTGGATAAATTGATTTGTGTGGACATGGTGATTGTGAGGCCTTTGGAAACTGTCTTAACTGTTGTTTATATACACACCCAGATACCCATGTCCATATCCTTTCACAGTTGTGCAGTTTTAAAAAGTTTCGATTCACTCTCTCTCTCTCTCTCCCCCCCACCCCCACCAAAAAAAAAAAAAAAAAAACCTTCACATTTGAGGCTCCATCATTGCTTAAGTTTCTTGATTGCTATCGGGGAATGACTCATGGTCTTGTTTGCTTCTTAAACTAAATGTGCTGCTACTATTGTTCTAATCAGCTTGACCAGTAAAATAAGGCTTGATTTTGTCATGTAAAATTATATAATGTTTCTTTCATTGTTATTTGATAGCACAATATGATGTGTGGTGTATTCATCCATATATACAAATTCATACGCAACACAAAAGAACTTTTTTGGGTTCCTTTTTCATATATTGCGGGGCAATATTTTTCTTTTCATCATTTCACATGTGAAACTAAATTCATCGTGCTACCTGGATAAAAAAATTTGTATATCATGCAACTGTCGATAATATTGAGTTTTATGTGACCAATAAAATGCGCAGTTGGCAATCCTTATCAAGTATGCTATGTAATAAGAGAGTTGTAGTCAGTCTGTCACTAATTATATCTACTTGTTCGTATTATTCTGTTCCTTTTTCATTAGACTTTCCAGTTATCAGCAGAATTTGTAAGATTAAACTTAATGTTCTTTAATGCATCAACAGTTATTTGAAGATCCTGCATCATATCTACTTGACTTTGTTGCCCCTGGAAGGATGCTATCTGGAAAAGGCACTATACTTGTTTTTATGAATGACATGATTTTCCGGGTAATGAAAGGTAAGTTGGTGCTCATAGTTGTTGCTACATTTGTATCATTATAGTTATGGAGTGGTGTGACAACGCATGAAGGTAGATCGGGTGTAACTTGAACCTAATCCTATATATATAATTGCATGGACAAAACTTGTGTGCACTATCTTAGGTGCTGTTCCTTAGGTTCATCTCTTAAGATTTTACTATGTGGTTACTTAACAAAAAAACACACTTTCATCCCATGAGAAAAATGCTACATGGCAAAATCTTAAGAGAATCTAAAGAACAACATCTAAGTACTGTACCTAAATCTTGCCCTAATTATATAATGAGATGCTTATGAGTTTCCAAAATTATTTTTGGGGGTTTGACCCATATCTATGCAATTATCCTATATAAATGATCTTTAATTTGGTTTTTTTTTTTTTAAATGATTATTATTTTTTGAATTTTTAAAATTTTAGCATTTACTATATATCATTTATTTATTTTTTTAAAAAAAAGCATTTACCATATATCATTATACGTATTTTAAATGACCCATCATTTATGGGTTGCTTTTTGCTTGCTGTCGGGGTAGATAATTTATCAAGTGAAGTACATAATCAGCCCATTTAAACACATACATGTAACTATATTAAATAAGATTTTAAATATAAGATACTCTTGTTTGCCCTCAAGATTCATATTGTTTGGTCTTTAAAATTCATTTAGCCCAAATGCCACCTTAATAATTTAGCTCTTTAGATTTCCTATATAATTCTTCGGTCAATTTTGGTTTAATAATTTAGTTGAGATAATTCTAGATCTTAAATTCTCTAGATATTTGTGTTATCTTATATTAAAAATAAGACTTTGTCCATTGCAACCTGATCCTAAGATTCTTTTCAAGAACTGTATTCTTCAGTTTCTCTATGGATTGCTATGTTAGAGCTTTTTTTATATGTTTTCAATCTTTTTTAACATGATTTGAGCATTTAATGGGTGCAGGTGGAACTTCTGCGATGAAACTTAAGGTGGAGGTGCAAGCCCCAAGGCTTCACTATGTTCATCCTATATGTTTTGAGGCTGGAAAGCCTATGGAGTTTGTCGCTTGTGGAAGTAATTTGATACAGTCTAAGTTTCGGTATGACATTGACAGCATAGGACTTTATGTTTTATCATAAAAATTTATTTGCTGAATAGTCATGGCTATGTTAGTTAATGCATGATTAATATGTATGAATATTCTCATTTGGGGACTGGGATGTGGGATGTTTTGATCTACTCCCTCTGTGGCAACTTTCCTCCCTTCCCTACCAATAGTAACTGAACAATCCACTGTTGGAGGTCAAATGCATATCTTTCTCCATTATTGGCGGTATCTTTCAAAACATGCATAAATCCCTTTATGTCTAATAGTGGCATCCTACTAAAACGAGACCATAATGAGTGGCCAGTTGCCAAATTCACAAATTATAAACTTTTAACATAACCTTCCAAATTTACCTATTAAAAGTAATCAACTCTTAAATTGAGGCACACACTTTTCTTTATATAAAAGGTATTATAGGAAAATTATGTTTTGGTTTTTGGAATTGTCACACATTATGGGACATGAAATATTGGCAACCAAGCTACTTGTTATGGGACGGAGGGAGTATCAATCTAATATTTGATGCATTAAATGTAATTGGAGTGGAGGGCAGATTTCCCTGATTTCACTTCTGGTGGGGCATATTGATACAAGCTATATGATCCTGCTGAGAATCCAATTTCTTTTGCAGTTGTTTAGAAGCATTCAAGCACTCCTCATGTCAGGTTGCATGAGTGACATGGGATAGACCATAACCAAGAGCTCTGCCATTGAATGATCGAATCCCATGTATTTAGATTCAACATCAACTTTTCCTCTGCCTAGTGGTAATGGCTATGTTGATTGACCCCAATCACCAAATATATGAGTTTCAGACTAGAGTTCTCTGGAACAACTGCACCAGAATTAGTGTAGGAAAACTCCCTGATAGGTTTCGACATGTTCCAATACACTAGCGTTTGACATGTAACACATTTTCATAGATCACATGCAAGAAAAGTTCAACCACTTGATGGACTCTCTTTCAATTGCTCTACGTAGGCTTTGTACATATGTTAAATCAGTGACCACTCACCACTCATCTATTGGACATTACAATTGACATACTAAGTTCACTCTGCCGCTGCTCTTGAGTTGTAACACTTGCCAGCAAAAGCTTTATAGACAAGGAGAAAGTGCTTCAAATGATTCCCTATTGGTGAATAGGTGTGATAGGTCAGCTAGAAAAGACTTATTTATCAATCAAACGAACAAAAATAAATAAATAAAAATAAAAATGGGCATTGTTGATCTGGCTTGTTGTATTTTCTTGATGCAAATACCTTTTAGAGTTGAATACATTTAAGGAAACACCTGACTTTTAATTATGAAAAAAAAAAAGAGTTGAATACATTTATGATTGAAACAAGCATGGCTGTGCAGAATAATTGGATGTTTGAGTTTTGCTCAGGCACATCCGAAAAAGTCTAAACTTGGCTTGAATTTGAGTGAAGACTAAAAGTTTTTAGCTTGGCTTGTAGGGGGGTTGATCTGCTTGTAAGCTGTTTAGTCTCATCTCAATCAATCTTGAAACTTCCACCTGTGTAACTTCTAATTGATTTTGTACATAAAAATTTATTTTTCAAGGAAAAATCAAATGATATTACTAATCAACATCTCTTGAGTAGCAAAAGATGAATCAACTAGCATCTCTTAAATATATCAGGCCTATGACATGTATCTTCATCCTAAACTATGTACTTTTATATTTTTGGTTATTGCAAGTGTTCCTATGAATAAGACATAGGAACTAGGATGCACATACATAGACACGTGTACGGGTATGGGTACAATACGGAGAGACAAGCAATTTTTGAACAATTATAACATGATACAGTAGATAGGACACTATTACGACATGGATATGACACAAATATGGCACCCCAAATGAAGTGTCCGTGCAACCTAGTTTTCATGTTCTCCCACATATTTAAATGACACAAGATTTACTGCATGAATGTCAAGACTTTGTCAACATGCATGGGTACGACATGGCACCCCAAATGAAGTGTCTGTGCAACCTAGCGTGGAACCCTTCCACTACTGCCTCTAAACTTTTGCTAGGCTACAGAGTGAATAAGTTTAGAGGCAGTAGTGGAAGGGTTCCATGTTAGGTTGCACTGACACTTCATCTTGTGCTAGGCTAAGGAGTGAATAAGTTTAGCCTAAGATAGTTTCACCTTGGGCTCATTTAACAAAATGATCCTGAGCCTGGGTTGTTTTGATTAGTCACAACTGTGATATGTCAAGCTCGGTTTGAGATTGAGTTAAAACCACAACTTTTTCTATATTAGTGAGCCATACAAGTCTCCTACCCCGGAGCTGCTTTTAGCATATCTGAAGCTTTTAGTACAATTGGAAGAACATAATAAGCGATTCTCTTCGGACAATATTATTTGTGTCCTTGTATATATACTAGGTACATTGAATTTTAACTTGCCATGATCATGTATATATTTTGTTGTCAGGTTTTCTTATACTAGGGTGATATTCTTGTTTAACTGCCAATGAGCTCTGGCTCAAATGGCACTTACTCTTCCCACAATAGTGGATAGAGGGTGAACTTATCAAAAAAAGAAAAGACAATAGTGGATAGAGGGTGAGGTTGTGGGTTCAAGACCCATTTGGTGCATGTGTAACATACCAATAAAAGAAGTTTTTGTATTTACGTGTTAGGATGGTTTTGTTCCAGGTTTCTTGTATCTTTTGCTGGAAAGTATCTTGCACATGATTATTGTGTTGCATCTAAGCATGGTCAGACTGAGGACGATACTGCTTCTAGTTTTAACCATCAGTTGTACAAGATATGTATCTCTCAAACTGAACCAGATCTTTGTGGTCCTGCATTTGTTGAGGTAGGTATTCTGGATAACTTTTAGATTATGCTGGATTTTTTCTATCATTTTATACAGGATGTTTCTTGTCCATACTAACATACTTTCATAAAAGGCATATTTGATGTGTTATTCAAATTGGTAAAAAATAAAAAATAAAAGTGGGTTGGTTATTCTATCATTCTGGAACATTGCAACAGTGTCTAGTTCCTGTCTGCACACTTCTGTTGCATGTCCTATTTCTTGGGTATGTTTAACTTTGGAAAATGTTTTTGTTTATTCGGGGTGATGTTTTCATATGTTGTTTAATTTGGTTATGGAATATGGAGCTTTTTTAGAGTACACATGAAGTTCACCAGAAAACCATTTCTATCAGCATGGCACTATTTTGCTTAGATGCTGTGTGTTGCTTCCGTGTCTATAGTTTTTTTTCTTCATTTTTTTTTGATAATTCGATGGTTACAACGGGAGAGGGGGGATTTGAACCCTGGATGTCTCTATTGGAAACATTAGGAGGTGCCAACCAGTTGAGCTACAAGACTCCTACTGCTTCTGCGTCTATAGTTAATACAGTGGTGAGGATTTCTTGTCTTGGGACTTGGTACCAGTATCAAATATTTTGCACCATCACTTCCTAGATGTTGTGGTAGCATCAGTCTATGCTTGTTGATCATCAGGATCTGCAAATAGGTGTAGAAACAAAAAACAATGGATTTATAGTTACAGATACATTTTGTTGTCTACATAAACATTTCAAAGCATGCTGGACATGGTTTTTAACTGGTAACTCTGAACATTTTTATTCTGAACAAAGTTTCTCTCCAAACTACAAACTCCTCATATTTCTCTATATTGAGTGTGAATTTTGAAAATCTAACCATTAGATTGCATGTTTTTATTATATTTTTCATGCATGTAAAATTTTAAGAAGGTTAAAGATCAATTGTTATCTTATCAAACAAATGTTAAAATTTCAAATTTTTATGATTAAAATTGTGTATAAAAAAATAAGTTTATTGATCAAATAGTAAATAATATCTATTTTGAACGAAATTTGATATGCATGTTAAGAACGTAAGGAACATGAAATTCAACGGTTAGATTTTCAAAATTCACAAAAAAAAAAAAAAGAAGAGATATATGAGAAGTTTGAAAAGTTTCTCTCCAAACTAGTTTGGAGAAAAACTTTGTTCTTTTATTCTAACGTTCTTTCTCTTAATTTATTTTGTAGGTTGAGAATGAGTCTGGCTTATCTAACTTTATTCCAATACTAATTGGAGACAAAGCAATTTGTGCCGAAATGGAGATATTGCAGCAGAGATTTGATGCTTCTCCTTTTCTGAATGAATCAGAGTCTGCAGCTATTGGTCCTATGTCTGACTTGTGTGAGGTTTCTGCATTGAGACAATCGACATTTTCTGAATTTCTTTTAGATGTAGCATGGCTAATTAAGGAGCCTGCATCAGAAAATTTTCAGCAGTTTATCACTGCTTCACAGATTCAAAGATTTAATAGTCTTTTGAGCTTTCTGATGTGTAATGACTCCACCACAATTTTGGAGAAACTGTTACAGAAACTGAAGATTGTGATAAGCAACATGGAATTTAACAGCGTGGCAAAAGGCACTTTTGATGCTGATTTGAGTTTACTACAGAAATACCTTGACAATGCGAGAGCTATTCTTTGCAAAAAACATAAGAAAAGTGAAAGTTCAATGCAATCGGGAGCTGTGCCAAAAGGTGATCATTTTTCTGAAAGCCGCTTTCAAGAGAATGTGCTCTTGGTTCCAATCAACAGGAAGGTGAGGACTTAGAATTTTAAAGTTTCAGCTTTTGCTGATTGTGAATCCAGATTTAGAGTTGAAGATTTAAGAGCTGATATGAATTGCTGCATTTCTCTTTTCTTCATACTAGCTAACAATACGAATTTATCTGGGGATTGGATTTATGACTTTCTTAATATAAAAATCACAGCAGCATGGCCAGTGACTTGCTCAATGGCACTTCAGCCCTTTGTAAAAACAAGATGGAGGATGCATAATTAGCAATAGTTAAAAAAAAAAAAAAAAAAAAAAACTGGTCACAATTGTGTCTGGACATGTGAATTTAGCATTTCTGATATCTGGAAAGAAAGTATAAAGCATGGTCAATGTGAACTTGGAGCTTATAAGGTTTTAAAAATTGTCACAGTTTTGTATGTTATATGTCAACATAAATAAGCTGTCCGATTTTGTTTTTGCAGTACACCTCAAAGGGTTGAAGTCAAACAATTAACGCTAATGCTTTAGCTACTTTGTTAAAGCCTTTTATGGAACCACCACCCCCCCCCCCCCCCCCCCCCCCCTACTTAGGGTGGGGGTGGAAATCAGTTCTTTTTAGTCCATCTAATTTGAAATTAACATAAAGTATTTTTTTTACCAAAAAAAAAACAATAAGTATTTAACATGTAATATTTTAACCATCCAGTTCTTGATTAATTCTTTGTTATGAATTTGCTATAGCGAATATTTAAATCTCTTCTTATTGACCATAGGTTTACGCTCTGCTTTTTTGATATGCTACTGGTGTTATATGTTAAGAGTGGTCTTGTTATCTAATTGATGATATCTGAAAACTTGAGAGACATATCCATGACACTTGCCTTTCCAACTGGCATTTATATCTTCGTTCAGTTGATTAGTTGTTGCTTTATTTGCAGGATATGGAGATAATCACAAATGATAAGTTGGGGGTAGAGACATGTTCAGCTTCTACTTGTAAAAGTGAGACTGTTCCCCTGTTGAATAGAGAGGTTATCATGAATGTTAACTCTGCATGTCCTAGAAAGTCATGTGGTCACATTTTTTCTGGGGCAATCTTAGGCTCTCGCCCTGGTCTATTTGTAATTGGCTTTGCCGCTGTTTGTTTAGGGATGTGTGCCGTTCTACTTCACCCTCACAAGGTTAGCGAATTTGCAGTTTCTATTCGCAGGTGTCTGTTTGATAGAATCTAGAGAAATATTGGATGTTAAAGTCTGTTTCAACCAAAATAGGGCTGACTTCCATCTGTAAATATCAATTGTAAACCATCACTGACTAAGCTGTTCAAAGCTTTGACATGTGAATGTGCTCATTGCGTTGGAAGCTTGATATCTAAGTTCAGTTGTCACATCTGCATCAGTCGAACGTTTTTGTTCGTTTGCAGGTTGAGAGTGGGGGCACTATTAGCTTGGGAATAATGAAAATCTATGTATTTTCCTCATAATTTTGAAAAAAAATTCGATTTTTCTTTTTGCTGTAAGTCTGTAACATTGAGTATTTTTGGTATCAATTCATTATTTTAATATATTTTTATTGCTAATCTATTTTACATATGATATTTAAGTTTAATTGCTTTAACAACAATTGAAACAAAAACCAGCAAAACACGAAAGTAAATTTAAATAAAACACACAACATTTGATTTTTGCGGCTGTCTGCGACACGCTGTACTTCCATGATTCCATCAATGATCAATTATCAAACGAGTTGCTGTTTATAGTGACAGTCACGCAGTTGAGTTAGTTTTATCTGTTGGATTGGATTGTTAGCTGTTAGGACTCAGGGATTTGTTAGAGAATCAGTTCTGGTTTATAGTTAGAACTAAGCCCTGATTAATTAGTAGATATTTTCTGATTTGAGCTTTACCTTCCTGATACTTGTACAGATTCTATAAATGATGATAACATAATAATTCTCTCTCTTTAATTCTAATTCTTGCTCTTGCTTCTGTAATTTCTTCAACCTCACATTTTACATAAAGAAAATAAAATAATTATTAAATAATTAAATTCTGCATTTTTTTTATAACCTTTTTACGTTTTTTGAGACAAACAGTAATTTATCTGTATCATATTTTCTCATTTTCAATCATGAATATTCAGGGAGCTGATATGGAGGTAAAAAGTCTGGCTGGATCTCAGCCGCTCATTGTATTTGTGCAGATGGACCAACCATTTGATAGGGATGGCAGTTCTTATTCCTTGTTGATAATTTAAAAATCAGATCCTTGACAATGGGAAATTCAACTGTATCAAGATTTAAAAGCAATAATAAATTCCATGACATATGATTAAACAATTAAAATCGTTGCCCCTTTGGACAATTGCTTAGATTTGGATCACAAATGGGGATAGACGAAACTTGCAATATCGTTTTCACAAATCCGACATTGCTCGTTGTCCTTATATTGTCACTATTTATTTCCACGAAATTGTCCAACTTTCCGAAAAAATCAATGTCAATATCGGCTTTGGTGCAATTCAAGTACTCCTATTTGTTTGGACTTTCTTTCCCTGTAAGAGCCTTTCTCCATTATAGAGTTTGTTATTGGATCCTAAAATTTTATTCATCCATTTTAAATGAGTGGTCCAATTTGAGGCTTATGAATCGGTTTTCTTTTTTTTTTTTTTTTTTTTTTTTGGGGGGGGGGGGGGGGGGGTGTTGGTGGGGGGGAGAAAGAAGGTAGAAAAGTGTATGGATAAGATTTTAGAAATTATATATATTGGGAGAGAGAGACATTTTAGAAGTTACATCAAAACTCTACATTATCTTATCTATTTATACCTAACCACATAATGATTTGTTCATACTAATTCTGCGGGCTTTTGAGTATGGTGTTAAATTATCCATTCAAGCCAATACATTTTTGGTTAAATTGTATATTTGGTTCTCAATCTTTGACATTTGTTCCTAAATCTTTCTTATTTTTTAAAATGTTTCAAAAAGTTTCTTATAATAATCTTATATATGGAAATTCTAATGTAGTAAATTTAATTCAGGAAACCAAGGTCATATTAATGATGTGAAGTTTAGTCTATGATATGACATGATGTCTGCATGCCATATTAACATTTTCCAATTATAAGTTGACGATAAGGATATTTTGATACAATTTTTTGAAAGTATAAGAACGAAAGGGAAACATTTTAAGAATAAGTATGATTTCTAAACAATGATAAAAGGTTGAAGACCAAAAAGCTATACAAATTACTGTTCATAGTTATGCCATTCATTTTAATTTGCTAAACGCTCCAAACGACTAAAAGTTTTTCAGCCAAATCTACATGGGATTGTTTGGCTTGTTTTAGATTTTTTAAGGAGGTTAAACCTTATTTAGTTGAAATGCTTTGTAGTGTTTTGAGTTTTTGTCAAATTATAGCGAATAGTATTTTAAAGTTATGAATTTATACCGTATGAATAGTGAATTGTCCAACTTTCCAAAAAAAAAAAAAAAATCAATGTCATTATCGGCTTTGGGGCAATTCAAGCATACGTTTGGAGTTTGGACGCCCTTTATCTATTTAGAGTTTGTTACTTGTTCCTAAAACTTTATTCATCCATTTTAAAAGAGCAAGTTTCCCAAAAAAGCAACGTCGTTGTCAGCTTTGGGGCAATTCAAGCATTCTTTGTCATTGGTTCCTAAAATTGTATTCATCAATTTTAAATGAGTGGGTTTAATATTTTCACGTCATCAATTAATACCATTTTTATTTAGATTATTGATTGCTTGAACAAATCCAATTTAAAGTGTATGAATAGGATTTTTTTTTTTTTTTTGGAGTTGCAAAGAAGGTAGAAAAGTGTATGAATAAAAATTTAGAAATTACTTTCTTTTTTAGAGGGGAGATTTTAGAAATTACTTGAAAACTCTAGATGATATTATTCATTTATACCTAACTACTAAATGAACTCTTCTAATGGGTGGATATATATATATATATATATATAAAAGAATCAATATGACCTTGGTTTTTTTTTTTTTTTTTTTTTTTTTGAGGAACCTTGGTTAAATTGTATATTTGGTCCTCAAATCTTTGACATTTGTTCTCAAACCAACGCTATCTTTAAAATATTTCAAAAAGTTTCTTATAGTAATATTATATAAGGAAAAATGCTAACAAGGTAAATTTAATTCAGGAAACCAAGGCCACACGTTAATGACGTGGAGTCTATGATGTTTGCATGTCACTTCATCTATCAAATGATGATAAGAACATTTTGATACAATATTTTGAAACTATAATGACTAAAGAGAAACATTTTAAGTGTAATAAATATGATTTCTAAACAAATCAAAGATTGTAGACCAAAAAGCTCTACAAATTACTGTTCATACTTTATAAATCCAAAGTTTTAAGGTACCATTCATTTTATTTTGCCAAATGCTGCTAACACTAAAAAGTTTTTCAGTTAAATCTACATGAGATTCTTTGGTTTTGTTTTTTCTTGGAGGGGTAAGAGTAAAGGAGCTTGAAAAACTTTGTAGTGAGTTTTTGTCAAATTATAGTGAATAGTGCTTTAAAATTATGAATTTATAGAATACAAATAATGAATTTTAGAGCTTTTCATAAAAGCTCTAAATTTGAGCTTTACACTTAAATCTGCTTCAAATTCTAAGAGCTTTTAAGGGGTGTCCTTAAGAGTTCTGGTATGGATTCTGGTCAATTTCAAAAATGGTGGTACATGCCTACAGGCTACAAGGTTAGAGGTGCCGGCTGCAAGAAATTGCTGACAGCAAATATGTATGGGAAAATAAGATTTTGAACTTGCAGACGATTAGGGATGGCAATTTTGCCCCGCTCCGTTAGACCCGCTCCTCCCCGCTTCGCCCTGTGCGGGTTTTCCCCGCCCTGCAAAGGTGGTGGGGCGGGGATGGGGCGAGATTTTAGACTCGCACCACAGGGTGGGGCGGGGATGGGTTTACACTTTTTAGACCCACCCCACCCCGTCCCGCCCCATTCCCACCCCGCCTTGCCCTGCATTATAATGGTTAAATTGTAATTTTTTCATACTCTAAAACTCTACTATTTAAACAAAAATATCATCAACTTATTTTATTTTACCTAACGTGGCTCTACCTCTTTTTCCTCTCTAGCAAAGTTGGAAATAAGGTACCAATTTTAACGTGTTTTTTTTTTCTTTATTAGAAACAAATTTATATACTATTGAATTACTGATTTCATTCATAATTCATACATCTTTCTCAACTTACTTTTCATCATGAACATAATATAATTTTTTTTTTAATGAGGTACGGGTCTGAAGCTCTAAATATTTGTCTGTGTCATTGTTTTTGAAATTTTGTGTGGGTATTTGGCTCATTGGCTGTTATAAAATATAAGGTACGCCATCACACACCCCCTTTTCTCTTAACACTTGGAATTCCCATTGGGATTTCACTTTGCTTAACAACACTGCTTTTTTATGCTTGTCAAAATCCATATCTATTTTATGAGCTGGGTTTTTGTTTTTGAATTTTCATGTTAGAAATATGAGGTGGTGAATGGAGAACAAGATGATGAGGACTATGTTTCCCTATTGGTTTGATTGTCGATATGAAGACATCAATCATGTATTAGGAGTTTGGATTATTTTATTGTGTCATACTATGAGATTTTTCTTGTGATATTGTCTTGTTAAACATTTAGATAATATTATTTAGTTTTTGCTAAAAAATAGTTTGATTTGATAGGATAAATTTATTTATAATTTCAAGTATATTTTTATTATTGAAACATGTTATTTTATTTGGAAAAATGGTGATAGTTGTAGGGAAAATTAACAAGAAATAAAGTTTTGCAGTGTAGGGCGGGGCTTCGCGGGGCCTTAAGGGGTGGGGATGGGGTAAGAAATTTTGCAAGAAAAATTTATGCGGGGTGGGGGCGAAGATCACATCCTTCGGCTCCGCCTCGCCCCGCCCCATTGCCATCCCTACAGACGATGATCAAAAGGGAGATGGACCCTGGCCTTAATTGAAATGACATTCACAGTTGCCAAGTCTTTTCTCCAGCTGTAATCAATCCACAACTTTAATGCACGCTTCCCCATAGTTTGACAAACACTCAAAACAATGCATAATTTTATTGAATAAAGCTTTATGTCTCAATCATGGTTTTAAAAACTGAACCGGACATCAAATCATTTTTTTTTAAATTTCTAGTTAAACCCTAGTTTTTATTCGGTTTTTGACCGGTTTTGGGGTTTTTGACCGGACCGAACTGCCTCTCGGTTCCTGATTGAACCGATCGGACCGGCCGATTTGGTCCGGTTTTTAAAATAGTGGTCTCAATAAATATCTACATTTAAAGCTTTACTTGTTATAGGCTTATAGCATTGCTAAAGGTTCATTAATATATTGCGAAAGCTCTACTAAAATTCTACTCCTATAGGCAAACTTGCACCTAATAATATGATGACATGGATGTGTGATTATAAAAGAGAATGATACTGGGAAGGTTTTTTTTTTTTTTTTTTTTTTTTTTTTTTTTTTTTGAGAATCAACTGGGAAGGTAATTAATCATAAATTAATGTGTCATAAATTAAAAAAAAAAAAAATTTAAACATTCATTATTATGTTATTAAAATAAAAAATAAAAAATAATACCAAGTAAAAGCAACAATAAAAGGTTGAGGAAAATACCAAAGTTATTACAAATTTTGCTATAAAAAGTTAGGAATGGTTAACCATCTATTTAAAGAAAGTTTTTTTGGGAGAAGAAAAAAAAATATTTTGACAGTTTTTTCAATTTCTTATAAAAGTTGTGTCAAAACTTTCCTAAAATGAATTGTTAATCATTGTCTCGAGAGCACTCATTATCATGACCCTAAAAGATTCACAAACTAATGTAGCAAAAATATGATTAGTGCTACTTCAATAACATAACAAATGAATGTTCGAAAACTTTCTTATGATTAATGAGCCCTTAATTTGTAAATTTTTTGTGAGTTTCAAGTAGCTTAACTAGTAAAGACTTTAATAGTCGAATAAAATAACTGAGTTTTAACTTCCAATATACTAAAAATTAATTGATATCTTAACATGATAAATCCTTAGTATCACTCAAAAGTTAAAAGGCATCGTAGTCTTTTGTCTTTACTCACCTCAGATGGGGTAAACTTTGGTTTGACAAATGGGTTTGGCTTCCCTATCTTTTGAGTTTGACTTCTTGGACTTAATAATAATAATAAGAGCATTCTCATAAAAGATTGTCAAATTTTTAGCATTTAGCATCTAAAACACCAACTTTATAACATATAACACATCATTTTACAATATCATTTACATCAAAACTTCTAATTTTTTTAACACTTCATTTAAATATTCTTTCTTTATCATTTTTTATTCTTCCTCTCTCGCTGTCTGTCTCTCCTCTATCTCTCTCTTTCTCAACCCAGCACCGCCGGCCACCACATCTACCCACCCATACCACAACCACCACATCTACCCACCATCGCCGCCACTAGCCACCAGCTAGATCCACAACAACCATAAACAACAGCAGAGAAAAAAAAAAAAAAAAAAAAAACTCCACATCCACCCCCTACATCCACATCCACCCATACCACAACCACCACATCCACCCACTATAGCGGCCATTAGCCACCAACCACCAGCTAGATCCACTGCAACCACAAACAACAGCAGAGAAAAAAAAAAAAAAAAAAACTCCACATCCAAAGCCACTGAATCAACCTAGACCCACAAATCAACTCAGCACCAGACTTCTTGACCTTCAACCACTACCTCTCCCTCGCACCACCTTGCCGACAAGATCAACAGTTGCACCACCATAATCGTCTGCGCCGTTAACAAACCGATTTCGAAATCGAACTCCAAATCGTCCATGCCGTTTCAGTCTCGGAATGACGTCGTCCTCGTCTGCATTTCATTGAGAATTTTTGAAATGCGGAGGTGGAGCTTGTGGCGTTTGTAGTTGGAGAGCTTCGATTCGCGGTGTTGCCCCTCCGATATCATCTCATAGAGAGTTTGAGACTGAGATTGAGAGTAAGAGTGAGTCAGCGGTTTTGGTTGTGGTTGTGATGGTGGAGAAGAGGAAGGAGAGTAAACCCTAGGAAAGGAATTTGTGGTTTGCGGTGGAGGTGGTAGTCTAGAAGGTGAAAACAAGAGTGTATGGTGGTTTGAGAAGGAGAAAGAGAAAGAGAGAGGAAAGCAATGGAGAAGAAAGGCACAGTATAAGAAAGAGTGAGAGAGAGAAAAAGAAAAAGAAAATATTAAAAAGCTCTAGCATCTTGTTACAGTAGGGTGTCGAAGATGAGATTCCACTTTAGCTCAATGCATAAATTTTTAAGATTTAGCATATTTGATGTAGGTGTGTTTTTATCATTTGAGGTGCTAAAAATGCTAAAAAATAATATTTAGCATCTTTAATAAGAATTCTTTAATAACCATGAAAAAGTGATAGATTTGAAAAATAAAAAGTATACCATATATTAAATAGATATTAAGCAATCGATAATTGTTTTTGTTTTTCTTTGTGTTGGTTTTTTGTTTTCCCTTCCTGAGGAAGACTAGGAAGTCAACCTCACATCACCTCACCTGTAAAGAGAGATCTCTGATTGCTCTTGTTTTACAATCTTGTTTGGTAGCCAATTGTCTATATTTATCTAGTTAACCAAAAATTCTTGCGGTGCTCAGGGCCCCTAGCGTATAGATTTATCAAGTTTTAGGTCAGGTAACATTCACAATCAACTCTCTAAAGTTCTAATAAAACTTAGGGTTTGTTGTTTAAATAATTGTTTTCAATATTTAAACAACATTACATGTATTTTTATTTTTCACCCACATGTAATATTTTCAAAAAATAAAAATAACGTTACTAAAAATTTCTTAACAAACAAGTTCTTAATTTTGCTAGAAACCCAATTTTCACCATGAGATCTACTTCGGCGTGAGCCTTTCTCCACCCTTTATGTGGGTTATTTTCTTTTTCTGTCCCTTTTTTTTCTTTTTTGTGGGCCTTTGCCATCCTTTGTAGTGGTTTTCATTGTCCCCTTCTTAGGTCTTGAGTTAGAGTTCTACCACTAGGGTGGGTGCCTACGAATACTTTTTAAATACATCTTTCACCGAACTCACTGCTTTGCTCCTAATGGTTGGATCTCGAGGCTAGAGTTCTACCACTAGGGTGGGTGCCTACGAATACTTTTTAAATACATCTTTCACCGAACTCACTGTTTTTAAATACTTTTTAAATACATCTTTCTCCACCCTTTATGTGGGTTATTTTCTTTTTCTGTCCCTTTTTTTTCTTTTTTGTGGGCCTTTGCCATCCTTTGTAGTGGTTTTCATTGTCCCCTTCTTAGGTCTTGAGTTAGTCTTATATGGTTGTCTCTTTCGTTGGTAGGCAGTCATACCCTCAAATGCTTTTAGGGGTGGCATCGGTGGCACTGATTGGTCTGGATCTAAACTGCTTTGCTCCTAATGGTTGGATCTCAAGGCTAGAGTTCTACCACTAGGGTGGGTGCCTACGAATACTTTTTAAATACATCTTTCACCGAACTCACTGTTTTTCTTCTTCTATACTCTATTAGAAAAAAAAAAAAAAAAAAAATATATATATATATATATATACCCACAAAAATCAGCCACAGGATTCCAAACCTCCGTGACACCCATCTCTACACCCTTGCCAAAATCTACAAATCAACTTAATAGTTTATACCAGTACCCTCCCATACGGATACGGCCATACCCAAACTACCGGGTCACCGTCAACACCCCACGCCGGAACTCATCTTGTCAAGAAGTACCACTTTGCGGTGTCGCAACTCGCAAGGCCCACTACCTAGACCCTAAATCACCATTAAGCCAACTAGCCAAGACACATGTGGTACCCTAATATGTAATACTATTTTTAACGCATGCTAGCTGTGATACAATATGGCTGCTATACTATTAACCTAATAATAATAACCTTCACTTGTGGCCACATTCAACAGGACCACATTTGACCTGATTTAGCGTGAGAAAAATGTTCATGTTTTCTGCGTTATTACCATCATAATTGCATTAACAAACACAGACACAGCTGTACATATTTCTTTCAATGATTTAATCTTTCTTTTTGTATAATGTTTTGGTTAGGTGAACAAGTTGTTGCCTATTTGTTTCTCAAAAAAAAAAGTTGTTGCCTATTTATAGAAAGAAAAAGAAAAGGGTTCACGTGATGAGACATGACACGCATAATTCATATATTTATTAATGATGGGGTTTTATAAGCTTTACGTCTCCATGTTAGGCTTTTTGTACAAGTTTTGGCTGTACGTGCATGTTGTAAATAGTATACAAATATTGACTGATTGGGGTCCCCCAAAGGTTGGATGAAATTAGAGGAAACATTTGTGATTTGCTTCGTTGGATCCACATCAGACTGACGTTGGAGATATAATTACCTTTATTATATCTTCTCATCATGTTGGGTCCAATGACAGCTAACACTGTCCCAAATCAAGATGATATAACCATCAAACAAATAGTTTTTATTTTTATTTTTATAATAATTCAATAGTTTCAACAACAGAATGATAAATTTAAATCTTAAATATTTTTATTAGATATATCAGGAAGTGTAAACCAGTTAAGTTATAAAACTCTTGATAACAAAAAATTAACACTTAATTTATTAATTATTTTTCCCAAAAAAAGAAGAAGCTCTTTTTAACATTAAATAAAGGATCTATATTTAAACCCATTCATATCTAGATTAGTTGGTAAAAAAAAATTATTATGAAATATATTATAAGTTATAAATCTTATAGTTAAAGATATATTTTTTTAAAACTGTTATCCTAGATTAATTTGAATCCAACATGTTATTTAATGCGGGCACCAGTCAATTTAATTGGTAAAAACTTTTATTGTTGAATAAAAGATGTGCGATAAAATTTTGCCTACATCAAGATAATAACATGATGTGAAAGAGAATGTTCTTTACCATCAAATCAAGAGTTTTGTAGCTCAATTGATTGGTATCTTTTGGTATTTTGACTATTTTCAATGGAAAAATTTATGATTCAAATCTTCCTACCCTATTGTAACTACCGAATTATTAAAAAAATCAACATATTAATAGAGATGATATCTAATATATTGTGTAAGAGCATTTGTAACAGTGGAGCTAAATAGCTATAATGCTATTTTAGCTCCACCAAAATATCAAAAAGGGCCACGCAGCAATGGAGGCATAGGTATAATTTTTAGCTGAACTGTTACAGTGCACACATCTATCTATAGATGTGCACTGTAGCAAACATCTAAAAAAAAAATTAATTTTTTATTCACCCCCCAGATTAAAATAATACTACTTTGTTTATTTTTTTTTTTTTTCATTTCTTTTATTCTCAACTCATCGTCCTCTCTCTCACTCTCAAGCTCCCATCTGAGAAATTTCTCTCAAGCTCCTGACGCCGTCCCAGCCGAAGCTCGACCCACCGCCGTCCCAACCGTCGATCGCCTTAGACCTCGCCGTCCCAGCCGATCCACTTCAGGTCAGTGAATTTTTTCATCTTTTTATTTTTTGATGAATTAGTGAATTTTTTCATTTGGGTGTTCATTTTTTTGGTTTAATTTTTCTGGGTTTGTGTTATCATTTATGGTGTTATTTTGCGGCGGTGGCGGCTGCGGTGGCAGCGGTGGTGGCGGTAACGGTGGCAGTTGCAGGTGGTTGTGATTGTTGTTTATGGTATAGGATATATTATTTTATTGTAATAGATATATTATTTTATTGTGATGTTTATATTATTTTATTGTGTTAAAACCTAAAATAGATTAACTGCTGTAGTATGTATGTAGGTAAAATAGATAAAGTAATTTTTTTTTATAAAAAGATAAAATAACTTTTAGTGAAACTAAAAAATTAAATTTTTAACTCCATTGCTATAAATACTATAAAGTGAAGGAACGGACTGCTATCATTAAAAAATTATAAAAAGGAGAATGTTATGATAATTTTTCCTTTCCCAAAAATGTCAGTTCGGGATGAGTAACAAACAGCTAGTGCGGTTGTGCCTAGTTGTTTATTTTTATGATAGTTGTTATTTTTTTATTGAATACCTTTGACTAGACAATTTGTCTTTTGTTTGTCTGCATAATGTTACTTCCAATGAAAATATCATAGGTCGATTCGACGATACTGTTAGGATATTTCATATTTGTTAATTGACTTTTTTTGAAATATATAAAATTGTAAGAAAAAGTAAATTAATTATTTTTGATAAAATATTTCTAAAAATTATTCTTAAATCAGTGCTTAAACCAATGCTCTTAACTGGGCATTCATTAACTTTTTTCAAATATCATTTATAAAAAAAAAAAAACAAAAAATAAAAAATCAATCGTATTCTTTTTAAATGATAAGCTTCTAAAATAATGGAAAGAAATGGTGTGAAGCCAAGTTGCTGAAAGATATAAATGTTTTGTCCGTGGGAGTATTGGAGGATTTTCAAGTGATGATAAGCTTCTAAAATAATGGAGAAATGGTGTGAAGCCAACTGGCTAAAGGATATAAATATTTAGTTTGTGGGAGTAATAGTATTTAAGGATTTTCAAATGATAAGATTCTAATTACTTGAAAGAAAAGAAAAGAAATGGTGTGACTTTTGAAGCAAATTGCACAAAGATATGATGTTTTACTTTTATTTGTGGGCGTCTTTGTTTTCCATTAATCAAGCTTCCAAAATAGTGGAAACTGGGAAGTAATGGTTTGAACTTTGAAGGCCAACTTGCTCACAGATATGATGTTTTGTGGGATTTTTTCTAGACAGGCTGGTCTCTTTGGGAGGATGAATGTGGGGCCGACTTTTGGTAGGCATTTCCTTTTCTATGATTTTTTTTGAGTCCAAAGTCTAAAGTTGTTCCATTATTTATTTATTTATGCCCAATAGCATTTATTTTATGACTAATATTTGTTTCACACTATTTGTTGCTAGGTTTGTCCACGGATCGGTCCGGGTTGAGTTTATGCGGTTGTGCCCAACCCGAAACCAACCCAATAAGTTTGGGTCACTCATTTTTGGACCCGTCACCGACTGGTGAACGGAGTCAGTTCGAGTGGCCAGACTTTCTTAGATACCAGTTGGTTCTCAGTTGGAGTTGAAAATTTCAAAACTATGCAAGATTTTCGTCGAAAACCCCCAAATTTGGTTGAGATTGGGCCGAATCTGCCGAGATCTGCCCGAACTCGACGAGATTTCGCCGGATCTTAGCGAAATCTCTGTGGATCTTGAAGAGAATAGGCTGAATCTCGATGAAATCTCACCGGATCTTAACGAGATCTCGGTGGATCTAGATAAGGCCGGATCTCGACTTAATAGACAAAACGACTGGCAAAACACACCCATTGGTGGAGAAAAACTAATTTTTCGGTGCACAGACAGTTGGATCGGTTAGGATCTTGGTTTTTATGCCCAAACTCGTTATCCGACCCGCCGTTATCGGGTTTTGGGGACGAAGACCCGTCGTCAACCTTCACTGGCATCGGGTCGGCCAGTTTTCGAGTTGGGTTGGCTGGGTTGGGCGGGTGCCGGGTCTGGTTGGACACCCCTAATTGTCGCACACAATCGTAATACACAATTTTTGCATTAAACAATTTCAGTTCAAAATTTTATGAACTGAAATCGTGACTTGAAGTCATAATTTTAGTGCAAAAATTGTATATATATAATTGTGCAACAATTTTCTATTTATTTAAATTTTTAGAAACAACTAGTGTGTACTAGTATTTTCGTACCCTTTTTTTAAAGTATTGTATTAAAAAAATGGGTAAAAAAGTGGGTTTGTAGCTTTTATTAAGAAAATGTAATCACATCAGCTAAGACTATAGACTACGAATCTAAGATGTGGAATCCTCCATCTACACCGAAAAATTGCTAACATGTTTAGCAAAGTTGTGAACTACAGAGTTCCCCTATCTACAAGTATGTGAAAAACTAACATTAGCAAAAGAACTTGTTAAAATTTTTGTCTCCTCAATCAGATGACCATGGAAGGCAAAAGATTCTAATTTATTGCTTCTCAAAGGTTTGATGATTATTGTTAGAAATTTAGACCCCTTAAAACAACAATTAGATTAACCTAGTTAATTAGCCAAATGATTAATTTAGTCAATTTATGCAAATCTAGGTTATCACAATCACACAATCATATCAAGAATATATAAAGCAGCGGAAAATAAATAACACAAGATATGATGACCCAGGAAACCACACGGTAAAAACCTGAGAAGGATTTTACCCACCTATCCTTAAGGCAAACCCGAATCCACTATGCGAAAGAATCGAAGTTCATACAAAAGGACTTACAAGCTCCCCGCTTGACTTCTTAATGCTACCCACCAGTAGAACTTACTGACACGACCACGTGCAAGCTCCGAATCCACGGACTCCTTCTTTCTTAGATTCTTCAATCAGCTAGAAGCTCCCCGCTTGTTTTTCTTTAAGCTTCAATGGCAGCAACCTTGTTGATCATCAAGATGTAGATAATATCTCTACCTTGAAAACCCTAAGTTTATGTGAAGGAAAACTCCTCAAGGATCTCACAAGAGATTCACACAAACCGCAATATATGAGCAACAAAGACTTAGAGAGGTTTGGATACAAAACCCTAAAAATAAAAGGAGGCACAAGAGGCACTCTAATCTCTCTCTCTAAAGTCTCAAAAACGTTCTAGGATTTCCCTTATATATATAAGAGTTTTACTTGAACCCCAAGACGTTTAAATAGAGTTTGGGCTGAGTTGGAATTCTGCAGAAAAACGTTCTGGCCGACTTTCGATCGATCGAGTCTGTCCTTCGATCGATCGAGCCAGGCCGAAAGTCACAAAGACTTCTGCAGCCACTCGATTCCAACTTTATAATAATTAATCAACTTTGAGCAAGTCTAAACAAGATTATACACATTTTTTTTATCATGGTTTGCCAACATTACAAATTAGAGTTCTAAATACATAAAATCCTAAGACCTTAGAACCTAACAATTATATCTAAATCACTTAATCACCCTTAAGAATGAAAGAAGAAATGCTGATATCTTGAGCAAAAGGCAAAGCTCTCATTGCCGCCAAAGCTTCAACATCATCAATTGATCAAGGGAGAACAATCCTTTCAAACATAGAACCTATGACGAACCCTAGTTCAGGAATGAGGAAAATTGTGGTGAAGAACTTGTTAATATAATAATATTATTATAATAAACCTTTATTTACTATAAAGTGGCATGAAAGTATATTCATATAGATTATATTTTCATTCCTCTCATTTTTTTTTCCAACCAAACAAAAGAACTGTTCATCCTCCAAACCAAACACACATAAATAGAAAATAAAATATTTCCTATCCTCCCAGTTTTCATTTTTCTCAGTATTTTCCACTCACACTTTTTTACACTCAATATTTTTCATCCTTAGGTTCCATTTTGTTGGAAGAATAAAAAAGTAGGAGGATAAAAAATGAGGAGAGAATGGATAAAAGAGATTTAAGTTTTCTCTTATAGTGTTTGGTTGGAAGGATAGAAAAATGGAGGGATAAAAACGTATTTGTTTGATTGATAAGAAAGATGAGAAGATAGAAAATAGAATTGGAAGAAATTTACTATTATGTTCCTATTAAATAAAACAAAAAGTAATACATTATATTTTTATTAAAAAATTGTGTATGAATGAATACTTCATTAAAAAAAAGTTCAAGAAGTCTGAGAACCAAAATTGTTTTCCTAGAAGGGAAAAAATGACTTGAAAAGAAATGGATGAGCAAAAAATTTTAACAAAAATGTAAGAGAATATATACAAAAAAAAAAAGGGAAAAAAAAAATCAAAGAGGAAAAGATGAAAACGATCAAAAAATTGAAATTATGTTTGGTAACAGTTTTTGTTTTCTATTTTCAAAAACTTGCTTTTGGAAATATAAAGAAAAAAATTATTTTCTTGTATTTTTAAAATCAAAAATATGTTTGATTAGTTAAAATGAAAAAGATAATTTTTTGAAGAAAAAAAATTAAAAATACTAAAATATATTGTTACTAGGATTTGAACTCTAATGCTAACTCATTTAATGAGGCAAATTCATTAAATTAAATACTTTTTTTCATTGACTTTTAAAAATTAGAAACCAAAAACAGCTTTTTGCATATTTTCAGTTTTCTTCACAAATTGAGTTTTGAGAACAATTTTTGTTTTCTGTCCATTTCGGATTGCCAAACAAGTTTTTTAGTCTTAAAAATAGAAAATTATTTTTGAAAATAGAAAATAACAGGAAAAAATAGTTACTAAACATACCCGGATAGTTCCTGTGTGAAAAATGCAAATAAGAAGAAATAGATAAAAAATGGTTCAAAGTGGATGGGTAATTTCGTCCAAAATGCCGAGGAGCTTTTTGCTCCTCATTTTCACTCTCATTTTATTTAGAGATAAAGTTTTGATGGACCCTGAAAGAAAACAGCCAGATTCTACCAATTTTCTCCCCCCTCCCCCTCCCAACAAAGCACCATTTGATAATTTTTTTCTCATATTTTTCACTCACATTTTTTCATCCTTCCATGAATCATGCCAACTAGACATGTTCTTAAACCATAGTGATAGTGATAGGCTGAAAGCAATAATATATTTTTGCCAATTTTTTTTATCTGGCCGGTAAATGTGGACATGAGAAAAATCACACCATGCATCCAATTTTTTTAGATGAACAATATCCTACTGTCGATTATTTTATTTTGTAACATCCCAAATGGAAGACATCAATAGTTTGAATGTGTGATTTTTACTTTGTTTATTAATAATGACAATTATAAGCGATTTTTACGCATCATATAGTTTGGATGCAGGGACAAAGTCACAGAAGTAGCAATTTAAAATTTAAAAAAAAAATTCTTATCCCCTTATAAAATTTAGAAAATTGGCACAAGGAACTAAACAAAACAAAAAATTTATCATCTGTCCCATTTCTTTATTTTTTTTCTTTACTTTTCATTACTACACTGTGAGATCGTGCATGTGTGTGTTATTTTTTAATCTTTATGAATTTCAAAACATGCTTGTTAATTTTTTTAATAAAAAAATTAAAAAGATTGCATGTTTTAAGTTGTTTGGATTTGATTGTTTGTTATTGCAAAACAAATCGTCTTTTAATGAGTGTGATTAAGCCGTACTCAAGGGTGTATCATATTATAGTATGATAACCCGGACAAAATGGGCTTCTGCCCTTTTTGGGAAATTAAATAGGAAAATGTCCTCCTTTTCAAACTAAATAGGGACATGCCCTTCTTTTAAAACTCGATTTTCTCAAAATCAAGTTATAAAAAAAAAAAAATTTAGGAGCCCTATAGCGGTATTTTTAAGGACCTATAGTGATGTTTTCAAGACCTATAGTGACGTTTTTTAACTCGACTTTCATTAAATCGAGTTATAGGCAATTTTTTTAATTTTTTTTTACCTATAACTCGATTTCATATAAATCGAATTACAAAACGCCACTATAGGTCCTAAAAACGTCACTATAGGCTTCTTAAAAACGCCGCTATAGGATCTAAATCGATTTTGAGAAACTCGATTTTCAAAAGAGAGGCATTTTCCTATTTAGTTTGGGAAAAGGGGTATAAGGCTAATTAATTTGTCTAAAAAGGGCAAAAGCCCATTTTGTCCATGATAACCCCCATAGACTTGCAACAATGTTGTCTAGTTGTACCTAACGGATTTGCTTGGGTGTTTTTGTTCCCATATTTTACTTGGCAACATTAACTAATTTTATAACTTGAAAAAAAAAAAATATAGATATGAATTTATTTTATCAGTAGATTTGGGAAAACCAATTACATTATTTTATTTTTTTTTATAAAAGTAAAAATGTAAATTGGTTGAAAACGTTTGTTGACTCACATTTTTTATCATAAGAGATAGGTTCAAGTTACACCTAGTGTAACTCTACAAGAGTTATACCTTTTTTAAGCCGTAGATTTATGAGAGATCCAACGGATAAAAACAAAACACCATTATCTATTACAACATTAAATACTTAACTAATTAATAGTCTCCTCATTATTAATCTCCTCATTAAATATTTCTTATGTCTCTTTTTCTCTCTCCTTATTTAGTATTTCTTCCCATTTTCTTTGCAATTTCTCCTACCTTTCTACGTTCCAAAATAAAGAAAAAAAAAAAATAAACCATTCACTTTAGCGACTAAAATGAAGCAAGACATATAAATTTTGAAACTTTTAAAATTAATAGAGAAAATTTTAACCTATGTTTTGTTTCATTAAGCCATTCAAGGAGAGGTAGGGTAGATACTTGTGTCATAACTACTGGACATGCTCAGTACGTAGTGCCATCTCCACCATAATCCTTTGTTTTTGACCAATTATATAAATAAAAAAAGGAAAAGGAAAAATGGAAAAGAATTAGTAATAATTAAGTGTATATATTTCAGTAAAATATACGCTCCATATATTTCACTAAACGCAAAGATATTATTGAAGCAATATGGTGATTTGGTCACACAAACACAGTCTTCATGATACATAGGTTAAAATGTACAGGTAATCGAAGTAAATGAACATTAGCTATTAAAAGAATTTGGCAAAAGTCCATTCAAATTCAATAATTGCATATAATATTTATAATGAATCTTCTGCAAAAACATAGGGATTTAAACAATGACCTATGATAGAAGAAGGGAATTGCATCGGCATCACAATTTTTCTAAAAACAAAACATAGGTTATATATCTTGCTTCATTTTAGTTGCTTTATCCCTGAATAAAAACGTAGAGGATTGGTCAAAACACAAAAAAAAAAAAAAAAACGTAGAGGAGAAATTGCAAAGAAAATGGAAAGAAAGACTTAATAAGGAGAGAGAAAAAGAGACATAAGAAATATTTAATGAGGGGAGAGATAATGAGTAGACTATTAATTAGATAAGTATTTAATGTTGTAATAGATAATGGTGTTTTTTTTTTTTTTTTTTATCCGTTAGATCTCTCATAAATCTACGGCTTAAAAAATGTGTAACTCTTGTGGAGTTACACCAGGTGTAAGTTCAGGTGTAACTTGAACCCATCTCATACTGTAATATATGTAAATTATTTCTTTAAAGTTTAAACTAATGGAGAAAGAAGGTAGCAGGTGTGATAAAAATTAAGTACTCCGAATAAGAAAATAAGCAAATAAGCCTATACAATCAACAATTGAAATTTTTTACTGAATATTCAGTTTTGAAATTTATTCCGTTACAAACTTACAAAGCTTCTATTGTAACTTATTTAGTTATATAGTCTTTTTTTGGAACTTGATTTTCTGAAAGTCTAGCTCCAATGTGAAACTTGATTTCATCAAAGTCAAGTTTTATACAATTCAAAGGAACATGGAACTCTAATTTGAGAAAATTGAGTTCCCTATTTGCCACATATAAGTGAATTGCATAGAGCTTGATTTTGACAAAATCAAGTTCTACTTTGAACTCAATATTGAGAAAGTCGAGGTGAAAAAAAGCTCTCTCTCTCTCTTAAATTGTTTGTCTTGTTTAAAGGGAAAAATTTAGGTACAATACTTATGTGTTTTTTTTTTCGGATTCTCCTAAAATTTAGCCATATGGTTATACTTAACTAAAAATATACTTTCATCCTATAAAGAAAAAAAACCACATAGTTAAATTTTAAGAAGGGAATTTAAAGAACAGCATTTAAGTACTATACTTAAGTTTTGTCATTGTTTAAAAAACCCAACTTTTTAAGGGAATATCATTTATTTTCTTATCTGTTGTATAAAAATTTATAAATTTCCAAAACTACCCTCATTAATTTAAACTATAGAAAAAAGAATGGCATTGACTTTTTAAATAAAGAAAATGATAAAATATAAATTTTAGTTATTGATTTTAAAAAGAGTACTTCATTTAGGAAAGGCTTTATAACAAAATAATTTTAAAACCGAATATTTAACCCCAAAAAAACACTCAACACTTGCTTCCATAACGTTTGACTGTCTTCCATAAGGAAAAGAATACAAGCCAAGAGCGACAAAGTGCCTAGCTCCGATTCAAAAGCAATAAAAAATGTTAAAAAGAGTTTCCTCATGCTTCATGCTTGACATCAATTATAACATGTTAGTCCATCCTTTGATTCTATTGACTTATCCACGTTGCTTTGATGTGGGTTTCCCTTAACTCGGCAGATAAAGTTTTTTACAGTTGAATAAGAGATTTGGTTTTCAATTTTCGTCTACATTGAAAATTAATTGATGTCTTATTCTGATGATAAATAATACAATTATCAGAAGCGGATACAATATGTTGAAACTCTATAATTTAAACTAAAAAAAATGTGCGAGGAAAGCGTAATAGAAGTCAAAAAAAAAAAAAAAAAAAAAAATCACACAAGCAATGACTCTCCTATGATCTTTTTAGCAAAGATAATTATAAACCACTTCAGCTTCCCAATAGGACGTCATCAAGAATTTTCTTTTCATTGTTCCAGCTGGGACATTAGCAAGAAAAATGGTCCTAATAATGATACTAATTTTGCTTTTTTACTCGTCAACTAATTAATAGTCTCTAATTAACCTTTTGCACTGTGTGAAAAAAGTTGAAAATTTGCCAACATGGAAAATTGGCAATGTCCCAACAAGGCAACAATCATTGCATTTGCCGCCCATTATATTAATAGAAAATTTTAAGCACAGATAAACTTTGTAATTAAGCTCTATTTTATAAAGTGTAGTTCGAAGACCATAAATTATTTAACGACTTTTTTGCCATAACTTTGACATGACAGACCGTAAGTGATTAACCATCATTTACGCATGAACTTATCATTTTCATGCGTGAATCAACTATTTTTTTTTTATCATTAATCACACTGTCATGTTGCTTGAAGTTGTCAAAAATTTAGTGGTCTTAGATTTTTTCTTTTATAATTAAAAAAAAAAGAAAAACGTACCCATCAGTCCAAGTAAGAACCACGTAAGCAGAGATAAAAATTCACATGCAAATTGGCGAATTGCTTGCCCAGTTTCATTAGATCTCTGATTCCCAGCTCCATTTTCAACAGTCTGAATATTGGTTGTATGTATCTTGTTTAATCACCACGTCAGTGCCAGCCTTATCCCACATGCAATTGTATTCTATGTTTCTTTTACATCTTTCTAATTGTTAACCAAATTTTTTGTTTATCAATCGGTGCTATCAGACAAAATCTAAAAAAATTCTAGTTGTTTACTACACGTATAAATACCTCACAACAAATCCATATCTTTGCTCACAACAAGTCCTAGTCCTTGACTCCTTAGTCCTTCCCACTTATTTTTTTTCAAACTAGTTTGGTGTACTGTTTGGAGAGAGAGAGAGAGAGAGAGACATGGCAATTGGACAAGTTAAGGATGCTGAGAATAGTGATGAAATAAATGGCCTTGAAGATTTGGAACAGCCATTCATCCAGCAAGATAATATTGTTTCCCATAAAGATGATAAAAATGTTGAAGGTGGATCCATTGGAATGGTTTTGCTCAGTACCTTCGTTGCTGTTTGTGGCTCTTTTGAATTTGGATCATGTGTAAGTATATTTCACTCCTCTCTTATACGTGTCCAACAAAGAGCAGCTTAGGAGTTCAGGAAAAATGTTGTTCTTTTTCCGAAATGTAATGGCATTCATGGTTTAAGAGAGTTTCTGGGGTTACTAAATCTATTTCTTTTTTTGTTTTTTCTTTTGGTTAGGAACCAAAAAAGAAAAGAGAAAAAAAAAAGATATCAGGTTTGTTTAGCTTAAGTTATTATTTTGGCAGGTGGGCTATTCAGCACCCACTCAATCTGCAATCACAGAAGATCTTAATCTTTCTGTAGCTGAGGTAGGGCTTCTTTTCCTCTTTCTCTTTTAAGATATAGTATCAAGATTATATCAATTGCTACTAATTTATTGTATGTCATATGACAGTACTCCATGTTTGGCTCCATATTAACAATTGGTGCAATGTTTGGTGCCATCACAAGTGGTAAAATTGCAGACTTTATTGGTCGAAAATGGGTATGCTAAACTTGAAACTGATTAGCTAGTGCTCAGCTTTTTCATCTCTGTTGTACTTAATACATTTTACAAAGTGATGTGTCACACCAAAGAAATTTATTTATTATTTTTGTTTTTTGTTTTTTGTTTTTTTTCCCTGTCTGAGACAGAAATCTACTTTAGTCTAATCTAAGTATGTACGTGTGTGATGCTCCCTTTTGGAGATTTGAACCCTGCTCTTTCCCCCTACACCCACACCCACACCCTCATAAGCACTTATATTTGTAGAGTAACCATCACGCTAAAGGTGCGCGGTAGCATTTATTATTGTTGTTGATCTGATACTAATTGCATCTATTGTTACATCATTTTGTAAGATTTTTGTAGTGAAATTGTTATTAGTTTTATCATTTTCATTGTACTAAACTTTCTGGAGATTTAATGGGAGCAGGCAATGAGGATGTCAGGTGTTTTCTGCATTGCGGGATGGCTTGCTGTATATTTCTCTAAGGTATGCACTGTTTGCACATGTTAATTCTTAATGGAAGAAATAAACTGTCATCTTGCTGAAATTACTAGCTGTTATGGTTTTTTTTAATTATTATTAATTTTTGCATGGCTTTAATACAGGGAGCTATTTCACTTGACATGGGAAGGTTGTTCACAGGATATGGAATTGGAGTTCTTTCTTATGTGGTAATTATTTAATATCTATATCCCTTTTTTATTTTGTCACCTTGTAATGATAAAATTTCGAAATTTTAACAAAGTGGATTAACAGGTGCCAATATTTATTGCTGAAATTGCTCCAAAGAATCTGCGTGGAGGGCTCACAACATTGAATCAGGTGGGAGAATTAATCATGAAGATTATATTCTTTATGAATCTTGCTAACTGATCGAAGATAAATTGGTCAATATCTTAGTTCTTTCCCTTTGCTTTTGCTTGTTCTGCAGCTCATGATTGTCACTGGATCATCAGTTGCATTCTTAGTAGGATCAGTCATAACATGGAGAGCACTTGCTTTGACCGGTAAATTCTAAAATTTAAGTATTTTACTCTATATGTAAACAGAAGTGTGTGTTGAAAAGAAAATTCTAAAACTTTACTAAATGAAGTGTTGGCTTTGATTTGAAGGGCTTGTTCCATGCATATTCCTTCTTGTGGGTCTATGTTTTGTTCCGGAGTCTCCCAGATGGCTGGTGAGTATTTAAATAAAAAATTTAAGCAATTTTGTTTTCAAATTAGATATGAGATTGAACAAGAAATGAGACCAAAAGAATGTCATTCTTTGTAGGCAAAGGTTGGTCGTGAGAAAGAATTTCAAGTTGCGCTACGAAAACTTCGTGGCAAAGATGCTGATATTACTTTTGAAGCTGCTGAAATTAAAGTACTTCCCTTCCTAACACCCATGTAAAGCTTGCTAATGTAAATTTGTATGTCTGAGGAACTCACTCCTTATGTTTCTTGGCAGGATTATATTGAAACTCTTATGTCACTTCCAAAGGCTAAAATGCTGGATTTGTTCCAAAGCAGACATATTCGCTCCATGATTGTACGTGTCTTTTTTATATCTATAGAAATGTGCATTTGGATTTGCTTATTGTTGAAAACTTATATGCTTATTTACTGGAAGTTAATAAGATTTCAGTTGTACATAGAAGAAGTGAGACTGCAATAAATTGTACATATGCAAATAAGAAGAAAAATTAAAAGAAAAAAGCTGATCCAAACTTACTGAAGTATGTTTAGGCTGGTTATCTGAGAGGCCTTTTATGCTGTACTAATACTTGCTGTTTGGTGACTATTTGCAGATTGGGGTAGGAATAATGATATGTCAACAATTCACAGGAATAAATGGAATAGGCTTCTATGCAAGTGAAACCTTTGCGGAAGCTGGTAATTCAGTGTTTCTATAAACTTCATTCCTTATGCCTTTTTTTTTAACGCGTCTTTTCTCTTGAAACTTATTTCTAATCCTTTCATATCACTTCATTTTTTTGGAACTTATTTTTTAATTGAATTATCTAAACTGCAGGGGCTTCTCTGGCCAAAATTGGAACCATAGCTTATGCCTGTATTCAGGTATAATTTCTACCACTTTCCTCAAAGTCACATCATTAATTCTTAATCCAAATTCAGATTATCTGATATTGATTCACAGGTTCCAATAACTATAGTGGGCGCAATGATAATTGACAAATCTGGAAGAAAGCCACTTATATTGGTAGATAATGTTATAGCATTTATCTTTTGAAACTTATGAAAATTATATCAGAGGGAGAGTAGTATTTTGATGCCTAATGAGTAATGAAAATTGTTTTTGTGTATGAAGATTTCTGCAACTGGGACATTTCTAGGCTGCTTTGTAACAGGCACTTCTTTCTTTCTCAAGGTAAGCCATTAAAATTATCCTCGTGTATTAAAAAGAACTCTTTTATCTAGATGTTTCTTTTACATTTTAGCCTGAACTTGATTATTTGATCATTATGAATCAGGGCCACAACTTGTTGCCTGAGTGGGCACCAATATTAGCTTTTGTTGGAGTGCTGGTAAATTAACCATTATAACTGCAAAACATGATCACCTTTTTGCCACTCCAAAATAAATATGGATTTTTATTTTATTGATTTTATTTTATTTTTTTCATTTAAATCAGTTTTTCATAGCATTTTTCTCTATTGGAATGGGAGCAGTCCCTTGGCTGATTATGTCTGAGGTAACTTTCTACATTTTCAAAGTGAATTTGTATGCTTGTTTAACAAATTAGCAATCGATAACTCAATAATTTCATTGAGCTTATCTGAAACCTATTGTTTTGCAGATTTTCCCAATTGATGTGAAGGGGGCGGCTGGGAGCTTGGTGGTGCTAGTGAACTGGTTGGGTGCTTGGTTAATTTCCTATACATTCAACTTTCTTTTGACCTGGAGTTCCTCAGGTAAAGAAAAACAGTAAGCCTAATGACACAACATTTTTCATAATAACTGAGACGACAGGTTGTGATCAGTGGCGATCCCATGTGAAAGTGATGTTGCGCTAATTATAATCTGCTACCTCAATGAAAAAAATTTGTGGATTTCTTGTGTCTGTAGCATTGTTAGCACCAAATTCTTGTATAATTGACACTACTATGTTTGATTTTTCTTTTCCAGGCACTTTTTTCCTCTACTCTGCATTCTCTTTGATGGCTGTTCTATTTGTGGCAAAGGTAGTTCCAGAAACCAAAGGAAAAACACTAGAAGAAATTCAACAATGCATAAACTCCTAGAGAGGGAGAAGGCTACAAAATAAGAGAATGAACAATAGCTGGAGAAGCTCCTTGACAATTTGAGTTGATTGTGACTCAAGAAGTATCATCTTCATTTGGTGCTGAAAATCCAAGTTCAAATGCGGCAATAAGATACTAAACATTTTATTAACAAATTCTATGGGCACCAAGTAGATGAAATTTATAGGCAAAAAAAACAAGGAAAGATAGATGTAATGGAAATTGTGGGTTGGACAAAAGTCAGCAGAGCCTATGAATTGTAAGAAAGATACATGAGTATGCTTCAATGCTTATACTCATGTCAAAGAAAGCTAAGGTTGTTACTATTTTTATCCAATATATTTATGAAGAGAGTTTTCAGTTATTTGCTCAGTAATCCTAGTAAAATAATTTACTAAATGCTATAACTACCTGATGCATGAGTTGTTGGTATGAAAGTTCAATTGAAAGTTGAAACTAAAAAGAAATTCAATTAAACAGTAATGATGAGTTTTGGTCATAGCAATGTACCAAACCAGTTCTATTTTTCAAGAACTCAAATAGTTCAGAGGTTGATTGAGGGACGAGGCTTTGAAAAAGAACTAGATGTCTCAGGTTCAGATTTCGTTCTTTTTGGCTGTTGATACACTTAATTTGTGGGTGATTATGTGTATAACAATTAATAAGATTACCAAAAAAAAATAAAAATGTTCTTATTTTTCAAGTCCCCTTTTAGTTCTTGAGCACGAGTCAATGCAACTGACCTGTGTAAATAACTGTAAAATGTACCCTACTTGCCAAAAGATAAAAAGGTCAAATCACACACCCTTTACTACTTGTAGCATAGCTTTGTGCTAGTGGTGGGCAAAGCTAAGCCAGGCTGTTAACTTTTGAACATTTTGAACTCAATCCATATTTTATTGCAGGTTTCAATGCTTAAACAAATATTGATTCTCAAAATATTATTAACGAAATCTTGAATAGTATCAATCAACACAATATGACAATAACAATATACGGTGTATATTATTTTATCGATGCAAACAATAATGCCTTTTGCAAAAGGACACCCCACTATATAAAAAGAACATTTTACTATGCAAAATGATGCATCATTCTATGGATGCAAACAATAAACGCATTAAAATAATATTGCATCTCAATTCATAATATTCATTCCGACTCATTTCAAAATCACTACTTTTTACATAATGCAAATTCTAAAAAAAGGATCAAGCCGAAGCCGGCCCATCTAGAATGTTACACATCTTAGCCTAAGCCCAAGTGGGCCCAAACAATTGCAGATCCTGACATACCACATGGGCCTAAAGGCCCACAAGAAATAACGAGCTTGACACAGACAGTTCACATTTATACAATCCTGAATCCAACACTTTTCGCTCCAATTTCAACCCCCCCCCCCCCCCCCCCCAAAAACACAAAAAAAAATAAAAAAAAGATTAATTCATTTTTTAATACAAAGTGCCTTTTTTTTTTTTTTTTTTTTAATTACTCTTTTTTACTCAGAGTTCAAATACATAATGGAACTATCATTTATCTATACTACTATTTACAGAGTTTCTCTGTTTGGACCGAATATTTTTTGTTTCAAAATATCCCTACACTCCTAGATTTAATTAGAGACAAAACTAAAAGATAGTCTGATAAAAATACATGTATAAATTGCACTAAAACATTACTTACAAAATAGAAACACTCTCCCACTAACTAACTTTATCGAGAAATTATAGGATCCTCTGGTGGACTATGTCATTTGTCCACCATTTCATTAAAAAACTTCAATTTGTTTAAAATTGCTAAGTCAGTAATTTATTTTTGTTTAAAAAAATTTTCTAACAATTTTAAACAAGTGACAGTTTTTTAATGGAATAGTGGACCATATCACTTGTCCATCATGTAGACTTTATAATTTCTCCACGTTATCCAACTACGTTTATTTTTTTTTTTTAAAATATAAAAATAGATTATGAATTATCACATCAATTAAAAAGGTTTAACTATGAAAAATTTACCAAAAAAATCCCCATCCGTCCACCTTTATTTATTTATTTATTTTTTTACAAACAAACAAACAAAAAAACGCTCCCATCTTTTGTGCAAAAAAAAAAAAAAAAAAAACCGACAGGGATAAACACGTATACAAATCCCAAAAACTGCCTCCTCATCACTCTTCTTCCTCCACTCCATCTCCTTCCCAAACAGGGCAACAACTACAAACCAACCCCAAAACCCGACCACTATAACGTGACTGCAGTAGCCATGGCAGACAGGCAGAGTCTTCCTAGATGCACCATCCTCAACTTTCAACATTGAACCCCTTAAAGAATATTGCTAGCCAAATCAAAGTGAGTAGCATTTAAATGAATTTTGCTAACAATACGTTTTTGGGTTTTTTTTTTTTTTTTTCCCCTTACTTTGTTTTTGAAAATGAAAAATTTTGACACTGGCGATGACGAAGTGTTTACAATTTGTTTAAGTAGGTTCCCAAAAATTTTGACATATGATAAAAATTTCGTATAAGTTTAGCATCTTATTTGTTCTTCACCCTATAGTTAAATAAGCCTTACACTTTTTCTTTAATTGAACAATTACAATATATGCCCATGCTTATTTAATTCTTATATATGCCAATGCTTATTTAATCTATATGCTTATTTAATCCTATATGATGCAATACACATGAAAATGAAAACTGGTTGTTGTTCATATACAATTTGATTTAGAATGGATTTTCAATGATGCAGTAAATCTATATGAACAAGCCCAAGGGAGAGGCATTTGTGAGCGTTACAATTTTCACTGGATACCAATTGAGTAAATAAACACTCTCTCTTTTGGTCATTGTTCAATCAAAGAAAAATTGTTTCTTTGGATGCTAAGGAACCATAAACTTTTTTTTTCTACACGTTGATGCTTTAGAAATTTCATGGTTGAAGACTTACTTTTCACGAATCTTTTTTTTTTTTTTTTTTAGCATTCTTTGAACTTATTATTTTACATTTTACTTTTCCATGAAATCTAATTGACATTTTTAGGTATTGCCTTGATTTCTATAAATTCTCTAATTTTTTTTTTTTTTTTTTTTTTTTTGTTGTCTTAGGAGCTGGGAGGTCTGCCCTAGATGATGATAGCAGGAAAAACTATTTGCCCGGAATTCATAAGTCAGTTTGATTTGCACCAAGGCATTGGTATTTGTTTCTATCACCATTTTAGGAGGAATATGAGATTAGGAAGGGGATCAGGGGATAAAAGAAGGGCAAGGGAAGTTTAGAAAATTGCGTAAATATGAAATATGTGGTTACAGGCTTACTGCTTTCGATGAAATCTATTACCCTTTCTCTCTTTCTCTTTAATGTGCCCCATCCCCTTAATGTAAGTTCATATAATGTATCAAATGCTTAAAGTCATATCGATATGAATGGATTTGGAAATGCTTTATGGTGGCTTCATATTTGTCTTCTCAAAAAAAAAAAAAAAAAAAAGTTCTGTTTTTTTTTTTTTTTTTTTTTGTGTTTAGTTTTCGTGTGAGGACTATGCTGTGAAATTTCATAAACTTTTCCTGTTTAGGAAAAATAATGTGATAAAAAAAAAAACTGACTAAAAATAAATCACAAAGTGCTTTTTTTTTTAATTACTATTTTTTACTCAGAGTTCAAATACGCAATGGAACTACCATTTATATATATAAAGAATCTGAAATCATTTTCAAGCTCAGTCTCTCTCTCTCTCAGTCTCACTCAGAATCTCTAGGGTTTTCAAGAGGTAAATTGTGCTATTTTTCTAATTTCACTTTCTCTCGCATTCCTTTCCTGACTGGTTGCCGCGAAAACGCTGGAAATGATAAACCAAACTGTTTCTTATTTATTTATTTATTTATTTATTTTTATAATTTTTGTAAAGCTTGAAAAATTGCATATTTTGAATTGTGTGCTTATCAAAATTGAGTGATTTGAAGTTTAAATTGTATTGCAGAGGAATGAATAATGAATTTAGGATATAAAGTTGTGATTTTTATATTTTATTTTCTTGCATATATTTTAGCTATTGAACAAATCACTGATTGAATGAGCTATGGTTGTTGTTAATTATGGTCCAAATGTTCAAAATTTTGAGGATTTGGACCAAATGAATGTGTGCATTATGTTAATTATAGAGGTGAAGTGCTTAGTTTTGCTTGATTATTTGCTTCATTGCTTCCAAGATTGGTCATTTTGGGTAGAATTCTTTGTTCAAGAATAGGTAGTAGTTGCTTTCACTATTGAAAAACCATGTGGGGTGTTTGTAATAGCAAAATTTGATGTGGATGTGTGATGGGTGTATTAGAAATTCTTCCTAAGGTTTAAAAAAGCATGTTGTGTGTAGGATCAAAATGGTCATGACTAAATTGTGGTGAATTGAAGGCCAATACGATTGGTAAGCGTTAATAGTCAATGATGAGTAGGTTTGTCAAGGATACCAGTAGTTGTGGTGGTGAGGGTTCTGCCAAAGGATCTTCTGCTAGTGAAGGACCTAGTCAACCATCAAATCACCTTGATCATGAAATTGCCCATCTCACAAAACTTGGGTCCGAGTCCCACGAACTTTTGACCCGCGCTGCACCTGGCAGGTCGAAGTTGCCCATTTCAACGGTTGAAATGTTGGTTGCTCGAGATACTAACCACTCAGGTCGAGTGAGGTTTTCATCGGCTGATGGTTGCTTATACTTCTCAATTTTCAGCTGATGGTTCTCTTTTTGTTGCTGGATTTCAGGTATTGTATGTGTTTTGTTAAGCTAGAGATGAATTGGTGGTAATAGAAGAATGCATTTCATCAAATGTAATTATGAACTGTTCAATTCTTAATATACTGGACAAAAGTGTTTGGAGTTCTACCTGTGTAATTATTTTCCATTTTTTTATATTACAGGGAAGCCACATTAGGATATATAATGTGAACAAGGGATGGAAAGTTCAGAAGGACATTCTAGCGAAAAGCTTGAGATGGACCATTACAGATGCATCTCTGTCACCAGATCAGCAATACCTTGTAAGTTTTCAGTGATTATTAAAATAGAAGGCATTGGGTATAATATTGTTAGGATGGAAAATTTATTCACCTGTGCAAGTTTAAATGTCAAAACTTAGTAATGTTAGGTTGTTTAAGTTGGATGGAGGTTTGCCTTTTCTTCTATTAATTTGGCAGAGAAACTTTCTGTGAACTCTTAGCTGATCAAGTATGATGCAAATGGCAAATAGTCTTATTTCATTTAGGTGTTCATATCTGGTATAAATTGAACTAATTTTTTCGATTTCAAGCAAGGCCCAACTTAAAATGTTGTTTCTGGTATAATATAGATTACATTGATGAATTCTACTGGATTTGTGGTTTGGCTATTTTATCTACATTCTACACTTGTGATTTTGTTATTTATTTTCTTCCTGGTCTTCTAGATCTAACAATATATTGTAAGATATTGACAGTTTTGGGATCATGTTTATTTTATTCCTCCTCATAATTTACTTGTCGTGTAGTGTTAATTTGATCCTTTTTTACTTTGTTTTTAATGGAAAAACTGCAGGTCTATGCTAGTATGTCACCAATGGCACATGTGGGAGGGACGAATTTTTTCCCAATCAGGTATTGTCCGTTTTGAGAATGGACCAAGGGCCGATACCACCCTCACGGATTTGCTCAATCCCACATTGGGGAGAGACGCCTCCCACCCTTGCCTTATAAGCATTAAGCCTAAGGAAGGGTGTACCAATCATGTGTCCAAAGCAGACAATATTTGATTGGGAAAAGATTCGTCCCTCTCACAGTAAATATTGTTAATGTTGGATCTGCTGCAACAGAGTCAGTTGCAAACATAACGGTATGTGCTACAACCAGTTCTCCTGTTCTTTTTTAAGTACCCTCTGAATTTACCTCTATTTTTTTCTAAGGGAATTGGAGTTATTAGAATGCCTAATAAAGTAGCCTTTTAGTACATATATGGATTATTGTCTCTCATCTAAATGCACCCTTTAATTTGCAGGAAATTCATGATGGTTTGGATTTTTCTGCATCAGTCGAACGTTTTTGTTCATTTGCAGGTTGAGAGTGGGGGCACTATTAGCTTGGGAATAATGTAATTCTATGTATTTTCCTCTTAGTTTTGAAAAAAAATTCGATTTTTCTTTTTGCTGTAGGTCTGTAACTTTGAGTTTTTGGTATCGATTCATTATTCCAATATTTTTTATTGCTAATCTATTTTACATATGATATTTACGTTCAAGTTTAATTGCTTTAACAACAATTGAAACAAAAACCAGCAAAACACGAAAGTAAATTTAAATAAAATCTGCAACATTTGGTTTTTGTGGCTGTCCACGACACGCTGTACTTCCATCAATGATCAATTATCAAACGACTTGCAGTTTATAGTGACAGTCACGCACTTGAGTTAGTTTTATCTGTTGGATTGGATTGTTAGCTGTTAGGAGTCAGGGATTTGTTAGAGAATCAGTTCTGGTTTATGGTTAGAACTAAGCCCTGGTTAATTAGTAGATATTTTCTGATTTGAGCTTTACCTTCCTCATACTTGTACAGATTCTACAAATAATGAGAACATAATCATTTTCTCTCTTTAATTCTAATTCTTGCTCTTGCTTCTGTAATTCTACCACCTCAAATTTTATATAAAGAAAATAAAATAATTAAATTCTCCATTTTTTTAAGGATAAATTGCAAAGTACACCCCTAACGTTTGGGGGTGATTAGATTTTACACTCCAACGTTTCGGAACTTTGATTTTACACCCCAACATTTGGTCTTGTTAGCAAATCACCCCCCTGATTAGTTTCTGGTGTTAAATGCCATGTCATCTTGCTGACGTGTTTTTTTTTTTTTGTTGTTGTTGCCAAATAAGCTCAAAACGACATAGTTGCAAGGAAATGAAGTGGTGACTTGGCAATTGCTAAACAAAGTCGTTTTGCCCAAAGAGAAAACAAACAAAATTTTGTTACGACACTATTATGAACTCAAAATCCTAAAACTAAACCCACAACCCAGCCATTAGCTCCCTAACCCTTATGAACTTAAACCACCGCATCGGCTCTGCAACTAGCTCTTGCTCAAATTTCGGATTCAGTACATGGAAACAAATCTCTCTTTCTCTCTCACATAGGTTTGGTGATGATGATGGACAGAGAGAAAGAGAGAGAGATAGAGCTAGAGAGTGCACTGTACACCAACTGTTTGTTATTGGGCCTGGATCCGACAATTCTCGGTGTCGTTGGAGGCTCCAACGGAACTCCTCAGGATTAGGTGAAATTTTATTTTTCATATTGGGATTTTGGGATTTTTTTGGTTTTTGTTTTTTGGTGTTTGCTGGGACTTTTGTTGAGGTTTTTGTTCATTTTTTTTTTTTTTTTTGTTTTTTGGGATTTTGTTGCTGGATGCACAGAATGTTTAGGGTTTTTGTTAAATTTTTTGGGTGATGGATTTGTTTGGGATTCCATTATGTTTGACGGATCACTGAGAGAATAGGGGCTGAATTATACTATCTTATATATCTGTATTTGTAGTCAACTTTGAAGTCTATTTTTATTGCATATGTAGCTACATGACATCATTTGATTGTCTTTGTATTGATTGTGACATTCGTATTGATCAGGGGCTATTTTTTCATGTTGATGCTGGTTGGGAAAGCAAAACAATGAGAATATTTTTGTTCAAATGGACAGCAACTTCTAATGCAGAAGCAAAAGCTAGTGCCTATCAAATGCTGAATCCGAAATTTGAGCAAGAGCTGGTTGCAGAGTCGATGAGGTGGTCTGAGTTTATAAGGGTTAGGGAGCTAACGGCTGGGTTGTGGGTTTAGTTTTAGGATTTTGAGTTCATAACAGTGCCGTAACAAAATTTTGTTTGTTTTCTCTTTGGGCAAAACGGCGCCGTTCAGCAATTGCCAGGTCACCACTTCATTTCCTTGCAATTGTGTCGTTTTGAGCTTATTTGGCAAAAAAAAGAAAAAAAAAAATACGTCAACAAGATGACATGGCATTTAACACCAGAAACTAACTGGGGGGGTGATTTGCTAATGGGACCAAACGTTGGGGTGTAAAATCAAAGTTCCGAAAAAAATCCAATCACCCCCAAACATACGTTAGGGGTGTACTTTGCAATTTACCATTTTTTTAAACCCTTTTACTTTTTTTTTTGAGACAAACAGTAATTTATGTTTATCATATTTTCTCATTTTCAATTATGAATATTCGGGGAGCTGATATGGAGGTAATAAATCTGGCTGGATCTCAGTCGCTCATTGTATTTGTGCCGATGGACTATCAACCAACCATTTGATATGGATGGCAGTTCTTATTCCGTGTTGATAATTTAAAAATCAGATCCTTGACGGTGGGAAATTCAATTGTATCAAGATTTAAAAGCAATAATGAATTCCATGACATATGATTTAACAATTAAGATTGTTGCCCCTTTGGACAATTGTTTAGATTTGGATCACAAATGGGGATAGACGAAACTGGCAATATCATTGTCGCAAATCAGACATTGCGCTATAAGAAGTCAGTCAAGCTTCTTGGACTTCAAAGAACTTGCATTTGCGCTACTGCAACAGCAAACGGAAGTGGAATTGGTGGCTATGATAATGTGCTCTGTTTGGTCACAAAGGAACCAGGTTCGGCTCAGACAACCTACCACCTTACTCCAACAGATTGTTCAGCTTTCAAAGGACAGGTATAGTGAATTCCTAGCTTGTCAGGTACCTACGACGGTGAGTGCAGCCCATGTTAGGAAGAGATGGACTCCTCCACCAGTGGATTTGGTGAAAATAGACTTCGACGGTGCAACTTGTTTAGGCACCAACAAGTCAGGTCTCGGTGTAGTTATCAGAGATAGTATGGGTCAAGTGTTGGCATCCTGTTGCAAGGTGGTAAATCAAGCGCATAGCAGTAGCAAAGTCGAAGCAATGGCAGCAGGCCTGGCGCTGTCATTTGCTGCAGAACTTGGCGTGAAAAATGCGGTTTTGGAAGGGGATTCATTTCTGGTGATGAAAGCTTTGACAGAATCCGAGATCTCCATGTCTCACATAGGACCATTGATCAATGCTGCTAAGTACTACTCCAATACATTTGAAAAATTACTGTACTCTCATGTAATGAGAGATTGTAATAGTGTTGTTCATAATTTGGCCAAACATGCACTTAACATTTAAGACTTTTTAGTGTGGATGGAGGAAGCCTCACCACAAGTTTTTCATGTTCTTTAGGCTCATTTAGCCGGTTTATTTCACTGAATTTACAGTTTTCTCCCTAAAAAATAAAAAAATAAAAAACCAGACATTGCAAGTTGTCCTTATATTGTTACTATTTATTTCTACGAAACTGTCCAACTTTCCAAAAAAAATCAATGCAAGTTGTCCTTATATTGTCACTATTTATTTTCACGAAATTGTCCAACTTTCCGAAAAAATCAATTTCAATTTTGGCTTTTGGGAAATTCAAGTACTCCTATTTGTTCTTTCTCAAAAAAAGTACTCCTATTTGTTTGGACTCCCTTTCCCTATAAGAGCCTTTCTCTATTAGAGTTTGTTATTGGATCCTAAAATTTTATTCATCCAGGTTTGTTTATATATATATATATATATATATTTTTTTTTTTTCAAGAGAGAGACATTTTAGAGATTACATAAAAAATCTACATGATCTTATCCATTTATACTTAACTACTAAATGATCTCTTCATACTAATTGGGCAGTGTCAAGATTAGTGCTCTTAAATCATATTTTATGTTGCTATGTATTTTATTATGTATGACATGATGTATGACTTAATGTTGTGATTAATAAAGTTGTTTTACTATTATTTAAAATAATGGTAACATGAATATTCAGACATTATTATATAGTCCATGAGATGCATAGTATGTGATTTATGTGAAAAGTCACAGAAAATATAAATCATAAGTTCTTTGTAAACTCCAAATTTTAGTTCGTAGTCGGTGATGAAATTGGGTATTTCATCTGTGAAGACTATAACATATCAACTATGATGATTTGTCTTGGTCATGGAAGTGGAGACTTCTAGTTGATACGTTGATATGTTTTAAGAGTTAAAACATATTGAACTGGATCGCTGTGAGATTTATTATTCTCTTAACGACTGTCAAATGAATATAAATCTCACGATTTATATTTACATAAACTCTTAATCCTGAGATAATAATGGACCTGATCATGAAGTGTAAGTTGCTTTGATATATCAGGAGTGTGATCAAATGTAACGGTCAAAACTTCAATATCTTGGGCAGCCACATTTAGTGTTGATGGAATATATATTCTCAAGATGGAATTCATACTCTCTTAACGGAGATATAAAATATTCCCTTAAGATAAGTTTAATGGGTTTAGTTATTCAAAGAGTTAGGCCTAACCACTTCGGTAAGAAATTACTAAAGTATATATTTATGAAATTGGATTTTATAAATATATAATGAATAACTTAAAAGGATTAAATCGGGTACTCAAGGATTAAGATGTAGTAATTAACAAAGTGGCAGTTCACATTCATGACTTTGTATCACTACGACTATTTTATAAAGGAGTTGCATGTACAATAATGTCTTGGGATGTAATTTATTAATAAGGCATAGAGTGCAATTATATTTATATAGTGGTATTAAATATAATTAATGGTAACTTTTGACTTGTCAAGAGTTAACAGAAAAGCCAAGGCCCATTACAACTAGTTTCTTATTTGTTCCCTTTTAGTTCCACTCTAAGCCACATACTAAAGCCCAATTGGAAATGCCCAAAAAAGTAGCCCAATTAGGTAATCAGTTATATAGAGAGAAAAATACAAAATTTGTAAGTTCATGAAGTAGTATGTATGTGAGTGTTGGACACTCTTAAATTTTCTCTAGAACATATACATATAACTGATTGAGAGACCACACTTCTTGGGCGTTAGTGGAATTGGAGTGAAGATTAAAAGTGTTCTCAAGAACTTCTAATCTTTGTTTTGAAATTCACTATACCAAGGTACACTTTCTTGTTCTATATTCTGAAACTTACATAGTACATGTTATCAATTGCGAATGAAGTGGATCTATTATTTTTCTGCTGTGTACATGTATATATCCATTAGACAGGCTAAGGACTAATGAGTATGGTGTCAAATTATCTATGCAAGCTAATATATTTTAGGTTAAAATGTATATTTGGTTCTCAATCTTTGACATTTGTAAAGATTTGTTTCCAAATCTTTCTTATTCTTTAAAATGTTTCAAAAAGTTTCTTATAGTAATCTCATTCTCATGTATGAAAAATACTGATGTAGTAAATTTAATTTAGGAAACCCATGTCACGCTAATGACGTGGACTCTATGATATGACATGGTGTTCACATGCCATATCAACATTTTCTATCTATCAGTTGATAAAAAGGATATTTTGACACAATTTTTTGAAAATAGAAGAATCAAAGGGAAAATTTTAAGTATGATTTTTAAACAAAGATAAAAGGTTGAAGACCAAAATGCTCTACAAATTACTGTTCATACTTATTCATTTTAATTTGCCATATGCTCCAAACGCTAAAAAGTTTTTCCGTTAAATCTACATGGGATTGTTTGGTTTTGTTTTAGGTGTTTTAAGTGGGTTAAACCTCATTTAGTTGAAAAGCTTTGTAGCATTTGTCAAATTATAGTGAATAATATTTTAAAGTTATGATTTTATACATTATGAATAATGAATTGTCCAACTTTCCGAAAAAAATCAATGTCATTATCGGCTTTGGCACAATTCAAGCATACGCTTGGAATTTGGAGTTTGGACTCCCTTTATCTATTTAGAGTTTGTTACTTGTTCCTAAAACTTTATTCATCCATTTTAAATAAGCAAGTTTCCCAAAAGAAATCAATGTCGTTGTCAACTTTGGGGCAATTCAAGCTTTTCATTTGGACCTGCTTTCTCTATAAGAGCATTTCTCTATTTATTGGATCCTAAAATTTTATTCATCCATTTTAAATGAGTGGTTTAATTTTTTAACGTCATCAATTATTACCATATTTATTTATTTAGATTATTGATTACTTGATGAAATCCAATTTAAAGTGTATAAATAGGATTTTTTATTTTATTTTATTGTAAAGAAGGTAGCAGATAAGTGTATGAATAAAAATTTAGAAATTACTGTTCCTTTTTAGCGGGAGATTTTAGAAATTACTTGAAAATTCTAGATGATCTTATTCATTTATACCTAACTACAAAATGAACTCTTCATAATGAGCGGGCTAATGAATATGGTGTCAAATTATCCATGCAAGCTAATACTACATTTTAGGTTAAATTGTATATGTATATATATATATATATATATATTTGAGAATCAACATGATCTTGATTAAATTGTATATTTGGTTATCAATCTTTGACATTTATTCCCAAATCATCGTTACCTTTAAAATATTTCAAAAAGTTTCTTATATATAGTAATATTATATAAGGAAAAATACTAACATAGTAAATTTAATTCAGGAAACTGAGGCCACAAGTTAACGATATGGAGTCTATGATGTGGCATGATATTCGTATGTCGCATCAACATTTTTCCATCTATGATAAGAACATTTTGATACAATATTTTGAAAGTGTAATGACTAAAGAGAAACATTTTAAGTATAACAATAAATATAATTTTTGAACAAATAAAAGGTTGAAAACCAAAAAACTCTACAAATTACTGTTCATACTTTATAAATCCAAAGTTTTAAAATACCATTCATTTTAATTTGCCAAATGCTCCAAACACTTTTTTTTTTTTTTTTTTCAGTTAAAGGGTTAAAATTAAGAGGAGCTTGAAAAACTTTGTAGCGTTTTGAGTTTTTGTCAAATTAAAGTGAATAGTAGTGCTTTTAAAGTAATGGATTTATAGAATATATATAATGAATTTTAGAGCTTTTCATAAAAGCTCCACATTTGAGTTTTACACTTAAATATGCTTCGATTCTAAGAGCTTTTTCTTAACGAGTTCTGGTCAATTTCATAAATGGTGGTGCTTATACAATGTCAAAGGTGCCCGGCCGCAAGAACTTGCTGACAGGAAACGTGTATGGGAAAGTAGCCTGCGCTGAAGCTAGCACTGGTGCGTAGTTAAAAGCCTGTGCAGTAAGATTTTTTTTTTTGATAGTCACTGTGCAGTAAGATTTTGAACTTGCAGAAGATGATCAAAAGGGAGATGAACCTTGCAGGTATTAATTGCAATGACATTCCACAGTTGCCTCCCCCATCCTTTTCATGCCGACCAATAATTCACTCTCTTCCCCAGCTGTTATCTATCCACAACTTTACTACACTATTCACTATAATTTGATAAACACTTAAAACACTGCATAACTTTTTAAATAAAGCTTTATATCTCAAAAAATCTATACATTTATATCCCCATCCGTCCTAGGTTAACTCTGATGGTGAACTAAAAGATGATTAAAAAGTCCAATCTCATCCATTAGAGCCATCCAGGCCAAGAGTGGCCGTACCTAATGAAACAGTCGTTCATAAGCTTGTGGGTCGTCCATGGACCTATAGTCGTCTATGAGGATTGTACCAAGACGATCCCCAACACTTAGAAAAACTCCAAGAAAAGTTTATCTACACAAATTAGTAAATTGGGCCATGTGTTATTATTCTAAAGACGTAAATAAGGCCCCGCTCCATCATTACATTCTCCTTCTGAATACTTAACTGCCATTAACGGTTATAGAAGATGAATATACGATAACTTCCCTGGCGGTTGTGGAAGTTATCCAAGAACCCTCTAATTTCCTCAAATGCAGGGGAAGTTACATGTCAAATAACCACTCCAAGAGCGTACTATATAAACACTCATTTACGACAAGGAAAGTTAAGTGTGAAACATTTTCCCAAAAAGTTGGAACTCTAGAATTCAAGAGAGAAACTAACTTAATCATCAAAGGGTTCTTGGCCGGTCCAAGCCGATCACCTTTGATTGTGTGTTTCCTTTTCAGGCTTTTTAAGTGACTACCAGATCAATTGACGCTCGGATCATTCAGCCTATTGATTTCCAGTGCATCTTCAGTTGGCGCCGTCTGTGGGGAACACCATTTCTGTATTTCGCAGTTTCTTTCTTCGATAAAAGGCTACATGGTTCGAACAAGATCGAGGGCCATTAGTCCATGCCATCAGTAGAGTAGGGATGCCTCTAGTAATCCCCACAATGATCATCAGTCAGTGCCTGTCATGCTAGCGTCTTCCATTCAACACGTGCAGTCCATGGCAGCCACTATGTTGGAATTAACCTGTCAGAACCAAGAGTTGACTGGGAAGATTAATCTAAGGAGGAAGAGGCATGAAAGATACGCTGAAGGACAAGTCAGAGTCAGAAAGATAAAGGAACTCGAAAGCTAGTCAAAGGGTACCACTTCCCGAAGGGTGCCACACTTAGAGAAAGAGATGGACTAGACGAGGAAGGTTATGGATAAGATGAGAGAGAACATGAGAAGGGCTAATCCTATAGAGGATTTAGTTCATCGAACAAACTCCCCTTTTATGGCTTCCATCAACGGTCACCCCCTGCCTTTGAAGTTCAAGATGCCTTCCTTGGATTCGTATGATGGGACGCGTGACCCTTTCGATCATATTGCTACTTTCAAGACCACAATGCATCTTTAAGGGGTTTCGGACGAGATTATGTGTAGAGCCTTTCCTACCACCCTCAAAGGACCAGCGTGAGTATAGTTCAGCAAGATACCTCCGAATACAGTCAGTTCTTTCGAAGAGTTGAGTAAGTTGTTTGTCAACAATTTTATTGGAGAAAAAAGGCATAAATGTTCCTCATCCAGCCTGCTGACCATAGAGTAAGGAGAGAATGAAAGCTTGCGGTCCTTCATTACTCGTTTCAACAGGGAAGCCCTGACAGTGGACGAGATGGACGACAAGTTGTTATTGGTGGCCCTTCCATAATAGAGTTAACTCTAACTTGTTCATCCACAAGCTTTACGAGCAAGAGCCTCAAACCAAGGTTGAACTCGTCCATTCGGCTTAACATTTTATGAATGTAGAAGACGCGATTATAGCTAAAAAGAGGAAGAAGGCTGAGGGAATGGAAGCAGATCTCCCGCGCCACTCTGAACAAGGTCCTCATCTAAAGAAGGGGCGGATGAGAGAAAAGAAAGATTGAGACAACAAAAAGGTTGACTCTTTAGCAAGGAGTCAGCAATACATGCCTTTGAATATGCCGCTTGAACAGGTGCTTATGCAAATCAAGGATGATCCTTCCTTGAAGTGACTAGAAAAAATGAAGGGAGATCCCAATAAGCGCAATAGAAGCAAGTATTGCCGCTTCCATAGAGACCATGGGCATGATATGGACGTGGGTTTCGATTTGAAGTAGCAGATAGAAAATCTCATTAGGCAAGGAAAGTTGAGAAATTTCCTTGGACGAGATCACAAAGACAAGAAGTTAAAGGCAAAGGTAGAAGAGCCGTCACGACACTTACTTGGAGAAATAAGAATTATCATAGGAGGGACCTCAGCAGGGCAATTTTCCAAGTCAAGGAAAGCATACCTAAAGGTAGTGTAGAACATCTAGCTCTCAGGACGATCCCCAAGGATGAGAGAAACTGAGAAGCAAGCCATTACATTCACAAACAAAGATGCTGAAAAAGTCCACCCTTATGACGACACGATCGTCATTACTTTGCTTATTGCTGATTATACGACTAGAAGAGTGTTAGTGGACAATGGTAGTTCGGCAGACATCTTGTATTACCCTGCTTTCCAGTAAATGAGGCTTGGATGAGACCAGCTTTGTTCGGTGAATTCACCCTTGGTAGGATTTGGAGGGATGAAAGTGCAGCCAGTAGGCACCACCTATGGTGGTAGGAGCATATCCACAACAGATAACCAAAGAAGTAAACTTTCTTGTGGTGGATTGTTTGTCACCATACAATGCCATTATTGGAAGACACACCTTAAACAGTTGGAAGGCAGTAACATCTACCTATCACCTGTCAGTCAAGTTCCCGACAAAGTACGGAGTAGGGCAGGCGCAAGGAGACCAGTTAGCAGCGAGAGAATGTTATTTAGCCATGTTGGCTATGGATGAGCAAGTTTAAACACTAAGCATTGAGGAAAAAAGAGTTATTGCAGAGCTTACTAAGGTACTGGAAGATGTCCTTTTGGATGAAAGTAATCCTGAGAAGTTTACTAGGATTGTAACAAGTATGAAGAAAGAGACAAAGCAAGACCTCGTCCAGTTCTTAAAGAATAGTATCGATGTTTTTGCATGAAGTCATGAAGACATGCCTGGAATCGACCCAAGTGTTATCACTTCTCAGCTGAATGTGTATCCATCTTCCAAGCCTATTCGTTAGAAGAAAATGGTCTTTGCTCCTGAGTGAGACAATGTTATTAAGGAAGAGGTCCAGAAGTTAACCACTGCGCAATTTATTCGGGAAGTCTATTACTCGGATTGGTTAGCTAATGTGGTGATGGTCAAGAAGGCAAATGGTAAGTGAAAAATGTGTGTAGATTTCACTAATTTGAATAAAGCTTGCCTTAAGGATAGTTATCCATTGCCGCACATTGATTAGTTGGTGGATTCAACAGTAGGCCATCAGTTGTTAAGCTTCATGGACGCTTTCTCAGGATATAATCAGATAAAAATGGACAATTCAGGTCAAGAAAAAACGTCATTTATCACTAGTCAAGGTTTGTTTTGCTATAAGGTGATGCCCTTTGGTTTGAAGAACGCGGGGGGAAATTTATCAAGGTTGGTTAATCATATGTTTTGCCCATAGGTAGGATGGAATGTGGAGGTTTATGTGGACGACATGTTGGTGAAGAGCTTGGACGAGCAAAAACACCTAGACGACCTCCAAAAAACCTTTGACACGCTTAGATGATATAACATGAAGTTGAATCCAAGCAAGTGCGCTTTTGGAGTTTCGTTGGGAAAATTCCTTGGGTTCATGGTCTCACATAGAGGAATTGAAGCAAATCTTGATAAAATTTAGGCAATATTGGATATGAAGCCACTAAGGAATATCCAAGAAGTCCAATCTCTCACTAGGCGAGTTGCTGCCCTTAACAGGTTTGTTTCTAAAGCTACTGATAAATGTTTGCCATTTTTCAAGGTTCTCAGAAAGGCATTTGAATGGACAGACGAATGTTAGAAGGCCTTCCAAGATCTTAAGACCTACCTCACCACCGCTCTTCTGCTAAGTCCGTCCGTACCTGGTGAAGAATTATATTTGTATCTGGCTGTATCCTCACATGCAGTAAGCTCAACGTTGATTAGAGAAGAATAAAAGGTGCAAAAGTTAGTCTACTACACAAGCCGAGCACTGAAAAGGGTAGAAGGGCGATATCCTATGATGGAAAAACTAGCCTTCGCCTTGGTTATAGCTTCAAGGAAGCTAAGGCATTATTTCCAAGCTCACGTCATCAACGTCTTGACAGATCATCCATTAAAGAAAGCAATGAATAAGTTGGAGGCGGCAGGATGATTAATTCAATGGGCCATAGAACTTAGTGAGTTCGATGTTAGGTACCATCCAAGGAGTGCGATAAAAGCACAAGTTTTGGCAAATTTTATTGCGGAATTCACTCCAAGTCAGGGAGAGCTAGACGAGCTAGACAAAGCTCAGAGATGGGTCGTCCATGTGGACAGGTCGTCTACATTGCATACATGAGGAATAGGAGTTGTGGCCTACCTGAGGGATGGAAGACTTCCAGAAGGAAAAGATGAGGCCAGAAAGTTAAGAATCAGGTCAGCCATATATGTCCTTATAGACGGGGTTCTATACAAAAGATCCTTTTCTTAGCCTTATCTAAGATGCCTAGCTCTAGACGAGGCGAACTATGTATTGCGAGAGATTCATGAAGGGGCATGTGGAAACCACTCAGGAGCAACGGCATTGGTCCATAAAGTCGTCCGTGCAAGTTATTATCGACCAACCATTCAAGCTGATAAAAAAGCCTACGTCAAGGTATGTGACCAATGTCAATACTTCAGTAATGTTCCCAGGCAGCCATTGTAATATCTTACTCCAATAACGGCCCTGTGGCCCTTTGCACAATGGGGGTTAGATATCTTGGGTCCCTTTCCACTAGGATCCAGGCAGATGAAATTTTTAGTGGTAGGGATTGACTACTTCACCAAGTGGGTAGAAGCAGAACCTCTAGCAAAGATCACGCAACAAAACGTTAAGAACTTTGTATGGAAAAACATTGTATGCAGGTTTGGGGTGCCTAAGGCATTGATATCAGACAATGGATGACAATTTGATGACACACTTTTCAGGGACTTCTGTGAGCACTTTGGAATTCAGAATCATTACTCCTCACTTGCCCACCCACAAGCAAATGGTTAAGCAGAGGTGGCAAACCGATCATTGTTGAAAATTATTAAGACTCGGCTTGAAGGGGCAAATAGAGTGTGGCTAGAAGAGTTACCAGGAGTTTTGTGGGCCTATAGGACGAGAGTTACCTGGAGTATTGTGGGCCTATAGGACGATTGTGAGAACCCCTACAGGAGAAACTCCCTTTAAGCTAGCCTATGGAAGTGAAGCAGTGATACCTGCAGAAGTGCATATGGCCAATTACAGGGTGACGAAGTATGAGGAGAAGGAAAACGAAGAGCAACTCCGTCTTAACCTTGATCTAATAGATAAGGTAAGGATGGACGCAGAGCAAAAGACAACAAGGTATAAAAACCTTATGGCCAGACAATACGATGCTATGGTAAAACCCAGGCGCTTTAACATAGGGGACCTCATCTTGAAAATGGTCTCTTTGGCAACCAGAAACCTAGCTCATGGGAAATTGGGACCTAAAATGGAAGGACCTTACAGGGTTATCAACTGCAAAAGGCAAGGGTCGTATTACTTGGAAGCTCTGGATAGGTGAAAGTTGGAGCACCCTTGGAATGTTGAACACCTAAGAAGGTATTATCAGTAAAATATCAGTTTGGACGAGCATTGTCTTGGACAAGGGGTATTATCCTAGACGAGCCAAAGTTAATGTTTCTTTCTGTTGCATGTGTTGTTAACATTATATGTTATGTTTTAACTCCTTAAGGGTGTATTAGTTTTAAATTAACTATGGACGATGTCATGAACCTTAATGTTTGTATAAATAAGGGACTAGCTTCTAAGCACGTGCCATACTTGTGGACGATGTTTATATTATGAATATGGTTTGGATTTTCAAATACATGTGATATAGAAATCTAACCTCCATAACTTCATCTATGAAAAGGCTAAGGTCTAAGGACGAATAAAAATCTCTGGATGTAGGGATGTAATGTCTATAAGCTTTCATCAAAATAAAGATAAAGCATAGAAAAACAAGGCATTTTCATCCAAACAATGAATGAGGTGAAACATTAAACGTGTTAGTCCAGCCATGGACGAAGAAATGCGTATATGAATAGTCCATAGGACAAGACGCCAACTAAAACAATCCAATCTTTGGACGAGTAAAAAGTTGGGCCTTAAACTTTATGAATGAAATATAAAACCAGCTGCCAAGTCTAAGGACGAATGAAGCTGGAAAAACCATTGCCATTCACAAAGACGAATTATACTTGTGAAATTCAAAGAATGGTAAAAATATTAAACATGATGGAATTCCTGTCATGGACGAGCCAAAGTTAAAACCAATGTTATGGATGTGAAAAACATTCGTCCACACAACAACATGTTTAATAGCAAACGAAAGTAATGAAACTAAAGCATCCATTCATTAAGTTTAAAAATGGTAGATGACCATTGTCCAAAAACCCTTATGAAATTTAAAAAAGAAGAAGGAAAATGGGCCTAAAAAGGCAATTGTTTGAAAGCTCGTCCTAAATGATATAGATGAGTGAAATGTACTTGCATAATTTTAAATGGTCCTAAACAATGGACCTTTAAAAAAAAAAAAAAAAAAAAAAAACAAACAAACAAACACAGATGGAGACTAAAACTAAAGTTCACTGTGGAGGATCATTTTTAGCGTAAGCGGGTTGAGTAGTGGCGTCATCTTCAATATTGACGTCCTCGGAGTTAGTCTGAATAAGAGAGCTAGTTGCAGCAGCAAGGTTAAGTTTGATGGAGCTAAAGTCAACTTTAGGGAAGTTTTCTATAGCGTCCAGTTGAAAATCCTCAAAACCTGCTGCATAATTAGTGTCCAGCAAATCAGTGAACTGTTTGGACGCTCTAAACTTTACTACTTCATCTTCTTTCGCTTTGGTGAGAAGGGTACTTAACTCGTCATTCCTCTTTTGAAGGTGGTCAAGATAAGTATCCTTCTTAACCATGTCAGCTCTCAACTCTTCAATCAGATTTTGCAGAACCTTGGCCTCGTCTTTAGCTTTGGTAGCCACCTCGGCCCAACCCTTGCAATCGTCCTTGACCTATTGAATCCTCTTCTCAAGCAGGATCCTCGTCTTGTCCATCTTTTTGGCATGCCTGGATGCAGCTATGCACTTTGACATGGCCTACACAAGTAATTAAAGAGTTAACAAAATATGTTTATATACACGTTACAAAAATAAGATGAGGTAAAAGAAATTACCTTGAAAAGATCATGACCACTAGGGTGCTCAAATTCTTTCAATGACATGTCATAGCACACAACCACGTCCTCACCATTTACAGCTTTTTCAAACCTCTCCCAAGCCAAGTCTTCATTCTCTAAGAGGTTCATAGGGATCCTCTAAGGAGGTTGGGACGAGGTGGGAGCAGTGGTCTTGGCAGGAGTGACATCAACGGGGATGGACGGGTCAACGTTAACAACTTGGATGGACGGCTGGGAGGAAGGAAGATTAGACTTGGAAATCTCAGGCCTGGACGATTTGTGCTTCGCCTTCTGTCCTCAACCATAGGGAAGGTTTCCAAAATCTAGTGTCTTGGGCAAAGTTTTTCTCTTGTCTCTAGCAGAAGGACGAGGTTGGGACTGAGCCTCAGGCCTGGATGCCCCGTCCATAACTTCTTTCCCTTTGTTCTTTTTCATAGTGGCCATCTCTAAGAGAAGACAAAATGTTAGTCAAAAAATATAAGTCAAATAATACTTAGGAAGTTTTTAAGTATAAAAAGAAGACTCACGTCTGCGAACTGTAAGCTCGTGAGAAAGGGCTTCAATGGACGGCTCAGGGCCAAGTCCTTATGTAGTTAGACGTTGGAGGGTCACCAATGAATGGAAGCTCCTATCAGCATATAGACGAGCTCTGTGGATGTGGTCATGATGGAATTTACTTAAGGAAGGTCGTCTAATAGCTACAAAAAGGAAGAAGATAGAGAAAATAAGGTTAGATGATTGCAAACAAAAAGTAAAAACACTTCAAAAATAATAAGTAAAAATAACATACCTTCAGGACGAAGGTTGCCTAGTTCTTTAGTATATGGGGCAAATGTATCCCTGCCAACCTCAACAGGGTGCCTAGACCAGAAACCAGAGATGAAGAAAAACTCCGTCTTCCAGTTTCTGTCAGAAGTAACCAATGACCTGATCAATCTACAGTCCTTGCTCCTAGCTATAAACTGATAAAATGCCATGGGACTGATTAATCTCCGAGGGTTTGTAACAATAGAGGAACTCGTCGACAGTAAGTGGACGATCCCCTTCAAACACCTTTCTCCACAAAACTTGAATAGCAACGACGAATCTCCATGCATTAGGGTTAAATTGACAAACTCCTAAACCTAACCTAGTAAATAGTTCTCTAGAAAAAGCATTTAGAGGTAACCTAAATCCCCCTAAAAGATAAGCTTCATAGATGCCTATCCCAAAACGGGGTTGGGAGCACCACTCCCTATGGACGGCTAACCTAGGGTTGAGATTGTCTGGGATTTGGTACCAACTTCTAAGCAAAGCTAATCTCCTATCATCCGTCTTGGAAGGTATACCTACAGTGCAACTATACACAGTTTCTACTTCGTTTACAGGAGGAGACGAAGGAACACTCATCGAGGTGCCAGCCCTAGAGGCCGCCCTCGTCCTAAGATGTTCCTAAAGAACCTCAAGAGGGACCCCAGGAACACCAGAGGTGTATTCCTCGTTTGTGGTGTTACCACTACTACTGCTATTGCTACTAGAGCCACAATAACTAGAGTCGTCATGGTACTTGTCTATGGCTTTATCTACACTATTACTAGACGAGGAGACAACTACTTCAGACATGTTGAAATTTGAAGGAAAACCTAAGAACAAGGAAAAGGAAAATACCTGGCTCTAGAAAAAGGAGGACTAAGGGACGAGAAAACACTTCTAGACGAGGCACTAAGAGGAGGAGTGTCAAAGAAGAAAAGATGACACATGGCATACTCCTCGAAAAAATAAATTGACACGACCAGTCACCAATAAAATCATGACATATGGCGTATCTAACTCCTGACATAAATACGCGCATCCAAAAAAAAAAAATAAATAAATAAAGCGGGGGGGCATTATGCTGTATGAAACTTTGGACAAATCCTGGATAAGGGGGCAACTGATGGTGAACTAAATGTTGATTAAAAAGTCCAATCTCATCCATAAGAGCCGTCCAGGCCAAGAGTGGCCATACCCAATGAAATAGTCATCCATAAGCTTATGGGTCGTCCATGGGCCTATGGTCATCTATGAGGATTGTACCAAGATGATCCCCAACACTTAGAAAAACTCCAAGAAAATTTTATCTACACAAATTAGTAAATTGGGCCACGTGTTAGTATTCTAAAGATGTAAATAAGGCTTCGCTCCATCATTACATTCTCCTTCTGAATACTTAATTGCCATTAATGGTTATAGAAGATGAATATACGACAACTCCCATGGCGGTTGTGGAAGTTATCCAAGAACCCTTTGATTTCCTCAAATGCAGGGGAAGTTACATGTCAAATAACCACTCCAAGAGCGTACTATATAACACTCATTTACGACAAGAAAAGGTAAGTGTGAAAAATTTTCCCAAAAAGTTGGAACTCTAGAATTCAAGAGAGAAACTAACTTAATCATCGGAGGGTTCTTGGCTGGTTCACGTCGGTCACCTTTGATTGTGTGTTTCCTTTTTAGGCTTTTCAAGTGACTACTAGATTAGTTGACGCTCGGATCATTCAGCCTATTGATTTCCCGTACATCATCATAAACCACCTGGCAGACCACCAAAGCAAAGAAAAAGAGATCCTGAAGAGAAAAGGAACCCTTATAGAGTTTTTAGGATGAACAAGACAATCAAGTGTGGGAAGTACCAGAAAGAAGGACATAATGCAAGAGGGCACAAGGCAGGTATCACTGGTGAAACTCCATGGCAGAGAAAAGATAGACTTGCTAAATCAAAAGCTGTAAGTATTTCCATGCTTTGAACTATATTAATTTCCTTAAGTATTTCATGTGTATATAACTTGTACAACCCTCTTCGTAGGCATAAGGCAATAAATCTACAAAAACAAAGTAGACTGCAACACCTCAAACTGCATCTCAGCCACCAAGTACTAGATCTCAATTTGCATACACAGCTTTTGGTTAAACTGCATCTTAACCTGCACCAAATAATAGATCTGAGGCAGCAACTCAACCTCCAACTATATCTAGGGCCAACTGGTTCTCTTCATCCTCACAACCGAGCTTCCATACCCCTAGAGAGACATGGGATTCTTTAACATCTCAGGCACCTCTGCTTTCTTCTATTTTGTTTATTTTTTTCTCTTACTTGCTATTGTTGGACCATCTTGCTAACTGCTAGATTTTGGTTATGTAGCCAAGTGCATCTGTGAGCACTAGTGGTGTACCAAGTCAAGGAAGTGGTGGTGGTGCTGCTAGGGAGTTTAAAGGCAGAAAGTTTGGTGTATCAAGGCCAACAAAGTTTCAACTAGTTGGTGGAAAGGGCAAGAAGGCAGCTGGCAAGGGCACCAAAAGCGATAAATGAATATGGAAGATGTTAAAGTTTCAACCACTTTTTTTGTTATAGTTCTCACGCTTAATGTATTTGCTTAAAGTATTCGCTTAAGCATGGTCAAGTGTCAAAAACAGTATTGGCAATTTTGGTTGGAAGATGTGTATGTCTGATGTGTGGTGGACTAGTAGTTGGGTTTTAGTTGGTAGATGTGTAAAGTCACAGGATGTGCTAAAAACAATATTGACAATTTTGTATGCATGTGACATAAAGTCACAATGACTATCTTCACTTTTATTAATGTTAATGTGCATTGACGCAGGATAAAGTATTTTGTAGTGTTGTGCTTGTCTTGTGCTTTTGGTGGATTTACACAGGACTATGTGTTTTACTTGTCTTGTGCTTTTGGTGGATTTACACAGGTGTATTATTCACACAAAAAATCATGTGTATGTGTAAAACATGTTCCATATATGGGCAAGTGTGCATTGACACAACAAACTTGTTCCATGTTCCATATATTAATCTTGCATTGACACAGATGTATGAATTGAACCAACATGTTCCATTCATGTTATTAAGATTTCCACATAACACTTTGTGCCAATATATAACAATCTTAGAATGAAGTAAAAAAAAAAAAAAAAATTATACTAAAGAATATTTGTACAAAAAGAACACTTTCCATTTCAGGAGATAGATACAATAATCAGGGACTTTGTATTTCAATTACCCAATAACATTTCAACATCCCCCCCAGGCATCATGGTAGATTAAGGTTCCTCACCCTTACATTGTTGTTCACTGAGGCAAAACACAACAACAACAACATTACAAAAATGAAAAATAACCATGACAAAACTAATGCCACCTTGTACAATCTCTCACTCTCTCTAACCCTCTTAAGTTTCTCCATAGTTTCTACATAAAGCTCATGAGTTTCCATTTCCCTTTGGTTAGATCTTTCTTCCATTTTGACCCGATTTCTATTTTAGTCCCTACATGTAACGCCCCAAAATCATAAGCAATAAAAGTCTATTTAATCTGAATAATCCATAAAAAATATTAAATAAAAGAATCCAGCAACCTTAAATCTTATCACAAATGTCAGAGCTCTAATTCACCAAAGACAAAACATCCTCAAAATAATTCTCCAATACAGTATTTAATGCCATAAAAATAACAATAAAATCCTCAATTCCACAAAATAGTTCATAACTGCTATCTCCCAAGAATCTCTACTCCAATAATCCCTCTAATGTATCTGTAGTGGGAAATAAAAAGGAGGGGGGGGGGGATGAGATAACTCAATAAGTGAAATTCACTAACATTGGGGTGTGGGAACAAACCTTTTGTTAGGACATATGTGATTTACATGTTAAGAACATATGTCATACTTTTATGTAATTGGCATATCCTTTGACAAAACGAACTTTACTTGTATTTGGGTAGATTTAGGATGTGTTGAAATACTTCAAAAAACCATGTTTCAAGATCAAGTATTGAAGCCTTCAAGCCTGTTCAAGAAAATAAGCTGAAAGTGCAAATTCATTAAATCTTGACAGCTGCATATATCGAGATTCAGTAAGCTGTTTAAGTCCGTAAACTCAACACCTGCTCGACAGCTTCTTGATAGCTTTTATCTGTCAAGGTTTATAAAATCAAAATTTTTGATCTGATTTCTTGGGATCTGTGAATGTGTCTTTAGGCCTTCTTTCCTCCTAACTCTATACATATAAAATGATTATTTTAAGGGCCGTCAATATAGATACAAGTTGCACAAGCATTGAGCAAACTCTGTTTAAGCAATTTGTAACCAAAGACAAAGTTCTGCCATTGTTCATCTCTTCTGTAGAGTTGCTGTGTATGTGCACCGTTGGGTTTTGTGACCAAGCATCTTCTTGATCTTCATCATGTAGGATGAATTGAAGAAATTTGCAGTCAACCTTTCTTTCTAGTTAGTGATTGAAGTCGCGTACTGGGATCCGCGCAAACTGGTTAGTCACGTACTTGGGAGCCGTGCATCAAAAGTGGGAACTCTCACTACGGAACAAGTCCAATTGGGTATTGGGGTAAGGGTTCAACTGTAGGTTGGTAAGGTACTTGGGATTCATTTACTTGTAACCGCTTGTTGTGATAATAGTGGAATTTCGGGAGTGGTGACCTGAAAATCACCCGGTGGGGTTTTTGCCGCGAGGTTTTCCCCATTCATAAATAAATCACCGTGTTATTTATTTTTCGTTGCATATTTAGGTTATTGGTGATTTGTTTGTGCTACCACGTAATTGCATGTTAATTAACTTAATTAATCAACTTGGTTAAATTAATTGGTTAATTAATCACAAGGGGTCAATTCGTTTGTGGTCTATCAAGTGGTATTAGAACAGGCACATTCTAATTAGGTTTTAATATTTGCTGTGTTTGATGCATTGACCCTTGTTTGTCATGGATAGAGGACAGTCGTTAATTATACCTCATTTATTTAATGGGACTAACTATGCATACTGGAAAGTATGCATGAGAGCTTTCTTGCAGTCTTTAGATGAAAAAGTGTGGCAAGCTGTAGAGATTGGCTGGACTAAGCCAAAGGAAGCGTCGGCCGATTGGGATGATGCCAAGATCAAGGCGGCTAACTTCAACAACAGGGCATTGAATGCGTTGTTCAGTGTAGTCACCAATGAGGAGTTTAAGAAGATATCCTTAACTGAAACTACTAAGGAGGGAACTAAGGCTGTCAAAGATTCAAAACTTCAGAGGCTCATTACAAGCTTTGAAGAGATTAAAATGGAGGAAGATGAGTCGTTCGACGAGTTCTATGCTAAGCTGAAGGACATAGTGAACTCTGCCTTCAATCTTGGGGAAACCATTCCCGAACCTAAGATTGTGAGGAAAGTGCTCAGATCTCTACCCAGGAGATTCTAGGCAAAGATTACAGCAATAGAGGACTTAAAGGACACCGACAAGATTCCTTTGACTGAGCTGGTTGGAAACTTGCAAACCTACGAGCTAGGGTTGACTAGAATTGGCAAGTAGGGTAAAGGAAAGAGCATGGCACTGAAGGCCAAGAGTAGTGAGACAGATGAGTTGTTTTCAGATGATGAAGATTCCAAGATAAAGTCCTACATCACTAGGCCGTTTAAGAAATTTATGAAGAATGCCAATGGAAAGGGCTTTGATAAGGACCGCAGGCAGTCCAGTTCTTCTTAGTTTAAGAGCCAAGACAAAGGGAAGAAGGATATAAAGGAAGGTGGTCAGTACACTATTCTGGCAGGACCTAAGTGCTTTAGGTGTCATGGGTTCGGACACATGAAACATGAGTGTCCTACATATCTTGAGAGCATTGGGAAGAGCAAAGCACTTGCTGTAACCTTGAGTGACACTGAGCCTGAAGATGATTCCAATAGTGAGGATGATGGAATCTTAAATGCCTTCACTGCCACAATCAATCCTACTGAAGGGATTGTTGATGAAATGGAAGAAGAAGAAGAATTGGTGGACACCAAGTGTGAGAAGATGGATGATCAAGATGATATCCATTCAGCCTATGAGAAACTATACAAGTTGTCTGAGAAACACGAGAAACTCTATAGGTTGACCACCAAGAAACTCAATGATGTGGAACTTGACCGTGAAGAGTTGTCCACAAGGTTTGATGAGACAAATCAGACTATTGGAGCACTGAGATTTGAGAACAATTTCTTGGCTGAGAAGACCAAGAAACTTGAGGCGAAGCTATTTCAAGTTAGAGCTCAATTGGAGAGAACTTCAAGTGCAAAGCTTGATGAGATACTCAGCATTCAGAAATCTGCTTCAGATCGAACAGGTTTAGGATATGGCCTTTCTTCCTTTAATATTGCTTCTACTAGTGTTACTGTTTTTGTTCCTCCTGCTAATATTGTTAAAATTGAGAACAATGATGTTAAAACTGAATTAGCTAGTGAGAACTTAGACAAGGGTAAATCTATCCTAGGAGCACCCCCTAAGCTAGATAAGAAAGATGCTAAAAACTCTAGGGCTAAGAAGGCCAACTCTCAAAAGCCCAAACAGAAGAAGCAGCATCTTTGTCATCATTGTGGAGTTGCCGGTCATACTCGACCAAATTGCTATAAGTGGTTAGCCACTTAACAAAGCAACGGCATGATAGCATCTGGAAGCCAAAATCAGCTTCAATCCTCTCTTGCTCCTCTAGGAGATCTTCTAAAAGCCCTTATGTTCCTTTCGAACTTGAATGGGTTCAATTCTTCCCCTTCACCGTTGGTTCAAGGATTTAATCAAAGGAAAGGTTCTTCCAAGGTGTGGAAGAAAAAGGACTCTAAGTGATTATATCACTTCTTTCTATCTTCTTTTTCTTGTTGGTTGCATTACTTGTGTGTTTTGCTTTTATTTTGAGTCAGTCTAGTTTTATACTTTGCTTTGATAACATGTTTTTGTTTGTTTATTTTCAGTTTTGTTTATTTTGTTTTTGATATAAAAATAAAAAAAATTTGAAAAATCAGAAAAATACAAAACAGTGTGTGTTTTGTGTACATTGGTACTTGTGTACCTTGGATGACCATTGACACAAAATTTTCTAAACTTTGTATCTTTTGTAGTTTAGATGAGCATCTCTATGCATAACTAAGCAAGTGAGCTTTGTGGCTCTTGTTTGTGATGAGTAAGATTAAGTTATCTCTTAGACTTAACACTCATATCACTCTTTTTGACGGGTAGGACTAAAAAATCCTAAGAGAAAGGTATAAATAACTATCTCACCACTGTTGCCCGCCAATCATGAATGACACTCGTATGCTTCGCCATAGCAAAATTGGAATGTTAAATATCAATGGGTATTTCTTTTCTCTCTCTTATATACCCATGCATGATATGCTTAAAAAGAAAATATGCAAAGAAAATAAAAAGCAAAAAGATTAAAAATGCTTTAAATATGATTGCAAGCGTGTATTCTAGGAGATGTGGAAGTTATAGGATGTACCTCGAAGGTGATAGTCCCCATCAAACAGTTATGATTGTGTGTGAGTTAAATTGATTATCTCATATCTCAAATCATCATAACATGTGTACACTTATGCAATCTTGCGATGTTTTTCACACACGACATGTAATATTCTTTGCTACTCTTGATACATGTGCAGGTACAATGTAATTTGGCCATCACTAGGTTTATATGTGCTTATGTATGCTCACTAAACTGTTTTGACTTGTTTTTGAAATATAAAAGTGGTTAGACTTGTTTAGTGTGTGTGTATGTGTGTGTGTTTTTGGAGATCCATGTGCTTAAAATTTTCATTGAGAGATGTTTTTGAGAGCCTATTGTGTTGATTGGATCATTGTTGAGTTGCATGTTTGATTGCATTCATGTCTATGTTTTTCACTTCTCGAAAAACTGTTTTTAAAAGCAAGCTCAATACCCATCGATACTTGTCTATCTGTCGAGCTTCTCAAGTTTTTTCTTATCACAATCTTGACACATCCTGGACACTTGGTGGATTGATCGAGAAATCTTCTGTCTCCTCGATAGCTTCTTGATACCTTGTCGATCGATCGAGCTTCTGTTCTGGGTTCTGGTGTTTATTCCTTGATACCTCCTCGACACCTATATCTGTTGAAGACCATTTTTCTCGACACCTACCTCGACACCTCTCGATACTTGTATCTGTCGAGATTTACTGAATAGCTATATAAGCCCCTCGTGTGATCCGGTTCTCATTTTCTCGATCTGTCCTCACCTGTTCACCTCCCAAACTCACTTTTCTCACTCCAAACCTTCAACCCATGTGATTTTCAGCCCTTCCTTGCTTTAAATCACTTGGTATGATCTCTTTTCTTCTTATTCTTCATGCATTTCATGATTTTTGAAACTTAGGTTTTGAGGTTTTTGAAAAATTTTGGGGTTTTTCAAAATTGATGAGTTTTTCTAGTAATTTTAGGATGGGTTTTCGTTTAAATGTGTTCAAAATCTCATGCATTGCATCTCATTTGCATTATAACAGTATTTTCATGCATTTAGATGTGTGCAATATGTTTGTGTGCTGGTAGGATTGGATTGGGCTGAGGCCATGATGAAATTTCTTTTGCATGTCACATGTTCATGCATTTCCCATGCATACGTACTCTCTTTTCAATATATCTTGATATATTTGAAATGCTTTGGGACTTTTCTGATTGTCTTTTTCGCCCTCTCTCTTATTTTGTTTACGTTAGTAGTGTCTATGGCACTTAAACGTAAGTCTGCTCCGTCTTGGAACCCTCTTCTTTCCGGGGCATCATCTTCTTCTGATCCTACTCCTTCTAACATTCGGTTCCGTGATGAGGATAACCGTAAAGCATTCTTGGAGAACTTCTCTAGACGAGGTGTTCATTTGGAACGCCGAGTCATTTTGGCGGACTTCGCCGACATTGACCTTCCCGATGTCATTCACAGTCGGGGATGGGAGTCACTGTGTGGCGTCTCGGTCACTTGTCCTCTCGTGCTTATTCAGGAGTTTTACTCCGACATGCACGAGATTGATTCTTCAATACCTCTCTTTCACACTCGCGTTCGAGGTACGCGCTTTGCTGTCACACCGCAGCTTGTTGTGGATGTGCTTCGAGTTCCGAGGGTAGAGCATCCTGATTACCCCGGTTGTGAGCGTATAAGGACTGCGTCTAATGATTAGATGATGTCTACTTTCTGTGAGCACCCATCTGTTTAGGGTGAGCGTTAGTTTACACCATGTCGGCCTTTTGCTAAAGGTCCTAGATTCATGAACATGGTGATGACTTTTGTGTTGCACCCACTCTCTCATTATAACTCTATCACAGAGCCTTGTACTCGATTTTTGCTTTCTTTATTGGAGCACCTCACTATAGATTTTCCTTCACATTTCATTCTTTCCATTATAGATGTGTTTAGAGATATGGCTACCCGTGATAAGCTCATCTTTCCTTTTGCTATCATGAGAATCCTATGCCATTTTTCTGTTCCTTTTCCCTCCTTTGATCACTTCTCTGTCATGTGTGCCATAGATGCTGCTACCGTAAAACGTAGTAAGGCTCAGTTTAGGTCAGGACAGGAGTCAGCAGCTCCTTCCTCTGATTCGACTCCATCTCGTTTGGCACCCTCTCGCTCTGCTCCATCTACATTTGCTCCCTCCTCTTCTTTGGGCGATGTATCTCTTGGAGACATCATGGCGTAGCTGCAGTGCATGGATGCTCGCCTTGATACACTCTCCACTGAGTTGTATCAGGTGAATATTCATGTTGGTCGTATTACACGACGTTAGGCGACTATGGGTGGTTTTACTCCTGAGGCTACTCCTTCACCACCTCCTCCAGTGGCTTCTGTTTCTGATGCTGAGGATGATGGTGATGATGATGACGCTTCAGATGATGATGATGAAGATGCTATCTCTACTGATGATATGTTTGCTTGACACTCTACCCTTTGTCACTCGTGACAAAAAGGGGGAATAATTTTGGGATATGAGAGTAGTCATCTTAGGAGGAGAGTTAGCATAGGACATTTTTTTTTTTGATAGGGGGAGTGTTGATACTTGAGGGATGTAGTGAGGATATGATGTATTTTTTGATATGATATATCTTTTCTTTTTCTTTCTTATATAGATACATTGTTCTTGTATATTTGGTCTTGTGATCACTTTTACATACATTGTACTTATTTTCTTTATATGTGGATGTATGTTTTTCTTTCATCTACCTCTTACATGTGTTATTTCTTTTTTCTCTTTATACACATGTTTCTTTACTTGTATGCAATCTATTATTTCTGTTTCACACAAAGATACCTTGATGAGTTTTGTTTAAAGTATTTTAAAAATACAGGTTGTCAAAGTCTACTTGCCATAAACTCTCTTCTTGCAAAATTTTTCAAGAGTTTGTATTAGGATAGATTTTATTGTATTCAACAAGTGAGTATGAGTTAAGTGATTTATGACTTCTCTTATATGTTTATTTGTTTATTGTGATTTTGTCACGGATTGCCAAAGGGGGAGATTGTTAGGACATATGTGGTTTACATGTTAAGAACATATGTCATACTTTTATGTAATTGGCATATCCTTTGACAAAACGCACTTTATTTGTATTTGGGTAGATTTAGGATGTGTTAAAATACTTTAAGAAACCATGTTTTAAGATCAAGTATTGAAGCCTTCAAGTCTGTTCAAGAAAACAAGCTGAAAGTGCAAATTCATTAAATCTCGACAGCTGGCTCGATAGCTGCATCTATCGAGATTCAGTAAGCTGTTCAAGTTCGTAAGCTCGACACCTGCTCGACAGCTTCTCGATAGCTTCTATCTGTCGAGGTTTATAAAATCAGAATTTCTTATCTGATTTCTTGAGATCCGTGAATGTGTCTTTGGGCCTTCTTTTCTCCTAACCCTAGACATATAAAAGGATTGTTTTTAGGGCCGTCAACATAGATACAAGTTTTACAATCATTGAGCAAACTCTGTTCAAGCAATTTGTAACTGAAGACAAAGTTCTACCCTTGTTCATCTCTTCTGAAGAAGTTATTGTGTATGTGCACCGTTGGGTTTTGTGACCAAGCATCTTCTTGATCTTCATCGTGTAGAATGAATTGAAGAACTTTGCAGCCAACCTTTCTTTCTAGTTGGTGATTGAAGTCGCGTACTGAAATCCGCACAAACTGGTTAGTCACGTACTTGGGAGCCGTGCATCAAAAGTGGGAACTGTCACTACGGAACAAGTCCAATTGGGTATTGGGGTAAAAGTTCAACTGTAGATTGGTAAGGTACTTGGGATTCCTTTACTTGTAACCGCTTGTTGTGATAATAGTGGAGTTTCGGGAGTGGTGACCTGAAAATCACCCAGTGGAGTTTTTGCTACGAGGTTTTCCCCATTCGTAAACAAATCACCATGTTATTTATTTTTCGCTGCATATTTAGGTTATTGGTGATTTGTTTGTGCTACCACGCAATTGCATGTTAATTAACTTAATTAATCAACTTGGTTAAATTAATTGGTTAATTAATCACAAGGGGTCAATTCGTTTGTGGCCTATCACCTTTCAAATAAATAATTCTTACAACAATTTCATAACTTGTAACTCATCAATATTTATCATCAAATACTTCATATATATAAAAAATATCTTTATATTGTGAGCCATCATAATATATATATATATATTAATATCATCACATAAACAATTTCCTAGACTTTTCTCGTGGTCAACGTTTACGCCCCGTTGATAGGATTGTGTTGTCCCCTATTTGGAACTGGAACCTCCTTTTCATCCCCTTTCTTAAGGATGGCTCCTTTGGAATCTAAAGGTGCACTCCCTTGCTAAGGAGCTTCCTTTTTGGATCCTCAATAGTATACTCCCTTGCTAAGGAGCTATCAAATGTGCACTATCCCCTTTTCTGGGACCGTCCCTTGCTAAGGACTGGCTGCAATATGATTGTCCCTTGCTAAGGACTAAATACAATACTGAGTTTTTAATCACGACTTGCCATAGGTTTTCAAAACATATTCAATATGCTCACAAAAATAATCCATTCAAGATGCTCACAAAATAGTCCATTCATAATTCTCAAAAATATAAAAATATATTCACGCATATAAATTCAGGTTGTCCCACAAGTTTTTCATAAAACGAATAGCCAATGTGCACATCAAGTATTTATAAAATATCGATTCACATATAGAATATCAACATATTTATTTGATATAAATAGTTTAATAATCAACGTTGTTTTGGGAGAACCCCAAAATTAGTAAACACCACTTACCTCTTAGTTGCAAAAATATGAAACCAACCTCCCTTGAGTCACAACAAATTAGTAGGATTAGAACCTAGCAACACCAAAGATAGGCCCATCAATACACAATTTCCCACTTAAAATTAGTTTTTTATTACACTTAAACAATTTTATCCTAGACAATACTGATATATCCAAAATCCTCTATTTATTCACTTAACTATCCAATACACTTTCAGCTTTGTTAAGATTTTTGGACTTAAAAATACTACTGCCTAATCTGATTTTTCCATTGATATAATCATGTATATTCAAGACTTCAAAATGGCTGAATAAGGGAAATCTCATCAATCTACAATTCACATCCTTTCTTGTCATGTAGCTATATCCATCACTCCTACTCTAATATAATAATCACCGTAGGACATCCTTTCCCATGATATAAGGATAAGTGAGGTTGTTGAGATCAGAATGTATGCCTAGAAGTCCTTCTACATTAATATATTGATAGGTTAGATTTTATGAAATTATGCCTATTGTCCTATTAGCTATAAAAGCAATTCCAAGCACCGTTCCTCCCTGAAAACGTGGGACAATTTCTAGCCATATATTATATATATCTTAGTTCATCCACCCAATGACCCATAACTCTCTTGATGCTGCAAGAAATAAGGACATAGCTGGGCACATATTTGGACAATGATAAGGGTGTAGGTGCATGACAGATGGTGGAGAAATTCGTAAGGCTATATACAATTATAAAATAACCATAGAGTACCCTTTTTTCCCATTAAATTAATCATAGATTTAGATCCAAGTTGGCCATACCTATTATTCTATCAGGTGCACAAATAAGAGACACCTCCTATAAGAGTGGGAAACCATACCTGTATACTCCAACTCATAGCCACGGTGAAGAAAAGCAATGTTCCTGAGTTGGCTGAACCAAAAGGAGGCACCATCAGTAAATACACGTGTAACTTAAGAGGAAAAAGTCTAGGGTTTTCAAGGCCTGTATATTTACTTATGCCACCTCACTTGGGCTTCATATTTCATAGTATTTATCCTATTTTTAATACTTTAAGCTCAATCAATTTAATCCATTTAATTGTAGGCCTCCTTTATAATTTACATATAATAATTAAATTGGTATCAAAATTATGGGGTGTTACACTATATTTTATTTTTACCACTTTTAGTCCCTAAACTAATTAACGTGTGACATTTAAATCCTTATCGTTACCCAACTAATAGAAAATGTTGATGTGGCTGAGGCACAGTAAAATAATAGTTAACAAATCTATTTTGACATTAAAAAATTGCCACGTTAGCATCTAAATTAAAAAACAAATTAATTTATTAATTTTAATTAAATGAAAAAACAAAATTAGATCCCAAAAATCAAACTTAGAAACCTATAGATTGTATGGCGTAATTGAGTGTGGCTTGCAAGAACTTGTTCTTCATGTTCTTCCCATATCCAACAACAAACAAACCCAGAACAAGAGCACAATCAACCCAGAACAATGCAAAATTTCATACAAAATCCCTATCCTCCACCAAACCTCCAGAACATGAAAAAACCATCAAACCCAAACCCACATGAGTAAACCAACTCAGAAAAATCATCAAACCTCCAACCCAGAAAAATGTCAAACCCAGAAACCTCCAACCCGGAACATGAACTTCATTCTTCATGTTCTTCTCCAAATCAAGACAAACCCAATTGACTAACCCACTCAAAATCAATCTCAGCACAAAAAATTCCAACACAATCAACATTGAAACCTCTAGGAAATCAAACCCCTAAATCCAGAAAAATATACAAATCTGTATTAAAAAAAAAAAAAAAAAAAAAACCAAACAAACAACCCCAGAACAGTTTGGGCAAAATCTCAGAACACAAACAAACTCAGAACACATACAAACCCAGAACATCAAGAGCAACCAAAAAAAAAAAAAAAACACAAACAAACCCAGAATTCGCCATCAACAACACCAAATCCGTTGTCAACAAACCCAAATCCACCATCAACAACGTCACGTCAATGCCACGTTAGCTAATAGGATAATCCGTTTGCCATATCAGCACTTTCTGTTAGTTGGGTGACGGTAAATGTCACGCGTTAATTAGTTTAGGGACTAAAAGTGGTAAAAATAAAATGTAGGGACTAAAATAAAAATTGGGTCAAAATGTAGGGACTAAAAGTGCATTTACGCTTTACAACAATTAATTTCACAGTTCACAATTAATCACAACTAATAATTCAATTCAATTCAAATACAACAATGTAATTGTTTCTTACATTAAATTGACAACAACCGAGGAATCTTCTTCCATAGTTACCAACTTTTCGACTTGTTCATAGGGCACAATTCTCAAGGGTACATAAATGACCATCTCTAGCATGGTAGAAACCACTAGTTGTAGAGCCATTGCCAGTTGATGAAGACATAGCAAAAATTTGTTACAAGCTTATAGACCAACAAATCTGTTACAAGTGGCACAGTTCAATTTTTCAGCATGTGTGACAGCATAAACCAAACTGTAGCTTGAAAGATTTGATTTTAAAAAAAACTGTATACTCCTGTTTATGATGAAAATAAGTAAATCCAAATAGTTAAAAGTGTGACTTTTTAGTAATGGGGCTAAAAGTTTTTGCTGCAAACTTTGTTCATGTAGAGTTTGCCACAACTGGAGAAAAGAGTGGTATTTCTACTACCCTAGGGATAGGAAATATAGAAACAATGCAAGGCCTAATCGGGTAACTGGAGCTGGGTTTTGGAAAGCCATAGGAACTGACAGGCCTATTTACTCCTCTGAAGGTTCCAAGTGCATTGGCTTGAAGAAATCCCTTGTGGACAAAAGCATTCCTGCCAATGTAAAGTGTCTCATAAAACTGTACTATTCATTTATATCTTTGCCTATGTTTTAATGATAATATTATAAACGCAAATTTTTTTTTTTGCCCAATTTGCTAAAGTGACAAGTTTTTATTGATTTTTATATAAATCAACTATAAACATAATTTGAGTTCTAGATATCTATGTTAAAAATACCAAAAAGTGTCAGTTGACCTAAAAGTTATTGGCTCCATTATCATTTTAACACAAAGTGACTGAATCTATGTCAAATTTTGCAGTTTGTTAACTTGTGATAGTGGACACTTTTTGCCTGCCTATAAACTTGACCCACTACTTTTTGTCAATCACTCATAATTGTGAAATTGAGCATGAAAATGGTTGTGTTCATAGTATTGATGGTCAGAATCTTACTAGGTAATAGAAGAACATAGTTGTATATGACAGGGGAAGCTAAATGAATAAAAACCCAACTACCATGATTAGCCAAATAAAACAGAGACTTTTTAAGTTCCATCAGTACAATTAAAACTCAACCAAAAGAGTGTGATAGCCACTCTGCAATAGTACCAAATCACCATCTTTGGTAACCCCTGAGATCAATTTATGATAGTACATCAAAGCAAAGCTACTTGAAGTCAAACTTGTAACTTATAGAATTTTTGCTTTTAATACAATACTATTATAGACTACTATTAACTAATTAAGAAGCTGTTTCAAATGTTAGTTAATTGTGACAAATTGTCTTTTGTAACAGTTGGTGGATATCAATGAAAGTCCTATTTTTGTTCTTCTCAATCCCTCAATTAATCATGCTTAAAAGGATCTTCCAGTCACTATTTATGAAAGTGGTATGTAACTTGCATCATTACCTCTTAGACGGAAGGATAATCCCAACGAAAATAGCAAAGGTATTAACTTTAACTAAAACAAGTTCCCTCACAGTACAAGTACAAGATAAACAGACCTAGGTTCATGCAGCCCCACATTGATGAAGGAAGGGTCCAGCAGCCCCACATTGATGAATACAAAAAAAAAAAAAAAACAAAACATAGATTTGCATTTAAATCGTCCTTGCAACAACCCAATTTTGAATTTTTTTTTTTTAAAACCCTAGGTTTCAAAAAACCAGATGAACAGAGCATATGGATAGAGCATATGAAAGTAAAAAACCAAACTTGAAGCTCACCCAAACAACAGATGAACCCAGAATCAAGAGAAAACAAACGGATCAAATACAAAAAATCAAAAATATAATTATTGCACAATGAACTCACTCGAACTCACCTAAGCAACAGATGAACCCAGAATCAAAGCTCCTTCTTCCTCGGGTTACTTGCACAATCAAAGCCCAGATGGTTCTCGGTCTAGAGTTTCAAGCGAAGCGCATTGCATTGTGTAGGACCTTCGTTTGGTGAGCAAGTTGGGTTGGATGGGAGTGAGTGAGTTTTGGGAGTGAGAGTATTTTAATATGTTTGGGCTTTTGTTTTTTACATATTTTGTGTTAGAGTAACGGCTGAGGGAGAGGTGGGTTACGGCACAGTAACGGTGGGAATCACAGGTGGGTTACGTGTCAAAATTTAAACCACGGGTAGGCACATCAAATTAGAGGCAAACCACAGGTGGGTAAAGTGTAATTATCCCAAAATATAAAGAAAAATATCAAACCAAACAACAATACAATCATTAAAACCTTAACAATACAAATATATCAACAGTACATCTTAAACACATCAATCATTATCATTTCATACTCAAGCCAAAAAAAAAAAAAAATTAAAGACATTATCAAACCAAACAACAAAAGAAATAGTCATACATACCCATGCTAAAAACCTAACAATACATCTTAAATATATCAATGATTATCATTTCATACTCAAGCAAAAAAAAAAAAGAAAAAAAAAAAAAGAAAAGAAAAAGAAAAGACAAATATAAACCTTACATCCTCATGTCATGATACATACATACCCATGATACAAATCCACTAACAACTAGATACATGAACCTAGCAAAATTCACTAACAACTATATACACTAAACAACCAACTAACTTGAGAGAGAGAGAGACCTTACCTGACAAGAGGATGTGCAAATGTGAGTCAACAGATTGTATGAGAGTGACAGAAGGAGTGAGAGAAGTTGAGTACCTGTTGCTAGATCTGTGGAGTATATTCACAGTTGAAAGTGAGAGTGAGAGAGGGACCCAGAAAAAACCATGTGGAGACTATATTCACCACAATTTCAAAATCGAGTTTCTAAGGCTCGGTTTCATTTTTAACAAACTGAGTCTCTAAGGCTTGGTTTCCAGGTGGCGTCCACATGGAATCTCTAGCACAAACCTCGAGTATCTAAGGGTCGGTAAGGTGTACTCCACATGGAATTAGGCCAGATCAAAACATACAATTGGTGCTTAAAAGTCTCGAGTTTTAAGGCCTAAATCAAGTATTTGAAACTCGAGATGTTAGTTTACTATAAAATTCTGAAATGTTGCCTACTAACTATATAGTTTGGCAACCATGGTTAATTCTCAATTTTGGCTGGCAAATGGGTATTTAACTTAAGTCTCACTCAGTGGAGGTAAACTCTAGTTTGACAAATGGGTCTTGGCTTCCCTATCTTGTGAGTTTGACTTCTTGGACTTAATAGTATTAAAATAATAATAATTATGAAAAAGTGATGGATTTGAAAAATGAAGGTATATTGTATATTAAATAGATATTAAAAGCAATCGATAATTGTTTTTTTTTTTTTTTTTTTTCCCCTTCTTGAGGAAGACTACAATGTCAACCTCACCTCACATCTAAAGAGAGATCTGATTTCTCTTTTTTGGTAGCCAATTGTCTAGATTTATCAAGTTAACCAAAGGCCCCTAGTGTATAGATTTATCAAGTTTTAGATGGGTAACACTCACAATGACCTCTCTCTGCTTCTAAGAAAAGTTATCAAGTTTTAGATGGGTAACATTCACATTCAACTCTTTGTAGTTCTAATAAAAATTTTGCTAGAAACCCAATTTTCTCCATGAACTCTATTTTGGCGCGAGTCTTTTTCCACCCTTTATGTGGGTTATTCTCTGTTTTTTTTTGGTGGACCTCTTCCATCCTTTGTGGTGGTTTTCACTATCCCCTTTATGAGTCTCAAGTTAGTCTTATGTGGTTGTCTCTTTCATTGGTATTGGTCTGGATCTAAACTCTTTTGTACCTAATGGTTAGATCTCAAGGCTAGAGTTCTAACACTAGGGTGGGTTCCTACAAATAGAGGCGGAGGGAGGAGGGGCAAGTGCCCCCTAAACTCACAGAAAGTTCTAAAGTAATACTACGAAAAGGTCTTATTTACCCCTCCTGACACAAATGACAAATAACTTTCTATTTATTGTACAGTACATGATTACATGCCGTAGCTTTTCACACATACACTCTTACATAAACTTTTCCCACGGCAACTTTTCTTACACCACCTACACTCTTACATAATCTCTTATATTAAAACAATGGGTTCCACCTAGTAATGATAAAAATAAAACAACTTGTAAAATATCTCACTTCTTAACTAGAATTGAGATATTGCACCTGATGCAATTGTTATGAATTACTTAGATTTAAAATTGTAAAAAATAATTTTAAATCTCAATCAATGAATAAAAAAATTAAAGTTAAAAAGTAAATTTGGTAAAAAAATGCTGTAAGACGGAGAGAGGTTAATTGCATCTTGCACTAGATCATAATCCTTTTACTGCTACTTCTAAGCACACCTCCCATCAAATTTTTTTTTTCTTTTTCTTTTTTCTTTTGGTATTAGACTCTTTCAGTCTTAAACCTAGAGTTTCTATTAAGTTTATAAACCATTCAAGTCATTGAGTCACCTGTAAATATTTACAGGTATATTGCCATACTTTTAATACTTTTACATTGATTTATTTTTTTATTTATTTAGAAAAATCAAATTATATTTTTAATCTTGCTCCTTTTAACTTAAATTCCTGGCTTTACCGTTACTTACAAATACTTTTAAAATACATTTCCACCAAACTCTCTCTATTTTTCCTCTTCTATATTCTTCCCCCGCCCTTTTTTTTTTTAATAATCTTTATATCAAACAATAGTTTTATCAAAAATCTGTACAAATCAGCCAAAAGATTTCAAACCTCAGTTACACCCATTTCTACACCCATGCCAAAATCTACAAATCAACAACATAACCCAATCAACTTTAATTTATAGTTTATACTTCATACCCATACCCTCCCATACGGCCATACCCAAACCACCGGGTCACCGTCAACACCCCATGCCAGAACTCATCTCATCAAGAACTACCACTTTGCGGTGTCGCAACTCACCATTAAGCCAAAACAGACGTGATACACCAATAATAATTTTTTTATTTATATTTTTTAAAGCATGAAGTGACACAATTTGGCTGCTATACTATTAAACTAATAATAATATAATAACCTTCATCAAGAGGACCACATTTGACCCAACTTAGCGTGAGAAAAATGTTCGCGTTTTCTGCGTTATTACTATCATAATTGCATATTTGCATTAACAGACACAGACACAGCTAGCTATACATATTTATCTCAACGATTCAATCTTTCTTTTTATATAATGTTTTGGTTAGGTGAACAAGTTGTTGCCTATCTATAGAATGAAAAAAAAGGGTTTTTTTTTTTTTTTTTACATGACACACACGTTCATATATTTACTAATGATGGGGCTTTATGATAGGCTTTACGTCTACATGTTGTTAGGTTTTTAGTACAAAGTTTGGCTGTACGTGCATGTTTGAAGTAGGCAAATATTGAATGATTGGGGACGTCCTAAGGTTGGATGAAATTAGAGGAAACATTTGTGATTTGTTTCGTTGGATCCACGTCAGACCGACGTTAGAGATTTATTATCTTCATTGTATCTTCTCATCATGTTGGGTCCAATGACAGCTAACACTGTCCCAAATCAGGATGATATAAGCATCAAACTAATAGTTTTTTTTAATAATTCAATAGTTTCAATAAAGGAATGAGAAATTCAAATCCTAAATGTTTAGGTTGGAAATATCAGGAACTGTTAACTAGTTAAGTAATAAAGCTTTTGACAGTAGAAAACTAACACTTAAGTTATTAAATATCTTTCCAAAAACAAGAAGAAGCTCTTTTTAACGTTAAATAAAGAATCTATATTTAAACCCATCCATATCTGGATTAGTTGGTAAAAAACAATTATTATAAATGAAATATATTATAAGTTTTAAATCTTATAGTTAATGATATATTTTTTAAATTGTTATCCTAGATTATTTGAATCCAACATGTTATTTAATGTGGGTTCCTGTCAATTTAATTAGTAAAATTTTTTATTATTGAATAAAAGATGTGAGATCAAATTTTGCCTACATCAAGATATTAACATGATGTGAAAGAGAAAGTTCTTTATCATCAAACTAAGAGTCTTATAACTCAATTGGTTGATATCTTTTAGTATTTTTAAAATTTATGATTCAAATCCTTCTATCCCGTTGTACTATTGAATTATAAAAAAATCAAGATATTAATAAAGATGATATCTAATATATTGTGTAATCAACATGGGGCGAAGGAACGAGCTATCATAAATAAATATATATATATATATATATATATAAAAGAGGATGTTATGATAATTTTTCCTTTCCCAGAAAATGTCAGTTCGGGATGAGTAACAAACAGCTTGTGCGGTTGTGCCTACTTGTTGTTCATTTTTATAATAGTTGTTATTTTTTTATTGAATACCTTTGACTAAATAATTTGTCTTTTGTCCATGACGTTGTCTGCGTAATAGTACTTCCAATGAAAATATCATAGGTCACACTTTAGGAAATTTCATATTTGTTAATGGATTATTTTAAGAAAATTTTAATACTATTTTTCTGAAAAATATAAAAATAAAAATTGTAAAAAAAAGTGAATTAAAATTTTTTTTTTTGATAAAATATTTTTAAAAATAGTTCTTAAACTAGTACTTAAACCAATGCTTTCAGAGCATCCGTTAACTTGTCTCGAATATCATTTATAAAACAAAAAATCAATGGTATTCTTTTCAAATGATAAGCTTCTAAAATAATGGAAAGAAATGGTGTGAAGCCAAGTTTCTGAAAGATATAAATGTTTTGTCTGTGGGAGTATTGGAAGATTTTCAAATGATGATAAGCTTCTAAAATAATGGAAAGAAATGGTGTACCTATTGACTTATCTCTACGTACATTAATTTAGTGTGAGTTTTACTTAACTCAATTGGTAAAGTTTTTAATGGTTGAATAAAAATTTTTGTCTCACTCAAAAAAAAAAAAAAAAAGAATAAGAGATTTTGTGTTCAATTTCTGCGAACACTGAAAATTAATTGATATCTTGTTCTGATGATAAATAGTACAATTATCAGAAGCGGATACAATAGGTGGAAACTCTATAATTTAAATAAAAAAAATATGTTTGGAAAGCATACAAGAAGTCACAAAAAAAAAAAAAAAAAAAAAAAAAAATCACACAACCACTTTTAGTAAAGATAATTATAGACCATTTCAGCTTCCCAATAGGACCTCATCAAGAATTTTATTTTCATTGTCCCAGCTGGGACATTAGCACATTCTCAAAAAAAAAAAAAAAAAAAAAAAAAAAAAAAGCTTGGACATTAGCATGACAAATGGTCTTAATAATGACACTAACTTTGATTTTTTACTCGAAGGTTCTAATTATCTTAATTGGTAAAATCTCTAATGATTGTATAAGAAATCTGAGGGTCAATCCTCTTACACCAAAAATTGATTGGTATCTCGCTTACTCATAAACTCATTATTTTCACACATGAAATTCTGTGGTCTTAGATTTTTTTCTTTTATATATATATATATTTTTTAAAAAATTGTACCCATCAATCCAAGTAAGAACCACGTAAGCAGAGATAAACAATAAGAAGTAATCATGCATTCTAGACAAAAGAAAATTCACATGCAAATTGCTTGCCCAGTTTCATCAGATCTATGGTTCCCCACTCCATTTTCAAAAGTCGACCTGAATATTGGTTGTATGTATTTTGTTGAATCACTACGTCAGTGCCAGCTTTATCCCACATGCAATTGTATTCTATTTTTCTTTAACATCTTTCTAATTGTTAACCAAATTTTTTGTTTATCAATCGGTGCTATCAGACAAAATCTAAAAAAAATCCAGTTGTTTACTACAAGTATAAATACCTCAGAACAAATCCATATCTTTGCTCACAAGTCCTAGTCCTTGAATCCTTACTCCTTTCCCACTTTTTTTTTTTTTCATACTAGTTTGGTGTACTATTTGGAGAGAGAGAGATATGGCAATTGGACAAGTTAAGGATGCTGAAAGTAGTGATGAAATAAATGGCCTTGAAGATTTGGAACAGCCATTCATCCAGAAAGATAATATTGTTTCCCCTAAAGATGATAAAAATGTTGAAGGTGGATCCATTGGAATGGTTTTGCTCAGTACGTGTGTTGCTGTTTGTGCTTCTTTTGAATTTGGATCATGTGTAAGTATATTTCACTTCTCTTATACTTGTGTCCAACAAAGAGCAGCTTAGGAGTTTAGGAAAAAGGTTGTTCTTTTTCCCAAAATGTAATGCCATTCATGGTTTAAGAGAGTTTCTGGGGTTACTAAATCTATTTCTTTTTTTGTTTTTTCTTTTGGTTAGGAAAAAAAAAAAAAAAGAAGGATATCAGGTTTGTTTAGCTTAAGTTATTATTTTGGCAGGTGGGCTATTCAGCACCCACTCAATCTGCTATCACAGAAGATCTAAATCTTTCTGTAGCTGAGGTAGGGCTCCTTTTCCTCTCTCTTTTAAGATATAGTATCAAAATTATATGAATTGCTACTAATTTATTGTACGTCATATGACAGTACTCCATGTTTGGCTCCATATTAACAATTGGTGCAATGTTTGGTGCCATCACAAGTGGTAAAATTGCAGACCTCACTGGTCGAAAATGGGTATGTTAAACTTGAAACTGATTAGCTAGTGCTCAACTTTTTCATCTCTATTGTACTACATACATTTTACAAAGTGATGTGTCACGCCAAAAAAATTATTTATTATTATTTTTTTTTGTTTTTTTGTTTTGTATGAGATAGAAATCTACTCTAGTTTAATTTAAGTGTATATGTGTAACACTCTGTCTTGGAGATTTGAACCCTTGCTCTTTCCCCTCGCACCCCATGAGCACTTATACTTGTGAAGTAACCATCACGCTAAAGGTGCGTGGTAGTATTTATTATTGTTGTTGATCTGGCACTAACACATTTATTGTCACATCATTTTGTAAGATTTTTGTAGTGAAATTGGTATTAGTTTTATCATTTTCATTGTACTAAACTTTCTGGAGATTTAATGGGAGCAGGCAATGAGGATGTCAGGTGTTTTCTGCATTGCAGGATGGCTCGCTGTATATTTCTCTAAGGTATGCACTGTTTGCACATGTTAATTCTTAAAGTAAGAAACAAACACTGTCATCTTGCTCAAATTACTAGCTGTTATGGTTTTTTTTTTTAATTATTATTTATTTTTGCATGGCTTTAATATAGGGAGCTATTTCACTTGACATGGGAAGGTTGTTCACAGGATATGGAATTGGAGTTTTTTCTTATGTGGTAATTATTTAATATCTATATCCCTTTTTTGTTTTGTCACCTTGTAATGATAAAATTTCGAAATTTTAACAAAATTTAACAAAGTGGATGAACAGGTGCCAATATATATTGCTGAAATTGCTCCAAAGAATTTGCGTGGAGGGCTCACAACATTGAATCAGGTGGGATAATTAATCATGAAGATTATATTCTTTATTAATCTTGCTAACTGATTGAAGATTAATTGGTCAATATCTTAGTTCTTTCCCTTTTCTTTTGCTTGTTCTGCAGCTCATGATTGTCACTGGATCATCAGTTGCATTCTTAGTAGGATCAGTCATAACATGGAGAGCACTTGCTTTGACTGGTAAATACTAAAATTTGAGTATTTTACTCTATATGTATACAGAAGTGTGAGTGTTGAAAAGAAAACTCTAAAACTTTACTAAATGAAGTGTTGGCTTTGATTTGAAGGGCTTGTTCCATGCATATTCCTTCTTGTGGGTCTATGTTTTGTTCCGGAGTCTCCCAGATGGCTGGTGAGCATTTAAATAAGAAATTTAAGCAAATTTGTTTTCAAATTAGATATGAGATTGAACAAGAAATGAGACCAAAAGAATGTCATTCTTTGCAGGCAAAGGTTGGCCGTGAAAAAGAATTTCAAGATGCGCTACGAAAACTTCGTGGCAAAGATGCTGATATTACTTTTGAAGCTGCTGAAATTAAAGTACTTCCCCTCCTAACACCCCTGTAAAGCTTGCTAATGTAAATTTGTATGTCTGAGGAACTGACCCCTTATTTTTCTTGGCAGGATTATATCGAAACTCTTAAGTCTCTTCCAAAGGCTAAAATGCTGGATTTGTTCCAAAGAAGACATATTCGCTCCATGATTGTACGTGTCTTTTTTATATCTATAGAAATGTGCATTTGGATTAGCTTATTGTTGAAAACTTAAATGCTTATTTACTGGAAGTCAATAAAATTTCAGTTGAACATAGAAGAAGTTAGACTTCAATAAATTGTACATATGCAAATAAGTAGAAAAATTAAAAGAAGCTGATCCAAACTTACTGAAGAATGTTTAGGCTGGTTATCTGAGAGGCCTTTTATGTTGTACTAATACTTGCTGTTTGGTGACTATTTTCAGATTGGAGTAGGAATAATGGTATGCCAACAATTCACAGGAATAAATGGAATAAGTTTCTATGCAAGTGAAACCTTTGCAGAAGCTGGTAATTCAGTGTTTCTATACACTTCATTCCTTATGCCCTTTTTTTTACGCGTCTTTTCTCTTGAAACTTATTTCTAATCCTTTCATATCACTTCATTTTTTTTGGATATTTTTTAATTGAATTATCTAAAACTGCAGGGGCTTCTCTGGCCAAAATTGGAACCATAGCTTATGCTTGTATTCAGGTATAATTTCTACCACTGTCCTCAAAGTCACATCATTAATTCTTAATCCAAACTCAGATTATCTGATATTGATTCACAGGTTCCAATAACTATAGTGGGCGCAATGATGATTGACAAATCTGGAAGAAAGCCACTTATAATGGTAGATAATGTTATAGCATTTATCTTTTGAAACTTATGAAAATTATATCAGAGGGAGAGTAGTATTTTGATGCCTAATGAGTAATGAAAATTGTTTTTGTGTATGAAGATTTCTGCAACTGGGACATTTCTAGGCTGCTTTGTAACAGGCACTTCTTTCTTTCTCAAGGTAAGCCATTAAAATTATCCTCGTGTATTAAAAAGAACTCTTTTATCTAGTTGTTTCTTTTACATTTTAGTCTGAACTTGATTTTTTGATCATTATGAATCAGGGCCACAACTTGTTGCCTGAGTGGGCACCAATATTAGCTTTTGTTGGAGTGCTGGTAAATTAACCATTATAACTGGAAATTTGTGTAGTAAAACATGATCACCTTTTCGCCACTCCAAAATAAATATGGATTTTTATTTTATTGATTTTTATTTTTTATTTTTTCATTTAAATCAGTTTTTCATATCATTTTTCTCTATTGGAATGGGAGCAGTCCCTTGGCTGATTATGTCTGAGGTAACTTTCTACATTTTCAAAGTGAATTGTATGGTTGTTTAACAAATTAGCATTCGATAACTAGATATTTTCATTGAGCTTATCTGAAACCTATTGTTTTGCAGATTTTCCCATTTGACGTGAAGGGGGCTGCTGGGAGCTTGGTGGTGCTAGTGAACTGGTTGGGTGCTTGGTTAATTTCCTATACATACAACTTTCTTTTGATCTGGAGTTCCTCAGGTAAAGAAAAACAATAAGCCTAATGACGAAACATTTTTCATAATAATTGAGATGAAAGGTTGTGATCAGTGGTGATCCCACGTGAAAGTGATGTTGCGCTAATTATAATCTGCCACCTCAACAAATTGTGAAATTTTTTTTGGATTTCTTGTGTCTGTAGCATTGTTAGCCCCAAATTCTTGTAAAACTGACACTTCTATGTTTGATTTTTCTTTTCCAGGCACTTTTTTCCTCTACTCTGCATTCTCTCTGATGGCTGTTCTATTTTTGGCAAAGGTAGTTCCAGAAACCAAAGGAAAAACACTAGAAGAAATTCAACAATGCATAAACTCCTAGAGAGGGAGAAGGCTACAAAATAAGAGAATGAACAATAGCTGGAGAAGCTCCTTGACAATTTGAGTTGATTGTGGCTCAAGAAGTATCATCTTTATTTGGTGCTGAAAATCCAAGTTCAAATGCGGTGAGAAGATACTAAACATTTTATTAACAAATTCTTTGGGCACCAAGTAGATGAAATTTATAGGCAAAAAAAAAGAAAAAAAAAAAGAGGAAAGATAGATGTAATGGAAATTGTGGGTTGGACAAAAGTCAGTAGAGCCTATCAATTGTAAGAAAGATACATGAGTATGCTTCAATGCTTGTACTCATGTAAAAGAAAGCAAAGGTTGTTACTATTTTTATCCAATATATTTATGAAGAGAGTTTTCAGTTATTTGCTCAGTAATCCTAGTAAAATAATTTACTAAATGCTATAACTACTTGATGCATGAGTTGTTGGTATGAAAGTTCAATTGAAAGTTGAAACTAAAAAGTAATTCAATTAAACAGTAATGATGAGTTTTGGTCATAGCAATGTACCAAACCAGTTCTATTTTTCAAGAACTCAAATAGTTCAGAGGTTGATTGAGGGATGAGGCTTTGAAAAAGAACTAGATGTCTCAGGTTCAGATTTCATTCATTTTGGCTGTTGAAACACTTAATTTGTGGGTGATTATGTGTATAATAATTAATAAGATTACCAAAAAAAAAAAAAAAATGTTCTTATTTTTCAAGTCCCCTTTTAGTTCTTGAGCACAAGTCAATGCAACTGACCTGTGTAAATAACTGTAATAATGTACCCTACTTGCCAAAAGATAAAAGGATCAAATCACACACCCTTTACGACTTGTAGCATAGCTTTGTGCTAGTGGTGGGCTAAGCTAAGCCAGGCTATTAACTTTTGAACATTTTGAGCTCAATCCATATTTTATCACAGGTTTCAATGCTTAAACAAATATTGATTCTCAAAATATCATTAACAGTAATCTTGAACAGTGTTTGCAGACACAACAAAACAATAACAATATACAGTGTATACCATTCCACCAATGCAAACAATAATGTATTTTGTAAAAGGACATCCCACTATATAAAAGGAACATTTTACTATGCAAAATGGTGCATCATTCCACCGATGCAAATAATAAATGCATTAAAATAATATTGCATCTCAATTCATAAAATTCATTCCAGCTCATTTCAAAACCACAACTTTTACAGATACATCTCCATCACCAGATCAGCAATACCTTGTAAGTTTTCAGTGATGGACCATTACAGATATATCTCTGTCACCATTACAGGTAGAACTCCATACACTTTTGTCCATCACAACTTTTGTCCAGCTTGAGATGGACCATTACAGATACATCTCTGTCACCAGATCAGCAATACCTTGTAAGTTTTCAGTGATTATTAAAATAGAAGGCACTGGGTATAATATTGTTAGGATGGAAAATTTATTCACCTGTGCAAGTTTAAATGTCAAAACTTAGTAATGTTAGGTTGTTTGGGTTGGATGGATGTTTGCCTTTTCTTCTATTAATTCGGCAGAGAAACTTTCTGTGAACTCTTAGCTGATCAAGTATGATGCAAATGGCAAATAGTCTTATTTCATTTAGGTGTTCATATCTGGTATAAATTGAACTAATTTTTTTGATTTCAAGCAAGGCCCAACTCAAAATGTTGTTTCTGGTATAATATAGATTACATTGATGAATTCTACTGGATTTGTGGTTTGGCTGTTTTATCTACATTCTACACTTGTGATTTTGTTATTTATTTTCTTCCTGGTCTTCTAGATCTAATAATATATTGTAAGATATTGACAGTTTTGGGATCATGTTCATTTTATTCTTCCTCATAATTTATTTGTCATGTGGTGTTAATCTGATCCTTTTTTACTTTGTTTTTAATGGAAAAACTGCAGGTCTATGCTAGTATGTCACCAATGGTACATATTGTTAATGTTGGATCTGCTGCAGCAGAGTCAGTTGCAAACATAATGGTATGTGCTACAACCAATTCTCCTGTTCTTTTTTAAGTACCCTCTGAATTTACCTCTATTTTTTTCTAAGGGAATTGGAGTTATTAGAATGCCTAATAAAGTAGCCTTTTAGTACATGTATGGATTATTGTCTCTCATCTAAATGCACCCTTTAATTTGCAGGAAATTCATGATGGTTTGGATTTTTCTGTTGATGACAATAATGATGAATTTGGGATTTTTTCTGTAAAATATTCAAATGATGGGCGAGAGCTTGTAGTTGCAAGTAGCAATAATTCAATATATGTTTGTTTAGGGATGTGTGCCGTTCTACTTCACCCTCACAAGTTTAGCGAATTTGCAGTTTCTATTCACAGGTGTCTGTTTAATAGAATCTAGAAAAATATTGGATGTTAAAGTCTGTTTCAACCAAAATAGGGCTGACTTCCATCTGTAAATATCAATTGTAAACCAACACTAACTAAAGCTGGTCAAAGCTTTGGCATATGAATGTGCTCATTGTGTTGGAAGCTTGATATCTGAGTTCAACTTGTCACATCTGCATCAGTCGAACGTTTTTGTTTGTTTGCAGGTTGAGAGTGGGGGCACTATTAGCTTGGGAATAATGTAATTCTATGTATTTTCCTCTTAGTTTTGAAAAAAAATTCGATTTTTCTTTTTGCTGTAAGTCTGTAACATTGAGTTTTTTTGGTATCAATTCATTATTCTAATATATTTTTATTGTTAATCTATTTTACATATGATATTTACGATCAAGTTTAATTGCTTTAACAACAATTGAAACAAAAACCAGCAAAACATGAAAGAAAATTTAAATAAAATCTGCAACATTTGGTTTTTGTGGCTGTCCACGACATGCTGTACTTCCATCAATGATCAATTATCAAACGAGTTGCAGTTTATAGTGACAGTCACGCAGTTGAGTTAGTTTTATCTGTTGGATTGGATTGTTAGCTGTTAGGAGTCAGGGATTTGTTAGAGAATCAGTTCTGGTTTATAGTTAGAACTAAGCCCTGGTTAATTAGTAGATATTTTCTGATTTGAGCTTTACCTTCCTCATACTTGTACAGATTCTATAAATAATTAAAACATAATCAATATTTCTCTTTAATTGTAATTCTTGCTCTTGCTTCTGTAATTTCTTCAACCTCACATTTTATATAAAGAAAATAAAATAATTATTAAATAATTAAATTCTTCATTTTTTTTAAACCCTTTTACTTTTTTGGAGACAAACAGTAATTTATCTTTATCATATTTTCTCACTTTCAATCATGAATATTCAGGGAGCTGATATGGAGGTAATAAATCTGGCTGGATCTCAGTCGCACATTGTATTTGTGCAGATGGACTATCAACCAACCATTTGATATGGATTGCAGTTCTTATTCCATGTTGATAATTTAAAAATCAGATCCTTGACAGTGGGAAATTCAATTGTATCAAGATTTAAAAGCAATAATGAATTCCATGACATATGATTTAACAATTAAGATTGTTGCCCCTTTGGACAATTGTTTAGATTTGGATCACAAATTGGGATAGACGAAATTTGCAATATCGTTGTCGCAAATCAGACACTGCGCTAGAAGAAGTCAGTCAAGCTTCTCGGACTTAAAAGAACTTGTATTTGCGCTACTGCAACAACAAACGGAAGTGGAACTGGTGGCTAAGATAATGTGGTCTGTTTGGTCACAAAAGAACCAGGTTCGGCTCAGACAACCTACCACCTCACTCCAACAGATTGTTCAGCTTTCAAAGGACAGGTATAGTGAATTCCTAGCTTGTTAGGTACCTACGACGGTGAGTGCAGCCCATGTCAGGAAAAGATGGATGCCTCCACCAGCGGATTTGGTGAAAATAAACTTCGACGGCGCGACTTGTTCAGGCAACAACAAGTCAGGTCTCGGTGTAGTTATCAGAGACAGTATGGGTCAAGAATCAAGCACATAGCAGCAGCAAAGTCGAAGCAATGGCAGCAGGCCTGGTGCTGTCATTTGCTGCAGAACTTGGCGTGAAAAATGCGGTTTTGGAAGGGGATTCATTGCTGGTGATGAAAGGTTTGACAGTGTCTGAGATCTCCATGTCTCACATAGGACCGTTGATCAATGCTGCTAAGTACTACTCCAATACATTTGAAAAATTACTGTACTCTAATGTAACGAGAGATTGTAAAAGTGTTGCTCATAGTTTGGCCATACATGCACTTAACATTCAAGACTCTTTAGTGTAGATGGAGGAAGCCCACCACAAGTTTTTTATGTACTTCAAACTGATTTAGCCGATTTATTTCAATGAATTTACAGTTTTCCCCCTCAAAAAAAAAAAAAAAAAAAAAAAAATCAGACATTGCGAGTTGTCCTTATATTGTTACTATTTATTTCCACGAAACTGTCCAACTTTCCAAAAAAAATCAATGCAAGTTGTCCTTATATTGTCACTATTTATTTCCATGAAATTGTGCAACTTTCTGAAAAAATCAATTTCAATTTTGGCTTTTGGGCAATTCAAGTACTCCTATTTGTTCTCTCTCAAAAAAAAGTACTCCTATGTGTTTGGACTCCCTTTCCCTATAAGTGCCTTTCTCTATTAGAGTTTGTTATTGGATCCTAAAATTTTATTCATCTAGGTTTGTTTTATATATATATATAGTAGGGATAAGGGCCCAAACTTGTATATTAGGCCTTGGGCCTTGGCCAAGGATGTTGGTTGGTCCGAGACGAATAAATAGTAGAGAGGGTGTTAAGCTCGAAGTCCCATAAGTAAGATGCAAATGGAAAGGTTGGGAAAGGTGCTCCGAGGAGGAGTATCTCTTCGGATAAACAAAGTATAGATCAAATGTATATCCTATTGTTCAAAGTGACATTCCAAGAAATTCCATTGATAGGGACATGCATTATGAATGTGCTAGAAGAATGGGAGTTAGGAAATATTTAAGGAAAAGCTGTTACCACCCCAACTCATAGAGGGCCAAAGGGGGTATCCGATGGAACAAACACTCAAGGAGTAACCTGGATGATCAAAAAATGGAGGGGCAAGATCATTGAAAGGGAGATATATAATGGAAGTAACCCCTGAGGAATGGACGATGAAGAAAGGATGATCAACAAAGACGGTAGCAATCAAGAACTGCATTTATAACAAAACTTAAGAGAAATATATAAGAATTGATCTCTTCGGACTTTGCAGAGGACGATTTTCTTTAGTTAAAACTTGTCTATCTTCATTCTCTTATTATCAAGATCTACTTTATTTGTTGTTTGATTTATTAAACCCCAGTTTTCCAACTCAATCTCTACAAATTTATTGTTTTGGGCTTTTTGGGCCTAAGTCCATCAACCTTTTGGGCTAGAGACTCAAATTTGGTCCTTACATATATACATAAATATATATATATATATATATATTTTCGAGAGAGAGACATTTTAGAGATTACATAAAAAATCTACATGATCTTATCCATTTATACTTAACTAATAAATGATCTCTTCATACTAATTGGGCAGGCTAATGACTAATGAGTATGGTGTCAAATTATCTATGCAAGCTAATATATTTTAGGTTAAAATGTATATTTGGTTCTCAAGCTTTGACATTTGTAAAGATTTGTTTCCAAATCTTTCTTATTCTTTAAAATATTTCAAAAAGTTTCTTATAGTAATCTCATTCTCATGTATGAAAAATATTGATGTAGTAAATTTAATTTAGGAAACCCAGGTCACACTAATGACATGGACTCTATGATATGACATGGTGTTTACATGCCATATCAACATTTTCTATCTATCAATTGACAATAAGGATATTTTGATACAATTTTATGAAAATATAAGAATCAAAGTGAAACATTTTAAGTACAATTTTTAAACAAAGATAAAAGGTTGAAGACCAAAAAGCTCTACAAATTACTGTTCATACTTATTCATTTTAATTTGCCAAATACTCCAAACGCTAAAAAATTTTTCCGTTAAATCTACATGGGATTGTTTGGTTTTGTTTTAGGTGTTTTAAGTGGGTTAAACCTCATTTAGTTGAAAAGCTTTGTAGTGTTTGTCAAATTATAGTGAATAATATTTTAAAGTTATGATTTTATACATTATAAATAATGAATTGTCCAACTTTCCGAAAAAAATCAAGGTCATTATCGGCTTTGGTGCAATTCAAGCATACGCTCGGAATTTGGAGTTTGGACTCCCTTTATCTATTTAGAGTTTGTTACTTGTTCCTAAAACTTTATTCATCCATTTTAAATAAGCAAGTTTCCCAAAAGAAATCAATGTCGTTGTCAACTTTGGGGCAATTCAAGCTTTTCATTTGGACCCGCTTTCTCTATAAGAACATTTCTCTATTTATTGGATCCTAAAATTTTATTCATCCATTTTAAATGAGTGGTTTAATTTTTTAACGTCATCAATTAATACCATATTTATTTATTTAGATTATTGATTACTTGACAAAATGCAATTTAAAGTGTATTAACAGGATTTATTTTTTTTATTTTATTTTATTTTTTTTTGAGAAAGTTTCAACCTATGGTGTTTGCTCCTGATAATTGCTTTTTATTATCAGACCAAGACACCAATCAGTTTTTGGTGTAGACGGGAATTGAACCCCAGATCTCTTATACAACCATCAGAGACTTTACCACTTGAGCTAACTGGAACCCACTTAATTTAAGGAGTTATTATAAGGAGTTATTATTATATTTTATTGTAAAGAAGGTAGAAAGGTGTATGAATAAAAATTTAGAAATTACTATTCTTTTTTAGAGGGAGATTTTAGAAATTACTTGAAAACTCTAGATGATCTTATTCATTTATACCTAACTACAAAATGAACTCTTCATAATAAGTGGGCTAATGAATATGGTGTCAAATTATCCATGCAAGCTAATACATTTTAGGTTAAATTGTATATATATATTTTTTGAGAATCAATGTGACCTTGATTAAATTGTATATTTGGTTATCAATCTTTGACATTTGTTTCCAAATCATCCTTACCTTTAAAATATTTCAAAAAGTTTCTTACAGTAATATTATATGAGGAAAAATACTAACACAGGAAATTTAATTCAGGAAACTGCAGTTAATGACATGGAGTCTATGATGTGGCATGATGTTTGTATGTCACATCAACATTTTTCCATCTATGATAAGAACATTTTGATACAATATTTTGATAGTATAATGACTAAAGAGAAACATTTTAAGTATAACAATAAATATGATTTTTGAACAAATAAAAGGTTGAAAACCAAAAACCTCTACAAATTACTGTTCATACTTTATAAATCCAAAGTTTTAAAATACCATTCATTTAAATTTGCCAAATGCTCCAAACACTAAAAGAAAATTTCAGTTAAAAGGTTAAAATTAAGAGGAGCTTGAAAAACTTTGTAGCGTTTTGAGTCTTTGTCAAATTAAAGTGAATAGTAGTGTTTTTGAATTAATGGATTTATAGAATATAAATAATGAATTTTAGAGCTTTTCATAAAAGCTCCAAATTTGAGTTTTACACTTAAATATGCTTCAATTCTAAGAGCTTTTCCTTAACGAGTTCTGGTCAATTTCATAAATGGTGGTGCTTATACAATGTCAAAGGTGCCCGGCTGCGTGAACTTGCTGACAGGAAATATGTATGGGAAAGTAGCCTGCGCCGAAGCTAGCATTGGTGCGTTGTTAAAAGCCTGTGCAGTAAGATTTTTTTTTTTTTTTTTTTTAATAGTCACTGTGTAGAAAGATTTTGAACTTGCAGAGGATGATCAAAAGGGTGATGAACCCTGCAGGTATTAATTGCAATGACATTCCACATTTGCCTCCCCCATCATTTTCATGCCGACCAATAATTCAGTCTCTTCCCCAGCTGTTATCTATCCACAACTTTATTGAACTATTCACTATAATTGGATAAACACTTAAAACACCGCACAACTTTTTAAATAAAGCTTTATATCTCAAAAAATCTATACATTTATAATCCCCCTCCGTCCTAGGCTAACTCTGCTCTATTTCCCTTTCTCACTCTCTATCTCCTATCAATCCAAACGGACTATTAATACTTGTTATAGCATTGCTAAATGTTCATTATATTGCAAAAGCTCTAATAAAATTCTACTTTCTGGAGGCAAACATATGCACCTAATATGATGGTGCGGATGTGTGATTATAAAAGAGAATGATGCTAGGATACTATCAAAGAAAAATGCTAAAGATACTACAAATTTTACCACCTAACCTTTATAATTAAATTGATCAAATTGGTGGATATCAATAACATAATAAATGAATGTCAATATTACTTTTTTTTTTTAATTGATGACATATTGGTTTTTTAAAGATGTAATAAGATTAGTAGTATCTCTAGCATTAGTCATATTACAAATTTTACTACATAACCTTTATAAATTAATGTGTTATAAATTACTAAAAATAAATAAAATAAATAAAAATTCATTATTATGTTATTAAAATAAGAAACAATACTAAGTAAAAGCAACAACAAAAAGTTGAGGAAAATACCAAAATTATTACCAATTTTACTATAAAAAGCTTACAAACTGATTTAGCAAAAATATGGTTAGTGCTTAGTGCTACTTCAATAACATAATAAATGAATGTTAAAATAAAAAATAATACTAAGTAAAAGTAACAATAAAAAGTTGAGGAAAATACCAAAACTATTACAAACTATACTATAAAAAGCTTACAAATTGATTTAGCAAAAATATGGTTAGTGCTACTTCAATAACATAATAAATGAATGTTTAAATACTTTCTTGTGATTAATGACCCCTTACTTTGTAAGTTTTATGAGAGATTTTAGTTAACTTAACTAGTAAAATATTTTTGTAATTGAATAAAATATCAGAGATTCATACTTCGACTACACTAAAAATTGGTTAATGTCTTTGATAAATCCTTAGAATCACTTGTCAACAGTTAAAAGGCATCCTAGTTTTCCATCTTTAACTTAGTGGGGATAAACTCTGGGTATAAGGGGTGTTTGGTTTGTGTTTTCAAATAACAATTTTCAGTTTTTAAACAACATTACACGTATTTCTACATACTTTTTCATCCACACGTATTTCCACACATGTTTTTAGACAACAATTTTCAATTTCTAAACACATGTACCAAACGGGCTTGACTTTCCATAAAGCTGTGACGAGTTAAAGATAATTGCATCTGGGTTCCACCGCCTGTCATTGGCATTCACAAAAAGCAGTGCATAGCTTTCCATTTCAACAACGTCACTACTCTTTTCAATCCTAAAAAGGAATGCGACCTCAGCCAGTCCTACTAAAAGACTTCCTTTGCCAGCATCTGTCCCAATCACGGCATATTTAACTTAAGTCTCACTCAGTGGAGGTAAACTCTGGTTTGACAAATGGGTCTTGGCTTCCCCATCTTGTGAGTTTGCCTTCTTGGACTTAATAGTAATAAAATAATAACTAGTTGCTAACTCGTGCGATGCACGGGAAAATCTTATGAAAGTATAGTTTATACATTAAAACTTTTTAATTTTACATGAACTATAATAGTTTTAATAATATTTGAAAAATAAAATAAAAAGTGAAAACTCAAGCCAATTCAAGATGAACCACTGCAATAACAAAGGCAGTCCTCCCATTCATTTTTGCAAGCCAATAGCAACTGGAAGAGCTATCATGAGGGCATTCCATCGGATAGTTTTAACCTAAGTATGCTCCTCCTTTATTTTAATCCTATACATCAGCAATTTGAAGTGAGTTTTCAGCAAGTGGTATCAAGTAAAAATCACGTTTGCAAAAAACCTAGACAGACATCAACAATTTTACCAAGTTTTTGCTAACTTCATAATAATTTTGGAACACCTTGCAAGCTTTAATCACCGCTGGCGCATCATTGATGTTGAAGGTTATACATGTTCTACATATTGTATTAAGTTTTAGGGTTTTATAGATGTGGCAGCCAAATGATACATGAAAAGACTTTTATCACATAATAATGATGCAGCAATCAATATATAAATATATTGTGAGTAACAACATTGAAAAGGAACAAATAAAAAATAAGTGTAATTGTTTTGAATTATCCATTCATCTTAATCAGAATTTAACAAATTAAATTTGATAAAATGGTTTTCATATGAATAAAGCTTTATAAAGCTTGAGTATAATTTCCCCTTATTTCCAAAAGTTTCCACATAATTCATCCAACAAAGTCTACAACTCTTCCTAGACCTTTTTTGCAAAAGTGAACAACTCTTCCCAGACCTTACCAAACCTAGAAGAAAAGAATGAAAGAAAACTTCAAATCAAATAATCATTCAAAGGAACAACTGCAAACAACCATGAAAAATTTATGACTTGAGTTTTTATTCATTGAAATTGAACATTTACATGTTTCCTACCATAAGGTTTTGATTCTGATTCCAATTCCAAATGCCATGTCGCTTAATGTAAAGTTGTAAACTGTCAGCTTCTCATCTTTTTTAGGAATCCATCACCTCTTCTCAAAGGCATTATCCTAGCATGCTGAGCCTTCACCATCCGTGTTAAACTCTATCCCAAACAACTATATAAAGATGCTTGAATCCCAGACATACTAAATAAAAATCCAAAACTTATCCCTACACTTTCTTAGTAACCAAACCAAAATTATTATTAAAACAAAAAATACAAACATGCAGATAATGATACAAAAAGAAAGAGAGTGTTTATAAGAAAACTCAGATAATACCCAATTGTGATAATCAGAGTCCACTGGCAGCCCATGTAAAAAATACTTGTAGTCAATAACAATGCAATGCAATCTGCTACATAGATTAAGATTATTCACCCAAAAAAAAAAGAAAGATAAAAAAATGCGAAATGGGAAGGGACATAGATAATAAATTTGAACATCTTGATAAGTCAAGGAGAAAAGAGAACTTCATGAGAACGAAGATAAACTCACTCTTCTATTGTTTGCTCATCACAAGTAATTCTGAAAATGATGCACACGTCTTTAACTCTCATTGCACCTTTGCTGTTAGATATAGAAAAATAGAAGGAAAATGTTTAAATTAAACACTTCAACAAATTAAAATAAATATAAAAAATAGGTTAAAAACCATCTTTTCTATGGGAGGTAAGGTTAATTTAAAAACACAAACTGGTCAAGTTTCAAATTCTACCTAAAAACATATTACCAATATTGATGTAGCAAGAATTAGTAGAGATCGTCACTGATATTAACGGCAACAATAGTTCCTTAAATCTCAATCATTTCAAATATAAAAATTTCACTCACTTTGCGTAAACATGAAAAATTCGTACCAAAGTCAACAGAATGTTTAATTGGACATGTGAGAACTCTAAAAGAAAACTAAAAGAAGCACACTTAACAAATTTTTTTTTTTTTTTTATCAATTTCTCCTCCCAAATGAAATCTTAGGGTAGCTTTGATATGGTAAAATTTGACCACCCAATTACTATAAGGCAAATCTATGTCCAACAACTCAAGTAGCCTATCACCACATATTGACTTCAATACATAAAGGCAAAGGCAAACAGTATGTAGAGGCTATAGGAAGGCATGGCTTAGTTCATGTACTCAAAAAATTTTATTAAGAGAGGGATTTGACTCTAAATTAAGTACTTGTTCTCTCATCCATACAAAAAAATATATAATTTGGGTATCCCCAAATTCATCAAAAACATGAAGTTTAAACCACTATTTGCCTATTAGATTCAATAATCAATATATCAGCTTGGATCACAGTAAATTCTCTCAAAATATGCTTCAAAAATAGATATGGAAGAAAAAATAACACAGCTCTACCTTTTCAATTTGCTATTGCTGGAATTTGTAGACAGCTTCTAAACTTTATAGGTTCAATCCTTCGCTGTGCATGGCGGAAAGTAGAAAATAAAAGTCAGTAGTAGGAACGAATCTTAGCTTCCATGGTTATACCAAAATTTAAAATACAAACCTTACCATAACTAACAAATAAAAGTTGTAGAAAAACAGCAAAGCCAAGGTTGCAGAAGGAGGACATTGGAAAAGAAGTTGGGGTCTGCAACCAAACAAAGAATCAAACAAAACCCCTCAAAAATCTAGATGCTGCTCTTAAAGAAGATTCTTATCAAATTTATTAAAAAAAAAAATAGCATGATTCTTTGATAAAGTACAAATTCTACATACCCATAAAAATTAGATAAAGAAGCAATAAAAACAATGGTAAACTTGAGATGAAATAATAATTAAACTAAACATAAAACATGCACAAGATAAACAATTAGTTTTTATTTCTTTGAAATTGAACCAAAAAATAGAACAGTACATATGTGAGGACAGTGAAAATGATGTCGAATATTATCATGATGAAGAAATTGGAAATTCACAACTACCTTAAATTTAAAGACCAAAGATATTTATTTCACAGCATTATATTGAATGATTAAAACCCTTAAAAATGTGTGAGGAAGATAAAAAGTTGTGCAAACCAAGAATAGAGAGTAATTTGGTAGAATTGTAGAGTAATGCCTTCTTTCATATGCAAACATATCTCAAAAGTACAAAGCATCTAATGGAACCATAGAACATGAAAATATATGTTCTTCTCACTAACATACAAATAGCTTAATTAAATTTATGACTAATCAACAACAGCATGGTGTGGAAATTGTTTACCAAAAAAAAAAAAGGAATATCTAACAATAAAACATATGTATCTATTAATTCTAACCATAAAGCAACTAAAACATGAGAATCTGGTTCAAAGAATTTAAACAATTAACTAAATTTACAAAATGCCCTTTATATATATTTATAGTGATGGTGTGATGCCCCACCAACAGTGATAGGGCCTCACCTATTCCACATATGCTCATTGTCCATGGAGGTCTTCTTAGAATTCCTGTTTTGCACTTCACTAAGCATCTTATTTGCATATCTCTTCCTTAAAAAGAAAACAGAATGAACAGCATGAATAACATTCTCCAATGAGGGTTTCAATTACAAAAACTCATCAAGATTTACAAAAAAATGAAAAGAAAAGGCAAAAACTAAACATTTAAAAAAAAAAAAATAGGGCATTAACAAATTAGAAATTCAAAGCATGAAATCAACTACCAAATACCAATTATTATTCAACATCATGAAAGCTATGATGAATTGATAACAGATTTTAAAACTCCTAGTAATGAAGAATGGCAACCCCCCAACACAACAACATTTTTGCCAAAAAATGCATATTGCACATCAAATAGTGTATTATAACTATCACATTGAAATCTGCTGTCTATTCATTCAAGTAAAAAAAAAAAAAAAAAGGGTCAACTCTCCAAATTGTTAATTATTTTAATTTCAAAAACCTCCAAATATAAGAAAGACATTTAATGAAATTAATCATTCACAATGGGAACAATGCATAACCCACATATAAATTTAGGGCTGGACAAACATTAAAGGGTTTTTGAGCTAACCATAACATCACTCTCAAAATAAACTTAAAAATCTTTTACTAATGTCCATATCATAGTAAACAGAAAACCTTCAAAACCCAAAACCACTGTCACATTCACTTCACAATAAAAACATTATAGTTGACCATGAATTAGCAGTTTATGAAAACAATACATGAGGTAGTATAAAATATAGCCAGATCATGAAACCATAAATCCCAGATAGGCAAAAAAAAAAAAAAAAAAGCCATAAAACTGAAACACATGAAAGCAAAACCTATAGGATTGGGAGGCCAGGATCAAAACTGAAAAATGCCACCAAGTATATATAATTAACCACAAATCCACACGAGGCTAAAATAATTCAATAATCTACAACAGAAAGTTAATTATTCAATAACTAAATTAATATACTTGCATTTGTATGTAAACCCAAAAACTTAAATTAAATCGCTCCAATTATTAAATTAATATACTTGCATTTGTATATAAACCCAGAAACTTAAATTAAATCCAAACACAAACAAATGACTCACAAAAACATCAAGGGCATGCCAAGGATGCTTGTCTAATAAAAGGATAGGATATATCATTATTGTCCCAAAAGATAAGCACCAAGTATAGTATAAACCTTAACTTGTATTATTCATTCAAGCCATCACCTTTTTTTGGGTGCAAAACTCCTTACACAAAACATAACAAAATTATTAACAATGAAACAGAATAACAACTCAAAAATTCCAGATGGATTTTCTTGCCGCCAATAATTGAAATTAATAAAACCCACTATGACTCCAAACCCATCAATCTAAACTAAGCATTCAAAAGAAACACTCCTAAACGAAACCCTAAATCATATTTAACAACCAAAATTATAGAACAAAATAAAAAAACTTACCGGTAATGTTTGCGGAGAGAATTTGGTCTGGAAAAAAAAAAAAAAAAAACAGACACCGACAAATATAGAGCTGGAGAAGGGTGGTGCCAGAGAAAGGTGGAGCTATTGAGTTGTGGGAGAGAAGGACTGATGGTGGCCTGCGTTTTGGATTGAAGGTGGAGGCATTGAGCTGCGATTTGCGTGTGGGGGAATGGCAGAGCGTGGTCGTCATTTTGGAGGAAGGAGAAGGTAGAGCGTGTTAGGGCTTCTCTGATTTTGCGTTTATTTTATTTATTTATTTATTTATTTATTTTGGGTTTTAGTTATAGAAGAAGTATTATCGGTTTTTGTTTTAAGTGGCAGAGAATTTTTAGATTTTTTTTTTTTTTTTGTATTTAAGTAATGCTGACGTGGAAAATTGTGGGAGCTTCAAAAGCTTTGATTATATATATATATATATAGATAATTATGAAAAAGTGATAGATTTGAAAAATGAAAGTATATTGTATATTAAATAGATATTAAAAGCAATCGATAGTTGTTTTTGTATTTTTTGTTTTCCCTTCCTGAGGAAGACTACGATGTCAACCTCACCTCATATCTAAAGAGAGATCTGATTTCTCTTGTTTGGTAGCCAATTGTCTAGATTTATCAAGTTAACCAAAGGCCCCTAGTGTATAGATTTATCAAGTTTTAGATGGGTAACACTCACAATGACCTCTCTATGCTTCTAAGAAAAGTTATCAAGTTTTAGATGGGTAACATTCACATTCAACTCTCTGTAGTTCTAATAAAATTTTTGCTAGAAACCCAATTTTCACCATGAGCTCTATTTTGGTGTGAGCCTTTCTCCACCCTTTATGTGGGTTATTCTCTGTTTTTTTTTTTTTTTTTGGGTGGGCCTTTTCCATCCTTTGTGGTGGTTTTCACTATCCCCTTCATGAGTCTCAAGTCAGTCTTATGTGGTTGTGTCTCTTTCATTGAGAGGTAGTTAGACTCTTAAATGCTCTTAGGGGGTGGCATCGGTTCAAATCTAACACTGATTGGTCTGGATCTAAACTCTTTTGCACCTAATGGTTAGATCTCAAGGCTAGGGTTCTAACACTGGGGTGGGTTCCTACAAACAGGGGCGGAGGGAAGAGGGGCAAGTGCCCCCTGAACTCACAGAAAGTTCTAAAGTAATACTACTAAAAGGTCTTATTTACCCCTCCTGACATAAATGACAAATAACTTTCTATTTATTGTACAATACATGATTACATGCAGTAGCTTTTCACACACACTCTTTGCGTGCGTTTGGATTGGGCGTTTTGCCCAATCCGTGCATCTGCGTTTTTTTAGTGGGTTATATGGGTACTGTTCATGGACCCACAAAAATTAGCAAAACATAGATTTCTAGGTAAATTTGGGTCCCACAGCACTATTCACACATTTAAAAATTATTTTACTACAGTGTTTTCTGCAATAAGTTCTTAGTTTTCAGCAAATAAGCGGTATCCAAACACACCCTTACATAAACTTTTCCCACGGCAACTTTTTTTTTTTTTTTTTTGGGTTAACCGACTTGAATATAAACATAACAAAATAGAACAATATTACAAACTGGCCACAAAGGTCAATGTCGTGGCTACAAGCCTAAGGTCAGACCGACCATTAACATCCGACACAAGCAATTTAACTAAATCAACAGAGGTTGGGGCATCAAAAATAATAAAATTTTCCCTCATAGAGCAACCCCTCCTAGCAAAAAAATTGGCGCATTTGTTCGCCTCTTTAAAAACATGGACCACCCAAGCCTGTGTAAGCCTTGACAAAAGGGACTTGCAATCATGTAACAGAGGGAAGTGTTTTCTGTTAGAACAATTAGTGCTGTTAAGCATCTCCACTATTACCTTGGCATCAAGTTCCACTTCAAGAAAGTTTATTCCCAACTGAATGGCTAAATATAGGCCATCTCTCAATGCCCACAACTCAGCCATCACACTAGTCGTAAACCCAATAGATCTCGAAAAACCTTTAATCCAATTCCCCTGACTATTCCTAATAAGGCCTCCACCACCAGCCTTACCTGGGTTACCGAGGGATGCACCATCAGTATTTAACTTATGCCAACCCGATGAAGGTTTAGTCCAGCTGACTGAGATGGCGACTTTGGATGCTAACTTCTTAACTTTACTTACATAATAGAAGTATTCCTTAGCTTGGCTAGTGCAGACTCTATCAAGTATCGGGCTTGGAATGGTGTTATCAAAAACCACATTGTTTCGATTTTTCCATAAAGACCACATAGCAAACAGAAATAGAGTGGACCAAGGGACTGCACATTTATGCCCTGTCATGCTCAAACAATTCATTTTCAACCAACTATCAAAATTTTTAGTAAAGAAGCTTACAAGTGAGGGAGGGACCTCCAGTTTTCTCCAAAACTCTCAAGCAATTCCACAATCTCAAAGAAGGTGCATAATGGTTTCATCTTGGCATTTGCACACTGGGCAGACCCTATCACAATTTATACCCCTTGATGCAAGACATCTCTCACAATAATGCTACCATGCATGCATAACTAAAGAAAGTAATCTTAATTAGGTAAAATATCCAATTTCCATATCCACTGCCCATGAAACTGAGTGTCTAAGATCTCTCCTTGGTTAGCAAGTTGATAAGCCGATTTGGTGGAGAATTCCCCATCCTTTAAGTACTTCCACATGATAGTATCCTTCCCATCCCCAAACAATCGGATTGGAACAGCTCTAATCCTATTTTTGACACACTCAGGGAGGTTGAAAGAAATAAGCTCCCAATTCCAATCATGACCATATTTCAAATCAGCCACCTTTATGATTTGCTCTTCTTGCCTTAGAGGACCTTCGATCATGGCCCTAAGGGAGTCACCATTAATCCAATTATCTAACCACACACTAACTCCTGTGTAATTTCCTATTCCCCAGAAAATTCCTTTCTTGAAAGTGGGAAATCCGAGATTGATAGCTTTCTAGTTTGGAGAAGAAGGGAGTTTCTCCGGATCTCTCAACCTCACTCTCGATGAGGAGCAATATTTGTTGAGGACTACTTTTGCCCACGGAGCCTCTTGCTCTTGATACATTCTCCAATTTAGTTTTGATACCAAGGCTATGTTTTTAGCTCTAGCCTCTTGTATCCTTAAACCCCCTTCTTCCTTGGATTTTACGATTTTATTCCATCCCACCATGTGCATTCTCCTCTTTTCATTTGTAGAGCCCCACAAAAGTCCCTATTAATTTTATCCAATTTCTCACAAACATGTACTGGCAGTGCTGCCCCTTGCATCACATAATTAAGGTTGGCAGACATGACTGATTTAATGAGAATAGCTCGACCAGCGAAAGAGAGGAATTTTGCTTTCCACCCAGCAAGCTTACTCATAAACCTCTCCGTGATGAAATTATATGGATTTCTAGAGATCCCTCTATGCCTAAGGGGAAATCCAAGATACTTCCCAATGCTATGAGTCTCTTGGATACCCAATCTCTCACACACTTCCTCCTTCAACTCATCATTGACATTCAGGAAAAATATACTCGTGATTTGTCCTGGTTGATTTTTTGTCCAGATTCACAACAAAATTTCTCAAGTACTTCCATCATTGCATTACTAGCACGAGGGTCCACTTTGTTGAATAGGATGATATTATCTGCAAATAGAGGATGGGAGAAGCCCAAGTTATCCTTTGAAGCCTTTAAAGGGACCCAATCACCATTCACACATTTTTGTTCAATGAGGTGTCCCAAATATTCCATACATAAGATAAAAAGATATGGGGACAAAGGAACCCCTTGTCTTATGCCCCTTGTAGGTTCAAAAGACTCCAAAGCACCTCCATTAACCAAAATGGAAGTGCTAGGAGATGTGACACAGCCCATGATGATCCTTGATAATTTTGGGGGAAAGTGGAAGGCTTGAAGCACTCTATGGATGAAACTCCATTCCAACTGGCCGTATGCTTTTTCCAAATCCAACTTCACAACCATGTAGCATGTTTTTCCTTTCTTTATTTCCAAAGCATAAAACAACTCTTGAGCGATAAGTACATTATCAGTGCCCCTATGGCCAGGAACAAAAGCCGTCTGCACGACAACTTTTCTTACACCACCTACACTCTTACACAATCTCTTATATTAAACCAATGGGTTCCACCTAGTAATGATAAAAATAAAACAACTTGTAAAATAGCTCACTTCTTTACTAGGATTGAGATATTGCACCTAATGCAGTTGTTATGAATGACTAAGATTTAAAATTGTAAAAAGCAATTTTAAATCTCAATCATTGAATAAAAAAATTAAAGTTAAAAAGTAAAACTAGTAAAAAAATGTTGTAAGAGGGAGAGAGGTTAATTGCATGTTGCACTAGATCTTAATCCTTTTACTGCTACTTTTAAGCACACCTCCCATCAAATATTTTTTTTCTTTTGGTATTAGACTTTTTCAGTCTAAAACCTAGAGTTTCTATTAAGTTTATAAAACCATTCAAGCCATTGAGTCATCTATAAATATTCACAGGTAAATTGCCATACTTTTAATACTTTTATATTGATTTATTTTATTTATTTATTTATTTTGAAGAATCACTACAAAAAAAACTAGACTACTGTGGTGGGCCAAAACTACCGCAAAAGCCTAAAAAACTGCCGCTAAAGGTCCATTTAGCCTATTGCGGCGGGGGCTATTATGACGGTTCTACTCGCCAGCTTTGCACTGCCACAATAGCTCTATTGCGATGGTAACAAAAAACGCCGCTATAAATGCACCTTTTAGTGGTGTTTTTGGTTTTTTGCGACAGACAGAAAACCGCCTCCATATGCTATCAGAATTCATGTCAATTGACTTTTTGCGGCAAGTTATGCCCGTCACTATTGGTGTCCACCTTTTGTGGCGAGCAAAAGGCGCTGCTATAGGGAACCAATTAAAACGAGTTCATTGAACTTTTAGTGGCAGGGAGAAACATCGCTATATGTGTAAACCTTTAAGCGGCGAGCGAAAATGCCACTATAGGGCATCATTTAAATCATAATATATGCACCTTTAGCGGCGCTTTTTTACGGCCGCTATAGGTTTTTTTTTTTTTTTTTTTTTTTTTTTTTTTTTTTTTCCAGCTTGTATTAAAACCACTATTTTTTTTTTTTTACAAACCTGTTACAAAGAACTTGTAATAGTTTTAGCTCTACTAACACAATACCACAAATGCAACTAATTAACAACACCACAAATGTCTCCAAACTAACGTAATATTAACATAGAAATATATTATCAAATACCTATAACATTGTCTATAACCATTATCAAAGTTCCAAAGTATTTAAACAAATCCTTCAACACTTTTGCAAGAAGATGCCCTTGGTACACTTTTGCAAGAAGAACAAGTAGTCCCAACTCCACGCTTGCTGGTAATAGTATACTTAATAGTGGTCACTCGTTCTACAACTTTCTGCTTCAACCTGGCGACATCTGCTTCGGCATGCCTTTTTCAGTCTAGATGATATAATTCATGCCACCAGAGCCCTCCAACCTGCAGCAACCTGCAGTCCTGAACTAGAGTAACAACACTACCCAGTTACCCATCAAATCACAGCACCAATAGAATTGATGAGAATGCAAATTGTCATATTTTTCTCCCTTAATGTTTAGTCTTTTATACTTATTTGGTGCCTAAATGTACTCATTATTCTTATATTTTGATTTAGGATGCAAATGGAGGCATTTAGTGCAAAACGTAGCTAGTTGGGTGATTTTGGACAATTTCGACATCATTTCGTAATCTGGGCATAACTCTCTCATCAAAGCTCTGATTGAGATGATTCAAGATTCTATGGAACGCCATGAAAAAGCTCTACAACTTTCATGTTTTGAGTTTTGAGAGATACTAGTTGCATCAAGGTCTAAATTGGGCTAGAAGTTGCTGCACCTGAACTGCTGACGTTCTGGAATGTTCCTTTGCTTGAAATTCTAATACCTAATGCGGTTTATTTTCAGAAGCTTCTAGATCTGGTGCCCGAAAATTTCAGCTGAAAAAACACCACTTTCCTAGTTATATTAGGATTTTGTTTTATTTTTAATATTTTCCTTAATTAGTCAAATTTGGATGTTATTATTTAGAATATTTTTAGGAGATTTTGTAGGCTTGGGAAAGAGGGAATTAATGTGTAAAAGAGGGGAGGAGAAATCAAATTAGTCACGCCTCTCTCTCCCCTCTTCTCTAACTTCTCCTTTGAGTTTTCATCATGACCTAGCGTGGCTAAACTTTTATACTTGGTCCAAGGAAACTGAAGCTTCGGAATCAATAAAACTGTGAGATCTAATTTTTTTTATTGTTCAATTTATGCTTTGAATTTCGGATGTTCTTCTGTGCCTATTTTCATGATTGTCTCGTTTAATTACTAGGAGGCCTACTAGTTTATTATTCCTTGCAATCTACTGCTAGGTTAGATATCAAATCCGTAATTGTTTGATCTCTCTAATTTGTGAAGCAACCAAGATTTAATGATTTGTTGCGTCAGAAATTATTAGATCTCAGGAAGAAGGCTCGACTAAATTAAATACAATTCCTTGTGTTCGTGTTGTTTAGTTACATCGATCTCTCTAATTCTTAAGGCTGCTACTAGATTAAACCTTTAGCACTTGTCTTGGGTTGTTTGGTAGTTAGGGTTAATTAGATCGCATGTTTTCTAATTATTGCGACTAAGGAGAAATAGGAAAATAGTTCTAACAGTGAATATTTAAAGTGTGAATTGATATATACTTGCATCGATGATCAGTTATAATATTCCGATGGTGGATGTTGACTTAGTCCAAGGTTTGTTCTCTTGATTAATTTTGATATTTTGCCTTAGTTGTTTTTCTTAAAATCATTTTCGTTATACTCAAACCCCCCCCCCCCCCCAATCCTTGTTCACGTAGCATAAAATTAGGCTAGATACTCTCCGTGGGAATGATCCTTACTCACACCACTACATATATTTTTAGGAGTATAGGTTTTATTTTTGGTTGTCTGCGACAGCACACCAAGAACCAAAACCATATACTTCATAGCAAAACTCATAGCCATAATGCTGAACCCTTCTTTTGGCAAGACTTTTCCAAGGCCTTTTATCAATGGATGCAAGCAATTCCTGAAAAACCAGAAGATAACATAAAGAATATAGCAAATGTGAAAAGTTTCAAGCAACATTTAACTTAAAGGATTCAAAACTTAATATCAAAAGGTTAAATAAAGCACAAGCAAGGTACAGAAGACAATAATTCCTAACCTCCTCTTCTTTAGTGCTGACAAAGTCATGCAATAAGTAAAGCCTTGGAATGTTCAAATCAGAAGCCACCAAAGACACTAGAATTGAGTCATTAATCTGATCCTAAAGACATGCAATCTTATCAATTTATAGAAGACATAAAACAACTAGATAATAAAGATTACAAGTCCCATTGAATTATGAACATATCTACTTCAGCTTCAGAAAGTACTTTAATTTGATTCTCAAGGTCAAGTATTGTAAAATAGATGTAGTAATTTTTTTTCTTTTGAGTCCTAGTCACGTTGTAAAATTTTGGAAATGGAAATCCTAACATCCAACAAATGCATACAAGTTTAAAGACCAATTTAAGTTGAATTTTGAACACCATGTAGTAGGAACTGATTAGTAAAATTTAGAACCTTTAATTTATATATATGTGTATATATATATATATATATTATATGCATGGTACAAATATGGAGTGATATGAACTACATTTGAACCAATATACTTCTCATTCTATAATCAAACTATTTCAAACAATTTTAAGGAGAAGAAACTAACCAAAGAGAGGTTTTGAAACTCTAAGACTCATCATCACTAGACTCATCATCATTGGACTTATCATCATTAGACTCATAAACATCATCGCTAAGCTCTTCATCATCGATAAAGTCTTGTTCATGCTATTCATCCTCACTGATCAATGGTGTATCATAAATGGTTCCTTCTTCATTAACTCGAGCCCAAGCATGGTTGTCATTTGCATTATCACATGCATAATCAGTAGTTATATTGTAAGGGACATTCTCAAGATAGGTACCCATTTCATCATCATCATCATGTGAAGCATTAATACCAACATCAAACACCTCCCTAGGTTTTTTTTTTACCACCACTGCCCAATCTTTATGTCTTACATCTTCCACATAAAACACTTGTGAAGCTTGAGATGCTAATACATAAGGCTTGTCAATCAATCGACCACCTGTGTGTATCAATCGTGAAAAATTGACAAGGGGAAATCCAAACTCATCTTTTTTGCATCCTCTACTACTAATAACGTCAACCCATTGACATTTGAATAGTACACATTGATACTTGTCAAAGTAGTTCAAATCAATAATATTGATTATTACACCATAATAAGTAGCACCACCTTTATTAACAACACAAACTCCATTGTTTTGAGTTTTCCTAGTTGCCTCAGAGTCTTTAGTGCGAAACTTTACACTATTTATAACATAACGCTTGAACTGTTTTGCTTCATTATTTGGATATCGAGCAAGCCAAAAGACTTTATCAGAGAGTTTCTTTTTCTCAGATGCATCCATTGACATCACCTAATATAGACAATGACGTTTATTATAAGTATGCTATCTAAAGTGTTACAACTAAGTTTTATATATAAACATTGACATCACCTATTATAAACAATAAAGTTTTATATATATGCTTTACTTACATCGTTTCTAAACCAGCTGCAGAATTTCTCCATGTGTTGTTTTTGAATAACATCATCGGTTACATGAAAAGGAAAATCAGTCTTGATCTCCGCTATGTGTATACTATGTAGACAAATGTGTTAGTGTTAAGTTATAATATTGTATTTGAATGCCATGAAAGGATACGCAAAGACATATTGCTTACTTGTGAAATGGGGTGATTTCTTCACAACTAAATAACACATAACGATATGCTTGGATCCATGAATTTGAACCTAGTGTAATGCTCACCACCGCACCCATGGATTCCTCGACATTCCTTACAGGCCGATTGAATGCAGTTTCAACAGATTTAAAATAGCGTGAGCAAAATGCTAAGCATTCTTCTGCTATATACCCTTTTGCAATGGAGTTTTCTGGATAAGTTTTATTATACACATAAGACTTAAGTCTTGACAAGTACCTATTGGAAAACCTAAGATCAACAACAGGATTTTGGTGTGAAAAACAATTAATTAGATAAACAAAATTACTATACGTGTTACCTCTCTATGGGATACATCCAACGATAATGAACTGGCCAGCAACTTTGACTTCGCTAGCCAAATGCATGACTAGACGTACCATCACTGTAAAAAAAGAGGAAGAAAATATTATTTTCAACTCACACAATGTCACTGCGATTCTCATCTCAAGAGCCCTAAGTTCATCCACATTTAGTACTTTGGAACATATCTCCCTAAAGAAACAAGATAAGCCAATTAAAGGCCTACTCACTTTGGGGGGCAATGATCTGTGTATTGCTATTGGAAAAAGCTACTGCATTAAGATGTGATTATCATGGCTCTTCATCCCACTAATCTTGCATTCTTTGAGTTTAACGCAATATGAATTGTTTGAAGAATATCCATCTGGCACTCTTACATCATTCAAAACTTGCGAAAAACCATCATTTTCACTAGCATTCATCTAGTAGCAGGCATGTGGCATACGTGTCTTATCATTCCCAATCTTTTCCAAGTGAAATTCACTTCTTATACCATATCCTTTAAGTCTTGACGTGTCTTCAAGTTATCATTTGTCTTGCCATCCAAGTTCAACAATGTGTCGATTATATTATCGACAACATTCTTTTCAATATGCATCACGTCAAGATTGTGACGCAACACATGGTCCTCCCAATAAGGCAAGGTGAAAAATATACTTCTTTTCTTCTACACAGTTAAGACTTCATCCCCTCTTTTTCTTTTATTGGGCAAATTAACTGTTTTCTTCCCAAACATATGATCGACTACAGCATCTGTTTGTAACATGATTTCCCTTTCGGATACCGTAATAGGAGTTGATCTCATATCAACATGCCCATCAAATGATTGTTTTTGCTTACAGAATTTATGATCACTATTCAAGAATCGCCTATGTCCAATGTAACTAAATTTCCTTCCATATTTCAACCAACGAGACTGATTATCATAGTTACAAGGGGGACATGCAAGAGCACCTTTGGTACTCCAACCTAAGATATCACCATATGTAGGAAAATCATTTATGGTCTACAATAATGCAGCATGCATTTTGAATGACTTTTTAGAAGACATATCAAACGTTTTTACTCCAACATCTCATAACTCCTTCAATTCTTTTACTAGGGGTTGTAAGTACACATCTATATCGTTCTCAGGCGAGGTTAGACCAGGAATCAATAATGATAGCATTGAAAGAAGACATTTTCATGCACATCCATGGAGGGAGATTGTATTGGATCAAAATGACAGGCCATGTACTATGAGAACTACTCATATTTTCGTACGGGTTGAATCTATTGGCTGCTAATCCAAGCCTTATATTACAAGCTTGGCTTTAAGAGGAATCACCGTAGGATCTTTGCAGGTTTCTTCTTTTTTTTTCTTGGAGGAAGCAATAGTACTTTGTTGACCTTTAGATTCATTACTTTCCCATCTTGAGCGGTTACAGTTTGGACAAGCTTCAAGATTGGTATTCTCCTTCCAATATAAAATACAATCTTTAGGACAAGCATGAATCTTCTCATAGCTCAAGCCCAAATTCTTTATAATCTTCTTAGCCTTATAACAATCTTTTGGTAACTTAGCATTTTAAGGAAGAAAATCAAGCAAAAATTGCAACAACATGGTAAAGGGTTTGTTGGTCCAACCATTAAGACACTTCATGTGGTACAAATGCATAATGGCTGACAATTTGCTAAAATACTTACAACCTTCATAACAAGGTTGATTAGCATCTTCAAGCAATTTCATAAATCGAAGTGCATCTTCATTAAGACCTTCTACAAGACCTTCTGTGGGTTATTGCACAATAGAGACTTCTTCCATTGGCGCAGAGGCCATATCTTGTATGGGGAACATGTCATGCAACAAGTCACGAAGATTGACATACTCTATCGGGTTTTCTTGGACATGACTACTAGAAATTTCAAAAGAAGTCTGTGCAGATGATGATTCACCATTAAAAACCCGAGGGTTATAACCCCTACAAATCCCTTTTGACACTAAGTGAGCTCGTACGACATCTATAGGCCACGAATTTGTATGCACACATTGTTTACACGGACATGAAATCGTTCCATCCAGGTGTGCATGGTTAGATGTAAAATTCAGAAACTGTTGGACTCCATCTAAATATTCTCGCGACTTTCTATTCGTAAGTTTCATCCAACTCCTATCCATTGCTATAAAGTGGTTTACAAGAAATACCTATAATGTCATTTCATGAAAGTACAAAGCAAGAGTTAACACACATTTCATTTACACAATTTCACTTTAATTTAAGAAATAAATCATCTTTAATCATTCACTTATAGCTATGTTCCTAACAAAACAATGAATGTAAACGCATAGAGAAGTTATCAATACATTTGGTAACTATAACATCATTACTAGCAATAGCCTAAAATGAATTAATCAAATAAAAATAACTCAACAAGAATCATCCAATATTACACAAAACAGTCAACACTTCCAATATTAGCTAAAGCCACCTTATTACTCCATGCAAGCCACTTGCTTGCCCTAATTCAACAACCCACCACAACCAGAGAGAGAGAGAGAGAGAGAGAGAGAGAGGACCTTTATTATTTCACCAACTTCACTTACTTTGCCAGCAATTAGTTGTATCTATGCGAGATCAATGGTTCAACTACTGCAAAGTGTCAACAACAAGATTGGACTAGCAATATTAGAAGGTAGAGTATTACAAATCTGTAAGATAATCCACTTCATATATTAAGTTACTAATAATTATAGTTTTAAAGTTTGGACTAGCAATATAGTGTTTTGGAAAGGAAGTGAGCATTGTGTAAAGAAGAGGATCATTGTCATGGTTCACCAAGTTAATAATGAATTATAATAATTCTAATCACAGCACATAGTTAGTTGATTGGATTTTAAAACTCATAAACGCAATAAAAACTAAAATAATGAAGTCATATTTTGATATAATTCTCTATTAGAAGTCCACAAATCAACAATCAACTATGTCTCAACAGTATATATCAAAAACTCAATTCCTAGACCACGAAAGAAGGCACCTTTTAATCTTTAATATAGAACCTAAAACTTTTGGAAAATAATGTGCATTGAGAAGAATAAGATAGTCACTTATCTTCTTCTTCTTTTTTTAATAAAGAACGCATTTTGTTAGAATAAAGGTAAGAGTGGAAATTTTGATATATACCATCAAATAGGTCCAGTTGTTCTTTTTACAACTGGTTCATTACTAGGCCATCCAAACAAATCCTTGGAACAAAAAAACACATCAATAACCTTAAAGGCATCACACATCCATGAGATAATTACTTATCAAGAAAAAATTGACAAGATAAGCTGATATCATTAAGAAAAACTAGCACACAAGCATCAAATCCCAGATAAAGCCTTAATCCAATTACTAAGACTAAGAAAACCTATTGACTATTGAGCTAGTTCAAACAAAGCAGCACTAAAGTTTTTTTCCAAGTCATAGGACACCAAATTACTCAATACTACTAAACTTTATATATATATATATATATTGTACACATGACTAAGTAACCATGTAAGATAGCTTTCTTTAATCTCACCCTAATGATGATTAACAAATTGCCAATGAGATACACCATCTCGCAAACGAAGGTAGTAGACAACGGTGGCAGCAAAAGCAAATAACATAATAGCAATAAGCTCCTTGTCCTCTAATTCTTGGTTCTATTGTTTTACTTGGAGTTGGGAAATCTTGGCATAACTTAATAGCACTAGAGCCTAAACAAAAACTACAATTTTGCTCAAACAACAAGCAGGGAATGCTGAACAGGATGTGTAAGTCTAAACAGCATGTATAGAAAGCCAAAGCAGCAACTACAAGCAATCCAAAAAAAGATACCCAAAGTCCAAAAATGGATGCTGACAAATCTAAAGCTTCTAAAGGAACCAAAAACAACAGTTTTAAGACTCGCAAAAATTCAATAGTAATAAAAGAAACTAGAATCTTTCAACAACAAAAAAAAAAAAAAAAAAAAAAAAAAAAAAAAAACTAGAATATTAGCTGTTTAGACTTACCTTTGCATCAAAGTTATCATCAATAAGAATAATAGCTGCCTTGATGTTACGGTGTATGATCTTAGGCTGACCTGAAGAACATTTAGCTCCAAAGGAGGGTGAAACTATATCCAAAAAATATTGTTATTGTTTGCAATGTAATGATAGAACAAAAAGGAAACTCACAGTCCTCATGATGCCAACTAGAAAATATTGTTATTATTTATTTAATTGGGATTAAAACTTAGTTTAATTGAGTTGCATTATTGGATGAAGCTATATTGCTTTGTCATTAATTATAAGTGTTGTAATATAAGTAGTGCTAACAGCCTTATTTAGTTTCTAATTTTATTTTCTTTGGTTTGCAATAAAATCCCACCATACATGGTAGATCAAATGACTTTAGCCATATATGTTATTGCCTTATGAATGAAAATATGAAATATATACTACAATTCAATTTTTAATACTTCTATGATCTATCTCAATATATATTTCTCCTCAAAAGTTTACAGATATCCAAGAAATTCTAACTTAATTTTGATGTTAAATCATAATTATCAATGATACAACTCAATTAAACTAAGTTTTAATCCCAACTCACAGTCCTAACTATCCTATCAGTCTATCACTACAGTTATAGTACAATCTTCAGTCACTGAGTGCATGTATAACTTACCAATGAATCAGAAATAACAGTTCCAATTTTTGGTGCACAGTCGGAATCTCACACTAGCTAGCTAAACTAAATCTTAAAATCCAATACCAATTCAAACACCCAAAAAAAAAACACAATAAATTAACCAAATAGATCTCAGAAAATTAACCAAAAACACAATAAATTAATACTAATTCAAACACCCAATGAATTAACTAAATTCATAAAATCACAGAACCAAAAAAAAAAAAAAAAAAAAAAAAAAAACCAAGAGAGAGGGAGAGTACCTTTGGATTGGGAGACGGAGATGGAGATGGAACATTCCTTGCACCAAGAAGGAAATCGAGAAGCACCGATTAAAAAAAAAAAATGAAGGAAAGTTAAAATGAAACAGATCGATCTGATGAAGGAAAGTTAAAATCAAATTTATCAAAAATGAGTGAAACCGGCAAGTGGGTTAGCTCAGATTGAAAGCTTTGGCGGTGAGTGCGAAGATGAAGTGATGGCTGCATGACAGAGATGAAGTGACGTTGGCAGAGATAGAGATGAAGTGAGGGTTTTGGAGAGAGTGAAAGTGAATAAGTGGGAAAATGAAAACCTAATAAGAGGGAAGACGAAAAAAAAAATAGAGGGAAAGGGAGATTTTGGGGCTAAAGTTTTAAAGATCTATAGCGGCGGTCCAACCCGTGGCTATAACTAAGAAAAGGTGCTGCAAAAAGGATCCCTATTGCGGCGGTCATACAAAACGCCACTACATCTCGCATATTGCGATGTTTTTCTCTACCGTCGCTATAGCATCTGCTCAAAATGATATATTTATTGCGGTGGGTTTTTGGAGCGTCGCTATATTTCCGTTACCATCGCTAAAACATATATATTGCAGCAGTTTTATGTCCCGCTGCTGTAGGACGCCGCAAAAAACCATACCTATAGCAACGGTCCCAAAAATCGCTGCAATAGATCCTATGTACAGTGATGGTCCCAAAAAATGCCGCAATATGCGACATATAGCGGCGTTTTTTGCACCCACTACAAAAAAAACCGCCACAATAATACAGATTTCTTGTAGTGAATCAAATTATATTTTTAATCTTGCCCTTTTAACCTAAATTCCTAGCTCTGCCATTGCTTACAAATACTTTTAAAATACATTTCCACCAAACTCTCTCTATTTTTCCTCTTCTATACTCTATTAAAATATTCCCCCCCCCCCCCGCCCTTTTTTTTTTTTTTTTTTTAATAATCTTATATCAAACAATAATTTTATCACAAATCTGTACAAATCAGCCAAAAGATTTCAAACCTCAGTGACACCCATTTCTACACCCATGCCAAAATCTACAAATCAACAACATAACCCAATCAACTTTAATTTATAGTTTATACTTTATACCCATACCCTCCCATACAGCCATACCCAAACCACCGGGTCACCATCAAGAACTCATCTCATCAAGAACTACCACTTTGCGGTGTCGCAACTCACCATTAATAAGTCAAGACAGATGTGCTACACTAATAATAATTTTTGGGTTGTGTTAACGGGCACCTTACGGTGCCCGTTAATACCTAGGTTTTACACAACTTTTTGCAGTCTTTTACACAATTTTATGTGTCTTTTTATCAGATGTGGGTTAGCTTTATAGGAAAAAAGAAAAATGAACAAAGAGACCAAAATACCCTTTTTCACGTCTCTCACCAACTCAAGCCTAGTCAAGCGTCTTAGTGTCTCACACAGGAAAATTTGAAAACTCATGTCTTTCACAGGAAAACAACACCAAACTCATGTGTCCAAACATCTTGCAGAAAAGAAAAAACTGAAATCACAATCCCCTCATAGGAAACAACGTTAACCAACATAAAAAGAATATTAAAAAAAAAAAAAAAACTGAAATCACAATCCCCTCACAGGAAACAACGTTAACCAACATAAAAAAAAAAATATTAAAAAAAAAAAAACTAAAATCACAATCCTCAGGAAACAACAAAGTATCAATAGATCCAAAAAAAAAAAAAAAAAAAAACCCATCTCACAAGAAATAATTAACATCAATACATCCCAAAAAAAAAAAAAAAAACCATCTCATAGAAAAACAACAACATTAGTACATCCACACACACACACACACACACACACACACACACACACAAAAAACCCATAAGAAGATAAGGGAGAACATAAATTTTTTTTGAGGGAGATGAACTGGGTTGATGGAGGGGAAATCAAGGAGGAGACAAACTGAGTTAGAAAAGAAAGCTGTGAAAAAAAAAAAAAAAAGAAGACAAGAAAGTTGAGCCAAGAGTTTCATATGGGAGAACATAAAAATTTTAAAAGATGAGAAGTGTAAGGGTGATGGGATACGTGTGGTTGAGAAAAAAATGAGAAGTAAAAATAAATAAATTAAAGTAAAAGGTGGCTTGATGGGATATGTGTCTGGAAGGAATTTTACAAAATAAAAATTACAAATTGTATTACAATACAACAAATTATCATAAAATTTTCACAATAGTTGAATTGTCAAATCTGAATTCAATTGGATTTTCAAAATATGAATTCAGTAATAAGTTATTGGGTAATGTAACATTTTTTAGAGTTACGTCAAGTGTAACTCGAACCCAATCCTACATTATCTTCGTATATTTTTCATACTTACAAAATTTTAAGATGATCAAAGATTAATTGTCATGTCATCAATCAATTGTCTAGATTCAAGTTTTAGTGGTTTACAATAATGCATAAAAGATGAGTTTATAAATCAAATGGTAAATTACATCCGATTCGCATGAAAATTGACATGCATGTTAAGACCATATAGAACATGTAATCCAACAGTTGGATTTTCAAAATATGAATTCAGTAATAAGTATTTGGGTAGTGTAACATTTTTTAGAGTTATGTCAGGTGTAACTCAAACCCAACCCTATATTTCTTAATTTGATGTGAATTTTGACAAATCTACCGTTAAATTACATTATCTTTGTATATTTTTCATGCTTACAAAATTTTAAGATGATCAAAGATTAATTGCCATGTCATCAATCAATTGTCTAGATTCAAGTTTTAGTGGTTTACAATAATGTATAAAAGATGAGTTTATAGATCAAATGGTAAATTATATCTGATTGGCATGAAAATTGGCATGCATGTTAAGATCATATAGAACATATAATCCAATGGTTGGATTTTCAAAATATGAATTCAGTAATAAGTTTTTGGATAGTGTAACATTTTTTAGAGTTATGTCAAGTGTAACTTAAATCCAACCCTATATTTCTTAATTTGATGTGAATTTTGACAAATCTACCGTTAGATTAAATTATATTCGTATATTTGTCATTCTTACAAAATTTCAAGGTGATCAAAGATTAATAGCCATGTCATCAATCAATTGTCTAGATTCAAGTTTTAGTGGTTTAAAATAATGCATAAAATATAAGTTTATAGATCAAATGGTAAATTACATCCGATTGGCATGAAAATTGATATGCATGTTAAGACCATAGAACATGTAATCCAATGGTTGGATTTCAAAATATGAATTCAGTAATAAGTTTTTGGGTAGTGTAACATTTTTTAGAGTTACGTCATGTATAACTCAAATCCAACCCTATATTTCTTAATTCGATGTGAATTTTGACAAATCTATCGTTAGATTATATTATCTTCGTATATTTTTCATTCTTACAAAATTTCAAGGTGATCAAAGATTAATAGCCATGTCATCAATCAATTGTCTAGATTCAAGTTTTAGTGATTTAAAATAATGCATAAAATATGAGTTTATAGATCAAATGGTAAATTACATCCGATTGGCATGAAAATTAGCATGCATGTTAAGACTATATAAAACATGTAATCCAACTGTTGGATTTTCAAAATATGAACTCAGTAATAAGTATTTGGGTAGTGTAACATTTTTTAGAGTTACGTCAGGTGTAACTCAAATCGAACCCTATATTTCTTAATTCAATGTGAATTTTGACAAATATACCATTAGATTACATTATCTTCGTATATTTTTCATGCTTACAAAATTTTAAGGTGATCAAAGATTAATTGCCATGTCATCAATCAATTGTCTAGCATATAAGAAGAGAAGCGTCAAAATTAACAAAGGCATTATATTGTCAAAATTAATATTGTCATAATTTTTTTCACTAGCATAATATTGTCAAAATGGAAATGTAAAACCAAAAAAAAAAAAAAAAAAAAAAAGAGAAACGTTAAAATTAACAAAGGCAATATATTTTCAAAATTAATATTGTCATAATTTTTTTCTTTTACAAGCTCAAGAGTTTATGCCTAACATTTCAAAGAAAATATTGGATTCAATCCAATTTCGCTTGAAGTACATTTTTTTCTTTTTTGGGCACCATTTGAGGAAGTACAGTTATCTTTCTTCGGACATGTTAAGATGTTATGGCCAACATGTTTGCAAAGGCCACAAGACTTCTTTTTCTTTCCTAATTCTCTTCCACCTTTCATTCGTTTTTGCTTCGGACAACCTTTTGTCTTTGAGAGGACAATTAATGAAGCAATCTCCATCAATCATATCATTAACATTAGCATCAACCATATTTTCCTTGTCCACTAAATTTTCATCATCCACCACTAGCAATTCCTTTTCACTTAATGATGCTTCATGACACCAACATGGTGGTAAATAAAAGGATGGAATTTGGTAACAATCTTTATGAAGGAATACACTAAGTACATGACGACAAAGTATACCTCAAAATTCAAAATTCTTGCAACTAAATTATGTCATCTTACCATCCCATAATACTTTGTGTCTTTGACTAGTTTCATCTTTATAATATTGTAGCACAAATTCAATACCATTTTCTTGAAGCACGGAATATTGTGTTGCTCTCCCAAATTCCTCTTGAAAAATCTTGAAAGCATAAGGCGTCAAAACACTATGTGCTTGGTCTTCTAATGGTGACAATGATCTTAAGGAAGAACCTCTATATGTCTCCAACATCATATCATGTGATTGTGTTTGCTCAATTTCCTCAATGGTAAGATCAACCTAAAATTACAAATAATAAAATAAAGGCGTAAATGCACTTTTCGTCCCTACATTTTGGGGTCATTTCTATTTTGGTCCTTACATTTCTATTTTACCACTTTTAGTCCCTAATCCAATTAACGCTTGTTATTTTAGTCCTTTCCTTCAGCCAATAGACGGAAATAGCTGATGTGGCTAACAGTACATTAAAATAATAATTAAAAAATCTACTTTAGCATTAAAAAATGCCACATCAGCATCTAATTTAATTTTAATTAAATAAAAAAATTAAAAACAAAAAATTACAGATCTAAGAACATACAAACTTGTTCTTCAATGTTTTTCTTAAATCAAAAAATAAACTCAGCAACGATATCAAACTCAGAATCAAAAAATAAAACCTCGTCGACCCTTTCCTCTTTCCCCTATGGCCAATCACTACTGATTAAAAAAAAAAAAAAATAGAATCGAAGAAGAAGAAGAAAGTTCTAGAAGATTCCAAAAATTCTAGATCAATGGCGGAGACGAAGAGATCGACAGCCATAGTGAAGTGGTTCAGCACGCAAAAGGGGTTTGGGTTCATAACTCCAACCGATGAAGGCGAGGATCTCTCATGCACCAGACCTTGATACAATCCAATGGGTTTCAGACTCTTTCGAAGGGTTAAGCTGTCGAGTTCTTCATCGATTTTGGGGACGATGGGCGCACCAAAGCTGTCAATGTGACCAACCTCACCGGATCCCGCCGTGGCGGTGGAAGAGGAGGTGGAAGGTGTAGAGCTGGTAATTTTGGCAGATTTGGTGGTGGAAGGTGTGGTTTTGGACCAAGAGGTGGAACTGGAAGAACTAGTGGCGGTGGTAAGTGTTACAATTGTGGGCGAATTGGTCATTTGGCTAGGGACGAAAAAAGCATTTTCCTGCGTTTTAATTTTTTGGTTTCTGGGTTTTATTTTTCTGGGTTTACTGGGTTTCTGGGTTTCATTTTTCTGGTTTTCTGGGTTTCATTTTTCGGCGTTTTCTGGGTTTTATTTTTCTGGTTTTCTGCGTTTTCTGGGTTTCATTTTTCTGGGTTTTAATTTTCTGGTTTCTGCATTTTATTTTTTTGGGTTTTCTGGGTTTCATTTTTCTGGGTTTCATTTTTCTGGGTTTCATTTTTCTGTTATTTTGTGGGTTGATTGGGTAGGATTGATTGTGATGGTGATTGGGTTATGGTAGTCCAGTGGTGATTGGGTTGTGGGTGTTGGGTTTATTTCTTGGATTTGGGAAGAACATGAAGAACGAAGAACAAGTTCTTATTTTCTTATTAAAAAAATAATTTTTTAAGTTTTGTTTTTAAAATTTTTTTTTGGTTGAAATTATTTGACATGGCTTTGGAAACTCACGTGGCACTAGATTTTTATTAATATTTTAATCAGTCTGTTAGCCACGTCAGCTATTTCCGTCTGTTGATTGACGGAAAGGACTAAAATAACAAGCGTTAATTGGATTAGGGACTAAAAGTGGTAAAATAGAAACGTAGGGACTAAAATAGAAATGACCCCAAAATATAGGGACGAAAAGTGCATTTACACCTAAAATAAATTAAAAGCTTTTGTATGACACATGAAGACTACAAATATTAACAAAAAATAATTATACAACAAAAGAAATCAATGGTAAATAATGACTTACTTGTTTGATGAGTTGGATCAAATTTGTGAGAGAGCTAACAAACTGTTTAATAAATGCATTTATACTTTCCGATCTTCCGGTTGTTGTCATTCTACCAAAAAATTGCCCACGAAAGTAACATGGTACCAAAAAGTGCTTGATTTGATATAAACCAATTACATGTTTGTTAGAGAGCATGTCATATTTTGTCATAACTTGAAGCCATTGATTGTCAAAATCTTCACATGACTCTAACTTGTATAACTTATAGAAGTCCATGCACCAATTTGAATATTGATTACGAAGAATTGATTGTCAAAATCTTCACATGACTCTAACTTGTATAACTTGTAAATGCATATTGGAATCTATAGTTCTCTTCTTTAGCAACTTTTCAAAATTGTAGAAGATCTATGGCATCATTCTTTGCATTCTTCCTCCTCATTTTCACATAAAGATTACGAATATCCTTTTGAAAAAATGGAAGTTGTCCATGTTTCAAATGCCTCTCAAGTTCCATAATACGCATTATCTCTCTAATTGAAAGTCCAGCTTCATTCAATAAGAAAATGCATTTTTCATCATCTATAGTGATAACTCGATTAGCTGGAAGAAATCGCACCTCCGAAGGGGAGAACAAATCATGATTGTGGTCTACAACAAACTTAGTGACATGCCATTCTCGAGGAAAAATATCAAATGACTTTCACAAAATGATACTTAAATGAGCATTACATCCACATTTTAAAGACTTCCTATTTCTTTGCTCCTTAGATGGATTCACTATTTTTAGTAGTTATTTACCTTGTCGATGACAAAAGAAATCACATCTTATTATTTCTCCTTTTTTTTTTCTTTCTCAATATGGCCTTTTCGAATTGTAAAACCATATCGATTTGCATAATTTTTATAGAAAATAAAAGCTTCTTCTTCACTAGGAAAACATTGACCAACAAAAGGCTCAAACTCATTTTCTATTGAATTTATATCTTCATGTTCTTCAGTAACTCCCATTTTATCTATTGGACATTCATTCCAATCAATTATTCCATCATTTGGAAGCTCATTTAATTCAACACAATTCTTTGAAACACTTCCATGAACCCCACTTGCAATCAAATCATCAACTTGTGCTATATTAAACAAAAATTAAAAAAACAATCAACATCATATTATGTGATATATGAATTATATATTACAAATAAAATGAAAATAATAATACCTTCTCGAGACAATTCATTTAAGTCAAAACAATCCATTGGAACAAATTGATGAGCCTCGCTTGCATCTACATTGTCATCCATTGGTGCTATATTAAATCAAGAGTTTAAAATATAAACATCATATTTTATGATAAATGAAATGTAAATTTATAAATAAAATAAAATTATAATACCTTCTTGAAGGGGTACATTTAAGTCAAAACAATATTTTGAAGCAAAGTAGTGACTCTCACTTGCAACTACATTCCCATCCATTGATGCTATAATACATGTATTAGAAATAAAAATTAACATCATATTAATTTAGGTGCTATATAAAAACAAGAGTTTAAAAATATTCTATGATAAATGAAATGTAAATCACAAATAAAATAAAATTATAATACCTTCATGAAGTGGTTCATTTAAGTTAAAGCAATCTTTTGCAATTACATCCCCATCCATTAGTGCTACAATATACATGTATCAAAAATAAAAATTAACAACATATTAATTTTAACCTATTTTTTAAAAACAACTATGAATCAAATAAAATACAAAGTGGTACCTTGTTTAATTATTCCTCAATCTTTTATTGACATTTCTTCATCTCTTCTTCTCTTTGATATTGGTAAAGGAGAAGAAATTTAGTTTGATATTAGTAAAGTGAAAGAAAGTGGATGGTAAAATATTGGTAAAGTGAAAGAAAGTTAATGGTTAAATATTGGTAAAATAAAATTTGGTGGAAAATAAAAAGTGAAAGGGAGGCAAATGAGTGAAGTGGGCAATTTTGTCCAAAGGAAAAAGAGCCCTAAGCCATGCCAACCGTGTCCCATATTAAGAGGGCAAATTTGTCCAAATTTTCCTTACATGTCATGTCATGTCATGTTTTTTTGTCTAATTTACTATATTTTTTTATTTATGTGGGACCCAAGAAGGAGAACCTTAACAAGCACCCTCCGGTGCTTGTTAACATTCTCCATAATTTTTTTATTTGTATTTTTTAAAGCATGAAGTGACACAATTTGGCTACTGCTATACTATTAACCTAATAATAATATAATTAGGGGCGGAATTAGGATTTTTTGTTTGGGAAGCCAAATTTTGGTATTAATATATTAATTTCGAGTCAAAATAAACCATTGTACACATGTGTAAATGTACATACACAAATATAAACATTAATATTTTGATACTAGAGTAGGTCATAATTTATAAATATATTGTATATAAAATTAAAGACTTTCAAATATGTATATTCGCAAGATAATTTTTTAAGAGAACTTATCATCTTTTAAACTCCAATTAGTATACAAAAGTTGTCTAGTTTGATATTAAATATGTACAAAAATCGAATTAGAGAAAACAAAAACTACATTGTCTCTATAACTACTAGACAAATTGACAAATTCTATTGGTTTTTAAGAGCATTATTGGACTAACTCAAACATTGGAGGGTTAACTTCTATTTTTGTACCTAAATATTTAAAGTTTTAATACTTATACATAATATAAAATAATTTTTTAAAATTTTGGGGGCCATGCTATATCTCCGCCCCTGAATATAATAACCTTCATCAGCAGGACCACATTTGACCCAATTTAGCGTGAGAAAAATGTTCACGTTTTCTGCGTTATTACTATCATAATTGCATATTTGCATAAACAGACACAGGCACAGCTAGCTATACATATATTTTTCAACGATTCAATCTTTCTTTTTATATAATATTGTTTTGGTTAGGTGAACAAGTTGTTGCCTATTTATAGAATGAAAAAAAAAAGGGTTCACATGACACACGTTCATATATTTATTAATTAATGATGGGGGTTTTTATGATAAGCTTTACGTCTACATGTTGTTAGGTTTTATGATAATATCTAATATATTGTGTAATCATCATGGGGCGAAGGAACGAGCTATCATAAAAAGAAAAAAATTATAAAAAAGAGAATGCTATGATAATTTTTCCTTTCCCAGAAAATGTCAGTCCGGAATGAGTAACAAAGTAACAAACAGCTTCTGCGGTTGTGCTTAGTTGTTGTTCATTTTTATAATAGTTGTTATTTTTTTATTGAATACCTTTGACTAAATAATTTGTCTTTTGTCCATGACGTTGGCTGCATAATAGACTAATAGTACTTCCAATGAAAATATGATAGGTCATACTTTAGGATATTTCATATTTTTTAATTGATTGTTTAGCCAAAAAAAAAATTTGTTAATTGATTATTTTAAGAAAATTTTAATACTACTTTTCTGAAAAATATAAAAATTATAAGGAAAAGTGAATTAAAATTTTCTTTTTCAGTATAATATTTCTAAAAATAGTTTTTAAACCAATGCTCTCAAGACATTCATTAACTTTTCTCAAATATCATTTATAAAACAAAAAATCAATGGTATTGTTTTCAAATGATAAGCTTCTAAAATAATGGAAAGAAATGGTGTGAAGCCAAGTTGCTGAAAGATAAATGTTTTGTCTGTGGGAGTATTGGAGGATTTTCAAATGATGATAAGCTTCTAAAATAATAGAAAGCAATGGTGTGAAGCCAACTTGCCCAAGGATATAAAATGTTTTGTTTGCGGGAGTAAAGATTAATAGTATTCAAGGATTTTCAAATGATAAGAAAGATTCTAATTACTTGCAAGAAAAGAAATGGTGTGACTTTTGAAGCAGATTACTCAAAGATATGATTTTCTACTTTTATTTGTGGGCGCCTTTCTTTTCCATTAATCAAGCTTCCAAAATGGTGGAAACTGAGAAGTAAAAGTAATGGTTTGAACTTTGGCGGCCAACTTGCTCAAAGATATGATGTTTTGTGGGCTTCTTCTAGATATAATTGGTAGGATGACTGTGGGGCCGAGTTTTGGTAGGTATTTCCTTCTCTATGATTTTTTTGAGTCTAAAGTTGTTCCAAAACATATATATATATATATTTTTTATTATTATTTAAATTATGCTCAATATCACTTATTTTATGACTAATATTTGTTCACATTACTGATTGCACCCAATTGTAACATACAATTTTTGCATTAAACAATTTCAGTTCAAAACTTTATGAGCTGAAATCGTGATTTGAAATCATAATTTCAGTGCAAAAATTGTATATATATATATAATTGTGCAACAATTTTTTATTTATTTAAAATTTTAAAAACAACAGTATGCACCAGTATTTTTGTACCCTTATTTTAAAGTACTGTAATAAAAAAAATGGGTTTGTGGCTTTTATTAAGAAAATGCAATCATATTAGCTAAGACTATAGCACTAAGAATCTAAGATGTGGAATGTTCTATCCACACTAAAAAACTGCTAACATGTTTAGCAAAGTTGGGAACTACAGAGTTACCCTATTTACAAATATCTGAAAGACTAGCATTAGCAAAACATTCTTCATTGCTTTTCAAAGATTTGATGATTATCTCTAAATCACCCTTAAGAATGAAATAACAAATGCTGATATTTTGAGTAAAAAGCAAAGCTCTCATTGCCGGTAAAGCTTAAACATCATCAATTGATTAAGGGAGAACAATCCTTTCAAACATGGAAGCTATGAACAACCCTAGTTCAGGAATGAGGAAGATGGTGGTGAAGAACTTGTTAATATAATAATATTATTATAATAAACCTTAATTTACTATAAAGGGGCAAGAAAGTATATTCATATAGATTACATTTTCCTTTATCTCATTTTTCTTTTTAACCAAACAAAAAAAACTATTCATCCTCAGAGTAAAAATAAAAATAAAAATAAAGAATCAAAGAGGAAAAGACGAAAATGACTAAAGAATTGATAGTTCCTCAGTGAAAAATGCAAATAAGAAGAAATAGATAAAAATTTGTTCAAAGTAGATGGGTAATTTCGTTCAAAATGCTGAGGAGTTTTTGCTCCTCATTTTCACTCCCATTTTCTTCAGAGATAAAGTTTTGATGGGCCCCGAAAGAAAATAGTCAGGCTCTACCAATTTTCTCCCCCCTCCTCCCTCCAACCAAGCACCATTTCTGATAATTTTCTCTCATATTTATCACTCATATTTTTTCATCCTCCCAAAAATCACGCCAACTAGACATGTTTTTAAATCAAACATAGTGATAGTGTTAGGCTGAAAGCAATAATATATTTTTGACAATTTTCTTTATCAGACCGGTAGACATGAGAAAAATCAAACCATGCATCCAAATTTTTTAGATGAACAATATTCTACTGTCGATTATTATATTTTGTAACATCCCAAATGGATGACATCAATAGTTTGAATGTGTGATTTCTGCTTTGTTCATTAATAATGACAACTACAAGAGATTTTTATGCGTCATTGGTCATTGATATTGAGAGTTTTGGTTTGGACTTTGAAGTTTAGGTACAGGAACAGTCACAGAAGTAGCAATTTAATTTTTTTTTTTTTTAAATTCTTATCCTCTTATAAAATTTAAAAAATTGGCACAAGGAACTAAACAGAACAAAAATTTATCATCCGTCCCATTTATTTATTTATTTCTTTACTTTGCATTACTACATACAATGTGAGATGATGCATGTGTGTGTTATTTTTGAATCTTTATGAATTTCAAAACATGCTTGTTAATTTTTTTAATAAAAAAAATTTAAAAGATTGCATGTTTTAAGTTGTTTGGATTTGATTGTTTGTTATTGTGAAACAAATCATCTTTTAACGTATGATTAAGCCGTACTTTAGGGTGTATCATATTATAGTGTGATAACCCCATAAACTTGCAACAATGTTGTCTAGTTGTACCTAACAGATTTGCTTGGGTGTTTTTGTTCCCATATTTTACTTGGCAACATTAACTAATTTTTTAACTTGGAAAAAATTTATAGATATGAATTTATTTTATCAGTAGATTTTGGGAAAACCAATTACATTATATTATTTTTTGTAAAAGTAAAAATGTAAATAGGTTGAAAACATTTGTTGACTTTCTGTAAATACTAAAATATATGTAAATTATTTGTTTAAAGTTTAAACTAATGGAGAAAGAAGGTCGTAGGTGTGATAAAAATTAAGTACTCCGTATAAGAAAATAAGCAAATAAGCCTATATAATCAACAATTGAAATTTTTTACTAAATATTTGGTTTTTGAAATTTATTCAGTTACAAACTTACAAAGCCTCTATATTTTAACGTATTTAGTTATATAGTCTATTTTTGGAACTTGATTTTCTAAAGTCTAGCTCCAATGTGAAACTTGATTTCATCAAAGTCAAGTTTTATACAATTCAAAGGAGAGAGGCGCTATGTCCACAACATTTTCACAACAAATCATGGGTGGTTAGTTATTATTGGTTCAAATTTGAATCTAACACTAAGATTATTTTTTTGCTTCAACAATAACAACTAGGTTAACAACCTGCTACTTAGAATTTGTTGTGAAAATGTTGTGTACATATCATTTCTCATTCAAAGAAACATAGAACTCTAATTTGAGAAAATTGAGTTCCACATTTGCCACATATAACTAAATTGCATGGAACTTGATTTTGACGAAATCAAGTTCTACTTTGAACTCAATTTTGAGAAAATCAAGGTGAAAAAAAGCTACTCCCTCTGTCTTAAATTGTTTCTTATTTAAAGGGCAAAATTTAAGTACAATACTTATGTTCTTTTTTTTAAATTCACCCTATATGGCTGTACTTAACTAAAAATATACTTTCATCTTATGAGGAAAAAAAACCACATGGTTGAATCTTAAGAAGTGAACCTAAAGAACAGTACTTAAGTATTGTACCTAAGTTTTGTCATTGTTTAAAAAATTCAACTTTTTAAAGGAACATTATTTTATCTTATTTGTTGTATAAAAATTTATAAATTTCCAAAACTACCCTCATTAATTTAAACTATAGAAAAAAAATGGCATTAACTTTTTAAATAAAGAAAAAAGTAAGATATAAATTTTATTTATTGATTTAAAAAGAGTACTTCATTTAGAAAAGGCTTTATAACAAAATAATTTTAAAACCGAATATTTAACCCAAAAAAAAAAAATACTCAACACTTGCTTCCATAACGTTTGACTGTCTTCGATAAAGAAAAGAATACAAGCCAAGAGCAACAAAGTGCTAGCTCCTTCGATTCAAAAGCAATAAAAAATGTTAAAAAGAGTTCCATAGTTCCATAAACTTCCCTCATGCTTCATGCGTGCATCAATTATAATATGTTAGTCCATCCTTTGGTTCTATTGACTTCTCCACAATGCTTTGGTGTGAGTTTCACTTAATTTAATTTTTGTCTACACCAAAAATTAATTAGCATCTTATTTTGATGATAAATAGTACAATTATTATAAACAGACACAATTGATTGAAATTCTATAATTTAAATATAATAAAAAAAAAGTGTGAGGAAAGCATAAAAGAAGTAAAAAAAAAAAAATCACACAAGCACCATTATGACTCTCCTATGATCTTTTAGCAAAGATAATTATAGTATAGACCATTTCAGCTTCCCAATAGGACCTCATCAAGAATTTTATTTTCATTGTCCCAGCTGGGACAATAGCAAGACAAATGGTCCTAATAATGATGCTAACTTTGCTTTTTTACTCGTCAATATATTAATATTCTCTAATCTACCTTTTGCACTTTGTGAAAAAAAAGTTGACAATTGGCCAACATGGAAATTTGGCAATGTCCCAACAATCACTGCATTTGCCGCCCATTATATTATCATAAAATGGTAAAGCAGAGATAAACTTTGTAAGCTCTATTTTATAAAGAGTAGTTGGTACCAAAAATTATTCGACGACTCTTTTGCGTAATTAATCATCATTTACGCATAAACTCATTATTTTCACACATGAAATTCTGTGGTCTTTAGATTTTTTCTTTTATATATATATATATATATTTTTTTTAAATTGTACCCATCAGTCCAAGTAAGAACCGCGTAAGCAGAGATAAACAATAGGAAGTAATCATGCATTCTAGACCAAAGAAAATTCACATGCAAATTGCTTGCCCAGTTTCATCAGATCTATGGTTCCCCACCCCATTTTCAAAAGTCTGAATATTGGTTGTATGTATCTTGTTTAATCACTACGTCAGTGCTAGCTTTATCCCACATGCAATTGTATTCTATGTTTCTTTTACATCTTTCTAATTGTTAACCAAATTTTTTGTTTATCAATCGGTGCTATCAGACAAAATCTAAAAAAAATTCAGTTGTTTACTACAAGTATAAATACCTCAGAACAAATCCATATCTTTGCTCACAAGTCCTAGTCCTTGATTCCTTACTCCTATCCCACTTCTTTTCTTTTTTTTTTTTTATACTAGTTTGGTGCACTGTTTGGGGAGAGAGAGAGAGAGAGATATGGCAATTGGACAAGTTAAGGATGCTGAAAGTAGTGATGAAATAAATGGCCTTGAAGATTTGGAACAGCCATTCATCCAGCAGGATAATATTGTTTCCCATAAAGATCATAAAAATGTTGAAGGTGGATCCATTGGAATGGTTTTGCTCAGTACGTGTGTTGCTGTTTGTGGTTCTTTTGAATTTGGATCATGTGTAAGTATATTTCACTTCTCTTATACTTGTATCCAACAAAGAGCAGCTTAGGAGTTTAGGAAAAAGGTTGTTCTTTTTTCCAAAATGTAATGCCATTCATGGTTTAAGAGAGTTTCTGGGGTTACTAAATCTATTTCTTTTTTTTCTTTTTTCTTTTGGTTAGGAACCAAAAAACAAAAAAAACAAAAAAAAAGATATCAGGTTTGTTTAGCTCAAGTTATTATTTTGGCAGGTGGGCTATTCAGCACCCACTCAATCTGCTATCACAGAAGATCTAAATCTTTCTGTAGCTGAGGTAGGGCTTCTTTTCCTCTTTCTCTTTTAAGATATAGTATCAAAATTATATGAATTGCTACTAATTTATTGTATGTCATATGACAGTACTCCATGTTTGGCTCCATATTAACAATTGGTGCAATGTTTGGTGCCATCACAAGTGGTAAAATTGCAGACTTTATTGGTCGAAAATGGGTATGTTAAACTTGAAATTGATTAGCTAGTGTTCAACTTTTTCATCTCTATTGTACTTCGTACATTTTACAAAGTGATGTGTCACACAAAAGAAATTTATTTATTATTTTTGTTTTTTTTTTTTTTTTTCCTATTTGAGATAGAAATCTATTTTAGTCTAATCTAAGTGTGTACATGTGTGATGCTTCCTCTTGGAGATTTGAACCCTAGCTCTTTCCCCCTACACCCACACTCACATCTCCACAAGCACTTATACCTGTGGAGTGACCATCACACTAAGGATGCGTGGTAGTATTTATTATTGTTGTTGATCTGACACTAATCACATTTATTCCCACATCATTTTGTAAGATTTTTTTAGTGAAATTGGTATTAGTTTTATCATTTTCATTGTACTAAACTTTTTGGAGATTTAATGGGAGTAGGCAATGAGGATGTCAGGTGTTTTCTGCATTGCAGGATGGCTTGCTGTATATTTCTCTAAGGTATGCACTGTTTGCACATGTTAATTCTTAATGTAAGAAATAAACACTGTCATCTTGCTGAAATTACTAGCTATTATGGTTTTTTTTTAATTATTATTTATTTTTGCATGGCTTTAATATAGGGAGCTATTTCACTTGACATCGGAAGGTTATTCACAGGATATGGAATTGGAGTTTTTTCTTATGTGGTAATTATTTAATATCTATATCCCTTTTTTGTTTTGCTTGTAATGATAAAATTTCGAAATTTTAACAAAATCTAGCAAAGTGGATGAACAGGTGCCAATATTTATTGCTGAAATTGCTCCAAAGAATCTGCGTGGAGGGCTCACAACATTGAATCAGGTGGGAGAATTAATCATGAAGATTATATTCTTTATGAATCTTGCTAACTGATTGAAGATTAATTGGTCAATATCTTAGTTCTTTCCCTTTTCTTGTGCTTGTTCTGCAGCTCATGATTGTCACTGGATCATCAGTTGCATTCTTAGTAGGATCAGTCATAACATGGAGAGCACTTGCTTTGACTGGTAAATTCTAAAATTTAAGTATTTTACTCTATATTTGTACAGAAGTGTGTGTGTTGAAAAGAAAATTCTAAAACTTTACTAAATGAAGTGTTGGCTTTGATTTGAAGGGCTTGTTCCATGCATATTCCTTCTTGTGGGTCTATGTTTTGTTCCGGAGTCTCCCAGATGGCTGGTGAGTATTTAAATAAAAAATTTAAGCAATTTTGTTTTCAAATTAGATATGAGATTGAACAAGAAATGAGACCAAAAGAATGTCATTCTTTGCAGGCAAAGGTTGGCCGTGAGAAAGAATTTCAAGATGCGCTACGAAAACTTCGTGGCAAAGATGCTGATATTACTTTTGAAGCTGATGAAATTAAAGTAGTTCCCTTCCTAACACCCATGTAAAGCTTGCTAATGTAAATTTGTATGTCTGAGGAACTGACTCCTTATGTTTCTTGGCAGGATTATATTGAAACTCTTAAGACTCTTCCAAAGGCTAAAATGCTGGATTTGTTCCAAAGAAGACATATTCGCTCTATGATTGTACGTGTCTTTTTTACATCTATAGAAATGTGCATTTGGATTAGCTTATTGTTGAAAACTTATATGCTTATTTATTGGAAGTTAATAAAATTTCAGTTGTACATAGAAGAAGTGAGACTTCAATAAATTGTACATATGCAACTAAGTAGAAAAACTAAAACAAGCTGATCCAAACTTACTGAAGTATGTTTAGGCTGGTTATCTGAGAGGCCTTTTATTTTGTTCTAATACTTGCTGTTTGGTGACTATTTTCAGATTGGAGTAGGAATAATGATATGTCAACAATTCACAGGAATAAATGGAATAGGTTTCTATGCAAGTGAAACCTTTGCAGAAGCTGGTAATTCAGTGTTTCTATACACTTCATTCCTTATGCCTTTTTTTTTGCGTGTCTTTTCTATTGAAACTTATTTCTAATCCTTTCATATCACTTCATTTTTTTGGAACTTATTTTTTAATTGAATTATCTAAAACTGCAGGGGCTTCTCTGGCCAAAATTGGAACCATAGCTTATGCTTGTATTCAGGTAAAATTTCTACCACTGTCCTCAAAGTCACATAATTAATTCTTAATCCAAACTCAGATTATCTGATATTGATTCACAGGTTCCAATAACTATAGTGGGCGCAATGATGATTGACAAATCTGGAAGAAAGCCACTTATAATGGTAGATAATGTTATAGCATTTATCTTTTGAAACTTATGAAAATTATATCAGAGGGAGAGTAGTATTTTGATGCCTAGTGAGTAATGAAAATTGTTTTTGTGTATGAAGATTTCTGCAACTGGGACATTTCTAGGCTGCTTTGTAACAGGAACTTCTTTCTTTCTCGAGGTAAGCCATTAAAATTATCCTTGTGTATTAAAAAGAACTCTTTTATCTAGTTGTTTCTTTTACATTTTAGCCTGAGCTTGATTTTTTGATCATTATGAATCAGGGCCACAACTTGTTGCCTGAGTGGGCACCAATATTAGCTTTTGTTGGAGTGCTGGTAAATTAACCATTATAGCTGCAAATTTGTGTAGTAAAACATGATTACCTTTTTGCCACTCCAAAATAAATATGGATTTTTATTTTATTGATTTAATTTTATTTTTTTCATTTAAATCAGTTTTTCATAGCATCTTTCTCTATTGGAATGGGAGCTGTCCCTTGGCTGATTATGTCTGAGGTAACTTTCTACATTTTCAAAGTGAATTTGTATGCTTGTTTAACAAATCAGTATTTGATAACTCGATAATTTCATTGAGCTTATCTGAAACCTATTGCTTTGCAGATTTTCCCGATTGATGTGAAGGGGGCTGCTGGGAGCTTGGTGGTGCTAGTGAACTGGTTGGGTGCTTGGTTAATTTCCTATACATTCAACTTTCTTTTGACCTGGAGTTCCTCAGGTAAAGAAAAACAATAAGCCTAATGAGACAACATTTTTCATAATAACTGAGATGACAGGTTGTGATCAGTGATGATTCCATGTGAAAGTGATGTTGCGCTAATTATATCTGCCACCTCAACAAATTGTGAATAAAATTGTGGATTTCTTGTGCTTGTGCATTGTAAGCTTGCATTTTTGTATAATTGACACTAACATTTCTATGTTTGATTTTTCTTTTCCAGGCACTTTTTACCTCTACTCTGCATTCTCTGTGATGGCTGTTCTATTTGTGGCAAAGGTAGTCCCAGAAACCAAAGGAAAAACACTAGAAGAAATTCAACAATGCATAAACTCTTAGTGATGGAGAAGGATACAAAATAACAGAATGAACAATAGCTGGAGAAGCTCCTTGACAATTTGAGTTGATTGTGGCTCAAGAAGTATCATCTTTATTTGGTGCTGAAAATCCAAGTTCAAACGTGGCAAGAAGATGATAAACATTTTATTAAAAAATTCTTTGGGCAGCAAGTAGATGTAATGGAAATTGTGGGTTGGACAAAAGTCAGTAGAGCCTATCAATTGTAAGAAAGATACGCAAGTGTGCTTCAATGCTTGTACTCATGTAAAAGAAAGCAAAGGTTGTTACTATTTTTATCCAATATATTTATGAAGAGAGTTTTCAGTTATTTGCTCAGTAATCCTAGTAAAATAATTTACTAAATGCTATAACTACCTGATGCATGAGTTGCTGGTATGAAATTTCAATTGAAAGTTGAAACTAAAAAGAAATTCAATTAAACAGTAATGATGAGTTTTGGTCATAGCAATGTACCAAACAAGTTCTATTTTTCAAGAACTCAAATAGTTCAGAAGTTGATTGAGGGATGAGGCTTTGAAAAAGAACTAGATGTCTCAGGTTCAGATTTCATTCTTTTTGGCTGTTGATACACTTAATTTGTGGGTGATTATGTGTATAATAATTAATAAGATTACCAAAAAAAAATAAAAATGTTCTTATTTTTCAAGTCCCCTTTTAGTTGTTGAGCACAAGTCAATGCAGCTGACCTGTGTAAATAACTGTAACGATTTACCCTACTCGCCAAAAAATGAAAAGGTCAAATAACACACCCTTTATGACTTGTAGTATAGCTGTATGCTAGTGGTGGGCTAAGCTAAGCCAGGCTATTAACTTTAATAGGGGAAATGTTAACTTTTGAACATTTTGAACTGGATTCATATTTTATCACAGGTTTCAATGCTTAAACAAATATTGATTCTCAAAATATCATTAACAGTAAATTTGAACGGTATCTATTGACACGTCAAGACAATAACAATATACGGTATATGCCATTTCACCAATGCAAACAATAATGCATTTTATCGAAGGACATTCCACTAAATATAAAGAACATTCTACTATGCAAAATAGTGCATCATTCCACCGATGCAAACAATAAATGCATTAAAATAATATTGCATCTCAATTCATAAAATTCATTCCAACTCATTTCAAAATCACAACTTTTTACATAGTGCAAATTCTAAAAAAAGGATGAAGCCGAAGTCCGCCCATCTAGCATGTTACATATATTAGCCTAAGCCCAAGTGGGCCCAAACAATTACAGATCCTGACATACCGCATGGGCCTAAAGGCCCATAAGCAATAACGAGCTTGACAGATAGACTGAATTCACATTTATACAATCCAACACGTTTCGCTCCAATTTCCCCCACCAAAAAAAAAAAAAAGATTAATTCATTTTTTAATACAAAGTGCCTTTATTTTTTTAATTACTATTTTTAACCCTCACACAGAGTTCAAATACGCAACGGAACTACCATTTACATATGAGTATATATAAAGAATCTGAAATCATTTTCAAACTCAGTCTCTCTCTCTCTCTCTCTCTCAGTTTCACTCAGAATCTCTAGGGTTTTCAAGGGGTAAATTGCGCTATTTTTCTAATTTCACTTTCTCTCGCATTCCTTTCCTGTTTGGTTGCCGCGAAAACGCTGGAAATGATAAACCAAACTGTTTTTTTTTTTTTTTTTTTAAATAATTTTTTTAAAGATTGAAAATTTGCATATTTTGAATCGTGTGCTTATCAAAATTGAGTGATTTGAAGTTTAAATTGTTTTGCAGAGGAATGAATAGTGAATTTAGGATATAAAGTTGTGATTTTTATATTTTATTTTCTTGCATATATTTTAGCTATTGAACATTTCACTGATTGAATGAGCTATGGTTGTTGTTAATTATGGTCCAAATGTTCAAAATTTTGAGGATTTGGACCAAATGAATGTGTGCATTATGTTAATTATATAGGTGAAATGCTTAGTTTTGCTTGATTATTTGCTTGATTGCCTGCAAGATTGGTCATTTTGGATAGAATTCTTTGTTCAAGAACGGGTAGTAGTTGCTTTCACCATTGAAAAACCTTGTGGGGGGATTTGTAATTGCAAAATTTGATGTGGGTGTGTGATGGGTCATGGTTGTATAGAAATTCTTCCTAAGGTTTAAAGCATGTTGTTTGTAGGATCAAAATGGTCATGACTAAATTGTGGTGAATTGAAGGCCAATACGGTTGGTAAGCGTTAATAGTCAATGATGAGTAGGTTTGTCAAGGATACCAGCAGTTGTGGTGGTGAGGGTTCCGCCAAAGGATCTTCTGCTAGTGAAGGACCTAGTCAACCATCAAATCACCTTGATCATGAAATTGCCCATCTCACAAAACTTGGGTCCGAGCCCCACGAACTTTTGACCCGCGCTGCACCTGGCAGGTCGAAGTTGCCCATTTCAACGGTTAAAATGTTGGTTGCTCGAGAAACTAACCACTCAGGTCGTGGGAGGTTTTCATCGGCTGATGGTTGTCATGTATTAAGTCGGTATTTACCCATCAATGGACCTTGTAGGGTGGACCGGATGAAAAGCCGTGCTTATACTTCTCAATTTTCAGCTGATGGTTCTCTTTTCGTTGCTGGATTTCAGGTATTGTATGTGTTTTGTTAATCTAGAGATGAATTGGTGGTAATAGAAGAATGCATTTCATCAAATGTAATTATGAACTGTTCAATTCTTAATATACTGGACAAAAGTGTTTGGAGTTCTACCTGTATAATTATTTTCCATTTTTTTTATATTACAGGGAAGCCACATTAGGATATATAATGCGAACAAGGGATGGAAAGTTCAGAAGGACATTCTAGCGAAAAGCTTGAGATGGACCATTACAGATACATCTCTGTCACCAGATCAGCAATACCTTGTAAGTTTTCAGTGATTATTAAAATAGAAGGCACTGGGTATAATATTGTTAGGATGGAAAATTTATTCACCTGTGCAAGTTTAAATGTCAAAACTTAGTAATGTTAGGTTGTTTGGGTTAGATGGATGTTTGCCTTTTCTTCTATTAATTCGGCAGAGAAACTTTCTGTGAACTCTTAGCTGATCAAGTATGATGCAAATGGCAAATAGTCTTATTTCATTTAGGTGTTCATATCTGGTATAAATTGAACTAATTTTTTCCATTTCAAGCAAGGCCCAACTTAAAATGTTGTTTCTGGTATGATATAGATTACATTGATGAATTCTACTGGATTTGTGGTTTGGCTGTTTTATCTACATTCTACACTTGTGATTTTGTTATTTATTTTCTACCTGGTCTTCTAGATCTAATAATATATTGTAAGATATTGACAGTTTTGGGATCATGTTTATTTTATTCCTCCTCATAATTTATTTGTTGTGGTGTTAATCTGATCCTTTTTTACTTTGTTTTTAATGAAAAAACTGCAGGTCTATGCTAGTATGTCACCAATGGTACATATTGTTAATGTTGGATCTGCTGCAACAGAGTCAGTTGCAAACATAACGGTATGTGCTACAACCAATTCTCCTGTTCTTTTTTAAGTACCCTCTCTGAATTTACCTCTATTTTTTTCTAAGGGAATTGGAGTTATTAGAATGCCTAATAAAGTAGCCTTTTAGCACATGTATGGATTATTGTCTCTCATCTAAATGCACCCTTTAATTTGCAGGAAATTCATGACGGTTTGGATTTTTCTGTTGATGACAATAATGATGAATTTGGGATTTTCTCTGTAAAATATTCAAATGATGGGCGAGAGCTTGTAGCTGCAAGTAGCAATAATTCAATATATGTTTATGACCTCGAGGCAAAAAGGCTTAGCCTTCAAATTCCAGCACATATGGTATGACATTTTATTGTTAGGATAAGACAATGGTCATTGAACCTTTTGAAGATATAAAAATATGGCAGGACATTAATAGGAAGCATATTGGTGTTTAAAATAGAGCAGGAATTTCACTGAATGAGGATGAGCTTTATATATTTAAGGCCAAAATACTATTTTGGTCCCTACATTTTGAGGTCACAATCAATTTGGTCCCAATATTTTAGTAACAGTCAATTTAGTCTCTGTTATTTTCAACTTGCAATTAATTTAGTCCCTACCGTTAACTTTTACCGTTAACTTTTAACGGAAAATGCTTATGTGGCAAACGGATTGCACATTTGGCATATCTAATATTAGAAGATTAAATATGAAGCTGATGAGTCTAAATTTTATTGACACTTCAGTGTTTAACTGGCAAAAAAATACACATCAGAAGAATAAAATAAAATAATTAAAAGGATGAATTTAAGGAATTAAATTAATTAAATAATATTTCAATTTTCCATTACTTTCTTCAAAACCAAAGTGCAACCCAGATACACACAACCAACTCAAAGAATCAAAATACCTTACACACAAAACAATTCTTCACTTCTCATTCCCATGCTTCCCATCTCCACCACCTCGTAAGTTTATATTGTTTTAATTGAAGAGAATGAGTTTCGTTGCTGAAACTAAGCAACTAAGCTTTCATTTCCAGATTGGTAATGTTTAGAAAAATGATATTTGTTTTGATTTTCTTGAGAAACAAACTTGTTTTTAGTATTGAATTTTCCAGAAAGCATATAAAAAACTTGTTGTTTAAGTATTTTTTTGGGTGGATTTGTGTGAATCCGGGATTCAAGTCTGGTTGGCGTAAACTTGGAACTACACAATAAGATCGTTATTATTTTATTAGTGCTGAAATCAGATCCTCACAAGCCTCGATTGGATCAGATCATGAAGCAAGCAAAGGATCATCGATCTTTGGCTCTGGCATATGCCGCTACGCATGCTAAAGCTCAAGCTTGAAGGCAAGAAGCCCATTAGGAATTCCATAGATCTTTCAAGGAACTGCATCGATCTTCTGGCTAAACCATCTTTATCTGAATCTGATGTGCTATCCATTGACGAATCGGTTTTGTCAGATCTAGTTTTTTAGGAGGGTTTGGATTTGTTTTGTGTAAGGTCCGTGATTCCATGAATTGGAATGAAAAATTGTGTACTGGGTTGGTGTTTGGTTGCCAAGAAAGTCCAAGAAAACCTTGAAATATTATTTAATTAATTTACCTTTTAATTTTTTTTTTCCAGATATGTATTTTTTTGCCACTTGAACACTGATGTGGTCAATAAAATTTAGACACATCAGCAACTTATTTATTCTTTTAATATTAGATGTGTCAATTGTGCAATCCGTTTGACACATAAGCAATTTCCATTAAAAGTTAATGGGAGGGATCAAATTGACTGCATGTTGAAAATAACAGGAACTAAATTGACTGTTACCAAAATGTTGAGACCAAATTGATTGTGACCCCAAAATATAAGGACCAAAATAGCATTTTCGCCTATATTTAACCCCTTTTCACCACAGGGTAAGGTTGGAAGCTGAATCTCTAATATCCCCCTTGAATAGGATTCAAAGGTTTGGAATATTTGAAACCACTATTAAGCTAAAGCCGTATGTATGTGCAAAATTTGGCAAAATTGGACTCACTATACCAAAATTAAATACTTTTAAAAACCTAATGCAGTTATGGACTTAATTTTCACTCGCAAATAATTTCTCATGCCATTTGTTTTTATGGACTTTCAACTGCAAATCATTGCTAGTTGAATTGTTCATAAATTGTGAGTTTTTTCACAAACATTGAATAAAAGATTAGGCTGTTTATTTGAGCTTAATGATGCAATATCTATCCCTGCTTAGGGCATAAAAAAACATTTACAACATGTTGAACACTAATAGTCTTTAGAGCAACTAGGTATGACTGCAATGTAACTTTCATAGCAAATTTCTTGCTTCCCCAAGCAAGGAAGTTGTAACAAAATTTTCTCAAAAAGATTTAGAAGTAAGATTATTTGCTGCCTTGTGGATTAGAACTTCATAATAATAATTGCATCTAGTCTGTATTTCAAAGTTTTAGTCCAACTTACTTTTTTCTCACTTTCAAATTCATATGCAAAAGGATCATGATGTTGTCCTTAAAATGAGCTTATGCTATTTGTCATGTGCTAGTGGGAAAAGTCGTATATAATTGTGCTTTATATATCTTGTACCCAATTTTGGATTTAGAGTCATCAACATCTGACTTCTACTTCCTGTTGCAGTCTGATGTTAACACAGTATGCTTTGCGGATGAAACTGGCCACCTCTTATATTCTGGAAGTGATGATAATCTCTGTAAGGTAAATTTATACTTTTTTCTTGTATAGAGTCAGCCAACAACCTTGACTTCATATGCAGGTTAGGAGCTTTCTCAAACAAATAATTGTGAGGTCCGGCAGCTTCTTAAAGAAGTCCAATTATGAGTTTGCTAGAAATGAATAGCAAATTTCTTCACAAGGGGTTACTTGGTGCTGTGTGTTTCTGTCTTATGACGAATGTGAAAGAAATTGACTATTCATTTACACCTCTTAGAAGGTTATGCCAATAAGTTTTACCTAAGTATCATTGCATTCTCTGGAATATATAAATTTCTGGGGGTTGATATCACATCTCTGCTTTATTATTATTATTTTTTTTTGGGTGGTTTCTTGCTGAAATTGATAAGGTTGCTGCGTCGCCCTCTGCTAATAAGCTTAATTGGTCTAGAAGCTTTTTGCTTATATATTACCTTCTACAGGTGTGGGACAGGCGCTGCTTTATCACGAAAGGACAAGCAGCTGGTGTCTTGATGGGTCATCTTCAAGGCATAACATTCCTTGACAGTCGTGGAGATGGGCGTTATCTTATTTCAAATGGAAAAGACCAGACCACTAAACTCTGGGATATAAGAAAAATGTCCTCTAATGTTATTTAGTAAGTCTTAATTACTGTTTCTCCTATGTCCAAGTTTAATTGTTCTTTCTTATGGTTCCTTTTAGTTTATGGATTAATTTGCCCTTAATGCTCTGTTACTTGTTACCTCATTGACTGCAATAACCTCCTAGGAATAAGAATAATGCAAGGCTGTTTCTGTTTCTTTTTTTTTTTTTTTTTTTGAGAGGGGGGGGGGGGGGGGGGGGGGGGATGGGTGGCTGGGTTGAAAGGATAGAAAGTACAAATTCAGAATACACATTGTTTTCAGAATGAGATAGTGAACTCAATTTGCATAATTCACACATAATGCATCCCATGCATTGCATATTGTTAGAATTGTGCTGTTAAATAATTAAAATTTACTATTTCCCAATAGCTTAAGCTTTTAGGAAAATTGGTAGTTTAACATGGTATAATGATTAAATTTACCATTTCTCAATAGCTTAAGCTTTTAGGAGAATTGGTAATTTTACACTTATGAAGAATTTTGCTATGCCATCTGGTCATGTAATAAGAAAGCAAGAACATCTTACTGAGAGTGAAGCTTTTTCAGTCATAACGACCTTGACGCTACCACTGGATGGCTATGTGCCTATGCCATTTTTATCCCACATGTCATCAGTCATCACCTAATGGTCCTAATCTTGGTAGGATAAAAGTCTAATGAAACTTTTGGCAGCTGAACCAAGAGTGTCCCTTGTGAATATTTTGTTAATTTAAAATAAAATTTGAAGTTTTAGCTATGATTCCAAGACTCTTATCCTATAAGTGTGTCCACCCATGTTTGAATTTTGTTGCAACATGATTCTCCATTTATTTTTTGGCTCATATAGTGCAAAGTTCAAAGGGTGCTCAGATTTATTTTATTTTATTTTATTTTAAAGTGACTACCTTTATCTTTTCATTATTACTTTACTATATTTGTTTCATATACATACAGATGATGTCAAAAACATAGATAAATACTTATGTTTAAATAACATATATTCAAGAAGACATTGATATAGCTATGTACTTCCATTCACACACTGTTTGTGTTGAAACACATGGTGTTTGTGTCCACAAATCATAAACATTCCAGGATCCTTGCCTTTTTCCTTTTGCTATTTGACTATTTACTTCATTTTTGTGCACAAGAGTCTCCACATTGTGATGAGACTTCAAGATGCACCATTAAGTATTAACCGTTTATTTTGCTTCTCATCATTGTATGATGATTCAGGATATAAAATTATAAATTTTTAGTCATTGTAAGACACTGTCAATTGAAGATTGATTTTGGAAAATCCGTACTTCATGGTGATGAATTAATGCTTTGACACTTTGCCTGTGTCAGTTTGGTTCTTCATGTTGTGCCTCCATTTTTTAAGGTTATAATGTGGCAAAAGGACTTACACACACACACACACACACACACATTTTTAAATGGTGGAGTGGGGTTTGATTCCTGGGCATCTTCCTTGGAAAATCCAAGAAATTCCATTTGAACAAGGTAACTGGAAAATTATAACAAAAAAAATTAAAAATTGTGGTAATGGATACTGAAATTTAGGGTGAAAACTTCATGCCTTAGCTTATATATTGGGCAAACATTATGAGAAAAGCAAAGTGAAGAAGGTCCATCTTTGATTTGTGGGACAAAGGAGTATAGTTCCTGTAGTTACTGCATAGGACCTAATCTCCTCATGCTCATTTCTACAGAACCTTTTCAATATTTTTTCATGTATATAATTATTTGAGACCATGTGGTTTGTGTCCTACAATTTTTGTTCTTGTATTTTCTTTTTGTGGATGCATCCAACTTCTATAACTTTTGAGTTGGAATTATCCTCTTCTTTTTTTCTTTTCTTTTTTTGATAATGAGTTGGAATTATCATTTTATGTGAAATGACTTAGTGGTAAGCTGAACTGACTGGGTTTGACCAATGAATCCATTCTGGTTGATCTAAGTTTGGCCTGTATCCTATGCAAGTCTAAAATAGCTTAGTATTAAATATCAATAATAATTTTTTGTCCTTCAACTGGCAGTCCACCAACTAGAGATGCTGACTGGGATTACAGATGGATGGAGTACCCTCAAAAAGCAAGAAAATTGCGGCATCCTCGTGATCAGTCATTGGCTACATATAGAGGCCATTCAGTCTTACGTACTCTAATTCGTTGTTACTTCTCTCCCACATATAGGTAATCTACTCTTCATATGTCCTAGTGATACAGTTTTGCTTCATCTAATGTGTTTATTAAGATGTTTCCATTGATTTTGCTGAAATATTAGAATGAGTTTATTAGGCTGGAGGTAGGGGAATAGAGAGAGAAAAAAGAGGGGGGGGGGGGGGGTGGGGGGTTCTTTGCTTGAGTCATGTGAACACAGTGAACATTGATGTTATAAACACACTGCTGAATCTGTTTGCTGTTACAATTTATGATGACTGGGTATGCCCATATATTACTTGCTGATTTCTAGTGTGTGAGTATTAGTTACATTGGAACTTAAGAAAAAAATCAGCAAAAGACCTTTTTTATTAAAAAACTTTTTTGTGTAGGTGACACATGTACCCAATGAGGAAGTGTCATTTGATTAGAGTTCACTTGCAGCAAAAAATCATTTATTGATTTGAGAGAATTACTCTACTACACTGGACGCATTCTAGAACAATTCCTAAGGAATTACAATCTAAAATTTAAAATTTGAACAAATTCTTCAAAAGAGTAAGAACTAGGCTAGCTTAATATATCATTAAAAAAAAAAGGCTAGCTTAATATTCTCATCCAATCATATAAAGTTCTCAAGAATTGTGATCTGAGTGAAATCACTGGGAGCTGTATTCCTTCAAAAGTACATCATTCCTTTCTCTCCCAATAATCCACATAAGACATAATGGAGTATCCTTCCAAAGTCACTCCATATAGCCATACCAGATTCCTTTGCCAACAAGTGTGAAGATCCACCATCTTCTTAAGCATCACCCATTTAATCTCATATAAGGAAAAGTCAACTGCGCAGAGTACTCTTGCTACCAACTAATGGAGCCAAATTTGATCTACTCCTTGTACATAAAATAACAATCTATTACAATAATTCCCCTCAAACAGAGATTTTCTGCTATCAGAGTCATCTGATCATGAACGATTGTTTGTTATGTCTTATAGCAAACTTGAGCTTGGTCAAATGTTTGGCCCAGGACACTGCCATCTCAATGGTCTGGGTTTACTAGTCTACCAAAAGTTTAGTCAAGCTAGAAACCTGAGTGGCTTGTCCTAGCCAAAATTTTTGGCAGTAAAGTTAATAACCCTTTATTATATTTTTTAACTGTTAAAAATTTTGTGAAGTTCATATTTGAGATTATGCTTAGTTTCTGGTTGACAATGGAATTAACCCAGATAATGATTCCTAGTCTTAGGGCATTCTTTATCTAATTTATTGATAGTAATGTTGAATAATATATTCATTATGTATATGACTTTTTGCAGCACTGGTCAGAAGTATATCTACACTGGATCTAGTGATTCCTCTGTTTATATATATGATCTGGTATGTACATGTAATTTTTTTTTTTTTTAAACTCTTCTTCTTTACCCCTTTATCAATATCTTGTTCTCTTGCAACGTTCTGTTAAAAAAAATGAATGCACTAATGCATGTGTTGAGGGAAATGAAAAGTATAATCCTCCTATTTTAGTCTTGTACACCGGATGCATTCAAAGGATAGTTTTTTTGTTATAACTTTGGTTTTATTTTAAAATTGGTTAGAAAAAGATGAACTCCATTAAAATTCCAACCATATTATGATTTTCCTTTGATGGGTACGAGATATCAGTTAGCATTTATTGTATTATGACCATTGACAATGGGACATTTGTTGATTTTAGTGGAAAACATATTTTGGTCAAAGGGGTCTTTTAGTTATTTTGGTAATGCTGGTTATAACTTATAGGCTATCCATTCCTTGTGATTAGGAAAGGAGTAAATAAAAAAGGTCTCAGTCTTTCTGTGTATACTTCTTGAAATTTGCGTGTGGTGACTTTTGAAATGCCTCCATGTCCATATATGATGGAGCCATCCAGCATGAGAGTTCCTTTGTGGCAAAGGAGTTAGTGGTTGCATAGGTCAATGTAGAAGGCAGGTCGCTTCCTCTGGAACAAACGCTCTTTCTTTTGCAGCTTAATATATCTTGGAAGTCTTTGTGAGTGTGTGTGTGTGCACATGCGTGCTTGAGAGAGAGAGAGAGAGAGATGTGGCAATGATTGGTGCATCTGAGCCATGGAGTGAAGAGAAGACCTGAACTGCAATACCAACATCATCATTTTGGCACAAGCAATGGGGCTTTTGTCATGAATCGATAATTTCAGAGAAGCCTGGGGTGTGCATTCTGCAGTTCTTGCATTTTTCAGGGGTAGACCCCAGGAACTTTCCAACAAGTGAAATGCTATCTATTGACAATTTACCTGACTTTAGTTTTTCCACTTGCTACTTGCTCACCCTTTTTAATGCTCTAACCTCACCTCCAATTTTATGCTACAACTCTTTTCCCTTGTTGGTGCTACCCTAAATTATGGTAAACTTTTTGACCTAGGTGAGTGGAGCTCAAGTTGCAAAACTTGACTATCATGATGCACCTGTAAGAGATTGTAATTGGCATCCTGTCTACCCTATGATCATCAGCTCTTCTTGGGATGGTGACATTGTCAAATGGGAGTTTCCTGGAAGCAACAAATCCCTCCCGATCAAGCGTAGGAAGAGGCGACGGAAAAACTATTAGTGAAGATGGCTCTGTCAAGTCTTTTTGTTGGTTAGACTGCAGTAGAGAGTGTGGTCACTGTAAGTAAATATATGGTTTCTTCTTGTATATGCTTTTATTTTGGCTGTACACAACTAGTAAATGTGTAAAAAGTTTTTGTTGCGCATGGAGAAACAGGAATAGAGAATAGTTTAGACCAACACAGTTTTTTTGATGGGAGGACCAACACAGTTGTAATTGTAAGAATTGGACAAATTATGAACTCAGTTATTCCAAGTTAGTCTTCCTAATTATGAGCTCACTTGAGTTGTACTGGAAATTTATCCTTAACGAGAATTGATTTGTTTTGTACAAGGTCAGGCTGAATTTTTTTCCATTCAGGCATCTCAATGTTCGATGATAAATGTCAAGAGTTGCATGGCTCAACTAGTACCTCTGGTGTTTTCAACAAAAACGTCCACTATTCAATTTGTTGTAACTATTAAATTATAATAATAATAAAAAAATTGATGATATTTTGGATGGCTTAACCTAGGAAAAATGTTATAGTCCAAGCTGCAGTTTTGGTTGGATCAATACTGGGTAACTAGGTTGCTCACCCCTGAGCATAGGTTAATCTTTTGAGTTTTGATTGGCCCAAAGCTTCCAGGGCGTCATACTTTGCAAACATCCATCATATCTTTTTCTTTATTTCTTTTTGGATAATGAAAACCTCCACCATCTAAATTCACAAGTGCTTTAGTATAACCCAATTAATTAATATATAAACTAAGAATGAGAAGAATAAAAAAAATAATGAGAAAGTAACATTGCTCCAATCATACCTTAATAAATTGTCTATTTTACATTTATTAAGAAAATTAATAAATTTTCTTTTTATATTTATTAAGAAAATTAAAGTTCGAATTCCACTTCTTCTCTATTTATGTAACTACCAATTAAAAAAAAAAAAAAAAAAAGGAGTGGGGGATGGAGGGGGTGAGGCGAGATTTAAAGAATTCTTTGTATAACATTTCTATATATATAATAGTAGGTGAAGCAAAGAGAAAATCCAATTAGATTTCAATTAGATTCTCAATTTTGCGCCACTTGTCCTAACCAAAACTCAAAAAAAAAAAAAAAAAAAATCTGATTAGATTATAAATTTGACTCCAATTTTGTGTCATGTATCTTATCTAAAATTTCTAATTTTTGTGCCCAAATAAATGATGCATTAACATTTAACACAGAAGCCAAGAAAATCACAATGATAATACTCATTAACCTAAGTAAGAACATCTTATTTGCACACTTTTATGGAGATTATAAATTGGACTCCAATTTTGTGCCATGTATCTTATCTAAATTTTCTAATTTTTGTGCCCAAATAAATGATGCATTAAAATTTAACACGGAAGCCAAGAAAACCACAATGATAATATTCATTGGCCTAAGCAAGAACATCTCACCTGCACACTTTTATGGGTGATCTCAATAGAGTCTGGAGCTCTTTTAATTCTACAACCAGAACCAAGGAGTCCAACGAGAAAGACTATAAAAGTAAAACATCATCTCCTCCTAATTCTATATCGTCATCCCATGTCTCCTCCTCTCTCAACCTCTACCAACTAGATCCACACACTACCCTCTCCTCCTCCTTACAGATTTCTCAGAGCAAGGCCGGGTTCAAACACAATGTTCAATCGCACTCTTCCTTGCTTCACACTCTCATACATTAGCGCTTCATTGGCGTCTTCAAGAAAATTCCAAGCTCAATAATCAGTTTTTATTTTTTAATGTCCCTTTATATATTTTAAATAATAAAATGCAATATTCTCTTTTTTCTTCACTATAGCATCACTTAAATAATAAAATGCAATATTTTTTTTTTCATTTTTTTTATCTAATGCTATCCTATGTATGATAAACCAAAAAAAAAAAAAAAAAAAAAGACCAATAGCATTACTTAAATAATAAAATGCAATATATATTTTTCATTGTTTGATTTAATTATATCATCAGTGTGATAAACCAAAAAAAAAAAAAAATTGGCCAATAACATTATTACAATTAATCAATCTCATGCGGTAGCACGGGGTTACATACTAGTTTTAATAATAACTTTAGCTATGATTGATAATTCTCGTGACTGGATGTTAACACCCCAAATGAATATAAAACCATTATTTGATATTCTTTTGTATTTCTCTAATTATTATTGTTATTGTTATTATTATTGTAGGAGTGTGTATTCAATCTATCAGTTCAATAAGCCCAATCCAATCTAACCTGCTCTTTATGGATTTGATTAGTACCACGAACTTTGTCCACAAGCTTTTTTTACTCAATGGTCAAATCATCACTTTAATACTCCTTAGGTTGTTATTGTAATGATATAATTGATAATTCTCATGGATATCAACACCCCAAATGAATATAGAACCATTATTTAATATTCTTTTGGGTTTCTCTAATTATTATTGTAGAAATGTGTATTCAATCCATCAGTCTAATAAACCCAATCTAATCGAACTTTCTTTGTAGGTTTGTTTAGTACCATGAACTTTGGGCACAAACTTTCTTACTCGATGGTCAAATCATCACTTCAATATTTCTTAAGTTGTTACTGTAATGAAAATGATTGAGCACAACATTTTTGCATTTTGAAATGGGGAAGGTTGTTTATGCATAGTGAGCTCATCTAATCCAAACCTTTTCAATGATCGGCATAATAACTCCATGTATGGTTTACTAATTTCATTTGTTAATTGGTAAAATTTCTTGTTGTATATTTATTATTAAATGGCAAAATTTAATTACAAAATTGGTTGTAACCTAATACTATAACCTTACTTAATATCTTTTTATCGAATGTGGATTTTGATAAATCCACTATTGAATTACATTTTTTTCTTATATCTCCATACTTATAAAATTTCTAAAAAATTAAAAATATATAGTTATGCCATTAATAAATTATTTAAATTGCAAGTTTTTGTAACTTAAAATTATATATAAAATATACATTTATAAATCATATAATAAATAATATTTGATTAATACAAAATTTAATATATATATATATTAAAAAAATAAAGAACATATAATCAACGGTTAAATTTTTAAAATATATAATAACGTTAATTTTATTAAAAAAAAAAAAAGTTGTACCCAAAGATTGTCCTTATTAGAGACAAATCTCTTTATTTATTTATTTTTTTGTTTGATAGCAATTAAAAACAAACCTTAAAAGTCATAACAAGATATTCTTAAATATTTAATTAAAAAAAATCTCTTGGTCCCCAAATAAATAATGGTACAATTATATATTTTTAACATTTGTTGTCCTTTTTTTTCACTCGAGTGTCAATATCTCCCGTTCATATAATAATATTTTACATCCTTATTTCGTACACACGATCACACAGACACAGTACGTGGAAATCACTTCTTCTTCTTGGGAAATTCAGCCCTCTCTCTCTCTCTCTCTCTCTCTCTCTGCTCTCATCAAGCAAAAAAAGACACAGACAACAACAACAACAATGGCATCTTCCACCGCCAAGGTTTCGTTCCGCGTAGTAATGGTAATCCTCTTACTCCTCGTCCTCTTCTACGTCGGCCGCCCTCTCTACTGGAAAATCTCCGCCACCGTCCACGACATCCGACACAACAAACAGACCGTCAAACAAGGTACTCCTCTCTCTCTCTCTCTCTTCTTAAACCAAAAAACGCCACCGTTTTTGTCCCGCATTTTCGGCCTAACAAAACGCTTCGTTTTGGGGGGGTTTCTACTTTCTATTCTTGGTCCAGGTCTGTCCCAGATCGTTCTCGAAGCTCAGAAATCTGTCGGGTGGTACCACGACGAGTCCGACTCGGGTCTCCGTGAAGACCGTGTCGCCACGACACGTCGTTTTCTCGGTAAGCTTTTCTGAAAGAAAAGAAAAAATTTATATATTTATATTCTAAATGCTTCATTTTTGAGGTTATTACTAATTATGTTGGGGAAATTAATCAGAATTGAATAGTGGGTTTTGTGTTACAATGGTAGATCTGGTTGTTTTGGTGGGTAATAATGGGACAGTCTTTATGATTTGGGCACCAAGAACAAAAAAAAAAAATGTTGATTTAGGCTTTAGTTATTATTATTATTTTTTTTTTTTTGAAGCATTGTAATGTTTTGATAAGGAGAGAGGGTGTAATGGTAGAATTGTAACGTTATTATATGTAGAATGGATGGATCTATTGAAATTAAGAAATGTGGTATGAAAAAAAAGTTGATGAATTTTGGAAATTGCTTGGTGGGTCTCGGATTTTTCGAAATTTCACTGTGATCTCTATGTTTTATTAGTCGTTTTACTTGTGTTCGGGTCACTATGATCTATTAAAATTAAGAATGTGGTGTGATAAAGATGATGAATTTTAGGAATTGCTTGGCGGGTCTTGATTTGTCGAAATTTCACTGTGATTGGTATGTTATGTTAGTCGTTTTACTTGCATTCGGGTCAATTATCATTTGGATTCTTTTATGTCACAAAAAGAAAAGAAAAGTAGAGGGAGTTAACTGAACATATAAGAGCACCAGAATCTGACCCTGAAATTATGAGGTTAGGGTGTTATCACTTTGTTTCATTTTGATGGTAAAAGTGGAAGTTATGAAACTCAGTTTTTGAATTTGTTGGACCTGTTCCACTTGCTCTGTTATCATGGCCTCAAAGAATTTTTATATTGATTAAGTTCATTTCATAGCTAAAACAGTTGCTCAATATAGGGTCAGGTATTAATAGATTGGTGGGTCTAGAGGAATCCTCTAACAAGTGACTAGGGTAGGTTCTGTATGGAAGCCATTAATTGCAATTGGTTGTGTCATTATTGTTATCCCCAATACAACTGGAATAGTTTCCATGCATTGGGTTGAATAACTTGAATGTGGCTACCGGAAGATTTTTTTGGGTAGATTGGTCTACTCGCTACTCTAAAATGCAAATATGGCATTATAACCGTGAAAACTTATGGAAATGATCTACTCACTACTCTAAAATGCAATATAACTCTGAAAAGGTTGTTGAGAATTAAAATATCAACATTTCTGTATGGTACAGTTCAGCAGTTGTTATAACGGCATGATGAGCATAGTCCTTTCCTCTTTTAAGCTAGGATGTATGGACACTTCATTTAGAGTTCCATGCCCGTGTCCTATCCATGTCGTACCGGTGTCGTATCTGTCGTTTCCTGTATCATTTTTCAAAAATTGTTTGTCTCACTGTGTCACTGTGTCGCACCTGTACCCGTGTCTGTGCATCCTAGCTTTTAAGTAGGGATTTAAGTCTTAGGTGTTAAGGTACTTGTTTCGTACTAGTCTTTTACATGAATATTTTTGTTGAAGAGGTCAAAGGGGTTAAAAACCTCACGGAACAAAGTTTGATTCCGTTTTCAAAATGATCAAGGGGTTCAAATCTTAAGTGCCACCAAAAAACGATGCTATTGTTATTGGTGTTGTTTACCACCCCCACAAACCCACACCCCCCCCCCCCCCCCCCTCCCAAAACACCAAAACCTTTCCTCTCTCTTAATGGTTAGATTTGTCATGGTCACAAACGTGGAAAGAATTATTATTTTGAAAAAAGAATCAAATTTGTTGAATCAAAATGAAAATTCTCATCACTTAAGAGATCAAATTAAAAACAATTCCAAAATTTAATGGTAAAAAGTGTAATTTAGTCTTTTAAATATTATCAATGGTTTTTTCTTTTCATCATTGACCATATCCTTGTTAGATGAAAAGATTGTTTTCAATTATGTTCCTGTCAATAAAAAATTTTACTTTTACTTTAGTTGTAGAGAAGACAAATCTAGCTCAATAGAGCACACCTATCAAAGAGGAACACATTCTGTGTTGTACAGTTAAATTGCGTCATATTTACTTGGTGAAATAATTTCTGGTATATATGTCAAGTGTGTTTTTGAGGTTTGGTTGGGTGGAAAAGTTAGATGATAAAATGGTTGGAGAAAAAAAGGAAGAGAGCTTGATATTTTCTCTTGTTTAGTAGAGTAGAGAAGTGGGAGAGAAAGAGGGATGGTTATTTTCTATCCAGCTCCATTATGTTTAATCTTTTCAAAATGGGAGGGCTTGGGAGAAAAAATGTCTTACATAGGTGATTTGACAATCTTATCCCAATAATTACAATTATCATTCATGTGGTATGCTCTTAAAAGTTCAAACACAGAGGTACTATGTAGTTTTGTTTGTGATACTTAAATCTCTCGTGCTTAACTTTAAAAAAAATTCTCTCAACTTCAACGGAATATGGTGAGGTGGCAAGTGTCAACATCATTTGCTGGGACAAAATTTTCAAAAAAAGACCATTTCACTTGTTTCTCTCACATAAGCCTTCTCTCCTCTCTTTTGCCTCACATACCCTCTCTCCCCTCTTTCTCTTATCCTTCTCTCTCATTCCTTGTTAGATTTTCCTTTTTCTTCTTCTTTTCAGCCAAGCTCTCACCCATATCTTCCCTGATTTGGGAATCACAATGGATTGGCATGGATGGGTCAATGGTGTTGTGTGGTCATTTGTGTGAATGTTGGGTTGAGTTTGGTGATTTAAGGTGTTATTATGTGGTTGTCGTGAATCGCCGTTTGCTGTGAGGGTGAGCGTTTCGGGAGTGTTGTGCAGTGGTCGGTGATATTGATAATTTGGTGTTGGCTAATTTGGGATTGCAATCCTTCCTTCCATCACTGCGATTCAATTGCTCTAGGACTTGATGGACCCTAAGAATGTGGAAGATGATGACAAGCTCACTAGGGTTCTGGGCAATGCACTGGTGGAGAACAACATGCTGGGATGGTTGGTTCTGAATCTGGAGCAGTTGAACAATTGAATTTGAATAAAGATGGCAAATGACTAAGTGGGTTCTTAGTAGTCTGGCTATCTATGGTAGGGAAGATGGAGAAAAGAGATGAGAAGGAAAGATCTCACTGAGTGCAACATTTCATGAATTATGCTGACAATTACAGCTTCTCTCTCTTTTTTTAGCACAAGGGAGTAAGTCTCAGAAACGAAAACTTAGACCTTAGGGTACTTCCATGTTTTAAACTTTAAAGTCAAAGAAAAACCACATGGGTGCTAATTGTAATTATTCCAAAAAAAAAAAAAAAAATCCAGTAGTATGTAATAGAATTTAATATAAGATGCTTTGTTTTCTTTAAACTTAAATAAAAAAAGACCAATTGGTGAGGATTTGATAAGCAATTGATGAACCTTAGGCTTGCTTATATCTGCAATTTGTCAGATTCGACTTCAAATAGGTTGTAACTTGTAAGTGGTTTTCAAACTTGAACAAAACTTTAAATTGGACTGAAAAGAGTCTGTATTAGCTGCCCACTCTACTGGACAACGGGTTGGTTTCACTGTTATTGTTGGGCTAAAAGTTCGCAAAGAATTCATTTTCTAGGGCCCAATATGAGTCATTGCTGGACAGTAATTATTGTACTTTGTATACTTAAATAATTCAGAAAAAAATTTAATAAATGCTCTATAGGCATTGGTTTAAGAAAAATTTAAAATTTTCTTAAATGGTTTACTAACAATTATTCTCTAAGGATATTCATTAACATTGCCCAATAATCTAATAAGAAAATTACGAAATAAAGAGCGTAACAATCATTTCTTAATTTTCAGTGAAACATGGGTTCAGCTTCAAGCCCGAGGCCTGAGAGTGCCTTAGCAGTTTTTTTCTAAGAGAAAACGAAAAGAGCTTTGGACTGGGCCCAGTCGCTTGCAAAATTTATTGGGAGTATGGCTTGGGCTTGAACTTTGGTTGGTTTATAATGCCCATTTTAGAATCAACTTTAGCCCTAATCATTATAATTTTGCTAAATTATTCTGCCCTTTCAAGTTTATACCTGGAAGTCACTGGGTTTTGTTTCAACATTTAAATTTTGTCAAAATGTGAAAGTAAGGCCCGCCCAACAATAAGTCGAAGGAAAATATAATCATGCTCCCTTATTGTAATTTGAAACAATGGATAATATCTGTAATTTTATAATAATTTCAAGTCTATGGCCACTTTCTCTCTTCTTTTCTTTCTAATTTGTTGAAAAAAAAACCCCAATACAATGTATGACTTTGAAATCTATGTAGTGTGTAATTGTCATCTCAAGATTCTCAACGTGTGTAGGTGGAGAATGTATATCTTGTTTTGGTGTATATAACAAGTTTTTCACAACACGTGGTACCTATGGCTTAGGGTCGGTTGGGAATTTGCTTATTTTGCTAAAATTACAATTTTTTTGCTAAAAGTACTATAGATAAAGGTAAAAGTTAACTGAAATAGTGCAGTAAAATTCATGAATAGTATTAAAAAGTGCAGTGAGACTTATGAATAGTAGCAAGAATAAGCTAAATAGTAAAATAAGCTAGCTTTTTAATTTGAAGTCAAACACACACTTACTGTATACACCGGCAACTTGATATCTTTTTTTTTTTTTGTGTAGGTGACGTCTAAAGAAAAATTATTTGACTGTTGAGTTGATACCACATTTCCAATTCATATATTTGTTTTGCTGAATTAAAGTTCTATTCCATGTGTATCATTGTCATCATCATCATCATGTTATATAGATTTGAATGCTCAACAATAATGTGCTACCGACTGTCCGAGGGATGTCTTTTCATACCTAACCATGGAGTTTGTGTGAGAGGAGCCTGAGATTGACAACAATAAATTAAATTGTCACATTTTTTTTTTTTTGGCCATCTTTCTCTCACCATCTGATCTTATTCTAATTTATAAAGGTCAAAGTCGTAAGCGAAATTATGGACCCTCAGACAATAGTCATTTACGTCAATGGCCCTATGGGTCACTTAATTTGAACTAACATCTTCTCTACTATTCATTGAAACTTTGAATAGTCATAGTCTCATAACTATCTTAATGGACCCTTGGGCCCTGAGAGTGCCACAACAGCCACTAAAATTAAGGGACCCTCCTTATCGGAATAGAAATATTCTCCATTTGACACCTTGAATAAACATAATTGTCCTCATGAAACTGTACCATTGCGCTGTTCCGTTTGTTGTCTGGAGCAAGTAGAACAAGGGGTAGAAAGTCCATCATCTTTGGATCTTGCTTGGTACCTCATCTGCCTTGAAAATGAACTTTAGCATTCAGTTCAAAGATTAGGGGAGAAAAAAACACAAATTGCCTGTCTTGTACATTTCTCTGAATAAGATAGAAAACGTGACAGCAAATTAGACATTAGAAAAAGAAAAAGAAGAAGATAATATTAGCAATTTAGATGAGTTGAAGAAAGATAACTCCAAACTAATTTGCATCTAAATTTTTTCAAAGGCAAATCATGATGCAGCCTTGTGAATGAAAACATATTTAGTAAAGACTAAAAATGAAGAAAGGGAATTCAAATTTTTGAACATATGAGGTAGTGGAGGATAGACATTAAAATTGTAAAAAAAAAAGGGGGGGGGGGGGGGGGGAGAGAGAAAGGACAAAATCATGACGTGGCCTTGTGAATGAAATTTTTTTTTAGTAAGACTACAAAAACTTAGCTAGGCAAATTCAAATATTGACTATATGTCGTATTAGAAAATAAACATTAAAAAATTGCAATAAAGAAAAGAGAGAAAAAAGGGCAAAATCATGATGGAGCCTTGTCAATGAAACCTCTTCTCCTTCTTCTTCTTCTTCCCATTTTCATTTTTGGGGGCTAATGCAATGAAACCTATTTAGTAATTGGTTGATTGTTTTAATAAAAATAGATTGTCCTAAAGTGTGTATATATATATATATATATATATTGAAAAGTGACCTAGGACACTACAAATTTAATTATATAATTCTTATAAATTGATACTTTACTAATCATAATAAAATAATTCAAATATTTATTAATTACTACTATATTAATTTTTAAATATTTTATTTTATAATAAAATTTGTGGTAATTTAAACATTTTATATATGTTAGGGTAAATTGCAAATTACACTCCTAAAGTTTGGAGGTGTTTAGATTTTATACTTTGAAGTTTTAGAATTTGAATTTTACCTCTTGAAGTTTGGGAGTGTTTAGATTTTATACCCTAATGTTTTAGAATTTGGATTATACCTCCTAAATTTTAGGAGTGTTTAGATTTTACTCCCTAAAGTTTGGAGTTATTTGGATTTTACACCCCAAATACTGAAACTTTAAGGTGTAAAATCCAAACATCCCCAAACTTTAAGAGGTAAAATACAAATTCTGAAACGTTAAGAGTGTAAAATTCAAACCCCCAAAACTTTGGAAGGTAAATTTTAAAATTTGAAATTTTAAGGTTTAAAATTCAAATACCCTCAAACTTTAAGGGTGTAATTTGTAATTTACTCTATTTTAACACATAGCATTAGCATGACCAGTGACCACACACACCCTTGTTCATAGACTGGCTTGTACGGTACTTGGAAAATCATTTGCAAGTCTAATCTAAAGTGGAATCTTCTAATTCGCACTTTATCAAAAACTTCAACATTAGATTTAACATTCAGGTGATCTCCCCGTGAAATTGAAATCATCATTGATTAGCATCATAGCCAGCATCTTCTTTGACCAATTTTTTCTACGTTTCAATGAGAGAGATGCATTCTTTTATCAATGGGTTGGTCAAATTCTTCTTTTACCTTCTTTTTTTTTGTTCCGAAAAAAAAGATCTTTGATTATTATATTGGTGTAGTCTCAATCTTGCAATTAGATTATTAGATAAATCAAACTAATTAGGGCTACTTTTGGGGGCCTTCTTGGCCTAAACATGTTAATAAAGTGGTTCTTTAACTTTAACCTGCCTCTATTAGCATAAAATAAATTAAAAATATCGTTGAATATTGTGGGATTGGTCCAAAGAGCATGGCATCCATACCACCCAATCACCCAAGTGAAAGGATATTAAAAAGATACACTTCATACTTTTTTTTTGAGAATGAGATACACTTCATACTAAGTGTACGTTTTCAAAACAATTTATTTAATTTTTTGCTGAAAATTTGTTAAAGTATACTTATATTTTAAAAAAGTAAGAAAAATTGAAGTTTTAAAAAGCTATACATAAAAACTAAAAAGCAAAAAACTGGCTTATAATCTAAGGCTAAACGGACACTAAATATTAGCTTTTGAATTAGTTATTTTCTCTAACTCCCATGTCTCTATGTTTAGTGTCATATATTTTGTTTTGTTCATAGCCGGTCTCAAATCCGGAAAAAGGAGAAGGGTTACGATAGGTTGACAGCCAGTTTAAAATTTAGTCACTCTTTTACAAATGAATCCAAAAATGATATTTGTTAGACCGTTTTCTACTATAAATATGGTCAATCTTAATTAATATGTTAGAGGATCCATAACCAACCCCAAAATCTTGGGATTAAAACTTTGTTTATTAACTGTTGTTGTTGTTGGATATATATATATGTGTGTGTATTTTATTTTTCCATTTCAACTTATTAATTTGTGTTCAAATATGTAGAGTTGTTTAAGCTTTAAATTATTTTTTAGATGCAATTACATGTTTACCAACTTTCAGCAAAAAGAAAAAAGAAAAAAGAATTAGATAAACTTTTTCTGCAAAAACTAATCTAAAAGCATAAAAGCATGGTGAGGGAAGAACAATAGCCTAAAAACAATGTTTTTTAGACTTTAAAAAATGGGTTTGTGAGGGCTCCTTTTAACTTGAAGTACTCCGCATGCTCTTGAAAAGAAAACATAAAAGGAGCTAAGCCCTAAGGTCAGTAATGAACACTATTTATGATCCCTATCTACTGGTTAGGCAATCAAAACAGTGCTATTAGTAGAAGCCTAGGGGTTTTTCTTCTACGTTTGTTGAAAGGAAGTTCTTTTTAGATACAAACACAAAATATTGGTTTCTTTTCTTTTTAATTAATATATAATAATGACCATTATTGCTAGGGACCAGTGCCCCTTGCTTTGTTTTGTAGTGGTGATATAGGGACCTAATTCTCATGGTTCCTTTCATTGAATTGAAAATTAGGAATGGTGACCTAACTAATATTTAGGATTCTTCTTAATTAGAATCACTAATCTTGTATGGACTTAATTATTAGAATCACTAGTCTCTAACACAAGATATAACTCAATTATGAGCTCAAACTAAATCCAATAAATTTAGAATCAAGATACATATAGCAAAAGAATTATCCAAACAAAGAATTATTATTTTTCATTTTTTTTTCTCTCATTTTCTTCTTAAAAAGAGATTATATATAACGTCAAGATTTTGATTTTTGACACAACTTCATCTCTATGGGAGAGCACTAAATGATTACTTTAATTCAATAATACAGAACTATACTAGTCATATCATCTCTCTCTCTCTCTCTCTCTGGTTCTTTTCTCTTCTAAAAAATGCAAAGCTATGGGCTCCCCTAGTTTGATACAACATTGTGTCGTGTGTGTGTGTTTTTTTTAATTAATAATTTGATAGTTTAATACAAAGTTATGGACTCCACTCCTTTATATATGATTCTCATGTCACATCTTTTATATATATGATATATGAAGTTGTCCACTAAGTTGGCCGTAAGACTTAAGCCTAGCTAGCTTACTCCCTTTTAATTAGATTTATGCACGGCCTCAAGAGTTGAAAAGCTGTTTCCTTCAAGAAATTTTTATTATAGAGGGCAACTTATTTTGTTCTTTTGTTTTTGTTGGGTCTATCTCTTAACAAGACAAATAATTAATAAAACTACTTATAAAAAAAAAAAAAAAATTATGTAGCTCATCCATGCGAGAGGATATATCATGTTTCGGGTCTTGTGAGAGAGTTGGGTGTATGTAGTTGAAATATAATATCCTTTTGCATACCATACATCATTTCTTGAAGACAATAGATCTGTTGTAAGATCATTCATGTGGGGGGACGAGGACTCGAGACAGTTGATAGAAGGGGTGAGGGCATTTTTGAGGAGGTAGACCTCGGGGAATATTGGCAGGGTGTCCTCGGAAAGCACATCCCTAATTCGTATAGAGGTTGAATGACCACAGTTGGCCAAGGCACTGAGGACGCCCACCTAACCTCGGAAAGTCGAGGGGTAGAGTTAAAAGGGGCACGGCGCAACCCGAAAGTGGAAAAAAGGGTAACTTGGCATTGAACAAGGAAGAGAAGAAAAAGGAAGGACAAAGCAACCATTCCCTCCGCATTAAATGCATTGCAACCACTTAGTTAGCTGCATTAATGAAGAAATGACCATGAACAGTATCCATATAGCTTACATCTTAGTGTAGGACCTTCTAGCAAGGTCTTGATGAGATAAGTTTCAGGGAGATCTAATCCTAACCCTAAAAATGTAGAGTCCAAATGCATTCTGGCTAATTATATAAAGCCAAGTGTTGTATATATAGGTATATAGAAGGATAAGTTGTAATAATGTTGTTTGAGTTTAGAGAATATTGTTTCATAAAGTGAAAATTCAAATTTTGAATTTTCTTAGTGAAAATTCTGGATTAAACATTTTCGATCAATTGAAGCTTTGGAACGATCGATTGAAATGGTACAAAAAAAATCTTGGAGCTTCTGCCTGGTTCGATCGCTAGTCAATTTCTGTTTGATCGATCGAAAGAACCTCTCGATCGATCGAAACTCAAAAGCTAAATTTTCTGCAGAATTTTTCTAGTGACTATTTAGAAAGCTTGAAAAGGTTTCAAGCCTTGTGAACGGTTTTATGAAACATTTTAACTCTCAATATGTGTTTTTTGATGAAACATAACCCTAAGGGTAAAAATAGAAGTTTATGTTCACTTGAAGGTTGACCTTGCACTCCACCTCTAAAAAAGAATTGTGTGAGCAAACAGTAATACAATTATAACCTGCTTAATTTCTTCCTTTTTACTTTTTGCCCGCCACAATTCACATATTTTTTCTATTTTAACTAATCATTTTTTTTTCTATTTTAAAACACTCATATTTGATTATTTATTTGATTAAAATATTATTTATTCATTTTTTTATTATTCCCCCAATCATCTGCACAACACTCAACAAGTAAAGACAAGAGTAGATCGGTCTTTTAAATTTGGAAGCAAAATTGGATTTTGTATGATGGGTACAGAAGCTATGCGGGTGTTTTTTTAGAGATTTATTAAGCAAATTTTAGAGGCTTATGTTTTTTTTTAATAATCTCCAAAAGGGCTTATGGGTGTGGTCACTCTCTTGACCCACTTAAATATATATTTGAAATGGTGTAAGACCATTTGTGCAAACACTAGGATTTATGCTATTCAGCTCAACTAATGGTGTAATAAGACCATTTGTGCAACCAGTCTATTTTTTTGGTTTGCTTTTGAACCACTCCTTCTCTCATACTAGGAGGAGAAGTAGTTCTGTTGTTTATACATTAGTTAAGAGAGCTGGGCATTCTTTTCTTCTGCTTGCTTGGATGGAGACTGTCCCTCCAAATGTTTTAAATTCCTTCTATCTGATGTTGCTTTTTCTGAATAAATAAGGCAACCTTATGCTTTTTCTCCACCAAAAAAAAAAAAAAAAAAGAAGAAAAAAAAAAGCTCAACTAATGTGAATGCTTGAAGAAGGGAAAGGATCTTTTACTTGTTTTAGAAAATAATTTCATTGAAATAACACTTGTACTTTGTGGGGATTTTTTTTAATTTTATTTTTTTATGAGAGGGGATATTTTGAAGTTTGAACAGTGATTAAAATGATGACTTGATGGCTCGTCATTGTGATTGAGATGAGCGACCAATCAGAGCCGTACATTATCATGAAAATGATCATTTTAATTTTATTATAATAAAAAAAGTGACCTAGTGTGATTGGTATCTTTATTCCCGGATATTCTAGCTGATTGTTTCTGGTAGTTGCGTTGAACTTTTTGACAATGGTAGTTGTGTTGAACTTGAACTCGCTTGTAGCTGATGGTACAATGGTGTTTGGTATGTAGGAAAAAATACAGTGTGTGTGTCCAAACACTCCATTAGCAAAGAAAGGTAAGCTTTGACCAGAATAAACAATTTGCACTTATGGCAGAAAGGAAAGCACCTTTTGGTGCACAACATGGTTTAGAAAATTGATTTCTTAAATAAAGCTTCTTCTAAATCCATTTCTGCTTTGCCTTTAATCACACTTTTAAAACATTCTACTTGTCCAATACGTTTAAGCATGCACTTTTTTTTTATCCTTCACTATTGAAAAGACTCAAAAGAGAAGTAAACGTGGGGCTGCAGTTGTATCAAACTTCAATAATCAGTGCTCATTCAATGGCTGGGAAATAGGATCTTAATACGGTGGGCCACACCTTTAAGAGATAATAATAAATTGATTGGGGTGTTAATTACTCGAAAAAGAAAAAAATTAGTTAAACCTCACTCACTACATTGTCCCATATAACATAGCTGGTTTCATTGGTTGGGTTATGAATAAGCTAATTTGCTTCTAATTCCTATCAGTTGATTTGCTTACTACACAAATTACATTTGTTGTTACATCAGATTCTAGAGTTTGACTTCCTTTTAGTATTTTTATGTACCGAAGGAGACACAATATTGACACGAGTTGGTTTCGTATCTTGTCCTATACACAAAATGAAAGCATCCTTTGTATCTTTTATTGACTTTCGTCCAATACACAACAAATAATATTATCCCCTGTTGATCAAGAATTTGGATTTCTAGAAAGTATCATGATCATCCAATAAGAAGAGTTTCAATTATTTTCATCATATCTTATCCTGTGCACAAAACGAAAGCATCATCTATATTTTATACTTTCGTCTAGTATTTTTATACATTAAGTGAGCGTTTGGATACTGCTGAAACATTCAACATTTTGCGTTTGGCGTTTGTAGTCCGTGGGACCCACGACTATAGTAGCTAAAATATCATGCCCAAGATTGAAAAATGCATTCGTCAATGGGTTTTGTGTACTGTTCATGAGACCCACAAACCTCTTTTTTTAGCAAAATTTTCATTAAAAATGAGTCCCACACACTATTCACACATTTAAAAATTATTTTGTTACAATATTTTCAGTTTTAAATTTTCAACAATAAGCAGTATCTAAACAGACCCTTAATAAGACATTGTTAGTATTCATATATATGGTCTTGTTTACAGGGGGGAAGCTTCACCTATCACCAATAAATTTTTTATTAAAATAATATCCGGAGCTCCTCTCTTTCTCCCACATCGACTTGTTGTTTATGAGACGTAGAAATTTTTTTTTAGAAATATTTGACCAAGGGGTTCATCAATATATTAATTTGGTATTATATAAGTGGGTGTTGATTTTCCTTGCAGTTGGGGTGCTGATATATAATTAAACAACAACTATCGAAACTGTCAAAGCAATTTAAAAATCAGTTGGGAGTTGTGATGAACAACATCCAATTAAGATTGAGCAAGATAAACTAGGCCCATTTTATTTATTTGCAAGTCACTTGCACGTGCATGCTGACAATTTTATCTTTTTGCCTAGACAGGCTAGACAGCTGTGAATTGTGATTAATAAATAAGTAATCTATTAATTGTTATTAGGACTTTGTTTTTTGAAGGGGCCAAAAATTGAATAAAAATAATGTCAAAATAAATGATTACTATTCCACGTGATAAAAAAAAAAAAAGTTTCTTATTAAGCTTAATCTTCAAAAATTTTCAAGTTTGAAATTACAGGCATGTTCAAACACGCAGTGCATTCTACCAATTATACAAAAATATGCAACATTCTTACTCTTATAGCAAGTTCTAATAAGTGGTTGAACTACAATTAAGGGTCAACGGCCATGGCCCCCAAAATTTTAAAAAAAATTTATAATATATATATATATATATAATTATTAAATATTTTTAAAGATGTAGCTTGCAAAAATAAGAGCTGGTTCCTCCAAACAAAAATTTTTAATTTTAGCTTTAGTTCTAAGGATAATTATCTTTTGTCATATATTGAGCAAATAAGTTACCCAAAAACTAAGTCATTTTAATATACTTTTTTTTTCCCTTTTTAAATGGGAACGTGTGTTTTTTTTTTTTTGGGATTAAATGGGAACATGTTAATCAACTTGTCACCACTAATTAATTCTAATTATGGATTTTGTACTATATGATATAAGATTATATGTTAAACTTGGCGACAACATGTTATGGTCCACGTCCCCACAATGCCAACCGCCAAAACTAGAAAAAAATTAAAGCTTATTTGTTGTATTTGATTTGATTAGATTACAATAGATTCTAAAAAAAGAAAAAGAAAAAAGAATTGATTACAATTAAAGGACAATCCAGGTGTGACAAACATGTTCAGCCATAGAAAGAAGCACGTACATGCATACACGTTGGTGCACAAAGACCCATAAAAAAGTACTGAAAAAGATAGAATGAATAGACGAACGAATGAATGAAGAAGGAAGAAGGGTTAGCTAGATACAGTGTCAGAGTATTTTGGATGAATATTGCAAAAATGAAATTTATTTGTGATATGAATATTGTTTAAATTTATTTGAGAAAATAAGAAAAGTGTAAATTTCAATAATAGTATTGCTGAAATTATGAGAAAAAGTACGAGAGGGGAGAAAGAAATAATGTGATGGAAGAGAGAGAAAAAATTGAATTTAAGAGACGGAGTTAATGAAATTCCTGCCCAAAATGTAGAGAAGTGCCCGAAATAGGAGGAGTGCTTGAGAGAAAAATAGGAATTGTGGCAATGTTGCTAAAATGATAAGGGAGAGGGGAGAAAAAAAAAAAGAAAAGTGCTACTTTTATAATATTTTCACAAAAAATTTAGTTATTATTGGTTATAAATAACAACATGTAATAATCTATTATTTAATTGTGGATTTATGTACAATTTTACACCCACTAATGTGAGTATTTTTTGGTCAAAATATGTAAAATAAATGATTTTTTGCATTTTACATCTAGATGCTCTTACACATTCTGTTGTGTGTCATTAATATACAGCGGGTTGAAGGTCGCTTTCCTTTGGATTTTGATTCCTAATTGTTCCCCCAGATAGGTTAATTTTGTTTGTCTTCATCTTTGTCGGTGTTTTGGCCTTTCTTATTTGTTTCCACTAGTCGGAGACGTGTAACAATTAAATATTTCTGAGAATGTACAGAACTTTTAGCAAAAGAAAAAAGTTTAATAATCCGAAAAATTAATAACAAAGAGTCTAGCTTAAATCAAAGTTTAAGAATAATGGGTCTGAAACTACTTATTCAGCTTGAGAATAACTTATTTAGTTGAAATTGAAATTTTTTTTTTTTAAAAATACTGTAGAAAAAAAAAAAAAGCTAAAAGCTAGCTGAACTAGCTGAATAATACAATAGGATCTATATATAATATCAAAATATGCAATGAGATCATAAATAGTATTAAAATAAGCTGAAATTTGCATCACACCCCAAATGGGCTATTGTAAAATCACACGAATAAGGCTACATATAAATATATCAAATTAAGCATACATAATATATAAACTCAAATCGAAACACATTCTAAAGTAACGTGGAGAAAATATACAATGTATCAGGTGTATATTTCCTCCCTCTCACATTGAGGTGGGGACATTGAGGTGCCCCACCTCAATGTGAGAGGGAGGAAATATACACAGGATATATTGTGTATTTTCTCCACATTACTTAAGTTTCATGTGAGAAGGAGGATACATACACCGGATGCATGATATGCCTCCTCAGTAATGTGAGACTTAAGAATAATATGCTAAGTATTTAAAAAAACACACATCAACCTACTTATTTTTGAAAAACACACATCAGGTACATGTCCATTTATGATTTTTTTTCTAAAAAAAATTTATGTTATAAAAGACAGTAAAAGGCAATATTTGGAAAAAAAAAATTGAAGTCAATAGATAAAAGTGATGTTAGGGAAACAAAATTTGTTATAATTTTTTTTTTTTTTTTTTAACGTTTTTGAGGTGGTAAGTTGTGATTGTCATAACATTACTTTACATGATCAATTATTGATACTATTTTGGGAAAGTAAAAAAAAAAAAACCCTTTAGTTTTATGATTGTGATAAAATAAGCCTCCTGCCTTCAAATCCATCACTTCAAACCTCACATTTTCATTATTATGCCAAACATTTAGGGTGCATTTGATATGCTGTAATAGCTCCTGTAATGGAATAATTATTCATGTGTAATAGTAATTTGGTCATTTGGTTGCATCTTTATTACATAGATTAGTTATTACATTAGGATAATTATTCTTTAAATTGAAGAATAGTTATTCCTCTTTAAAATGGATATAATAGATATTTCTTGGTGCATATAATAAGTTTTAAAATTAATATATTTTCAAAAATATAAAGTTCCTTATACATCATATTTTAGAGCATTTAAACTGGTGGAGTCATAAATTTAACTATTTGGCATTACAAAAAAATACTTTATCTATCTTACTTTCTCACTTTACAAAACACCCAATATCAGTGATTTTATTTTAACTTTCAACACAATAAAATAATACAAACAACACAATAAAATAATATATCCACTATAATGAACAATTCACTTATTTATTATTTTTTCTCTGTTCTTCACTGTCTTCAAGCACTCATGGTGGCACCACCACCACCACCACCATTACCACCACAAACACAAAGACAAACCTAGAAACCCCACATTAGTCAAAAACCCAGAAACCCCACGGCATAACCCAAACCCAAACCCAAACCCAAGCCCACAACACAAACCACACGGCATGACCCACCCACCACACCCACGAACCTGATCACCCACAACCACGACATGACCACGAAGTTGATGACCCACCACATCAACACCCACACCCATGGCATGACCCACCACACCCACATCCACGCAGCAAAAGAAGAGACCCTCACACAGTGTTGGATATTTTTATAAAAAATATCATATTTATTTTAATACTTATTTATGTGAATTGAGGAAATCAATTATACCTTAATGTCAGATACGTTGATTGCTAAATTTTGAAAATTCAAATATAATTCAAAATTTGAATAGCTATTGTCAATGGTTTTAATTAGAAAATCTTTAAAAATTAATGTGAATTTTAATACTATATATTGCCAACTTTTAGTATACTTTCCTTTTCTTTTAATATATTTAATAACAATGTTATAGATAGAAAGTATCAGATATTGTATAACTATATATTTATATAATTTAATGTTGATGGGTTATAGCATTATATATTACTTTCCATTCTTGGTTGTAATTATGGTGTATAGTTAGAGTTTCAAAGAAAAGCATTATTTGACAGCTTAAACACAGCTACCTTAGGGGCTGTAAATTTTGTTTTAATGGCATTATAAGTTATGATACTACAAGACATACTTGATTTGTCTACTAACTTACCTTAATTCAACGTAAAAGGTTTGACCGGTTTTTATATATATATATATATATATTTTTTTTTTTTAAAGAAAGCTATTCATGACATTGATTTCAATAATTTTATGACCATTTATGGCATGTTTGGATATTTAAAAAAAGAGGGGGAGTAGAGTAGAGGGAGGGAGAGTAATCCAATTACCTTATTTAGAAGTTTTTTAAGGAATGAGGGGGAGGGGTTTGGAAGGGTTTCAACTCCCTCTAACCCCTCATTTTTAATTCCCCAAAATTGGAGAGATTTGAAGGAAGAGTAAAGTAGATAAATTATTGTCTAAGTAAATTCCCCAATTTACCATTTCTTACAAATTAATCATAGACCAATGTTGCAAGTCCATTTTCAAATATGGGTAAATTTGTCTATTTTAATCATTTTCTCTCCTCTCCATCTTAATTTTTAAAACATCCAAATAATGGGAATGACTAATTACTCCCTTCTCCTTTACTAATTTTAAAAACATCCAAACAAGGTGGAGGGGAACCATTCCCCCCTACTTTTCTCCCCTCTACTCTCCTTCCCTCTACTCCCTTCCCTCTCCAAACTTCAAAACAGGCTATTAAAGTTTTAAAAGTTGGCAAACGTTTTTAATTTTTGGCTAAGGACAAGTTAAAGGTCCGGCTATATATATATATATACACAGAAAGAAATAAAAGTTGAAAACACACATTATTTTTGAATTACAAAGCTGAAAACCTTTCAAAAACAATTTTTTTATTGTCCTAAACACTTACCATCTATTACTTTTTACTACTCACAAAAATATTCTATCTTTGACAAAATTTTTTAGGAAAAGAAAGTACTATAGAGAACTTATATCTTACGAGCAGTGTAAGCTCGCAAGGATAATCAACAAAGGTGGCTGAGCTGTTGTATTCTAGGGGCAATGTGCATAAACTATTTGTCTAACTACATTGGATATACCGTAGATGACACGATTTTTCTCAAGACAATGACTTGGTCCACGCCTCATCTCTGCCACCTCTTTTTTGGTAATATCAAATTGTGTAATCTCCAAGGAAAATTCAGGTATTATCTCTCCTTTATTTCCAACACACAGCAAAGAACAATTTGAGAAGAAAGAGAGAAAAAATTTGAGAAGAAAAAGAAAAAAAATTTGAGAAGAAGAGAGAAGAGGAAAAATGAGATAGCGAAGGAAGATTGAGAGACACAGAGGGGTGGAGAACGAAAAAAAGAGGAAAGAAAAGAAAATATTAAAATATTATAACTAGTGTGAATGCAACATAAATTATTATTTTTTTTTAACCTTTGAGCTACATGGCTGTGCACTGTAGTTGAGAAGCCAAACTTTTTAGTTTTGGCTTCACCAATGCAATCTCAATTTTGTAGTTGATGGTGCTAAAAATAGCAATATTACTTTTTAGCATCACCAATAATAATGCTCTTACAAGCTTTTCATATGTAACAACTAAACTTATGGACGGTGATAGTCATTCTATTACAATGTCTTTTACTCCCAGTAATAAAGATTACTATTTCTAATATAATCTACATTTAACATATCAAAGGTACCCTTAGAAATTATAAAACTCTAGAGACCATATTGGGGGGTTTAAAGTATCATGATTAAAAGTAAGTATGAAGTTTAATTTGTTACAAAGATTAAATAACAGTTTTTTTTTTCTTTTTTTCTCTTTCTATTTTTATTAGCACCAATCACATTTATATTGTTAGAGTTATTGAAGAACTATTATTGATTTCAATTTTTTAAGGCTCTGCTTGGGAGTTTATAAGGGAATGGAATGGAATGGAATGAGATGATCATAAGAGAATGGAATGGAATAGAATGTATTTAAGAAAGGAAATGAATGGAAAAGAATGGAATGTAATGGAATTAAGTAACCTTGATTGGATGTTTTAAAATAAAGGAATGAAAATGAATAGAATGTAAGTAATCCTGTTTGGGAGTAACATGGAAGGAATGGAATGAAATCATTTTATAACAATATTACTATTAGACCCCTATTTTAAAATAAAAGAGTTGAATATATAGGGGTATTTTGGGAGTTTTAGTAAAAATATCTTTAAATCTAATTCCATTCCCTCCCATTCCTCCTAATTTCGGGGGAATAAAAATTTGAGGTTTTAAGGGAATAGAGAGAAATGAGTATTCCCTCCTACCTATTCCATTCTCTCCCACTTAAACGCTCTCAAACAAGGGAATGAACTTTTCATTCTCTCCATTAAAACTCTCAAACAAGAGAAGGGAAGAATATTTTAAAATTATTCTTTTTATTCCTTTTTATTCCATTTCATTCCCTCCTCCAAAGCGGAGCCTAAGTGTGGAACAATTTGGAGAAACTGTGGAAATGTCACATAAATAGAAAACATACATATATGATGGATCAAGTTATTAGGATTGAACCACACATAATAAACCTATCATAAGATGCTACTAATCCAAAAGGCCATTAACAATAGAAAACCTATATTGAAGATGTTGCTAACTCAATTTTTTTAGAATTTATCCACGTCATATACCATGGATTTGGTGTCAAATCCGACATTAATCTAAGTTAGAGAATTAATAATAGTGAATTTACTATTGATCATGGCCATTTCAAACGTGAAAGGATCAAGAAGATGTTCCATCATTAGATCTCAGATTAATTCAATCTAAACAGTGAATTCCATAGTTGGATTTTTTTTTTTTTGGGGAAATTTTTGGTCTGGTACTTTTTGGATCAATGATATCTCACATGGGGTTTATCGAAAAAATGATATCTCACGTGGGTCCAACTCTTGGGAGTGTATATATTTATAAAAGATTTTACAATTTTTTTTTTTTAAAGAAAGTTTCAACCATTTCTGATGACAGTTATTTATCATTATACCAAGAGAAAATTATAACTTTACATTATTTTATTAACAATGTAAACTTATACACAAAATATGTACAATATTGTACATTTTTTTGCCCCAAGAGGGGCGGCCTGGTGGTTGGGATCTGTGAATCAGATTTGTGGCCTCTAGTTCAAGCCCAGGCACCTGAGGAGGAATTTTGGTATCTCTGCTGAGGAATCCCTGATTACCAGCTCTCTCGAGGTGTTAGGGTGAGATTTGTGGCTACCCCAGACCACAGTAGTTATGGCTCAATCCAACATTCCCTAGTGGAGGGTGTCTCTATGGTCACGCCTAGAAGGGTGAGTCACAATGGTCAGCCCTGCCCCCCTTTTGGTTCATCAATATATATATATATATATTGTACATTTTTTTGCAAATATGTACAACATTATATATATTAATTTTGCGCGTTTACAATGGTAAAGAAAAATCCTTAGTTTACCTTGTACAAGCAATGTCAACCTATACAGTAGACACACAAAATATGTACAATAAAGTTGTCAATTTTTTTAGGTTTTGCTTATGTTTAAAAATGAAGTTGTCCTTTTTTGGGTTAACTTGTCCTTTTTTAGGTTTTGCTTACACACTAAAAATAAAGTTGACCATATTTCATTTTTAAGAATCTACAATGATAAGCTTCTCAAAAAAAAAGAAAAAAAAAAAGAATCTACAATGATAAAGTGATTGTGGAGCCTATGGAGGTGGCTAAGTTACAGCCTCCTCATACTCAATGAGGCTAAAGTTTTCCCAAATATATATATATATATATATTAGGTAAATTTCTTTTCACTGTATTTGCAATTCTTGTATTTTAAACACTTACAAGTCTTGCCGAAGAGAAAGAGGTGTTTGTTTTGGTACAAAGGAATGCCTATATTTTTTTTTTGAACAAGAATGCCTATATTTTCTCTTTCCCATTGTATGTGTTAATATTTTCTAATAAAGTCTACTATTGATTCCCTAAAAAAAAAAAAAAAAAAATGAATCTATGAGATTACAAGTCTACAATGCTAATAGATGGCAACCTTTAGCCATTGGCTGCTATAATGGAGCAGGTTTTAATGGTTGAAATTTACAAAATTAGTACATTTTTTTCTTCCTCTCGTTCCAATAACTTTAGAGTCATATCAAATTTTACAAAATATTTCACAATTGTCGAGTTGGAAAGTTGTAAATGTTAGTAGGCTATTAGTGGTAAGCCTAGACCAGAATTAATAAAAATCTATCAATTTAATTACTATGAGTGGGTTCTAGTTAATTCAATCAGTAAAATCTCTTATTATCGAACAAAAGATCTAGGATTCAAATTCCCGTCTACACCAAAAACCAATTAAGATTTTAGCCTAATGATAAAAACCAATCATCATGAAGGGGAAATTATTGTGTATTTCCAGAGTATTATAAATGCATACTCCTTCCTCTTACATGAATGGTGAGTCTCACTAATTAAATTCATAGTGGAACCCACCATTTATGTGAGAAGGAGGAGTACATATTTATGGTACTCCGGAAGTACCTAATAATTTTTCATCATGAAGTGGACATCATAAGTTGAATTTCTAAAAAAGTATTATGAAAAATCCTTCCTCCCCCTATATTTTTTTGTAAAATAATATTAAATTTAGATATAAATTAATGCCCCCTAGATTTTTACTAAAAACATGTAATACATTTATATAAATGAATACACATCATTTTTGTTTCCTCTAATTACTCTTATATCATAACTCGTTAATTCAAAGTGTATTTAATGTATTTCAAAAAAAAAAAAAAAAGTATACAAATTTTTAATGCATTGTTTTTTTTCCTCTAATTACTCTTATGCCGTAATAGCTCATTGAATCAAAGAATATTTAGGAGATATCTCATAGATATATAAGTTTTCATTTTTTTAATTTTTTAGGAGACATCTCATAAATATGTAGGAGATATTTCCTGAATTTTTTTATTTAGAAAATTAGAGATATGTAAATTATTTTTTTTTCCCTTTTAGAAGAAACGATAAATGTGGATTTTATGGTTAGGATCGAGTTAAAAAATCCTTTTGGTTTTTTTTATTATTTTTATTTTTATATTTAGCTTGTTCCCTCAAGAAATTTTCTGGCTTTACCTTTGATAGCACATGTCAATGTTGTGGTAATAGTCATTCTTATTGGCATTTTTTTAGAGTTACCACTAATAATATTTTATTTATTCATTAGAATGCGAGAAACTATAAATATATATATATATATATATATATATAAATGTGAGAGTAGTCAAATAATGATGCCCTGGGTGGTAATAATCGAAGGTTTTTAGAAGTTCTAAAGGTAATGTTATAATAACTCTACAGAATCTTAACCCATCTCCATTTGTATTTGAAAAAAAAAAAAAAAGCAACAACCAATGAGCATTGGTTTGTTCATGTATTTGTGCAATAGATTTTGTACACACTGTCCCATGATGCTCATGATGCCATTGCCGTGTACTCTTCAAATCAATAAAAAGACAGAAAAGCAAAGAGAAATTATAACTAATTCTATCTCTCTCTCTAAAGTCAAAAGTCCCAGAATCTAGTTCTGGCTTTGAACTTTGAAGACGTAAACTTGCATCGTTATTTGTCTCCTCTGAAGCTAACCGGCGGTTCTTGCGCTCTGGCATTTGCTTAACATGTTTCATCTTCATCATTTGATTCATTTCACCTATAGTCCTTCCTGTTCCAACAACCTCTGTACTTTTCCACACTTTGTCTTAATTCTTTGAACTTTTAGTGTTGGATATTACTCTGTTTTTGTATGTTTTTTTTTTTTTTTTTTTTGTTTACACTTTGTTTTGTGTGTTTTTTTTTTTTTTTTTTTTTTTTTATAATGTTTCAGGACAGAAAGTGTTGTGTTTTGATGTTTTTGTCGTTTTGGAGGGAAAATAATTCTGGGTTTTGAGTGAAGCCATGAGAATGTTGCTGCAGAGGAATTTCTTGGTTGTCGTGTTATGGATTATAGGAGTTGTTGGAGCTAATCTGTACACTGTGGATTGTCTCCCACATCGAATTCTTTTGGATACAGATGTTGATACTGATGATTTCTTTGCCCTCTTGTACCTCTTGAAGCAAAACAGATCAGAGTTTGAGGTGGAAGTAAGTTAGTTCATCATGAATCTTTTGTTATTTACAGTACAACATGTTGCTGATATTTTTTATTCATTTTCTTATGCTGACTTGGACGACGACTGAGTGGTGTTTGTCAGTTTTCCAAAAAAGTTAGAAACGATTTGCAAGTTCAATTTTTTTGCATTTTAATTGGTAGCAAACTGTTGAATTTTCAAGAAACTTTCATGAGTAAATTTTGCCTCAGCAATTGAAGACTTAAAATTTTTGTGTTATATGATGGGTTTGTTGGAAGATGTGGTTCATGCTTCTTTTACTCCTTAATGAATGATGTTCGAGTCTAATAATTTACATAAATGGTTTGATTTGCCATGTTATTGAAGCATATCTAGGATTCAGCGCATGTGAATTTAGGATTTTATTCTCTAGCTAAAGTCAGATCAGATAACTAATAACTAATAACTAATAAGTTACTATTGGATATAGATACTGTTACTTCCATTATTCATTTTTGTTCCATTCATCATCTACTAACATAATGTACCTTTATCTGCAGTGGTTTTTAATTGTATAATTTACCAACTTATCCACTTCAAGTTTTAAATGCACCAACTACGTTTATTATTACAGAGAGAAATAGTGAATCCTGTATTTTATTACTGCAGGCAGTCACTATCAATGTAAATGCATGGACTGATGCTGGACATGCTGTGAATCAAATTTATGACATTCTTTACATGATGGGCCGTGATGACATTGCTGTTGGAGTTGGGGGTGATGGTGGTATACTAGAAGATGGTACAATACTGCCAAATGTTGGAGGCTATCTTCCTATTATTGAACAGGTGTGAATTTTATGTATAATTCACCAGAAAGATCATATGCGTGTAACTTGACATCCTAAAATACATCTTTTATAAGTCATCTGAAAGTATCCGTGTACTATATTGCGTGAATGGTTCTAATTCTGAGTTTAAAGGCTCTAATTCTGATTGGTTATCTTAAAGTCCATGATGAATCCGCAATGTAATAATTTACTTATTAAGTGTTTGGTCTAACTGTGAGTTTAATATATCAGGGGAATACAACTGTAGGATATTGTAGATATAGACAAGCTATTCCCGTTGGTCAAGGAGGGCGATTAGATATTGATTCCAACTTTGGAATCCGAAAAGCTTTCCTCCCGCAGGTACTGATTTGGAGAGTAATTTCAATATTAGATGAAATATTTGTTGCTTGTGCTTGTGTGGATCTGCATCCCTATAAATTATAGCATTTTGATGTACTTTCATAATGACACTCTCCTTGACTCCTCAGTTGACAATGGTCTACAGAAAATAAGGTATCACATTATCAATTGAAATGCTCAAATCATTGACTGATTTTCATAGCTGCTGGAACTGATAGGCGGGCTTAGTATTGTCCCAGCAATCTTATTCTAATAATACACTTGAAACATGTTGACTATTCCTTTGCATTTTGTGGATAAGGCTTTTCCTTGGCCGGGGAAGTTTGTCTCAGTTTCCTGCTTTACTTCTTATTGTTTATCCTTTTAACTTTACATTTGTAATGCAGAAGTTTCATTGAATGTTCTGTAAATGGTTATTCTCCTTCTGTGCCCTATTAGGATTCAAGACTCTTCTCCAACTTGTATTTTGTGCCTTTGCAATCAAGCTGTGTTTTTGGTTATTCTTATTTAGTTGAAACCATTTTATAAATTTACATGTAGAAGTCAGCTTGAGTTGGATACCTTGAGCATAAGATACTGAAACTTTATAATTAATGTTTCCGTGTATTCTAGCTTCCTCATTTTTTTAATAGAGTTTTTTTTATCCGCCTAAAAAAAGGTGCATGAGCATAATTAAAATTTGAAATGTCTATCCGCCTAAAAAAAGGTGCATGAGCATAATCAAAATTTGAAATGTCTAGGAAATGTTTTTTATAGATTGACATTGTGATTGATTATGAACAAGCTCAGTCCATGCTCCAAATCCTTGTATATTGCCAGATCAATTATGATATGGGAGTTGGAAGTGAGCAAACGAAATGGTTTGGGGGAGGAAGGGGCAAGGATATTTCTGTTAAACACAAACGAAAATTCCTAACATAAAGTACCAGTGAAACATGAAAGGAACATTATCGAAAAAAAGTGAAAAAAGAACTAACAAAAGGAATACTCCCATAAGTAGAAGTTCTGACTTGAAATCATGGTGACCAGAGTGGCAAAATAAGGTCCTGGAATAAGAAAGACACCTAAATAGGTTCCTATTGTGTTTGTCTCATTTTATTAGTAAATTTCAGTATGGTTACTAAACTCATATACTTGGAAATGGCAAGAGTTTTTGCTCTACTGATCTCTTTATTGCTAGGGAAAATCTCTGCCTTTGTAGAATTGATGCTGGATCACAGTTTGTTCATTTATTTAATGTGCTCACTGTACAATAATAATTTCTATTTTAGTTCGAAACATATATATATATATATATATATATATAAGATTTATTGTATTTTACATAAGGTAAAAGTAAATTTTTTTTTAGTCCCCATCATTATTATACAAATCATAATTTGAAGTCTTTTTCCTTGATTTTGGAATGGTTTTATGGTAGTAGCCAAGGACCCTAAACCATCTGTATGCTTTTTGTTTGCAAATATTGTATCTAAACCTCAATAACTGTTCTATCAATACACTAGAAAACTAGAGATTTGTTCATTTCTTGATTCTTGATGATCATATCATTTATATATCTGGTTCACATAATTTGTAATGCAATTAGGGGAGAAGGAAGTATACTCCTCTTTGGCAACCAACTGCACAGCAAGTGACGATTGACAAAATATCAGCAGGTCCCATAACTGTTTTTCTTATAGGAGCACATACAAATTTTGCCATTTTCCTTATGAATAATCCACATCTAAAGAAAAATGTTGAGCATATCTATGTCATGGGTGGTGGTGTGAGATCAAAGAATCCGACTGGTTGTTGCCCACAAAATGCAAGCTCATCTTGCACGCCTCAGCAATGCGGTGACCATGGTAATATGTTCACAGATTATACTAGTAACCCATATGCAGAATTCAATATATTTGGAGATCCTTTTGCTGCATACCAGGTAATGTAGTTTGTTCAACTTGCTATTAACCAACCATTTTTTTTTTTTAATTTTATTTTAAAAAATGGCATTACATCAACATAGTATAATCCTTTTATTGGTGTATCTCTGGAAGTTAAAGTGCCAGCATTTAACAATGTTTCCTTTTCTTTCAGGTTTTTCATTCTGGTATTCCCATCACCCTTGTTCCTTTGGATGCAACGAACACCATCCCCATCAGTGAGAATTTCTTTAACACATTTGAGAAGAATCATAATACGTATGAGGCACAATACTGCTACCAGTCACTGAAAATAGCTCGTGATACATGGTTTGATGACCAATTCTATACGGTAATTTCTTAAAGGTGCTTAATGTTGACTTTCAGTCAAATGTATGTTAATATGATCTTACTCTTTTCAAGACCTTTGACTACCAATTGTCTGTAATCGTTGCAGAGCTATTTTATGTGGGACTCCTTTTTATCTGGCGTGGCAACCTCAATCATGCGTAACTCACACAACCATAATGGGGAAAATGAATTTGCGGAAATGGAGTATATGAATATTACTGTAGTTACTTCAAACAAACCTTATGGGGTGTATGATGGCTCCAATCCATTCTTTGATGGCAATGAAGTTCCAAAATTCAATTTAAAGAAGGGTGGAGTACATAGTGGTCATGTTCAGACTAGACTTCGAGATCCTTTTTGCATCGTGAAGAATGGGAAAGGGAAATGCCAGGTAGTAGCTTTAGTTGCTTGCTTAGTCTTGTAACATTCCTTAGACAACCTTTTAGATGTTGCTACCAATTGGCCTCAATTTGTTTCCATCTTACCCTCCAATTCTTTTTTTTCTTTTCCTCCATAATTCTGCTTTGGTTGGGGGATACATATATACATGTATTGATACATGCATAAATACGTATAGTATTTACCACTTCAATTCAGGCTGAGCTGTAGTGTTCTTCAGTTGAGAATTAATAATATTGCTCAGACTTATATTTTGATTTGTTCAAATGTTCATGAGCTATCTATTGCAACAATTCTATAGGATGGTTATACAGCAGAGGTAACTGGTTCAGAAGCCGTTCAAGTGCTAGTTGCTACAAAAGCAAAGCCTAATCAGAACATTGACAGCACACTAGACAGAGAATTTTTTATAAGTTTCTTGGATGTAAGTTTATCAATGTTTCATTTTGTTCATAAATTCTTGAATGTTTTCCATTCAACTCTCTGATTTACACATGCTATACTTGAACACACAATATTTCCATGCACAATTCATTTCTAACTGTATCCTGAAGTACAATTAATGCACTCTTATGGTTGTCTTTCATCCTCACAATGACATATATATTGATGAACTTAGATCACACTTTCTTGCAGGCTCTAAACCGCCCTCAACATACTGGCAGATTCAATTTTACGACACAATTTCCTCATTACAAAGAAGTTCTTTACAAACCAAATTTTAGGTCTAAAAAACTTGGGAAACCTGTTGTTTTTGATATGGATATGAGTGCTGGAGATTTTCTAGCTCTGTTTTACCTCCTCAAAGTTCCTGTGGAAGTTATCAACCTTAAGGTAGAGTGGTCTTTTATTTTTCATGTTTCACTGGCTCCATGTTTTAGGTTCTCTTATGACGATTTCCTTTTGGTTGTTGCACCATTCTAACAATTTGTAATTCTGAGTGCTTTTACAAGTTGCTTTCTGCTTAAATATTACGACACATTGACTCATTCTTAACATATTGTGCAAAATAGGTGTGATCCAAATAAAAATGGCAACTATCTGGTTTTTAGAATTCAATTATATCAAAAGCAGAAGTTTTGACATGCATTATTTTTTTTCCTTTCATCCAGGCAGTAATAGTAAGCACAACCGGTTGGGCAAATGCTGCAACAATAGATATCATTTATGATTTACTTCATATGATGGGCCGTGATGACATTCTGGTTGGTCTTGGAGATGTTTTTGCAATGAACCAAACTGATCCAATCTCCTCAGCTGTTGGAGACTGCAGATATGTTAAGGCCATCCCACATGGGAGTGGTGGACTTATCGACTCAGACACTCTCTACGGTTTGGCACGAGAATTGCCACGAAGCCCCAGAAGGTACTTATGTTCCTATAACAACTGCATATGAAGGCTACTCTTTATATATGGTGCACTAATTTGTTATTTTTGAGATCTTTAGAGAACATATAATGTGAATCAAATTGTTTGCTTTATTTTAAAAATTATGACAGCTTGTTAAAATTATTTTATATTTTGTAGCCACTCTTATATGGTTACTTCCTTCTTCATCATGTATCATTAATATTTTGTTAATCCATTGCCCATTAACGCTAATATTCCATCATTGTATTTATAAGCATTTCATTGAGACCTTGAGTCAACATTAAGATATTCATAGCATATTTAGAGCTGACAAAAGGCCAAGACTTATTCTTGATGTACTTTATTAGCTAAAGAAGATGCAATTTAATTTGGGTGAATGCTGCTAGGGAGAAGTAAAGAACTCAATTTTATATCTCCTATGGAAAATGTTCTGAGCTAAAGGAAGCCTTATCATTTATTTGAGTTAGAATATACCCTTGATTGACTAGGAAACATTAGGTTAAACTTGGTTGATTGAGCTCGGATAATTAGAGCTGACTCATTGTACTGTTGAATAAGATAGCGAACTTTCTGAATTATGTCAAATAGAATCCTTCTATATCTTTTTGTCATAATTTTAATAAATAATGTTTTTCATTTTGAATAAGAAAACTTTTTCCTCCCATATACTTAACAGGAAGAAATCAGTTTTTTTTTTCTACTTCTATGTTTCTTGGAGGAGACTAATTGATATCCAGTATAAATTAAAGAGACAGACGATTAAGTCAATGCCTTCATCCAACAAAGCAATAGGAGCTATATAGACAATTTATTTTCACTGGTTATTAATATAGTAATCAACGTAAATTTTATATGTTTGTACATTGTCATGATACTATACTTGTTCAGTTTTTCCTCAACATCAGAATAACTTTGGCTCTATCGTCATGCACATTTTTATATCTTATCTCAGTTATAGTCATGTTGCTAGTGTTTTAATGTTGTCTATCTATCTGGGTGTTGAAAAGTCTGAGGGTGTGGCTGAATCTTGAGTTCTGTTACAGGTATACAGCACAGAGCTCTGTAAAGTATGGAGCTCCTCGGAACACTGATCATCCTGAACTCAGACAGCCTCTAGCATTGGAAGTTTGGGATTCTATAGTGGCAAATCTTGATCCAGGATCTAAGATTACCGTACTGACCAATGGACCCCTTACTAATCTAGCAAAGATTATTCTATCGGAAAAAAATGCTACCTCTTTTATCCAGGTAAGTGTACTTGTTAATCTCTCATGTAAATTCAATTTGAAAAGGAATCGAAAAGTGGATGGGCAATCCAGAGATTATGATCCTACCATTATGGTGGAAGTTAATCTTCTCTTAAGAGTAAAATAAAATTAGCACCCAAAATCATTGCAGAAATATAGAGAGATTTCTAGGTGAAGCATTCTTTTCTTTCCTCATGACACAAGCTATACTGCTAAACTGGAAGAAATGGCTCAGCATTTTCCTCGACATTATGTTAAAATAAATCAGGTATTGGATGATACACATATTTTTTATATTAATAGTATCCGATGATTTCAAATCTCATTGCAGGATGTGTATATAGTTGGAGGGCACGTCAGTCATGGTCACTGGGACAAAGGAAATGTGTTTACTGTTCACTCCAACAAATATGCAGAATTCAATATGTTTCTTGACCCTGTGGCTGCAAAGACAGTCTTTGATTCAAAGGTTAACATCACACTCATTCCACTTGGCGTCCAGCGTAGAGTTGGTTCATTACCAAGGATCTTAGAAAGGTTGCTAGAGACAAAAAGGACACCTGAAGCTAAGTTTGCGAGCCGATTACTGTCAAGGCTATACCACTTGCAAAAATTGCACTCTTTATATAAACATATGGTAAAATTTTTGATCTTTTAATTAAAGTTCTTACTGCCACTCCTTCCCTTTCCATGGTTTTCATACTAAGGATAGAAACATATTAGCTTTCATGCACATTCAATGATCTACATGGCATAGTCCTGGCCTCCCTACTGAGATATCCAATCCAATTTCAACATTATTTTAATAAAGGCCTTTAGATTGTATCATTGGGATGGTTTTTTTAGAGTGTAGCCCACTTAAAATGCTAATAGTTTTGTAGATGATGACAAATTGGATACATGGGAATGTTGGTTCTCCCTCAATTGAAGAATCTTGGATGTCCTACTAGTTATTTCCACCGTTTAGCTGCTAGACTAAATTTTATGTTGTTGCAGGATATATTTTCTGGGGAAATCCTTGGTGCAGTAGCACTTGCCAGTGATCTAAAGCCAACCGTGCAAGTAAAGCCTGTCAAAATCTTTGCTGAAGGGGTTGAATCCAAAGATGGACAAACTGTGATTGATAAAAAGTATGGAAAATTGGTGAAAATATTGGAGAATGTGGATCCAACAGCTTATTATGATCTATTTGCAAATAGGCTTGGTAACACGAAGCAGTCTGCAGTGATAGGAAGTTTTGATGAACAGAAAAGGCAGTGGAGTACACAGCCAAAATAACTTTGGCTTTAAGTCCATTGGTTAAAAATTCTCTGATAACAGGAATTGCTGGTATTCTTCACATAGAATGTATATAAGACAATGTTTCATGTTGAAGTGGTCACAAAATTCCACTCGAATTTGTTCTTTCTCTATGTTTTTGTTGTAGCAAATGTTCATTGTCTAATTATTTTTTTACCATCCTATCAAGTTAGCAATTGTACAATTAATTAACAATAAATTTAAATATGCTAGTTATGGATGCTGCATTTATAACATTTTCAGATTTGCAAATTCCTTTTCTTAGATTAGCTATTGTGCAAAAGTTATTTTAGTTTTCCTTGTAATCTCCTTTATTTTGTTCAAACTAAAAAACTCATGTTAAAATTTTCAATACATTTATATTGAGCCTCATGTTAAATTTTTTTAATGTGTTGATTTGTGGGGAAACCCAATCTACATTTTAAAATCCATTTCCATAAAACTAGGACATACATTTTATACTTAAACTAAAATTAGTTACGGTCACAATGTAAACATGTTTATTTTAATTAAAAAAAAAAGTCATTGATGATTGAACACATGCATAACACAAGTATTTTATATAAAGTGAATTTATAGGATTTTTTTTTTTAATTATAAAAATTATATTATTTTTAATAATTTGTGGTTTTTTTCTTCTTCTGTATAATGACATGTAATATAATTAAAGTTATTTTCCTAAATGTAAGACTGTAAAATAGATATGATAGTATGATGTTCACTTTATGATGGTTGCTTTTATCATTAAATTAAGACATTAATTAGTTTATAGTATAAGCAATAATTAAATTCCATGACCCGTGACTACCACTATTTCCATATGTAGTTCTCTCCATCCTCATTCCTCAACGAAGCCACCCCAAACCAACCATCCTCATTCCTTTGACTTGTATTGGAACGCACTCAAAAACTCTGCCTTTGCATTTCCAATCCCTCCTGATGCTTCATTTCAGGGTATGTTCAAATGGGTATTGCTGAAAAGGCCGTGGAAGTCTTTTTCTACTATTAAAGTTTTGACTACTGTAAGCCTGGTTTTTTCAATACTTACAACTCTGTTTTACATGTTATAGTTCAACAGCAGGTGTTGTTGTTATCTTTAGCTGTTTGTAATCACATGTTGAAGTTAAATTGTCCTCCCAATGTGGTCTTTTGCATTTTAATTGATGGGTTGTGTAAAGTGGCAGCTCTAAGGATGCACTCCAATTGTTTGATGAAATGACTCAAAGGGGATATTTGCCCAAATGATATAACTTATTATTTTGCTGGGTTGTGTAAAGTGGAAGAGGCCTGACGAGGCGCTTAGATTGCTGTGTAGTTGTTTCCTAGGAGATAAGTCCTTTACTTCTCCCTGGCAGCATTCACCCATATTAAATTGGGTCTTCTTTAGCTAATAAAGTAGCTCAAAGAATAAAGTCTTTGCCTTTCATTGACTCAAGGTCTCAATGAAATGCTTATATACAATGATGGAACATTAGCTTTAATGGGCAATGAGTTAACAAAATATTAATGATAGGAAAATGTTTGATTCCAAGCATTTTTGGGGCGTTGAGCTCCAACCACAAATAAAAAGATGACATGTGTCTTGTTGTGCGCAATGCACATATGATTCATTGGTTAGTTGTGTTAAATAAGTTATGTGTATTACATATGGTAAAGACTAATATTGTCATTGTCATATTAGTGATTGAAGTCCAAATAACTAAATATGTTTGTAGCCAAACTTTATCGTATAAAATAAAGAAGGAACTGTACAAAGTTGGCTACAAAAGATAAAATAATTTCTACCGTTATTGTACTTTTTAATAATTTAATTCACATTATATGTTTCTTAAAAAATCTAAAAACTAACAAATTGATGTATATAACAAATTGTTATATAACGTAATTACTTTCTGGGGCTAATTGAAAATTCTCGTGCCAAACCATGGAGAGTGTCTGACTCGGTAAGTCCACCACTACCATGTGGGATGGCATTAATGTATCTGCAGTCTCCAACAGCTGAGAAGATTGGATCAGATTAGTTCATTGCAAAAACATCTCCAAGACCAACCGGAATGTCATCATGGCCCATCATATGAAGTAATCGTTGCAGCATTTGCCCAACCGGTTGGGCTTACTATCATTGCCTGGATGAAAGAAAAGAGAAAATGCACGTCAAAATTCAAAACTGCTGCTATTGATATAATTGACTTTTAACAGCCAAAATAGCTTCCATTTTTTACATGGATCACATTCACACCTATTTTGTGCAATATATATGTTAAGAATGAGTCAATGTATCGTAGTAAAGCAACTTGTACAAAGACTCAGAATTACAAATTGATAGAATGGTGTGAAATCCAAAAGGCAATAGTCATAAAGAACCTAAAACATGGAGCCAGTGAAAGATAAAAAATAAAAGGCCACTCTACATTGAGGTTGATCACTTCCACAGGCACCTTAAGTAGGTAAGACACAGGTATAAAATCTCCAACACTCATAGTCATATCCATGTCAAAAACAACAGGTTTCCCAAATTGCTTACATCCAAAATCCGGTTTGTGAAGAACTTCTTTGTAATGAGGAAACTCTGTTGTAAAATTAAATCTGCCAGAATATTGAGGGCCGTTTAGATCCTGCAAAAAAATGTGATATTAATTCATCAATATATATGTCATTGTAAGGATGAAAGACAACCATAGTGAGTGCATAAGTGTACTTGGACAAGTGTACTTCAGGATACAGTTACACATGAATTGTGCATGGAAATCTTGTGCGTGTGTTCAAGAGTATCATGAGTAAAATATTAAAATCAGGGAGTTGAATGAAAAATATTCCAGAATTTATGAACAAAATGAAACACTTCATTAGAGAGGTTTTGGAAGATGATGAAATTCAACTCAAATATTGCAAGACTGAATGACTGAGGAATACTTGACCTCAACAGATTACTCTGCTTAAATAATTTTTTCTGATGATTTTATTCAAATAAACTACTGCTCCTTTTATACAAAAGATACCCCCTGCATTTTAGGAACAACCTATCCTAATAAAACTCAAAGACTAGCTCCACTAGCCGTTACAATCCAATCAAATGATTAACAGATTCCCTTATCCTACTAAGATGCAAATACATATGCAATGCAATTACTCCTAATATTATGCAACAACTAATGCTGTTCCTAAAATTATGCAGAACATCCAAATAATTTGCACTTCTTTAACATCGGTAACAGAAGCACCACTTCTTTTGCACGTAACACTGAAGAACAAGTATCAGACATCTTCACCAATGCTCTTCCAAGAGATAAAAGTTTCAGTTCCTTAGAGAAATGTTGAGGGAGGGAGGTTGCTGGTGGGTTTGCCAAGAACGTGCTTTGCTGAAACATTTAGTTGAGAGAGAAAAATATATAGTGTTTTGACGTGGCAAGAAGTAAGTAGTTGTTTCTTTCCTGTATTTTGAACTTGTGTCATTTATGGTCATTTACGTGCATGTAACTAGGTGTGTGCATGATGGACAAGTGTAAGGACTACCTTTTTTTGTTTGTATGTTTTTTGTAATACTTTGTTTTGTGTTGTATGTTTCAGGACCGAGAAGGAGCTGTGTTTAATGTTTTGTGGTATTGGAGGGAAAAGAATTCTGGGTTTTGAGTGAAACCATGAGAATGTTATGGCAGAGAAATTTCTGGGTTGTAGTGTTATGGATTATAGGAGTTGTTGTTATTGGAGCTTATCTGTACACTGTGGATGATCTCCCACATCGAATTCTTTTAGATACAGATGTTGACACTGACGATTTCTTTGCCCTCTTGTACCTCTTGAAGCAAAACAGATCACAGTTTGAGGTGGAAGTAAGTCAGTCCATCATTAAATTTTTAGCATTTTAATCGGTAGCAAACTGTTGAAAAATTTTCAAGAAACTTTCATAAGTATATCTTGCCACAGAAGTTGAAGATTCAGAATTTTGTGTTATATGATGTTTGTTGGAAGTTATGGTTCATGCTTCTTTTACTCCTTGATGAATGATGTGTGAATCAGATAATTCACATAATTTGGCCTGACTTGCCATGTTAAGCATCTCTAGGATTCAGTGCATGTGAATTTAGAATTTATTCTCAAGCTAAAGTCAGATTAGATAACTAATAAGTTGCTTTTGGTAATAGATAGACTGTTCCATTCATCATATACTTACATAATGTGCCTTTATCTGCTGTTGTTTTCAATGGTATATTTTACCAACTTATCTGCTTCAAGTTTTAAATGGACCAACTATATTTATTATTTCAGAGAGAGAAGTAGTGAATCCTGTATTATATTGCTGCAGGCAGTCACTATCAATGCAAATTCATGGACCGATGCTGGACATTCTGTGAATCAAATCTATGACATTCTTTACATGATGGGCCGTGATGACATTGCTGTTGGAGTTGGGGGTGATGGTGGGATACTAGAAGATGGTACAATACTGCCAAATGTTGGAGGCTATCTTCCTATTATTGATCAGGTGTGAATTTTATGTAATATTTACAAGAAAGATCATATACGTTTACCTTGACATCCTAAAATAAATCTTTAATGAGTCTGAAAGCATCCTTACACTATATTGAGTTTAAAATCCATAATTCTGGATGCTTAGCTTAAAAGCCATAATGAATCCACAATGTAATGGTTTAATTTTACCCATGTTCTTATGTGCATGGTCTAACCGTGAGCTTAATGTATTAGGGGATTACAACTTTAGGATATTGTAGATATAGACAAGCTATTCCTATTGGTCAAGGAGGGCGATTGGATATTGATTCCAATTATGGAATCCGAAAGGCTTTCCTCCCACAGGTATGAATTTGTACAGTAATTTCAATGTTGGATGAAATCTTTGTTGCTTGTGCTTGTTGTGGATCTGCATCCCTATAAATTACAGCATGTTGATCTACTTGCATAATGATACTCTCCATGGATTCTTTGCATCCTCAGTTGACAATGGTTTAGGAAAAAATAAGGTATCACATGAGCAATTGAAATGCTCAAATCATTGTCTGATTTTCCATAGCAACTAGATCTGATAGGCTTACTTGCGCATTCAGCAGTCTTATTTTAATAATTTACTTGAAACATGTTGGCTGATACTTTGCATTTTGCGGATACGGCTTTGCTTTGGCTGGGGAAGTTTGTCTCAGTATCCTGCTTTACTTCTTTATATTTATCCTTTTAACTTTGCATTTTTAAGTATAGAACTTTCATTGAATGTTCTGTAAATGGTTATTCTCCTTCTGTATGTCCTATTAGGATTCAGGACTCATGTTCAATTTGTATTTAGTTGAAACCATTTTATATGTAGAAGTCAGCTAGAGCTGGATACCTTGAGCATAAGATACAGTAAATGTTTCTAAATTATTTAAGCTTCCTCCTTTTTTTTTAATGGAGTTATTTTTATTCGCTTAAAAAAACGTAGATGATCAAAAAAATAAAAATGTCTAGCAAAAGTTATTTATAGATTGACATTGTGATTGATTGAGCAAGCTGAGTCCAAGCCCCAAATTCTTGTAGGTTGCCAGATTGATTATGATGTGGGAGTTGGAAGTGTGCAAATGAAATGGTCCGAGGAAGGAAGTGGCAAGGATATTTCTGTTAAACAGAAATGAAAAATCCTAACATAAAGTACCAATGAAACATGAAAAAGAACATTCTCCAAAAAGAAAAAAGAAAAAACAGACTGACCAAAGGATTACTCCCATAAGTTGAAATTCTGACTTGAAATCATGGTGACCAGAGTGGCAAAATAAGGTCATGGAATAATGTAGACACCTAAATAGGGCAAATCTCTGCCTTTGTAGAATTGATGTTATGGTTTGTTCATATAGTAAATGTACTTCCTCTACAATAATATTTACTATTTAAGTATGAAACAAAGAAGTAAATAGTTTTTAGTAAATAGTATTAAAAAAGTAAATAGTTTTTAGTCCCCTTACTTATATAAAAGAAGTAAATAGTTTTGAGTCCCCATCATTATTATACAAATCATAAGTTGTTGTTTTATTGCTTGATTTTGGAAAGGTGTTATAGTAGAGTTGCCAAGGACCCTAAACCATCTGTATGCTTTTTGTTTGCAAATATTGTATCTAAACCTCAATAACTGTTCTATTAATACACATGAGAAAACTAAAAATTTGTTAATTTCTTGATTCATGATGGTCATATCATTTATATTTCTGGCTCACATAGTTAGTCATGTAATCAGGGGAGAAGGAAGTATACTCCTCTTTGGCAACCAACGGCACAACAAGTGATGATTGACAAAATATCAGCAGGTCCCATAACTGTTTTTCTTATAGGAACACATACAAATTTTGCTATTTTCCTTATGAATAATCCACATCTAAAGAAAAATGTTGAGCATATCTATGTCATGGGTGGTGGTGTGAGATCAAAGAATCCGACTGGTTGTTGCCCACAAAATGCAAGCTCATCTTGCACGCCTCAGCAATGCGGTGACCATGGTAATATGTTCACAGATTATACTAGTAACCCATATGCAGAGTTCAATATATTTGGAGATCCTTTTGCTGCATACCAGGTAATGCAGTTTGTAAAACTTACTATTAACCAACCATTGTCCTTAGTATTCATTTAGTTGACAGAGTAACACAGCATACAGGTTTTCCTCTCTTTTTTTATTTTTATTTTTATTTTTTTTATTTATTTATTTTTAAATGGCATTACATCAATATAGTATATCTCTTTTTTTGGTGTATCTCTAGAAGGTAAAGTGCCAGCATTTGACAACGTTTCCTTTTCTTTCAGGTTTTTCATTCTGGTATTCCCATCACCCTTGTTCCTTTGGATGCAACAAACACCATCCCCATCAATAAGGATTTCTTTGACACATTTGAAAAGAATCAAAATACATATGAGGCACAATACTGCTTCCAGTCTCTGAAAATAGCTCGTGATACATGGTTTGATGACCAATTCTATAAGGTAATTTCTTAAAGTTGCTTAACTTTCAGTCAATGTATGTTGACATGATCTTGCTCTTTTCAAGACCCTTGACTACAAGTTATCTATATGATACATACAAAGTTACAAGACATATGATTTGCATCAATTTAATGGATCAAGTTATTGTAATACAATTTAACTTATTGCAGAGCTATTTTATGTGGGACTCTTTTTTATCTGGTATCGCAACTTCAATCATGGGTAACTCACACAACCATAATGGGGAAAATGAATTTGCTGAAATGGAGTATATGAATATAACTGTAGTTACTTCAAACAAACCTTATGGGGTGTATGATGGCTCCAATCCATTCTTTGATTGCCATGAGGTTCCAAAATTCAAGTTAAAGAAGGGTGGAGTACATAGTGGTCATGTTCAGACTGGACTTCGAGATCCATTTTGCATTGTTAAGAATGGGAAGGGAAAGTGCCTGGTAGTATCTCTTGCTTAGTCTTGTAACATTTCATAGAAACCTTTTTAGATGTTGCCACCAATTGGCCTCATTTTTGTTCCATCTTACCCACCAAAGCTATTGCTTCTCTTTTGCATAATTTTGCTTTGGTTGGGGGAATACAAATATACATACATTGATACATATATAAATACATATGTAACACTTAAATGCAGGCTGTGCTGTAGTGTTCTTCTATTGTTGAGAATTAATAATATCGCTCAGACTTATATTTTGTCTTTTTCAAATGTTCATGTGCTATCTATTGCAACAATTCAATAGGATGGCTATACAGCAGAGGTAACTGGCCCAGAAGCCGTTCATGTGCTAGTTGCTACGAAAGCAAAACCTAATGAGAACATTGCCAGCCCACTAGACACAGAATTTTTTATAAGTTTCTTGGATGTAAGTTTATCTATGTTTCATTTTGTTCATAAATTCTTGAATATTTTTCGTTCATCTCTGATTTAATATTTTACACATGATACTCTTGAACACAGACACACACACAAGATTTTCATGCACAATTCGTGTGTAACTGTATCCTGAAGTACACTTGTGCACTCATTATGGTTGTTTTTCATCCTTACAATGACATATATATTATCAATTTATATTACACTTTTTTTGCAGACTCTAAACCGCCCTCAACATTCTGGCAGATTTAATTTTACAACACAGTTTCCTCATTACAAAGAAGTTTTTCTCAAACCAGATTTTGGAAGTAAAAAATTTGGGAAACCTGTTGTTTTTGACATGGATATGAGTGCTGGAGATTTTCTAGCTCTGTTTTACCTGCTTAAGGTTCCTGTGGAAGTGATCAACCTCAAGGTAGAGTGGTCTTTTATTTTTCATCTTTCACTGACTCCATGTTTTAGGTTCTTTTATGACTATTAGCTTTTGGTTTCCACACCATTCTAACAATTTGTAATTCTGAGTGCTTTGTACAAGTTTCTTTCTGCTTAAATACTACGACACATTGACTCATTCTTAACATATTGCACAAAATGTGTGACTAAAAATGGAAACTATTTTGGTTGTTAAAATTCAATTATATCAATAGCAGCAGTTTTAATGTGCATTATCTTTTTTCTTTCATCCAGGCAATAATAGTAAGCCCAACCGGTTGGGCAGATGCAGCAACGATAGATATCATTTATGATTTGCTTCATATGATGGGCCGTGATGATATTTCAGTTGGTCTTGGAGATGTTTTTGCAATGAAGCAATCTGATCCAATCTTCTCAGCTGTTGGAGACTGCAAATACATTGAGGCCATCCCACATGGGAGTGGTGGACTTATCGACTCTGACACTCTCTATGGTTTGGCAAGAGAATTGCCACGAAGCCCCAGAAGGTACTTATGTTCCTATAACAACTGCATATGAAGGCTGCTCTTATATATGGTGCATTAATTTGTTAGTTTTTAGATCTTTAGGGACATATAATTTGAAATAAATTGTTTCCTTTATTTTAAAAAGTATGACAATCTGTAAAAATATTTTATCTTGTGTAGCCACTCTTGTACAGTTACTTCCTTCTGTACCATATATCATTAATATTTTGTTAACACTTTGCTCATTAACTCTAATGTTCCATTATTGTATTTATAAGCATTTTGTTGCACATTTAGAGTTGATAAAAGGCAAAGACTTATTATTGATGTGCTTTATTAGCTGAAGAAGATGCAATTTGTCATGGGTGAATACTGCTAGGATAAGTAAAGAATTTAATTTAATATCTCCTATGAAAAATCTTCTGTACTAAAGGAAGCCATGTAATCAATGAGAGCAAGAGTATACCCTTGATTGACTAGGAAAAATTCAGGTTAAACTTGGGTGAGTGAGCTCGAATATTTAGAGGTGACTCATTGTACTGTTGAGTAAGATAGCAAACTCTCTAAATTATGTCAAATGATTCCTTCCAGACCGGCTGAACAATGCCTGTCTTTATTTTTTGTTTTCCTTGACGGCTTGAGTCTTGACACTTTCATAATGTTTTATTGTTTTCCAGTTTTTGCTTCACAACATATATCTGTTATAGTGTCATTGGTCAATTTATTTTGTTTCAGTATTCATTTCACTTGCACAACCTTTTTGTCATCATTTTAATAAATATTTTTTTCATTTTGAATAAGGAAACATTTCCCTCCTATATCCTTAATAGGAAAAAATACATTTTTTTCTAGGTGTCTTTGAGGAAACAAATCGATATCTGGTATAAATTAAAGATGCAGACAATTAAGTCAATGTCTTCATGAGACAACGCATTAGGAGCTCTATATATAAAGCAATCCACAAGATTTATACGTTTGTGCATTGTCATGATCCTATACTTGTTCAGTTTTTTGTCAACATCAGAATAACTTTTGGCTCTATCATCTTGCACATGTTTATATCTTATCTCAGTCATAGTCGTGTTGTTAGTGTTTTCTTGCTGTTGTCTATATATTTGGGTGTGTAGAGTCTTGAGGGTGAGGCTGAATTCTAGAGTTCTGTACCAGGTATACAGCAGAGAACTCTGTAATGTATGGAGCTCCTCGAAACACTGATCACCCTGAACTCAGACAGCCTCTTGCATTGGAAGTTTGGGAGTCTGTTGTGGAAACACTTGATCCAGGATCTAAGATTACCATACTGACCAATGGACCCCTTACTAATCTTGCAAAGATAATTCTATCGGAGAAAAATACTACCTCTTTTATCCAGGTAACTTTACTTGTTAATCTGTTAGGTAAATTAAATTTGAGAAGGAATTGAAAGTGGATGGGCAATCTAAGATTATGATCCAACTATTATGATGGATGTTAATCTTCTCTTAAGAGTTAAGTAAAATTACCACCCAAAATCTTTGCAGAAATATATATAGAGATGTCTAGGAAAAGCATGCTGTTCTTTTCTCCTTACACAAAGTGCTGTATTGCCAAGCTGGAAGAAATAGCTCAACATTTGCCTTGACATTATGTTAAAATAAATGAGGTATTGGATAAAACACATATTTATGATATTAACATTATCCTATGATTTTAAATCTCGTTGCAGGATGTGTATATAGTTGGAGGGCACATCAGTCATGGTCACTGGGACAAAGGAAATGTCTTTACTGTTCGCTCCAACAAATATGCAGAATTCAATATGTTTCTTGACCCTATGGCTGCAAAGACAGTCTTTGATTCAAAGCTTAACATCACACTTATTCCACTTGGCATCCAGCGTAGAGTCAGTTCATTACCAAGGATCTTAGCAAGGTTGCAGGAGGCAAAGAGGACACCTGAAGCTAAGTTTGCCAGCCGATTACTGTCAAGGCTACACCACTTGCAACAATTGCACCATTTATATAATCATATGGTAAAAATTTGAGGATGATGATTATCACATACCAGCTATTGCACATTCACTGTACACACTCACGTTGGCTGGAATCGTGTTTTGAAAACATAATTTCACTGGAAGTGTGTACGGGAGTGAGCAATAAGGAGTGTGTAACAAGATTTAGCCAAAATTTTAATCTTTTAATTGAAAGCACTTACTGCCCGGCCCCTCCCCTTTCCATGATTTTCATATTAGCTTTCATGATTTTTGGTTGCAGGATATATTCTCTGGGGAAATCCTTGGTGCAGTTGCACTTGCTGGCGATTTGAAGCCAACTGTGCAAGTAAAGCCCGTCAAAATCTATGCTGAAGGGATTGAATCTAAAGATGGACAAACTGTTATTGATGAAAAAGATGGTAAATTGGTCAAAATATTGGAAAATGTGAAACCTACAGCTTATTATGATCTATTTGCAAATAGGCTTGGCGATGTGAAGCAGTCTGCACTAATAGGAAGTTTTGATGAACAGAAAAGGCTGTGGAGTACACCGCCAAAACAACTTTGGCTTTAAGTCAATTGGTTAAAAATTCTGTGACAACAGGATTTGATTTTTTGCTATTGCATTTGTGTATCCATGAATATGTTAATTGGCTAAGCATATTAAAAATTGGACTTAAATTAGTAATTAACTTGAAATTGATATAAGCCGTAATTTGGGGTCTAAACTTGTTATTTTCTTGAGAGCCACGAGACCAGCTACAATATTTCCATGTCTATGCACAACTAATCTATAAAATAAGAAAGAAGATCAATAAATTCATACAGAAACACAGAGAAGATAGCAATATAGGAGTACAAGAAAAACAAAGCGAATTTAGTTAGAAGGAGAAAGCAAATCACAAACCATATTGACACAAAGAGTGATGAAACCCTTCCCATGCATGATGCATTGACTTAATTTTGAGTGTTCTTTTTTGTCATTATTAGCTTTAGATAAATTCTATGAAGGCAACAAAATCCTACTATTAATATATAGCTAGATATATATCATGAGCATGCGCTGCTGGCTGTATTAACAGCCAATATATACTTCCATTTTTTCAGGCTTTTGTCAAATTACAATTTACTTACTTGTAGTTTGGTCAAAATTTAAATTGCCTACTTGTAGTTTAAAAGTTGGTACTTTGCCCACCTGATGTTCACTTTGTTAGGCTTCCGTACCTCACTCCATTAGGCTTCTGTAATCCACCCCTGTATTTTCACCATTAAAAACACAACAGGCATAACAAAAACATAAAAATCAAGATCTAAAAGCATTTTTTTTTTTTTAAATTGTGAACATTCTTCCTCTTCATAAGAACATTCTAAAGCCTATCAATCCAAACAAAATCGTCAAGGGGAAAGAAAACATTAAGAAAGAAAATTGTGGTGTATATGATTTGGTTTTAATTTTTGGTTGCAGTGGCCGTGGGTTTATGTTCAAAATTTATGGGTTTAATTTTTGGTTTATATTCAAGATTTCTGGGTTTAGTTTTTGTTTTGGGTTTATGTTCAAAAATTCTGGAAACATAAATAGTAAATACAATCTTATGCAATAGCAGTAATACTGCGTAAATAAAATTCCCAACTATTTCAAGGTCTAGAAATGGAAGATTTTTGGATAAGAATTAGAGAATAAGTACGTGGCTTGGGGGCATATGACCGTTTGATACAATTAAGGGGAAATTTTCCTTCTTCTTCTTTATTTATTTATTTATATATTTTTTTAATATTTTAATATTTTAAATAAACTAGCAATAGACCCACGCGATGCGTGAGAATATAAATATTATGTAATGAGGTGTAATATATATAAAAAATAACCATTACTTCAAATATTGTCTATTTTATATATAAAAAAAAAAGATTTCTACAAGTATTTTAAATTTTTTTTTTTCTCTACAGATATATCTTTTTATTATTATTATTTTTTTATGTTTGATAGATATGTTTTTTAAGGTGAACCATATTCTTCTAACTTCTATTGTATTGTATTATATTTGCTTAATATACAACTAAACTTTATAAGTTTCAAATTTATTATTCAAATTTCTTACATCTTAAGGAATAAAAAAATTATCATAATAATCAAAACTCATTACAAAATTACAGTGCTATCTTAACCAAAATTAAAATGAAACTAAAGGAATAAACAATAGGCTTTATAATAATTTATTATTCAAACAATTGGTAGGCATATTCAAATTTACTTTTCCAAAAAAACTAAGTATTAACCCAAACTAAAATTTAACCAAAGTTATAAAAGGGAAAGGGAAGACTTTCTGATAGGATATTAAAAAGAAAAAAGAAAAAAGAAAAAAGAAAAAAAAAACACAACACCAAAACACATATTAAAAAAAAAAAAAAAAACCATCAACCTTAGTTAGAGTTATAAGAAAGAATAAAAATTCACCGAGAGAGAGAGAGAGAGAGTACTCATAGTTTTGTATAAGAAAAATATGGATTGAATGGGAAAATGATGTTAAATTTATACAAAATAAAATGGGTAGAAGAAGAGTCAAAATATAAAAAAGACGAAGAAAGTATAACGGTAAAGTAGTAGAAAGATAAAGAGGCAAAAAAGAAAGAGAAATGTAGGAAAAAGTGTATATGAACTAATAGGGAGAAGAATAGTTTTTTTTTTTTTTTTTTTTTTTGAAAATAGGGGGAAGAAAAGTTTAAATAGAGAAAAGAAAATATAAAAAATAAATGAATGGCGTCGCTGTTGATGTGGCTCAACAGGAGTATAGCAACAATAAATGTTACGCTTCTCGCATACCCGCGGATAATTTTTTTAGGATGGTTTCATTAAATATTTTATTAATACTATAATTTTAGTTGTGGGGGCATTTTTTGCTTCAAGGCCAAGGGCTAGACCAATTGGAGCCTAGGCAATTTTGTTCTTGTCCCATATTGGGAAGAAATCTTCCCTCAATCTACCTTACAAGGCATGAACCAAAGGAGTTAGAGTACCACTAGTTTGGTTTACTTTGAAGCAAAAAAATGCCCCCACAATAATAATAACTTAAAACACTAAACTAAATCGTATCAACTTAAATTAGAGTTCTTAAAAACACAAAAATTTATCAACCAAAAGCGAAGATGTAATAAAAAATAAAAATCCACCAAAACATTATGTGTGTGAGAGAGAGAGAACATTTTTGTGAGAGAAATCTATGAAAAGAATGGAAAAGAGTGACAAATTTATAGTAAGAGGGAAAAGATAAGAAGAGACAAATAAAGATAAAGGGAAAGATATATGGTAATATTAAAGTAGAAGGCAGTAAGGAGATGAAAAAGTAAGAGAAGAAGAAAGGTTAAAGAAAGTGTAAACATTTAAAAAATTAGTGAATGTAAAAAAAAAAAAAATTATAGGAAAATTGAAAATAAAAAAGAAATATATATAGATGTTACTTAAAACCGATAAAGATGAATATGTAAAGTCAATAATCTATTTATATATATATATATATATATTTTTTTTTTTTTTTTGTAAAAAAAAAAAGAATAAATAATAAATAATAATTATGTGGCGAATAACGTGACGATGAGATTACGCAATAAGAGCTTAGCAGTAATAAATGTCATGCTTAAGTTTTTAGTAATATATATATATAGATAGATAGATAGATAATATATATATATATATATATATCTATCTTATAGAGGCATTGTCGTAATGCAAAAATTCAAAAGCTTAGGAACGAATTCCAATTACATAGTACAATATGATAATATCAATCTGAAAAAACAAACAACTGATAGATGATAGATCACAAAAAATTCACTGGTCCTTCCTATATTAAAAAAAAAAAAAAATGAGAAATGTGGAGAACAGTCTCGTCGTCCATTTCGACAAAGACATATTTCCTAAAGTTTTGTTTGATAGCCATCCCATGTTCCCCACACGGCCTTCTACATTTATGAAGAAATTGACATTCGATTATTTTTGGTTTACGTTCAAGATTTCTGGGTTTAGTTTTTGGTTTGGGTTTATGGGTTTCAACCAAAAATTAAACCCATTAATTTTGAACATAAACCTACAGTCATTGCAACCAAAAATTAAAACTAAATCAAACACACCATAAATTTCTTTTGCAGTTTTTTCTGTGTCCTTGACAGTTTTGTTTGGATTGATAGGCTTGAAATTTGAAAATATTTCTATGAAGAGGAAGAATGTTCTTAAGCGAAAGTTTCACAATTTTAAGAAATATGCATAATGCTTTTAGATCTTGATTTTTATGTTTTTGTTATGTTTTTTGTGGTTTTAACGATGAAAGTACATAGGTGGGTTATGGAAGCCTAATGGAGTGAAAGGTAGGCAAAGGGCTAACTTTTAAATCATAGGTAGTCAATTTAAATTTTAGCTAAATTACAGGTGGATAAGTTGTAATTTGCCATAAAAGTTAACGACAGCAAGTATTATCCTTAAAAGATAGGTGAACTTAGATTGTAGAGAGCCCATGTTTCTTTGAACACACACTATCAAATGATGTATATTTTTTTTGTTTGAATTAATAAAATCTCAGTCTTCCTATAAAAAAAATGTAAGATTTAGTGTGCGTTTAGCATGAATTATTTTTGCTAACTTATTTTACTATTTCAACTAACTTCTACCTTTATCTACAGTACTTTTAGCAAAATAAGCAGATTCCAAACAGACACTTATGTAGTAAAACTTGTAGTATCTCTAACATCACTCTTGATAAAAAGTTAGAAAATAAGATAAATATTAACCATTTTATATTCTCTCTCACTAATAAAATAAAATAAAATAAAATAAAAATTCTCTCTCTCAAATATCAATAAAGCTAAGATTTTTTTTTTTTTTTTTAATTTTTTATTTTATGTAGGGCAAGACTTGCATTGGATGCAAGCAACACTCTTTTAGGTAAGCAAATAAAGACAGAATTTAGTAGTGACTATTAGCCTTTGAAGACAGAAAATTGAACTGCTTAGGTGTCTTTTGATGTGAAAGGATTTTCTTCATTTACTTTTAAAATGGAGAGTATATGATGACACAACATTTAAGTTACAATAGAGTCAGGAATTGGGTGTTGATATATCTTTAAAAATTTAAAATCAGTTACCTATTTGCCACATCATTTATTATTGAAAACTAAATCTTAACAATAAAATGAAGTCTTGCTAGACTGCTAGTGGCAGTTATTATGCAGTTGTGTTATGACTCATGTTCCAGGCATTTTCACCTGATTCATTGGATTAAGATCCTTCAGAGTTTTAGGGTAACTCTATCTCATAAAGTTCTTAAAATTCCAACCATTTTTACTAAATGAGTGATTTAATAAATCCATAGAAACCTAGTCTTGTTTCATTCTATATATGGTAGAGTTACTATATGAACTTTAGACAATCTTGGTCCATTATTCAACCTAGTCCTTCTTGTGCTAACTTCTCATTCTGTGATATATGAACACCTCTAATGTACAGCTTGTGTTGGATATTATTTGTTGTATGTTTTTGTTAAACTTTGCTTTTAATGTTTGATGCTGATATTTTTGTCGTTTGCAGGGAAGAGAATTCTGGGGTTTGATTAGAAAGCATGAGAATGTTGCTGCAAGGGAAATTCTGGGTTGTATTACTAATAATTATAGGAGTTGTTGGAGCTAATCTCTGTTACTTTTTATTTTATTCTTCTGCTGGAGCTAATCTGTACAGTATTGAGGGTCTCCCGTATCGAATTCTTTTGGATACAGATGTTGATACTGATGATTTGCTTGGTCTCTTGTACCTCTTGAAGCTAAACAGATCAGAGTTTAACGTGGAAGTAAGTTCGGATGAAACTCAAACTATTTCAACGTTAAATTTCTTCCCTTTTAAGCTAGTTTGTTTAGGCAAATTTTATTTTTTGGAAAAATGTTTCCCACTTCCCCCATATATATCTGGTGCAATGGAAAATGTTTTCCACTTTTGAAATATCGTCTACTGTTCCTTGCGTCCTCATCCTCTTTCATTCATTTCTGCTTCCAAAACCACCACCATTACTGCCATAAACGTTGTCACAGCTTGAAGTTCATGCCAGCTTGATCGAATTGCAAACGAAGGTGGAAACTCAAGGTTTGAGTTTCTGATCCTAAGTGCCTATTGACACCTATGGTTCAGCCTTGATATATGACAATTTAGAGCTCAGTTAGTTACAAATTAGTTATTTCGAGATAGACTAGCTTGAGTTAGTTAGGGTATAAACACATATGTAAATCCTTATGATCACTTGTTGTACTAGGCTAATCATCCTTAAATATATGCTTTTAACTCTTATTTCAATAATCTTGAATGAAATTTAGTCAAGTTGTTGCGTTTTGTGTGTGTTCCTCTCTTGTCTTTTCTTTCTCTTGAAGGTAGATAGATATTCCTTGAAAGCAATATCATAATAGAGAACATGACTCTCTCCAAGAAGTCACAAGCATTTCCATCATCCATCAATATTCCTAGTGATATTTCCTCATCAGTAACCATTTTAAACCTTACATAATTGAAATTCCATACCTTTAGACACATAAATACAACAACAAAATCATCAAGAACAGAGTTTCGTCATCAAAGAACACTAACCCTAAATGTGTTCCTTATAATCATGACCACTATCTCTGCTGACAATCACCTACAGTGTCACCACCATCACTATATTGCACCAATGTCACACCATCTGCACTATTGCCGTTACCACACCACTGTTTCTGCCACCATCACCACCTTTACCATTACCGCACCTACTTTATATCTTAAACACTTTTCGTGAGTCAAAAACAGTGGAAAATGTTTTTGTTTTTTGTGAGAAAAGAAGCAATAATAAAAACAAAGCACAACATATATATTTTCCTTTTATTCTCTTTTTACAAATTCAGTAAGTACTTCAAATAAATTAACCAAACACAATAATCTACATTAACGGAAAAATCAACTACAATTTGAAAAATATTGTGTGTTGGCCCCTATGTGTTCTAATCTATCTGATGCAAATTGAAAAGATTCTATTGAGACCCCAATCAATTTATTTATTGAAATAAACAAATTAATTCAACAAGTTTATTTTTAGTTCCACATAATAGCAAATTTATCAACCATAGTAAAGTAACAAATCTAAACAATAATAATAAAATAGTAAAAGACACAAATTTAGTAACAAAGTGGAAACCAATGAAGAAACTCTTTAATAGTAAAATGGTAAAGCCATTGGGGACCCAGTCCCATACAAAATTCTATCCAAGAAAAACAATTACAAATAATCATCTTACAAAACCTTTGTATGACTAGCCACATTATTGCAACATCTGCAAATGCCCCACTTACCTTCTTTATTGTAACAGAGCTAGAACCCTAAGCGAATTTCTTCCATGAGCTGTTCATCTCCATGAACCAAAACGTCTAGCACTCCAAGGAAAATCCTTGAAGATTTGCTGTAGATTTGATATGTTATGGCACTAGGATTTGCCAACAATCTCAATGATCTAAAACCTAACACAATATCAAAAACAAAATTTTGAAGTTTTTAATGGAAAAACCTCCAACAAGCAAAAAAATACCACGGGACTTTGTCCAATCAAAGCTTCCACTATGAAATAATAGGTATAGAACAATCATTTCCAAGACGAATACCAAATATTTTTAACGAATCTCACCCTCTGATTATGTTAGGTGCTCTGCCATGCCTATTTTCTTCTACAATCTAAAGTAGGCTTTCTAGAATCGACATCATCAGCCATATTTGTGATTGTAAAGTGTAAACACATTAAGTATGAGTTTACCACTACCAAAAAATCAAGCACACTCTAGAAGTTTGGGATCAATATCACCAGCCATATTTGCTCTGATGTCAGCTACAATTTATCCATTTCACATCCTAAAAGCACCTACTATATAGTGACTCTGGTATTAACTTGGTGCAGGCAGTCACTATCAGTGCAAATGGATGGTCTGATGCTGGTCATGCTGTGAATCAAATCTATGACATTCTTTACATGATGGACCGTGATGATATTGCGGTTGGAGTTGGAGGCAATGGTGGGATACTTGAAGATGGTACAATACTGCCAAATGTTGGAGGCTATCTTCCTCTTATTGAACAGGTGTGAACAAGTGTTCTGTAATAACTTTATATCTATAATTTACTAGAAAGGTCGTATGCATGTAAATTGACATACTAAACTACATCTTTTTTATAATTTTTAAAGCCTCAACTGTGAGTGTTTGGCTTAAAAAATCATAATGAATTCATAAATTAATGTGTTATTATGTGTATGGTTCTAACTGTGAGTTTAATGTATCAGGGATATACAACTGCAGGATATTGTAGATATAGACAAGCTAATCCTGCTGGTCGAGGAGGGCGGGTAGATCTTGATGCCAACTTTGGAATCCGAAAAGCTTTCCTGCCACAGGTATGAATTTGTACAGTAATTTCTATTTTGGATGAAATCTTTATTGCTTGTGCCTGTTGTGGATCTGCATTCCATAAATTGATGAAATAACAATATAAAAGCTTAAGCCAATAGTTTAGTCCCAATTATTTTATATTAACCACTCATTCATGTCATTAGTATTCAAAGTGGGATTTCACCACTTAGCAAAACACACCACTCATGCGTGAATATACCAACAGTGAAATTTTAGTCTTTGACCTTATGTTGAGCTTCTTGAAAAATGAAAATGCTGACTTTTTGTCTTATGTCAATATGGTTTCGTGTGAGTTTTCAATTTGACATGATTAATTTGTTCAAAGTAGAAACTTACCAAAGGATCACTCCCATAAGTTGAAGTTCTCAATTGAAATCATGGTGAACTGGTATAAGACAGACACCTAAAGATGTCTTTCCCATTGAGTTTGTCTTGTGTTTATTAGTAAATTGCGGTGCACAAAGCTTTTGTTTTTGCAATTTCAGGGAGAAGTGATTGTTAGACAGTTCTCAATATTTTTTAGAGACTAATTCTCAAACTCAAACTTGTAACCTGTTGCTTTTGGTGGAAGGCAATTGGCATTGCACCAAGGTCCAACCTCTTATTGGTAAATTTTGCTAGGGTTAGTAAATTCATTCTTACCAGGAAATGAAAATAATTTTAGCCATTCTGTTCTGTTTATTGCTAGGAAAAATCTTTGCTCTTCTGAAATTGATGCTGGTTCATGGTTTGTTCATATGTCAAATGTACTTTCACTAAATGTATATTTACTATTTTGTCCAAAACAGAGAATTCAGCAAAAAAATTATATTAATAAGTAGAGAGATTGTTTCTTGTATTTTACATAGGTAAAAGTAAATGGTCTTTTGAGCCCCCATCATTATTATTTACAAACCATATTCAACTGTCCTGTTCCTTGATATTGAAACCCAAACCAGATCTTTATACAATGGGTTTGCAAGTATCATATCTGAACTTCAATAACGGTTCTATTAGTTCACATGAGAATAAAGGTTTGTTCATTTCTTGATTCTATATGGTCATATCATTTATTACATGTCTCACATTATTTGTCATGTAATTAGGGGAGAAGGAATTATAATCCTGTTTGGCAACCAACTGCTCAGCAAGTGATGATTGACAGAATATCAGCAGGTCCCATAACTGTACTTCTTATTGGAACATGTACAAATTTTGCCATTTTCCTTATGAGTAATCCACATCTAAAGAAAAACATCAAGCATATTTATATCATGGGTGGTGGTGTGAGGACAAAGAACCCGATTGGTAATTTGTTCACAGATTATACAAGTAATCCTTATGCAGAGTCCAATATATTTGGTGATCCCTTTGCTGCATACCAGGTAAGGCAGTTCTTAGGACTAGCTAATAACCAATCATTATTTCTTTATGTAATCAATGATTTTGTTGATAGATTAACATATAGTTTTATTTTTTTGACAAAAGAAAATTCACTACATCAACATAGTATATGCTTTTTTTATTATTAGAGTATCTCTTGAAGCTAAAAGTGACTGCCTTTGATAATGATTACTTTCCTCTCAGGTTTTTCATTCTGGTATTCCCATCACCCTTATTCCTCTGGATGCAACAAACTCCATCCCAATAAGTAAGAATTTCTTTAACACATTTGAGCAGAGTCAGAATACATATGAGGCACAATACTGCTTCCAGTCATTGAAAACAGCTCGTGATGTATCACAGCTTGGCGACAAATTTTATATGGTAATTTCTTAAAGGTGCTTGATGTTGACTTCTAGTCAATTTATGTTAACATGATCTTACTCTATTCAAGACTTTTCCTTTGACTGTGAATTATGAGTATGATATATAAATACATACTTGCAAAGTTATTAAACATATTATTTTCATCAATTTCAAGGATTATGTAAGTTAAGGTAATACAATTTAACCTGTTGCAGGAATTTTTTATGTGGGATTCCTTTGCATCTGGTGTAGCAACTTCAATCATGAGTAAATCAAACAAGCCAAATGGGGAAAATGAATTTGCTGAAATGGAATATATGAATATAACTGTAGTTACTTCAAACGAACCTTATGGGGTGAATGATGGCTCCAATCTATTCTTCTATGGCCGTGACATTCCAAGATTCAATTTAACAAAGGGTGGAGTACATAGTGGTCATGTTCAGACTGGACTTAGAGATCCATTCTGCATTGTGAAGAATGGGAAGGGAAAATGTCAGGTAGTAGCTTTAGTCTTGTAACATTCCATAGACAACCTCTTAATAGTTACCACTTACCCCAAATTGGACTCATTTTTTATCTCTCACCCACCAAAGCTCTCCTTCTTTTCCCCCATAATTCTGCTTTTGTAGGTGCATACATATATGTATATATGATACTTATGCTCAAGCTGAATTGTAGTTTCTTCATTTGTAGAGAAGCAATAATATTACTTGGACTTATATTTTGTCTTGTTCAAAATTGATGCACTATGCAATAATCCAATAGGATGGTTATACAGCAGAGGTAACTGGTCCAGAAGCAGTTCATATGCTAGTTGCCACTTATGCAAAACCTAATCAGAACAATGACAGCACACTAAAAAGACAATTTTATCGAAGTTTCTTGGATGTAAGTTTTCCTGTGTTTCTTTTTGTTCATAAATTCTTGAATTTCATTCAAGGGAGATTTGTTATTTTATGCTTAAAACAAATTAACACACTCACACAATTTCCATGCAGTGATATTTACCTGTATCATGAAGTACTGTCATGCTCTCATAACTCATTGAAATTGTCTTACATCCTACGTTGAGGTATATGTTGATGAAATTATAATACACTTTCGTGCAGGTTATAAACTGCCCGCGACATACGGGGAGATTTAATTTTACAACAGAATTTCCTTATTACAAAGAAGTTCTTTACAAACCAGATTTTGGATCAAACAAACTTGGGAAACCTGTTGTTTTTGACATGGATATGAGTGCTGGAGATTTTCTAACTCTGTTTTATCTCCTTAAAGTACCAGTGGAAGTGATCAACCTCAAGGTATAGTGTTCTTTATTTCACGTTTCACCTGGCTTCCTATTTTAGGTTCTTTTATGATGTTTACCGTTTAGTTGTCACACCTTTCTAACAATGTATAATTTGAGCACTTTGTACAAGTTTCTTTCAGCTTAAATACTACAGCTCATGCTTAAAATATTGCACAACATAGGTTTGATCCTAATTAAGATGGAAACTACTTTGGTTGTGAGATTTCAATTCATATCAAAAGCAGCAGTTTTTATGTGCATTATATTTCTTCTTTCATCTAGGCAATAATAGTAAGTCCAACCGGTTGGGCAAATGCTGCAACAATAGACATCATTTATGATTTACTTCATATGATGGGTCGTGATGACATTCCAGTTGGTCTTGGAGATATATTTGCGATGAACCAATCTGATGCAATCTTCTCAAGTGTTGGAGACTGCAAATACATTAAGGCTATCCCACATGGGAGTGGTGGACTTATAGACTCTGACACTCTCTATGGTCTGGCGCGAGATTTGCCACGAAGCCCTAGAAGGTACTTAAAATTATGTTCGTATAAGAAGTACACATAAAGGCTATTGTTTTACACATGGTGCATTAATTTGTTACATTTCTACTTCTTAGTCTCTCTCTTTTTTCTTTTTTTCTTTTTTAAATGGAATATGCAATGTGAATTGAATTGTCTGCTTTATTTCAAAAGGCATGACAACCAGTAGGAATTATGATCTCTTGGGTTGCCACTCTTATGAGATTTTTTCCCCATTAAGGAAACATTCCCTCCTAAATACTTAACAGGAAAATATCCATCTCTTTTTCTGTGTCTTTAAGGAGACATATCAATATATTATATGCCAGTATATAAGCAGATGATAAGTCAACATGCTCAACAGAGCATTAGGAGCTTGATATAAGATTGATTATTCAGTGATTAATATAAAGTAATTCACATAAGTTCTATACCTTAATACATTGGTGTGATATTATACTTGTTCAGTATTTCCCTCACCCATCAGAATAATTTCTGGCTCTTGCATCATGTGCATGTGTATATCTAACTTGGCCATGGTCAGGTTAGTAATGATGTAGTGTTTTGATGTTGTCTGGCCTATTTGTGGGTTGAATAGTCTGAGCATGAAACCAAAATCTGGACTTCTGTACCAGGTACACACAGGAGAACTCTTTAAAGGATGGAGCACCTCAGAAGCAGCCTCTAGCATTGGAAGTTTGGAAGTCAGTAGTGAAAACACTTGATCCAGGATCTAAGATTACCATACTGACCAATGGACCCCTTACTAATCTAGCAAAGATTATTCTATCAGAGAAAAATACCACCTCTATTTATCAAGTAAGTGAATTTCATATACTTCTTAATCTCTTATGTAAATTAAATTTGAAAAGTACATGAGCAAGCTAAAGATTTTGAATGTTATGCTCCTAAATTCTTTATACATGAGTTTTAGCTCAACATTTTCCTTGACTTTATGTTAAAATAAATCGAGTATAGGATAGGCTAGTTGATGATATTAACATTATCCAATGATTTCAAATCTCATTTCAGGATGTATATATAGTTGGAGGACACATCAGCCGTGGTGACTGGGACAAAGGAAATGTCTTTACTATTCACTCCAATAAATTTGCAGAATTCAATATGTTTCTTGACCCTTTGGCTGCAAAGACAGTCTTTGATTCGAAACTTAACATCACCCTCATCCCACTTGGAATCCAGCGTAGAGTCGGTTCATTACCAAGGATCTTAGAAAAGTTGCAGGAGACAAAAAGGACACCTGAAGCTAAGTTCGCCAGCCGATTACTGTCAATGCTATATGGCTTGCAACAAAGTCACGTTTTATATCATCATGTGGTAAATATTTTAATCTGTGAATTGAAGTACTTACTGCTACTCCTACACTTTCCATGATTTTCATGCTAAGAGTAGCATTCTCATCCACACACAATACAATTATAGTGCTGCTGGCATCCCTGCAGAGAGATCCAACCCAATTTCAACATTTTTTTTTCTCACAGAAATTTTATTAACAAGTTAAACTTTAGCAGATGGTTACAAATTGGATACATGAGTATTTTGGATCTCCCTGAATTAAAAAATCTTGGTTGTGCCCCACTTCTTGTTTCCACTGCTTAGCTGCTTGACTGAATGATATTCTGCAGGACATATTCTCCCAGGAAATCCTTGGTGCACTTGTACTTGCTGGTGATCTGAAGCCAACCATGCAAGTAAAACCTGTCAAAGTCTTAGCTGAAGGTGTTGAGTCCACAGATGGACAAACTATGATTGATGAAAAAGATGGAAAACTAGTCAAAATATTGGAAGATGTGAATTATACAGCTTATTATGATCTATTTGCAAACAGGCTCAACGACCTGAAGCAGTCGGCTGTGATAGGAAGTTTTGATGAACAGAGAAGGCTGTGGAGTAGACAGCCCAAATAACTTTCACAGAATTAAGGCAATTGTCTGACAGTAGGAATTAACTTTTTCTTATTGACATGCAGCATTTTCAGTTGTATTGCTGCTGATATTCTTCACAGAGAAATTTTAGTAAGACCATGTTTCATGAAGGAAGTGGTCACTCTGCTTTGTATTTTTCTCAATAAAAGCATAAACAAACTATAAAATAAAAAAACAATAAAGAATTCAACTCAACTCAAGATGGCATATAAAAGATGAGCTTGACTTGAGATATGTGTGAATGCAATTGGGTGTGATTCGGCAAAAATATTTACAAGTTGGCCAACGAAAAAGATTAACTGAAGTTGAAGATTTCCATATAGAAGATGATAACATCTGAAACGGCAGTCAATCTCAATATGAGTAACGACAGTCAAGCACGCAGCTTCTAAATATAAAATAACTTATATTTTTTCTGTTATATTTAAATTTTGAGTTCTCTCCATTTTTTTTTTTTTTTTTGAGAATTTAATGGGGTGGGTTTTAATGGTTAAAATTTACAAAAATAGTACCTAAACCCTACCTCCATTAAGATTTGCTCCATTTGGTTTAAGATGGAGAGTTGTCATTTCTTGAAAGTCTTGGACACAATTAAATCTCTATATTTTTATGACAACCTTTTTTTTAAGTTGCAGTTGATCCGGGTATAATCTTTTTTTAGTTTGACTTTTGTGATGAGTTGACACCTTAGATTATTGTAAAATTGTTATGAGATTTTCTTATGGCCGTAGAAGAACTCTTTCTTGAAAAAGAATTACTAGTTTTTATGGAATTAATGTGCTCCCCAATAGCATTGTAGCATACTCGTTGGCACTTTCTAGTGTTTCTAACGGAGACATCAAGGATTCAAATTTCCTCCTCTAATTATTAAATTTTTTAATTTAATAAAAAAAAAAAGTACTAACTAAAATAACTTATATTTTTGCTGTTATATTTAAATTTTGAGCTCTCTCCATTTTTTTTTTTTTTGAGAATTTAATGGAGTGGGTTTTAATGGTTAAAATTTACAAAAATAGTACCGACACCCTACCCCCATTAAGATATGCTCCATTAGCTTTAAGATGGAGAGTTGTCATTTCTTGAAAGTCTTGGGCACAATTAAATCTCTATATTTTTACGACAACCTTTTTTTAAGTTGCGGTTGATCCGGGTATAATCTTTTTTTAGTTTGACTTTTGTGAAGAGTTGAAACCTTAGATTATTGTAAAATTGTTGTGAGATTTTCTTATGGCCGTAGAAGAACTCTTTCTTAAAAAGGAATTATTAATTTTTATGGAATTAACGTACTCCCCAAGAGCATTGTAGCATACTCATTGACACTTTCTAGTGTTTCTAACGGAGACATCAAGAGTTCAAATCTTCTCCTCTAATTATTAAATTTTTTAATTTAATAAACAAAAAAAGTACTAATTAAAATAACTTATATTTTTGCTGTTATATTTAAATTTTGAGTTCTCTTCAAAAATTTTTTTTTTTCTTTTGAGAATTTAATGGAGTGGGTTTTAATGGTTAAAATTTACAAAAATAGTACCTACACCCTACCCCCATTAAGATATGCTCCATTAGCTTTAAGATGGAGAGTTGTCATTTCTTGAAAGTCTTCGGCACAATTAAATCTCTATATTTTTACGACAACCTTTTTTTTAAGTTGCGGTTGATCCGGGTATAATCTTTTTTTAGTTTGACTTTTGTGAAGAGTTGAAACCTTAGATTATTGTAAAATTGTTGTGAGATTTTCTTATGGCCGTAGAAGAACTCTTTCTTGAAAAAGAATTACTAGTTTTTATAGAATTAACGTGCTCCCCAGGAGCATTATAGCATACTCGTTGGCACTTTCTAGTGTTTCTGACGGAGACATCAAGGGTTCAAATCTCTTCTCCTCTAATTATTAAATTTTTTAATTTAAAAAACTAAAAAAGTACTAATTAAAATCTCATTCTATCAAATAAATAATGATAATTAATTATTAAAATCTTTCTAGATTTTTTTTTTTAATGTTTGAGATGGTAACATTATTGGTTTATATTGTGTAATCTGTGCGATAGAGTTTTAGTAGTATTTGAAAGATAGCATTTAATGTTGCTATGCTCAAGTTGTGCCACATCAGTAGTCATTTTATTACGATTTTTTTCCTGAATTTGTCTTACAATTTTAAAATAGTTTTCCTAAATTTAAAAATACTTAAAAAAAAAAAATAATTCACAACCCTATCTCTTCCACGGTTACAATTTTAGACGGCAACCCTTTGTGTTCCACGGTAACAAATTCAAATGGCAACCCTTTGTGTTCCACAACCCTTCAACTTCCTAATGCCAAACTTTGGCTTTCTAACTCTTTCATCTCTTCCTCTCCTCACACTATATTAATACTAAAAAGCTTGATGATTAAGTTCAGGTATCTCTAAATCTCAATTGCTCTTGACCTCTATTCTTGTGATTGCCTTGCATAATAGTTCAATGTAAGGATTAGATTAATAGTATTGTTCTTTTTTATTGCTGTTTTTTTTTTTTTTTTTTTTTTTTAATTTTTGTTACTAACTCTTTTGTATTGTGAGTCATATATGGGTTTTTATGTATTTAGGTTGGGTATTTGTACTAATATATAATTGTTTGTTTCTATGTTTAAAGTTGATTTGGGTTTTTTTTTTTTATAAAATATTTGAGACGGTAACATTATTGATTTATATTGTGTAATCCGTGTGATAGAGTTTTAGTAGTATCTGAAGCGTAGTATTTAATGTTGCTACGCTCAGGTTGAGCCACATCAGCAACCATGTCATTACCATTATTTTTCCTGAATTTGTCTTACTATTTAAAAATAGTTTTCCTAAATTTAAAAATACTTATAAAAAGAATATAATTCCCAACCCTACCTCTTTCACAGTTACAATTTTAAACGGCAACCTTTTGTGTTCCACGGTTATAATTTCAAATGGCAACCCTTTGTGTTCCATGGTTATAATCTCAAACAGCAACCCTTTAGCTCTCTAATGCAGACTTTGGATTTCTATCTCCTTCACCTGTTTCTCTCCTCACACTGTATTAATACTGAAAAGCTAGATGATTCACTTCAGGTATCTCTAAATCCTAGTTGCTCTTGACCTTTATTCTTGTGACTGCCCTGCATAATAGTTCAATGTAAGGTTTAGATTAATAGTATTGTTCTTTTTTATTGAAGCTTTCTTTTTCTTTTTTAATTTTGTTACTACCTCTTTTGTATTGTGGGTCATAGATGGGTTTTTATGTATTTAGGTTGGGTTTTTGTACTGATGTATGATTGTTTGTTTCTATGTTTAAAATTGATTTGTGTTTTTTTTTTTTTAATGTTTGAGATGGTAACATTATTGGTTTATATTGTGTAATCCATGTCATAGAGTTTTAGTAGTATTCGTGTGATAAAGTTTTATTAGTTAGAAAATTGAATGATAGAGTTTTAGAAGTATTGTTAGGTTTTTAGATCCCTGTAAACTAGATTATTTAACCTAATTAATTAACCAAGTGAATACTTAGGTTTATTATTCAAATCTAGGTTAAAACAATAAAGTCATATCATGTAAAGCAGTGGAAAATAAAGAACACAATGATATGATCACTTAGGAAAACCAAATCGGTAAAAAACTTGGGGAGGATTTAACCTAACTATCATTAAGGTAAAAAGCAAATCCACTAGAAAGAATTGAAGTTTACAATAAGACTTAGACCACTAACATCCTATTGCTACCACATATAGAACTTACTACCACAACCCCATAATAGCTCTGAGTTCATGGACTACTTCTTTCCTTGGCCTTTGCAACACAAGCACCCACACTTGTGACTATCAATGCAAACTCTTCTGTTTGTGACTCCAGACCACTTTTGAAGGTTTAGATCATCGGCACCTTTGATGACTAGAGAAGGCAACAACTTCTACAACATCGGATCTTGAGATTCTTCAAGGAATAACACCAGTAAACAATATGAGAGAGCTTTTTGGGTACAAAACCCTGGATACAAAAGAGACACACTCTTCTCTCTCTGAAAAACCTTATAAAAACGTGCTTAAGGTTTCCTTTATATACTAGGAGAAGTAGATCTGAAACCTTAATCCTTTTTGGGCTTGAACTGTTATTAGCACGAACTTAAAATTCTGCAAACCCGTATTTCGATCGGTTGAGCCTGTTCTTCGATTGGTCGAACCAGGCAAATTCTAAAATCTTCTTTCTGCAGCTTACTTGTTCTTGAATCTTAACTTGAATCACCTTGAGCATTGTCTAATAATACCTATAGACTCTAAGATCTATATCTAGACAAGTTTGTGTTCACGATTTGCCAATTGTTCTAAACTTTTAGAACCTAACAAGTATCTGTGCCTACAAAAATTTGATTGAATGGTGTAATCCGTGCTTGCAAAAATTCAATTTGATAAGGTGTTTTAGTAGTTAGCAAATTGAATTATAGAGTTTAAAATTCAATACTATACTCAGAACATGATACTTCTCCTTTTTTCTTGGTCTCCTCATTTAAGTGAATCCCTCCTTCATCATTAGAATCGATTTAAAATTCCTTCTGTTAGTTTTGATTGTATTTGATTGTACTCTTGACCATCACATGGATATAAATGAAGCAATTACACGCCTATTGCTTTGGAAGGAGATTCCATTGTTGGACAAATAGTTTAGGTAACCAAAAGAATATTTGGCTCCAAAGTGGATGATATGTAGAGTATCCTTGACATTGAAAAAGAATTGTCTATTGAAGTAGAAACTACAAGTGAGAAAGGTTGAACAGTTTATGTAGATATTGTTTAATGAGAGAGGCTGAACAGTTCACGTAGATTATCGTTGACATTAGGAATTTGTATTGTTGTTGCATTAGTACAACTCAAGCATGGCATGAATTACCAAAAATTTGTATTTCAACTCACTGTTGTTGGTGACTAGAATTTGTATTGCAACTCACAATTGTTGGTGAGAATTTTTATTGCTTTCTTATTTGTTTGGGTTGGTTGAAATAATTAAAATTTACTGGTGATGTGTTATTAAGTTCTTTAGCGTGGTGAATCCCACAAAAATTGGTAGTTACATATCAGAAGTTCTTGACGTTGGCCTTCTTGGGCCTCTATTTAAGGTGGATTTGCTCAGTTTTTATGAACTTAATATATGATTCAACATGAATATATAGTCTGATGGAAATTAAATTGTACTAATTTCTAATAGAAATTGAATTTGAAGAACTGTTGGTATTCTCAAATACTAATAATAATTGGGGTTGATGATATTCTCATGAACTAGCTAGTATGAATATCCTTTGCTACAAGTGTCTACTTAGAACAGAAACTTGTCTTTTGTAGCAAAAGAGAAATATTGGGTTTTGTGCAGAGCATCAGATATACAACAAAGAAATAGAAAACAAAATTTTAGCACTTCAGTGTCCTTGTTTATTTTGGTGGTCTTGAAGTTGTTTAATTTGGTTTAGTATGCAATATTATGTATTAATCCAGCTCAAGTGAAACACAATAAATAGGATATATTCTTGATGATATGATGTAGAGCATTTGATCAATTATATTTTGGTATTGATCAATTTTAAACTCGTCCACATATTTATATCTTAATTAAAAAATGCATATTAATTTTAAAATTTAAGTACTATTTCAAATTTGCATATACATATGCCAGAAGAAGTTCATGGTGTTTCATGTCTCTATTAGGGTAAGTTTATCATTTTATCATTAAAAAAATAACAAAAGAAGTCACAAGACACAAATTTTTCTGTTTCTTTTTGTGTTTAGTGTTTTTTTTTTTTGTTTTTGAGGAAAAAGACTACGCTTGAAATTTGATTAAGAAGCTAGAAAATCAGAAAAAAGAAATGCATCAACATTTGATGGAACAGTCTCCATCCAATGTCTTTTTTGTCTTCATAATTTTTCATTTCAGGGCTTATTGTGACTTGAGCCACATTGTCTAAGGAAATGAAACACTTTAGTGGGTGTTCTACTTCCGTTTATATGTGTCTGCAATTTGTTTAGTTCATAGGTTTGTTTATTATTTATTGCCCTTGATGTGCTATATCATAAAGGGCTGTTTTTTTTATATAATTTTTTTTATGGTAATTATCATCATTTTTGTTGTAATTAAATCAAAATAAGATTATGCTAGATCTGCATAATTAGTAGTTGTTGCATCTTCATCACTATCACAAGTTTAAGATAGAGATTACCCTCATCAATCACTGCTGTGTCTTCTTCATTGCCAAACCTGATCATTTTGACAAACCTTTTATTTATCTGATTGTATCGCATGTATTGATTTACTTTTAAGATGGATTCTATTTGATTGTAATATTTTTATGTCTTTTGATATAAAAATAACTACTTGGTATGCTAGCCAAACCGCTTGCTTCTTTAGTTTTTTTTAATCTTTTACTTTTCCTCCAACACTATCATAATTGGTTGTCTCTTTGATAGCATGTTCTGTTTCCATCGCTATATATATATATATATATATTGTTTTGTAGGATCCAAGCAAGAATGAGTTTAAGATGCTTGTTGTGTTATTCTCTCAAATTTTTTATAGCATGAACAACTTGCGGTATTGAAAGATTTACTGAATATTTTATATCAATAGCTATTTGTCAATAGGTGTTTGACAACTTTAGAATATGAAAAGTTTTAGGTTAAATGGGTAACAACTTTAATTTTGTTAATTTTTGCTTTCTAAATTACTAATAGTGATTTATCATGTTAAATTGGTAGTTTATTTGTATATTAATCAGCTATAATGTTGTAATGTTATTTATTTTTTCTTTCTAATTTGTGAGGTTTAATTCAAATAATTTTGAATAAGTGCTCTGAAATCAAATTCAATTCAAAAGAAATTTTGTTAGGGACTCTATAAGGCTAAGAGGAACTTAAAGATAATATAAGTTTTGGCCTCATATAATATATTTAAATTGTGAGCTTCAGTTACTACAAGTAGTATTGTAGTAACTTAGATATGAAACTCTAGATGTAACACAAACAGTTAAGGATAACAACATTCACTAATTTTTGTCTTTTAATTTAAATGGAATTTTGCATAATTGCTTAGCATTTACTATATTTCATTTTCAGTAATTTTTCCATGCATCACACAGATTAGTAACTAATTATATTAATTTGCATCAGTAATTTTTCCATGCATCACACTGATTAGTGACCAGTTATATTAATTTGCAAGTACTCATATGCGGCTGCCTCTCTTTCTCTCTATATTAAACTATTGCCGCACACTAACTTCATATATAATGGCATAGGTCGGCTATGGCTTAAAGCCCAATCAATTGTTGTATAAGACAAAGTCAAGCCACACACAACAAACAAAGTCCTTCTTGTACAGATATCTTCACACTGTTATTCTTCGGTTTGTGTAGGACATTATTTTTTGTGTGTTTTGTTATTCTTTGGTTTATGCTTCAGGAACGAGGAGCATTTTCTCGATTTCTTTTTTTGCAGGGAAGAGAATTCTGGGCTTTAATTTGAAACCATGAGATTAATGGTGGTGCATGGGAATTTCTGGGGTGTAGTATTATTAATTATAGGAGTCGTTGGAGCTTATAATTTGTACAACGTGGAGGGTCTCCCACTCCCACATCGAATTCTTTTGGATACAGATGTTGATACTGATGATTTCTTAGCTCTGTTGTACCTCTTGAAGCAAAACAGATCAGAGTTTAAGGTGGAAGTAAGTTCATATATATGAATCTTTTGAATGTATAACACATGCAGCTAAGTATTCTCATTTTCGATTGGTGTTATTTTCTTTCATTACTTACCGAGTTTTGCATGTCAGCTAGCGTTCCATGCAAAACTATATATATGACTTTTATTTTGAGAATGAACTATATATATATATATATATATGATTTGAACGTTAAATTAAACTTTTGCATGTTTGTTTAGGCGATATTTGTTTTCAAAAAAAAAAATGCTTTTGATATTTTTTCTATATTTGGTGTGATCAAAAATTTTGATCAATGGATAACAGTTTCGAAGTACAGAAAATAATTTTAAAACGTTCCTCAAAATGTTTTTCTACTTCTAAAAAAGCAAGAATACGTTGTCTGTCAATTACTTCCTCACCCTCTTAAATTTATTTGCCCTACTAGAATCAGCACAATTATAGCATCCACCCATCACCATTACACCACCTATGACACCGCCACCATTATCGCCTTTGCTACTACGTACCGCCACCATTGCCTCTACTGTCATCACCACCATTTCCACCAGTACTACCAATGCTACTGCACTACCTCCATAGTTGATAAATACTACCGCATTATTGTTGCATCACCATTCCACACCAACATATATTATTTTTCGTGCGAGTCGAACAGCAAAAATTACTTTTTGGATAAATTTCTACGGTCACAACCAAATACAAAAATTGTTGGAACTCTTCTTTTTTTTTTTTTTCTCCTCTTTGTGCAAATTCGAATAAATTTGTCAAGCACAGCAACCTACGTACACAGAAAAATCAACAACAATCTACAAGCAAGACATTGGATTTTTTTTACATAGACCTCCGTTAAGAAAGGAAAAACTATGGGATCTAGTCCGATTTTAAAATCTTCATTCTAAAATAACAATGCTTTCCCATACAAATACCATAGGCTATCAAAACAAATTAAGAACGCACTCTTCTTCAGTCACAAAAATATTTCTCTATAATGAGAAACTATTATATATTTTAGAAATATATGGCTTAAAAAATGTATAAGTTGTAATTCTTATATTAGGTATAATTTAAATTCATATATGTGTATAATTGTGATTATTTTTAAATATACTTATTTATATGCATGACTACTACTAAGCAACATACTGAATTTTAATTTTAAAAAAAGTTTAAATTGTATGTCCCCCCTCCTTGGCTTCTTTTTCTTAATCCTCCGTTTAACGACATTGATTTCTTTATCAAAAAAATAAATATAAATTACACTCTTTTAGTTAGGTCTGTTTTCATTTTGATCCAATAAGTTTCATTTATTTATTTATTTTATTAATGTAATTTTACATTTGTTGTCACTGTTAACCTATCCTCAATTTCGCTAAAAAAGTTGCTGTTAAGGATTAACAATGACAACAAATTTGAACTTACGGGACCAAAATGACACTTACAATACTAAAATAAGAATTAACCAAACTTAAAAATTTTGCCTTTTTTTATTTAAAAAGGAAAGAAAGAAATTTTAGTAGCTTTTAAAGTGTTAAAAAATTATTTTATTATAATTAAAATGGGTTATGAATGGAAGGATTAACGGTGATAGTAAATACAAATTTACAAGACCAAAATGACAATTAACAAAAATGATATATATATATATATATTTTGTATGTATGTATAATTTATATTTTTTTCCATTTATTTTCTTTTTCTAATTGCTTTCTTTTATTTACTTATTTATTTTAAATATTAAGTTGGTTGGTGACATGTCACCTTACGTGACCACAGCCAAAAATCTCTTATTTGAGGGGCTCTTCCGTGACCACTATTCTTCTACAATCCTCAAGTTTCTCAAGTTATAATTTCTCATAATATTTGGATCTCTCGAATGGAAAGTTGGATTCTTTTATTGAGATAAAGGGCACTTTTAGTATCACAATAAACAACTCATACCTCTCGTGCTTTAGCCTACTTCTTGAAGTGATTTTTTTGACTAAAAGTTACAAATTATTCACTTTAAATTTGGTAATGTGCCATTTTCGTCTTCTAAGTTTTAAATTTTTTATAGATATAATTTTAGTCTTTAAAATTTATATTTGTTGTTAACGTTAATCCTTTCATGCATAAGCTCCGTTAATTTTTTTTTTTAATGCCAGAACATTAGTAATAAAATTTCATTTTATTGTTGGCAAAAATACCATTTACACACTTTAAATTTAGTGTATTTTTATTGAAAAATACTTTGAAATTTTATTAATTTTTAAGTATTAAAAACTATTTTTTTAATAGTTAACAGATTTTATAGACAGAGTGACTAACGTTGATAACAAACATAAACTTTAACTACTAAAATGACAAAAATGAAGCTTAAAGGCCAAAAGTGACAATCTGCCAAACTTTTAGCTAGCCTTAATGCCGGCCGTATACTCAATTTCTATGACAAACAAAGCAAACATATTTTATTTGAATTGCCTTGACACTGCTTCTCTAAATAATTGATCAAGTACCTTGAAGTAGACTTTCTAAAACAACTTGTCTTCCACTGTGAAAGCACTAACACAATCTAGAAGTTTGAAATCAACATCATCCATATTTCATATATTTGCTCTGATGCCAGCTATCACTTTATCCACTTCATCAAGATTCAAAAACACCTACTATTTTTATGATTATTACAGAGAAGATTGTGACTCTTTTTTCCCTTTTCTTTTTTCTTTTTCCTTGAACTATTATAACATAGTGACACTGGTATTATGTTGGTGCAGGCAGTCACTATCAGTGCAAATTCATGGTCTGATGCTGGACATGCTGTGAATCACATCTACGACATTCTTTACATGATGGACCGTGATGACGTTGCTGTTGGAGTTGGTGGCGATGGTGGGATACTAGAAGATGGTACTATATTGCCAAATGTTGGAGGCTATCTTCCTATTATTGAACAGGTTTGAACAAGTACATTCTGTAATAAATTTAAAAGAAAAATTTGCTAGAAAGATTTTATGCATGCATGCACCTTAAAATCCTAAACTACATTTGCTATATAAATCATCTGAAAGCATAGGTACGATGTAATATTGTGTGAATGGTTCTCACTCTCAGTTTAAAAGCTTAAAAAACCAAAATGAATCCACAAACTAATTAATGATATAAGGGCAGCACAGTTACTTGTATGTTTTACCTTAAGTTCTCCAATTAAATTCAATCATGTGGTTGGATTGTTGGAATGACCAATGAGTCATGATTATCATTGTTTTTGGCAGAAAATAGCACATTTTGTGACGTATCGGTAAATATAGTCACATACTTAAATTTAATTGGAGAACCTAAGGTACAAGCCCATGAAATAATTCTTTATCCATGTTATTATGTGCATGGTTCTAACTGTGATTTTATGTATCGGGGGAATACAACTGCAGGATATTGTAGGTATAGACAAGCTATTCCTCCTGGTCGAGGAGGAGGGCGATTAGATATTGATGCCAACTTTGGAATCCGAAGAGCTTTCCTCCCACAGGTATAAATTTGCACTGTAATTTCTATAAATCAAGGCATGTTGATTTACTGATACTCTTATTGGATTCATTGCCTCTGTAAGTTGTCACTGGACTATGGTCTAAAGAAAATAAGGTATAACATGATCAATTAAAATACTAAAATCATTGTTTGATTTTCATGGTAACTAGAATTGACAGTCTTACTCAAGTATTGTCTCATCAATATCTAATAAAGAAGAGTTAATGCCTTGGCAAAGGTGGTTAATAAAGAAGAGCCCATCATTGTTTTTCTTATGGAGACAAAATAGAAAAAAGATTGGATTGAAATGATTAAAGATAAATGTAAAATGAAAAACTATTTTGTAGACCCTAGTGTTGGGAATAGTGGTGGTCTTATTTTATTGTGGAAAGAAGAATTAAGGGTGGATGTTCAGATTTTTTTCTCAAAATCATATTGATGCTTGGGTGGATGGAGGGAAAATTGGTTGGTGGCATTTTACAGGTTTTTATGGTTATCCGGATACAGCTAAGAGGCAAAAACCTTGGGCGAAATTGAAGCATTTGAAATGTTCGTCTTCTTTACCTTGGCTAGTTATTGGTGATTTTAATGAGACTATAGGTCTTTCCAAAAAGGAGGGTGGTAGTATTCTTCTAAGAAAGCAGACGGAGGATTTTGTATCTACTATTAATTATTGTGGATTGTGTGATTTGGGTTTTATTGGGTCTAAGTTCACTTGGCTCTATCAAACAACTAGTGGAGTTCAAATAAGAGAAAGATTGGATAGGGCTTTTGCTACATTAGAATGGATGTCTCTTTTTCCTGTGGCCAAGCTTCATCATTTGTCCTCTTCGGTTTCAGATCACTCACCATTATCCCTTCATTTATCTCAAAGAGGGAAGAAAAGAAGACATAGAAAAATTTTTAGATTTGAATCAATGTGGTTGAAGGATTTGAGATTTGAACAAGTTGTCAAGGAAGCATGGAAGCGAGGTCAAATGGTTGGATCGAAGTGGGTTCTTCAAGAATGTTTAGAACAGTGTAAGGTAGATTTATGTGCTTGGAATGCTATTGAATTTGGTCATGTGGGAAGGAATATTACGGAGCTTCAAACAAAATTGGAATGGCTAGAAGTGCAACTCGTGTCCAAGGAAACAATAGAAGCATTAAGGCATACTCAAATTGAGTTAAACTGTTGGTTGGATAGAAAGGATGACATGTGGAGACAAAGATCAAGGATTAATTGGTTTCAAAATGGAGATAGAAATACAAGCTTCTTTCATGCTAAGGCCTCGGCTAGACAAAGAAAGAATTTCATGAATGGGTTGTTAGATGAAGATGGGGTTTGGCAAGTTGATGAGGATAAAATGGGAAAGATAGCAATTGGATACTTTGGGGATCTCTTTTCTACTAGTAATCCAGTGGAATTTTCTGATTTACTCTTGGCCGTGCAACCTAAAGTGACCCAAGTAATGAATGATTGGCTGGTTCGACCTTTTGTGGAGAGCGAAGTTAAAGGTGCCTTGAAACAAATGTACTTACTAAAGGCACCGGGACCTGATGAGATGCCTCCTCTTTTCTTTCAACATTTTTGGAGTACTAGTAGCATGGTGGTCACCAAGACGATACTTGATTTTCTAAACTTTGGAATTTCTCCACCAAACTCTAATGACACTCACATTACTCTTATTCCAAAAATTAAAGAGCCTAAGAAGATAACTGATTATAGGCCTATTAGGTTATGTAATGTTGTGTATAAGATTGCTTCCAAAGCTATTGCTAATAGGCTTAAACGAATCTTACCTTCAATTATTAGTGATACACAAAGTGCTTTTGTCCATGGAAGGTTGATTACTGATAATGTTTTGGTGACTTTTAAAACAATGCACCATATTAGTCAGAAAAAGGGGGGTAAGGTAGGGGAAATGACACTTAAATTAGATATGAGTAAAGCTTATGATAAGGTTGAGTGGGCATGGTTAGAAAAGGTTATGGAGAAATTGGGCTTTGCTGATAGGATGAGAGCTTTGATCATGAGATGTGTTTCTTCGGTAACTTATTCAATTAAAATTAATGGTATACCGAGGGGGAATATTATTCCATCTAGGGGGATCCGTCAAGGAGACCCTTTATCACCTTATCTTTTCCTTTTGTGTGCAGAAAGTTTATCAACTTTGATTCAATCAACTATGGATAGGGGTCAAATGGAGAGTGTGAAAATTTGTAGAGGTGGTCCTAGATTGTCTCATTTGTTTTTTGCAGATGATAGTCTGATTTTTTGCAAGGCGATGTTAAAGGAGTGTGATGAATTGCAAAGATTGCTTGCTGTGTATGAGAAAGCTTCCAGTCAACAACTAAACCATGCAAAAACATCATTGTTCTTTAGTAGTAACACTTCAAGAGATGTTCAAGAGGAGATAAAGAATCGGTTTGGCGCCCAAATAATTAAGCAACATGAGAAGTATCTTGGTTTGCCTTTATTGGTGGGAAAAAAATAAAAGAACTACCTTCAATGCTATTAAGGAGAAATTGGGGAAAGTTTTGGCGGGTTGGAAAGAGAAATTACTTTCAAAGGCAGGGAAAGAAGTTCTAAACAAAGTAGTGGCTCAAGCAATTCCGACCTATACTATGAGCTGTTTCAAACTTCCAGACTTGCTTTGTGATGAACTAATGGGAATGATTCGAAATTTTTGGTGAGGACAACGAAAGGAGGAAAGGAAAATTGCATGGCTTGGTTGGGAGAAAATGTGTGAGCCTAAGTGTGTTGGAGGAATGGGTTTCAAAAATTTAATATTGTTCAACAAGGCTTTGCTTGCAAAACAAGGTTGGCATCTTCAAATGGGTGGTGATTCTCTTATGTACAAGGTCCTTAAGGCTAAATATTTCCCAACAACTAATTCCATTCATGCTTCCATTGGACATAATCCTTCTTATACATGGAGGAGTCTAATCTCTACCCAAAGCTTAATCATTGAAGGTATGCGATGAAGGGTTGGAAATGGAGAAAATATTAAGGTTTGGCAAGATAGGTGGCTGCCACGGGGTTCAACTTATAGTGTAATTTCTCCAAGGATGTTTTTGAGTGGTGATACAATGGTTGCTGATTTAATTGATTCAAGCACTGCCAGGTGGAAAAATGAGGTAATTGATAGTCTTTTTATTAATTATGAAGCTGATTTAATTAAAAATATTTCTTTTAGTGTTGCATTACCACCGGACAAATTGGTTTGGGCTGAAACTAACAATGGAAAATTTACAGTTGGGAGTGCGTATAAATTAGCGGTTACTTTATTCAAATCAATGAACCATGGAACTACTTCTGATGGTAGTTTGTTAAGGAAATTTTGGAAGAAAATTTGGTCATTGCCTATCCCTCATAAGGTTTGACATTTTTGTTGGCATGCTTGTCGCGATATTTTACCAACGAAGGCCAAATTGAAGAGACGCAATGTTATAGCTGAAGATGTGTGTGTATTCAGCAAGCTCTTATCCAAGACGTATGTGGATATTGATGTTCTAATAATGTATCTATGTGTGTTTTATCAAAAAAAAAAGAAAAAAAAAGAAAAGAAAAGAAAAGAGAATTCAGCACTAATTTTACATTAATAAGTAGAGAAACGTTTCTTGTATTATAAATAGAGTTTTAAGGTAAATTTTTTAAGGTCTTTTGAGTCCCCATCATTATTAAGTACAAACCATGTTCAACTGCTATGTTCCATTATTCCATGATTTTGGAATGGTGTTTTAAAATTAGCTACAGACCTTTAACCAGATCTGTATACTTGGTGTTTGCAAATATCATATGTGAACCTCAATAACAATTCTATTAGTTCACATGAGAAAACTAAAGGTTTGTTCTATCTTGATTCTTTATGGTCATGTCATTTTATGCATGGCTCACATAATTTGTCATGTAATTAGGGGATAAGAAAGTATACTCCACTACAACAACCAACATCTCAGCAAGTGATGATTGACAAGATATCATGGGGTCCTATAACTGTAATTATTACAGGATCACACACAAATCTTGCAATTTTTCTTATGAAAAATCCACATCTAAAGAGAAATATCGAGCATATTTATATCATGGGAGGTAGTGTGAGGTCAAAGAACGGAGACCCTGGCAATTTGTTCTCAGATTCTACTAGTAATCCTCACGCAGAATTCAATATATTTGCAGACCCTTTTGCTTCATACCAGGTAATGCAGTTCTTAAGACATGCTAGTAATCAATCATTGTGTCTTAGTATAATTTATGATTACCTTGACAGACTTACATAACATATTGGTGCATCTCTAGAAGCTAAAAGTGACTGAATTTGATAATGATTCTGTTTTTTTTCAGGTTTTCCATTCTGGTATTCCCATCACCCTTATTCCTCCGGATGCAACAAACACCATCCCAGTAAGTAAGAATTTCTTTGACACATTTGAGAAGAGTCAGAATACATATGAGGCACAATACTGCTTCCAGTCATTGAAAACAGATCGTGATACAACACTTGGCGACCTGTTTTATACGGTAATTTCTTAAAGGTGCTTGAGGTTGACTTGTAGTCAATGTATGTTAACATTATCTTACTCTTTTCAAGACTTTTCTTTTGACTGCCAATTATGAGTATGATGTATAAATACATACTTACAAAGCAATGAAACATATGATTTGCATCAATTACAAGGATCAAGTAAGTTAATGTAACATAATTTAACATGTTGCAGAACTTTTATATGTGGGACGCCTTTGCAGCTGGTGTGGCAATTTCAATCATGCATAAATCAAACAACACGAATGGGGAAAATGAATTTGCTGAAATGGAGTATATGAATATAACTGTAGTTACTTCAAACAAACCTTATGGGGTGCATGATGGCTCCAATCCATTCTTTGATGGCCGTGACGTTCCAAGATTCAATTTGACAAAGGGTGGAGTACATAGTGGTCATGTTCAGACTGGACTTAGAGATCCATTCTGCATTGTGAAGAATGGGACAGGAAAATGCCAGGTAGTAGCTTTTGTAGCTTGCTTTAGTCTTGTAACACTCAATAGACTGATAGACAACCTTTTAGTAGTTACCATCAATTGGACTCATTTTTCATCTGTCTCACCCACCAAAGCTCTAGCTTCTTTTCCTCCAAAATTCAGCATTGGTAGGGGGATACATACATATATAATACTTAAGCTCAGGCTGAGCTGTAGTTTTCTTCATTTGTAGAGAATTAATAATATTACTGGACTTATATTTTGTCTTGTTCAAATGTTCATGCCCTTTCTAATGCAATAATCCAACAGGATGGTTATACAGCAGAAGTAACTGGTCCAGAATCAGTTCGTGTGCTAGTTGCCACGGAAGCAAAGCCAAATCAGAGCAATGACAGCACACTAGACAAACAATTTTATATAAGTTTCTTGGATGTGAGTTCATCTGCGTATCTTTCCTTTCATAAATTCTTGAATATTATTTATTTAACACCAATTTGTTAATTTATACCTGATACACATGAACATACATACACGCACACAAAATTTCCATGCACAATTCATGTCTAACTGTATCCTGAAGTACACCAATGCACTCATTATGGATGTCTTTCATCCTTACAATGACATATATATTGATGAAATTATATCACACTTTCTTGCAGGCTCTAAACCGCCCTCAAGATACTGGCAGATTTAATTTTACAACACAATTTCCTTATTACAAAGAAGTTCTTTACAAACCAGATTTTGGATCTAAAAAACTTGGGAAAACTGTTGTTTTTGACATGGATATGAGTGCCGGAGATTTTCTAGCTCTGTTTTACCTCCTTAGAGTACCTGTGGAAGTGATCAACCTCAAGGTATAGTGGTCTTTATTTTTCATGTTTCACCCAGCATCGTCTTTTAGGTTCTTCTATGATGTTACCTTTTAGTTGTCACACCTTTCTAGCAATGCATTATTTGAGCACTTTGTACAAGTTGCTTTCTGCTTAAATACTACTACTCATTCTTAACATATTGCACAATATAGGTTTTATCCTAGAATACATGGCTACTATTTTGGTTGTAAAATCTCAATTGATACCAAATCAAAAGCAAGTAGTTTTGACATGCATTTTATTTCTTCTTTCATCCAGGCAATAATAGTAAGTCCAACCGGCTGGGCGAATGCTGCAACAATAGACATCATTTATGATTTACTTCATATGATGGGCCGTGATGACATTCCAGTTGGTCTTGGAGATATATTTGCACTGAACCAATCTGATTCAATCCTCTCAAGTGTTGGAGACTGCAAATACATTAAGGCTATCCCACATGGGAGTGGTGGACTTATTGACTCTGACACTCTCTATTCTCTAGCGCGAGATTTGCCACGAAGCCCTAGAAGGTACTTAAAATTTTATTTTATTATTATTTTTTTTTTTGAGAATCAAGGTACTTAAAATTATGTTCCTTTAAGAATAAGAAGTACACATAAAGGCTAATGTTTTATACATAGCGCATCAATTTCTTACATATCTACTTAGTCTTTTTTATTAATTTTTTATTTTTAAATAAAATATGCACTGTGAATTAAATTGTCTGCTTTCTTTTAAAAAGTATGACAATCAGTAGGAATTATGATCTCTTGGGTTTTCACTCTCATACAGTTAGTTCCTTCTTCATCATATATCAATAGTATTTTGTTAATCCAATCTATTAGCATTAATTTTTCATCATTAAATATATAACCATTTCATCAAAACCATTAGTCAACATTAAGATATACCATACTACTTAGTTAATTTAAAAAAAAAAAAAAAAAAAAAAAAAAAAAAACCAACCATACTTAGAGATGACAAGATGCAATTACTTAGATGCACTTTTTTTAATGAAAGAAGACACAATTTTAGTATTTGAGTAAATGATGCTTGGGAGAAAGCAACAAACTTGAATGTCTCCCATAGAAAATACCCTGAACTAGAGGAAGCCATTTGATCAACCAAAGCTAAAATATACCCTTGATTGACTTGGAAACATTAATGGTATGAAGTTGGATGAGACATGCATGAGTTTGGTAACTATTGTACTGTTGACTGATGCCTAGGTCTTCTTTTTTTGCTTTTCAAGACTCTTCTTATAATGTTATTTTTTTTCTCAGAACAGATCTCTGTTAAGGAAACAATCCCTTCTATATACTTAAACAGGAAAAATCCATCTCTTTTTAGGTTTATGGAGACAAATCGCTATGTTAGTATAAATTAAATAAGCAGATGATAAGTCAATGGCTGATTAATATAAAGTAAATCACATTTGTTTTATACATTAATAATACATTGGCATGATATTATACTTGTTTCAATGTTTTCCTCACACCAGAACAATTGGCTCGTGTCATGAGCATGTGTATATCTGAGTCTGACCTGGTCATAGGGTTGGTAATGACAGTGTTTTGATGTTGTTGTCTAGCCTATATGTGTCTGAATAGTCTTGAGGGTGAGACTGAAATCTAGACTTCTGTACCAGGTACACACAAGATGACTCTGCAAACGATGGAGCTTCTCAGAAGCAGCCTCTAGCATTGGAAGTTTGGAATTCTGTAGTGAAAACACTTGATCCAGGATCTAAGATTACCATACTGACCAATGGACCCCTTACTAATCTAGCAAAGATTATTCAGTCAGAGGAAAATACAACCTCTTTTATCCAGGTAAGTGGATTTCATGCACTAGTTAATTTCTTATGTAAATTTGAAGAGGAATTGAAAAGTGCTTGAGCAAGCTAAAGATTTTGAAATTGATGCATATCTTACCAGAAATATATTTAGAGATTTCTAGGTGAAGCATGATTTTCTTCACATTACACTAGTGTTGTAATGATGAACTGGACGACATGAGCTCAACATTTGTCTTGACATTATGTTAAAATAAATCAGGTATCAGATGATAGGCCAGTTGATGGTATTAACATTATGATTTCAAATCTCATTGCAGGGTGTATATAGTTGGAGGACACATCAGCGGTGGTGACTTCGACAAAGGAAATGTCTTTACTATTCGCTCCAATGAATATGCAGAATTCAATTTGTTTCTTGACCCTTTGCCTGCAAAGACAGTCTTTGATTCAAACCTTAACATCACCCTCATCCCACTTGGAATCCAGCGTAGAGTCGGTTCATTACCAAGGATCTTACAAAGGTTGCGGGAGACAAAAAGGACACCTGAAGCTAATTTCGCCAGCCGATTACTGTCAATGCTATATGGCTTGCAACAAAGTCACATTCTATATCATCATGTGGTAAATGTTTTAATCTGTGAATTGAAGTACTTACTGCTACTCCTACACTTTCCATGATTTTCATTCCAAGAATAGCATTCTCATCCACACACAATACAGAATGATCCAACCCAATTTCAACTTTTTTTTTGCTTTAGATAAAAGGCTTTTGGCTTCTTCCATTGATTGACCTATTAGTCACTTTTTGACTTTCTGCAAAAGATTTGAAAGATTGTAACATTAAAGACGATTTTTGTAGATTGTTGCCCACATAAAATGCTAAAAGTTCAGCAGATGGTTACAAATTGGATACATGCATATGTTGGATCTGCATGAATTGAAGAATCTTGGATGTCCCACATGTTATTTCCACTGCTTAGCTACTAGACTGAATGTTACTCTTCTACAGGACATATTCTCCGGGGAAATCCTTGGTGCAGTTGCACTCGCTGATGATCTGAAGTCAAACGTGCAAGAAAAGCCTGTCAAAATCTTTGCCAAAGGTGTTGAATCCACAGATGGACAAACTGTGATTGATGAAGAAGAAGGAAAATTTGTCAAAATTTTGGAAAATGTGAATTCTACAGTGTTTTATGACCTTTTTGCCGACAGGCTAAACGATACCAAGCAGTCTGCGGTGATAGGAAGTTTTGATGGTCAAAGGCGGCTGTGGAGTAGACCACCCATATGAATTTGATTTTGCTTGAAGGGTTAAGGCAATTCTCTGACAAAGGCATGGCAGCATTTTTCAGTTGTATTGCTGATTTTCTTCAAAGATTTTTTTTAATAAGACCATTTTTGATACAGGAAGCGGTCACTCTGCTTTGTATTTAGCTCAATGAAACCAAAAACAGATAAAACATAGAAGACTAGAATAATACTATTCAAAGTTTTTCTTTTTCCTATATCTTTATTGAAGCTAACGTTCATTGTCTATAATTACCCCTCTCTCTCTCTCTCTCTCTCTCTCTCTCTCTCTGTATGGGGTTTTGCTTTTACGATCCCCCATCATACGAGATTGATATCTTTAGCCCCATTTTCCCAAGCAGTAGAATAAGTTCTCTTTAGCAGTGTCACTGTGTTGAAGCATCGTGGAACTGAAATGTTTGAAAAATATGGAGAGAGCCCCAACATCAAGATTGACCTTAAAGAATCATATCTTTGAAAATGGATTCATATTCCCTAGTCCCTATAATTTTACAAAGTAGTTGGATGTCCATTTCAATGGATTAAGCTAGGCCTAGTTCAACATGATCCCCTTGCTTAATACTTTCAAGATTCGATGCCAACTAAAAGCTCCAAATGGCTCATTAACAAACAAACAAACAAACAAACAACAAAACTTTACTTCTCTTTAGCACCGTCACCAAGCACCAGCCAAAAGGCCAGATTTTCATGTTCCTGATGTGATATGGACAAATTGATTCTTTTTTCAACATTAACTCCTCTTTCATTTTTATAGTGCTTTCAACCAAAATTGTGTTTCCCAACTGATAAAAAATGCATGGAAGCCATGCATTGCATTTATAAAGCATTAAAATAACTCAACAGCATGATTATCTAGTTAATATCATATAAATAACAGAAGAAAATACAAGTTAAACAAAGAAAACCATAATTTGAGTTCCAAATCTCATAATGAGAAATTACTCTAAATAGAAAGCTATTTTCATTCATACAAGCATAGGAGTTAAAGAGAACCATGAAGTGAAAAAAGTGGTTACAGCAAAACCATCATATAATAGCTTCTCTACAGCAAACCACCCCCCCCCCCCCCCCCCCCCCCCCACAATTAGACTTGCTTTCCCAGCAATTTGGTAGCCTTAGAAACTCAATTCCATCATAGGAACTGACCCACCAGCTGCTACTATTTGTTGCTCCAGCTGCAACCATCAATATTATTTAAAAAATAATAATAATAATAACATATATAACAATTGTTAGTCTTGCAATAATCAGAAATCTTTGAGCAAAAGTCTATTCTACTCACCCTGAATAGTGCCTCAAGCTTGTTCTTCACGTGGTAGTACTCTTGTTTTATTTGTTGCAAACATCTCAAGCTCCTGCAATCCAACATAATCATCATCATTAAAAAATGAAATAAAGGAGCTAACACAACTTTTTTTCACAACTTGTTATAGTGACAAGTTGTAATTGAAGCAACATCACTTTCGCACAGAATCACCATTCACAACAGGCCATAACAAATGTTAAAAAAGTTGCAAAAAATTGTGCCCCTGATTCCCTATGCTTATTAAAATAAATTCATCTTCCAAAATTTTAGGTTCAATTACTGATAATTAAAAAGACAATTATGCTTACAATATGTGAGGTAGGGTACAAGAACTCACCCGTCAACGTTCTGTTCCTCACAGAAGTTGCGAAAAGCAATGCAGCCATTTTTGACTCTCTGTGCACCCACGCTGTTAACCAAAAAACATCCATTTGTTCTTTAGACAAAAGATGAAAAAAAAAAATTCATCATGACTGATATATTACTCTTGTTTTTCTTTTCATTCTAAACCATATTTATCAAATACGGTACCAAGTTTCTGGTGAAATTCAATATATTATTCAAGGGTGTAAAAGTGGGGTTCAAATGTTCAATAAACACAACATGGAGAAACATAGGAGAAGCTTAATTACTAGGGTAGGGACCAACAATTTAAACGAAGATCATATTGCAAAGTAGGAGTTTGTAAGAATAACAAAAGGTAAAAAAAAAAAAAAAAAAAACTAGTGGTTGATAGGAGAAGGAAAATTAATGTGTACCTGGCACTACTACCCTTCAGCTGGTGGACATGAGCATCAACCTTTGGGAAGTCTACACTTTGTTGATCTCTGTACAAAGAAAAGTGGGAAGCCAAGCCAACAAGAAAAAATTGAAAAAGTTAAATTTTTTATGCTCAACTCAAAGTATCCAAAAGCAAACCATCCCAAGAAAAAAGGAAATTCAACATGATTATGTGTGAGCGAGTGAGAGAGAGAAAAGGAGGGAACTTGGATACTCACAGAGCTCTAGTGATATCATTGAGAAGCTTCTCAGCATCTTGAAAGAAAAGAGAGACCACTTCAACAACAAAATCTGGGTTGCTCTCATCTTGAAGTTGTTGAAGCTGCAAAAACTGATCATCCAGGATCCCCTTCTCTCACCAAACAAAAATAAAGCAGAAAAACCAACACATTCAAAACAAAAAAAAAAACAACAGAAACAACCCCATCAGATTCAGACATAACAGACACAAAACAAAACCGAAGGAGGATTGCTTATATACTTATAATACATTTTCTTGGTTTTACCTCCATAAACAAGGACTTGGTGTATTCAATCAACCGTCTCTGCATCTGACCAACCTCCATGCTTAGTGTTTGCTCCTCTCTACACAGCCAAAAACCAAACCACTCTCAGCTTCAAAAGGCTGTGACCCAATAAAGCTTAAAGCTTGTGTGTTAAATTTTGCAGATCTTGAGGTACTAATATTATTGCAAAATCAAAGACCCAAAAATGCTTAGTTAAAAAACCTTGAATGGGAATTGATGAATTGAATGAGCAGAGCTGAATCCCAAGGTTTCTGGCTTTTGGGTATTGGATTTGGATGTGTCTCTACTGGCCAGGTAGTGGTCAAGTCTTTTACCCCCACTATTATTATCCTCCTTTGGAATTTCTCTCTCTCTCTCTCTCTCTCTCTCTCAATCTGCTTTTGAGTGTTTTCTGATCTCACGGAATAACAGGCCCCCCACCATTCTCTCTTCCTTTGCATCATTGATAAGCATTTATTTATTCAGCTTCAGCCCCCCTTACCAGTGTTTTTTGTTTTTTTATTGGAGTTTTAACTTTTTAAATATTACATTATTTTTTTAGAAAAAAAATTTTAGTACCACAAAAAACATATATAACTTAGGTATAATATTTATCAGTTATTTTTTAAATTTTTTTCTTTTAAATTTGTTTATATAATTGTACTTAATTAAAAATACACTTCTATTTTATGAAAAAAAAAATTACTTAATTAAATCTTAATAAGAATAATTTAAAAAACAATATCTAATTACTGTAACTAAGTTTTTCTTCATAAAAAATGCATAATTTTTATTACAAATTCTTATGTGACTATTTATATTTTGTAATTAATAAAAAAAAAATTGTAAGTTTATGTAAAATATACTAGCAACCGGTTAAGGTTGATGTAGCCAATTTTGAATTGGCCATATCATCCTATGGCATATCCTAGCTAGGTACTAACAGTAATATGTCTAACCATTTTTTAAAAAAAAATAAAAAAAAATAAAAAATAGAAGGTTGATGTAAAGTCAAGATAACGCGATAAAAAGAGTTCTTTTTACTATCGTAAATAAGCTCACAATTTATGCCACAATTCTCTTAAGTAGTAAACTATGATAAAAATTATGTATTTTTTGTGGTATTAGAATTTTTCTTTAAAAGATGTTTTAAAGAACTAAACAAAAATGTTTGAAACTTTGAGGAAGAGAATAATTAAACCAAACAAAAATATATTCTCAAAATAAAAACTTCAAATCAAGCGCTGCTTGTGGGCTTGATTTAGAGTTTTCATTTACCACATAATTTTTTTTTTTCATCCACTAATTGATAAAAACTTTTTTTTTACACATTTAAAAGGCTAAGGACTAAGTTAAAATATTTGAAAAGTTAAAGACCATTTTGAAATATAAGACAAACGTTAAATATCAAATCTATAATTAAATCTATTATTATGAAGCAGCCTTTATATATTTATAATTAAACTTTTTTGCTTTTATTTTTTTTATTCTTTTTATTTTTCTAAAAACAATATTATAAACATGTCTCAATTTCACAAGAAGATGACATGGTTGATTACGAGTAGTCAATTAAAAGTGAAATATCTATGTAAATAAAAGTGGATAAAAAGTGTAAATAATTTATAATTGACCACATTAACAAATTGTAAATTGAACGCATCCCCAATATTATTATTTATCTAAATACCCTACAAATTATTATTTACAAATTAGTGAATCATACTAGCAACCGGTTAAGGTTGATGTAGCCAATTTTGAATTGGTCTAATCATCTTATGGCATGTCCTAGCTAGGAACTAAAATTAATATGTCTAACCATTTTTGAAAAAAAATAAATAAATAAAAAATAAAAGATTGATGTAGAGTCAAGATAATGCGATAAAAAGAGTTCTTTTTACTATCATAAATAAACTAACAATTTATGCCACAATTCTCTTAAGTAGTAAACTGTGGCAAAAATTATGTATTTTTTGTGGTACTAGAATTTTTCTTTAAAAGATGTTTTAAAGAACTAAATAGATTTGTTTGAAACTTTGAGGAAGAGAATAATTAAACCAAAAAAAACTATATTCTCAAAAAAAAAAAAAAAAACAAAAAACTTCAAATCAAGCACTGCTTGTGGACTTGATTTAGAGTTTTCATTTACCATGTAATTTTTTTTTCATCCACTAATTGATAAAAACCTTTTTTTTTTACACGTTTAAAAGGTTAAGGACTAAGTTAAAATATTTTAAAAGTTAAAGATTATTTTGAAATATAAGACAAATGTTAAATATCAAATCTATAATTAAATATATTATTATGAAGCGGATCTTATATATTTATAATTAAACCTTTTTGCTTTTATTTTTTTTATTCTTTTTATTTTTCTAAAAACAATATTATAAATATGTCCCAATTTCACAAGAAGATAATATGGTTGATTATGAGCGGTCAATTAAAAGCGATACGTCTATGTAAATAAAAGTGGATAAAAAGTGTAAATAATTTATAATTGACTACATTAACAAATTGTAAATTGAACACATCCCTAAAATTATTATTTATCTAAATGCCCTACAAATTATTATTTGCAAATTAGTGAATCTTATTAAAAGATACACATGGATTTGACAATAGAAATGACTTCACATATATGTAACTTTTCCATGTGCATCTCTTTGGTGTATCTTTTTCCCCTTGACCTTTTCTTTAAGTAAATGAAAAAAAAAAAAAAAAAAGTGTGTAATTAACTTGCTTCATCGTTAAAGATAATATACATATTGTTGATTTGTTTAAAATTATGGGTCTAGTACGTCTAGGTGACTTCGAGGTTTGTCTTAATTTGGTGTACAAGATAGTCTTCTTCTTCTTCTTCTTCTTCTTCTTCTTCTTCTTCTTCTTCTTCTTCTTCTTTTTTTAAAGATGTACAAGATAGTCTTGAGAAGGTGGGCAAACTCCAAGATTGAGTATTGGATATTGTATCTGCCTCAAATAAGGATAACTTGTTTTGTCTTTCATGTATTTTCTCCTCCCCAAAAAGGGAGGGTTTTTTTGTCTACTCCACAATTTCTTGAAAAAATTATATCTAGTACTTGGCATATTTGCCGAGTCTCTCACACGGAGGTGGGCCCCACATGCTGTGAGCCCGCCTGTGTGTGAGAGACTGCATGTAAATCTCACCTCTATATGAGAGACCCAACATATATGCTGGGTACACGATATACTACCTCCTCTCAAGCTTATTTATAATTTAATCTTTTAAAGATATTTTATTACTATAAACTAAATGCACTTGTTTTTTACTCTCTCCTTACTCTGGCCACTGCCTCTCCCTTTCATTTCTCAGTTCTATCTAATCAATGATAAAACTGCCAAATTAGGAATGGTAAAAAACCTTCATCTCGTGCTCCGCAAGAAACCTATGACCCAACCCACACCCCACAATATTGTCATCTCTAGCCTCAATGAAGAGGACTTATCAAATCATCATGACATTGGTTTGCTAGTTCAATGGCAATAATGTAAAGAACGCGAGACTAAACTATACTATAGTCGTTAAGAGCTTCAATGCTATTGCTAACACTAATCACAATCAAACTACTTTGAAGCTAATAATAGTGAAACATAATTTTGAGAATGAAGGTTAATGAAACGAAACTCTATACTTGTATGAAAGATTAGAGTAAACGATCTACTGTGAGCGAGGCTTAATCCTATTCTACAAATTAAAGGAAATACATAGATAAATAAGTAAAGTTTGTGTTGTTTGTGTGTGGTTCTTAAAATCCAAGTCTTATTTATGCTTGGAACTCCACAGTTACCAAATATTATATTGAGCATACATGCTACAAACTTTGTTGGAGCCTTTAGGCTTCAACTTACAATAGGAAAATGAAACATGCATGTGTTCATATTATGAGCAGTGTACTTGTTTAGTGGAAGAAGCGAAAATCCTATCTGCATTATTTTCTTTTTGTAGTTTCTCTCATGTTAAAAGGCAAGATAATTATGCCGCTCATCACTTAGCTAAACATGCTAGACATGTTAGCTCCCAATTGGTGTGGATGGAGGATGTACCCCCCAACTTTTAGCTGTAACTTTAGTCGACATGGCTAGTTTATATTAAGTTTACAGATTCTTTTCTCAAAAAAAAAAAATTAAAATTAAAATAATTGTATACAATCATTTAAATGCGGTTAAATACTCATGTTTAATGCATATAAGAGAAACACAAGTTATCTTTCCTATTATTTAGTTGAAGCCTAAGGCTCTAACTAAATTTATAGCCAAATTTTGTCTTGCTTTGCAATGACTAAAAGGAGAAGAGTCAACTTTGTAACAATGATTTTGTACAAACACATGAATTATAAAGTCTCTTTGCTTTGCAATGACTAAAGGGAGAAGAGTGAACTTTACCAAAACCCTCCATTTTCATAAAAGAACACCTACAATAAGTTCATGAATTGCTTTAAAAAAAAAAAAATTAGGGAACGGAAGATTTGAACCATAATTCTCCTTTTATAGACAATCAGTCAATAACACTACTTTTGAAAATCTTAGCAAAGAACATCTGCATTTAAATCATCTATGAAATAAGAAACGATAAGAAGAGATTGTCAAATCTTCTTGAGGAAAACTGAAAAAGAAGATGAGCCAAAGATAACTGGGACTTAAAAAAATACTTATGTTGGTTAAGGAAGATAACCTTATACAATTATGATAGTCAAATTCAACTTTTCCCGAATCTTATAAAAAAAAAATTCCTAAATAAGTATTTTGAAGGAAAAAAAAAAAATCATTTATTAGTTATTGTAATATGTTGAATTTCAATTTACACTTTTTTTTAATGAAGAATTTAAATTTAAACTTAGTGGAACAGAATTGTCATGATGTAAAAAAAATTAATAAGATAATTGACTCATTGGAAAAGTTATAAATAATATTTGACCCTACTAAGATCCCTAATATAAAAAGAATAATATTGAAAATTTCTACCATCATTATTTAATAATTAATAAAAAGCAATAAGACCCATAAGATAAAAGGAACAATATATGAAAGTCAGACTATCAATATGTAAAAATAAAAAATAAAAAAGTTGGTGAAAAGAGAAATAAAATTTTGTGACTCTAGAATTTTAATGTGAATGGGCGAATTTTAATGTGAGTGGGAGAATTCACATGATGCTTTTGAATTGATCTTATCATATCATCTTATGGCACATCCTAGCTATGTACTTAAAAGTAATATATCTAACCATTTTTGAAAAAAGCAAAAGAAAAAATAAAAGGTTGACGTAGAGTAAAGATAACGCAATAAAAAGAGTTCTTTTTACTATCATAAATAAATTGATAATTTTTACTACAATTTTCTTAAATAGCAAATTATGGCAAAAATTATGTATTTTTTGTGGTATTAGAAATATTCTTTAAAAGATGTTTTAAAGAACTAAATAGAAATGTTTGAAACTTTGAGAAATAAACAATTCAACTAAACAAAAATACATTCTCAAAAGAAAAAAAAAAATTCAAATCAAGCGCTGCTTATGGACTTGATTTAGAGTTTTAATTTATCACGTCATTTTTTTTTCATTCACTAATTGATAAATACTTTTTTTTTACACATTTAAAAGGCTAAGGACTAAGTTAAAATATTTGAAAAGTTAAAGATCATTTTGAAATATAAGACAAATGTTAAATATCAAATCTATAATTAAATCTATTATTATGAAGCGGACGTTATATATTGAAATTCTATCATATTTATTGTGGGGCCAATTGTCCAAGAAGATGACGTAGAAATCATAAGAAATGGGCTTGTGGCTCAGCGGCCCAGTCCTAGGACGTTCACTTATCCGAGGATGGTTAGAAAAAGGGGTATTCTGAGAATAACACAAAACAAAGAGACGTAAGTCGTGTATAGTAGCCCAAACCACGTTCGAGGATAAGATTTACCTCTAATACCAACGTCTGAGGTGAATGTAACTATTTTAGTATTCAAGGAACTTCACAAAGTTGCATATGAATTGAAAAGTGAATATTGAACAAAGAAGGAACCGGGAAAGGTAGCAAATATCTTCTAAAGCTGCTACTTCCACATTAAATGCTTCCCAGCTAACTCTCTGGCTGCATTAATGTGGAGGTAATACTTGAACAGTAACCAAGCAACCTTATGGCCACTGAGCGAAGGTTCCAGGAAGTGTTGGATGGGACAGAAAGAAGTTTCCAGAGTAGAACCTACACGTGTATGGTGAAAACGGGGTGAAGAATGCAGTATATAACAGGAAATCAGAGGCCAAAAGAAGGACTTTTGGAAAAAAAAAAAAAAAAAAAAAAAAAAAAAAAAAAAGAAAGGAAGAGAGAATCCAGAAAGATATTCCCTGAAACCTAGCCGAGGAGAGTTGATATCGTTTGGTTAATTTGAAACTTCCTTTTTTGCACCATAATCATGTCTTTTTCCATTAGCTTGAATTAGCTCTTACACTCGCTCTTTAGAAATTTTATTGTTTGGGTTTGTTATGCTAAAAACCCATCCCTTTTTTGGATCCAATCCAATTTGAGTCCTTACATTAATAATTAAAATTTTTTTGCTTTTATTTTTTTTATTCTTTTTATTTTTCTAACAACAATATTTAAAACATGTCACAATTTCACAACAAGATGATATGGTTGATTATGAGTGGTTAATTAAAAGTGATACATCCATGTAAATAGGAGTGGATAAAAAGTGTAAACCAATTACAATGGACCACATTAACAAATTGTAAATTGGACGCGTTCCTAAGATTATTATTTGTTTAAATAACCTACAAATTATTATTTGCAAATTAGTGATTCTTATTAAAAGATACACATGGATTTGACGATAGAAGTGACTTCACATATATGTAACTTTTCCTTTCAATGATTTTATGATAAATTCAATTTTTTCCCCTTGACCTTTTCTTTAACTAAAAATACACTTTCCTTTCATGAGAAAAAAAATTACATAGCTGAATCTTGAGAAGAGAAACTTAAAGAATAGTACTTAAGTACTATACCTAAATTTTGTCTCATAAAAAATGTATAATTTTTGTCACAAATTTTTATGTGACTATTTGTAATTTGTAATTAAAAAAAATGGTAAATTTATGTAAAAATTACTAGCAATTGGTTAAGGTTGATGTAGCCAATTTTGAATTGATCTTATCATCTCATGGCATATCCTTGCTAGGTACTAAAAGTAATATGTCTAACCATTTTTGAAAAAAAAAAAAAAAAAGAGAAAATAAAAGATTGACGTAGAGTCAAGATAATGCGATAAAAACAGTTCTTTTAACTATCATAAATAAACTGACAATTTTTGCCACAATTCTCTTAAGTAGTAAACTGTGGCAACAATTATGTATTTTTTGTGGTACTAGAATTTTTCTTTAAAAGACATTTTAAAGAACTAAACATAAATATTTGAAACTTTGAGGAAGAGAACAATTAAACCAAACAAAAATATATTCTCAAAAAAAAAAATTTCAAATCAAGCGCTACTTGTCGGCTTGATTTAGAGTTTTCATTTATCACATCATTTTTTTTTTCATCCACTAATTGATAAAAACCTTTTTTTTACACATTTAAAAAGCTAAGGACTAAGTTAAAATATTTGAAAAGTTAATGATCATTTTGAAATATAAGACAAATGTCAAATATCAAATCTATAATTAAATCTATTATTATGAAGCGGGCGTTATATATTCAAATTCTATTATATATAATTAAACTTTTTTGCTTTTATTTTTTTTATTCTTTTTATTTTTCTAATAACAATATTATAAACATGTCCCAATTTCACAAGAAAATGATATGGTTAATTATGAGTGGTCTTAATGCTCGAAAATGTGTTGAAAACACAAAAGCTGTTTAGACCTCCAAATTAAAGTTACGGCTCGATTGATTTTACACTAACTTAATTCTAAATGCGGAATAGTGTAAATACGAGCGGATAAACAAACAAGCTACTCTAATCCATAATCAAAGCAACACAGCAGTAAAATGGAATGTAAAAGAGTAGGGAAAAAAGATGCAAATACAAGATAGCACGCCAATGTGTTATCGAAGAGGAAACCAAAGAACTTGACAAAAAACCTCTCCCCCGCCCTCCAAGCAGTAATCAATCCACTAGACAATTAGTTGGGATACATGGGTTAGCAAGAAACCCTCCAAGCCTAATCTACCCGATGTACCTAAGCCCTCCAAACTCCTACTCCAACAAGGCTTCTTGGAACCGTGTCTTGTCTAGCTCTCCGGATCCCGCAACAAGCTCCATGTTGCATTTGCCATCCTTGACTTTTTCCAATACTTCCCAGCAACTCCAAAACACTCTCTACACTCTGAAAATGTGTGGATTGTGTTTGGGTACAAATCTCCTTTCAAAGTATGACAATGGGAGAGGGATGGAGAAGAGGCTATAATGATTTCTTACTAAGAATGAGTAGCTCTCTCTCTAAAAGATGGGTGTGTGTGTTGTAAAAAACCTATCTATGGTTTTTCTCTCTGAATAGCCTCCATTACATTTATGGGTAATGAGGGTATATATAGTATGGGTGAAGGGTAAGAAAGTCACTCCTAAAAATCCTCCAGGCAGAGAGTTTCGCGACTACCTTGCAGGAAGGCCTTACCCGCGAGACACTCACGAAAACGACAGCCTGGCACGACTCTTCAGCTTCCAATCATGTGCTTCTCACATGCCTTTTTCACGGGAACCTTTCTCACGAGCTAGTCGCGAAATGCATTGATATTCATTTAAGCTTGAGTTTTCACCGACTTGATACTAAACCCAATACAATAAAATCTCACAAAATATAAGAAACAAAAATAAAGCAATTATAACACTTTTTGTCATGGAATAACCCCAACATAAAATATAGTTGTAAATTACAACTTTACATGGTCAATTAAAAGTGATACGTCTATGTAAATAAAAGTGGATAAAAAGTGTAAATCATTTATAATTAACCACATTAACAAATTGTAAATTGAATGTGCCCCTAAAATTATTATTTATCTAAATAACCTACAAATTATTCTTTTGCAAATTAGTGATTCTTATTTAAAGATACACATGGATTTGACTATAGAAGTCAAGATACACATGGATTTGAGGATAGAAGTGAAGATAGACATAGATTTGACGATAGAAGTGACTTCACATAAATGTAACTTTTCCTTTCAATGATTTTATCTTTCCTATTATTTAGTTGAAGCCTAAGGCTCCAACTAAATTTATAGCTGTCTTGCTTTGCAATGACTAAAAGGAGGAGAGTCAACTTTGTAACAATGATTTTGTACAAACACATAAAGTATAAAGTCTCTTTGCTTTGCAATGACTAAAGGGAGAAGAATGAACTTTATCAAAACCCTCCATTTTTATAAAAGAACACCTACAATAAGTTCATGAATTGCTTTTAAAAAAAAAATAGGGAACGAAAGATTTGAACCATAATTCTCCTTTTATAGACAATCAGTTAATAACACTAGTTTTGAAACTCTTAACGAAGAACATTTATATTTAAATCATCTATGAAATAAGAAACGATAAGAAAAGATTGTCAAATATTCTTGAGGATGACTGAAAAAGAAGATGAACCAAATATAACTAAGACTTAAAGAAAATTACACTTATGTTGGTTAAGGAAGATAACCTTATACAATTATGATAGTCAAATTCAACTTTTCCCGAATCTTATAAAAAAAATTTCCTAAATACGTATTTGAAGAAAAAAAAAAATCCATTTATTAGTTATTGTAATATGTTGAATTTCAATTTACACTTTTTTTAATGAAGAATTTAAATTTAAACTTAGTGGAACAGAATTGTCATGATGTAAAAAAAATTAATAAGATAATTGACTCATTGGAAAAGTTATAAATAATATTTGACCCTCCTAAGATCCCAAATATAAAAAGAATAATATTGAAAATTTCTACTGTAGGGACAAGGGCCCAAAAATTGTATATTGGGTCTTGAGTTTTGTCCGAGGGAGTTGATAAGTCCGAGAACTGATAAACAGTAGTGATAATGTCAAGTTTAGAGTTACAAGAGTGAGAGGCAAACGGAAAGAATGGGAAAAGTAGTCCGAGGAGGCTCTACTGTCAGGGACGTGTATTGTGAACGCACGAGAGAGATGGAAGCTCAAAAATATCTAAGGAAAAGCTACTGCCACCGCATTAAATGTTCTGCAGCTAACTTTCTGGCCGCATTTATGTGAAGAAGACTCTTGAATGGTGCTGGCTTGGCTATCCCAACTCACAAAAAGTTAGAGATGGTGTCCGATAGGACAAGCACTCAAGTAGCGGCTTCGATGATCAACACATGAAGGACCAAAATCATTAAGGAGGGGATATATAATGTAAGAGACTCTTGGGGAAGGGGAATCGAAAAACCAAGAAAGAAACACTGTAGCAATCTAAAACCAAACTTGTAATAATATCTAAGAGCATTACATAAGAATCAGCCTCCTCGGACTTCGCCGATGACGTTTTTCTTAAGCTTAAACTTGTTTATTTTCATTCTATTGTCATCAAACCTACCTAATTCGTTGTTTGATTAACCAAATCCCAATTTTTCTAACTCATTTCTCTATAAATTTATTATTTTGGGCTTTTTGGGCCTAAGTCCATTCATACATTGAGTTAGGAATTCAAATCTGGTCTTTACATCTACCATCATTATTTAATAATTAATAAAAAGCAGTAAGACCTATAAGATAAAAGGAACTGTATATGAAAGTCAGACTATCAATATGTAAAAATAAAAAATAACAAAGTTGGTGAAAAGAGAAATAAAATTTTGTGACTCTAGAACTTTAATGTGAATGGGAGAATTCACATGATGCTTTTTCATGCAAGTTTCATGCCATTTATAAGACCGGTCTGCTATATAAAAACATTCTATAAACTATAATTAATTGTCAGTGTCAAAAATCATTCACAATAAATTCTTATATAAGCATAAAATAATTACATATTATATATATAAGTCATGTCCAAAAATTACAATAAGTTCATGCAATGCAAAAACCTTCAACTACTATATAAAAAAAATTAAATTAAAAAAAAAAAAATATATATATATATATATATATATAACTCATTTTTAAGTTCATCATTACAATGGACGGGTTCCATTTCCATATGATTATTTTTTTGACAACCACAATATTTTGTGGGTCCAGAGTCTAAAGACTTGCCAACTCAACTGGCTAGTTGAAGATACGCTAACCTAGTCACAGATTTACTAATCAATATTCAATAGAAAAGACGAAGAATATGCATATAAGTCTTTGCACCTCCGGATTCTGAGTTGTAAATAAGGGAACAGGTCCTGTCAAAACAAGCTGGTTAATGCTTTCCAGATTTCTTATATATGGAGTTTCTTGCTCCAAGCTGTCCAAGGGTGGAGTTTTATTTTTATTTTTTGTTTATTTTCCAATTTTTTATTTTATTTTATTTGAGTTTTTGTTTCATTTAGCTAGTTAATTAATGTAATAAGCACAACTTTTTTTACAAAAGTTTTTACAATTATTAAAGTGCTTGACTATGATTCTATAAATGCGAAAATTATGTCTTGTAACTGGCATATATGCCAGGTACCCATTTACTAGCTCCTATAAATGATGAGTTCAAGAATGTCAATTGCGTTCATCATCATAGTCAGCCACTTTAACCATTGTGTCTATAGTAGTACTACGTGACGTGGTATAACCTCGGCCATGCCATGTGGCAGTCTTGATCTCCATTAGCCAATGGCAAAAGGTTCATCTGGTCTAGCAACTTTTAACATTCCATCCCAGCATGCATATACATTGAGCTCTTCACGTTTTTCCTTTATTTTATTTAATTTTTTTAAAGGAATTTTGAAGGAATCTTACAACACAGCCAATCCTACAGCTATTTGTTGTTTAAATTAGTTGTTTAATTTAATAATAATGGAACAGTTAGGAGGGAAAAGCAGCCCAAATCTCCAACTTTTCTTTTTCTTTTTCATTTTGAGATAAAGATGCTCTAATAATAATAGTCTAATATATGGCCTTTGCATTGGTCCAATGGGTTATCTCTTTGACACCATAATTGTCAGTGGAAGAATCCTGATCAACATTTTATCATGAGCTTTTTCAGTTTTAGGTTACATGAGATGTATATGGTTATTATTATTATTATTATTTTCTCTTCCCTGTTGGGAACATATCCTGGAACATTGCAATATAATAATAATGTTGGGTGGAAAGGTATTTTCGTATCTTTAATATATAAATATGCACACTATTGTTCAATGACTCATACATAAACATTGTTTTGAATCGTGGGTTTCAATTTACTTAATTGATAAAGTATTTTATTATGAAATGAATTTTAAAAAATAAAAATTAGTATTTTAATTTAATGATAAAAGACGAAATATGTGCCCATTTGACATTATAGCTATTTTTTTAAAAAATAAAGATTTGAATTTAGAAATTTCCAGTAACTGGCTGGTATTAATCTGGACCAATATTGATGTAGAAGCTGAATATTGGAAATAGTAATAGTCATATAATTGAAGTGGAAATGGCCAGCTTTAATTTAGCTTTAATCATTTCGCCCTACTTATTTGCCATTAAGTGCAAATTGGTTACACTGATGGATGAGCAATGTTCTTTTTGTGACATAAACTAGTGAAAAGTAAATTGCTTTACCTTGTCACTTATGAGAGAACGAAATATGTCCCCATTTGACATCAATTATGTTTTTCAGGATTAAGATATATTCTTTTCTCTTTTTTTTGCTAAAATAATTATATATTCAGAACTTGAATTTATACTATGTTGTAGATAACACTATATTTAAAATTCGTATAGAATTTGATGTTTAAGATAACTTTATACAAACTGGTTTAGTAACTAAATAATTTATAATTTGACCATTATAAATAATATAAAAATTTTCTAAAAAAAATAATAAAAATAACCACGAACATTAATAAATATCTTATTTAGCATAACAAAAATTTTATTTTATAAAATTAACTATATAATTATTTGTTTGGGAAAAAAGCGAAAAATTAAACTTAAGTATGACAATATTAATAATTCTCCCAAAAGTAGGAAAACATTTCATGTGTGTGTGTGTGGGGGGACGAGAATCCAAGGATAGAGCCAAAAGTGAGAAGTTCGATGTCAGAAGAACAAACCTCGGAAGGCATTGATAGCGAGCCCTCGGAAAAATATGAGCAACTCATCACAAGTCTAGGGAAACTACAATGCCCAAGGACCCAGAGGATACTCATATATTCTCAGTAGGGTCAAGGACCAATTCTGAAGACCATCGAGCATAAACCGAGGAAGAGGAGGAAGATTTGTCAGTGGGCAAAGAAGGGAAGAATGTAGATAAAGCATCAATCACCTCCACATTCAATACTCTGAACCCACTTAGCTGGCCGTATTAATGAGGAAATGACCCATGAACAGTGTCATCACAGCTCACAACCTGGTGTAGAAGCCTTCTAGTGAAGTCCTGATGGGACAAGTATCAAGGGAAACAAACCTAAACCCTCTAAATGGAAGGCTGAGATACAACCTGGGAGGCTATATAAGGCGAAAATACCTCTATAAAAAGGGGATGGAAAATTAGAGAAGAAAGAAGAACATAAAAGTGTAACTGTAAGCCAAGAACAAGTGTAACCAATACCTCGAATCAAACCCAAGGAACATAATATTAGTCTCCAGAGGCCTTTTTTGACCAATTTTCATTTTATACTCCTATGATTAATGTTGACCCTTTTAGTTTTAGTTAATCAAGCATGTTTAAAAAGGGGTATCAAAGGTTGATTAGCATCCCACCTCTACAAGTTAATTGCGTGAAGAAAAAAGTAAGTTTGACTTATTTTTACCCGCCACAATAATTATATATATATATATATTCATGAGAATTAAGATTTTTAGGGAAATTATAATTCTCAAGAATTTTGTCAAATGAATTAATGAGTCCAGAAAAATCATTAAGGTCGTCCATTAATATAGACGACCTTGCATCATTAGTAGACCATCAAAGATAACTACTCAACACATTCAATAACAACCATCAAAGGTCTTAAACTCTCATCAAGACAAAGAACATTACAATTAAGGTAATAATCGCCCTAATTTATGTATAATAGCTACCTAAGTCACCTATAAAAGGAACCATTTGTCCATTTGCTAAGGTACGTCAAAAAACTATTACAAAATGCTATCTACATACGAAAGATATGGGCTGATACTAACTTGAGCATCAGAGGCTCCCCACTAGGCACAACCTGGTGGTCTCTTCGATCAGTCCCTCCTTTATTTTGCAGGTCCTACAAGATCGTCAAGAGCTCTGGATTGGACGAATAACTCAATTGGCGATTTTGGCATCATCATGAATAATCAAATATTCTCAATTATTAACATTTCTCTTATTGAATTAATTCTTAGGTAAAGAATACATCCTTAAATAGTTAAATCTTCTTTCTACGGTAATGTACACTTCAAAACATTCACATTCTCATGACTAGGGAATATTTTATTTTTGATAAAGCTAGAATAAAACTCTCAGAAAACTTTCAATGGACAAGAATAAAACTTTCCTTTATTAGATTACAATTCCCCACCCCTCCCCCCTTTTTTTCTTCTATTAGGTTTAAGAAAAGTGTAATTGTGCTTCAACCTCCAATAGGAAGATGGCATATGTTCCTATCATGAATAATGCACATAACTCACTTGGTTGGTTAAGTTAAATAAGTCATGTACAGTACACATAACAGAGACACATGTAATTTTTTTTAATAGGAGGTTGAAACGTTAGGCTCCAACCATGTTTGAAACCAAACTTTGTTCTTAGGTTCATAGTATTGCTACTATGGACATATTTTTTCTCTAAACGGGTTTGGAGAAAAGTTCATCCAAACCATCATGTGGCAACTCAAAAAACTATCCACGTGTAATTGTAGTCATGTGATTTGTTTATATGATTTAATACATGTATATAGTTTTATAAACAATCATATAATGAGTTTAAAGAGATTTATCCAATTTATGTAACCACACTCATATGAGTGTGGTTATAGATCAACAAGAAGGCCTTTTAATCCAGTACTTGATTGCCATAAATCATGGAAGAAACAGAATCATTTTATCATTAAGTACTTTTTTTTGGTACTCTAATATTAATAATTTTTCTAATGTAGTCTTTATTTTATTTAAAAAGACAATGACAAAATTTAGCTATAAAATTTATTGTAATTTAAGGTTACAACCTTACTCAATATCATTAAAATTATTACATATTTTGAAAATATAAATGTTGGATTGCATGTTCTTTATGCTCTTAATACACATGTCAAATTTTTTGCCAATCGGATATTATTTACCATATAATCTATAAGATTATATTTTATTCATAATTTTAAACTATAAAAACTTGCAATTTAAAAATTTTATTGATGAAATTGCTACTGATCTTTAATTTTGTAGAAATTTTATAATCAAGGAGAATAGAAGAAGAAAATGTAATCCAATGGTGGATTTGTTAAAATTCACATCCAATAAAAAAATATTAAGTAAGGTTGTAAGCTTGTAATCTTAGATTGCAACAAATTTTGTAGCTAAATTTTGTTCAAAAGACAATACTTCCCATTTCTTTTTTCTATAATTATATGCCTTTACTTGGATTTAAATTAAGGAAGGAAATTTTGAAAGCTTTTGTAGCTTTTATTTGAAAAGCAATGCATCAATTATGTTACCTTAAAATATGATTTGGTATACAGAACAGAACCAACAAAAAGAGCATCAGTTTGGTTTGAGATTCAAATGTTTAGCCTTGCATTTCTTTTATTTTCTTTTTTCTAGGGATCGAACCTAGATGTTCCGATTGGAGACACCAAGAAGTGTCATCCAAATCCAATCACAGGTATTACCAATTCATTTGCAGCTAGCATGGTGCCCCCCTTCCTTCTAGTCTACGCATTTAGTAATTGACCCATATATTGCCAAACTTTTATAACAAGGATACGAGAGGACACTCATTGGCACTTAGGGCTGTTTGGAGTGAGGAGAAATAGAGTAAAGTTAACTAAAAATAAGTTAATTTTAAACCTATTTTACTCTATTTTACCCTACTCCTACTTCTCCCACAATGACCGTTAGTCTCTCTTCTCTTTCTTTGCCTCTGATATGACGGGAATCTGAATCCCAGTGTGGTCCTTAATTAAAAATTTATGCTTTTACGGCCTCACTATTTCATAGCAAAGCGATAGTGCAAATACGACAGAATCTGTCGGTAGCCAAATCAATAATTAGTAAATAACAAATGACCACAAGTCACTTGGATGGCTTCATGTTCAACCCCCTTTCCCTACGAATAAAATGTACTTGGAAATGGAACAAATCCCATTCATTCATCCCTCCAAGAACATGTAATATATGTAAAATTTCAGCACTCTCTATCTCTGTCTCACAACACATTCTCTCATGCATCTAAAATTTTAAGCATGTGAGATTGACATGGAAACAGTGTGGCATCCCTTCCACTTGGCAAGAGAATGGTCCCATATAATATCAAATTATATTTCCACTACTAACCAAAAAAGAATACAAAGTTTCTGTAAAACCACCTTAACAAGACATTAGGATCCACCAAAAAAACCCTACCACCAAAGCTGCTCCATGAGCAAAGTGTAAGTTAACTTTCTAACACACCTTACAACTCCTCCTACAGTAGCCAGGAAGCTCTGGAGATCCAACCATATACTCCGGGTTCTTCGTGCACTCTCCAAGTGCAGCCCATCTGTCACAGCTATCATTCAGATCAGTGCAGTTACCACTAGCTGGGTTCAAGATCTTGTCAAACGAGTCCACATGAATCCACTTTGTTGCTGACCATTTCTCACCTTCAATCACAGGGCAACCTGCGTGGAGACTGTTTGTGTCTGGAATGGCAGTTGGGTGGAGACTGAAGAAAAGAAGTGCATCCCCTCTTCGTGGTTTCACTAATTATTTCCAATGCGGGGTTGGAAGTTAACAGAAATCATGTCAGCTTATCGAAAAGGCAACATTGTGAATGCACAACAGCAATGATAATTTGACCAGTGGCTTACCTGCTATTCCTTTTTTTGCACATTCAGAGAGATCACCATTCGTTTCAGAAGCTTTACGACGTGGGGGTTCCTGTTGGCAGATTGGCATACATAAATTTAAATAACCAAAATAATATAAAGAAAATAATCAGGTCAGCAAATGTTCCAACATACTCATAGAAGGAGAAAAGTTCCAACCTCCCCCACCCTCCAACAACAAAAGAGAAACCAACAAAAAAGGAAAAGAAAATCCGAATTTTCTGTATTAAATATCAAAATTAAAGAGGAGCATTGCATCATCCCCACCATACAGGTTAAGCGCATGTATGATGGTTGTGTCCCTCTTTTATCTTTTAAGAGTTCAATGAATATCTGCTTCTCTTTTTCTTTTTTCTTTTTTCTGGAAAAGTTTTGCCAAGAATGTCAAAGAAGGTTGACTGCAATTATGAATATAAAAAAGTTCTAATGAAAATGAACAGAGTCAATACTTGAACTGACCTCTGCTTCAGGGAACACTGTTTCGCCACCTTTGGCCACATCAGTAAGATACATGAGTACTGTTGCAATTCGGTGTCCACCCCGGGCTATATTAACCTTGTCGGCAAAGTAATCATAGTGTGGGTCATATTTCTGCCCAGGCTCATATCTTAACACTTGTATGTCCTCCCCATTTTCTGAAATTCAAGGAACAGAAATCATATCTAGTTCGTGTTCCAGTATCAAGATGAAGAAATCAAGCTGTATCATTTCACATATTACAAGATGGACATTGATAATACACTTTCCTAATGATATCTGCAATGTAACACACATTTGACCATACATAAAAATGGTGCTTTCCACTTTTTTTTTGGGTAAGTTATACATGCACCCAATGGGTCATGAATCCACTACCTCACCCTCCATCCAATTAATATGGGAGGAAGAAACGCTAGTTGAGCATAGCTCGTTGGCAAAATACTTTCCGTTTGATTATATCATATTCTGAATTATAAAAAAAAAAAAAAAAAAAAAAAAAAGTTTATTGACCTGTGTAGATGGGATTCAGAAGGCCTTGATAGCATGGCCAGAATTGCTGATATAGCAAAATTAAGAGAGCGAGGAGCCACAAAACCTTTTGTGGCAGACCCTACATGTAATTTCCCCCCCTCCCTCTCTCCCTCTTTTAACTGGTAAGTTACACACACAGAATGAGTCTTGAAACCACATCTTTACCCTTTATTTATTCCTTATGAAGGGAGGAAATGCCACTTGAGATAAGCCTCATTTCCACAAACCATACCTCTAAATCCTAATCAGTTCTGAATTCTAAACAGTCTTGCATCATCTGTATATGGAAAGTCCACTAATGAGGCTATGTGACATATGACAGATTGCTCAGCTATCATACCTGATGCAAGAATTAGGCTTACCACCATAAATTTTGTACCTTCGTTTTTTGTTAAGACTTAATATGAATTTTCTACCTTAAGGTTATCGTCCATGTTGAAAATTTTGTTGGTTATTGGGGCTTAGAGAAATAGGAAATAGGGAATAGAAAAAAAGGTTTTACCGGTTCAATTCAATGGTTTCAAGTATGGTTTACTGCAGAAAGTTAACCAAAGTTTTATAGAGCAATCACAATGAGCAAAGAAGGTATCACACCCTTGAGAGCAGCTTAAAAGTCACTTTAAATTCTCTCCATTGATGCCATAAAATTCTATAGATTACAATGCTCTCTTTAAGGGCAGCTGTGACATCCTTTTAAGAATGGGAATCAAATATAAATGGGAATTCAGAATGTATGACTAGTAAATTAACATGGAAGCTCCTTAACAAGTAAAACCAAACATAGAAAGCCAGGAAATAATCTTACTGAGAATATTTATCCATGGAAAAAAAAAATCCAACAGAGAATTATACACATGGGCCACATCTAAATCCCTTCCAGAAAATATGGAAATTGCCTGATTATGATTGGCTCAATAAAAAATATGAAGAAAGGAATAAATAAAAAGTAAAAAAGAACTGATGGGCAAAGCAGCATAGGAGCATGAAGATTATCTTCACTTATAGACCATCTCTCCTTCTGACACACTTTTGTAATTTTAAGGGTAGACAAAAGCATATATCCAATCAGTAAATCAACTTATTTCTTTTCTTAGTAGAATCACAATTATCTTTCATTCAACAAACAAGCTTGAAGTGATTATACAAAAATATCTAGATAATGATTACATTAAAAGCCCCCACCATAAAAGAAGGAGTGCATACACAAAAGGCATACCTTTTGGAAGAAATGTCCATGTAGCTAACTTGTCCTCTATACCAGAAACAATAGGATCCTACAAAATAATGATACGAGTGAAAAACTTGTACCTGTTATAGACAGCAAAATATGAGGTAATTGAAATGGAAAAGTAAGCAATCAAGTATGAGTTTTAAACACAAGGGAAAAGAACTAAAGAAAGCATAATCAAGTAGACCCACAACCAAACACTAAATCAATAGAAAGGATTAAGACTGTATTTCACCCAAATGAGTACTTTAGGTTCTTTGGTGTAAAAGAACTCACAAAAGGAACACATAATTTTGATCATTATCAACTAAAGCAAAATTATCAAAGTTTTTTGTGGTTATGTATTCCTATTTTAGAACCAAAATGTTAAGAGAAGTTTGAAATGCCGACAATTATAATGCAATAATAACTCCTTCTAAGAAAATAAAATTAACAAAGTAGAAAGACACTAACTTTTACTTCATAAAAGAAACCTACAACATGACTAAACATGCCAAACAAGGAAGGTAGCATATATGTAAACTTTTGTAGTAAAATTGGCAGTAGCTTAATATATGCAAATATTTACACTTCATTAAGTATGTGGATTTGAAATAAGAGTCCAATTAATGGGTGCCCTCAGGACATTTGTTAAGTCATTTTAAAAAAGTTTTGATACCAATTTTTCTAAAAATATTTCCTAAACCAATATCCTTAGGTCATCCATTAACTTTTCCCTTGAAATAATTAGGTATAAAATGTTATCATACTAAAATTAAAATCAATCTTATCTTTATTAAATTCATATCAAGCAATTTATAAATAGAAATCATTCTTCAATCCCCTTGGTTTTAAATCCTCGAATCTAAATGCAACCAAAGTAGAAAAACACAAACGGATTTAAAAACAATAAAAAAATTTCACAAAAGAATTAAACCTTGCCCTTATTGATGAACATTCCGGAGCTGGTACGAACTTCGCTGAGCTTGCTTTTACCGGACTCGTTATCCGCCACCGCAGATCTCTTCAGCTCCGATTTCGCCTGAATCACAATTATGCAATCAACGAATTCTAATTAGTAATCGAATCAAAATTCCCAATTGAAATAAAAAAACCTCAAATCACACTCACAAGAGAGATCAAATGGTCGCATTCTAAGTCCGTAAGAAAACCTTCGTACACAAACGCTCTGCAAACAAAAATTGAAGTAAATATTGAATCTTAGCGAATTGAACTATTTTGAGAGTGTGAGAGAGAGAGAGAGAGAGAGAGATTGACCTTGGCTTCCATGAAACTTGTTTAGCTTTAGCGGGATTGATGATGGAGCTAGGAGAAGCAGCATAGGAGGACGAAGATTCACGGAGGATCGAAGAGATCGAGACCAAAAACAGGAATAGATGAAACCAAACCATTGGTTGGAATGCTTGGTCGTTGGAGAGAGAGAGAGAGAGAGAGAGAGAGAGATTTTCCGGGAAAATGTCAAACTTTCTGAGAATAATTAAATAGTGTTTGTTACTTTTGGTTTTGGATTTGGTTAACTCTGTGTGTATCTGTCTGAAGTTCTGACTCGCCTCACTGTCAGTGCCACGAGGATTTATCTACTGTTTCTGTTTCACGCTGTCGTTTCGACCTCCCACATTACTTTTTATTTTTATTTTTTTCTTTTAATAAATAGTATACAATTTCATTGTATCGCAATTACTCCTTTGCGATTGCTATTTATCATTAAGTCAAAGATTAACTAAAACCCAAGTTTCAAACTTATATTTTAGCCGATTAATGATAAAATAAATTTCACATCATTTTTCAAAAATACTGAGATTGTAGGTTTTGATCCTTATATAGTAAAGCAATGTCAGTAACTGTCATAGAAAAAATAAAGTTGTAGAATTTATTGTTTTAGATAAATTCTATATAATCATTATTAAATTTAAAAGCCCTTTTTGTTTTCATAATTCAATATAGGAGGAATAAGAGATTTGAGTTGACGTTAAAAAATAAAAACACCAAAAAAAGTCAATCAAGTTGTTAAACTACTGGCATTTAAAATTTATTTTATAAACTTTTGCCCAAAATATAGTCAAGTATCACTATTTGGCAAAATATGTATGAATTTATTACTATTTGTAAAATAATTAAAGATCTACTATTTTTTTTTTAATTTAAGTTTGTGAAACTCGAGTTTGCCATATAACTCAAGTTTCAGAAACTCGAGTTTCATGAAAAATAGCCACCATTTTTTTATGTAACTCGAATTCAAAAAAAATAGAATGGCAAACTTGAAAATTATTTTTTCAAAGAACTCGAGTTACACGGCAAATTCGAGTTTCAAAAAGGTGATAAATTGCTAAATATTTCGCAAACAATGGTATATTGCTAAATATTTTACTAAATAGTGGTATATGTTCATTTTGGCCTAAACTTTTGGATGGCTATATTTGAACTTCTAAAGTTTTAATTAAAATAAAATTGTCAAGAGTTCACTTTTATAATTTTTTTTTTCATTTAATGTATTTTTACCTCTAAGATTTGAATTAAAATAAAATTTTTATATTAATAATATAAAAAATATATAAAGCGTCTAATATAATATTTTTTTTTTAGTGAGTTTCAATTTATGGCGTTCGCTCTTGATGATAACTCTTTATCATCAGACCAAGACATCAATCAATTTTTGGTTTAAGCAAAGATTGAACCTCAAATCTCTTATACAACCATCAGAGACTTTATCGATTGAGCTAATTGAAACTCATAATAATTAAATTTTTATGAATTAAACAGTGATCACAGTCATTGTTTTAAACTATAATTTTCTTTATACATTAATTTATAATAAAAGTAATTGTGGCGGCGACCTTAAATGTTTGGAGTCGGCCACTTTTAATTTGAAAGCACTATTTGATTGAAATGCGTTGCGAAATCTTTATTGTGGCCTATGTGAAGACAGCTTCAAAAGTGTATAGTTTTGTATTCAAAATTATCCGTTTAAGCCCGTCTTACGTAGCTAGCAAGTGAGAAAGTCTAATTTCGGAAGCCAAGTTACGAGATGGGTAAGTATTAAACATCCATCTTACACAGTAAACTCCTCTTTTAAAGCCATTACAATTTCCCTTATCCAAAACACTACCTCTCATCAAGATATTTAAGAAAGGTTTTAACAATGAACATTTGATCTAAATTCGGACGCCAAGTTATGAGGTGGGAAAATGTTAGACACTCATAGTAGCTATTATCATGTCACATCATCCAAATAATTAATATGTCAGGTAGAAAAACTTTAAAAAAGCATGTCATTCTTAAGAAAATCCAGATCAAGCATCTAGAGTTTCTAAGAAAAACATTAAAACATGTGAGCGTGATTGCATGAACATCATGTGATTGACTAAAGAAAAAACTAACAAGCACAGTATTTGTAGAAACAAATGATCTAGCAAGTGAGCATCTCAAGAATATCATGAAATCATGTAATTTATTTCAAGAACATAAAATGATTTTTATTCCTTAGAAATCACCATACTTTTTGTGTATAATATAAGGAGAACGATCAGACAATCCAAAACAAGGATATTGATCAATTAAGAAACTTAAGTTCTTGATCAAGAACCCCAATCTGATTTTAACTCCAAAAGCCCATGCTTTTATGTATAAGCCTCTCGTTGTATTTTTAGACTAATAGGGCGTTTATGACTTAAGAGACTTAGATTGAAAGCAGGAAATAGTTTCTGAAGTGGTAGGTACTAGGTACTTACCAAATTAAAAATCTAGGCAAAGTTGCAATTTATGTGGTCACCTTTTAAAAGTACGCATAAATAACACTGTAAAGAGTCATAAAATTGCCAAAATGTCAACATTATCAATGTATCCAAAGAAAAAAAAAAGCAAGTCATAATGTTCATTACTAATTTATTATAGATATCTCAATTGGGGAAAAAAAAAAATGAGGTAAGGCTGGCAACACAAGAACAATGAACTTCATTATCTCAGTTGTTAATTAAATAGGTTTAAACTTATTTAATCAAACTTACATTTAAAAAAAAAATTAAATAAGTTTAAGCAACTTTGACATAAGGGATATAGCAAACCGCCATGCATGAGAATATTAGCAGAAAGTACTATTTATCATTCAAAACATCTTTCCTAGAAAAACAGTGGCTCTCAAAATGCAACCTAAGCTTGTAAAATGCACAGTTTTTAATCCACATTTCTATTATACTCATGATACATAATACATCATATATGCAAGTCATAGAAGCAATACATTTAGCATTTAGGCCTTTCTGATGATGTTCCTTCTTTCTTCCAAACTGTTTTAGTCCCTCTATGTTGGGTTGTAGAAACAAAATCAAGTCCTAGAAACTCAAGCTCCCTTGAAATCATAATTATTGTCTACACAAATATTTTAAGCATCATTACTAGGACCCAAAACAATCTCCCTATATCGACCCAGATCTTTTAAATACTTAGTTGAGTTATACTCTTCTGCATCAGACAGCTCCTCAGAGTATGTCCTTTGAAACTTAGATTGTTGGCATTGTTTTATGGAAGCTAAAGTGTGGGCATCGCCTTTCAGAATCTTTTCAACCTGCATCAAAGCAGTTTAAACCAATCAAAAAACACATGACAAATTAGTACCAAATTTACCATTCTTTCTTGTTATGCACTTGCTAATTCAGATTCATAGTAGGGTCAAGAGCCTTGTCAAGCACTTTGCAGCTTCCTACAAGTTCTGTACATTTTTCTTCTTTTTTTCCTCCATGTATATAGAGAAATGGCGAGCCCCAAAATTTTGGAAATAAAGCTTGGTTGCTGTTGTTGTTGTTGTTGTTGTGTATATAGGGAAGGCAGTAGTGGGTTATTTTTTTTGATTTTGGTGGTGCCATAAAGTGGGGCCTATACTTTGTGGATCCATGTCCACCCCTATAACCCCAGTGCTTGGAAAGATGAATATGATGGTCTAGCTCACATATAGTAGATTTTTTAATATATCATTTTTAGATAAAAAGACATGCCTCGCTCATTTGAGGACGATGGATTGAAGACTGATGGATGCACAAAGAAGCTGTCAAGGCCATACGATTCATCTGTTCTGAGTCGTAGGCATCCACAAGAAATGGATCAACAAGCTCCAAGATACAGTTCTTAGAGAGCAAAGGTTTGGCCTGCAACAAATTGTCCAAAAACAGCTTTCATTGTCAACAATATTCCACAATGCAGTCTCAATAATACATGGAAGTGGAGCAGAAAGAAGCAGACATACCCACATCACGAGGCTTTGCTGTGAGCTATCCAGAGCTTTCCGTCCAGTGATGAGCTCTAAGATTAGTACTCCATAAGAATAGACATCAGTTTTCTCATCTACAATGCCATGCATGAAGTACTCGGGAGGAAGGTAGCTGTCATGATTTTGGAGGGAGGAAGGATGTTAAACAGTTGGAAAGCAAGAGCTTTTAAAGAATAAGAAACAGTGTTCAGTTTTGGTATTTACAAACCCAAATGTGCCTTCAAAATTTGATACTGTATGGTGAGTCCATTGATCGGGTAGCCACTTTGCAAGCCCAAAATCAGAAATCTAGATCAAGTTTTAAGTCACACATCAAACCATGAAGACTCAAACTATCAATATATATATTCTGTAATTGTGTTTTACAGAAGTCACTTATCATATGGGGTACAGGATAACTTAAAATCTATAGACCTAACAAATTAGACAAGTTTATATTTAACTAAAGAGTAATGATAGTCATACTCATACACTCCTTATTATATACTCACTGTACATGCCACATGGACTTAAATCATGTTTTTAAAACAATTTCAGTTAAAAATGTGAAATTGTGTTTTGAAAACACAACTTCAAAAGGGAGTGTGCAATAGCGAGTGTGTAATAATATTTTTTGTTAACTAAATAATTCAAACACCATCAATACTCTTGTTTGCCAATGCTGATATATTCATCAAACAGCACAGAAATCGATTTTGTCAGTATAGTGCATTAACATAATTTTCTCTTAGATACATTAGAAGCCTTGATGTCTTTATTTAATAGTCAAAATCTATAGACCTAATTTTCTCTCAGATTTGATGTCAGTATAGTGCATTAATATAATTTTCTCTCAGATAAATTAGAAGACCATAATAGAGAACCAAAAATAGTTGCAAAATGTGATGTTAATCATTAAATTACATTCAGGTTATAAAGTTACCTGAGGCTCAAAATCCTCTGCAAGCAATATATTAGAAGCCTTGATGTCTTTGTGGATAATTCTCCTATGACATTCCTCATGAAGATAAACAAGGCCCTCAGCAATCCCTAATGCAATCTTATGTCTGATTCCCCAATCCAATTTCTCCCTTGGCCCTGACAATAGGTAACAAAGAAATGAACTTACAAATTTTATTGTTTGGGAACTTCAGAGGATTCAAAATTCATAGCTTCATGATGATGAGCAAACCATAAAGTATAGATGCTAGACTCCCATGGGGAGACAATTCAAGAACAAGGTGCATCCCCCCTTCAACCCCATACCCAATCAATTTAGCAATATTAGGGTGATCCACATGGACTATAACCCCAAGCTCAGATAAGAAGTCGGCAGTCATTTCTTCTTGAGTTCCTCTTGTCAGTCGTTTAATTGCAACCAGCTGCCCATCTTCCAATGCGCCCTTGTAAACTTCAGCATAGCCTCCCTCCCCAATTAAATTATCTTCATAAAAGACAAACAGAAATTGTTTATGAGACTAGAAATATAGCATTAAAATGACAGAAGAAAAACATTCTTCCTTTTAATCAACATCAGTACAGTTAAAAGGTTAATCTTCACATTCAAAATGTAAATTAATATCTGAAGAAAGTAACTACTGACCATGGCTGAAGTTGTTGGTTGCAGCTTCGAGCTCTGAGAGTGTGAAATTCTTCCAGCAAGATTTGAAGTAGCAAAGTTCACCATCTATAGAAGGCCTGAGTGCTGGAACCATTTCCTCTCTAATTCTTTTGCTTTTCCTCCTAGTGAGTTTTGGGACACTTTTCCATTTCTGAAAGCGCACATTCGGTCCTTTCTTCAACATATGAAAGAAGCCATTCCAGCGTGTAGAGGATCCTGGATCTTGGTTACCTTCTGAGTCAGAAGTACTGGCCCCGGGAGAAGCTGTTTCAGATTCTAAGCTTCTTGAGCTGCCCTCAAGAACTCCTCTTGGAGAGGACTCATACATGCCCCCCTCCATGTCTATTGAATTATATTGAATTTAACACTTGCATTAGTACCATTACAGATGATCCTTAAGTTCAAATACTCATAAATCATGATATCTAAATGACAAAAAAAGACAGATAATTTACCATGAGATGAAAAAGAGTCAGAGAACCCAGCTCGTGGCCTTCTGCTTATAGAAGTATTAGCTTCCCATTCTTGATTTTCTGTGTCAATGTCATGAGAACCATTGCTGCACATATAGTCCTCGTGTCAAAAGGCAACAAAGGATATGACAAAATTCAATAGAGCCAATTAAGTGCAAATTCAAGGCAACCCACAATTGCAGGTGCCAACTACCCAAGTTGGACAAATAAGAATAAACGGCCAAAATTTTTTTGAAGAAATATCCCAAGATAAAATTGACATGTAATTGATTAGCATTAAGAATAACCAATTAAACATAATATGTCATAAAAGAGGAAGAAAAGGGAAATTAATGGACACTAGACAACAAAGCAACGATGTAACAGTAAAAAACATATCCATTTTGTTAACAAGCTATGACATATATTACCAAAAACAAAAACAGAAAACCAAACTTAACAAATATTGGCAAAACCCTGTATATAGGAAACAATCATGATGGGTCTACATCAAACAGTGGTAATTTTTAAGCCCCCACCTTTCATACAATTCCAAGTTTCCCTTTTCTTTTTCAGGTGTGTTTTCACAAACAAATGAAGCATTATGGAAAACAAAACCATATGCAAGTAAATTTGCCATTGGCTTTTTTTCTTCCTCTTTTTTTTTTTTTTTTTTTTCACATCTCTTAGTTAATAACATAAATGTAACCGTCCATATACAATTAATAAAGCAGAGGAACTCATCAATGCAGCCACAGAAGTAGAGGTTAGAAATAAATAAGGTATCGATATAATTATCTCAACTATAACTGCACATTAATACAGAAAAGAAACCAAACCCAGAAACTTAAAAGCTCAATAAGGAGCCTCAGCAACTACCATGAAGAAGCAGAAGGTTCTCCAGCTTTTTCCATGAACCCCAGACAGAGAGAGAGAGAGGGTCCAGAACTCAGAAGCCAAAAGGGAAATGAGAGGGACAAAGCAAAAGAGAGAGAGAGAGAGAGGGAATGAAAGCAACGGTTGGCATGAAATGAAATTTGTGTGCCATTCTCTAATATTATCCAAATATGTTTGACATTTCAGCGAATATCCCTGCTACAATATCGGCTTTCTTTGTCATTGTTGCTTGTCAATCCAACTTCCGTTGCTCTTTCTAGCTTAGAAATAGTAATAATTAAGTAAAAATATCAACTTGAAACTTGAACATCAACATGGGATAAATAAAGCATGTTTAATTTGAAATTTGTGGAGATCTTGAAAAGCTTGTAAGCATGCACGTAGAGACTATTCATCTTTCACCGTACATGCACAACACAGCTCACTCGGACAGCTTGACTCCCACTTTTGGGCTTCCAACACGTGGACTAAGTCTCTCTCTCTCAAATCAAGACGTTAGATTTGGTGGGTCTTAATTAACTCAACTTGTAAAATTTTTAATGGTTGAATAAGAGATCTAGAATTCAATATTGCCTATATCAAAAACTGATTGGTATCTTGGTCTAATAATAAAGAACATAGGTTGAAACTTTCTCTCAAAAAAAAAAAAAATGTTATATTTGGAATACAAATCCTCTAACTACTTTTTGTTCGACTAATCATAATTTATAATGTGTTTAATTTTTTTTCATTATAAATTTGGCTATATTTAAGGAAAGTCAAACAAATTCATGATAAATTATGATTGGTGAAACATAAAGTGAGACATGAAAAGTGGAACATAGAATTCTTATTCAGTTGTCACTGCCACGTTTACTGGATCCAAGGTGTTAGGAATACCAAAATCCTTATCCATGATTAGTCAAGGCTATTCTTTCTTTTATTTTATTTTTTGGCAAAAATAGGTAACTAATTTTATTTTTTTAACCATCTAGTTAGTAGTTAAGGTTTTGAAATTATATTATTTACTAGCATCTCAAGTCTTTGAGACTCGATTTTGGCCTATAAATCAAGTCTCAAAGACTCAATTTCCATGGTCTAATCACATTTGATGTGGTATTTTTTTTTTCACGTGGTGACCACCTAGAAATCGAGTCTCTAAGGCTCAATTTATAAACCAAAAAAAATTTTTTAAAAATTGAAGTCTCATGTACCAGCCGAAATACCTAAAAACAAATTTCAGAAATCCCAGAAACACAACAATCTCACACAACAATCCCAATCTTAGAGACTCAGATCAGAGGGAGAGAGAGAGCTCACCTCACCAGCGCATGGCCTGGGTTTTTGTTTTTCCTTTCTCCTCTGGGTTCTTCTTTGATGTTCTGGGTTCTTCTCTAATGAGTTCTTGGTGTGGCCTGGGTTCTTCTTTGATGGGTCGCACGAGGCCTGGGTTTTTTTTTTTTTTTTTTTTTTTTTCCTTTGGGTTTTTCTCTAATGTTCTAGTTTTTATAAGGATTATAAATCGAGTTTTAGAGACTCGATTTTCATGCGGTCGCCACATGGAAAAAATGCCACATCAGACATAATTAGGCCATAAAAATTGAGTCTTTGAAACTCGATTTATAGGCCAAAATCGAGTCTTATAGACTCGAGATGCTAGTAAATAATATAATTTGGAAACCAGAACTACTAACTATATAGTTGAGATTTTATGGTTATTTACCCATATCGTCCTTATTTTTTTGGGTCTGTTAACAGGGTGCCCTTAAGGCATTTATTATTTGACCATTATAGGAAAGTTTTAATACTATTTTGATAGGGAATATAAAAAGCTATCAAAAAATCACTTGTTTTTTTTCCTATAAAATTTCTTTAAACATATTTTCTAAACCAATGCCCATAAGGCATCCGTTAACATTTTTCTTATTCTTTTTCTTATTGTCTTTTGTTTGTTTTTTTTTTCTCTCTGGTTTGGTAATTTGCTCAGCACCAAGGATTTTGGAATTAGGATTTCTAAGATTCTTAGGTAAAACCAACCACAAACTTCCTAAAATCATTTTCATTGTAAAATTAGTGGATTGAATTTTACCATGTGATTAACTATTTTAGTATCTATTTAAATTATTAATAATGTAGCAAATTTAATCCATCCATTTCAAAATTTGATTGAGAGAATTTCAAAAACTTCACCAAAAAGTTATCCTTACAAATCTAAAATCTAAACCTTAATTTTGTGGGGCTAAAAAAAGCTAAATCTAAACCCACTTAGAAAGATGTCAATTTCAATTTTGAGTGATGTTATATCACTAATTTCCAAAAAACTAATTTTAGCATTCATTTATTAGAATGTCGAAGTCCACCGATCACACTCATTATCACATCAATTTATAAATATTTTAAAATCTGTAATAACTTCTCAAAAAAAAAAAAAAAAAAAAATCTATACTAACTTTGCATTTTCCTTCAATATATCAAAACTGCCAACCCAAATAAAAAAATTAATTTGTTTCCGGTTTATCTTAGCTGGATTATGCACACACCCATGTCACAGAAGAAGTGCATTGCCAAAAAGCCTATCTTGAAGAAGAGAAAAGGCCTACCTTAAAGGCCAGATCTCACTATTTTTAAACTGCATGTGAGGAATTGTTTGTGTCTGAGCCAATATAGCATTAGTAAAGTTTATTACCATCTTAGAATTGGTATCCAACTGAGTAGTTCATGACTTGAAGAAATAGTCATCCGATGATATTAGCACGTCAAAGTCCATCAAATGTTGAAGGATAATCTTGAGTGGGACTTTGCTCATCTTGGAAAAGAAAATTTTGCAACAAAACTGAGGTCAGATGGAGTCAGATTTCTGAGTTTACCTATTGTTGTTCTAGCAGCCACATGTATAGGAACTCTGGAAGAGCATTGACCGAGTTAGAGGATACTTCTAAATACGAGGCAATTTTTATCAGACACAAAAACACACAAAATATCCTGAATCACGTTGCTAAGATGATGTCAGGCACCTAAACTTTATAGTGCTCGCAACATATATTACTTTAGTTTAGTGATGTGTATTCTTCTTGGTATAATGACACAAAGGACAATATCCTAAACAACTAAAGTTTCAGAACTAGTCATTTATCACAATAACATGCAAATTCACAACCGGGTATGCAATTGAACAGGAGTTCAAAGAATAGTTTCATTACACTTTGAATTAGTGTTTAATATATAGAGTGGAAACTGCTAAGAAAACCTATAGTAATAAACAGCAGTGCTTACAAAATGTAATTACAATTCCAGTGTTGGCCTCACAATTTCAGTGGACATTGCGAGTAATCAATCCCTCAAATATAGCATAAAGGTCCTTGTTCTCTTGGCCAAAGATCTCATCAGCCTTCTGTAGAGTCTCCTGAAATATTCCAGATATATAAATAGATGTTGGACGCTTCATAAAGTGTTGTTAACAAGAAGAAAATGGAGAGAGCACATACCTCTTTGGTTTGCTTGTGCGCATTCAATTCCTTAACATTTGCAAGAAAGGCACCAAATTGTTCATAAGACAAACGGCTCCTGATGAAAAGAATGGAAGGGATCAGATGAACAGCTACTTTATTTGAAAAGCCTAGAACATTCTTCTTTTATTGAAAACAAATACACCTGATGCATCTTGAAGACTTGAACCCACAATTTCATCCTTAAGATTATTCCTTTAAGAGGTGAAGGCACCATTTGAGACAAAGCTCAATGGCAAGAAGCCAAGAACCAAATCATAAGCACATTAACACAAAATTCATTTTTGGGGTTCCAAGACTGCTGTTGCTTGCTGTTCAAGATTACTTAATAGAAATAAGAAAATCTACTTGAGTTGAGAATGGGAAAAGCTATGCATGATAGGAAAGGAGGTGAAATTTTTTGCCATGGCTCATGATTTATCACGTTACATTTACTTTAATTAAAATTTACCAAAGCTCGTGATTTTCCATGTTACATTTATTTGAATCAAAATTTGGCAAAGGTATGAATAATTGTTATTCCCTATATCCAGATATTTTGTTTGAATGAAAACCTTTGGGTTACCAAAGGACTTAGAAGTTTGGTCCACCTCAGGATTGCAAGAAAGCTGCAAAATGTTGCATTTATGGAATTACATTGCCAAAAGAAGCACCATTTTAGCCACAAAATGGATGTGTGAACTCATTATATGAATTCTTGATTTTTGCATAATTTAGACACAAATGTGTTTTTTAAAAAGTTACTTCCACCATTCTGGATCTAAAAGCTCAGTGCCTTTACCTTACTTGGCGGAAGAACTCTTTCCCATCAACCCGCGTTCTTCCTGAAACAGATGAAAATGAGGACAAGTGAAACAGGTTAAATACCCAATAAGTAGTTTTCCATATGCAATCTTCTTACACAGGTCCATGGGTATGAAAGAGGTACCAGTTTGTGATCCTGTGTCAGAGCTTGATACTGAACTGTGATGGCTCGAGTGCATAGAAGAAAACATTGAAGAGCGATCATCAAACAGGCCTCTTGATGATGAAAATGACATTGAATGTCGCCTTGGGGATACAGGTTTAGATGTTCCTGTTGGGGACACCGACGCAGATAAGATAGGAGGGGAACCTGGAGGAGTAAGCCGAGGTGTGCTAGTTTGGGATGCTAACAGGAGGCCATGAGATATACGAGGTCTTAAGGCTGCAAGGGTTAGCAAGCAACAAAATTAAGGTTAGAACTGACAAGCTCAGTTGCAGGGTTTTAAATCCATAAGCAATACGACATATGGGCTGCATACGATGCATTAATTCATGCAATACACTTATTCCAATTGCCTAAGGGAAGAAAGTCTTATATTAGAATGCATCCTTTTTAACATGCACATACCATCTGTCTCATGATCCTCTGCAAATGAATATCCTACTTCAGACGTCTCACTCCGGACTGAAGGGAATCTAGGAGGTGGAAATGTGGCATCATCTTCTGAAACAAAATAGACAGTCTCTTTCAGATTAATGGTGGCATGGATAAAATTATATACCATAATTTGAATCAAACGCTTTACTTTAAAATGTTTGACAAGTCATTGCATAGCATTAGGATGAAAACATTGGTGTAAGTTCCAGGAGCAAGCATTTTCAACCCACCGAAAAAAATGCAGTATGTTTCGGAGCACATTCAAATGTTAAACAGACATATTTAATAACTTATTTCAGTCATATGAGATATTGCAAAATTTCACAAAGGAATTCAAGAAACCTATTGCTTTGGATGAATTAAATTCACTTGTTTTCATTGTTCATTTAGATTAGATGGCAATAATATGCGTAGCTAGTCCTCCCTCACCCCCCAAAATCTCCTCATTAACAGGTTGATTAGTTTAGACCTCACCCTCTTAAAAAGGGCTCTTTCCACTTGGCCATAAAGGCCAAGTGTTTCAGGCCCAAAAGGTTCCTCTGCAGGAATTAAGACCCATTAATCAGTAAGTTTCTTTTCCATGTGCACACTGTTGGGACATTTATCAACATGATATGCAAATAGGTCACCTAGAATCCACTAGTTTGAATAAAAATCAATACGAAAAAGGAATGCAAGTAATATAGAGGACCTCCAATCTGCGATGTGGAAGATAAACTTGACTGGCTTTGTAAATTAGCAACAACCTCTGGAGCTCCTGCCTGTAGGAAATACCAGATTTAGTGCTTACTCAACACCAACCAGAATACACTAACACATTCGGCTAGCGTTCATGAAATTGCTACTTTAAGATAGACAAAAACTTCTTTATAAAACTTGGGAATGCTGAGAGAAGATTACTCACGGGATTTTCATCATCCTCTTGAAGTGATTTCATGAGTGTCTTCCTAAAGACCTCCAACTGCACACACATTCGAAACAATAAGACCCCGATCTCCAACAATAAAACCACATTCTACTCTCCTTCAATTATATATACTCTGTATCAACTCTGTACTTTTCAATGGACAAAATTTCTGCCAATGAGCTCTAGCTCAACGGACACCTCCTCCTCCTTTTAAGTACTAGATTGAAAGTGAGGGTGAGGTTGTGGGTTCAAGAACCATCAAGTTTGTGTAACTTACCAATAAATAAAAATGTCAAAATTTTGGAGGAATTTTTTCCAACTCATTACATGACAATCATCTACGCATATTTTAATCACATGACTAGTTAAATAATTTACACAAGGGAAAACTTAGATACAATTTCTTATATGTTGTATTTTAGGTTCCCTAATGAAATTCAATCACGTGACCTTGGAAAGTGGTAACCTAGTAAGCATGGACGCTTCAATTAGGGTGTCGTATCTGTGTCATATTGGTGTTGTATTGGCCATTTTATGTTAGAATTTTTCAGAAATTGCTTGTGTCGTTATGCTGTACCCATGTCCATGCTTCCTAGGTTGTAACTATATACAAGGAAGTGCAATGGCTAGTAAGTCAATAAACCAAAATGGTTGTGCTGTATTGGTTGGTAAACAACATCGTTGAATTTAGTAAGTTTTGCCTTTTTAATCAATCACATGACTATAAATAGTTAGTCATGGGACTTAAAAGTACACATAGATGATCATTTATCCACACATACATTTCTCTTTTGGATTTATGAGAAAAATTTCATACTTGATAGACCACTATAAAGCACTGTACAGTAAAAATATATATATATATATATATATATATTTCAACTCAAAGCATTTCTTGGTTAAAAAATTTGCATTCTTTATGAATAGAAATTAACGTTTCAATTTCACCATTTTAACAGCTGAAATAATAATAACAACATCTAATCAATTTCACCATTTTAAATTTATTACTAATTATAAAGCTTTTAAAGAAAACCAATAATTATACAAAAAAAACAACGAAACCGTTTTAAAGCAGTTGCATGAAGTAGTTAGAAGAACTCAGTACCTTGGAGACATCTCGGTTAAGCTTCTTCACAGTGTTCGAAAGCAAAGCGTTCTCTTTCACCAACCTCTCCTACAAATGCCCAAAAACCAAAAAAAGTTAACGAACAATTGAGTTCGGGAGGAATAGGGTCGGGTTCGGGTTCGGGTTCGGGTCGGACCTTGTCGAGGTCGGCTTGGGCGAGTTTATCGGAGACATCGGAGAGGGAAGCGTCGAGGGATTCGACCTGGGATTGGAGTTCGGCGATGAGGGAGTCCTTTTCGGCAAGCATGGCGCGGAGAGCGGACGACTCGGATTCGAGGGCGGAGACACGCGTCGAGAGGGCGATGGATGTGATTTTGCGGGCCACATCGAGCTGTTCGAAAGGATCGGAAGGCAGAATTTGCAAGACCTCGTCGGGAAGATCGTAGTTTGAGGAGGAGCCACGCCCACCAACATCCGACTCGTTCGCTGACATTTTCCAAATTCCAACTTTTGTTTTTGTTTATTCTTTTTTTTTTTTTGGGATTTTCTTTTTTAAATTTTTTTAATTTGGGACTGTGATAAGGTATTATAATAATAATATTATTATATAGTACTGTGTATTGGACAATCGGTAGGAACATTTTGTTTGTTTTTTTAATGTGATGGTGGGAGAATAATATGTGTGGTTTTGGAAAAGGTTTGTGATATCTGAATGGATAGGACATGGAAACAAGAGACAAAACAGCACCAGTGGTGTGGAAATGAGTGACAATCCTCTTTTCTTGTCTTCTTTTAACTTGTTGTTGGGTTAATTATATTAAAATTTATAAAACTTATATTAAAATTTTTTTTTTATAGGTGGTGATCTACTACTAAAAATTATTTTTTTATTTATCATAGAAAATATTGTGAGAATATTCAACTGCTTATTGGAACCGTGCCATCAACAAATTATATATATATATATATATATGCGTGCGCCACCTAAATCTTGTTTATAAATTAATTTGAAAACCGTTGAAAAAAAATTGTCAAAAAGTGCGTTTTATTTCTAGTTCTATAAATATATATAATATATACTATAAGTGTAAATGAATGAGTTAAGTAATTTTTTTGTGATTAAAACTTTGTTGTTGTTAATTTATATAACTTTAAAGAAAGATCATTTTTTTTTTTTTATATCTTGTTTTATAAAGATAATTATCATAAAAGCATAAATGAATGAGTTGATAATTTTTTTTTGAGAAATCCGGATCAGCCCAATTGGATTCATTTAGTCCACGTCATGACAACGGGGACTACAATCATGTTCATTTCCTTATTTCAAGTCTAGTCCAGCCTTTTTTTCAACCCAAAAAAAAAAAAAATCAAAAATCAAAAGTCAAAACCTACCATCATGTTTGGTAACTGTTTTTGTTTTTGTTTTCAGAAACTTGTTTGTAGTAATAAAAAAAAAATTTATTTTCAAATCAGAAACATGTTTGGAAAACTTTGGAAAAATTTTTTTTTTTCCAAGAACATAATACAAAAAAAATTATTATTTGGATTGTTAGCTAAAAAAATATTTTTTTAGAAAAAAAAAATTAAAAAGGAAACCTAATAGTAATACCTCATTGAAAGGCGAATAATATCCAAAACTATCCATAAATAAATCAAACAAGTGAGCATATGAATGTTATTACTTATTACCAGTTTACAAAATTGCTCTAATAGAATTTTAAGCACAAATTCTTTAATGATTTTATCTAGTAGAAGGGGTGGGTACACATTATTTATTTTTTATGTTGGTACACATTGTTTAATGATACTCACCAGGAAAACAAATGCATAATTCAGTTAAAGCAACCACTGTAGTGACTAAAAAAAAGATAAATTTTAAGAGAATATACATACAAAGTCCATTAAAATTTATCACAAAAAAAAAAGTTTATTACGGAGTAAAAAAATTTACAATTCTTTTAAACTCACTTAATGCCTTTCGCGGGTTTCGAGCTAGTCACAAGCCAGTGATGGCAAAAATTATTTCAACAAAAAAGAATGTGTTTGTTCAAGATATGGCCATAACAGAGAAATGTCAAACTAATCAAATTCGTTCTATCTATGTAGCTATATATGCCCTCATACATACTAGCAAAGGACATACGCAAGCCAATAGACACAATTATTTGCAACTCAAAATATGAAGAAGTAGAAAGATTACATATATATTGACCTCTTGGGAAAAATTATGTAAGCAAAAAAAAAAAACAAAAAACAAAGGGGATTTGGGTTTTAGGAGTCAATCAACTACATATTCTTTATTTTATTTTCAAGCAAATTTATGATATTTAGTCCTTGCATTAGCAAGAAGCAAGAAGAATCTAATAATAACTATATAACTTTTCATTTCATGACAATCAGCCTAGAAATATAGGAAGAATACAAAAAAGAGGTAAAAAGTTGTTAATGGTTTAGGCTAACTCACTAGGAATGGCAGCGACCAAGGTTCCACCCTTCAAAAGCTCTTAAATAAGAAAAAAAATTGGCTGAGACTTCAGAAAAACCAACGAGTAACACCACGTTTGGATTGTGAACCATTCCCAGATACAACTTTTCAGCCTAACACAAAAAGTAAAACAAAGCAAAGAAACAAAGATGAGAAACTTGAAGAAAACAGAGAAGAGGAAAGCTTGAACGGTAAGTAAAACAATAGAGATAAAGGCTATGAAGCATGGGTGCGTTTCGGGACTCGAGTGCGGATGCGAGTGCGGGTGCGGGACTCGACAATTTTTGACTAAGGTGGGTGTGGGTGCGGCGAGACTCAGCGATTAAAAAATTATCAAAAATATTTTTATTTATATATTTTATATATTGCTAAGCATGCTTTTTTATATAATAATAATAGAAAACTCATATAATAATAATAATAATAACAATAATAATAGTAATAGTAATAATGTACAAAATAAAGAAGGGGGAGATGTGGCTCATGTACTAGCTGTTCAGACGTTCAGTGACTTAATGTAATAAAAAAAATAAAAATAAAAATAAAATAAAAAAAAGGGAGGAGATTTGGCTCCCGTGAGAGGCACAAAAAACAAAATAAGCCTTTGCCCAAAGCATTTAACAATCCTTTAAAAAAAAAAAAAAATCAAAATAAAACAAAACAAAACTTATAAAAAAAAAAAACAGAACAGAATGTCAAAAAAGAGGAAGAAGAAGCCGAAGAAGCAGAAAAGAAGAAGACGAAGAAGTAGAAAAGAAGAAGAAGAAGAAGAAAGGGGTTAAGCTTAACAGTTAAGCCGGTGAAGACGGCGACAGTGGCGTATCAAATCCACCGGCATTTTCGGTTTTAAGGTGTTTTTTTTTTTTTTTTTTTTTTTTTTTTTTTTTTTTTTTTTTTTTTTTTTTTTTTTCTTGCTGGCCGAAATACACCGATATTTGGCCGATACGATCAGGCCATTTCAGCAGTTTCGGCCGATACGGGCATGGACGCGCGGTCAGCGACATCCCTCCCGCGTCGCCGCGTCTCGCCGAGTCCGACGCGGGTGCGGCTCCTCCGGAGCTGCGTTCGTGCATCCTAAGATAAAGGTAGCTCCTTATTTTTACTACCTCATATAATAATAATAATAATAATAATAATAATAATAATAATGTACAAAATAAAGAAGGGGGAGATGTGGCTCATGTACTAGTGGTTCAGACGTTCAGTGACTTAATGTAATAAAAAAAAAAAAAAAAAAAAGGGAGGAGATGTGGCTCACGTGAGAGACACAAAAAACAAAATAAGCCTTTGCCTAAAGCATTTAACAATTCTTTTCAAAAAAAAAAAACAAAAACAAAAACAAAACAAAACTTATAAAAAAAAGAAAAAAAAGAAAAGAACAGAACGTCAAAAAAGAGGAAGAGGAAGCCGAAGGAGCAGAAAAGAAGAAGACAAAGAAGTAGAAGAAGAAGAAGAAGAAGAAGAAGAAGAAGAAAGGGGTTAAGCTTAACAGTTAAGCCGGTGAAGATGGCGACAGTGGCGTATCAAATCCACCAGTATCACCAGTATTTTCGATTTTAAGTTTTTTTTTTTTTTTTTTTTTTTTTTTTTTTTTTTTTTTTTTTCTTACTGGCCAAAATACACCGATATTCGGCTGATACGATCCGGCCATTTTGGCAGTTTCGGCCGATACGGCCCAAGTCGGGCCGATTTGAGCCTCGTTGACGCGAGTCGGCCCATCCACGTGGCAAGACGCGGCCCGACGCGGCACGGACGCGCGGTTAGCGGCATCCCTCCCACGTCGCAGCGTCCCGCCGAGTCCGACACGGGTGCGGCTCCTCCGGAGCTGCGTCCGTGCATCCTAGGATAAAGGTAGCTCCTTATTTTTGCTACCTCATACAGTTGGACATTCCTAGTGCTCTTTAAGTATGACTTCTTCACAGCTACATTTCACTCAGGTAGGTTATGTGGGTTGTTTTCAGGAATTACTCCTTGAAATGTGCTACAAAACTCAAAACCCACCTCTCTCACCAAGTTGCTTTGCAAACTCATTGGTAAACTTAGGAAAAAAAATAGTTTTCCGAGAACGTAATAAATAAAAATAAAAATAAAACTTGTTTGGACTGTTAGCTAAAAATAATAATTTTTTAGGAAAAAAAAAAAAAAAACCTAATACCTCATTGGAAAGCTAACAACATCCAAAACTATCAATAAATAAATCAAACAAGTGAGCACATAGGTTTTTTTTTTTTTTTTTTGAGAAACAAGTGAGCACTTAGGTAGTCTATCAATATAACCACTCAATACCCTTTTTAATGAATGCTATTACAAGTTTACAACATTGCTCTAATAGAATTTTAAGTACAAATTCTTTAATGATACTACCTAGTAGAAGAGGTGGGTACACACTGTTTATTATCTTCTTCTTCTTCTTCTTTTGTATGTTGGTACACATTGTTTAATGATATCCACTAGGAAAAAAATGCATAAACCAGTTAAAGCAACCACTTTAGTGACTGAAAAATATAAATTTTAAGAGAATATAGATACAAAGTCCATTAAGATTTATCAAAAATAAATAAAAGTTTATTAAAAATCTTGACAATTCAGTTTAGGTGTGTGCAAAAAACCGAGGAACCGAAAAAACCGCCTCAAATCGACCAAACCGTTGCAAAAGTTTCGGTTCGATTTCAGTTCGGTTTGGTTTCAGTTTTATTATATAAAAAACCAAAAATTTTGGTTCAGTTTTTGGTGGTAGATTTGAATGCACCAAGCCGACCGAACCGAACCAAAATATATTTTTATATTAAATATATAATATAAAGTTTGTAAATATTTGAGCTTTGGGCCTCTGACTTGTGTTATTATATATGCTTTGCGTTGGGCCTCCATTTTATTTTAAAACCATTGGACATTTTTTTGTTTATATGATCAAACAGATCAGTCATCAAGTTCGGCCCTAACTTAATGGCTTTTTTACATTTTCATTTTATCTTTTTAAACATGGCATTTTAAAACCCATTATATTAATTAACTATAATTAAACTAAGTAAATATCTAATTAGACTAAAACTAACTAGACTATAAAAACAAAAGTTAGAAACCCTACCCTACATACCCTACACTTTTCACTCTCACATTCAGATAGCCTCCACTCCATACTCCACACTCCCTTTCACGCCAAATCTGCCTCTGCCACATCCTCCACACACCACCCTCCCTACGCCACCCTCCCCACACCGGCTTGATCATCGGCTTCTCATCTCACAGTGAGTCTCTTTTGAAAATCTCGATACCCTCTCTCTGTTTTGTGTTTTGGCTTTTGTTTAATACTGAATCAATAAAGTTAGGGCTTTGAAAATACTGAATCTCTGTTTTGTAGTAACAACATAAGATGAAGATGTTTATTTTTTCGAGTTTTATATGCAAATAAAGTTAGGGTTTTGAAAAAATCAATAACCCATGTGCTTGGCTGCTTGTGCTAGTTGGTTTCTTTATTAAAGTTAGCTGATTGCCTTTGTCTCATGTGCTCTTTGAAAATCTCAATAAACCTCTCTCTATTTTGTATTTTGGGCTTTGTTTAATACTGAATCAATAAAATTAGGGTTTTTAAAATACTGAATCTCTGTTTTGTAGTAACAACATAAGATCAAGATTTTTTTTTTTTTTAAAACCAAAACTGACTGAAATCAAAACCGATTGAGTTCCAACTGTTTCGGTCAGTTTTGGTTGAGAACTTTGGAAATTGAAAATTTCGGTTTCGATTGGCCAGATAAAAAAAACCAACCAAACCGAACTGATTATAGCCCTAATTCAGTTAAAGTCTTCAACAGGTTGCAATAGTCGCAAGCCAGTCACGAGCAAATCACAAAATCCCTTATTCTAGTAGTTTTACTTGAATTGGGGGTCTAAACTAGCTCTAGTAGTTTTACTATCAAGCTTTCAATAATATTAGTTCATTGAAATAACAAGTGGAGTAAATGCATATATTAATTATATATGGTTATACATCAATTGTTTATATTAGAGGAATTTAAATGATTATTTTTATATGTATTGTATAAAAAATTATTTTTATTTATAATAATAATAATTTATTTAGAATGTTTAGTCATTTTGTCACCAATTGACCCAAAGGCCATAAAAAATAAAATATTTGTGAATTCACTAAAACTAGTCCTAACCATTTAGATTTCTTAACTTCTTTTAGTGATATTATATATATAACCAATATTGTAGTATTTATTCTATGTGATTAAAACGATTACTTATATGATAAATAATTATTTATTTTTATATAAATTATTTTAAGTGGTTCATTAATTATTTAAGTATAATAAAATTTTGATGTAAGTTTTCTAAGATTTATATGATAAAAAAAATTGATTAGAAATATGGTATTCTGGCACAAATTTAGTTACTTTTGCAACCTTATCGAGGTTGGGTCAGGTCAGGTCAGACCTTATTGAGGTCGGCTACTCGACTTGGGCGAGCTTATCAGAGATTTCGGAGATGGAAGCGTCGAGGGAGTTGACCTGGGATTAGAGGTCGACAATGAGAGTCCTTGACGACAAGTTTGGCGCAGAGAGTGGACGACTAAGATTCGAGGGTGAAGACACATGTCGAAAGGGCAACGGATGTGATTTTGCGGGCCATATCGAGTTGTTCGAAAGGATTGGAGGGCAGAATTTGCAAGACCCCCTTAAGAATATTATAACTATTTCTTATTCACTCTTGTTCTATTTTTAGGCCACAAACAATGAGAGAATAACAAAGTATATGATACCGGCCTTTATTAGCTTTGTCTCCCACATAAAATAGAGAAGGCATAATAATTAGATAGAAAGAGAAGACAAGCCAAAGGCTCCTTGCCATTAAAATGAACAATTTTATAATAGCAAATTCAAAAATATTTTTGGATAATATTTTCTTTGAAGAAGATAGGGTTAAGTGAGGAACAAAAGAACACTAAATTAATGAATGGTCAAGATCAAAAGAACACTAAATTAATGGTTTAGATTTATATAAGTACCGTAGGGTAGAATGACCCTTTCTTCATACTCTATTTTATACATAAAGGAAACAAAGCTAATGCTTAAATAATTCCTCTTGCACTATCTGGACGCATCAACACATATCAGAAAAAAGGGCCAAGTTAAACTTTTCTTGGGTCTAAATTCTAATTCTAATTGCAAACATTATATATGGGGAAAAGAAAAAAGGGTGCATCACTAATAGAGAAAATAAAGTCTTTTACAAAGGATTTAGTAGACAAATGCCCTTGAAATCAAGTCTCTACTTCTTCTTCTTTTTGTTCTCCTTCACCATCTGTTCAATCTTGCCTACAAAGGACTCTAACCTGTCCAGAGAAGATGCATTGTTGCTCAAACTAGACTCCATTGATTGCATTCGAGCATCAATTGAAGTTTCCAAGTGCTCTTTTATGGATTCTAGGCTGTTAATGACTCTGTTATAAAAAAATCCATAGCTTGCAAGAATAAAACTTTCGAATGGTTCTGGTTGAAGTAACAAAGGCTGTAATGGCCAAGGAAGCACGGGTGCATCGATTAGGCTAGCGCACTCGAGTCGGATACATATTGACGCGTCGTGCATGCGTGGACGTGGATGCACACGCATCTGTGGCTGAACTTTTTTTTTCATTTCCGATTCGGCTCGATCCGATCCGAAAAGGGCCAAAATAGGCTTGAATGGGTCCAGTATGAGCCAAAATAATTGTTTAAAAAAAAATGTAAAATAATTCATCAAAATACACTATTTTGACAACCTACTTTAAATAAATAATCCTAAAATCATCTCAAAGTCTCTCTCTCTCTCTCTCTCTCTCTCTCTCTCTCTCTCTCTCTCTCTCTCTCTCTCTCTCTCTCTCTCTCTATATATATATATATATATAACCTATGGCTCTAGTAGTCAAGCTCTCCCTCAAAGTCCTTCCATCTCTCACTTTATTATCTGCTAATACTCTTAAATTGCTATATGTTTACCATAATATGAAAAAAAAAATGCTTAACAATATATAGAAAATAAAAATAAAAATATATTTATTAATAAATGTATCCGGCCACACCCGTATTTTATTTTTTCAAAAATTGTCGTGTCGTCGCATCACTCTTGCACTCGAACCCAAATCCGCATCTATGCTTCCTATCGCTACTTTCCAATTATTCCTCATTTTTTCTACTCAAGGGAGACAGAATCCTCATAAATGGTTGTTTATAGCAAGGTGTTTAGAATGAGATTTTTTTTGCAATTTAACACCAAAATGCTAACAATTTTGTCAGTTAGCATTGTTTCCAAACTATTTGGGAAACTAATATCTTGAGTCTCTTAGACTCAAGTTTAATATAGCAACTCGAGTCGCAGAGACTAGAGTTCAATGTGTTGGCAGAGCTGAGGTGGAAAATTTTTCCACGTGGAACTCGAGTCTTAAAGACTTGAGATCCCTAAATAAAACCCAAAACACAATACCCATGCTCTCTCATCTTCTCTCAACAAACCTAGATCAAACTCCAATCCTAATCCCAAGCCCACGCACTCATCTTCTCTCAACAACAAATCCAGAAAACAACAACAACAAAACAAGAACCAAACCGTAATCCTAATCCCAATTCCACACTCTTATCTTCTCTCAGGCAATCGCTTTCAAACTTCAAAGCAATCGGCGGTGGTGGTGATGAGAAGGGAGAATGAAGAGTTGGTGTCTAGTAGAGCTCTAAGTGGCGGCTGGGCTGTGGCGGTGGCAGTGGCTGTTGGGCTCAACCTAAATGAAGCTGGATCAAATGCCTTGTTATCTTAGAGCGTCATGTTCTTTCTTCTTTTTCTTCTTCACTTTGTGGTCTGTACTCTGTATGCCTTCTTCTTTTATTTTATTTTAGTTATATGGAACTCAAGTGTTTCAAACTCAAGTTCCACATGGATAATTTTTTCCATATCTACTTGGAACTCGAGTATTTTAGACTCGATTTTTACATTGAACTTGAGTCTCTAAGACTCGAGATGTTAGTCTCCTAAATAGTTTTGGAAACCTGCTAACTAACAAAATTGGTCCTAAAATGGTGTTAAATGGCAAAAAAATCCGTCTAGAATAATATAGAAAGGAAACATTCAGTACAAGCCATACAAACAATTAACAAGTTAACATAAAAGATGAAACACTTGTAAATTTTAATTTTAGCAGTAAAAATTCCAAAAATTCCAATAGTTTTTTTTTTTTTTTTTTGATGGGCAAAATTCCAATAGTTGAATACGTACTATTACCATGAAATTACGTATACTAAGATGAAACACAGATTGTTCTACCATATGGATTATAAATATGTCACACAACAGAGAAGAAAATGAGAAAATGATGTTTTTACCATGTGGGTTATTTAGACTATGAAAAAGAATATGGCACACGACATAGAACAAAATGAGAAAATGAGTCGCACCTTGGTCTTGAAGATCTAAGCAATGTGAGAAAAATCATGCCGATGGAAAGACAAAGAAAGCTGAATAGTAGGCAAGTGGAGTACTGGAATTAATGGTATTGTATTTATAACCGTCGGGATAATTTTCTAGTACCGAAATGGCCCTTTACATGGTGCTCAAGAATGGCCCTGGCTCTCAGGCACTTCCATCGTAAATTTGTCGCCAAGCAGCTAAGGGCATTCATGGAAGATAGAAATTTCCCTAAAAATGAGGAGAGAGGCTGTGAGCTTTAGGATTGCTAGTGCAACAGCACACTGTTTCTATCAGCTGCCACGTACCAACAATGCCAAGCGACACAACATAATCCCACAAATTATTGTAGATGGCGATGGTGTCAAAAATTTCAAAGAAACAAACGGATCCAACGGTTCTTATTTCAATTGAAACGGATTCAGGTACCTCTTTCACTTTCCCGCCACTTCATTCCCATTGAACACTTTTTTTTTTTTTTTAACAAGCAAAGTCACAGCCTTGAATACTAATCCAACTACTCCTGTTTATTTTTTCAATGATTGCTTCACTGATCATAGCAAAGAAAGAAGACCCAGAACGCGTTTTTGGTTTTTTAGGAAAATTAGATCTCTCTGAATCAGTAATTTTGGACTCGGAGTAATTATTCGAATATGCACGAAAGGTGTATGAGGAAATGATTGTGAGAGGTGCATTTTCCTGAATGGGGTCTATTTGATTCAGTGTTTGAACACCACGAATAACCAGTTGTTTTGCTGCATATATGATTCTGATTTTTTGAAACTGTACGAGGATATGATTCACCTGGATTTTAGAACATGGAGCACCATAATCAGGAACTATTGTGTGGAAGCCAGGCACAATGAAGCTTTGTCTATTTTCCTTCAAAATGTACGATGTTCGTCAGGCTACAAACCTGATCACCAAGTCTTTGCAGCCATTCTTAAATCCTGCACTGCCCTCTTGGCTATCAAATTGGGGAAGGTTCTTCATGGTCATGTTGTGAAGCAGGGTCATCTTTCCTGCCACTCTGTGTCTAAAGCTTTGCTTAACTTGTACGCCAAATGTGGTGAGCTTGATGATTGTCAGAAACTTTTTGGTCAGATGGGTAACTCTGATCCTGTCAATTGGAACATTGTACTGTCTGGATTTTCTGGTTCCCGAATATGTGATGCTGAGGTGATGAAATTGTTTTTTGCAATGCACTCAGGTGGCGAGGCAAAACCTAACCCTATCACTATCGCAACCACTTTACCTGTGTGTGCTCGCTTTATAAATTTATATGCAGGGAAGAGTGTGCACTCTTATGTGATTAAATCTGGATGGGAAACAGATACCCTTGTTGGGAATTCGTTGGTATCATTGTATGCAAAATGCGGGCTAGTATGCAAGGATGCATATGCTGTGTTTACTAGCATCAATCACAAAGATGTTGTTTCGTGGAATGCAATTATTGCAGGGTTTGTCGAGAATAAGATCATGGTTGATGCGCTCGAATTGTTCAGATGGATGTTGAAAGGACCAATAGAACCGAATTATGCAACAATTGCAAATATTCTGCCTGTTTGTGCTTTTTTAGATAAGGATGTTCCCTACTGCTTTGGTAGAGAGATACATTGTTATGTACAGCGGCGGACTGAATTGCTAGCAGATGTTTCTGTCTGCAATGCTTTAGTGAGCTTCTACTTAAGAGTTGGATGGATGGAAGAAGCGGAGTCATTGTTCCAGAATATGATATCAAGAGATTTGGTTTCATGGAATGCCATAATCGCAGGATATGCATCACATGGTGAGTGGTTGAAAGCTTTGGACCTGTTTCGTGAATTACTCTCTTTAGAGGTGACTGGGCCAGATTCTGTAACTGTTGTTAGCATTCTTCCTGCTTGTGCACACTTACAAAATCTACATGTGGGGAAAGAGATTCATGGTTATATTCTTCGACATCCTTACCTATGTGAGGATACAACAGTGGGCAATGCCCTAGTTAGTTTCTATGCAAAATGCAACCACGTAAAAGCAGCATTTCAGACATTTTTGATGAATTCTGAGAGAGACTTGATATCATGGAATTCTATGCTAGATGCCACTGTAGGGAGTGAGTATGATACTCAATTTCTGGGCCTATTAAAATGGATGCTCAGTGAAGGAATTAAACCTGATTCCATTACTATCTTGACCATAATTCATTTTTGTACTTCTGTATTTAGAGTAGACAAGGTTAAGGAAACACATTGCTATTCAATTAAGGCTAGTTTATTACAAGGTGATGTTGAACCTACTGTTGGAAACGCATTGCTTGATGCATATGCCAAGTGTGGTAACATAGAATATGCATTCAAGATTTTCCAAAGTTTGTCGGCGAAAAGGAATTTGATCACATGCAACTCAATGATCTCAGGTTATGTCATTTGTGGATTACATGATGATGCATATAAGATTTTTAATGGGATGTCTGACGCAGATCTCACCACCTGGAATCTAATGGTTCGAGCTTATGCAGAAAATGATTCTCCTGTTCAAGCTCTCAATGTGCTTCAGGAGTTACAAGCTCGAGGAATGAAGCCTGATGCAGTGACAATCATGAGCTTCCTTCTGGTATGTGCTCAAATGTCCTCAGGTCACTTTCTGAAGCAGTGTCACGGATATGCAGTTAGAGCTTGTTTTGTGGATGTCCACTTGAAGGGAGCTTTGTTAGATGCATATGCAAAATGTGGTGCTATAAAGTATGCTTATAAGCTTTTTCAGTCAAGCTCCCATAAGGATCTGGTTATGTTTACAGCTATGGTTAGTGGGTATGCCATGCATGGTATGGGAGAGGAAGCACTTATGGTTTTCTCTAATATGCTTGAATTATGTGTAAAGCCTGATCATGTTATCATCACTGCTGTTTTATCTGCTTGTAGTCATTCTGGCCTAGTAAATGAAGGGTTAAAGATATTCAATTCAATAGAGAATATCCATGGGTTGAAGCCAACAATGGAACAGTATGCCTGTGTGGTGGATCTCCTCGCTCGAGGTGGAAAGGTAGAAGATGCATATTCTTTTGTGGCTAGGATGCCCATTGAAGCTAATGTAACTGTGTTGGGGACACTGCTTGGTGCCTGTAGGACTCATCATGAGGTGGAACTGGGCCGTCTTGTGGCAGATCGTCTTTTTGAAATTGAGGCTGACAATATCGGGAACTATGTGGTGATGTCAAACCTGTATGCAGCAGATGCTAGATGGGATGGGGTCATAGAAGTAAGAAAGCTTATGAGGACTCGAGATCTGAAAAAGCCAGCAGGATGCAGCTGGATTGAAGTGGAGAGGTGGGAAAATGTTTTTATTGCTGGGGACTCTTCTCATCCACAAAGAAGCCTCATATACACTACATTGAGCACATTAGATCAACAGATCAAGGAGCAGATTCGTTTTTGAGTCACTTATGGGTTTAGTTATGGCATTTGTGGTGTCATAACTCATAAGGCTGGCGAATTACTTTGCAAATGAGCTCAGACTTGATTCCCTGCAGCTTTTTGAGGCAGAATTCCTGTGTGGCTTTTGGGTGCAGATGCATCACTTTACTTGAGTGACTCCACTCCATTGACAATACTGATTGACTCTTCTACTACAGTCATTCTCGGTTTAGTTATGTCCAACTTTTTCCTCAAATGTAAGGGATGGTTTGCTGCTGTAAGTGCTACATTTCTAACTACAGAAACTTCCATTTTTAAATTTCTTGCTTACTCTTCTCCCCCTTTTCCCTTTTGTAGGTGAGTTTCAAATTTCAGGTAAGCTTTTGAAGACCTTGTGTGACTGCCTGCTTCAGCTTAATCGCTGGGATCACTCTGCATCCCTATGGATGAGATGGATAATGTTAAACCATTTCATTGAAAGTTCTCAGGGTTATCCCTTCGGTTGCACACCTTGGCAGGTCAGAGGCATTGGGATGAAGTTTTTCACGATCTTCAGCTACTAAGAGTTTCATATCTTATTTCATCTTCAAATTTTCATTCTCTCTCTTTATACAGAATACCAAATCGGGTTCCTGGCATTCCATTTGTGGGAAGTTGGGAAAGATGAATGAACTACAAAGTTAAGGCATAATCAAACAATTTCTTTTGTTATGATGTATGCTAACCAAACATGGTTTCACACATACATGAAGTGCATTATCCTCAGTCCTCACACCTCCTGAACTCCACTTTCCTGTCCTTTTACACTTGTCCATGTGCTCTTTCTAAGTAAGACGTTTTAGCAAATATGAAATACACCCTTCTTATAGGATATACCAAAATTTGTTAAACACTAACCTTTTTGTTATATAATTGACTTCATAGTTATAGCTGCTTCCACATTTTTTTTTAAATGCAGTCCAAATACATAGTTTTTCAGTTTTTTACCATCTGTTATTCTGCTTGTTATTGCTCTCTTAGGAATATGCTAGTTAGAATTATTGTTAAATGATTAAATTCATTGTTTCCTAATAGCTTAAGTTTTTGGAACAATCGGTAATTTATCATCATATCAAAGTAGAAGGTTTTGAGTTTGATCTCTTACTCCTCTCTCCTTCCATTTAAATTGTTAAAAATACCACATGTTGGACTTCACTTATTAAGGGGGAATTTAGACCCAAACACGAGGGGGAGTGTTAGAATTATAACTAAATTAAATTCATCATTTTCTAATAGCTTAAGTTTTTAGGACAATCGGCAATTTATTATGCTAAATTGAAAGTGTTGGCAAGGTTTGAATGTGTTAATTTTGAATGATTGCTAAGCTTGAGATCATCACAACAAGATCTGAATGCAGGCAATGGAAAACTGATCATGCCTCTATCCAAAGTAATTCAAGATGGGGCTGGCTGCAGGAATTTTAATGTACACTTGATCTAGAGCTATAATTCTAAAGCCTACAAAATACAAATTCCTCTAAAATCTGCATTGGAGATTTGGAGGTCCAAACTTTAACTCCATTTTTATTTTCAAACATATGCCCTAAGTTGTCCTATTTTTCTTAACAAAAAGTTAGTTTTTATGCCTATTGTTGTGGGGGAAAAAATAAATTTATTAAGATAGATTTTGGTCAAATTAAAAATCAAGTAAGAGTAAAAGATGATTAGTTTCCAAAAGAGAACCCCACACCACCCCCCCCCCCCCCCCCCCAAAAAAAAAAGAAGAAGAGAAGAGGGATTTAGAAGTAATTCTTCTTTTTGAAAGGTGTACACGCTATATGGTGACATGATGTTCTGTAGTTTGAAGCCGCCAAAAACAAAGGTCTTAAAAGGATCAACTACATTGTCAAAATTTTGGTTTCTCACTTTTTTTTGGAGATGTTAGAGGGCACAAGGTAAGCAACTCTGGTTCAGTGTATCCTGGTCGGGACCATGGTGATGAATGCAAATAAATTGCAGCTCTTTGATGGCTTTCTCTTCTTGGCTATTCAATTCAGGTATTGCTGATTCTTTATTCTTTTCCTCTTCCAAGATGGAAAGCTTTGAGAACATTGTAGAAGGGATCATGGCACTTGGAAGAAAACCAGAGTTCCTTGATTTGATGGGGGAGAAGCTATGCTGGTCAGTTGATCCAGTTAATGTACCAGGTTTAAATGGGCAAGTGGGTTAAACTATCTCAAGCTTGGGCCTAGAGTATTACCTTCTCTTGGGCGATGGCCCTTTTTACACCCATAACCTTTGTTGCTGCCCCTTCTTGTGCTGCATTAGTTTCTGATGGGCCTGTTAAGCGCTGTACTACCTCTTGGAAAGTATGTGCGTCTGTTAGTACGAATGTGGTTAAAGGTTTACAACAGGTTGTTCCCCCGATTATCCATGGATGTCTATTTCATTTGACAAGCTTTTCATCTCTATCAGGCTCTGACCTGCAATAGAGATCCATTTATAAACTGGTTTGTCTTCTCATTCTGATAGCATCATATAGGAGTTTGACAACTCAAGCTGATTCGAATGATTATATGACCTAGTGATTTATCAAGCAAAGCATATAAAATTCAACAATGTTGCTTATTAACCAATACAAGACATATGCTTCTTTTGATCTCCTGTAGTTCTTGGTAGCTGATCTGCTAAATTTATTAAATTCACCATGTGTGTCTTTTGGTGGTGGTGGTGGTGTTTTTTTTTTTTTTGGAATGACAGTTTATTGCTTTTATGGGGAAAAACAAAGACAAAAAACAAAAAAGTAAAAATATTTTTCCTTGTGTATAGTTAACTTTCCAAGGTCACATGATTGAATTTCATTAGGGAACCTAAAATATAACATATAAGAAATTGTATCTAAGTTTTCCCTTGTGTAAATTATTTAACGAGTCATGTGATTAAAATATACATTGATAATTGTCATATAATGGGTTGGAAAAGATTCTCCCAAACAAATTTGGGGAAAAATTTTGTCCATTTTTTTTATTGGTAAGTTACACAGACCCAACAAGTCTTGAACTCACAACCTCACCCTCCATCTAGCACTTAAAAAGGGAAGGAGGTGTCAGTTGAGCTGGAGTTGGTTGGCAGTAATTTTGTCCATTCAATAATACAGAGTTGATGCAGAGTATATATAATTGAAGGAGAGTAGAATATAGTTTTATTTGTTGGAGGTTTAACAAGGTCTTATTGTTTAAAATATGTGTGCAGTTGAAGGTCTTTAGGAAGACACTCATGAAATCACTTCAAGAAGATGAAAATTCTGTGAGTGATTTCCTTTCAGCATTCCCAAGTTTTTTAAAGAAGTATTTGTCTAGTTTAAAGTAGCAAATTCATGAAAATAGCTGAGTGTGTTAGTATATTCTGGCTGGTGTTGTGTCACCACTAAATCTGGTATTTCCCACAGGCAGGACCTCCAGATGTTGTTTCTAATGTACAAAGCCATTCAAGTTTATCTTCTGCATTGCAGATCGGAGGTCCTCTATATTACTTACATTCCTTTTTTGTATTGATTGTATTATAACTAGTGGATTCTAGGTGATCTATTAGCATATCATGTTGATAAATGTCCCAACAGTGTGTCTGTGTACACAGAAATGAAACTTGCTGACAAATGGGTCTTAATTCCTGCATAGGAATCTTTTGGGCCTGAAATTGAAAAAATTAGCTCACTCCTGGCCTTTATGGCCAAATGGAAAGAGCCCTTTTTAAAAGGGTGAGGTCTAATCAACCTGTGAAGGGGGAGATTTTGGGGGTGAGGGAGGGCTAGCTGCGCATATTATTGCGCCATCTGATCTAAATGAAAAATGAAAATGGATGTATTAACTCATCCAAAGCCATAAGTATCTTAAATTCCTTTGTGAAAATTTTCCATATCTTTTCTGACTGAAACAAATTGGAAATTGAAAACATACTGCATTTTTTTGTGGGTCGAAAATGCTGGCTTATGAAACTAACACCAATATTATTATCCTTATGTTAATGCAATGACTTGTCAAATATTAAAGTGAAATGTTTGGTTCAAATTATGGTATATATAATTCTATACGTACAACCATTAATCTAAAAGAGGCTGTCTATTTTATTTGAGAAGATTATGCCACAGTTCCACCTCCTAGATTCCCTTCAGTCCGGAGTGAGATGTCTGAAGTAGGAAATTCATTTGTGGAGGATCATGCGACAGATGGTATGTGCATGTTAAAAATTAAAGATAGAGTCTAATATAAGAGTTTCTTCACTTAGTCAATTGAATTAAGTGTCTTGCATGAATTAATGTGCATTGTAGGCATGCCATATGTGGTATTGCTTATGGATTCAAAACCCTGCAACCGAGCATGCCAGTTCTAACCTTAATTTTGTTGCTTGCTAACCCTTGCAGCTTTAAGACCTCATATTTCACATGGCCTCCTGTTAGCATCCCTAGCACACCTCGGCTTACTCCTCCAGGTTCCCCTCCTAGCCTCTCTGCGTTGGTGTCCCCAATATGAACATCTAAACCTGTCCCCAAGGCAATATTCAATGTCATTTTCATCATCAAGAGGCCTATTTGATGATTGGTCTTCAATGTTTTCTTCTATGTTCTCAAGCCATCACAGTTCAGTATTAAGCTCTGATTCAGGATGACAAACTGGTTAGCTCTATCATACCCATGCACTTATATAAGAAGATTGTTTATGGAAATTTTTATTTATTGGGTCATTAAACTGTTTCATTAGTCCTTGTTTAATCTGTTTCAGGATGAAAGCGGGTTGATGGGAAAGAGTTCTTCTGCCAAGTAAGCTAAAGACAGTTTTTAGATGCAAATGGTGGAAGTAACTTTTCAAAAAACATCTTTCTAAATTATGCAAAAATCAAGAATTCATACAATGAATACACACATCCAATATGGCTAAAATGGTGCTTCTTTTGTCGATGAAATTTCATGAGTGCCATATTTTGCAGCTTACTTGCAATCCTGAGGTGGACCAAACTTTTAAGTCCTCTTGTAACTTGAACATTTTTATTTAAACAAGAGGTCTGGATATAGGGGATAACATTTATTTATACTATTGCCAAAAGCAATAGCAGTCCTGGAACCCAAAATTTAAAATTTTTTGTGCTTATGATTTTGTTCTTGGCTTCTTGCCATTGAGCTGTAGCTCAAATGGTACACCCTCCCCTTCCCTTAAAAGAGTAATGTTAAGGGTGAAGTGGGTTCAAGACCCAATGGGGTTGTGTGTAAGTTATCAATAGAAGAAAAAGGTTATTGGCTTCTCAAATGAAGCAGTTGTTCATCTGATCCCTTCTCTTCTTGTCATCAAGAGCCGTTTGTCTTGTGATCATTTTGGTGCCTTTCTAGCCAATGTTAAGGAATTGAATGCCCACAAGCAAACCAAAGAGGTAGATTCTCTCTCCCTCTCTCCCTCTCTCTTTCTCCCTTTTTTTTTTTTTTTTTTTTTTTTGTGTGTGTCCATCTATTTATATTTCTGGAGACTCTACAGAAGACTGATATTTGACCAAGAGAACAAGGACCTTTATGCTATATTTGAGGGATTGATTACTCGCAATGTCCACTGAAATTGTGTAACGCTAATGCTGGAATTGTAATTACAGCTTGTAAGCATTGTTGTATATTACTAACTTACTATATAGTTTCTTTAGCAGTTTCCACTCTATACTAGAAGTTAATTCAAAGTGTAATGCATTCTTTGAACTCCTGTTCAATTGCGTATTAGGTTGTGAATTTGCATGCTATTCTGATAAATTACTAGTTCTAAAACTAGAATAGGCTATAGAATATTGTCCTTTTTGTCACGTATACTAAACTAACAGAGCCCTGTTAATTACTCACCGGTGTGTACGGGTGTGTACCACGTCAGCTGAAATCGTGAGTTCAAAACACGATTTCAGTTAAATTGTAAAATCGTGTTTTTAAAACACGATTTCATCATTTGAAATTTATAATTAAAACTGTGTTTTGAAAACATAATTTTCATGTGCTGTGTGTATGAATGTGTGCACTTTGCAGTGTGCAACAACAATTTCCTAAAGTCTCTTACCAAAAAAAAAAAAAAAAGACAATTTCCTAAAGTGATTTACATACGTTGTAAAGCAAGATAAAATTTAGGTGGCCAGACATCATGTTAGCAATGTGATTTATATATCATTTAAGACAGCAAGATAATATATATATATATATATATATTTTTTTTTTTAACAAAAAAATGCTCAGAAGACACGATGGTGTTTGGTGTGTGCTCTTGGCTTCTTGTTAAAAACTGATTAAAGTGTAATTGTACCTATAAAAAACGTGACTTTGAAAACCTGCTCAAAAAGACACGACAAATGAGAAGCAATAAGCAGTTTTTCCTTTACTTTTAAAACCATAGCTAATTCCCAACAGGAGAAAGTACTTGTGCACTACTTTCTACTTGTGCTAAAATGAGTTTCCCTTGTTAATCTCTCTCTCTCTCTCTCTCTCTCATCATTCCAAATTTGCCCTCTCTTGTGAACCATTAATTCAAATCATGATTACTAACTGAGCAATGTTACGTACACAAAATTTGACAATATTTTTGACATCTGCTATGTGACAAGCATATACTAATTTTTATCTTGGCCCACTATTGAGTATTAACATCACTTTTTATTTATTTATTTATTTATTTTTTATTTTTTATCTATTACTAACAATATGTTATATTAAGGTTGAATTTATTCAATCATGTGTTGGCTTTATTCCGTGCCAAATTTGCTTGTAATTTAGCAATTAGATACCCTGTATTTAGGTGAGATTTATGTAAAGGTTGTGTGTGAGAGAGTGTGAAGAAAACTCAAGATGTGTACAATCAAAGGAGTCTCGCGACTGGCAAGTCGCCAAAGTGGCACATGTGTGGAGCATGTAGGGGAGCAAAAGGGTCATGACAGCCAGAGCACTACAGGACAAAAATTCTAGTTTGGCCAGATAGTTAGCTCGCGACTCAGACTCGCAACTCGTTCCAGTCGCAAGGTTGAGTAGCTAGAATGCCCTATTTGGATGAAAACTGACTTTTCGCATTCCTCATACACTCTCCTATAAATACCCTCATACCCACGAAATGTAGAGAGTTTCCAAAAATAATTTTGAGAGAGAAACCTTAGAGACTCATCCACAATCTTCATCATTTGATTCTCTAAATTCCTTTACTCTCACACTCTCTATTGACATATCATTAAGAGGTACATTTGCCAAATCCTTATCTCACCATACCATATTAGTGAGGAGGTGTTTTGGTGATTGAGAAGCAGTTCAGAGAAGTCCAATTCGTTTGGTTGATGCAATGAGCTTATTGTGGGATCCGGTAAGCTAAAGAAGATAAGGTTCGGCATAACCTTGTTGGAGCAAGAAGTTTGGAGGGCTTAGGTATATTAGGTAGATTAGGCTTGAAGGGTCTTCTACTATTCATGTATCCCAACTATATTCTTTAGTGGATCATTTACCGCTTGGAAGGCGGCGGAGAGGTTTTTCGCCAAGTACTTTGGTTTCTTTTTCGATAACACATCGCCATGTTATCTTTGTGTTTGCATCTCTCTTTCCTTACTCTTTACCTTTTAATTTCTGTTGTGTTTGTAATTAATTATGATTTAGAGTATGTTACCAATTTGGATATAGCTTATATTTCATATTCCGCACATATATTATTTGTTTATAAGCTTGTATTGGTATTTTTGTAATTGGGGGTCTAAACGTTCATTGATGTTTTATACGCTATTTGAACTTTCAATTGGTATCAAAGCGGGTGCACTTGTTGTGGTGTCATTACCTAAGTGCAATCCTAAACCCCTTTTGAGATGGATCGATCTTAATCGCTTAATGCTCCTCCATACTTTGATGGGAGCAACTATGCATTTTGGAAAGTCTGTATGAGGGCATTTCTATGTTCCATTGATGAGAGTGTTTAGGATGTTGTAGAGATAGGATGAACTAGGCCGGAGGCCACCAAATCTGAATGGGATAAGGCAGCTCTTACGATAGCTAATGCTAATAGCAAGGCTTTAAATGCTATTTTCTGTGGTGTTTCTCCTAATGATTTTCATAGGATTTCTCATGTTACAATTGCCAAGGAGGCACGGTAAATCTTGGAGATGACCTATGAAGGCACCAAAAAGGTGAAGGATACCAAGTTGCAAAAGCTAACCACACGCTTCGAGGAGCTGAAGATGAGTGAAGACAAGTCATTCGACTCGTTTTATAGGAAGCTAAATGAATTGGTGATTGGGAAATTTAACTTGGGAGAAAAGACGGAGGACGCCAAGATTGTGAGGAATATCCTATGATCATTGCTTGAGAGCTTCCATGTAAAGGTCACTGCCATCGAAGAGAGCAAAGACCTTGATGAGATTAAAATTCAAGAATTCATTGATTCTCTTCAAACCTATGCGCTATTTCTACCATCGCAAAGGAAGAGCAAATCTCTTGCTCTAAAAACAATCAATGAGAGAGTGGAAGCTCAAGACTCCTTAGATGAGGATGAGGTTGAAAAGGATGTGGCGTATCTTATTAAGAACTTCCGAAAGTTCTTAAAGTTCAAAAAGAATGGAAAGTTTGTTGAGAAGGGAAAATTCCCAAATTCCTGGAAGGAGAAAAAGGATTTCAAGAAGAAAAATGGGAAGGATTCTTAATCTTCTTAAGGAATCATGTGCTATGAATGCAACAGTTAGGGATATCTCAAGAAGGAGTGTCCCAATTATTTGAGAGGGAAGGGTAAAGTGTATGCCGCTACCCTTAGTGACACAGACTCCTCTAATTCAGACTCGGAAGAAAGCTGTGATAGAGAGGGAAACTACTCCGCATTTGTGACCATTGCTCTCGTGCAATCTTCGGATGATTTGAGTGTGTTAGTGGAAGAGCTTGGTGAGCACACTGAAGTGGAGTCGATGGGGATAGTAGAGAAATTTGATGATGATGAAGATGAAAGAACAATGGGATTACAAGAATCCTATAATACTCTCCTTGAGAAGACCGATGAATATGCAAGAGTGGCTAGAGCAGCCATTAAGAAAATGAAGATAGCAGAGCAAGATTACAAAAGTCTTTTAGTGCGGTACAATGAGACTAAATGTGAAGTTGAGACGCTGAACGAAGAACTAATTAAAGCCTATTCAAAGATCAAGTTTCTTGAACTTAAGGTGATTCAAGCTAATGCTAAAGTTAAGCAGGTTTCCTCCAAAAAGCTTGACGAAGTGCTTGCACATCAAAAGCTCTTTTTTGACAAAAGTGGCTTAGGATACACCGGAGAGGCTAGTTCAAGCACCATTGTGTCTGAGGAGATGAAGTTTGTTAATGCAAAGGAACCGATGGTAGCAACTTCAGCTGTTGAGAAAGTGAAGTTTGAGAAGAAGCCAAAAGTGATTGCTCAACGGGTTTTAACAAAGCCTCCAAACCCAACAGTGGCTAAACTCAAGGCGAAAGGAAAATCTCTTCCAAAGTCACAAAGGGGACCGCAAACTCAACACTTTTGCCACCATTGTGGAATTCGAGGTCATACTAAACCCAATTGCCACAAGCTTCGGGCATTAAAGAATGGTAGCTCTCAAAGGCCAAGTGGACAAAGAAATGGCAAAGGGAACCTCAAGCAATCGAAAGGGGGAGAAGCTAAGTCTAATATTGGGGATATAATAAAGATGATAGACACCACAACTTCTTGTTTGGCAAACTTCACCCTAAGGTTTGAGAATTGTAACTCAAGTACCCAATCATTTAAGGATATCACCCCAATTGCACGTGCCGTGTGGGTGAAGAAGGGTACATATGCATAAGCATTAGAACATGTCCATGAATCAATTCTTCCTATATGTTGTGACTTTGCTTGGCTGCTTTCTTTGTAATCAATTCTAGCATGTTTTGACAAATTGTTTTTTGTTTTCTTTTCTTGCCTTGAATGTTTTTCTTTTTGATCAATCTTTAATTGTTTTTGTGTCAAAAATCTAAAAACACATAAAAAGTAGAAAATCCAAAAAGTTTGATCGGCATTATTGTGTTTTGTCACATGCATGTTTTGCCGTGTACCTTTGTACAAATGGCTTTGTGCATTTACGAGCGTAGCTTGTTCTTTATGCACTCATATCATTGTGGGAAAAATCTTGACATCTATGTTACTGTTGTAAATAGATTTTCAAACTTGTTATGAATGATTAGTCAATGGTTTTATTGATCTTGAGACTTGCATAGACTTGTACCTATATATCTTCCCATTCTTTTATTTTTTTTGCTTAAAGAGCTCAACCAATGTAAATCTCAAAATGAAAAGAGATTATGAGCTGCAAAAGCCATCGCACATATTAGTATTCGACTAAGAAAAAGGGAAAGCGACTTATATGATAATGTATGATGCCCAAAAAGCCAAAGGCTTGTTCATCAAATTGAAATATCAAAAATTTTAGGCATTGATCTCAAAATGAGATGTATTGATTCAAAATGATCAAATGTTATGATGTGTATGAAGCCAAATGAAAAACTTCAAATATATGTAATCAAGTTTTGTGGGAGGTCATATATGCATACTTCTATAATTGAGATTGGTCAATCTTTCTAGTGCTAATTGTGTATGGCTTGGTTGAATTGATCATTGAAGCTTCACATTTGGCTAAAGACTATCTCATTTTTGGTACTCATACACATCACACATGTCTATGTTCAATGAATGCCTTATTCATTTGTGCGATTGTACTTGTTTAAATGTGTTGTACTTACTCAATCATATGTTGATCAAACACAAAAAGATTTTTGAGTGTTTTTGATGTTTTTGGAAAGTGTTTTTGTTTGAAAAATTTCAAAATCTGTGCAACTCTGTTTTGGTGACTCTGCCTCGTGGGTCAAGCCAATCGCGAGCCCCCAGTCACGAGCTTACTCAGAAGCTTTCGCAACTCCCTCGCAGGTTAAGCCCCCAGTTGCAAAAAATACTTAGAAAAATTTCAAATTTTTGGGTTTTTAGCATTTTCGTAATTCACTTTGGCAACTGGTTTGTAAGTGGAAGCTCCAGTCGCGAGTTTTACTCAGAATGCTTCGTGACTTACTCACGAGTGGACCTTCCAGTTGTGAAAAACATTTAGAAAAATTTTTCAAAATTTGTCACACGGGTTTTTGGCGACTTGTTCGCAACTCATTCCGGTAGCGAAAAACGCGTGTTTTGCCCAATGAGGGTTATTTTCAGGGCAGTTTTAAAAAAAATTTCATTTTTCCCTCGCAAATTGTGAATGTTCATTGTCTTGTCCTTCTCTCCTTCTTCCAAACTCACTGTTCTCACTCATAAAACCTCCATTTTTTTCATCATTTCTTCACCAATCTTCAAGAAAAGGTATGGGTCTCTCTTTTTCTCAAAGTATTTCATGTTTTTAGCCCTTGATTTCTTAGATTATGTGTTTTTGTTGAGATTTGAAAATATGATGTTGAATACGGTTTATGGATATTTTTTTGAGTTTGATGTTTGAGTTTTGTTAGTTTTGGTAGTATAATGCCTATTATACATGCTTTCCATGTTTACTTCTCATTTTTTAGCATTATACCTTGTTTATGTTGTGTTATGCATATCATGCCCATGGTAAAATGTCTCATAGACATTTTCTTGTGTTACTGAGGATTTCATGGAATACAATGATTGTAGGGATGACCTTGCTTCACCGGTTGTGAAATTTTCTTTGGTTATGTGTTTTTGCACTTTGCCCTAGGTTGTACATGGTGATATTTGTGCGCGCACACACACTTTGATTTATTTGAGGGCCTAATGCGAAGACTCTGTTTTGCTTTGATGCTATATGTCCTCTTATGTCAAGTTGCTATTGAATTATGCTTTAGTGTCATTTTTTTAAGGCCTAATTCTAAGTCCATTTCATTGCTACTAACTTGTCACTAATTATTTTTGTTATTATATGTTGTGCTTTGTTTTGTGGTCTTTGCTGCTATGTTTTTGCAGATAATTCCAAAGAAGAAGACTACTGCACATTGTACTAACAAAAGGAAGAAAATGGACAACACTCTGTTTCGCTTTATCCAACACTTTGAAAGATACAAGTAGTTCTTTGAGAAGGCTCCAATTATCCAAGAACGATTTATGGACTTGGTTGATTTGAAGGATTATTTTATCCCAGGCTTTTTTCAAGATGGAGGTTGGGACAAGCTTCTTGGTGATCTCCTTAGGGTGTGTGAACCTTTGATTCGTGAATTCTATGCCAATGCCATTTTACGAGAGGATGAAATCGATTGTTGGATTAGAGGCCATGAGTTTACCATTGACTTGGAGGATATTGACGATGTTCTTGGCTTTGAGGATCTAGAGCATGATTTCACTTACTACAAGGACAGAATGCTCTCCATAGAGACGGTTCAATCACATATTGGTGGTGTTAGAGAAGGAAGATGCCTCAACACAACTGCTTTTCCACCAGATCTAAGATGTCTTACATTAATTATGATGTTCAATATGTACCCGGTGAAGAAGATGACCACTATTAGCAATGCTAGAGCCATTTTTCTCATGGAGTTTCGGGAGAATACTTACATTGATATTAGTGCTCATGCCTTCTCCATCATTGCTGATGAAACAATAACAACTTCAAGGGCAAAGTTGATTCTCCCTAGTCTTCTCATGAGGCTCTTTCGCGCAAAAGGTGTGGAAATTCCTCAAGACATCAGTCTCATGCCTACTTCTCTTGCTATAAATGCTTTAACGATTGCAAGGATCAAAGTTCGTCTCCCGGGTGATGAAGAGGAGGGTGATCAAGTTCAAGGGGAGCCTATGGACATTGAGACAGAAGCAGAAGGACAACCCTCAAGCTCACGAAACCGTGGTAAAAGGAGCTGAGCTTCATCATCTTCTGAAGTACCTCCAGATGCATTTTAGATCATTCTTGAGAGGATTGACGGCCTGCGAGATGTCCAAAAGGAGCAATCTGATAGGCTGACTGCCATCCAAGAACAGATTAATTTACTTTTAGCCAAGCTTGATAGCTCACTGCATAGCATTAGCCTTTTGGCCATTTTGGTCAAAAAGGGGGAGATATGGAGTAGGAGTAGCTCTTGAGGGGGAGCATCATTTTGAGGGGGAGAAACTTTAAGCACTTTTAGTTTATACTGCTTATGGTTTATGTTGCTTATGTTTGGATTTAGTTTATGGGTTTTCATAGCACTTTGTTAAGTACTTTGGGTTTTATAGGGTCTAAATGCTTAGCTATTTAAAATATTCTTTTTTATGTACCTTTGCTTTGTAACTTAGTACTTTTAGTTAATGTTATGCATTTTCTTTAGTACATCACTTTTGTGCCCTTGTTGGATTTTATATCCTTGATGCAACTACTTTGTGTTTTTGTATCGGTTGAGTGTTGGACATGCAAATGATACTTTGTATTGAACTTATTAGCTTGCATGTCCGGATGTTCATTCATTGTGTGAATGATCACTGTGATCACTATTTATAGTGATTGTTCTTATTTGGTCAAGCCATGCTTTATTGCTATATTATTTACTACTTGATCGCATTGTGCTTGCTCTATATGCATTTCAAGATTTCTGCTTACAATGATCGTCTTGTGTTATTGTTTTCAGAAAAAACTTTTGCGTATGGTTCAAGAGCTTCATAGTTTTTAGAGTTAGGTGTGAGTGAGTTTTGGTTACTGTTCCCAACTCACATGTTAAGTCTAGAGTTTGTTTTAGGGTTTTGTCACGGAATAGCCAAAGGGGGAGATTGTAAGGTTGAATTTATTTAATCATGTGTTGGCTTTATTTCTTGCCAAATTTGCTTGTAATTTAGCAATTAGATACCTTGTATTTGGGTGGGATTTATGTAAGGGTTGTGTGTGAGAGAGTGTGAAGAAAACTCAAGATATGTGCAATTAAAGGAGTCTCGCGACTCGATCTCGTGACTGACTCACGACTGACAAGTCGCCAAAGTGGCACACGTGTGGAGCATGCAGGGGAGCTAAAGGGTCATGACAGCTGGAGCATTACAGGAAAAAAATTCCAGTCTGGCTAGACAGTTAGCTCGTGACTTAGACTCGTGACTCGTTTTAGTCGCAAGGTTGAGTCGCTAGAATGACCTGTTTGGATGAAAACTGACTTTTCGCATTCCTCATACACTCTACTATAAATACCCTTATATCCACAAAATGTAGAGAGCTTTCAGAGAGAATTTTGAGAGAGAAACTCTAGAGACTCATCCACAATCTTCATCATTTGATTCTCCAAATTCCTTTACTCTCACCCTCTCCATTAACATATCCATGAGAGGTACATTTGCCAAATCCTTATCTCACCATACCCATATCAGTGAGGAGGTGTTTTGGTGCTTGGGAAGCAGTTCAGAGAAGACCAATTCGTTTGGTTGATGTAATGGGCTTACTGCGGGATCCGGTAAGTTAAAGAAGACAAGGTTCGGACTAACCCTGTTGGAGTAAAAAACTTGGAGAGCTTAGGTGGACTAGGTAGATTAGGCTTGGAGGGTCTTCTGCTATTCATGTATCCCAATTATATTTATTAGTGGATCATTTACTATTTGGAGGGCGGCGGAGAGGTTTTTCGTCGAGTACTTCGGTTTCCTCTTCGATAATGCATCGCCGTGTTATCTTTGTGTTTGCATCTCTGTTTCATTACTCTTTACCTTTTAATTGCTACTGTGTTTGTAATTAATTATGGCTTAGAGTGTGTTACCAATTTGGATATAACTTATATTTCATATTCCGTACATGTGCTGTTTGTTTATAAGCTTGTATTGGTATTTTTGTAATTGGGGGTTTAAACGTTCATTGGTGTTTTATACGCTATTTGAACTTTTAGTAGTTAAATTTGTTATCAAATTTTTTGTGTCTATAGATTTTCTGTTATCAATTGGTCTTGGTCTTCACCCCTTTGTTTGTAAGCCTATTTATGTATATGTTTATTACACACAATGTGTGTAAATACTCTAAAAATATTTTTACAGTTACACATTGTGTGCAATATATTTTTCCCTAAATTTATTTATTTATGTTGACATGAGAAGTGAACTAGACTCTCCAAGCAAGCCAACCAAAATACGATACATGGTAAGGTAACAAAAGTGATCCCAACAGATAGAAGATATTTATCTATCTTTCGGTAAAGTTTTTTGTACCTACCAAATTGTAATATTAGTAAAATAATTTATTTCGCTTTAGGAATAGAGAAAAAAATAAAACAATAATGCCACAAGTTGGGTTAGAATTGATCGGTGAATCTACAACACCTGTCGCCCTATTTTATTACTCCTTTATTCATGTCTCAAAATATAGCACTCTTGGAAAAGTTAAAAGAATACGATGTTGCTAACTCTTCTAATTTACTTTTTATTTTATTTAAGTAGTCAATACTCTTTTTTGATTCAAAATTAAACTAATGAGGGTTATACATTGTGTGCAATATATTTTTTCCTATATTTATTTATTTATGCTGACATGAGAAGTGAACTAGACTCTCCAATCAAGCCAACCAAAATACGATACATGGTAAGGTAACAAAAGTGATCCCAACACAAGGAAGATATTTATCTATCTTTCAGTAAAGTTTTTTGTACCTACCAAATTGTAATATTAGTAAAATAATTTATTTCGCTCTAGGAATAGAGAAAAAAATAAAACAACAATGCCACAAGGCGGGTTAGAATTGATTGGTGAATCTACAACACCTGTTGCCCTATTTTATTTTACTCTTTTATTTCATTTTGAAATGTCACAAAATATTGCACTCTTGGAAAAGTTAAAAGAATAAAAAGTTGTTAGTACTTTTCTAATTTAGTTTATATTTTATTTAAGTAGTCAATACTCTTTTTTGATTAAAAATTAAACTAATGAGGGTTACTTTAGAAACTTATATATTCTTATATAAAATGGACAAAGTTTTGCTACAATATTAGTTGTAACCTAAAATTACAACCTTACTCAATAAAATAAATATTACTGCATATTTTGAAAATCTAATCGTTGAATTGCATGTTCGTTATGTTTTTAATACACATAACAAACTTAGTGTCAATCGGATATTATTTATTATATAATCTATAAGCATATATTTTATGCATAATTTTAAACTACAAAAACTTACAATTTAAACAATATATTGATGACATAGCTATTGATTTTTAATTTTCTAGAAATTTTGCAAGCATGGAGAATATAAAAAGAAGATATAATCCAACGGTGGATTTGTTAAAATTCACCACCAATAAAAAGATATTGAGTAAGATTGTAGTTTTAGGCTATAACCAATTTGTAGCTAAACTTTGTCTATATAAAATATAACAATTTATTATATAATATTTTCTTAAAATTTTTTTTTTTGTAAGCAAGATCAACAAATTGAGATAGAGAGAGTAAGAAGACAGCTACAGTCCTAAGGATGACCAAAGCATCTCTTTTTCTTTTCTTTTTTTCTTTTTTTTTTTTCTTTCTCTAAAGACATGAATATAAGCTTTCATGATTCTTCTTTATAAACTTTGGCATGAGTTATCATATTTATTTTTCTTTTCAGATAGGAGGATGTTTCCACTTCCCCTTCCCAGAGTACCTACTTTATAAAGGTTGGTGGAAGACTAGACTAAAAGAGCGAGCATCATAGCTTCCTTCTAATTCATTTCTTATCAAAAGGTTCGTTTGACCCCACATTTTTTAAAAGTTTCATGGATTTGTTCCATCTTTTCCTTTTTTTTCTTCCTTTTTTTTTAAACCGAATAATATTGTGTTGAAGAATTAGGTGGGGACAGCAAATCTAAGTCTACTGATTATTTTTGTTAAAAAAAATAGTTGCAATTAATAATAGAATACAAGTGAGCTGAAGGATCAAATAATCAAATGATTGAATTGAGCACTCTAATGGTGACAAGCTGGAGGCCTCTAAGTCCTCTTGCTCAAGAGTGCTTGAGTAGCAGAATATAGAATGCCAAAGTTGCCCTCTGCTTGGAAAATGAAATAACAATATATATGTAACAAAGAATATATTGGTATAGTTTAATTGGTAAAGTTTTTTATCTATAGGTAAGGAACTTAAATTTAAATCCTCCCTAAAAACTGATTCTGTCGTTATTTGCTGATAAAGAAAAACTGTCATAGAACGATCGTTTAAATCCTGTCATATCCAAAAAAAAAAAAAAAGTTTAATTCTTGCAATACAAACTTATTTTATGGCAACATGGTAACATAATTATATTCCTTTAGTTTTGTAACTTCATTGATCAAATTTTGTTTAAAATATACGCTTGAAGTTCCTCACTATTGACAGGGACTTTAATTGCCATAACCATTTCTAATCAAAGAGTCCTCTTTGCCTTTTCTGGCATCCAATTCCAAATTGTATGCAACCATCACATCAAAGTCTCCCATACTCGAACGAGTCTATGTGATTCTATCTGAAAGATCCTATCTTAGGGTTGGTTTTGGAATGGAATTAATGAGTCTATTGTAATTTGTAATAGAGTGAGATGTCAAAGGATACCATGCTGTCCATGCTAATGTCCTAATTCCCAAGATCATCTCAAACCTACCTTATCACATCAAGTTCTCCTTCTCTTTGCTTAAGGGGCCTTCAATGAAACTATGTAGCGGGCCGATTCACTATCCGTAAAGGTGGCATAGTGGTAGAAAGTTCTTATGATCCATCACTTTGCAACTTTGAGGATGTAGGTTTAAGTAATAACTAGCCTCATTATTGCACGAGTGGTCTCACGTCATTCATGAGTAAAGTTTAAGTGGGCTAGAGACACTGACCACACATATGAACTTTCTTTTATTATTAAAAAAATGTAATGGACCTATATGCAAGTGCAACCAGTTATTTGATTAAAAATAAAAAATAAAAAAAAATAATAAAGGGACCTTGGAGCCATTGGTTATTTGATAAAAAAATGGACCTTGGTGCCATCTGAAAGGGATCTAATCCATACCCCTCTCAAACAGCGGCCATGCTTTCAACTAGGCCTCTCCGCCAAATCAGTGATTGACCATCCTCTGCTTTCCTGGCTATTGTAGATCGCCAATTCAAGCATTTTGTTTGATTTAAATTTTCCTAGTGTACCAGCCTCCATTTCATGCTTGGATAGAAGACTCATATTTTTTGCTTCAATGTTTACCATTATGTTGTAACTAGCATAAGGCAGATGATTCTTGATCATAATATTTGGACACTATTAACTCTTGTAGTTAAGTGATGCCACTTCCAAGTCCTAACTATAAAGTGTTGCATGGTCTAGTGATTACCAAACCGATTAATCAGATGTTTTAAGAGAATAATGTATCCCCTTAATTAAAAAAAGAAAAAGAAAAAAAAAAAAGGAGATGAAGAAGAAATGAAGGAAAATCTAATACTTGATCATTTGGTGCGCACTTAAGCTTCTATGGAAGAAAGAGCACTCGGATCTTTTTTTTTTATACAAGAGCACTCGGATCTTAACTCAAGATATCATCATTATTTTTCGTTATCTTTAGGTTGGCAAAAACTTATATTAAAAAAAAGAAATATCTTTATGTTGGGCTTGGAATATTTAACAAATATAAACTTGCTTAAACGTTTCAATTAAAGTGGCATGATTTATTGATAGAGCGAATCCTTGACAAAATCAATGCCCAATATCATCATGTACCACATTAACACGGGTAAACACAGATAGTAGATCTCTTTTTAACTTTTCGGGCTATTTATTATTATTTTTTTTATCTACAATATTTGTCATCTCCAATGAATTCTTGATTAAAAAGTGAGATTACCTTTTATTGTTATTTATTTTTTATATTACCTTTACTTATTATAATAAACAAAGAGACCCTTGAGAATATTGCCAGGGAAAAATAAATGCATTCACATCCGCATTATATTTAAATATTATATTCATACGTTAATAAAGTCAAAAGTATTCTCCAAAAGAGAAAAAAATAAATATAGTTGGTATTTAATCATAATTTCTGTAATGGAATAATTATTTTTGTGTAATAATATTTTGGTCATTTGGTTACATCTTTATTATATGAATTAGTTATTATATTAGAATAACTATTTTTTTTTAAAGAGTTTCAACCTATGGTGTTCGCTCCTAATGATAGTTCCTCATCATTAATTTATCATCAAATCAAAACACCATTCAGTTTTTGGTATAAACAGAGATTAAACTCCGGATTTCTTATTCAACCATCAGAGACTTTACTAGTTGAGTTAACTGGAACTTACAGAGTAACTATTCTTTAACTTAAAGAATAATTATTCCTCTTTAAAATAGATGTAATAGCTATTCAGTAGTGCATATAATAAGTTTTAAAATTAATATATTTTCAAAAATATAAAGTTCTCTTATATATCATCTTTTACAAGCTTTTTATATATAACAACCAAACTTATGGATAATAATAGTTATTTCATTACAATGTCTTCTATTCTCAGTAATAAAGTTAAAGATTACTATTCCTAATGATCTACATACAGTGTACCAGATGTACCCTTAGTATTAATGTATGAACAATTTCATAGTATAGCATAAATTACAACTTACCCACTGTGATTTGGCCGAAATTTAAGTTGTCTACCGGTGGTTTGAAAATTGACACTTTACTCATTTGAAGTTAGCTCAGTTAGAGTTTTGTAACACATTTATGTTAAAAATATGGCTAAATATGTAATTTTGCTATGCTTTTACGTCTCCCTCTTCTAAAAACACAAAAAACATAAAAATATAAGATCAAATAAGATAAATAAAAGAATTTAGTGGAACACTTGCATTATGGGATTTGAAACTGTAGGTAGGCAACTAAAATTTCGGTTAAACCTCAGGTGGATAAGTTGTAATTTACCCTAAAGTGTGTATACACGTGTGTGTAGAGAGAGAGAGAGAGAGAGAGTATTTTGAAGAAAGCACGTGCAAAATAAAAAGCTGTGAGGCGTTGGAATGGGGAACCAAGTGAACAAACATTCAATTATTTTATTGCCTAAGCTAAAGAATTATCAATTTTTAGAGAAGCACAGTTTTTTTTTTTTTTTTTGGGTGAGAAACACACATAAACACAAACTCTACTCAAAAGTCAAGAAACACAATAATTAAACTCCATTTTAGCTAATAGATTTATAATCCAAAGTGATCATTTTGAGGGGTTTATTAAGCATATTTTGGTTGAAATAGTATTTTACCTGATTCATTGTGAATAGTTTAAGAACATGTATGGTCATATGCGCTATTTATTTTTTGTGCATTTTTTAATAAACTTTCTCCTTTCTCTAGTAAAATATCTTTACTTTTTTTCTCTCACAGCTACTCATCCTCTCACCCTCAAACTCTCTTTCTCTGTCTCTCTCTCAGCCACTCATCCTTTCAGCATCAAATTCATTCTCTCACCCTTGGAATACTGACCAAATTCCTCTAATAAAGAATAAATAATTAATTAAAAAGAATAAATAATTAATATTTTAATAAAGTGATAAAAAGAATAGAACTAGGGATGGTAATTTTTTCCTGCCTCGCTTAACCTGCTTTTTCTCGCTTTGCTCCACGTGAGTTTTTTTTGCCCCGCAAAGGTGATGGGGTGGGGATGGGGCAAGATTTTAGCCCTGCACCACGGGGCGGGGCGGGGATGGGTTTAGACTTTTTAGACCCACCCCACCCCGCCCTGCCCCTGCCTCGCCCGAGTTGCTAAAGGTTATAATTGTAAATTTTTCATATCCTAAAACCCTACTATTTAAATAACATATCAATATTAGCTATTTTATTCTACCCAATGTGGTTCTCTGCCTTTATTTTATTATGTGTTATACTATGAGTTTTTTTTTTTTGTGAATGTCTTGTTAAACGCTTAGATATATTATTCAATTTTTTTCTAAAAATTAATTTGATTTGATGGGATAAATTTAGTTGTAATTTCAAGTATATTTTTATTAATGAAATATGTTTTATTAAAAAAATTGTACTAATTGTAGGGCAAATTTAAAAAAATAGAGTTTTACGAGGTAGGGCGGGGCTTCGTGGGGCCCCAAGGGATGGGGATGGAGCGAGAAAGTTTTCTCCATCATGCGGGGCAGGGATGGGGCAAGACAACCATACGCGGCAGAGACGAAGATCCCATCCTTCGGCCCTGCCCCGCCCCATTATCATTCCTAAATAGAACATGTGATACAGAATGTATTATAAAGTATTGTGTCAAAATAGAAAAATTAACTTTTTAATGTGTTAAAATAAATTTTTTTTTTGACACGGCTTGTGTCCAGTGGAAATTTCCACTAGACACGTCCGGATTTGGACACGTGTCCACCATTCAATTCCACTGGATACATCCGGATTTGGACACGTGTCCACCATCCAACGTGTCCAGTGAAAACTTCCACGGGACACAAGTCACACCCTTTTTTTTTTAACAATACTTGATGCTAAAGCTCTAACATTTAACAAACTACTCCGATTCTCGTACCAAAGTTAGTGAATGTTTTTTTTTTTTTTTTTGGTGGAGAAAGAACAAAGGTTAGTGAAGTTGATACGCATTTTTCAGTTTTTTCTTTTCAATTTCTTTGAGTTTTAAACATGTAAATTTTTTTATAAAATTTGGTACGCACAATATCACCTAATTAAAATGCTACTTGCCAGTCTTAGCAAACCCAGTTTGATTGTCATTCACATCACATGGTACCGGTTCCCATCTAACTCGGTAGCATCTGTATATAGCACCATTATTGCTACATGTTTTCAACGTACACAATGGTCAATATCATGTAGTACTATTTTCTTAAAAAAAAAAAAAAAATAAACCTTTTTGCAATGTTTTTTAATTCTTTCGCATGTAGTTTTCACTTTTCACTTCGGGAAAAAACTGACATAAACACTTGAGTTATTATATCTGAGAACGTGATTTAAAAATCACATTTTTAGTTTATGAAAACAGTGTAAAATAAACACTTCTTTTTAACTTTTAAATAGCTATAAGCCTATAACCAAAGTTAATGAAGTTGAGACGCATTTTTCCTTTCAATCTCTTTGAGATATAAACATGTAAGAGCATTCACATCAATATGTGTATTTAACACATTCATTTTTACACTAAAAATCTACTTTTTTTATTTTACACTGCTATTTTTACAAAACACCCACATCAGTTCATTTATTTTACAAGTTATTTCAATAAAATATTCATTCTTCTCATTTTTTTATTATTTCCCTCAACTGACTCTTATTATATACGCGCGTTATCTCTCTCTCTCTCTCTCTCTCTCTCTCTCTCTCTCTCTTTTCATTTTTGCTGAACAGCTCTCTCTCTCTCTCTCTCTCTCTTCCTTCTACCTTCTCTCTTCTACCTTCTCTCATTCTTTCTCAAAAACTACAACCCAAATCAGTTCTTCACTAGCCGAATTGAGCTTCGGCAACCCACGAATCGAGATTCACGACGATCCACGAACCGAGGTTCACGGCAACCCACGAACCGAGCTCCAACGACCCACGAACCGAGGTTCACGGTGACCCACAAACTGAGCTTCATGGCGACCCACGAATCGAGCTTCATGGCGACCCAGATCGTGTCTCACCCGCCGATCCATGAACCAAGCTCCGGCGACCAACAAACCAAGCTCCAAAGACCCAGAACCAAGGTCCGGCGACCCAGATCGTGTCTTCACCGGCCGATCCACGAATCAAGCACCACAAGCACCGATCTATCTCTCCGTTGGTTTGTCTGTGTGGGTTTGTTTGTGCGTGGGTCTGTTTGTGTGGATGTGTTTGTGTGTGGGTGTGTTTGTGTGCATTTGAGAAAAAGAAAATTTGTTTCTGAGGTAGTTGTGCATCAGAGAAGAGAGAGAAAATTTGGGGCGAACGGAAATTATTAAAATAATAAATACACGAGCTACCGTACCCGTGTATATTTATACAGGTACTGGAGCTCATGGAAATATATACATGATTTTGTCTATTTTTACACCCACCGATGTGGGTGTTTTTTTACTCAAAATACATAAAATTTATACTGTACATCTATTTTAGAAGATTTTAACAGGACTGATGCAAATACTCTAAGTAAAGTTTTATCCCCTCGTGAGTATCAGGGTGGTAAGTTCATTGGTTTGAGATTTGCCGTAAACTATACCAGTTTAAAGTCAATTTACCATTACTTATATATTAATATATTTTAAAAATTTTTTAGAAAAATAATTTTTTTTGTAAATTTTGGTACACTTGCACAAGCAGATGCAGTACGACCTTATTGTCTTATCCTACTAGCCAGTACGAGGAACCCCAGTTTGACAGTCGTTCACGAGGAACCCCAGTTTGACAGTCACAGTCTTTCACGAGGTGGTATAAGGTGCTCCGCACGTGGGACTCACTTGAGTATAAAAATAAAATGTTTCGAATGTGGGATTTACTCTCACGTGAGTGTGAAAGTGAGTGTGAAAATGTATGCATTTAAAATACTTTATATTTTCACGTCATTCACATCGCATGATACTAGTTCCTATATAACCAAGTATCCTTTCTGTATAATAGCCCCTTCATTGCCACATGTTTGCAATGTATACTTGGTGCACCATTTTGCCTTGTGTCTACAGTTCCCACTTCTTCCTTTAATAAGTACATCCATGGAAACCTCAAAGCCTCATGTGGCATTACTTCCTCTCCCTGGAATGGGCCATATGATCCCATACCTTGGTCTTGGCAAACTCTTTGCCACTCACCACAACTTCAAAGTCACAATCTTCCTTGTCAGCATTGATCACTCATCACAAACAGAGTCCAAAACTATCATCTCAGAAATGAGCAATGAGCTCTGCAACATTGTGCAACTCCCCCCGGTTGACATCACTAGCCTCGTTGATCCCAACGCTACAATTGGTGTAAGGCTCCCTGTAACGATGCGTGAAATCGTGCCAGCCTTTCGGTCATCAATAGCTACACTGAAGCCATGTCCAACCGTTCTCGTCACTGACATTTTTGGAACCGATGCTTTCTCAGTCGCTGAAGAGTTTAACATGTTAAAGTACATTTTCTTTCCTTCACATGCATGGCTCCTTGCATTGACTATCTACACTCCAATACTAGATGAGGAAGTGAAGGGCGAGTATATTCACGAAAAAGAGCCACTGAAAATACCAGGTTGTGCTTCTGTTCATGTTGAGGATTTGTTTGATCCTTTATTGGATCGGACTAATCAACAATATGATGAGTATGTGCGTGCAGGGATTGGGATTAGAATGAGTGATGGGGTTTTGGTGAACTCTTGGGAGGAGCTTCAGCCTAAAACTTTTGCGGCTTTGAGAGATGATAAACTACTTGCTTGTGTACTAAAGAGACCAGTGTACCCAGTTGGTCCAAATGTCCAATAGTAACACAATCAGGTAACTCATACAGGAATGACTCGCTGTTTGAGTGGCTAAACAAGCAACCAAATCAATCTGTGGTGTATGTGTCATTTGGGAGTGGTGCAACACTCTCACATGGGCAAATGATTGAGCTAGCTTGGGGTTTAGAGATGAGCAAGCAAAGATTTGTCTGGGTGGTACGAGCACCCACCGAGGAATCTGGGATAAGGCATATTTGAATGGGAGGAATGGTGATAAAAATGATGACCAATTTGGGTACTTACCAAAAGGGTTCATGTCAAGGATCCAAAATGTTGGATTTGTGATCTCAGATTGGGTTTCACAAGTGGAAATCTTGAGCCACCCTTCTATTGGATTTGGAGCGTTTATATCTCATTCTGGATGGAATTCAACACTGGAGAGTGTTTTGAAGGGTGTCCCTATAATTGCATTTCCACTCTTTGCAGAGCAAAAGATGAATGCTACGATGCTTACAGAGGAATTTGGCATGGCCGTCCGATTGCAGGTTTTGCCGTCGATGAAAGTGGTGGGAAGGGAGGAGATACAAAAGAAGGTGAGGAAGATCATGGTAGACAAAGAAGGGCATGGAATAAGAGACAGGGTTAATGAACTGAAATATAGTGCTGAGAAAGCTTCGTGCAAAGGTGGTTCCTCCTACAACGCACTGTCTGAATTGGCAAAAGGCTTTAAGGCCCGCATGCAACTCTAGAACAAGAAAGCTTCATTACCCATAATCCGTGTCCGTGAGTGATCATGCCTGCTAGTCCTATCTAATGTTTTTGTCATAACCAATCCATGCAATAAAGTACAATAATAAGAACATGTTTGGATTAGTATAACATGTGAGGTATCATTTGTTCATTTTTAAAGTTTCTCTCAAGTTTCAAGATTTTTGTAGTCAACATTTTATGGTGTTGATAATTAAAATATTTATGTTTATGTTTCAAATCTCTCTCATCTCCAACTATTGCACAAAAAGAAGAAGAAGAGGTTTTTGTTGCTATGTGCATTACACAGGATACAAGACATACATAAACATCATTTTAAGATAAGTGTCAAATCTGTGTCGTGTCTAATATGCACAGAAGCATTAAATGCATTTCTATACCTTTTTAAATATTTTTTATTTAGTTATTTAAGGATTACTTTAAGACACATTCTGCTAATTTTTAATGGCATTTAACAATGTAACTCTCATGAAAAACGAATTAATGTAAAGGATTGTCCAACCTTAAAAGGTTACAGCTTGTGAACAAAATGAGGTGGAACTTTTTTTGCAATTAAGATGTGGAATTTGTATTAGGGTTAATTTTGATAGTCCAATGCTAATATGATAACTTCACAATTAGGATGTTGAACTTTCTAAAAAAATATGGTTGTTGAACTTCTCTTGTATTAGGACTGTAGGACAATTCTCATTCTAAACTATCAATTAATCTATTTGTTTGGAAATAGAGTAAGTTTATTTATAATAAAGATTTGATTTTCATGAATTTAAAAGTTTACATTGTATTAGGTCATTTTAAATTTTATCTTATTCCATAAAATATGATATATATATATATATATAATATAATTTTTACGTTGAGATTTTCAAAATATTAATTTAATAAAAAAATTATTAAGTAATAACATTAAGCAAAAATTACTGTAGATCGATATAACTTTATCTTGGAACAACTTTAATGTTGTACCCCTCAATAAATTTATAACGGATGTATTTTTTGACAACTCAATTGATGGATCATATTCTACCATTCATGTTTTCAAAATATCAAGATAATAAGAGATCAATGATTTTCTTATTTAGAAAAATGTTGAAAATCAAGAGTTGATATATCATATAGTAAATAGCATTTTGATCAATTCATAAATTTGACATATATGTTAGGTGTAAATGTACTTTTTGTCCCTACATTTGAGCTTTTTTTCATTTTAGTCCCTACATTTTAATTTTACCACTTTTAGTCCCTAAATCAATTAACGCATTCTATTTTACTCCTTTCTGTTAGCCCACTATCGGAATTTGCTTAGGTGGCAGACAGAATTATTAAAATAAAAAAAAAATTATTTTAGTATTAAAAATGCCATGTCAGCTTATAAATTAAAAAAATTTATTTATTAATTTTAACTAAATTAAAAAAAAATTAAAAACAGATCGTTTAAAAAAGAAATTAAATTAATTAAATTAAAAAAAATTCTTTACATTATGTTCTTCCCAGTCATCATGAAGAACATGCTCATGTTCTTCCTCAAATAATATGTTTGGTTGCCGAGGAAATTAAAAAAATCAAGAACATGCCAACATGGAACACATAAAATCAAAGGGCACAGATCTACAAAATACAAAGACCTTCAAAGATTCAAAACACAAAGAACACAAACCCAAACCCAACCCTCAATCTCTAGCAAACCCAAAACATCACATGAAAAATCAAACCCTCCATATAAAAATCAAACCCTCCATACAAACATTAAACCCAGAAACAAACCCATAAATTTCAAACCCAAATTCAAGAAACCCATAAACAAACCTAGAAATTTTAAATTCATCGATCTAATAGAGACCCACTGATCTGTGAGAGATTGGAGGTAAATACATTTCAAACTCAAATCCAAACCACCGCCGACCTTAGCCCCTTCATTGTCACCAATTAGTCCATCAAGCCACTGCAACCCACACCAATGTCAAACCCATCCAACGATCCGCCCCCACCGACCACCGAACCAACCACCACTTCACAACCATTGATCCGAGAGAGAGCTTTAGAGATTTTTCCAAATCCACGATTTGAGAGAGAGACTTTAGAGGTTTAGAGCTTTAGAAAGATGAAAGAGAGAGGGAGATTTTGGTCTAAGAAAGAGATCTTTAGAGATTTTTGCTTGGGTAAGAGATCTTTAGAGATTTTTGTTTGGGTAAGCAAACCTAGATCTATGATCTCTCTCTCTCCACCCAACTTCCAACCCAATTGTGTTCCTCCTCACTTGAATTCGACCACATATACTTCCCCACCGCGAGTCCAGCGTAGAACAGAATGTAAAACACTGTAGCCAATTCCAACTCCATAACCCGGCATTTGTGCTTCAAAAGCCGGTTGTGGAGAACGATTTTCGAAACGAACTGGTTCGTCCAGTACCACGCAGAGGCAGAAGAGGAGGACGGCATCGTTTTGAGATGGGAGAGGGTGGGATTGGGAGAGGTAGAGCCTGTGGAGGTGGTGGATTGGGATGTGAGTGTGGTGGTAGAGAGAGAGTTTGAGGGAGTGGAGAGTGGTGGTATTTGGGTCTAGGGTTAGGGATAGGGTTTTGTGGTTTAGGATTGTGATGAACACCATTGTTGGTTGTGGTGTGATTGTTTGAATTCTGAGATTTAATTAATTTAATTTCTTTTTTAAACTATCTATTTTTAATTTTTTTATTTAGTTAAAATTAATAAATAAATTTTTTTAATTTATAAGCTGGCGTGGCATTTTTAATAGTAAAATAAAATTTATTATTATTATTTTAATAGTTCCATCTGGGCTAACGGAAAGGACTAAAATGGAACACGTTAATTGATTTAGGGACTAAAAGTGGTAAAATTAAAATGTAGGGACTAAAATGGAAAAAAGACAAAATATAGGGACTAAAAGTGCATTTACGCCTATATGTTAAGAAGGAAGAGAATATGTAATCTAACACTGAGATTTGCAAAATGGCAATTCTCTAAAACATTATTTAGTGGTGTAATATTGAAATATAGTTAATTTATATGTTGCTTATCAACATTTTAGTCCCATGAAGTGATATTAAGTGGCATTACATTGAGAAAGAGTTTCTCATTGGTACACTACTCAATAATATTTTATTGGATTCTTATTTTGAAAAGTACATCTTTTTTAAAGAATTAAAAAATTACATCATTAGATTATATGTTCTTGTTTCTTTTACAATTTATTTTAGGGTAAAACTACACCAGTTGTACCTTACAACTTGTTTGGATGAAGAGGAGGGATATGATTTTATGAATCTTGCTTGGATGTTTTTTTAGGGGGGGGGGGTATCTTACCCCTCATAACATCTCTTTTTAAATTCCCCAAATTGGAGGAATTTGGAGGGGGATGGGTGAGGTTCCATTTATATTTGAAAATTTTAAATTATCAAGTTTACCTATATGATGTCAATTTATATCTATGGGGCCTAAGAATTTGGCAATCCCGGCCCACTTTGTATTAGGCCCAAAGGCCCATGCCGAGGAGGTAGAAACATCCGAGGATGAAAGTAGGAAGCCCAAGCAGCCAGGAAACATCGCCGAGGACGATCCAGTCCTCGGCCAGCCGAGATTACAGAAGGAGAAAGCAGCCCGCCACCAAAGGCAACCTCCCAAAGCATCCCAAGAAAAAATACAAGTACAATGGGACAGCCATGGAGGCATGGTGGAGGAGCAATTCAAGGAGGAAATGTCACCTCCACATTAAATGCCCACAACTAACATTTTGGCCGCATTAATGGGAAAAGACCCCTAAACAATGTTAGCTAGGCTGCTGCAGCCCACAGAAAGCTGAGGGAGGTGGCTGATGGGATAAGCACTCAAATAGTAGCCTGCATGATCAACAAATAGAGGGCCAAGATCAACTGAAAGGGGGTATATAATGTAAGAAATCATTCTGGAAAAAAGGAGGGAACAATTAGGAGTAGAAAACATTGTAGCAAATTGTATCATAATAGAGGCCTTTGTAACTAGGCACTGGGAAAGTAATAGGAACTACAAGTCCCTCAGGTGAGAGCCGAAGAACGGAGGTTTACACTTTAAATCCATTACCTTGTCATACAATCTACTCACAACCATGTTTAGTTGTTGTAATCCCCTCTAAAGCCTAGTTCTTAAACTCATTCTCTACAAATTCATTGTATTGGGCTAGTTGGGTTTGAGTCCACTCATCCAATAATAGAAGTGCTCGAACCCAATCCCTACAATTGGCGTCGTCTGTGGGAAAGAACTTGTGTGTTAGTAAGGGAAACAATTAAGCATGGTAGGATCAGGCCCTTATCAAGCAGGCTCCCATCAGCTTGAATCGGGCAGAACTCAACAATAGGGCAACTTTCCCAACCCTGAGCGTGATCGAAATGAAGAAAATGGAAGGTTTCGAGAGGGAAGTGTGCACACCACTCAAACTAGCGGAAGCCACTCTCGTAAGGGTAGTCACGTGCCCAGGAGACAAAATAACAACCAGGCCATGCAATCAGAAGAAGTTAAGAGTCACGTATCCCAGAGACAGGATGATAAGCTGGTTATGCAACGAGAGATAGACGACTTGAAGAGAAAGCTGCGCCATGCACAACAAAGGCGGCCTCATTCTAGCCTTGACATGCCCTCCGAGAATGAAAGCGATGATGACTATAGGCAAAGATCGAGAACTCCTCCAAGCGAGACCTTCTCTCACGAGGAAGAGTACTACCGGAGGTGTAAGCGTAACAGCCCATCTCCTAAGGGCTTGGGAAGTGATGCCATGAGCAAAGCACTGAATCAACTCTCCAAATCTCCTTTCACACGCCATATAGAAGAGGCTACACTGCCTCGGCGATTCCAGCAGCCAACCTTCATCATTTACAACGGCAAAACGGACCTTGTGGAGCATGTGAGTCAGTTCAACCAAAGGATGGCTGTCCACTCTAAAAACGAAGTGCTGATGTGCAAGGTCTTCCCATCTAGCCTGGGACCAGTGGTAATGAGGTGGTTCAATGGTTTAAAGGCGAATTTCATAGGTTCGTACAGGTAGCTAACCCAAGCCTTTGGCTCCCGTTTTGTTACCAACAGCAGAGCTCCTCAGCCTTTAAGTGCATTGTTGTCTTTATCCATGCATGATGGAGAAACTCTAAAGGCCTACTCGGACAGATATTGGGAGATGTATAATGAATTGGATGGCAATTTTGATGATGTTGCCATCAGCACCTTCAAAAATAGCCTCCCAGCTGGGTACGGCTTGAGGAAGTCCCTGACTGGCAAGCCCGCCACCAGTATGCACTAGCTAATGGATTGGATCGATAAATACAAACGAGTAAAGGATGACCAGCTGCAAGGTAAGGGAAAGGAGAAGGTTATCCCTCAAGAGAGGAGGCATTTTAGGTCGGACCGGTATAACAGCAACCGCCCGATGAGGGATTTTACAAGGCAATCCGGAGCAACCAGCGCGTAGATAGTCAATGCTGTGTTCTGAGAACTAGTACACAGGGTGTTGGAGAAAATCAAGGACGAGCCATACTTTAAGTGGCCGAATAAGATGACGGGAGAGCCCACAAAACGCAATCAGAAACTTATTGCCAATCCCACCAGGACCACGAACATACCACAGAGAACTGTAGGAATCTCTGGAACTATCTGGACCAGTTGGTCCGAGAAGGAAAGCTGAAGCACCTCCTGCATTATTCTAGTGGTCATCAAGGCCAAACCCATTAGGAGCCCTAGAGAGATATAGCCCTAAGGCCACCCGCAGGGACGATTAATGTAATCTTGGCTGTGCTAGGAAGAACAGGCATGCGCCCTTCACGAGTGTTATCTGTGGCTCAGATGCCAGCTGAGGAGTCCCAGCCTGAACCAAAGATGGCTAGAAGGAATTTCCACCTAACCTTGTGTTTCTCAGAAGAAGACAAGGTCGGAATCACCTAGCCCCATGACGACACGCTGGTGATCACTCTTAGAATCGGGGACTATGATGTGAAAAGAGTGATGGTAGATGATCGATGGCAGTGGGGTCGAGATCATGTACCCCGACCTCTACAAGGGGCTGAAGTTGAAGCAGGAGGACTTGATGCCTTATAGCTCTCCTTTGATAAGCTTCGACGGAAAGCTCGTTATCCCAAAGGGCATGATTAGGCTACCCATCCAGACCGGCCCAGAGATAGTGGAGGTGAACTTCATTGTGGTGGACACCTACTTTCCATACACAGCCATCGTCAGCAAGCCCTGGCTCCATACCTGGGGGGCTGTCGCCTCCTCCTTGCACCAGAAGGTGAAATTCCCATCAAGGGACCAAGTTCTCGAGATCCGTGGTTGCCAATCCACAAGAAGGCAATGCATGGTGGCTGCCATATCACATCGGCTCGATGCAAAATCCTCGGCCACTACTGAAAATAGCTTATAGCAATCAAAGTCCCTAGTGGCGCCTCTTGATGCAGCTACCGAGGAAGCAAAATGTGAAGATTTAGAGAAGGTGGTCACTGGTGATGACCCAGAGAAATTCTTTCAGGTCGGGGCTCAGCTGCCTCTTCAGGAGAAGAGGGAATTAATTGAATTCCTCATAAGAAATATTGACGTATTTGCATGGGATGCCTGTAATGCTCTAAGGATCGATCCAACCTTCATCTGTCACCATCTTAATGTTAATCTGTTCGTCACTCCTAAGAAGCAGCCACCTCGGCACTCATCAAAGAGAGCATGCTGATGCGATCAGGGTAGTAGTGAAGAAGCTTAAGCGCGTAGGGGCTATCAAGGAGGTTTTTTACCCTGAATGGTTGGCCAACACCGTAGTGGTCAAGAAGAAAAGTGGAAAGTGGAGAGTCTGTGTGGACTTCACGGACCTAAACAAAGCATGCCCAAAAGACCCATTCCCCATGCCTCGGATAGACCAACTGGTGGATGCAACTGCAGGCCATCCTTGGATGAGTTTCTTAGATGCCTTTCAAGGCTATCATCAAATACCACTAGCCCTGGAGGATCAGGAGAAGACAGCCTTCATGACACCTATTGGAAACTACCACTACAAGGTGATATCGTTTGGCCTGAAGAACGCAGGGTCCACTTATTGAATGATGATGACGAGAATGTTCGAGCTGTTGTTGGGCAAGAGCATTGAAATCTATGTTGACGATATGGTGGTAAAGAGTAAGGTGGTGTCCGAGCACTTAGAAGACCTCGGTCGCATCTTCGATACCTTGAGGAAGCATAAGCTGCACCTAAATGCTTCCAAATGCTCATTTGGCGTGGGATCTGGCAAGTTCTTAGGCTACATCATTACCCACAATGGAATTGAGGTCGATCCTAACCAAATCAAGGCTATTCATAATCTAAATCCTCCGCAAAACCCCAAGGAGGTCCAAAAGCTCAGTAGAATGATCGCGGCCCTGAATCGATTCATTTCCAGGTCGGCTGATAGATACCTGGCTGATAGATTCAGGCCTTTCTATCTCCTGATCAACAAATGGAAAGGATTTGAGTGGTTCGAGGATTGTGCCGTGGCCTTCCAGCAGCTCAAGGAATACCTATCTCGGTTACCTATCATGTTCAATCCTGAGGCCGATGAGGTCCTATATGCATATATTGCTGTGGCTCTTCATGCTGTAAGTCTGGTGCTAATATGAGATGACAGTGGCATTCAAAAACCAGTCTATTATGTGAGCAAGTCGCTACACGAGGCTGAGGTCAAGTACTTACCCTTGGAGAAAGCCATACTAGCCGTGGTCCACGCTACGCAAAAGCTTCCCCATTATTTCCAGGCCCACACAGTGGTTGTTCTAACCCAAATCCCCTTGAGGTTTGTGCTTCGGACTGCTGATTACACTGGAAGGATAGCCAAGTGGAACACAATTCTAGGGGCTTTTGACATTAAGTACATGCCTTGGATCTCTATAAAAGGCCAGGTCCTGGCAGATCTGGTGGCCGAATTTGCTGAACCAATAATGGAAGTAGTAGCAGAGGGGCGAAACATGGATGGAAAGTCAGTTGGGGTGATCTCTATGCCAGGACCCCCATGTTGGAAGGTGTACGTTGATGGCGCAGCAAATTAAAGGGGTTCCGGATTAGGGCTGGTTCTAATATCCCCTGAGAAGGCTATCATAGAGATCCCTGAGACTGGGGTTCTTGGCCACAAACAACGAAGCCGAGTATGAGGCCTTGTTGCAAGGGATGGCCATGGTGCAGAAAATCGGTGGAAAAGCAGTAGAGATGTTCTCGGACTCGAGATTGGTAGTGGGCCAGGTAAAGGGAAAGTTGGAAGCCAGAGATGTGAGGATGTAAGAGTACTTAAGCCAGGTCAAACGTTTGCGGTCAGACTTCGATCTTTTCAACCTGTCACATGTCTCTAGAAGTGGAAATACCCATGCAGACTCATTAGCCACGCTCGCTACCTCCTCGGCAGGGAGTCTGCCTCGGATTATCCTTGTCGAGCATCTGGATAGGGCAAATGAGGTTGCAAAAGGCGTGGTTCATGCCTATCAAGTTAGAGCGGGTCCTAGCTGGATGGACTCTATAGTGAGATTCCTCAAAGATGATATTCTGCCTGAGGAAAAGTCAGAAGCTGAGAAAATACGAAGAAATGCTCCTCGGTTCTAGTTATCCGAGGATCTTGATGTGCATGAAATATATATAATAAAATACTCACATATTTACATATTTAGCTTTACTTTTATGTTATTTTGTGACTGATTATATAATATCTTTGTGTTGCAGGTAACAAGGGCTTTACATGCAAAGTGGGGCTAGGCCAATTGAATCAAGCCAACTTACATCCAGCCAGGCATGAATATTAAATTTTAAGTCTAATTGGAGTAAGGAATCAAAGGAAATTTGCACCAAATCCAAGTCCAATTCGGATTAGGATTCCAGCCTGCACATCAGTTAGTATTTTTAGCATAACTTTCGGCTCAGATGTTCAATCGAGATGATTCAAGTTGGGCTGGAAAGTTAACTTAAAGGGCTACAACTTTGTAGTTTACCAAAAGCCCGAATTCTGAGCTTAAATGGACCGAAATCGTCGGTTAAGTGAAGCCTAAAAATCTGGGATTTTCTCCAAACGGGAATTCAACTTGTAATAGGATTCCTTGACCTATTTAAAGGCTTTTTAGGGCAAAATTCAAAGAGGCTAGTGCTAGGGCTGAGATGCAAAACAGAAAATTGGAGCAAGAGGCAGTGCCGCATGTGGCTTCTTTGTAGCTTTTCTCCATGATAGCATTGTGACTATTTCTTTCTCTATTTTATTTGTCTAGTTTAATGTTTAATATTTTATTCTTTTGTTTTATTTCAATTACCATGAGTAGCTAAATTTATAATTAGGGTTGAGGATGAAACCTTGTTAAGGATTATCAATAATATTTATGTGATTTGATTTTTCCCACAATAGTTATTCTTTAATGATTTAAATTGTTCTTGCTTCATATCAATTGACTAAGATGGGATTCTAGATATGAGTTCAATCATGTTTTTCTCATGATTTAGGATTTGTCTTAATTAATTGAATGCTTGGTTTATTAATTCTTGATTATAAAATTGGATATCGTTTGTGATTTGTCTGTCAATGGATACAATTTATGATTTGATTTTTAGAATTGGATATATCTTGTGATTTGTTTGGCTACGGATACAATTGATGATTTGATTTTATACTGAAGAAGCGAAGAAGAACATGCTTTAGATTTTTAAACATAAGTTTTAATGATGATATTTTCCATGGTAGCAAGATTGATTTCTAGATTATCATGTAGTGAGTTGGGAAAAATTAATGATCATAAATATATGCTGATATGATTTACAAGGCGGATTCCGAAACCTTAATTCCTTTCCCTTGATTATTTACATCTTTTTATTGCTTTATATTATATCTTTGCTTAGTTTAATTATTTTCTTAATATTTTTAATTGCAAACAACCAATTTTTATTAAACTAGATTAGGATTAATTTGGTTAAGGTTTAATTAATTTTCCTACGTTCATTCAAGTCCCTGTGGGTTCGACCTCGTTCTTGTCAAACTATACTTCGGTACGGTTCGTACACTTGCGAGTATTTTAAAATTTAACAACAGATCTCAAATTATATAAGCACTCCTACTTCGGGCCATACTTACTGTGTATTCACCTTGAGGCAACAGAGCTATTACTTGAGGAGCTGCATGAGGGGATCTGTGGGAGTCACATAAGGGGAAGATCTTTATCACACCGAGCCATTACCCAGGGATATTGGTGGCCGGGGATGCAAAGAGAAGCCCTAGAATACGCTAAGAAATATAACCAATGCCAAAGGTTTGCCCCAAATATTCATCAGCCAGGAAAGGTCCTTAATCCTCTATCTAGTCCATGGTCGTTTGTCCAGTGGGGCCTAGATATTGTAGGCCCTTTCCCTAAGGTGCCAGGAAATAAAAAATATATTTTTGTCGGCACAGATTATTTCACAAAATGGGTTGAGGCTGAGCCATTGGCCAACATTTGGGATGTTGATGCCATAAAATTCATCTGGAGGAACATTGTTACATGGTTCGGGGTCCCTCATACCCTCATTTCAGATAACGGACTCCAATTCGACAGCAAAGCTTTCAGAAGATACTGTTGCGAACTGGGGATCACAATTAGGTACTCAACTCCAGCTTACCCTCAGGGAAATGGACAGGCCGAGGCTGTCAACAAGGTCATAGTCAATGGGTTTAAGAAGAGGCTGGACGACGTCAAGGGAAGATGGGTAGAGGAGCTGCCACACATCCTATGGACTTACCGGACTACACCACGACGGTCAATAGGGGAAACACCCTTCGCCATAACCTATGGTACCGAGGCTGTTATCCCTTTAGAGGCAAGCTTCCCAACGCTAAGGATGAGCTCCTTCACTCCAAACAGTAAAGATGAACTATTAGCGAAGAGCCTAGATCTAATTGATGAACGAAGGGAAAAGGCAATGATCCAATTGGCCTATTACCACCAGAAGCTCAAGCAGGGGTATGATGCCAATGTGAAGCTGAAACCACTAGCACCAAAGGACCTAGTGTTGAGGAAAGTTGTGGGTGCTACCAAGAACCACTCCTGGGAAAAACTAGGACCCAATTGGGAGGGACCATACTGAATTGCTTTAGTAGCAGGGGTAGGTGCATACTACTTAGAAGACTTAGATGAAAAAGCTGTACCACGTCCATGGAATGTAAATAACCTGAGACGGTATTATTTTTAATGAAAGCATTTCTCTATTTCAAATTCTAAGTCTCTTATGATTGCATGTCTTGTGTTTTGACGACCATTTAAGTGTTAGACAGAACCAAGGTCTTGCATGGTCCTCGGACTCAAACCTATGGGAAAACTAACTACTTCAAGAAAAATCTAAGTGTTAGATAGAACCCAGGCCTTGCATGGTCCTCGGACTCAAACCTGATCTATGCCTGGTCCTTGGATCATTTACTTTGGTAAAATTAACATTGTGCAGAATTTGCCTAAGTGTCAAAGAAAGTTTATGAGCAAGCTAGCCTAATTTAGTTAACTACTTTGATGCATGTTGTGATCATCGCAGACAACGATGACCCTTCTTATAATAAAAATCTCAGAGTTAAGCCCATGAACGTCACTTAAAGCGTTTTAGAGTGTCATAGACATGGTTTGTGTTTGTCCCATACCTGGAAGGTTATTCTACATAAGTTTGAATGTCCGTTAAAGAACCGAAGGATCTGGTGACTTTGATCTATTCTGGTTCTAAATCAAAAACAAAAGAAAGATAGGTCTTCATTTGTATAAATAGCTTTACAATTATTATAATTATTGCCATGGCCAGTTGAGGCACAATTAGAGTTAGGATTGTGCAAATGAAAAGATAAATAGGGTAAAGGAAAAATAGAATGCACACTTCATTAAGTTCATAGAAATTACATAGTAGTGATGGCATTACAATGTTAAAAAAAAAAGAAAAAGAAAAAAAAAAGACAAAGCAAAAATGCAACTAGTGCCAGCCAAAGAGGGGCTACTTCTTTAACTTTATTTTGAGCCCTTCCATGGGGAGCTGGGTAGAAAGGGTTTTCAGATCCTTGGGGCCTTCAGGTGGGGGAGCAACCCACAAAGGATCAGCTAGAAGAGGTGCCTCCTCAGCATCAGGGGCCTGGGCTTCAAAGGAGGGCCTTGTAGCATCCTGGGGCGCTTCCTGGTCAGGGCTTTCGCATGTCTCATTTACCCCAGGATGCTCGGCTTCCTTGGCAGGCTCATCAAAAGTGGTAGTAGCCAAAGCAGCTTCACTTGGAGTAGTACCAACTTCCTCAGAGACCACCTCAGCCTTTGAGTTAGGTGGAGTAGCCTCACGGATGGCCGGTGGGTAGTACACATTCTCCACCTTCCATAGGTTAGATGAGGCCCCAACTCCAGCTTCTCTAAGGGCCTCATTCCAAATCTGGGAATAGTAGAGCCTGCATACCCTAAGGACTTGAGCTTTAAGGGCTGCTTGGGTCTCGGCCACCCCTAAGGCAAAGGCCTCCTCCTAGGCATTTTCCTTAGAAAATTGAGCCCCAGTCTTGGCAAACTCTGCCTCCTTCTTGGCCCTCAAAGCCTCCTTTCTAGCCCATTCAGCAACGTTCTTGGTCCCTTCAGCCTCGGCCATATTGTGCTTCAAATCAACGATTTGCTCCTTGGCGATCCTCAGCTGATCCTCTGCCTCAAGCAGGCGCCTTGTCTGGTCCTGGGCCTGCTTCTGAGCGCCGGCCAAATGTGATTCAACGCTGTCTTTAACCCTTGTCATCTTCTTAAGGTCCTCCCTGGCCTTCGCGAGATCGGATTCGGAGATCTTAAGGGTCCGAGTAGTTTCCAGACGCTTATCACGCTCATTATCTAGGGCCCTACTTTGGTTGTTGGCCACCTCTTCCAACCTAAATGTGGCCTGGACAGCCTGCCAATTGAAACAGGTGCACAGTAAGTAGGAAACCAAAAAAAAAAAAATCAGAGGAGTCATAAGTGTTAAAAGTCTTACCATGCCCAAATACCTTTTGAGGTTTAGGAAGACCTCTTTGCTCCTCAAGTTCCCCAATTCGGCCATGTCAGCAGGGAGTAGAAGAGACCTCTCCAACGCATCGGCCACAAATATGCCTTCACCCCATCTGAAGTCTCTGAGGGAAGCAGTATCTAATAGGGGCTCTCCGTGGAGCATTGGGGTTGGGAACCAAGCCTGGGGCTCGCCCTATAGGGCCACTTCTTTCCCCTGACCCTGGTGCCTAGTTTTTTGTTGCTTGGAGGGCCGCCGAGCCTCATCCTCCTCTTGAGAAGAACGAGTCTTGTCTCCTCCCATGGGTCTCTTGCCCTTGGGGTCCTTTTTATTTTTGGGATCAGTAGGCTCGGACCTCTATGGCGGACTTGGCTGAGGTGGAGGAGGTAGAAGCTTAGACTGAGCAAAGGACGACCTGGTCTGAGCAGGCGGACTTGGGTGGAGGAGGAGGAAGCTTGGATTGAGACTTCCCTAGCACATCCCTCCCCGGTTGGCCCTCAATCAAGTCGAACAGGCTGGTCTGGGGTTGCCTCTTGAAACCCATCTCGGCCTGAGGGGAAGTTCCTGCTGGTAGAAGTTCTGCTTCAATTAAGTGGGGATCACCCAAATTACCAGAGGGATCCTCGGACAGAAGAACTTGGTCGAATGCATCAAATTCGTCCTCAGATGGACCCAAATCAACGACTTCTTCTTCTTCTTCCTCTAGTCTTCCTCCCTCGGCTTCTACAGCTGGAGAGGATAAAGAAGGACCCGCCAACGGAATGCCTTCTGGAACAGGGGACCCTTCAGGAAGCAAGAACCCTTGCTCCACTACGGTGATCCTCTGAAGCCGAGGATCTCTGGCTCTTATCATGTACTTTGGAGTCGAGAACGATTTTTGAATTGGATTGTAGCCGAGGATCTTGTGGGCAGGCCTAACTTGATTATCAGTTTCGTTCACGAAGATCTCCGCCTTGAGGACAGTTTCCAAATCCACCTTGTTGACCAAATGGAAGTGCCGTTCAAAAGTGTGCGGATCTGCAAAAAAGAAGGCATGCTCGTATTAGCAACCAAGTAATGTAAATTGCGATAACGCAAAAGGGCAAAACCCTCTCCTACTCTAAATACTCCACCTGGTGTCCCCTCCTCTGTTGGGCAATGAAGGCCGTCGTGCCACTCCCCGGACACGATGAGAAAATCCTTATCTAACCCCTTGTTGGACCCAGGGAGGCACTAAATAAGCCGAACCTTATTGTCTTTCGTCTTCATGTAGTAGGATTTACCCTTTAGATGTTGGAGGTTATAGCACTAGTTTACATCATGGTAGGTTAACCTCAACCCCATTTTCTCGTTTAGGGCGTCCACATAACCTAGGATCCTAAACACGTTGACAGCGCATTGGGTGAGGGCTAACTGGAAGTGCTTAAGGTAGTCCCTCATCACTGGTTCCATAGGGATTCTCATACCACCCTCTAGGAAGGCGATTATAGGAATCACCACTTCACCTCCTGCCTCCTAAAATACCCCTCCCCCTCTTCACAGTATCTTAAACCCACATTACCGGGTATCCTATAATCTGCAATGAATTTCTTCATCACTTCTTCAGACTCAACCAACTTCTTAAACCTAGCCATTCCTAGGAACGACTAAGAAACTCGAGGAAAGACGAAGGAAAAGGAGGAAGAAAGGGGAAAGAAACTTAGAGAGAGATAGGAGAACTTACAGAAATGAGAAAAAGCTCCTCGGACAGGCTTTTTGTGCTGGAAAAAGGTGTGAGGTTGGTTGGAGATTTGACTGAACACAGGATATGTGTGCAAGAACTCTTGAATGCAAAAGTAAGGAGGCAAATCGGTTCAAAGGGGTATTTATACCTCTAATTAAAAGTAATCGTGTCGGTTTTCCTGCCCATAAAGTCAAAAAAGATCCTTACTATTAGATCATCATCGCGCCGTTATACGTGGAGAAACATAAAACCGCCAAAATTTAATGAGGGTGCGCTTCATATACCGAAACACCTGAAACACGCACTGGACAGGCGAAAAGACTTTGGCACTGATAGAGGACAAGACTTGACATGCCATAACAAGGGCTTAAGGACATCAAAACCCCCCTCCCCGTCTGAGGAGCCTGACAATAGGATTTTGAGGGGCTATTGTGGGGCCTAAGAATTTGGCAACCCCGGCCCACTTCATATTAGGCCCAAAGGCCTACGCCGAAGAGGTAGAAACGTTCGAGGATGAAAGTAGGAAGCCCAAGCAGCCAGGAAACATCGCCAAGGACGATCCAGTCCTCGACCAGCCAAGATCACAGAAGGAGAAAGCAGCCCGCCACCAAAGGCAACCTCCTAAAGCATCCCAAGAAAAAAGACAAATACAATGGGACAGCCATGGAGGCATGGTGGAGGAGCAATTCAAGGATGAAATGTCACCTCTACATTAAATGCCCATAGATAACATTCTGGCCGCATTAATGGGAAAAGACCCTTGAATAGTGTTAGCTAGGCTGTTGCAGCCCACAAAAAGCTGAGGAAGGTGGCTGATGGGACAAGCACTCAAGTAGTAACCTACATGATCAGCAAATGGAGGGCCAAGATCAATTGAAAGGGAGTATATAATGTAAGAAATCATTCTGAAAAAAAAAGGAGGGAGCAATTAGGAGTAGAAAATACCGTAGCAAATTGTATCATAATAGAGGCCTTTGTAACCAAGCACTGGGAAAGTAACAGGAACTACAAGTCCCACAGGTGAGAGTCGAGGAACGAAGGTTTACACTTTAAATCCATTACCTTGTTATGCAATCCACTCACAACCATGTTTAGTTGTTGTAATCCCCTCTAAGGCTTAATTCTTAAACCCATTCTCTACAAATTCATTGTATTGGGCTAGTTGGGCTTAAGTCCACTCATCCAATAATAGAAGTGTTCGAACCTAGTCTCTACAATATCTATGCTTTAAAATTAGCAAATGAGATCCATAATTGTAAATTTATATGACCAATTCCCTCCCCACCCTTGAGTCTTATCTCTTTACTGATTTTAAAACATTCAAACAAAAGGAAGGGATATTTACTCTCATTCTTCCTACTTAATTTTTAAAACATTTAAATAAGAAAAATGGATATCGATTTCTCTTCCTTATCCTTCCCTTAAGGGGCTTTCCCTCTACTCTCCTCTCCTTCCAAACATAGTGTTAGGTTTCCCACTTGAATTTAATCATATGATGAGTATTGATCAATGCAACACATAATTGAATTTAATTGAAAACTGTAGGGGCTGGGCTTTTATTCTCTTGGTGCGCGGGTTTTCAGGATTTTCACCCCACCAAGGGCTAACCTTGTAGTGTAAGGCTTGACACCTTAATCTCATGTCGGCAAGAGAAGCGCCCCGATACAATGAATTTGTAGAGAGTGGGTAGAAGGACTAGACATTAGCGAATACTACAACGGTTGATGTGGGTTTACAAGATCATCAAATGAGATTTAGCTAAGTTTTCTAAGGGGAAGTTCATCCTCGGCCCAGTCTGAGGAGCACTTCCCTGATTACTAATGAAAATAAGGGTTGTCCCCTCTAATCTGCCGAACCCTCATTCTCCGGGGTTTCATTCTATTATATAGTCCTGTTCGGCTGATCTCTGCCTTCCACTTGTTGATCATTTAAGCCTATGTCTGAGGGCTTGTCCTATCAGCCACCTTTTCAGACCTCTTGTTAGTTGAAGTAACCAAAGCATCGCTGTTCAACGGTCAATTCTTCATTAATGCAGCTAGAGCGTTAGTGGCGTGCTTTTAATGTGGTGATGACAGTTTCCCTACGGATTATTCCTTCACCATATTCCCCCGACCGACTCTGGTACTTGTCTTTTTTCTTTAACATGCCCTGGGAGGGTGCTTTTGGTAGGGCGCCAACCTTCCATTCTTCAATATTGGCCAGCCGAGGACATGGCCATTCTCGGCGGTGCTCCTTGATAATTTGGGCCTTTCCCGTTCATCCTCGCATATTGCACTGTCTTCGGCATGGGCCTTGCGCCCGATATGGAGTGGGCCAGGGTTACCAAATCTTCGGGCTCCACAATAGCCCCTCAAAATTCTGCTGCTCGGCTCCTTTGGTGGGGAGGAGGATTTTGATGTCCTCGGGTCCTTATCATGGCTTGCCAAGTCTTGCCCTCCATTAGTTCCAGTGCCTTTTCGCCTATCCAAGGCACGTTCCTGACGCCTGGGTATGCTGAGCTCACCCACATTAAATTCAGGCGGCTCTATGCTCCTCACATTCAATCGGTGTGATGACAATCTAACGGTGGTGATCCTCCTAACTTTATAGGCGGGAAAACTCGCACGGTTATTATTTTTTATGGGGGGTATAAATACCCATTTGAATTAATCCGCCTCTTCACTTTTGCATTCAAGAGCTCTTGTGCACATACGACAAACTTGGTCAAGCCTCCAACCGACCTTACGCATCCTTTCAACATAAAAGGCCTGTCCGAGGAGCCTTTCCTCATTCTTGTAAGTTCTCTTCTCTTTCCGATTCGTACTTTTCCACCTGAGTTCCTTGTCCTCTTATTCCTTTTTCTCTCTCTCCTTCGTCTTTCCCTGAGCCTTTCGTTAGCTCTTTAGGATGGGTAGGTTTAAGAAGTTAGTTGAATCTGAAGAGGCGATGGAAAATTTCGTTGCTGATTATAAGATCCCCGATATTGTGGGTTTAAGGTACTGTGGAGAAGGGGAGTGGGGAATTAGAAGAAAAGAGGGTGAGGTGGTAATTCCCATAATCGCCTTTTTAGAGGGTGGTATGAGGATCCCCATGGGGCCAGTGATGAGGGATTATCTTAGGCATTTCGGCTTGGCTTCCACCTAGTGTGCCACCAATGTGTTTAGGATCTTAGGTTGTGTGGACGCCTTAAACGAGAAGATGAGGCTGGGGTTAACCCACCACGATGTAAACTGGTGCTACAACCTCCAGTGTCTTAAGGGGAAGTCTTACTACATGAAGATGAGGGACGATAGGGTCTGGCTCATCTAGTGCCTCCCTGAGTCCAACAAGGGTTTGAACAAAGACTTCCTTATTGTGTCTGGAGAGTGGCACAATGGCCTTCATTGTCTGACAGTGGAAGGTACACCAGGTGGGGCATTCAGACTAGTAGAGGGTCTAATTTCTTGTATCTTTGCGCTGTGCTTTGCTTGGTTGTTAACAGGAACTTGTTTTCTTTTATGCAGATCCGCACACTTTTGAGCGTCACTTCGGCTTGGTTAACAAGGAAGATTTGCAAACCGTACTGAGGTCGGAGATTTTTGTGAATGAAGCCGACAACCAAGTTAAAGTTGCTCATGAGATCCTAGGATATGAACCGATCCAAAGATTGTTCTCGGCTCCAAAGTGCGTGATCCGAGCTAAAGGTCCTCGGCTGCATAAGATCGCTGTGGTCGAGCACAGATTTTTAATCCCCGAAGGATCTCTTGTTCCGAAGGGCGTACCGTTGGTGGGTACCTCTTCATCACCTCAAGTTGCAGAGGTTGAAAGGGGAGAGCCAGGAGAAGAGGAAGTGGCTAACTCAGGTTTGCCTGAGGATGAGTTTGACGTGTTCAACCAATTCCACTCGCCCGAAGACCCCTCTGGCGATTTGGGTGACCCCAGCTTAGCCGAAGCGAACCTTTAATCCGAAGAAGCCCCTCCTCGGTTGAAGATGAGTTTCAAGAGACGACCTCCAACAAGCCTGCTAGCTCTAATTGAGCGGCAGCCGGGGAAGGATGCGCTGGGAAAGTCTCCTCCCCAGCTTCCTCCTCCCCCATCCGAACAGAGTTCGCTATTTGGGTCCAAGCCTACCAATCCTAAGCTGAAGAAAGACAAAGGAAAGAGGCCTATGGGGGGCGAAGAGTTTGATCCTTCCTAGGGTGATGACGACGCTCGGCGGCCCTCAAAGCAGCTAAGAGTAGGGCACCGAGGTCAGGACAAACAGACCACCATCCAGCCTGGGGCTCAGGCTTGGCTTCCTGCCCCCATGCTCTATGGGGAGCCCCTGATGGACGATGCCTCCCTCAAGGACCTTCGAGCGGGCGAGGGTGCGCATGTGGCTGACGCATTGGGGAGGTCCTTGCTACTCCCCACAAATATGGCCCAGCTGGAGGTTCTGAGGAGTAAGGAGGTCTTCCTCGGCCTCAAGTGATACTTGGACATGGTAAGTTTTCTGATTACTTGCGATTCTCTTGACTTCCTGCCTTTTGGCTCCTTACTTATCGCGCACTGGTTTTAATTGGCAGGCTATCTAGGCTACCTTTAGGTTGGAGGATATAGCCAGTGGCTAAAGAAGGGCCGCGGATTTGGAGCGTAACAAGCTACTAGACCCTGCGCAAACCCTCAAGGTCTCCAAGGCCGATCTTTCAAAGGTGAGAGTGGAGTTGGAGGAGATGAAAAGGGCTCGAGACGTCGCCGAATTAGGTCTTGCTAGCACCCAAAAGCAGGCCCGAGATTAAACGGAGCGCTTGCTTAAGGCAGAGGATCAACTGAGGGTCGCCAAAGAGGAGGTCGCGACCCTGGAAAAGAGGGTGCTTGAGGCAGAGGGGGCCAGAGGCGTCGCGGAATTCGTCAGGGATGAGGCCTTGAAAGCCAAGGGAGAGGCTGAGTCTGCCAAGGCCAAGGCTGAAGCTTCCAAAGGTAAAGCCGAGCAGGAGGCCTATGGGTCAAGGGTAGCTGAGATAGAAGCCATCCTTAAAACTCAAGTGCCTGGGGTATGTAGACTTTACTGTTCCCAAGTGTGGAATGAAGCCTTGAAACAGACAAGTTTTGAGGCTTCATCTGACTTGTGGAAGGTAAAGAGTGTGTACTACCCTCCTACCATTCGTGAGGCTGCTCTTCCCAACTCCGAGGCCGAGGTGACTCCTGAGGGCGTTGGGGTTGTTCCTGATGAAGATGCCCCGGCTGCTACCACTTCGGATGAGCCCGTAAAGGAAGTTGCCCCTCCTGGGGCTGTTGAGACAAGCAAGAGTCTCCATGCGGATGTGCCTCGGGAGGCTATGGACCCCTTAGCTGATGCCCAGGCCCCTCATGTTGAGGAGATATCTCTTTTAGCTGACCTTCCCTGGGCTGTAATCCCAAGCGAGGGTAGCGAGGACCCTGAGACCTCCTCTGCCCAGCCCCTTGAGGGAGGAAATGAGATGAAGCTGAAGGAATGATCCTTCGCGGCACCTTCACTTTGTTTGTTTGTTTGTTTGTTTGTTTTTTTATTTTTTTTTTAAGCATTGTAATGGCACTTTTGCCTTGTGTAACTCTTAAAGATTCAATGAAGTGCATACTTTATTTTCTCTTACTCGTCTTGTTTGTATTATTATTTTATTATTATTTTTTTTACTTGCACAATCCTGGCTTTAATTGCGCTTCAGCTGTTCATGGGCTTTGTTTAACACCCAGGCAGGCTTTGTATAGTGTAAATTTTACTAAGGCCGATGATCCAAGGATTAGGCACGGCTCCAATTCTACCCCGCAATTAGGTTATTCTTGAAGTAGTTAGTTTTCCCATAGGCTTGAATCCGAGGACCATGAAAGGTCTTGGTTTGGTCTGACACTTAGCTTTTCTAAAGTACCTAGTTTCCTCACAAGTTTGAGTCCGAGGACCATGCAATATCTTGGTTCTGTCTAGGACCTAGTTGTCTTCTGAAGTAGTTAGTTTCCCTACAGGCTTGAGTTCGAGGACCATGCAAGGCATTGGTTCTGTCTAACACTTAGCTTTTCTGAAGTACCTAGTTTCCCCACAGGTTTGAGTCTGAGGACGATGTAATACCTTGGTTCTGTCTAGGACCTAGTTGTCTTCTGAAGTAGTTAGTTTCCCCATAGGCTTGAATCCGAGGACCATGCAAGGCATTGGTTCTGTCTAACACTTAGTTTTTCTAAAGTACCTAGTTTCCCCACAGGTTCGAGTCTGAGAACCATGTAATACCTTGGTTCTGTCTAGGACCTAGTTGTCTTCTAAAGTAGTTAGTTTCTCCACAGGCTTGAGTTTGAGGACCATGCAAGGCCTTGGTTTTGTCTAACACTTAGTTTTTCTGAAGTACCTAGTTTCCCCACAGGTTTGAGTCCGAGAACGATGTAATACCTTGGTTCTGTCTAGGACCTAGTTGTCTTCTGAAGTAGTTAGTTTCCCCATAGGCTTGAATCCGAGGACCATGCAAGGTCTTGGTTTTATCTAACACTTAATTTTTCTAAAGTACCTAGTTTCCCCACAAGTTCGAGTCTGAGGACCATGCAATACCTTGGTTTTGTCTAGGGCCTAGTTTTCTTCTGAAGTAGTTAGTTTCCCCACAGACTTGAGTCCGAGGACCATGCAAGGTCTTGGTTCTGTCTAACACTTAGCTTTTCTGAAGTACCTAGTTTCCCTATAGGTTTGAGTCTGAGGAACATGCAATACCTTGGTTTTGTCTAGGATCTAGTTGTCTTCTAAAGTAGTTAGTTTCCCCACAGGCTTGAGTCCGAGGACCATGCAAGGCCTTGGTTCTGTCTAACACTTAGATTTTCTGAAGTACCTAGTTTCCCCACAGGTTTAAGTCTGAGGACCATGCAATACCTTGGTCCTGTCTAGGACCTACTTTTCTTCTGAAGTAGTTAGTTTCCCCACAGGCTTGAGTCCGAGGATCATGCAAGGCCTTGGTTTTGTCTAACACTTAGTTTTTCTAAAGTACCTAGTTTCCTCACAGGTTTGAGTCCGAGGATCATGCAATACCTTGGTTCTCTCTAGAACCTAGTTTTCTTCTGAAGTAGTTAGTTTCCCCACAAGCTTGAGTCCGAGGACCATGTAAGGCCTTGGTTCTGTCTAATACTTAACTTTTCTAAAGTACCTAGTTTCTCCACAGGTTTGAGTCCGAGGACCATGCAATACCTTGGTTCTGTCTAGGACCTAGTTGTCTTTTGAAGTAGTTAGTTTCCCCACAGGCTTGAGTTCGAGGATCATGCAAGGCCTTGATTCTGTCTAACACTTAATTTTTCTAAAGTACCTAGTTTCCCCACAGGTTTGAGTCCGAGGACCATGCAATACCTTGGTTTTGTCTAGGACCTAGTTTTCTTCTGAAGTAGTTAGTTTCCCCACAGTCTTGAGTCCGACCATGCAAGGCCTTGGTTCTGTCTAACACTTAGTTTTTCTGAAGTACCTAGTTTTCCCACAGGTTTGAGTCCAAGGACCATGCAATACCTTGGTTCTGTCTGAGACCTAGTTTTCTTCTGAAGTAGTTAGTTTCCCCACAGGCTTAAGTCTGAGGACCATGCAAGGCCTTGGTTCTATCTAACATTTAGCTTTTCTAAAGTACCTAGTTTCCCCACAGGTTTGAGTCCGAGGACCATGCAATACCTTGGTTCCATCTAAGACCTAGTTGTCTTCACTACTTGGAGTGAGGGGACTCGTTCTTAGCATTGGGGAACCTGCCTTTAGAGTGATAACGGCCTTTGAGCTTGCTCCGTCGAAGGAGGGACCCTTCTTCGGTCTGGCTCCTTGGCCTAGCGCTGGCCCGAACATGGGTGAGCTCGTCCTCCACCCCTACATACGGCAGTAGCACCTGCCCGGTGCGCCACTTCCAATTACGAGGCGTCTTTTGGGTTATTCGAGTAATGTGCTTGACGCTTCGGTGCGCGAGGCGTGTCCTCATTAATATCTTTGCGGATTTACGAGGATCCAGCGGTTGGTGAGCTCTTTGGAAATTGGGCGGAGTTAATACCCCTAGTAATTCTTCCTTCGGATTCTGTGCGGGCTGGTTTTCATTAGCTCTTGCCTTCTATATAAAGCATTTTGGGATAATCTTTTTCTCAAGTTTCACAAACACTTGGGTTCAATAGGGACTCAAGACTCTTCGTTTTTTGGGCATTTTCAAGGGCCTTGCCAAAATAGTGACTTGTGCCTGAGGAGATAGAGTGGCCCTGGAAAAGGGTAGGGACAAGGAAGGCAAGCCCCCTTCAGGAGCCGAGAATGCCACCCCAATCCTGGACAACACAATGGAGGCAAAATAAGCAGAGGCCAAAGACCCTCATTCTTTTCAACCTAGCCAGAGAGAGGACTCCCCTTGCAGTTATGAGGGAAATCCGAAAGGAACATAACGTCTCTCCTCCGTGTGCGGGTCGACCGGCCTTCCAAGCTGGTAGTGATTCGCGAGCGCCCGGTCGTTGTGGGACTGGGAGAGAATCAAGGGAAAACCTTGAGGTGGGACCATCAGGCGCCGCGGCTTCTTCTTCCTTCTCCTTTCCAGTGCCGCCCATGCTGGCCCGGGAGCTGTGGACGGTCTTAGAACATGCCTATCTTCGCCTCTCCCTCCATGCTTAGCTTGGCTTTAAAACAAGCCTGCCTAGGCTCCTTTTTTTTTTTAGCTTTAGAACAAGTCTGCCTAAGCATTTACCTTCGTAGTTAGCTTTAGAACAAGCCTGCCTAAGCATTTGTATGCACAATATAACTTTTCTTTATTTAATAAAGAAGTAGCCACATTTCGTTTACTTTACTTCTTGAATCTTTCACCTCTTTATGATGATTGCTTTCTGAATGAGTATGTTGCCGTTGTTTGTTTTTTTTTTTTTTTTTGAACTTGGAAGAGGTGTTGTTATTGACCCTTCCACACCAACCGTCGCACTCGCTAATCCTCAAGTCCTTCCCACAGATGGCGCCAATTGTAGGGGCTGGGCTTTTATTCTCTTGGTGCGCTGGTTTTCAAGATTTTCACCACACCAAGGGTTGATCTTATAGTGTAAGGCTTGACACCTTAATCCCACGTCGGCAAGAGAAGCGCCCCGATACAATGAATTTGTAGAGAGTGGGTAGAAGGACTAGGCATTAGCGAATACTACAACGGTTGATGTGGGTTTGCAAGATCATCAAATGAGATTTAGCTAAGTTTTCTAAGGGGAAGTTCGTCCTCGGCCCAGTTCGAGGAGCTCTTCCCTGATTACTAATGAAAATAGGGGTTGTCCCCTCTAATCTGCTGAACCCCCCCCCCCTTCTTCGAGGTTTCATTCTATTATATAGTCCTGTTCGGCTGATCTCTACCTTCCATTTGTTGATCATCTGAGCTTGTGTCTAAGGGCTTGTCCCATCAGCCGCCTTTCCAGACTTTTTGTTAGTTAAAGTAACCAAAACATCGTTGTTCAACGGTTAATTCTTCATTAATGCGGCCAGAGCGTTAGTGGCGTGCTTTTAATGTGGTGATGACAGCTTCTCTACGGATTATTCCTTCGCTATATTCCCCCGACCGACCCTGGGTACTTGTCTTTTTTCTTTAGCATGCCTTAGGAGGGTGCTTTTGGTGGAGCACCGACCTTCCCTTCTTCAATATTGGCCGGCTGAGGACATGGCCGTCCTCAGCGGTGCTCCTTGATAATTTGGGCCTTCCCCGCTCATCCTCGGATACTGCACTGTCCTCGGCATGGGCCTTGGGTCCAATATGGAGTGGGCCGGGGTTGCTAAATCTTCGGGCCCCACAAAAACCTAAGGTGTAACGTCTAATAAAATAAAAGCCTAAGTTTTGTCATTATTTTTAACATGTACACCAAATTTTGTACTAACAGGATGTTATTTAATATTCAATTCAAAGAGTCATGTTTCATGTATAGGTTTAAAATATAAAAAAATCAATATTTAAACATGTTATAAACGAGATATTTATTGATTTTTAACCATTTTGAAATTTAACAAGTAAAAAGAATATATAGGAAAATATAATCCATGTGATATGTTAAATATAAATCAAATAAGAATTTATTGATTATTATAATATTTCCAAAAAATTGTGGTAATTTAATTAATAAGTCTAGTAATACAAGTAAATTACTAAATTGTACAATACTTTGAGAGTATAGTAATTTTGTACTCCCACTCTCACATAATTGCAGGTGCCTTCTTATCTTTCTTCTCAAAATAATGGGTTTTGCTATTCTTTTTTAGAGATAATTACAATATGCTGCTAACCCTGTAGCTTGACCCTTTTCCTCCAGTCCCTTAAGCACTTTGTGCATGGGGAGGTGCCAATTAATTTTATAGTATAGCTTACTATGTATTCATGTGAGAGAAGAGCGTGTGGCATTATTGTTAATTTACCTAGTGATACAATTTGCCAGTAAATTATAAGTGGTAAAAATAAAAGTGATGTTAGCAATTCATCCATTGAAAAATTAATTCTTTGAGGACTACATAATTTGCCATAACTTGAAGACATGGACAATTATGATAAGTGGACAAAGAAAAAACCATTTTACTCTACTTTTATGTCTCTCTTCTCAAAAAACACAAAAAACATAAAAATACAAAATCAAATAAGATAAATAAAAGAATCTAGTGGAACATTTGCATTATGGGATTTCAAACTATATGTAGACAACTTAAATTTTGGTCAAACTTTAAGTGGGTAAAGTGTCAAATTTCAAATCACAGAAAGACAATTTAAATTTCGGTAAATCACAGAAAGACAATTTAAATTTCGATCAAATCACAGATAAGTAAGTTATAATTTACCCTCTATATATATATAGGGAAATGCTAACGAGTGCCCTTAAGGTATTGGTTAAAAATCCAGTTAAAGAGAGTTTTTATGAGAAAAGAAAAAAAAAAATAATTAATGTTTTGACAGTTTTTTTCATTTCCCATAAAAGTGATACTAAAACTTTTCTAAAATAGATTCTTAACTAGTACCCTAAGGGCACTCGTTAGCATAACAGAGAGAGAGAGAGAGAGAGAGAGAGAGAGAGAGAGAGAGAGAGAGAGCACATGCAAAATAAAAAGGCATGAGGCGTTGGAATTGGAGCCAAGCAAACAAACATTCAACTATTTTATTACCTAAGTTAAAGAATGATCAATTTTTAGAGAAGCACAGTTGTTTGTTTGTTTGTTTTTTGGAAAAACACACACAAATTCCACTCAAAAATCAAGAATTACGTTAATTAAAATCCATTTTGGCCAATAAATTTGTAATCTAATGTGATCATTTTTAGGGTTTATTAAGCATATTTTGGTTGAAATAGTATTTTACCTAATTCGTTATGAATAGTCTAAGAACATGTAGTTTATAAAAAATGCAAAATTGGATGTGAATCTCTACCTATGCAACCTGCTCTTTAATTTCTCTAAAGTCCTCTTAGCCAAAATAATTTCAACCTTAACCCTAAGTCTTTTTCTTTTTCCCTATATAATTGCAAGGAGAGAGCGAGAATGATAATATTTATAAGTGAACTTCCAAACTTACCTCAAAATGAATATTTTTAATTATTTACTTGAGCATTTATAAATTAAAATCCCGTTAACAAGAACTCTATAACTCAATGCCATTATTTAGTTTCTTTTATAAAGAAAAACAGTGTATAAATCCCCCTCTCTCACTTGTTGTAACAAGACATTGAAATGTTTTAATGCTGTGATTTTCCCTTGAATTTATAGATCTCTGAATTTTGTCATTGTCTTGGGGTTTGAGTTTTGTTTTTTAAATTGTTTTTTTAATGAGTTTGTTATCAGAATACTGAAATAGTATGATTGAACTTTCTTCTTATTATATTTTTTAAATGTTAGGTTTTAATATGATAGAGTTTCCTAAGCATTAGCATCCGGATGCAAAAAAAGAAAAAAAGAAAAAAAAATTCAAATTTGTCTCATAAAAACTTATTTTATTTATTTTATCATCTCATTTTACATCTCATTTTATTTATTTTATCATCTCATTTTACATCTCATCCATCGCTTCAATTTTTATTTTTAGATATAACTCAATAAAATAATATAAATTATACAATTAAATAATATTATAATATAAACATCACACTTCTCTCTCTCCATCAAACCCACGGCCAGCAATTATCACCATGACCAGAAGCTCACAAAAGTCACCAACCTCCTACCACTTAAACTCAGCCCAACAATTTCAACCCACCGAAGCCAGCAATCACAAACCCACTGCCACTGCAACCCACCAAAGCCAGCAAAGCCACCAAGGCCAACAATCACAAACCCAAAAATTTCAACAAAATTTACATACTCGCCGAACCACAAACAAGCACTGAGAAACCACGAACCTGGAAACGACCAACAAACAACCACCAAGAAACCCAGAAATTTCAACAAAATTTACATACCCACCGAACCACAAACCCAGAAACGACCAAGAAACCACGACCCAAGTCCAAAAACGACTAATTTTCGGTTGAAAGAGATGAGAATCGATTCACCCACCCACGACCACCTGAATCCCACTCATAGCGATCTGAATCACGGCCACCCAAAGCCTCCACACCGATCTGCCAAGCCGATTTGAAGCCCAAAAGCCGATCTGCCACCACCAAACCCGGCCACCGATTCAACTCCACCACTGAACCCAGAAATCACCGATTGAGAGAGGGAGAGACCGAGAAGGGGAAAAAAGAATAGAGAAATAGAGAGAGAAGAGACAAAGATGGAGAAGTGAGACGGAGAAGAGAGTGGGAGAGACCGAGAAATGGAAGAATAGTGAGAGAAGAGGGAGAGTCAGAGGAGAGAGAGAAATGTGAGTTAATAAAATAATAGGATTTAAGAATACAACCTGTAAATGAGGTTGCATTTACTGTAGTGGAGTGGGAAAAAAATTTGGGCGGGATTTTGTCATTTTGATTCTTCTTGATAAATATTATAATTAATTAAAAAAAAAAAAATCAAAGTTCCTTATTCATTCCTATCAAAGTATCTTCATATCCTCATCAACTAAGTGACGTGTCTTCTGGAAGGAATATTGAATAATTTCAATCTTTGACTTAGGTACTACTCAGCTGTAGAGTCTTTTTTTTTTTGGGTATAGATAAGAATAAAATTATTTTTGTTTAGAATTTTTTAAAGGGTAGAGTTGTTTATTTTGGATAAAATTGGTTAATTGAGCTTATTTTTTTTATTTTTTATTTTTAGTTTTACTATTGATAATTTTTGTTGTTGAGTTATTTTTTTGGGCTTGTATATTTTGTTTTAGATTTTAGATCTATAAATTTTGTTATGGTCACTAGAATGAGGAAAATGCTAAAACTACAAACTTTTTTTATAAATTACTGATATGTTAAGTGATTACTAGTAAGTAAAAAAATTATGTGAGTAGTGGGGCAATATGCAAACTAATAAAAATTTGCTATCAAAATAATCTGTAAAAATGTTATAAAAAAGTTTGTGAATATAATATTACTCTTAAAAGAATCAATGATATTGTTTAAGGAAAACAAAATGTAATTTTATAGAACAAAATTGTTAAAATTAATACACATACATATAGTAATATTAAAAAAAAAAAAAAAATTGGGGGGGGGGGGGGGGGGGGGAATGCCCCCTAGTCCAATAATGGCTCCATCCATGCCCTCTCTCTCTCTCTCTCAAATTCATTCTCTCACCCCTTGAATACTGACAAAATCCCTCTAATAAAGAATAAAAAAATAATTAAAAAGAATAAATAAAAAAAATATTTAAATAAAGTGATAAAAAGAATACAACATGTGATATAGAGTGTATTATAAAGTGTTGTGTTAAAATAGAAAAAATAACTTTTTAATGTGTCAAAATAGTTTTTTTTTTTTTTTTTAATAATACTTGATGCTAAAGCTCTAACATTTAACAAACTACTCTGATTCTTTGACCAAAGTTAGTGAAGTTTTTTTGTTTTGTTTTGTTTTTTTGTTTCTTTGTTTTTTTGTTTTTTTTTTTTTTTGAGAAGAACAAAGGGTAGTGAAGTTGATACGCATTTTTCAATTTTTTCTTTTCAATTTCTTTGAGTTTTAAACATGTAATTTTTTTATAAAATTTGGTACACACAATATCACCTAAAATGCTACTTGCCAGTGCTAGCAAACCTAGTTTGATTGTCATTCACATCACATGGTATTGGTTCCTATCTAACTCAATAGCATCTGTATAATAGCTGTTAGGGTTTGTGCCCTAAAATCCAATTTATTGGCATGTCATGAATAATTAAGTTGTTTAATTATATGAGACTATTTATGAACTAATGGGACATTATCTTAGTCCATAAGATGCATCGTATGTGATTTATGTGAAAAGTCACAGAAGATATAAATCGCAAGTTCTTTGTAAATTCAGAATTTTAGTTTGTAGTCAGTGATGAAATTGGGCATTTTATCTGCGAAGACTATAACATATCAACTAAGATGATTTGTCTTAATCATGGAAGTGAAAACTTCTAGTTGGTATGTTGATATGTTTTAAGAGTTAAGACATATTGAACTGAACCGCTGTGAGATTTATTATTCTCCTAACGACTGTCAAATGAATAATAAATCTCACGACTTCTATTTACATCAACTCTAAATCCTGAGAGAATAATGGACCTGATCATGAGATGTAGGTTGTTTTGATATATTAAGAGTGAGATCTATAAGTTACGGTCAAAACCTCAGTATGTTGGGCAGTCGCATTTAAAGTTGATGGAACATATATTTTCAAAATAGAATTCATAATCTCTTAATGAAGATATAAAATATTCTCTTGAGATAAGTTTAATGGGTTTGGTTATTTAGAGTATTGGACCTAACCACTTTAGTAATGAGTTACTAAAGTATATATTTATGAAATTGGATTTCATAAATATATGATGAATAACATAAAAGATTAAACCGGGTACTCAAGGATTAAGATGTAGTAATCTTTGTCGAGGGGGAAATTGATGCCTCTGAATAAGATGTAGGGAAACCAAATCGAAACTCAACTATGGGCTCTTGAGATGACACCCAAAGGCTATCGGTGTGATAACAAGCCTACCCAAGTAAGGAAACAAAGGCTGCATTTAACAAATCAGCAACAAAAGCCCAATAAAAAAAATACTTTACAATACTTAGTCAGTACATTAGTGGTCCTGTTCTGATAGTCCAAGGGAAATAAATTCTCCAGCGGTAAGAGTAATGTTTCACTTAAGTTCAAAGAGATAAATTGTCCAACAACAGGGGTAAAATTATACTGTCTAGCAATCTATAATTAGATAAATTTAAGCAAATTTTAAGTCCTTATGTGTCTCATTCAACAGGAATTTATTGTGCTTTCAGCCATTATTAGATTAATGTGAGGGAAGAGTTCGATCATTATGAATACATCATATTCTTCTGCAATAAAATAAAAAGTAAACATCAAAGGCTCCATTGTTACAAATAACAGAGGAAAAAATAGGATGGAATGAAGGGAGAGAAAAACCCCCAGCTTAGTGCAGCAAGTATTAAACTAAGATTTTGATGAGTGTGTGTTCATAAGACATGGACAAGCAGAATGAGGTCTGTTTTTTGAGTGAGTGGTATGGGAGAGATGCTGAGACTAAAGTCTTTTTATGAGTAATGGCCTGTTTGTGACTCACTGTAAGACATTTATGAGTTGTGGTAGTGTAAGGGGGAGAAAAATATCTAGGATTAGATGAGTGTAGGCTAAAGATGATGAGTGGTGAGCTTAAGGAGAGCTAAACCACCAACAAAAATGGCAAACGAACCCCAAAGTCTCAAAGAGGGGTGGCTGTGATTATGCAAAAAAGGAAAAGAATCACTAAGGCTAGCTGAGTGTGGGTTAAGAGGAATGAGTTGTGGGCTTGAGGAAAGCTGAATTACAAGCAAAATGGCAACAAATCAGAAAGTTTTTAGAGGGAGTAGCTGCTGTCTTTGGGCTGAGATGGCTCATGCTTTTATAATGGAGTTTAGAGGAGCATTAATCAACAAGAATCCAAAAAAAACGTAGCTTTGCTTCAGGGGAGCCAGACAGCTGAGTTAATAACTTGGATTTGGCCTAAAAATGGGAGATTTGTTTTTAGGGCTGTTTTGCTTTTTTGGGCAACGTCCACATGGGTAATATTTGGGGTAATCTTGCATTAAATACTAAGATTGTTGAGATTGTGTTCAGCCAATGAGATTAAGGCAAGTATTAAGGAAGAATCCTAGTGCTGCAACTGAGATTTGGACCCTAGGAAGTAGGATTCAACACCCCAAGCCAAGTGTCAAAGTTTAAACCCACTTCAGAGAGTTCCGCTGGAGATCCCTTTATGCCTTCCAAACCACATGTTCCCAATTTTTCCCCTTCTAGGATTCATGAGCTTGGCACATGAATCACGTCTTGGACGTTTTTTAACATTTATAGCATCAATTTGTTGAAATTTGGATATTTTAGTTTAAGCTCCCCTTCCGTTGGAGGTGTAGTCTTGAGGAAGATGATGGAGTCCCATCATCCTTTAGACTTCAGCTGATATGGCAGCCCTTAGGCATTGTTCACGTCAGGTAAGGGGCGACAGAAAACCGATGGGACAGCCCTTAGTCCATTCTTAAAGGCTTGGTTCCCTTGTATGAGTCCCTAGTTACTCCTTTTTGGTTAGGGATGAACAAGGGCTGTTTACCCACTCTCAATTCGTTTGCCTCTTTCTGGTGTTTTTTGCTTGGGCTTGCTCACATGGGCTGGTTCCTTTGGGTTAGGTTATGTGTACATGCTTGCCATGGGTTTTCATAGATACTTGCAATTGTAATATTTGAAACAATATGACAAGTTTTCAAAATATTTTTGAAAATAACTTTTACTATGATGGATTCCATAAATAACGTTCTTGGCTTCTAATAGTCGCATCATAATTTAAATGATAAGTTTGTGGGATCGAGTATTTTCCATGAGCGTCAAAGATACATTTTATGGATGTTGTGACTCAAGTGATGACCATGTGTTTCATGGGTTATAATGTGAGAACATATTCTTCAAGATAACTCCCTATGAGCTTTTATAAAACAATTGCCATGGTTTTATGCCATAGTAATATTTAAGCAATAATTATGCCATGATACTTTTCTCTTTGCCAAGTGTTAATAATCTTGAGTTTTTTGATAAAATAGTGCCAATGAAGATTGGGCTTTTGATATTACCAATGAAGATTGGGCTTTTGATATTGCCAATGAAAATTGGGCTTTTGATATTGCCAGCGGGAACTGGGCTTTTGAATTTGCCAATAAGAATTGGGTTTTGATGCTGCCAATGAAGATTGGGCTTAAATTATTGCCAATGAAGATTGGGCTTTTGGATAAATAAATTACCATGGGTTTAAACCATGAGCTTTGATTATGGATTTGAATTCCATTAATAAAATTGTTTTGTCATGGATTTGAATCATGAGTTTTTCAAATATTGCCAAGCATAAGTATTCTTGGGCTTTAAATAGAATAGGATATGTGTATTTTGAAAATAAATAGATGATACTCAAATAAAATTATGTGTGTAAAAAAAAGTACCCTAACAATCTTCAAAGTGGCAGTCTATATTCATAATTTTGTATTATTACGAATATTTTAATGAAGGAGTTGTATGTATAATAAAGTCTTGTGATATAATTTATTAATAAGGCATAAAGTGTAATTATATTCTTATAGTAGTATTGAATATAATTAATGATAACTTTGGACTTGTCAAAAGTTGACAGAAAAGCCCAAAGCCCATTGGAGCTAGAGTCTTATTTGTTCCCTTTGGTCTCATCTTAAGCCATAAACTAAAACCCAATTGGGTAGGCCTAAAAGGCTAACCAAATTAAATAATCAGTCATTATTTAATAAGAGTTATTAAATAAAAAAACTACCAGAATAGTTTTAATGTACGTATGACGAAAAGAAAATAGATCAGTTTTTCTCCACAAGGAGAAGAAGAAGGATTTTTCTTTGAGAGTCTATGTACAAAAAACTGATTGAGAGACCACACGTCTTAGGCACCATGTGGAATTAAGATGAAGATTAAAGGTATTCTCAAGTCATGGTTTCGAAGTTCACTGCATCAAGGTACGTTTTTTATTCTTTGTTCTATAATTCAAGGTTACATGTTATCTTTCATGATTGAAGTAGATCCGTGTTTGTTGCTTTCGCTGTATGTTTTGTATGAGATACAAAACCAGATTTTCCAACAATAGCACCATTATTGCTACATATTTTCAACGTACTCAATAGTCAATATCATGCAACACTAATTAAAAAAAAAAAAAAAACCTTTTTGCAATGTTTCTTTAATTCTTTCGCATGTAGTTTTTTTTTTTTTTTTTTTTTTTTTTTTTTTTTTTTTTTATGAGGAACTTCGCATGTAGTTTTAACTTTGGGAAAAAACTCTTTTGATATAAATAATTGAGTTATTATATTCTGAGAACGTGATTTAAAAATCACATTTTTAGTTTATGAATACACACGGTATGAAATAAACACTTCTTTTTAACTTTTAATTAGCTATAAGCCTAAAACCAAAGTCAATGAAGTTGATACGTATTTTTCTTTTCAATCTCTTTGAGATTTAAATATATAAGAAATTTTTATCCCCTCATGGGTATCTGAGTGGTAGGTTCATTGGTTTGAGATTTGACGTAAAATAATATTAGTTTAAAGTCAATTTACCATACAATCAATCAATAGAATTTTTGGTCGGTTTAAAAGCTAAAACATCACTTATATTATTAATATAAATAAAATAAAATAAAGTAAATTTTTGTAAATTTTGGTACACACAGTATACCTTATGCTACTAGCCAGTGCTAGCAACCCCAGTTTGATAGTCATTCACATCACATGATACCGGTTCCCATCTATCCAAGTACCCTTTCTGTATAACAGCCCCATCATTGCCACATGTTTTCAATGTATACTTAGTACACCATTTTGCCTTTTGTGTCTACAGTTCCCACTTGGTTTAATTAATTGCATCCATGGAAACCTCAAAGCCTCATGTAGCATTACTTCCTCTCCCCGGAATGGGCCATTTGATCCCATACCTTGGTCTCGGCAAACTCTTTGCCACTCACCACAACTTCAAAGTCACAATCTTCCTTGTCAGCATTGATCACTCATCACAAACAGAGTCCAAAACTATCATCTCAAAAATGAGCAATGAGCTCTGTAACATTGTGCAACTCCCCCCAGTTGACATCACTAGCCTCGTTGATCCCAACGCTACAATTGGTGTAAGGCTCGATGCGGGAAATCGTGTGAGCCTTTCGGTCATCAATAGCTACAATGAAGCCATGTCCAACCGTTCTCATCACTGACATTTTTGGAACCAATGCTTTCTCAGTCGCAGATGAGTTTGACATGTTAAAGTACGTTTTCGTTTCCCCACATGCATGGTTCCTTGCATTGACTATATACTCTCCAATACTGGATAAGGAAGTGAAGGGTGAGAATGTTCACCAAAAAGAGCCACTGAAGATTCCAGGTTGTGCTTCTGTTCGTGTTGAGGATTTGTTTGATCCTTTATTGGATCAGAGTAATCAACAATATGATGAGCATATGCGTGCAGGGATTAGGTTGAGAATGAGTGATGGGGTTTTGGTGAACTCTTGGGAGGAGCTTCAGCCTAAAACAATTGCGGCTTTAAGAGATGATAAACTACTTGGTTGTGTACTAAAGAGACTATTGTACCCAGTTGGTCCAATTGTAACACGATCAGCTAATTCATCCAAGGGTGACTTGCTATTTGAATGGATAAACAAGCAACCAAATGATTCTATAGTGTATGTGTCATTTGAGAGTGGTTCAACACTCTCACACGAGCAAATGATTGAGCTAGCTTGGGGTTTAGAGATAAGCAAGCAAAGATTTGTTTGGGTGGTACGTCCAACCGGCCACCAAGGAATCTGGGGATAAGGCATATTTGAATGGGAGTGGTGATAAAAGTCATGACCAATTTGTAGTGGCGGTGCCACGTTCAGTCCAGGGTGTTCCCAGGAACACCCTGACTTGAAATTTTTTTTTTTATATAATAATTTAAATTTTTTTTATTTGTTTACCCTTTAAAAAAAATTAGGAACACCCTCAAATAAAAAAAATAAAAAAAATTATTTATCTACTTTCAAGCAAAAAAAAAAAAAAAAAAGCCCAAAAAATTTTTTTGAACTAAAATCTTAAAAAAAAAAAAAAAATTGTAACAGAACAAGCCCACAAAAAAGCCCAACATCAATCCTAAACAACATATGGTAAAGCAAACCCACAGATTCTCAAAAAAAAAAAAAAACCAAAACCCAATATATGCATCCGCCAATTCATCAAATGGTAAAGCAAAAACTAAAATCTCAAATCAGAAACCTAACCTAAAGAAAAAAACCTCATCAGTCATCAACGACAATGACCAATGGACAGCGCCTCCGCCTCAAACTCGAGCAACGCTGCAACAGCCAACAAAGCACAACTCGAGCTCTAGAGCACATCGAGCATCGGAGATCGGTTCGATCGGATCGGAGATTGGTCACACTCGGCTTGGCCTCGACGGCGCCGCCCCTCAAGCCTCCCTGCTCCCTTAAGGCATTTCATCTTTACACTTCTCTCTCTTTTTCTCTCTTACATCTTTAAGTTAATGGGTTTGCTCACTTTACTGTGGTCTAAGTCTCTGAGACTCTCTGTCTCTCTCTCTCTCTCTTTATTTGAAAACTGAAAATGAAATGAGACTCTCTCTCTCTATCTATCTGATTCTCTCTCTTTCTCTTTGATGTTTGAACTGTAATTGGTTATTTTTACTTAAGTCTTTATAACTTTGTTAATATTTGCTCCTGCTGTTTTGACTTTATCTATTGGTGTTGGTAAGTTACTGAGTTTGTCTTTTAGTGTATTGTGATTTGTGAATTTATCTGATTGGCTCTTGTGATTGGGAGCCATAGGGCTTGTCTGTTGAGTGGGGGGTGGATGGGGGCATGGGGCCGGGGTGGGATATTTGAATTGGGGGAAGTAAAGGCATCCAGAGCTAGAGGCAGTAACTTACCAATAAAAGACAAAATTAAATTATGTTAGGACTTAGGCACTTGGCCGTGGATGATGCACATAGGGTGTGAGCTAGTGCACAGTGGGGTGTGTGTTAATAGTTAGTAAAGAAAAATAATGAAGCAACTAATAAACAATAATTATTAATTTAATTAACCAATACATTATAAAAGATTGTTAGGACATATGTGATTCACTTGTTAGGAACATATGTCACTACTTTATGTAATTGGCTAATCCTTTGACAAAACGCACTTTACTTCTATTTGGGTAGATATAGGATATGTTTTATACTTCAAGAAACTTGTTTCAAGTTCAAGAGTTAAAGTCATGCAAGTCTGTCCAAGATTCAAGTGCAGAAAGTGTTGTTCATTAAAACTCGACAGCTGGCTATCTATTGAGACCTGTAGAGCTGTTGAAACTCGAGGCTCGACAGTAGCTCGACATATAGGGTATCTATGGAGGTTTATGAAAAACACAGTTTCAGTTCTATTTTGACTCGAATTCGAGATTGTATGTTTAAGCTTTCTTTTCTCACAACCCTAGACATATAAAAGGATTATTTTAAGGGTTGTCAAAGGTGGACATAAGTTGCACAAGTGTTGAGCAAAGTTTGTTCAAGCAAATTGTAACCAGAGACAGAATTTGCCCTAGTTCATCTTTCTTGTGAAGAAGTTGCTGTGTTTGCACATCGTAGGGTTTTGTGACCAAGCATCTTCTCGATCTTTATCGTGTGATGAACTGAAGAACTTTGTAGCCAACAACCTTCTCTAGTTGGTGATTGAAGTCGCGTATTGTGATCCGCGCAATTGGTTAGTCACGTACTGGGAGCTGTGCATTACAAGGAGAGATTGTCACTACAGAACAAGTCCAATTGGGTATTGGGGGGTAAGGGTTCAACTGTGGGTTGGTATAAGGTACTGAGATTTTTTTACTTGTAACCGCTTGTTGTGATAATAGTGGATTCTCGAAAGTGGTGACCTTAAAATCACCCGGTGGGGTTTTTTTTGCTGTGTAGGTTTTCCCCATTCATAAACAAATCACTGTGTCAATTTATTTTCCGCTGCATACTTAGTTTAATTGGTGATTTGTTTATGCTACCACGCGTTTGCATGTTAATTTGATTAATTAATAAACTTGGCTAATTAATCAATTAATCCATAACAATGGGTCAATACGTTTTTGGCCTATCAAAGACAAACAAATTAAATTATGTTAGGCTAATCGCTAAACAACAATTAATAATTTTATAATTAATGAAACAACAATATAACAAAGGCGTAAATGCACTTTTAGTCCCTACATTTTAGGGTCATTTCTATTTTGGTCACTATATTTTTATTTTACCACTTTTAGTCCCTAAACCAATTAACGCTTGTTATTTTAGTCCTTTCCGTCAGCCAACAGACGGAAATAGCTGACGTGGCTAACGGATTGATTAAAATATTATTAAAAATCCAGCGTGGCACTCATCACCCATGCCATGTTAGAAAAAATAAATTAAAATAATATTAAAAAATTTATTTAGCATCCACATCAGCATATAATTAAAAAATAATAATTTCTCAATTTAACAAAATAAAAAACAGAATTAAAAATTAAAAGTAACAAAAAAAAAATTTTAAATCCAAAAAATATATCAATTTAGATCTGTGTTCATCTTCAACAAGAACACTAAGGAACACAAACCCAAATTTTAGACATAAGAAAACATGCCTAGATTTTCTCACATTTTCTTGCCCTTTCTTGTCAACCAAATGTAAGAACACAAACACAAACACAAATCGATCTCCAGCAAGAACACAAACACAAAACCAGCAGCAGGTCTTCTTAGATTTTCTCAAACCAAAAAACCCAGATTTTCTCAAACCACAAAACCCAGATATACAAAATCACAACTCAAACCCAGATTTTCTTATTTTTCCGAGAAACCAACACAAAATCAACTTAAACCAAACACAAACTGATCTCCAAAAAAGAACACAAACATAAACCCAATAGCAGATCTAGAGCAAACCCACAAATATCACCTAGAAAACAAATTAACCCATAAATTTCAGAACTAGAAAAATTTGAAACAAACAAAGACCATTAGAGCAAAATCCCTTCAAACCCAACCGATCCTTGCAACTTCCCAATATAAACAAACCCATATGAAACTAAGAACCCAAACCCATATAAAACTAAAACCATGACCGAAGATCTGAGATTTTGAACCTGAGAAGCCGAGTATTCGAGTGGAGGTGTCGAAGTTTTCGATTTCGGCGTGGTTGGCTGCCTTCACTGGTCCATAAAGCTCCATTGTTGAAGAGAGCCCAAGTTTGAGATTCGATCTAGACAAAGTCCCATTCTCAAGCACTCAATCAGTTAAGGAAAAGAGAAAGATCGAAGACCCATAAATCCATAAACCCGAACCAACCACCAAAAAACAAACCCAGAAAACTAAAATACCATAAATGAAAATCGGCTTCTGAGAGAGAGAGAGAGAGAGAGAGAGAGAGAGAGAGAGAGAGAGAGAGAGAGAGCATATGAATGTTCTTTGGGAAGAACTTATTCTTCCAAAAAATCTAATTAAAAACTTGCATGTGGCATCCAACCCATTGATTAGTGCTTGGCAATTGGGAATTGGGAGATGTACCCACGCATGGCAGCCATGTGTTTAAATTTATTTATTTATTTTGGGTGTGTTAATAATGATTAATATTGTGGTTGTAAATCGGTTTGGTATTTTGTTCATATTTGGGTATTTTGAGTTTGTTAACATTTGGGTATGTGCTGGGTTTACTGATGATATTGAATTGGGTCTATGTTCTTGTTCAAATTAAATTCAAATCTTAATTCATGTTACTTTTAATTTTTAATTCTGTTTTTTATTTTGTTAAATTGAGAAATTATTATTTTTTAATTATATGTTGATGTGGATGCTAAATAAATTCTTTAATATTATTTTAATTTATTTTTTCTGACGTGGCATGGGTGATGAGTGCCATGCTGGATTTTTAATAATATTTTAATCAGTTCGTTAGCCACGTCAGCTATTTCCGTCTGTTGGTTGACGGAAATAACTAAAATAACAAGCGTTAATTGGTTTGGGGACTAAAAATGGTAAAATAGAAATATGGGGACCAAAATAGAAATGACCCTAAAATGTAGGGACCAAAAGTGCATTTACGCCTATAACAAATTATAGTTTATAAAAGACAAACAAATTAATGAAACAACTAAACAACAATAATTAATAATTTTATTAATATTTCAAATGAACTTGATAGTTTATTGTTTATTCTTTTGCTAGAATTATGGACAAATATTTGATAAGAAAACCACGTATCCAAAATTCATCTCCTGTGCAAGATTTATCTTCATCTTCTAAGCGAATTCGTGTTGACTTTAACTTAGAAAATCTTCCTTCAGATCCTGGGCTACGAGAAATAATATCATCTTATCATCCTAATAATCACGATGAAATAAGAAGATATTATTTACAAAAAGGCCCTTATCAACCTATTTTCCAAAACCCTGATGATTACCCTCTAACATATTTTTCTGGAAAGCCCCATTGATTTAGATCCAAATGGTATGTAAATAGAAAGTGGTTGGAATATAGTATAGACAATGATGCAGTATTTTGTTTATATTGCTGTCTATTTGGGCAAGATGTTGGTAAGCAAGGAGGAGGTGAGACTTTTGTAACCAAGGGATTCAAACTTCGGAATCAGAAAGAGAAGTTAAATTCCTATGTAGGAGGAGTTAATAGTGCTCATCACCAAGTTGTCAAGAAGAGTGAAGATCTAATGAAGGAAAAACAACACATTCAAAGTGTTTTGGTTAAGCAATCAAATCAATATAAAATTGAATATCGAGTTCAATTAAATGCTATAGTTGATTGCATAAGATTCCTTTTATGGCGGGGATTAGCTTTTCGTGGTCACGATAAATCTCAAGGTTCAAATGATAAAGGAAATTTCCTTGAGCTTCTACAATTTTTGGGGGATCACAATGAATCTATCAATGAAGTGTTGCAAAAAGCTCCAAAAAATTGCAAGCTTACCCACCATGAAATTCAAAAAGATATTGTGAATGTAATTGCACATGAAACATCCAAAGCCATCATCAAGGATCTTGACAATGGGTTCTTTTCAATATTAGTTCATGAGTCACATGACATCTCAGTGAAAGAGCAAATGGCCCTCGTTCTTTGTTATGTGAACAAAAAAAAAATTTATTATAGAGCGGTTCCTTGGTATTGTACATGTAGCAAGTATCGCCCCTTTGTCACTCAAATATGCTATTGAATGTTTACTTTGTGAACATAATTTGAGTTTATCGAAACTATGTGGGCAAGGTTATGACGGGGCTAGTAATATGTAAGGTGATATCAATGGTCTCAAAACTTTAATTTTGAAAGAGATTAAGTTAGCATTTTATGTCCATTGTTTTGCTCATCAACTTCAATTGACACTTGTTGTCGTTGCTAAAAATCATATTAACATTACTGAATTTTTTTATGTGGTTAGTAATTTAGTAACTGTTGTTGGAGGCTCTTGTAAGAGATGAGATGCTTTTCGAGATGCACAATTTGCCAAAATTAAAGAAGAATTAGAGTATGGTGTACGTAGAAGTGGGCAAGGTTTGAATCAAGAGACAAATCTTAAACGTCCTGGTGATACACGTTGGGGATCATATTATGAGACGATTCTCAACTTGATTTTGATGTTCTCTGCTGTTGTTGATGTACTTGAGATTATTGAAGAAGATGGCCTCTCCGACCAAAAAGTTGGAAGCTTGATCTATTATGAGGTCACTTCTATCTTTTGAATTTGTTTTTTGCTCTACACTTAATGAAAAATATTTTAGGGATCACAAATGAGTTGTCAATAGCATAGCAAAAAAAAAAAAAAAAAAAAAAATCAAGATATAGTAGATGCTATGGATCTTGTTAAAGTGTCTAAGTAACGATTGCAAGTGATTAGAGATGATGAATGGATATCTTTATTGACTGAAGTGTTTTCATTTTGTACCACACATGATATTCCTATCTTGAACATGGATGAAATATTTATAGTTAGTGAAAGCCTGTGACGCAACACCCAACAAAATACAAATTTACATCATTATCGTGTTGAGCTATTCTACACAGTCATAGATATGCAACTTCAAGAGCTTAACAACTATTTTTTAGAGGCGAATATCGATTTGCTACTTTGTATGGCTTGCTTGAATCCAAGTAATTCATTTGTGGCTTTTGATAAGGAAAAGTTGATGCGTCTAGCAAAGTTCTATCCATTTGATTTTCTCAGGACAGATATCTTGGCACTTGACTCTCAACTTCAGAATTACATTTTTGATATGCGCAGCAATGACTTGTTTTTAGAGCTTCAAGGAGTTAGTGAACTTGCTGAAAAGTTAGTGAACACAAGGAAGCATGAGACTTATCCATTAGTCTATTTGCTTGTGAAGTTAGCTTTGACTCTTCTTGTTGCTATTGCAACAGTAGAAAGAAGTTTTTCAGCAATGAAATATATAAAGAATGAACTGCGCAATCGAATGGAAGATCAATGGATGAATGATTGCTTGGTTATATATATTGAAAGAGATGTAGCTTGTAGCATTGGTAATGAGACTATCATGCAACGATTTCAAAATATGAAAACTCGTAGAAGACAATTGTAAACTTTATGTATTGGCATGTTTTTTTATTGTTTTTGTTGTCACAATATGAATTTCTCTTTTTATTAGATTGTGTAATTTATGCTTCTTAAGGAACATCCTGAGAAAAATTCCTAGAGCCGCCATTGCCAATTTGGGTACTTACCAAAAGGGTTCATGTCAAGGATCCAATATGTTGGATTTGTGATCTCATGTTGGGTTTCACAAGTGGACATGTTGAGCCATCCATCTATTGGAGCATTTATATCTCATTGTGGATGGAATTCAACACTAGAGAGTATTTTGAATGGTGTCCCTATAATTGCATTTCCACTCTTTGCAGACCAAAAGATGAATACTATGATGCTTACAGAGGAATTTGGCATGGCAGTCAAATTGGAGGTTTTGTCGTCGAAGTAAGTGGTGGGAAAGGAGGAGATACAAAAGAAGGTGAGGAAGATAATGGTAAACAAAGAAGGGCATGTAATAAAGGACAGGGTTAATGAACTGAAATATAGTGCCGAGAAAGATTTGTGCAAAGGTGGTTCCTCCTACAAGGCACTGTTTGAATTAGCAAAAAGCTATGAGGCTAGCATGCAACTCCAAAATAAGAAAGCTCCATTGCCCAGAACCTATGAGGTGCCAGTAGGACTCATCATGAGGTGGAACTGGGCTATAGGACTCATCAAGAGGTGAAACTGGGTTGTAGGACTCATCATAAGGTGGAATTGGGCTGTCTTGTGGCAGATCGTCTTTTTGAAATTAAGGCTAACAATATTAGGAACTATGTGGTGATGTCAAACTTGTATGCAACAGATGCTAGATGGGATGGGGTCATAGAAGTAAGAAAGCTTATGAGGACTCGAGATCTGAAAAAGCCAACAGGATGCAACTAGATTGAAATGGAGAGGCAGGAAAATGTTTTTATTGCTGGGGACTCTTCTCACCTGCAAAGAAGCCTCATATACACTACATTGAGCATATTAGATCAACAAATCAAGGAGCGGATTCATTTTTGAGTCACTTATGGATTTAGTTATGGCATTTGTGGTGTCATAACTCATAAGGCCGGCGGAATTACTTTGCAAATGAGCTCAAACTTGATTCCTTGCAGCTTTTTGAGGCAGAATTCCTGTGTGGCTTTTGGTTGCAGATGCATCACATTACTCCATTGACAATACTGATTGACACTACTCGATTTAAGCCTTGTTACAGCCACTAGTTTTGGCATTACTCGATTTCTCCAAGTTGTTCATCGTCGAGGCTAATGCCTCTGGCAGCGGAATGGGGGCAGTTCTTATGCAAGAGTCACAACCTATGGCTTTCTACAGTCAAGCATTCTCTAGATGGGCACTGGGACGATCAACTTATGAGAAAGAGTTAATGGCCATTGTCCATGTTGTCAACAAATGGCGTAATTATTTGCCGGGAAGGAAGTTTCGGATCTGAACTGATCACCGCAGCCTCAAGTATATATTAGAGCAACGAATCACCACCATGGACCAACAACGGTGGATGGTTAGGCTCATGGGGTTTCACTATGAAATTGAATACCGCCCCAGCAGAGAAAACAAAGCCGCTGATGCCCTCTCACGGTTGCAAGGAGAAGCGTCTGCCATTTCTTGTTTAACATCAACTTGGTTGGAAGCAGTTCGCACTGAGGCTAGAACTCATCCCACCTTAGAATTCATTAAGAAGACACTTGTTCAAGGAGATATGCGTTACAAGGATTACAAGATCATGGATGAGCTACTTTGGCACAAGGGTCGATTGGTGCTTCCCTCTAGTTCACAGTACAAAGAAACTATTATTTGGGAGTTCCATAACACACACGTAGGTGGCCACTCGGGGATACTCCGCACCTTTAAACGCCTTGCTGCCAATTTCTTTTGGTTGGGGATGAAAAAGGATGTGCAGTATTTTATTCAACAATGTGATATATGTCAACGATATAAATCTAACTCCATGACTCCAGTGGGTATGCTACAACCACTGCCACTTCCAAAGCGTGTATGGGAAGACATTTCAATGGATTTCATTGAAGGACTACCGACTTCCTGTGGTTTTTCAATGATCATGGTGGTTGTAGATCGCCTTTCCAAATATGGCCACTTTGTTGCTATCAAGCATCCGTATTTTACTAAAACCATTGTCTAATAATTTGTCAAAGAAATCGCACGGCTTCACAGCATGCCTCATTCCATTATCTCAGATCGCGATCCCATATCTACCAGTCAGTTTTGGGCCGAGTACTTTTGCCTTCAAGGGTTTGACCTGCGAATGAGCTCTTTGTATCACCCACAAATGGATGGACAAACAGAAGTCCTTAACCATAGTTTGAAGACGTATTTACGCTGTTATACGAGTTCTAGGCAGAAACAGTGGAATTATTGGCTTTCTTGAGCTGAATATTGGTACAACACCTCTTATCAATCTGCCATATAAATGATGCCATTCGAAGCAGTTTATGGCCGGCCACCCCCGACGGTACATAGTTACGAAGTTGGCTCCACAACAGTTGCCCAAGTTAAGACTACTTTATGCGAGAGAGATGACTTGTTGCAGCTTTTGAAGGAGAACTTGCAGACAGCCCATAATAGAATAAGGATTAATGCTGATCGTCACCATCGTGAAGTGATATTTGAACCAAGTGATTTCTTCTTTCTTTGGCTTTAGCCGATTCGGCAACTATCTATTCGAACCAGGGGCAATATGAAGCTTTCTCCACACTTCTATGGTCCCTACAAACTGTTGGAACGAGTGGGAAAGGTGGCTTATCGTCTTGACTTGCAATCTCATTCGCGTTTGCACCTAGTTGTTCATGTGTCTCAGTTGAAGAAACAGCTTGGCCAAGCAGATCGTGCAATCAGTGACTTACCCAATGTGGATGATGAGGGTTTGATCACTTTGGAGCTAGACCGGATTGTTGATTTTCGTTGGATTCGCCATGGTCGACAAGTCTTACAAGAGGCCTTAGTTCACTGGACTGGTGTTAGCGAAGATGACGCTACTTGGGAACCATACAAGGAATTACAACAAAGATTCTCTCACTTGAATCTTAAGGACAAGATTCATCTGCAAGGGGAGGGGAATGTTATGTCTGAAGAAAGGAGTGCACTATTAGCTATTGCCTTGGGTGGATAGTTATTGCATTTGAAATTCGTATTTGGATTACTATGGAGTTGCTGCTGCATTCGTATTTGAATTATGGTTATCTAGATAAAGTTATATTTGAATTGGTATTTGTATTTGAGTTTCTAAGAAGTTGAGTCCCTTTAGGATTATCTGTTAGTATTTGAATATTCATAGGATTATCTATTGTTATTTGTTTGTCATTTGAATTCCTAGGACTTGTATTTAACATTGAAGGCAATGAATAAAGGAGCAGAGAATTATTATCCCAATTTCCCTCTCTATTTTCTTATTTAGGAGACCGGTCATCTCGAACACAACGAAATAACTACCTATTCAATTAGAGATTAAACCCAGTCATAACAGTTTACAACAGGCTGTTCCCTTGATTATCCATGGATGTCTATTTCATTTGACAAGCTTTTCATCTCTATCAGGCTTTGACCTGCAATAGAGACCCATTTATAAACTGGTTTGTGTTCTCATTCTGATAGCATCATTGTAGATAGGAGTTCATCTCAAGCTAATTCGAATGATTATATGACCTAGTGATTTAACAAGCAAAACATACAAAATTCAAACAATGTTGCTTATTAACCAATACAAGACATATGTTTCTTTTGGTCTCCTGTAGTCCTAGGTAGCTTATTTGCTAAACTTATTAAATTCACCATGTGTGTCTTTTGGTGGTGGTGTTGTATTTTTTTTTTTTTTTTTGGAATGACAGTTTATTGCTTTTATGGGGGAAAAAGTGAGACAAAAAGCAAAAAAGTAAAAAGATTTTTCCTTCTGTGTAGTTAACTTTCCAAGGTCATATGATTGAATTTCATTAGGGAACCTAAAATATAACATATAAGAAATTGTATCCAAGTTTTCCCTTGTGTAAATTACTTAACAAGTCATGTGATTAAAATATACATTGATAATTGTCATATAATGGGTTGGAAAAGATTCTTCTAAACAAATTTAGAGAAAAATTTTGTCCTTTTTTTTTATTGGTAAGTTACACAAACCCAACAAGTCTTGAACTCACAACCTCACTCTCCATTTAGCACTTAAAAAGGGAAGGAGGTGTCAGTTGAGCTGGAGTTGGTTGGCAGTAATTTTGTCCATTGAAAAGTACAAAGTTGATGCAGATTATATATAATTGAAGGAGAGTAGAATATGGTTTTATTTGTTGGAGGTTTAACGAGGTCTTATTGTTTAAAATATGTGTGCAGTTGAAGGTCTTTAGGAAGACGCTCATGAAAACACTTTAAGAAGATGAAAATTCTGTGAGTGATTTCCTTTCAGCATTCCTAAGTTTTTTAAAGAAGTATTTGTCTAGTTTAAAGTAGCAAATTCATGAAAATAGCTGAATGTGTTAGTATATTCTGGCTGGTGTTGTGTCACTACTAAATCTGGTATTTCCCACAGGCAGGACCTTCAGATGTTGTTTCTAATGTACAAAGCCATTCAAGTTTATCTTCTGCATTGTAGATCGGAGGTCCTCTATGTTGGGCTTTGTGGAGCCTAATTATGTTTGATCCAGTTGACGACCCGACCCGACCCGAATAATGTTGCGTGGGTTTTAATGGAAGATTTTTTGAGTCTTAGTCCATGGTGCGGAGGCTTAGTACATTGTGTATCTTGTGTGCGCAGGATGTAAAAAACGCAATTTTGGTGATTAAGGTTTTGTTTTTGTTGTTGTTGTCTTTCTTGAGAGACTGAGATATTGTATTGCCGCACTCTATATCTTTCCTTGATAATAGTGAAATCTCTGCAACTCCGTGAACGTAGGCAAATTGCCGAACCACATAAATATTGTCGTGTGCGTGTGATTGTTTTTCTCTGGTATGTGTTTTCTCTATTTTTTTTGTTTCTCACAGGTTGGGAATTTCGGGATAATTCCCTACGCTCTATATTACTTACATTCCTTTTTTGTATTGATTGTATTATAACTAGTGGATTCTAGGTGATCTATTAGCATATCATGTTGATAAATGTCCCAACAGTGTGACCGTGTGCACATAGAAATGAAACTTGCTGACTAATGGGTCTTAATTCCTGCATAGGAATCTTTTGGGCCCGAAATTGAAAAAATTAGCTCACTCCTGGCCTTTATGGCCAAATGGAAAGAGCCCTTTTTAAAAGGGTGAGGTCTAATCAACCTGTGAAGGGGGAGATTTTGGGAGTGAGGGAGGGCTAGCTGCGCATATTATTGCCGTCTGATCTAAATGAAAAATGAAAATGAATGTATTAACTCATCCAAAGCCATAAGTATCTTAAATTCCTTTGTGAAAATTTTCCATATCTTTTCTGACTGAAACAAATTGGAATTTGAAAACATACTGCATTTTTTTGTGGGTCGAAAATGCTGGCTTATGAAACTAACACCAATATTTTTATCCTTATGTTAATGCAATGACTTGTCAAATATTAAAGTGAAATGTTTGGTTCAAATTATGGTATATATAATTCTATCCGTACAACCATTAATCTAAAAGAGGCTGTCTATTTTGTTTGAGAAGATTATGCCACAGTTCCACCTCCTAGATTCCCTTCCGTCCGGAGTGAGATGTCTGAAGTAGGAAATTCATTTGTGGAGGATCATGCGACAGATGGTATGTGCATGTTAAAAATTAAAGATAGAGTCTAATATAAGAGTTTCTTCACTTAGTCAATTGAATTAAGTGTCTTGCATGAATTAATGTGCATTGTAGGCATGCCATATGTGGTATTGCTTATGGATTCAAAACCCTGCAACCGAGCATGCCAGTTCTAACCTTAATTTTGTTGCTTGCTAACCCTTGCAGCTTTAAGACCTCATATATCACATGGCCTTCTGTTAGCATCCCAAACTAGCACACCTCGGCTTACTCTTCCAGGTTCCCCTCCTAGCCTCTCTGTGTCGGTGTCCCCAATATGAACATCTAAACCTGTGTCCCCCAGGCAATATTCAATGTCATTTTCATCATCAAGAGGCCTATTTGATGATCGGTCTTCAATGTTTTCTTCTATGTTCTCAAGCCATCACAGTTCAGTATTAAGCTCTGATTCAGGATGACAAACTGGTTAGCTCTATCATACCCATGCACCTATATAAGAAGATTGCATGTTTTTGGAAATTTTTATTTATTGGGTCATTAAACTGTTTCATTAGTCTTTGTTTAATCTGTTTCAGGATGAAAGCAGGTTGATGGGAAAGAGTTCTTCTGCCAAGTAAGCTAAAGACAGTTTTTAGATCCAAATGGTGGAAGTAACTTTTCAAAAAACATCTTTCTAAATTATGCAAAAATCAAGAATTCATACAATGAATACACACATCCAATATGGCTAAAATGGTGCTTCTTTTATTTAAACAAGAGGTCTGGATATAGGGGATAACATTTATTTATACTATTGCCAAAAGCAATAGCAGTCTTGGAACCCAAAATTAAAAATTTTTTGTGCTTATGATTTGGTTCTTGGCTTCTTGCCATTGAGCTGTAGCTCAAATGGTACACCCTCCCCTTAAAAGAGTAATGTTAAGGGTGAAGTGGGTTCAAGACCCAAGGGGTTTGTGTGAAAGTTATCAATAGAAGAAAAAGGTTATTGGCTTCTCAAATGAAGCAGTTGTTCATCTGATCCCTTCTCTTCATGTCATCAAGAGCCGTTTGTCTTGTGATCATTTCGGTGCCTCTCTAGCCAATGTTAAGGAATTGAATGCCCACAAGCAAACCAAAGAGGTAGATTCTCTCTCTCTCCTTTTTCTTTTTTCTTGTTATCTCTTTGTAGTGTTCAGCATCTATTTATATTTCTGGAGACTCTACAGAAGACTGATATTTGACCAAGAGAACAAGGACCTTTATGCTATATTTGAGGGACTGATTACTCGCAATGTCCATTGAAATTGTGTAACGCTAATGCTGGAATTGTAATTACGGCTTGTAAGCATTGTTGTATATTACTAACTTCCTATGTAGTTTCTTTAGCAGTTTCCACTCTGTAGTAGAAGTTAATTCAAAGTGTAATGCATTCTTTGAACTCCTGTTCAATCGCGTATTAGGTTGTGAATTTGCATGCTATTCTGATAAATTACTAGTTCTAAAACTAGAAAAGGCTATAGAATATTGTCCTTTTTGTCACGTATACTAAACTAACAAAGCCCTGTTAATTACTTACTGGTGTGTAAGTGTGTGTACCACGTCAATTGAAATTGTGCGTTCAAAAAACGATTTCAGTTAAATTGTAAAATCGTGTTTTCAAAACACAATTTTACTATTTGAAATTTATAATTAAAATCGTGTTTTGAAGACAGAATTTTCATGTGCTGTGTATCAATGTGTGCATTTGCAGTGTGCAACAACAATTTCCTAGAGTCTCTTACCAAAAAAAAAACAATTTCCTAAAGTGATTTACTTTCGTTGTAAAGCAAGATAAAATTTAGATGGCCAGACATCATGTTAGCAATGTGATTTATATATCATTTAAGACAGCTTTGGTGGAACTTCTCTAGGATCTAGCTGTTGGATGCAGCTTTTTGCTAAAAGTAGGGTTTTTTAAAAAACAAAAAAAAAACAAAAAAAATGCTCGTAAGACACGATGGTGTTTGGTGTGTGCTCTTGGCTTGTTGTTAAAAATTGATTAAAGTGTAATTGTACCTATAAAAAACGTGACTTTGAAAAACTGCTCATAAAGACACGACAAATGAGAAGCAATAAGCAGTTTTTCCTCTACTTTTAACCATAGCTAATTCCCAATAGGAGAGAGTACTTGTGAATTACTTTTGACGTGTGCTAAAATGAGTTTCCCTTATGTTAATCTCTCTCTCTCTCTCTCTCTCTCTCTCATCATTCCAAATTAGTCCTCTCTTGTGAACCATTAATTCAAATCATGATTACTAATTGAGCAATGTTACATACACAAAATTTGACATCATTTTTGACATTTGTTATTCGACAAGCATATACTAATTTTTATCTTGGCCCACTATTGAGTATTAACATCACTTATTTATTTATTTATTACAAACAATGTGTTATATCAACGGTAGTTAAATTTGTTGTCAAATTTTTTGTATCTATAGATTTTTTGTTATCAATTGGTCTTGGTCTTCACCCCTTTGTTTGTAAGCCTATTTATGTACTGTGTTTATTACACACAGTGTGTGTAAATACTCTAAAAATATTTTTATAGTTGCACACACTGAATGCTGACATGAGAAGTGAACTAGACTTTCCAAGCAAGCCAACCAAAATACGATACATGGTAAGGTAACAAAAGTGATCCCAACACAAGGAAGATATTTATCTATCTTTCAGTAAAGTTTTTTGTACCTACCAAATTGTGATTAATAGTAAAATAATTTATTTCACTTTAGGAATAGAGAAAAAAATAAAACAATAATGCCACAAGCCGAGTTAGAATTTATTGGTGAATCTGCAACACCTGTCACCCCATTTTATTACTCCTTTATTCTGTTTTGAAATGTATCTGTAGGAGGCAAAAATTTGTCAAGCCAATTACAAAATGCCACATCAAAAATTTAGTGACAAATTCCAAATTAATATGTCATTAAATTAATTAAGTCAAATGATGACATATGTCATCCAAATTGACATCGCATTGGCATATCAAAATTTGTCATGTGTCATTTGGCCCACAAGATAAAGATAAATTTCCTATTCAAAATTTATGGATAATTATCTTTATAAATAAATAAAATAAAGATAAATTTTCTATTCAAAATTGATAGATGATTATCTTTATTAAAACAAATTAAATAGAGATAATTATTTATCTTTATTGATTATTATCTTTATCAAAATATGATATTTATCAAAATAGATAAATAGAGATAATTATCTCTAAGAAGAATTTGGGCCAATCAAAAGCCTACTACATACTTTCAAGTATATCAATTCAAAGTGGAGTTTATCCTCTAAATCACTATAAATAGAGGACATCCCCTTTCATTTTTCGAACCAAGTTTTCAAGAGGCCCAAGCTCTAGAGAAATTTCATCTCAAGAAACTTTGAAGAACTTGAAGAACATTCGAAGAACTTGAAGAACATTCGAAAGGCTTGAAGAACTTGAAGGACAATAAATCTCTAATAAGCTCGAAGCTAGAGATTTATTGTGAAGACCGATCAATCCATCTTCCAATTAAAATCAAGAAGATTCTTGTTCGAGTCAAATTCGATGAAGATAGAATCAGAGGCTATCCTTTTGTAAAAGAATCAAAATAGAGATTGTATCCATTATACATCAATACAAAATTTATATTTGCAAACCATCTTTCTTTTCAATTGTTTGATTTTCTACAATTAGGAAATTTTGTGTTTACAAATTTTTTGGCACGCCCGGTGGGACCATCTCTACCTCTCATCTCTTCTTCATCAAATTGTCACATCTTTTGAAACCTTATGGCTTCAAAGAAGACTCAAATCTACAACCCTCTTTTTGGAACAAGTGAAGTCGATCCTATAATGGATTCGAACTCTTCATCAAGTTCCGACGCTTCCTATGCTGGACCTATGACAAGGAGAAGAACAAAAGCTCTTGCAGAGGTTTATGCTCAAACAACATCCATTCCCCAGCCCTCACTTGTTCTCAACACTTCTAAAGTTCAGAAGTCACGAACAACTTCATCTACACAGGGGGCAAGCAAAGATGTAGCTGGTCTTGTCAAAGAACTGTTATCTCTACCAGCTTTGTCTCAAACTTCAGAATCAATCCAAGAAGTTCCAATAGCTGAAGAAGAAAACAAGTCACACGATGACTCTGAGTTCTCCTTTTCAGAAAATATTCATACTTCAAAGCTTAGGGATTCTCCTCGCTATGTTAGCTCATTTGCCATGCCACTCATGATGACTAACACAACATCGCTGGAGGAACAAGTCTCGACTATAGCTCAGACTTTAGAGGAATTAATGAAGTCTATGAAAGAAAGGGAGGCATTGAGAGATGCACAGATAACTCTCCTAATGGATAAGATAGGGAATACATCTGTGCTCAATCGTGAAGATGAAAGCTCTAGGCCAAAACAAACCCATAATGACAAACCCGAAAGTTCAACAAGGGATCTTAGTTTCTCTACAGATGGGCCTATATCTCCTGACCAGCTTAAGGAGTTAATCAAGGAAGCTATCAAAGACCAAGTTGGGGGTGGAAGTCAGGCATCCATTGCCTACGCTAAACCATACACTCAAAGGATAGATCTCTTGAGGATGCCTCAAAATTATCAGCCACCGAAGTTCCAACAATTTGAGGGCAAAGGCAATCCAAGGCAACATGTAGCTCACTTTGTGGAAACTTGTAACAATGCTGGAACTTATGGGGATCTCATGGTCAAACAATTTGTTCGCTCTTTGAAGGGAAATGCGTTTGATTGGTATACTGATCTAGCGCCTGGCTCTATTGATAGTTGGAATCAAATGGAGCGAGAATTCCTAAACCGCTTCTATAGTACTCGACGTACTGTTAGCATGATAGAGCTCACCAATTCAAAGCAGTGGAAAGAAGAGCCTGTCATTGATTACATTCAACGATGGAGAAATCTTAGTCTCAACTGCAAGGATCAATTGTCTGAAGCTTCCGCAATTGAGATGTGTATTCAAGGAATGAATTGGGCTATAAGCTATATTCTTCAAGGAATAAAGCCAAAAACATTTGAAGAACTAGCAACACGTGCTCATGACATGGAGCTTAGCATTGCCTCCAATGGTCGCCAAGGTCCCCCTATTCAAGAACCCCGCAAGGGGAGAGAAGGGCAAGATACTCGTAAAGGGGGCAAATTTCCTCTTAAACCGGAAAACAAGCAGTCTTTAATCGTAACTACTACTCCTCTTAAAGTTCCGGTTAAGCCCAAGATGAAAGAACAAATGTCTGATTTCATTCAAGATAAGGGAAGAAGAAGACCGACGTTACAAGAGATGCAAGAAAAGCTATATCCATTCCCTGATTCTGATATCTCCGAGATGTTGGATTATTTACTTAAATTGAAGTTGATTGAGTTACCAGAGATGAAACGGCCTGAAGAAGCTGACCAAACAAATAACCCTAAGTATTGCAAATATCATCGCCTTATAGGCCACCCTATAGAGCGATGCTTTGTGTTGAAAGACAAAATTATGGAGTTAGCCCACCAAGGAAAGATCACATTTGATGATGAAGCTGTAACTTCTAATCTTGCCATGGTGGCCTCAACAACCACTTCTACTTTTCTCACTATTCAATTTGGTTCATTTGAGCCTATTGAGGTGAAAGTACCTTTCTCCACAGTACCAATTCCCGAGGATTATATCTTTTCATCTTTTACATGTTATCAAGTAAGTGATGAAGAAGAATCTTCAGATAGTGAAGAAGAGACAGAACGAGCTATCGTGTATAGGGCATACTGGTCTTCAATCATTTTTACTGATGATGATCGTTTGTTGGGCTCCAAGATTCACAATCGCCCCTTGTTTGTAACTGGGTACATTCGAGAACAACGAGTCAATCGTATCCTTATTGATGGTGGATCTGCAGTGAATATCCTCCCACTTAAAATATTGAAAGAACTTGGAATCTCCTTGGATGAACTACTTCCTAGTAGGTTGATGATTCAAGGCTTTAATCAGGGTGGACAAAGAGCTATTGGGAAGATTAGACTTCATATGCTCATTGGTGAAATGGAATCAAGCGCACTCTTTCATGTCATTGATGCCAAAACCACTTACAAACTGCTTATTGGAAGGCCATGGTTGCATGAGTATTGTGTTGTGCCATCTACGTATCACCAATGCCTTAAATATTTTCAAGATGGACAAGTCAAGAAGATAGTAGCTGATGACAAGCCCTTTACCGTAGCTGAGTCACACTTTGCTGATGCAAAATTCTACTTGGAAGATGATATAATAGAAGAAACCCAAGTCGTGGCTTCACCATCTAGCAAAGAAGAAAAGCCCCACTCCAAAGCTCCAAGGATTGATTTTTCGATTGTGGAGAAGGAAACCAAGCAAATTGAGACTTCTATGGAAGAGAAGAAGCGTCATACTTCAAAAGTAATTAGAGTAGCCCCTGTGTTACACTATGTTCCAGTCGCCAAAAGAAAAGAAGGCCAATCCCCATTTTCAAGAAATGAGGAGTCAATATCGAAGGATTTGCAAGGATTAAACTTGCCGGTTACTAAAATTACAAAACCAAGACCCTCAAATCAACCGTTGAAAGGGTTTACAAGACCATCCCAAGGACCAATTGTTGAACATGGGACTTTGCCCACCAAAAGAACTGAAGAGGGTTTTGACCCCAATGCGTATAGACTCATGGCTAAAGCTGGTTATAACCGTGAGAAGCCAAGTGGTTTGGGTAAGCTTATCCCTGAAGCCTCTGGAAAAGAAGGACAAAAGACATTGAAAGCTAAGGGTGTCGGGGCAACAAGTTCTAAGGCGGGAGTTGGATACACTCCACCAATTCCCATTCGCATCCCTATTCGGAAAGCTAGTGTTTCGATGATTTCAACAAATGATAAAGAAGAAGAACAACCCTCAAAGCCATCAAAGAAACTATCTGTTTTTTATTGCATCAGCCAACCTACTCCCCATATGTCAGTCTTCGACAGGTTGGGGACACAAGAAGATGATAACTTTGTTGATGGCACTCGAAGCTCTGTTCTTACAAGGCTCAGTCGTTCAACTTCTTCCCAAAATGGCACTCGAAGTTCTGCTTTTACAAGACTTAGTCATGCAACATCTTCTCAACTCTCAAAGGATGAGAAGTCAAGACAAAAGCAAAATAAGATGTCAAATTTCCTTCACAAAGATGTTGACGACACACTTCTCATGGATCAAGATTCAAATGAGGTTCGAAGCTCCATTCCATCTCGTATGAAACGTAGAACCATTTGGGAAGTGAATACTGGAGAAGCCTTGACTGCAAAAAAACGTACAATGGTGACCACAAAACAGAAGGTGGAAGATGAGGTTATTGCTTTAGTAAATCATATAACAATCACTGAAGTCGCAAAGGAGGAGTCCCCTATTGAAGACGATGCTGAAGATGCTCCACCCACATTTGAAGAAGGCGTACAGGCTACAGTTGATGAATTAAAGGAAGTCAACATTGGCACTACTGAAGACCCTAGGCCAGTCTTTATAAGTGCAAATTTGTCCCTAGAGGAAGAAGATGCTTATGTTGAATTCCTCAAAAAGTATAGGGATGTTTTTGCTTGGACATACAAAGAAATGCCAGGTCTAGATCCAAAGGTTGCTGTTCACCACTTATCAGTAAAGCATGGGGTGCGACCAACGAAGCAAGCACAACGTAAGTTCCGACCTGAGTTAATTCCCCAGATTGAAGGTGAGGTCAACAAACTTATTGAAGCTGGCTTTATTCGTGAAGTCGAGTATCCCACATGGATATCAAACATTGTCCCTGTAAGAAAGAAGAATGGGCAAATTCGTGTTTGCGTCGATTTTCGTGACCTTAATAGGGCATGTCCAAAAGACGAATTTCCTCTCCCTTTAACAGAAATTATGGTGGATGCTACAGTAGGCCATGAAGCTCTTTCATTTATGGATGGGTTCTCTGGTTACAATCAAATTCGCATGGCTCCAAAAGATGAAGAGCTCACCGCTTTTCGTACTCCAAAAGGAATATACTGCTATAAAGTTATGCCTTTCGGATTAAAGAATGCGGGCGCCACTTATCAAAGGGCAATGCAAAGAATATTTGATGACATACTTCACAAGAATGTAGAATGCTATGTTGATGATCTGGTTGTGAAGTCGAAGAAGAGAATGGAACATTTGCAAGACCTTCGTCAAGTCTTTGAGCGACTTCGAAGGTACCAACTTAAAATGAATCCTATGAAGTGTGCCTTTGGAGTTACATCCGGAAAATTCCTAGGATTCATAGTTCGACACCGAGGAATTGAAATTGATAGATCGAAGATTGATGCTATCCAAAAAATGCCAGAACCTCGAAATATTCACGAGCTCAAAAGTCTTCAAGGAAAGCTTGCCTACATTAGGAGGTTCATATCCAACTTGGCCGGACGCTGTCAACCCTTCAGTCGCCTTATGAAGAAAGATGTCCCATTCAAGTGGGATGAAGCATGTAGAAATGCTTTTGAGAGCATTAAAACATACTTGCTGAATCCCCCTGTTCTACGAGCACCCATACAGGGATGGCCACTTATTCTTTACATAGTAGCATAAGAACGATCTGTATGAGTACTTTTGGCTCAAGAAAATGAAGAAGTAAAGGAGAATGCTCTCTATTACTTGAGTAGAACCCTAAATGGTGCTGAATTCAATTATTCACCAATTGAAAAGACATGTTTAGCTTTGATGTTTGCAATTCAAAAGCTAAGACATTACCTACATGCCCATTCAATACGGCTCATCTCATGAGCAGATCCCATCAAATACATCATGACTAAGCCAGTTCTTTTGGGAAGGCTAGCAAAATGGGCTCTCTTACTCCAAGAGTTTGAGATAATATATGTTCAACAAAAGGCAATGAAAGGACAAGCTTTGGCCGACTTCCTTGCCGACCATCCTATTCCTGATGATTGGGAGCTGTCTGATGACCTTCCTGATGAAGAAGTAATGATAGTTGAAATTTCACAACCTTGGAAGATGTTCTTTGATGGAGCTGCTCAACGTTGTGGTGCCGGTGCTGGTGTAGTGTTTGTAACTCCAGAAGGGGATATACTCCCGTATTCATTTACTCTTACAGAATGTTGTTCAAACAATGTTGCTGAATATCAAGCACTAATCCTAGGTTTGGAAATGGCAATGGATGCAAAAACAACTCGTTTGGAAGTCTTTGGTGATTCAAAGTTAATCATAAACCAAGTGCTTCTACACTATGATGTGAAGAAGCCAGAATTGATTCCTTATTGCAAATACGCCAAGAGGCTTCTGGGATGGTTTGACCATATTAGTATTACACATATCCCAAGAAATGAGAATAAACAAGCTGATGCCTTGGCAAAATTAGCAACAACTCTTGCTATACCAGATCTCGAGATAAAAATTCCAATATGCCAAACATGGGTGATACCTCCAAACTTTGATGAGGATGACATAGAAGAAGAAGTTAATGCAATTTCAGTTTTTGAAATAGAAAGAGAAGATTGGCGGCAACCTATCATTGATTATATAGAACATGGAAAATTGCCCAATGACCCTCGACATAGAACAGAAATTCGGCGACGAACTCCACGTTTTGCTTATTACAAGAATACTTTATATCGTCGTTCTTTCGATGGTCTTCTCCTTCGTTGCTTGGATGATGAGGAAGCTGCCAAGGCACTTGAAGAAGCTCACTCAGGGATTTGTGGTGCTCACCAGTCAGGTCCTAAACTTCATTTTCAAATTAAGCGAATGGGTTATTACTGGCCTACTATGGTCAAGGATTGTATGGAGTATGCGAAAAGATGTTCAGCATGTCAATTCCATGCAAACTTCATTCATCAACCTCCAGAACCCCTACATCCTACTGTGGCTTCATGGCCATTTGATGCTTGGGGATTAGATGTGGTTGGGCCATTGACACCAAAATCCTCGGATGGACACTCATATATCCTGGCTGCGACAGATTATTTCTCCAAATGGGCGGAAGCTGCTGTATTTCGTGAAGTGAAGAAGGAAACTGTCGTGAATTTCATCAAAAGGAATATCATCTTTAGGTATGGTGTACCCTGTTACATCATCACTGATAATGGGAAGGAATTCTACAACAAGTTGATGGATAAACTTTGTAATGACTTTGGTTTTAAGCAGCATAATTCCTCTATGTATAATGCTCCAGCCAATGGTCTTGCAGAAGCCTTTAACAAAACTCTATGCAACTTGCTCAAGAAAGTTGTAGGGAAGTCAAAAAGAGATTGGCATGAAAGAGTTGAGGAAGCTTTATGGGCATATCGAACAACATATCGAACACCTACCCAAGCCACCCCCTATTCTCTTGTTTATGGGGTAGAAGCTGTTTTACCACTTGAACGCCAAATTCCTTCATTAAGGATTGCCATTCAAGAAGGTCTATCTAATGAAGATAATGTGCGTCTACGACTTGAAGAACTAGAAGCTTTGGATGAAAAGAGGCTCGAGGCACAACAACGCATTGAGTGTTATCAAGCTCGCATTTCTAGGACTTTTAACAAGAAGGTTCGTCCTCGATCTTTCCAAGTTGGAGATTTGGTTCTTGCTGTACGAAGACCCATCATTGTCACCCATCGCACTAAGAACAAGTTTGTCTCAAAATGGGATGGACCATATGTTGTTCAAGAAGCCTATACAAATGGAGCATACAAGTTGGTTGCTGAAGATGGTTTAAGAATTGGCCCCATCAATGGCAAATTCTTGAAACGATATTATGCCTAAAGATTGGAGCACTCCTTGGTAAGAGCCTAAACTTCCTACCTCAACACCCAAAGGGTACATGATGTTTTCCCATTACTCTTGAAGGTGTTCTTAAAAAAAAAAAAAAAAAAAAAAAAAAAAAAAAAAAAAAAAAAAAAAAAAAAAAAAAAAAAAAAGCCCGCTAGGTTGAAAACCTTTTTATGAGGCGGCCTAGGTAAAAGTTAGGGCATAAAAAAAAAAAAAAAAAAAAAAAGCCCGCTAGGTTGAAAACCTTTGTATAAGGCAACCTAGGCAAAAGTTAGGGCACCAAAAAAAAAAAAAAAAAAAAAAAAATTCCTTTTGAACTACGTGTTGACTTGATCCCCTTTCAGGTACGTAGGCAGCTTGGTATCATTTACTGAGTTCAGTCACATCCTCAAAAAACATCCCCTTTTGAACTACGTGTTGACTTGATCCTCTTTCGGGTACGTAGGCAGCTTGGTATCATTTACTGAGTTCAGTCACATCCTCAAACACATCCCCTTTTGAACTACGTGTTGACTTGATCCCCTTTCGGGTACGTAGGCAGCTTGGTATCATTTACTGAGTTCAGTCACATCCTTAAAAAATATCCCGTTTGAACTACGTGGTGACTTGATCCCTCTCAAGAGGTACGTAGGCAGCTTGGTATCATTTACTAAGTTCAGTCACATCCTAAAAAAAAAAAAAAAAAAAAATCCCCTTTTGAACTATGTGTTGACTTGATCCCCTTTAGGGGTACGTAGGCAACTTGGTATTCTATGCTAGGTTCAGTCACAAGTCAAAAAAAAAAAAAAAATCTTGAACCACGTGATGACTTGATCTCTCTCAAGTGCTACACAGGCAAAACTTAGTATGTCACACTAAGTGCAATCATAGTTTTGGGCGAACATCACTATGAGAAAGTCGTTACAAGAAGACAATGCTACCGTATAAAGGTAAACATCACTGTAAGACATTGCTACCAAAAGGAATGTAAAGTCACCATGAAAGCAAATGTCATTGTGAGAATCTCGCTTGGCATCTCTAAAATGTGATTTCTCTCTTGTCTTTAAAGTCTAAGTAGTTCTACCTTTCATGTTTAAAGTCTTGGTGGTACGTATCTCCTTACATCTTTAAAGATATGGTGGTATCTCCTTGCATTTTTGAAGTCTGGATTGCAACCCTTCAAAGTCATGTCACCTTGCATTGTCAAAGTTGGCATTGCATTGCCTCTCTTTTGAATTTCATTGCCTTCCTTCTAAGTTGTGTTGCCTTACATCGCTAAAGTTCGCATAGTGCTGGTGCTGTCTCTCATCTTCAAAGACTTGGTGGTATCTCCTTGCATCTTCAAAAAACTTAATGGCATCTCTTTGCATCTCTAAAGTTTGGACTGAATTGCCTCTCTGTTGAGTTGGATTACCTCAAATCTTTGAAGCTTTGGTGTCATCTTCTTGCATATTTAAACTTTGAATGGTGTCGCCCTGTATCTCTAAAGTCTGGTATTCATCATTTTATACCTTTAAAAAGTATCATAGCAAGAAGCCAATGCACATCCATTGCAAAGATACCAACGCAGATCTTTGCTTGGACAAACTTCGTTGTCAAGATTGTCTTCATCTTCAAAGAAGTCATCGTATCATAGATAGACTTCGTTGATTCTTCAAGATTGTCTTTATCCTCAAAGAAGTCATCGTATCACAGATATACTTCTTTGTCAAGATTGTCTTTCTTTTCAAGGAAGTCATCGTATCACAGATAGACTTCTTTGTAAGATCGCCTTCATCCTCAAGGAAGTCATCGTATCACAGATAGACTTCATTGTAAGATTGCCTTTATCCTCAAAGAAGTCATCGTATCACAGATAGACTTCTTTGTCAAGATTGTCTTTCTCTTCAAGGAAGTCATCGTATCACAGATAGACTTCATTGTAAGATTGCCTTCATCCTCAAGGAAGTCATCGTATCACAGATAGACTTCTTTGTAAGATTGCCTTCATCCTCAAGGAAGTCATCGTATCACATATAGACTTCTTTGTAAGATCGCCTTCATCCTCAAGGAAGTCATCATATCACAGATAGACTTCATTGTAAGATTGCCTTCATCCTCAAAGAGGTCATCGTATCACAGATAGACTTCTTTGTCAAGATTGTCTTTCTCTTCAAGGAAGTCATCGTATCACAGATAGACTTCTTTGTAAGATTGCCTTCATCCTCAAGGAAGTCATCGTATCACAGATAGACTTCATTGTAAGATTGCCTTTATCCTCAAGGAAGTCATCGTATCACAGATAGACTTCGTTGTCAAGATTGTCTTTCTCTTCAAGGAAGTCATCGTATCACAGATAGACTTCATTGTCAAGATTGTCTTTCTCCTCAAGGAAGTCATCGTATCACAGATAGACTTCATTGTAAGATTGCCTTCATCCTCAAGGAAGTCATCGTATCACAGATAGACTTCGTTGTTAAGATTGTCTTTCTCTTTAAGGAAGTCATCGTATCACAGATAGACTTCATTGTAAGATTGCCTTTGAGGTCATTGTCTTGGTAGCTACTACTCAGCTTGAGGAACAAAATAAACTCTTGCAAGTTCTTCGTAGTGCCACTAGGTCATCATATTACCTACTCTAAATGGAGGTGGAACAATACAAAACAAAAAAATAGACATGCCGGAAGAGAAATTGACAAGTAAGAAAAGTTTTGTAAAAGAATGTACCTCCAAAGATTTGAGTGATGGAACTCTTGCAAAATTTGAGGCTAAAGTGTTCTAAGATGGACAGTAACTGCACAAAGAAAGGGGGGGCAAAGAATAAATTAGATTCATATAAAAAAAATAAAAAAAATAAAAAAAAAAGGGGAGAAGAGAGCGGAAGGAAGATGCTCAACCAATATTCGTATAGATTGATAAAACTTGGTGCAATCTATGTTATAAATTTGACACAATCTAATCAAATGGTGGTGATGATTGTGCTTCTAATTGAAGAGATAAACTTGATACAAGTTTCTTTAGAAATTGTGAGGCCGGGTACTACAAGAAGAAAAAGAGTCATGAGCACGGTTAAAATATATATATATATATATATACACATATATAAATATGAGGTTTGCTACCTGACTGAGAAAGGAGAAAGAAAAAAATCTTATGCCTTCTTCAAGAATTGTTTTTGAGATTTCTGAACTTACGCACTCTAAAAAAAAAAATTTGTGAATTGTGTGTGGCTGAGGCTATCCTTTTATAGTGCTGGTTAGAGAGAGTTTAATTGCAACTAAAACTCATCTAGTCAAGACTAGATTAACCAGGAAAAGAAGTCAAAATAAAGAAGAATTCTTGTATGAAGGAAGAGTTTAAATGGGAGAAGAAGTCTTGAGTCGCGATAAGAAAGAAATTTTCTGCTTACTATTATCTACTGAAGTTTGAGTTTAAGTGGGATTCTTTGAAATATAAGAGTTCAAATCCTTATTCAGTTTGGACTTTGTCTCGAACGGTTGAGGTTGCCTCCTTAATTCCTATTAGAAGTCCTCTCATCATAATTTGACTATGAAAAGAAGTCCACCTCGGGTAGAAGATGATCCAATGTTCATTAATTATTAATGTTCACGTTGAGCTATTGGGAATTGATGTTCACGTGGAGCTACTGGGAAAAGTGTGTGGATCCGTAGCCAAGGCATCTGAATGTGGCCACTTCCACGTTTGAATTCTTTTCAAACAATTCCTATTTGGATAAGAACTCTATTTTGATTGCACTCGCTTTGAAGAGGCCAAGTGGTGATACTATCATCGCATTAAAACTCCTTGAAGTGTGGGTTATCAAGTCACTCTCCCGTTTGGATTTACCCAACCTACGGACTCCACCTTGCTAAATGTTGGTCACATGATTCCAAGGAAGAAGCATGGTGTCAGACACTTTGGAATAATGTACATAGGGAACTTCCTATCATATTGGAAATTATATGGGTTCTAAATTAAGTTTGCTTGCAAATTTTCAAGATTGAAAAAATATATATGAAAGGTTTTGAAAATAATAGCATCAAAGCATGAAGTTGTCGAGACTTGACCATTTTCCACACCCAAAATTGTGTACATGTCCAAGTCTCGAGGGGGCATTTGTAGGAGGCAAAAATTTGTCAAGCCAATTACAAAATGCCACATCAAAAATTTAGTGACAAATTCCAAATTAATATGTCATTAAATTAATTAAGTCAAATGATGACATGTGTCATCCAAATTGACATCGCATTGGCATATCAAAATTTGTCATGTGTCATTTGGCCCACAAGATAAAGATAAATTTCCTATTCAAAATTTATGGATAATTATCTTTATAAATAAATAAAATAAAGATAAATTTTCTATTCAAAATTGATAGATGATTATCTTTATTAAAACAAATTAAATAGAGATAATTATTTATCTTTATTGATTATTATCTTTATCAAAATATGATATTTATCAAAATAGATAAATAGAGATGATTATCTCTAAGAAGAATTTGGGCCAATCAAAAGCCTACTACATACTTTCAAGTATATCAATTCAAAGTGGAGTTTATCCTCTAAATCACTATAAATAGAGGACATCCCTTTTCATTTTTCGAACCAAGTTTTCAAGAGGCCCAAGCTCTAGAGAAATTTCGTCTCAAGAAACTTTGAAGAACTTGAAGAACATTCGAAAAACTTGAAGAACATTCGAAAGGCTTGAAGAACTTGAAGGACAATAAATCTCTAATAAGCTCGAAGCTAGAGATTTATTGTGAAGACCGATCAATCCATCTTCCAATTAAAATCAAGAAGATTCTTGTTCGAGTCAAATTCGATGAAGATAGAATCAGAGGCTATCCTTTTGTAAAAGAATCAAAATAGAGATTGTATCCATTATACATCAATACAAAATTTATATTTGCAAACCATCTTTCTTTTCAATTGTTTGATTTTCTACAATTGGGAAATTTTGTGTTTACAGTATCAAAATATAGCACTCTTGGAAAAGTTAAAAGAATACGATGTTGTTAACTCGTCCAATTTACTTTTTATTTTATTTAAGTAGTCAATACTCTTTTCTGATTAAAAATTAAATTATTGAGGGTTATACACTGTGTGCAATATATTTTTTCCTATATTTATTTATTTAAGCTGACATGAGAAGTGAACTAGACTCTCCAAGCAAGCCAACCAAAATACGATACATGGTAAGGTAACGAAAGTGATCCCAACACAAGGAAGATATTTATCTATCTTTCCGTAAAGTTTTTTGTACCTACCAAATTGTAATATTAGTAAAATAATTTATTTCACTTTAGGAATAGAGAAAAAAATAAAATAATAATGCCACAAGCCGGGTTAGAATTGATTGGTGAACCTGCAACACCTGTTGCCTTATTTTATTACTCCTTTATTTCGTTTTGAAATGTTTCAAAATATAGCACTCTTGGAAAAGTTAAAAGAATAAGAAGTTGTTAGTACTTTTCTAATTTACTTTATATTTTATTTAGCTACAAAATTAGTTGTAACCTAAGGTTACAACCTTATTTAATAAAATAAGCATTATTGCATATTTTGAAAATAACATTATTTAATAAAATAAACATTACTGCATATTTTGAAAATCTAACTGTTGAATTGCATGTTCTTTATGTTTTTAATACACATAACAAATTTTGTGTCAATTGGATATTATTTATTATATAATCTATAGGCTTATATTTTATACATAATTTTAAACTACAAAAACATACAATTTAAACAATATATTGATTGACATAGCTATTAATCTTTAATTTTCTAGAAATTTTGCAAGCATAGAAGATATAAAAAGAAGATGGGCTAAAATGGGCAAATGCCATTTTCATGCAAAAAAAGTGGCGTTTTACCCCATTTCCCAAACTAATTAGGAAAATGTCCCTCTTTTGTAACTCAATTTTCTAAAAATCGAGTTTAAAAAAAAAAAATTTTTTAGGAAACCTATGGTGGCGTTTTAAGAAGCCTATAATGACGTTTTAAGGATCTATAGTGACGTTTTGGAACTCGAGCTCTATGAACTCGAGTTATAGGCAATTTTTTTTTTTTTTACCTATAACTCGAGTTCATGGAGCTCGAGTTCCAAAACGCTACTATAGGTCCTTAAAACGTCACTATATACTCTTTAAAAACACCACTATATGGCTTAACTCGATTTTGAGAAAATCGAGTTTCAAAACATGGGCATCTCTAATTAGTTTGGAAAATGAGACAAAATGCTGGATTGTTTACGCGAAAAGGGCATCTGCTCATTTTGGCCAAAGAAGATGTAATCCAATGGTAGATTCGTCAAAATTTACCTCCAATAAAAAGATATTAAGTAAGATTATAATTTTAGGCTACAACTAATTTGTAACTAAACTTTGTCTATATAAAAAATAACAATTTATTATATAATATTTTCTTAAAATTTTTATTTTTGTAAGCAAGATCAACAAATTGATACAGAGGGAGTACGAAGACAGCTATAGTCCTAAGGATGACCAAAGCATCTGTTTATTTTTTTGGCGGAAATATTATTTTTGACCCTACATTTTCACCATATTTCTACTTTGATCCCTTATTTTTACCGCTTTTAGTCCCTATTTTAAAAAACGTGTTCCATTTTGGCCCCTACTGTCATCTCTTAAACGAAAATATCCTATATAACTAACAGAGTGCATTATTGACACTCAAAATGCGTACATGACCATTAAAATAATAATAAAATTTTTAATTTAGCATTTAAATAATGCCACGTCAGCATTTTAATATTTAAAAAAGCCATGTCATTCTTTTTCCTCTTCTTTAATTATTTTTAAATAAAATAAAATAAAATTTTAGTTATTATTTAATTATTTAAATAATAATTAAATAGTTAAAATAGAATTTACTTTTCTTTTCTTTTCATTATTTTTTCAGTTAATTATGCTCTTTGTGTTCTTATTGTTCATGTTCTTCATGTTTTTAGAAAATTAATTCTTATTTTCTTTTATTTGCTTTTCTAGTACTTTCTTTATAACCAAACAAATCAAAAATCAAAACTTAGATCAAGCAATAATCAACATGCACCAATCAAAACCAGAAATCAACATACACCAACAATCAAACCCAGAAATAGATCTGCATATCCAGAAATTTGAACCCAACATAGACCCACTAAAATCAAAAGATCTGCATCTTCTTTGTTGACAAAATCAACACCAATCCCCAAGTTGGAAACCCACCAATCCATCAAAGCACAAAATCAAATCCAACTGGGAAACCCACCGATCTCCACCATCCTCCAAATCCCACCATTCTCTCGAACCCACCCTTTGGAATCACAACCCACAAACCCACAAATCTACCACAGATCAGTGCACCAATCCGCCACAAACCCAGATCAACAAAACTCACAACCCACAAACCTAAATCAACAAATTACAAACCCCAAAGACGATGACATCATCGATCAATTCAAGAGAGGAGAAGATCCGCATTTGCTTGTGGCCGCACTCATTGCAGCAGTAACCTTCACGGCTGGTTTCACCATGCCTAGTGGTTACATCAGCGAAAAGGGCCCAGCCCAAGGCCTAGCAATTCTTACAAACAATTCAGCTTTCAAAGCATTTCTCATAAACAATACAATAGCAGACACAAGACAGTGATCAATTTGCTCTCTAGTTATTCTGTTCTTGCCCACCTTTTTGCGTCGTTGTGCAGACACAAGATGGTGATCAATTTACTATTCTGGACTCAGTTTGGTTGCATCGGTATTGCCATGTTGGCCATGGAGTTAGAAAGAGTTTTGGAAGAGAGAGAGAGAGAGAGAGGAAGTTTGAGACTATTTTAGAAGGCAGGAACACAAAGAACATGATGATGTTCTTCCAAAAAAATTAATGAAAGGAATATAAAAGTTAATTTTTAAAAAAATAGAAATTGAGAATTTTGTTATTAATATTTTACTGTTGTGTTTATTTATTTAAATGCTAACGTGGACTTCTTTAATGTTAACTTAAATTTATGAGAGATGCTACGTTTACAACAATTTTACAATATTTTTACAACAAATCCTAAGTGGCAGGTTGTTACTGGTTGTTATTGTTGGGGCAAAAAAGTAATCTTAGTGTTAGTTTCAAATTTGAACCAATAACAACTAACTACCTGTGATTTGTTGTAAAAATGTTGTAAAATTGTTGTAGACGTAGCATTCCTCTAACTTAAATTTATGAGAGATGCTACGTCTACAACAATTTTACAATATTTTTACAACAAATCACAGGTGGTTAATTGTTATTGGTTCAAATTTGAAACTAACACTAAGATTACTTTTTTGCCCCAACAATAACAACCAATAGCAATCTGCCACTTATGAAATGTTGTAAAAATGTTGTAGAAATAGCATTTCTCTAAATTTATTATTATTGCACTCTGTTAGTCTCGTAGGATATTTCTGTTAGAGAAATAGCAGTAAAGACTAAAATGGAATGCATTCTTAAAAAATAGGGACTAAAAATTGTAAAAATAAAAAATAGGGACAAAGTAGTAATAGTGTGAAAATATAATAACAAAAATAGTATTTTTTTTTTTCTTCTAAAAGACATGAATATAAGCTTTCATGATTCTTCTCTATAAACTTTGGAACGAGTTATCATATTTATTTTTCTTTTCAGATAGGAGGATGTTTCCACTACCCCTTCCCAAAATACTTACTTTATAAAGGTTGGTGGAAGACTAGACTAAAAGAGAGAGCATCATTGCTTCCTTCCAATTCATTTCTTATCAAAAGGTTGATTTGACCCCACATTTTTTTAAAGTTTCATGGATTTGTTCCATCTTTCCTTTATTTTCTTCCTTTTTTTTTTTTTTTTAAACCGAATAATATTGTGTTCAAGAATTAGGTGGGGACAGCAAATCAAAGTCTATAGTTGCAATTAATAATAGAATACAATTGAGCTGAAGGATCAAATAATTAAATGATTGAATTGAGCAGTCTAATGGTGACAAGCTGGAGTCCTCTGAGTCCTCTTGCTCAAGAGTGCTTGAGTAGCAGACTGCAGAATATAGAATGCCAAAGTTGCCCTCTGCTTGGAAAATGAAATAACAATATATACAAAATAAAAAATCGGTATAATTTAACCGGTAAAGTCTTTTATTCATAGGTAAGGAACTTAAATTTAAATCCTGCTTAAAAACTGATTCTGTCTTTATTTGCTGATAAAGAATAAATATCATAGAATGATTGTTCAGATCCTGTCATATCCAAAAAAAAAAAAAAAAAAAGTTTAATTCTTGCAATACAAACTTATTTTATGGCAACATGGTAACATAGTTATATTCCTTTAGTTTTGCAACTTCATTGATCAAATTTTGTTTAAAATATACGCTTGAAGTTCCTCACTATTGATAGGGACTTTAATTTCCATAACCATTTCTAATCAAAGAGTCCTCTTTTCCTTTTTAGGCATCCAATTCCAAATTGTATGCAACCATCACATCAAAGTCTCCCATGCTCGAACGAGTCTATGTGATTCTATCTGAAAGATCCGATCTTAGGGTTGGTTTTGTGTTGGGAAATTTAGACCGCAGTTGATAGAATTAACAAGTTTTAAATCTAAGTTGTTAATTAGATTTATTATTAATTAAAACTTGTTAAAACACACAAATATCAATATCATGTCAAAATCATGCAGCGGAAAAAATAAATAAGACAAGATATGATGACCCAGGAAAACCAATGAAACCAACCAGTTTCACAATAAAAAACCTGGGGGAAAACCTTCCCGAAAAGCAATCCACTATTGTAAAGAGAAGTTTCAGATCTAGTACAAAACCTTTGTCCCTAAATTCTACAATCCCCTTAGATGAACTCACAACAAAAACCTTCTACCGCTTCAAAACCTCTGAACTCTTCAATATATGAATGCCACCCTTTTTGTTGATGCACGAATCTCAATACGTGACTAACCAATTGCGCGGATCCTAGTACGCGACTTCAATCACCAACTAGAAGAAGATGTTGGCTGCAAAGTTCTTCACTTCATTAAGAATAAAGATCAAGAAGCACTTGGTTACAAAACTCTAAGGCGCAAAGACGCTAGACGCAGTAGCTTCTTTTAGAGAGAATAAGGCATTGGTCACCTTTTGCATATGTTCTCCTCGTATTCTCTTGTGTGACGGCCTCTAAAATAAGCCTTATATAGGTCTAGGGTTGTGAGAAAAGAAACCCTACACAAATACATAAGCCTAGCCCAAAAATCAGATCTAAAAATCTGAATTCCCATAACCTTGATAGATACCTCGATCGATCGGGAGGTGTCGAGATTTAAATCTCGATAGATAGCTAGGTGTCGAGGAGGTATCGAGGAGACAGAAGATTTCTCAATCGATCCACTAGCTGTCGAGAAGGTGTCGAGATTGCGATAAGAAAACACCTTAAGATCTCGATAGATAGCCAGCTGTCGAGAGGTGTTGAAAAGATGTCGAACTATCTGTCCACAGGTGTCGAGCTATCTGTCCATCTTTAATGAACACCTTTTCTTCACTTATTTCTTGGTCCAATCTTCATGGCTTTAATACTACACTTAAACAACATGTTCCTTGAAGTATTAAACACATCTTAAATCTAACCAAATACAAATAAAGTGTGTTTTGTCAAAGGATTAGCTAACTACATAAAATATGTCCTTAACATTTTGGAATGGAATTAATGAGTCTATTGTAATTTGTAATAGAGTGAGATGTCAAAGGATACCATGTTGTCCATGCTAAGGTCCTAATTCCCAAGATCATCTCAAACCTACCTTATCACATCAAGTTCTCCTTCTCTTTGCTTAAGGGGCCTTCAATGTAACTATGTAGTGGGCCGACTACACGTGAAAGTGGCATAGTAGTAGGAAGTTCTTATGATCCATCACTTTGCAACTTTGAGGATGTAGGTTTAAGTAATAACTAGCCTCATTATTATACGGGTGGTCTCACGTCATTTATGAGTAAAGTTTAAGTGAGCTAGGGACAGTGACCACACATATGAACTTTTTTTTTTTATTAAAAAAATGTAATGGACCTCTATGCAATCAATTATTTGATAATAAAAAAATGGACCTTGGAGCCATTGGTTATTTGATAAAAATTGGACCTTGGTGCCATCTGAAAGGATCTGATCTACACCCCTCTCAAACAGTGGCCATGCTTTAACTAGGCCTCTCCAAAGCACTGATTGGCCATTCTTTGCTTTCCTGTCTATTGTAGATCGCCAATTCAAGCAGTTTGTTTGATTTAAATTTTCCTAGTGTACCAGCCTCCATTTCATGATTGGATAGAAGACTCGTATCTTTTGCTTCAATGTTTACCATCATGTTGTAACTAGCATAAGGCAGATGATTCTTGATCATAATATTTGGACACTATTAACTCTTGTAGTTAAGTGATGCCACTTCCAAGTTCTAACTATAAAGTGTTGCATGATCTAGTGATTACCAAATTTAAACTTGCTTAAACGTTTCAATTAAAGTGGCATGATATATATATATTTTTTTTTTTGAGAAACAAAGTGGCATGATTTATTGATAGAGCGAATCCTTGACTAAATCAGTACCCAATATCATCATGAACCACATTAACACAGATAGTAGATCTCTCTTTAACTTTTCGGACTATTTTTTTTTAATCTACAATATTTGTCATCTCCATTCTCCAATGAATTCTTGCTTTAAAAAGTGAGATATGCTTTTATTGTTATTTATTTTTTATACTACCTTTACTTACTTATTATAATAAACAAAAATGTACTAGTGGGGAGTGTGCTGTAATTAACTGATCATATTATTTGGAGAAACAAAAGTCAGATCCTAAGATAAGTTTCGATCATAAGCAATTTGGTATTTTAGATTATTAACTAGTTAGTGGCTTTTTTTTTTTTTTTTGGAGGAAAAACTAGTTAGTGTGCATGAATGATGCAATTATAAATTCAGTATTAGTTCCCCCTAGGCCCTAGGCCCCAAATTATATTGCAATTTGCAAGTTGCTGGATGGTTTTGCCTGCATTATGTGAAACATGCATAACTGTTATTATCAGACCGGCCAAGACATTTTTATTTTTATAGGGGAAAATTATCAAGGACCAAGACAATTTCAATGCATAGAAACTTGGACTTGCCTCACTTCTCTTGGTTTACAAAGAGACCCTTGAGAATATTGCCAGGGAAAAATAAATGCATTCACATCCGCATTATATGTACATATTATATGCATACCTTAATATAGTCAAAAGTATTCTCAAAAAAAGAAAAAGTAAATAACGTTGGTACGCCGTTCTCTAATGAAATAGTTATTCTTTATAAAAACAATTGGGTTATTTGGTTGCATTTTTATTACATAGATTAGTTATTACATTAGAATAACTATTTTTTTTTAGAGAGTTTCAACCTATCACATCCATTTCTAATGATAGCTCTTTATCATCAACCCAAGACACCAATTAGTTTTTGGTGTAAGCAGAGATTAAACCCCAGATCTCTTATTCAACCATCAGAAACTTTACCAATTGAGCTAACAGGAACTCACAGAATAACTATTCTTTAAATTAAAGAATAAGTATTCCTTTTTAAAATGAATGTAATAGCTATTCAGTGGTGCATATAATAAGTTTTAAAATTAATATATTTCCAAAAATATAAAGTTCCCTTATATATCATCTTTTATAAGCTTTTTATATATAACAACAAAACTTATGGATAGTGATATTCCATTACAATGTCTTCTATTCTCTTTTTTTGAGAAACCAGACTAGCAGTGCCTGGCAATTTATTCATAATTAAAGAAAAGAAACTTCAGTGAACATCAAAACCAGCTAGGGAGGCTATGTCCTCAGGTAATTCTTCTAACCAAACCTGGGTGCCTCTACAAGATTTTGCTTTTTTGGCTAATGCATTAGCCATAACATTACAAACTCGTGAAACATGAGTGAACACAGAAAACTGAAAGTCCAAAGCTAGCACGTGAATATCCTCGATGACATGCCCGTATGGTAAGACGTCAGAAGACCCCTCATGTATTGCTTGAATGACTGTGGACGAATCACCTTCAAAAATGACCTGTGAAAGGCCTATCTCTCTGGCAAACTGCATTGCTCTACGACATGCCAGTGCTTCCAAATTCAACCACTGTCTAAGCTAGGGGGACTGACGTGGTTAATGCACCAATAGCCTCCCCACGCCAGTCCCTAATCACGACGCATAAGACAGCCAAGTTTTCTAACTTAAACACCGCCGCGTCGAAGTTGGCCTTGAAGATGTAAGCATCAGGTGGGCGCCACTGCTGGAATTACAGGATCGGAGGTGGCTTAAGATTAACTTTGGTGGGTTCTTGAGCATTTAGGAACTCCTGGAGTAGACTTCCTGCCATTTGGGCGATCTTGTGCAAGGGCTGGGTGGGCCGCCCCACTCTGGAAGCATTGTGACGATTCCATGGAAGCCGTGCAACGGTGATGAAAATCTCCTTCCTGTAATCTTTGTCGGTCTGCATAAATTGCTTCAACAAATCCTTGAAGCTAGAGACCTATACATCGGCAGCTTGCTGGGTCCAGTTTAGAGAGCTCCACACCTCGGCAAGCTTCGAACATGACCAAAGAGCGTGGAGTTCATCTTCAGGCTGAGTCTCACACACTTCGCATGTATTCAAGATAGAGATATGCCTGTGTTGCAGATTGACCATGGTTGGGAAGGAACTATTACATGCCCACCAAGTGAAGTGTTTTATTTTATTGAGAACTCTTAGCTGCCAAAGGTCTTTCCAAAACTTATTTTGTTGCGCCAATGAAGAGGTACCCGCAAGGTTAGTTGAGGCATGGGAAACTAAAAGTTTATAAGCACTCTTGGTTGTGAAAGTACCAAAGGGAGTAAGGCCCCATATAATTCGATCCTATGGAAGTTTGGCGCTCAATGGGATGCCACAAATAGTGGCTGCTTCATGAGGCAAGAACAGGCGCTAGATTTCAAATGTATTCCACTCACCTGTCTCGGCCTTGATGAGTGTATTCACTTTTGCACTCGATTCAATAGTGGGCATAGGTGATACAACAAATCTGTGAGCTTTGACCGGCAACCATTTGTCTTCTTTGATTCTGACTGAGCTCTCATTCCCTATCCTACATTCCATCCCTTTTCGAATTACATCCCGAGCACTTAAAATGCTCATCCATGCATAGGAACCAGTGGTGGACTCCTTGGCTTCAAGTATCAAACAATCGGGAAAAAATCTAGCTTTAAAGACTCTATGGCACAGGGAGTCCAGGTTATTTATTATACGCCAAACTTGCTTCACCAACAAAGAATCATTGAATTTCTCAATGTCCTTAAAACCCATTCCTCCTTTCCCCTTATCCTCACAAAGCTTTTCCCATTTCACCCAATGCACCTTTTTACTGTTACCATCATACCCCCACCAAAACTTCCTAATGAGTGTTTCCAATTCCTTAATCAACCCCCTAGGGAGTTTGAAACAACTCATCGCATATGTAAGGATGGCCTAAATGACAGATTTAATCAAAATTTCCCTACCAGCTTGAGCAAGGAGCTTCTTCTTCCACCCTTGTAACTTTCTCCACACCCTTTCTTTAATGTAGGCAAAGCTTTGTTTCTTCACTCTGCCTACCAATGTAAGCAGTCCCAAATATTTCTCATATTGGCGAATAGCAGGCACACCTAGGATATTTTGAATTCGAGTTTGCATATCTGGCTGAGTGTTGGTGCTAAAGAAAATGTTGGTCTTGTCCGTGTTTATTTTTTGCCCTGAACCTCTTTCATATACCGAGAGTAAATCAAGAATATTTTGGCACTCCTCCTCCTTTGCAGAACAAAACAGGACATTGTCATCAGCAAAAAATAAGTGGGAAACTCGAGGGCTATTCCTGCATATAAAAACACCTCTGATATCCCCATTTGCTTCTGCCTTTTTTAATAGCCTCTGTAATCCCATGGCACATAGTAAAAATAAGTAAGGCAATAAAGGACCACCCTGTCTGAGTCCTCTAGTTGGCTTAATGTTTCCCATCGGTTGGCCATTGAGCAAGACAGCATAAGAAACTGAAGTCAAACAAGACATAATGAGAGTCACCAATTTATCAGTAAAACCCAATTTCTTCATTATTTTCTCCATAAAGACCCATTCTACTCGGTTGTATGCCTTACTCATATCAAGTTAGTGCCATAAAGCCCAATTTACCTTGGGTTTTTCACTTAAGATAGTGCAGAGTTTCAAATGCAACCAATACATTGTCTGAAATTAATCTACCAGATAGGAATGCACTTTGGGATTCAAAGACCAGATTTGACAAGATTTTTTTCAACTGATTAACCACCACCTTTGAAATCAACTTGTAAACCACATTGCAGAGACTGATAGGTCGAAAATCAGAGACTTTTTTTGGGTTCTTTATTTTTGGGATGAGAGATATGAAAGTGGGATTTAGGGACTCATGAACCACACCAGAATTTAAAGCATTTAAAACCATAGTAGTTACATCCTTACCAACTATGTGCCAATAAGTCTTATAAAAAATAAGAGACATACGATCAGGCCTCGGGGCTGTAAGAGGTGCCATTTGTTTAAGAGCTTGGTCCACTTCCTCTGCCTGAAAGTCACGATCGAGGGCTGCACACATCTCAGCTATCACCGCCGGTTCTATCCCATCTAGGATTGTATCAAAACCATCTGGTTGAGAAGTAGTAAACATGTCCTGGAAATATCTCTCAACAATCTTACCCATCTCAACCTCATCTTCCATCCACAAACCAACCTTGTTTGCTAATCCTGTAATATAATTCCTCTTATTCCTTTGGCTAGCTCGGCAATGAAAATACCGAGTATTTAGATCACCCTCCTTCAGCCATGCTATTCTTGCCCGTTGCTTCCACATGCATTCCTCCCTCCTTTTCAACTTATCAATGTCACTTCTCAATTGGTACAAATGGTTTGGGTTTGTAGTGTACCCACCCAATTCCTCCACAAATTGCAACTCCTTCAGTTTTTTTGTTAGGTTGTTTTGGACATGACCAAAGGTGGACCAATTCCACTCCTTAAATTTTTCTTGACACATAAGGATTTTCTAGTTGAAACCTGTGACCAAGGCAGCCTCATTGCTAACACCCCAAGAATCCTGAACCACACTTTCACATGACTCCTCTTTTATCCACATCGCTTCGAATCTAAATGGACGACCTTTGTGGTAGAAATGTTTGAATTCTGAGTCCGTGCATAACAATAAAGGTTTATGATCAGAGTGAAACTGTGAAAGGTGATGTTACTTAGAAATCAGTGGATTGAAAGTCTCCGGACTTTGGCGACCTTGAAGGTTAAATCCTGAAAAAAGTAAACACAATCAGGGAGAAAGACCGGTGGAGGCCGGTCTATGGTCCTCCGATGGTCAAGTCAGTCACTTGGAAGAAAGATCTTTTTAAGGCTTCTATTTTAGAGAAAAGTCTGAATCAATTACCTCTTCGTAGGAAAGTGCTTATATAGTTCGCATGGAGCGGTTATTCATTCTGAAAACCGTTCCTATTGTTGAGGGAACTATCAGAGCATAAAATAACTTCCATAACTTCCATGGAAGTTATTTTATCTAGAGCGATGCTTCAAAGGAGGTATTGGTTCATGAGTAGAAACCCATTTCCCTGTAATCCCAAATTTAGCCGTCTCTATTATTTGCCTCGTCTGTCACTGGGGACGGACGAGGCTATGCTCGTCCTTCATTAACGATGGACGAGCCTTTGTCGGGATGCTTTCAAGTAGTTCATTCCTCAGGGACGAATCACATGGATGATGCTTTGGAGGTACTTAATATCATCATCAGTTGCCCCCTTGTCCATGGGTCGTCCAGAGAGAAAAAAAATGTCAGAGGTGTATTAATGGTAAGTCGGAGAGTGCCACGTGTCGTGATCTCATTGGTTAAAAATCACGTCGTTTGGTTTAATCGAGGGACGTGCCACGTGGCATCTGGTGATTGGTCACGTCATTCTAGATGCCAGAGGTTATTCCCTATAAATAGTGGAATGCCCCCATTACCCCTCTTACTTCTGAAATTTCCTTCTTGATCCTTCCTCGTCCTAGATTCTCGTCTAGAAGCTTCCTTCGTCTTAGATCCAGGTAATTCTCTCTTCCTCGTCCTTAGTTTTTCATTTGAGATGGCTGTTGTACTTTCCTCGTCTAGTGATAGTTTAGATAAGGCCATAGACGAGTACAACGACGAGAGTAGTTACTACACTTCAAGTAGTTCTGGTGATAGTAGCGAAGGGAACACCACGGACGAGTATGTCTCTGGAGTTCCTGGAGTTCCTTTAGAGGTAGTACAGGAAGAGCTTAGAAAGGCCTCAGGGTCTCAAGCTGGCACCTCGTCCACTGCCCCTCCATCTGGTCCTTTGGACGAAGAGGAGGTTACTGTTTACAGTTGTGCAGTGGATATCCCTTCTAGGACAGATGAGGTAAGACTCCAAAATCTTAGGGAATGGTATCAAATTCCAAATGAGTTTAACCCTAGGATACCCGTCCGAGGAGAGTGGTGTTGCAACCCTCGTTTTGGGATAGGCGTCTATGAGGCATATCTTTTGGGGGGTTTGAGATTTCCTTTAAACACCTTTACTAGGGAGTTGCTTTTTAGATTAGGTTTAGGAGTATGCCAATTTAACCCAAATGCGTGGAGACTAATCATCTCAATGCAAATTTTGTGGGGTGAAGTGTTTGGAAGGGACCGTCCTATTACCGTGGACGAGTTCCTCTATTGCTACAAACCTTCAGAGATACACCAGTCCCCTGGTTTTCACCAATTTACAGCCAGGGGTAAAGATTGTAGATTAATCAAGTCTTTGGCCTCGTCTGACAGAAAATGGAAGACGGAATTTTTCTTCGTCTCCGGCTTCTGGGCTGGGAGCCGTATAGACGTTGGCCGGGACACTTTTGGTCGTTACACTGGGGACCTAGGAAACCTTCGTCCTGAGGGTAAGTTGTTCCCCTTTTTCCTTTAATAACCCCTTTTTCTTTTAACATTTATGATCAATTTATAGTGATGTTTTTTACTTGGTTTGTTTCAGCTATCAAACGTCCGTCCTTAAGCAAATTCTCCCGTGACCGCGTCCACAGGGCTCGTCTATACGCGGATAGAGACTTCCACTCCTTGGTTTCACTTAGGCGACTTGCCAAGTGGGGATTGGGCCCTAACCCTTCAGACGAAGCAATCGCGCACGAGGTCACAGTGAGAAAAAGTATGTTTTAAGTTTCAAACGTCCTTGCATATTGTTTATTTTGTTTTTCAATCTAAAAGTTTCTCTTTTCTTTTTTTTTTTTTTAAAAAAAAAAGGAATGGCAACGATGAAAGGAAACAAAGGGAAGGACGTGGCTGTTGAGGGGGAGCATCCTGAGGTTGAACCTCAGGCTCGTCCTGTGATTGGGGAGAAAAGGAAGACTTTACCTAAAAACTTGGATCTAGCAAATCTCCCCAGTCGCAGAGGCAAAAAAGCTAAGAGCACCTCGTCTCAGGTAGTCAAGCCTACCCTTTCCTCGTCCCAGCAGCCTGTGCCAATAGTGGACGTCGACTTGTCCATTCCAGCTGAGAGTACTCCGTCTAAGTCCACTCCGTCCAAGATTGTGTCAACCCCTCAGACTTCTCGAGCGGTCCCCTCCAACATTATTGAGAATGAGGACTTAGCGTGGGAACGTTTCAAGACGGCTGTAACGGACGAGGACATAAACGTCTGTTATGACATGTCCCTTAAAGATTTTGAACACTCTGGTGTTCACGACCTTTTTAAGGTAAAAACTATTTCTCGTCTTGAGTAAGGATTTTATTTTCCCTTTTTTTTTTTTTTTTTTTTTTTTTTTTGCCTTTTCTTTTTTCTAACTTTTGTTTGCTTTCTTTTTTTTGTAGGGCATGTCAAAGTTCATAGCAGCGTCCAGGCAGGCCACAGGATTGGACAGGACGAGGATTTTGCTGGAGACGAGGGTACAGGAGTTGAAGAATGAAGCTAAACAATGGGCGGAGGTGGCTTCTAATTCTACAGAAGAGCTGAAAGCAATGAAGTCTTTAGTTGAGGAGCTGAAAACCAGTGCTGCGGAGAAGGACGCTCGTCTTGAGGTCCTGAAGAAGAAGGACGAAGAGAACAAAATTATTCTCTCCAAAGCAAGGGAAGATGCAGTGGCTGAATTCAAGGTGTCCAAACAATATACTGATGTTTTGGACACCAATTATGCAGCTGGGTTTGAAGACTTCAGGATGGAGGCTGTGGAGAAATTTCCAAGTGTGGACTTCAGCTCCATAGTCCTGAATCTTAATGCTGCTGCCACTAGCTCTCTCCTTCATACTGGCTCCGAGGATGCTAACGTAGAGGACGATGCTACTACCTTTCCCCCTCAGGACGCCTCCCAAGCCAATGCTCCTTCGTCTTAGGAAATGCTTCACTGATAAAAGTTTTTGATGTAATTTTATTTTTATTTTTTATTTTTATTTTCTATTTGTTTTTTTTTTTTTTGCCTTTGATGTAATTCCAATACATTTATCTCGTCCAAAGTTCAAGGACGAGGTATTGAACAACCATTTTAATATATCAAGGGGTTTTTGGATGTAGGATATCCACCCTTGATTTAATGTCATTTTCACTTTGCATGTGTATGGACGAGTATGTTTAATTTTTATGAATGGTTTTCTTTTACTCGTCTATATTTCATATACATAGAACCATTTTTTATGGAAGTTTTACTTGTATTTCGTTCACGAGGGATAGTCAGTAAAAACCTCTCTTGAAATGGTTAAGTGTAAGCATCACTCGTCCATAGACTTGTCTGTGCTTTTTCCTCGTCTCTAGACTTGTCCTTGCATTTCACTCGTCCAATGGACAGTCTTTTGGCGGACGGCTCAAGTTCAAAACATATATTTTTCCTCGTCCATAGAATGGTTGAGTATTATGTTTTACTTGGCCCATATTGTGGACGAGTATGCCTTGGACTAATTTTCCTTGAGCGTGGAATTTACCTCGTCCTTTCCTTTGGACGGACGAGGATGTTTAGTATTTTGGTTTTAGGCATGAGATTTTTCTCGTCTTTTCCTTGGACGGACAAGCATGCCTTTGTTTTTACTTTCTAGGAAAGCTTGAGATTACATCTCCAGATCCAGAGAATTTTCTCGTCTTGAGCGTTTCAACCTTTTCAGAGTAAATTTGAAAAAAAAACGTAGCATGGGAAAACATGAATTATACAACATTATGTACATTCCACAAATATTATTCATAAGTATTGTTCATAGACGAGGCATACATCTGATGCCTTTATTTAAACAACACAAATTATAATGTCGTCCACAATTTTAACATAATAATAATAATAAAGCCACACATAATAAAGCCACACAAACAATAATAGTAATGAAGCCACACATAATAATAAAACCATTAACCCCTGATCTCGTCCAGAGTAATGTTTCTCTAGACTAGTACTTCACTGATAGTATTTCCTCAAATGCTCCACATTCCAAGGATGCTCTAGCTTCCTCCCGTCAAGAGCTTCTAAGTAATAGGATCCTTGCCTTTTGCAGTTGACAACTCTGTAGGGGCCTTCCCAATTTGGTCCCAGCTTCCCATGGGCTGGGTTCTTTGTTGCTAAGGAAACCCTTTTTAGGACGAGGTCTCCTATGTTGAATCGTCTTGGCTTGACCATTGCATCATACCGCCTTGCCATAAGGTTTTTATACCTTGCCATCCTTTGCTCAGCCTCCATCCTTACCTCGTCTATTAAATCGAGGTTCAGACGGAGTTGTTCCTGGTTAGCTTCATCCTGGTAGGTTGTTACCCTATGATTAGCCATGTGTACTTCCGCGGGTATAACTGCTTCAGCTCCATATGCTAGCTTGAAAGGAGTCTCTCCTGTAGGAGTCCTCACTGTTGTTCTGTAAGCCCATAAAACGCCTGGTAACTCATCTGGCCACACACCTTTTGCCCCCTCAAGCCGAGTCTTGATGATTTTCAACAAGGATCGGTTTGCTACTTCCGCTTGTCCATTAGCTTGAGGGTGGGCTGGTGAAGAGTAGTGATTTCGAATCCCGAAATGCACGCAGAAATCTTTGAAAACTGCGTTGTCAAATTGTCGTCCGTTGTCTGACACTAGCACCCTGGGTATTCCGAATCTGCAAACAATGTTTTTCCAGACGAAGTTCTTGACATTTTGTTGTGTGATATTGGCCAAAGGCTCTGCTTCTACCCATTTGGTGAAATAATCGATACCCACCACGAGGAATTTCATTTGCCTTACCCCCAGCGGAAAAGGACCCAGAATGTCTAGTCCCCATTATGCAAAAGGCCATGGGGCTGTCATTGGAGTCAAATATTCTGATGGTTGTCTGAGGATATTGCTAAATCTTTGGCATTGATTACAGACTTTGACGTACGCCTTGGCATCAGCTTGCATGTTTGGCCAATAGTATCCTGCACGGACGGCTTTGTGGACGAGTGACCTGGCTCCTGAGTGATTGCCACATGCTCCTTCGTGAATCTCTCTTAGAATGTAGTTCGCTTCGTCCGGGGCCAAACATCTGAGATAAGGCTGGGAAAAACCTCTTTTGTAGAGAGTTTCATCCATGAGAATGTATTTGGCTGCTCTGACCTTCAACTTCTTCGCCTCTTCTTTTACCTCTGGAAGTCGTCCATCCCTCAGGTATGATATTATTGGAGCCATCCAATTTTCCCTGCTTTCTACTTGCTGTATCTCGGGGATATCTATGCTTGGTATGTATTGGATCTCGTCAAGCTCATGTACGGCTTCATTTGCGGAGGCTTCTTTGGCTAAGGTATCAGCTTCCATGTTCTCTTCCCTTGGGATTTGAACGAAGCTAATTTCCACAAATTTTTTCGCAAGTCTCATTACTCTGCCAAGGTACTTCTTCATTCGTTCTTCTTTGGCCTCATACATCCCATTCACTTGGCCCATAATTAGCTGAGAATCTCCCAGGACGAGTATTGATTTTGCTTCGACGGACTTGGCTAACTTTAGCCCTTTGATAAGAGCTTCATACTCAACCTCATTATTGGTTGCTTGATACTGCATGCGAACTTTGTATTTCAGTTTATCCCCCTCTGGGGATTGCAAAACTACACCTATGCCTCCACCATGCTGTGTAGACGATCCATCTACATGAACGATCCACTTTTGGTTGCCCTCCATCTTACTTACATCGTCTTGACTAGGAGTAAACTCTGCAATAAAGTCTGCCAGAGCTTGACCTTTTATGGCATGTCTAGGTTGGTACTTTATGTCGAACTCACTAAGCTCGACAGCCCATTGAACCAGTCGTCCTGCAGCCTCTAATTTGTTCATTGCCTTTCTGAGTGGATGATCTGTCATAACATTGATGACGTGGGCCTGGAAGTAATGCCTTAGTTTTCTGGAGGCTGTTACCAGTGCGAAAGCCAATTTCTCCATTAAGGGATACCGTCCTTCCGCTCCCCTCAGTGCTCTACTTGTGTAGTATACCGGCTTTTGAATCTTTCCTTCTTCTCTTATCAGTGCTGAGCTTACGGCGTGTGGGGTTACTGCCAGGTATAAAAACAGCTCCTCTCCTGCTACGGATGGACTCAGCAACGGAGCGGTAACAAGATATGCTTTCAAGTCTTGAAAGGCTTCCTGACACTCGTCCGTCCACTCAAATGCTTTCTTCAGAACTTTGAAAAACGGCAAACACTTGTCAGTAGCTTTTGAAACAAACCTGTTGAGGGCGGCAACTCGTCCGGTGAGAGATTGAACTTCTTTGACATTGCATGGAGGCTTCATGCCCAATATTGCTTGAATCTTATCCGGGTTCGCCTCAATTCCTCTATGGGAGACCATGAACCCAAGGAATTTTCCTGACGATACTCCAAAAGCACATTTGTTAGGGTTCAACTTCATGCGATACTGCCTCAACGTGTTGAACGTCTCCCTCAGGTCATCCAGATGTCCTTCCTCGATCTGACTCTTTACCAGCATGTCGTCGACATAGACCTCCACATTCCGCCCAATCTGCGGACGAAACATGTGGTTAACCAGTCGTTGGTATGTTGCTCCAGCATTTTTCAAGCCAAAGGGCATTACTTCATAACAAAATAGTCCCTGACTGGTGACGAAGGAAGTCTTCTCCTGGTCTGCTTCGTCCATCCTTATTTGGTTGTATCCCGAGAAAGCATCCATGAAACTTAGAAGTCTGTGACCTGCAGTGGAATCTACCAGTTGGTCAATTCGTGGCAGTGGATAACTGTCTTTGGGGCAAGCCTTATTTAAGTCTGTAAAATCCACACACATTCTCCACTTGCCGTTCGCTTTTTTCACCATTACCACATTGGCTAACCACTGGGGGTAATACACTTCTCGTATAAACTTTGCGGCCAACAATTTCTGTACCTCCTCCTTAATAGCAGCGTCTCTCTCTGGAGCGAACACCCTTTTCTTCTGTCGTACTGGCTTAAAGGAAGGGTCTACATTCAAACAGTGAGTAATGACAGTGGGATCTATGCCTGGCATGTCTTCACTACTCCAAGCAAACAGATCAATATTTATCTTCAAAAAATGAACGAGGTCCTTCTTAACTTCGTCTCTAAGGTCTGCCCCAACCCTGGTACACCTTTCGGGGTAATTGTCGTCTAGGGAAACATTTTCCAACATTTCAACAGGTTCTGCCACAATTCTCTTTTCTTCAATGTTCATGGATTGGATTTGCTCGTCCATGGCTAACATGGCCAGATAACATTCTCTTGCTGCTAACTGGTCTCCTTGTACTTGCCCCACCCCGTGCTCTGTTGGGAACTTCACTGACAAGTGGTAGGTTGATGTGACCGCCTTCCAACTGTTCAAAGTCGGTCTTCCAACTATGGCATTGTAGGAAGATGAGCAATCTACCACAAGGAAGTTTACATCTTTGGTGATTTGCTGCGGGTACGTCCCCACTGTCACTGGTAAAAGAATAGTGCCTACGGGTTGTACCTTCATTCCACCGAATCCCACTAGAGGAGAACTTGCAAGACGAAGTTGATCTCGTCCCAGCCTCATTTGCTGAAAGGCAGGATAATACAAAATGTCAGCCGAGCTCCCATTGTCTACTAGCACTCTTCTAGTTTTGTAGTCCGCAATAAGGAGGGTAATGACAATGGCATCGTCATGAGGGTGATGTATTCTTTCTGCATCCTCCTCTGTGAAAGTGACTACTTGTTCACCCGCAGTCCCTGCTCTTGGTGATCGTCCAGAAAGTTGGACGCTCTGCACTGCTTTTAAGTACGTCTTCTTGGACTTGGACGACTGTCCTGTTGAATCTCCCCCTATAATGACTCTTATCTCTCCAAGCGGTGGTCGTGACGGTTCCTCTACTTTACCCTTCAGTTTCTCGTCCTTCTGGTCCCGTCCAAGGAAATTTCTCAACTTTCCTTGCCTGATGAGATTTTCAATCTGTTGCTTCAAATCAAAGCACTCGTCGGTGTCATGGCCATGGTCTCTATGAAAGCGACAATACTTGTTCCTGTTTCGCTTGTTAGGATCCCCTTTCAATTTCTCTGGCCACTTCAGGGAAGGCTCGTCCTTGATTTGCATAAGGACTTGTTCAAGCGGTACATTCAATGGAGTGTATTGCTGGTTGCGTGCTGAGGAACCTGCCTTTTTGTCCCGGTCTTTTCTGTCGTCCGTACGCCCCTTCTTTGGACGAGGGGCTTGTTCGGGGTGACGGCTTATCTCCATTTTCTCTGTCCTCTTTCTTTTCTTAGCTATAATAGCATCCTCCGCATTCATGAAGTTTTGAGCTGAATGGACGAGCTCGGCCATGGTCTGGGGCTCTTGCTCATAGAGCTTGTGGATGAACAAATCTGAATGAACTCCGTTGTGAAAAGCTGCCAACAGTAATTTGTCATCCATTTCGTCCACTGTCAGGGCTTCCCTATTGAATCGAGTAATAAACGACCGCAAACTCTCGTTTTCCCCCTGTTCTATCGTCAACAGACTAGAAGTAGAACGTTTGTGGCGTTGACCCCCTATGAAGTTATTAACAAACAACTTACTTAATTCTTCAAAAGAACTTACTGAATTTGGGGGTAACTTGCTAAACCACACTCTGGCCGGACCCTTGAGGGTGGTGGGAAAAGCTCTACACATTATTTCGTCTAGAACTCCTTGGAGATGCATAGTAGTCTTAAAGGTGGCAATGTGGTCAAAAGGATCTCGATTCCCATCGTATGAATCCAAAGAGGGCATTTTAAACTTCGGTGGCAAGGGGTGGCCATTGATGGAAGCCGTAAAGGGAGAGTCAGTTCTGTGAACTAAATCTTCTACTGGATTTGCCCTCCTCATATTCTCCTTCAATTCGTCCATGGCTTTCTTCATCTGATCCAACTCTTGTTCCAAATGGGGTACCCTTCGCGGGGTGGTTCCCTTTGATTGACTTCCATGTTGAAAATTCTCTCTGCCCTCCAGGCTCCGAGTTTGCTCTTCTTCATGCTCTGCACGTGTCTGCCTTAGACTGATCTCTCTCCGTAGTTCTTGATTCTGGCGAGTTAACTCCGCCATCGCTGCCGCCATGGAATGCATATGTTGGACAGAAGATGCCTGCATAACCGGTGCAGATTGACGATCGCGATGAGGGTTACTTGATGCGTCTCTACTATGTTGGGGGCCTGGGCTAGTTGCCCTCGACCTTGTCCGAACCATTTCAACCCTTTATGGGAGAAAGAAAACGCAGAACTCAACAAGTTCAAGAGCGACAAATATTCTTTCCCACAGACGGCGCCAACTGATGTTACTTAGAAATCAGTGGATTGAAAGTCTCCGGACTTTGGCGACCTTGAAGGTTAAATCCTGAAAAAAGTAAACACAATCAGGGAGAAAGACCGGTGGAGGCCGGTCTATGGTCCTCCGATGGTCAAGTCAGTCACTTGGAAGAAAGATCTTTTTAAGGCTTCTATTTTAGAGAAAAGTCTGAATCAATTACCTCTTCGTAGGAAAGTGCTTATATAGTTCGCATGGAGCGGTTATTCATTCTGAAAACCGTTCCTATTGTTGAGGGAACTATCAGAGCATAAAATAACTTCCATAACTTCCATGGAAGTTATTTTATCTAGAGCGATGCTTCAAAGGAGGTATTGGTTCATGAGTAGAAACCCATTTCCCTGTAATCCCAAATTTAGCCGTCTCTATTATTTGCCTCGTCTGTCACTGGGGACGGACGAGGCTATGCTCGTCCTTCATTAACGATGGACGAGCCTTTGTCGGGATGCTTTCAAGTAGTTCATTCCTCAGGGACGAATCACATGGACGATGCTTTGGAGGTACTTAATATCATCATCAAAAGGCATCAAGGTGATGGACACAAGTAGATGGAAAACGCAGCATCCAGTTCACAATGGCTACACCCTTATCCAACCGAATCCACACATTATGAGCTCCCGGCCTCCTATTGCACCAAGTGAAGGGAAACCCACTAAACCCCAAATCCTTTAACCGACAAAAATCTAAAGCATCTCTAAAGGATTGCATTTGCCTTTCTGGTTTGTCTAGCCAACCCTGCTTTTCTTTAGCCAACAAAATCTCATTGAAATCACCTAAACAAAGATTACTATTCTTAATGATCTACATTTAATGTACCAGACGTACCCTTAGTATTAATGTTTGTACAATTTTATAGTATAGCCTAAATTACAACTTACCCACTTGTGATTTCGCTCAAAATTTAAGTTACCTACCGGTGGTTTGAAAATTGACACTTTACTCATCTGAAGTTAACTTAGTTAGAGTTTTGTAACCCACTTATGTTAAAAATATGGCTAAATATGTAATTTTGCTCTACTTTTACATCACCCTCCTCTAAAAACACAAAAAACATAAAAATACAAGATCAAATAAGATAAATAAAAGAATCTAGTGGAACATTTGCATTATGGGATTTCAAACCACAGGTAGGCAACTTAAATTTCGGTCAAACCCTATAGTGTGTGTGTGTGTGTGTGTGTGTGTGTATTTAGAGAGAGAGAGAGAGAGAGAGAGAGAGAGAGAGAGAGTATTTTGAAGAAAGCACGTGCAAAATAAAAAGCCATGAGGTGTTGGAAAGGGGAACCTAGTGAACAAACATTCAATTATTTTATTGCCTAAGCTAAAGAATTATCAATTTTTAGAGAAGCACAGTTTTTTTTTTTTTTTTTTTTGGGTGAGAAACACACATAGGGTCTGTTTGGATTGAGCTAAAAACTGAAAACTGAAAACACTGTAGCAAAATAATTTTTAAATGTGTGAATAGTACCGTGAGACCCATTTTTAATGAAAAAGTTGATAAAAAATAAAATTTATGGGTCCCATTTACTGTTCATGGGACCCACAGAACTGATAAAAGAGAGTTTAAAAGTCAAAAAACAACGGCTACTATTTATGAACAGTAGCCGTTGTCTCCCGAAAAGCTTGTGCAGCAGCAAAAAAAAAAAAAAAAAAAAAAAAAGCGTAATGCGTTTACTGCGTGCAACTGTAGCGTGGGTCCCATGCCCAAAACGCAAACGCAGAAACGCAAGAATCAGCTCAATCCAAACGCTCACATAAACACAAACTCTACTCAAAAGTCAAGAAACACAGTAATTAAACTCCATTTTAGCTAATAGATTTATAATCCAATGTGATCATTTTTAGGGGTTTATTAAGCATATTTTGGTTGAAATAGTATTTTACCTGATTCATTATGAATAGTCTAAGAACATGTAGTTTATAAAAAATGCAAAATTGGATGTGAATCTCTACCTATGCATCTTGCTCTTTAATTTCTCAAAAGTAAAGTCCTCTTAGCCAAGATAATTTCAACCTTAACCCTAAGTCATTTTCTTTTTCCCTATATAATTGCAAGAAGGAGAGAACGAGAATGATAATATTTATATGTGAACTTCCAAACTTACCTCAAAATGAATATTTTTAATTATTAACTTGAGCATTTATAAATTAAAATCCCGTTAACAAGAACTTTATAATTCAATCCAATTATTTAGTTTCTTTTATAAAGAAAACCAGTGTATAAATCCCCCTCTCTCACTTGTTGTAACAAGACATTGAAATGTTAGTAGAATACTGTCTTGGGGTTTGAGTTTTTGTTTTTTAAATTGTTTTTTAATGAGTTTGTTAGTAGAATATTGAAATAACAAGAATGGACTTTTATATATTTTTTTAAAAATGTTAGGATTTAATGTGATAGAGTTTCCTAAGTAGGAGGACTTTGATTCTTCTTAATAAATATTATAATTAATTAAAAAAAAAATCGAAGATCCTTATTCATTCATATCAAAGTATCTTCAAATAGGGTACCCCATAAACTAGGTGACGTGTCTTCCGAAAGGAATATTGAATAATTTCATCGACATATATATATATATATTTTGGTGTGTTATCGACATGCATGTTAGTTTTGAAAATGATACATAGAGTCTATTTGGATATCGCTTATTGTTGAAAATTAAAAATTTATTGCTAAAAACACTGTACCAAAATAATTTTTAAATATGTAAATAATAGTACCGTAGGACCCAGTTTTAAAGCAAAATTTGCGTTTTTTTTTTGTACTTGCGGGTCCCGTGAACGGTGCATGGGACCTAGGAATAAAATTCTAGACACAGATATGGGTTATTTTCTAGGGGTGTGCTCGGTTCAGTTTCGATCGGTTTGTATAAGTATGGCCAACCAAAACCGAATATTTCGGTTGGTGAAATTCTCAACCGAAACCGACCGAAATGGCTGGAAAACCATCGGTTTCGGTGTATATCGGTTTCAGTCGGTTTCGGTCGGTTTTCGATTTTCCAAAGAGAGGGTTATTGAGATTTTCAAAACCCTAAATTTAATCACATATAAAAAAAAAAAAAATAAAAAAAAAAGTGATAGAGCAACAGAGAGAGAGAGCAGAGAAAGAAAAATTTCCAACAATATTTGTTCAACAATTTACAGTATTTCATACAGATTCCAACAAAAAATTGAAAATATTTTGAATTAGCAAAAGGTCCAGACAGAACTTTACCTTTGTTGAGGACATGTGACTTAGAGAGAAGAGAAAGGCATGGCCATGGTCCAAGCCTCCATCTCTTAAGCCCTCACCCTCTATCTCCGATCTCAATCCGCAGCGAGCTCGAGGCCTAGAGGCGACGGCGCACCACGAGGCTCTAGAGCGACTGAAAGCCCTTCGTTAGGGCGGATCCCGCTGATTAGAGTCCAATGCCGGCGTAGGGTTCCAGATCAAGCTGGAGAAACGGATTTACGACACCGTCAAAGAGGATGAGTACAATGCACTCGTGGCCAAGCGGTGAGAGGAGGCTAGGGCTTTTATTGTCGACGACGACGGCCTCGGCTATGGCGACAAGGGCGAGGAAGAGGACTGGTCAAAGTCCAGCCTCCTATTATCGTCCGGTAAGTCAGACGGCGAACCGGAGAAGCCGAAATGGAAGAAGGTAGAAAAGAGGGAGGCACAGCCGAAGAAACCCTCCGCTTCTTCTGCTTCTTTATCGGCCGCCGCAGCTATGATGGGGAAACAAAGGCTCTCGTCGATGTTCACATCGTTAGTGTTCAAAAAGGGCAAGGACGAGAAGGCGAAAGGGTTTTCGGGTTGTGATAGTATTGTTGATGATGTGATTGCAGAGTTTGCATCAGATGAGAATGATAGAGAGAGACAGAGAAAAAATTGAAAGAAAAAAAATGGGGGAAGGGGCGGCTGAAGAAAGAAAAGTGAAGAATAAACAGGGGTATTTAGGTATTTATGCTACTACTAGGGTTTTAAAAAATTAAGTAGAAAAAAAATACCAACGTCCAGCGTGAAGGCTCGAACCCGGGATCAGGTAGCTAAACCAAAAGGAGCATACCATTAAGCCACTGAGCAGTTATGTTTTAATGATACATATATATATATATATATTCGGTTGGTTCGGTTCGGTTTCGGATGAAAAAATCCAACACCGAAACCGAAATCGAAAATTTCGGTTTTTAAAAAATGAAACCGAAACCAAACCAAACCGAAACCGAATCGAAAATTTGACGACAGTTCGGTCGGTTTCGGCCGGTTTGTTTGGTTCGTCGGTTTTTTGCACACCCCTATTATTTTCTGTGCAATCCAAACTCAGCTATAGTAACAACTAACATGCATGTCAGACTGTTAGTGTGACAATATGTCCCTTGCAAGTGTGTGTGTGTATATATATATATATATATATATATATATATATATATATATATATATATATATATATATATATGCAATAGCAATGAATGGTTGAGATTGAAAGTTGTTTTTTCTAACTTTCAATCTCAACCATTAAATACAAAAAGTTGAAAAATAGTTAAAAGAAGTTAAAATGTTAAAGTTAAAAATTAATAATAGTAAAAATTTATGTGAGAAGAAATAGAGTAATTGCACCTGGTGCAATACTCTAAGGGCACGTTTGGTAGACTGTAATAGACACTGTAATGTAATAGATATTCCTATGGTATAACTATTTAGTTATTTGATTATATTTTTATTACAATGAATAGTTATTCTTCAAAATAAGGAATAATTATTCCTTATCAAAAGTACTGAATATCTATTCCTTCACCTTATGTAATAACTTTTTAAAATTTTTTTTCCTAAAAAGCTATTAGTTGCCACATCTTCAAAAGGAAAGAAAATAAATTTTCCTTCTTGTTAATTAATAGCTCTATTTTGAACACCCTAAAATAAGTGTATTTTAGGAAATTTGACTTAAAAATGATTTAATTACACCTTCTTTTTATACTCTACTAAATTGTAGATGCATATTCAAAATTCTATTCCTAAATGGTCACCAAACTAATGAATAGTAATACTTATTACATTCCAACTTAATATATTTCTTGTAATACTTATTTCTATTCTCTTGTAATAATCATTACAGTATACCAAACGTGCCCTAACCCTGTATTTAGGTGGGATTATTGTAAGGGTAGTGCGTGAGAGAGTGTGAAGAAATGTTCCTTAATGTACAAAGAAGCAGGGACTCGCGACTGGAACTCGCAAGTGGCTCGCGGGTACAAGCCGCCAGATGAGAGTCACATGCCAAGCATGCCAGAAACTGAAGCATTATGCCAGCTGGTGCACTACAAGACAAAAGTCCCAGGCTGGCCAAGCAGTTAACTCGCGATTGGAACTCGCAACTCAGACCAGTCGCGAAGCCAAGCCGCCAAGCCATCCTGTTTGGGAAAAACTGTTTCTTCGTATTCCAAACACTCACCACTATATATAGACTCTTATATCCACCAAATGTAGAGAGATTCTAGAGAGAATTTTGTGAAAGAAACCCTAGAGAAAAACAAGATTGATTTATCCACAATCTTTACCTTAGAGACTCTTCAAATTCTTCTACTCTCTTCCTCTCTATTGACACATCTTTAAGAGGTTCTTGATCAAATCCTTTTCTCACCATACCCATATCCGTGAGAATGTTCATTTAGTGCTTTTGGGAAGCAGTTAGGAAGGAACCAATGTTTATTGGTTGATGCTATGGTTTATAGCGGAATTCGGTAAGCTAAAGAAGAAATAGGTTCGGCGCAACCTCGTTAGAGCAAGAGGCTTAGAGGGCCTAGGTATACTAGGTAGATTAGGCTTGAAGGGTTTTCTGCTGTTCATGTATCCCAACTACATTCTTTAGTGGATTATTCACTACTTGGAGGGCGGCGAAGAGGTTTTACGCCGAGGGCTTCGGTTTCCTCTTCGATAACACATCGTGTGTTGTCCGTGTGCTTGCATCTTCCTTTCCTTTATCTTTGCCATTTATTTATTGTTGTGGATGTGTTTATATTTGGCTTAGATTATTTATCAATTTTGTGTTTGGCTTATGTTCATGTTCTGCACATTAATTGTTTGATAATAAGCTTGAATTGATAATTTGTAATTTAGGGTCTAAACGTTCAAGGGTGTTTCATACCCATTTTGAACACTCAAGTTCTATTTATGGTTTCGTATGGTCATATGCTCTATTTATTTTTTGTGCATTTTTTAATAAACTTTCTCTTTTCTCTAGTAAAATATCTTTACTTTTTTTCTCTCACAGCCACTCATCCTCTCACCCTGAAACTCTCTCTCTCTCTCTCTCTCTCTCTCAAATTCATTCTCTCACCCTTTGAATACTGACCAAATTCCTCTAATAAAGAATAAATAATTAATTAAAAAGAATAAATAAATAATATTTAAATAAAGTAATAAAAAGAATAAAACATATGATATAGAATGTATTATAAAGTGTTGTGTCAAAATAAAAAAAAAGTTACTTTTTAATGTGTTAAAATTGTATTCATACTTGATGCTAAAGCTCTAACACTTAACAAACTACTCGGAGTCTCTGACCAAAGTTAGTGAATTTTTTGTTTTTGTTTTGTGTGTGTGTGTGTGTGTGTGTGTTTTGGGGGGGGGGGGGGGGGGGGGGGGAGAAAGAACAAAGTTTAGTCAAGTTGATACGCATTTTTCAGTTTTTTCTTTTCAATTTCTGAGTTTTAAACATGTAAATTTTTTTATAAAATTTGGTACACAATATCACCTAAAATGCTACTTGCCAGTGCTAGCAAACCCAGTTTGATTGTCATTCACCTCACATTTTACCGGTTCCTATCTAACTGATCAGTAGCAACGGTATAATAGCACCAGTATTGCTACATGTTTTCAACGTACTCAATAGTCAATATCATGTAGCACTATTTTCTTTTAAAAAAATAAATAAATAACCTTTTTGCAATGTTTCTTTAATTCTTTCGCATGTAGTTTTCACTTTTCACTTCCGGAAAAAACTGACATAAATACTTGAGTTATTATATCTGAGAACGTGATTTAAAAATCACATTTTAAGTTTATGAAAACACTGTAAAATAAACACTTCTTTTTAACTTTTAATTACCTATAAACCTATAACTCAATCCTTTCAGATTAAAACATGTAAGTAAAGTTTTTCCTTTCAATCTCTTTAAGATTTAAAAATGTAAGTAAAGTTTTATCCCCTCATGGATATCTGGGTGGTAAGTTCATTAGTTTGAGATTTGATGTAAACTATTTCAGTTTAAAGTCAATTTACCATACTATTAATCAATAAAATTTTTGGTGTGTCTCATTGGTAAAGAGTAAATCTTTGTAAATTTTGGTACACATGCACAGGGGAGGCGCTATAGCTTAATCAGGGGGTTCAAATGAACCCCCTGACTTCAACAAAAAAAATGTATACATGTAAAATATTTTTTTTTTTGTTAGTTTAATACTTTAATTTATTCTTAAAAATATTCTTTTGCACACCCTGACTTAAATCTTGCACACTCTTATTACAAGTATTTTCGACTCTAAGATTAAAAAGTACATGTTTGTGAATTGCAAGTGTAATTTTTTTTTATAAATTTATATTACATGTGTGTGAGTGTGTCTAATATTAATTGTGTACATTACTTTTTATTATAATGTTATTTGTGTAAATTATGATGTATGTAGTTGTTTGTGTATACAATATAAATATAATATAACTTTATAATAGAGAGGGTTTTTTTTTACATGTGTGTGTATTGTTATCGAATTATAATAACTTTTTGTTATAAAGTAAGTAAAATTCAAGAAAAAGTTGTAAAGTTTGTGATTATTCAAGTATTTGATTAGTTAAGTAGACACATAGTGTATAATTTTATGTATGATTGAGTGTGATTGTGTGTGTTAATAATTAATATGGAGCCAATGAGTTGAGATTAGTCATTTAGTTTAAAATATTTTTATAAAAACAAAATCAAATAGATAATAACAACTGTATAAAAAAAATGTTAGACAAACTTAACAAAATAAAATGGTCATAGGCTCATAATTATCCACGTTAGTAATAGATACTCGTAATGAACTATCATGTAACATTCAAAATTTAAAAACTTATAAAATAAAATTATAAAATTTCACATAATATTATTATTATTATTATTATTATTATTATTTATCGATAACCCGATATATTTAAGATCTCTTTTTATTAAATCTTTTTAATGAACCCTTTAAATAAAATTTTTAGAGCCACCAACCACTGCACATGCAGTATACCTCATTGGCTTATCCTAGTAGCTAGCCGGTGCTAGCGACCCCAGTTTAACAGTCATTCACATCACTTATATATTAATATGTTAAAAAAATATTAAAAAAAATAAATTTTTGTAAATTTTGAAATGCTTGCACATGCAGATGTAGTACGACCTTATGGACTTGTCCTTCTAGCTAGTACTAGCAACCCCAGTTTGACAGTCATTCATGAGGTGGTATGAAGTGTTTTGAATGTGGGAGCTATCTTCGTGTGGGAGCTATCTTCCTATATAACCAAGTATCCTTTCTGTATGATAGCCCCTTCATTGCAACACCATTTTGCCTTGTGTCTACAGTTCCCACTTCTTCCTTTAATAAGTACATCCATGGAAACCTCAACGCCTCATGTAGCATTACTTCCTCTCCCTGGAATGGGCCATATGATCCCATACCTTGGTCTTGGCAAACTCTTTGCCACTCACCACAACTTCAAAGTCACAATCTTCCTTGTCAGCATCGATCACTCATCACAAACAGAGTCCAAAACTATCATCTCAGAAATGAGCAATGAGCTCTGCAACATTGTGCAACTCCCCCCGGTTGACATCACTAGCCTCGTTGATCCCAACGCTACAATTGGTGTAAGGCTCCCTGTAACGATGCGTGAAATCGTGCCAGCCTTTCGGTCATCAATAGCTACACTGAAGCCATGTCCAACCGTTCTCGTCACTGACATTTTTGGAACCGATGCTTTCTCAGTCGCTGAAGAGTTTAACATGTCAAAGTACGTTTTCTTTCCTTCACATGCATGGCTCCTTGCATTGACTATCTACACTCCAATACTAGATGAGGAAGTGAAGGGCGAGTATGTTCAGGAAAAAGAGCCACTGAAAATACCAGGTTGTGCTTCTGTTCGTGTTGAGGATTTGTTTGATCCTTTATTGGATCGGACTAATCAACAATATGATGAGTATGTGCGTGCAGGGATTGGGATTAGAATGAGTGATGGGGTTTTGGTGAACTCTTGGGAGGAGCTTCAGCCTAAAATTTTGCGGCTTTGCGAGATGATAAACTACTTGCTTGCGTACTAAAGAGACCAGTGTACCCAGTTAGTCCAATTGTGACACAATCAGCTAACTCATCCAAGGGTGACTTGCTGTTTGAATGGCTAAACAAGCAACCAAATCAATCTGTGGTGTATGTGTCATTCGGGAGTGGTGCAACACTCTCACACGAGCAAATGATTAAGCTAGCTTGGGGTTTAGAGATGAGCAAGCAAAGATTTGTTTGGGTGGTACGTGCACCCACCAAGGAATCTGGGGATAAGGCATATTTGAATGGGAGGAATGGTGATAAAAATCATGACCAATTTGGGTACTTACCAAAAGGGTTTATGTCAAGGATCCAAAATGTTGGATTTGTGATCACAGATTGGGTTTCACAAGTGGACATCTTGAGCCATCCATCTATTGGAGCATTTATATCTCATTGTGGATGGAATTCAACACTAGAGAGTATTTTGAATAGTGTCCCTATAATTGCATTTCCACTCTTTGCAGAGCAAAAGATGAATGCTACGATGCTTATAGAGGAATTTGGCATGGCAGTCAAATTGGAGGTTTTGTCATTGAAGAAAGTGGTGGGTAGGGAGGAGACACAAAAGAAGGTGAGGAAGATCATGGTAGACAAAGAAGGGCATGGAATAAAGGACAGGGTTAATGAACTTAAATATAGTGCCGAGAAAGCTTTGTGCAAAGGTGGTTCTTCCTACGAGGCACTGTTTGAATTGGCAAAAAGCTGTGAGGCCAGCATGCAACTCCAAAATAAGAAAGCTACATAGCCTAGAGCCCATGAGTGATAATTTTTGGTCTCTCTCTCTCTCTCTCTCTCTCTCTCTCTCTCTCTCTCTCTCTCTCTCAATGCAAATGTATTTTGTCATTTCATGACCCTTGTAGTTCTATTGACATTTTATGATGCTTGCAATGAAGATTTTTAGGGTTAAATCCTCTTATCCCAACTATGAAATTATTTTAAAAAATAATGCAAAAAAAAAAAAAAAAAAAAAACTTTTGTCACTTAGAGCACTTGTAGTAGTGGAGCTAAATAGCCATATAGCTATTTTAGTTCCGCCAAAATACAAAAATAACCATACAGTAGTGGAGCTAAATGTATTTTTTTTTTAACTTCATTGCTACAATGCACATCTAAAGATTGATGTGCACTGCAGCTCAAAGGTAAAAAAAAAAAAAAAAAAATTTGTGTTCACACTATGGTTGTGTGTGTAGCTGTGATGTTTATAATAGATATATTATTTTATTGTAGTAGATATCTTATTTTATTGTGATATTTATATTATTTTATTGTGTTGAAAAAGCCTTAATTGAATAATCTTAAAAGTTAGAGGACTGAAACGAATAAAAGCAAAGTTAGAGGAGTGAAATGAAATCTAAAAAAACTTAGAAAACCAGTTTTACATTTTACCCAAAAAAAAAAAATTAGTCCAGTAAAATGATATCAAAAAGGGAAATCCCAATTTTAAATATTGCATAAGTGTATAATATGGTATATTGTCCTAATATGATTACTTCACAAAACCAAACATATGAGTACGTGCGGGTAGGTTGTTACAAAAGTCGTGCGCATGAACTTTCTCTAAATATTGTTCATAGAGATCAACCATGTTATCTCCATTGTTGTACTATTTTCTTTTTATCCATAAAAATTACCTTTTGGCATTGTCTCTTTAATTCTTTCACAGCTAGCTAGTTTTTGAAATTTTAACTAGCTACTCTAACCAAATTTAGTGTAGTTGATACGCATTTTTCTTTTAAAATTTTCAAGTTTTTGACCTGTAAATTTTTATAAAATTTGTTACACACAATATCACCTAATGCTACTTGCCAGTGCTAGCAAACCCAGTTTGATTGTCATTCACATCATATGGTACTAGTTCCAATGTAACCCAGAATCAATTTTGTAATTAATATATAGCCCCATTATCGCTAGATGTTTTCAACGTGCTCAATACTATGTAAAATGTATCACTGCTTTCTTTTAGGGTAAAACTAGTTCACAAACTCTGTTATACACCAACACTCACGTGTACACAAAAATAGTTCAAGTTTGAAATTATGACTTGAAATCATTATTTTTTTGTGCAGTTTATTAATTAATTGCATGTATATATAAGTGTATAATAGGTGTGTAATTAATACCACATTTTCTCTTCATCAATAAAAAAAGTGACCTTTTGCAATGTTTCTTTAATTCTTTCACGATTAGTGATAACTTTTAGTTAGATATAACCAAAGTCAATCAACTTCATACGCATTTTTCTTTTCATTTTCCGTGGTATCTCATTGGTGGAGAATAATAGCTAGGCTATTAATAGCCCCTTCATTGCTATATGATTCCCTACCATTTTTTTCCTTTTGCATGTGTCTATTCCCACTTTCTGGTTTATTTCAATTTTCATCCATGGAAACATCAAAAGCTCATGTAGCTTTACTTCCCTTCCCTGGCATGGGCCATATGATCCCATACCTTGGTCTCGGCAAACTCTTTGTCACCCACTACAACTTCAAGGTCACAATCTTCCTCGTCAGCCTTGATCAGTCATCACAAACAGAGTTCAAAACTATCATCTCAGAAATGAGCAATGGGGGCTTTGTGACATTGTGCAACTCCGCCCAGTTGACATCACAAAACTTGTTGATCCAAACGCTACAATTGGCGTAAGATTCCTAGTAAATCGTACCAGCGTTTCGGTCATCAATAGCTACAATGAAGCCACGTCCCTCGGTTCTCATCACTGACATTTTTTGGAACCAATGCTTTCTCAGTCGCAGATGAGTTTGACATGTTAAAGTATGTTTTCATTTCCCCACATTCATGGTTCCTTGCATTCGCTATATACACTCCAATACTGGATAAGGAAGTGAAGGGTGAGCATGTTCACCAAAAAGAGCCACGGAAGATTCCAGGTTGTGCTTCTGTTCGTGTTGAGGATTTGTTTGATCCTTTATTGGATCGGACTAATCAACAATATGATGAGTATATGCGTGCAGGAATTAGGCTAAGAATAAGTGATGGGGTTTTGATGAACTCTTGGGAGGAGCTTCAGTAGAAAACATTTGCGGCTTTGAGAGATGATAAGCTACTTGGTTGTGTACTGAAGAGACCAATACTGTACCCAGTTGGTCCAATTGTAACACAATCAGGTGACTTGTCCAAGAGTGGCTTGCTATTTGATTGGCTAAACAAGCAACCAAATGATTCTGTGGCGTCTGTGTCATTTGGGAGTGGTGCAACACTATCACATGGGTGGTATGCGCACCCACTGAGGAATCTAGGGATAAGGCATATTTGAAGGGGAGGAGTGGTAGTGATGAAAATCATAACCAATTTGGGTACTTACCCAAAGGGTTCATGTCAAGGATCCAAAATGTTGGATTTGTGATCTCAGATTGGGTTTCACAAGTGGACATCTTGAGCCACCCTTCTATTGGAGCGTTTATATCTCATTGTGGATGGAATTCAACACTGGAGAGTATTTTGAATGGTGTCCCTATAATTGCATTTCCACTCTTTGCAGAGCAAAAGATGAATGCTATGATGCTTACAGAGGAATTTGGCATGGCAGTCCAATTGGAGGTTTTGCCGTCGAAAAAAATGGTGGGAAAGGAGGAGATACAAAATAAGGTGAGGAAGATCATGGTAGACAAAGAAGGGCATGGAATAAGGGATAGGGTTAATGAACTGAAATATAGTGCTAAGAAAGCTATGTGCAAAGGTGGTTCCTCCTACAGGGCACTGTCTGAATTGGCAAAAAGCTTTGAGGCCCTCATGCAACTCCAGAATAAGAAAGCTCCATTACCCATAACCCATGAGTGATCATGCTTTTTAGGATTAGGATAAGATATGGTGTATAATTTGTCAATGTTTAAAGTTTCTCTCAAAGTGCCAAGGTCTTTGTAGTCAATTGGCATATTATGGTGTTGCTAATTGAAATATTGGTGTTGGTAATGAAAGTATTTACATGCAAAATCTCTCTCATCCCCGATTATTGAATTATTCAAAAAAAAAAAAAAGTTTTTGTTACTATGCGCATTAAACAAGATACAAGACCTATTAGAAACTGAAAGAATATGGACAGACATCCAATGTAAGCATGTTCCTCTATTTGCCTCAGATTATAACATTTAGGAGTAATGGTATTTAGACCGTTACACTATCCCACTAAGTCCACTATCCCACTCAATATTAATGGAGTGGTGTGTATATAAACACCAAGAATGGTACCCATTGAACAGTGGACAAATTTTGCATTTCCCATAGTGTTTATAGAGTGTTGTGAGGCTTTTAGATTGTGGGTTATATTTGCATCACTCTAGTAGTGTGCAACACCGTTAGAGAAAAGTTTTTGGTTTGTGAGTTACACAAACTGGAATTCAAAACGTGTTTGGATAGCTGGTCTTCGTGGAGGCTGGCTCTAGACAGTGTAAAGCAACCTCAAAGTTCCTAAGTGATCGTCGGTTTAGGCCAAGAGAGGTATGCCGAAAAAAATCGATTATTTAAATTCTGCTGTAAAGTCTATTTCTAAAATTGGTATCAGAGCACTTATAGGTTGTTCTCGATGTCATAGGCATATATGATTAGTTCTTAATGTGTTTTATGCTTCTGTGGTATGCTAAGAATTTCTATGCACCTCACATGGCCTTCAATGGCAAGTTTTGATTCTGAGCATTTCATGCCTTGAAATTAATATATGTTGTTTATATTACATGTATTAATATCTACCTTAAGTTTCGTAGCAAATCTCTAAGTGTGCCATGAGATATAGTTTCACAAAACTTTAAACACCGAAATTTTAAGAACAAAACTGCTCTTATATGATTTCTATTTGCAAAATATGATTTCATATTATGAATCTATGTGTTATAAGCTTTAAATCGGTACATGGTATGTTAAAAATGGACTTGAAGTGAAGAAGATATGAAACTTTGAAGTTCACGTCTGAAACACGTTTTTTACTGAAATATAACTGATGCTGGAGGTTGAAGACAACCACGTGGGCTTGTGGCAGTTTCACTTGCCTTAAGAGCATCCGCATTGGGCTTGTTATATGCCAAATATAAGGCACATTTGGCATACATGCCAGCAATGGAAAGGCCATATGCTAAAATTTTGAAAAAAAATTGACATATAGCTACAGTACCATCTTAAATGTAAGATGGTACTGTAGCTGAATGGTATAAAAAAATAATACTTTTTAAATACTTTTTAACCAAGAATTTCTCTCTCCTCTCTCATTATTTCTCTCATTTTTCTCTCTCTTCCTTCTCTCTTTCTCTCATTTGCTCTCTGCTTTCTTCAGACCCAAGGCTTTCTCCGATGCCCCTCTCTCTCCGATAGTGACTTTGATGAGGCATTGGTGCTCCGATAGTGATTCACTCCATCATTCTCTTCAAACCGACATTCTTGCATGTGTAGATGACCTTCTCTCTTCAAACTGACAAAATCAACTTCCTTCAAGCTTCCCAGCGGCGAATCCACTTCCTTCGAGCTTCAATAAAATCGAGCTACCCAGCGGCGAATTGAGCAATCCGGTTTTCATAAATTTTTGTTGTGTTTGTGGTTTCGATGTTTGAGCTTGATTTGTGATTTGATTGGCATGGGTTTCAGTGGCGTGGGTTTGATTTGTGATTTGTCGTTGTGGATTTGTTTTGTGGTGTTCTGTGGGTTTGTTTTATGGTGGCTGTGGGTTTGTTGGTGGTGGCTGTGCTGTGTTGGCGTTGGATTGTGGTTTTTTTTTTTTTTTTTTGGTTCAGTTACTGGGGTTTGTGGTTGTGGCTGGTGGGCCGATGGTGGGGTGGGTGGTTATGGGTTTGTTTTGTGGTGTTTTGTGGGTTTGTTTTATGGTGGCTATGGGTTTGTTGGTGGTGGTGGCTGTGCTGTGTTGGCGTTGGATTGTGGTTTTTTTTTTTTTTTTTTGGTTCAACTACTGGGGTTTGTGGTTGTGGCTGGTGGGCTTACGGTGGAGGTGGTGGAAGTAGTTGTAGCTGGTGGGTCGACGATGGGGTGGGTGTCTGTGGCTCTGTCGAAGTGGGTTTTGGATCAGTGGGTGGTGGCGTGGGTTTGCTTCCTGGGTTTTTTTTTTTTTTTTTTTTTTTTTTTTTTTTGGTGTTGACGGTAGATTATGGGTTGGTGGTGGTGGTGGTGTCAGGTGTGTGGAGTGCAGCGGCGGTGGTGATTGTGGTTGTTGAACAGAAATAAAGAGAGAGAAAGAATAAATAATAAGTTGTATTGTAAATGATGGTAATTGTGAGATATATTATTTTATTGTGTAGAAATATTATTTTAATGAGTAGAATAGGAAAATAAAAGTTGGGATGATGGGTGTATTGAAAAATGGTATGGTATAAGTGATAAAGTAATTTTTTGGGATGGTATAATGAGATAGGATGGCATTTCCAGTTAGAGATGCTCTAAGGCCTAGAGTGATAGCCAATGATATAATAAAAAAAAAAAGGGGGAGGTCTCACAATGGCTTATTTCTTAAACACCTATTTTTTTTCTTTTTGCTCTATTAGTGTGCACATGTGCGTCGTCTAATTCACCATTATTTAAATAATAATAAAATAAAATAAAAGGGTTCCACAAACTGTTTATTTTAGGGGTGTGCAAAAAACCCACCGACCTGCCAAACTAGACTCGACCCAACCTAACCCGCCGGGTTGGGTCGGTTTTTAAGGTTTGGTGGGTTGGGTTGGGTTACAAAAAAAATTTTTATAGCGAGTCGGGTTGGATTTGGATCATAAAATTACAAACTCGCCAAACCCGACCCGACCCACCCATATTTAATATATATTTAAAATATATTATATATTTAATAATTTTTTTTAAAATCAGCTATAGGGCATTTATATTTATATATTTAAATATATATTATATATTTAATAATTAAAAAAAAAAAAAAAAACTAGCTGTAGAGCAGCATTTCCTCGGTTCCTCCTACTAATACTAATTTAATATATATATATATAATATTATATAATTAATAATTTTTTTTTAAATAACCAGTTTTTCCTATCCTATATAAAAGCCAATTAGTTCACACAAATCCTAATAAATTGCTATTGTTGTTTTGTCATTAGTGTTATTTGCCTTTAAGGAGTTACATTCATACTAATCTTTAGGTTTTTTTAATATATTTATATTTATATTTTTTTCTACTCAATTTAATAATAACAATTAAAAAAATTTGTTAAACCCATAGGTTCAACCCGACCCAACTCGACCCATGTGGGTTGGGTTGGGTTGGACTTATGTGATGGGTTGGGTTGGGTTGGGTTGAATTTTTTTGACCCGCCATGGTGGGTTGGGTCAAAAAACCCGACCCCATCCGACCCATGCACACCCCTAGTTTATTTCCCAAATGCATGACACGTGAATGGTGTTTTCTTCTTCTTTTTTTGAGGGGATGGTGTTTTCTTCTTAGATTTAAAGGGCTGTTACAATTTATTATTGTTGATGCGGCTCTTTATTGGTGGTGCATATATTTTTTAAGAAATATTTAGTGATATGGAATTCATTTAATGTTGAAAATTGTTTAATTCCATTATTATTTCTTAGTGAAATATGGTATTAAAAAAAAAAATATATATATATATATATATATTTACACAACGTTAAATATTATGTTTAACGCAACAAATCAATAATTATTTCTTAGTGAAATAATGAGATGCATATATGAATTGTTTTCATGAGTTTGAATTGTGATAGCATGTTTGGCTTAATAGTTAATTGATAAAATTAGTGAATTAGTTTTTAATAAATATTTTTGTAAATATGAAATATAGAATAGTGGGAGTATGCTTGAGTTGCGTTATCTCCCATACATAATTTTGCACGAATTGATTAAAATTAAGCTTAGTAATAAATACTAGTGGTGCAAGAGATGATTAGGAAGCTTAGCAAATTTTCAATCTTGCGACGTGTGTTGATTATCTAAGTTTATTTTAGATCAAATGTCAAAATTTTTGAAATGTGTGTAATGTCCTATTTATGAAATTTTGTAGTGAAATGGCTTCTAAAGGTATATTTGCTGATCTCAATAAAGGAGAGAAATTGGATGGTGAAAATTATAATATTTGGCACCGCAAAATCCAGTTTGTGCTAAATAAGCAAGAAGTCTTAGAGACTTTAACTCATTCGTTGAGTAAACCTGATGAGGGAAGCACTGAGCAACACCAACATGATCTTGCTGCTTATGAAAGTTGGCACAAGAAGGATTTGTGTGCGCGCTTTACAATGTTAAGCAGCATGCACAATGACTTGATTGGTGAGTTTGAGCAATATACAACTGCACAAGACATGTGGAAAGCTCTAAAACTAAGATATGGAGGGACATCAGCCACTAGACTGCGTGGCTTAACAATGAAATTTGATTCATATAAGATGTGCTCTGAACATACGATGAAGCAGCATTTTAGGGCGATGTCCTCCATGATTCGAGAGCTCAAATCAACTGGAAACAATCTTACTGATGAACAACAAGTCCAGATAGTGATTCGTTCACTACCAAATTCATGGGAGACGATGTGTCAAAATTTGACACACAATGAGAACATCAAAACATTTAATGATGTGGCTTGTCACTTGGAACTTGAAGCTGAGCGCCTTGAAGCAGCCAAGCCGATTAGTTCTGTGCACATGGCTGAGACTAGCTCACGTAAGGCATCTAGGCCTAAACGCAAGCAACCTGATTACACTCCTAGACAAGAGAGACCTAATGGGCCACCTTTTAAAAAGGCTAAGTTTGTCAAGTGCAATACTAGAGGAAAGCGCGCAAAGAAGGACAAGTCTAAGTTGACTTGTTATAATTGCGGAAAGAAATGACATTTTGCTCGTGAATGCACTGAGCCAAAAAAGGTAACTCCTAATCCAACATCTCACCATGTTTTTGTAACTAGTCATGTCCTTGTTGCTAATTCTGCTCCTATGTGGACTGTAGACTCAGCGGCAATAGAACATGTAGCGAGAGATAGAGCGGGATTTGTGGAGTACCACCGGATTCCTGTTGGTAGTAGAGACATCAAGGCGGGAAACGGAGCTAGTGTGGAGGTACTTGGAATTGGTACCTACAAGCTAGAATTGCGAGGTGGTCGCACTCTGTTACTCCATGACGTACTGTATGCTCCAGAGATCCGAAGGAACTTACTTTTCGTAGTTACTTTGTTAAGACTTGGCTTCCGGTTTATTTTTTAGAATAATTATGTTTTATTGCATTTGGGAACAATTTATTATGGCTGTGGTTTTATTTCAAATGGTTTTTTAATTTTGGATATTGAATATTATAATAATGATAGTTCAATTTTTTTGACTTCATCTGATAATACTTTTGATAATTCAATTATATGGCATGCTAGGCTTGGCCATATAGGGTAAGAAAGGATGACTAGGTTAGCTAGAGAAGGCCTTATGGGCAATCTCGCTAAGGTCATTTTGTCCACATGTGAACATTGTCTTATGGGAAAGTAAAAAAGAAAACCGTTTGGAAAAGCCACAAGGGCATCTTTTCCATTGCAACTAATCCACTCTGACATATGTGGTCCAATGAATGTGAGGGCAAGGCATGGAGGTTTCTACTTCATCACATTTATAGATGACTTTACACGTTACGGTCATGTCTATTTGATTTCTCATAAGTCTGAGGCTTTAGATTGCTTTAGACGATACATGATATTGGTTGAGAATCAATTAGACAAGAGCATTAAGGCTCTCAGAACTGATCGTGGGCGTGAGTATCTATCTGAGCAATTTAAGGAGCTTTGTGATGAAAAAGGAATTGCAAAGCAGTTAGCGATGCCTTATACACCGCAACAAAATGGTGTGGCGGAAAGGAGAAATTGAACACTACTAGAGATGGTTAGGTCAATGATGCATGGCGCAAGCTAACCTACCGATTTCATATTAGGGGGATGCACTTTTGACTGCAGCCTATATACTTAACATAGTGCCCTCTAAATCAATATCTTCCACGCCTTATGAACCATGGACCGGCAAGAAACCTGACTTGAATGACTTGCGGCCATGGGGTTCAACAGGTTATGTTCACAATACTTCTCATATATATGGGAAGTTAGGGCCTAGAGGAAAGAAGTGTGTCTTTATAAGATATTCTGAGCATTCCAAAGGTTATGTGTTGATAGGTGAACAACTAGATGGAAGTGTGACTGAATTAGAGTCACGTGATGTTGATTTCATTGAAAGTGAATTCCCTAACATAGGTGAGGTTGAAAGGAACTTGACTCTTTATGAAATGATAGATGAAGAGGTAGGCTCCCCAAGTAGACTAGTAGAGGACAAGGAAGAAATTCCTAAAACTCCTAGAGACAGTGGGAGCAACTCATAACCTAGTGGGAGCACACCACTAGAAGTTGATCCACAACAACCTCAGCCACGTAGAAGCAATCGTGGAAATGTTCCTCGTCGTCGTTTTGAGATTGAGGGGGAAGCTTTCATGATTGTTTCAGAGGATGATGATGAGCCAAAAAATGTGCAAGAAGCTCTCTCATCTTCTATTAGTGATAAGTGGATGAAAGCAATGAATGATGAAATGGAGTCTATGAGGACTAATCAGGTTTGGGATCAGGTAGACCTACTGCCAAGGCGAAAAGCAATTGGGAACAAATGGGTTCTCAAAATCAAACGCAAGGCGGATGAGTCAATAGAAAGGTATAAAACTCGATTAGTGGCAAAAGGGTACACTCAAAAGGAGGGTGTTGACTATGAGGAAACCTTTTCTCCGATTGTGAGGTTTGCCTATGTTCGACTCATTCTGGCCATTGTTGCAAACTTGAATTTGGAATTATACCAAATGGACGTTAAGACAGCTTTTCTCAATGGAGAACTAGATGAAGAAATCTATATGGATCAACCTATTGGCTTTGTGACCAAAGGTTAAGAACAAAAAGTGTGCAAACTTAAGCGATCCATATATGGTTTAAAGCAATCATTTAGACAGTGGTATCTGAGATTTCATCAAGCCGTTCTATCGAATGGGTTTACGATGATTGAAGAAGATCACTGTGTCTACATAAAACGATCCAAGGGAAGTTTCATTATTTTGTCATTGTATGTTGATGACATATTATTGGCCGGTAATGACATGGAGATGATTATCACCACAAAAGGGTGGTTGTCCTCTAACTTTGAGATGAAGGACATGGGTGAAGCAAATTATATTCTAGGGGTTAAAATCCTTAAGGATCGCTCAAAGAAACTTTTAGATTTATCACAACAAACCTACATTAAGAAAGTTCTTGAGCGTTTCCAAATGTATAATTGCAAACCCATAGATATTCCAATTGCCAAAAATGAGAGCTTAAGCCTTGATATGTGTCCTAAGACTCAAGATGAGAAAGAAAAGATGGCTCGTGTTCCTTATGCTAATGCAGTTGGAAGCTTGATGTATGCAATGATGTGTACTCGGCTCGATATATGTTATGTTGTTGGATTAGTCAGCAGATTTCATTCTAATCAAGGACTTGCTCATTGGAAAGCTGTCAAGAGGATATTAAGGTATCTTAAAGGGATAACAGACTACATCCTTTGTTATCAGGGTTCAGATTTGCGTATGATTGGCTATAGTGATGCTGATTGGGGTAGTGACCTAGATGAACGCAAATCTACATCTGGATATGCTTTCTTGCTAAATAATGGCGCCATCACTTGGAGTAGCAAGAAACAATCCTGTGTAGCATTATTAACTATGGAAGCAGAGTACGTAGCATGTTCAACAGCTGTTCAGGAAGTAGTTTGGTTGAGGAGATTCTTTCAGAATCCTGAGGTTGTCAAGGATGCCTCAGATCTCATTACGGTACATTGTGATAACATATCATCACTTGCTTATGCTAAAGATTCTAAATATCATGGTAGAACCAAACACATGGATATACGATATCACTACATTCGAGACATGGTTGCTCACAATGAAGTGGTTCTAAAACACATTTCTACAAGCCTCATGATTGTTGATTCTCTTACAAAGCCTATAGGAAGGGATGTCTTTCAGGCTCATGTTAGGAGTTTAGGGCTACGTAGAATATGACGATATGTTGTTTTTAGTTACCATTTATTGTACTGTTTTGGGATACTTTGTTTTAAATACATATGATGTTATTCAGTTAATAACATGTATGTTTACACACACATATACCATATGATGAGTTATGTGGTATGAAAGGTATGTCAACAGGATTAGGTCATCTCACTCGCACGAGCGATCACTTCTAGCACTTGAGTAGTGAGTAAAGATGAGACATTGTGTCATTCAAAGCTTATGTAGCATATATAGATAGTTGACACAAACAGATGTCGCCTTAGTTGGGACTAAGATGAGGTTTATAATATATTTATCTTGATTAGACCGTACATGGATAGCCCACGATCCATGTAGCCTGTGGTTAGCCAGATGTGAGACCTTATTTGATGCCTGAGGTGGCAAGCGAATAAAGGACTCGAGTTAGGCGCTTGAGTAGTGACTAGACTAAGATTTGTACGGTGTATTAAGTTAAGACATACGTTTTTACTTAAGAGAACTCCACTGTAGCATGTATTTCATACTACATGTGCTTGCTCGACCAAAAGCGGAGGTGAGAGAATAAATCCTTGCCTCTTCACCGTGTGAGTCCCATGGATCTTTCATTAAGATCCTACTTATGCCCTTGTTACTTTTGACTATGTCTTGAAGCTGAGGTTTTGATGTCTGCTACTTTGGCATGTTACCTATGGCCATGTTGGATTCGGTCTAAAGGGACATTGCTGGGAAAGTGATTGGATCAAAGTAAAAGGACATGAGTGCAAAGGGAAGACTATTTTTGTAACACATCCTTATATTTGTGCTCACTGTCGGTAGGTTATAACGTTTATGGTAGTGAAATAATCATGAGTACATTTAGATAGTTATGATGAATCAAGCATAAGTCTGAGTATTAAACTCAAGAGGGGTTAGAGATGCTTGATTCGATGTGTTAATATATGTCTAGGGCATAACGAGACACTTTAGGGATGTTGCTATACTGGTTTTGGTATAAGATTTAGTATAGTGCTCTCAAATATGTTTTTCAAGTGTGCTCGGCAGTCGCACAACCTATTTGCCAGTATGAACGCACTGAGAAACACATTGAGAGATGGATAATAGGGCCATGCCTACAGTGGATGAGTGGGAGATGTTAGAAACTGAAAAAATATGGACAGACATCCAATGTGAGCATGTCCCTCTATTTGCCTTAGATTGTAACATCTAGGAGTAATAGTATTTAGACCGTTATACTATCCCACTAAGTCCACTATCCCACTCAATATTAATGGAGTGGTGTGTATATAAACACCAAGAATGGTACCCATTGAACAGTGGATGAATTCTGCATTTCTCATAGTGTTTATAGAGTGTTATGAGGCATTTAGGTTGTGGGTTATGTTTGCATCACTCTAGTAATGTGCAACACCGTCGGAGAAAAGTTTTTGGTTCGTGGGTTACAAAAATTGGAATTCAAAATGTGTTTGAATAGCTGGTCTGCGTGGAGGCTGGCTCTGGACAGTGTAGAACAACCTCAAAGTTCTTGGGTGATCGTCGGTTTAGGCCAAGAGAGGTATGCCAGAAAAAAACCGATTATTTAAATTCCGCTGCAAAGTCTATTTCTAACAAGACCTATACATGAACACTTAGTGAGATACAAGACCCATACACGATCAATTTAAGATAAATGTTTGTTTGGGATCTGCTTATTTTGCTAAAACTGAAATTTTTTTGTTGAAAATACTGTAGATAAAAGTAAAAATTAGCTGAAATAGTACAGTGAAACTTATAAATAGTACCAAAAAGTGCAGTTGAGTTCATGAATAATCACAAAAATAAGTCGAATAATAAAATAAGCTGACTTTTTAATATAGAGCACAACACATACTAAGTGTCACATCTGTGTTGCGTTGAATTTGCACAAAAACATTAAATGCAATTCTAACCCTTTAATATTTTATTTATTTAAGGATTGCTTTATGACACATTCTGCTAATTTTTAATGGCATTTAACAATGTAACACCCACTAAAAAAGAATTAACGAAAAGGATTGTCCAACCTTAAAAGATTATCTTTCTCAAAAAAAAAAAAAACAAAAAACAAAAAACCTCAAAAGATTATAGCTTGTGAACAAATAAACCCAAATGAGGTGGAACGTTTTTTGCAATAATTAAGATGTGGAATTTGTATTAGGGTTAATTTTGACAGTCCAATGCTTAGAAGGAAAAGGTAGTCAAATAAAATGATATCAAAAGGGATATCTCAATTTAAAATACTATATAAGTATATGTGGTATCCTAATTAATATGATAACTTCACATTTTTGTTGATGCCTCAAATAGTTTTGTCTCAGTCGCAGATGATTTTGACATGTTAAAGTACGTTTTCATTTCCCCACATTCATGGTTCCTTGCATTCGCTATATACACTCCAATACTGGATAAGGAAGTGAAGGGTGAGTATGTTCACCAAAAAGAGCCACGGAAGATTCCAGGTTGTGCTTCTGTTCGTGTTGAGGATTTGTTTGATCCTTTATTGGATCAGACTAATCAACAATATGATGAGTATATGCGTGCAGGAATTAGGTTGAGAATAAGTGATGGGGTTTTGATGAACTCTTGGGAGGAGCTTTAGTCGAAAACATTTGCGGCTTTGAGAGATGATAAGCTACTTGGTTGTGTACTGAAGAGACCAATACTGTACCCAGTTGGTCCAATTGTAACACAATCAGGTGACTTGTCCAAGAGTGGCTTGCTGTTTGATTGGGTAAACAAGCAACCAAATGATTCTATGCTGTATGTGTCATTTGGGAGTGATGCAACACTATCACATGAGCAAATGACTGAGCTAGCTTTTGGGTTGGAGTTGAGCAAGCAAAGGTTTGTATGGGTGGTATGCGCACCCGCTGAGGAATCTAGGGATAAGGCATATTTGAAGGGGAGGAGTGGTGATGTAAATCATGACCAATTTGGGTACTTACCCAAAGGGTTCATGTCAAGGATCCAAAATGTTGGATTTGTGATCTCAGATTGGGTTTCACAAGTGGACATCTTGAGCCACCCTTCTATTGGAGCGTTTATATCTCGTTGTGGATGGAATTCAACATTGGAGAGTATTTTGAATGGTGTCCCTATAATTGCATTTCCACTCTTTGCAGAGCAAAAGATGAATGCTACGATGCTTACAGAGGAATTTGGCATGACAGTCCAATTGGAGGTTTTTTCGTCGAATAAAATGGTGGGAAGGGAGGAGATACAAAATAAGGTGAGGAAGATCATGGTAGACAAAGAAGGGCATGGAATAAGGGATAGGGTTAATGAACTGAAATATAGTGCTGAGAAAGCTATGTGCAAAGGTGGTTCCTCCTACAGGGCACTCTCTGAATTGGCAAAAAGCTTTTAGGCCCTCATGCAACTCCAGAATAAGAAAGCTCCATTACCCATAACCCATGAGGGATCATGCTTTTTAGGATTAGGATAAGATATGGTGTATCATTTGTCAATGTTTAAAGTTTCTCTCGAAGTGCCAAGGTCTTTGTAGTCAACTGGCATATTATGGTGTTGCTAATTGAAATATTGGTGTTGGTAATGAAAATATTTACATTCAAAATCTCTCTCATCCCCGATTATTGAATTATTCAAAAAAAAAAAAAGTTTTTGTTACTATGCGCATTAAACAAGATACAAGACATATACATGAACACTTAGTGAGATACAAGACCCATACATGATCAATTTAAGATAAATGTTTGTTTGCGATCTGCTTATTTTGTTAAAACTAAATTTATTTGTTGAAAATATTATAGATAAAAGTAAAAATTAACTGAAATAGTACAGTAAAACATATAAATAGTACCAAAAAGTATAGTTGAGCTCATGAATAGTCACAAAAATAAGTCGAATAATAAAATAAGTTGGCTGTTTATAATATAGAACACAACACATACTAAGTGTCACATCTGTGTTGCGTTGAATTTGCACAAAAGCATTAAATGCAATTCTAACCCTTTAATATTTTATTTATTTAAGGATTGCTTTATGACACATTCTGCTAATTTTTAATGGCATTTAACAATGTAACACCCACTAAAAAAGAATTAACGAAAAGGATTGTCCCTTCACCAAAAAAAAAAAAAAAAAAAAGGATTGTCCAACCTTAAAAGATTATCTTTCTCAAAAAAAAAAAAAAAAAAAAAAAAAAAAAAAACCTCAAAAGATTATAGCTTGTGAACAAATAACCCAAATGAGGTGGAACGTTTTTTGCAATAATTAAGATGTGGAATTTGTATTAGGATTAATTTTGACAGTCCAATGCTTAGAAGAAAAAGGTCGTCAAATAAAATGATATCAAAAGGGATATCTCAATTTAAAATACTATATAAGTATATGTGGTATCCTAATTAATATGATAACTTCACATTTAGGTTGTTGAACTTTCTAAAAAAACACTGATTGTTGAACTTTTCTTGTATTAGGATTGTAGGACAATTCTCATTCTAAACTATCAATTAATCTATTTGTTTGGAAATAGAGTAAGTTTATTTATAATAAAGATTTAATTTTCATGAATTTAAAAGTTTACATTGCTTTCTCAAAATAATAATAATAATAATAATAATAATAATAATAAGAAAAAAGGTTTACATTGTATTACGTCATTATTTCAAATTTTATCACGTTTCATAAAATATAATACAGAGAAGATGTAATTTTTATTGTGGAGCAACTTTTGCTAATGTTGTACCCTTCAATATATTTATAATGGATGTATTTTTTGACCACTCCACTGATGGATCATATTTTACTATATCATATTTTCAAAATATCAAAATAATAAGAGATCAATGATTTTCTCATTTTGAAAAATGTTGAAAATCAAGATTTGATATATTATATAGCAAATAGCATTTTGATCCACTCGTAAATTTGACATACATATTAAAAAATAAGAAAACATATAATCTAATACCAAAATTTGCAAAATAACAAATTTCTAAAATAATAATTTTTAAATAATTGTACTAAAAATACTCGTTAACGGAACCCTTTTATTAATCATTCGGCTGAATAAAGAATGAAGAACCCCTTTTAATTCTTCATTATTAATTAATTCCGACATGCCAAGATTTTTATTTGTTGATTATATATATATATATATATATAGGGAGTAAAGTGTAAACAAACCTGGTGAAGTTGTTTGGCTCACCAGAAAGCACCCAAACCCAATCCCAAAAGACTAATATATTTATATATGACTATTAATTGGTCATCATACGGCTACCTAAACGTGGTCCCCACCCACCCAAAAAATAAATTTAATTTCCATCGAAAAGATAGAAACACGACAACTAACCCTATCCTCCATCCCCAGATTTAACGCCGTCAACCTCGTAATTGGTGCCAGACACCGACAGCTAAGCAAAACCCCAAGTGACAAACAAAACACCAAACTAACACTCCGTCGTAACGGCAAACCAGGTCGCCCCACCAATATAATATCACACCATTTCTAAGAAAGTGAGAGAGAATATATGAATGCTTGAATTTTTGTTTTCTGCTTTATGGTAATTCTGACGTGCCAGATAAAAATTCATAAAGAGAAAATAGTAACTTTATGTTAACTATATATAATTTACCATATTAGATTTGTGACAAAATTAGAGTAAACAAAAAGTTGTGATTCTTGAACAACTATTGACAAATTGTCATTGATATATATACAAGAAGTAATAAAAACTTCTCCATTCAATTGTAATGGAAGATTTTATTTACCTCGAGTTCTCGACTCACATAAATAATGGCAAAATTTTTGTATGCATCGGACGCATGAAATACTATTTATGAATAATGAGACTTAGCTAAAGTATAATTGGACCTATTACGATGACAACACGTGACTAAAAGTAAAAACATATTATTATCGTAACGAGTCCAATAACAGCAAACCACCAAACCAATGCCCTCCATCGTAACAGCAAACCAGGTCGGCTCACCCCCGACACACACTCCATTTCTAAGAAAATTAGAGAAAATATAGGAACACTGCTTCTTTTTTACCTAAAATTCTAACGTAGTAGATAGTGAGTGACAAAGAGAAAAATAATAAGTTTCTATAAAAGCGATAAGTAAAATTCATAATTTACCACATCAGAATTATACCAAAAAAAGATGTAATTCTAGAACAACTCAAACAAACAAGTTGTCAATGATGTGTAAGCGAGTACTAATAAAAACTTCTTCATACCCTACCAAAGTTTGGGTAAGTAAAAACGTGTTACCACCGTAACAAATTCAATAGAGTGAGATGGATTGTCGCATGAGAGAGAGAGAGAGGAGACATTATTGTACAATTACTTTTTTTTTTTTTTTTTGGTTCAAAGCAAAAGAGAGAGAGAGACCCAGTCTGGTCACCCACTTGTTATGTAAAATCAAACGTGGCAGGCGAATACGCGTGGATAAAACGAAGGTGGGTACGAAGCTTTCTCTTTCTATTTTTTTCCTATCTATCTCGCTCATACCCAACCCATAATCCCACTTTTTTCTCATTTTCTCTCCTTTATATAAAGCGCTACCACCTACAAAAGCCTATAGCAAAAAACAGACCCATTTTCAGCAGAGCATAAAAAACACCAAGCAAAAAAAAAAAAAAAAAAAATCGTCTTCCACCATTAGATAAAACTTCAGAGAAATTTTCATATCTTTGTTTTTGTAAATCTTCACTATTTTTCGCTCTTTTTTTGTAATTTATAGAGAAAATTGATTTGAAGCTATGGGGACGGAGATCTTGCGGCCGCAGGATTGTTTGATCGAACGGATTAGAGTTCCACAGCCGGCGGTTTTTTATCGCCGGAGAAACTATGGAAACCCTAACTTTAACTATCCTAACACTAGATCTAGCCGGAAACCGGCGGTCCGGCAGGAGAAGCCGGAGAAGAAGAGGTATGTCACCACGGTGGAGCCGTCGGTCTCGAAGAGGTCGAGCTCAGCGGACGATCTGAGAGTGTCGAAGACCGGTCCGGCGATGGAGAAGGTGACGATTTTGAGAAGAGGCGAGTCGTTGGACTCGAAGATCAAGAGCGAGTCTAGGAAGGAAGGTGGTGGTGGTCAAGGCTTGGTCGTGACGTCGACGGAGAGGCTAGGTCCGGCGCCGGAGATGGTGCCGAAGCAGATCCGGATTGTGGATCCTAGATCTCCGTCGCCTCCTACTCCACCTCCGATGATGAGAAAGTGCGACATGTACGCCGGATCGGCGTTCGCGATGTCTCCGGCGCCGAGCTCGCTTCCGCTACCGTCGTTCTCAAAGAAAAAACAAGTAGTTTCCGGCATCGTCGTCGACGACTCGGCCACCAGAGACCTGAGGCGTTTGCTTCGTCTCGATTTGTGAGATCCATTTTCCAAACCAAGTTTAACACAGAAGAAAAAAAAAAAAAACCGGGTTTGCGTGTCTTAAACCTGGTTTCAAAATTAGATCCGGGTCTGAACGGATCCGGATCCGAATCCGTTTCACCTTCTCTCTATTTCTATCTCTAGAACCGTCTCTTTGGTTTCGTCTCTGTTCAGTAAATCTCGAGCTTCAAGGTCAGAACCGTCCGTGATTTTTTTAAACGGAGGGTAGATCTGGAAATCGGGAAAATCATGGTGGCGAAGAAAAAAATTATTATTAGATTATGGGTGGTTTATTTGTAATTTCTTGGGGTTGATTATGGGTAATATGGGTAATTTAGGGTTGTTTATTTGGGATATAAAATTGAAGGAGAGGGGTTGATTTGTAATTTGGGAAAAATAGTTTGGGGTTTGTTCTACTCTGTTGTGAATTTGTGAGAGGGCTTTTGTGTACCCTATTGTATTGTAAAGTAAGATAAAGCTTTAGGGGAAAAATTTGGGAAGGGTCTTAAATTTTTATTTTTTTGGGTTTAATTTGTATTAGGTGTTGTTTAGTTCAGTTGTGTACTTTTTTTTCTAGTTCTTTGTTATGCTATAGCTTGTAAGTAAAAAGGGAGGTTGTTTATGTATTCCATTTTTAATACTAGATCTTTTAGAATGTTTTGTAATGGAGGAATCTGTCGTGTCTTTTTTAAGTTCTAGTTCATGGTTGCAAGACTCTTGGTGATGATGGTTTAACTTTGAAGCTATCTTTAAAATTCCAGACTAGCCAAAAATGACTTCAAATTTCAATACCAAATAGGTGATCATGTTAAAGATGTGATGATGAAAATTATGGTCGGTTTGTGACTTTGTGGTTGTGGCCTTGTGGGGGACGTTTACCAAAAGAAAAAGAAAGTGCTTTTCGGGGTTTTTTTTTTTTTTTTTTAAATAAAAATTAAATAATTGCATTTTGTGGACCAAGGGAATATGCTTGGCATTTTTGTTTTCCAGATATTTTTTTTTTGGGGGAAAAAAAAAGGGATTCAACGATTTTATGTGATTGTGTGGTGAGAAGGGAACTGGGGTCCTTCACTGATTTCTTTCATCTAATTGTTGTCTCCACTATGCCGTGTGGTGCACTCCACTCCTAAGGGTACCAAATGACAGCTAGACTTTTTCGTCCATATTGATGGCCACCGACCTAAAAGTAAATGTGTTCGTATATTGATTCTATTGGTTTAGGCTTTATAGAGACATCCAAATTATTTCTGGTATTTGATTTGATATATTTATTTATATTCTTTTCTATAGGGAGGAGCTGGGGGTTGGGGGCTTGGGCCTGTGAGGGATAAATATTATTTGATTCAATAATTCAGATTCAAATGAATTTTAAACAATTGAAGCTGGAACAATTTGAGCAAATTACTTCTGATTAATAAAACATTCTTCAACCAATTTAATAATACTCAACTAGTTTTTTAGTTTTTGTTTGGGGAAAAAAAAAAAAAAACCCACTTTTTTTGTTATCTGAGTGTTTCTTCGAAATGGGGAAACATGTTGGGATTTTCTTTGTTAGGAAAAAAAAAAAAAAAAAAAAAAAAAAAAAAAATTCTTGAGTGGTCTATTATTATGTTCATATGAACTCATCTATAGCCAATTTGAAAGATAGAAGTAGCGACAAAATTTCCACCAGATGTGTGTGGACAAGACTTCAAACCCAGCTCATATATGCATTAGCTTTAAATCAGGTTCAAGGGTCGGAATATTGTGATTTTGGGGTTCATTGATTCTTACATATGAAAAGACAGGACTTTGGATACAAACTTGGGTTACGAACTAGCAATAAGAAATTGACATATGTTCCTATTATGAGCATTATTTAAGTTCAATTTAATAAGTAGACATTTGTCATCTTAGTATTGTTGATTGTTACCTAAGGTTACTATTAAATTTGTAGCTAAACTTTGTCTCATATAAAAAATCTACCGCAATACATTTTCATAAGTTGAAGGCTATATATGCTTCTCCAAAAACAAGAAAAAAAGTGTTGGGTTATATATGATAGGGTTTAGCTTATGTCTAATATTTTTTTTAATTGGACATCTACTGTAGTTTTAAATATACAATAGTAAATGGTAGTAAGTTTTAATTTCTACTTTTTATTTAGTTAGTGGGTGAAGTGACAGTTTCTCATTAAAAAAAAAAGAGACATTAGATAAAAAAAGTATTGAAAATATGTCAAACCCTATATGATATAGACCTAGTCTCATTCAAAGGTTCTTAATGACAAATTAATCCTTGTCTTTTTTGGCAAGATTGTTAATTATTTTCTACAATAGCGTGTCTTATGTTATCTTTGAATGAATTTTTCTAGGAAGAGTTGAACAAAGTCTCTTGACTCTTGAGCAATATGTTAGGTTAGGTGAGATGGCCCTTTCAGATGTGTTAGGAAGACTATTTTTTAGCTTGTTGAAAAGTCTAAATTAATCGGCCATTACCCGACGTGTACAAATAATCCGAACCCGAGATTGGAGGGTTGAAAATTACTATTTGCAAACTTGAAAAGTCAAATTATTAGTTTGCTTGATTTAGTTTAATTTACTTTTAGAACAAAATATACTAATAAAAAATCAGTAATAGGAAACTAACAACTCAGCTAGGTACATAATAATCAAAGGACTAAAAGTTTTGAGGCAAGATTTAAATTCACAGCTAAGTTAACAACAAAGATGCAAAATTTAAACGGGAGAGGACTATCCCTTAAAAGTAAAGTAACTCATCAATTTTTCTGTAAGTCTATAAATACAATTTTAGATATGAATGAAATGCATCAAACTAGAAGTAAAAGAAGGGAAAAACACTTACTCAGTTTTTATGATAATAATAACTAGCCTCTGAGCATAGGCTTTTTTTTTTTTTTTTTTTGACAAAAGTTAATAATTTGCATCAATTATAATTTAGAATTATTACACTATATGTGAGTTGTGTAATTAAATAGGGATAATGTCCTAATTTTTAGCAACATCCTCTAGCACCTATGTGAATGAGTTGTGTAATCAAATAGGGATAATGTCCTAATTTTTAGCAACTTCCTCTAGCATCTATGTGCAAATTACACTTTAGTGAGAGTTAATTTGAATTCCAAATAAAAGTGGTAATTCATAACAATAAGAGAAATACCTAATATTTAGCAGCTTGTGGGTTTTATTTAACAAATTAATTAGATAGGGATAATGTCCTAATTTTTATCAACTTCCTCTAGCATCTATGTGCAAGTTACACTTTAGTGAGACTTAATTTGAATTCCAAATAAAAGAGGTAATTCATAACAAGAATAGAAATACCTAAAATTTAGGAGCTTGTGGGTTTTGTTTAACAAATTAATTAGATAGGGATAATGTCCTAATTTTTAGCAACTTCCTCTAGTATCTATTTGCAAGTTAAGTTTCAGTGAGAAAAAAAAAAGCCTAAAATTTAACAAATTAATCAAACAGATAATGTCCTAATTTTTAGCAACTTTAAAATCCACAACTTGAAAGCTAGCTTAAAGTCAACAACTTGAAATCCACGGCTTGTTTTCTCAAGAAAAGAAAAAGAAATCCACGGCTTAGAAGCCCCTATAGTAGTATAGATAAAACACCAACTCAGTTGGGTTCAATTTTTTATTTTTTATTGTTTATTTTATTTTATTTATCTTCATTTTAGATCTAGCCAGAAAAACCCAACAGAAAAAACAAAAGCACCTTAAAGAGACAAACACAGGAAATCAACAGACGGATTGAACGTGAATGAGCCCATGATGACCCATCACACTCTTGGTCTATATGGAAGACCAAAATAAGGCCTCTGACCCAAACTAAAACTTGTTGAAATACTTGAATACAGTCAATGATTTGGAGTAAAAAAAAAAACTGGTCAACATACCAGAAGTGGGCTATTTGTGCTTGGGCTTCCTTCTGTGACCAAAAATAAATATAACCATAATAACCCAAATAAAAACAATAAAGAAAATACGCCGAAAGAGAGAGAGAGAGAGATTCTCTTTCATTAATTGTATGGTCTTCTGCTCTATAGCTTTCAAACCAACGGTATCACAATTCCAAATTCAAGCAGGTATTGTCCAAAACTGACCAGCAAAAACCCACTAAGAAAATCCTTTTCTCCACGAAAATATCTTTCTCTGAATGGTTGTTTAGGTTATAGTATTCATAAAGTGATTTCCAAAGTCACATGTAAATCTTTGCTGAAATACACACCTTTTAATTTACACCAAATGTTGCCAAACCTTGCTCATTTCACCTGGCTTGTAATACTCTACTGAGGAAGCAAAAATTGGTAGCTCAAAAATTTATAAATGAGCATAATGATACAAAAATTGAGGCATATGTAAAATTATTTCGTAGTAATTCTCATGATGTACATATGTAGAATACCTTTAAAAGGAAAAATTTATAAGTTTGAGATTCGACCAACTATGCTTTATGCTATTGCATGCATGTTATGCTGTTAAGTAAGAAGCAACTTATTTATAAAATAAATATAGCTGAGTTGAGAATATTAAAATAGATAAGTAAAAATACTAAAAAATATAGGATTTAGAATGAAAAAAATTCACTTAAAGATAATGATAACTTCTATTTATGAAAAAATGGAGAGTCGCCTAAGATCGTGGGTGAAGGGAGACTTTGACCATGGGGGGCAATGACCCCTCCTAATTTTTTTGTAAAAAATTATTAGCATATATATAGGTATAAATTTTAGCAATTTTGTTCTATAAAATTACACTTTACTTCCCTTAAAAATATCATTATTTCTTTTCAGAATAATTTTATAGCTATAAATTTTTCTACAACATTTTTACAAACTGCTAAGGTAGTATATTCTTATAAGTTTGCATCTAGGCTCATTTGTAATTCTAGCATTTTCTTCATTTTAAAGGGCATAACAAATTTATAAACCTAAAATTTGAAACAAAATATACAAGCCAAAAAAAATTAGCCTAACAACAAAAATTACCAATAATAGCTTAAAAACAATTTAAAAAATTTAAAACAAAATTATTTTGTCCTTACTCAATAGCAAACACACAGATAAAAAACAAAAATAAATAAATAATTAATTAAAAAAAACCTTTAGCAGTTAAGCAATAGAGCTAGAGGTTGGAGCAGCCGCACACAATCAGTAGTAAAGCCGCCCCCCCTAACATCAAGTTTTGGCTCCGTCATTGCCTAAAATGATTCGATAATATTCAAAAAAGTGCAACTAATGCACTAGGAAAGAATGAGTAGAAGAAAACAAAAAATCACATTAGTAGAAGAAAAAAAAAATGACATATCAATTAGGAGAGTAAAAGAGAATTCATAGCCAACCTTAAAATTTAAGAACTAAGACTTTGTTTGTTTGTTATTGTTGTCGTTAAAGATGCATGAATATAATTTATCATTCCACGACTCTTTTCCAAGAACTGGACCATGAAACAATAAGGTTGGACTCTGCAGACTGGTAGCTGAGCCTCGTTGCTAGTAGATATCAGTCTATTTTTTTCAGGTTAGGCCGCCATGGTTCAAAACTTCAAATTCTTCATCTTTTTTGACACTCGCACTCAGTCAAAAAATATATATATTATCTGACACGCATGTTTAACATGGGGCTAATTCTAAGGAAAACAAACAATTAGCAGATTAATTTGGCACGACTTTGAATTAACAATTTGAGTCATTTTTAGGTGTGATGAAGTTCTTCGAACACAGCACGAAGTTCATATTTCCTCTCTTATTTTTGTGAATACAAAAGTACAAAACACCTATTTCTTCTTATCCAATTGATGAACACTTCATACATCAAGCACCATTATTTGACCAGGAAAACAGTTAAAGAAATACAGCATTCTGTAAAGAGAACAAACTGTCCTCACCGAGTTGCACCTATTAGAGATACAATTAAAATGTATTTAAAATTTTCAAGCAATCCTTGAAGAATAAATCCTGGCTTATAATTAATGAAAATATTAACATCAAGCACTATTAAAAAAAGTCTTTAGATTAATATAATGTCATATATGTACCAATAAGCACGGCCAAGATATCAATTTTTTTTTGAATTTAATACATTTTTTATTAGATTATAGGTTTTCCCACACGATTCATCAAAGCATATGCTTGTAGTAAACTTTTGACTAGTTCAATAAAAAAAAAAAAAAAAAAAAAAAAAATCAAATGCTTTTGGGTCCTTTAGGATTTGTTACAACTCCAAATAATAAAATAATAACGATTTTATTATTATTTAAGAAAAAAACCCTTGCCGACCCAAGCTTTTTGGTGTATGTGTGGAAGTACAGTATGCTGATCTTGAAAGCTTGGATTAGGATTGAAGCTCAACCTTTCGAAAAGTAAAAGGCTAAAAGGAATAGCATCCAACTCTTTTCAATTTTACATACAAGCAAGGCTCTCTATCTTGCTCTCTATAAATACCAAAAACTTAGTTGCTATACTTGCAAGCTAGCTCCATAACACAAAATCAAACACGCTTAAAATTTAATCTCCAATAATATTATCCCGCACCAAAAACTTCAATTCCCAAATGGGTGCCTCAAAGTCCAAGCAAACCACGTCGTCGTCGTCGTCATCGTCGTCCTCTCAGACAACAATCAAAGACAAAACATTATCAGGGCTAGGCAACCTCATTAGGGTCCTCCCAACTGGTACTGTCTTCTTGTACCAATTCCTCAGCCCTGTTCTATCCAACAATGGCGACTGTGCTACAACCATCTACAAGTGCCTAACCGCCATTCTTATAGCTGTGTGCGGCTTTTCTTGCTTATTTTCTTCATTCACTGATAGTTACGTTGGAGATGATAAGAAAACTCATTATGGGGTTGCAACATTGAAGGGTCTTTGGCCCTCGGCGGACTCTAAGAACGTGGACTTGTCGGCTTACAAGCTTCGGATTGGGGACTTTGTCCATGCCTTCTTTGCACTGATTGTGTTTGGGGTTCTTGTGCTTTTGGATCAGAAAACTGTGAGCTGCTTCTATCCCTTGTCTGATTCCGCTGAGAAGACTTTGCTCAAGGTGCTTCCTCCTATTGTTGGTGCAATTTCTAGTGTAGTTTCCGTGTGGTTCCCAAACACCCGCCATGGAATTGGTTACCCTTCAAGCACTGATACTTCACAGACCTCCACCTCCTCGTCCTCGACTACAGTCTAAGAATTTAGCCTTGGATGAGAGTGTGTCGTTGCGTTATATGTTTGTTTATTTATGTTTCCTTGTTTTAAAGGTTTGAAATATGTTTGATGACCCTTTTAGTCAATTGTTGTAACTTGTATTGTAATAATTTATTCTTTTGAACAATGTCTGTTCTGGTTGAATAACATGAATTCATGTAAGGGTTTGAGTCTCAAAAAGCAGGGTTGAGTATTTCCAATTATGCCCAGTGCAATTGAGTCTTACGTACATACAATCAATGATTGATAGAGAAAGAAAAGGGTTTGACACACGTACGTGCTTCTCAAGAGAAGAAAGGGTAGTGGATGCATGCCCATCCTTTTGAACATGTGTCAAGTCTCTATGAAACATGAAGAAGTTTAATCCTTTATTTATTTATTTATTTATTTTTATGATAGCATGCATGCACTGGGATTGATTTGCGTGAAAAATTCTATGGTAACTTAACCTTTTTTTTTTCTTCTTTGTTTTCTTTTTACATAGAAATTAGACAGGTTAATGAATGTTATGAAGCAATATTTAAAGTGTTTTTGTGTTGAATAAAAAACTTAGGTTTGAATTAGTGTTTTAATATGACGAAAATAAAATGTAATTATTATAAAGTAGATTTTATAAAGTTGAAATCTATAGTGTGTATATATATAATGTAATTAATCTCTATGATAAATATTCTTGTAAACATAAATGACTTGGCATGTAAATTTGTTTTGGGCTGCAACGGTTAATTTCCTTATGACCTACAGAAAATTTTGGATATGAATTGACCTATATATTTCTGATTCACCGTATGACATCATTGATATGTAAGGATTTGAAGTAAAAGTTCCTATTTATACAATTCGATGTTATTGTGCCGCATTAAATTCTTTGATTAAAAGTCTATTATTACCTAATATAGAGGTGTTTAATTCGTTTGCTTTGCGTTTACTTTCCAAAAGTGAGAAAACATAATTGCATTGGAAGACTTAACTCAACTTGTAATAATCAACCAGCCTAGCTTGCCTAATTCAGATCGAAGATGCCGCTAAAGAGATTTATCTCATTAGTCATTGGCAATTGCAAACAAAAAATTAATTCTACCCAGAATTCTCATGAATATTATAGTTAAAGAGATTTCGACTAAAATTTTAGAGTAGTTTGAGAAAGCTATGTGGTGCAAGCTCCGATGGCATCTCAGTTCTTTGCCCTCGTCTCTACAAGTTGGGTTTTTATAATTTGCACAACAAGGTTGAGTTTTAATTTTCTAATTATATGAATTCTAATTTCCGTATTAGAGTTTTAATTAGAGTATATATATAGTTGTGGTTATTATTGGAGTGTTTGACAAATAAATAATGACTTTTATATGTTCTTATTGAATTTAATCTCACAACTAATAGTATTATATATAAATGTAGGTAGGTTAAATGATCTTAATGGTGTCTTTTATGTTGCCTCATATATGTAGTTTGAGTCCCATCATCCCCTTCCTCATTGTCTATGTATAAATAAAATTAGGACAAAATTTAGGTACAGTATCTTAAGTGTTATTCCTTAGGTTGTCATCTTAAGATTTAGTCATGTGGCTACTTAACTAAAAAATACACTTTCATCTCATAAGGAAAAGTCTATATGACAGAATTTTAAAAGGAAAACATAAACAATAGCACCTAATTATAAGTATTGTACTTAAGTCTTCCCCCCCCCCCCCACACACACACATATATAGGGTTCAAGTTATACTTGGTGTAATTTTAAACAATGTATATTATTCAATAACTTATTGTTGAATTCATATTTTAAAAATCCTAGCATCGGATTATATGTTCTATATGTTGTTAACATATCTACTAGTATTCATGCCAATCAGTAGTTATTTACCATTCGATTCATAAATTCATATTTAATTTATTATTTTAAACAACAAAAACTTGATTGATTGATGACATGACTATTGATATTTAATCATTTTGAAATTTCGAAAGCATGGAGAATGTATGAAGATAATGTAATTTAACGATGGATTTGTTAAAATTCACATTCAATTATAAAAATATTAAGTGGTGTAACATTATTTAAAGTTACACTCAATGTAATTCTAAGTAATATTACACCACCCAATAACTTGTTATTGAATTCATATTTTAAAATTTTCATCGTCGGATTATGTGTTCTATATGCATACCAATATTCATGCTAATCAATTGTTATTTACAATTCGATCCATAAACTCATCTTTAATTTATTATTTTAAACTACAAAAACTTGATTGATCGATGACATGACTGTTGATATTTAATTATCTTAAATTTTGCAAGTATGGAGAATGCACGAAGATAATGTAATCTAACAATAGATTTGTTAAAATTTGCATTCAATTAAAAAATATTGAGTGATATAACTTATTATTGAATTCATATTTTAAAAATCCTAGCGTCGAATTATATGTTCTATATGTTGTTAACATACTTGCCAATATTCATGCCAATCGGTTGTTATTTACCATTCGATCTATAAACTCATATTTAATTTATTATTTTAAACTACAAAAACTTTATTGGTTAATGACATGACTATTGATATTTAATCATTTTGAAATTTTGCAAGTATGGAGAATGTATGAAGATAATGTAATCTAATAATGGATTTGTTAAAATTCACATTCAATTAAAAAATATTAAGTGGTGTAACATTATTTAAAGTTACACTCGATGTAACTCTAAGTAATGTTACATTATCCAATAACTTGTTATTGAATTCATATTTTAGAAATTTCACCGTCAGATTATGTGTTCTATACGCATACCAATATTCATGCTAACCAGTTGTTATTTACAATTCGATCCATAAACTTATCTTTAATTTATTATTTTAAATTATAAAAATTTGATTGATTGATGACATGACTATTGATATTTAATCAACTTAAATTTTGCAAGCATGAGAAATGCATGAAGATAATGTAATCCAACAATAGATTTGTTAAAATTAGCATTCAATTAAATAATATTGAGTGATATAACTTTAAGAAATTTTACACCATTCAATAACTTATTACTGAATTTATATTTTAAAAATTTCACCGTTGGATTATATGTTCTATATGTTTTTAATATGAATACAAATATTTATACTAATCAGTTGTTATTTACCATTCGATTCATAAACTCATCTATAATTTATTATTTTAAATTACAAAAAATTGATTGATTGATAACATGACTATTGATATTTAATTATCTTAAAATTTTGCAAGAATGGAGATTGCACAAAAATAATGTAATCCAATAATGGATTTGTTAAAATTTGAATTCAAGAATTATTTGCTTTTAATAACACCATAAAATGCTTCCACAATTATTCTCCAACTCAAATCCTCCTTCCCCTAATTGTCGAATTATAAATTAATAATTACAACTATAATAAATTTTCCTCTCCCCCATCAGACTAAAATAAATTGAAACCATTTTCAACGTTCCAAAAACGTGGACGGTATAAAGACAACAACAAAAAATGAGGAGAGAGAGAATTGAAAACAAGGGGGAAGTAGGAGCGCGCGCAGGCAGGAAGTCAATAATAAATTAATAACCATGAATGTACACAATATCGATCCATCATATTCCAACCCTTTCGATAGTAGTTGCATTTTGTCTTTACACGGCATTGCATTTTCGATATAAAGATAATAGATGCTATATAGAAAGTGTGCTGAAGGGAGATCTAAAATATGAGCCAACCACAAATTTGATGGAAATAAAATTTGACTGGTGACAAATTATTATTATTATTATTATCTATGCCACTTATAGATTGGTGACAAATTGACACCAAAAAAAAAAAGAAGCAAAAATCCGAAAGATAAGAGGGCAAAAGCTTGCTAGACAATGCTGGAGCTATGAACCAAGATGGAAGAAAACTATGCTTCAAACTATTCATCACATATAAATAGTTTCACAATGACTTGCTACCAATTTTAATAAATTTGTAATTTATAGTCCAAGTAGTTACTATGAAAATTTGCCATACAGGCTAACTTACAAGTCCTCCAATACAAGTAATTAGACATTATATCTGGGCTTCTTGCTCTTGCTGCAACTGTTGATCCAATTTCCGTCTTTACAATATATGATCCATCACCCTGGCCACTGATGTTGACCCTAATCTCTAGAGGAAGAAGAGTATCAAAAAACAAAGAAAAACCCATAGAACCCATTCTTGTCTTCTAAACCAAGAGATCTATTATGGCCAGGGTGGTCCCAGGACCACCCTGACCTGAAAAAAAAAAAAAATATATATATATATATATATATATAATAATTTAAAATTTTATATTTATTTACCTTTAAAAAAAATTTTGGGACCATCCTAAATATTTTTTTAATGCTAGTAAAATTAAATTTTGATCCATAATTGAGCAACTTAACAATATATTGAGGTCTTTCAAGTAAAAAAGAAAAACTAAAAAAAAAAAAATTTGAACTAAAATCTAAAAAAAAAAAAATATATATATATATATATATATATAATAAAACTACTACAGGTTAAGCAGTAGCTTGATTCCTTCGACTAAGCACACTACCTAATACAACACAATTTTCAACATTTTATTATTTTTTATTATAGTATTATTTTTCCTCACCAAATATATATTACTTATTTCTCATTTTTAATTATTTTTTTTTATTTATTCTTAACCACACACGTGTTTTGTATCCTTGATTTTTATACTTCATACTTTTAAATTTTATCACATCTTCATCTACACTTTTACATCTATATTTTGCCTTCCTCCTTGTTCGTAACTTCTGTATCTTTTACTAATACTAGTGCGGCAGTGCCTGTTCTTAAGTTTTGAGTCTCAAACTTCTCAATAAGATTTTTTTTTTAGCTGTACAGGTACCTTTGCTCATTACTTTTCTTTTCATTTCTTTTTTCCTTTTGAGGTTTTTTGGTTTATAGAATGCCAATTTGTTTTGGTTTTAAGATATATATATATATATATATATATATATATTTTTTTTTTTAAAGCACAAACTTCATACCGGTAGAATATTGAATTTCGGCCAATATTTACCAAAACACCCCGAAACAAACCGAAATGACCCGAAATTTTTTTCAAAGTGGAATAAGATGGGTTACTATTCTGGTTTGTTTACCAGCATGGTATTTTCTGGCCATTACAGCCATAACAAAATGGAATTAATAATATTGAATCAAACCTAATTACCTAAAGGCTAAAAAGAAAACAGATTTTATAATTTATGCTTCCTAAAGAACACCCTGAACAAAATTCCTAAAACCGCCACTGGTCAACATAGGGTTTATACTTTATATATGTGTAGAGTTTGGGCTAGAGGTTCTCACAAAGCCAGCTCTTAAAGTATATCTCGAAATTTTTTGTAATAGGGTCTTGGTTGACTAAGAATTACCAAGAGTTTATGTTTGAATCTCGCACGACCAAGCTCGAGTTTGCACAACCGAGACCTCAAATTTCCCACAACCAAGACTAAACTTTGCACAACCTAGATTGACTTTCTTGTACAGTAACAGAATCTTTAACCCAGCCTCAATACCACTTATTACATTACTAAATCAAAACAAAACAATTAGAAAAAAAGTTTTTAGCCAATATTTAAGAATCCTAACAAACTCCTCCATTGGTAATTTCTTGACAAAACACTCTAATTCAGACTCAAGTACTATATATATAGTAATAGTTCAGAAAAACAGACCAAACTAACTTACACCTAGACAAAAGAGATTAAGTCGATGCACTCGACAAACGTACCTGTTTTTTTTTTAAACATTAAACGAACACATTAAATACATGAGATACAGACAGTGTAAAAAAAAAATATATATTGATCAAGTATATCAATAGAATGATAGAGCAATTGCATCAATCCGTGCAAAATTTTTGCCTGTTTTGTAAGAAAAAATATACTTTTTTTATTTTACACACTTACTTTTACAAAATACCCACATCAGTTTATCTATTCTATTATCTATTTTATTTAAATAATAATATTTCTTTAATTTTTTTATTATATCAAACAAACCACTATCCACATAACCTACTTTTTTATTTCTTTGTTGTGAGAAGAAAACAGATGAGAGAGCAATCTGACAGGGCAGAGAGAAAAAAAGAATAAAAAAATCATTTGCACATGAGCATTAACCGTGCATATATGCACGGTTATTGTTCATTTGCAAATTTTTACAAGTATTGATGTGGGTGTTTTTTGGACTAAAATATGCAAAATTGAGCACTTTTTGTATTTTGCAAATTTTTGCAACCACTTATGTGGTTGCTCAACCCATACTTCACCATACACCAACAGGCAACAGCCATCAAATATCTACAATGACAAATCAAACATGAGATTGATCATCCAAATATGTTAAGCATGTAAGACTAACTACCAATTGACTGAATATATAATAACATGTCCTATAAACATGGTTACACACACTCAACTAGAGTCAAACCATGGAACAAGTAACACAAGTTACACAACGCATAGTAGTGATAAAAAATTTAAAGTCATCGCATAAAACATATGTGCTTCCCACTCGATAAAAGAATACAAAACTATCAGGTTCCAAACTAACTTACGCTTAGACTAAAGAGATTAAGTCAGTTTAGCTTTGTCAGTGTTGTTTTTTAAGAAACTGGGGCTTTTCAGTAGTTGTTGTTGATGCTTGGAATAGGATGTTAATGCCTCTTTAAAAGCAACAAATTTTTCTGATCTTGAAAAATATTGCCCACCACATTGCATTTTTGCGAGTAACACCTCCATGATAGACCCGTGTCTGATTGGAAAGGACAAAATCGCAAGATCAGACTTATTGTTGTTTCCATCTGCAACTTGTTTAATTAACCATTTCGGTATGCTTCTTATATTTTCTGGCTCATCATGTCATGCATCTTTTGGAAATTTTTTGTACTAAGCAGATGTCTTATTGTCTTAAATTCCCAAGTGATTGCTTATTACTTGCTAGATGTAGGGAAAAAGATAAAGAAAACTCCAGTCGTGGTTGGAAATTGGATAGGCTTTGCTGTTTCTAGCATTCTCTTGAAAAGTATAAACTTTCCTATGAATGAGATTATGACAGAGTGTGGAAAAAAACTTTCTTGGCGAAGGTAAATAAACTGAAACAAAGGCTAGACATACCTCTAGCACCAACTCTTTACAGTTTGAAGTTGAACTGCATGGGTAGCTAGGTTTTCCTGGTGGAACTTAGTTAGTTAATCAATTTAGACCATCTAACCACCATAGAAAATAACCTTTCTTGTTCAATTCAAATATGTATAATGTAGGTTTTCTTTGGCTAAGTCCGTAATGTACGTACTTGCTACTTATAGCATCATATGTAAAGTCAAATTCAAATCACAGCAACTCTTGTCCAAAATAGCGATGTAAGCTTAAACAACATAATATTGTAGCTGAACCTTATTGCTTATGGATATATTAGTCTATCTTTTTCAGGAAAACCCACCATGGTTCAACAAGCATGTTGAACATGATATAAGTCTAAATAAAACAAGAAACATATTAGATGCCACTTTGATGAACTATTTAGTCATTAATTTGTAGATATGATATTAAGAAAACTTCTAGAAACTGCTTTGAGAGAAAACTATTCTTGAATTGATTAGAATGAATTAATTGAATTAAGTTACACTAAGGCTCCGCCTTATATACACGTTCACAGAGCAAAGAGGGAATCAAAACTAATCTAACTAACTTTTAACAAACTAACCAATTTTAATATTACAGCTGTACACCACTTAATCATTCTCACGTGCCTACTATCTCACGTGCCAATCACTTAAGTGAAACGCTGTCGTTTGCCTTCAACTTTCCTTTCTTCTTTTTCTTGTAAGCTTTGTTGTTTTGATCATCACTACATCTGTGATGTTCTTCTTTCTTCGTTTTTGTATTGCTTTGCTTCATGCCTTCTTTCTCAGTTGCATATTCAACACTCCCCCTCAAGTTATGATTCACAAAATCATTGACTTGACTAGTTGATGTCTTCAGATTTGGGGAGTAAATATTAATCAAACCCAAACAATTTGCCAATCTGCTAAAAGCTGGAAGTCCTAAAGTTTTGGTAAAAATGTTTGCTATTTGAAATTGGCTTGAAACATAAAAGGTTTTAATCACACCCTCTGTTATCTTATCCCTGACCAAATGGTCAACTTCTATGTGTTTTGTTCACTCATGAAACACAGGATTAGCTGTAATATGTAATGCAGCTTGGTTGTCTCAAAAATGCTGAGCACTAGATGGATGATCAACCCTTAAGTCTCAGTAATTGAAGAACCCACACAATTTCACAGGTTGTTGTACCCATTGATTTGTACTCTGTCTCTGCTGAGGACCTAGAAACTGTACTTTACTTTTTGGACCTCCATGAGATTAAGGAATCTCCTAAGAACACACTGTAACTTGTGATTGACCTTCTGGTATCAGGGCATCCTGCCCAATCAGCATCACAAAAGGCTTTCATTTGCATTGTGGAGTTGTTGGAGAAAAACAATCCTCTGCTTGGAGTACCTTTCAGATATTGTAGCACTCTATTGACTGCCAACATATGAGGCTCTCTTGGTTTAGCCAGAAACTAACTTAACCTATGCACTGCATAAGTGATGTCAGGTCTCGTTAGAGTGAGATAGAGCAATCTTCCTATCAGTTTTCTATACTAACTTGCATCTAGAAGTAGCTTTCCCACATCCTTTGAAAGATGCAAATTTTGTTCCATTAGAGTTTTAAGTGGTTTAGACCCCAAGAAGCCTATATCTTGCAAAATCTCCAAGCAATACTTCCTTTGGTTCAAACTTATACCCTTGTCACTTCTAGTAACCTCAAGACCCAAAAAATACTTCAATGAGCCTAAGTCTTTTAGGCCAAACTTAATGTCAAGCAAATGCTTCAAGTCAGTAATGTAGCTAGGGTCATTGCTAGTGAGCAGAATATCATCTACATACACTAGCAAGGCAGTGAAAGAGGCACCTTTAGTGTATGTAAAAAGAGAGTAATCTGCCTTGGATTGGACAAAACCAAAATTCAATAGAGTAGAAGAGAATTTGGCAAATAACTGCCTTAAGGCCTGTTTCAAACCATAGAGACTCTTGTTGAGTTTGCAAACCAAAGGACCACAATTTGAGGTAGCAGCATACTCCCCTTGCTGTGAAAACCAGGGGGAAGGCTCATATAGACCTCTTCATCCAAATCATCATGGAGGAAGGCATTGTTCACATCCATTTGGTAAAGAACCCACCCTTTCATAGCAGCTAAAGATAAAACCATCCTAACAGAAACAGACTTGGCCATAGGAGAGAAGGTATCGGCCTAGTCAAGGCCTTCCCTCTGGGTATACCCTTTAGCAACTAAACGAGCTTTATGTCTTTCAATGGATCCATCAGACTTATACTTAGTCCTATAGACCCATTTGTAGCCAATGGGGATCTTGCCAAGAGGGAGAGTGATTAAAGACCAGGTGTTAGTAAGTTCTAGAGCTGCAATCTCTTTATCCATAGCAACTCTCCAATAAGGGGATTAAACAGCCTCATGGAAGGGAGTAGGATTTCGGGAGGTGGAATCAACTGCCATGACAAACTGCTTGTAATGCTTAGTAAGGTTAGAATAGGTGAGACAAGCAAATATGTCATAAGGTAGGCCAGTAGAAGGTTTATAAGGGTTGGAAGTGACAGATTTACAAGAGTAGTCTTTTAGGTAGGATGGAGGGTTATGTGATCTGTTGGATTTTTTGAGGGGTAAAGGGGAATTTGGTCTAGAAATAGGCATAGGAACAAGATCATGTTCATAATTAACAACAATAGGAGTGATAAGTGGAAGTGGTGAAGGTGATGAAGGATTAGGAAGCTAATATGCAGAAACATTATCTGTAGAATCAGGGAGTACAACTCTACTCTCATTGAAAAAATTGGAATCTGAAATGCAAGAATCAGGAATAGAAAGGGGGAAAACAAATGAAGTTGAATCAAAAGAGGCAGGATCATAAAGATTCACTGAGGAAGAAGAAGAACCAAAAGCAAAAGGAAATATATGTTCATAAAAAATCACATCTCTAGAGACAAATATGGAATTGGTTGCCAAATCCATGAGCTTGTACCCTTTAATACCACTGGGATATCCTAAAAAAACACATTTTCTTGCTCTTGGTGCAAATTTGTGTCTGTTTTGATAGAGAGTAGAAGTGAAGCACAGACAACTAAAGGTTCTGATATGATCATATGAAGGAGATGTTTGAAAAAGCATTTCAAAAGGAGTTCTATTTTGTAAATGTTTGGAAGGTAGCCTATTGATGAGATAGACTGCAGTAAGAATGTAGCCACCCCACATTTTCAAAGGTAAGGAAGAATGAAACCTCAATGTTCTTGCAACATTTAAAATGTGTTGATACTTTCTCTCAACAATTGAATTTTGTTGAGGAGTCTCAACACAAGTTAATTGATGCAAAATACCTTTTGATTTAAAAAAATCCTTCATAAAGAATTCTATGCCATTATCACTTCTAAGACACTTGATTTTTGCACCAAATTGTGTTTTAACCATGTTAGAAAAATGTTCAATAAGAGCTTGTGTTTCTAACTTAGATTTAAGTAAATAAACCCAAGTACATCCAGAGTAATCATCCACAATGGTAAGAAAGTATTTGTAACCTTCAATAGTTGGAACTGAAAAAGGTACCCAAAGGTCACAGTGCACAAGATCAAATAGACAATTAGAGAGACATGAGTGCTATTAAGAAAAGACAACCTCTTTTGTTTGGCAAAATGACAAATGTCATAACAAGCTGTTTTATTAGAGTTTAAACTAGATACAAATTTATTGAGTAATGACATTTTGGCATAAGAAGGATGCCCTAAACGAAAATGCCACAAATCAACATTATTGACAGAACTGTTACTAATAAAGGGAATTGAAATAGGCATCTACGAAGAGGTAGCAAGAATAGATGATGATGGAAGACTTTGTTGTAGAAGATAAAGGCCTTTTGATGCTTTACCCAGTCCAATCATGTTCCAATTGGCTAGGTCCTAGATAAAGCAAAAGGAATCAAAGAATACAAGACAACAAAAACATGTTTTAATGAGTTGACTGACTGATATGAGATTAAAAGTAAAGGAAGGGACACAAAGAACTCCATAAGGAGTGAGTTGATCTAAGATATGAACTGTGCCTATGTGAGTAACTAAAGTCTTTTCTCCGTTGGGTAAGTAGACAAAAGTGTTAATGGTGGAAGTAATAGAGGATAAGCAAGACACTGAATGGACCATATGGTTTGAAGCACCAATGTCAATGATCCATTCATTGGCTTTATGAGCATGCCTATCAACTATATGAGTAGAAAAAATGGAATGGGAAAAATTGGGAGGCAACTAGAAGGGGTTACCTGAAAAATTGGCAAGGTAAAGGATGGAAGAACTAGGGCCTGTAGCAGCATTAGCACCACTAAGTGGAGACAGAACTGGGGCAGCTTGGTGAGAAGGTTAAGAGGCATTGGACTGAGAAGCAAGGAAAGCAACTGCTCACACTGACTCTAAGTGATAGGACATTGAGGTGCACTGAATTGAGGCTGTGGCATGGTCAATTGTGGAGCATAATGCATCTGATCAGGTTGATTGGGAAAGCTTTGCATAGGCTGAGAGGCAACATTCCCAAAACCACCATTGTTGCAAAAGAAACTTCCAAATGAGCCACTGCCACTGCTAGAAACTTGATTAGCAAATGCCTTCCCTTTGTGCTTATATCCTGGAGGATACCCATGCAGTTTGTAGCACTTATATGCTACATGACCAACAATCCTACAATAAGTACACACAGACCTCTCCTTCTTTGAATTGCCATTCTTTCCACCGTGATTACCATGAGTCATAACCTAATTGCCATGAGTCATACCCTGATTCCAACCTTGATGAACTTAAAACCCCCTTAGAATTAGAATTATTAGCATATAAAGCTGTTGGTTCAATGACCAAATTAGCTTGACCAACTTGCCTATGTTTTTCTTCTTGTAAGATCAAAGAATACGCCTTGTTCAAAGAAGGTAGTGGCTCAGTGATCAAGATCTGACTAGTAACAGTAGAGTAACTGTCATTGAGTCCCATAAGAAATTGAAAAACTTGATCCTTTTGCTGAGCACACAATTGATTTCTTTGGGAACCACAAGTACAAACACGAGTACAAGCAGAAAAAGATTGATAATGCACAAGTTCATCCCACAAAATCTTGAATTTTGTAAAATAAGAACTCACCGATAAGGCACCTTGTAAAGCTTTAAAATTTCTTTCTAAATTTCAAAGAATCTTGGAACATTTGGCAGTGAAAACCTATCACGCATATCAATTCACAATTCTTTTGCAGTGTGAATGTACATGACACTGGTAGCTAGATCCTTACTCAAGGAATTCACCACCAATTAAAGAATGGTGGTGTTTGCCCTTTGCCATGCATTGTACAGAGGATGGGAGAGATCAGGTGTAGGAATTGAACCATCAAGAAAGCCAAATTTGTTTCTACCATTGAGAGATAGAAACGCAGCCTTCGACCAACTGAGATAATTCTCTGGACCAATCAATAGTTGGGAAGCCAGAACAACGTCAGATGGTGGAATGAAATAAGGGCTTGAAGGGTTGGTATTCACATCATCCGTTGAAGGAGTTTGATTGGATGATCTACGATTCGTAGTATCAAAAGTGTTTGGAAGAATTTCAGAATCTGAAGCAGTGTTAGAGACGGAAGCGATTGATGAGCTATTCAAGCTCTGATACCATATTAAGAAAACTTCCAGAAACTTCTTTGAGAGAAAACTATTCTTGAATTGATTAGAATGAATTAATTGAATTAAGTTACACTAAGGCTCTGCCTTATATACACATTCATAGAGCAAAGAGGGAATCAAAACTAATCTAACTAACTTTTAACAAACTAACCAATTCTAATATTACAGCTGTACACCACTTAATCATTCTCACGTGCCTACTATCTCACATGCCAATCACTTAAGTGAAGCACTGTCATTTTCATTTAACTTTCCTTTCTTTTTTTGCTTGTAAACTCCGTCGTTTTGATAATCACTACATCTGTGCTATTCTTCTTTCTTCGTTTCTGTATTGCTTTTCTTCATGCCTTCTTTCTTAGTTGCATATTCAACATATGATCATATCGAGAAAGCAACGTTTATTGAACACAATTAAGTATGCAAATGTTGATTATTTGACCAGGAAAATAAAGAAATAGAGCATTACGTAAATTGAATAGACTGTCCTCATCAATTTGCACCTATAAGAATTAAGAATATGAGGGTCATGGTAAATAATGTGTACTAAAATTTTCAAGCAATCCTTAGAAATTGGAATAAATGTATAAAAATTAATGGGCGAGAGGCATCTATATTTTACCATATCTTTTTTGTAAATATAAGGAAGAAATTATATAGGTTTCCCCACACGCCTCATGAAAGTATATGCTTAGACAAAGCTTTGGACTGGTTCACCCAAAAAATTAAATAAAATAACTGCATGTTTGGTCAACCAAGATTGATTTAGCTAGAGAGCTCCAAGCCACTCTTTTATTAATGTGTGAGGGGGTTAGTGTTTGAACTTTGAAGTACTGTTTACTAGTGTAACAGAATAAATTCTGAAAGCTTGAATTGATAGAAAATGTTGAACATAAAATCAATTTCAAAAATATTAACTAAAAGTAACGAAACAAATAAAAATTTAATTATTATACAAAATATAATGTAACTTAAACTCAATTGTGATGCGAAATGTGAAAGCGTCAAGAAGCAGAACACGTCTACTTCTATAAAATAAGAAATAAAACACGTTTACATCTAAAATAATCTCGAATATACAAGTATCCTCCTTGAATCCATAAGAAGAAAGAGTTCTAAAATCTACCAGAGAAATAATAAACAAAAGTATGAATTTTTATTAATTCCAATATACTAAAAAAAGTTTACAAGCTTGAAAGACAATAAAATATATTCTAAAATAAACCCTAATTAACACATATCCATAATAGGAACTAAATTTGACTTAAAAAATATTAAAAGTACCTAAAAATAAGGAAATAAATGCCCTGAATCTAAAATAACAAAAATTACACAAAAATATCAAAATTAATAAATAACAAAAAGTAAATAATAGATACAGTCCTACAGCAAATTGAAATTGGGAATTAAAAATTTTCTTCTTAAACAAGTATACATGCAACACCACATTCATACTTGTAATCTATGTGTAGATACCACATACATACTTTCATCTTGAGAAAATACTCTCTTAGATTCATTATACATCCATAACCTTGTACAAAATTCATAATTAATGCACTGATTACATATTTTAAAAGTGTGGACGTGAAAAAGTGCTCGTGAGAAATAAAAGCCCCTTTCATCTTATATATTACAAATTAACAAGTGTATGTAACACTAATTCCACAGTTTAAACTATTTTTCTTTTAGACTCTCACCAATTAAACTATAAAGCTCTTGACTTAATAAGTCATACTTTAAACTGCCTCTATAGGGAAGAGGCTTTTGTTTGATTTGGTATAGTTTATTTGTATCTAAAAATTTAATAAAAAAACTGTACATTTATAAGCAAATATATAAAATAATAAAGATTTTATTTATTTATTTATTTTTTTTAAAAAAACCCTTGCCAACACAAGCTTTTTGGAGTACTAGAGTTTGGAAGTACAGTTTGCCGATCTTGAAAGCTTGGATTAGGAATGAAGCTAAACCTTTCGAAAAGTGAAAGCAATAGCATCCAACTCTTTTCAATTATACGTACAAGCAAGGCTCTCTATCTTGCTCTCTATATATACCAAAAACTTAGTTGCTATACTTGCAAGCTAGCTCCATAACACAAAATTCAAACACACTTAAACTTAATCTCCAATAATATTATCCCACACCAAAAACTTCAATTCCCAAATGGGTGCCTCAAAGTTCAAGCAAACCACTCAGTCATCGTCGTCGTCTTCTCAGACAACAATCAAAGACAAAACATTATCAGGGCTAGGAAACCTCATTAGGCTCCTCCCAACTGGTACAGTCTTCTTGTACCAATTCCTCAGCCCTGTCCTATCCAACAGTGGCGACTGTACTACAACCATCTACAAGTACCTAACCGCCATTCTTGTAGCTGTGTGCGGCTTTTCTTGCTTCTTTTCTTCGTTCACTGATAGTTACGTTGGAGATGATAAGAAAACTCATTATGGGGTTGCAACATCGAAGGGTCTTTGGCCCTCGGCGGACTCTAAGGACGTGGACTTGTCGGCTTACAAGCTTCGGATTGGGGACTTTGTCCATGCCTTCTTTGCACTGATTGTGTTTGGGGTTCTTGTGCTTTTGGATCAGAAAACTGTGAGTTGCTTCTATCCCGTGTCTGATTCCGCTGAGAAGACTTTGCTCAAGGTGCTTCCTCCTATTGTTGGTGCAATTTCTAGTGTGGTTTTCATGGTGTTCCCAAACAACCGCCATGGAATTGGTTACCCTTCAAGTACTGATACTTCACAGACCTCCAAGTCTACCTCCTCGTCCTCGACTAAAGTCTAAGAATTTAGCTTTGGATGAGAGTGTGTTGTTGCATTATATGTTTGTGTATTTATGTTTCCTTGTTTTAAAGGTTTGAAATATGTTTGATGACCCTTTTAGTCAATTGTTGTAACTTGTATTGTAATAATTAATTCTTTTGAACAGTGTCTGTTCTGGTTGAATAACTTGAATTTATGAAAGGGTTTGAGTCTCAAAAGCAGGGTTGGGTATTTCCATTTATGTCGAGTGCAATTGAGTCTTATATACGTACGTACAATCAATGAGTGATTGTGAAAGAAAAGGGTTTGGCACACGTTTGTGCTTCTCAAGAGAAGAAAATGGTGGATGCATGCCCATCCTTTTGAACATGTATCAAGTCTCTAGGACACATGAATAAGTTTAATCCTTTACTTTTTTTATTTTTTATTTGTTATACGATAGCATGCATGCATTAATTGCGATTGATTTGCATGAAAAATTCTATGGTAACTTAACCTTTTTTTTCTTCTTTGTTTTCTTTCTACATAGAAATTAGAAAGGTTAATGAATGTTATGAAGCAATAGTTAAAATGTTTTTGTGTTAAATAAAAAACTTACGTTTGAATTAGTGTTTTAATTTGATAATAATAAAAAGTAATCATTATAGAGTAGATTTTATAAAGTTTAAATCTATAGTATGTATATATATAATGTAATTAATCTCTATGATAAATCTTGTACACTTTCTCAAAAAAAAAAAAAAAAAGTGATAAATCTTGTACACATGAATGACTTGCCATGTAAATTTGTTTTGGGCTTCAATGGTTAATTTCCTTATAACCTACAGAAAATTTTGGGCATGAATTGACCTATATATTTTTTATTCACCGTACGTATGACATCATGGATATGTAAGGATTTGAAGTAAAAGTTCCTATTTATACAATTCAATGTTATTGTGCCGCATTAAATTCTTTGATTAAAAGTCTATTATTACCTAATATAGAGGTGTTTAATTCGTTTGCTTTGCGTTTACGTTCCAAAAGTGAGAAAACGTAATTGCCTTGGGAGACTTAACTCAACTTGTAATAATCACTTTCTCCAAAAAAAAAAAAAAAAAAAAAAAAAAAAAAAAAAAAAAAACTTGTAATAATCAACCAGCGTAGCTTGCCCAATTCCGAAGATGCCGCTAAAGAGATTTATCTCATTAGTCATTAGCAATTGCAATCAAAAATTTAATTCTACCCAGAATTCTGATGAATTTTATAGACAAAGAGATTTCAACTAAAATTTTAGAGTAGTTTGAGAAAGCTATGGTTATGTTTGATAACAATTTTTATTTTTTATTTTCAAAATTTTGTTTTTGGAAATATAAAGAAAAAACAATTTTCTTGTACTTTTGAAATAAAAAAACATGTTTGATTAGTTGAAATTAAAAAAATATTTTTTTGAAGAAAAAACTAGAAAATTCTAAAATATATTATTATTAGGATTTGAAATCTAATGCTAACTCGTTAAATGAGACAAATTTATTAAATTAAATACTTGTTTTCATTGGCTTTTGAAAATTAGAAACTGAAAAAAACTTTTTGCATGTTTTCGGTTTCTTTCATAAATTAAGTTTTGAAAACAGTTTTTATTTTCTGTTCATTTTGAATTGCCAAATAAATTTTTTAGTCTTAAAAATAGAAAATTGTTTTTGGAAATAGAAAATAAGGGGAAAAAATAGTTACCAAACATACCCTATGTGGTGCGAGCTCCAATGGCATCTTAGTTCTTTGCCCTTGTCTCTCCAAGTTGGGTTTTTATAATTTACACAACAAGGTTGAGTTTTAATTTTCTAATTATATGAATTCTAAGTTTCGTATTAGAGTTTTAATGAGAGTATATATATAGTTGCGGTTATTATTGGAGTGTTTAACAAATAAATAATAACTTTTATATGTTCTTATTGAATTTAATCTCACAACTAATAGTAGTATATATAAATGTAGGTAGGTTAAATGATCATAATGGGTTTCTCAAAAAAAAAAAAAAAAAAAAAGAGATCTTAATGGTGTCTTTTATGGTGTCTCATATCCATGGTTGTCAAAATCAAGATTCGGATCGTAAAATCGCATGATTTTACGATCCCACCTCACCAAAAAGTTTAAAATCGTAGTAGGATTGCAAAAATGGTAGGATCGTATATAGGATCATGTAGGATCGCATAGGATTGTAGGATTGTATGGGATTCTACCGATCCTACTGATCCTACCATTTGGCTTGATTTTTTTTTTTTTTTTAAGTGGGATTCATTTGGATAAGGTAATCCACTTAAACCCACAAGCCCAATGGGTTATCAGAAGCCCAATAATGAATTGAAGTTCCAAATTCACCCCTATGTCAACATAAAATCTCAAAAAAACCTATAGTACTTAATTTTAACGTTTTCAAAAACAAAACCTTAAATATTTAGATGATGAAATGGGATATGACAATAACAATGATTAGATTAGAAGAACTTTAGAATGAGAATTCTCTTTTGGATTTCATATTTGTAATTAGTTAGTTTACCTTAGATCGAGAATTCTCTTTTGGATTATATATTGTAAATTTGTAGTTAGCTAGTTTTTATATGCTAATTAGCCTAACTTATTTTAGATTTGGAATTTAGAATTTGGAAAACATTTTCCATATGTGTAGATAATATTTTGATACTTAGTTGCTAATTAAATATATACTGAACTTTTTAGATACATTATGTCAAATGTTAAATATATTTTGTTTCGTTAAAATGATATAAGAATGATGTAGTGTGTGCAAATTACATTTTATGATGCAAATTTTTTTTTTTTAATGGATGGATTCATATTTTAAATGATTATATAACATACAAATTCACTATCAATAGATTTTTTGCTTAAAATCTGAAAATAAGTAGGATCTGAAAACAAGTAGGATCTTACGATCTACGATCCGATCTTACGATCCACGATCTTACTTACCTCCCACAATCCCATGTAGAATCCCGATTTTGACAACCTTGCTCATATCTGTAATTTGAGTCCCACATTCCCCTTCCTCATTGTCTATGTATAAACAATAATTATATATATATATATATATATATATATATATATATATATATATATATATATATATATATATATGTGGGTTAAGTTCAAGTTATAGATGATGTAACTCTAAGCAATGTTATATTACTCAATAATTTGTTATTGAATTCATATCTTAAAAATTCCACCGTTGAATTATATGTTCTATATGTTCTTAATATACCTACTAATATTCATGCCAATCAGTTGTTATTTACCATTTGATCCATAAACTCATTTTTAATTTATTATTTTAAACTAAAAAAACTTGATTGATTGATGACATGACTATTAATATTTAATCATCTTAAATTTTGCAAGCATGGGGAATGCATGAAGATAATGTAATCCAACAATAAATTTGTTAAAATTTGTATTCAATTAAAAAATATTGAGTGATGTAAATCTAAGTAATTTTACACCATCTAATAATTCTTTTATTGAATTTATATTTTAAAAATTCCACCTTTGGATTATGAGATTAAATTTTGTAAGGATGTGGTGTAAAACCCATGTTTTATCCCTCCAATCCCAACATGCCATATCATCTTACCATATATTTAAGAATAAGTACAACTATACTCAATCAATTTTAATACCTATATATAAATCCAACTAAATTAGGAGTTTATTGAGATGTTGTTGGGTGTAGTAAGATGTATTGAATTTTAAGTAAAATACTGATGTGACAATCTTTTATTGAATGGTATAAAATATGGGTTTTACACCCCATCTTTACCAAATTCAGACTCTTGGATTATATGCTCTATAAGTTCTTAACATGCATACAAATGTTCATGCTAATTAGTTGTTATTTACCATTCGGTCCATAAATTCATCTTTAATTTATTATTTTAAGCTACAAAAAATTGATTGATTGATGACATGACTATTTATATTTAATTATTTTAAAATTTTGTAAGCATGAAAAATGCACAAAGATAATGTATTCCAACGATGAATTTGTTAAAATTCGCATTCAAGAATTACTTAAATAACACCATAACATGCTTCCACGATTATTCTCCAACTCATATCCTCCTTCCCCTCGCTGTCGAATTATAAATTAATAATAACAATAATAATAAATTTTCCTCTCCCCCACATATCAGACTAAAATAAATTGAAACCATTTTCAACGTTCCAAAAACGTGGACGGTATAAAGAAGACAGAAAAAATGAGGAGAGAGAATTGAAAACAAGGGGCTGGGAAGTAGGAGCGCAGGCAGGAAGCCAATAGTAGCCATTAATTTACACAATATCCATCCATCCATCATATTTCAACCCTTTTGATAGTAGTTGCATTGTCTTCACACGGCATTGCACTTTCGATATAAAGATAATAGATGCTATATAGAAAGTGTGCTGCAGGGAGATCTAAAATATGAGCCAACCACAAATTTGATGGAAAGAAAATTTAACTAACTTCAATAGCTTCATCGCCTAATCCCCGGCTAAAATGTCATATTATTATTATTATCTATGCCACATATAGGTGGGTGACACACTGACACCAAAAAAATAGAGAAGCAGCAAAAATCCGAAAGACAAGAGGGCAAAAGCTTGCTAGACAATGCTGTGGAGGTATGAACCAAAGATGGAGGAAGATTATGCTCCAATCTATTCATCACATATATAGTTTCACAATGACTTGCTACCAATTTTAATAAATTTGTAATTTATAGTCCAAGTAGGGATTAATCACAAAGTTAGAATATAACAAGGAAAAACACTCTACGGCCTAGCATAGCTTGTTAAATCCACTATGAAAATTTGCGATACAGGCTAACTTACAAGACCTTCAATACAAGTAATTAGACGTTGTATCTGGGCTTCTTGCTCTTGCTGCAACTGTTGATCCAATTTCCGTCTTTACAAGGATCCATCACTACAAGTCAAATCACCAACTGCAAAATAGATCTCTTGGTTAGAAGACAAGAACGGGTTCTATGAGTTTTTCTTTGTATTTTGATACTCTTCCTCCTTCTCTAGAGATTAGGGTCAACATGGGGTTTATATGGGTAGAGTTTGGGTCAGAGGTTGTCACAAAGCCAGCTCTTAAAGCAAATCTCGAAATTTTTTGTAATAGGGTCTCGGTTGACTGAGAGTTACCAAGAGTTTATGTTTGGATCTCAACTTTCGCACAACCAAGACTAAACTTTGCACAACCGAGATTGACTTTCTTGTACAGTAACAGAAGCTTTAACCCAGCCTCAATACCACTTATTACATTACTAAATCAAAACCAAACAATTACAAATAAATTTTTTAGCCAACATTTAAGAATCCTAACAAACTCCCCCATTGGTAATTTCTTGAAAAAACACTCTTTAATCATTTTACACCTAGACTAAAGAGATTAAGCCTCCGTTTGGGTTGCACGTTTGCGTCTGCGTCTGCGTTTTCTGCCTTTTTTTTTTTTTTTTTTTTTTTTTTTTTTTTTTCACGCGTTCCAGCCATATTCTACTGTACACGTACGAACAGTAGCCGCAAACCTTGACTTTTCAACCCAAAATTACTGTTCACGGACCCACAATTTTCACTTTTCAGCAATTTTTTTTATTAAAAATGGGTCCCACGGTACTATTTACACATTTAAAAATTATTTTGCTACAGTGTTTCAGTTTTCAGTTTTCAGTTTTCAGTTTTCAGCTCTATCCAAACGGACCCTAAGTCGATGCACTCGACAAAAGTACCTGTGTTTTCTGAAAGCATTAAACGAACACATTAAATACATGAGACACAGGCAGTGTTAAAAAAACAAATATCGATCAAGTATATCAATAGAGCGTCACAACCCATATTTGAACATACACCAACAGCCATCAAATATCTAAAATGACAAATCAAACATGAGATTGATCATCCAAATATGTTAAGCATGCATGTAAGAATAACTACCAATTGACTGAATAATAACATGTCCTATAAACATGGTTGCACACACTCAACTAGAGTCAAACCATGGAACAAGTAACACAATTCATAGTAGTGATAAACAAGTTAAGCTCAATGCATAAAACATATGTGCTTCCCATTCGATAAAAGAATAGAAACCTGATTGGAAAGGACAAAATCCCAAGATCAGACTTATTGTTATTTCCATCTGCAACTTGTTTGATTAACCATTTCGGTATGCTTCTCATATTTTCTGGCTCATCATGTCATGCATCTTTTGGAAAATTTTCGTACTAAGCAGACGTCTTATTGTCTTAAATTCCCAAGTGATTGTTTACTTGCTAGATGTGGGGAAAAAGATAATGAAAACTCCAGTCGTGGTTGGAAATTGGACAGGCTTCGCTATTAATAGCATTCTCTTGAAAAGTACGAACTTGCCTATGAATGAGAGTATGACAGTGTGGAAGAAAACTTTCTTGGCAAAGGTAAAAAAAACTGAAACAAAGGCTAGACATACCTCTAGCACCAACTCTTTATAGTTTGAAGCTGAACTGCATGGGTAGCTAGGTTTTCCTGGTGGAACTTACTTAGTTAATCAATCTAGACCATCCAACCACCATAGAATATAACCTTTCTTGTTCAATTCAAATATGTATAATGTAGGTTTTTTTTGGCTAAGTCCGTAATGTGCGTACTTTCTACCTTATAGCATCATATTCAAAGTCAAATTCAAATCACAGCAACTCTTGTCGAAAATAGCGATGTATGCTTAAACAACATAATTGGACTAACATAATATTGTAGCTGAACCTTATTGCTTATGGATATATTACTCTATCTCTTTCAGGAAACCCCACCATTGTTCAAGGTCTCTCCACGTTTGTTGACACTATATCTCCAACAAGCATGTTGAACATGAGATAAGTCTAATAAAACAAGAAACAGATTAGATGCCACTTTGATGAACTATTTAGTTCTTAATTTGTAGATATGAGATCGAGAAAGCAACGTTTATTGAACACAACATATGGCGCACTTAGTGTCTTGGGAGCATCTATATTGGTAAAATCATAAATTTAGCAATATGACTTCACAAAAAATTATTTTATTTATTTTACCTTCTCACTTTACAATACATTCAATATCAATGGATTTATATTTTTAACTACTTAATTAAAATAATATAAAAAATTCATTAAAAAACAGTGTGAACATAATCAAAAGAGAATTTTTTTATTATTAAAAAGCAGTGCAAATACAACAATTTAGTATTTTTTTTTTTTTTTTTCATATGAACTATGCACTATAGATGTGAAACCAAAAAATATGGCTACATTGGCTCCACCAATGTAAGATGTAGCCACATATTGGTATTTGGTAGTGCTAAAAATAGCAATATAACTTTTTAGCACCACCAATACTAGTGCTCAGCCCATTTCTTCTAGATAATTAAAACTTCGTACAATTAAGTATGCAAATGTTGATTATTTGACCAGGAAAATAAAGAAATAGAGCATTACGTAAATGGAATAGACTGTCCTCATCAATTTGCACCTATAAGAATTAAGAATATGAGGGTCAGGTATTTAAAGTGTACTAAAATTTTCAAGCAATCCTTAGAAATTGGAATAAATGTATAAAAATGGGTGAGGGCATCTATTTTTTACTATATCCTTTTGTTAGTATAAGGAAGAAATTACATAGGTTTCCCCACACGCTTTATGAAAGTATATGCTTTGACAAAGCTTTGGACTGGTTCACCCAAAAAATTAAATTAATGTGTGTCTTTGTTTCTCAAAAAAAGATTGATTTAGCTAGAGAGCTCCAAGTCACTCTTTTATTAATGTGTGAGGGGGCTAGTGTTTGAACTTTGAAGTACTGTTTACAAGTGTAACAGAATAAATTCTGAAAGCTTGAATTGATAGAAAATGTTGAACATAAAATCAATTTGAAAAATATTAACTAAAAGTAATGATACAAATAAAAATTTAATTATTATACAAAATATAATGTAACTTAAACTCAACTGTGATTTAGGATGCAGAAGCGTCAAGAGGTAGAATATGTCTATTTCTAAAAAACAGGAAACAAAACATGCTTACTTTTAAAATAACTTCGAATATATGAGGGTTGTCCTTGAATTCATAAGGAGAAAGAGTTCTAGAATCCACCAGAGAAATAATAAACAAAATTTTAAATTTTTATTAATTTTAATAATACTAAAAAATGTTTATAGACTTGAAAGACAAGAAAATATAATCTAAAATAAATCCTAATTAATATCTAACCATAATAGGAACTAAATTTGACCTAAAAAATATTTAAAGCACCTAAAAATAAAGAAATAAATGCCCTAAATCTAAAATAACAAAAATTACATAAAAATAAAAAAATTAATAAATTACAAAAAATTAAATAATAAATACAATCCTACAGCAAATTGAAATTGGGAATTAAAATTTTTTCATCTTAAACTAGTATACATATAACACCACATTCATACTTGTAGTAATCTATATGTGTACATACCACATACATACTTTCATCTTGAGGGAATACTCCCTTATACTCATTTTACATCTATTACTTTATACAAAATCCATAATTAATGCACTGATTACATATTTTAAAAGTGTGGACATGGAAAAGTGCTTGTGAGAAATAAATGCCCCTTTCATCTTATATATTACAAATTAACAACGTATGTAACACTATTCTTCTCATCTCGTAATAGTGTGTAATCTTCAGCAGGAAAAAAAAAATTTAAGTGTGTAATAGTAAACTTCACATAGACGTGAATGCGATGTAGCATGTATATATCCATAACACAATACTTTTTGCCGCCCATGAACTCACCCTAGGTATTCCCACGTACAAGTAAAGGCAAACCTAGCTACCCAAGCCTCTCTTCAATTTTTGGCAGACCAAATCATGAAAGATACTCTCTATATATCAGCTTGCTTGCTCTGCAAATACCCCAAAACTTAGTTGCTACTTACAAGTCCCATAACCCAAAAACAAACACCAAAGCATTCCCAAATGGGTGCCTCAAAGTCCAAGCAAAGCACTCAGTCGTCTCCTTCCAACAGGTACAGTCTTCTTGTACCAATTCCTCAGCCTTGTCCTATCCAACAATGGCCACTGTACTACAACCATCTACAAGTACCTCACCACCATTCTTGTCGCTGTGTGCGGCTTGTCTTGCTTCTTTTCTTCATTCACTGATAGTTATGTTGGAGATGATGGGAAAACTCATTATGGGGTTGTAACATCGAAGGGTCTTTGGCCCTTAGAAAACTCTTAAGAACGTGGACTTATCGGTCTATAAGCTTCGGTTTGGGGACTTTGTTCATGGCCTTTTTGCGCTGTCTATGTTTGGGGTTCTAGTGCTTTTGGATCCAAAAACTGTGGGCTGCTTCTATCTGGTGTCTCATTCGTCGGAGAAGACTTTGCTCAAGGTGTTTCCTCCCGCTGTTGGTGTGGTTTCGAGTGTGCTTTTCATGTTCTTCCCTAACAAACGCCACGGGATTGGATACCCTTCAAGTACTGACTCTTCACTGGTTTCCAAGTCTGGTGGTAGCGAAGTATCCTTGACGAAAGCCTAAGCAAGTTTGAGTGTGGTTTCTTTGGTTTTTTCTTATTCTGAATTTGTTGCCTTATATTCATATTTCCCTGTTGTATCTTATATATACGCGTATGTAGGCCGGGAAGGATATTTCCTTATAGTAGACGGACGTAGAAATCATGTTTGATAGTGAAAAAAAAGGGTTTGAAATATATAGCACATATGTTTGTATTTTTCTCACCTTCTCTCTCTGTTTATGCATGGGTTGGGCTCCTAGTGTAACTTTAGTTATAGGTATATAAAATTAAACAAACGTATAAAAGAAATCCATTTAAAAAAAATGCTAGGGACACCACACACCCAAAGAAATCAACCAGCTATCCATCTCCTCTCTCTTGAGCATATTTCTAGTTCAATATTTACTTCAATACATTTTATCCCATTAATTATCACATTTAAAAATAATATAAGAGTCTTTCTTATTTTCAATGTGGTATTAAACATTTCACTAACTCCTATAGTTCATATTAACTCACATACCTTTATATTTATGTTATCATATTTAATAATTTTAATGACATATTATTAAAATGCTACAACAGCTTGTTATCAAAAACATGTTTACAACTAGAGACTGTTATTAGAAACACGTTGACAACTAGAGATAGATTACTTTAAGCTATAAAGGATGAGTATGTTGTGAATTATGCCGAGCTTACACTACAAAAAAATCGACCTGTCCCAGCGTTTTTACAAACCACCATAATAGATAAGCCTGCACCAGCGCTTTTTGAAAACGCTGGTACAAGAAATGCTATTACAGTGGCTCAAAACCGGCGCTTTACAATGTGCAGCAATAGGAGGCCTATCTGGTATAGGAAACTCAAAATCGCTGGGATATGGTTACTGATTTCCTTATGGAAAAAACCTATCCCAGCGCTTTTAAAAGCGCTGGGACAGCTCTTTCTCATAAGGGAATGGAGAATGACCTATCTCAACGCTTTTAAAAGCGCTCGGACAGCTCTTTCTCATAAGGGAATGAAGAATGACTTGTCCCAGCACTTTTAAAAGCACTGGGATAGGTTCCTCCATTCCCGTTTGGAGAATGACCTGTCCCGGCGCTTCTAAAAGCGCTGAGACAGCTCTTTCTCCATATGGGAATGAGAATGACCTGTCCCAGCACTTTTAAAAGCGCTGGGACAGCTCTTTCTTCATAAAGGAATGAGAATGACCTGTCTCAGCGCTTTTAAAAGCATTGGGACAAGTCTTTCCATTCACCGGGAGAATGACCTAACCCAGCGCTTTTGAAAGCACTGGAATAGGGTCCACCTATTCCAGTGCTTCCAAAAGCGCTGGGATAGGTCTCTAAAAACGCTGGGATAGGTCCCTCGTACCACTTAAAAATTTTCAGACTTCCTATTTATTTTTTTCACCTTCCCACCACTTTAGCCTCTCATTTTTGGTCTCCCACTTCTTTACTTCAGATGTTTTCCTCTCACCCCCATTTTCTCTCCCTTTCCTTCTCCCTCTCCCTCTTCCTTAACCCACTTCCCCTCCTCCTCTCTTCTTCTTTACTCAAAACCCACAATTTTTTTTTTCCAAAATTTCAAATACAAAAATACTACCCAAAATCACAAACCCTACCCAAAGCAAGGTAAGTCTCTCTAGCTCTCATTTCTATTTTGTAGTAATATTTGTATATATATTTGTTGTTAAATTTCTGGTTTTTTAGTTTTGATTTTGGTTGAAGATTGGTTTGGGTTATGTGTATATTTTTGTGTAACTATTGGTTGATTGTGTGGGTTTTAGTTTTGGTTTTGGTTAAAGTTTAGTTGATTTTGTGGCTTTTTATTTTTGATTTTGTTTATGTGTATATTTTTGTGTAAATGTTGGTTGATTGTGTGGGTTTTAGTTTTGGTTTTGGTTAAAGTTTAGTTGATTCTGTGGCTTTTTATTTTTTATTTTGGTTAAAGTTTTCTCTATTTTAATTTGGAGGAATTGTAGGTGGTAGTAGTGCTAACAAAAATTTGCTCTATTTTGGAATTTAATTTTTAACCACTTGTGATAGTAGTGTCCATGGCTAATGGACCTAATTATCTAGCTAAAGTACTCTACCGTTCCTTGAAAATAACAAACTTATTTAGATTCACCTTAAAATTAAATTTCTTTCAGAATGGGATATTCTTGCAATGGGCAAAAATGGTAGAGTTGTATCCAATGTAATTTTAAGTATATATTGTTATAAACTAGATTGAAGCTAGTCATACCTATAAAAAAAAAGATTTTTAAGTAGTGGATAGAATTTGGAGTGAATATGTTCATAGTACATACAATGGCATGATAATATATCATAAACATGCTAGTAATGATGGAAACTCTTTAATGTTGATTTTTTTAATTATTATTTACTATCTGATTATGTGATCCATCACGAATTTTATTAATTTTCCAGCCTAAATGACCTATATTTTAGGTAAAGTAAGAACTTGTTACGTTTTTTTGTATGGCCCACAATATTATTTATTGTAGTATAGTTTCATTTGGAATAATTGTGTTTTGACTTTCGAGTAACATTGATTATCAATAATTATTTTCTGATGTTAACTTCATAATATATTGTATTCTATTTAGATTTTTGTAAATTAAGGATTGTTTGAAAATTATGAAAATGCATTTACCAGTTAGTATTGAATAGTCATTAATGCATTTATCAGTTTGCCATTTTTGTGTAGTAAATTTTCTACCAAAAATAATTAATAGCTAAAGCATTAGTTTAGCTCTGTAACTTGGTGGTATATGCTATAGAAGTATCATTAACAACCCTATTCACATGGCAGAAGTTGAATATACCTAGAGATGGCATCAGATATGGCAGGACAGCTTCGATTCGGGAATGCTTGTTGTAAAATGGTATGGGAACTTACCTATGTGCTAGGTGCCTTTAGGAAGACATTTGTCTTTGGTGCTTAGGTGAATGCCGCTGCTTTGTATATTGCAGCAGGACCAAATAGTCCTTTAAGGAATGATTTTTTATTTTATTTTTTATAGCTGCAATGGGAGGTGAATTTTGTCCATGTCATGTATATTTTGTTCAATAAAAGTATATTAGAAAGTGGGGTTAGGTAGGTCCCTTCAAGTCAAACTAAAAGTCTAAAACCATTGGGAGAATAGAAAACCCTTATATGTGTGTGTGTATATATATATATATATTCTTTGTGTTTAATTAGATCATAAAGGTACAAAATTGTGCTACAAAAACTAACTTTTTGAAAACCAACAAATTAAAAAATTGAATTCCTTTACCAAAGACAAAGGAAATGAAGCCACCAATGGGATAAAAAGATGACACCAACAACAAAGAGTAAGGTTGGGTGCTTATTTATAGGAGTGTGTAGGTCAATGCTGAACAACTGGTAGAGTTCTAGTTGAAAGTAAATTATCCTATCAGAGTTGAAGTCTAATAGAAATAGGACCATGAAATAACAATTAAATTGAACTTAAGTCTAATAGAAATAAGACTATGAGTCAAATTTTTTAAGGATGCAATGTGGACCCAGTTTTTAGTAGATTGATCATAGGTCTTACAAAAAGTGTCTTTTTTCATAGTCGACTACATGTATGCTATATAACCATTAATTTTTGGCCTACTAAAATCCTATTATGAACTCATGGGTTGCTTGCATTTTCTTTTTCAAAGTGGGGGTTTGTGTTTGAATTAGATATAGTGCTAAAAGAGAAAATTTAGGAGTTGGGAATGCTCATGAATATGTGGAGCCTTAGAGTTGGATTAATCATGTTTTTTTTCCCCTATTGTTTTCTTGGATTCCACATAATTGCTAGCCTTCCTATATATGTACAACTTTGAATATGGATGTAATTGTTCTACTGTCTAATTTTTTTTTTTTTTTTTTTGGTAATACAATAGTTTTTGTGGAAATTAGTGAAAATGCCGGTTATGTGTTCTTTTTATTTTTATCACTTTTCAGCTACTTAGGCACAAACTCAATTGATGCTGTCGAGTAGGAAAACAAGATTGAATCAACCTTTTTATATATTCAAATGGAGTATTGCCCTCGGTAAAGCATTTAATTTTATTTTGTATCCCAAATCTGTTCATAAAATCACACTTTCATGAAATATAGTGATTTAATTATTCTACTATTATTCAGTTGTCTACTTATGGAACAAATGCAAACTAGCAAAATATTGGAGCTTAGCTTTTGGTTTGTATATCTTTGCACACCTCTCCCTATTTTAGTTTATAGTTTGTTCTCTCGGTGTACTTAGTTTAGTAGTGTCTTCTCCTTTACATGATTTTGGATGTGAAGTCACATACTTTATGTCTTTTAAGTTATTTTAGAAGTCTATAATTTAGACTTAGATTTTGTAGGATTAGCAGCTTGCTCTAAGTTTTGAGTTCCTCTTTTCGTGAGCAAACCAGTGAATTGCTAAAGGATGAGTAACATCTGCTTCATAATACCCTACTAGTCTATAATTATATGTTAAAATTTCTGCTGTGGTGGATTGTTGGTTTGGAGGGTGGCTTGCAATGTGATATAAGGTGGTTTACTTTTCATTAGTGGGAGTGTTGATTGTTTTGTGAATGTTGTGATATTATTGTTCAACTATGTGTGAATTTATTTTATTTCCTCTTAGTAAATTCAAATATTCTGTTGTGGTGGGTTGTTGATTTGGAGCAAGCAGGTAGCTTGCATAGAGATATAAGGCGGTGTATTTTATATTGAGAGTGTTGATTGTGTTGTTCCTCTTATGCTATAATTATTGGTGATGAACTTAGTCATTCTCACTGGAATTTCCTTAATAATTCCATCTTTTATGTGATTTTCAAATTAACTCTTGAGTTTCTTATTCCATCAATATCCACCCTTTAGTTTCAAAATTGTTGCAATCTAGATCCTTATTGAGGTTTAATTACCTAGAGATATTGGAAATTCAAGCAAACTGCACTTAAGAGCTATTTAGAGGCTAAAGGCCTTTCACATGAACGATAAAATGACAGTACAAACTCACAAAATGATGGCATCTTCATTAAATTGTGTTTATTGATTAGGTTTTACATATAAATAAACCGTTTTCTGAATTTTGTTTTGTACCAAAATACCATCTGCAACTCTCGTGTAGAATTTTTATTGCTTAGATAAATTCTAAGTACAACTTATATGGATTTCCATTATTTTTAGTTAACAAATTCAAAGACTTACTAAGAGCACATTGTAACACTTTTAAGATTATAGGGTTGACATTAGTGCAATCAAAACTTTTAGGTCTAGTTTGATGCTGAACGGTTTTTAGACCCCTTAAACCAACCAGATTAACCTAGTTAATTAGCCAAGTGATTAACTTAGTCCAATTATGCAATTCTAGGTTATCACAAGCATACAATCATATCAAAAATATAAAGCAACGGAATAATAAATAACACAATATATGATCACCCAGGAAACCACACGGTAAAAACCTGGGGAGGATTTGACCTAGCTATCCTCAAGGTAAACCTAAATCCACTATGAAAGAATCGAAGTTCATACAAAAGGACTTACAAGCTCTCCGCTTGACTTCCTAATGCTACCCACTAGTAGAACTTACTGACACGACCACGTGCAAGCTCCGAATCCATGGACTCCTTCTTTCTTGGATTCTCCAATCAGCTACAAGCTCCCCGCTTGTTTTTCTTTAAGCTCCAATGGCAGCAACCGAGTTGATCATTAAGATGTTGAAGTAATCTCTACCTTGAAAACCCTAAGTTTTGTGTAAAGGAAAGCTCCTTTAGATCTCACAAGAGATTTACACAAAACAGAAAATATGAGCAACAATACAATTGAAGCAACTCTAAAAAACGTGGCTAGGGTTTTGCCTTATATACCTAGGGCAAAAACATAAAACTCTAAATGTTTAATGAGCTAGGGCTGAGTTGAAAATTCTGCAGAAAAAACGATCTGGCCGACTTTCGATCGATCGAGTTTGTCCTTCAATCGATCGAGCCAAGTCGAAAGTCACAAAGACTTCTGCAGCCACTTGATTCCAACTTTACAATAATTAATCAACTTTGAGCAAGCCTAAACAAGACTAAACATATTGTTTTGATCATGGTTTGCCAACATTACACATTAGAGTTCTAAATACATAAAATCCTAAATCTTTAGAACCTAACAGATGCTAATGCCAAGCTTTGGGGTTTATTTTGTAATTACTTATAAATATATTTTGAAAATTGTTTGATTATCATGTTACTAGGTTATGAAGTCCTATAATTGGTTAAGATGAAGACACAACTCAAGAAAAAATATATATATCGCATCATGATTTGATTTTAGCATTTAACTTGTCATTTTCAAGTTTTCATTAACTATCTGACTAATCAATTTTAAAGGAACGTTTTTTTTTTTTTGAAAAGTTACATGGGTTGTAGTGCATACAAGCTTAGGATACCTCTTGATTTGCCTCCTACTGATTTGGATTATTAATCCACTTGTATGACAACGCTGCAGAGATAATGTAGGCAATTCAAAAGTTTTAAAATTGAAATTGCAATTATTTAATAAGTCAGGTTGTTTTGCATGTTGCTCAACTCTTCAATGATGTTAATAGGACCATGTTAGGTTATCTATTCAGGCTTCAGAAATGATTAAGATGGAAGTTTGCCCACATTGCTCAGCATTGCTATATATATGTTCTGAAAGTTACTTGATATCTATATTTTTGCAAAACAAAATTGACAGAGTAATGGCTTCTTTGCTTTTTATTAGCAATAGATAAATCATTATTGTTATCCATAGAACTTATCACCTCCATTAGAATTAATTTCCTAAACTAGTCATCTGTTGTTGTTAGTAGGAGCCTTTTATATATATATATATATGTACTTTTTTTTTTTTACCACCATACATTTAAGCCGTGCCAACCCTCAATATTTGAAATGAAATCTTCTTGACCATAAATAAAGTTTTTCTTGCTTTGAATTGGTTGTTTGTGGTAGTCTTTCTTTCTTGTCACCATAGTCTCTAATGTTTTTGATCCCCTCACCAGTTTATACTTATAGTTATATGAAAATATTTAAATCATATAATTATTTTATTACCTTTTCAATCTAGGAAGTACAAGGTGGAAAGGATCATCGACGATCTGTTGGGTATGTATGGTGAACTAGTTTAAAGATTTGGAAAGCTCTATTTGCATCCATTTTTGGACGTTAACAGCTACCTTGTCTTGTTCTTTTGGCTTGGTGCAATACAAAATCATAGAGCCAGAGGGTTGATCTCCTTCTTTATCATATGTTGAGTGCAAAGTTGGATAAAGAGCCCCACAACCCATAGATTTGCTTCATTCCACTTGGGGTAATTGAACTAGACCTCACAAAATCTTCATCATATGTGTGAATTTATTTTATCTCCTCTTAGTAAATTCAAATATTCTGCTATGGTGAGTTGTTGATTTGGAGAAAGCGGGTGGCTTGCATGGAGATATAAGGCAGTATATTTTATATTAGAGTGTTGATTATGTTGTTCCTATTGTGCTATAATTATTAGTGATGAACTTAATCATTCTCACTGAAATTTCCTTAATAATTCCATCTTTTATGTGATCATCTAAGTTTACTTTTTATCTATTGCTGCTTGAGTATTACTCATGCATTGGTGTATTCAGTGATTAGCCCTAGGCAAACCAAGTATGGATCTAACTTGACTTAAACTTATATTTTTAGTTTCGTGAATGCTAGGTTCCTAGGTGATTGGAGTGGTCTAGCATTTTAAAGCTTTTTCAACATCAACTATGGAGTCAAATTTAAGGCATTCTTGATTATTACCCATGATTAAGTTCAGATTTTTCATCATCGATAAGTATATGTATGGCTCCTTTGGAAGAATGGGCATGGCAATTTATGGCACAAGGACAATTACTTAATGCCCTTGATAAGAGATTGAGGGCTAGAGGTGGGTTTGATGAGGAGGAAGTGGAGAAGGTGCTTCACTTGGGCTTGTTGTGTTCCTATTCTAACTCAAGTGCAAGGCCAAGTATGAGACAAGTAGTGAAAGTATTGGAGGGGAAGATTGAGTTGGATGAGTTCGAAAGTGAGGACATGGATATATATTTGCTCCAAAAAATGAAATCCAGGGATATGTGGTCTAAGTTTGAACAAAATTATGGCTATTCATTACACCCAACATTTGAAGATATTCTTGATTATTACCCATGATTAAGTTCAGATTTTTCAACATTTGAAGATTTTTCATCATCGATTTGTAAATAATTATAAGTAAATATATTTAGTTTGTTGGTTTAATGTGGTATTGTATTTGCTATTGGAAAATATGAATTGTGGTTCATTACAAGTGTTATAAAATATGTATTGGAAAATATGTATTGTAGGTACATTTGAGGTGTTATAAAATTTATTATTATTTTTTTTAAAAAGGACCTATACCAGCATTTTTGAAAGCGCTGGCATAGGTCCTTTTAAATTATATTGATTCAAGACCTATACCAGCGCTTTTGAAAGCACTGGGATAGGTACCGCCTATGCCAGCGCTTTCAAAAGCACTGGTATAGGCTTTCAAAAGTGCTGGTATAGGTTATATTCTCATTTTCATAAAAGCTGTCCCAACACAAGTAAAAACGCCGAAACAAAGTTTGAAAGCACTGGGACCTATCCTAGCTCTTTTGAAAAGCATTGGTACAGGTCTGATGACCTTATCCTGACATTCAAACACCAATGGTTTGAAGCACCAAGAAAAAAAGCACCGGGATAGGAATTTTGACCCTATCCCAGCGCTTTCTGGGCTATCCCAGCGGTTTTAAAAACGTTGGGATAGCCCCATTTTTTGTAGTGTTACAAGGATGCAGGTGCCGTTTATTTTTTAATGTTCATTTGCAAAAAGAATCTAGAAGAAAATCATGAGTAGGGGTGACAATTGAGCGTGTTGGGTAGCTTTTGAGTTGGGTCATAAATGGATTCGATACACTATCACTCATTTATCCATTTATGACCCATATAATATAAATTAAATATTCATTACCCACTTAACCCATTATAATTTGGGCTGGACCCAACCCACCCATATAACTCATTATTATTATTATTATTATTATTATTATTATTATTATTATAATTATATTTACGTTTACAAATACCAAAAACTTATAAATTGAGACATGGAACCCAAGGGCTTGGAGATTCTGAAGGTCTATTGGTTGGAAAAATATGAGAGAGAGAGAGAGAGAGAGAGAGAGAGAGAGAGAGAGAGGTTTGGTGGCTAAGAAAATGTGAAAAAACCCCACGAAAATCAATGAAAAAGAAGAACAAATTGTCTGACTGCTAGGTTTGTGGCTGGGTTAAGTTAGGGTTTTATCTTTTCTTTTCTTTTAATGTACTAAACTTTAAATTTTACATGAGTTAGTGGATACCCAATGGATTTAACCATTTAAACTCATTTAATTATATTACCTAATAGGTTTTACCTATTTAACTCAAATATTTAATTGGGTTGGGTCAAAACTTATCCAAATTAAGTGGGTAATTGATGCATTAACGGATTTGGGTAAAATTTGCCACCCCTAGTTCGTAGCCAAAGGAAAAGTTCAGGACTACAAAAAATTTTCATAATTTCTTGCCACAACTATAATGTGGTAGAGTGTGATTGGTGATGAAAAAAATGGTGGATTCATGTGTAAGTAATGATTAACCATTTACAACGTGCCATATCAGAGTTGTGCAAAAAAGTTGTGAAATAATTTATGGTTCTAGAACTACTCATAGCCAAACCCACTAGAAGAGAGAGGCCTCTTTCTAGTGATTTAGAGCACTAACAAGATATTAGACCAATAAGAAGACAATTTTGAGTAAAGGGTGTACCTCAAAAATTGTGACTTTAAATCACAATTTATGTGTGTCGTTTAAGTCTGTGTGTGAGAGATTGTGCATAATAAGATATGTGAACTATTTTTTATCCTCCAATAAATGGAGGTGTTCATGTGTTCATGTGTGTTCAAATGTACTTTATAGATGCCAAACCCACTCTAAGAGTCTGAGAGGCATATTTTTACTCCAATTTATGAAAAATGTTTAGTTTCAAATGGTTTTGGAGTTATTTATATGGTGATTGGAGAGATTAATTATATGTAGTTTTAGTCACATGATTTTTTAAATTAATTATGTAACATGTTTAAATAATACACACAGATAATCTTATAAATCATCATGTAATGGATTTGAAAAAATAGCTCTAAACCGGTATAGAATCTAAAAGCTCGAAAATGTGTTAAAACACAAGAGCTGTTTAGACCTCCAATTTAAAGATTATGGCTTGGTTGATTTTACTTTAACTTATCTAAGTGTGAAAACAAGAGTAAATGAAGCACAAACAACCGATACTACTCTAGTGCATAAACATGAAAAACCAACAATAAAAGTAAAATACAAGAGTAAGGGAAAAGAGAATGCAAACACAAGATAACACATCGATGTGTTATCGAAGAGGAAACCGAAGAACTCGGCGAAAAACCTTTCCGCCGTCCTCCAAGTAGTAATCGATCAACTAGACAATCAGTTGGGATACATGGGTTAGTAAAAGACCCTCAAAGCCTAATCTACCTGATGCACCTAAGCCCTCCAAGCTCCTACTCCAACAAAGCTTCTCGAAACTGTGTCTTGTCTAACTTTCCGGATCCCGTAATACACTTGATTGCATTTGCCAAGCCTCACTGGCTACTTTTGGCAAATCCCCAAAACTTCCCAAGCTCCAAAACACTTTCTACACTCTGAATAGGTGTGGGTTGTGTTTGGATACAAATCTCCTCTCAAGGTATGACAATGGGAGAGGGAATGAGAAGAGGCTAGAATGATTTCTCACTAAGGACGAGTAGCTCTCTCTCTAAAAGATGGGTGTATGTGTTGTAGAAAACTTATCTAGGGTTTTTCTCTTTGAATGGTCTCCTTTACAATTGTGGGTAATGAGGGTATATATAGTATAGGTGAAGGGTAAGAAAGTTACTCTTAAAAATCCTCCAGATAGAATGTTTCGCGACTACCTCACGGGAAGGCCTTACACGCGAGACACTCGCAAAACTGACAGTCTGGCATGACTCTTCAGCTTCTAGTCATGTGCTTCTCACATGCCTTTTTCGCGGGAACCCTTCTCGCGAACTTCTCACGAGCTAGTCAAAAAATGCACTGATCTTCATTTAAGCTTGAGTCTTCACCAACTTAATATTAAACCCAATACAATAAAATCCCACAAAATACAAGGAACAAAATTAAAGCAATTACAACACTTTTTGTCATGGAATAAAGCCAACATAAAACATAGTTGTAAATCACAACTTTACAAAATCAAACTTTGTCCAATTTGTCATACAAGTTGGGTTTTGTGCGTGTGTGCACGCGTGCATGAATAATTCTAAAATATTTTTAAATCTCTCAATTTTTATATGTATCACTTAGAAATTTCAATGGTGGGTAATTGCACCTAATGGGTATAACAAGAGGCTCCACCATTGGATTGAAGGCATTTAAGCTTGCCAATTTAGATGAACTCACTTGTTATTTTCACTAGTCGCAGATTCGCACGTTGCGCGTGATAATTTTTTTAGGGTGATCACATTAATTTTTTTTTTTTTTGTAATTTAGACTAATTTAATAAAGAATAATGTATTTCATAATCATATTTTAATTTATTATAAGGACAATCACAAATGTAATATATATAATTTATGTCTTACATAAATGAAAACAATAGAATTTTTCTTAAGAATTCAAAAGGTAAGTCAATGAAAATATTCATTTTTTTTTAATAAAAGTTAATTATAAAATTTTGTAAATTATTAAAAAGTATATAGAATTTAGAGATTATTCTTTTAGTTTTAAACAAATTTTCTCAAACCCAATTTTTTTCTACCCCACAATCCAAAACTCCAAAAAAACATATTTCAAAAATTAATAAAAGTCAACAAAACTACAATTCAAAATAAAAAAGAAAAGGAAAATAAAACTCACATCAAAGTCAAAGTCCTTCTCCTGAATCTATAAAACATATCAAATGTAATGTGATCTAACCAAATATCCAATACATAATCAAATTCAAACTTTTAAACAGAGTTTTGAAGTCATGCAATAGAAGTAGGTGGCTAATCCCAAGCAAAAGTCATGGTTATAGCTTTATGCATAATGGTTATAATCTAATCCAAGAGTACAATTTCAAAGGGGAAAAATATAGAGGAAATTTTTTGAAAAAAAGAAGTATTCTATAAATATTATCATAATCTAATCTAATATGTAAAAAATGAATTGATAAATATAAATAACTTTAAACACAAAATTGAATTTGATTTCTTAAAAATTTCAAAAAAAAAAAAAACTAATGAGATAAGGAAGATGAACAGTAATATAAAATATATGTAAATGCTTAAAACAATTACTCAAATATCTAGGAATGCCATATAACAAAGATATAACAATTTGCTACTAATATATTAAATAAAATATTTACAAAAAGTGAAAGAAACTACATAAAAACAACCTATTAGGTTCTAAAGATTTAGAATTAAATATTTAGAATCATTATTGCATTGTGTTGGCAAACCGAGATCAAAACATGTCTAGTCTAGATGTTTAGGCAATGCTTTTTTAGGCAATGCTTAAATAAGGAGGTCGCATTAGATTTAGGGTCAAATCTTTTGTAAAAACTTCAATTCTCTTATAGTGGATTTGGTTTACCTTGAGGACAGCTAGATCAAATCCTCCTTAGGTTTTTACCTTGAAACGATTAGTTTCATTGGTTTTCCTAGGTTATCATATCGTGGTGTTATTTACTTTTCTGCATCTTTGCATGATATGATATATTTCTGCTAATCTAGATCTAAAAATTAATCTAAGTAATCACTTAGTTAATTAATTAGGTTAAACTATCTATTTAAGGGGTCTAATTGAACTTTCAATTGGTATTAGAGTAGGTTAGCTCTTGTTTACAGGTATTTTTAACTAGAGTTGATCCTTGATCCCTGCTGTCATGGAACACGGTTACTCCCTTGTGACTCCCCCACACTTTGATGGAAATAACTATGCTTACTGAAAAGTTAGGATGAAAGCCTTCTTGAAATCTATTGATGAGAGAGTATGGCTATTTGTTGAGAACGGTTGGGAAAGACCAACCACTTCTATTGGTGAATGGACTACTGCCCAGAAGGTAGCAGCAAGCTTTAATAGCAAGGCTATGAATGCAATATTCAATGTTGTTTCTATGGAAGAATTTAAGAGAATCTCAAATGTGGAGATTGCTCACACTGCATGGAACATCCTGCAAACAGTGCATGAAAGTACTAAGGTAGTAAAAATTAATAAACTGCAACAGGTGACATCTAGATTTGAAAGTATTAGAATGTCTGAAGATGAGTCTTTTAATGAATTCTAAGCTAAGTTGATTGATATTATTAATTCTGCTTTTAATTTGAGTGAAGTCTATGATCAACCTAAAATTGTTAGAAAGATTCTTAGATCTTTGACTAAGAGTTTTAGACCCAAAGTGACTGCCATAACTGAAAGTAAAGATGTTGACTCTATCCCTGTAGATAAACTTGTAGGATCTCTTCAATCCTATGAATCTGATTTACCAAAGACTAATAAATCCAAATCTATGGTTTTAAAATCTATTGATGATGTTGAAGATTGTGGATTTGATGATGAACTCTCATCTATTGAGATTGCTTATTTTGCCAAGAACTTTAGAATTTTCTGAGAAATAATGATAGGAGGGCAAGAAATAGAAACAATGTTGATACTAAGAATGTGAAAAAGATCAATGACACTACTAAAAACAATAATGCTGAAAAAGCAAAAGAAAGAGTAGGTCAATATTCAAATAATTCTTTAGGACAACAATGTTCTAGTTGTCAAGGTTACGGTCATATGAAATCTAAGTGTCTAACTTTCTTGAAGTCAAAAGGTAAGGCTATGACTGTTACTTTGAGTGATGATGAAGTTTCTGATCATGAGTCTGAAAGTGATTAAGAAGGAAACTTTATGGTTTTCACTGCTACTACTGTAGTAAGTGAATTTGAGATCGCTGATAAGAACTCTTCTGATGGGGAGCTCTCTGAGAATGCAGATTTGTAGGAAGCTTACAAAAAGCTTTGCAAGATAGCAGCTAAAGATGCTATGAGTGTTGAATTAGGTTTGAAAAAGATAAACACTCTTGAACAAGAAAAGAAGAATTTGCTACTAAAGTTGTTTGATGCTGATGAACTCTTGAACTCTATTAAAATTGAGAACATGTCTTTGTTTGAAAAAGTTAAAAGTTTAGAGTTAAAATTATCTATTGCTAGAGAACAAATAGATAGAACTTCTACCTCTAAACTAGATGAGATGTTACATGTTCAAAAGTCTATTTTCGATAAGATTGGTCTAGGGTTTGTTGAGAATGGATCTAATACTATAGAGTGTCCTCCTAAGTTTGTACCTGCTACATCATCTTCTGTTGTTCGTCAAACTCTTTCTGATGTTAAGTTTCACTGGAAAGTATAAGAACAATGCATTTGACCATGTAGAGGAAACAAACACGTACTTCAGCATATGAAATTGGTCTGCCACCTCAAGTAACGGCGTTCCAAAAATTAGAGTAGATATGAGTGAGTCTGAATCTAAAAAGTCTAATCAATCTGGAAGCAAAAAAAACCACAAACCTCAGTAGTTTTGTCACTTTTGCGGTAGAGCTGGGCATACTAGACCAAATTGCTTTAAGTTGATAGCTTTAAAGATATCTCCCCAAAAAAAAGTGCATGTGTCAAAAGTACAAGATCCTGTTGCACTTATTCATGAGTTGGTGAAGGTTCTTAACCTTTATACCAATACTAAAGCTGAAATTAAGACAAATCCCAACTCTAAGTTTGCATCTAAAAGGGTCTGGATGCAAAAGACTCAACCTCAGTGAGTCTGTCTGACATGGTCCTTGTGTTAATTCTTTCTATCTCTTGTAACCAAAACTGTTTTTTCTTTAGGTTTGCATTTGCATAACATTCATACATTGCATTCTAGGTTTGTTTTATTTAATGTTTTTCAGTTTTTTTTTTTTTTAAAGAAAATAGAAAATTAGAAAAAAAAAAAAAAAAAAAAAGGTTTTTGTATTATGCATTTTCAAGATGTGTAATTGAGGTTGGCCTATGAAATTTTCATTTCATGACTGTGTACCTTGTTTAGCTTTGATGAGCTTTATTTTTCTACACTTTGCTAGTTTGTGCTATGTAGTGCTTATATTATGTGAGTTGTCTATAGTTTTTAAAAACATGCTCTTGATTTTGAAGTTACAATCTTTTGATTGTAAGGACAAAAGAATCCTAGAAGAAATGCATAAAAAACCATCTCACCACTGTTACTCGCCAATCATGAACACCTATGTGCAAATCTTAAAAGTTGTGCTTGGTAAGGTCTAGCACTTGCACAGCAAAATTCTTATAAAGTGTTGTTGTACATTAGTTAAAAGAAGCAAAAAGCAAAATCAAAAACAAAAAGAAAAATATGCTTCAAAAGAAAAGAATAAAAAATTATACATGGTTACAAGCGTGTTTTCTAGGAGATGTGAGAGTTATTTGATATAACTCTTTAGGTGATAATCACTTTCAAACTTATGTGATAAATAATGTAGTGTTGATGCTCATTTTGGGAAGCCTAGTAGAATGAAAAAGCCCAGCAACATGGGTAGAAATGAGTTAGTAATTGGATAGAAAAGCCATTAAGCCCAAGCAACAGGAATAATGGATCATAGGCCTGTAAAATAAATAAATGGGCCTTGAGGAAGCAAACGGGCCTAAAGGAGCCTGGAAAGAGAGAAGTAGCAAACCCATGAGCAGCATGTGATGTAGAAAAGTGAGAATGGGCCACAGTAGGCCCAAAGTAATGCAAGTAAAGAAAGTAAGGGGCTGATGGAAAATTCATAGGTTCCAAGGATGAAGGATAAAGTAATTAGGCTAGGGAAGCCTAAAGGAGTTAGTAAAAGCCCATGAGAACACAGAATTAGAAAGGGCCGAGGATGCCCAAGGAAATTAAATGGGCCAAGGATGCCCAAGAGGAAATGGGACACAAAAGCCCGCAAGTAATGTAACAAAAAGCCTAATGACCATACTGAGTTATTGAGATAAGAATAAGCAGCAGGCCCAAACAAGCCTAGCAAGCTTGGATCCAATAACATCACAGTAGGAATGGTAGAATAGTGCAATAGGAAATGCAAAGACTGCAGAAAAGAGCAAAAGAATGGGCGGAAGGAGGAAAAGCCCACAATCAAGTAAAACCTAGCCCCCGAAGGGAGTGGGCCATAAAGAATGAGGAATCAGAAAGTAGCTCACGCCATAAGAAGTCAAGGACAGGCGGCAGAATGTGCAGAAGAGCCTCCAGATCATGGCAAATGCAGCGGGTAAGTTTTAGACACACACAGAAGTTGAGTACGTGCAAGGCCTAGGCTTCACCAACCTGTACCTAGCCAATACAAGAGGTGGTGGGTCATGGGTCAGAGGTAAGAGGGTATGGTTTGGCAATGGGGAGAGGGGAAAGCCTATTCTGGGGTTCCTGCTCAGACTCTTTTGGGGGAGATGTTCTGCTGGGATGACATACCACCCAAAAGAAGCAAGGATGAGCTGAAACCACTATGTGCATGCCATGAGGAATAGGAAGAGAGAGCACCCACACCGTAGTAGGTAAGAGTGCCACAGCAAACAAACAAACAAAATAGTCTTTGTTGTCTGGTGGTACAACCAGCACAAGTAAGTGGTGGTGGTTGGGTGACTGATAAACCAGTAGGTGGTCAGCAAGGACACCTAGACCAGACAAAGGTAGTCAAAGGCTAAAATAGTAAAATTCGGTCACGGCAGGCATTATATAATGGACCCGTGCCATGCACAAGAGGGGGCATCACGAACACAATAGTAACCTCTAGGAAAAAACTACGAAACAGAAACAAGTATTGAAAAAAAAAAAAAAAAAAAAAAGAAAAAGAAAGAGAAAAGGAAAAATTAGAAAATAAAGAAAGAAAACAGAGAGTTAGAATGACAGGCATGCACCAATAGGTTAATCCCCTCTATCCCTTTAAAAATCCTACTCTCTACCAAAAGCAAAGAGATTCTTTTAGGCATAAGCCATTCAGGTCCGTTTCCCTCAAAGTGATTAATTTCAACGACAAGATTTTCCCTGGGAGATTATTCACATTAAGGAAAATGGTTCCCTCCTTGGTTTTGGTCCTGTGATATAACTTGGTGTAACAGATTAACCTTTCTCTTTCTTTAGATAACTCATGTCTTTCTTATTTATCTCCACCATTTTCTTTACAAGGTGTTTCTTATCATTGTGATTATCATTTTAATTGGGGATTATTTATTCACTTTGTCTAAAGGCAAAAATACTTTCTTTTATTGTTATTATCATGTTTGCTTACCATGACTCATCAAAAGTAGCTTTGCCTGCCTTGGGCATGTGAATGAAGTTTTTGGCAAACGAGGCATAGTTTGTGCATAAGCCGGACCAAAGTGTATTGTAGTTGGACCGGCCTCAACTCTCTTACTTAGGACACTTGGGCCCAGTACAGCAGGAGGCAACCTAGCCCAACATTACAAAAAGGCCCACCACATGTAGAAAGTATGTTTATTCTTTGTTTACATGTCACCTTGTGATTGTGTTAGATTTAAGGTTAAATCTTTTGTAAAAACTTCAATTCTCTTATAGTGGATTTGGTTTACCTTGAGGATAGCTAGGTCAAATCCTCTCTAGGTTTTTACCTTGAAATGGTTAGTTTCATTAGTTTTCATGGGTCATCATATCATGGTTTTATTTACTTTTTTGCATTTTTGCATGATATGATATATTTGTGTTTATCTAAATAAAATAATCCTCAGCACAATCCGAGGAGATCAACTCTTGTATATATCTCTTAAATTTGATTAAAGGCACAGTTCTTGTTGCTACAATATATTTCTCCTAATTCTCTGATCCCCTCTCCTTAGGGTCTTCCTTTTTTTTTTATACTGTCCTCCTTCTTTCATCTCCACCCTCCACGTGCAGATTAGGTTTTTGATGTTGATCCATGTCTCATCAGCACCTTCCTGAAGTCTTTGGGAGTAGCTGTAACGCTGAAAATTACTGTTCAGGTATCACTTCCACATTAATGCGACTAGAGAGTTAGCTACAGAGCATTTAATGCGGTGGTAGCAGCTTTCCCTTAGATATTTCATAGTTCTCATTTGTCCTGTGCACTCATAATGTGCATCCTTATCAATAGAACCTCCCAGAATGTTGCCTTGGATGGCAAACCACACATTCAGACCTTTGCTTTGCTCAGCCGAGTAGGCATTCCTCCTCGGACCACCTTCTTGGACCATCATGACTAGTCCCTTTTCTTTATTCACTAATGCTGACTTCCATAATAGCGTTTACCCATCCTCGGACTACTAGACGTCCTCAGACTAGGCCCCCGGCCCAATATATACTACTGGGCCCATCATTCCTACAATAGCCCCTCGAAATTCTCCTTTTTTTCTCCTCAAGAAGAAAGAAGGATTTTGATATCACCGCAATTACCCCACTCTTATCATACATCATCTCTGTCTGCACAGGTACCTTTTTAACTGCCCAACGTACGCTCCTGATGCTTCAGCATCCGAGACGCGCCTTCATTAAATTTCTGTGGCTTCATGTTCCCCATGTTCTACAATGCAATGCAAATCCAACAGTTGAGGATTTTATTGGATCTCGGGTGGTGATTTTCCTGCTTGTCCTTATCTTTGATACAAATATTGCTTGAACACTTCATTCACTTTACTTTTGCACTCATTCACTGAACCTTTGCACTCATATATATCAAGAGCTAGTCCGAGGAGAGTTTCCTTTTTTGCGTAAGTCTTTTTAACCCTTTTTGTTTACTTTTCCCTCTACTTTTCTTTTCACAAAGCCCTTTTCTCCTCGGCCTTCTTAATTTTCCTTTACCATCTTAGCACCTTCGAACTTCTTTCATATATGGGTAGATTCGCTTACTTGGTAGACTCCGCGGAGAATATAGAGAGTTTTAAAGCTCAATATAGAATCCTGCTAGGAGTCTCCATTAGGTACTATAAGGAAGGGAATTGGTACACTGATAGGCAAGAGGGAGAAGTGGTAATCCCGATGATTGCCTTTATAGAGGGAGGGATGAGAATACCCATGGGCACAGTTACTAGGGATTACCAATGACTCATAGATTAGCTCCCACCCAATGTGCCCCAAATATGTTTAGGAGTTTAGGTAGCGTAAACACCCTTAATGAGAAAATGGGTTTAAACCTTACCCACCACGATGTCAATTGGGTTTACAACCTTCACCACATAAAGGGGCAGGGATATTACCTAAAAACTAGGTACCTCGAGGTTAGGCTTATCTCATGTCTCCCTGACTCCAACAAAGGCATGAACAAAGATTTCTTAATCATTTCAGGGGAGTGGCACGATGGCCTCCCTTGCCCGATGAGAGAGGGGAAACCAGGTGGGGTTTTTGGTCTAGGTTTATTACTTGAAAGTAACCATGTTTTCCATTTGACATACTCTGCACTTGTTTTTCTTCGTTTGTGTTGGTAGTTGATTTTTCCTTTGCTTTGTGCCATTTCCTTTTCTAACGATGTTTTTTGTTTGTTTTCTCAATGGTTTTGCAAATAAGCACGCCGCCGTTCCAAACTTTAGTCTCGTCAACCAGTCGAGCCTAGACAAGATACTTAAAGCCGAGGTATTTGTCCATAGTGACGGTTAGTTACGAGTAGCATATATAATCCTCAACTACAACCCACTCTCATAAAGTTTCCAGGTGCCGAAATGCGTGATAAAATCAAAGGACCCATGCTTGCACTTGTTTAACATTGCTGTGCCGAGTTTCCTCAACCCAGGTCCAGGACCATAAGGTGTACTGAAGGTAGAGCCACTCCTTCAACACAAGGCCGAGGATAAAGCCAGCCCTTCACAGCCAGCCACCAAAGAGGAAGAAGAAGAACAAGAAGAAGAAGAATGAGAAGAGGTGGTTGAAGTACTTGACTCTAAGGACGATTTTGAGGTCTTTAATCGACCTCAATCTCCAGAGGCTTCCACCGGTGACTTCAGTCACCTGCCCTCAGCTCAAGTAAGCCAGATACAAGAAGATTCCTCCATCCCAGAAGCCATGGGCTTACAACTCAAGCCAAAGGCGAGCCTCCTGGACTTGCTAGAGTCCCATATTGGGGGGAATGCTCCTGAAAAAGTAGTACAGCCTACACCTGCCACCCTTCCCTCCACCCAAGTCTCCCAAATTGACCTCGTCGACAAAAATAGAAAATGGGATTAGAAGGGGAAGGAAGTGGTGGAGGAGAGAAGGAACCTCCCACCTAGGGAAGTCGAGGCATAGAAAGGGGGCAAGCAAGCTAGGGTCATGTAGACGAGGTCCTCCAGTGAGGGTGCTATCATAGACAGGAGGGGTGACCAATAAGCTGCAGTCCTAGCTTGGGCCCCACCTCTGATGCTGAATGGAGTTTCCTTTCCCCAGTTATGCCTCAATTTGAGACTTCCAGCAAGGCAAGGCTGGGTAAGTGCCTAACGTCGTGGAGCAATCTCTGCTGCTGCCCACCAACATTGCTAACCTCAAGTTTATGAGGAAGCATGAGGTGTTCCTCAGCTTAAAGAGGAACCTCGCCATGATAAGTCCCTTAGTTTTAGTCTCTTTCTTTTTTCTTTTTCTTTTTTTGGTTGGGTTCTAAGACTTTAGGTTTAAATGTATTAGAACTTCATTTTGTAATATTGGCAAACCATGATCAAAACGTTTAGTCTTGTTTTAGACTTGCTCAAAATGTATTTAAATGTAAAGTTGAAATCGAGTGTATTGCAGGATTTATTGTGTAAATCTGTCTAGCTCAATTGATCGAAAATTATACTCGATCGATCAAAGCTCACGCAAATTGTTTTTCTGCAGAATTTTCCAACTCAGCCCAAGCCCATATAACGTGTAGGGTTTTATGTTTTGCCTTAAGTATAAAAGGAAAAACCCTAGCCACGTTTTGTAGTTGTTGTTTATGCTGTGTATGTGAATCTCTTATGAGATCTCGAGGTGTTTGCCTTCACATATAGTTAGGGTTATCAAGAATCAAGATTATGTCAAGAGTTTGATGATTGATTTAGTTGCTACATAAAGAGCTTAAAGAAACACAAGTGGGAGTACTTGTGGATGCTGTGAATCCAAGAAAGAAGTAGTCCGTGGACTCGGAGCTGTCACGTGGTTATGGTAGTAAGTTTCCTACTTGAGGTAGCAATAGGATGTTAATGGTCTAAGTTGCTATTGTGTAAACTTTAATTCTTTCATAGTGGATCTATTTTATCTTGAGGATAACTAGGTTAAATCCTCCCCAAGTTTTTTACCGGTTTGGTTTTCCTGGGTTATCATATCGTTGTGTTATTTATTTTCTGCACTATTCAATGATATGATTTATATGTGTTAACCTAGTACTGAATAATTTACCTAATCACTTGACTAAATAACTAGGTTAATCTAGTTGTGTTTGAGGGGTCTAAAAACATACATTTTTTAAAAAAAAACTATATTTCCTTCCCTTTTTAGGCCATCCAAGCTATGTTCAGGGCCTAGGAGATGGTGAATAGCTCCCACCAGATGATGAAGGAAGAAGAGGGAAGGCGCATTACGTCTGTAGACTCCTTCAATGTAGTCGAGAAAAGGGTGCAAGAGCTAAAGAATAAATTGGATGAGGCGGAGTAGGATAAAAAAAGTGCTGAAGCCACCTTGGAAGGAGTTGAAAGGCAAGCTGAGGGTCAATGGAGGCAACTTTGCTAGGCCGGAGACCAGCTAGCCGCCTCCAAAGAGCAAATCACAGCCCTAAAGAAGAAATTGGAGGAGGCCGAGAAGGCCAGGGACTAGGCTGAGCAGGACAAATAAGATGTAGGAGTGGTAGAGACCAAGGAGGCCCTTAGGGTTGAGGTCTCGGAGGTATATAGAAACTACTATCTCTAGGTATGGAATGAGGCCCTTAACCAAGCTAGGGTTGAGGCCTCTTCTACACTTAGGAGAGCAGAGAGTGTATACTACCTCCTGCCATCCGTGCACCAGGCTTTGTCAGCTCCAAGGTTGACACCGCCCTTGAGGTGGCAGAGCTTGGAAGGGGCAGCCCAGCCAAGGTCCCTCTCTCTACTGATAGCCCTTCCAAGGAATTCGAGCAACCCGAGGTTGTTGAAAAAGAAGCTAACACAACCAAGGGAATGGCCCTTGATGCCATCAAGCCTCCAGCTGCTCCTCAGGACCTATCCCAGAGAAGGAGGTACCCCCTAGGATGGAGATTGTCCTAGCAACTCTCCCTGTGCCTGCCAAGGGAGAGCTCAAGGGTAAGGGCCCAGAAGCCTCAGAGGCAGCACTCACCCAGTCCACCAAGGCCCCAGCTAAGGAGAAGATTGTAATAAAAAAGAAGTAGCTTTGAGTAGTAGTTCTTTTTTTCTTTTTTTTTTTTAATTGTTGTTTTTGTTTCCATAGTTGTGACCAACTTGTTCTTTTGTAATCCCTTTGCCTTTTTCTACGGCTTAAATTAATGAAAATCATGAACATTTCCTTTACTTTTGTGATACTCATACAAGTCTTGATATAATTTCTGTTTTATTTAATACTTAACCAATATGAAAATGAGACACAGTTTCATTTAGGGTCCGTTTGGATACAACTTATTGTTGCTGAAAGTTGCTGAAAACTGATTGTTGCTGAAAATACTGTAGCAAAAATAATTTTTAAATGTATAAATAGTATCATGGGACCCATTTTTAATATTTTTTAATGTATGAACAGTGTGTGAACAGTGCCGCACTGTTTATGCACAGTAATTTTTGTCCCTCAAAAGTCAAACAATGCGGCAAAAAAAAAAAAAAAAAGGAGAAAACGCAACTGAGGTAAAACGCACCGCAACTATAAGCTCTATCCAAACCCTCACTTAGTTATCTGCATAAATGATAATATGTTTAAAATCTCAACAAAGTATATATTTCACTACAAAAACATACCTTAAGCAAAATTAAGTCAAAGGACCCTACATATCACTAGACTTCCTCCTAATTTCAAGAAATGGTGGAACACTTATCCCTCCAGGATGCCATATGACCTTCCACTTAATAGTAGACTTAAGGGATTGTAGATGACAATTAACTCATGAATTGATCCTAAAAAAACTTGTAAATGCTTTGTCTAATGCTCAAAAGTGTCCCATTGACTAAGTTACTTTAATGTGAGTCTTGGTTACTCAACATGGTAGGGTTGATTCTATTTGATACTTAAATAAGTAATAAAAAGTATTAATCTACCCAAGGCATGTAGTTCGAGGAACTAGACATGACCAAGGTTCTGTTTGATATTTAAATAAATAATAATAAGTATTAATTTACTCAAGGTATGTGGTCCGAGGAGCTAGGCATGACTAAGGTTTTGTTTAACACTTAAAAAAATGACATGAAGTATTAATTTACCCAAAACATGTGGTCCGAGAAGTTAGACATGACTAAAGTTCTGTTTAACAATTATAAAAATTGACATGAAGTATTAATTTATCCAAAACATGTGGTCCGAGGAGCCAGACATGACTAAGGTTCTATTTAACACTGAAAATTGACATGAAGTATTAAATTACCCAAAGCATGTGGTCCGAGGATCCATGCATGACTAAAGTTTTGTTTAACACTTAGAAAAATGACATGAAGTATTACTTTATCCAAAACATGTGGTCCAAGGAGCCAGGCATGACTAAGATTCTATTTAACACTTAGAAAAATGATTGAAAATATCAATTTACCCAAGGTATGTGGTCTGAGGAGCCAGGCATGACCAATTTTCTATTTGATATGTAAATAAATGACATAAAGTATTAATTTACCCAAGGCATGTGGTCTAAAGAGCCAGGCATGACTAAGGTTCTGTTTAACACTTAGAAAAATGATTAAAAATATCAATTTACCCAAGGTATGTGGTCTGAGGAGCCAGGCATGACCAAGATTTTGTTTGATATTTAAATAAATGACATGAAGTATTAATTTACCCAAAGCATGTGGTCCGAGGAGCCAGACATGACTAAGGTTCTGTTTAACACTGAAAATTGACATGAAATATTAATTTACCCAAAACATGTGATCTGAAGAGCCAGACATGACTAAGATTCTGTTTAACACTTAAAAAAATGATTGAAAATATCAATTTACCCAAAGTATGTGGTCTGAGGAGCCAAGCATGACCAAGGTTTTGTTTTATATTTAAATAAATAATAAGAAGTATTAATTTACCCCAGGTATGTGATCCAAGAAACCAGGAATGACTAAGGTTCTGTTTAACACTTAGAAAAATGATTGAAAATATCAATTTACCTAAGGTATGTGGTCTAAGGAGCCAGGCATGACCAAGATTCTGTTTGATATTTAAATAAATGACATGAAGTATTAATTTATCCAAAGCATGTGGTCCGATGAGCCAGACATGACTAAGGTTCTGTTTAACACTGAAAATTGACATGAAGTATTAATTTACACAAAACATATGGTTCGAGGATCTAGGCATGACTAAAGTTCTGTTTAACACTTAGAAAAATGGCATGAAGTATTACTTTATCCAAAACATGTGGTCCAAGGAGTTAGACATGACTAAGATTCTATTTAACACTTAGAAAAATGATTGAAAATATCAATTTACCCAAGGTATGTGGTCTGAGGAGCCAGGCATGACCAATGCTCTATTTGATATGTAAATAAATGACATGAAGTATTAATTTACTTAAAGCATTTGGTCTGAGGAGCCAGGTATGACTAAGGTTCTGTTTAACACTTAGAAAAATGATTGAAAATATCAATTTACTCAAGGTATGTGGTCTGAGGAGCCAAGCATGACCAAGTTTTTGTTTGATATTTAAATAAATAATAAGAAGTATTAATTTACCTAAGGTATGTGGTCCGAGGAACCAGACATGACCAAGATTTTGTTTAACACTTAGAAAAATGATTGAAAATATCAATTTACACAAGGTATGTGGTCTGAGGAGCCAGGCATGACCAAGGTTCTGTTTCATATTTAAATAAATGACATGAAGTATTAATTTACCCAAAACATGTGATCTGAGGAGCCAGGTATGACTAAGGTTCTGTTTAACACTTAAGAAAACAAGAAGTGTAGCGCATAATGTAATGGACGAAAATATGGCAGAAAAGAATTTCATTAATAATAAAACCTTCATAGTTTATTTACATTCCAGGGGCGTGATACAACATTTTCATCTAGATCTTCAAGATAATATGCACCTATTCTAGCCACCGAGGTGATGCGATATGGAACTTCCCAATTAGGCCTTAACTTTTCCTATGCTGGGTTCTTTGCAGTACCCAAAACATTTCTTAATACCAAGTCTCCAGACACTAATGGCCTTAACCTCACGTTGGCATCGTACCCTGCTTGAGTTTGTGTTGATAATACGCCAATTGAACCATGACATTTTTTCTTCATTCTTTAATTAAATCTAAACTCTTCCCTAACAGCCCATCATTGTTGCTCAGAGTGAAAGAACTCATTCTCAATGTTAGGAATCTAGTCTTTAGAAGAATCATAGTTTTAGCTTCATAAGTCATTGAAAAGGGGGTCCCTCCTGTTGATCTACAAGGTGTAGTTCAGTATGTCTAAAGGACTTGTGACAGCTCTTCCACCCATTTTCCCTTTACATCACCTAGCCTCTGCTTGAATCCATTCACTATGACCTTATTAACAACCTCGGCCTGTCCATTCCACTGTGGACAAGTCGGGGTGGAATACCTATTCATAATGCCCAGGTCACAACAGTACCTCCTGAAGGCTTTGCTATCAAATTGAAGACCATTGTTTGAGATGAGGGCATGAGGGATCCCAAACCGAGTGATAATATTTTTCCAAACAAATCTCTTGGCATCCATGTCCCTGATATTTGCCAACGGTTCAGCTTCAACCCACTTTGTGAAGTAATCTGTGTCGACCAATAGTCATTTCTTGTTTCCTGCTGCCTTAGGGAAGGGCCCTACAATATCCAAACCTTGTTGAGCAAATGACCAAGGGCTGGATAGAGGATTAATGGACACCCCCTAGTTGATGAATGTTTGGGGTAAATCTCTAGCATTGGTCACACTTCTTCATATACTCTTGTGCTTCCTTCTGCATGTTCGGCCATTAATATCCCTGAGTGAGGGCTCTATGAGACAAGGATCTGCCTCTTTTGTAGCTTCCATAAATCCCTTCATGTAACTCCTCTAGAAGTAGCTCTGATGCCTCAAGGTGTACGCGTAGCAAATATGGCCCAGAAAAGAGCGCTTGTACAATTTTTGGTCCTCGGACAGCCAAAACTGATAAGCATTTCTTCGCACTTTGTCAGCCTCGGACTTTTCCTAGGGCAAGATATCCTCCTTAAGGAATAGCACAGTAGAGTCCATCCAACTAGGTCCCACTCTAATTTGATGAATATGGACCATATTTTTCTTCATTTCAGTAGGTTTGCACAAGTCTTCAACAAGGATAACCCGAGGTAAGCTCTAGGCTGAGGAGGTTGCAAGAGTGGCCAGAGAATCAGAATGGGTCTTTCCACTTCTAAGGATGTGTAATAAGTTGAAATACTTAACCTTGATTGTAAGTACTTAACCTGATTTAAGTATTCTTGCATTCTCACATCCCTGTCCTCCAACTCTCCCTTAACCTAGCCAACAACCAACCTTGAATCTGAGAATATCTCCACTGTTTTTTCTCCCATTTTCTAAACCATAGTCATCCCTACCAATAGAGCCTCATACTCAGCCTCATTATTTGTGACCGAGAAACCCAACATTAAGGATTTTTCAATAATGATCTTATCAGGAGAAATTACAACCAGCCCCACTCCAAATCCTCTTTGATTTGCCGCACCATAAACGTATACCCTCCAGGATAAGGGTTCTTACAAGGAGATCATGCCAATTGATTTTCCATCCATGTCCTGCTTCTCTACCTCCTCTTCCAATGGGGATTCATCAAACTCGGCCACCAAATCTGCGAGGACCTAGCCCTTGATAGAGCTGCAAGGCATATACTTGATATCAAATGCCCCTAGGATCATTCCCCATTTGGCAACCTTTCCAGTATAATCAGCACTCTAAAGTAGTGATCGAAGCGAAAGTTGGGTTAAAACAACAACTGTGTGGGATTGGAAGTAGTGAGGGAGTTTAGCGTGCATACCACACACACTGGGGGAAATCAGTCTCGAGGTGGAAGTCACCTCTTACATGAAGAGAATACTAGGAGCATGCAACTGAAGATTAACTGTATACAAAGAAGGTTACGTCGCGAGCGACATAGAATAACCCCTCCAAGTTCTGACCTATTTTTTGGTGATGATAGTGATATTAGCTATCAGCCAAGGTTTAGAACTCTTCCCAGTGAGTCCTTTTCGTGTAATCAAAATTGTCATTATAGGTGAAGAAGGGAGAGTTCGTCTCGCTAGGGCCTGGGCAATGACACTATGGGCAGGGCTTTGAATCAAATCTCCAAGTCACCTTTTACCTGTAGGATTGAAAGTGGAAAACTTCCTCGGCGGTTTACTCAGTCAATGTTCACTATGTATAATGGTAGAACGGACGCGGTGGAGCACGTTAACCAGTTCAATCAGAGGATGGTCGTTCACTCTAGGAACGAAACCTTGATGTGCAAAATGTTCCCATCCAGTCTGGGGCTTGTGGCAATGAGATGGTTCGATGGTCTGAGAGAGGGTTTTATTAGCTCCTTCAAGGAGCTCACTAGGGCATTTGGAGCCCAGTTTGTGACTTGCAGTAAGGTTCCTTGGCCCCTAGACTCCCTGTTGTCTATGGCCATGTGAGAAGGAAAGACCCTAAAAACATACTCAGACAGATACTAGGAGATGTTCAATGAGATCGATGGGGACTTTGATGATGTGGCCATAAGGACTTTTAAGGTCGGCCTACCTACCAAGCATGATTTGAGAAAGTCATTAACCAAGAAGCCTGTAAGGAGTGTGCGTCGGCTCATAGACTGTATTGTCGAGTATAAACGGGTCGAGGAAGACCAGCAGTAGGGGAAAGGGAAGGCTAAGGTTATCCCTCAAGATAGGAGGGATTTCAGGTCGGACAGGTACAACAATAATCGATCTCGAAGAGATTTTGCTGGACAATCTAGGCCTACTGCTACTCAAGTGGTTGGCACGGTGTTCCAGGAACCAATGCATCAAGTTTTAGAAAGGATTGAAAATGAGTCATACTTTAAATGACCAAATAAGATGGAAAGAGACCCTATGAAGTGCAACTAAAGCCTTTATTGAAAATACCACCAGGAACAAGGACACACCACAGAAGATTATAAAACTTTGAGGAGTCATCTGGAGCAATTGAACAGAGAGGGGAGGCTGAAACAATTTTTACATCAGCCCAATGGGCAAAGAGGTCAGGCAGGATCGAGATCTTAGAGAGATGCTTTTTCGAAAGCCCCTTTGGGCACAATTAATATCATCTTTGCAGTTTCAGGGAGAACTGGTTCTCACCCTTCTAGGGTGATGTCTGTAGCTCGACCACTTGCTGAAGACTCTAAACCTGAGCTAAAGAGGGCTAGAGTGGAGAACCGACCAGCATTGAGTTTCTAGGATGAGGAAAAGGTTGGAACCATACAGCCACATGATGATGCCTTAGTGGTCACCCTCAGGATAGAGGGATATGATGTGAAAAGGGTGTTGGCAGATCAGGGTAGCAGAGCAGAGATTATGTACCCTGATTTGTACAACAGACTAGGCTTAAAACCTGAGAATTTGGCAGATTATGATTCACCTTTGTTAAGCTTCGACGGGAAAGCTGTTGTTTCAAGGGGCCAGATTCGACTACTCATGCAAGTAGGATCAGAGGTGGTAGAGGTGGACTTCATTGTAGTGGATGCTTATTCTCCCTACATGACCATTGTAGTAAGACCCTGGCTTCATGCTTGGGGAGCTATTTCCTCCACTCTACATTTGAAAGTGAAATATCCATTTGGGGATCGGTTTGAGGAGTTGGTTGGGAGCCAGTCCGTGGCTAGGTAGTGCTTGGTGGTTGCAATAATGCATTAGCTAAGAGTGGAGTCCTCGGTCTCTCAAGAGTATTTTCTAGGGTTTTCTCTCTGAAAAACACTAATTATAATTTGTGGGTAATGAGGGTGTTGGGAAATTTAAACCTCGGTTGATAGAATTAACAAGTTTTAAACCCAAGTTGTTAATTAGATTTATTATGAATAAAACTTGTTAAAACAAACAAACATCAATATCATGTCAAAATCATGTGCAGCAGAAAAGTAAATAAGACAAGATATGATGACCTAGGAAAACCAATGAAACAAACTAGTTTAATAGTAAAAAACCTGGGGGGAAACATTCTCGAAAAGTAATCCACTATAGTAAAGAGAAGTTCCAGATCTAGTATAAAACCTTTGTCTCTAAACTTTACAATCCCCATAGATGAACTCACAGTAGAAACCTTCTACCGCTTCAGAACCTCTGAACTCTTCAATATATGAACGCCACCATTTTTAATGCACGGATCCCAGTACATGACTAACCAAAGATGCACGGCTCCCAATACGTGAACACACCAACTTGAAGAAGATTGTTGGCTGCAAAGTTCTTCACTTCATAAACAATGAAGATCAAGAAGCACTTGGTTATGAAACTCTAAGGCGCAAAAGATGCAGTAGCTTCTTTTAGAGAGAATAAGGTATCGGTCACCTTTTGCATATGTTCTCCTTATATTCTCTTATGTGACGGCCTCTAAAATAAGTCTTATATAGGTCTAGGGTTGGGAGAAAAGAAACCCTAGACAAATACATAAGCATTGGCCGAAAATCAGATCTGAAAATCCGAATTCCCGTAACCTCGATCGATTGGGAGGTGTCGAAGAGGTGTCGAGCTTTAAACTTCGACAAATACAGCTATCGAAGAGCTATCGAAGGCATAGGAGCTTTCTCGATCAATCTACCAACTGTTGAGAAGCTATCGAGATTGCGATAAGAAGAAGTTGAAAATCTCGATAGATAGCCTAGCTGTCTAGAGGTGTCGAGCAGCTATCAAGATATCTGTCTGCAGGTGTTGAGCTATCTGTCTAACTTTATTGAACAACTTTTCTTCACTTGTTTCTTGGTCCAATCTTCATGGCTTTAATACTGGACTTGAACAACATGTTTCTTGAAGTATTAAACACATCCTAGACCTACACAATTATAAGTAAAATACCTTTTGTCAAAGGATTAGCCAATTACATAAAAGAATGACATATGTTCTTAACAAGTGAAACACATATGTCCTAATAGATGGTATATATAGTGTGGGTAAAGACATGGTAAAGAAAAACATAACTTTTTTCCAAACAGAAAGTTTCACAAGTCCTTCGCGAGTTGGCCTTACCTGCAAGACAATCGCGAAAACATATGGCTTGGCACAACTCTTCATCTTCCAGTCATGTGCTCTACACATGGCTCTTTGCGCAGGTAATCTTCTCGCGAGACAGTCGCAAGCCAATCGTGAAATCCATTTGGTCATCTTTTGAAGCTTGAGTCTTCATGATCTCTCACACTCATCCCTTACAATTAAACTCACATACATACAAGAAAAAATTATTGAAGAAATTACAATCAAATTTGGCATAGAATTATAGTCACACAACATAGTTGGAAATCACAACTTTACAATTGTGAACATGAAGTAATTCTTTTTTTCAATAAATCCTCATTAATTACTTATAAAGAAAAAAAAAATCCAAGTTGCACTAGTATGGATACGAATATTGGTGTGGTACGTGTACGGGTACATGGATACAACGTTTCTTGAAAAACTTAAGGTACGATACGCTGGGGTTATGTATATTAATTACTTATTAAATATATTTTTATATATTGTTAAGCATTTATTTTTTATATATTGTTAAGCATATATCAATTTAAAAACAATAATGGATAATAAATTGAATCTAAGAACATTAAATGTTGTGTAGAATATAAACCAAGATCCAAAAGAGTAAATGAAATATAATTAGATAAGTATTCAACATTGAAACCAATATATAAAGCATATAAATAAAATTTCTTACAAGTTTGGGCTATCTCTCACTGTCAGGATTGGGTTACAATGGTATCTAAGTCGTATTAGAGATGCATCCTAGATGTATTGGCACTTTAAAAAAAAAAAAAAAATTTGATTGGTCAAGTATCTTAGAGGTATCCAATACGATACCAATACGATACTTTTCAAATACAAGTACGTGAGTAAAAATGGAGTATCCGTGCATTAGAGAAAAAAAAAGCTTCACTATCAAACAAGTATGGCGATGATAAGAAAATCAATTGGATTAACTTTTGTGACTACATTGGCTTGTTTTGCTGATGTTCATGAAAATTGTAAGGAGCTTTATTGTGTGATATAGGAGGGGAAGTAGCTTGCAGCAGATGTTACTTTCATTTCGATTGGAAAAAATCTGCTTATTAATAAAAATATTATTTATAGATACTTGTTGGGGGGTATAGAATAATTTCAATGTACTCCTAACTAATGTAAATTGTTCTCAGCTAGACTTGCATGGTCATTGTCATTTTACCACTCTCTAAATCCTCAAATTATAAACAAAATCCGATAAATACAACTAGTTAAACTTCACCAATTCCAAAGAATTTTCAAATATCATTTTCCATAGAATAAGCAACATCAAAATCTTTTCCTACTTTTGACTTCTATTAAGTCTAACAATTTATAGGAGTTCACGTGATAGCTCAATGTTAATGACATTCTTTATGATACGTAACATGCCTTTCATTTAACTTGTGTAAAAGATTCTCATTTCAAACATTATGTGTTTGTAGTCGGTGCATAAACTATGGATAACTATTAGCCTTAAAATACAACATCATCTTACTTTAGTTGACATGAGAGAAATCATTTGTTTCAAGCATACAATCAACAAAAATATTTTTCCAAAGAAAGCAAAAGTCAAGAAGTAACCCTTTATATACTGAAGGATACCAAGAAATAAATGTTGGACTAAATGATTTAGGAACCAAGGTGTTACTAAGTTCCAAAATATATGTAGGGTTTTAGACCCCTTAAAAACAACCAGATTGCGTAGCCTAGTTAATTAACCAAGTTGTTACTTAGTCAAATTAAGCAATTCTAGGTTAAAGCAATCAAATAATCATATCAAAATAATAAAGTAGCAGAATAATAAATAACACAATGATATGATCACCCAGGAAACCACACGATAAAAACTTGGGGAGGATTTGACCCACTGATCCTCAAGGCAAAACAGAATTCACTAAGAAAGAATTAAAGTTCTTACAAAAGGACTTACAAGCTCCCCGCTTGACTTCCTAATGCTACCCACCAGTAGAACTTACTGACACGACCACATGCAAGCTCCGAATCCACGGACTCATTCTTTCTTTGAATTCTTCAATCATCTACAAGCACCCACGCTTGATATTCTTTAAGCTTCAAAGGTAGCAACCAAGTTGATCATCAAGATGTTGAAGTAATCTCAATCTTGAAAACCCTAAGCTTTGTGTAAAGGAAAACTCATCTAGATCTCACAAGAGATTTACACAAAACAGCAATGTATGAGCAACAATACAACTTGTGCAACTCTAAAAACGTGGCTAGGGTTTTGCCTTATATACCTAGGGCAAAAACATAAAACCCTAAACGTTTAATGAGTTAGGGCTGAGTTGAAAATTCTGCAGAAAACGCATCTGGTCCGATTTTCAATCGATCGAATCTATTCTTCGATCGATCGAGCCAGACCGAAATGCCCCAATGCATCTACAGTCACTCGATTCCAACTTTACAATATTTTATCAACTTTAAGCACGCCTAAACAAGACTAAGTCCATTGTTTTGATCATGGTTTGCCAACATTACAAATTAGAGTTCTAAATACATAAATTCCTAAACCTTTAGAACCTAACAATGTATATTATTTAGAGTTGGCCAAAAGCCTTGTAGCTTAATTGGTTGGCCCATCCTAGTGTTTCCAATTGAGACATTTATGGTTTAAATCTCACAGCCTCCATTGTAACTATTAAAGTTATTGTGTGATTGGGTGATGATTTAATGATGAGTGGAAGCATGAAAAAGAGAGTGAACATGAAAGTTTACATGGTTAAGCTTGACGACTTGTCTCCATAGTGAAAAGTCCTTGATTGTTACATATTGTCTATTAAGCTCTTGTGTTTCAATGAACCTATTATATATAAGGTCTGTTAGGGACATATTTTATGTAATTGGCTAATCCTTTGACAAAATGAACTTTACTTGTAATTGGGTAGATCTAGGATGGGTTTAGTACTTCAAGAAACAAGTGTTCAAGTCAAGTGTTAAAGTCGTGAAGATCTGACCAAGAAATAAGTGAAGAAAAAGATGTTCATTAAAGCTCGACAGTAATCTCAACAGAAAGGACTTCTATCGAGATTTAAAGTGGAAGATTGATAGAAGCTCGATACATACCGAATCTGTAGAGACTACGGGATTCAGAATATAGCTAGAACTCTTTTATTTTAGAAAGGCTATTTGTTTATGGGTTTGTATAATCCTTATTGGATTAGGAAAGCTAAAGATTTGTGTAAACCTATTTGGAATAAGAGAGCCCTTTAAGCTCCTATTTAAAGGAGGTAGTAGAAAAAGAAAAACCTAACCCTAGAGAGTTTCATAAGGTTTTCTTTTGAAACTATAGCCTCCTCCTACAAAAGAAAGAGTTCTTGTTGTGTTTCTTGTACGTCTTTGGGTTCTGTAACCAAGCAAAGCCTCTCACACCATCATTGAAGATCTTATTGGTGTTTCTATGTGAAGCTGTTGCTGATGGAAATATGGATGAACGCAGCGGAAAAATAAGTTTAAACGGATCTACTTCATTCACAATTGATAACATGTGCCATATAAGTTTCTGAATTAGAGAACAAGAGAATGTACCTTGAAGCGGTGAAAATCAAAACCGAAGATCAGAAGTTCTTGAGAAGACTTTCAATCTTCACTCCAATTCCACTAGATGCCCAAGATGTGTGGTCTCTCAATTGGTAACAAAGGGATGACTAGTGAGTAACAAAAACTCACATACATACCATTTCACAATGGTGTTTTTTCTTATCTTTCAATTCTGAACGTTTTTCCCTTTTGTATCTAACCAATTATCTAATTGGACTGGCCTTTTGGGCCTTACCAATTGGGCTTAAGTGTGTGGCTTGGAGTGGGACCAAAAGGGACCAATAAGACACTAGCTCCAATGGGCCTTGGGCTTTTCTGTCAACTCTTGACAAGTCCAAAGTTACCATTAACTATATTTAATACCACTATATAAATATAGTTGCACTCTAGGTCTTATCTATAAATTATATCCCTAGACTTTATTATACATGCAACCCCTTCATAAAATATTCGTAGTAACACAAAGTCTTGAATGAAGACTGCCATTTTGTGAATTACTACATCTTAATCCTTGAGTACCCGGTTTAATCCTTTAATGTTATTCAACATATATTTATGAAATCCAATTTCATAAATATATACTTTAGTCTTACTAAAGTGGTTAGGCCTAACTCATCTGAATAACAAATCCATTAAACTTATCTCAAGAGAATATTTTGTATCTCTGATAAGAGACTATGAATTCCATCTTGAGAATATATGTTCCATCAACACTAAGTGTAGTTGCCCAACATACTGAGGTTTTGACCGTTACTTTAGATCTCACTCCTGATATATCAAAACAACCCACACTTCATGATCAAGTCCATTATTCTCTCAGGATTAAGAGTTCATGCAAATATAAGTCGTGAGATTTATTATTCATTTGATAGTCATTAGGAGAATAATAAATATCACAGCGGTCCAGTTCAATATGTCTTAACTCTTAAAACATATTAACACATCAACTAGAAGTCTCCACTTCCATGATCAAGACAAATCATCGTAGTTGATATGTTATAGTCTTCGCAGATGAAATGCCCAATTTCATCACTGACTACGAACTATAATTCTGAGTTTACAAAGAACTTGTGATTTATATCTTCTGTGACTTTTCACATAAATCACATACTATGCATCTCAAGGATTATATGATAATGTCCAAATATTCATGTTACCTTATTTCAGATAATAATAAAACAACTTTATTAATAACAATATTAAGTCATACATCATGTCATACATAATGTCATACATAATATAGTACATAGCATCATACAATAGGATTCTAGGGCACAAATCCCAACAGTTGCAAACCAACAACATCTTCAAGTTGCTGAAGTTAGTCATGTACTGGGATCCGTGCATCATTGGACCACTTTGGCCATAATATGTCTAACACTACCCTTAATTAAAAGTGAAAGCTTGAGTTTGGAAGGTCTTAGAATAGTTGAATGTTAAACTTTACACATCTGAGGTAACATACAACCACACATGATGATGATGGCTAACACCAAGAGCCAGAAGTTAAGGCGACACATGGAAGCATCATGTGACTAGCGTTGCTAAAAACATCCACGACATGTAGCTTCATGTGGTTGGCACTTGGCAACGTAGCTGATGTGACCGGCGCCGGCCGGGGGGGGGGGGGGGGGGGGGACAACTAGCCTAAAGGGAATTACCACCACCACCACCACCACCATTACCACGACAGCGGAGGAGGGGGGGGGGGGGAGGAGACGTTGTACGGCGTATTCCACCGTTTCATATCAGCGATTCTGTTTCCGGATCACAATATGGATCCTGCTCTGCTGCTGCACCAGATCAAGACCTCTATGGCCCACAACGCCCCTCTCCTTTGCGAAGCTTCTGGAAACACCTCCCGGAATGTTCTTATCTGGACTCGAAGAGGCTCTCTCCTCTTCATGCTCTCCTCATCATTTTTGTAAGTCTTTTTTTTTTTTTTTTTTGGTCACCTGTACAATGTTACAAAGTTAGTATATTATTGTCTGTCAAAAGTGTACCTTTGTTACAACAAATACCAAGGTTACACTATGTGGAATCCAAATAAGAGACAAATTACCAAACACATAGACAACATACATAGCACAACAACCCCCCCTCCCCCCCCAATGATCTAAAGATTGTTTTGCCATTGTGATCTCTTTTTTCAATTTCACATGATCTAAAGGTGTTTGGTATATGCATTTAAAAACATGTGTTTTGTTGTTTGAAAACATGTGTGGAAATACATGTGGGTGAAAAAATATGTGAAAATATGTGTAATGTTATTTAAAAACTGAAAACATGTGTTTAAGTAGATATACCAAACACCTCCCTGAATTTTTTCTTTGTTTTGTTTTTGTCAGCCTCACGTGACTAACAATAAAAATAAATGTTCTAACCTTAACCCTCTTCCAATGTTCCACCTACTAATATTAACATCAAGGTTTTTTTTTTTTTTTTTTTTTTTTTTTTTTTTTTTTTTCATATTATTACTCTTATTATATTTTATAAATGATTGAACTGATATTTATTATTATTATTATTATTATTTGGGCTTAAAGATTACATATTAGTTGAAATATGTACTTATAGCTTTTTTAAAATCCTTAATAATTTATATGGGTTTTTATTATGAATAACATATATATATATATATATATATAATTATAAAATAGCGTAATTCCGAAATACCTTGAAATGGTATACTAAAATAAATTGGTACCGAAATATTCTATTTTAATGGACAAACCGAAACCAACCAAATTCGAAACGCTCTTCATAACATTGATTTTGATAGACAATAATATACTAACTTTGTAACATTGTACAGATGACCAAAAGAAATAAAAAATAAAAACTTACTTACAGAAATGACAAGGAGAGCACGAAGAGGAGAGCCTCTCCGAGTCCAGATAAGAACATTCCGGGAGGTTTTTCCAGAAGCTTCGCGAAGGAGAGGGGCGTTGTGGGCCACAGAGGTCTTGATCCGGTGCAGCAGCGAAGCAGGATCCATACTGTGATCAGGAAACAGAATCGCCGATATGAAACAGTGGAATACGCTGTACAACGTCTCCTCCTCGCCCCCTCCTCCGCCGCAGTGGTAGTGGTGGTGGTGGCGGTAATTCCCTTTAGGCTGGTCGTCCTCCCCGCTGGCGCCGGTCACCTCCACGTTGGTACAAGATCTTCTGTTATTGGCGTGAGACTAATGACGAGGGTGATGTCTAGCTGCCATGATAGAGCTGCTAAGATAAGATTTTGTGCGTTTGTGTGATATTTGGGGATTGATTGACAATGAAAAGAGGAAAATAATTAACAAAACGTTTTATCTGTCTTCATTCACTATGCCCCATAAGTCAGAGACTTGGTTGAGAAATCATTAAATAAGAGGATGGTCACTGTCATTTGATTTATCAAAGAAAGCTTGCAATCATGTGCAATACCATCCAAGGACTGTTTTTTTATATATATATATTTTTTATCTTTTATTGAATCTCAGTCCTTGAAAAAGTTAACTAGTTATTGGTTCCGTTTGGATACAATTTATTGTTATTGAAAGTTACTGAAAACTGATTGTTGCTGAAAACACTGTAGCAAAATAATTTTTAAATGTGTGAATAGTATAATGGGACCCACTTTTAATATTAAATATTGTGTGAACAGTGCGTGAACAGTGCGTAAACAATACACGCACAATGATTTTTGTGCCCCAAAGTCAAAAAAGCCGGCCAAAAAAAAAAAAAAAAAAAGGTGAAAACGCAGTGCAGAAAACGTAACTCCACAAAACCCACTATCCAAACCCACACATTGTATCGAAATCTCAATCTGTTAATGAATGATGTAGAGTATGTATTGCATATGATGGATGGATTAGGTTTGGTCCCATCTTACAAAATTTACCAGATAGATGTCTTCATACCTTTCATTAAAAAAATAAAAATATCAGATCATAGAAAAGTGGTTGGCATACTTAAATGTTTTGGCGCAAAATCTGCTAATTGCTGGTATACTCAATCTTTCTTTCTTTTCTCTTCTTTTCTTTTCTCTCTCTTTTTTTTTCTTTTTATTTATTTATTTATTTATTTATTTATTTATTTTTTTTATCAAAAGGAACTCAAACAAGAATTTTAATCTACAGAATTTTTGTAAATGCAACTTGCAAATTATACTAATGTGCAATACTGTATTATTCTTTATATTAAAACGTGGGTGGAGTCACGGTTGCTTGTTAGCTAGTTGCTAAATTGGGTCAATTGCACAAAATTCATGCATCACGGGCAAAATGTCTACCTAATTGAATAATAACTATAGGGACCCATTTTCAGGCAACCCCCGTACAATAAATTTGTAGAGAGTGGATAGAAAGGCCAGGCACATAGCAATAAAAACAACAGTCGGTGTGAGCTTACAAGAAAGATAACTAAAATTTGGCTAAGTGTTCTTGAGGAAAGTTCGTCCTCAGCCCAGTCCGAGGACTCCTTTTCCTTAGAATTAATGAATACAAGGGTTGTCCTTTGGACCCCCTAAAAGAAAGAAAAACTCTCTTCCTCCTTTTCTCCCTTTCGGGGGTAGAGAAAAAGTCCCTTTACTTTGGGGATTCTATCTATTATATAGTCTTGTTCAATTGATCTTTGCTACCCACTTGTCGGCCATCTGGACTTGTGTCTGGAGGTTTGTCCCATCAGTCGCCTTTGCAGGCTTTCTGTTAGTTGAAGCAACCAAGGCATCACTGTTGGCTGGTCAATTCACCACTGATGTGACCAGAGTGTTGGTGGCATGCATTTAATGAGTGAGTGACAGTTCCTTGCCTTCAATGTCGGTTTGCCGAGGATGTGAGCATCCTCAGGTCCTAGAGGACTTGAGTTTCTCCCACTCATCCTCGAACTTTGTACCATCCTCAGCACGGACCTTGGGCCAGATGTGGAGTGGGCCTGGGTTGCTTAATACTCGGGCCCTACAATAGCTCCTCAAAATTCTGCTGCCCAACCTCTCGAGAGGAGGGGAGGACTTTGATGTTCTCGGGCCGATGTCTTGGCTTGTCGAGCCTTGTCTTTCTGTCAGTGTCACAATTTTTTTAACTGCCCAGGGGACGTTCCTGGCATTTCGGTATCTGGAGCATGCCTTCATTAAATTTCAGCAGCTCTGTGTTCCCCACGTTCAACGGTGTGATGATGAAAGGACGGTGGGGATTCTCCTGGCCCATTGGGCGGGAAAGTCCAGGCGGTTATCTTTAATTGGGGGTATATATATACCCAGTCGAACTGATTCGCCTTTCACTTTTGCATTCAAGAGATCCTGCGCACCTACCCCGAATTTGGTCACACTTCCAACTGTACTTGCAACTCTTCATAGCACAAAAAGCCTGCCCGAGGAGCTTTCCCTCATTTCCGTAAGTCTTCTTCTCTCTCTAGTTCATACTGTTCACTTGAGTTCCTTGTCAGTTCTCTAAGATAGGTAGGCTTAAGAAGTTAGTTGAGTCTAAGGAGTTGATGGACAAATTCGTCGTCGTTCATAGGATCCCCACTACGGTGGGTTTGAGGTATTACGAAGAAGGGGAATTGAACTCGAGTAGGAAAGAGGGTGAGGTGGTGATCTTTATAATCGCCTTTTTGGAGGGTGGAGTGTGGATACCCATGGGGCCGGTGATGAGGGACTATCTTAGGCACTTCGGCCTATCTCCCACTCAATGTGCTACCAATGTATTTAGGATTTTAGGCTGTATAGATGCCTTGAATGAGAAGATGGGGCTGAGGCTAACCCATCATAATGTGAACTGGTGCTACAAACTCTAGAGCCTAAAAGAGAAGTCTCATTACATGAGGACGAGGGACAACAGGGTCCGGCTCATCCAGTGCCTCCCTGAGTCCAGTAAGGGTCTGAACAAAGACTTCCTCATTGTGTCTAGGGAATGGCATGAGGGCCTTCCGTGCCCAAAAGTGGAGGGTACACCAGGTGGGGCATCTAGACTAGGAGAGCATTTTCAGTTCTTTGTGTTTTAGTGTCCTGCTTCACTTGGGTTTTGACAGGAACTTGTTTTCTTTCATGCAGATCCGCGTGCTTCTGAGCGTCACTTCAGCCTGGTTAATAAGGAAGACTTGGAGAAGGTGCTGAGGTCGGAGATCTTTGTGAACAAAGACGACAACCAAGTCAGAGCCACCCATATGGTCTTAGGATACGTCCCGATCCAAAAATCGTTCTCGGCTCTGAGACACGTGATCCGAGCTAGGGATCCTCGGCTGCGTAGCATCACCGTAGTCAAGAAAGGGTTTTTCATCCCCGAAGGGTCTCCCATCCCCAAGGGTGTACCGCTGGTAGGTACCTCTTCGTCTGCTCAAGCTGCCGAGTTTGAAGGGGAAGAGGAGGTTGCTGACTCAGGTCCGTCCGGGGCCCAGGCTTGGCTCCCTGCCCCTATGCTCCGTGAGAGGCCTCTGACAGATGATGTCTCCCTCAAGAACCCTCAAGGGGGCGAGGGTGCGCTCGTGGCCAACGCATTGGAGAGGTCCTTGCTGCTCCCTATGGACATGGCCCAGCTGGAGGCTTTGAGGGGCGAGGAGGTTTTCCTCGGCCTTAAGCAATACTTAGGCATGGCAAATTTTCTGATTGCTTGTAATTTTCTTGACCTTCTGTGGTTCGTTATCTGTTGTACAATGGTTTCAATTGGCAGGCTATTCAGGCTACTTTTAGGCTGGAGGACATAGCCAGTAGCCAGAGCCAGGTTGTTGGCTCAGAGCGTACCAAGCTATCAGACGCCGTGCGGGCCCTCAATGCTTCCAAGGCCGATCTTAAAGCGGCTATGGACCAGTTGAAGGAGATGAAGGCGACTCGAGACGCTGTCGGTTCGGCCCTTGCTGCTATTGAAAAACTGGCTCTAAATCAAACGGACAGGCTGCTCAGGGCCGAGGATCAGCTGAAGACAGCCAGAGAGAAAATCGTGACCCTAGAGGAGAGGGTACTTGAGGCAAATAGGGCTAGAGGTGCTGCGGAGTCTGCTAGGGCTGAGGCTGTGAAAGCCAAGGAGGAGGTTGAATCTACCAAGGCCGAGGCTGTGGCCTCCAAAGACAAGGCCGTGCAGGAGGCCTATGAGGAAAGAGCGGCTGAAACAGAAGACAGCCTTAGAGCCCAAGTGCCTGAGGTGTGCAGACTTTACTGCTCCCAGGTCTGGAATGAAGCCCTTACACAGGCTGGGGTTGAAGCCTCGTCCGACCTATGGAGGGCGGAGAACGTATACTATCCTCCTGCCATCCGTGAGACTGCCCCTCCAAGTTCTGAGGCCGAGGGGGGCTGCCGAAGGTGTTGGGGTTATCTCTGAGGGAGGCACCCCAGCTGCTTCTACTTCGAATGAGCCCCCTAAAGAAGCTGATCCTCCTGGGAATGTTGAGGCAAGCCAGGGTCCCATTGCTAGTGCGCCTGGATAGACTACGGACTCCTCGGCTGATGTTCAAGCACCCCTTGTATCCCACCCAACTGAACCTTCTCAGGCTGCAGCCCCAGGCGAGGGCTCCAAGGATTTTGAGACCTCCTCTGCCCAGCCCCCTGAGGGGGGAGTTGAGATGGAGCCGAAAGAGTGATCCCCTATTACGTCTCTGCCCTGTTCTCTGTTCTCTCCCTTTTTTATTTATTTATTTTTTTTTATTTTTTTATTGTGTTAGTGTGTTTGCCTTGTAAAACTCAAGGCTCAGTAAAGTGTATATTTTGTTTCCTTTTATTCGCTTTGTTTGTATTATATTATACATGTGTGCCTACATCACTTGTACGATACTGGCTTCAATTACGCCTCAGCTGACTATACTGATCGTCGTCCCCTGCAATGCTCACTACTAGTACCTAAGTGGTTAGCTTCGCCGTAGGTCTGGGCCCACGGTCAACACAAGACCTTGGTTCTATCCAATGCTTAGGTCCCCCTAAAGTGATTAGTTTCCCCATAGATTTGAGTCCTTGGACCATGCAAGACCTTGGTTCTGTCTAATACTTGGGTTCTCTTAAAGCGACTAGTTTCCCCATAAGTTTGACACCGAGGAACATACAAGACCCAGGCTTTACTTTACACTTGGTATTTCGTGGGGGGATCCATTGGCTTGGTTTCTCCATTGGCTTGGATCTCTTAAGGCGACTAGTTTTCCCAGAGGCTTGAGTCCGAAGACTATGCAAGGCCTAGGTTCTGCCCAACACTTGTCTTTCGGAGTAGCTAGTTTCCCCATAGGCTTGAGTCCGAGGACCATGCAAGGCCTTGGTTCTGTCTAGTACCTAGTTCTCTTTTAGTAGTTAGTTTCCCCAGAGGCTTGAGTCCAAAGACTATGCAAGGCCTATGTTCTGTCTAACACTTGTCTTTTGAAGTAGCTAGTTTTCCCATAGGCTTGAGTCCGAGGACCATGCAAGGCCTTGGTTCTGTCTAGTACCTAGTTCTCTTTTAGTATTTAGTTTCCCTAGAGGCTTGAGTCCGAGGACTATGCAAGGCCTAAGTTCTGTCTAACACTTGTCTTATGAAGTAGCTAGTTTCTCTAGAGGCTTGAATCTGAGGACCATGCAAGGCCTTGGTTCTGTCTAGTACCTGTCTTGGACTTGCTCCGCCGAGGAGGGGACCCTGCTTTGGTCTAGCCTCTTCGTCTGGCGTGCCTTTTCTGATTACGAGGCGTCCTTTAGGCTATTCGAGTAACGCGCTTGACGCTTCGGTGCGCGAGGCGCCTCCTCATTAATGTCCTTGTAGATTTTCGAGGGTCCAGTCGCGGATAAGCCTTTTGAAAATTGGGCGGAGTTATTGTCTCCGGTAATTTCTCCTTAGGATTCTGTGCGAGCTGGCTCTCACCAGTTTTTGCCTTCTATATAAGGCATTTCTGGGACAATCATTTTCTTCAAACTTCATAAACATCTGAGTTCAGATCTCACAAACATACTGTTCAAGGGCTTTGCCAAAATAGCAGATTGTGCCCCACAAAATGGAGTGGCCCTTGGAAAGGGCGGTTACAAGGAAGCCTAGCCCCTTTCAAGAGCCGAGGATGGCACCCCGACCCTGGACATCATGCTGGGGGTGGGGCAGGAGGAGGCTGAAGATCCTTCTTCTTTTTAACCTAACCAGGGATGGAGCTCCCCTTGCAGTTCAGAGGGGGATCCGAAAGGAACATAACGTTTCCCCTTCAGATTTGGATCTGTCAGCTCTCCAAGCTGATAGTAATTTGCCGGCTCCCAGTCGCTGTGGGATTGGGAGGGAAACTAGGCAAAACCTTGAGGTGGAATCGTCAGGCGCCACGGCCTCTTCTTCCTTCCCCTACCTAGTGTCGCAAGTGTTGGTTGGGGAGCTGTGGACGGTCTTAGCGTAGGTCTGTCTCCACCTCTCCCTCCGTCGCTTGTCTTGGCTTTAAAACAAGCTTGCCTAGGCCTCTCACCCTTTTCTCTTCTCTTGCTTCACCACTAGCCTGTTTAGGCGTTTTTCTTTGTAGTTAGTTTTAAAACAAGCCTGCATTGGCATCTATCTTTGTAGTTAGCTTTAGAACAAGCCTACATGGGCACCTACTGTAAAATGTAACTTTTCTTCAAATATTAATAATAAAAAAAGTAGACCCATTTCATCTCTTTTATTTCTCGCATCTTTCCATTTCTTGTGGTTATTGCCTTCTGAATGAATATTGTTGCTGTAGACTGTATTCTTTCTTTTTTTTTCTTTTTTTTCTTTTTTTCTTTTTTTTTTTTTTTTTTTTTTTTTTTTTTTTTTTTTTTTTTTTTTTGAAAAGCATTGCTCTTAATCTTTTCACACCAACCATCGCACTTGCTAGTGCACAAGTCCTTCCCACAAATAGCGCCAATTGTAGGGACCCGTTTTCGGGCGACTCCCGTACAATAAATTTGTAGAGAGTGGATAGAAGGGTCAGGCACATAGCAAGAAAAACAACAGTTGGTGTGGGCTTACAAGAAAGATAACTAAAATTTGGCTAAATGTTCTTGAAGAAAGTTCGTCCTTGGCCCAGTCCAAGGACCCCTTTTCCTTAGAATTAATGAATACAAGGGTTGTTCTTTGGACCCCCTAAAAGGAAGAAAAACTCTCCTCCTCCTTTTCTCCCCTTCGGGGGTAGAGAAAAAGCTCATTTACTTTGGAGATTCTATCTATTATATAATCTTGTTCAATTGATCTCTGCTGTCCACTTGTCGACCATCTGGACTTGTGTCTGAAGGCTTGTCCCATCAGTCGCCTTTACAGGCTTTCTGTTAGTTGAAGCAACGAAGGCATCACTGTTGGCTGGTCAATTCACCACTGATGCGACCAGAGTGTTGGTGGCGTGCATTTAATGAGTGAGTGACAGCTCCTTGCCTTCCATGTCGGTTTGCCGAGGACGTGAGCATCCTCGGCGAGGTCCCAAAAGACTTGAGTTTCTCCCACTCATCCTTGAACTTTGTACCATCCTCGGCACGGACCTTGGGCCAGATGTGGAATGGGCCTGGGTTGCTTAATACTCAGGCCCCACAATAACGTATATCAATATATACTGAATGCATCATAGAAATATGCCTTTATGAATTGACTCATTATAGATCACTCAAAAAAAAAAAAAAAAACATACATCAACAAAATGAAAATCAACTTTATCATTCATGATATAGACCTTATTTTTCCACAAAGTTTGTTGTCCTCACCAATCATCCAAGTAAATTTCCAATTTAAATGGGGCCATTGCTAGAATCATTAATAGCTATCCGTGACATAGTATGGAGTTGTTATTATTCAATATAATGAGTACAAACTTGAGTTCATTATATATATAAGAAAGTGGAATTATTGGCTTTGGTTAGATTATTTCACTCTCTATTCATAAGATAGCTCAAAAACCCCATGAACCAATTATATATGCGATTAACATGCTTGGAATTGTAACTAACTAACCAACTAACTAAATACAACATTGCAACAATTAATATCTATATGCTTATAGCATTTTTAACCTAATATAAATTAGCTATTTTACCCTTGGTACTATGTTGTCATGTTCACAAGCCTTGGCATGAAGATTTTGATTGCTTAACATTTACTTGGCATTTAACCCCACAAACAAGTAACTTCTTGTGGTGCTTCTAAAAGAAGTACGATATATCTAAAGTGAGATCTTACCTTGTTATGTATATATCAACCACATTTTTAATATGAAACCAACAAGTCAACAACTATGACAAGGGTGTCTTCTATCAATCTAGGTTTATTTATGTTTGTTATCGCTTGCACGAATCGGCAATGAATTGTAAAATGCACAGATCTAACAAGTTTTAAAAATTATGTTGAACATACAAGAACAAAAATTATTTAGACTGGTTGCTATAGCTACAAGGTCTTCCAATAATTACATAAATATATAAGAATAGCAAGCTAAGTCAATACATATTAGACATTACCGATTTTAATTAAATTCAAAGCGACCTACCATATAACTAAAACATCTTGGCGTTCTATAATCACAATTATGTATGAAATTTTTAAATATATATATATATATATATAATAGAAAAAGTAGTTTTTTATGTTAAAATAGACAAATTTTGATATGAACAGTTATGAATGTTCTTAGGGTAGAGGTTCAATCTAAAATTATACTCTCATATGGAACACAATATTAGATTACTTGAAAAATTCTACTTAGTAATATGAATCATCCCATCACTGTATATATGAAAAAATTGGGACAAAATGGGCTTTTGCTCTTTTTAAATATAAAATCCAGCATTTTTCCCTCTTTTCTAAACTAATTAGGGAAATGTTCCTCTTTTAAAACTCGATTTATGATAAATCAAGTTAGGCCCTATAGCGGCGTTTTTAAAGAGCATATAATGACATTTTCAGGATCTATAGTGGCGTTTTGTAACTCGACCTATATGAAATCGAGCTATAGGTAAAAAAATTATAAAAATTTGCCTATAACTCGTTTTCATGGAGGTCGAATTACAAAATGCTACTATAGGTCTTAAAAACGTCACTATAAGTCCTTAAAAACGCCATTATAGGGCTGCATTTTTTTTTTTTTTATAACTCAATTTATTGTAAATTGAGTTTCAAAAGAGGGATATTTCCCTAATTAGTTTGGGAAATATGGCAAAATACTGGATTATTTTTTAAAAAAAAGGAAAAAAGCAATTTTGTCCAAAAAAATTGGATCTTTCTATTGGGAAATTTAGACCCCAATTGATAAAATTAATAAGTTTTAAATCTAAGTTGTTAATTAGATTTATTACAATCAAAACTTGTTAAAGCAAACAAACATCAATATCATGTCAAAATAATATGCAACGGAAAAGTAAATAAGACAAGAAATGATGATCCAGAAAAACCAATGAAACTAACCAGTTTCACAATAAAAAACCTAGGGGGAAACCTTTCCAAAAAGCAATCCACTATAGTAAAGAGAAGTTTCAAATCTAATACAAAACTTTTATCCCTAGACTTTACAATCCCTGTAGATGAACTCACAGCAGAAACCTTCTACCGCTTCAGAACCTTTGAACTCTTCAATATATGAACGACCCTTTTGTTGATGCACAAATCCCAATACGTGACTAACCAATTGCACAGATCCCAATACGCAACTTCAATCACCAACTAGAAGAAGATGTTGGCTGCAAAGTTCTTCACTTCATCAAGAATGAAGATCAAGAAGCACTTGGTTACAAAATCCTAAGGCGCAAAGACGTAGTAGTTTCTTTTAGAGAGAATAAGGAATCGGTCACCTTTTGCATATGTTCTCATTGTATTCTCTTATTCTCTTATGTGACGGTCTCTTATTCTCTTATGTTCTCCTTGAAGAATTTAATAAAAATTTAATTATTATACAAAATATAATGCAAATTAAACTCAATTGATATTGGGAATTAAAAATTTTCCTTTATTATAACAATTATACATGCAATACCTACCGCATTCATACTTACTTGTAATCTATATGTGCAAATTAGACATGGCAAAATGGGTCGGAATTTTCTAACCCGACCTGACCCAACTCAAACCTGATTTTTTGGCCCGAAGCAAAAATCAGTTGACCTGTGACCCGGTCTATGTTTTTTGTGAGTCAACCCAACCTAACCCAGCCCGCAACCCAACCGTGACCTGAGCCATTTTTTAAAACTTTTTTTTTTGGTAAAAAAAAAATAAAATTAAGATAATATTGGTTTAATTGTTTGTTGTGAGCATTAAGAAAAAAATTGAGACATTTACATAACTGCATACAAATGAATTGAAGATGAATTGTTGAGTATTCCGTAATGAATAAAGAATTTTAGATATCAAATTGCAAAGTACATGCCAAGATAATCCAGTTACAGTAGAGTTAAAAATATAGATTTAAAATTGTAGACATGTTTGAGAAACATTCATAAATGTGAAAATAGTGAAATCAAAGTATCAAATTAGCATAAATTATGAATGCTTAGACCTATTTTTTATTAATTTATGTCCAAAATAAACGGTTTTTCAAAATAAATTAAGATATTTTCTAGAGTGTGTGTTATTTAACAATGATATGATATTCATAAAAGAGACCATATATAAATAAGTAAACAATCAAACTTTAATGTATATTCTCAAATTGAAATAAAGCGCCAACCACTATTGATAATAAATTATAAAATTAATTTTCAAGATTGTAAATTTCTTATATGTTTTTATTGTTTGTCAAATGAGTTATCCAATAAGTCATTTGTAATTTTGTTTTATATTTTGGGATGTTGATATTGTGTAGACATAAAACTTGTGTATTTTTTTTACTTATCTTTGTATTATTTTGTTTTAATTCGCAATGTTAGAATTTGTATAATTTTAAAATTATTGAATAAGTATTAATAAATTTAACTGAGTTCATTCTTTATATAAGTAGTAAATTCAAAGTAATGCATTTTACATCAAGTAATTTGTTGGATGACTTTCCAAATAGCAAATACATGTTGTTTTTCTTTATAAAAAAAAAAAAAAAAATTTTAAAAAGTCATATGAAAAATACGGGTCAACCTCACCTACAACTCAATTGACCCGAACCGATTTTTAACCCGCTTAAAATGACCCTTTTTTAACATGTAACCCATTTTTGACCTGCAACCCGATCAACTCAACCTGAATTTGACTCAACCCGCCGATTTGCCATGTCCAGTGTAAATACCGCATACATACTTTCATCCCGAGAAAATAATCTCTTATACTCATTTTACATCCATATCTTTATACAATATCCATAATTAATGCACTAATAATACATATTTTAAAAGTGTAGACATGAAAAAAGTGGATGTGAGGGATAAAAAGCCCCTTTCATCTTATATATTACAAATCAACTAAGTGTATGTAACACTATTCTTCGCATGTCAAGTGTGTAATCTTCAGCAATAAAAAATAAAAAAATGAAAGTGTGTAATTGTAAACTTTACATAGACTTGAATGCGATGTAGCATGCATCCATAACACAATACTTTTTGCCGCCCATGAACTCACCCTAGGTATTCCCACAAGTAAAGGCAAACCTAGCTACCCAACTCTCTCTTCAATTTTAGGCACACCAAATCATGAAAGCTCTCTCTAGTCTCTATATCAGCTTAATTGCTCTATAAATACCCCAAAAGTTAGTTGCTACTTACAACTTCCATAACCCAAAAAACAAACACTATTCTTAAACCCATCCCTTATAATATATCCCACACCAAAACATTCCCAAATGGGTGCCTCAAAGTCCAAGCAATTCTCTCAGTCGTCTCAGACAACAATCAAAGATAAAACACTATCAGGGCTAGGCAACCTCAATAGGCTCTTCCCAACTGGTACAGTCTTCTTGTACCAATTCCTCAGCCCTGTCCTATCCAACAATGGCCACTGTACTACAACCATCTACAAGTACCTTACCGCCATTCTTGTCGCTGTGTGCGGCTTTTCTTGCTTCTTTTCTTCATTCACTGATAGTTACGTTGGAGATGATGGGAAAACTCACTATGGAGTTGTAACATCGAAGGGCCTTTGGACCTCGGAAGACTCTAAGAACGTGGACTTGTCGGTCTATAAGCTTCGGTTTGGGGACTTTGTTCATGGTCTTTTTGCACTGACTGTGTTTGGGGTTCTAGTGCTTTTGGACCAAAAAACTGTGGGTTGCTTCTATCCGGTGTCTGATTCGTCGGAGAAGACTTTGTTCAAGGTGCTTCCTCCAGCTGTTGGCGTGGTTTCTAGTGGGATTTTCATGTTCTTCCCCAATAACCGCCATGGAATTGGATACCCTTCAAGTACTGACTCTTCACAGGTTTCCAAGTCTGGTGGTAGCGAAGTATCCTTGACGAAGGCCTAAGCAAGTTTGAGTGTGGTTTCTTTGGGTTTTTCTTATTCTGAATTTGTTGCCCTATATTCATGTTTCCCTGTTGTATATACGCGTATCTATATATGTTCGTTGGCCCTTTTATGCCAATTAAGTTGCACTACTTGTACTTTTATCCCTTCTTTCTGGTTCAATTCGTGAAAGAAATTAGGTCTCAAAGGGCCGGGAAGGATATTTCCTTATAGTGGATGTACGTAGAAATCATGTTTGATAGTGAAAAAAAAAATGGTTTGAAATATCGCACATGTTTGTACTTTTCTCTCCTTCTCTCTATTTATATATGGGTTGGGCTCCTAGTGTAACTTTAATTATCGGTATATCAAAATAAAAAAACGTATAAAAGAAATCCATTAAAAAAAATGCTAGGGACAAAGAAATCAATACTAGCATCCTTTTACCTCTTTTTTGCATATGTATTTAGTCTAATCTCTAATTCAATACATTTCATCCCAGTAATCACCATACTTAAAAACAATATGAAAGTCTCTTTCATTTTTAGTGTGGTATATATTAAATATTTCACTAACTTCTTATCTTCTATATTAACTCACATATTTTTATTTATTTATTTGTCATATTTAACTATTTTAATTACATAATATTAAAATGCTACGACAGCTTATTATTAGAAACATGTTGACAACTAGAGATAGATTACTCCAGGCTATAAAGGATAAGTATGTTGTGAATTCAGTCTGCCGAGCTTATGTGGAAGCAGAAGCCCTTAATTTTTTAATTTTCATTTACAAAAAGAATCTAGAAGAAAATCATGGGATGGATCTTGTCACTAGGCCTATGTATTGAGATGTAGTGATTTGGGCTATTCAACAGTTTTAAGGAAAACAGTTAGGATTTTAAATTTTGTTACATGTTAATATAGCGAATTGTAAGTGATGGGGTAAAAGTGGTGGGTTCACGACTCTACCACCTACAACTTACTTAGTAGATAAGTTGTGGTCAAAATTGTGATCTTAGCATTATTCTTTTAAGGGTTAGTTTGTCCATACATGCATGCTTGGAAGTCCTCCTTAGTTCTCCTCAGGCCTATTTATTTTCCAATAAAGGACATGTCATAACTGAGGAAGACCTTGTTTAAGCTATAAAATAGGAGGTCAGGGCATGTTTAGTGTCTAATAGAGTAATATAGTGGTTATAGTAATTTAATATTTATAGAATCTTTTGCGGGAAATGGAATATTTCTAGGCTATACAAAAGAAATAAATTGAGAACTCATGCAATACCTAAGATATTATACAGGGTGTAATAGTTCTCAATGATTGAGATTGAAAGTTAAAAAATTAACTTTCAATCTCAACCCTTAAATAAATAAATAAAATCAACTTTTTAATATTTTTAATTAAGAAGCTGAGAAATTGAAATTTGATTTTTTTAACTGTCAATTTTAGCCAACTGAGATAGTATTGCTCCCCACCCATTAAAACCAGTGCATTGAATCAACTAACAAAAACAGCAAAAATTCTTTGAGTTTTGAGAGAATGTTGAAAATTTTGTATTATAACCTTTCTTATGACTTTTGAGAGCTCTGTTCTTGATGCCTTTGTTTGGTTTGATTTAGAAGTCATTTATGTCAAAAGCACAAACCTGGGTGGTTGAGCTTGAGAATCACACATTTAGTTTTAGCTTCATTTACTTTAGAAAAGAAAGTACTCTTTTTTTTTTCCCAGTTGACGCAAATTCTTACACAACATGGCATAAACTAGGTGATTATGGGAGGCTAATTTTGATCGGTTTTTTTTCTTTTTCTTTTTTCTTTTTTCTTTTTCTTTTGAGAATTTCAACCTATGACGTCCACTCATGATGATAGCTCTTTATTATCAGACCAAGACACTAATCGGTTTTTGGTGTAGGCAGGGATTGAATTTCATATCTCTTATTCAACTATCAAAAACTTTACAAATTGAGTTAATTAGAACCCACAATTTTAATTAGTCTTTAATTGAATTAATTTCACTTTAGTTTTGGTCAAGGTTGGGTTTGGATTTCGTGAATTAAAATGGGCTTTTCTGTGTGATTTTGGAGGCCTTTGTTCTAAGTGTGATATGGTTTCATGGGTTCACCATAAAATTAATGAAATTTAGTGAATGAAACGGGTTTGTGTGATTTCTTGATTTGTAGTGAGGGTTGGTTTTGGATTTAGTGAATTGAAAAGGTTATTTATCCAGATATGCTAACCATACTTTGTGTAGATTGTGTAATTTCATTCAAAAGTCCCATGATGTTTATGGCTTTTTTTTTTTTTTTTTTTTTCTTTGGAGAAAATGTGTGTATGACTTAATTTGATGTAGCTAATTGTTTCTCTTGTGGCTTGACTTATTGTATGTGCCTCATGATTGTTTCCGTCAAGAAAGAATTATGGTCACTTGTAAGTTGTAATTTAGACAAGTTTCTATTTATCTTACTCTTTTTCTATATTGCTACACATCTTCATGTGACATTTCTTAATATATTTATTGGTATGGGTTTAGTGCTTAATATATTAACTTTCACATTGACAAATATATATTCATTTAGCCTTGCTAGATATATTTTTTAGCATTGCTAAACATATTTCTTGACTTCTTCCATATGCTTCATAGCTTCAATTACTTGAATATGAGAAAATTCTATTTCCCTTCAATTTATTTTTTCTATCACTCATTACACTGATTAGGTCCAGCTCTATAGTATAGGTAATGAGGCGTTCACCTCAGGTTACCAAGTAGAAAAAAGACCTCCAAATTTTAACTAATAGGATTATTTCTTTCATTGTAATAGTATTAATTAAGCTGAAATATTATTTAATGAATAGAATATCAATTTTTTATCAAATGAAAAAAAAAAAAAAAAAAAAAAAAAAAAAAAAAAAAAAAAAGAAGAAGAAGAAGATAAATGCTACATCAACAACATTTTCACAACACTTTCATTACAAATTTTAAGTGGCAAGTTATTAGCTATTATTGGTAAGCAAAATAAATAAATAAATAAATAGTGGTGATCGAATTAGAACTAGGGGTGTCAATTTAGGTTAGCGTGTCAGGTTCGTATTGTGTCGAGATAGGGGAATTCGACTAAATGGCTTAACCCTAACCCAACCCATTTAATAATCGTGTCATGATCCTTTAACCCTAACCTGGCATATTAATAAGGCAGGTTGACTTGACCTAACCTATTTGACACACTTAATAAAGAAGTCGTGTTGGGTTAACACGAATGTAATACAACTCATTTCAACCTGTATAATATTAAATATAACATCCATCTAGAAATAATTTTTTTTACATCCCAAAAGTAGTGCATACACTTCAAGTCTTCAATCCACATTCAAAAAAATATAGTTCAACAAAAATATAACATTCATCTAGAAATAAGTTCTTTACATTTTAAAAGAAGTACATACACTTCAATCCAAATTCAAAATAACATAATTCAACAAAAATATAGTATCCTTGGAACTCGCCAAATGCTAAGTATCAATATTGAAAGAATTGGAGTAAAGAGTAGACTAATCCTGACTATGACTGCGATTATCATTCATAGATTCTTTGTTGATGCCCAAATTCATAACATCTTATACAAGCTCATCCAATTTCATTTGTGCAAGTTCTATGCCAAATATATATATATATATATATAAGTATTAGTAGTTACAAAAAATGATCATGCCTCAATAGTTTTAAAAGCAATACCCATCAGATCTAGTTTACAAACTATCTTAATAAACCCACTTGCAAGATATGCAGATAGTATCCAACACTAATACAAACACACAAAAAAACACACGGCATAAGACAAAAGTTACAACTGTGGCCTTAATCAACAATTAATATATCTCATATATTAATAACGGCACATGGGTTCAAAGTTTATAAAACAAAAACATTATGCTGAAAAAATTACTACAGAATTTTGAAACACCAAGAAAACAATTTTCTTTAATTTTAAAACTCACTAAACACATTAGAGAGAGAGAGAGAGAGAGAGAGAGAGAGAGAGAGAGAGAGAGAGCAATAATCGATTTGAGACTTTGAGTTTGAGAATTGGGTGTGAGTCTATAAGATAGTAGAGTGAGTACTATAGCTAAAATAAAAAAATAAAATTAGATATTTATAAGAAGGTTTAGAGATTTAGGGATTACAGGGTTTAGAGATCTAGGATTTGTAAAGTTTCAATTTCCAATTATATCCCTTATAAGTTTTTGTAATTACTTACTTTTCTTTATAATAAAAAAAAAAAAATTGGATAGAAAAGGTATTTGACAAATCTAAAATAAAATGAATATTTATTTGTTATACGAGTTAAACGAGTTGTGTTAAGTAGGTCATTTCGGGGTAACACAAATAAATTGGCGTGTCAAACGTATCTTTTGCGGGTTACGCGAGTTGACCCACTTATGACACGTTTCTTATCATGTTGCTTTCGGGTCGACCCGTTTATGACCCAAACCCATTAAAGCCCAACCCTAACCCGCAAAAACCCATGTTGGGTTCGTGTCATGTTCGCGGGTTAGGTCAAACATTGACACCCTTAATTAGAACTAGTAAAAACTTAATACCTAAGATTTGTATGTTGTGAATGTAGCACTTCTAAAAATAATTAAATAAATAAAAAAGCAATGCTACATAAACCAAAAATTTTACAACATTTGAGTTAGTAAGCTTTTTCATTTTGCTAGTTGGTTCACCACATTCTGCCATTTTTTTTAGGACCTTTATATGTTTATATTATACTTGCAATATAAATTTATATTGTAGACACATAAAAAGTGGCAAATGTTGTATACATTTGCAAACAATATTTTTTTAATTTTTATATGTCTAAAATGTAAATCTATATTACAAGTACAATGTAAACATTTTTTTTTTTTTTAAATGTGAAATATGTTTCATTCTATTAAAGAAAAATTTGGATACAACAAGTCAACAAAGGAAAAACTGTACAAATAAAAGAATAACAATGAAAATATATCATAGTTGATTTTGTGGATGCTAATTCTTTTTCTTTTTTTCTTTTTTTTTTAAAAAATAAATGGATTAGTCCTACTATATTACCAATTAAAAAAAAAAATACTAAATGTTAGTAGAACAAGATAGCAAAAATTTAATAAGTAATTGATAAGTGTAATTTTTACATGATTTTTATTATCCTCTTATTTATTAAAATTGTTAGTCTTCCTTTATTTCTTTTGATTTGATTTGATTTTTTTATTTATATTTATCTATTCATTTGTGCTTTGAAGGAATGAGAAGAGCAAGGAATCAAAGGAATTTTGCACAAAATCCAAGTCCAATTCGGATTAGGATTCCAGCTTACACATCAATTAGTATTTTCAGCATAACTTTGGGCTCAGATATCCAATCGAGATTATTCAAGTTGAGCTGAAAAGTTAACTTAAAGGGCTACAACTTTGTAGTTTACCAAAAGTCCGAATTCTGACATTAAATAGGCCAAAATCGTCGGTTAAATAAAGCCTAAAAATCTGAGATTTTTTCCAAACGGGAATTCAACTTGTAATAAGATTCCTTGACCTATTTAAATGCTCTTTAGGGTAAAAAGAAGGGAGGAGAAAACCTGAGAGGAAAAGGCAGAGCCACATTGAAGATTTTGCTTTTAGGAGTCTTTCTGAAGAGGAGGATCAGAGGACAAAGGCGAGAGCTTCATGTTGATCAACCATCAGATGAAAGACATAAGTTTTATTTGTTTTCTTTTCAGTTTTATTATGAACTAAATTTTATTTTCTAGAGCGTTGATGTAGTCTAGCAATGAACACACAATTTATTTTCTAAGTTATTTTATTTTTATTATTTCCATGATTGAGTGTTTAATTCTTATTCTTAATGCTTACTATTTTTTACGAATTATGGTTTGATCAATTGAATTACAATGAGACTGAGAGGTGATTTGTTATTTTAGTTCTAGAATTAAACACCACTAGTTGAGTGAAAGTAGAGATGCTTTACCGCGATTAGTGTGATTTTTCAGAAAATTTAATGTACGTAATGAGTCTCCAATTAATTAAATTCACATAGAGATATGGAATTGTTAGTTGAAGATATTTTTGATATTATTCGAGAGAAGATATTGAATACTTAAGGAATTTTTAATCATCAATGGGAGATTATTAGAATTTAATAATTAGGAGGAATAAATTGTGTGGGACTTGTTAGGTGAAATCAACCGCTCTAGATCCATTCTTATCATATTTTTACACTTTTATATTTTTGCGCTTTGTTAATTTTTTATTCGTAGATTTATTTTTATTAAATAGTTTAATTTAATTCAAACAGTAGAACTTTCCATTTATTTTTGATTTTTTCAAATAGTAATTAATTTAGTGAATTTCGATATTTAATAACGTAGTTAATCCTTGTGGGTTCAACATTCGTTTTCTAAAAACACTTTACTACTTGTTACGATTCTGTGCGCTTGCAGATTATTTTACACGAACAAGTTTTTGGCACCGTTGCCGGGGATTAACTATTTGTTATTGATATTGATACTAGCTAGATATTTACTACTTTGGATTTTATTTTATTTATTCAAAAAAAAATTTAATTAGGTGCATTTGAGTTTGTTTTCTTTCTTTTCAGGAATTAGAAGTGCATGACCCGATCTAAACTATTAGGGCATACACTCTTTGATCCTGAAATTGAAAGAACCTTACGTCAGCTCAAGAAAGAAGAGAAGAAAGAGGCCAACACATCTCTATCTAATATGGCAGATCAAGAGCAAAAGGCGTTAAGAGATTATGCTATGCCCTCGGTCAATGGAGCTACATCGAGCATAAGGAGGCTAGCCATACAAGCCAATAATTTTGAGATCAAGCCGGCCATCATTCAAATGATACAGCAGACTGTCCAGTTCGGGGGGCTGTCACAAGAGGATCCTAATGTCCATATTGCAAATTTCTTGGAAATTTGTGATACTTTTAAACATAATGGAGTGACAGATGATGCGATTCGACTAAGGCTTTTCCCCTTCTCACTTAGGGATAAAGCAAAAGTTTGGTTGAATTCTTTGCCACCTGGCATCATTACTACATGGGAGGAGTTGGCACAAAAATTCTTAGCAAAATATTTCCCTCCCGCAAAGACAGCAAAGCTAAGGAATGATATCACCACGTTCATCCAATTTGAGGGTGAATCATTATATGAAGCATGGGAGAGGTACAAAGATTTATTGCGAAGGTGTCCTCATCATGGCCTTCCAGCATGGCTTCAAGTGCAAACATTCTACAATGGTCTAGGAGCTACAAACAGGTCTATGGTTGATGCAGCAGCTGGTGGAGCTTTAATGAGTAAAACTCATGAGGCAGCCTATGAACTTCTGGAAGAATTGGCATCCAACAACTATCAATGGCCTACAGAAAGAGCAATGCCAAGAAAAACAGTTGTAGTTTTAGAACTTGATTCTATTACCTCATTGGTAGCACAAATGGCAACTTTGTCTCAACAACTAGGTAAAATGAATGTTAATTCTATTCAAACTAATTTTTTTTGTGATCATTGTGCAAGAAATCATTCAAGTGCCGACTGCCAAGTGGGAAATCCTTTTGCCCAATCAAGTTATGGACAAGCAAATTACGTGTCAAATTTTCAACGACAAAATAATCCATACTCGAACACGTACAATCCTGGATGGAGGAACCATCCCAACTTCTCATGGAGCAATAGCCAAGGGCAAGCTAAACCACCTCAACAATTTCCACGGCAAGAGAAGAAGCCGACACTTGAGGACATGTTCATGCAGTACATGCAGAAGATAGATGTGGCGATCCAAAACAACTCAGCTTCAATCTGCAATCTTGAGGTGCAAATCGGTTAGCTCTCAAGCATGCTCACAAAGAGGATTTCAGGAACTTTGCCAAGCAACACTGTCACCAATCCGAAAGAACATGTAAAGGCAATATCACTGAGAAGTGGACGAACATATGAGGAGCCAAAAGTAACAAATGCCAAACAAGATGAAGCTATGGATAATGAGGAGTCAAAGATGAAGGAAGCCGAATCAGAGATGAAAGAAGTGGAGCAAGCTGAGAAGACTAAAGAGAATGAAAGAACTTCAAAATCCAAAAAATCCAGGGAAGTTACTTTTGAGACTTATTCTCCTTCAATTTATAATCCACCAATTCCTTTTCCGCAAAGATTAAGAAAAAACAATGTGGATGATCAGTTTTCTAAATTTCTAAGTATATTTAAGCAATTGCATATTAATATTCCTCTCATTGAAGCTTTGGAACAAATGCCTAAATATGCTAAATCTTTTAAGGATATTATATCAAAGAAGCGGAAATTGGAGGAGCATGAAACAGTAATGCTGACAGAAGAGAGTAGTGCAATCTTACAAAAGAAGCTGCCGCCTAAGCTGAAAGATCCGGGGAGTTTCACTATCCCTTTCACTATAGGAAAATCTTATTTTGATAGAGCTTTACGTGATTTAGGGGCAAGTATTAATCTAATGCCTCTCTTTGTTTTTAGGAAATTGGGTCTTGGAGAAGTAAAGCTGACCACTATCTCTTTACAATTGGCGGATAGATCTATTAAATATCCAAGAGGAGTCATTGAGGACGTATTAGTAAAAGTTGACAAGTTCATCTTCCCGGCTGACTTCATTGTCCTTGATATGGATGAGGACGAGGAGATCCCTTTGATATTAGGTCGACCTTTCCTTGCGACAGGGAGAACCTTGATTGATGTCCAGCAAGGAAAACTTGTTTTGAGGGTTGGAGAGGATGAGGTCACTTTTGATTTATTTAAGTCTATGGAATGTCCTTCCGAGACACATTCTTGTTGTCAAATAAGTGATCGAGACAAGATCATGGCCGAATTGATTTTCTAAAGTTACCACTTGAGGTATGTCTTAATCGCTCTACACCTGTTAAATTCAATGATGAAGAGGTTAAAGAGTGTGAAAGATATTTGGAGGCTACACCACTCTTTCCTCCTTCAATGCAACCAAAAGTGGAATACTTAAAATCATGTCAGCCAACATCTCCACCAGAAGAACCACCAAAACTTGAGCTCAAACCGCTTCCATCAAAGTTAAGATACGCTTTCTTAGGTCAAGACTCTACTTTTCCAGTTATTATTAATAGTTCTTTGAGTGATGTAGAGGAGGAAAAGTTGTTGAGAATCTTGTGGGAACACAAGATGGCTTTGGGTTGGACCATCTCTGACATCAAAGGAATTAGTCCTTCAATTTGCACACACAAGATTTTAATGGAGGATAAATATAAGCATATTCTAAGAAGAGAATTCGAAGTTGGGCAAAAAGTTCTGTTATTTAACTCAAGACTTCGACTCTTTCCAGGAAAGCTGCGCTCTAGGTGGTCATGACCGTTTGTGGTAACCCAAGTTTTTCCCTATGGGGTGGTTGAAGTCCATCATGAACAAAAAGGGACATTTAAAGTAAATGGACAGAGATTAAAACCCTATATGGATAGAGACTTTAACTCAGAAAAATGCTCCATCGATCTTATCAGTAAAAAAGGATGAGGGGATAACGTTTAGCTACAAACGTTAAATAAAGCGCTTTTGGGAGGCAACCCAAGTTTTTTTATTTTTATGTTTATGTTTTTATTTTTCATTTTTTATTTTTTTCCTTATCTTATTGTTTTTATTTTATTTTATTTTTCTTTCATTTTGTAGGAATAAAGAGACCAAAGGAATCTTCAATGGGTACACGGCTGGATCTCAAGGAAAAATATTCAAGAAAAAAAAAATCAAGGGAGCATCTCTTCTCCTTTCTCATTCTTTTATTTAGTTTTTCTTCCTTTTTCCCATTGAGGACAATGTGAAATTTAAGTTTGGGGGAAGGGAATTTATTTTATTTTATTCTTTAAAAAAAAAAAAACAATTTGTCTATGATAAGAATATGGTTGAAAATTCTTATAATTTTTAGGAATCATTCTCATTGCTTAAGTTCAGTTGTTAATTCTTTACTTGATCTTGTTTAATTTGATATGATCATTAATCATTGTGCATACCTAGAGAAATTTTATGTGAATTTTGTAAATTTGGATGGTCTCTACTTATTCTAGAATTTGTTGAAGTACTCTCATGGAGAAATCTTATACATAATATTACTTGGGAAGTGATTTAGGCATTCTTTGAATCGATTGAGCCTTTCAAGCTTACCTCTTTATTATCTTTGTCCCTAGTTACCAAATTGATCTATTCTTAAACTGGGTTGAAGAAAAGAGAACAATATATGAGTGTTCCAAAAAAAAAAAAAAAAAAAAAAAAGGAAGAAGAAGAAGAAGAAGAAAATTGTACAAAGTTCCATTTACTCCAATGTTTTGAGTTGCTTAGTAACTAGGGGTATTCATTACCAATGTTTACTCTTACATCAAACCGTAACTTGAAATATGAGTATGCAAAAGCACTTCAAGTTTGTGACTTATTGAGTAATTGGGTGCATCAATCACAAATGCCTGCATTCACGTCAAAAGATAAGTGACGACTTGAAGTAAGAAAAGAAAAGAAAAAAAAAATTCTGATGAAGAGAGGTATTTTGAGATATTCAAAGGACTGAGAAAAATTATATTTTAGAAGTGAGAGTGCTCTATTTGCTTAAACCATATCTTTTCTTTATAGCCCTCACCATAGTCATACATCACAAGCCTAATAAGACCTATTGATCCTGGGTAATATTTTGTTGTATATTAGTGGGGAGTGATTTAAAAAGCAAGCTTATGGAGTTTTTAGAGATCCGTACTTATTTACTTGTTTACATAAAACTATCCAGGAAGCTAATGATGAAGTGAGAATGATAATGAGATGGAGTTGAGTTTTGAATTAATTTTTGGACTTGATTAATTTGGAATGATTCTTTTGAATTATAAGCTTTTTGCAGATCTTTGAGGCAAGAAAAAAAATTTTAAAATTTATGAAGCAAAGCTTGTTTTAGTTTTTTTTTTTTTTTTTTTTTTTTTTTTTTTTTTTTTTTTCTTCTTTGCTCGAGGACTAGCAAAGTTTAAGTTTGGGGGAATTTGATAAGTGTAATTTTTACATAATTTTTATTATCCTATTATTTATTAAAATTGTTAGTTTTCCTTTATTTCTTTTGATTTGATTTGATTTTTTTATTTATATTTATCTATGCATTTGTGCTTTGAAGGAATGAGAAGAGCAAGGAATCAAAGGAATTTTGCACAAAATCCAAGTCCAATTCGGATTAGGATTCCAGCATGCACATCAGTTAGTATTTTCAGCATAACTTTGGGCTCAAATATCCAATCGAGATGATTCAAGTTGGGCTGGAAAGTTAACTTAAAAAGCTACAACTTTGTAGTTTACCAAAAGTCCGAATTCTGACATTAAATGGGCTAAAATCGTCGGTTAAGTGAAGCCTAAAAATCTGGGATTTTTTCCAAACGGGAATTCAACTTGTAATAGGATTCCTTGACCTATTTAAATGCTCTTTAGGGTAAAAATAAGGGAGGAGAAAACCTGAGAGGAAAAGGCAGAGCCGCATTGAAGATTTTGCTTTTAGGAGTCTTTCTGAAGAGGAGGATCTGAGGACAAAGGCGAGAGCTTCATGTTGATCAACCATCAGATAAAAGACATAAGTTTTATTTGTTTTCTTTTCAGTTTTATTATGAACTAAATTTTATTTTCTAGAGCGTTGATGTAGTCTAGCAATGAACACACAATTTATTTTCTGAGTTATTTTATTTTTATTATTTCCATGATTGAGTGTTTAATTCTTATTCTTAATGCTTACTATTTTTTACGAATTATGGTTTGATCAATTGAATTACAATGAGACTGAGAGGTGATTTGTTATTTTAGTTCTAGAATTAAACACCACTAGTTGAGCAAAAGTAGAGATGCTTTACCGTGATTAGAGTGATTTTTCAGAAAATTCAACGTACGTAATGAGTCTCCAATTAATTAAATTCACATAGAGATATGGAATTGTTAGTTGAAGATATTTTTGATATTATTCGAGAGAAGATATTGAATACTTAAGGAATTTTTAATCATCAATGGGAGATTATTAGAATTTAATAATTAGGAGGAATAAATTGTGTGGGACTTGTTAGGTGAAATTAACCGCTCTAGATCCATTCTTATCATATTTTTACACTTTTATATTTTTGCGCTTTGTTAATTTTTTATTCGTAGATTTATTTTTATTAAATAGTTTAATTTAATTCAGACAGTAGAACATTCCATTTATTTTTTATTTTTCCAAATAGTAATTAATTTAGTGAATTTCGGTATTCAATAACATAGTTAATCCCTGTGGGTTCGACATTCGTTTTCTAAAAACACTTTACTACTTGTTACGATTCTGTGCGCTTGCAGATTATTTTACGCGAACAATAATTTTGCATCTAATTCAAAAAAAAAAAAAAAAAAAGACAATAAAGTTTAAGTAATATTTTAATTTTTTTTAAAAGTGCATATTTATATATGTGGGAACAATGGCCCAAATTCCTGTGTTGGGCCTTAAGCCTAGTCCGAGGGGTTTAGCCCGTCTGAGGAAGGTAGACACTCCTATGGAGACCCAGTCCAAAGCCTAGTAGAGAAATAAAGAAGTAAATGGCGGTCCAAGGGGGGATTGCCCCTCGGACCATATTATAAGCAGTCAGAACATGTACTCCATGGAAAGGGGGGAACTCCAGGAAAGCACCAGTGTCAAGGGCATGCCACATTAGCCCACGAAAAGTGAGGAGACATAAAAACGGCTAATGGAAAGGCTGTCACCTCCGCATTTAATGCATTGCAACTGTTTTTCTGGCCGCATTTATATGGAGAAGACCCCTGAACAGTATCTTCTTGGATACTGCAACTCACAAAAGATCAGAAGGGGTGTCTGATGGAATAGGCACTCAAATGAAGGTCTAGATGGCCAACAGTTGTAAGGCCAGGATCCCCAGAAGGGACCTATATATATGAGAAAGACTCCCCATGGGCAGAGGATTGGAAAAATGAAAGAAAGAGCACTGTAGCAGCAAAAGTAAAACTGGTAGCCACCTTTATTAGATTTTAGAACACTTTTTGCCTCCTCGAACATCCCCTTCAAGCAAGATTATGGACTTTATCATCATTTGATCACATTTAAAACTCATACTAGCTGTTGCCAATTTCACCAAAGCCCAGGTCTTCAACCCACTATTTACAAATTCTATTGTGTTGGGCTTACTGGGCCAAAGTCTTATACACTTTAGGCTTGGGCCACAAAAAGGGTCCTTACAATTGGCGCCGTCTATGAGGAGATCTCGTGCAATAGTGAAGACAACAGTCAGTTATGGCCGAACCAGGTCCACAACCAACTGAATCAAAGGACTCTCAGCAGGTTGACCCTTTTGTTAACCTTGAGCAGCGAGGTGGCCGTGAAGGGAGTGTACACACCAACCATCCAGATGGGGATCAACCTCGGGATAGAAGCCATATTTCTCATGCAAAAAGCAATAGGGTCATGCAATTAGAGATTGACCAACTGAAAAGGGACTTACGTCATGCACAGAGGAAGAGAGCAACACCAAACCATAATGTTTCCTCTGATGACGAAAGAGACATTAGTTATAGGCAGAGGCACCGAACCCCGCCCGGCGAGTCCTTCTCCTACGAAGAAGAGCACCATCGTGAACGACATCGTAAAAGCCCACCACGAAAAGGTGTGGGAAATGACACTATGAGCAAGGCCTTGAACCAAATTTCCAGGTCACCTTTCACACGTAAAATTGAAGATGCCAAACTCCCTCGACATTTTCATCAATCGACGTTCACCATTTAGAACGGTCGAACAGATCCTGTGGAACACATGAGCCAATACAACCAGAGAATGGCCATATATGCCAAGGACGAGGCCTTGATGTGCAAAGTCTTCCCATTTAGTCTAGGACCCGTCGCGATGAGATGGTTCGACGGTGTAGGGGCAGAATCCATTGGCTCTTTTAAAGAACTCACCCAGGCATTCAGTTCCCGGTTTATTACTTGCCGAAGAGTCCCTCGGCCTTTGGCTTCCTTACTATCCTTGAGCATGCGAGAAGGAGAGAATCTAAAAATGTACTCGATAGGTATTGGGAGATGTTCAATGAGATTGAAGGTGATTTTGACGACGTGGCCATCAACACTTTCAAGCTCGCCCTCCCAGCCAAGCATGATCTAAGGAAATCGTTGACTGGTAAGCCCGTTACTAGCGTGCCTCAGCTCATGGACCTAATCGATAAGTATAAAAGGGTAGAGGAAGACCAATAGCAGGGAAAAGGAAAAGAGAAGGTTATCCCTCAGGAGATGAGAGATTTCAGGTTAAACAGATATAACAACAGGCCTTGAAGGGATTTTTCGGGACAGTTAGGCTTTGCTAATGTTCAGGCAGTCAATGTTGTATTCCGAGAGCCGGTACAGCAAGTGTTGGAGAAGATTAAGCACGAACCATACTTCAAATGGCCGAATAAAATGGCAGGAAACCTCGAAAGGCACAACCAAAGTCTTTATTGCCATTACCAGCAAGACCAAGGACATACCACAGAAAATTGCAGAAGTCTGTGGGACCATTTGGACCAACTCGTCCGAGAGGGAAAGCTTAAGCATCTCTTGCATCATTTTAGAGGCCAAAGTGGTCAAGTTAACCCAGAACCCAAGAAAGACAACTCCACAAGGCCTCCCTTGGGGACAATTAATGTCATCTTTGCCGCTCCAGGGAGAACTGGATCCCACCTTTCCAGGGTAATGTCTGTTTCCCAGTTGCACACTGAGGACGAGAAGCAAGAAGCAAAGAAGGCAAGATTAGAAATTCGACCGGTTATGGGCTTCTCGGATGAGGACAAAGTCGGAACGATCTAACCCCACGATGATGCTTTGGTGGTCACCCTCAGGATCGAAGGGTATGATGTGAAAAAGGTCATGGTGGACCAAGGCAGTGGGGTTAAGATAATGTACCCCAATCTATATCGGGGGTTGAACTTGAAGCTGGAAGACTTAACGCCCTACAACTCGCCCCTAGTGAGCTTTGATGGGAAGGTCATCATTGCAAAAGGACAGATCAGGCAACCCATACAAATCGGCTCAGAAATGGTGGAAGTAGACTTCATTGTGGTGGACGCATATTCTCCGTACACAGCCATTGTTGGAAGACCATGACTCCACACCCTGGGGGCTGTCTCCTCTACCCTCCATCAGAAAGTAAAATACCCGTCTGAGGGGTGGATTGAAGAGATTGTTGGAAGTCAGTCTTACGGCTAGGCAATGCCTAGTAGCCGCCATCCGACATCAATCCGAGGATGAATCTTCGACCCCTACTAGTAGAAGCACATAGCAATTAAGGATTCAGACGCCACCTGTTGATGGATCAGCCGAGGAGGCGAAATGCGAGGATTTAATAAAAGTAGTTATTGACGATGACCCTAAAAAGTTCTTTCAAATTGGGTCTCAATTACCCATTAAAGAGAAGGAAGAGCTATTAGAATTTATAAAAATGAACGTGGATGTATTTGCCTGAAGTGCTTATGAAGCTCCAGGGATGGATCCTAACTTTATCTGTCACCACCTGAATGTCAACCCATCTGTTACTCCTAAGAAGCAACCACCTCGACGTCCATCCAAGGATCATATAGATGCAATACGAGACGAAGTAATGAAGCTCAAGCATGCAAGGGCTATCAAGGAGATTTTCTATCCTGAATGGCTGGCCAATACTGTGATAGTAAAAAAGAAAAGCAGAAAGTGGCGCTTGTGTGTGGACTTCACTGATTTGAATAAAGCATGTCCAAAAGACCCTTTCCCCATGCCTCGGATAGATCAACTGGTAAATGCTACCGTGGGCCACCTCCGGATAAGCTTCTTAGATGTCTTCCAAGGCTATCATCAAATACCATTAGCTCTGGATGACCAAGAAAAGACAGTTTTTGTTACCCCCACTGGTAATTACCATTACAAAGTAATGCCTTTTGGTTTGAAAAATGCAGGTTCTACATACCAAAGGACGATGACCAGAATGTTTGAACCACAGTTGGGAAAAAGTATTGAAGTCTATATAGATGACATGGTGGTAAAGAGCAAGGTGGAGTCCAAGCACTTAGGCGATCTCAGAAACATTTTTGAAATCCTAAGAAATCACAAGTTACGCCTTAATGCTTCCAAATGTTCGTTTGGTGTCGAATCGGGCAAGTTTCTAGGTTACATGATGACTTACAGCAAAATTGAAGTTAACCTAGATCAAATCAAGGCAATTAACAACTTGTAACCACCTCGAAATCCAAATGAGGTCCAGAAGCTTACTGGAATGACTGCTGCTTTAAATCAGTTTATTTCCCGATCAGCTAATAGATGTCGCCCTTTTTTCCTCCTAATGAATAAGTGGAAGGGATTCAAGTGAACCAATGAGTGCGCTTCAACTTTTCAACAACTTAAAGAATATTTATCTCGGCCACCTATTATGTCCAGCCCAGAGGTAGATGAAGTCTTGTTCGCTTATATTGCTGTGACCCCTCATGCAGTAAGTCTTGTACTAATCAGAGTGGACAGTGGCATACAACGGCTAGTCTATTATGTAAGCAAATCCTTACAAGAAGTAGAGGTTCGTTATCTACCATTGGAAAATGCCATCTTAGCAGTGGTACATGCCACACGAAAGCTCCTCCATTATTTCCAGGCTTACACAGTTATCGTCCTTACCTAGCTTCCGCTCAAGTCCATACTACGAAGCACTGATTACACAAGAAGGGTTGCTAAGTGGGGCACCATCCTAGGAGTTTTTGACATCAAGTACATGCCTCGCACTTCTATCAAAGGTCAGGTCCTTGCGGATCTGGTAGCTGAATTCGCTAAACCTTCATTAGAAGAAATAGCGAAAGCACAGCACAAGGATGAAAAATCAGTTGGCACCATCTCCCTACAAGCGCCTTTATGTTGGAAGGTATATGTTTGATGATGATGCAAAATGTAGCATCTCTAAACTCGTCCATATGTTTCATCTAAAGGAAAAGAATGGAGGGATGGGTGCATGAAAAACTCGTCCATGGGAACTTCGTCCATTCTCAATAATGGACGAATGTAGCTTCGTCCGTCCCTAACAACGGACGGACGAGCATCTTGGACTTGGACATGTGATCCTCGCCAACTGAACCAAAGCCTCCACCAAACTGCATCAAAGCATCGGTCCATACAAAGTAACTTCCACAAGAATTGTGGAAGTTACCTCTGAATTTGTTGAATTCCCAAATAATAGGAGCAGTTATTAGAGCAAGTAACCGTTCCGTGCACTATATAAACATTTTTCTACAAAGAGGTAAGGGATCCAGACATTTTTTACAAAAAAAAAAAAAAAAAAAGTAAAGTCTCAGAAGCATTTTTTCCTTATTACTCCAACCTACTAACTTTACCATCGAAGGATTCTAGACCGGCCTCCACCGGTCTTCTCTGATTTTATCTGGCTTTTCAGGACTTGGCCTTCAAGATCATCAACGCTCGGAGATTTTCAACCCACTGATTTCTTAGGATTCATCAATGTTGACAGGGCAGCTAACCAAAGAAGATCCAGAGTGGGTCTTGTCCTGATCTCACCTGAGAAGCTCACCATTGAAAAATCATTAAGATTGGGCTTCTCGGCCACTAATAATGAGGCCAAGTATGAAGCTTTGTTAGAAGGAATGTCCATGGTGTAGAGAATGGGAGGAAAGGTTGTAACGATGTTCTCTGACTCAAGATTGGTCGTCGGTCAGGTGAACGGCGAACTAGAGGCAAGAGATGAAAGAATGCAAAGGTATTTGAGTTAGGCTAGAAATCTACAGGCGAGATTCGAATCATTCAACTTATTGCACGTCCCCAGAAACAGAAACACACATGCGGATTCTTTGACCACTCTTGCAACCTCCTCGGATCAAAGTTTACCTTGAGTCATCTTTATAGAAGACTTGTGCCAACCCAGGGAAGAAAAAGAGGTGGTCTAGGTTCATCAAGTCAGAGTAGGTCCTAGCTAGATAGATCTTATAGTACTATTCTTGAAGGAAGATATCCTAACAGAGGATAAGTTTGAAGCTGATAAGATACGAAGAAAAGCGCCTCATATCTAGTTATCCGAGGATCAAAAGTTGTACAAGCATTCTTTCTCAGGGCCTTAGCTACTTTGCATCCATCCTGAGGCGTCAGAGCTACTTTGCATCCATCCTGAGGCGTCAGAGTTGCTCCTCGAGGAATTACATGAAGGGATTTGCAGAAGCCACACGCTTAATCCCCTATCCAGCCCTTGGCCATTTGCTCAATGGAGTTTAGACATTGTTGGTCCTTTCCTTAAAGCAGCAGGGAACAAAAGATATTTGTTGGTCAACACAGATTATTTCACCAAATGGGTTGAAATCAAGCCCTTGGTGAATATCAAAGATGTGGATGCCAAGAAATTCATGTGGAAAAATATTGTCACGCGATTTAGGGTTCCTCGAACTCTTATCTCAGACAACGGCCTTCAATTTGACAGCAGATCTTTTAGAAGATATTGTTATGGCCTAGGAATTGCAAACTGGTATTCCACCCCAGCTTATCCTCAAGGAAATGGACAAGCAGAGACAATAAACAAAACCATAGTGAACGGACTCAAGAAGAGACTAGACGATGCAAAGGGAAGATGGGTAGAAGAGCTGTCACATGTCCTCTAGACTTACAGAACCACGCCTCGAAGATCCACAGGAGAAACCCCATTTTCAATGACATATGGAGCCAAGGCTGTCATCCCTCTAGAAACTGGCTTCCCAACACTAAGAACAAGCTCATTCAATCCAAGTGTAACAACGAGCTACTAGAAAAAAGCCTCGACTTGATCAAGGAAAGAAGAGAAAGGGCAATGGTGCATTTGGCCTACTACCAACACAAACTCAAGCAAGGTTACGATGCTAGCGTGAAATTGAGACCACTAGCACCTGGTGACCTAGTACTAAGGAGGGTTCTAGGCACTGCAAAAAACCCAGCATGGGTAAAACTAGGACCCAATTGGGAAAGACTATGCCGCATCACCTCAGTGGCTGGTATAGGAGCATATTTTCTAGAAGATTTAGATGAACATGTAATACTGCGCCCTTGGAATGTAAATAACCTGAAAAAGTATTGTTATTAATGCAAATTTCCTTTTACCGATATGTTCTTTAGTTACTAAGCATTACACTTATCAACTTGTAGTTTTTATAAGTGTTAAACAGAACCTTAGTCATGCCTGTAGTCCTCGGACCTAGATGCTTTGGGGAAATTAACAGTCATTATTGGTTTTTATAGGTTTTAAACAGAACCTTAGTCATGCCTGTAGTTCTCAGACCAAATGTTTTGGGGAAATTAACATTCATTATCAGTTTTTATAAGTGTTAAACAAAACCATAGTCATGCCTGTAGTCCTCGGACCAGATACTTTGGGGAAATTAACATTCATTATCAGTTTTTATAAGTGTTAAATAGAACCTTAGTCATGCCTGTAGTCCTCGGACCAAATGCTTTGGGGAAATTAACATTCATTATCAGTTTTTATAAGTATTAAACAGAATCTTAGTCATGCTGTAGTCCTCGGACCAAATGCTTTGAGGAAATTAAAGTTCATTATCATTTTTTATATGAGTACTGACTTAAACTCAATCATACCTGAAATTCTCAGACCAGATGATATGAGTAAGTTAGCACTCCATATCATCTTTACAATGGGTCTAAACCAAAACCCAATGATGCTTGAAGCCCTCGGACCAGATAATTTGGGAAGGTTAACGTTCAATGATAATTTGTACATGTTTACACAAAGCCTAATACTTAATCGAAATTGTTTGTGATTAAGGATCATTGACAACAACAGTGAGTATGCAAGTGTATAAAGAAAAGATGTGAGAAATAGAAGTAAAAGTCTATTCATTAATCACAAAGGAAGAGTACATTAAACTGAGTGACATAATTACATTTAAAAAAAAAAAAAAAAAGGAGCACTCGAAATGTTAGGCCTAAGTCTCAGAGGTTGGGGGATCATCTTTTTGGCTGGGCTTAGAGACAGCAGCATCCTTGGATTTGGGATCAGCTTTTTTACCCTTAGCCTCCGCTGCTTTTGCCTTGGACGCAGCTTCTTTGTCCTCAGTTTCCTTTCTCTGGTCATCAACTTGGCCAAATCCCTTTAAAGCTTCAGCAGGAGCAAAAGCAGTCTGGCTTGTAAGGGACTGCTCTATTGCCTCTGGCAGATGCTCAGGAGGAGAAGGATCAGAACTTGGGAGCTCGCGAATTTCTGGGTGATAGTATATGCTCCTAGGGTGCCTCAAAACGAAGTCTGCTGGGACTCCTGCAGCATCAAGGGCCTTGCCCCATGACATGCTGCAGTATTCCCTGTAAACCCCTGAAATTTCCTCGGCCAACCTTACCTGCGTTTCTTCTACCCCGAGCAAGTAAGACGCTAATTTCTCTGCCTCAGCCGCTTCCTTAGCTAACTAAGCAGCGTCCTTCATCTTCTGAAGCTCAGCCTTAAGCTCTAGCACCAACTGCTTTTTAGTGGCCAAATTGGTCTCGATCACAAACAACTTTTGGCGTTGGTCCTCGATCTAACGTTCCACCATCTTCAGCCCTGCCTCGGCGCTGTCCTTGGCACGGACCGCCTCCTTCAGCCCTTCTAACAGCTTGGCCAGATCCTCCCTAAGGGCCCCCACCTTTTTCTCAACCTTGACGCGGGAACGGGCCTCTGCCACGGTTTCATTGCAGGTCTCCTTGACCCATTCCTCGGCTACAAAAACTTGCTGGGTGATCTGCATAAGGGGACAAAAGGGATTTCACGTTAGAACAAGAAAGGGGAGGAATAAAAATGACTAAGTATTTGGACGGAACACTTACCATCGCAAGTTCCTTCTTGAGGGATAGGAAAAGTTCAGGCTGCTTAAAGCGCCTGTAAGCATCCATATCTCAAGGCAAGAGAAGTGGCTGCTCCAAAGTTTCGGCTATGTGGCCTGCCTGCCTTCCCTAATAACTTCAGACTGAAGCGTCCTAGGGGATAGGAACCCCGTCCACCTCCAACTTGAGGCACCAGGTGCACGGTGGTCGGCGCACTTCTACCCCAAGAGAATCCTTTCGGCTCTCCACCAAGGTAGATCTCTTGCCTCAGTGATCCTTTGCTACTTTCTGTTGTTTTGTCCCCTTCGAAGGATCCAACTCGCCTTCCTCCAGTACCTCGGTCAGCCTCTTCTTCGTTAGTCCGACAATAGGCTTCAGTCCGAGGTCAACTGGGACCTAAGGAGGAGGTGGTGGGAGCTTGGGCGGAACTTAAGACTTGGGGGCGTCCTTAGACGAGCCACCTTGGCCCCTAGCTGCAAGAAAACCCCTTAGGCTTTTCTTGGGATTAAGGTCCATGTCTTCTTCTTCCTTCTCGGAACTTGGATTAACTCTTGTAGTGACCAGTTGGGAAGTTTGGGCAGCGGAGTACCTGTTTAGTTCCTCCTCGGAGCTCCCAAGGAAAATGGTCGGATTCGCAGCTTCTCCCTCATCCTCCTTGAAGTGAAACTGGTCGATCTCAATGTCGAAGGACGACTGCACGGAGGCTACTTCCTCTCTCGGGGCAACTACCTCTCAAATGGGATGCAATCTAGGCGACGGAACAGGCGGGAGGTCCCTTGATGCCAAAAACCTCAACTTTGAGACCTCTATTTGGGCTAAGTGAGGGCTTTTAGCCCTTATTGCCTAGTCGATGTCTTGGAAAGTGCAAGACAGAGGGGTGTAGTCCAAGATGAGATAAGTGGCGCGTAATTGCCCATCCTCACTCACTCACACCTCTGATCGGAGGATGTAATTAATAGCCTGAACGTTGGTCAGACTAAGCTTCAGGGCAACGTGATCCTTATCTGCAAAAATAGCCAAGAAGGGAACCACGGTCAGAACAACGGAGATTGTCACAAATAATAATAATGATAATAAAAGCAGTAGGGCTAAGCCCCTTGCCCAAGGAAACTAATCCTATAAAACCTTACCTGGTTCTCCTGCCTAAGTTGGGCAAGGAAGACCGTCGTGCCAGTCCCTAGAGACGATCGGGTAATCATTTTTCAAGCCCTTATTGGACTTAGGAAGACAGGATATCAACCTAATGGCCTCAGACCGGGACCTAAGGTAGTAGCCTGCAGAAGCAAGGTAATGGCACTCGTACATATGAACGACATTGTGCCAGGTTAGCCCTAAGTTCATCTGGGCATTCAGGGTATCTACACACCCTAAGACTCTAAACGTGTTGGGGGCACACTGGTGGGGGCATATCCTATAGTTGCGCAGATAATCCCTAGTCACCTCACCCATGGGAAGCATCATTCCTTCCTTTATAAAAGCAATCATTGGAATGACAACTTGGCTCATCTCCTTATCAGTAAGTATACCCTCCGGAGGACAGTACCCTAAGCCCACCCCTTGTGGGATACGATACTTAGCCCTAAAACCCTCCATACCAGACGAAGAATCCACTAAGTGTTTGAACCTACCCATCTATACGAATATGGACGACAAGGAAAGAGTTTTCAAGGAAAGAAGAAGGCTGAGGAGTTTGGCCGAGAAGAAATTAAAGGACGGGTAGGCAAATACTTACGAAAACAATGTACTGAATCTGGAACCTTTAAGAGAAATGCTTGTGAAATTTCTTAAGGGAAAGACTCAAGGAAGATTAGCGAATAAGAGAGCTTGGAGTGTTTGAGCGCCTGAATTTCTAGAGAGCTTGAAGGTGTAAAATGGAAGAAAGGAGTTAGACCAAACAATTTATATAGGGGATGGGATTAAATGGGAGTTACGCTGTTCGAAACCCAAGAAAGAATGTCCTCCATTGGATCCACGATCCACCGTTGGATGCAGGGAACATCAAGCCACCTAAAGCAATTAATGGCGCCTCACGAGACGCGAAGTGTCAATAGCAATCATGGGGCGCGAAGAACGGCGTTCCCACACATGCAAACCAGGAGAATAAATGGCTTTAATTTTTAAGAATCAAAACCCCACATTTTTCTCCTTTGATGAGAGGGAAAAAACAGGAGTTTTGAGGAGCTATTGTGGGAACAGTGGCCCAAATTCTCGTGTTGGGCCTTAAGCCCAGTCCGAGGAAGGTAAACACTTCTATGGAGACCTAGTCTAGAGCCTAGTAGAGAAATAAGGAAGCAAATGGCGGTCCAAGGGGGGATTGCCCCTCGAACCATATTATAAGCAGCCAGAACTCGTGCTCCATGGAAAGGGGGAAACTCCAGGAAAGCACTAATGTCAGGGGCATGCCACATTAGTCCACGAAAAGTGAGAAGACACAAAAACGGCTAATGGAAAGGCTGTCACCTCCACATTTAATGCATTGCAGCTGCTTTTCTGGCTGCATTTATGTAGAGAAGACCCCTGAACAGTATCTTCTTGGCTACTGCAACTCATAAAAGATCAGAAGGGGTGTCTGATGGGACAGGCACTCAAATGAAAGTCCTGATGGCCAACAATTGTAAGGCCAGGATCATTGTAGCAACAAAATAAAGACTCCTCATGGGCAGGGGATCGGAGAAAATAAAGAAGGAGCATTGTAGCAACAAAAGTAGAACTGGTAGCCACCTTTATCAGATTTTAGAACACTTTTTGCCTCCTCGGACATCCCCTTCATGCATGATTATGGACTTTATCATCATTTGATCACATTTAAAACTCATACTAGCCGTTGCCAATTTCACTAAAGCCCAGGTCTTCAACCCACTCTCTACAAATTCTATTGTGTTGGGCTTGTTGGGCCAAAGTCTTATACACTTTAGGCTTGGGCCACAAAAAGGATCCTTACAATATATATAAATGTCTCGATTTAGTTTTTGCCTTAAGCCCTTAAATGTATCAAGTTGTTCTTGATTACATTATCTTTTTGTTTATCTTTTTGCCATCCCTATCTTACCAACTTGCTCAAATGACGCAGTGGTACATTAGGTTGATTTTTATTTGTTACATATTAATATTTTAAAGTGATGAATTAAAGTTTTTATTTAATATTTATATAAAAATATAAGAAAAATTATGATTGTGGGGACAGTTACCCGAAAAATTAACAGAGTCCATAGAAGGTGGGCTTGTAGCCCAACGGCCCAGTCTGAGGACACTCATTCGTCCGAGGACACTCATCCATCCGAAGATACTCCTCTATCCGAGGATAAGGTCCATTCCTCAAACCAGCTTGCGAAGTGGATGTAACTATTTTAGTTGTCAAGGAGCTTCGCAGAGTTACATGCAAACTAAATTAATGAATATTGATCAAAGGAGGAACCGAAAAAGATAACAAATATCTCCTAAAAGCTGCTGCCTCCACATTAAATGCTTCCCACCTAACTCTCTGGCCGCATTAATGTGGAGGTGATACCTGAACAGTAACCAAGCAGCCTTATAACCACTAAGCGGAGGATCTGGAAAGGGAGGATGGGATAAAAGGAAATTCTTAGAATGGAGCCTACGCGTGTACGGTGAAAGCAAGGCAGAAAAGGTGGTATATAAAGAAAATCGGAATACATTGAGGGAGAATTTTTTTGGAGTTTGAGAGAAGAAAAGAAAAAACTCTTTCTGCTGCGCCAGAACTACGTCTTTTTCTACTTACCAGAACTAGCTCTTACATCCATACTCTACAAATTTTATTGTCCAAGGTCCAAGACATTTTGAGTCCCTACAATGATATTCTGTATGAGCCCGAAAGGAAAAATAAAAAATAAAACATTTTTAGAGACACAATCCAACGCTAAAATACAAACAATTTAAAGAGCCACAAAGATTGTCAAAGCACATGATCATATATATGCGTCAACGAAACTAAGTTTACGGAGGGATAAGGTAAAGAACAAAGAAAATAAACACACTGAGAAAATTAAGCATTCTCTTGAAAAGTACAAACATGCCTATGAATGAGATTATGCAAGAGTGTGGAAGAAAGCTTTCTTGGCAAAGGTAAAAAAAAAACTGAAACAAAGGCTTAGACATATATACCTCTAGCACCAGCACCAACTTCTTTTTTTTTTTTTTTTAGTTTGAAGCTGAACTGCTTGAGTAGCTAGGTTTTCCTGGTGGAACTTAGTTAGGTTATAATCAATCAAGACCATCTAACTACCACGGAAAATAACCTTTCTTGTTCAATTCAAATTTGTATAATGTATTACCTTTTTTTTTTTAATCTAAGTCCGTACCGTAATGTACGTACTTTCTACCTTATAGTAGCTGAACCTTATTGCTAATAGATATATTAGTCTATCATTTTCAGGAAACCCCTCCATGGTTAAAATTCTCTCCACGTTTGTTGACACTTTATCTCCAACAAGCATGTTGAACATAAGATAAGTCTAAATAAAACAAGAAACAGATTTAGATGCCACATTGATGAACTATTTTAGTCATTTCTAGTTATGAGAGAAAGCAACGTTTATTGAACACAGCGTGCATATGGCACTTGGCGTCTTGGACATGCATTAATTCACCCATTTCTTCTGGATAAGAGTTAATGTACATATTAACGTCAAGCACTAAAATAAAACATCATTTTAATAATTTTATGTACGAAGTATATATGTGCCAGAGGCACTTATTTTATACTCTCTTTTTTTTTTTTTTTTTTTTTTGTCGGTATAAAGAAGAAATTATATAGGTTTCCCCACACGCTTTTTCAAAGTATATGCTTAGACAAAGCTTTGAACTGGTTCACGCAAAAAATTAAATATTACAACTGCATGTTTGGTCAACCAAAATTGATTTAGATTGATTTAGCTATAGCTAGATAGAGCTCCAAGTGACACTTTTACCACCTGAGTGGTGGGGGTTTAATATGTGAGGGGTTTGAAGTACTGTTTATAAGTGTAACAGAATAAATTCTAAAAGCTTGGATTGATAGAAAATGTTGTATATAAAATAAATTTGAAAAATATTAACTAAAAAGTAACAAAACAAATTAAATAAAATTTTAATTATCATACAAAATATAATGTAAATTAAACTCAATTGAAATTGGGAAATAAAAATTTTCCTTCTTAAACAATTATACATGCTACACCACATTCATACTTACATGTAATCTATATATGTAGATAGCACATACCTACTTTCATCTTGAGAAAATTTCTCTTACACTCATTTCTCCATAGTTTTATACAATATCCATATAATTAATACACTGATTACATAGTGTGAACGTAAAAAAAATGGATGTGAGATATAAAAGCTCCTTTCATCTTATATATATATATATATATATATCAAATTAACAAGTGTAAGTAACACTATTCTTCTCATCTCATGTAAGTGTGTAATCTTCAGCCAAAAAAAAAAAAAAAAAATTAAAGTGTGTAATCTTAAACTTTACATAGACGTGAATGTGATGTAGCATGTATCCATAACACAATACTTTTTGCCGCCCATGAACTCACCCTAGGTATTCCCACAAGTAAAGGCAACGCTAGCCAACCAACTCTCTCTTCAATTCTAAGCAGACCAAATCATGAAAGCTCTCTCTAGTCTCTATATCAGCTCAACTGCTCTATAAATACATCAAAAGTTAGTTGCTACTTGCAACTTCCATAACCAAATATCAAACACTAGAAACTCACCAAAACATTCCCAAATGGATGCCTCAAAGTCCAAGCAAATCTCTCAGTCGTCTCAGACAACAATCAAAGACAAAACACTATCAGGGCTAGGCAACCTTATTAGGCTCCTCCCAACTGGTACAGTCTTCTTGTACCAATTCCTCAGCCCTGTCCTATCCAACAATGGCCACTGCAGTACAACCATCTACAAGTACCTCACTGCCATTCTTGTCGCTGTGAGCGGCTTTTCGTGCTTCTTTTCTTCATTCACTGATAGTTACGTTGGAGATGATGGGAAAACTCACTATGGGATTGTAACATCGAAGGGCCTTTGGACCTCGGAAGACTCTAAGAACGTGGACTTGTCGGCCTATAAGCTTCGGTTTGGGGACTTTGTTCATGGTCTTTTTGCACTGACTGTGTTTGGGGTTCTAGTGCTTTTGGACCAAAAAACTGTGGGTTGCTTCTATCCGGTGTCTGATTCGTTGGAGAAGACTTTGTTCAAGGTACTTCCTCCAGCTGTTGGCGTGGTTTCTAGTGGGCTTTTCATGTTCTTCCCTAACAACCGCCATGGAATTGGATACCCTTCAAGTACTGACTCTTCACAGGTTTCCAAGTCTGGTGGTAGCGAAGTATCCTTGACGAAAGTCTAAGCAAGTTTGAGTGTGGTTTCTTTGGTTTTTTTCTTATTCTGAATTTGTTGCCTTATATTCATGATTCCCTGTATAAAGGTTACACACGCATACATGTATGTATTTGTTTCCTAGCAAGTTTGAGTATGGTTTCTTTGGTTTTTTCTTATTCTGAATTTGTTACCTTGTATTCATGTTTCCCTGTATAAAGGTTACACACAAATATATATATATATATATATATAGTATATGTTTGCTAGCCCTTGAAGTCAAGTTGCACTTGTACTTTTATCCCTTCTAACAATGAGTGTTCTGGTTCAATTCGTGAAAGAAATTGGGTCTCAAAAGGGCCTGGAAGAACATTTCCATATAGTAGACGTAAGAACGTAGGATTCGTGTTTGATATAGGGAAAAAAAAGGTTTGAAAAATCACATATACCCCTCTCTCTCTCTCTCTCTCTCTCTCTCTTTGATGTGATAGGTCAAACACGAATTGACCCCTTGTAATTAATTAACCAATTAATTTAACTAAATTTATTAATTAAGTTAATTAACATGCAATTTCGTGGCAGCACAAACAAATCACCAAATAACTAAATATGCAGCGGAAATTAAATGATACGGTGATTTGTTTACGAACGAGGAAAACCTAACAGCAAAAACCCCACCGGGTGATTTTTAAGTCACCACTCCCAAAACTCCACATTATCATAACAAGCGGTTACAAGTAAAGGAATTCTAAGTACCTTACCAACCTACAATTGAACCCTTACCCCAATACCCAATTGGACTTGTTCTGTAGTGACAGTTCCCCTTTTAATGCAAGGCTTCTAAGTACATGACTAACCAATTTGATGCGCGGATCCCAAAATGGGACTTACTCCTTTGCACGAATCCTAGTACGTGACTAACTCCACAGCAACCCTTTGATTGTTGTAGTTGATTTGCAGTAGCTTCACATAGAAACACCAATAAAATCTTCAATGTTGGGGCAAGAAACTTTGCTTGGTTACAGAACCCAAAGGCGTACAAGAAACGCAGCAAGAAATCTTTCTTCTGTAAAAGGAGGCTAGAGTTTCAAAAAGAAAACCTTATGAAGCTTTCTAGGTTAGGGTTTTCTTTTTCCACCTCCTTTAAATAGGAGCTTTAATGGGCTCTCCTATTCCAAATAGGTTTACACAAATCTTAGGTTTTCCTAGTCCAATAAGAATTATATAAACTCATAAATAAATAGCCTTTTAGAATAAAAAATTGCTGGCTATAATTTGAAAACCCGTAAGCTCGATTAATCAAGACATCTGTCGAGCTTTAATGAATCTCGACAGATCGAGCTTCTGTCGAGCAGATATCGAGACCTGCAAATTGCACTTTTCTTGAACAGTTCTTGAGTAATCTTCATGTCTTCAATTTAACCACTTGTAATGATCATCTTGAACCTACTTAGATTTACTCAAATACAAGTAAAGTGTGTTTTGTCAAAGGATATGCCAATTACATAAAAATATGTCCCCAACAATCTCTCATTTTGGCAATCCGTGACAAAACCACAAGAGTACATTGAATGTCCTAAAATACATTCTACTCAAGATTACAGAATAAATAAGCCTAGTCTAAAAAATCTGAACCTTGGAAGTTGCTGCAAGAAGAAGGTTCGAAATCTTGACTTGGCTTTAACTTGTCTTTTTTGAAAGGCACTAAACAAAACACATCAAGGAATCATGTAGAAAATAATGACAAGTTAAATAAACAAGAAACATGTGTATAAAAAGAGAAAAGAAACAACACATGTGAGATAAAGAGTGAAACACATACATCATCATCAAATATAGAAACAACACATGATATATGTAAATAGTTACAAAACTAAAAGATACACAACACAAAAAAAATATATCAATATCAATGTGTATCAAACTAACTCTCCCCCTAAGTTAGTTACATCAAAAACTTTCTTCCTTTTAACATGAAGTTCTCCTCCTAAGTTTATTACTCTCCCTGAGGAAAGACATGCAATTCTCAAATTTCTCTCCCTTTTTGACACAATTGTCAAATGGCATAAAAAGCCAAAAGACATGACAAGAGACAGATAGAAAACTGACAAAAAGGGAACAAGGAGAACAAGGAACCATAGACCAACAAGAAAAGAAAAACAAGATGCTATTGACACAGGAAAAAAAATGCAAAATTAAAAAAAATGAAATGCATGCAAGGGGATCTAGATCTATCAAGAGGTGGCGAGACAGGTGTCAAGCATAATAGATGTTGACAGATGTAGCTGTCGAGGATCTGTCTAGGGACAAATCAACAAAAGGGTACAAAGAAGGTTGATCGATCCACCAGCTGTCGAGAAGCTATCGAGGGGACAGGAGCTTTCTCGATCGATCCACCAGGTATCGAGGAACTATCGAGGCGACAGAGGATTTCTCAATCGATCAACCAAGTGTCGAGGAGGTGTCGAGATTGCGATAAGAAAAAGCTTGAGAAGCTCGACAGAAAGCTAGATATCGAAGAGGTATCGAGGAGCTGTCGAGCTAGCTTTTAAAAATAGTTTTTCGAGAAGAGAAAAACATAGATATAAATGCAATCCAACATGCAACTCAACCAATGATCCAATTAACATAATAGGCTCTCAAAATCATCTTTCAATGAAAATTTTAAGCACATGGATCTCCAAAAACACACACACTAAACAAGTCTAACCAATTTTATATTTCAAAAACAAGTCATGACAATTTAGTAAGCATACATTAACACATGTAAACCTAGTGATAGCCAAAACACATTATACCTGCACATGTATTAAGAGTAGCAAAGAATATTGCGTCTCGTGTGTGAAAAACATCGCAAGATTGTATAAGTGTACACATGTGAAAAACATCCCTTTAACTCACACACAATCATAACTGTTTGATGGGGATTATCACCTTCAAGGTACATCCTATAACTTTCACATCTCCTAGAATACACGCTTGCAATCATATTTAAAGCATTTTTAATCTTTTTGCTTTTTATTTTCTTTGCATATTTCTTTTTAAGCATATCATGCATGGGTATATAAGAGAGAGAAAAGAAATACCCATTGATATTTGACATTCCAATTTTGCTATGACGAAGCACACAAATGGCGAGCAACAGTGGTGAGATGGTTATTTATACCATTCTCTTAGGATTTTCTAGTCCTACTCGTCAAAAAGAGTGATATGAGTGTTAAGTACAACAAATCACTTAAACTTACTCATCACAAACACGTGCTTGTTATGACGATTTAAGATATGAGAAAATCACTTTAACTCACACACAATCATAACTGTTCGATGGGGACTATCACCTTCGAGGTACATCCTATAACTCTCATATCTCCTAAAATACACACTTGCAATCATATTTAAAACATTTTTAATCTTTTTGCTTTTTATTTTCTTTGCATATTTTCTTTTTAAGCATATCATGCATGGGTATATAAGAGAGAGAAAAGAAATACCCATTGATATTTGACATTCCAATTTTGCTATACCGAAGCACACAAATGTCATTCATGATTAGTGGGCAACAGTGGTGAGATGGTTATTTATGTCATTCTCTTAGAATTTTCTAGTCCTACCCATCAAAAAGAGTAATATGAGTGTTAAGTACAAGAGATCACTTAACCTTACTCATCACAAACACGTGTATGTTATGACGATTTGAGATATGAGAAAATCACTTTAACTCACACACAATCATTACTGTTTGATGGGGACTATCACCTTTGAGGTACATTTTATAACTCCCACATCTCCTAGAATACACGCTTGCAATCATATTTAAAGTATTTTTAATCTTTTTGCTTTTTATTTTCTTTGCATATTTTCTTTTTAAGCATATCATGCATGGGTATATAAGAGAGAGAAAAGAAACACCCATTGATATTTGACATTCCAATTTTGCTATGCCGAAGCATACAAATGTCATTCATGATTGGTGGGCAACAGTGGTGAGATGGTTATTTATGCATTTCTCTTAGGATTTTCTAATTCTACCCGTCAAAAAGAGTGATATGAGTGTCAAGTACAAGAAATCACTTAACCTTACTTATCACAAACACGTGCCACAAAACTCACTTACTTAGTTGTGCATAGAGATGCTCATCTAAGTTATAAAAGATACAAAGTTTAGAAAATTTTGTTTCAATGGCCATCCAAGGTACACAAGTACCAATGTACACAAGTACCAATGTACACAAAACACACACTGTTTTTGTATTTTTCTGATTTTTCCTTTTTATTTTTATTTTGAAAACAAAAAAAATAAATAAATACTAAACAACCAGACAAAAACAATCAAACAACCATAAAAGAAGAAAGAAAGATGCATATACATGAAGGCATGATAGAAAGATGCAAATGCATGAAAATATGATTTCAAAAGTAGATAAGAAATCAAGCAAAGAGAGTCCTACTTTAGATAGAAATAATTAAAGCAGAGGACAAACAGAAAAGACAATTAAGCCTTAGGCTCTTTTCTCACCCACACAGCACAAGTCTTTAACCATGAAGATGAAAAGGCACGTGTCCTAGTATGTCTACTAAAGGACATAGAAGAATTAGAATTCTCCTAAAATTGAGTTAAAAAGCTCAAAACTTTTAATAACTCACCAAGAATAGGTACAAAGTCTTTAGATAAATGATGAGACCTATTTGACACTCACTTATGAGGAAACAACTTGAAACAATTAGGACAAGTGACTGGAAGCACCACAATGGTGACAAACATGAGTAGTTTTCGAACTACTATGCTTCCTAGAAGGAGGTCTAACCTTAGAGGTTAACAAAAACCTTAATTTAGGACAATTTGGCCTAATATGACCAACAATATGACAATGATGACAAGCAGGGACAAATTCAAAATTTTTATTCTTCCTAGGAGGAGTTTTAGACATAGGTTTAGAAATTTTAGCGTTAACATCAGAATTTTTACCTTTGTCTATCCTAACAATATTAGCCTTCAACTCTTCATTATTCCATTTAAATGGAGGAATATAAAAATCTTTTTCTTTTGAGTTAGGCTCAACAACAAGTTTGGCACTAGTTAATTTTTCAACTTCAGTTTTAAATTCAACTAGTTGCTCTTCCAAACTCTTAATTTTGTCCACCTGAGATGAAATTTGATTTTTAAAATTTTCATTCAAATTATTGGCTTCATCCAATTTTGCAATCAAATAATCTTTTTCAAGTTTGACCTTTTTAAATTTAGCTTTTAATTTTGTAGAACATTCAAGAGATTTCATACAAAAATTATAAAGCTTGCAATAGGCATCTTAAATATCATCATCATCATTCAACATAAGATCATGCAAATTAAAACAATCAAGAGTTTCCATGACAACAGGGGTCAATGGATCACACAATAAAGATTAAATCAAATCAGAGTGTGCCTGCTCTGATACCACTTGATAGGCCAAACGCGAATTGACCCCTTGTGATTAATTAACCAATTAATTTAACCAAGTTTATTAATTAAGTTAATTAACATGCAATTTATTGGCAGCACAAACAAATCACCAAATAACTAAATATGCAGTGTAAATTAAATAACATGATGATTTGTTTACGAATGGGGAAAACCTAACGACAAAAACCCCACCGGGTGATTTTTAGGTCACCACTCCCAAAACTCCACTATTATCACAACAAGCAGTTACAAGTAAAGAAATCCCAAGTACCTCACCAACCTATAGTTGAACCCTTACCCCAATACCCAATTGGACTTGTTCTGTAGTGACAGTTCCCCTTTTGATGCACAGCTCCCAAGTACGTGACTAACCAATTTGATGCGCGGATCCTAGTACGCGGCTTACTCCTTTGCACGAATCCCAGTACGTGACTAACTCCACAGCAACTCTTTGATTGTTGTAGTTGATTTGCAGTAGCTTCACATAGAAACACCAATAAGATCTTCAATGTTGGTGCAAGAAACTTTACTTTGTTACAGAACCCAAAGGCGTACAAGAAACACAGCAAGAACTTTTCTTCTGTAAGAGGAGGCTAGGGTTTCAAAAAGAAAACCTTATGATGCTCTCTAGGGTTAGGTTTTTCTTTTTCTACCTCCTTTAAATAGGAGCTTTAATAGGCTCTCCTATTCCAAATAGGTTTACACAAACATTGGGTTTTCTTAGTCTAATAAGGATTATATAAACCCATAAATAAATAGTCTTTTAAAATAAAACATTGTTGGCTATAATTTGAAAACCCGTAAGCTCGATTGATCGAGACATCTATCGAGCTTTAATGAATCTCAACAGACTGAGATTCTGTCGAGCAGGTATCGAGACCTACAAATTGCACTTTTCTTGAATAGTTTTTAAGTAATCTTCATGTCTTCAATTTAACCACTTGTAATGATCATCTTGAACCTTCTTAGATTTACCCAAATACAAGTAAAGTGCGTTTTGTCAAAAGATATGCCAATTACATAAAAATATGTCCCCAACATGATGAACTCTCTCTCCCTCTCTCTATTTATATATGGTCTCTCTTAGGTTCCAAGTGTAACTTTCATTATAGGTTGGTTTTGATTTTTGTTGGTAGTCATGATCAAATAAGCAGTTAATCCAAAGCATGCTTTAGCTTTTAGTCAATTGGCTTGTTATTAGTGTTAAAATAAGGGTAAAATAAAAACATAGAGCGAAAGAGACAAAAGTGTATGTATGAATAATATTTGTATATTTTTTGTGTGTATCGTTACATAAGGATTGACTTTTTTATATATATAAACATGTTATGTGTCCAGTATAAGTAATAGGAGTGCAGAACAAATAATAGTACGTTGAGCGACTAAGCCTGTTAGTTAGGCTGATATTAACAAACTAATGTATATATGTATATACTAACAATTCGGTACATGCTGACAACTAGAGATTGATTAATCCATTTATTTTTTTAATGTTCATTTACAAAAAGAATCTAGAAGAAAATCAGTGGATGGTTTATTTTTTTAATGTTCATTTACAAAAGTTTTAAGGATAATTCTGTGCAAGCTTTGCTTGGGAGGCAGCAAAGGTGAGTTTTAAGGGTAATTTATCTGTGCAAGCTTGCTTGGGAGGCCGCAAAGGTGTGTTAGAATCTATGATGTGTCAGACATGTTAGAACTGAGAAGACCTTGTTCAAGCTATGATCAGATGGGAAATCAGGGCATGTTTAATTAATGTCTAATAGTGGTTTTAGTAATTCAATTTTAAATAAAATATTTTGCTAGAAATAGAGTATATATTCCTTCGGCAATGCTGAAAAATGGATTGAGATAATATCTCTTAACATAGAAACTTATTGTATGTCAAACATATCATATGTAATCACTCTCTCATATAAAAATGAACCTGTAAATGTGGAACATTTACTTATTTGAAATAATAATTACATATATTGGATACACTATATATCATCTCTAATCAGTAAGCAACTTGATTTTTTTTTTTTTTTTTTTTTTTTTTTTTTTTTTTTTTTGTTTCTCAAAAAAAAAACTTGATTTTTTTTTTTTTTTTTCCAATAAATCAAAAACGAGAGAAAAAGTTTAATATATGAGACCATATAAGTCTGAGCTATTGTAGGCCCAAAAAAACTATTCTAGGCCGTGTAAATTCTGAGGTACGGCCATCAGGCAAGTATTTCAATTTAGGCCCAACCTGGCCCGGTAATGCCTGTTTTCTTGGGCTAGTTCAGGCTGCAAAAGTCAATCCAAAAAGCCTTGGAGTCCCGACAAGCTAAGTTAAAAATGAAAGTCAAAGCAATAAACAAATTATCTACCTATTGATCTTTCTTTTTTTTTCTTTTTCTTTTTTTTCCAATATCTCAAAAACGAGAGAAAAAGTTTAATAGATGAGACCATATAAGTCTGAGATATTGTAGGCCCAAAAAAAACTATTCTAGCCCGTATAAATTCTGAGGTACGGCCATCAGGCAAGTATTTCAATTTAGGCCCAACCTGGCCCGGTAATGCCTGTTTTCTTGGGCTAGTTCAGGCTGCAAAAGTCAATCCAAAAAGCCTTGGAGTCCCGACAAGCTAAGTTGACAATGAAAGTCAAAGCAATAAACAAATTATCTACCCATTGATCTTTTTTTTTTTTTTTTTTTTTTTTTTTTTTTTTTTTTTTAAGAAGAGATTGATCTCATTCTCATTCTTTACTTTTCCCCAATATATATAAACCTCTTTCTTTCTTTCTTTTTTTTTCTTTTTTTTTTTTTTTGAGAATCTTATAGTTAAAATGGGAGAGGAGATATTTCAACTCTAAATGTTAATTTTAAAAACATTAGAAAATGCCAATTAAATTACAAGTCTCTTGACTCTATATAAATTTTTAGAAAATTTTTAAGAGCGCAAAATGACACAACTTTTGCCACAAATGTCCATGTAGCAGATTGTGAATGGTGGAAAAAAAGTGATGAGTCCATGCGAAAGTGACAGACAGTCAATTACAATCTAACGAATAAAATAATTATGGCAATTTATGTAATACTAGAATTACTCAACTCTTTAACGTCTCAATTTTTCTAGATTTAACTTCATTTTTACACTTTTTTTTTTTTTTTTCATTTGAACAGAATAAGTCCATGAAAATCAACTCATCTCAGGATTCTCAACACACAAGGAAACTTTAAAAGGTCATACTTTTGAAACTCTGCAATATGGCTGAGACTTGGTCCTCAACAAGTAGGCTGGGGGGCTCAGAAGTCTAGGAACCCTTTTTTCTTTTTATTTTTTTATTTAATAAAAAAAAGGGTAAAATCCCCTCCATGTGATGGGCAAATCCACGACTCAATTTAAATCACAGCCCATTCACTCAAATTTTTATTCAAGCCACAAACAAGCAGTTTGTAAAATATAATGTAATATATTTACACATACACATACCCATCAAAATGAGACATCACCATATTGAAATTTAATCATTGTAATAGAAACCCTTTAATCGCCAAATGCCTCTTAAAGAAGAGAGGTTTGTGATTCTCACAACCCTTTGATTTAGCTTCCTCCCACGTCTGATGGCAATTTCTTGAGCACTCTCACGTACTTTCTTTATGTCAACCTTAATTATGTGGTGGTCAGAGGTACCTTTGGATGAAATGACTGAGTATGTACCCGGAACAAACTTGTATGGTGAATCTGATGATGCCAAAATGTAGTCCACTCGAGTTCCATACTTGCATGTACCCTGCACATCTGCTCTTACCATATTCACAATCAGCGAAAATTCTTTAAGAAAAAAAAAGTATAACTATACAAGTCAGCCATATTGAGAGACAAGGTCACTTACTTTGGCCTTTGGCCAGGATGACCACTGACTCACATTCCCCTGCAAAGTCCTGTGAATCTGTGTACCCTTTTCCCTTCAAAAACCTCATCACCTCTACCTTTGGAGTAGGCTTTCCTAACTTCTCATAATACTGCAACACATATGCTGGCTTAGTTTCCCACGAGGACAATAATTTTAGCATACAGCAGCACTTAATTGAATATTTTTCACACTTTTCACGACTACTAAAAAATAAAGATGGTGTAAGTGGTAGACTTGAGTGAAAGTAATGTTGCTCCAATCACAACAAGGGATGTCGAAAGTTGTGAAAAATTGCATCCCTACGTATTACTTGTGTAGAAGCATTACCTTGACAATATCTGTCCATCTTTCTGATGAGTAATCTGATGTATTGAGAGAATTAAGACCACCTGCCAATATGTGCGGACAATCAGTTGATTGAATTATTGCGTTCATCTGCTTCATCCTCCAACTCTCATCTAAATGGTCAAGTTGGGTGCAATAGAAGTCAAATTCTCCACCCCATGGCAATTCAATTGTGACCTTTAGCAAATTCCTGAATTTAACATTATACACAAGAGTTAAGAGGATGCATGGATGGTGTGGCAACAGCTTTCCAGTTACAGATTACTTGGGTTTTGCATTTAACAAGATGCTTAATTGATTCACATGGAAGGTATTCTACCTTCCCTAGTTTGATACTACAGATAACAAGTGCATATATTGTACTCATATTTTGAAATTACTAGAATGCCTTGGCACTGACCTTGGGTCTCAATTGTCAAAAGTTTGTATAAAAATATTGATTATAATTCATATAGTTTCCTTTTCTAGTAAAAATTAAGTATAGCATATTCTAATCATACTAAAAACTTGCAATAATAAATATTAAACGCTAATTTTGCTTTCAATTAAAATAAGTCTGTGAGCAGAAGGAAAAGGGTACCTGAAATCATCATCATTAGCAATTTTCTGAACTTTCCACCTCTTAATTGGCCATTTGGAGAAGACAGCATTACCATACTCTGGAGCCCAGCTCTCAGCAAACACATACTTCATACCCAAGGCAGCTGCCAAATCAGAAAGAGGTTTCATGCCTTTCCCTTCCTCTGCCTTCACATCTTGCAGAGCCAATATATCAGCATCCACCTCTTTGAGTACTTCCAGGATGGTCCTACCACTTCCCAAGAAATCATCACTCTGACTAATAATCATACTAGAAGGAAAGCACACAGGAGACCTCGCTGGAACCCCACTACTGTGGACTCTTTTTGGAGTCATGCTTGATGATTCCTCTTGCTCATCTTCCACAGAACTAAGCAACTTAGTATTTGCTAATGAGATCTCATTATCAGGAAGATTAATAGAAACCTTTAACTTTGATCTTGTGATCTTCTTTTGCTTAGAAACACGTTCAGGACTAGTCAGTGTGGCACGTATAGGAGATTGCTTCAAGATACTCTTGGGATGAGAATTCATAGACTTAGCCTGAAAATCATTCAGCATGGAACTCTTAAACATATTCTCCTCGTGTTTGTTGCTAACTGGTTTCGCAGCCTTTGGTACAGCAGGTGCCAAGGTGAACATGGCAACATTGAATGTGGCAATTCTAATTGGCCTTTCAGGTACAAAATGACCCGGTTTGCCATTTATATGAACTGTAGATCTTTTGGTGCCTGGTTGTACTTTAGACCGAAGTTTAGAGCTCCACTTTACAAGCCTCTTGATGACAACTTTTGGCCTCGGCCGCTTCCATATCAGCCATCGTATCTTTGAGAAGAGGTGCCGGAGTTTCCTTCTAAGGCTACTTAACAAGTAAGATGATTGGTCATTGTAAATATTCTTAAGAACCATTTCGGTATCCTATGAAGTTCTAGCACTATATCACTACCAACAATTTGAGAGTATCAATTTGAGATAAGCATTATGTTAAAGAAATTGGTAGTCATGTGAAAACTTGAAGGATAGCCTTAGTAGGAATGACTAGGTTCCTGTTGAAGAAGAAAAAGAAAGTGCAGCTATAGGAATGAAAGTAGTCAGCCTTAAGAGGGACAAACAAAGATTCCAACTACTCCAACCAGTGGGGTGGGCGTTGAAAATGGTGCATATGGTTGATCCTCTTTTTTCCACCACACCAGCTAGTACAGTAACCAGGGAAATTATAAGGAAATAAAAGACTTATGACTTCTGAGTCTCCGACACTGATTCTGAAAGTGATCTCAAAGAATCTAGGATAGAAATGTAAGTCTATAAAGAACTTTTTTGAAGTAGATCTAATTCAAGCTCCAAAAATTTTATCAGAACTTAGGAGACCACATTAGTTTTCCAGTTTTACATGTAAGGGAAAAACTTGGGCACAGTTTTTTTAGTGCAGAAACTTAAGTTTCACAATTAAATTCAACTACGTACGTGTCAATTACAATTATTCTCAATCTTTATTGATACAAAAAGTCTCTATGTCTCGGCATTGAAGAGAACTCGATCAAAAGGAACAAGCCAGCCTGCCCTCTGATTTATTTGACTATTAGTAAAATAGATATATATATATATATATTTTTTTTTTTTTTGAGATAGTTTTCAACCCGCTCCTGATAATAGTTATTTATCATCAAATCAAGACATCAATTGGTTTTTGATGTAAACAGAAATTAAACTTCAAATCTCTTATTCAACCACGAGACTTTACCAGTTAAACTAACTGTAACTTACTAGTAAAATAGATATTATTCTTCTCCCAAGAATAATTAAATTCGACTATATAATTAATTGATCAATATAAACAGATTTCAATTTAACTAAGAAACCTAAGATTTCAATCTAACTAAGAAACCTAAGCTTTAAACACATAAAAACTCTGACTAAGTTTTGTACTTCCATATTAAACCTTTACAGTCAACTCTGTTTTGGTAAGTTGATGGGAAACTGGTGCGTTGGTTGCGGAATTTGGGGGTGATTGCCGCCTTAAGGAGGTTAATGACATGTATAATAGTTGATTTTTTGGGGTCAGCATAAAGCAACTCTTTGGTAGTGACTTGTGGGATAATGGGCTTCATTCAGGTCTTTTTCATGTAACATGCAATAAGTCAAAGAGGCAGGTGGGGAGAGAGACAGAGAGAGAGGACCTCTAAACTAACACCCACATGAGAAAAGAGACAGCAATAGGAGAGGATTGAATATTCAAATATTTCTCATAAGTCATAACTATTAGAAAGAAAATAATAAGAATAATATGATTCTTGCTACTACAGTTAACATACAGAGGTAATCCAACCAAAATAGATAAAAAGTTCATTTTAATGTCCTCAGTCACTCATTGTCTCATTGCAATTGCAACAAATTATCACTGTAATTTGCAACAAATCCCTCAAACAAGAACTTTCTCTCAATCAATTAGTTACTTACAAAAAATTTCTCGTGTCACTGCTTATGCATGAGTTGTATATTTACTTTTCAACAGTTGAGGCAATATAGACCCACAAGCCACACTATGCTCAATGTTTGAGGCCAATTATATCTCATGGTTAACTCTCTTCAATCAATCATCACTAAACAAGGCATCCAGAAGGTTAGAGGCTGAATTGTTAAGTCGGCTCTCATCAAAGAAACCTAGAAGCATTTTCCCCATCTAGATTTCTGCTCTTCAATGAAGGTTTCAGCTGTTTCTGTGCAAAAATCTCGTCTCACCTGTCTAACAGGTCTCTCAGTGACAGTAAACTTGGTCCCATCATGGGTTCTCTTGTGGAAGACTGCCCAAACTGAAGAAAAGCACGTGTGAGAAGTTGGTCAAGTTCTATTTAAAAAACCTTTTTTTTTCCAATCAAAAGTAACTGGAACATAAAATTGTTGTCACAACAACACTAATCTTTAGGAACCATATACAGTGCGAACATGGCACACTTCATTGGAATGTGATGCCCTCCTCTGTATGCAAAAGATTTTGTCCCTTTTATGTATGAGAAAAATCGCTAGTTAAATTTTAGCATTACTTAGGATTAGGAACTTGAATTTCTTTCCAATTACATGTGAAATAACTAATAGAAAAATGGGACAGATATAAGTTTAAATGTTAATGCAAAAATCAGAACACGAATGAAATTAAACAGTAAACAACCAACCATATCAGGGGAGGCAGGATGACTTTCTGCAAAAGCTACATTTGAAATGGATATGTTCTGTGATACAGTCCATACGGATACCCCAAATTGTTTGAGAGTGTGTTGTGTAGGCACATTAGGTGTTTATTAGGTGGATCTTGGGATTATAAGTGATTACAAGAAGTCCCAATTGCAACTTGATCAGTCATTTTAAGGTGTAAGTGCAGACATGGCTAGCGCTGGTTTGTCATTTGAGCTAAAGCTTATTGGTTATCTATCAGGCTTACACAGTGAAAGAGTACATATAATTCTTTGGCAGAATGGCTTTGTTTAGTCCCAACAAAGTAAAAACAAAAAGAAGAGTCACATAACATAGCCTACAAACATGTATGCAATACTGAAAAATTGCCAAGGCAGCCCTCAATGGCATGTTTAACTTGTCACCTTGTTAGCAGTACCGTCCGTAACTGATTGAACTCAAAAAGCCCAAGAAGACTTCTACTTTATGGAGAATGTTAACCAGCACCAAGCGGTGCTGGTTAAGGGCAGAAAAAACAAAAAATATTTGTCAGAAAAAGTCAAAAAAATCTGAAATAGTACTTGCATCACTGAAAAAGTAACATAAATTAAAGAAAAAGACAAATATAGTGTCAGAACAAAATGTGCCCGTTAACACAACCAAAAATATAAAAGGGAAGCTTCTATTCACTACTAGATTATATATCTCAGCAGAAGAAATATACTTTTAAGGTATCACTACTGCTTAGAATCCGACAAGATATCGATAATTTACTCTCAAGCCTATGATTACCAAACAATTGAATTGTTATAGCACATTGTAAACTGAAAGGATAAAGCATACAAATTCAGACTTCAATATTTAAAGGAAACCCCATAAAGAAACAGCAAGCAAATTAATTGAAAAATAACCCAAATATTGTAGAGAAGCAGTAGGTGAAGGAAATTCATTCCTCGTTTCTGAGTAGAAACACAAATACCCACTTCAAGATAACCAAAAAGACAGAGACATTGGAGAAAGCAACACACCAAGAGAGAGTAAAAGTGGAGGAAGCTGAGGTAGGACTTGGAGTAGGGATGGCAAAATGTACCCGACCCGCGGGTACCCGGTCCGACCCAACTCTAATGGGTTGGGTCTTACCCGACCCGTTTAACATTAGGGTCGGGTCTGGATTTTAATTAAAAAACCCGAAGCGGGTTCGGGTCGGGTCCGAGTATTAGGCATACCCAGCCCGAACCCGACCCGTATATATAATATTTAAAAAAAAAAAAACCCTAAGTATAAATACTTATTATTCTCATTCTCTCAGACCCATTCTCTCAAATCTCACCCTCTCATTCTCTCCCAAGCCGCCTCCCATTCTCACCCTCACCCTAACTCTCACTTCACCGGCGCCACTGCTCCTTGCATACCTCACCTTGCCGCACCGCTCCGTTCTTCACCTCACCGGTGCCGCTCCGTTCTTCACCTCACCAGCGCCGCTCTATTCTTTGTCTCGCTGGTCTTTCCTCCCTGCCTCCTTTACCTTGCCGCAGCTGCAGATGCCGCTGCTCCTCCCTCACCTTGCCAGGCCCTCCTCCACCTCACAAGGCCACAACTGAACTCATGCTTTGCAATGAAAATCGTTTTTTTTTTTTTGAAAGGAGGAAAATCGTTCTTTTTGTTCAAAGAATCAAATTTGTAATTTCTAGTTTTAGTGCTATTTTGGTTGAATAGGATCGGCTTGTTTGATTTGATTTTGTAGGGTCTTATTGTTCAGACCTAGGCTTTGTGTGTTAATTCTTGTTTTTACTTTTGATGTGAGAAAATATTGTAATGAAAAAAAAAAGGGTTTCTGATCTGTTGGTTGCTGAGAAAATAATGGGTTTTGTTGGTTTCCGATTGTTCACTGTTCAGATCTGTTGGTTGCTGAGAAAATAATGGGTTTTTTGGAGTGTTCTTTTTCCCCCTGTTTGGTTGCTGAGAAAATTAATATCAGGCGAACTTTTTTTTTTTTTTGTTGGGCCATAGAATGGGCCCTTGAGTACCACGGCCCAATGGGGCCCGTGGAGCCCGCGGGGCCCAACTGGGGCGGGTTCGGGGCCTGGGAAAAAAATCCGTTTAGTAAACGGACCGGGTTCGGGCTGTGGGTCTTGGCCCGCAGGTCGGGTCCGGGTATGAAAAAACCCGGCCCGAACCCGACCCGTTGCCATTCCTAACTTGGAGCCATGCCTTCCAAAGGCGTTGAAGTCTCTCTCTCCAAAATACAATAGTACCTCCTACCCCTACCTCATTGGAATTTCAAACCAGCATTTATATTTTTTTGAGTTTCAAAATTGATGGTCATTGGTCCCTCCTACCTCCTCAAATTCTTTTGCAGGTCGTCTAAAGGAGTAAAAGAAATGAATGAAAATAATAACGGGCAAATTTCCCTCCCTTCCTTTAGGATACTTTGAGGTTCGGAGGAATGACACTCATTCCCAAATTGAAAAGGAAAAAACATCCACCTCTTTTTAAGTTTTCAAGAAAATGACACTCCTCTTTTCTACTTAACAATTTCATTTGAAATTATTTTTATGTATACTAGTCGCAGATCCACGTGATGCGTGGAAATAAATAATTATTTTGTATTGTAATATTATATATAATTTTTTTTCTCTAAAATTTATTGAAGATAATTTGTTCTCCTTGAAAATTAAACAATTTCTATCCTGTCCAATTCAATTAGATCTACTTCGGTCCAATTTGATCCACTCGAACCAATTCGGTCCACTTAATCAATTTTAGATCCCTTTAGTCCATTTTAAACTAATTAGGTCTTAAGTTGATTCTTTTTTTAGGTTTTCTTTTCAACTTTAGATCAAAATTTCTTTTCTTTTCTTTTCTTTTTTCCTTCATTTTTGGGCTGAAAAGTATGAAATTTTATTATATTTGGGCTAAAAATACTAGTCGCAAACCCACGCGATGCATGGGAATATATAATTATTTTGTAATATGATATAATCCATAATTTATTCTCTAAAATTTATTGAAAATAGTTTTCTCCTAAAAAATTGAATTATTTCTAAAAGTGTTTTTCAACTCTCTATCTTTACAAATATATCATTATATTATTTTGGGTTTTTTTTAGATATGACATTTGTAACCCAATAATGGAAGGACAAGCCAACAAAACATTAGATTTCCTATTTTTCTTCCCATGATGACATTGTATCATATTTTAATTCTTCTAAATTTTGAGGTGCAACCTTCGTACCAGTTGCTAAATCCTTAATTCCTAAAAGTGATGTCTAGTTAGTTGCCAACAGAAAAGAATAAGACCACCCAAAAAAAAAAAAAAAAAAAAAGTAAAGTGAAGTTTTATAGGTTAGAATCATCATGTACAAAAACTTATTTACAATAAGGTAAATAAATAAAATATATATATTAAACAAACCTTACTTCAGCAAAAGAATCAAATTTAATAGACCCTCACTTATATCAATTTCCATCAAAGACCAAATTGTCAAATAGTAATGTGCCATTGATTCCACCCATGTCACCTGTATTGCCATAACGTGGTCAAAGTTGGTGGCAAACTTGCTAAACTTGGCCAATTGTTCTTGCCTCGAAGAAGATGTATATTAGCATTCTAGGTTATGAATTTTAAATGGCTACGGGAAGCTATCAGATTGTATCAGTTGCTATGCCCCAAAAATAGCAACTGCTTCTGCCTTCATTAGAACACATCAGCTATATCATATTATGTTTAATAAGGAAAGAAATAGTAAAATCCAAAAGAAGTAGTATTGTTAAGTTTTGTCTAAAACTCATGTACATAGTATTCTAGATATTCAAGAAGAGAAAGTTCTAAAATGAAAATCAAGTTGTCAAAAAAATAGCGTAATTCAAAATCTAAAACTTAAAACCCAATTATTGTTCATGTACACAATATTATAGATAGGTATTCAAAAATCAAGAACCAATTAGTTTTTCTATCCACACAACAATTAGCATAAAGCTAGGTTCTAATGGAATTTAAAAATAATTCAGTTCTTTGAATTTCCTCACCCCTAAAATACCAAAAAATTTCTCATAAGCTAAATATTCCTCAAAGTTATTTGTCAACCAAACAGGCCAACTAAGGTCCCAAACACAAAAATTCTAGCCACAACACAACAGTCTACTTAAGTTGATGTACTCTGAAGAATTAGAGTTTCCATTAAAAAATTAAGATAAAAAAATTTTAAGGCGTAAATGAAAAAAATTGTCAAAACATTAATTGCTTTTAGTCCCTATATTTTGATTTTTTTTCCATTTTGGTCCATACATTTTAATTTTACCACTTTTAGTCTCTAAACCAATTAACGCATGTTATTTTCATCCTTTCTGTCAGTCAACCGACGGAAATAACTGAGGTGGCAACCGGAGGAATTAAAATATTATAAAAATGCCACATCAGCATCTAAGTTTTTTTTTAAATAAGTTGTCAATTTTAACTAAATAAAAAAAGAAAAAACAGAATTAAAAACAATAAAATCAAATGCCTATGAACACTAGGACACAAACCTAGAAAATCAAACCCAAGAACACGAATTCAAAATTAAACCCATTGAATCAACTTCCTTTCCCACTTAAAATCAAATCAATAATGCAATAAAATTTGAGAAGAGAACAAAGACCAATGTTGAAAGACCCATGTTGAAAACCCATCAGTTTTTCTCGTTCTTCCCCAAAGATTCATAGCCAAAATCATAAAATCAAAGAAAACCCAGAAATCTCAAATACTCAGAAACCCAAAAACCCAAAAACTTAAACAAAACCCAGTTTATTTCAAACAATCAACAACAAAATCAACCAACTTGGCCAACTCGGCTCATTGAATCAAACAAACACACAAACCCAGAAAAACCTAGCCAATTCGACTAACAACAATAGCAAGCCCAACCAATCCATAACAATCTAAACTCAAATCAGCTATCATAGATCCCACGACTCCAACAGATTCAACATTGTGAGACAAAGAGAGAGAGGTGTTGTTATCTTTAATGCTTGACTTGTCCGAATCCGGAACCACCGAACAATCTGACTTCAACAAAGATGAGGTTGAAAACAACGAACAACAAGCCCCCGTAATTTGGATTTGATTTTTTTTTTTTTTTTTTTTGTTTTTCTAGTTTCATTTTTTGGGTTTGGGTATTTGATTTTCGGGTTTGATTTTCTGGGTTTGGGTATTTGTTCTGGGTTTGATTTTTTCGGTAAGCAGATTTGCTCGCCATTAGTTCCGGCACCAAGCGAGCCCGGCAAGATCGAGATGTACTCGCCGGCCTTCTATGCCACCTGTACCGCCGGTGGTATTCTCTGATGTGGTCTCACTAACATGACCGTCACTCCTCTCGATCTCGTTAAGTGCAATATGTAGGTCCGATTCTTCTAGATCCCTCGCTCTCTTCCGTTTTTAGCTTCTTTTTCTTCGATTTGATTCTACTTTACATTTCTTTACTCATATTAGATCTGTGTGTGTATCAGTATTTATCTATGTGTGTTTACATTGAGCTAGTCTCCGTCTTAAAGCTTTTCTCCTTGGGTCTTCGGCCCTAGGTCTTCAGCTATTAGATGGATCAACCATGAGAGGAGAGAGAGCTCGGGTATGAGCCATGAGAGAAGAGAGAGTTTGAGATGAGAGAATAGTGTGTGGCCATGTAGTTTGAGTTTGAGATGAAAGTGTGTGGCCGGTTTGAGAATAGTGTTCAAGTTTGGATCTTATGTTAATTTTTTAGGTTTTAAAATTTTTGAGTTGGTGTTCTTGTTCAAGAAACATTTAGATCTTAATTCATGTGAATTTTGGTTTTTAATTCTGTTTTTATTTAGTTAAAATTAATAAATTAATTTTTTAATTTATATGCTAATGTGTCATGGTGATGTGGTATTTTTTATAATATTTTAATTCCTCCAACTGCCACCTCAGCTATTTCCGTCGATTGACTGACGAAAATGATGAAAATAATACGCGTTAATTAGTTTAGAAACTAAAAGTGGTAAAATTAAAATGTAAGAACCAAAATGGAAAAAAGTCAAAATATAGGAACTAAAAGTGCATTTACGCCAATTATTAACCAATACTCTAAGAACAATCCTGAGCATGACTTTAAAAATATTACCTAAACTAATACTCTAGAGGCATCCGTTAACTTCTTCCTATTAATATTGAGAGAGAGAGAGAGAGAGAGAGAGAGAGAGAGAGAGAGAGAGAGAATTGTTTCAAGTTTCAACCCAGCTGTCTATGTCAATGGTTACGGTGTTCAAAATTTTGTAGAACTGGGTGAAAAAAGAAAAAAAAAAAAGGAAGTGGATGAAACATCACCAGGACCCATACAATCAACCACCGATCGATCCAAACAAAACACAAATGGAGATAAGAGAAAGAGCAAAGATGAAAATAAACCACACACAAATAAATGCATTTCTTTGATGGTATGGCTGTGGTGAGAGTCAATGATGAGGGTTAGAAATATAGGCCGAGACAGTGAGAGGCAGAAAGAGAGATTTTGAAGAGTCTGTACATGGGAGCAAAGAGGACAGCTAGAGAGATTGAATATTCGGATAAGAGTAACAATGCCATTGCAAGCATTCAATCAAAAGCATGCACATGGGAGCAAAGAGGACAGCTAGAGAGATTGAATATCCAGATAAGAGTAACAACGCCATTGCAAGCATTCAATCAAAAGCATGCACGTATATAGGGACAACACTCAACAACAACAACAACAAAATCCTCTCTAACTCTTTAGCCCATATAACTCTTTTAAGGTAAAAAAAAAAATGTAATTATACAATCTCTCTGTATTACAACAATTTTATCACAAAAACCTAATAAATTGATATAACAAGAACACCATCAGTGCCACTTTAACAACATAATGAAAAGATGTATGTATTTATGTTTTGTGTGTGTGTGTGATTGATCACACATCGATTTTAAGGCTTATATTAATAAAATTTGTAATACAAAAAATCAAGCACCACCAAAAAAAAAAAAAAAAAAAGCACTACTTTTGCCAATACCTCCCACGTGGCAGACTGATTAGTGAAGAAAAAGTAGTAAATCAATGTAAAAGTGATAAATAGTCAATTACAGTCTACAAAATTGAAAAGTTGTGGTAAAAATTGTGAAGAAAAAGTAGCAGATCAATATAAAAATAATAGATAATCAATTACAGTCTACAAGATAGAAAAGTTGTGATAAAAGTTGTGAATTTGTTTGTGCTAGTACAATAACTCTTTGAAATATTCTCAAGAATCTCAACCTCACCCTTATCCCTTAATTGAGTAATAAATCATGAAAACTGAGTTTCTGGCTTTATAAATTGAAAGTATCATAACTTATTTGCTACTTGCAAGTCCAATAACAAAAACCAAAAAGGAAAAGCAAAACCACACACTTCTAAATTCATCCCCTTTAATTATAATATATATCCCTCACCAAAGCATTACCAAAACATTTCCAAATGAGTTCATCCACCCAAACAACCATACAAGACAAGACATTATCAGGTCTTGAGAACCTCAACAGGGTCCTCCCCACTGGCACAGTCTTCTTGTACCAGTTACTCAGTCCTGTCCTAACCAACTATGGCCAGTGCAGCAAGACCATCTACAAGTATCTCACTGCCACTCTTGTAGGTATGTGTGGCTTGTCTTGCTTCATTACTTCATTCACTGACAGTTATGAAGATAATGGGAAAACCCACTACGGTTTTGCAACAACCAAAGGTAAACTTTGGCCCTCGCCTAAGGACAAGACATTGCCAGCCAAAACACTTGGCTTTGAGGACTTTGTTCATGGCTTCCTTGCGGTGTTCGTGTTCGGGGTTATAGTGTGTTTGGATAGAAATACCGTGGATTGCTTCTATCCATTGTCCGAGTCCCTTCATAGGTCTTTGCTCGAGGTGCTTCCTCCGGTTGTTGGTGCTATTTCTAGTGTGGTTCTCTTGAATTTTCCTAACAATCGTCGTGGAATCGGATACCTTTCTTTAAGTAAATCTTCAAATGATTCCAACTCTGGTGCCGAAATACCAGCCGTGACGAGAACTGAAGGAAGTCTAAGTGTGGTTTCTGTGGTTTCATCTTCTGCTAAGGAATAATTCTAGGAGCACATCCAATCACTCATCCAATTTCACAACTTGCTAACTTGTGTAATTGTGAGTGATTCACATTCTGTCCACTACGGAAAATATGGACTTAACACTTTTCATTGATCATTCACAGTCATACAAATTAGGAAGTCGTGAAATTGAGTGTGAATGAAATTGAGTGTCAATAAGCGAACTGTTTTTTTTAATTGGTTGCCTTATATTCATGTTCCCCAGTATAAAAGTTTGACATAAATGTAACTCGCGATATCCCAGGTTTTTTGGACCACCTGTTCTCACGGGATAAAACAGTTGCTCCAAAAAGAAAGGAAGCCTGAACAGATACGGCACTCTTATGTGATTTACATGTGTGGGCTTTGCAAAATGCGAAGCGTGACTTCAGCTGACATAGGATAGCCATATCCCGTGGATGTTGTGGTCTCTTTGCTGGCTGGGTTTTGTGGTTGGAGCTTTAATTGTATTTAAAGAAAATGTGTATGGAGTGTGCAATAACGAACATGTAACGAGATTTTCCCTTTCACCTAATGTTAGCAATGTAGCTTATTTGTTAGCTTCCTATCCTCAATGATCCATCTCTTTTGCTGAGTTGAGTGCCCATTTGATGACAAGCACCTCAGCAACTTGAGGATTACATCTACTTAATCACAACTATCAGAAAGAGCATCAAAATTAACATCTACACGTGAAACGAAACAGCAATATAGTAGATTGAGTAATCTAAATTAACATCTACATGTGAAACTAAACAACAATATAGTAGATTGAATGGTCAGATATTTCTTAAAAATAGAATATCCCTCCAACGTAGAGAGCTAATTAAGCAAAATAAACAAAACTTTCATTTAATATCTTGAGTCACAAATGGTAATTGACTAATCGCATTAAATTCTCACTGTAACTTGCAGCATATCCCTCCAACAAGAAGCTTCTCTCAATCAGTTACCTTGCAACAATTTTCTCTCGTAATGGACTTTTTTCAAGTCATTGCTTTTCTAAGAACTGTATGTTTCCTTCTTTCAACATTTGAGGCAACAACCCCACTATTCTCAATGTTTGAGGCCAATTATATCACTTGGCTAATTGCCTTCAATCAATCATCACCAAACAAAGCATCCAAAAGGTTGGAGGCTGAATTGTTAACTCCACTCTCATCAAAGAAACCATTAGAAGCATTTTCCCTTCTAGATTTGGGCTCTTCAATGATGGTATCAGCTGTTTCTGCACAGAAACTTCGTCTTGCCTGTTTAAAAGGTCTCTCAGCCACAACAAACTTGCTCCCTTCACGGGTTCTTACAAGGAAGCCTGCCCAAACTGAAGAAAACTTTGCTTGAGAAGTTAAGTCAATTTCTGTTTAAAAGAAACGTAGGGTTTTTTTTTTTTTTTTTGGGACCAAAATAAACTGGAACATAAATTGTTGTCACTACCACACTATTTTTTAGGAACCACATACAGTGGGCTTTGGCTCACTTGATTGGAATGTGATGCCGTCCTCTGAATGCAAAAGGATTTTCTCTCCTACTTTATGTGAGGTAAATTCTCTAGTTAAATTTTAGTGTTACTTTTAGGAACTTGAATTTCTTTCCAATCAGAACACAAATGCAGTTAGAAAGTAAACAAACTGACCATAGTAGGGGAGAGATGCAAGCTTTCCACAAAAGCTTCATTTTAAATGGAAATGTCATATAAACTGAAGATATTGTGATTACCTATAGATTGCAAGGATACAAGCATTTATGCTAATTCAGGTACATGGTCTTAGTTAACATGAGTGTTGGTCTTCACACATTAGCATGTCTGCAGATCTCCAGAGGAGTATTTAGCATTAGCTGTAGAACTATCAAGTACTTTGAAAATTTGCATGATCTTTTATAGAATTCTTTTACGCATTAATCTTGAAGAGCTCTTTATCCCCTTAATGAACAATGAATACCAAAATAAAAAATGCTTAAGGACCACCAATTGAGCTGCCATACCTTTTCATTAATTTCATTAACTAAACATCCCCCTCTTCTTCTGTTCTTTTTTTTTTTCTTTTTTTTTTTTGGGTAAATTCGAAAGTTGGTAGAGGGGATTTGAACTCTAGATATCTCGGTTGATAATTCAATATATGGTTGCAACTATCTTCCTTGTTTGTTTATCAGAACCACCCAACAACACTATACTAGTTTAGAATTTGATTCTAGGGGCTGGGGCTCTGTACATATGCTATGTGCCTGAGGCACACAAATTACTACAGACCACTACAACTGCCTGTTAAGAAAACTAAGTCAACAAGCAAGTAAGAAAGCAAGGAAAACAAAATGATTCATTTCGGTTGAGCATGAACAAAAATTGTAAAAACAAGAAAAGAAAAAAAATGGATGAAAACGGGAAGAAAATTTTTCACAAAAACACTCAGCGGGTCTTGAGGACAACATCCTCCATGTTTATCATGCAAGCACACAGAAGGGGGGTTTTCCCATCTGAGCTAAAGCTCATTGGTTATCTTTTGGGGGGAATAGAACCCTAGATGTCTCCGTTGGAAACACTGGGAGGTACCAACTAGTTGAGCTACACTCTTGGAAAAGCACATTGATTCTATCGTCCTTACACTGTGAAAGAGTACATATAAGTGGAAAGCCTGCATGCTCTAAAAGGTGAAATTTACTTATGAAGTACTTTGATGATTGTCAATAAAATTACCTCCAAAATGATGCAATACAATAGAAGCCGCAACTGTGACATTCAAAGAAGCAGTACCACAACCATACTGTGGGATATAAACAAAAAAGTCACATGTCTCACATTCTTTGGCAGAAAGGCCTGTTCCCTGCAAAGTAAAAACAAAGAAGCATCACAAAAAAATCTTATTCGGTCCACATTGTCTATTTAGTCTATTATGTCCACTTCGGTCCAATTTAGTCCTATTCCGTCCATAAGGCCATAATTAGTCCATTCGGTCCTATTTAGTCCATTTTGTCCACTAAAGTTTTATTAGGTCCATTCGGTCTTCTTCAATCACTTCAGTCTTATTCGGTCTATTCAGTCCACATTGGTCCTATTCTGTCCATTTCTGTTCTATTCGGTCTAATTTAGTCCTATTCGGTTCATTATGTTTACTTTTGTCCTATTCGGTCCATTTTGTCCACTCTAGTCTTATTCGGTTCATTCTGTCCACTTTGATTCTATTTCGTTCTATTTGGTCCATTCTGTCCACTTTGGTCCACTTCAGTCTGAAAGCTCGAAAATGTGTTAAAAACACAAAAGCTATTTAGACCCCCAAATTAAAATTATGGCCCAATAGATTTTACACTAACTTAATACTAAGTGCGGAATAGTGTAAATGTGAGCGGAAAAATAAATAAGCTACTCTAATCCATAAACTAAGCAACCCAGTAGTATAATGGAATGTAAAAGAGTAGGGAAGAAGGATGCAAACACAAGATAACACGCCAATGTGTTATCAAAGAGGAAACCGAAGAACTCGTTGAAAAACCTCTCCACCGCCCTCTAAGCAGAAATCGATCCACTAGACAATCAGTTGGGATACACGGGTTAGCAAGAGACCCTCCAAGCCTAATCTACCTGATGTACCTAAGCCCTCTAAGCTCTTACTCCAACAAGGCTTCTCGGGAACCGTGTCTTGTTTAGCTTTCCGGATTCCACAACAAACTCCATGTTGCATCTGCCATCCTTGGCTTCTTCCTATACTTCCCAGCAGCACCAAAACGTCACTTGACACTCTCAAAGGGTGTGGTAAGTGTTTGGGTTATCAACCTCTCAATGGTAAGGAAATAGAGAGGTATGAGTTAAGGAAATACCACAAGCAAGTATGTAGAGAATTATGGGTATGACAATCTCTAATTCTCAATGTGTTTGGCTAGGGTTTTCTCTTAGAAGCACTCCCCAATATTTGTGAGTAATGTGGATATAAATAGTGTAGGCACAGAAAGTCTGTATCAGAATGGGCAGGCTGGCAAACAAAATGCCTCGCGGGTGTCTCGCAGGAAGGCCTTACCCGCAAGATACTCGCAAGACATAATTGTCTCCATCTGGCCTGGCTCTTCGCATTCCAGCATGTGCATGGCATATAAGTTACTTTGCGGGATGCTAAATCGCGAGCTACCTGCGAGAACACTTCATTCTTCTATTGCTTGAGTCTTCATACACTCTCTCTCTAACACACAACCCTTGCAATCAAATCCCACAATAAGTACAGGGTACAAAAGATTGAATGCAATTACAATCAAATTTGGCACGGAATAAAAGCCAACAAAATACATAGTTGTAAATAACAACTTTACAATCTCCCCCTTTGGCTATTCCATGACAAAACCCCTAAAACAGACTCTAAACTTAAACGTGAGTTTGGGAACAATGGCAAAACTTACTCACACCTAATCTAGAAGCTACGAAGCACTTGCACGTATATACTTGTAACCTGAAACACTTGCACATAAACAAAACTTTCATTACGCTTATGACAAGATGAACGCAAGGTACGTACATGAACAAGTAAAATGCAATCAAGTTTGTAAATACTTTAAAACATGTAAGCATATCTTGATCATACAAAAATAGTCATTAAATAATGACTATAATGAACATTTAGCAAGTAAATGCTCATTCGGACACGCAATGCAATTAAGAGCAATCCCAAGGATCAATTGCATGTCCAACACTCAACCAATGCAAAATACACTAAGTATTTGCATTTAGGATATAAAACCCTACAAAGACATAAGAGTGAGGTACTTAAGACATATTTGCAATATCTTGAAAGTACAAACAAATATGCTACAAAGCATAGAGATAATCACAAAGTACTGAAATTAAATTGAACTTAAAAACAGAGTATTTAAGCTTTAAACAAAAGCAGTAAAAACATAAACCAGTTAGTTATAAAAACTAAATATAAAAGTAGTAAATCGCCTGTGAACCAATAACCAATGTTTGTAAGCCTAAGACTTCCATCGAAGAGAAGCAAATGAAAGGCTTTCATAAAAATTCTCGTAGAATCGAGAATGAAGTTTTCATTCTGTACATGCCAGATCATGAATTAGTAATTGCATCCAATCTCCAAAAAAATCCCAATTGTTTCGAACTTTCTCTTTTTGGAATGGAATATTTACGAAATCCCCATGAATAGGATCAAACCTTATTCCATGGTATTTACATGGGATTCCTCTTTCTTATTCTTAATCATGTCCCCGAGAGGGCTTAGAACCTATGCTCCCCCTAACACTGTGCAAGCTCTTCCTCGGCTCCCCTTCAAAAAATTTCTCCCCCTTAAAAAATTTCTCCCCCTTTTTGACCGGAATGGCTAAAGAGGCTAGAACTTATCCGACTCTGAGTCTAATCCATGTGCCGTGGACAAGTCACTGATCTGGGAAGACAATGCAGTGATCTGTCCCTGAACGTATGCAAACTAGGTCGGGATGTGCTGCACATGGGAGTCAAGCATGAGAAACATCTAGTCCACTTTATCTAGGAGACAATCTAGTCTATCAGGTCCTCGTGCTGGTGCAGACGATGATGGCTGTGCTGAAGTCTCTGGAGCAGAAGTGAATCTATCAATCTCCTCATCTGTATCTCCACCTTCATCCTGCTCAACACGTGGTTGTGGTATGGTATGCACACCAGTCTTGAAACCTTTGATGTGGGCTGTGCTCTTAGTTAATGTATGAGCACCAATGGGATAGTCCCTTTGAACCACAGTAAGACCACTTGGGAATTTCAGCTTCGTTTTAGCAATTAGACCCATGAGTAGTGAGGGAAAAGGCATTATAGTTCTTGAATTCTGCTTTTCAATGCTCTTTTTCAAAATGTGGAAGATGTGACTGCATATATCAATCTCCTTGTGAGTAAAAAGGTCGTAGAGAAACCTCGTCCTTGGAGCCAATAATGTAGTGAAGTTGGTGATAGGATACAAGTTATGGATCATCACATAACTCAATGTTCCCATCTCTGGTGAAAACCGAATTGTATCCATTGATGATTTCTTTGGTGAACCTCCAAGAGTCATTATCATTTCCTCAGTAGAACCCAATCTCTCGTCATATTGAACTGACATTGGCTGAGAGGGAGGACGAATCTCCAAAAAGTCTTGAATACTGTCCCTTGTGATCATGAACTCCTTATATCTCACCTAGCAAACTATCTTGTCATCTTCCACAGCAGCATTTGAGAAAAATTCTCGAATGATCTCTGAGTACACAGTCCCAACCGGGTTTAACAGCTTGGTCCAAGTTCTCTCTTTGAACGCATCAGGAATGAACGTGTGCTCAAGCGCCTCTAACTGAACTACCCTTTCCATGATAATGTTTGCTCTCTTGTAGCAATCATTGTATTTCATGTTAGCTTCAGCAAACTTGAATTGATCAGAATCAGTGCGTGTGCGCTTTGAGGATGATTTCTTGGAGGCTGCATGCTTAGTGGGAGACATCTGCACAATTAGACAAAGCAGACAAGAAACATGTGCAAAAACACAAAACAGAACACAAACCTTGATTAGATACAAGTTAGTTCCAAAACAAATAAAAAAACTTAAAACAGAACATAATCAACTCTACACAGTATGCTTAATCACATAAAACAAGGAAATATAAACACAATGCATGAAAATAAGTAACTGTGCATGTGTGTGCGTCTGTGTGCGTGTGTTGATGCATGAGGGTGCAGCACAATATGCATGAGGGGTGCCTAGGTGTGTGCAACATGGGCAAAGAGTGTGAAACGCACAAACATGACTAAAACAAGATAGCCAAGGTCAAATAAGTGTAAACCCATAAATTGGAATTCACTTAAATCCAATTTAGCACAAAAATGTCACTTGGACATTTTGTCAAACACCTAGCATGCACAAATGTACTCTAAGCATGAACAATGCACGAACACAGTGAAATCTAGCCTCAATACATGATAAAACAGCCACAATGGCCCAACACAAGTAGAATCACAGTAAATGAATCACAACTTAATCAGAAATTTTGGAGAAAATTGACAAAGATTGAGAAACCCAACCTATTTTTGAAAAATTCTCAATTCACAAAACCCTAACTTAAATTTCTGCAAAATCTAAGAAACACTTGAATAAAATGCTTTAGAAGACATACCTTGAAGAAGAAAATGCAGAAAAGATGTTTGAAATTGATGGGGTTTGAGCAAAATAGATTTTGGGTTGAAAATGGTTCAAGAGACATTGAGCGAGGGAAATGAGAATGATTTGAAAAATTGTCACATTTGCTATATAAAACTGAAAACACGTGTTTTTCGTGGATTAGAGAGTAGCGATACAATTGCGAGAATGGCCACTGAAGCACAAACACCTTCGCGAGAAGCTTTAAGTCGCGAATCAGTCGCGAGATAGTCGCGATACTCTCTGTCTGAATTTGAAGAAAATTTAGTTTTTGCCAAACAGCATTTCGCGAGAAGTTGTTGGTTGCGAAATACTCGTGAGACAGTCACAAGAGTCTCTAAGTAAATTTCCAAAATGTTTATATCCCTTAAGCACTTTTCGCAGGAAGCTCTAAGTCGCGAGCTTCTCGCAAAACAACCCCTGAACCAGATTTTGATGAAAAAACACAACAAAAAAAAAAAAAAAAAAAAAAAGCATTTTGACCAAAAAACAAACACACGAAAGTATAAAATCACTTTCAAAAACATATAAAACACTCAAAAATCTTTTCGGGTTTGATCAGCAAACTCTTGAGCATACACATCACATTTGAGCATGTACAATCACACAAATGAGATAGGCATTAATTGAATCAAAGTCTTATGTGTTGTGTGTGAGTATCAAATGTAGAATAGTCCTTAAACTAGAGTGAAGCTTCAATGATCAATTTAATCGAGTCATACACAACTGATACAAAATCAAGTGAACTATCTCAATTATAGAAATGAGTATATATGACCTCCCACAAGAGAATGGTTACATAACTTAGAAGCTTTTCATTTGGTTTCTGCATAAAGCATAACATTTGATCCAATTTTTAGATAATACATCTCTTTTTGATATCAGTGCTTGAAATTTTTTATATTTCAACATTGAGAATTAGCCTTTGGCTTTTTGAGTACTATACAAATACATTAAAAGAGTCGCTTTCCCTTTTTCCTAGTCAAATACTAGTATATGCGACAGGCTTTTGCAGCTCAATATCTCTTTTCATTTGAAGATTTACATTTGGTGAGCTCTTGTTGCAAAAACATAAAAATAAAGTAGGAAGAGATATAGACACAAGTCTATGCAAGTATCAAGACCAATAAGACTATTGACCAATCATTCATGACAAGCTTAAAGATCTATTTACAACAGTCACACATAGTTTTCAAGATTTCTTCCACATGGAAGTAAGTGCATACATAACAAGCCAAGATCGTAAATGCACTACGCCATTAGCACGAACATACTAGGCCAAACTCACATGTGATATACACAAAACAAGCGATCAAACTTTTTGAAGATTTTTCACTTTTTATGGATTTTTGAATTTTTCGAACACACCCAAAACATAACACGAAAAGAAATATCAACAAAATAGGTACAAACCAAACAGGTAAAAGAAACATGCTAAAACTAAAATCTATGCATGATACGGTGCATGAGCAAATGTCCCTAAACATCGAAAGTATTAGTACATGGACATGTAGCAAAGTTTATGCATGAGTACCCCTTTTCACCCACACGGCACGTGCGTTTGGGGTGATATCCCTATGGGATTGGGTACGGGAGTTAGGACTTTCAAACCTCCTGGAGAAACTTTCCAAGTAAGTGGTGAATGCTCTTATAATTTTCATCACGTCCATCACACCTAGATCTCCATTTCGACCTCTTGATGGCTCAGCAGCCCAAGTTCTCTTGTCATTTCTTGGTCCTCTTGACCTTCTATCTGTTGCATTCTTTAATGCTCCCAACTTATGACAATTGGGTCGAGTATGTCCTTAAAGACCACAATAATGACAGAAGTGGTTCGTTCTAGGACCTCTTTGTGGTCGTGGAAGAGATCTCCCTCTTGCTTCAGTCCTCACTATAGGTTGGTTCCGAGGCTTATTTAATGCCCTTTGATCAGTCACAATTTTCTTCTTTTCAACCTTAGTCTTCTCCACAGTGGAGGCAACTACAACCGACTCTTTAGCCTTCACAAACTTTACTTCTTTGGAGATATTCACAACAGCTGCACTACTTTCTCCAGTGTATCCTAGTCCGGATTTATCTGAGAATTACTTTTGAGAGGAAATTACATCATCTTGCTTCTTGGTAGAGACCCTTTCTACTTTGGCGTTTGCTTGAACCACCTCAAGCTCCAAAAATCTAATCTTTAAGTAGGTATCTGACAACTCACCATTCAGCTTTTCTATTTCACATTTTGCCTCCTTATGTTTGACCAAGAGACTCTGGTAATCTTCCTCTGCTTTCTTCATTTTCCTCACAGCTGCCTTTGCCACCCTTGCATACTTTGCAGACTTCTCAAGGAGTAAGGTGTAATTCTCTTGAAGACCAGCTGTGTCCTCATCCTCTTCAGCATCTGATTCTTCCACAATCCCCATGGATTCTTCATCACTATACTCTCCAAGTTCTTGTACAAGTTGACTTAAGTCCTTGGAGGATTCAACATGTTCAATGGCCATAAAGGCGGAATAATTTCCTTCTCCGTCACAGCTCCCTTCCAAGTCAGAATTGGAAGAATCTGTATCACTGAGTGTAGTAGCATAAGCCTTGCCTTTTCCTCTCAGAAAATTTGGACACTTCTTCTTTAGATGTCCATGGCTATTGCACTCATAGCACACAATGCCTTGGGGTAATTGAGACTCCTTCTTTTCTCTCTTCTTATGCTCTTTTCTATCACCTTTTGAGGATGAGAATTTCCCTCTTCTGAACTGTCTTCCGTTGTTCTTAATTCTCAGGAATTTTCGAAAGTTTTTCGCAAGAAATGCAACCTTCTTCTCCAAATCATCTTCTTCAGAAGAATCCTCCATTCTTTCAGTGATGATTTTAAGTGCGAGAGATTTACTAGACTTATGAGAAGGCAGTCCCAGCTCATATCTTTGGAGAGACCCTATCAGCTCTTGGATTTTGATCTTATCCAAGTCTTTACTTTCTTCTATGGCTGTGACTTTTGCTCTGAAACTTTCCGGTAAGGACCTCAAAATCTTTCTAACCACCTTAGTGTTTTCAATTTTCTCACCAAGATTGAGTTTAGCAATTACAATTTCGTTGAGCTTCCCATAGAACGAATTAAAAGGTTCATCGTCACCCATCTTGAGCTCTTCAAATTTGGTAGTAAGCATCTAAAGCTTTGTGTCCTTAACTTTCTTTGTAACCTCATAGGTAGTCTCCAAAATCTCCCAAGCTTCTTTGGCTACTATCATGTGAGAGATCCTATGGAATTCATCTAGAGACACACCAAAAAAAATAGCACTTAAAGCTTTACTATTAGCATTGGCTGCTGCGAGAGCTGCCTTATTCCAAGTGGATTTGGCTGCCTTCGGCCTAGTCCAACCTACTTCAACCGCATCCCAAACAGTATCATCTATAAATGCTCTCATTCTGACTTTCCAGAAAGCATAATTGTTACCATAAAAAAATAGTGGAACATTTAGGGATTGAAACCTATCCATCTCAATAGGGTCAAAGATCACACTCAGATATTTAAACCACAACAAGTGTACCTGCTATGATACCAATTGAAAGCTCGAAAATGTGTTGAAAACACAAGAGCTGTTTAGACCCCCAAATTAAAATTACGGCTCAATAGATTTTACACTAACTTAATACTAAGTGCGGAATAGTGTAAATGTGAGCGGATAAATAAACCAGCTACTCTAATCCATAAACTAAGCAACCCAGCAGTATAATGGAATGTAAAATAGTAGGGAAGAAGGATGCAAACACAAGATAACACGCCGATGTGTTATCGAAGAAGAAATCGAAGAACTCGGCGAAAAACCTCTCCGCCGCCCTCCAAGCGGAAATCGATCCACTAGACAATCAGTTGGGATACACAGGTTAGCAAGTGACCCTCTAAGCCTAATCTACCTGATGTACCTAAGCCCTCCAAGCTCCTACTCCAACAAGGCTTCTCGGAACCGTGTTTTCTCTAGCTCTCCAAATCCCGCAACAAACTCCATGTTGCATCTACCATCCTTGGCTTCTTCCAATACTTCCCAGCAACACCAAAACGTCACTTGACACTCTCAAAGAGTGTGGTAACTGTTTGGACTATCAACCTCTCAATGATAAGGAAATGGAGAGGTAAGAGTTGAGGAAATACAACAAGCAAGTGTGTAGAGAATTGTGGGTATGACAATTTCTAATTCTCAATGTGTTTGGCTAGGATTTTCTCTCAGAAGCACTCCTCAACATTTGTGGGTAATATGGGTATAAATAGTGTAGGCACAAAAAGTGTGTATCAGAATAGACAGGCTGGCAGAACAGAATGCCTCGCTTGTGTCTCGCGGGAAGGCCTTACCCGCGAGATACTTGTGAAACACAGCTGTCTCCATCTGGCCTTACTCTTCGCATTCCAACATGTGCATGGCACATGAGTTACTTCGCAGGATGCTAAGTCGCGAGCTACCTGTGAGAACACTTCATTCTTCAATTGTTTGAGTCTTCACACTCTCTCTCTCTAACACACAACCCTTACAATCAAATCCTACAATAAGTACAGAGTACAAAAGATTGAATGCAATTACAATCAAATTTGGCATGGAATAAAAGCCAACAAAATACATAGTTGTAAATAACAACTTTACACAGTCCTATTCGGGCCATTCGCTACACTTTGGTTCTACTCGGTCTATTTTGTCCACTTTGTTCCACTGAGTCCACATTGGTTCTATTCAGTCCATTTTTCACACTTTGGTCCAATTCAGTTTACATTGGTCCTATTCGGTCCACTTCGATCTAATTTGGTCATGTTTGGTCCATTCTGTCTGCTTTGGTCCTAATCTCAATCTTCCATTCTTATTCGGTCCACTTTGGTCTGTTTAGGTCCTATTCGGTTCACTTTGGTCCTATTCGGACCACCTTGTTCCTACTCAGTTCATTCGATCCTTTTTTGTCCATTCAGTCCACTTTGTTCAATTTCAGTCCATTTTGGTCAACTTCAATCTATTTTTGTGTACTTACATAAAGAGAAAAGACATGTTTTGGTTGAAAGTACCAATTCTAAATTCAAATTTATTAAAAATATATATAAATCTCAAACTCGTAATATCTAAAATTTTAAATATAGCATTTATTGTTATTACAATTTTGTTGGGCCACATTAATGTCGCACTATAGTTCACTTCGGTACAGCTAAATTTCAGTGAAAGTCTTTATAAACATAAAGGCTGTGAATATACAAATGTAATCTTTAGAGCAGTTATTTATTTATTTTAACATCGTTGCTTTTGAATAAATTGCATGAGGTTGATTATACATTTAAGCAAAATAAATAAATAAATAAATATATGTATATATGTATAATTTTTATTTAAATAAATTATTCAAATTATTCATTCTCTTAAAAGTTATCATAATAATCAAAACTCATATCAAACTTATACTGAATATATATATATATATATGAGTTGAGTTCAAGTTACACCTGGTGTAACTCTAAGTAATGTTACACCACCCAATAACTTGTTATTGAATTAATATTTTAAAAATCCAACCGTTGAATTACATGTTTAATATGTTCTTAACATGCATGCTAATTTTCATATCAATCGGATGTTATTTACCATTGGATCCATAAACTCATCTTTTATGTATTATTTTAAACTACAAAAATTTGAATTTTAACAATTGATTGATGACATGGATATTAATTTTTGATCACTTTAAAATTTTGCAAGTATAAAGAATATACAAAGATAATGTAATCTAACGGTGGATTTGTCAATATTTGCATCCAATTAAAAAATATTGAGTGGTGTAACATTGCTTAGAGTTACACCAGGTGTAATTTGAACCCAACTCTATATATATATATATATATATATATAATTTATTTTTAAATTTTATTGTAGAGAGAGAGAGACCACTTGTGATGAAGAACTAAAAAATACAACACCAAAACGCATGAATTTAGTGCACAACATTTTTAATATCAATTTAACAAGGTTTGATCAAACAGATATGAAAGGGGAAAATTGGTTTTCTCCTTAAGGTTTGAGATGAAATGTTATTTCTCCAAATCTCAAAAGAGATGGGTGTAATTACTCAAAAAGGAAATGAACATTTCAGTCAGAAAAAAAGAATTGAAAAGCCACCGACCCACCGCAACCTATTGCCATCGTTTGATTGATTGGTCCTTCTCTACTCAATTCCAAATAAAGAAACCAACAAATTCTAAAGTATAATCACCAGGGCTTGGTGGCTTTTGGTTTGTAAGGCCGTTTATATTTATTGTTTGACGTTATTTTGTTGTCAGATTATCTTTTATATATATATATATATATATATTGGAATCTTGTGAGGCTCATACCTCACATCTCAAGAAGATACTGATGTGGTTTTATATGGTGGTTTGCTTTGGTTGAAAGGGTGCAAAATCTCGAATGTTCTGATCCATATCAAACAAACATTAATTCTATATTGGAATCTTGTGAGGCTCGTACTCACATCTCAAGCAAATGGTCTTATATGGTGGTTCATTTTGGTTGAAATGATGCAAAATCTAGAATATTATGATTCATATCAAACAAACACTAACTCAATAATGCATCTTGAATTGAACTAAATAGTATGCACCTTCCATTAAAAAAAAATAGTATGAACTTTATTTTTTTATTTTTTATTGGTAGATAGTGGGAGGAGGGTGAGTAAGGTTCGAACCAGTGACACAGGACATCAAAAAACCAACAAAATCACCCTAAAGTTTCAATCAAAATCAAAGTGACCCCTTGTAATTCTTAACTCTAATTTGAAATTGGAAGTCCCTTAAATTTTAAGAAATGCCCATATTAGTCTTTTTGTTACAATTATGGGAAACGGGTTGTATGGAAAATATGCATGTGCTCCCCACATGACCCTCACATGTTTTCTAGGAGGACAATTTGATTAAGGGTCAATTTCGGTCCTAATAGGAAAGAAAACAAGTGAAAAATTATCATAATGAAGCCTAATGATTACTTTTATTGTTAAATGAAAATAAAACCCTCTTTTTGGTATTCCGTAGTTTTTGATAGCTTATTTGTTAAATGTGAAACAAAAATAAAATAAAAATTACGAGGATTAAAAAAAAAAAAAACTAACTGGGAGGATTTTTTTTTTTTTTTTTTTTTTAATCTGAAACATAAGGCAGAAAGCATTTTTAGTCTTTGGCAAAAGGAATGTTTTGGTTGTGAAATCATTTTCAATATTAGAAATAGAGAATACATCTTTAGAATCACCTTATAGTTGTTTTTTAATATAAAAAATATATATATATATATATATATATAAAGGAGCATTCTCATTTCTTTGTTTATTATTCGAACTATTTGATTACCACGTGCTTGTTAAATTTCTTGTGTGTGTGAATATATATATATATATATATATATATTTTTTTTTTTTTTTTTTTTTGAAGTCGCAACACAATTATAATTTAAATTGAATCTAAATTAGTATTTAATTGTTTGTTTAAACTTGCATCATATGTTCAAGTTAATTTTCTTAATTTTTGTGTCAAGTGACCTAGTTATAATATTTAATGTGAAAATCAAACAAGGTGATCATTTCACTCACATAAGTAAGACTATTATATTATCACTACTATTAAATGTTTTCATGTATAAGCATGCATATTATTCTACTATATTTTAGATTAATTACTTGAATTTATAGTCATATGATATTGATTTCTCTATGTCAAGCTAAATGGATGAGCTTTCATCTAATTAGTTTAGGAGCTATTTTTAGAAGCATTTTATTGGGAGAATAATAAAATAATAAATGTTATTGACAGCTTTTTATATTTCTTATAAAAATGGTTTCAAAATTTTCTTATTATGGTTTATTAACAATTGCCTTATGTATCAAAAATCAATTCCCCTAAGAGCATTCATTAACATGATCCTTAATTTATTAGTTTATATTAATCACTCTTACACAACATCAAACTTTATTACTTTATATTTTTTTAGAGTTTTAATTTTATAGCGTCCACTCCTGGTGATAGTTCTTTATCATCAAACCAAGACATCAATCAGTTTTTGGTGTAGATGGGAATTGAAACTCAGATCTCTTATTCAACCATTCGAGACTTATTACTGTAAAGTTGTGATTTACAACTGTGTTTTTGTTGGCTTTTATTCCGTGCCAAATTTGATTGTAATTATGTTCAATCGTTTAAAACCCTGTATTTGTTGTGGGACTTGTTGTAAGGGTTGTGTGATAGAGAGTGTGTTTGAAGACTCAAGCATTTGAAGAACTGAAAGATTCTCGCGGGTATCTCGCGACCAAGCATCCCGCGAAGTAAACCATGTGCCAGGCACATGCTGGAATGCGAAGAGTCAGGCCAGGTGGAGACAACTGTGTCTCGCGAGTATCTCGCGGGTAAGGCCTTCCCGCGAGACACCCGCGAGACTAGCTGTTCTGCCAGCCTGTACTTTTTGAGTCACACCTTTTGCACCTTTCCTATATATACCATCTTTACCCACAATTGTTGAGAAATGCTTCAGAGAGAAAACCCTAGCCAAACACATTGGTAATTAGAGATTGTCTTCCCCACCTTTCTCTATACATTTGCTTGTGGTATTTCCTCAACCCTTCCCTCTCCATTATCCATATCTTTGAGAGGTTGATAGCCCAAACACTTACCACACCTTGTGAGTGCTGTGTGACGTTTTGGTGCTGCTGGGAAGCATTGGAAGAAGCCTTGAATGGCAGATGCAACATGGAGCTTGTTGCGGGATCCGGATAACTAGGACAAGACACGGTTCCGAGAAGCCTTGTTGGAGTAGGAGCTTGGAGGGCTTAGGTACAGCGGGTAGACTAGGCTTGGAGGGTCTTTTGCTAACCCATGTATCCCAACTGATTGTCTAGTGGATCGATTTCCGCTTGGAGGGCGGCGGAGAGGTTTTTCGCCGAGTTCTTCGGTTTCCTCTTCGAGAACACGTCTTGGTGTTTTCTGTGTTTGCATCCTTCTTCCCTACTCTTGTTTAATTCCATTATACTGCTGTGTTGCTTAGTTTATGGATTAGAGTAGCTTACTTGTTCATCCGCTCGCTTTTACACTATTCCGCACTTTGTGTTAAAGTTGTGTAAAATCTATCGAGCCGTAATTTTTATTTGGGGGTCTAAACAGCTCTTGTGTTTTTCAACACATTTTCGAGCTTTCAATTGGTATCAGAGCGGGTACACTTAGTGTGGTTTAATTACCTTAGTGTGATCCTTGACCTCTTGGTGTTGCTTGTTTAGTGACGTGTTTGTTTTCGACATGAAGGGCAGTAAACATGTTTGTGAAAAAGACTCTATGAGCATTGTTGAAAACTGGTCTAGTAATGTATTTTCACAGTTATTTAAATCTAAGAAACATGCTAGAATTTTCTGTCACATGCTGAAATCTCTTGTTCATAGAAACCATGATTTACATAACAGCTTATGTGAGTCAAAGTCATTGGTCTCTAATTATGAGAGGAGAAATAGACACTTGAGTGATAAACTTGATCATATAAAAGGAAAACTTCACGAAATAGAGGAAAAAGAGTCCTGTTTCGAGGGTCAAGAGTGTCTCTCTCATGCTTGCCTTTTTGTCCATACTGCTTTGAAAGTTTTTAATTCATGTTTGTGGTACCTTGACAGCGGATGTTCAAAGCACATGACAGGAGATAAGTCATTGTTCAAAACACTTAAAGAAAAGGAAGATGGCTTTGTGACTTTTGGAGATGGCAGTCACTCACATGTTCTTGGAAAGGGAACGGTGGACATTCCGGGACTGCCACTGCTGAATGACGTGTTGTATATTAAGGGATTAAAAGTGAACTTGCTGAGTATTACTCAGATCTGTGATGATGATTTCTTAGTTCAATTCTCAAAGAAAGGATGCCTAATCTTGAATGAAGAAGGTGTACAAATTCTGAAGGGACTTAGAACCACCGATAATTGTTATGGAGTCATTCCCAAACCAAGCATAGCATGTCGAAGTGCCAGGGTGAATCTCTTGGAATTGTGGCATCAACGATTTGGGCATGCCAATTACAAACAAGTGGCAAAAGTTTCGAAGCTTGAAGCAGTGGTTGGATTACCAAAGTTTGGAAAAATTGAGAAGAATGTTTGTGGTCCATGTCAGTTAGGGAAACAAACAAAGTCAAGCCATCCGAAAGTAAATGTGATTGCAACCTCTCGCCCTTTAGAATTACTGCATGTGGATTTGATGGGCCCAACAAGAACAGAAAGCTTGGGTGGAAAGCGGTATATTATGGTGGTGGTTGACGACTTCTCAAGGTACTCTTGGGTGGATTTTCTTAGAGAGAAATCAGAAGCATGTGACAAGATGGAGAAATTATGCAAGAGACTAATTAATGAGAAAGGAGTTCCTATAGTCAAGATCAGAAGTGACCACGGAAAGGAGTTTGAAAATGCGAAGTTTGAAGCATTTTGCAATGAACACGGCATCAAGAAGGAATTTTCAGCTCCAAAGACTCCACAGCAAAATGGAGTAGTTGAAAGAAAAAACCGGGTGATTCAAGAAATGGCTCGAGTAATGCTACTCAACAAAAACCTTCCTCAGAAGTTTTGGGCTGAAGCAGTAAATACCTCATGCCATATTGGTAATAGAATTTATTTTCGAGCAGGAACAAAGAAGACATCTTATGAAATTTGGAGAGAAAAGAAACTGAAGGTGAAATACTTCCGAATATTTGGAAGCAGATGCTATATTCTTAATGATAGAGAGAATCCTGGAAAATTTGATCCTAAAAGTGATGAAGGGATATTCCTAGGCTATTCACTAAATAGCCGAGCATATAGAGTGTTCAACAAACGCACCAAAACAGTGATGGAATCAATAAATGTGGTAATCGATGATACCATATCTGAAAAAGGTATTGATGATGGTGAAGGATCTGATCTGAAGAAGAAAGAGGCTGAGGACGACATGTCACAACAGGATGATGTTGAGAAAGAATCACCAGAAAAAGAGTCCACACCTTCTATACCAAGAAGGGAAACTCGATCGACACATGGGTCTTCTAGCCCTCTCACTCCACCGGAAGTTCAACCTCCAATTTCTCGAGATGAAGAACCTTCTACCTCCAAAAGACCATCATCAAGGGTAATTCTCAATCATCCATCAAGTAATATCATTGGTGACGTCAATGAGGGACTTCGGCTGAGAAAAGGACCAAAATACAGTGCGAATCATGTGACATATAACTGTTATCTTGCTCAATTTGAACCCAAGAAGGTAGAGGAAGCTCTTGGAGATGAGAACTGGATAGAGTCTATGCATCAAGAGCTACATCAGTTTGTTAGAAATGATGTATGGGAATTGGTTCCAAGGCCCAAAGATAGTCATGTGATCAGCACCAAGTGGATCTTCAAGAACAAAACTGATGAAGACGGTGAGGTTGTTCGAAACAAGTCCAGGCTGGTAGCTCAAGGATATACTCAAGTGGAAGGCATTGATTTTGATGATTCGTTTGCACCAGTAGCAAGACTAGAGTCGATCCGAATCCTATTGTCCATAGCCTGTGTCATGGATTTCAAACTGTACCAAATGGATGTGAAAAGTGCCTTTCTGAATGGTTTTCTAAATGAAGAAGTATTTGTTGAACAACCAAAGGGATTCCAAGATCCTCGTTTTCCAAATCATGTGCTGAGATTGAAGAAAGCACTATACGGGTTAAAGCAAGCACCAAGAGCATGGTATGATCGCCTCACAACATACTTGTTGGATCGTGGATTCAAAAGAGGGCAAGCTGATCGAACATTGTTTGTAAAGAGAGATGAGCAGTCCCTCCTAGTTGCTCAGGTCTATGTGGATGATATTGTGTTTGGATCCACACTTGATCATTTGGCTATTGAATTTTCCGAAGAAATGAAAAAGGAGTTTGAGATGAGTATGGTAGGAGAACTGAACTACTTCCTAGGACTTCAAGTGAAACAACGGAAAGATGGGATATTCATATCTCAAGAAAAGTACGCCAAGAATCTGGTTAAAAGATTTGGTCTAGACTCTAAGAAACACACGTCCACCCCAATGAGCTCCTCATCAAAGCTGAGTAGGGATGCAGCAGGTGTAGAAGTGGATCCAACGCTCTATCGAAGCATGATAGGGAGTCTCTTGTATCTTACTGCAAGCAGACCAGACATTGCCTTCAGTGTAGGCGTATGTGCTCGATTCTAGGCAGCCCCCAAAGAGTCACATTTAACAGCAGTCAAAAGGATTATCCGATACATAAATGGGACATCTGATTATGGAATTTGGTATTCTAGAGATTCCAATGAATGCCTGGCTGGATATTCTGATGTTGATTGGGCCGGTTGTGTTGATGATAGGAAGAGCACCTCCGGTGGATGCTTTTATCTTGGAAACAACCTGGTGTCATGGATGAGCAAAAAGCAAAATTCAGTCTCTTTATCAACAGCCAAAGCTGAATACATTGCTGCTGCAAGTGCTTGTGCTCAATTACTCTGGATGAAGAAACTCCTTCATGATTATGGAATCACCCAAGATACAATGTGTGTATATTGTGACAATACAAGTGCCATAAATCTGTCAAAAAATCCAGTTCAACACTCGAAATCAAAGCATATCGAAATCCGGTATCATTTCATTCGAGACTTGGTGGAAGAAAAGACAGTGTACTTGGAGTTTATCAACACTGACAATCAGAAGGCAGACATATTCACTAAACCCCTCGATGGCCCAAAGTTTGAAGCTTTGCGTAAGACCATCGGTGTCGGTATCATCCCTTGAACTCTATCTCTTGTGTGGAACTTTACTGCTCTTTAGTGCTTATATTGTTTTTGGTTCCACATGTTCAGCTTCAGATGTGTCTATTTCCTGTTTTGTTTTAAACCCATCTTTGTTGATCTTACTTTTCTTGTTCTGTTTTGAGTGTGTTTCAAAAAAAAAAAATTCAAAAACCCATAAAAATTGAAAAATCTCAAAAAGTTTGATCACTTGTTTTGTGCATATCTCATGTGAGTTTGGCCTAGTACCTTCGTACTTATGGCATAGTGCATTTACGATCTTCGCTTGTTCGTATGCACTCTTTTCTGTGTGGAAGAAACCCTGAAAACTATGTGTGACTGTTGTAAATAGATCTTCACACCTGTCATGAATGATTGGTCAATAGTCTTGTTGGTCCTGATACTTGCATAGACTTGTGTCTATATCTCTTCCCACTTTATTTTTATGTTTTTGCAAAAAGAGCTCACAAATTGTAAATCTCCAAATGAAAAGAGATATTGAGCTGCAAAAGCCTGTCGCACACACTAGTATTTGACTAGGAAAAAGGGAAAGCGACTCTTTTTAAAGTAAATGTTATGGTGCGCAAAAAGCCAAAGGCTTCTCATCAATGTTGAAATATCATAAATTTCAAGCACCTTCCTCAAAATGAGATGTATTTGTCCAATCAAAATGAAAATGGACCAATTGTTATGAGTTATAAGAAGCCAAATGAAAAGCTTCTATGTTATGTTTTCAATGTGTGGGAGGTCATATACACTCATTTCTATAATGGAGATAGTCCACATGATTTCGTATCAGTTGTGTATGACTCGTGTGAATTGATCATTGAAGCTTCGCTCTGGTCTAAGGACTATTTCACATTTGATACTCACACACAACACACAAGTTGTTGATTCTATCAATGCCTATCTCATTTGTGTGATTGTATATGTCCAAATGTGATGCGAATGCCCATGAACTTGTTGATCAAATCCAAAAAGATTTTTGTGAGTTTTATTAGTTTTTGAAAGTGATTTTATACTTTCTTGTGTTTCTTTTTGGTCAAAATGCCTTTTGTGTGTTTTTCATCGAAAAAACTGGTTCAGAGGTTCTTTCGCGAGAAGCTCGCGACTAAGCTGCTTCCCGCGAAAAGATTTGAGGGAAAATTTTTTTTCATCCTGTCACACAGAGAATTTCGCGACTGTCTCGCGACCAACAGCTTCTCGCGAAATGCTGGTTGGCAAAAACTGGAATTTTTTTAAATCAGACAGAGAATCTCGCGACTGGTTCGCGACTGTGTTGCGACTTAGCGCTTCTTGCGAAAAGTTTTTTTCTTCAGTGGCACTTCTCGCGACTGTCTCGCGACTGTTTCGCTACTCCCTATCCCGCGAAAAACGTGTGTTTTCAGTTTTATAAGGCTGATGTGATTGGCTTGTTTAAAACTTTCAAACATTCCCACGCTTAACCTCTCTCAAAGCCCTTCCTAACCCATCTTGCTATTTCATCAAAATCCGCTCAAATCAAACATTTTTTCTGCATTTTCTCTCTCAAGGTATGATTTCTTAAACATCCTTTTCGTGTTTTTACATTGATTTTGCAGATTTTCTGTTAGGGTTTTGCTATTTTGGACTTCCGAAAATTTTGGGTTGTGTTTCAAATTTGGGTGAAGTTTTTCTCAAAAGTTTGATTGGGTCTTGTTCCTGTTGATCTTGCTGCATCTGTGTTAGCCCCTTGTGGCGTTTTGAAGTGTATTTAGGCCTGTTTTCACCATGTTCATGCATTATTCATGTCTTATTTGAATTTGTGCATGCTTAGTGTTTGATTAAATGTCCGAATGAAATTTTTGTGCCTATTTGAAATCAAGTGATTTCAATCTATGAACTCTCACTTCTTTAATCATTTGTCACTCCATTTGGTCATTGATTGTGTGTTTTATACACTTTACTCACTCTGCACACTCTTCACACACAGCTTTATATGTGTTTTACTCTAACATCAATCTAATCAAGCTCTCTGCTCTATTTGGTCTGCTGTGCTCGTGTTTTCTGGTGGTTTTGGATGTTCTTTTGCACAGATGTCTCCGTTCAAGACTTCAGCTGTGAAAGGTGGCAGCAACAAAGGGAAAGAACCAATCATCGATGTTGATGAAGATTCTCCGAGACCAAAGAGAGCTCGTGCTTCAACAGGACTCTTTGATCATAGCCTGTTCCGCTCTTATGCTGCTTTTGAATCCTATAAAAATCTCTTCTGAGATGCTCCTTTGTTGGTTGAGAGAGCAGTTGATCAGTCATCTCTGCTGGACACAAAAATTCCTACTTGGTTCGCCACAAAAGATTGGAATTTTCTTCTCTCCGATCTTGAAGATGCTTATGAGGACATGGTAAAAGAATTTTATGCCAATGCTATTGTACAAGGACAAGAGATCAGATGCTGGGTTAGAGGAAAGCGATTCTTGGTAACACCTGTGTACCTGTCGGAAATCCTACACATAAACCGTCCGATTCTACCTATACCACCTGTGTATGATGACCTCAATCCGGATGAAGAATTACTCCGAGGACAATTAGGAGCAAGCTTAGAATTCTCCTCTACTAGAACGTCAATAAGTGTGGCTTCACTTTCTCCCGAATTAAGACTCATGTCTACAATCATGTGCAGCAACCTCTATCCATTGTCAAGCACCGGTTTCATCAACCTAGGTCGAGCATTATTTCTTCATGATCTGGTGTCTGATGTGGAAATTGACGTCTGCTCTCACATTTTCCACATTTTGGTTAAAACAGTCAACCGTACTACTTCACGGAATTGCATTCCCTTTGGTCGTCTCGTTTCTCGGATTTTGAAACTCAAAGGTGTGCGTCCATCTGCTGATGAGCGCCCTCATCCTAGGCCAAGTCCAATTAACGGTCATACCCTTCAAGCAAGTCTGAGTCACACCAAGAAGAATGCCAAACAAGAACATCATGCTCCTCATGGTACCTCAAGTTCTACTTCTCATTCTTATGATGACAAGTTTGACACCATCATGGTTGCACTTCAAGATCTCAGCACCAAACTTTCAGGACTTACTCAGATCATGTACTCCCAACACTCCCGTCTTGATAAACAGCTAACCTCCCTCGAAACTCAGATGGATGAAATTCAAAGGAAGTTGGAAGAGAATGACAACTAGCTATTCCATGCCAAAAAGGGGGAGATGATGTCATCGACAGGGGGAGTGTAGTGATAGGGGGAGATGATGTCTTATGTTTTTTTTTTGTTTACTAGCTACTCTTATACTTTATTTCAGTATATTTTCAGTAGTTTGTGTTTAAACTTCTATGCTTTGTGGCATACATGCTATGTGGCACTTTTTATATGTACCCATGTTGCTTATGTAAGCTTTAAGGGTTTGTTTCATGCATTGTTTTGTAGGTCTTTGTGGTTTGTGCCATGCATTTGCAATATCTTGCCTATGCAACCTTCATGCATGTTTGCTTGTTGTTCAATGTCATGCATTCTACTTCAAGTACATCACTCTTGTGCCCATGTAGGATTGTTCCTAGATGCATACACGTTCTATGCATTGGTTGAGTGATGAACACTCGTGTGCCCTAGTAGGATTGTTCCTAGATGCAAATACTTCGTGTATTTCGCATTGGTTGAGTGTTGGAGTTGCAAGTGACTCTCTTCAATTGAGCGTATCTTCTTGCAAATCCGGATGTTCGTTCCATGTGTGAATGAGCATAGTAATTGCTTCTGTATAGTGATTACTTGTTTGATCTTGCCATGATCTAGTGTTTCTATTTCGTTTTGCTCGATCATGCTATTATTGCTCCATATGTTTTCAAGTTTTCTGCATACAATGATGTTATTGTGTTGTTGTGTTTCAGGAGTTACTTGTTCATATGTTTCAAGAGCACTTCAGAATCTAGAATTAGGTGTGAGTGAGTTTTGCCTTTGTTCCCAAACTCACGTTTAAGTCTAGAGTCTGTTTTAGGGTTTTGTCACGGAATAGCCAAAGGGGGAGATTGTAAAGTTGTGATTTACAACTGTGTTTTTGTTGGCTTTTATTCCGTGCCAAATTTGATTGTAATTATGTTCAATCGTTTAAAACCCTGTATTTGTTGTGGGACTTGTTGTAAGGGTTGTGTGATAGAGAGTGTGTTTGAAGACTCAAGCATTTGAAGAACTGAAAGATTCTCGCGGGTATCTCGCGACCAAGCATCCCGCAAAGTAAACCATGTGCCAGGCACATGCTGGAATGCGAAGAGTCAGGCCAGGTGGAGACAACTGTGTCTCGCGAGTATCTCGCGGGTAAGGCCTTCCCGCGAGACACCCGCGAGACTAACTGTTCTGCCAGCCTGTACTTTTTAAGTCACACCTTTTGCACCTCTCCTATATATACCATCTTTACCCACAATTGTTGAGAAATGCTTCAGAGAGAAAACCCTAGCCAAACACATTGGTAATTAGAGATTGTCTTCCCCACCTTTCTCTATACATTTGCTTGTGGTATTTCCTCAACCCTTCCCTCTCCATTATCCATATCTTTGAGAGGTTGATAGCCCAAACACTTACCACACCTTGTGAGTGCTGTGTGACGTTTTGGTGCTGCTGGGAAGCATTGGAAGAAGCCTTGAATGGCAGATGCAACATGGAGCTTGTTGCGGGATCCGAATAACTAGGACAAGACACGGTTCCGAGAAGCCTTGTTGGAGTAGGAGCTTGGAGGGCTTAGGTACAGCGGGTAGACTAGGCTTGGAGGGTCTTTTGCTAACCCATGTATCCCAACTGATTGTCTAGTGGATCGATTTCCGCTTGGAGGGCGGCGGAGAGGTTTTTCGCCGAGTTCTTCGGTTTCCTCTTCGAGAACACGTCTTGGTGTTTTCTGTGTTTGCATCCTTCTTCCCTACTCTTGTTTAATTCCATTATACTGCTGTGTTGCTTAGTTTATGGATTAGAGTAGCTTACTTGTTCATCCGCTCGCTTTTACACTATTCCGCACTTTGTGTTAAAGTTGTGTAAAATCTATCGAGCCGTAATTTTTATTTGGGGGTCTAAACAGCTCTTGTGTTTTTCAACACATTTTCGAGCTTTCAATTACTTTATATTAACTATACTACTCATGCACAAACTTTATTATCTGATCATTTTATTTTTTTACCTAACATTGAACTTTATTAGCACACTACTCATGCCCAAATTTTATTGCATCACTATTTGTTCCTTTAGGATCTATTACATGACTATTAAGATATATTATATGGGCCGTATTAACATGTGCCCTTAGAACATTTGTTAACTGACCATTTTAGAAAAAAATTAATATCACTTTTATGGAAAATACAAAAAGTAGTAAGGAGAGTTTTTAAAAATATTTCATAAACCAATACTTTAAAGACATCCGTTAACTTCTTCCTATTAATATTGAGAGAGAGAGAGAGAGAGAGAGAGAGAGAGAATTGTTTCAAGTTTCAACCCTGCTGTCTATGTCAATGCATGGTTATGGTGTTCAAAATTTTGTAGAATTGGGTGAAAAAAGAAAAAAAGAAGTGGATGAAACATCACCAGGACCCATACAATCAACCACCGATCGATCCAAACAAAACACAAGTGGAGACAAGAGAAAGAGCAAAGATGAAAACAAACCATACACAAATAAATGCATTGCTTTGATCAATGACTGGTGAGAGTCAGAGATGAGGGTTAGAAATATAGGCCGAGATAGTGAGAGGCAGAAAGAGAGATTTTGGAAAAGTCTGTACATGGGAACAAAAAGGACAGCTAGAGAGATTGAATATTCAGATAAGAGTAACAACGCCATTGCAAGCATTAAAAAAAATGTAATTATACCATCTATATTACAAACAATTTTATCACAAAAACCTAATAAATTGATATAACAAGAACACAATTAGTGCCACTTTAACAACATAATGAAAAGATTTTTTTGTGTGTGTGACTGATCACGCATCAATTTTTAAGTCTTATATTAATAAAATTGGCAAAACTACACTACTAATCTCTGAAGTTTACTCTATGTGCGCAATTGATCCCTCAAGTTTCAACTGAGCACAATTGGTCCCTTAAGTTTAAAAAATGAGTTGTATTAATCATTTTGTTAACTGCCATTAGTGGTGTTAATTAAGTGGCTAACAAAACAATAACTTGACATTACTTTTAATGATGTGACATTTTTTTAATTAAAAACTAAAAATAACTAATTTCCACATTAGATCAAATCTAAAGCAAACTGAACAAGTTAAAAAATCATGAATGAATCACATGAAACAACTGGGATAGACATGGCAAAAGAAAATTCATCTTTGTCAGGCTTACAAAGAAAAATCTTCCATCAAAAAATCATCTTCACCAAAGTCAACTATATCCCTAGAAATTACATCCTCATTATTAGACTCTAATGTTGATGATAAGACAGACATGTGACCCAGTGATTCAAATGCCACTGTTCTGTCCGGGTAAACAATATAATCAGACGATGATGATTGGATGTGAGCAATATCATTATGATCACTAGGAATCTCTTCCTTGTATTGCTATACTTTATGGAGTATTGGAAGGATGTGAGAAAGGAGTTGTTATAGCAAACTGCAAACTTTTATGTTGGTTATGGCGGAATCGATGCTTGCTATACATAACAAGGTAAGATCTCACTTTAGATATATCGTACTTCTTTTAGAAGCACCACAAGAAGTTACTTGTTTGTGGGGTTAAATGCCAAGTAAATGTTAAGCAATCAAAATCTTCATACCAAAGCTTGTGAACATGTCAACATAGTACCAAGGGTAAAATAGCTAATTTATATTAAGTTAGGAATGCTATAAGCATATAGACATTAATTGTTGCAATGTTGCATTTAGTTAGTTGGTTAGTTAATTACAATTCCAAGCATGTTAATCACATATATAATTGGTTCATGGGGTTTTTGGGATATCTTATGAATAGAGAGTGAAATAATCTAACCAAAGGTAATAATTCCACTTTCTTATATATATAAAATGAACTCAAGTTTGTACTCATTATATTGAATAATAACAACTCCATACTACGTCACTGATAGTCAGTAACATAGCTATTAATGATTCTGGCAATGGCCCCATTTAAATTGAAAATTTACTTGGATGATTGGTGAGGACAACAAACTTTGTGGAAAAATAAGGTCTATATCATGAATGATAAAGTTGATTTTCATTTTGTTAATGTATGTATATATATATATATATTTGGAGTGATCTATAATGAGCCAATTCATAAAGGCATATTTCTATGATGCATTCAATATATATTGATACACGTTATTATTCAATTAGGTAGACATTTTGCCCGTGATGCATGAATTTTGTGCAATAGAGCCAATTTAGCGACTAGCTAACAAGCAACCGTGACTCCACCCACGTTTTAATCTAAAGAATAATACAGTATTGCACATTAGTATAATTTGCAAGTTGCATTTACAAAAATTCTATAGATTAAAATTCTTGTTTGAGCTCCTTTTGATAAAAAAAAAAAATCTTGTTTGAGTTAGTATATCAGCAATTAGCAGATTTTGCGCCAAAACATTTAAGTATGTCAACCACTTTTCTATGATCTGATATTTTTATTTTTTTAATGAAAGGTATGAAGGCATCTATCTGGTAAATTTTGTAAGATGGAACCAAACCTAATCACCATCCATCATATGCAATACATACTCTACATCATTCATTAACAGATTGTGATTTGATGTAATAACTATCCAACATATGCAATATACTCTACATCATTCATTAACAGATTGAGATTCGAAACAATAACTAGTTAACTTTTTCGAGGACTGAGATTCAATAAAAGACTAAAAAAAAAATTAACTTTTTTCTTCAGTCCTTAGACCAAAAACGTTAAAAAAAAGTTGAAAATTTTTCTAATACAGGTGCAGAGGTGCTGATGGAAAGAAGTCCTTGGATGGTATTACACATGATTGCGATCTTTCTTTGATAAATCAAATGACAGTGACCATCTTCTTATTAAATGATTTCTCAACCAAGTCTCTGACTTATGGGGCATAGAGAATGAAGACAGATAAAACATTTTGTTAATTATTTTCCTCTTTTCATTGTCAATCAATCCCCAAATATCACACAAACGCACAAAATCTTATCTTAGCAACTCTATCATGGCAGCTAGACATCACCCTCGTCATTAGTGTCACGCCAATAACACAAGATCTTGTAATGTCAATAAGTTAGCATAGGTGTCACATCGGCTGCCTTGCCAACTACCAACCACATGAAGTTACATGTCAAAGAAAATGGGCATTTGCCCCTTTCGCCAAAAATTTTCAGTAAAATATTCCATATCTGAAACTATTTAGGGAAATGCCCCTATTTTGAAACTAGATTTTCTAAAAATTGAGTTTCAATTTTAATGGGCCAAGAATGTATTGACCCCTTGTGATGAACTAATTGATTAATTAGCCAAGTTTATTAATTAATCAAATTAACATGCAAAATGCGTGGTAGCACAAACAAATCATCAATTAACTAAAGTGCAGCGGAAATTAAATTGACACGGTGATTTGTTTACGAATGGGAAAAACCTACACGGTAAAAACCCTACCGAGTGATTTTAAGATCACCACTCCCGAGAATCCACTATAATCAAAACAAGCGGTTACAATTAAAGGAATCCAAGTACCTTATATCAACTTACAATTGAACCCTTACCCTAGTACCCAATTGGACTTATTCTGTAGTGACAATCTCTCATTTTCAATGCATGGCTTCCAGTATATAACTAACCAATAGATGCGCGGATCCTAGTAAGCGACTTGATCACCAACTTGAGAAAGATGTCAGCTGCAAAGTTCTTCAGTTCATCACACGATGAAGATCATGAAGCTACTTGGTCACAAAATCCTAAGGAGTACAAACACAGCAGCTTCTTCAAGAAAAAGATGAACTATGGCAAATTTTGTCTCCAGTCACAATTTGCATGAACAAAATTTTGCTCTACACACTTGTGCAACTATGCAACTTTTGACGATCCTTAAAATAATTCTTATATATGTTTAGGATTGTAAGAAAAGAAAGGCTAAATACATACTCACGGATTGGAGTGAAATCAGCTCTAAAAAATTGAATTTCATAAACCTCGATAGATAGCCATCTATCGAGCTAGCTGTTGAGCCACGGGCTGAAACAGCTTTTAAACCTTAATAGATGCTAGCTGTCAACTTTAAAATCCATCACTTTCTCACTTGTTTCTTGAACAGACTTGCATGGCTTTAACACTTGAACTTGAAACCTTGTTCCTTGAAGTATTAAACTCATCATATATCTACCCAATTACAAGTAAAGTGCGTTTTATCAAAAGATTAGCCAATTACATAAAATATTGACATATGTTCCAACATTGAATCACATATGTCCTAACAATCTCCCCCTTTGACAATCCGTGACAAAACCACAACAAATAAATAAACATATGAGAGAAGTCATAAATCACTCAACTCATATTCACTTGTTAAATACAATAAAATCTATCCTAATACAAACTCTTGAAAAACTTTTCAAGAAGAGAGTTTATGGCAAGTAGACTTTGACAACCTGTATTTCTGAAACACTTTAAACAAAACTTATCAAGGCATCTTAGTGTGAAGCAAAAATATAAGATTGCATACATCATATAAGAAACATGTGCATAAAGAAAGAAAAGAAACAACACATGGAAAGAAATGTGAATAACATACATCAATATATATAAACCAAATATAAGTACAATGTATGTCAAGTGGTCACAAGACCAATATACAAAGAAATAATGTATCTAAAAAATAAAGAAAAGAAAAGATACAAGAATCCTTACTACATCCCTCATATACACACTCCCCCTATCACAAAATCTCCTATACTAACCCTCCCCCTATGAGTTAACTACTCTCATCTCAAAACTACTCCCCCTTTTTGTCATGTTTGACAAAGGGTAAGTACATCAAGTAGACATCTCATCATCACTGGGCGAGCTAGCACCATCATCTTCATCAGCATCCTCACTGCCAGAGCCATCGTCACTCGCATCCTCGGACGCCGGTAGAGATGGAGAAGAAGCGACAGTGAAACCGCCCATAACAGCCTGTCATCGTGCGATATGACCAACACGAGTGTTCACTTGACACAAATCATCGCTGAGAGTGTCAATGCAAGCATCCATTCGCACAAGTTGTGCCATGATGGCATCAAGTGTCACTCCACCATCAGAAGATGAAGGAGCAAAGGTGGAAGGAGCGGTAGAAGCTAAAGGAGCAGCTGTCTCTATCTATGGCTGCCTCGGTCGAAGCTGAGCCTCACCCTGTTTAACGGTAGCCCTATATATGGCACCCATGACCGAGAAATGAGGGGACGCGGGAAAAGAGACAGAATAATGGCGAAAGATCCACATGATAGCCGAAGGAAAAATAAGCATATCATGGGTCACCGTATCCCTATATACATCTATAAGGGATAGAATAAAGTGAGAAAGGAAGTCAATAGAGATATCCTCTAAGAGGGATAACAAAAATCGAGCACGAGGCTCTGTGATAGTGTTATAGTGAGACAATGGATGAAGAATGAATGTCATCACCATGTTAAAGAACCTCGGACCTTTTGTAAAGCCCAAGCAAGGGGTGTTTTGAAGATCACCCCAAAAAGAAGGTGTCTCACAAAACAAAGATGAGAATTCTTCTTTGGAAACTGTCATCAAACGCTCACAGCCAAGGTAGTCAAGATGCGCTGCCTTAGGAACGTGTAGTACCTCGGAGACAATCTTCAGAGTAACTACGATGCGCATACCTCGAATAAGAGAGAAGAAATGAGGTACAAAAATGTCGATTCCATGCATATTGGAGTAGAAATCTTGTATGATCGCGGAAGGGCACGTGACCGAGATGCCACACAGTGACTCCCAACCCCTACTGTAGATGACAGTGGGTAGGTCAATGTTAGAAAAATATGACAGAACGACTTGGTGTTTCGAGTGAATGCCTCATCTTGAAAAGTTTTCTAAAAAGTCTGACTAGGCCTTCTCATCACAGAACCTAATGTGAGATGGAGTGGGGTTAAAAGGAGAAAAAGAATATGCCCCAGAATGAAAAGGGTTCCGGGACGGAGTGGATTTTCATTTAGGTGCCATAGAGCAGACTAACGCAAGAAAGAGAGAGAGAGGGAGAGAAAGAGAAAATCAGAAATGCACCAACAAGACAATATATCAAAATATAAGGAATTGAAGGTACGTAAGCATGAAAATGCATGAACATGTAACATGCAAACTTAATTACATCATGGGCTCAGCCCAATCTAATCCTAACAGCACACAAATAGTTCAACATATATAGCGCACATTTAAAATGCATGAAAATATAGTTATAATGCAAGTGTGATGTAATGCATGAAGTTTTAAAATCATTGAAGCAACGCCCATCCCAAAAATTTCACAAAAACTTCATTAATTTAGAAAAACCCCAAATTTTCCAAAAACCCCAAAAGTTAGGTCAGAAATGCATGAAATGTATGATAAGATGATGAAAAGAGGATCATACCTGTGAAATATGCAAGATCAAAACCAAGGAAGGAGTGGGGAAAAGATTTGGAGTGATTTGAAGGTGATTTGAGAGGTAAAAAGGCTGAACGGATTGAGAGAGATCGAGAAAAGTGAGTGAGAAATCGCAATGATCGCTTATATAGAAACTTTGTAAACCTTGATGGATCGAGAGCTATCGAGGTTTAAAACGCGTCTTCTAGCTATCGAGGAGCTGTCCAGAGGTTTCCTCAGCAATAAAGCTCGATGGATCGAGGAAGCCGTCGAGAAGCTATCGAGAGGACAGAAAGTTTCTCGATGAATCGAAGTAGCTATTGAGAGCTATCGAGAATGCGATAAAAAGAAACTGAAGGGTCTCGATAGATAGCCTAGCTATCGAGAGGTATCGAGAAGCTATTGCTTAAAAACAGTTTTTCAAAGAAGAGAAAAACAGATATATGAATGCAATCAAGCATGCTACTCAATCAAATATCCAAACAACATTTTAAGCTCTCAAAATCATCTATCAATCAAGAAAAATGTTAAGCACACAGATCCAAAACACCTACACACACACACACACACTAAACAAGAATAACCAATTTTATATTTCAAAAACAAGTCAAGACAGTTTAGTGAGCATACATTAACACATGTATTTCTTGTGATGGCCAAATCACATTGTACCTACACATGTATCAAAAGTAGCAAAGAATTTTGCGTGTTGTTTGTAAAAAACATCACAAGATTGCATAAGTGTCTACATGTTATGACGATTTGAGACATGAGAAAATCACTTTAACTCATACACAATCATAACTGTTTGATGGGGGCTATCACCTTCAAGGTACATCCTATAACTCCCACATCTCCTAGAAGACACGCTTGCAATCATATATAAAGCATTTTGATCTTTTTGCTTTTATTTTTCTTTGCATATTTTTCTTTTAATAAGCATATCATTCGTGGGCATATAGCAGAGAGAAAAGAATTACCCCATGATGTTAAGCATTTGACATTCCACTTTTGCTATACCGAAGCATACAAATGTCATTTCATGATTGGCGCGCAACAGTGGTGAGATGGCTATTTATTCCTCTTAGGATTTTCTAATCCTTCCCGTCAAAAAGAGTGATACGAGTATTAAGTACAAGAGATTACTTAAATTTACTCATCACAAACACGAGCTACAAAACTCACTTGCTTAGTTGTGCATAAAGATGCTCATCTAAGTTACAAAAGATACAAAGTTTAGAAAACTTTGTTTCAATGGCCATCCAAGGTACACAAGTAACAATGTACACAAACACACAACGTTTTTGTATTTTTCTGATTTTTCAAATTTTTTTTTATATGAAAAACAAAATAAAGCAAAACTGAAAAGAAAACAACCAAAAACATGTTAAACAAAGTAATGCATAAAACTAGACTGACTCAAAACACAAAGGCAAACCACACAAGTAATGCAAAAACAAAAACAAGAAGGGGAGAGGAGAGAAAAAAAGTGACAAAATCACTTGGAGCCTTTTACCTTCCACGCCTTGGAAGACCCTTTCCGTTTAGCAAACCCTTGATCCGACGGTGAGGGGGAAGAATTTAAACCGTTCAAATTCGAAAGGAACATGAGGGCTTTGAGAAGATCTCCAAAAGGAGCAAAGGAGGATGGAAACTGATTCTGGTTTCCCGACACGATCATGTTGTTGTTCTGTTGAGAGGCTAACCACTTATAGCAATTAGGTCGAGTATGTTCAGCTGCGCCACAGTGATGACAAAAATGCTGTTTTTTCTGTTTGGGCTTTTGAGTATTTCCCTTTTTAGCCCTAAGGTTCTTAATCTCTTTCTTATCAAGCTTGGGGGGTGCTCCCAAGATAGATTTACCCTTGTCTATGTTCTCACTAGCTAATTCATTTTTAGCATAATTGTTCTCAGTTTCAATATTATTAGCAGGAGGAACAAAAACAATAAAACTAGAAGTAGCACTACTAGGAGAAAAAAAAATCATACCCTAAACCAGTTCGATCGGAAGCAGATTTCTGAAGACTGAGCATCTCATCAAGCTTTGCACTTAAAGTTCTTTCTAACTTAGCTCTAACTTGGAACAATTCTGCCTCAAGCTTCTTAGTCTTCTCAGCCAAGAAATTATTCTCAAATCTCAGTGCTCCAATGGTCTAATTTGCTTCATCAAACTTAGTGGAAATTTCTTCTCATTCAAGTTCCACTTCACTAAGCTTCTTGGTGGCCAACCTATATAACTTCTCATACTTTTCAGAAACCTTGTATAACTTTGCATAGGCTGTGTGGATGTCATCTTGCTCATCCATCTTTTCAAACTTAGACTCCACCAATTCCTCTTCTTCATCCACATCTTCAATAATCCCTTCAGTAGGATTTACAGAGGCAGTGAAGGCATTTAGGATTCCATCATCCTCATTATCGAAATCGTCCTCAGGCTTAGTGTCACTCAACGTAGCAGCAAGTGCCTTGCTTTTTTCTATGGTCTTAAGATAAGTAGGGCACTCTTGTTTCATGTGACCGAAACCTTGACACCCAAAACACTTAGGTCCTGAGGGAATAGTGTACTGACCGCCATCCCTAGCATCCTTCTTCCCTTTGTCTTGACTTTTAAACTGAGAAGAACTAGATTGTCTATGGTCTTTGTCGAAACCTTTCCCACTGGCATTCTTCATGAACTTCTTGAATTGCCTTATTATGTAGGACTTTATTTTGGAATCTTCGTCATCTAAAGACTCATCAGTGTCACTGCTCTTGGGCTTCAATGCCTTGCTCTTGCTTGATTTCGCAATCCTTGTCAAACCCAACTCATAGGTCTGCAGATTGCCAACCAATTCTGTCAAAGGAACTTTATCAATATCCTTTGATTCCTCAATTGCGGTGATCTTGGCATGAAATCTCCTAAGTAGAGATCTGAGCACATTTCTCACAATTTTGGGTTTAGGAACGGTTTCCCCAAGATCAAATGCTGAGTTTACTATGTCCTTGAGCTTGGCATAGAACTCATCAAACTACTCATCCTCCTCCATTTTGATCTCTTCAAAGCTTGTAGTAAGCTTCTGAAGCTTTGAATCCTTGACAGCCTTGGTTCCTTCATAGGTTGTCTAGAGAATAGTCCATACTTCCTTAGCAGTTGCAGTAGAGAATATCTTCTTGAATTTCTCATTCGTGACTGCACTGAATAAAGCATTCAATGCCCCACTGTTGAAGTTTGCCACCTTGATCTTAGCATCATCCCAGTCGGCCGGCGCTTCTATAGGCTTGGTCTAGCCTATCTCCACAGCTTGTCACACATTTTCATCTAATGACTGTAAGAAAGCTATCATGCGTACTTTTCATTATGCATAGTTAGTGGTATCAAATAAAGGAGGAATAATAAGAGACTGTCCTCTATTCATGACAAACAGGGGTCAACGAATTACACAGCAAATATTAAAACCTAATTAGAGTGTGCCTACTCTGATACCACTTGATAGGCCAAGAATGCATTGACCCCTTATGATGAACTAATTGATTAATTAGCCAAGTTTATTAATTAATCAAATTAACATGCAAAATGCGTGGTCGCACAAACAAATCACCAATTAATTAAAGTGTCGCGGAAATTAAATTAACATGGTGATTTATTTATGAATGGAGAAAACCTATACGGCAAAAACCCCACCAGGTGATTTTAAGGTCACCACTCCCGAGAATCCACTATTATCAAAACAAGCGGTTACAAGTAAAAGAATCCTAATACCTTATACCAACTTACAATTGAACCTTTACCCCAATACCCAATTGGACTTGCTCTGTAGTGACAATCTCTCATTTTCAATGCACAGCTCCCAGTACATGACTAACCAATGGATGCGCAAATCCCAATACGAGACTTGATCACCAACCTGAGAAAAATGTTGGCTGCAAAGTTCTTCAGTTCATCACACAATGAAGATCATGAAGCTTCTTGGTCATAAAACCCTCAGGTGTATAAACATAGCAGCTTCTTCAAAAGAAAGATGAACTAGGGCAAATTCTATCTCCAGTCACAATTTGCATGAACAAAACTTTGCTCTACACACTTATGCAACTATGCAACCTTTGACGGTCCTTAAAATAATCCTTATATATGTTTAGGGTTATGAGAAAAGAAAGCCTAAACACATACTCACGGAATTGATTGAAATTAGCTCTAAAAAACTGAATTTCATAAACCTCGATAGATAGGAATGGCAACGAGTCGGGTTTGGGCCGGGTTTCTTTATGCCTGAACTCGACCCGCAAGTCTGCCCCAGAAACCCAAACCCGTCCCGTTTAATAAACGGGTTTTTTTCTGCACCCCAAACCTGCCCCGTCGAGCCCCACAGGCCCCGCCCAGCCCATGCCACTTCGTGACCCAATAAAAAAAAAATTAAAAAAAAAAAGGTTGCCTGAAGCCCTAAACCTCCACAAACCTAGATCAGAAATCCCAAAAAAAAAAAAAAAAATACCCCAAGACGCCAAGATCTTGTTCATTAACCTAGACTAGAAACCCAAAAACAAAAACCCCAGGATCTTATTCTTCAATCATACTAGAGTAGCAACTAAAAACCCAAAAACAAGCACAAAAATTTCAAATTTTTTATTTTCCCTTTCAAAATCACAAACACAAACACAAACACAAATCCTAACACAAACACAAACACAGAAATCACAAACCCAAACCAGATTCTCAAAAAAAAAAAAAAAAAAAGGGAACCCAAACCCTAACAATCCCAAAGGTCTCAAACTCTAATGAACCCAAACAGGAATGGCAAAAAAAAAAAAAAGAGATGAACATATTGTGATGTTGGAGGCGCACAAAAGAGGGAGAATGGAAGCGATTGAGGGGGGTGACGGTGAGGCAGTGAGGCCGTGAGTGTGGCTATGCGGGTTGGTGAGAGTGACGGCTTAAGGAGTTGAGGGCAGCGGCGGTTAGGTGTGGTCGTGTAGCTGTGGCAGTGAGAGTGACTGGAGATTTGAGAGAGGGAGGGTGGCGGCTCAGAGATGAGAATGGGAGAATGAGATGAAAAATGAAATGAGACTTAGGGTTGTTTATAACTATATATATATATATAAGGGTAGTTAGGTCATTTGATATGTAACCAAGTCAGGTTCAGGCCGGGTTTTGATGAAACCCTAACCCAACTCGGACCTGCTTTGGGTTTTTTGTTTTAAACCCATACCCGACCCTATTTTTAATCGAGTTGGGTCGAGTCAGGCCGGGTACCCGCGGGTCGGGCATGGATTGCCATCCCTATCGATAGATAGCCATCTATCGAGCTAGCTGGTGAGCCACGAGCTGAAACGGCTTTTAAACCTTAATAGATGCTAGCTGTCAAGCTTTAAAATCCATCACTTTCTCACTTGTTTCTTGGACAGACTTGCATGGCTTTAACACTTGAACTTGAAACCTTATTCCTTGAAGTATTAAACACATCCTATATTTACCCAATTATAAGTAAAGTGCGTTTTGTCAAAGGATCAGCCAACTACATAAAATATTGACATATGTTCCTAACATTGAATCACATATGTCCTAACAATTTAAAAACTCGATTTTTGGACAATCGAGTTATAGCGAACTGAAAATTAAAATATATATATATATATATATATATTTCTGGAACTTGAGTTCATGGAACTCAAGTTCCTTGAAAAAATTCAAGTGGAACTCGAGTTCCATGAACTCGAGTAATTTACATGGAACTCGAGTTCCAGAAAAAAAAAATTAAATTAAAAAAAAATTCTAAGTCCATGTTCACTATAACTCGATGTTCCAAAAATCAAGTTTTACATTTGAAACTCGATTTTTAGATAATCAAGTTTCAAAAATGGGCATTTCCCTAATTAGTTTCAGACATGGGGTATTTTGCTAGAAAGTTTGTGAGAAAGGGGTAAAAGCCCATTTTGGCCACTACATGTCGTTGATGTTTTTAGCAACGCTAGTCACGCGTGCTTCCATGTGTCACCTCAACTTCCGACTCTTGGTGTTAGCCATCATCATCATGTGTGGTTGTATGTTACCTCAGAAGTTTGACATTCAATTATTCTAAGACCTTCCAAACTCAAGTTTTCACTTTTAGTTAAGGGTAGTGTTCGACATATTATGGCTAAAGTGGCCTAAACAATTGTGACCCATGTAATGATAGAACAAGCATATTAACCTTAGGTTAGTCTAGGGTTCTCTAGTGTATAGACCATGATGGGTTAAAATGAATTGAACCCTTACAAATTAATTAATTAGGTTCAATTATATGCAAAGCGTGGTAGCACAAAAAAATCACCAAATAACTAAATGTAGTGGAAATTAAATTTGATACGGGTGATTTGTTTACAAATGGGGAAAACCACCGAGGCAAAACTCCACCGAGTGATTTTAATGTCACCACTTCCAAGAATCCACTATTATCAATCACAAGCGGTTACAAGTATAAGGAATCTTACCAAACCCTTTGGCCTATCCCGAGATACCAACCTACAATTGAACCCTTACCCCAATACCCAATTGGACTTGTATTGTAGCGGCAATCTTTCAGTTCAATGCACAAATCCTAATACATGACTAACCAATGATGCACGGATCCCAGTACGTGACTAACTCTAGCAACTTGAAGAGGTTGTTGGTTTGCAATAGCTTCACATAGAAACACCAATAAGATATTCAATGATGGTGTGAGAGACTTTGCTTGGTTACAAAACCCAATGGCATACAAGAAACGCGGCAAGAACTCTTTCTTATGTAAAAGGAGGCTAGGGTTTCAAAAAGAAAACCTTATAAAGCTTTCAAGGGTTAGGTTTTTCTTTTTCTACTACCTCCTTTAAATAGGAGCTTAAAGGGCTCTCCTATTAAAAATAGGTTTACACAAACCTTGGACTTTTCTAGTTCAATAAGGATTATACAAACGCATAAACAAATAGCCTTTGTAGAATAAAACGTTTCTAGCTATATTCTAAATCCCGTAGTCTCGACAGATTCGGTATGTATCGAGCTTCCACTTTAAATCTCGATAGAAGTCCTTTCTGTCGAGATTGCTGTCGAGCTTTAATGAACATCTTTTTCTTCACTTGTTTCTTGGTCAAATTTTCATGGCTTTAACACTTGACTTGAACACTTGTTTCTTGAAGTACTAAACTCATCCTAGATCTACCCAATTACAAGTAAAGTGCAATTTGTCAAAGGATTAGCCAATTACATAAAATATGTCCCTAACAGACCTTATATATAATAGGTTCATTGAAACACAAGAGCTAAATAGACAATATGTAATCATCAAGGACTTTTCACTATGGAGACAAGCCGTCAAGCTGAACCACGTAAACTTTCATGTTCACTCTCTCTTTCATGCTTCCACTCATTATTCAATCATCATCCAATCACACAATAACTTTAATAGTTACAATGGAGGCTGGGAGATTTAAACCCTAAATGTATCAATTGGAAACACTAAAATGTGCCAATTAATTGAGCTACAAGGCTTTTGGCCAACCCCAAATAATATATATTTTGGAACTTAGTAACACCTTGGTTCCTAAATCATTTAGTCCAACATCTATTTCTTGGTATCCTTCAGTATGTAATGGGTTACTTCTTGACTTTTGCTTTCTTTGGAAAAATATTTTTGTTGATTGTATTCTTGAAACAAAGGATTTCTCTCACGCCAACTAAAGTAAGATGATGTTGTATTTTAAGGCTAAAAGTTATCCATAGTTTATGCATCAACTACAAACACATAATGTTTGAAAGGAGAATCTTTTAAGCCGCATTTTTGGGGTCTATAGCCGCGTTTTATGCTGCGTTTTTGGGGTCTATAGCCATGTTTTTGAAACGCGGCTATAGACCTCATTTTTTGTAGTCGAAAGGCATGTTACGTATCATAAAGAATGTCATTAGCATTGAGCTATCATGTGAATTCCTATAAATTGTTAGACTTAATAGAAGTCAAAAGTAGAAAAAGATTTTGTTGTTGCTTATTCTATGGAAAATGATATTTGAAAATTCTTTGGAATTGATGAAGTTGAACTAGCGATTTTGTTTATAATTTGAGGATTTAGAGTGTGGTAAAATGACAATGGCCATGCAAGACTAGCTGAGAACAATTTACATTAGTTGGACATTAGGTAGGAGTACATTGAAATTATTCTATACCCCCCAACAAGTATCTATAAATAATATTTTTATTAATAAGCAGATTTTTTTCCAATCGAAATAAGAGTAACATCTACTGCAAGCTACTTCCCCACCTATATCACACAATCAAGCTCCTTACAATTTTCATGAACATCAGCGAAACAAGTCCATGATAGTCACAAAAGCTAATCCAATTGATTTTCTTCTCATCGCCATACTTGTTTCATAGTGAAGCTTTTTTTCTCTAATGCACGGATACTCCATTTTTACTCATGTACTTGTATCTGACACATATCGTACCGGTATCATACCGGATACCTCTAAGATACTTGGCCAATCAAATTTTTGTTTTTTTTAAGTGCCAATACATCTAGGATGCATCTCTGATACGTCTTAGATACCATTGTAACCCAATCCTGATAGTGAGAGATAGCCTAAACTTGTAAGAAATTTTATTTATATGCTTTATATATTGGTTTCAATGTTGAATACTTATCTAATTATATTTTATTTACTCTTTTGGATCTTGGTTTATATTCTACACAACATTTAATGTTCATAGATTCAATTTATTATCCATTATTGTTTTAAAATTGATATATGCTTAACAATATATAAAAAATAAATGCTTAACAATATATAAAAATATATTTAATAAGTAATTAATACACATAACCCCGGCGTATCATACCCTAAGTTTTTCAAGAAACGTTGTATCCATGTACTCGTACACGTACCGTAGCAATACTCATATCCATACCAGTGCAACTTAGATTTTTTTTTCTTTTTATAAGTAATTAATGAGGCTTTATTGTAAAAAAGAATTACTTCATGTTCACATTTGTAAAGTTGCGATTTCCAACTATGTTGTGTTGGCTTTAATTCCGTGCCAAATTTTATTGTAATTTCTTTAATCATTTTCCTTATATGTATGTGGGTTTAATTGTAAGGGATGAGCGTGAAAGATCATGAAGACTCAAGCTTCAAAGGATGAACAAATGCATTTCGCGACTAGCTCACGACTATCTCGTGAGAAGATTACTCGCAAAAAAGAGCCACGTGTAGAGCACAGACTGGAAGATGAAGAGTCGTGCCAGGTTGTATGTTTTCACGAGTGTCTCGCGAAGGACTCATGAAACTTTCTATTTGGCAAAAAGTTATGTTTTGGTTTACCATGTCTTTATCCACACTATATATACCCTCATTACTCACAAATTGTAAGAAGTGTTTTTCAGAGAAAAAACCCTAGAAAATACACTTAAGAGTTAGAAATTGTCATACCCACAATCATCTACACATTTCCTTATGGTTTTCCTTAACTTCTATCTCTCCATCTCTACATCCTTGAGAGGTTGCTAGCCGGAATACTTACCTCACCCATTCTGAGTGTAAAGTAAGAATTTGGTGCTGTTGGGAAGCATTGGAAGGAGTCATTCATTAGCGGATGCAATCGGGCTGAATTGCGAGATTTGAAAAGCTAGAGAAGACAAGGCTCCGAGAAGTCAGTTGGTAGCAGGAGTTTGGAGGGCTTAAGTACATGGGGTAGACTAGGCTTGGAGGGTCTTTTGTTATCCATGTACCTTTATTCTCTAGTGGATTGATTTTGACTTAGAGGGTCACGGAGAGGTTTTTCATCGAGTTCTTCAATTTCCTCTTTGATAACACGTCTTGGCATTATCTTGTGTTTGCATCTCTCTTCCTTACTCTTTAAGCTTTCTTTTTATTGTTGATAATGGATGAATATGGCTTAGGGTAGTGATAACGGTTATTTGTGCTTATTTACTCTTGTTCTGCACTTAGTATAAATTAGAGTAAAAGCTATCTAGCCATATTTTTAATTTGGAGGTCTAAACAAGCTCTTGTGTTTTTGCACAAATCCAAGCTTTTAATTGGTACCAGAGTGAGTACACTTATCAGACTTCATTATCCTAGTGTGATCCTAGACCCCAAGTGAGATGGATAGATCTCAATCTCTTAATTTGTTGCATGATTTCCCAAATGGCAAGTACATATTGTTTTCTTTATTAAAAAAAAAAATCATATGATATATACAGGTCGACCTAACTTGCAACCCGATTGACCCGAACCCGTTTTTAACCCGCTTAAAATGACCTATTTTTAACCCGCTTAAAATGACCTGTTTTTAACCCGTAACCCAATCAACCTGACCTGAATCTGACCCAACCTGCCAATTTGCCATGTCTAGTGTAAATACCGCAAACATACTTTCATCTTGAGAAAAATACTCTATTATACTCATTTTACATCCATATCTTTATACAATATCCATAATTAATGCACTAATTATACATATTTTAAAAGTGTGGACATGAAAGAAGTGGACGTGAGAGATAATAGCCCCTTTCATCTTATATATTACATGTTAGGACATATGTGTTCACATGTTAAGAACATATGTCATAATGTTTATGTAAATTGGCTAATCCTTTGACAAAACGCACTCTACTTGTAATTGGGTAGTTCTAGGTGTTTTTAATACTTCAAGAAACAAGGTTTCAAGATCAAGTGTTAAAGTCATCAAGTCTGTCCAAGAAAAAGCAAGCTGAAGTGCACAGTTTTTAAAGCTCGACACCTTCTTGATAGCTACCTCGACACCTGCTATCTGTCAAGATTTAAAATTTCAGAATTTCAATCTGATTTTCTTGGGATCCGTGAATATGTTTTTGGGCCTTCTTTTCTTCTAACCCTAAACATATAAATGGAGTGTTTTAAGAGCCGTCAACATAGACACAAGTTGCAAAAGCATTGAGCAATCCTTGTTTAAGCAAATTGTGATCAAAGACGAAGTTCTTGACCTAGTTCATCTTCTCTGAAGAAGTTGCTGTGTATTTGCACCATAGGGTTTTGTGACCAAGCATCTTCCAGATCTTCATCGCATAGGATGAACTGAAGAACTTTGCAGCCAACCTCTCTTTCTAAAGTTGGTGTTTGAAGTCGCGTACTGGGATCCGCGCATCTAGTTAGTCACGTACTTGGGAGCCATGCATCAAAAGGGAAAACTGTCACTACAGATCAAGTCCAATTGGGTATTGGGGTAAGGGTTCAACTGTAGGTTGGTAAGGTACTTGGAATTCCTTTACTTGTAACCGCTTGATTTGATAATAGTGGAGTTTCGGGAGTGGTGACCTGAAAATCACCCGGTGGGGTTTTTGCCATTAGGGTTTTCCCCATTCGTGAACAAATCACCGAGTTATTTATTTTTCCACTGCATATTTAGTTTTGGTGATTTGTTTGTGCTGCCACCGTTTGCATGATAAATTGATTAATTAATAACTTGGCTAAATTAATTAATTAGTTTAAATCACAAGGGGTCATTCAATTTGTGGCCTATCAAGTGATATCAGAGCAGGCACACTCTGATTAGGTTTAATCTTTGCTATGATTGATCCATTGACCCCTGTTTGTCATGGCTATGACCGGCTTTAAGAGATCTATGTTTTCAAATACATCTTGTTTTTCTAATCACTATTTGTTTGAGTGTCTCAGAAAACACAAGTCTAAAAATTATTTGAATTCACTTATAATGACTATGGTAAAAAATCTCAGTTTGGCTAAGAAGAAACTAGACTGTCTCAGAATGAAAATATGCAAAGGAGTTTGTTTGAGAAGAGTAAAAGTTAAAGGCTTAGCTAGTAGAAGGAAGTTGAGAGAAAGAACCATTCCCTCTGATTTGTCATCCAAGCATGAAGTATGTTTCATGATGAAGTCTGCATTCAAAGTGATGGATACATGCCTTTGGTATCTTGACAGTGGTTGCTCAAGACACATGACTGGAGATAGATCTCTCTTCAAGATCTTTGAGCCTAAGAAAGGTGGAAATGTGACCTTTGGTGATGGAAGCAAGTCACAGATTAAAGGGAAAGGAATCATATCTCTACCAGGACTGCCGGACATTACAAATGTTCTCTATGTAGAAGGCCTAAGGGTGAATCTACTAAGCATAAGTCAGATATGTGATCAAGACTTCATGGTGCTGTTCTCAAAAGGAAAGTGTCTTGTCATGGATGAGTCCGGAAAGAAGCTCATCAGTGGGGTTCGTACTTTGGACAATTGTTATGGATTGGTTCCTGATGCTGATATAGTGTGTAATAGCATTCGTTTGCCAAATGAAGATCTATGGCACCAACGGATGGGACATGCTAGTTACAAGCATCTATCCATTGTCTCTAAGCATGAATCTGTCTTGGGGATACCAAAGCTTAGTAGAATAAGCAATGTGGTATGTGGACCATGTCAACTTGGGAAACAGACAAAAGCTAAGCATCCAAGCACTCAGGCATCCGCTACCTCCAGACCGTTGGAATTGTTACATTTAGATCTTATGGGTCCAACCAGAACTGAATCTCTTGGTAGTAAGAGATATATCATGGTAGTGGTAGATGACTTCACTAGATACACTTGGGTCATCTTACTTCGATCCAAGTCTGATGCTCCCGAGCACATTGAGGCCTTGTGCACAAGACTGCAGAATGAAAAGAATTTGAAGATTGATCGAATTCGAAGTGACCATGGTAAAGAATTTGAGAACTCATACATGGAATCTTTCTGCTTGAAATCAGGTATATCTCAAGAATTCTCTGCACCGATTACGCCTCAACAGAATGGTATGGTAGAAAGAAAGAATAGAGTTATTCAAGAGATGGCCAAAGCCATGTTGCATAACAAAGATGTGGCTCGAAATCTATGGGGAGAAGCCATAAACACTGCATGTCATACAGTGAATAGGGTGTACTTCAGACCCGGTACTAAAAAGACTCCCTATGAGTTATGGAAGGGAAGAAAGCCAAATGTGAAGTATTTCAAAATCTTTGGAAGTACTTGCTTCATCCTCAAGGATAGAGAAAATGTGGGAAAGTTTGACTCTCGGAGTGATGAAGGTATATTTCTAGGCTACTCTTCTACCAGCAAGGCCTATTGGGTATACAACAAAAGAACTATGAAGGTAATGGAGACTGTAAATGTTGTCATTGATGAGTCTTCAGATTCCATTTCTGAGAAAGGCATTGATGAACTTCCCAAGGAAATTCTTCCCACTGAGCCTACGGAAGTTCAAGACATTGTTGACCAAGAACCTGCATCTCCTAATGCTCCCGGTACTCCCAGCGTTGTGGAAGAGTCTGCAGAAATTCCGACTTCACCTGATTCTGAATCTCGTCAGGAGAAAGGACCTTCCTCAAGGATTAAATTAAATCATCCTCCAGAATTTATTGTGGGAAACTTGAATGAACTCACATTAAGGAAACGAACAGTTGATAAATGTGTTGCTAACTTTGTGTCTTATTCTTGCTACTTGTCACAGGTTGAACCCAAGAAAGTGGAGGAAACACTACAAGATGAAAGTTGGGTTGAAGCAATGCATAATGAACTGCTCCAGTTTCAGAGAAATGATGTTTGGACTCTTGTACCTAGACCGGAGGGCGAGCATATCATTGGTACAAAGTGGATTTTCCGCAACAAGACCGATGAAGAAGGCAATGTGATTCGAAACAAGGCTCGACTTGTGGCTCAAGGATACTCTCAGATGGAAGGAGTAGACTATGATGAAACATTTGCCCCAGTTGCTAGAATGGAGTCCATCAGAATTCTGCTTGCCCTAGCATGTCACCTGAAATTCAAACTTTATCAGATGGATGTAAAGACTACCTTTTTGAATGGGCTGCTTAAAGAGGATGTCTATGTGGCTCAACCAAAAGGATTCATTTATCCACACTTTCCGGATCATGTGTTATATCTCAAAAAGGCATTTTATGGGTTGAAACAAGCCCCTAGAGCTTGGTATGACAGACTCACACAATATCTGGTGACACATGGGTTCACAAGAGGAAAAGCTGACCAAACTCTCTTCAACAAAAAGGAAGATGGCGAATTGATGGTTGCTCAAGTGTATGTTGATGATATCATCTTTGGGTCGACTAAGGATGAACTTGCTCATGACTTCTCAAAGCTCATGCAAGCCGAGTTCGAGATGAGCATGATTGGAGAGCTAACTCACTTCCTCGGATTGCAGATTCGTCAACAAGATTCAGGTATATTTCTATCTCAATCTAAGTATGCTAAAAATCTTGTGAAAAAATTTGGCTTGGAATCTGCTAGTTCTGTTCATACCCCTATGAGCCCTAATGTTAAACTCACTGTAGATGTGTTAGGTAAGAGTGTTGATCCTTCTCTTTATAGAAGCATGATAGGTAGTCTTCTTTACCTTACTGCTAGTAGACCTGACATTAGCTACAGTGTTGGTGTGTGCGCTAGATATCAAGCTAATCCCAAAGAATCACATATGACTGCTTTAAAAAGAATTATAAAGTATGTCAAAACTACCGCTGAGTTCGGTGTGTGGTACAATTAGTGTCTTAGCTGGATATTCTGATGCGGATTGGGCTGGGAATGCTGATGATAGGAAGAGTACTTCGGGGGGTTGTTTTTATGTAGGCAACAATCTCGTCTCTTGGATGAGCAAAAAGCAGAACTCCATCTCCTTATCCACTGCAGAAGCTGAGTACATTGCTGCTGGCAGCTGTTGCATACAACTCCTCTGGATGCAAAAACTCCTTCATGATTATGGTATTTGTCAAGATCATCTCACTATCTATTGTGACAATACCAGTGCCATAAATATCTCTAAGAATCCGGTTCAACATTCTCGAACCAAACACATAGAGATTCGACATCACTTCATTAGGGAGCTTGTCGAAGATGGCATTCTCACTCTTGAGTTTATTCACACCGATGATCAGAAGGCTGATTTGTTTACCAAACCTCTTGACAGCAAACGCTTTGAATTCCTTCGTCAAAACATTAGTGTTATCTCCATGGATTGATTTCCCTCTCTTCTTTCTCTTCCTCATGCATTTGCATCTAGTTTTATGCATTGTTGTGCTTTTAACATGTTTTTGTGTGTTTACTTTCAGTTTTGTTTATTTTATTTTTGATATAAAAAAAAATTTTTGAAAAATTGAAAAATACAAAAACAGTGTGTGATTTGTGTACTTTGGTACTTGTGTACCTTGGATGGCCAATGAAACAAAGTTCTCTAAACTTTGTATCTCTTGTAGCTTAGATGAGCATCTTTATGCACAACTAAGCAAGTGAGCTTTGTGGCTCTTGTTTGTGATGAGTAAGATTAGGTTATTTCTTTAAACTTAACACTCATATCACTTTTTTTTACGGGTAGGACTAGAAAATCCTAAGAGAAAGGCATAAATAACCATCTCACCACTGTTGCCCGCCAATCATTAATGACATCTGTATGCTTCGGCATAGCAAAAGTGTGATGTCAATGACATTTGTATGCTTAGGCATAGCAAAATTGAAATGTCAAATATCAATGGGTATTTCTTTTCTTTCTCATAAGCCCATGTATGATATGTTCAAAAAAAAAAATATGCAAAGAAATAAAAAGCAAAAAGATCAAAAATGCTTTAAAAATGGTTGCAAGCGTGTATTCTAGGAGATGTGGGAGTTATAGGATGTACCTCGAAGGTGATAGTCCCCATCAAACAGTTATGATTGTGTGTGAGTTAAAGTTATTTTCTCATATCTCAGATCGTCATAACATGTATACACATTTGCAATCTTGCGATGTTTTTCACACACAACATGCAATATTCTTTGCTACTTTTGATACATGTCCAGGTACAATGTGATTTGGCCATCACAAAGGTTTTACATGTGCTTTTGTATGCTCACTAAACTGTCATGACTTATTTTTGAAATATAAAATTTGTTAGACTTGTTTAGCGTGTGTGTGAGTTTTTGGGAGATCCATGTGCTTAAATTTTCATTGAAAGATGATTTTTGAGAACTTTTTATGTTGATTGGATCATGGTTGAGGTGTTTGTCTTGATTGCATGCATGTCTGTGTTTTTCACTTCTCGAAAAACTGGTTTTATAAGCTGTCTCAACACCTCCTCGATACCTGATCATCTGTCGAGCTTCTAAGCCTTTTTCTTATCGCAATCTCGACACATCCTCGACACCTGATGGATCGATCGAGATTTCTCCTGTCTCCTCGATACCTCCTCGACACCTAGTCGATCGATCGAGCTTCTGATCTCTGAAATTGGTCTTGTACCTCGACACCATCTCGACACCTTCAGCTGTCGAAGGCCATTTCCTTGATACCTTCCTCAACAGCTTCCTCGATACCTCTCGACACCTCAGCTGTCGAGAATTACTGAGGTGCCTATATATTGATCTGTCGCGATTCTCCTCATTCTCACTCGATCTCTCTCGATCTGTCCGAAGGCTTTTCATCTCCCAAACACTTCTCTCTCACTCAAATCTTCAAATCCTCATCATTTTCGATCTTCCTTTGCTTCAATCACTTGGTAAGATCATTTTTCCCTTCCTTTTTCATGCATTTCATGTTTTGAAACCTAGGTTTTTGGAATTTTTGAAAATTTTTGGGGTTTTTCAAAATTGATGAGTTTTTATTGAAATTTTGGGTTGGTTTTTCACTTAAATGTTTTTAAAATGTCATACATTGCATTCCATATGCATTAGAATGATATTTACATGCATTTAGATGTGTGTTTCTTCTATGTGTGCTGCTAGGTTTGGATTGGGCTAAGCCCATGATGCTTTTTCAGTTTGCATGTTACATGCTCATGCATTCCCATGCATACGTACTTTTTTGTTCAATATATTTGTCATATTTGAACTGTTTGGGACTTTTTTGATTGTCTCCCCCTCTATCTCATTCTCATTCTTTTACGTTAGTAGTGTCTATGGCACCCAAACGTAAATCCATTCCAGCTTGGAACCCTCTGCGTTCTGGAGCTTCCTCTTCTTCTGATACTGCTCCTCTTAACCTTCAGTTCCATGATGGAGATGCCCACAAGGCATTTACTGAGAACTTTTCTAGACGAGGTGTTCATTCGGAACGCCAAGTCATTCTAGCGGACTTCGCCGACACTGACCTTCCCTCTGTCATTCACAGTAGGGATGGGGGTCACTGTGTGACATCCCGGTCACATGTCCTCACGTGTTGATTCAGGAGTTTTACTCCAACATGCACAGGATCGATCGTTCAGTACCTCTCTTTTTCACTCGTGTTCGAGGTACGCGCATCCCTATCACACCGCAGCTAATGGCGGATGTGCTTAGAGTCCCTAGGATAGAGTTTCCTGACTATCCTACATGTGAGCGACTGAGGACTATGTCCAAGGATGAGCTCATTTTCGCTTTTTGTGAGCGCCCCTCTGATTGGGGTGAGCATCAGTATACATCATGTAGACCTTTTGCTAAAGGTCCTAGATTCCTAAACATGGTAATGACTTTTGTACTTCATCCTCTTTCTCACTATAACTCTATCACAGAGCCTCGTGCTCGATTTTTGTTATCTCTACTTGAGCATCTTACGATAGATTTTCCTTCACACTTCATTTTCTCTATCATAGATGTTCATTTAGATTTGGCATCCCGTGATAAGCTCATCTTTCCTTCCGCTATCACGAGGATTCTACACCATTTTTCCATCCCTTTCCCTGTGTCCGACCACTTCACACACATATCTACCATAGATGCCGCTACCGTAAAACATAGTGAGGCACAGTTTAGGTCGCGACAGCCGGATTCCACTCCTCCCTCACGTTCGGCTCCATCCAGATCAACTCCATCTACATCGGCTCCTCCTTCTTCTTCAGGCGATGTATCTCTTGGAGATATTATGGCGCAGCTGTAGCGCATGGATGCTCGCCTCGATACACTCACCACTGAGTTGTATCAGGTGAACGTTCGTGTTGGTCGTATTGCACAACAGCAGGCGACCATGGGTGGTTTTGCTTCTGAGGCTTCTCCTCCACCACCTCCTCCAGTCGCTTCAGATTCTTATGCTGAGGATGATGATTATGATGGTGATGACGATGATGCTTCGGATGATGATGATGGAGATGCTAGCTCTACTGATGAGATGTCTACATGACACCCTACCCTTTGTCATTCGTGACAAAAAGGGGGAATAGTTTTGGATTATGAAAGTAGTCATCTTAGGGGGAGAGTTAGTATAGGACATTTTTGATAGGGGGAGTGTTCATATTTTTTGAGGGATGTAATGAGGTTTTGATGTATCTTTTCTTTTCTATTCTTGTTAGATACATTGATCTTGTATATGAGGTCTTGTGACCAGTTTACATACATTGTACTTATTTTCTCTATATGTGGATGTATGTTTTTTTTTCACCTATCTTTTCATGTATTGTTTCTTTTCTATCTTTAGACACGTGTTCTTTATACTTGTATGCAATCTAATTATTTCTATTTCACACAAGATGCCTTGATGAGTTTTTTTTAAAAGTGTTTCAGAAATACAGGTTGTCAAAGTCTACTTGCCATAAACTCTCTTCTTGCAAAGTTTTTCAAAAGTTTGTGTTAGGATAGACTTTATTGTATTCAACAAGTGAATATGAGTTGAGTGATTTATGACTTCTCTCATATGTTCATTTGTTTGTTGTGGTTTTGTCACGGATTGCCAAAGGGGGAGATTGTTAGGACATATGTGTTCACATGTTAAGAACATATGTCATAATGTTTATGTAAATTGGCTAATCCTTTGACAAAACGCACTCTACTTGTAATTGGGTAGTTCTAGGTGTTTTTAATACTTCAAGAAACAAGGTTTCAAGATCAAGTGTTGAAGTCATCAAGTCTGTCCAAGAAAAAGCAAGCTGAAGTGCACAGTTTTTAAAGCTCGACACCTTCTCGATAGCTACCTCGACACCTGCTATTTGTCAAGATTTAAAATTTCAGAATTTCAATCTGATTTTCTTGGGATCCGTGAATATGTTTTTGGACCTTCTTTTCTTCTAACCCTAAACATATAAATGGAGCGTTTTAAAAGCCGTCAACATAGACACAAGTTGCAAAAGCATTGAGCAATCCTTGTTCAAGCAAATTGTGATCAAAGACGAAGTTCTTGACCTAGTTCATCTTCTCTGAAGAAGTTGCTGTGTGTTTGCACCATAGGGTTTTGTGACCAAGCATCTTCCAGATCTTCATCGCATAGGATGAACTGAAGAACTTTGCAGCCAACCTCCCTTTCTAAAGTTGGTGTTTGAAGTCGCGTACTGGGATCCGCGCATCTGGTTAGTCACGTACTTGGGAGCCGTGCATCAAAAGGGGAAACTGTCACTACAAATCAAGTCCAATTGGGTATTGGGGTAAGGGTTCAACTGTACGTTGGTAAGGTACTTAGGATTCCTTTACTTGTAACCGCTTGATTTGATAATAGTGGAGTTTCGAGAGTGGTGACCTGAAAATCACCCAGTGGGGTTTTTGCCGTTAGGGTTTTCCCCATTCGTAAACAAATCACCGAGTTATTTATTTTTCCGCTGCATATTTAGTTTTGGTGATTTGTTTGTGCTGCCACCGTTTGCATGATAAATTGATTAATTAATAACTTGGCTAAATTAATTAATTAGTTTAAATCACAAGGGGTCATTCAATTTGTGGCCTATCATTACAAATCAACTAAGTGTATGTAACACTATTCTTCTCATGTCATATAAGTGTGTAATCTTCAGCAAAAAAATGAAAGTGTGTAATTGTAAACTTTACATAGACTTGAATGCGATGTAGCATGTATCCATAACACAATACTTTTTGCTGCCCATGAACTCACCCTAGGTATTCCCACAAGTAAAGGCAACGCTCTCTTCAATTTATTTTAGGCAGACCAAATCATGAAGCTCTCTCTAGTCTCTATATTAGCTTAATTGCGCTATAAATACCCCAAAAGTTAGTTGCTACTTACAACTTCCATAACCCAAAAAACAAACACTAATCTTAAACCCATCCCTTATAATATATCCCACACCAAAACATTCCCAAAAGGCTCAGACAAGAATCAAAGACAACACACTATCATGGCTAGGCAAAATCAATAGGCTCCTCCCAAGTGGTACAATCTTCTTGTACCAATTCCTCAGCCCTGTCCTATCCAACAATGGCCACTGTAGTACTACAACTATCTATAAGTGCCTCACTGCCATTCTTGTCGCTGTGTGCGGCCTTTCTTGCTTCTTTTCTTCATTCACTGATAGTTACGTTGGAGATGATGGGAAAACTCACTATGGAGTTGTAATATCGAAGGGCCTTTGGACCTTGGAAGACGGAGTTGTAACATCGAAGGACCTTTGGACCTCGGAAGACTCTAAGAACTTAGACTATAAGTTTCAGTTAGGGGACTTTGTTCATGGTCTTTTGGCACTGGCTGCGTTTGGGGTTCTGGTGCTTTTGGACCATAAAACTGTGGGTTGCTTCTATCCGGTGTCCGCTGCGTTGGAGAATACTTTGCTCAAGGTGCTTCCTCCAGTTGTTGGTGTGGTTTCTAGTGTGTTTTTCATGTTCTTCCCTACCAAACGCCATGGAATTGGATACCCTTCAAGTACTCACTCTTCACGGGTTTCCAAGTCTGGCGGTGGCGAAGTATCCTTGCCGAAAGCCTAAGCAAGTTTGATTATGATTTCTTAGGGTTTTTTCTTATTCTGAATTTGTTGCCCTATATTCACGTTTCCCTGATGTATATACGCATATGCACATGTTCGTTGGCCCTTTTATGCCAAGTTGCACTACTTGTACTTTTATCCCTTCTTTCTGGTTCAATTCGTGAAAGAAATTAGGTCTCAAAGGGCCGAGAAGGATATTTCCTTACAGTGGACGTATGTAGAAATCATGTTGTTAGGATATGTGCCATTTAAATCATATTGTATGATACAATGTATGACATTATGTATAATATTATATTGTGATTAATAAAATTGTTTTATTATTATCTAAAATAATGGTAACATGAATATTTGAACATTATCATATAGTCCATGAGATGCATAGTATGTGAATTATGTGATTTAGTCACAGAAAATATGAGTCACAAGTTCTTTGTAAACTCAGAATTTTAATTCGTAGTCGATAATGAAATTGGGCATTTCATCTGCAAAGACTATAATATATCAACTAAAATGATTTGTCTTAATCATAGAAATAGAGACTTATAGTTGATATGTTGATACATTTTAAATGTTAAGACTTATTGAACTGAACCACTGTGAGATTTATTATTTTACTAATAATTGTCAAATAAATAATAAATCTCACGACTTCTATTTACATCAACTCGTAATCCTGAGAGAATAATGAACATGATCATTAAGTGTAGGTTATTTTGATATATCAAGAGTGAAATCTAAAGTCACGATCAAAATCTCAGTATGTTGGGCAGCCACATTTGGTGTTAAAGGAACATATATTCTCAAGATGGAATTCATAATCTCTTAATGGAGATATAAAATCTTCCCTTGAGATAAGTTTAATGGGTTCAGTTATTCAGAGTATTAGACCTAACCACTTTAATAAGGAGTTACTAAATTATATATTTATGAAGTTGGATTTCATAAATATATGATGAATAAGTTAAAGGATTAAATCGGGTACTCAAGGATTAAGACATAGTAATCTTCAAAGTGACAGTCATTATTCATGACTTTATATTACTACGAATATTTAATGAAGAGGCTGTATGTATAATAAAGTCTTGCGATATAATTTATTAATAAGGCCTAAAGTGCAATTATATTTATATAGTGGTATTAAATATAATTAATGGTAATTTTGGGCTTGTCAAGAGTTGATAGAAAGGCCCAAAACCCATTGGAGCTAGTGTTTTATTTGTTCCATTTTGGTCCCACTCCAAGCCACATACTAAATCCCAATTGGAATGGCCCAAAAGGCTAGCCCAATTAGATAATCAATTATAAGGAGAGAAACATATAGAATTTTGTAATAGAATGAAATGGTATATATGTGAGTGTAAGCCACTCTGTGATTCTCCCTTGAACACATACATATAAACTGATTGAGAGACCACACTTCTTGGGCATAAGTGGAATTGGAGTAAAGATTAGGAGTATTCCCAAGTATTTCTAATCTTTGGTTTTGAATTTCACTGCACCGAGGTACACCCTTTTATTCTTAAATTCTGAAATTTACATAGTACAAATTATCAATTGCGAATGAAGTAGATCTGTTAATTTTCCGCTGCGTATGTTTTGTATACGATACAAATATGTATTTTTCCAACAATTGGTATTAGAGCGGTCTTCAATTTCAAATATGTATAACATGTTTTGTGAAGTTTTGAAATTACGGATAATAATTTTATGATGTTAGAAGATTCTACAATCAATTTTCTACATGGTTGTTGAAATTACTGCTTGATAAAAACTGATATTGATGTTATGATATTGTTTAAGTTTGATATTAAGTATGTTAAATTGAACTTTAAGGCTATAGCATCAATGGAATTCAGTTTTGATCTCAAATTCAATCTATTATGTTCATATGATGGTAGTTTGTTCATGAAAAGCCGTTGAAAATTGCTTGGTGAAAATTCTGGAAAATTCAGTTTCACGAGTTTTGACCAGTCGAGAATTCCCTTCGATCAATCGAATGTTCCTTTTCAATTGATCGAACAAGAATCGAGAATCAATTGAGTCAACCCGAGACTTTGTGATGAATTTATTTAATTTTCAACCGATCGAGAATTCCTTTCAATCGATCGACTTTGCTTTTTCGATCGATCGAATAGGAATCGAGAATCAATCGAGTCATCTAGAAAGTTTATTAAAATTTTCTTCATGATTTCGATCGATCGAGGGATACATTCAATCGATCGAAAGTTGTGAATTTTGAATTTTCACTAAGTGTTTTCACATTTAAAAGTGCAAGGCTATTTGTAATGAGATTATGCATGTTTTCTAATTAAAACCCTTTCTTTTTAAATATTTAGTGGGAGAGAGATACAAGAGTTGGATCTCACAGCCTCCATTATCGGTTCATAGTAGTGTGGGTAAGCACCTCGTCTTGGCGTATATGCCTTGTGATCCCGAAAGAGGGTGTTTACTTTATAGTACTACAAGATTGAACTACCCATTTAAAGTAGTGTGAACAAGCACCTCATCTTAGTGTATATGCATCGCGATCCTAAAGGAAGGTGTTTTGTTTCATGGTACTACAAGATTGAACTACCCATTTAAAGTAGTGTGAACAAGCACCTCATTTTAGCGTATATGCATCGCGATCCCAAAGGAGGGTATTTTGTTTCATGGTACTACAAGTTTAAACACTATAAGGGAGATGAAATGTGGCTACACATGATTCTAGATAATGGTGTACACTAGACTAAGTGTAATGTTAACCTCCCAAAGGAGCTATGTCATTATTACTTAAAGGCTAAAGTTAATACGACATATTGTTAGTGTTTGATAAGAGTTATCATAATAGCACTAATAATGAGAATAGTTCTCAATCAATCATGATGCTTATAATATACCTGCTACCAAGGAATTATAGACATGAATTGGGTTGTCATTGCATATATTATATTATGGTTTTATTAAGGTTCCATACTATATGCTTATATGCTAAATTGATAATATCCATTTTACTTATTATATTCATGTTTATTGTTTTCAGATTTAATCATGACATCTTTTAGCCCACTTATTGCTATTCTTAATCAAAACAAACTGACTGGATCCAATTATGTTGACTGGAAAAGAAACTTGGATATTGTTCTCACTGCTGAAGAGCACAAGTATGTGCTTAGTCAACCTTGTCCTAACTTTCCATCATTAGATACTCCTCCTGAGGAAAAACAGTGATATGATCGTTGGCAAAAATCTAATGAGATGGCCAAGTGCTATATCCTAGCATCTATCTCAAATGTTCTATAACAACAAATGCAGGATGTAGCACTAGCTTCAGACATAATGCTAAGCCTGAAGAAGATGTTTGGTGAGCAAGGCCGTTCTGCAAGGTAAGAAACAACGAGTCAAATTTATAATACCAAAATAACTTAAGGCACTTCAATGAGGAAACATTTTCTTAGGATGATCTCTCATCTGAATACACTGGAGGTTTTAGGTGCCGATATTGATAGAGAATCCCAAGTGGATATGATACCTCAGTCACTACCAGAATCATTCAAGGAATTCAGACTTAATTATAACATGAACAAAAAAATTTATACATTTTCTAAATTAATGAATGAATTGGTGGTGGCGGAAGGCATTCTCGGTACATCTAGTGTTGATGCCAATATGGCTGAAGCTTCTACTTCTTAACCTAAGTTGAAAAGCAAGGGTAAATAGAAGAAGAAGGACTTCCCCAAGCAAAATGGTAAACAAATTGCCTTAGGAGTTGCCAACAAGAGAAAGAAGAAGGATCATGCCAAAGGAAAGTGTTTCCATTGTGGCGAGAAAGGTCATTAGAAAAGGAATTGTCCAAAATTTAAAGCTGCCAATAATAAGGGTATGAAAAGCTAATTCCTTCTTGACATAGGTTTAGTACAAAATCTCACGAATTCCTAGTGTGTGGATTCAAGTTATACTGACCATATCTGCAATACTTTGCACGGGTTCTAGGAGACCAGAAAGCTGAATAAAGGGGAATTGTTTCTTACTTTGGCTGATGGGAGCAAAATTCCAGTTATAGCTGTTGGAGTGTTTAATTTGTGTTTTAATTCTAGAGTTTTAATATTGAAAGATTGTTTGTATGTACCAAATGTTCGTAGGAATTTAATTTCTGCAACTTATTTAAGTAAATATGGATATAGTGTTATCCTGAAAAACAATGTTGTAATAAAGAATGATAAAATGTTTATCTGTTATGGCAATATTGTTGATAGTCTTTATATTTTAACTCATGATAAGTATGAATTATACAATTCTGAATTAGATAATAACTTTCATATAAAATCGTTAAAGAGAAAGTTTTCTTCTACTAACAGTGGCGGCGCCATGTTTAGACCAAGGTGTTCCCAGGAACACGGGGAACACCCTAACCTGAAAAAAATATATATATATATATATATAATAATTAAAAAAAATTATTTGTTTACTCTTAAAAAAAATTAAGAACACCCTCAATCAAAATTAGGAACACCCTTAAATTATAAAAAAAAAAAAAAAAAAAATTATTTGTTCTACTTTCAAGCAAAAAAAAAAAAAAAAAAATTGTAACAAAGCAAGCTACAAGCCTATGGATTCTCAAAAAAAAAAAAACAACGGACAGCAAGCCCAACATCAGATGACGACACAATGTTTCTACAAGATTTTTATGACAAAAAATTGAAAAAATCTTGCATTTTGTTGTTTGTAACTGAGGCTGAGATTTGTTAGGAAGAGAATGAAGAGACTGAGAAGGGCGGAGAGCAAAAGACTTGTGAGAGAGAAAAAAAAAAGGAATAGGAAAAAGAGAGAACCTCTGAACGTGTAGATGAGAGATGATTAGTTGGGAACTGGGAAGGTATAAGTCAAGGCATTGGGCAAGTAAGAGAAGTTTAAATATGTGGATGAGATCCATTCTAGACAAGAGTGAAAAAAAAAAATGATGAGAGAATAAAAAAATGGTGGAAAGGAAAAAAAAATCAAGGAAAAACTAGATTGGGCTTGGGTAATTTTGGAATTTATAATTTCCTTTTATCAAGTAATTTCCCATCATGTCACTTTCTCTTCTAGTACTCATTGATTAAGATATATATATAGCTTGAGTCAAATTAGATTATCTGAATTACTGTTTCTCAAAAAAAAACGATTATTTGCACATGGGGTGTGTGCTAGTGCAACTAATAAACAATAATTTAATTAATCAATAATTAATTGGGAGAAGTAACTAATTAATAATAAATAATAATTTAATTAATCAATACATTATAAAAGACAAACAAATTAAATTATTTAGACTAATCAACAATTAATAATTTTATAATTAATGAAACAACAATATAACAAATTATAGTTTATAAAAAACAAACAAATTAATGAAACAACTAAATAATAATAATTAATAATGTTATTAATATTTCAAATAAATTTATAGTTTATTGTTTATTTTTTTTGCTAGAATTATGGACAAATGTTTGATAAGAAAACCACGTAAAAGGCAATTGTAAACTTTATATATTTGCGTGTTTTTTTTATTGTTGTTGTTGTCAATATACAAATTTTTCTTTTTATTAGATTGTGTAATTTATACTTGCTGAGGAACGCCCTAAAAAAAATCCTAGAGCCGCCACTGTCTACTAATGATGCATATTTTTGGCACTTGCGTTTAGGTCATATTAATTCAAACAGAATTCAAAGACTGATCGAATATGGACTCTTAGAGCCATTGGACTTTGATGGATTTCTAGTTTGTGAATCTTTTTTGGAAGGCAAAATGCCATTTATATGAATTGTAGATCTTTTGGTGCCTGGTTGTACTTTAGACTGAATTTTAAAGCTCCACTTTACAAGCCTCTTGATGACAACTTTTGGCCTCGGCCGCTTCCATATCAGCCACCGTATCTTTGAGTAGAGGTGCCGGAGTTTCCTTCTAAGGCTACTTAACAAGTAAGATGATTGGTCATTGTAAATATTCTTAAGAACCATTTCGGTATCCTATGAAGTTCTAGCACTATATCACTTCCAACAATTTGGGAGTATCAATTTGAGATAAGCATTATGTTAAAGAACAGCCAAAATTGGAATTTGACCATGATTTCTGAACTATTCAGTTAGTAGGCACGGTTCTGAAAATATATTATTTACTAACATCTCAAGTCTAAAAGACTCGATTTTGGCCTTATAAATCGAGTCTTTGAGGCTCAGTTTTGATAATGTGATCAGATCCGATGTGGCTTTTATCCCATGTGGCATCCTCGTGGCAATCTGGCTGTGAAAACTTGAAGGATAGCCTTCGTAGGAATGACTAGGTTCCTGTTGAAGAAGAAAAAGAAAGTGTAGCTGTAGGAATGAAACTAGTCAGCCTTAGAGGGACAAACAAAGATTCCAACTACTCCAACCAGTGGGGTGGGTGTTGAAAATGGTGCATACGGTTGATCCTCTTTTTTCCGCCACACCAGGGAAATTATAAGGAATTAAAAGACTTCTGACTTCTGAGTCTCCGACACTGATTCTGAAAGTGATCTCAAAGAATCTAGGATAGAAATGTAACTCTATAAAGAACTTTTTTGAAGTAGATCTCATTTAAGCTCCAAAAATTTTATCAGAACTTAGGAGAGCACATTAGTTTTCCAATTTTACATGCAAGGAAAAAACTTGGACACAGTTTTTTTAGTGCAAAAACTTAAGTTTCACAATTAAATTCAACCACCTGTCTATATTGACTATTGTAGTAAAATAGATATATATATATATATATATATATATATATTTTTTTTTTTTTTTTTTTTTTTTGAGAAAGTTTTCAACTTATAGCGTCCGCTCCTGATAATAGTTCTTTATCATCAAACCAAGACACTAATGGTTTTTTGTGTAAATAAAAATTGAATCTTAAACCTTTTATTCAACTATGAGACTTTAATAGTTAAACTAACTACTCGCTAGTAAAATAGATATTATTCTTCTACCTAGAATAATTAAATTCAACTATATAATTAATTGATCAATATAAATAGATTTCAATTTAACTAAGAAACCTAAGATTTCAATTTAACTAAGAAACCTAAGCTTTAAACACTTAAAACTCTGCCTAAGTTTTGTACTTCCATATTAAACCTTTACAGTCAACTCTGTTTTGGTAAGTTGATAGGAAACTGGTGCGTCGGTTGCGGAATTTGAGGGTCATAGCCGCCTTAAGGAGGTTAATGACATGTATAATAGTTGATTTTTTGGGGTCAGCATAAAGCAACTTTTTGATAGTGACTTGTGGGATAATGGGCTTCATTCAGGTCTTTTTTATGTAACATGCAATAAGTCAAAAAGGCAGGGGGGGAGAGAGACAGAGAGAGAGGACCCCTAAACTAACACCCACATCAGAAAAGGGCCAGCAATAGGAGAGGATTGAAAATTCAAATATTTCTCATAACTATTAGAAAGAAAATAATAAGAATAATATGATTGTTACTACTACAGTTAACATACAGAGGTAATCCAACCAAAAAAGATAAAAAAGTTCATTTTAATGTCCTCAGTCACTCATTGTCTCATTGCAATTGCAACAAATTATCACAGTAATTTGCAACAAATCCCTCAAACAAGAACTTTCTCTCAATCAATTAATTACTTAAAAAAATTTATCGTGTCACTGCTTATGCATGAGTTGTATATTTACTTTTCAACAGTTGAGGCAATATAGACCCACAAGCCACACTATGCTCAATGTTTGAGGCCAATTATATCTCATGGTTAACTCTCTTCAATCAATCATCACTAAACAAGGCATCCAGAAGGTTAGAGGCTGAATTGTTAAGTCGGCTCTCATCAAAGAAACCTAGAAGCATTTTCCCCATCTAGATTTCTGCTCTTCAATGAAGGTTTCAGCTGTTTCTGTGCAAAAATCTCGTCTCACCTGTCTAACAGGTCTCTCAGTGACAGTAAACTTGGTCCCATCATGGGTTCTCTTGTGGAAGACTGCCCAAACTGAAGAAAAGCACGTGTGAGAAGTTAGTCAAGTTCTATTTAAAAAACCTTTTTTTTTTCCAATCAAAAGTAACTGGAACATAAAATTGTTGTCACAACAACACTAATCTTTAGGAACCACATACAGTGCGAACATGGCACACTTCATTGGAATGTGATGCCCTCCTCTGTATGCAAAAGATTTTGTCCCTTTTATGTATGAGAAAAATCGCTAGTTAAATTTTAGCATTACTTAGGATTAGGAACTTGAATTTCTTTCCAATTACATGTGAAATAACTAATAGAAAAATGGGACAGATATAAGTTTAAATGTTAATGCAAAAATCAGAACACGAATGAAATTAAACAGTAAACAACCAACCATATCAGGGGAGGCAGGATGGCTTTCCGCAAAAGCTACATATGGATATGTTCTGTGATACAGTCCATACGGATACCCCAAATTGTTTGAGAGTGTGTTGTGTGGGCACATTAGGTGTTTATTAGGTGGATCTTGGGATTATAAGTGATTACAAGAAGTCCTAATTGCAACTTGATCAGTCTTTTTAAGGTGTAAGTGCAGACATGGTTAGCGCTGGTTCGTCATTTGAGCTAAAGCTTATTGGTTATCTATCAGGCTTACACAGTGAAAGAGTACATATAATTCTTTGGCAGAAGGGCTTTGTTTAGTCCCAACAAAGTAAAAACAAAAAGAAGAGTCACATAACATAGCCTACAAACATGTATGCAATACTGAAAAAGTGCCTAGGCAGCCCTCAGTGGCATGTTTAACTTGTCACCTTGTTAGCAGTACCGTCCGTAACTGATTGAACTCAAAAAGCCCAAGAAGACTTTACTTTATGGAGAATGTTAACCAGCACCGCTTGGTGCTGGTTAAGGGCAGAAAAGACAAAAAATATTGGTCAGAAAAAGTCAAAAAATTCTGAAATAGTAATTGCAACACTGAAAAAGTAACATAAATTAAAAAAAAAAAGACAAATATAGTGTCAGAATAAAATGTGCCCGTTAACACAACCAAAAATATAAAAGGGAAGCTTCTATTCACTACTAGATTATATATCTCAGCAGAAGAAATATACTTTTAAGGTATCACTACTGCTTAGAATACGACAAGATATCGATAATTTACTCTCAAGCCTATGATTACCAAACAATTGAATTGTTATAGCACATTGTAAACTGAAAGGATAAAGCATACAAATTCAGACTTCAATATTTAAAGGAAACCCCATAAAGAAACAGCAAGCAAATTAATTGAAAAATAACCCAAATATTGTAGAGAAGCAGTAGGTGAAGGAAATTCATTCCTCGTTTCTGAGTAGAAACACAAATACCCACTTCAAGATAACCAAAAAGACAGAGACATTGGAGAAAGCAACACACCAAGAGAGAGTAAAAGTGGAGGAAGCTGAGGTAGGACTTGGAGCCATGCCTTCCAAAGGCGTTGAAGTCTCTCTCTCCAAAATACAATAGTACCTCCTACCCCTACCTCATTGGAATTTCAAACCAGCATTGATATTTTTTTGAGTTTCAAAATTGATGGTCATTGGTCCCTCCTACCTCCTCAAATTCTTTTGCAGGTCGTCTAAAGGAGTAAAAGAAATGAATGAAAATAATAACGGGCAAACTACCCTCCCTTCCTTTAGGATACTTTGAGATTTGGAGGAATGACACTCATTCCCAAATTGAAAAGGAAAAAACATCCACCTCTTTTTAAGTTTTCAAGAAAATGACACTCCTCTTTTCTACTTAACAATTTCATTTGAAATTATTTTTATGTATACTAGTCGCAGATCCACGTGATGCGTGGAAATAAATAATTATTTTGTATTGTAATATTATATATAATTTTTTTTCTCTAAAATTTATTAAAGATAATTTGTTCTCCTTGAAAATTAAACAATTTCTATCCTATCCAATTCAATTAGATCTACTTCGGTCCAATTTGATCCACTCGAATCAATTCGGTCCACTTAATCAATTTTAGATCCCTTCAGTCCATTTTAAACTAATTAGGTCTTAAGTTGATTCTTTTTTTAGGTTTTCTTTTCAACTTTAGCTCAAAATTTCTGTTCTTTTCTTTTTTCCTTCATTTTTGGGCTGAAAAGTATGAAATTTTATTATATTTGAGCTAAAAATACTAGTCGCAAACCCACGCGATGCGTGGGAATATATAATTATTTTGTAATATGATATAATCCATAATTTATTCTCTAAAATTTATTGAAAATAGTTTTCTCCTAAAAAATTGAATTATTTCTAAAAGTGTTTTTCAACTCTCTATCTTTACAAATATATCATTATATTATTTTGGGTTTTTTTTAGATATGATATTTGTAACCCAATAATGGAAGGACAAGCCAACAAAACATTAAATTTCCTATTTTTCTTCCTATGATGACATTGTATCATATTTTAATTCTTCTAAATTTTGAGGTGCAACCTTCGTACCAGTTGCTAAATCCTTAATTCCTAAAAGTGATGTCTAGTTAGTTGCCAACAGAAAAGAATAAGACCACCAAAAAAAAAAAAAAAAAGTAAAGTGAAGTTTTATAGGTTAGAATCATCATGTACAAAAACTTATTTACAGTAAGGTAAATAAATAAAATGCATATATTAAACAAACCTTACTTTAGCAAAAGAATCAAATTTAATAGACCCTCACTTATATCAATTTCCATCAAAGATCAAATAGTCAAATAGTAATGTGCCATTGATTCCACCCATGTCACCTGTATTGCCATAACGTGGTCAAAGTTGGTGGCAAACTTGCTAAACTTGGCCAATTGTTCTTGCCTTGAAGAAGATGTATATTAGCATTCCAGGTTATGAATTTTAAATGGCTACAGGAAGCTATCAGATTGTATCCGTTGCTATGCCCCAAAAATAGCAATTGCTTCTGCCTTCATTGGAACACATCAGCTATATCATATTATGTTTAATAAGGAAAGAAATAGTAAAATCCAAAAGAAATAGTATTGTTAAGTTTTGTCTAAAACTCATGTACATAGTATTCTAGATATTCAAGAAGAGAAACTTCTAAAATGAAAATCAAGTTGTCGAAAAAATAGCATAATTCAAAATCTAAAACTTAAAACCCAATTATTGTTCATGTACACAGTATTATAGATAGGTATTCAGAAATCAAGAACCAATTAGTTTTTCTATCCACACCACAATTAGCATAAAGCTAGGTTCCAATGAAATTTAAAAATAATTCAGTTCTTTGAATTTCCTCACCCCTAAATTACCAAAAAATTTCTCATAAGCTAAATATCCCCCAAAGTTATTTGTCAACCAAATAGGCCAACTAAGGTCCCAAACACAAAAATTCTAGCCACAACACAACAGTCTACTTAAGCTGATGTACTTTGAAGAATTAGAGTTTCCATTAAAAAATTAAGATAAAAAAATTTTAAGGTGTAAATGAAAAAAATTGTCAAAACATTAATTGCTTTTAGTCCCTATATTTTGATTTTTTTCCATTTTGGTCCATACATTTTAATTTTACCACTTTTAATCCCTAAACCAATTAACGCGTGTTATTTTCGTCCCTTCTGTCAGTCAACCAACGGAAATAGCTAAGGTGGTAGTCGGAGGAATTAAAATATTATAAAAATGCCACATCAACATCTAATTTTTTTTTTTTAATAATTTGTCAATTTTAACTAAATAAAAAAAGAAAAAACAGAATTAAAAACAATAAAATCAAATGCCTATGAACACTAGGACACAAACCTAGAAAATCAAACCCAAGAACACGAATTCAAAATTAAACCCATTGAATCTGTTGGAAATTTAGACCCCTTAAATCACAATTAGATTGCGTAACCTAGATTAATTAGCCAAGTTGTTACTTAGTCAAATTAAACAATTCTAGGTTAAAACAATCAAATAATCATATCATGTATATAAAACATATAAAGCAACGGAAATAATAAAGAACACAAGATATGATCACCCAGGAAAACCAAACCGGTAAAAAACCTGGGGAGGATTTTACCCACCTATCCTCAAGGCAAACCTGAATCTACTATGAAAGAATCGAAGTTCATACAAAAGGACTTACAAGCTCCCCGCTCGACTTCCTAATGCTACCCACCAGTAGAACTTACTGACACGACAACGTGCAAGCTCCGAATCCACGGACTACTTCTTTCTTGAATTCCTCAATCAAGTACAAGCACCCCCGCTTGTTGTTCTTTAAGTTCCAATGGCAGCAACCTTGTTGATCATCAAGATATTGACAACCCTAAGTTTATGTGAAGGAAAACTCCTCAAAGATCTCACAAGAGATTCACATAAACCGCAAATATGAGCAACAAAGACTTAGAGAGGTTTGGGTACAAAACCCTAATAAAAGGAGGCACAAGAGGCACTCTAATCTCTCTTTCTCTAGTCTCAAAAACGTGGCTTAGGGTTTCCTTTATATAGTGTGAGAAGTAGATCTGAAACCCTAATCCTTAATGGGCTTAAGCTGCTGTTTGGGCCGACTTAAAATTCTGCAGATACGATTTTCGATCGATCAAGCCTGTTCTTCGATCGATCGAACCAGGCAGAATATGAAGTCTTCTTCCTGCAGCTTGTATGTTCTTGAATCTTGACTTGAATCACCTTGAGCATTGTCTAATAAAACCTATAGACTCTAAGATCTATATCTAGACAAGTTTGTGTTCACGATTTGCCAATTGTTCTAAACATTTAGAACCTAACAGAATCAACTTCCTTTCCCACTTAAAATCAAATCAATAATGCAATAAAATTTGAGAAGAGAACAAACACCAATGCTGAAAGACCCATGCTGAAAACCCCTCAATTTTTCTCGTTCTTCCCCAAAGATTCATAGCCAAAATCATAAAATCAAAGAAAACCTAGAAATCTCAAACACTCAGAAACCCAAAAACCCAAAAACTCAAACAAAACCCAGTTTATTTCAAACAATCAACAACAAAATCAACCAACTTGGCCAACTTGGCTCATTGAATCAAACAAACACACAAACCCAGAAAAACCCAGCCAATTCGACTAACAACAATAGCAAGCCCAACCAATCCATAACAGATCTAAACTCAAATCAGCTATCATAGATCCCACAACTCCAATAGATTCAACATTGTGAGACAAAGAGAGAGAGAGGTGTTGTTATCTTTAATGCTTGACTTGTCCAAATCCGGAACCACCGAACAATCTGACTTCAACAAAGACGAGGAGGTTGAAAACAACGAACAACAAGCCCCCGTAATTTGGATTTGATTTTTTTTTTTTTTTCTGGTTTCATTTTTTGGGTTTGGGTATTTGATTTTCGGGTTTGATTTTCTAGGTTTGGGTATTTGTTCTGGGTTTGATTTTTTCGGTAAGCAGATTTGCTCGCCGTTAGTTCCAGCGCCGAGCGAGCCCAGCAAGATCGAGATGTACTCGCCGACCTTCTATGCCACCTATACCGCCGGTGGTATTCTCCGTTGTGGTCTCACTAACATGACCGTCACTCCTCTCGATCTCGTCAAGTGTAATATGCAGGTCCGATTCTTCTAGATCCCTCGCTCTCTTCCGTTTTCAGCTTCTTTTTCTTCGATTTGATTCTACTTTACATTTCTTTACTCAGATTAGATCTGTGTGTGTATCAATATTTATCTATGTGTGTTTACATTGAGCTAGTCTCCGTGTTAAAGCTTTTCTCCTTGGGTCTTCAGCCATAGGTCTTCAGCTATGAGAAGGATCAACCATGAGAGGAGAGAGAGCTCGGGTATGAACCATGAGAGAAGAGAGAGTTTGAGATGGAAGAGAGAGTTGAGATGAGAGAATAGTGTGTGGCCGTGTGGTTTGAGTTTGAGATGAAAATGTGTGGCCGGTTTGAGAATAGTGTTCAAGTTTGGATCTTATGTTAATTTTTTAGGTTTTAAAATTTTTGGGTTGGTGTTCTTGTTCAAGAAACTTTTAGATCTTAATTCATGTGAATTTTGGTTTTTAATTCTGTTTTTATTTAGTTAAAATTAATAAATTAATTTTTTTAATTTATATGCTGATGTGTTAGGGTGATGTGGCATTTTTTATAATATTTTAATTCCTCTAACTGCTACCTCGGCTATTTCCGTCGGTTGACTGACAAAAATGACGAAAATAACACGCGTTAATTGGTTTAAAGACTAAAAGTGGTAAAATTAAAATGTAAGAACTAAAATAGAAAAAAGTCAAAATATAGGGACTAAAAGTGCATTTACGCTAATTATTAACCAATGCTCTAAGAACACTCCTTAGCATGACTCTAAAAATATTACCTAAACTAATACTCTAGAGGCATCCGTTAACTTCTTCCTATTAATATAGAGAGAGAGAGAGAATTGTTTCAAGTTTCAACCCAGCTGTCTACGTCAATGGTTACGGTGTTCAAAATTTTGTAGAACTGGGTGAAAAAAGAAAAAAAAGAAGTGGATGAAACATCACCAGGACCCATACAATCAACCACCGATCGATCCAAACAAAACACAAATGGAGATAAGAGAAAGAGCAAAGATGAAAATAAACCACACACAAATAAATGCATTTCTTTGATGGTATGGCTGTGGTGAGAGTCAATGATGAGGGTTAGAAATATAGGCCGAGACAGTGAGAGGCAGAAAGAGAGATTTTGAAGAGTCTGTACATGGGAACAAAGAGGACAGCTAGAGAGATTGAATATTCAGATAAGAGTAACAATGCCATTGCAAGCATTCAATTAAAAGCATGCACATGGGAGCAAAGAGGACAGCTAGAGAGACTGAATATCCAGATAAGAGTAACAACGCCATTGCAAGCATTCAATCAAAAGCATGCACGTATATAGGGACAACACTCAACAACAACAACAACAAAATCCTCTCTAACTCTTTAGCCCATATAACTCTTTTAAGGTAAAAAAAAAAATGTAATTATACAATCTCTCTATATTACAACAATTTTATCACAAAAACCTAATAAATTGATATAACAAGAACACGATTAGTGCCACTTTAACAACATAATGAAAAGATGTATGTATGTATGTTTTGTGTGTGTGTGTGTGTGTGATTGATCACACATTGATTTTAAGGCTTATATTAATAAAATTTGTAATACAAAAAATCAAGCACCACCAAAAAAAAAAAAAAAAAAAAAAAAAAAAGCACTACTTTTGCCGATACCTCCCACGTGGCAGACTGATTAGTGAAGAAAAAGTAGTAAATCAATATAAAAGTGATAAATAGTCAATTACAGTCTACAAGATTGAAAAGTTGTGGTAAAAATTGTAAAGAAAAAGTAGTAGATCAATATAAAAATAATAGATAATCAATTACAGTCTACAAGATAGAAAAGTTGTGATAAAAGTTGTGAATTTGTTTGTGCTAGTACAATAACTCTTTGTAATATTCTCAAGAATCTCAACCTCACCCTTATCCCTTAATTGAGTAATAAATCATGAAAACTGTGTTTCTGGCTTTATAAATTGAAAGTATCATAACTTATTTGCTACTTGCAAGTCCAATAACAAAAACCAAAAAGGAAAAGCAAAACCACACTCTTCTAAATTCATCCCCATTAATTATAATATATATCCCTCACCAAAGCATTACCAAAACATTTCCAAATGAGTTCATCCACCCAAACAACCATACAAGACAAGACATTATCAGGTCTTGAGAACCTCAACAGGGTCCTCCCCACTGGCACAGTCTTCTTGTACCAGTTACTCAGTCCTGTCCTAACCAACTATGGCCAGTGCAGCAAGACCATCTACAAGTATCTCACTGCCACTCTTGTAGGTATGTGTGGCTTGTCTTGCTTCATTACTTCATTCACTGACAGTCATGAAGATAATGGGAAAACCCACTACGGTTTTGCAACAACCAAAGGTAAACTTTGGCCCTCGCCTAAGGACAAGACATTGCCAGCCAAAAAACTTGGCTTTGAGGACTTTGTTCATGGCTTCCTTGCGGTGTTTGTGTTCGGGGTTATAGTGTGTTTGGATAGAAATACCGTGGATTGCATCTATCCATTGTCCGAGTCCCATCATAGGGCTTTGCTCGAGGTGCTTCCTCCGGTTGTTGGTGCGATTTCTAGTGTGGTTCTCTTGAAATTTCCTAACAATCGTCGTGGAATCGGATACCTTTCTTTAAGTAAATCTTCAAATGATTCCAACTCTGGTGCCCAAATACCAGCCGTGACAACAACAGAAGGAAGTCTACGTGTGGTTTCTGTGGTTTCATCTTCCGCTCAAGAATAATTCTAAGAGTACATCCAATTACTCATCCAATTTCACAACTTGCTAACTTGTGCAATTAATTGTGAGTGATGCACATTTTCTGTCTACTACGGAAAATATGGACCTAACACTTTTTATTAATCATTCACAATCATACAAATTAGGAAGTCGTGAAATTGAGTGAGTGAAAATGAATGTCAATAAGCGAACTGTTTTTTTAATTTGTTGCCTTATATTCATGTTCCCCAGTATAAAAGTTTGACATAAATGTAACTCGCGATATCCCAGGTTTTTTGGACCACCTGTTCTCACGGGATAAAACAGTTGCTCCAAAAAGAAAGGAAGCCTGAACAGATACGGCACTCTTATGTGATCTACATGTGTGGGCTTTGCAAAATGTGAAGCGTCACTTCAGCTGACATAGCCATATCCCGTGGATGTTGTGGTCTCTTTGTTGGCTGGGTTTTGTGGTTGGAACTTCAATTGTATTTAAAGGAAGTATGCATGGAGTGTGCAATGTTTTTCCCTTTCACCTAATGTTAACAATGTAGCTTATTTGTTAGCTTCCTATCCTCAATGATCCATCTCTTTTGCTGAGTTGAGTGCCCATTTGATGACAAGCACCTTAGCAACTTGAGGATTACATTTACTTAATCATAACTATCAGAAAGAACATCTCAATTAACATCTGCACGTGAAACGAAACAACAACATAGTAGATTGAGTAATCTAAATTAGGGTCATTCTACCATACCCCCCAAAAAAAAGGGATCTGAGCCGCTAATTTACTATGGTTTTGATCTTGTCCGTTGATGCAATTTTAAAGGATTTTGGTTACTGGTTAAACAGGTTTTATATATAAACAAAAAATTAAAACATTCATCCCGCTTTTCAGCCTTTTCTCCTATCTCACGTTTGCTTCTCTACCTCTCTACTTCATTTGCTCATTGCACTGTTTGCCTCTCTAAACAAAACCCTCAAATTGTTGATACCACATCTACAGCGAAACCCACAAACACTCAGCGCCCAACGCACCCACAACCTCAAATCGGAGGCGCTTCTTCTCATCCAATCCACTCATCGGCGCCGCTCTATAGCTTATTCTCTTCCAATCCATATTCAAATCAGCGGCGCACTCATATCCAATCCAACTCAGCGGCGCTTCATCTCTTCCCGGATAACTCGGTGGCACTTCTTCTCTTCCATTCTAAGTCGGCGGCACCACCCACAATCTTCAGGTTCTCTCTTTACATATGATTAACGCTGATATGGGTTTATATTATTTCTCTAAACTTTGTGGGTTTATGATATTATTGTTTTGTTTGAGTTTCGGTTCTTATATATTTGACAAATTATCTTTACACCGAAGGGCTTGATAGTTCACCATTGATTGCCTAGATCACTACTGCCATGTGACACGTAATTGTAATAAGGTTGCCGATGCTTTGGCAAAGAAATCTCGGGTTGGGCTAGAATTAGAATGTCAGGTTTGGGTTGAAGACTTACTTGGGGACATTATCCCCCCTTGCTCTGTTTGATTAGTTTTCTTATGTTTTAATAAAAGCATCGGTCTGTCTCACAGACTGGTTTCTCAAAAAAAAGAAAATAAAAAATCTTTACACTTTTGAGTTTGGGATGTGAGACGTGGGAACCCTTATCCATAAGTTGGGATAAGATTAGATTTGGTTGGGAGTGTTGGGAGGACACGATACTATGAACCTACAGACTTAGGAGATTATTATTTTTTTTCGACCACCTGGGCACTAAGAACACCAATTTAAGTGTTGGTTTGTGCTATATTTTAGAGTTGGTTTCTCTAAAATTTAGAATTTGAAAGAAGCCTGGTGAGTTTGCTCAGAGTTTCAGGAGCAGATATTTTATCTGGATGATGTTCACCATAAATTGAAGTTGTAATAAAAACAGCCTTCCTAATTAGATCATCTCCTGTATCAAAATTGTGTCCCTCTTTTAGCATTAGTTTCTACTTTCTACTTTCTAGCAGTGTGGCTCTACATAGAGCCAGCTGGTGCCAAAGGCAAGGATTCAACTGGGAATTAGTCAGTAACAAAGCGATCTCTCAACTTGAGTAACGAATAGTTGGTCCCCCAGCTCCCAAAGCATTTGTACATTACCGCAGAAGTTGTAAAGCAGCACTGCACCTAGAGAAAGAGAATATAGCAAGAGACAAAAATGAAAACCCACTTGTTTGTTCGACAAAGATATAGCAACTCTGACACCTTTACCTCAACAACAATTACAAAGTACAGGGTAAGGACATCTCCAATTCTGAATAGCAACAACAGACGCTGCACAGATAGTTTCAAGTTCAGCCCAGTGATTACTTTCCTTTTTCATTGCTTGGTGTGAACTCCAAGTAACCTAGATGTGACTCCTGCGTTCTATAATTTTTGTTGTATTTTCGTGTTAAAAAAAATTTCCCAATAGACATTTGCCTTGAGAATTCTTCTATCTTTTATAAATTTTAATATCAAAGCCCTCTGTTCTGCATCAATTCTTTTCTTTCAAATAAGTGCATTTGGCAACTCAAACTTACATTATTGAAAGAGGGAGTACATGGGAGTCATTCTCTAAGCCAATTCAAGAAGATCAAACAAAAATGGGATGAATTTGTTATTACTCTGTTTGATTCCTTGCTCAACTTTCTCATTCCTTGGCCCTGCTTATTTGGATATTTGTTGATGCCTTTTTTTTTATTTTTTTTTTTTTTTTTTTTTTTAGAACTACACTATCAGCTGTTAAATCTCATTTTATTACGTCTTTTTTTTTTTCAAATTTTAAATTTTAAATTTTTTAAAGTTGAAAAATCATTTCAACGCTTTTTCCTCTACTTGATGAAAAAACTACCACTAAGCCAAGGCCTAGGGGTGTTGAATACTGCATAGATTTTGATGATTTAGCAGGTTTTGCATAGTTTGATGCTTTGGCTAAAACAAGTGCATTGTAGTGAACATCAACTAGTTTATAGCTACAATTAGATTCGAAACAAGTTTGTGGGGAGTAAAATTAGCAGTTGTCAAATTTTTGAGAATATGGTTTTATTCAGAAACTCTTCTTGATTGACTTCACTGCATTTCCTTAGTTACTCTTCTAATTAAAGAAGTATTATTTTAATTTTTTCACTTATTATCTCCAATTTTTTTTTTTTTTTTTTTTTTTTTGTATAAAAGGAATTCATCCATAACTTGGTTCTTGTGCCAGGCATGCTTATGTTATCATAGTGGATTGTTGTTGTATGGGTAAGCAAGCTGGGGAGTCTATGATCACTTATTGTTAAATTGTTCTATGGATAGAGATCCGTAGTCTTTCATTTTATGCCTCTTTGGGGTGCAGTGGGTTATGCCAAAGAGGGTGTAGATTTGTTGGCATATTGGAAGGGGCAGTTTTCTAGGCAGAAAAATGGTGATATTTGGAATGCAATCCCTCTGTGTCATGTGTATTATTTGGAAGGAACAAAATAACTGGACATTTGAAGTCCTTGAATGATTAATGTTGGCTGTGAAGTTGATTTTTCTACATACTCTGTATGATTGGATGGCTCCCTCAATTAGTCATTCTGTCTCTAGTTTGCTGGATTTAGATGCACCTTTAGTTCACAACCTGTGTATTTGATGGTGTTTCATCTTTGCTCTTTTTTATGTGAATAAAAACTTACTTAAAGAAAAAAAAAATCCTGATAATCTTTTGGGACTCTATTTTTTGAGCTCCTTATCACTTTTCCTCTTTGTATCTTGAAACCAGTTGGACTTTTTTTCCTCCACTATGAACATGAGTACCTAATGTTCTTTTATAAAGTACACAGTGATGAAAGACAAACGAAAAATTTGCAACAATAAATTAAAGAATAAGAAAATAAAGGATGGGACCTAGGATTTAGCACCTTGGCTTGCTTGGATTCAAAACCAAGTGAAAGAAAATGATAGGAGGCAACACCTAGGGTTGGCTGAGGTTGACACCAAACAATTGAAATAACACTAGTGAAAACTTTATTATCAATTAAACTTTGTCTTATAAAATTGAACCCAGGGCTTCTTAATAGAGTTCCAAAACATTGCTTGCAAGAAAAGAACTTTAACTCCTGATCCATATAGGAAAAGAAAATTACTAATTAAGAGATTGGGCTTAGGTCTTTAGGCCCAATTGATAGTAGACTCCTTATATCTTGTGTCCACATCACACAAATTTTATGTTTAGTTTCAAAATTCACCTATGATTTGATGACAAATTTAGTTTCAAAATTTTATGTTTAGTTTCAAAATTCACCTTATGTCTAGTTTCAAAATTCAACCGTGAAATGTATTTACTTTTTAATGCATGTTATTGCTTACTTTGTTTTTTTTTTTTTCATGCTATATTGCGATAGGAGTATGGGGAGAGTGAAGAACATTGAAGAGCAAGATGCCATTGAAGAGCAAGATGCTCTCCAAGTTAGGCCCTCGAAAAGACCACTTGGAGCATTTATAATTTATTAGTAAGATTCACGCACTTCAGTATATATTCACTTGTTTTATTTATCCTAATGTTATATTCAAGAAAGTGAGTTTTGTTCAATTTAGATTTTTAGTAAAAAGCAAGTAGAAATGATGAAAGCTAAAGGCATTGTCAAGATAAGCAAAGCTATAAGTTGAATAATACTTATATTTTTTTAGGTTATTATTATTGTTTAGTTCACATATTCATGGACATCATACTTGAGTATGAAAATCTAAAATTACAGGTTAAGGATGAGATTACAAAAAAGTGGAATAATCTTGATGAAGACTCTAAATTAGAGTATAGGAGGGAAGCACGTGAGAATTGTGAAAATTATGCAAATTTAAAACATAATATTCCTTGCAAACCACATAAAGTAAGTATTTAGTTATGAAACTTTTAGAATGCATCATTATGTATTAAATTTCGTTATAAAACCCTTTTTATTCATTTTATAATGCAGGTTTCATTAAATACTCGGTGTACTGTTAGTCGTGTTCGTTCAATGGTTAACAAATTGAATCTAAGACAAAAATCTGTCATTCAAGAGTTAGGGTTTGGTAGTTTGTTGGATTTAAAGTTTATAGATTTGGATAGAGATTAATGCAAATGGTTAATTGATCATTTTGACCAAAATTCATGTGCATTGGATATTTGTGGTAAGAGGTTACTGATTTCCATTGAAAATGTAGAATATATTTTAGGAATAAAATCAAATGGGGTTGATATATCTATTGTTGGGAGCACAGAAGAGATAAATCATATGTGCCAACAATATGGATTAAATGTAGAAGAGGATATACCAATTAAGCTCTTAGAGGATGAGTTGAATAAGATGGAAACATCTGGGAATGAATTTTTGAGTTATTTTTTGCTGTTTATAGTGGGTACTTTATCATGTCCCACTACAAAATCTTATATGAAACGGTCTTTTGTTTTAATTTACCGTAATGTTGAAGAGATTAGAAACTTGAATTGGGCAAAGTTTGTGCTAGATTTTCTCATTCAAGGTGTACGCAAACACAAATACAATAATCTTATAGCAGTTAATGGTTGCGTGTTGTTATTAATGGTAATATGTAGTAAATGGTTACATTCAAGAATACAATTTTGTTTCTTAAATTTTTATGAATCTTGATTATAATTTTATAAACATTTTATACATTTGCAGTTGTTTTATTTTGAACATGTTAACATTGAAATTGACATTGAACATGTTTCCAAACGACTTTGACCACGTATTTGTTCTTTGGGAAAAGAGGAAGTTAAGCAAAGGATGCTGAAATTACATTCAATTGGAGGTTTTGATAGTCCTAAGGTAACAATTGATTTTTTATATGTTTGAATACTTATTATTCTATTAAATCTAGTGCTTATTTGAATTTTTGCCGTATGTAGTTGACATTATTTATTTTATGTTTATCATAGTTAGTAGTAACACAAATGGAGGGTGGATATGAGACTACCAATATTCCATTGGAAAAGCAATATATTAATCAATCTCATGTTACGCCATGTAGGGATGAACACAAGCCAAATATGGTATCGTTTCCACCTAATAAATTTTATGACTTTGATGATTTTTTGATAATGGACATGTTTTTATGATTGTTCCTATAAATTAATCCACAAGATTTTGATGAAACAACTCGTAGATTTGAGCAATCTGAACGGTTTAAGACCCCTTTAAACCACAATTAGATTGCGTAGCCTAGATTAATTAGCCAAGTTGTTACTTAGTCAAATTAAACAATTCTAGGTTAAAACAATCAAATAATCATATCATGCATATAAAACATATAAAGTAGAGGAAATAATAAAGAACACAAGATATGATCACCCAGGAAACCACACGGAAAAACCTGGGGAGGATTTGACCCACCGATCCTCAAGGCAAACCAGAATTCACTATGAAAGAATTGAAGTTCTTACAAAAGGACTACAAGCTCCCCCGCTCAACTTCCTAATGCTACCAACCAGTAGAACTTCCTGACACGACCACGCGCAGGCTCCGAATCCACGGACTACTTCTTTCTTGAATTCTTCAATCAGCTACAAGCTCCCCGCTTGTTTATCTTTAAGCTTCAATGGCAACAACCAAGTTGATCATCAAGATGTTGAAGTAATCTCAATCTTGAAAACCCTAAGTTTTGTGTAAAGGAAAGCTCCTCTAGATCTCACAAGAGATTTACACAAAATCGCAATGTATGAGCAACAATACAACTTGTGCAACTCAGAAAACGTGGCTAGGGTTTTGCCTTATATACCTAGAGCAAAAACATAAAACCCTAAACATTTAAAGAGTTTGGGCTGAGCTGGAATTTCTGCAGAAAACGCATCTGGGCCGATTTTCGATCGATCGAGAATTACATTCGATCGATCGAGCCAGGCCGAAATGCACCAATGCATCTGCAATCACTCGATTCCAACTTTACAATATTTTACCAACTTTGGGCAAGTCTAAACTAGACTAAATACATTGTTTTGATCATGGTTTGCCAACATTACAAATTAGAGTTCTAAATACATAAAATCCTAAGACCTTAGAACCTAACACAATCATTAACAAGTATTAGAGATGATATGCTAGTTTTGCATAACACAGTGAATGTCATTGCAAAAAATAAGGAAACATTTAAGAAAGATATTGTTTTGGAGTTGAAGAATGTCATTGCAAACAATATGGAAACATTTAAGAATGAGATTGTTTCAAAGTTAAAGAATGTCTTTGCAAACAATACAGAAACATTTAAGAATGATATTTTTTTGGAGTTAAAGAATGTAGCAAAAAAGGAACGTACTGGACATACCATTGATTTGGACCTAAATGATATTGTAGAAAGAGTCTACATCTCTAGTACAAGACAAAATGGACCAGGATGATACAGTTCATGTTAAAAAAGAATCTAAGAAAGAGTCTACATCTCTAGTTCAAGACAAAAGGCACCAAGATGATACATCCAAACCTATTGGTTTGAAGTTAAAGAATGTAGCAAAAATGGAATATACTAGACATACTATTGATTTGGACCTAAATAATATTGTAGAAGAGCTTAAAAATGAGACAAAGGTGCTGCCTAAAAAAGAGTCTACATCTCCAGTCCAAGACAAAATGGACCAAGATGATACAATACCCATTAAAAGAGAATTTAAGATGGTGTCACCATCTCCAATACAAGACACAATAGAGAATGACTGCAATGTTCACATGGTTGGGCTAAGCAAATCCATACAAAAACCTAGGATGTGTTTGTTTTGGTGGTAAATGATTTCCTGAAATCATTTTCCACCTGACCTCACTGTTTGAAAGTCCAGGAAAATAAAATTTTCCGGAAAATATGCTTTAGTTTACCGAAATTTACTCCTTTGACCCAAAAATGGTTTTACGTTTTTATTTTCTCTTCAAACCATTTCCGAAAAATGTAAAAGAGAGAGAGAGCGAGAGAAAGAAGAGAGAACTCAGCTCCAGATCGCCGGCGAACCCGAGCTCCAGATCGCAGCACCGCGCCGATCAAGCAACGATCGACTCCAAACACCAACGGTCGCCTCAAGCTCCAGATCGCTCCGAGCTCCAGATCGACTCCAAGCAACGATTGACTCCAACGGTTGCCTCAAGCGCCTTCGCCGTCGCCTTCGCCTTCGAACCCACACGCCGTCGCCGTCGCCTTCGAACCCACACCCGACCCACACGCCTTCGAACCCACACCCGACCCACACGCCTTCGCCTTTTGACCAGATTTGATGATTTTTTTTCTTTGGGTTTTGTATTTTTGTGACTGTGGACTGAGAAATGATATTAATATTTGATTGCCGGAATTTGCTGCTGGAATTTGTTGTTGAATTGGCTGTGATTTTGAAATTTTTGTAATAAAATTTGTTTGGATGCTGAGAAAATGTGAAAAATTGTAGGAAAATAGCATTTTCAGAATAGAACCAAACACATGAAAATATTTTCCACAACAATTTTCATAATGCAACCAAACACTTGAAAATCTTTTCATTTTCTGAAAATAGCATTTCCGGAAAATAACCAAATATTTTCCGACAACCAAACACAGCCTTTAGCAAAACAGTCCTATCTCGTAATGTGGTAAGCAATATAGTACTTGCTAGTTAATTATTTTAAAATTGTTTAGAATTTCTATTAGCTACACAATTTTTTAATTTTGTTTATTTGTTATATATTGTGCAGGATGTGGATATGCTACAATTAACTTTCCCACATAACAATAGAATTATTGCATCATGTGTTACACATTCTGCCAAGAGTAAAGTCACCAAATCTCTAAAACGTAGCCCAATTGTCACCTCCTAAGTTGTAGTTTCGAATTTGAAAAAGAGGAAAAAAATCAAAGATACGTCCGAGGTGAATCCTTTAATGTGTACACTAAGAAATTAGGGTGTGAATACAACATATTTTCCTATGTTAATTATTATATACTATATTGTTTTAGGAATCTGGATTGGTTGATGAGGAAAGTATCAATGAGTTCGCACCATTTACTGAATTGGAGAAGATCATATGCAATTATATTTTCGATGAGGATCTAGATGGGAGGTTTGTCATTTTTGTTTATATATAGAAATTAATATTAATGCATTTTTTGAGTAAGATCTATCTAAATAATATGTCAATGAATAATGCTCAGTGAAGTTCTTGCTGACATGAAATATGAGTATAGTGATCGTGCGGCTTTTTTTTCATTGCTCCCTAACCAATGGATAAGCAGTCAAGTTAGTTTATGAAATTAAAATAGGAAAATATAATATTAATTTTGTTTATTTATTCACTAATTGTAACTGTAGGGTAGGAATTTGTTTTCCCCCCACATCTAATTGTGTCCTGACCACGGTGCCTGGCGCGGTGCGGTTTTGCCTTCGCCCCGAGTGTAGGACCAAGAGGCCATGGGCTTGCTACTTGCGCAAGGCACCAAGCTTTGACTTGAATCCCACATCGGTTAGAAAGAGCGCCCCACTACCCTTTATAATGCTTCAGGAGCTTGGGTAGTGTACCATCACTCACATGTGAGTGATGGTACACTACCCAAGCTCCTGAAGCATTATAAAGGGTAGTGGGGCGCTCTTTCTAACCGATGTGGGACTCGACGAGTACAAGTCCAAGCTAGGCGCTTGCTTGCTCGTGCCTGCACTCGGGGACGAAGGCAAAAACCGCACCGCGCCAGGCACGGCGGCGGACAACAATTAGATGGGGCGGAGTCCTTACACTCCTCAACCCCAAAAAGCGCTTTTTGTAGGGTAGGAATTTGTTTTCCCCCCACATCTAATTGTGTCCTGACCACGGTGCCTGGCGCGGTGCGGTTTTGCCTTCGCCCCGAGTGTAGGACCAAGAGGCCATGGGCTTGCTACTTGCGCAAGGCACCAAGCTTTGACTTGAATCCCACATCGGTTAGAAAGAGCGCCCCACTACCCTTTATAATGCTTCAGGAGCTTGGGTAGTGTACCATCACTGTGAGTGATGGTACACTACCCAAGCTCCTGAAGCATTATAAAGGGTAGTGGGGCGCTCTTTCTAACCGATGTGGGATTCAAGTCAAAGCTTGGTGCCTTGCGCAAGTAGCAAGCCCATGGCCTCTTGGTCCTACACTCGGGGCGAAGGCAAAACCGCACCGCGCCAGGCACCGTGGTCAGGACACAATTAGATGTGGGGGGAAAACAAATTCCTACCCTACAGTAACAATAATACTTTATGCTAGATTATTAACTTGAGCATTTGCATGATGACTTTGGAAGAGAAAAAGAATAGAGAACTATATGCGTGGCATTTGCCAACACATTTCTCGGTAAGTTTGCTTTATTATTTTTGGTTGTGCATATAGTATTTAATTAACACATTACTTTTCATTTTTTATATATGTTTCGGGTTGTGCTTATAGTATTTAATTCCTTAGTTATTTCTATATATATATATATATATGTGTGTGTGTGTTTGTAGCAAAAAATGATTGAAGAAGATGGTAATCCCACACTGGAATGGTTTAAAAGGACATATATGGACGATGACAAGTATATGTCAAGATTGATGTGTTGTGAACAGGTAAATTTACTCAACATACTTGTGTATTTTAAATTAACACATGCTAATACATTGCTTGTTTGTACTTGTAGATTTATATCCCTATGAATGACAATAATAGTCACTGGTACTTATGTGTCATTGACTTTAGGTCAAGAAAAAATGTATACATATATTGGACTCTTTGCCAAGCACAACTAGGCAAGACATTCGAATAAAAAACGTGCAAACAGTGGTACTGTCTCATTTTCTATTGATTTCAATAATAATTTTGATATGTGGTTTAGTTAAGTTTTGTACTTAATAATTGCTTATAATCTCACTTTGCGATAGGTAAAATGCCTCGATAAATTATTGAGTTATCTGGAGAAAGACAGCTATACTAATAGTATTACCAAATTTCCATAGAAATCACCCCCATTGGATCCTATACAAAATAATGGGTACATACTAAATTGTAGATTTGCACATACGGATAACTATTGCGTGAATCTTTAGATTTTTTAAATTTTAAATGTTTTCATATTCCAGGTATGATTGCGGCATGTATGTTATTAAGCACATGCATACAAAAATTATCAAACAAAATCTAACCTTGATGGTAATATATTTATTGGAAGTATATTTTACAGTTTTCGCATAATTTGCTTAAGCTTTTTATTTATCAACAATGTCTACTTTTTTTAGGAGAGCTAGTCGGAACGTATTCAATACAAGTTGGCATCAAATCTAGTGCTTTCAATGGAAAATAAACAACGTTCAAAAATAATAGAAAACGCTAGAAATACTCCACTACAAGATATTTTTCAGTCATTGGAATGACAATGATTTGTATAATTTGATAACTGAATTTTTTGGAAAATGCTGCAATTTAGTGAATTTTATTTTTAATTGAAAGGGAGATTGAATTTCGTGAGTTCACTACCCTTGTTTATGTAAGTTGCACTGCATGTTTTTAGATATCAATTTATGTTGTTTGATTGGTGAGGATTTTAAGATGCATATATATTTTTGATAAATAAGATGCATATATATTTGTCAACAACCATCTCAGTTTAAGAGAGTTTGTATAGTGTTGGTACCTTGATTTCAGACAACTTGAAAGCCCTGGTCGTAGTTATCTAGAAGATGAAATGTATAAAAAGGTTCCTTTGTCTCATGTTTATAGGCTCTAAAGTCTAAGAGTCTCAAGTGAATATTCTGTTTTTGAAGCAATATTATAAGGGGCATATAAGGTCTTTCACTAAAAACTTTTTCCTTTAAGTGCTGGGACTCGGAAAGTTTGTCTTAGGAATTTATGTTATTCTACAAAAAAAAAAAATAATGCCTCTCTGGGATGTTCTAGAAAGATTTAACTACATAGATTTGGTAGGGGTAGATGTAATTGAGAAGTAGAGAAATGAATGTTAGGATGGTCTTCAAAGAAAACTGCATTTTGCAGTTTTTGTATCTGATAACTGAAAAGGTCCATTACCCACTATTTATTTTGGCAAAACAGGTTCATTGTTTGATGGCAGAAGATCTCATACGGCCCTAACTTTCAGCATTTTTTAAGATGTTCATTTGTGTCACTAGTCACTACAATTGTTTAGATGCTTCTGACTTGCATTCTAAGATTTCTACTAAGATGATTTAGCTTGCCAACAACATTTTCTTATTGGCTTTTAGTCTATTTGTTTATGTACTATTTTTTAAAGCTTCACCTTTTCTAGATAACTGTACTTTAACCAACTTTCAACAAATAAGCCTCTAGCAAGAAGCTCATCCAAATGGCCACAAATGGATCCATTCTATAGGATTTTTAGTTATGAGATGTCTTTAACATTAGTTCAGCAAGTAAATGACGTTGTTATTACCTATAATTTCTATCATTACAAGTTTGTCTCTAATGATTAGTCACTACCATAACAAATCTAATACTAAGTCTCGTAGTGTTGTATACTTTATTTTAGTAGCAAATGAACTCATCAACATTGTTTTGCTTTTATTTCAAAGAGTTGTGTATAGAAGACCATCATCTAATGGAACACTGCCTTACAATATTTTCAAATCATCTGCCATTTTTAACAGAGTTGTTGCTCGAACATTTTTTCTTTAAACAAGGGACCTCACATCAGTCAATTTTGTCATTTATCTAATTCTTTGTTATTAAATATATATAGTACTTGTAACGAATTACATATATTCATGTATTTGCAAAGAAACTATACTGCTGAACATCGTTAACAATCAACCGAACTGCAGAAATTGTGGTTACTACAGCAAGTATAGAAAAAAGAATAATGTTGGACCAATGCCACACCTTCTTTTCTAGTCTGGCTGTCTTTCCTTTGACCTGTCACAAGGATAGAGTAAATATATTTTAGTTTTACTTATTACTTCTTTAATATCTTTCATAAGTAAAATCAAAGCAGTCCAGAAAAGGTTAGTTACCTTGAGAAAAATCATACTTGGGAACACAAAGGTTATAGGTATGAGCGTAAATGATCCAAACAAGTTCACAAAGTCCCCCATGAAAGGAAAAGCTGCTGTCACGAATGTGTTAAATGAGAAGAGGAGTGCTCGCACATAGAATCTATGTTTGATGTTTTCTTTTGAATCCATGCTCTCATCAAGCTTGAGGAACTTAGTATCAAGGGTCTCATGAAATGGTGTAAGAAACATCTATGTTCATTATCAACACAATGAATCAGACTTCAGTTGAAAGTTCCCCGTTAAGTCATTAAAGCAACTTAATCATAAGGGCTGTTCATATAGTTTGCTATCTTCTAGCTTTTTGTGGGCTTTGAAATTTGTGTACTGGAAAAAATTATAATTGTATCGTTTCAACACAGCATAAACTTCAAGTAGAAGCTTGGTGGTAATAATAATAGAAGTTTTGCAAAAGGCTTTATGGGAGATTGTGCTTACTTCTGAAGTCTAGCTTTCCCATTTCTTATCCTGCTAAGGTGTATGGTTAAATCTGAACTTAACCTTAAAATGAAAATCAAGAGCCAGTTAGCATAGACAGTGTAGAGACCCACAACAACCAAACATATGATACCCCAAGTCCAACCCAGAGGCACCAACATAAGATTTGAAAAACTCAATATGTATCCACAGTTGAAACTTGTCACCAGCAGCAACCCAACTTGTTGCCAGGAATCTATAAATTCTTATCAATTAATGGTAGTGAAGATATAAAACCTTGATGCATTTGGAACCTATTTAAATAGAGTAGGGCTTAATATAATCTTTTTTATATAACTAAACATGAAGAATAAAACAAATTCAGTGGACTTATAAAGCCTCAAGATAAATATTGGTGTATAAAACTGTAAATCTCTGAATATAGAGAAAATACCATGTTTATGCTTTTCACTATTCGTTATTTGACTTAGTTCTATGCTATACAATCCACTTAAGGCCTTTTATCATACAGAAGAAACAAAACTTAGAACAGATTCAAATAGAAGTTGCATAAAAACAGCTGAGAAGAAACCCAGATGTGGACTTAGTATAATCTCATGTATAACTAAACATGAAGTGAAAATCCAGTTGAATTGAATATAGAGAGTAAACATACCATGCTGTATGGTATGAGCAGATGTAAGAGTAGACTTTCTAATTCAGGAACTCATAAATGTGACATCAAGCTGCCGTCATTAGATCATGTACTTCAAATTATATAGATTTATTTTTCTTTTTTCTTTTTTTTGTTAATTGTAAGGTGAGAATATTGACAAAATTTTGAAGATTTAATTTGCTATTCACAAAGCATTGAGTCTCATAGTAGAGGCTCAGTGATCGGCAGGACTCTTCTATCCACCCCACAAATCAGTTTGGCAGCAAACAAGCTTAACCAGTTGAGAGTTCTGGGGCAGTCTCGTTCTCATGAGTTCACCAGTGGCCTAGCCAAACAGTGGTATTGATCAAAAAGCACTCCATCAATTCAGGCATCTTGATGATGCGCAGACTCTGGGCAAATCCAAGCTCCAGCTCAATGTTCACTTTGAAATTGCAAATGATTCAAGCCGAAGGGAGTGATGGGATCCCCCGAGACAGGAGCCTGAGGGCCAATAAGAGAAGAATTGAATCCCAAAAATAAGAAAAGGGATGCGAAATTGTAAAGTTGGCTACGATGGTAATTCTTGTAGCAAATAAAAGAACAAACCTTTAGCAGCATCAAAACCCAAATTATGATTATCTTGTTCCAACAATTTGCCAATAACCAGTGCACCATCAAAACCAGTATTTGAGGCTATTGTGAATGCAGGTGCCTAAAGCAAATCAAAATGCTCACTGTCAGTATTTAACTGCAAATAAACACCAAGGTAGATGCTGGCTGAGGAAATTCAACAAATAAAACCTTGAAAATGAAGTTTTGTGGGTAAAGTTGAGTTGAATTTGAGTATTATAAATAAAAACTAAAAATCCAATGGGACAACCAAAAAAAAAAAAATGGTAAGAGCTTTATACCACTATGGGGAGGTCATCAGAATTGTGATTTCACCCATGCATGTAGCACTAAGTGCATTTCTAATGTGTCAAAATTATTGATCAAAAAATTGGCAAAAAATTCATCCAAGTGAATAGCAAATTGAATAAAAATTTTGAAAATAAATAAGGAATTAAAGAGAAAAGCCAAACGCATACCTCTGCACATCTTTCTTCAATCAGCTTCTTATCCCCACCCCCACGTAGAATTATTGTGTCATCAAGAGAGATAGACACCTGTTATTTTATTTTACTTTTGTGAAGTTAGTTGTCTCCCAAAGAAATTCAAATATCCATAGCACACTCTGCACAAAAACATAAACCTTTTTTGCAGTTCCAAGCATTTCAAATTGAACTTTGTCAAGGGTTAAACCAGAGTCTTCAGTGATAACCTGTACAATAAAGGTCTTAGCATAAAACGAAAAATATAAAAGAGAAAAGGTATCATTTGATAGAAGTCTGGCATTGCTTTTAAGAGTCACATGTAATTTTGAAGATAGGCCCAGAATTATTCCAGAGCTTGAATTCTATACATTATTTTTTTTACTCCATGTGGAAATATCTCAAGATCGAGAACTCTTGATTAATAACTCTTTAACTTCTTGGGCACACCATTTGTGTGTCCCAATATAAAAGTTTCTCTTTTTTATTTCTTGATTTATGGGAGAAAAAAAAAAAAAAAATCTTAAGAAAACCTTTCATAATACAGAAATATGAAATCATTTAACTACTTAGAAAAACTTTTTTTGGGGGGGGGGGGGGGGGGGTGGGAGGTGGCAGTGGATGCAATAATGTAGCTCTGCCCCCCAGATGTTTCAGTTTTGATTTTGCTTCTTGTCAAAGGGCCTACATGTACTTCAACTATCTATATAGCTCAAGCATGAAGAGCACACAACCGTGGAACATCATATTGCTACAAATAATCGCGTGGCCCTTTTGAGAAAAATATTTCAGTGTCCAAGGACGTATGAATTACTAGAAATACATACATATCTATCTCATAAGGATGTCAATATCATTGCAATTCATTAATGGTCCCTATATAGATATAACTAACAGTACTAGTCTTGGAATACAGAATGAGAATATTAAAATAAAAACATAACCTAGAACAGAAAATTTCTAACCATTAAGCCACATGGCTAAGAACTCGGGGTTTGCTTCTAAGATCAGTACTCAAAGAGTTTTTCATATTAGAAAACATAAAGCAAGCAACTAAAAAGAACCAGTGATAACAAGATGAACTTAATACCAACTCCAATCCATTAACTCTATTCCAAAAACTAACAATGTGATAACAATAACCAAAAATGAAGTTTAACCAAAAAAGCTAACAGCCGGAAAAAAAAAATTCATATGTTGTCTAGTAAATATCCCATTGACATTTCACTATTAAAGAAAATTATAATAATTTGTTTCCAAATCAAGTGAGCCAACAGCTGGATGTTCCATGGATTCAAGGACATTGTCACCATCAACATGTTCACCTTGTTGAATATGTGTAGATGGCAATACGCGCCTTGTGTGTCCAACATCTTGACAACTGCTGCATCGCCTAACTTTCGCATGGCTGTGGCTGTTGCTCGTGCTACCATGGTCACCTTTAGTCTTGACAATGGCTGGATCACAAACATTTAAGTTTGCTTTATTGGACGCAGTGCGTATCCCATTTTCAGCAACTTCTTTACTTGAATTATAAAGTTCTTCTATGCGGCGTGTCAACCTTGCTATTTCAACCTTCAATTCTTCGAAGCCTTGTGTTGTTCTTGAACCAAAGTAACACATCTGATTACAACTAGCAGACAATGCACTAAACCGTGTCATACGTATGATATCAGGAGACATTTGGGATTTAAGTTTGCAAGGCAAGTTGGACTTTGCAGTTTTCAGTCATCTGTTCATTATACATGTTGGTGGAATCTGTTTCAAATGTTCAACCTTCATAATAGCAAATAGGTGCCCACAAGGATATCCATATGACTCGAAGAGCAAACAAGAGCACTTCATAGATTGATCAGCTTGACAATACACAACCTCCCATCTTGAGTCAGGGGATGCATACTGAGATAAGGTGTACGTACGATAATCTTCCTTATCTATGTAGTATAGCACAATGAATTTTTGTTCATTCAATAATTCTTCTTGAATCATGCTGAATATCTCCCTTGTGAATATAGTAGCAGCATGTTTCTCTATTTCAGCTAACCCAGTAATCAGAATAGGTTCAGTATAATTTGAAGAAAAATCTGCCCCCATCTCATTGTGTCTAATACATGAAAGTGCTCTATCAACTTGCTGGAACAACTCATAAAGCCTAGTCTTCCTATCCAGAAATTTATTCAAGAATGCATTCATGGCTTCACAACGTTGTGTACTCCTACACCTAGAAAAAAAATGACCTCTCATGTAAGCTTCAGCCCATTTCATTTTTTTAGCATACATTTCATGCAACCATTCATGGTTATGTAAATTGTGATTGTCGACCATTTTCTTTCATATGTCTTCAAATTCATCTAGTGTAACATATCGTACCATACACCTAATAAAACTTTCATATACTTTATCATGTAGATTTGCAAAAGCATTCCTTTCAAGATGCCACACACATAAACAATGTCGAGACTTTGGAAAAACCGTTTTAATAGCTTTACTCATTGCTTTGTCCCCATCTGTCACGACTGAAAGTCTTACTGTTCATTGCTACAAGCATATTTTGCAACACCCAAGTATATGTTTCAACGGTCTCATCAACCAATAGTCTAAAACCAAATACTATAGTCTGCCGGTGGTGGTTGACTCCTACCAATATAACAAGGGTTTTTTGTATACATTCGTCTTATATGTTGTATCAAATGCGACTACATCTCCAAAACATGCATAATCCAAGCAACTTTGAGAATCTATCCAAAACAGATTAGCCAAACGGCTTTCTTCATCAACAGTGTATTGAAAAAAAAATGAGGAGTCCATGTCTGCTTTTGCTTGTAAATATGCCAAAGCACATTCAACATCACCATCTCGTGTACTGTTGTTGCGAATTGCCACTAGATAATTGTAGAGGTCTTTTGAAGTGAACCCTGTATTCTCATATCCTCCAGCTTATTGGATCATATGATCCATGATTTGATTTGATTTGACCCCAACATTATGCAGTGCTATAATCTGAGCCTTATCAAAATCCTTAATAGTCCTGTGTGAACGGAGAAATTGAGTCTCAAATTGCAGAACTAAGTCATGATTATGCTCCCTATTAAACTCTCCTACCACCCATTCACCTAACTTTTGTTCAAACCTAATACAAAAAGCGACCTTGCAACCACTTCTTGTTATTGGTCTCTCACACATGCAATTTAAATTAGACTCATTTTTCCTAATTCGCAATCCTTCCTTTGCACAAACCCATCTTCTAGAGGTCACAATGTTATCTTTATTACGCTTTATCTCATCTTTGCGAATACTAAACCCAACCAACTTTGCATTTGTGTTATAAAACTCTCCACCATCATCAAGGGAACTGAATTTCAAACCAGTTATTTGGGCTCAGTCAACTGATCAATTCCTTTTTCGAGAATAGTACTCCAATGTTTTTCCAAATCAATAAAATTAGTCTTCCCTTCGTTCTCCGTATCATGATCCATGTGAACCAATATATTATTCCTAAACAAAGACGGACAATTTCCAATTAAAAAATAAATAAATAAATAAAGAGGACCAATGTATTATTCTTGTATCATGATCCACTGTAAACATCTCTGTAATGTTCTAAGTTTCCACTACTATTTTAATAAATTTGTGTGACAATTTATTATATTATATGATTTATGATTGTCTTTTGTCTTTTGTCTTTTATCTTTTGTCTCATTGCCATTATCTTTCTTTTTCTTTTTCTTTTCTTTTTTCTGTCACTGACCTAGTCACCCAATCCCACTACCGACATTATGAACTTATTATCCACTACCAACAAACACTTTTACCATTTTTATTCCTTGAGAGTTGAATCAGTTTTCCTTTTGCTATGAGCCTATAACTTGTCCCTATTTTATTGACCAACTACCACACAACAAACAGTCAAACACTAATATTTTCTCTAATCTCTAAAGACTCTACTCTCTCTCTTATCTATATAATATAGTCACACAGGGTCACAATTTACAAAGACAAATACATACTCATCAGTAAGATAGTCACAGAGTTATAGAGCCAAAAAGCCAAAGAAAAATAACACAAGCACAGATTCCTCATCAATAAAAACACAAAAACCATAAGCACAGATTTTGAGATTTTGAAGGATAGATTAAATAATTGAGTGTGAAGGCTGGAGCAGATCAAAGCCAACAGCGGCGTCACGGCGAGATGGGTGTCGCATGGTGGGTGTCGCGTAGGTCTGCGAGATGGGTCTCGCCGCTCTCACATGGTGGCGGCGTCACGGTGTGGGCAGCAGCAAGATTTCAAGCTCTCACCTCACGTTTTGGTAGCTTCACTCACGGAGTGGGCAACGGCAAAGTCTCTCGCCTCCCATTATCTTTTTTTTTTTTTTTTTTTTGAAAAGCCTCTCACTCTCTCTGTCTTGCCTAAGCCTTAGGTTTTCTTTTTTTTTTTCCATTTGGACTTCGGAGATTGGAGTCTTCGGTTCGAACTGCTAAGTTTACATTTTTGGACTAAACCTCTTTTTTTTTCTTTTTTCTTTTTTTTTAAATTAACCTACTTTTTTTTTTCTTTTTTTCTTTTTTTTTTTACATATGGGCTGGCCGGCTAGGTTACAATTTCAAAGAGGGCCTAAGTCTTTTTTTTTTTTTTTTTTTTGAAAATTAACCTACTTAAAAAAAAAAAATTGGGCCAGAGGGGCCTGGGCCCCACCTATGTCTGTCCCTGGCCTAGCGAAACCAAAAGGAAAACAAAAACAAGACAAGATTAATAACAATTCAGCAATACAGAAGCCAATCAGCAAAAACCCCATTTGGAAAACTAAGGAATAAGGATAAGACGTACTGAGATTTTTAGTGACAAAAAACGGTGGAGACTTCGAATAAAAGGGTAGAGAAAGAGAGGAAAATCGGTGGCTGTTATCACCAACATTGAAGGAAAGAAGATTTGGGATGAACAAGGGTTTTTTTGGGGCGTAAGATCTTGTGGGCTTTTCAGCTTATGGACCGAAAATAAAATTGCAGGCGTGAAGGATTCGAACCAGAGTTGCTTGGCAAAAAATATACTGACTTTCCACCATGCTAATTCGAACAAAGTATAGAGATGAAAATTGACCTTTTAACAGCCAATTATGTTCAAATCACACATTCCAATATTTTATAGGAACAAATACCAAATGGCTTTAGAATGACGAGTTTGTATAAATTTTGCGAAACCCAGAGAGAGAGAGAGAGAGAGAGAGAGTTTGTATAAATTTTGCGAAACCCAGAGAGAGAGAGAGAGAGAGAGAGAGATAAGTGCTTTGTGGCACCAATAAGTCTTCAACAACAAAAACATTTCATTGCTATTAGGGCTCTCTCAGACTTAGCTAATGGAGGCTCTGCTGACTTAAATGAGGCTCACACTTATCATTGTGGTCGATATGCTAAACTCTCAATGACAAAATTATTTTGATAATTTTTTTTTAAAAAGGACTGGGTTGTTCGTTTTTGGTAAAATCAGTCAATTGTGCTTAATTTTTTTTAGCTTTTCTATTGGTAATTTTTGTTATTGTGGAAATTTTTTGGGATGTTTATTTTGTTTTAGATGGGTCTAAATATAATAATAATTTTATGAAACAAACTGCATAGACACTTTAGTTGGGGTGGTTATACTCGTGTCGAACATAGTCATTTAACACTTCCACACACGTGGATCTAATGAAAATGTCTAAAAAATATAAAACCTGGTGTAGTAGCCTTGATTGATGACTATTTCATACTGGATCTGTAGTTTCAATTCAAGTATTTACTGAAAATTTTAAAATTATTAACAATCTTTGTATTAGATTTTTGCATAACTTGCTAATTGTATAGTCATCCTATTTCCAACCTTAGACACTACAATAAACACACAACTATGATTAAGTTGTAGATGTTGCATAAAAACAATTAAGAGCACATAAGGTTATACATCTTCGGTTTTATGGTATATATTGATGATGCATAGAAAATCAGTAGGCTGAATGCTTCGAGTTTCCATGGGCTTGAGATTGCTTGGAAGGCCTGAAAAGAAAGCAGCACAATATCAAAGGTGACTAGGGTGAACAAGCCAAGAACCCTCCGATGCTTAAGTTAGTTTTCTCTCCTGAAATCAGGAATTTCAACTCCTATAAGTAGTGAAAAACTTACTTTGATTTCATATGCCATCAGAAGTTAAGAACTCAGTGGGAAGTTAGAGCGATGATTAAGAATTTTGCTCTTACTTCAGAATAGTAAAACGTGGTCTAAATCATAAGCTTTTGGATATAGATTTACTCCGAAAATTTCTAAATTGTCAATTGTAAGGAAAAAAATAGGGTACTATTGAATATGACAAAAACACAATCAGAAGTAATTTGGGTATTGCCCAATGTAATAATGGAACGGTCAAATTTGAGAATAAAATAATAGGGTACCACTAAATGTGACAAAAATAGAGTCAGATGCGATGTTGGTACTACTTAATGTGACAATAGAACCATCAAATGTGAGAAAAAAAGTAAGGAAACTACCAAATGTGAGAAAAGAACTGTCACATGTGATATTAGAACTGCACAATGTGAGGATAAAACTATCAAATGTAAAGTAATGAAACCATCAAATGTGAGAAAAAAAACTATCACATGTGACAAAAGAACTGTCACATGTAACAAAAATAGAACAGATGCAATGTTGGTACTGTTTAATATAACAATGGAACCATCAAATTTGAAAAAAAAAATAAAGGAATCATTATATGTGACAAAAGAATTGTCAAATGTAATATTGGAACTGCACAATGTGAGAATGTAACCGTCAAATGTGAGAAAAAAGTAAAGGGAACTACCCAACGTGAGAAAAGAACTGTCACATGTAATGTTAGAATTGCACAATGTGAGGATGGAATCGTCAAATGTGAAAAAAAAAATAATAAATAAGGGAACCACCAAACGTGACAAAAGAACTGACACATGTGATGTTGGAACTGCACAATGTGAGAATAGAACCGTCAAATGTGAAAAAAAAAAAGTAAGGAAACTACCAAATGTGAGAAAAGAGCTGTCACATTTGACGTTGGAACTACACAATGTGAGGATGGAACCGTCAAATGTGAGAAAAAAGTAAGGGAACCACCAAATGTGAGAAAAGAATTGTCACATGTGATATTGGAACTACACAATGTGAGAATGAAACCGTCAAGTGTGAGAAAAAATAAAGGAACCACCCATTGTGACAAAAGAACTGTCATATGTGATGTTGGAACCGCACAATATAAGGTTGGAACCGCACAATATAAAGATGGAACCGTCAAATGTAAGAAAAAGGTAAGGGAACCACCCAATGTGAACAAAAAACTATCATATGTGATGTTGAAACCGCACAATGTGAGGATTAAACCGTCAAATGTGAGAAAAAAGTGAAAAAAAACTATCAAATGTGAGAAAATAACTGTCACATTTGATGTTGGAACTGCACAATAAGAGGTGGAACCGTCAAATGTGAGAAAAAAGTAAGGGAACCACCAAATGTGAGAAAAGAACTGTCACATATGATGTTAAAACTGCACAATGTGATGATGGAATCGTCAAGTGTGAGAAAAAAGTAAAAGAACCATCTAATATGACAAAAGAATTGTCACATGTGATGTTGAAATTGCACAATGTGAAGATGGAACCATCAAGTGTGAGAAAAAAAAATAAGAGAACCACCTAATTTGAGAAAATAACTATCATATATGATGTTGGAACCACACAATGTGAGGATGGAATCGTCAAATGTAAAAAAATAAATAAATAAATAAGAGAACTACCAAATGTGAGAAAAGAACTGCCACGTGTGATGTTGGAATTGCACAATGTGAAGATGAAACTGTCAAGTGTGAGAAAAAAGTAAAGGGACCACCCAATGTGACAAAAGAACTGTCATATGTGATGTTGGAACTGCACAATGTGAGAATGAAACCGTCAAATGTGAGAAAAAAAAGTAAGGGAACCACCAAATGTGAAAAAAGAACTGTCATATGTGATGTTGAAACTGCACAATGTGAGAATGGAACCGTCAAATGTGAGAAAAAAAAAGTAAGGGAACCACCAAATGTGAAAAAAGAATTGTCACATGTGATGTTAGAACTGCACAATGTAAGGATAGAACCGTCAAATGTAAGAAAAAAATAAGGGATCCGTCAAATGTGAGAAAAGAACTGTCACATGTGATGTTAAAACTGCACAATGTGATGATAAAACCGTCAAATGTGAGAAAAAGAATAAGAGAACCACCCAATGGGAACTGCACAATGTAAGGATAGAACCGTCAAATGTAAGAAAAAAATAAGGGATCCGTCAAATATGAGAAAAGAACTGTCACATGTGATGTTAAAACTGCACAATGTGATGATAAAACCGTCAAGTGTGAGAAAAAGAATAAGAGAACCACCCAATGTGAGAAAAGAACTATTATATGTGATGTTAGAACCGCACAATGTGAGAATGGAATCGTCAGATGTGAGAAAAAAAAAAGTAAGAGAACTACCAAATGTGAGAAAAGAACTGTCACATGTGATATTGGAACCGCACAATATAAGGATGGAACCATCAAATGTGAGAAAAAAATAAAGGAACTACCAAATGTGAGAAAAGAACTAACACATGTGATATTGAAACTGCACAATGTGAGAATGGAACCGTCAAATGTGAGAAAAAAAGAAACCTAATGTAGCAAATTACCTCTATTAGTGGATACCATATTAGTGGATACCATACCCCTCTTCCCCCTCCCCCCAAAATAACATCTACATGTGAAACTAAATAACAATATAGTAGATTGAATGGTCAGATATTTCTTAAAAAGAAGAATATCCCTCCAACAAAAGAACAGAAAATATTATCCTTACAACTGCACTTACATGGAGAGCTGATTAAGCAAAATAAACAAAATTTTCTTTTAATATCTTGAGTCACAAATGGTAATTGACTAATCGCATTAAATTCTCACTGTAACTTGCAGCATATCCCTCCAACAAGAAGCTTCTCTCAATCAGTTACCTTGCAACAATTTTCTCTCGTGATGGACTTTTCTCAACTCATGGCTTTTGTAAGAACTGTATGTTACCTTCTTTCAACATTTGAGGCAATATAGACCCACAACCCACACTATTTTCAGTGTTTGAGGCCAATTATATCACATGGCTAATTGCCTTCAATCAATCATCACCAAACAAAGCATCCAAAAGGTTGGAGGCTGAATTGTTTACTCCACTCTCATCAAAGAAACCATTAGAAGCATTTTCCCTTCTAGATTTCCGCTCTTCAATGATGGTATCAGCTGTTTCTGCACAGAAACTTCGTCTTACCTGTTTAACAGGTCTCTCAGCCACAACAAACTTGCTCCCTTCACGGGTTCTCTCAGGGAAGCCTGCCCAAACTGAAGAAAACTTTGCTTGAGAAATTAAGTCAATTTCTGTTTAAAAGAAACGTAGGGATTTTTTTTTTTTTTTTTTTTTTTTGATGAAAAGAAACTGGAACATAAATTGTTGTCACTGCCACGCTAATCTTTAGGAACCACATACAGTGGGCTTTGGCTCACTTGATTGGAATGTGATGCCCTCCTCTGAATGCAAAAGGATTTTCTCTCCTACTTTATATGAGGTAAATTCTCTAGTTAAAATTTAGTGTTACTTTTAGGAACTTGAATTTCTTTCCAATCAGAACACAAATGCAGTTAGAAAGTAAACAAACTGACCATATTAGGGGAGAGATGCAAGCTTTCCACAAAAGCTTCATTTTAAATGGAAAAGTCACATAAACTGAAGATCTTGCGATTACCTATAGATTGCTAGGATACAAGCATTTATGCTAATTCAGTTTCATGATCTTAGTTAACATGGAGTGTTGGTCTAAACACATTAGCATGTCTGCAGATCTCCAGAGAAGTATTTAGCATTAGCTGTAGAAGTATCAAGTACTTTGAAAATTTGTATGATCTTTCATAGAATTCTTTTACGCATTAATCTTGAAGAGCTCCTTATCCCCATAATGAACAATGAATACCATAAAAAAATAAAAATAAAAGAAAAATAAAAAATGCTTAAGGACCACCAATAGAGCTGCCACACCTTTTCATTATTTTCATTAACTAAACATCCCCCTCTTCTTCTGTTTTTTTTGTTTTTTTTTTTTTTTTTTTTTTCTTTTTTGGTAAATTCAAAAGTTGAGAGAGCGGATTTGAACCCTGAATGTCTCAGTTGATTGTTCAATATATGGTTGCAACTATCTTCCTTGTTTGTTTATCAGAACCACCCAACAACACTATACTAGTTTAGAATTTGATTCTAGGGGCTGGGGCTCTGTACATATGGTATGTGCCTGAGGCACACAAATTACTACAGACCACTACAACTGCCCGTTAAGAAAACCTAGTCAACAAGCAAGTAAGAAAGCAAGGAAAACACAATGATTCATTTAGGTTGAGCATGAACAAAAACTGTAAAACAAGAAAAAAAAGAAAACGGATGAAAATGGGAAGAAAAATGTTCACAAAAACACTCAGCGGGTCTTGAGGACAACATCCTCCATGTTTTTATAATGCAAGCACACAGAAGGGGGGGTTTTCCCATCTGAGCTAAAGCTCATTGGATATCTTTTTGATATTTTCAATAGTTGGGGGTGAGGGGGGATTAGAACGCTGGATGACTCTGTTGGAAACACTAGGAGGTGCCAACTAGTTGAGCTACACTCTTGGAAAAGCACATTGATTATCTATCATCCTTACACAGTGAAAGAGTACATATGAGTGGAAAGCATGCATGCTCTAATAGGTGAAATTTACTTATGAAGTACTTTGATGATTGTCAATAAAATTACCTCCAAAATGATGCAATACAATAGAAGCTGCAACTGTGACATTCAAAGAAGCAGTACCACAACCATACTGTGGGATATAAACAAAAAAGTCACATATCTCACATTCTTTGGCAGAAAGGCCTGTTCCCTACAAAGTAAAAACAAAGAATCATCGCAAAAATAGCCTAGAAATTATGAATACCCAAATGATCTCAAACTAAACTGCAGTTTCTTCTTCCAGTGAGCTTTATTGCAATACTGTAAAGTAAAATGCCTAGGAAGCCCTCAGTGGCATTCCTAACTTATCACCTTCTTGGTACCATGGGTAACAAACTGAACTCAAAAGCCCAACCCCACCTTTCAATGCTAAAATTTGATTCATCCAAACTGCAAGAAGGCTTGTCTTTTGTGGAGTTTTGTCTTTAGAACATTTGGAGTCTCATGGGTTTTACTAGGAAGGGTGATGGATCTGCTATTTGGATGGAGGAATTGGTTGGGGAAGCACTCATCTGAAATTTGGAATTTGACATTGTTGTATTTGATGTGGTGCATTAGGAGGGAGCATAATAATCGCAAATTTGAAGATGCGGAGAGTTCAGGTAATCAGCTCCTTGCCTTGTTTATGGGCTCTCTGTTTGATTGGTCTCAGGCTTGGGGACTCCAATCTAGTGATTCCCTTCCGATGCTAATAGATTTGCCTCTTCCTTGTTCATAGTTGCGTATTTGTTTTTCTTTTATTTGTACATCTTTGCTGCTTTGTGATCTTTTCGCATGAAGTAGTCTTTTTTTCAAATAAAATTTTTCTTGCTTATCAAAAAAAAAAAAATTTTTTAAAATAAAAAATTATTCATCCAAATATTCAAAAGGACCACTTCCATACATTAGAATAGATATCCCAACAAAAGAGATATATCTAGGCATCACTAATGCTTAGATTGAAACTTGCAAGCACGTATTGTATTATTTCTCGAAAGCCTATGATTATTAAGCAATATAATTAACTTAGCACATTGAAAACTAAAATGATAAAGCATACAAATTCAGACTTCCATAAAAGATAATTCCACCAAGAAACACCAAACAAACTAATTGAAAAATAACCCGAATTTTTAAATAACCAAAAAATCAAGGAAAGTGACAATAAACATATATAAACCAGCAAAAATTCAAAACCCCATACCTCATTTCCGAGTAGAAAAGCTGTGCTTTTCTTGAAAGGGTGCTGATTGACAGCCACAGCAGTGTCTGTAATCTCAACCCCACAAATATCACAATCTTTTTCCTGAAACACAAATACCCACTTCAAGATTTCACATTCCAAACCCAAAACAACCAAAAAGACGAAGACTTTGCACAAAAAAAAAAAAAAAAAAGCAAACACACACAAATTTCTCGTACCTTGAGGAATTGGCGAGCGTCAGAGAGAGAGTGGAAGTGGCGGAAGCTGACGTGGGAGGTGGAGCCGTGGCTTCCAAAGGCGTTGAAGTCTCTGCGGCCAACTAGAATCAGCTCAGAGACGCCGAAGGCTGTGGCGCTCCGGGCCAGTGTGCCAACGTTGTGTCGTTTTGCTATGTTGTGCACCACGACGTAGCACTCCACGCTCATTTTTTTGGGCTTTTGTGAACGATACAAGGGTGAAAGAGAAATGGGTTTTTAGGGGTTTTGAGGTTTTTGGCGGTTTTTATGGTGTATGGGATTCGGGAAGAGAATTCAGTGGTGGCGGCCGACCATGTTAAGCAGCAAGAGCAAAGTACAAGAGACACAAAAAACAATGAACGACGTCGTTCTTCTTTGACGAATTTTATTTTTCTCTTTTCTAAAGAGAGTTTTTTTCTTTTTTTCTTTTTTTTTGGTAAAGTCGAATTTTAAAATAAAATTAGTTGGGTCCATTTGCTTAGAAAAAATAGCTATATAGCCGCCGTTCAATCTAACTACTCACTAACACGTGCAATGCGCATATAATTAACAAATGTTAAATATCATCACTTTGAATGCTACAATGAGTTGAAAAACAAATTAATAATTCTAATTTAAAATAAAGAACAAAGGCACGGTACTAATGTTTCTATCATATGATTTATTTTCATAAAAACAATTAACAGACATTCACAATATAAGGAAAGACATGACAAACAATTGATCAAAATGGACCGAATTGAATAGATCAAAGTGAGCCAAATTGGACTGGATAAAATGAAATGGACTGGATAGGGCTAAATTGGACAAAATAAGACCGAATAGAACGAAATAGAACTAAAGTGAACAGAATGGACTGAAAAGAACCAAAATGGACCTTGTAAGACCGAATTGGACCAAGGTAGACTGAATAGAACTAAAGTGAACCGAACAGACCTAGTACGGCCAAAGTGGACCGAATAGAACTGAAGTATACATAATGGACCAAATAGGACCAATTTGGACTGAATAAGACCAAATAGACCGACTAACCCAAAGTGGACCGAATGGACGAAATAAGACTGAATAGAACCAAAGTGGACTGAATAGAACCGAAGTGGACCGAATGGACCAAATAGAATCAAATAAGACCACTGTGGACTGAATAGGACCAAAACTAAGATATTTGAAATTTTTCTAGAGGGTGAAAGATAAGGGTATGCCTTGAGCTTTTATTCCTACTATCATGGCCGTTGAAACAAGTGTCTTAAAAGTGTTTGGGATTTTTTTGTGGATTTCAATTAGCTCGGCTTGTAAAAAATTTTGTCGTCAAACAAGAGATTTGGAATTCGAATCTTGCCTACACTAAAAATTGATTAATGTCTTGGTTTAATTATAAAAAGCAATCATCATAAAGCCCATAGGTTGAAATACTATCATATCTATAAATAAATCAATAAAAAAAAACTTTTTGGAATTTTCTTTCAAAAAGTTGTTTGAAATATTTCAATTTGGAGAAGTTGGATTTTGTAAAGCTCCTTGTGGTAATCTTATATTTCTTCAAGTTTGTTATGTAAGCTCAAGTTTTGTGTTACAAAACTTGAGTTGTAAACTACTGTAACATGTTGATTATAATGGATTATTTGGAGCTTAATCTGTGGGTCTAAGCTTAGTAATGTAAAGCTTGTATATATTTTATATGTCTTCTTTATGTTTGATGCTTTTTCTCTTGGATTCCATATTACATATCTTGCTAGCTTATCATTGGGTATTTGATGGGGGCAACTTCTATTACATTTGTGTTGGTAACACTTTGTTGACAATATTGGTTGAAACTTGACAATATTGTTGACAATATTGTGTTGTGCAGATAGCACCCCATGACTCAAATCAATAACAGTAAATAAGCGAAAATTAAATAACAAGCACACACAAAGAACACAAGAATTTATGTGGTTCTGCAAACTGTCTACCTCCACGGGGACAACGGAGAAATTTCACTATAAAAATAGGGAGATACAATAGTGCACAAGAACACTCTCAAGAAACCTAAATCCCAATACACCCTAACTCCCTCTCACCCACAAGACAAGAAAATACTATCCTTCTTATGCGGCTGCTGCTAGGTTTTTAAGAATTGTCTCTATGGCTGTACAACACAAACCTAATATATGTATTTATATATTTGTCATAGGTCGGTTGTACTAGGATTTCTATTCCTAGTTGAATTCGGTTTACTTGTGATTGACATGGGCTTGTGGCAATTCAAGCCACACACGCGGGCCCACATCAACAGTGTTGGTAACACTTTGTTGACAATATCGGTTTAAACTTTTCTCTCACCAAAAATTGGGTAGTTTTCCCAACATTTCTCACATTCTAAGATTATCCATAAGATCATAACTAAAATTATTTTCCTATATTTTATTATGTGGAAAAGATAAAAAGAAAATAAAATTATTTCATCTATTTTGAAGAAAAATTTTCAGACTTAATAAAACAAAACTACAAATAAATTGTCATCATTCTTCCCTTTCCTCTCTTCTCACTTTTAAGCCAAACATCTCATTCTTCCAACGTACAAAAAGCAACACATTCCTTTCATTCTTAGTCAGGATTGAATTTCATTCTACAATCTAAAGTTCTACCATTGTTCCATGTTTGTGCAATAGAGAAGCAAGCTATAATATATTTGGTTGAGTTACAAGAGATCCAAGCATTATATATACATGGTACAGCCCTGCAAAATTAAATGTGCTGATGTAACTTGTACCCAAATTATGACTTGTTTAGCTTCTTCTTTTTCCCCCTCAGTTTCAGTAGTTTACAGTTACATATTTCTTTTGAATGTACAAATTAATTTATTTTTAAAACTCTAAACAGAAGAATTATTATTCACAGAGGATTTCCTGTCAACCATAAATACCGATCCCCTCTTCTCCATAGGAGGACTTGTCCATTCTTTTTCACTTGTATAACGTTGATAGCATTCCATTTCTCCTTGCCTTCGTCTTCTACACCAATGTAATTATTGAATGTCTCTGTATATGATATATGCATATTCAACTGCAATTACTACACAAGGTCAAGCAATGTGTTGAAGTAGTTAATCCACTCAGACAAGAACTTGAGCAGCTGCGAGCCTAGCAATAGGAACCCTGTTGATAAAATTTAAATCAGGATTTTGTTCCAATTATGAAAGTAGTATAAGTATAGGAAAATTCTAAGTGCCAAGACAGGCCAACCTGAATGGAGAACATGAAACATAGTCCAGTCCAGCCTCTGCAAAGAAGGCAATGGAAGAAGGATCCCCACCTTGCTCTCCACATATTCCGACCTGTTTTATCACCATCATATCTCAAGTCAAGAAAAATAATAAAAAATACCCAAAAAAAAAAAAAATGCCCCTACATTACAATACGCTATTAGCAGAGCTGCCTGCATGGAATATATGAAAGAATTTGAGAATTTATACCACGTTCCAACTTGATCATAGATGGGGCACCATGAAAACATTTCATTATTTATGAGTGATGAATGCTGCAAAATGCAGCCCCATCATCTTGACAGAATGACATGCCAGCCATCATAAAATGCATGAAGTTCAATCTGCAGACAGCTTGAACATTGTCATAAATGGCTAATTGAAACTATGCATTGCTTGCCCTGGTCACATTAATGTGATTTGAACATCATTTTTTCCACAATCATGAATTGTTATCTCTCTCTGATAAACCCAAATGTCCTATCAACTCTCCATAGACAGGAACATTTCTACATATTTCAACAGTACAAGTGCACCTTATAATACCTTTAAGCTAGGCCTAGCTGCACGACCCCTTTCTGTGGCAATCTTGATGAGTTGACCAACACCTCTTTGATCAAGTACCTGCAAGCAACAAAATTGGAGTTAAAGCAATCAGTTCCTATTCGTCTCCATTCCCCTAAATATGAACTCTTCTGTTTCTCTTAGCATAATCCATCTTCCCAAGAAGCCCATGGACTTGTGTCAAAATAATTAAAAAAGACTAACCTCAAATGGATCATTCTGTAGAATTCCTTGGGCTAGGTAAATAGGGAGAAACTTGCCAACATCGTCTCTACTGTAACCAAAGGTCATCTGTGTGAGATCATTGGTTCCAAAGGAGAAGAACTCTGCTTCCTTTGCAATCTGTAAATCATGCATTACAGGATGCAAGGCATTATTAGCAGTAATGAATATTACATTCCTTAATCTAGGTTGAAATTTATAATGGTTTGCCAAGCTTCAAAGAGAGACAGTAAAAAATAATGTCTTTCCTCATAAAGACTTCCCTATGGCTTAAAAAGTATTTATAGAAACCTGAAGGGAAACATTTCAAGTTAGCATACCTCATCTGCAACTAGAGCAGCTCTAGGGATTTCAATCATGGTCCCCACCTTATAGTTCAAGGAGGAACCCATCTCAGAGAACACCTTCTTAGCAACACTTCGTATCAAACTCACTTGATGTCCTAGTTCCTGACATAGCACAATGTCAACTTATCTCAGAAAAAGCACTTTGGGTGTTTGTTCCCTTAAATATTAAACTGTAAGAATTCTGATCAGTTTTGACTTTTATGATTATGAGATCAAAATTGGTAGAAAAGCATATCTAAAACTGCATGAAGTTTAATCACACTGAGGTTTCTTGTTTTGAGTGACATTCACAGATTCAAGATAAAGAAATGAAAACATGGTTTAGAATGAGAAATGTAAATATAGTTGCATCTTTTTCTCTCATTCTAAGCATAATAAGTGAACCTCATATTACACATGAATAATAAGACAAAAGAAGAGACAGAACCATGCCTGAGGTGTTCCAACAAGGGGAACCATTATCTCAGGAAAAACTTTAACACTTTGGTTGCTCATTGAGACAGCAGCCTGAAAGATTGCACGTGCCTGCATTTCAGTGAGTTCTGGATATGATATCCCTAGCCTGTTGAGACAACAGAAAAAGTTATTTGTGAATAACAATGAAATGGTTTTTTGTATATATCTTGTATTCTTTACATGTGTTGCTCAAGAAAACTAGTGTTGAGAGCTATTTCAGAGTCATCCTGACAACAATGTAATATGAACTCGAGGATAGTCAAATAATTCTATATTGTCAGAAAAGGAATGAGGTAGTTGTGGGTTGCCGGTCGAATTGTCAATACTCTGAAATGTGGCCAAGATGAAGACGCAGTCAGTGCTCAATGTATCACATGCATTTTTAGTTCAGAGTGATGAGAGTTAGAGCCCAACATGATGTAAGAGGCAAGTGTAGTGTCTGTTTAATAACATCTTTATTGGCTTTTAACTAAGATTCTATATCCGTTGTATATTCAGAAAACTTTAATTTTTTATAATACTACTAGCAATTAAGGGAGCACTAGTTATACTAGTTGCCAATTACTATGAGAACAAAATTTGAGCAATCTTTGAAACAAGAGCCCATAAGAAGGGTCACCAAACCTGCAGCCTCTGAAACCAAGCATGGGATTTACTTCTGATAACTTTTCAATTCTTGAAAAAACTTCATCTTCATTTACTCCTGTCTCTGTAGTTAGTTCGCTTACAATCTGTTGTAGGTCACCTTCTGGAAGAAATTCATGAAGTGGAGGATCCAACAGTCGGATTGTTACTGGCAGGCCTGAAAATTCCATATAATCTTGGTTAATTACAGATTCAATATATATATATATATATAAAGACTTAAATGTAAACTGAGTGCCCAAAATACTCCAGTACTAAGCTTTCCATATCTCTCTATTGTAATTGTCATTGCAGTTTACCAAATTTGTTGCTCCACAAGGCAGATATTTCATAATTTTCAAATTTTCAAAACAAAAGAAGAGGAAAGTACCATCCATTGCACGGAAAATTCCTTCAAAGTCAGATCTTTGATAAGGTAACAAACAGTCCAGAGCTACCTTCCTTTGTTCAGGAGTAACTGCCATTATCATCTTCCTAACAGTCTTTATCCTTTCATCTGAAGCAAAGAACTGAAACAAAGCATGAGAAAAATAAAATTTGTAACCTTACTGGACCAGATAAAAGATGATCTAGAAAGTAAAGCTAATTTATTGTTTTTAGTTAACACCAATATACACTAACCTTCATGCATATGAAACATTTGTGAAGAAATTTATAAAAGAAGTATGAGGGATGTTTGAAATCAAGAGAAGAACTTGATTAACTTCCTAGCTCAACCTTGCAATTGGATAGAAGTTGGTGATTTACATGGATACAACATTGTAATAACAAAAAAGGGAATGTCTTAAATTTAAAATGTCCTTGTTTCAACAATTGCTTAAGAAAATTTGTGCACGCACATGTATATTGTACACCCTACTACTGTAGTACAAGCTATATAATTGTCTCGTGTACAAGCTATACATATCTGGGAAAATTGTTTCTTTTACATGTTATGATGAGGCAGATGACAGTGAAGTAAGAGAAACAGTTACCATGTGCTCTGTCCTGCAAAGGCCAATCCCTTGGGCACCATTGTTTCTTGCTGTTAGTGCATCTTCAGGTGTGTCAGCATTTGCCATAACCTGTTACAGCACCGTACCACTAAATTAGATTTTATAATTTCCCACTACTGACAATACAAGCACTAACAGCAGTTAACAGAAATGTAGCACCTTGAGTTGCCTTATCTTATCAGCCCAAGACATAAAGATCTCCAAGTCGCCACTTAAAGCAGGTGGAGAGAGTGGTTGTTTTCCCAATATCACTTCACCTGTTGACCCATTGAGTGAGAGCCATTCTCCTTCCTTAATCACCGTATCCCCAATCACAACAAACTGCATTGTTTATAAACAAAACCTATTTATTATATTCCCTCTTATTCTGAAGCAGCTATAATGCATAGGAGATCAAATTTTTAGAATTTTACCTTCTCATTGTCATTTACACGGATTTCAGAACAGCCGGAAACACAACACTTTCCCCACCCACGCGCTACAACAGCTGCATGAGATGTCATGCCACCTCTAGCTGTCAAGATACCAACAGCTGCATGCATACCCCCAACATCCTCAGGGCTGGTCTCTGTCCTTACCTTCAATTACACAAAATCATAGAAAACTTCAGTTCTAATCAATGAAATGGGAACAATAAGTTAAAATGCATATGAAATAAGATGTTGTGAGTGGAGTGACCAGAGTCATAAATAAATATGTTTCCTGTATAATGATATTTGTTCAACCTAATATCATAATGTTCAATAATCTGACATGCAGCTATATCCTAACTAAGCGTACATGTTTTAATACAAAGAGTGTGTTTTTACTTGTGTTACAATAAATGGCATCGGTGAGCAAACTGCAATGCCATTAGAATTATAACTAAATCGATTCCATCAGTAATATCAAGCCATAACCATAAGCTGCATTTTTTGTCCAACACAGGAAATTCCTCTTTATTTAGCTCAAAATAAACTAACAGCTCTATGAAAGAAAAGGAATTGTAAAAAGGGGTATTAGTTTGAGCATACCAAGATGACACTCTTTCCTTGTGCATGCCATGCTTCAGCATCATCAGCTCCAAACACGATCTGCCCCACTGCAGCCCCTGGAGATGCTGGCAAGCCCTTGGCAACCACTTTGTCTTTATAAGCAGTTGGATCCTCAAACTAGTCCAGCAACATTCCAATGAAGTTAGGAAGACCTTTACATTATCACATAAATGTGATCATATGTAGTTGTATGCATACAAATGTCTACAGTGCATTGTTAGAGCAGATGTAGGGATCTTCACCATAGAGCAAAATAAAAATGATTATCAGGAATTTTTGTGTGTGCAAAGAGCAAACATAGGAACACCAGATATAAAAGACATGACAAGCTAGCTTAATTAAATAAATTGATTGAGATATACTGAATATACAGGCTCATGTTAATGATTCTGCATATTCATTCAGCCATTAGCCTATACTTTGCATCAAAGTTCATTTTAAGTTCCTTAAATGGCAATTAATTAATATCAATTTCAGATTGACCTATGTTTTTTAATTTGCGGTTAAGATGAAAATACCAATCTATATGCAGATATATTTGCTCTTAGACCACTATCGACATATATACCTGTGGATGAAGAAGTTGGTCAAGATGTTGTGGCTCCACCATCTTAATTGCAGAGCGCATATCAACAAGCCCTTCATTTGCCATGTCTACAGCTATCTTTACTGCACCTTTACCAGTACGCTTTCCAGAACGGCATTGCAACATCCACAACCTATTTTCTTGGACGGTGAATTCAATGTCCTGTATTTATCAGAAAATACCCCATCCCAGTACGTTACTAAATTACAATAGAAATCATATTATTGTTAAATGTTGCCAAGATATGACTGACTTGTACTTCAGGCTTTGAGAACATGAAGACCATTATAATCTCAGAAATCAAGAAGGTAATGAAAGTAATACTGACAATTAAATCATCTTCCTAACAATTGAGAACTTTTAAGTTTTACCATCATATCTTTGTAATGTCGCTCTAGAATTTCGCAGTTCTCCACGAGCTCCTTGTAAGCTTCAGGCATGCAACTTTTCATGGTGTCCAAGTCTTCTGGTGTCCTAATTCCAGCAACCACATCTTCTCCCTATTCAAAGCCATTCTTCAGCTACACTCATAAAATCAATACTAAGATAACCTCTACTGATATGTTCATTAATATAGAAGAGTCTTAAAGTAAGCTCAAGATGGGACTGGCATAAAAACCTGAGCATTGACTAGAAACTCCCCATAGAGCTTCTTCTCACCAGTGCTAGGATTCCTAGTAAATAGAACACCTGTCCCTGAAGTATTTCCCATGTTCCCGAACACCATGCATTGAATGTTTACTGCAGTTCCCTTCAAACCAGTTATCTGATTGATGCTCCGGTATTTAATGGCCCTTGAGCTATCCCAAGAATCAAAAACAGCTTTAACAGCCAACAGTAATTGCTGTTTGGGATCTGTAGATAGATACAAGCAAAAGGTGATGGGTTGAAAGGAAAGAAATATACAAATAATCTTTTCCAAATTTTCTTATGCATTCTTTATTAGCCAACAAAAAGATTTTTCTAAGAAAAGATGGAAATATAAATAAGTTTTTGGTGTCATACTTGGTACCTGAAGGAAACTTTTCACCCTTGGTTTCAAGGTAAACATTCTTGTACTGTTCCACCAGCTCTATGAGGTCAGAGGATGTTAGTTCGGTGTCAAGTTTGACTCCTTTTGCATTCTTCAACATTTCTAACTTTTCCTCAAATAATGTGTGTGGAATTTCCAATACCTCCAATTAAAGGTGACAAGGTTTTCAATAAACATAGCAACAAGAAAAGATGACAGCATGATATATTTACTCCATTTAGAATAAAAGGAAAAATAAGCACATACACAATCAACAGATTCAAGCAGTTTAGAAGGTGCATTTTAGTTCGGTAATTTTAATGTTTCAGTACCTAACAAATTGTGAAAGACTAGTGAGCATAACAAGCAACATCTAGAAGAAGCACTTAAAACATTTTACTATAAATGAACACTAGTTAGCATAACAAGTGACATCTAGAAGAAGCATTTTTACTACAGAGGAAAACGAGTTAGCATAACAAGCGACATCTAGAAGAAGCACTTACAACATCTCCAAACATGTCTAGAAAACGTCTGTACGAGTCATAAGCAAAGCGCTCTCCACTTTTTGATGCCAAACCTGCAACTACCTCATCATTAAGCCCGAGGTTGAGGACAGTGTCCATCATGCCAGGCATGGAAATCTACATATTACATAAGTAGGAGGCAAATTAGTTGATTTTCTTTTATTATTAGAGCGAAAGTGATATTGCTCCAATCACAAGTCATGTCAACAGTTGTGAAAATATTGTGTCCTTATTAACATTGCTCTTATAGATAAACAATATATAGCTACTATATATTCATGCAGCTTACCGCTGCACCAGAGCGGACAGAGAGAAGAAGGGGCTTAGAAGGGTCACCGAGGAACGCTCCCATGTCCTTCTCCACAGTCTCCAAACCTTCCAATATCTCCTCCCATAAACCTTCTGGCAACTTCTTTCCATTCAGCTGATATTCTTGGCATGCTTCTGTTGATATGGTAAGTCCTGGCGGTACAGATAACCCAATGCTTGCCATTTCTGCAAGGTTTGCTCCCTTCCCTCCCAACTACAATCACACACACATGCATAAACATTCAATACATCCATTCAATTTTTCCTAGACGTCCAAATACTCCATCAACTTGGATCACAACAGATTCTAAAGAAGTAACCATAAGATGTGTTTCATGTGCATGTAGATTAGAAAGATAAATAAAGCTTACCAAAGTCTTCATGCCCTTGTTGCCTTCACTCCTTCCTTTGCCAAAAGTAAACACTCGCTGTGTAAACCAAACGAAAGACAAATATCAGGCTTGCAACACTTGATGTAACAAATGCTTGAAGATCCCTATAGCTCAGTGACACTGCTTAGTCTTTCTTGTGAGGAAAACCAAGAAATGAATTATCCAATAAAAAAAAATGCTTGTACTATATAACATTTATTTGGTGACCTCACCATAATTGATGCGACCCTAACACAATTAGCAACCAATTTGCCCATACTATTTAATGGAAGACACAATGTGAAGTACTTTTAGAGTAAAGAGGCCATGCCTTATGTCCACCATTACACACTTAACTCTAATCTTATTTTCCATCATGAAACCAAGCCTGTTAAAAAACTATTTTGGGACATTTTTTGCCTAACCTCCCTGTTTGCGGTACTAGTAATACTCTTCAACCATTGGCTCATCCCTTATAAGGTGCAAACAGGGAGGTATTCTTTCCAATGTGGGACTTGAAGCCAAAAAAGATTCTAAGTGCAACACTTGGTCTTGAGGCAAAAAATGTCCCCACAACTATATATGTGCCAATTGCAAAAAAAAAAAAAAATGTTGGGACTTAGATTCTAGCTAGTCTATGATAAACCTTAAACCATATGTTTGAAGGAGCTTCCTCCACCTCCCATAGCTACAAACATAACGGGCAAAAATATTTTATTCTCAGCATTCCATAAACCAACCACCCTCCTCTCCTCTCTGTCCCTCCATTCCAAACATAATGAGTATTTTCGCCTTAGCAATTCCTTTATCAAACTAATTCATATGACTTACTAGGAAAATATTAAAGCTACCACTAATTTTATTACAAAATACTTATAAATTGACATGACAAATAATGTGGTTTGTGTAATTTTAACAACTTAATAATTAAATAGTTTTTTTTTTTTTTTTGGTGATTAGTGCCGCGTTAGTCTATAAAGCTTATGTGGTAAAATTTATAGTATCTTCAACATCACTCAACTTACAAATGCAAGTCATTCTTTCCCCATTTTCAATAAATGTTAAAAAGAAAAAGAATTACACAATTGTTTTTCATGTCTCAAAATGTTTTCCGTAGGTCCATATTTCTTATAAAAGATATTATTATTTCAATAGTTAATATTTGTTTAAATATAGATCACATGACAAAAATTTTAAGTTCAATTTAACGATAAATTATTAGCATTTTTAGAGTTAAACTCTAAAGGACATTAAAACTTTACTGGTTAGAGAAACTCTAGGAACACAATTTGTATGCTACAACTCATAAGTGGTTGCGCGTAATTGGCGAAGAAGAAGTTTGTGGTAGTACAAAAACTAAACCGGTTAACATGATGGCCATAATAGCTTTAGTTTAATGTAAAATTGTAAATACCAGTATTGGACTTGGGCTCTGTTCGAACTAGGCCATCGGCTAAAATTTCTATTTTGGGCCTTAATCTCAACCCATGTCCAGCTCCACTCACTTTTGGACCGCTGAGCCATTGGTTAAACAAATGGTATTTTGGGCTAGCCTAGGCCCTACTTCAAATCCCCTCTATGCAACAATGGTGAACAAAGGACCCACATCATGTGCAAGGAATATTTCCCTTACCTTTTGGGTCGTTGGAGTAGGGTCAGACACCGGTGTGAGAATGGCTTGAGCTCGGGTTTGACCACGAGTCGACGGTTCATAACTCTTGGGCTTAGCATTGTTGAGCCCATTTACAACGATGTTCCCTGAGTTGTGATAGCGTGCACTCCCAACTCGAAGGTTTTCTTTGAGAACTTGAATTTGATCCGCACACTTTCCGTTGAATAGTCTTTTGTTGCAAATTCCTGGTGTAGTTGTTCTTACCAGCATACCTTCCATTGTTGATGACATTTTTTGTGCTCAAATTTCCACTGCTAAACAAGTCAAAATATTAGGCTAAATGAATTGGATTGGATTTATGATGTTCTTATTGTTGAAACAAAAACCATATAGCAAGAAAGTTCAACGTGTGAAGACATATGAAATATAAGAAAGATTACATAGAATTTCCAGATAAAATGTGTATGAAAAGCTTTATTATAAGTTGGAAACTTCTTTGGAATGAAAAATATTAGAAAGATACATATAAATATTCATTCATCCCACCAGAGAATAAAAAGAACACCAGGGTCTGTTTTTGTTTTGCCCCAACAAAGGTTTGTTTTTCTTCTTTCTTTACAATTTTTCCTTGTGATCGTTCCAGTAGCTTCAAATATAATAATAGCAGAACTGCAGAAACCTCTCTACTAATCTTGAAGTAATGGATACATGATAGGCTATACGTTAATGTAATATATAACACATCGACATGGTATAGGTTTGCATGTAAGAGTATATACAAGAACTCATTGATTGACAACAAAGAAAGAAAAAGATTCAAGGTTATCTGGTTGTCAAATTGTTAGAAAAGTAATCAAATTTGTACGTACCTGAAGTTGCAAAGAGAACTCTTATCTATTTTTGAGATATTAAATTGGCCTTGATGAATCTTGAGGTCCAGAGAGCCTCTTTGATTCTCTAAAACCAAAAAAAAATAGCGGTTGGTGTTCCCCTTTTTTTTTTTTTTGTATTTTTGTAGTAAGTCTGAGACGAGCTAAGAAGAGTGACATGAGTGGACGAAATTATGGTTAACTAAACTTCAAATAATGGTTTTTGTGAGTACCCCACATATAGGACACTAGCCCATTTACCCTTCATTCGATGAAAAATCATTGGTGGATTTACTTTGGAGAAGTGCTATTATATGTTGAGACCAATTGCATATATGAATGAAGCTATGGACGTGTAAGAAAATGGTTGGGTTACTCGTGTACTTTGAAGTTGATTGAAGGTCAATTCTTACCTTTGGGATAAACTGTCACCCACATTTTAGGTTTGTGTGTGGAGATAACAGGCTCATGAGTAATTCTTAGGTATTCTTGGAGTATAGAGAATGGTGCTTCCTCCTCTCACATTCATGGTGGGGTCCGCTCATTAAATTCATAGTAGGGTTCACCATGAATGTGAGAGGAGGGAACACAATTTCTCCATGCTCCAGGAGTACCTAAGAACTTTCCCAGGCTCATGCGCTAATGGCACACATTTTAAAACCCATATCTTTTTTTCTTTTTCTTTTTTGTGAAACAACCATATCTTCGGCTGAGGTATTAGAGGATGTATTGGAATCAAGACACAAATTAAATAGTAGATATATTTTTGAGTTTATTGTATTTAATTTAAATTTTTAATCATAAAATTAATACATTTCAAATGAGGAGTGAAAGGGGAAAGACTTTAAAGCCCATATCAAATGGGTCTTTCAACAACCCCCTAAGGCAAGCGTTCAATCCAAGCAATTTTCGGCATAAGACGATACCCACAAGGAAACCTTGCTTCATCCTATTGAGTAAAATTCTTTGTACACCAATTAGAATCCGAGCAAGGCTCTTTCAAACATGGAGCACATGACACTAGGCTGTCGAACACCTAGGGGAGCATGGCGTCATGCCCCAATTTGGGCTATTTAGAACTCAACAACAGAGCACCCTTATCTCACAAGGAGCACTTAGGAAAGGTCATTAGTCCATCGTGTTAGCATTAATTATCATAACCAACCATAATCCCTTTTGCATTAAATATAATAGGACAAGTCTTTACTATACAATATTAGGAGAAATACCTAACGAACACATTCCCTCAGTTGACATAAAAGGATTGTGTATTATTAGCATCCCTCCCACTTTATGGGGAACTAGTCAATAATCACTATCCCACATTCAAAAACCATATAAATACATTCTCTAAGTCATGAATAACAACATGCACTCTGAATCTCATTACTTTATAAATTTTCTTTGAATCTTACTTTGGGAGCTCATTCACTAAACTTGACACTCAGGCTGCCTCCAACCTAGCACACTAATTAGTCCAAAGTCTAGGAAGTAGGTTATACAGCATGCCCTAACTTGGTAGATTTTTGTTCATCCATCACTATATGTCCAAAATTAAAAAATATTGGTTATCATATAACAAAATTGAACTTACCATCAGATTTAACATAGATACTATCTTATTTGACTTTGTTAGAGAGTCTATTGTCAAAAAAAAGAAAAACTATGAAGTTACTACTCAATGGAACCCGAGTTAGTAACAACTATAACAAAATTATTATCAAGCATAACTTTGTTATTAGTAAAGATATCATACCAAAAACAAAAACAAAAAAAATATTATAGAAATTTCCCTATTTGCTACATAAGATAACATCTTACCATACCCAAAAAAAAATTTATTGATACACTTTATAAATCTAAACTCCTGCTAAAGTATTCACCATAATGAGAGAATACTTAGGTTATGTTTGATAACAATTTTTGTTTTCTATTTTCAAAAACTTTTTTTTGGGAATATAATGAAAAAAAAAATTCTCGTATTTTTGAAATCAAAAACATGTTTGGTTAGTTGAAATTTAAAAAAAAAAAAATTAAAGAAAAAAATAGAAAATATTAAAATATATTGTTTCTAGGATTTGAATTTTAATGTTAACTCATTAAATAAGACAGATTTATTAAATTAAATGCATATTTTTATTGATTTTTGAAAATTATAAATTGAAAGCAACCTTTTGCATGTTTTTAATTTCCTTTACAAATTAAGTTTTGAAAACATTTTTTGTTTTTGGTCCATTTATAGTTGTCAAACAAGTTTTTTAGTTTCAAAAATAGAAAATTGATTTTGGAAACAAAAAATAAGGAGAAAAAACAGTTACTAAACATACTCTTAAATTCATTCTAAGAGTATCTAAAGGTCTGTTTGGGATCTGTTTATTTTGTTAAAACTAAAAAAAAATTACTGAAATTACTATCAATAAAAGTAAAAATAAACTGAAATAGTTTAATAAGACTCATAAATAATATCAAAAAATACAATAAAACTTATAAATAATAACAAAAATAACTAAATAGTAAATATGTTATTTTTTAATTCGAAGCCAAGCCCACGAAAAATAAAGCAAGATGTCGAGGCAAGTCATGATGAATGAGCAAACTATGACCAAAAGGACGTTTCAGGTGGGCCCTTCGCTCTATGGAGAGAATATGTGTACTTTGAAGCCTATGAAATGGTGCCACATGGCTCACTCATGGACATAAAATAGTTATAGGCGATCCTGCTCTCTCCTTTCTTATCCCTGCAGATACCGACTACAGTGACACAAATTCTGCAATCACGATAGTCTTGACCAATCTCCCATCTTATTTAAATATTAATGGAATAATATTCATATTTTGATTTTTTTTTCCATCTTTTATTTTTATTTTTTTTATTTTTTGGAGATGCAAGTGACTACTACTGTTATTTTTTTATTCAAGTTCTGCTAAAATTTTCTTTTCAATCGATATCGTTAATTCACTTAATTTAATTGATCTTAAATAGAATTTTATCAATTTTTATTTTTAATAACTTCTTTTTGCTTACTCAAATGTAATGCATTGTTAGTTAATATTTTATAAGTGATACATACATTAAAAAAAAATTAATCTTTTTACATAACTTAGTATGTTAATTGGGCTATTTTCATTTATGTATAAAATGTATTATAAAAATATGGTTTTGTGAAAAAACTTGTGTCTCTATACTTATATATTTTATATATACACAAGCCTGATGCGATTTTAGATTAAAAAAGTTATCAAATCAAAAACAATTAAATTGCTTATGATTCCTACTTTGTCAAATTCTATAACATGTCAAATTCCCCAATTCTGGCACAAAATTAAAACAAATCAGAAAGATTGAGATTTCAAAATATGGTTTAACTTATTCATTTGTATCCATTTCATATGAGGGGTGACAGAAGAAACACCTTAAAGCCCAGATCAAATGGTCCTCCAACAAGACCCAAGGTCAACGTCTAGCACAAGCAAGTTTCTGTATAAGACCACATCCATAAGGAAACCTTTGCTCCATCCTATCAAGCAACACTCTTTGTGCACCAATCAAAATCCCAGGAATGCTCTCTTAAACATGGAGCATGTAACACAAGATAGTCAAACACCTAGAGGGGTTGATAGTGCATACTCTGGGAGTATGCAATAATTTTCCCACCTAGAGGGGCTTAGTCTCATGCCTCAATATAGGTTTTCTAAAACTCGGCAATTTGAGCACCCCATCTCAAAAGAAGCACCTAAGAAAGGTCATTTGTCCATCATGTCAGCATTAATTATCTTAACCAACCATCAACACTTTTACATTAAGAGAAATGCAACAAGTCTTCACTATACAATATCAAGAGTACCTTAGGAACACGTCCCCTCAATTGACCTAAGGGGATTGTATATTGTTAGAACCCCTCTCACTTTATGGGAATTAGTCGCCAACTCCCACTCAAAACCATATAAATACCCTTACTAAGCCATGAACAACAGCATGCACTTTAAATCTCAATACTTTTTTAAATTTTTCTTTGAATCTTACTTTGGGAGCTTTTTCACTAATTTAACATTTAGAGTGTCTTTGACCTATCACATTAATTAGTTTGAAATCTAGGAAGTTTAGTGGATTTTTGTTCATCCATCACTATATGTCCAAAATTAAAAATTTTTAAAAATGAAAGATATTGATTATCATATAACATAGCTGAACCTACTATTAGATTCGACATAGACACTATCTTATTTGACTTTGTTAGAAAATCTATTGTCAAAAAAAGAGAAAAAGTCTAAAGTTACTCTCAATGTAACCCGAGTTAATAACAAATGTAACAAAATTATTATCAAATGTAACTTTGTTATTAGTAGAGATATCATACCCAGAAAAGAAAAAAAAAAAAAAAAAAAGTTCTTTCGATTTGAAAAATTATTCCCCTACACTAATTGATTTATGATAAACCAATCATTCTGTTGGTATTTTTATTAAAGTCTAATGGATATACTCACTTAATGTACAGATGTGATACTTATTGATGATGTAGCAAAGACCATATACATTCCACATAATTAAGTTTTTAGATTTTAATGAAATATAATAGGAGAATTTTGGATTTGTAACAAATCAAATATCCAAAAAATTATTTGTCAAAGAATCAATATAGTGATATACATGTCAAAAACCAATAGTGATATTTGAATTAAAAAAGAAGAAACTTATTTTTCTTTTACCCCTAGTTTATAGTATAGAATAACCCCTAACATCTGCAGGTAATAAGGATTAACAATTTTCTGTTCACTTTTCTTAGCGAGTGCTTGAGGTCAGACATAAACCATTATGATTTTATTTTTAAAAATGAAAATAAAATGGAAACAAATATTAAGAAAAACACATCCAATTCTTTCTTGAATTTGTACACATTAACCTTTTTTTAACAATTCAATTGTTACAAAATAGTGGAGGAATGATGATTTGAATTTTGGTTCTTCGCATCAAAAATAAAATGTAGTACCTAAGACTCATATACAAATAAACCTTATTTATATATATATATATATATATATATATATTATCATTTTATAAAACATCCATCATTTAAGAGTAATGGAGTATTGTATGATCCTTGACTTGTAGCTTAGAACACCCAGTAGACCCTTCTTGTTATCTGTATTTATTTATCTAAAAGCTAACACGTAGCATTTAATATTGTTGTACTCTTGTTGAGCCACCTCATTAGTCACATCATACTCTTTTTCTTTTTCTTTTTAAATCATTTTTCTCTTTATGATTTTTTAATTTTTTTTATAAAAAATAAGTAAATACAGATCATTGACAAACATTATTATTCATTAGATACAAATATTTGACTATTCAGCTATCCTAATTGATTTCAACTTTTCATTTTCTTTTTTCTAATTTCAAGTAATTGTTAAAATTGAATAATTCACTATCTTTTTAGTAGATAAAATTAACATTTTAAGTGTATCTTCGTTTATCTACCGTTATAGTGTTTCATCTTCCAAACTTTCAATTTTTCACAACCTTATTTCCCTCTCACTCATACATTGATTATTTATTTAAGTTTTACAATGCTATATATACCAATGCACATTTTAGATACAATCACCCATCATCTACAATAAAAAATTTAGCACAATACTAATTGTTTTTCATATTTTTTAGTCAAGTTTTAGTTTTCACCATTTTGAGAAGACATCAAGCATTAAGTGTCTCTTCGTTTATCTACCATTATAGTATTTTCTCTTCCAAAATTTCAGTTTTTCACAACCTTATCTCTCACTGACTCATACATTGATTATTTATTTAAGTTTTACAATGTTATATATACCAATGCACATTCTAGATACAATCATCCGTCATCTACAACAAAAAAATTAGCAAAATACTAATTGTTCTCCATATTTTTCAATCAAGCTTTAGTTTTCACTATTTTGAGAAGACATCAATTATTTTTGTTAGAAACTTTCAAAGCTAAGGCAACAATAGGAAGACCATTGAGGTAAACAAAACACACAATCAAAAATGATCTATCTCTCTTTTTTTTTCTTTTTTCTTTTTTTCGTTTTCCTTTCTTTTTAGTATTCTTGCATTTTTTGAAGTGATTTTGTTGTTTTCCTTTCCAAATTTTTCAATGATATTGACTTTTGTTATTTTTAATCGAGACTTAGAATTGTTAATGCAATTTTATTTGGCCTATCATTGTTGTAGAAATTCCTAATGTTGAAATGAAACATATTGATAATGAACATTTTTTTGTGCTTATTTGTAAAGTGTCAAAAAGTCAAAAAGCTTTCAGTGCAGTAATTTTGTTATTGTTGCATCTCATGTGTTTGGTAAAATTTCCTTTAAAAATCTTATGCGTTTTTTCTCAAATCTGTTTGTGATTTTATTTTGTTCATTCTATTACAAATAATAAGAATCTCCACCATTAAATTTTTAGCTAATTTGAGCTTTCTTGGTAAGCTTTTACTCTAGAGTATCATTATGCTATTAATGTTTTTATGTATAGATACTTAGGGAATATAATTAATTCTTTCTTGGAATTCCTATTATCCTTACGTCTAGCCGCTTAGATTAATTTTTGGGGGTTCAAGTGATAGCCTAGCAACATTCTTTATGGTGTCCCCTATTTGTGATTCAAAACACACCATCTCCCCTCCATCACCATCTATATATATATATATATATATATATAATCGGCTGTTCAAATTAAGAATTCTCATGTGTTACTCTTTAAAGATTTTATTAGATGTATAGATAGTACTTTTGGTTTATAAAACATGATCAACAAAACGTGATTTTTATATAATTATATCTAGACTATACTACAATGTCATGATCAATGGATTGATCTTATTTTACTATAAAATCTAAGTAATCATGTGGTTTATGAATTTGAAGAGTTATATTGTGGGATTTGTTCATATGTTCATATAATGAAATAAAGTTTTCTTTTTGCATTTTATTTTATTTTATATTTCCACTTTATGATATATGATTTATTGATTATGATCTATTGCATAGTATCTTTATATACTTTTTCACTTAGTTTCAATTGTGTGGAAGAAAGAGACATGGATCTATGTTTTGAAGAAAAATATATCTATAAGTGTTGAATCGCATACATCTGTATAGTAATAAACAAAATATACATAATTAAAACTTAGTCTAATAGTTCTCACACTTACACGGTAAAAAAAAAATTATATAAAATTTATTGTATTGTATTTTCATACATATTTCACTATATATAATACCCAACTACAAAATATATTTAATTTGTTAGTTGTTACACCACAAAAAAACCTTCTAATATAAAACATAATTTCAAATAACACATATTGACTTTTAAAAATATACAATCTAATATATTAATTCAATAATTATCCAATAAAACATATTTATATCAAATTTTGCTACGCATTGCACAGATTTGCAACTAGTTTATATAATCAACAAGGCTTCAAAACTTTTAAACTAGTAAAAAAAATTAAAAGAGAGAGAGTTGTAGGATATACAAATGCAAGTACCAATTACAAATATGAAACTCCAAAGAGGCATGACATTATTTAGTACTTAGCAACTCCTCTACTTACAAGGGCCAAATCGAATTCAAACATTTGTCTAGGCCCGCAGCTTGAGCTCAACTACCTCAATTATGTACAGTAAGTACTAATATATTTAATTAAATGTGTATATAGAAATGCCAGCTTCCATCTTCTGCATTCTTCTTAGGTAATTGTTAATATCCACAGTGAGAGCCAATTGTTAACATACTTTTATAGAGATTAAGAAAAAATTATAAGACAAAACTGGAAGAAGGTGGGAAAGCATACTATTATCAACCTTGCAAAAATAAGGCAATTTGAGTTTTTCAACTATAAAAGGGGCCAATCAAATGCATTATTCATTTTGAAGGAGTCCGTCCCGCAATCATTATTCAGAACACTCAACTCAACCACCCTGAAAACAATTAAGAACGAGCATAACGAACAGAGATTCGCCGCTGTATGGGGCTCCTACAAGAAGGGCAATCCTTCATGCCCTGTTTCTCATGGAGCTCATTGCATGTTGTACAGACCACCTGGTGTGCACATGGGAGAAAAACCACAGACATCTCCTCTGAAAGGCACATCACACACTCCCGTTCCCGTTTCACACCACCTGATTCAGAGTAGTCCTGAAAATTTCTCACCACATCTGAGATATAAGGGGCCCAGGAATTCTGGTGATCTGGGCCATTTCTGATGTCTGTAAGTCTGCTGGCATAGCTTCCATCAATGCCCCTCTTGAGTGCAGCAATTTTTGAAGAATCAGTCTTCAGTCTCAATTGGGAGATTTCTTTTTCAAGCTTCTCAATGTCATCTTTGTATTTCTGCAGATTTTTTTCCGCTTTGGATTTAATCATATCCTCTTTTGATTTTGTTGAAGCCTCAATTTGTTCTCTTTCTTTTCTTATGGAATTGGCCTGCACAAGTAGTTCTTCCTTCCCTTTTTCCTCCTGTTTCCATTTAGCCTGTGATATTTTTTATATCAATGAGAAAGGGCCCAGTGGTAAAACTCATAATCACAAGAAGCACCAAGAGGAACTAGGAATGACATCTTTGTGGAACCACTAAGCAGTGTACTTTCAAAGCATTAACAGAAGGGCACTTTAGAACTGCCCTATTAACATGCTTCTTCCGACAGCTACTACAATACACTTCATGTATTTCTTTAAAAGCTTTACTTCAAGAATAAGTTTTGGTCGGCCAAAAAAATGAAATGGAGGAAATATCAGGAGTTTGGAAATGCATAAAAATGTGCACGTTTACAGGTTTACAACATGCATGTGCATACTACTTAAGGTACAGATAAGCCCCAAAAGAAAGTTGAATAAAATATATTTAAGTTCAATTCACCGATCAAAATGTTAAGATAACAAGTAAAGAGAATGTGTGAACATAAGCTTTTTAGAAGATCGATAAGATTTTGACATCCATACAAACAAATAATAAATTTTTAGCAAAAATACAAATTACACCCTTTAAGTTTGGTCAGTTGTCATTTTGGTCTTGCAAGTTTTATTTTTGACATTTTGGTCCTATAAGTTTGCATTTGTTGTCAACGTTAGTTGTTTCGTCCATCCATAACTTCTGTTAACTACACCATTAAAAAATAATTTTTAATAGTAAAAAACTATTAAACTTATTTTTTCAAAAAGTAAAAAAATACAACTTACATCCTTCAAGTTTGGTCAATTGTCATTTTAGTCCTATAAATTTCATTTTTGTCATGTAAGTTCACATTTGCCGTCACCGTTAGCTCTTCTTAAAGGAAAGGAGGACGAAATAACAATGACAACAAATGTAAACTCACAAACCAAAATGACAAAAATGAGATTTATAGACCAAAATGACAATTGACCAAACTAAGGGTGTAATTTATATTTTTGCTTTTTTTTTTTTTTTTTGATAAGTAATAAAAATTTTATTCAAACATTAAAAAAGAGAGTCACCCAAGTATACACGACATATACAGCAGGGGATCAATACAATTTTTTTTTTTTTTTGATAAGTAACTTAGCAATATATAGAAAAAACACCGCCCCGTACATAGGAAATGTACGAAAGAGGCAAGAACATCAAGAAAACAAAGTACAATGATCAATCAACCCAGAAAGGGAAATACAAGAAAAAGAAGGTAAAACCAAACACCATTCGAGAAGAGTAGAAAACAAAAAAGACTTAAACTCAAGAATGGACCGCTCACGATCCTCAAAGCTTCTCGAATTCCGTTCCCGCCAGATACACCACATCAAACAGTGCGGCACAATCCTCCAAATAACTAAATTACGATGTCGCCTGTAGTTGCAAGACCAGCAATCCAACAAATCCGCTACCCTTTGCGGCATCACCCAACTAATACCAAACAAGCAGAAAATCATACTCCACATTTCATAAGCAAAAGGACAGTGAAGAAGGAGATGATCTACAGATTCCCCACACCCTTTGCACATGAAGCACCACTCAAGAACAACAAAGTGTCTCTTCCGAAGATTATCAATAGTTAAAATCTTGCCTAAAGCCGCAGTCCAAGAGAAAAAGGCAACCCGAGGAGGAATCTTCGATTGCCACACCATTTTCCAAGGAAAGGGAAATACCGTAGATGGGGAAAGAAAATGATAATACCCACTCACCTTGAAACCTCGGTTGCAGGCAGGCTTCCAACAAAGATTGTCAGGACCAACACCCCGAACCTTTGCGGAATAAATCAAAACCAAAAACGAATCCAAAGAAAGTGACTCTTGCTCGTTCACTAAACGACGGAACTGAATGTCCCAAGAAACTCTTCCATTTGCGAAGCACATAACCTCAGAGACCGACGCCTCCCTTGTCCTACTAATATTATACAAGTCTGGGAACTCCTCCTTAAGAGGACGATCCCTACACCACACATCATCCCAAAACTTCACACGAGTACCATCACCCACATCATATCGAAGGCACTCGGAAAAAATCAGCCAGCCACTTCTAATGCACTTCCACAAACACACACCATAAGCCCCTGACACAGATTTTGTACACCAACCACCCCACTCATTCCTATACTTCGCCCCAATGACCCTTCTCCAAAGGGCATCATTCTCCCAACCATAACGCCACAACCATTTGGCTAACAAGGCAGAATTAAACCTTCTCAAGCACCGGATGCCTAACCCTCCATTCTTCACTGGCCTACAAACCTTATTCCAATTAACTAAATGAATTTTACGATCATCCCCAATACCAGCCCATAGAAAATCTCTTTGTAATTTCTCCATCCTCTTCGCCACCAATTAGGAACACAAATTACAAGCATCCATCAAATCATAATTTGAAGAGAGAGAATGGTTTTCTATGATAGACATCCAATATAATAGCGTTTTAAAAAATAAAAGTTTTAGATCGATTACTGTCCTTTCAGAATCCTCAAAACACCAGTGTTGTTTCGCTCCAGCCAAATGCACCACATCAAACAAGGAGGGACGGCCATCCAGGAAATGTTGTTGCGATGACGACCGAACTTCCCTTGCGAACATGCTAAAAGGTCAACCACAGACTTCGGCATTACCCAGTAGAGACCAAACAATGTGAATACCATAGACCAAAGCTGGACTGCAATAGGACAATGCAACAAAATATGATCCACTGATTCCCTGCTGCATTTACACATGTAACACCAATCTAGAATCCATAATTTTCTCATGCATAAGTTATCGATCGTCAAAATTTTCCCCAAAGCAGCTGTCCAAGCAAAGAACACTACTTTGGAGGGAACCTTTGGCTTCCAAATGCAAGGACTGATCACAAACACCTCTCAATGCCCAATAATAGCTACTCACCTCAAAACCCCTACTCTTGGCAGGTATCCAGCAGAACTTATCCTAAACAATACCCCTCAAAGAGACACCATATATAACATCAATAAACGTAGACAAGGATTCCAATTCTCAATCTTGAACCGCACGCAAAAACTCCATATCCCAATAAAGCACCCCGTTGGAGAACTTCATGAGATCAACCACATAAGCCTCCTTATCCCTACTAATGTTGAATAATTCTAGGAAACTCAATTTGAGAGAACTACCCCCTCACCAAACACAATGCCAAAATTTTACTCTTGATCCATCTCCAATATCAAACCAAACAGAACATAACGAGAAAAGTTAGTCCATCCACTACTAATAGACTTCCATAAAATTATCGCATAAGGACATGGGATGGACTTAGAGCACCAACCTCCCCTCTCGCTTCCATAGTTAACCCCTATTACCCTTCTCCAAAAAGCATCTCTCTCAGACCCTAATCTCCATAACCATTTTCCCAACAAAGCTTCATTAAAGCACCTCAAATCTCTGATCCCTAACCCCCCAGAGTGAATAGGAGAGTATACCGAGCATACCGTAGACCAATTCACCAGATGAGTTTTTAAATCATCTCCCATACCACTCCAAAGAAAATTTTGTTGTAGTTGTTCTAAACGATTTGCAATATCCACCAGAATAGGGAAGAGAAAAAGAAAATAAGATGGCAAGTTAGATAAAATACTTTTTATTAAAGTAACTTTACCTGCCTTAGAGAGATACAATTGTTTCCAACCTACTAATTTCCTTTCCACCTTCTCAATAATTGGATTCCAGATTGATCTATCTTTAAATTTTAAATTTGCACCCAAAGGAAGACCTAAATACTTCAAAGGAAAGGAACCCTGCTTGCACCCCAAAATACCAACTAGTAGATCAATATCTGGAACCACAACCACAGGGACTAATTCAGATTTCCCCATATTTATTTTTAATCCTGACACAATCTCAAACCATAGTAGAATCAAATGCAGAAATACAATCTGGTCAAGATCAGCATCACACATAATCATTGTATCATCTGCAAAAAAGGTGGGTCACCTGTAAATGATTACATGCGGAGGTACCCACACTGAAACCAGATATACAACCATCTCTCGAAGCCTTATCCAAAATTCTGCTAACCGCCTCCATGACTAAAACAAACAACAAAGAGGACAACGGATCACCCTCCTGTAGACCACTAGATTTCTCAAAGAAACCACAAGAGGCTCCAGTAATTAAAACTGAAAATTTAACCGTAGATAAACAGGAAAAAAAAATCCAATTTCTCCATTTTTCAGGAAAACCACAGCGCTTCAGCGTATAGATGAGAAATCCCCAATTCACAAGATCATACACCTTCTCCACATCCAATTTGCATAACACCACAGGCACTCCTAATTTCAACCTACTATCCAGGCACTCATTTGCAATAAGAATTGAATCTAGAATCTGCCTATTCTTGACAAAGCCATTATGAGATTCTAAAATTATGTCCCCAATCACCTCTTTCAACCTATTAGCCAACACTTTAGCAATAATTCTGTAAACTCCCCTATCAAACTAATAGGACGGAAATCTTTCACTTCGCGTCTGATTTTTTTTGGGATTAAAGAAATGAAGGTAGCATTTAGGCTCTTTTCAAACTGACCTCACATACACATCAGTGTGTCTCAAACCTAGAAAAAAATAATTATGAAAATTACACTCACTCTTGGTATAAAAAGTGATGCTTGAATTTGCCCTAAAGAAGTAACCTAAATTCTCTTGACCAGAAGAAAGCCTAAGGCAGGCCTTAATAAGGGTTATTCCTACCATATCTACACTTCTTCTCATTTGTTCGACTTCTTTATAAGGACATGCATGTACCCTACGTACAATGCATGCATGAGTGCATGAAGGAATACCCCAAGCAGTGTCATTTGCACCTCGACAAACTGTGAAAGAAGCATTAACTGCAAAGAGTTTTAGGTCCAACTTTTTAAACTCCTATGCCAGATATCATCCTAATTGGATGTTTGTGACCACATAATCTATAATTTTTTTTTCCTTATGAAAGTGGCAACCACTTTTGATTATCTAATAGATGCAGCTAATGTTATGACTTCCAATCAGGTCAATACATTGGCAATGACAAGCCTTAATAAAAAAAAAATTATAAAAAAGAAAAAAAAGAGTGAACTGTCAATGAGAAACCTGTTATTGGTTGGCCTCATGTGGGGGTCCATTATTAAAAAAAAAGGGGAGGGGGGGGGGGGGGGGGGTGAGGAATTATATTTGAACTTTTGCAATGTTAAAATAATGGTTAAATAATTATACTCATTATTTCCTAACGGTTTAAGTTTTTGGCACAAATGGTAGTTATCATGGTATCAAATCAAGTGGCCAAAATTCACCTTGTTTCCACTCTATCTCCCATTTATAAAGTTAAAAATCCCGCATGCTATGCCCCAGTTGTGAAGGGAGAATCTAGGCCCACTCATGAGGGAGAGTGTTAAATTAGTCGTTAAATGATTAAATTTACTATTTCATAACACCTTAAGATTTTGGGATAAGTGGTAGTTTATCATAGAACATACCTCAAGTTGCTCTTCAAGACATTTGTCTTGCTCTAATTCCTGTAGCAGCTGTGTTACTTTGCGTTTTTCTGTACTAAGTTCTTCCTGGAACAAGGTTTTTTGCTTCTCCCATGACTGAAATTTCATCAGCGTCTTCTTCTCTCTCTTGGAAACCTCCTCACAGCTTGCAGCTGACTCTGCAGCACGTAATTTAGCAGCTTCCATCTCCTGCCTCAGCTGAGCATTCTCCACCTCAAGCCTTCGGACAGCAGAATTAGCTCGCTCAACCTGCCCACTAGCCTTGCACAAAGCATTCTCCATCTCAGATAGCTTCTTCATAGTGTTTTCTTCCAAAGTCTGCTTCTCTTTCTTGAGCCGTTCAACTTCTTCTTTTTCTTGTCTCAGAGTTTTAAGTTCAGCCTTTTCCTTACTCAGCCGTCGAGCAGCCTGCATAACCTTCTGATTTGCCCACTCTGTCCACTCCTGGAGCTGATTTTGCAGGTCCCGAACCCTCGGAACCAGCTTCAAAATTAACTCATCCTTCTTGTCCCGGGGGACCCACTGCCCCAGAGATTTATCATATGGTATGCCAGCAAAACTACAATTAGATGGCTCAGCATTACAGCTTGAGGGCACCAAAGCAGAGTTGCTCTTAGTAGGAAGTGAAAGAGAAAGTTCAGTATCGGCAGCTGATAATGAAGGTGGTGTACTAGGTGCAGGTAATGCAGGTGGAGAATTAACTGCAGCTACTGCTGTTGAAGTGTTGGTCTTAGACAATGCTGAAATGGTATTAATACTTTCCAGGTTTGAAGCTGCAGAGGAAGGGAGTCCAGAGTTGACTGAAAGACTATGATTCCCATTGACTTGAGGCACATCAACTACCACTGGTTTATTTATCTTTAAGGAAGCACTTTTGAGATTAATTGCAGCGGATTCTGATACAGATTTCAATTTTTTATCCAAGATTAAACCACCAAAAGCACTAAGCTTTCCTCCTCTTGAAGACCCTTTAGATCCATATGTCCGGTAATGTTTCTCCACATGAAGTGACTTTTGTCGGAGTATGTATTCTCTCTTAGTAGTACCAGAATGGACCTTTCTACTTCCCCCAAACTTTTCTTCTACTGCAGGAGATTGAGACGTTCCTGCAACATTAAAGGATTTATCAATAGTATCAGATGCTGTAGTCGTGCCCTCTTTCTCTGATACTAGTCCATTGAGAACAAGGGAATTCTTTGGTTTCATTATGTTGGGAACTCCTGGCATGGTGGGTGCTTCGGATTGAGTACTATGAGAACAATTAAACTGTTTAGAAGGACTTGGAAGATTCAATTCCAAGCTTTTTATTTCTGTTTTAGATTGAATTTGGGTGGAATTATAGGAGCTCCCACTTGAGGCCCCATCACCCACAAAACTACTCAAGGGATCTCCATCCATTGCACAAGCATGTGAAACATTCATATCACAAATCAACAAGCACCACATTGCATCCCCTGTGCTGAAGAAAGGTCTAACCTCTCGAAGAACACAAACCAATTCTGCCAATACATACTTCCCCAGCTGCTGTAAATCCTCGAAATAGTGCTCCCTTGAAGGATCAATTTCTTGGCCACTTCTAAGAAATGCTAAAGCATTATCCACTATATTTGACACTGTGTCTTTACACCCATAACAAAGGCCAGACCTTAAGACAGCCTTTGTAGCAACTTCTTCAGTGTAACCAAAAGCAATGATTTTTTTTATTGCACTCTTGAAAATGGTGTCTAAATTGCTTAAAACAAGTTCTTCAAGCTCAGCTTCCGTAAGATCACTCCAATCAGCGTCTTGGAATTCATCTGCCTCTAATTCTTCTCTAGGCCGGCTAGGCCCAACTTCAGTTGCACCTGCAGCACTAGACAATCCAAGATCAAGTTTCAACCCATCAGAATGATTTTGGTTAACACAACACAGATCACAGGCGCTCAATTGTCCATGACCTGGGGCAATGTCAAATTTCTCCGCTGAAAATTCATAACTTGGGCATTCATTTTGAGGCGACAAGATAATCTTATTTGGGTCACCACTTAAAGGCGGATCAGCCCGAAATTTCCTCTTATTCCTACTCCCCTTTTCTTGTATAGAAACTGAAGAAGACACTTGACAATTAGCTTTAGCAACCATTGATGCCATTTTCAGCTGCACAAAATAATATCTTTCAATACATTGATCAAGCCTATCTATCATCATCATCATCTATCTATCAATCCTCAATGAGTCAATGCAACACTAAAACACTGATTAACCAACACTATCAAACCCATTGAAAAAAATAAAACATTAAAATTAACATTGGTATTAGAGATTCACAATCCCAAGTCATAAGATCAGCTTCTCATAACAAATATACAAAAAATCGACAACTAAAACAGATTGACCATTGCATGCAGCAAGTACTAGAAAACATACCTATGAATCCCAGTATCAAGAAAAAAACGATAATCAAGATTCTGCAACCAAAAAAAAAAATCCAAAATTAGTTCTTCCCAGAAACCAAAAAATATTCAACCATCAATGCATTTACAGACATACACAGTTGCCAAAAATATCAAAATTCAAAGAATCGGCACGAATTTCTATACAAATCTAAATTTTGAAACCAGCCCATAGATCAATAAAGCATCAAATAAAGTTCCCAAAATCCATATATATTTGTAGCCACACTGTCAAATATTATTGGAAGATCCTCAACAGCAGTTCGAGAATTTTGAGGTTTTATAATCAGAATATCAACGATCGATACGTACCAGATTGGAGCTAATGTTCAACAAATCGAAGTTACGAACAACCTTAGAACATCGGATTGTCAAAAGGGAAAATTTATTTGCTATTTTTTTTTTCCTTTATTTTCTTTTTATGTTATGCTCTTAATAAAGAATTGAACTCTCTAGCTTCACTCTCTCTTATATTTTTTGTGTTAAGGGATTTTTTTTTTTTTTTTTTTTTTTTTTTTTGGTTAAAATCAAGTAACCATGGTTATCCACTTATCCAAATATGCCTCCCAAAGATAACCATGGTTGATTAAAATTAGACATCTACCTCACTTTTTTTTTTGGGTTGAATAATTTCTCATTTCAAGAAAAAAAAATGTGATAATTTTTTTGTATTTTTTAGTTCATTCTTGTGCCACCTACCCTCGAATATTTTTTTACCAAATTGAATGATGGTTCTCATTTTTCTTTTTTCTCTTTTTCTATTGCGAATAAATTTAAGTTAAGAAAAAGAAAAGAGAGGTCGACCTAGTCCATTTCCAACCTCGAAGAGAAAAAATTGGGAGGAATATAGGAGATGGGAAGAAGTTCTACCCAATTACAAAACATTGCCTAATGGGCTACATTATAGGTTGAAAATATCGACATCATAGTATTTATTTGATTTAGTTGAAAAATGTTAATAAACTTAAAAAATATTTCCAATGTGATAGTAAAATAACCTCTCATAAGACACAAATTGTTGTGCCCTTACCTTAGTCCACAACAAATCCCCCCCCCCCCCCCCCCCACAAACCGCGATTCAGCTACAATCCACCTCTCTCTCTCTCTCTCATGATCCACCCCCGTCTCGTGATCCACCCCCCGTCGTAAATTGACCCACCCTTGCTATGCAACCCACCATTTTGTAAATCCATCCACTTGTTAGTATGGGTGCATTTTCCAAACACTTTGTTTATTGTTGCTAGTCCTACATTGGTTTGGATTGAGCTTCTCTTTGTGATTATAAGTCATTATAAGCCTTCAATAATATCTTAACTTCTTAATATATTATGCTTAGTGTGGACTTGGGCCTTATACATATCACACACATATGCATCGCCCTACCCTATCACATCTTGCACTTGAAGATTGATGTTACGGTATGAACTGGTGGGTTGATTGGCTAAGAGAGCCATTTGGACCAAGCTTTACTCCAAGTGGCACTCGGCCAAAAGATTCATTCAAACCGAGTTCTACTCTAAGTGGCATTAATCAACTTTTAAGAACAATGCTTTTGCATTGTGATTTTATAAGCAATATGAGCTCATTCTAAACTTCTCTTCATTTTTTGTTCTTGCTAATTATTCAGGTTATTATTTGTTATATCAAGCTTGTTTATCCACTAAAATGTTTCCAACACCACTCCCATTGTCCCACAATCCGGTTGAAAACTCGAGTTTTGGGTCAAAATAGCATTAGATTACATTTTGGAGCCATCCTTCAAAAATTACAAACTTAAGATTGTAATCATTTGCCGAATTTGTTGCTAATAAAGCAGCCAAAGATTCACTTGCGGCTTGCCTAAGTAATCGAAGGGGGTTGGCTACCTTTATTTTTTATTTTTTTAATAACAAGGGGGTAAAATACTTGAACGTGCAAAAATCATATCATCCATATCACTGCTGCATATATAAGTATAACAGCCAATATTCCCCTTTTTGGTCCGATAGCCACATCAAAATTCAATTTGTAAATGTATTGATACAATTTTATCAGATGTCTATGAAAGGGAATTTAATAGTTTATGAAAATTAGGCACCAACTCTCTCTTGGATTCTATTTCGTAGTGTTAATAAATGGATTAGTAATGTGAATGTCACATAACAAATCAGTGCAAAACAATTTGACAATCTTCCTTTAATCCAAGAGTGTATTTTGTGCATGTGTGTGCATTTGGTAAGTGTGAGAATAAATTGTGAACCAATCTTTTTTAGGCAATTGGAATTCATCTAATTATCATCTCCAACACCATGAATCTTCATAACAACAACCAAAAAAAAAAGCTAAAAAATGACTCCAGCCCCATTATAAATTTGTTATATAGAACAAACCAACATGGCCAAGAATTTTTATTTTTATTTTTCCCAATGGTTTATAGATCTAATGGCATTTGCATTGTTTGTAATGGAAGAACAATTTAGGAATCCTAATCTAAGGGTTAAGACAGAGAATCTTGTAACAATGTGCAACAAAAAAAAAAAAAAAAAAAAAGGGGGACCATTTTCTGTTTTATGCACAAATGTATGGATGTGAGTGCATATATATACGTGTGGACATGATATTACAATACAATGACTTCAGTGAGTTTTCATTTCGTGTCCTTTGTGGTTTTTTATGGAAATTATTGTCAGAAAATGTCATTGCCATAAAAGTTTAAAAGCCTAATTGCATATGAACACGCAACAAGGCACCATCTCCCATTTTCTATTCTCCCCTAAAACCCTTTGTTTCCTTGTCAACAAAATAGACCTTTTTATGCATCATCTAAAGAAATTTATTAATCTGTCACCCTCTTATTATGGTGTCAAACATATTTTATATGCTCCTCTTCACATTAAAATAAAATTAAGTCAATACAATGACTCATTGCTTTGAATGATTAAGCGATTGGCGTTGTCTATAGGAAAAAAGGAAAGGGGCTTACACTTTGCTAGCAAAAAGATTGATGGGAAATCAAGAGGTACCACCCATTAGAAAATAGGCCAAGTAGCATTGGCAAGTGGAATTTAGTGAATAGTACACTTCTTCTCCAAGATAGAAGGAATAATTTCTTTCTCCTTTATAGATCAATTAACACCTCTTAACGAAGACATCCAAGATTTAAATCTCTCATCTCCTAATTATCAAATTCTAAATTTTTTTTTTAAAAAAAATTGTAATAGTTAATAATCACTTTTACATGAATCTATCATTAACATCATTTTATTATCAGTCATTTACAATTAATCATCTCTAGATATGATATAAAAAAAAGATACGACAAAAGTTGTCTTACTAGTAGGGTTATTCATTCAACTTATCAATTGTAAAAGGAGTCAAGATTCTTAGCTCATTCTCAAAGTCACACAAATTCTCAACTGGATTTACATATAAAATTGTAATTCACCTTTTTTTTAATGTACGAAATGAAATAAAAGTATAAGAAAGTTTATTGTGCTTATAAATTGATGAGATTTAAAGCTCAAGCTTGCAATTTGATTATGTGCTTAAAGAATCAAACTCCGCAAAAATCTTCATCAACCAATAATGTGGCTAAGAAACTAATAATCAATATCCAATCCAGACGTTAGTATTTCTTTTAAATCAATATTTTCTCTTTAATTCTAAACATGGACACATAGGTTAAACATGAATCCTTAATTGACTGCTACATATAAGATCTACCCCTTTATTTCTTTTTCTTTTTCGGGCAACAAAAAAAGCTTAGGAGGTGACGCACTTAGAGCAACACGAAAAAAGATAAGCACCAACGCACTTATTAGTATAAATAAATAAAAACTCAAACCTTAGACCTATTTCTTGTTGATTCAAGGCCTAATCATATATAATATCTATCATGCCATCGCTAAACCATACTAATGTTAAATTTTTATGATATCAAAAAAAAAAAAAATGTTAAATTTTTATTTTCTTGTTTTTCTTATTGTTTTCACTCAATTTTATTTATTTTTTAATTAAACAAAATATTTAACCACCTACCCTAATTAACCACCTACCCTAGTTGGTTGCCGCACAATTTTGGTTTCCTTGAATAAACATCATACGAAAAGGTCATCTCCTCTCCTTAGTACTCTCTTGACTCTTCTTTTCTTTATTATCACTTTAGAAAATTAATTAATTAATTAATTAAATTGGCATTGGTTTAAGTAATAATTAATAATTAGTACTAAAAAAAAAGGGTCCCATATTGTTCCACGCGGTCCACATCCGACCAAAAGAAAAGAAAAAAAACACAACAATCACAAAGCCAAAGTGTAAAAAAAAAAAAACATGGAGCAAAAGGTACCACATTCAGAGCCACAGTTCCAGAAGGCAAGTCTTCATCAGAGTGACGCAGATGATGATGATGAGAACGTGAAACAGCTCAATGAATGTTCTTCTCTCTACTTGTCCTTGCAGGTATTTTTTTTCATTTTTGAAGTTTCATCTTAAACCCTAAACCCTGAACACTATTTACTTTAGGACTACTGTGATTGATTTGAAGAACCCACTTTTTTTTTATCCATGATTTGCAGGATTGTCTTATTAAAAGTAATAGAAATTGGAAGTCTTGCCAGATGGGTATGCGTTTTTTTAGTCCATTCTCACTCTCACTTTCACTTTTTTTTTTTTTTTTGTTGGGTTTAATTTCCTGTTTACAGTATATTAGGGTTATGAGAATTATGAAGAATTTGGATTTTATTCTCTCTTTTGAGTTCATTGCAGAAAGAGTGAAAATTTAATGTTGAATTTCTTTAATGTTGAATCTCTTTTGAGCATTTTTAATCGGTTACACGATTTGTCCAAATTAAAAACTGACATGTCATCATTTCATAAGGACTAAAAACGATCGCTTTTAATTTTTTAGGACTAAAAACGGTCACTTCATGTTTGTTAGGGACTAAAAGCAATCATTTTAAACTTTAGGGACTAAAATTGCTCTTGCGCGAAGCGCCTAACGTTTAGAGACTAATCATGTATTTTGGCCTTTTTTGGGGTATTGGTAATTTGGTATGAATTCCCATTTGAAAATCTGGGAAATTTCTTGTTTTTGTTTTGATGCATTCTATTGGTTTTTTCCATTCACTGTGCTTGCTTTCTTATTGAAGTACTTTTGTATTTCTATGTTGTTAAAATATTTGACAGAAGTTCAAGCTTTGAAGGCATGCAATGAAAGAAGGAAAAAATGACAAAGGGAACTGAGAATTTTGCATAAAAGAGCGGGACTCTGGAGATTAGCACCCTGACCATATATTTGAAGTTTTGGTTTCTATGGTTGATTGAATGGAACCATCTGTCGCGTTCTGTGATTTTTAAGTTTTTGTTGATGATTCTTCAACAAATTCATCTGATGATGGATTGTTCTAAACACTTGTGTTTTCTCTGAATTATTGACCAGTTGCTAGATTGTAGTTTAGTTTAAGGCAATTTAAAGGGGGAATGAATGAACTTGTGAAATGCAACTTTGATATATTCGAACTTTCTTTTTTGTTTTGATAAATTGATATATTCGAACATTTTACTGAGCTCTTGGCTTCTTCATTGTACTCATGCTTAATTTAAATATGTTTTCATTTAGTTGTTGTGAGATTTTATCACTTGGCACTTGATCTTTTCCAAGAAATAATGTTATAAAGTTATTGTCAGGAAATATAGCTCACGCAAATGAAGGAAGATAAAGTTTTGCTTATCTGTTCGCCGGTTTTTAACTTTTCATGACAATATCCTAATTTCTCTTGCAATTGGTAAGTACTAATAATTTCACGAATGGCCTTTGTACAAATTGATTGTTTTGCATCATGGTGTTTGTACTTTATAGCCAAGGGCTGCTTTAAATTACATGTGAAATGCAATAGGGATCTTTACAATTAGTTTGTCTGATTTCAATCTACTTCACTGGGTGTGTACTTGAATCTAATATGATCAGGAAGATGACAATAAAGCTAGTTGATGTATAAAATAATTTTTTAGAGGAAGAACCGATGAAGGTAAATCCACAAAAGGAATAGTATGTTTGAGTATCATAAGTAGAAAATAAGTTTGTCAATGGTTTTTTTAAGAGAAAGGTCGCATCTGTCGCATCCTCCAAAGGAGTGATAGGCTTGAGGGTATCATTAGGAGAATATGGTATTGTTTTAATTCCACTTTCACTAAATAAAGGAAGAGATGTTGCTCTTTGTGCTCCTGTATAGATGGTGTATATTTCTGCCTTTATGTTGTCACTACCAGTGAGCAATTTAATCATTGAATATGAGGTTTGCAGCACCTTGTACTTGTTGCTCATGAACCATAGCCGAGTCCGAGGAACAGAGCCACTCTGCCTAACCCCTATTGGCTGGTGGAGTGGTACATCCACCCAAACTCAGCTTGCACAAGAAAGGGGCCACTTCTTTCAGCTCCGGAAAAATAAATCAAACCATTGCATGAATTCACCTGATCAAATTCAGAACTAGGCAGGTTATTTTCTGCTACTAACCTTGTTCTCTTGACTTGAATAGGAGCTCCTCATGTCTTTTTCATAGTTTTCACAATTCATTTATTTAGGAGAGAAAAGAGGGGGGAGAGATGGGGGGGTAACGGTCAAGATGTCAATAGCTTATTGGAAGGTGAAGTTGAGTCAAGTGAGGATGTGAAATCTGATAGATGCCCAAATGAGCCAAGTATTAAAATTTCAAGATTGGTTCATTTAATTTACCCTTCATAAGTATATGTTAATAATTATTAACGAAATTATATTTTTCAATATGATAGAATGATTTTTGTTTATGAATTTATGAAAATTAGATTCACAAGCGTTGCAATGTTAAAAATTATATATTAATTTTTACCATGAAATGAACTATTTATATTATATATAAATTACAAATAATAATTCAATATCTTATAAACTTGTTTATAAATTTAAAATCTTAAGTTAAATAAGTTCATTTTTATACGTGTATGTATATAACACACAAAATATTATATGTACTAGAATCAAATCCCACACTCTAAGCTTGTTCACAAACATATTTTTATGTTCGAGTTTAACTTGTTTAATAATCGAGTCTAAAATTGAGCTTGCTTCATTTATTTGTTGATTCATTTGCTAAATAACAAACATGATAATTTTTGTTGAAGTCAAATCCAAGTTATTCATAAATAGATCCTTCATTTACAGCCTTATAAGAAGGTGGCATGTGTTGGAGTAATATATATGTGCATGGACTTGTTTGTTCTCTTTCAGCCATTCTATTCCTTATCTGCTGCTGCTTGTTTGAATGTTTGGGGGGCTCGTTTTATGTTTTTTTGGTACATTTCTTTTCATTCACTAAGGTTACTTCAGAAAGGACTGGAGTGTAGGCAAAGATGTAGCAGGAAACTAGAATCTCTGGTCAAAGGGTCTTTGAGTCTTTCAGAGAAATTTTGCCGCGAGCCTTGTGTCCGTTAAAAACTAGAATCTCTGGTAATAGTTTAGACACAGAGCAGGAGCATAACTCCACCTGTTAACTTGCTAATAGAATTAAGGCTCAGTTGGTACTCTAGATGCTTTCAAGGGCTGATCTTTGCTATCTATGTATGCGTGATTGGCCAGTTGATAAAATTTATGATCCCGTGGTAGTCTGCTCATAAACCCATATGGATATCATGTAGTAGATAAATGATCCTTCCATGCCAATTCCATTTACCAGAAGATTGATGAATTTCTTCTTAGTTAATTGTCTAACTAGTTTCAATAAATAATCGGACAACAAACTTATTAAAAAATAAAAAATAAATTAAAAAATAAAAAATTTGGACAACAAGCATTCTCTACTTCCAAGTTCTAAATGCACCTTCTAAGAAGAAAAATAAAAAGATTGGACATGGATACAAGTAAAAATGCAATTCCACAAATAAATTTCATGGTGCAGGCCTAACTGGCCTTTTCTTAAAACTACCTACAAAGCCATGTAATGAGACAAACAAAGGGTTTACTAGCATGAAATTGCAACCAGTCATCGTTCCATCATTCCCTGCCCAATACATTGTTCTTTCCAGTTTGCATAAACGACATAACCCAAAGATTGTACACAATAAATTTCATGGTGCAGGCCTAACTGACCTTTTCTTAAAAACTACCATCAAAGCCATGTAAAGAGACAAAGAAAGGGTTTATTAGCATGAAATTACAATCACTCATCATTCCATCACTCCCTGCTCAATACATTGTTCATTCCAGTTTGCATAAACGACATAACCCAAAGGTTGTACACAAGATGCATATTCACCTCTACACCATAAAGACTTCACAAGGAAGGAGCAGAGTTTGCAGGAGCAAACTTAATTGAAACACTGTTGACACAGTGGCGTTCATCAGTAGGAGTTTTGAATCCCTCCCCCTTGAAAACATGACCCAAGTGCCCACCACAAGCTGTGCATGTAATCTCAGTTCTCCTCCCATCTGGGTCCGGCTGCATAGTTGTTTTATTGTAATCAGTAACAATAAAAAATGTTGCACATCAACAATCACAAAGATTAGCACATGAGGAATAGACTCACAGTGCGAGTTATGGCTCCAGGGTAACCCTCAAAGAAAGCAGGCCAACCACAGCCAGAGTTAAATTTGGTGGTGGACTTATAAAGTGGTGTTCCACAACCAGCACAGTTGTAAATCCCTTCTTCATAGAACTTGTCATATTCCCCAGTGCCTTTCAGCCTGTAAATTATTCACTGTTAGTATGCCGACAGTCCAAACTCGTCTAATAGAAGAATCCTTATCCCTACAAATCCTGCACTAACTGCACCTGCAGTTAGTCATACACTAAAGGGCCGCCTAATCCTTAAAATGAGAGGACAAAAATATAACCAAGCTACAATGCTATTGGTAAGCTTAAATTATAAGACATAATTGCATGCGTTCATGTGGCAACATGCCAAATAGCTTATTTTCGTTGGCTTATTGGGATTAAAAGATAGGCTGGGGGCAAAAGTACAACTGTACCTAGAGAAATTAAAGTTTTAGAAAGTTACAAGTCAAAGAACTAAACATAAGCTTAATAAGATGAAAATAAACTGTAGCAAACAGTTGATTACTTGTGGCAATGTGAGTGTCTATGAGATCTTGTTGCAAGAAAACATTTTATAGGAACTACATACCTACATGATCAATTTTTTTTATAATATATATATATATATATATTATGCCAGCTTTCTCTCAAACAAGAGCCTAATAGCAGCTCAAGCTCTCTTCTGGTACAGAATAGCTAATGTCTTCTACAATTTTCATTTTTCAATAAATAAGTAGTAACACCATCACCATGAATAGTAACACCATTGAAATTGGGGCTAAGACTAGTAGACGTGGCAATCAGGTGGGTTGGGGTCGGATTGGGTTGCAGGTCAAAACTGGTCATTTTAAGCAGATTAGAAATGGGTCAGGTCACTCGGTTGCAGGTCAGGTCAGGTTGGACTACCTATCAATCCCTGCAGATCTGCAGAGCCTTGTACACTGGGTAAATACCAACAATCCAAAACATAAACAATATACAGGAACAAATCATGTACCATATATTTGATCAATGAACCGTGCTCAACAAAAAGAAATCTAAGCTGCAAACATAACTAGACAAAAAGAAAATCAAAGTCAGCTAATTCATCAGAAATTATATAACATGATATTCTAAAAGAAACCGATCATACAGCCCAAAATGCCAAACACCCATTAATTAAAGTCAAACCCTTCATAAAAATCATCCACTGAAATTCAAGAAGATCAAACAAAGACATGGCAAAAGACGACATGACTAAGAAGACAAAGAGAGGGAATTTACTCTGTCCCTTTCTCGCGAAGAATCCGAAACTGCTCAGGAGAGAGAACAGCCCTCCACTCCTCCTCAGTTTTCTGAACCGAACCTTCAGGTGCAGCCATGTCCAACAACTCTGCTACTCACAATTACCCTCTCTCTCTCTCTCTCTCTCTCTCTCTTTCTGACCCTTTTTTTTTTTATAGTGAATTCAGACACAAAATCTGATTCACAAAATGAACGTGGACTGAAAATGGGGACGTGGGGTTTTTTTTTTATTTTTTTATTTTATTTTATTTTTTATTTTTATGAGGGGACGTGGGGTTTAGAAGTTAGAACAATGAAAAGCGGAAATACATTTTCCTCCTACATTTTGGGGCCATTTTGATACATTTAACTATTTAAGTAGTCAATTCGGTCCATTAACTCATAAAAGGCAAATAGTCTTAACTGGTAAAAAATGTCCGATGATAAAGATACGTGGGCAAAATTATAGTATTTTTTAAGGAAAATTTTATGTGAATAACATCCCGTATTTAGTTATGTAGACTTTTTTTGAAATTTAAATTTGATTAATTCAAGTTTTAACCTAAAATTGTAGACCCTCAAAAAAAAAAAAAAAACCTAAAATTGTTCAATCAATTTTGTCAAGAGATGTGGGTTCAATCCCGCCTAAATGAAAAATTAATTTAGTGTCTTAGTTAGTCTAATAATAAAGAACAATTATCAAGATCGAATGTTAGGCACTGTTTCAGATGAATCCAACAAAAGCTTCTGGTCCCGACGGTATGAACCCTTTATTTTTTCAAAAATATTGGCATTTTGTTGGAACTGATGTGTCTAAGGCTGTTCTTGATTGTATAAATTCTGGAAAATTTTTACAAAGCATCAATTTTACACATATCACTTTGATTCCAAAAAAGAAAAATCCAGAACTCATGTCTCATTTTCGCCCCATCAGTTTATGTAATGTCATATTTAAGCTTGTCTCAAAAGTCCTGACCAATAGACTGAAAAGAATTTTGGGTAGCATTATCTCTGACTGTCAAAGCGCATTTGTAGCTAAAAGAGTGATTACAGATAATATCCTTATTTCTTTTGAGATCTTACATTACATGAAGTCAAAACGTCAAGATAACACAGCACACATGGCCTTTAAGTTAGATATGAGTAAAGCTTATGATAGGGTGGAGTGGGGCTATTTAAGAGGCATTATGTTAAAAATAAGATTTCATCAAAGGTGGGTGGATCTGATTATAGCTGGGATATCTTCTGCCTCTTATTCTGTTTTGGTAAATGGGGTTCCATCGGGATTTATCAAACCTTCTAGGGGCATAAGGTAGGGAGACCCTCTCTCTCCCTACCTATTTTTGTTACACTTTGAGGGTTTTTCTGCTCTTCTCAGAAATGCACTCCAACAAAGTCTTCTACATGGAGTAAGTATCTCTCGTAATGGACCTCAGATTACACATCTTCTATTTGCAGACGATAGTTTATTGTTTTGCAAAGCCTTCACATTTGAATGTCACATAAACAAGGAGATTTTACAGATTTATGAAGTAGCTTCAGGTCAGAAAATTAATTGTGAGAAGAGTTCAATTTTTTTCAGTACCAACACTCCTTTGTCAACCAAAAATGAGATCAGAATGTTACTCAATACTACATCCACAGAACCCTTTGAAAAATATCTTGGTTTGCCCCCAATTATTGGTAAAGGTAAAAAACAAGCTTTTGTTGAAATCAAACTTTGTATTCAATCCAAACTCAGTGGGTGGAAAACTAAATTATTATCTCAGGCTGGGAGAGAAGTCTTAATCAAGACCATAGCCCAAGCGATACCTGTCTATGGCATGAATTGTTTTTTATTGCCAGCAGGTTTTTGTGATGAAATCAATTTAATGACGGGGCAATTTTGGTGGAGGCAGAAAAATGAAGAGAAGAAAATGCATTGGTTGAGTTGGAAGCATATGTTCTTAGCAAAGAAGGATGGAGGCCTTGGCTTTCATGATTTGAAGAGTTTCAATTTAGCTTTACTTGCCAAACAAGGATGGAGGTTAATGCAGTGTCAGGACTCACTCCTTTTCAAAGTATATAAAGCTAAATACTTTCAAGATACATCCTTCCTTGAAGCTTCAGTTTTGAATCATTCTTCTTTTGCATGGAGAAGTATAACTCGTGGGAGGGATTTGCTCATTCAAGGCAACAGATGGAGGGTGGGTAATGGTTCTTTGATCAATATATGGACTGACAGATGGTTGCCTTCAGTGTCAAACTAGAAAGTATGTTCGCCTAGAACAATTTTACCAGCTAACGCCACAGTAGCTGATCTTATGCATTTCTCAGCCCCACAATCGAGGTGGAAGGAATTCCTCATTGATTCAATTTTCTTTCCCTTTGAAGCCTCAATCATTAAAACCATTCCTCTCAGTATTTGGAGACCTGAAGATACTTTTATTTGGACCAAAACCAGATTGAGAAGGTTCTCTGTTAGGAGTGCTTACTTTCTGCAATTGGAAATTGAAAAACAATCCAATGCTTCTTCGGCTACCACATCAGATCATACTAAGATTCATTCATTTTGGAAAGGTATTTGGTCCTCTACAATATCTCCAAAAATTAAATCATTTATTTGGAGAGCTTGCAATGATAGCCTTCCCACTCGGACAAAGCTTTTTGATAGGAAGATCTCCAACTCTTTCTCATGTGCCCTCTGCAATGATGAAGCTAAGACAAATAGCCACCTGTTTCTGGAATGCTCTTTTGCACAATCTGTTTGGTTGCAAACTCAATTCTAGAATGTTCTTCGGCTACCACAACCGATCAGTTTTATTGATGCTATGGAGGCTGCTTTAAACAACTTGAATTCTGCAGATTTGACACTCTTTGTATTGCTTGTTGGATGATTTGGAACCGCAGAAACAAGCTGATATTTGAGAATAAACCTCCTTCATTAAAGGATTTATGGGCTTGGGCTGAACTTTAAAAGTTGGAATTCATGGAAGTGCAACAAAAACAACACCAGGTTGCTGAAGTGTAGAATCTGAAGTGGCAGCCCCCTATTTCTGATTCAATCCATAAACTTAATCTAGCAATTTTTCAATTGAAGAAGAACGCCTATGTTGGTTTTGGTTTTCTTATAAGGAACAACAAGGGTGAAGTGTTAGCGGCATCATGTCATTATCAGCAGAAGAATTTAAACCCCCTCTGTACAGCAGCTACGGTGATGAGATTGACTCTTCTGTTTTGTCAAAATACCAGTTTCTATAAGGTGATGGTGGAATGCAATTTTGCGGAACTTGTGGATTTCTTGAATTCAGATGGAATCTGCTGTTTAGAAGCTGCCTGGATTTTTGAAGTCATTGGTTTAATTAGAGATAGTTTTTCTTTTATTTCTTTTCAAAGTATACCTTTGAGATATAATTGTGCTGCATTAGCATTAGCTTGTGCTGCAAAAGAGAATAAGGAGGTTATTGTTTGGTTAGAAGAATGCCCCTCTTTCATCTCCCCCATTGTACAAAGTGATGTATTTGAATAAAGTCTACTATCGTTTTCTCTAAAAAAAAAGGTCGAATGTTATAAATTGAAATTATTTATAAAAATAACTCATTAATAAAAAATAAATTTGTTTAATAGCAAGTTAAAAATAATATCAACCAAATTGACTATTATTAAAATATAAGAACTAAAATTAAAGTGATCCCAAAATGTCCAGATAAAAATGGTATTTTAGCCCTTACCCAAAAAAAAAAAAAAAAAAAAAAAATCAATTTTGGATAAAACGAGGAATATTTAAGAGAGTTGATAATGTACCTTAGAGGAAGACATTAAAATAGGGTACGTGGCATGTAAAAAGACTGCCCTTTTCTTTTCTTTAAATCACCACCCAAGGGATCTGCCGTTTATCTTCAAAAAATATCACTAGCTGTTTGTGGATCGTGCTTCGGAGTTCTTTTTCTGTGCGAACAATGGCCTGAGTACCAAACGGAAAATCCTAAAGTACATTAGATGGGAGAAACCGAGGGCTGGTTGGATCACTTTGAACACTGATGGTGCGGTAACTGGCAGCACTGGTTAGGCAGGTGGAGGCGGGTTAATCAGAGATGAGAATGGTGGTTGGGTGACAAGTTTTGCAAGAAGGATCGGGAATACAAACAGCTACATGGCGGAATTATGGGCTCTTCGCGATGGTTTGCAGCTGTGTCTTCAAATGAATGCCCTCTCTGTTATTATTGAGTTAGATGCCAAGGTTATTGTGGATGCTCTTAACTCTCCTACCTCTTCAAACTCTTTATTCTCATCTATCTTGGAAGATTGCAGACATATGGCTAATCGGATACCTTAGAAAACATTTAGGCACATATACAGGGAGGCTAACAAGTGTGCTGATTTTTTGGCTAGAATAGGCTTGCTGCTTGACAATGATTTTATTGTTTTTTCCAGTCCACCTGTGGCTTGGCTAGTATTTTGGAGTCTGATGCCATTGGTTTGTATGTCAATAGGCTCTGTTCTGAGCCTTTGTTTGCTGTTTAGCTTTTAATGAAATTCCCTTTCTACCAAAAAAAAAAATCACTACCCGTGGGATATCCTGATTTGCTAGCTGCCTAATTACGTGTGCCTAATTTTATAGTGGTAGTGGCAGTCACGGTCAGAAAATGAGTAATAATTGATTGGATGAGGCTTGATTGCGACCCGGTGCATTGCAATAAGATTAAAAATTATAAAAGGCACTTTTAATTTCAATTTTGAAATAAATATTTTTTTAACCCTTAACTTTTTATTATTTCACTTTTACACTTTATTTTTTTCATCTTTCTCTCACTCATGGTAAATTGTACAGTGCAATAGGTTTTCCACCGGATTCGGATGAGGTTCGATTAAGATGCTTATCCCGAAGTGTGGCCCATCCGGTCCAATGCTTTTATGGACTAGTTTAAGCCTTAATAAGGGATTAAAAGTTGAATTGGGAAAGGCCCAAAAATCAATGTGGCCCAATGATGATGCCTATGTACAATATCTTTAAAATGTGAGTTAAGTTATCCCAACACTTTCTCGCACACTTTTAACAAACTAACTATTAATCTTGAATATCATGTTTAACTTCAACGTTATCCCTCAATAGGGTATATTGAGGGAACTTAGGCAGTGAGTTTATTGGTTTAGGGCATAAACATGATAAAATTTTGAGGTTTCAAATTTAATCAATTACACTATTATTGTTTGATGTGATTAATGAGTAAGGAGTGAAATAGTCTGGCTCAAGACTGAGACACCACTTCCTTATATTCACAAAAAAAAGGCATTGCTACTATTAACATCAATTCTTATGTCGACTAACAAGCTCTTAGTTAAATGGTTATGTTACTATTTTACTCTTAGTGAGTGTTTGGATAAATGGACATTTTGCCTTTTTTTTTTTTTTTTTTTTTTTTTTTTTTTTTTTTTTTTTAAACCAGCACCTATTACACTGTTCATGGGACATGAACAGTGCAAATAAGCAAATGAACAATGTTTTTGGTGTGAATAGTAATCCGTAAATTATTTTTTTATTATTTTCAGTTTTCAGCAAAATAAGCGGTATCCAAACGTACTTTTAGTTGTGTGATAAAATGATTTATTTTATCTTTAGGTTTTTTTCTTTTGGTTTTTGCATTCAACTCACTACCCAATTGCCATTTTGCTTTTAGAGCATTCCAATTCGATGTTTACTACAATTTTTTAGTCGGAATTTTTTTATTATTCACTTACCAAAATTTACCTACATCTAAAAGATCTTACTTTTATAAGTAAAAATCTTCCTATGTCCAAATATTAATTATCTACTCAATTGAAGCCCATTTTAAGCTTGATTCAAATTCAATTAAAAAAAACTTTTTTATCGCGCATACATTACAACAAGTACAACATAGATTTGAAACTTGTCACCTAAAATTCATCTATGCTATTCACGATTCATGTTATTAGAATTCTTCATGCCCTAAATAAAATTAGGTTAAAAAATATATACTTCTTTTAGAAGGATATAACAACAAATTCATACAAACTATCATTTTTTCCCTCTAATTTTTATAAACCAAACAAAAGAAAAATTGAAATGAATTTTTGAAAACTCTTTCTCAAGCGATAGAAAGTCTCTTGACACACATTAGTACCTTTTGTACTAATGTGTGCTGAAGTCCTCCCTGCCTCCACGGTGAACTCTACTCATGAAATGAGCTTCCCTCTAAGGGTTTTTTCTATCCCTCTTTGGGCTTTTTTGTTGTCATTAGTGGTGACTCTTTCTGTCCCCTCTATGGGTCTTAAGCCGACCTTAATCGACAATGTCCCTTCCATTGGTTCACAAAAGTGAAAAAAAAAAAACCCTTAAAGATGTTTTCAGCGCAAATTTGACTATATTGGTCTAGATTTAAGCTCCTTTTGCACCAATTTTTTGGATCTCAAGCACTTGGTAGATTTCCTCCTTTGGCTACCAAGCCCCTATGTCTTCATGACGGGGGTGGTATTTTGTACATTTTTGTACTCTGTTGTTTAGATAGATTTAACTCAAAGTCTCTTCTTTAAAAGTTTAGTCTCTCCTTACACATACTACTTTTGTATTTTTCTTGTTTATTTACTTGAAATTATTTTAAATTTTACCAATAAAAATTGGTGTCTCTTCTTAAAAAGAAAAAAAGAAAAAGAAAGACGTATATATTTTTCATTCTCCTACTTTTTCCATGCACCAAACATTCATAATTTTTTATATTCCCAACCAAAACGGAACCTTGTAGCTTAAAGAAACTTGGGAACAAAAGGATTGGGCCAAATTTAAAAAGGCCTGGTCGACCCTACGCAGAGACTACGTCGTTTCGTTGTGCTTTTTGCTTTCAAAACTCATAACGTTTCCGAAAGAACATCCTCCATGGATTCAAAAAACCCTGAGACTGAGAGAGACTGAAACCAAAGTAAAGAAGCACAGTTCAGTAAATTTTGTGCACTTGGGTTGTTATTCTTAGTTTGAGTTGTGCAATAATACTAGAATGATGCAACAACTAGAAGAAGAAGAAAGAAGAAAGAGGGATTATGCTGGATTTACCAAAGCTTCTGGCCCATCAGGACCTCCACAATCATCATCACTATCACTACTTCCCAATGTTTCCACTTCTGCCCCACTCCTCCGATCTCCAACTCCAAGACCCAGGTACTGTTTCTCTCTAAGATTTCTTTCAGCTTTGTATAAACGCTTTCACTACCAAAAGCAATGTATGTTCTTGCAATTTCATGCATCAAAAAACCATGAATTATGAATAGCTTAAAGATTTGATCTTTATTGTTGGGTTTTGAGTTCTATATCTGTTTTGGCTTCTGGGTATCCAAGATATTGTCTTTATTAGTTTTTTTTTTATATGTTATTGTGAACTACAAAACAAAACCCTATTGGGAAAAGGACTTGTTTCTATTCCAAAAGGGCATTATTGTTATGGTGGTGTTGTTCATCAAAAGGGGAATAGGGGCAAAATCATGTTTTGATTGATATTTCGATGACCATTCATGACCCATTGCTGGTTTTGTTATGTATTTGAAGCTCCTTTCAATGTTTTTTAGTGGATCACCACAAAAAAAAAAAAGTTGTTGATTTTGGTTTGGATTATAGGGGACCAGGAGCTTTAATAGGAGTGCAGCAGTCACCTCCTTTGGCTTTCGAGAGGGCTGGTCCTGCAGTTCGTCCTGCTTATCAAAACTCTTCTGGAGTTCGTAGGTGTGTATTTTAAACACAATGTAAATTTACAGAGTTATATATTTCTATGCATCGATGAACAATAAATGGATAACTATGTCTTTGGCAAAATTGTAATGAATGCTTAATGCTTTAATAACTGAAGTTTGAAGACAAGGAGACCAAAACCTTTGGGAATTGATAAGATGTATAACCTAAAATGAGATATTTAAAGGCACCACAAAAAATATAAGCCATACTAAATGGATCTTTAATTTGGAATTTAAACCAGACCCCAATTAAATGATCCAACTAGGCTTTGAAGACAAATTAGAATCTCAAGCTTGGGCCTAAACCACCTTCGTAGATTGAGATCCTCTAAAATTTTTAGGATTAATTTACCAGAGTTTTTAAAATCCTAACCATCAATTAGTAAATGAGTAGTTTAGATTTTGCACATCATCAGTAATTCAGTATTTTTTAAAAAATACATCAATTAGCACTACTTTGGTCGTTACCAAAGCTTCAAAACTTGTTTTCCACTCAGAGTTCAAGATCGTAAAAAATTTGCTGTGAAGATCATATAGTTTGTCCTAATATTTGGGAACAGTCTACATTAAGGATTGGACACTCTCTCTCCTCTGGAAACCTGCATGCATATTAATATGACACTTTTCTGGTCATGTTCTGGGAACCCGTACTCCTCTTATTACTGTTCTATAGTTTAGAAAACTTATGGGTTTTCTTTTGACAAGGGGACCTGAAGCTGCAGAGTCACGTACATTAGCTTTTGAAAGCACCCGTTTTGCTGCTAATCCACCTCATTCATCCGCAGGAGTCCATAGGTAATTATTTATGCAACTCATATGTTTTCTGCATCATTTGTTTCTTCTGCTAGGATATATCCTCTCAGAATGCCTGTATTAAATGTTTATTATCTAGACTTCATTGAATATACCCTAGAAAATTTTTGTACTATACTACAAGGATACCAAGGGTTTTGGAAGTTGATAGGTTGGGCCCCTTACGTAAGATACATTTATTATATAAACAGCTACCGTATTCTTTATGTATTGCAAATGCATCCAAAGTCAACTCCATGCCCTTAAGTATACTTGTTACCACCCCCCCCCCCCCCAAAAAAAAAAAAAATGTAGACCATGTGTCTGCAAAAATAAAAAGGCATGGCATTTAGCACCACCTATTGCATTACATCCATTCAAAAATCAACTATTGTTCACTGAATAGTCAGTATGTTATAATCGTTGGACCAAACTAATGTTTTTAAGGATCTGTGTAACATGTTAATACATCAAGGTTATTGTCCAATTTCTTATTACTATTTGGCTTAGCACTTGGAGGTAGCACATAGGCATTGGTTGGCTACCACCAGCCTGAGGCAAGCTGTTGTTGGTCTAGAAATTTGATGCCTAGGTAAAGGCTGCTTAACAATTAAAGCAAAAAAGGCTGGTTAATATTGGTAGTTGTTTTACTTGGGTTTTTTTTTTGACGTGGTAATTCTAATTCTATGTCATGTATTTCAATACATTTAGCCTAGCCACACCTTAGAACCTTCCCTGCTTTTAAGAAAAATTATAGCTTCATTTATGAAAGTGGCACAACCTGTTGCATTGTATAATGTCATATTAATAGCTCAGATTTCACCAGGTTGATGGAGTCTCCTCCTAGCTGGGGTGACAGGCAAAGATCTCTTTCTAAAGATTATGAAGCCCAAATCCATCAAAGGTCTTCTGCTTCACTTCTTGCTTCACGTAATTCTGGAATTAACGTTACAGCCAGGGTTGCCCGATCTCAAAACCCAGAAAGAACCAAATCACCTCCCTCATTGTATCCAAATAGTGATATTGCTGGTTATTCTAGTCAACCTGTCCGTGCAAGGTAAGTTCTTTGTACCTTATTCAGCAGACTTTAATTTATGCACTATCCAGACTTGCTTCAGGTTTTATTAGTATAAAGTTTGTAGTTGTTATCCTTTTAAAATTTTGCATCATGTCACACTAGCTTCTCTTGTTTCATGGTTCCATGATTAGTCACCATATTGGCCGGATTATAATTTCCTAGACCTACTGTATTTATCAATGGTTCCATCTAAAATTTCTCAATTAAATTTTTGGAGTTCTTTTTCTCTACAAACTCCCTTTTAATTGTGATAATATGAAGTCAAACCTGTGGCTTAATTGGCCTTTAATAAACGTGGCTGAATATTTTCTGATCATATTTGCAGTGATGACTGGGAAATCATAACTATAACAGAAATTTGGTCAGATAGTGCAAATAAAGCATGTATTAAAGTATTAGTAATTGGTTAAGCTCTATTAGATTTGATATTTGAGTTTTAAGGGGTTTTTATTTATTTATTTTAATTAAAATTTTTTTTTCAAGTAATAAGGGAAACTGTAGCATAAGAGCTTCCTAATAATTACAATTGAAGACTCAAATGGTCCATGATATCAACTAAAGAATTACAAGAATCCTCCCCCCTCTCAAAATCATGGTGCATCATTCAAATAAGAATGTACAAAAATAGATTTGATTTCAATTATAGATCTCTCTATTCCATCAGATGTGCAGCTATTCTGCTCCCTCCAAATTACCTGCATGATGCAAGGAGGAATTGCTGCTCACGCAAGAGTATTCCTATGCCTTCCATCCATCCCTTTTCAATAAGAAATTTCAGATTATATTTAACACCTTGTACATCGTCACCCAATGCATCCTGATTCCTAAACACAAAGAAAACAAGGGACCGCAAATCTTGAGCCATTGGGAAATGAAGCAAAAGATGACCCACTGATTCTCTACTATCCTTACACATACTACACCACTCAACCAGTACTGCTTAATCTTGAGTTCAAAGAAATTTCCTGAAGGTCTATACTGCTTAAGGCTCTGTTCATCTTCATATGGAAATTTCCAATGATTCCTTAGAAGAAATTTTTCTACATGTATTCCTCTTCCTTATTAGATTATTTCTAGTTGTTTATTCACTGCATACAAGGAGTCATGGCCCTTTGTGTCTTGCATGACTGATTTATTTTAAGCCTTCTCCTTTCTTCTTTGTGTTGCTTAATCCAGTGGCCACTCGGATCTGCTTGTTGATAATCCTGGTTACATAATTCCTTTGAGAACACCATCACCTCCTTTGGCTTTTGAAAACAATCATTCTTTTGGGGATTTTCATCCTTCTTTTGGTCAATCTCAATGGTAAGTTTTAGATTTAATTCTACTTAGGAAAAAAAGAGTAAGTTTTTTTGATAAGTAAAAAAAAAGAAAAAAGAAAAAAAGAGAGAGTAAGTTTTAGGTTTAATTCTGCATGTTGCCTTTTGAAAAGAATCTCTCTTGAGGTTTTTCATCCTCCTTTTGGTAAAGCTCAATGGTAATTTTTAGGTTCAATTCTTTATGTATGTGTGTGCGTGCACCATTCATGTGTGTTTGAAAAAATTCATAAAACTCAAAAAAGTATCAGCAATTGGTGATTTTTGGAATTGCTAATTTGCCATGTGAGAACATTCTGCCACTGGTTTTGTAATTTTAAGCTGGAATTTTTGACCATGTGTCCACAACACTTGGGCATTCCAATTCTTCCAAACAATGGTTCGTTTATCTTCATTTATGGTTACTCATTGCTGCGGAATCATTGGAAAAAAGATAATCCATTTGTATGCATGAAATAATCATTTAAGGGCGACATGCGTGGTTGTAGATTTTTGTTGGTGGTTTACTTACATTGCTTAATTTGTTCAATTTCCTACCTCCTCTTCCCCCTCCTTGCTTGGTGATCTCCATTTGATCAAGCTACATTTCATAATACAGGCCTGCTTCATTTTCCACTCCATTGGATAATCGGCCTAGGTCACCAGTCAATTATGCTGATTTGCTGGATCATCAAGATCAACCATCAGTTTCACCCTATTTAGGTTCTGATGCTTCTGCAAGAAGTTTTTCAACTGATACTGGTGGTGTTCAAGTCCTGAAAAGAACCAGGTCCCCATCTTTACAAGCTGGGAGCGAAGTTCTACAGGATAATTTGCATTTTGCTCAAAGTGGCTCTAAAAGGTAAACTACATAAATATTATTAGATATTTTCAATTTGTTGTTTGTTGTAATTCTTCCTTGGGGCAATAGTCTTCAATTTCCTACCTCCTCTTCCCCCTCTTTGCTTGGTGATCTCCGTTTGATCAAGCTACATTTCATATACAGGCCTGCTTCATTTTCCACTCCATTGGATAATCGGCCTAGGTCACCAGTCAATTATGCTGATTTGCTGGATCATCAAGATCAACCATCAGTTTCACCCTATTTAGGTTCTGATGCTTCTGCAAGAAGTTTTTCAACTGATACTGGTGGTGTTCAAGTCCTGAAAAGAACCAGGTCCCCACCTTTACAATCTGGGAGTGAAGTTCTACAGGATAATTTGCATTTTGCTCAAAGTGGTTCTAAAAGGTAAACTACATAAATATTATTAGATATGTTCTTGTTTGTTGTAATTCTTACTTGGGGCAATAGTCTAACATTGATTTCATTTAATATTATTTGCATACAAGTATACCTAATTATTTTCTTCAAAAAAAATTATACATATATTTTTGTATTTTTTACAAAAAAAATCCGTGATTGCACACAACACAACAACAATAAAGCCTTAAGTAACACCAAAACAAAATAAGGAAAGGAGTCTTCTTGAACATTTAGTTGCAACCTAAAAGAATAGTATTAAATTTTGCACCCAGATGATTTGGCCGCAATACCTTTTAGAGGGAAAAAGAAGAGAGGAAAAACTCATTTTGGAAAATGAGAAGTCACATCTTCTGATTAATAAAATGGATTTTAATATTAACCCCTATAAAGTGCTAAAGAGAGCATTATTAGTTAGAGAGGGAGAGCTCTATTATACCAGCAGGATTTTGAGGTGAAGTTTTAAGTAAGAGAGTAGTGGGATCGTGATGGGACAGAAATGGTAGAAAGCCTAACAGAGGTCTGTTAGCATTTTCGTATGAAAGGGACAATTTCTTGGTATAACATTAGAAAATTGACTAAGTAGGTGATTCTTGTAAAGTGGTGTTTATTTATAATTTTTGTTCAGAATATGAGGAGATGAGATGCATGAGAGTGCAAACAAACACATAGATGCTTAAACAAAACACATAGATCTTCTCCTCCTTTACCCAAGCCACCCATTAAAGACAAAAGAAAGAACTTTACGTCTAAGTGGTTTATTGCATGATTTCCTTGCCAGGCCTTCAATATCTCCTCCTATGTTGGGCACTAGGTTGAATTTCGTTTCTACTTCAGATTCTCAAATTCATCAGAGGTTTTCACCATCTGCAATCAATCCTGTCACCGAAGTTGCAGCAACAAAGCTCACCAGCTCCCCAGCTCCCAAAAGAACAAGGTCACCGCCTTTGCTTTCTAGTGATAGAGTCTTTCCTGATTACTCTGATTCCACCCAAGATGATACTGAACGGTAAAGGTGCACTGATTCCATTTATTGCTTACATTAGTCATGCTTTATATATAATAATATCGTGTTTTCTAATATTTCCATGTAATTTACAGAGAAATGCAGGCCAAAGCAAAGCGATTAGCTCGTTTCAAAGTTGAATTAAATGCAAATGTGCAAGGTAGTCCTGATTTTGCTGACCAAAAAGCAAATAAACATGAGCAGTCTATGGTGGAGAGGCAAAAATATGTTGGGAACCACCCTCCAGAATTGGCAGGAGATTTCACCAATGGCCACGTTTCATCTGATTTTGATGCCTCAGAATCATCTACCATTATAACGGGGTCATGTCCAGATATGTGTCCTGGTGCGTCTCTTAACTTACTGATCTAGGAGCAAAGTTGTAACTTTGAGACATTCAGTCGCAGTCTTTTTGTTGAGTTTAGATTTCTTTTTTAATTGTTTGGTGAAGAAGAAATACAGATTTTGGAAAAATCCCATATATTTTACTTTTTAATCTTAGTTATATCAGGTTTCTAGTAACTCAAAGCAAATATCTGTCCTGTATTTATGCGGAAGTTGTAAGAGTGTATGAAATTTTAATTATAAGTTAGGAATTTGCTTTCTTTTCCAGAGTCAGAGAGGGCAGAACGTGAAAGAAAAGGGGATCTAGATCAATTTGAACGCTTGGATGGCGATAGAAATCAAACCAGCAAATCCCTTGCTGTTAAGAAGGTAGTCCCCTCGTATCACCTTGGACTTTTTGTATAAAGCAAATTGTTATCTGTTTTTGGATTACTTTGGGCCGTACATCATTCATATGAGGTTCTTGTACTATTCTTACACAGTATACTAGGACAGCTGAGAGGGAAGCAGGTTTGATTCGTCCCATGCCAATCCTGCAGAAGACGATTGATTATCTGCTCAATTTGCTAGATCAGCCTTATGATGACAAGTTTCTTGGCGTATATAACTTCTTGTGGGATAGGATGAGGGCAATCCGAATGGACCTGAGGATGCAGCACATTTTCAATCAAGAGGCTATTGTTATGCTGGAGCAGATGGTATATCCTCAATATGATATCTTTAATTTCCGGTTAATTTTATGGTCTGCAAAGGCTTTTGCATCATATTTTGTTTTTTGGCATATGCTTTCTGCATCACCTTTAAAATACTGTACTTGTATCAGGGTGGAGGTCCAAAAAGGAATACTTCTTGGTTGTAGGGTGCATGTTTAGACGCAAGCATGTGTAACTGACCTCTTTAGTTGAGCTATATGACAACAAGCATCTACTGGATTGATAACTAAGTGACTTTTTAGCGATTCTTGTAGTGGTGATACATTTATTATGCATTTTGAATATATAAAGTTGTTGATTATGTATGTATGAAAGAAATCGGAAGCACTCACTATCCTCATGTTATATATGATTTTTGATGCTGGAGTTGGTGTCATGTTTGGAGAATGAAAGGCAAATTAATTTATTGTGCATTGTTTTGTTGGTGGATATGCACGTGTTTGTTAATGTGCAAAGCTTCATTGGATCATTTTCAAAACTAATCTGTTTGCCCATTGTTGTGGGTTTCAGATAAGACTTCACATAATTGCAATGCATGAATTATGTGAACACACCAAAGGAGAGGGCTTTTCTGAGGGATTCGATGCACACCTTAATATTGAACAGATGAATAAAACATCAGTTGAATTATTCCAGTTGTATGATGATCACAGAAAGAGAGGAATAAATGTACCAACAGAAAAAGAGTTCCGGGGCTATTACGCACTTCTCAAACTGGACAAGCATCCTGGCTATAAAGTAAGTCTTCTGCAAATTCAAATTGATTGTACTGGTTTCATTATATTGTTGTCTGTCAAAATAAGCTGTTCTTGCTAGGTTGAACCTGCAGAGCTCTCGCTTGATCTTGCAAAGATGACTCCAGAGATAAGACAGACTCCAGAAGTACTATTTGCCCGTGATGTAGCAAGGTTGTCACTTCACATTTGATTTATTTTCACGTTACTGTTTTAATCACCAATCTAATAGTTGAATTTATTGGCTCTTACAGAGCTTGCAGAACAGTTAACTTTATTGCCTTCTTTCGGCTTGCGAGGAGAGCAAGTTACCTTCAAGCATGCCTAATTCATGCTCACTTTGCAAAGGTCTGAGTAACTGTTGCTTCTGGTTTAGTGCTTACAGTAGTGAATTGCAGGATGTTTAACCTATGAAGCATGTGTGACGATATGTTTAGTTGCTAGTGAAGAAACTAGTGAATTGTGTACACATGCATGTGCTTCTGGCATATTGTTTTGGATGGAAGACACTGTATTCAAAGTAGAGTTCCTTTATTAACCACTTAAGCTGTATTATGTGTAATAATTAATTACATATTTATTTTAATATCATCATTGTTTTTGTGCTTATATATGTGATGCTGTTTTCCAGATAAGTGTACATTTGAATATAGCTCATTTGGATATGCATATATTAATGGAAAGTAGAGAAGTCATGAAGCACACACTATCAAGGACCACACCTCATGAATTAGAAATCTCTACTTTGTGTTGATTATATTGTTCCATGGTCTATATAATTATGCTTTTGGAGGATATAAGAAAAAAGGTCTTTCATTTGATTAATGGGGTATTGCACTTATCAAAAAAAAAAAAAAATTAATGGGGTATTGCAATAGAACATTTTTGGACTTCATTTCTGGAAAAGCTGGCCACAGTTCTGAAACAATGCATTGTCTGCAATTCTGCAATGGCTTGCAAAAAAAAATTTATAATGGCTTAGCAATAGATTAAACATATATATTCTTCTGGCTGTTAATCATAACTCATCTTTTATTTTTTAATTGTTAAGTACATGCACCTAGTAGGTTTTGAACCCCAGACATTGCACACACATAAGACAAATATTGGTAATGCTGTCTCATGTGTTATGTTGTTTTGACCAGTTACGTACCCAGGCACTTGCTTCTCTACATTCAGGTTTACAGAATAATCAAGGACTCCCTGTTACCCATGTTGCAAAGTGGCTTGCAATGGAGGTACTTTCTTGGCTTGATGAATTTACATTCTATCGATTTTGTGCTTTTTTTTGGGGAGGGGGTGCCGTTTCAACATGTCTTACATTTATGCTTTGGTGATGAAATTAGGATGAGGACATAGAAAGTCTCTTACAGTATCATGGGTTCTCTATAAAAGTATTTGAAGAGCCATATATGATGAAGGAAGGCCCATTTCTCAATCTTGATAAGGACTATCCCACTAAGTGTTCTGAACTTGTTCATAACAAAAGGTCAAAAATGGTAGTTGAGGATGTTTCACCTTCAACTCAAGTTGTATCCTCGCCTGCTAAAGCTACAGAAGAGATTAAGTTTAGTAAGATACATAAGCATGACATGATCTCCACCCCATATGTTGAAAAGGAAAGTTCTACCCATAGAATTGATGAAGAAATGTCTGATCTTGACGCCATTTTATCACCAAAAGACAGCCGACAACCTCAGCCAATAGTCATTACACCAACAGTCAGTAAACAAGGTGAAAATGACCGTCAGGCAGCTGATGCCTCTATTTCACCTTGGGGTTTCTTATTATCCCACAGTTCCCCCAGACCTGAGCTCACTAAAGTTGGGATTGTGGGGAAACCAAATTCTGATGCCCTTTTCAGAAGCTCTACTGAGAGAAACATGCATTGTGACATTGGGGGAATGCCACTAGAAATGGTGTCAACAACAGTTCTGCAAGAGAGAGCTTCAGGTGGTAAATATGATTATGCAGTGGAAAATTCTGGGTCTCCAAGTGTGGTTTTTAATAACTTAGAAGACGCAGAAGCAACAGATATTCATACAGATATTCATGAAGAAAATGAAATTTGCAAAACTGTGACCGATGATTATGATGAAGAAACTGCTGAGGCAAAACTCAAATTGATCTTAAGGTTTTCTGTCTACTTCTACTGCTCTGATTGTATGTTGAGGTAATTTTCCTACCATATGCCTTAGTCTTGCATTACTGTTGTCAGGTTATGGAAACGGCGTTCTATTAAGCGAAGGGAGGTTCGTGAACAAAGGCAGTTGGCAGCAAATGCTGCATTAGATTTATTATCATTGGGGCCACCAATTCGACAAAACAAAGATGTAAGTTTTGGAATTTTAAAAAAATTTATGTACTCATCTTATCTGGGGTACTAGTTCATTCTTCTTCATGCTTTATTTCAAGAAAATAGTTAAAGAAGAATATTCCATTGAAAGTTTATTTAGCACTCACCTTTTGGATTCCATTTCCTTCCTCCTGTCTTGTTGAACAGAGTGGAGAAAATGATGCATGTACTGTCCATATTTTCTCATATTCCTAATTTACAAATTCGTACTTTGCTGATGGTTAAAAATGAAAAAATAATAATAAAATCCTAGCACTCTGTTTCTTCTCTCCACTCCCTGGTATCTGCTACTCAATTAGTTATGATCTCCTGTTATCAAAATTAAGGACAGTTTGTATTTTTACTTGATGCACCTAACAATGAAATGTGCATCTTACATCAATTACATGAGTAAGTATAATATTGTTACCTATAGAAAGAATTTCTCAAATATATTATTGTTAAAATAAGAGTTCATTTACTAGGCAAGTAAACGTTTTTCAATGATTCTCTCTACCTTGATATATTTTGTTTAAACTTTTCATTCTTCTTCTATGTAGCAACCGAGCAATATTGGAGAGTTTGACATTGATCATGTTATGTGGGAAAGATATAAAAGGCATGTAGAATCATGGTCAAGACTTAATGTTTCAGATGTTATAGCTGATATACTTAGCAGAAGAAATCCAGACGCCAAATGCCTGTGCTGGAAAGTTATTGTATGTTCTCCGATGAATGACTCTGGAGGAGTTAAATTGGAGCAGAGGAACCAAGTTGCTTGTTTGCCAGCAGGCTCATGGTTGCTTTCAAAGCTCATGCCTTTCAGCAAAGGTGATGATGATGATCTAGTAATTTCATCTCCTGGCCTGTCAATATGGAGAAAATGGGCTAGCCAGTATGATGCTGATCCGACCTGCTGTTTGTCTATTGTTAAGGATACAGATTTTGATAATCTAGATGAGACGGTGGCTGGTGCAAGTGCAGTTTTGTTCCTTGTATCAGACAACATCCCATGGAATCATCAAAAAGTCCAGCTCCAGAAACTTCTAATGTCAATACCTTCTGGTTCTTGCTTGCCCCTTCTGATCTTAAGTGGCTCATGCAAGGAAGAGACTCCATTTTCATTCTCTATTATGGTCAATGAATTGGGCCTTCATGAGATTGACAAGTCACAGATTAGTAGCTTTCAGGTCTTTCCCCTTGTTGTAAACCATGAGATGGAACACTCAGACGGGTTTTTTAGTGACGAGCAATTAAGGGAGGGACTAAAGTGGCTGGCAAGCGAATCACCCCTTCAACCTGTCCTCCATAACATGAAAACACGTGAATTGGTTCTTCCTCACTTGAATTCTTCATTAGAGGTGCTTGAGAGGATTAATGATTTTGAAGTAAGTCCGAATAATTGTATCTCTGCTTTCAATAAAGCCTTGGATTGGTCTTTGGAAGAAATTGCTTCTGCTGCCAAAGCAAATCCTGCCAACTGGCCTTGTCCTGAGATTGCTTTGCTGGAGGAGTCTAGTGATGAGCATAGAGTGGTGAAGTGGTACTTGCCAACTATAGGATGGAATTCACTGAAAAAAATTGAACCGCTTATGTGTGCACTAAGGGACTGTAAACTTCCAGCCTTTACTGATGATATATCCTGGTTGGCCAGAGGTTCCCATATGGGCCAGGAGCTTAAGAACCAGAGACTACAACTCGAAAATTGCTTGGTCACATACCTGACGTCAAGTAAGATGATGCGATATACAGAGGCAATGAAAGAGGCATCCCTAATGCTACAAAAAAGTGCTCACCTTGAGCTCCATAACTCATGTTACTGTATTGTTCCAAAGTGGGTTATGATTTTCCGCCGAATTTTTAATTGGCGGTTAATGAATTTATCCAGTGGGTCCTTCTCTGTGGCATATGTTCTGGAGTGTCATCATGTTGCTCCTCCAATTACAGGAGATGTTGATATGTTAAGGCTTGAAGACAGTGTACCTTCTCATTATTTAAATCATCCATCTCTAGATGAAATAATTGAAGGTTGTTGTAGCCTCCCTCCTTTATTGGGTGGGGATGAGTCGCAGCCAGAAGCTTTTCAGCCTCTTTCAAGGATGGTCCCAAATGGTGAAGTTCATGAGGCTACTACTAACACAAATGACTTACAGGAGGATGAAAGAGATGTTGTACAGGATGGTAATTTGGACATCACGTACGAGATGTCTTACACGAATGTATTCGACAGTACTCGTACTGAAATAGTGGTGGCTGGCAAAGCTACCCAGGAAGCTGAAAACTTAAGCAAGTTATTGGAGCTGTGTAATATAAAGCAGAACAAGCTAGAGGAGACGCTGTCCATCTATTTTTGATCTGCTAACTGTTGTGTTTTACTAGTTTTCATATTACAAGAAGAGAGGGAGAGAATTTTCTATACCTGTAAAGTTATTTGTACAAGTGAGGCAGTAACGATAGCCTTGCAATTTTGTTATCCATTCTCAAGGCTCCTGTATGTGTTCTAGACTGTTTGGCCTAACAATTTCATGGAGAAAAAGAGCGACTTTGAAATTGAAAAAAAATAGAAAAATAAAATCATTACTCATGGGGTGCTTTTTTGAAATTGACCTAAAATGACAAAGTTTACCCCCAAAAATCATATGACTTGCTAGGTGGTAATTGAAGGGACTATCTATATGTATTTTTAGTCACGGGACTCTTTTAATGAGTTATATGATTTGATTAAATAACTACAGTTTTTAATAAATTTAATTACAACATATTGAGTTAAAAGAGATTCTTCCAGACGGGTTTGAGAGAAAATTATATCCATATAGATAAAACTGTGTTTTTGCACTACAGACTATAACAACGTTATCAATTAGTCAATTGCTTTTGAAGTATCACGTAACAGCTAACCTAAACGGAAGCTCAGTTAAAGAAATTGATCAAAGTGCAAGTTTGAGGCACTGTTTCAATTTGTCCTGCCAATGGTGCCAAGGGAATGAGGGACTGTCAAACTTTCAATCCGGGTCATAGATAATTCTTTTGGCGCCTGTTTTTTATTTGAGAAACAAACACACACAAGGGAGAGGGCTATTCTTTTTCTTTAGCCTTTTGGCGCCTGTTAAGTGTGAAAATATCACTAAATGTTGCCAACAAGAAGGGGTCACCATCATGGAGCACTTGTGTCTCCAGTGATTGGCTAGCCCTTTCCCATCACCCTGGACCAACAAGCTAGCATTTATCTGGATGAGGAGGCTTCAGGGTGCTTGCAAAAGCCACAGGCATGTGGGTCACCGTGGACGCCAAGGTCTTGTAAAGGCAAATCTTACAAATAAAGAAGAATTATCTTTTGAGAAAGTAGCATGAGACTTCTCTCTCTCGTATGTGTGGACAGTGGACAGCAAGGTCTTGTAAAGGTCTATATTATGACAAAATTATCTTATGAGAAGGTATCATGAGACTTATTTTTCTCATATTTGTACAACCCACGTGCTATGACTGTAAGAAGATGGTCTCATGAGATGTCATCTGCTTCGCATGATAACAATCTCATACCACTACATTTTGAATCGACTGCAACTGCAACCTAACATTATTGATTATTCAATGAAGTACATCCCATGACCTGTTCACATCTTCAATCAATTTAAATAAAAGACTTGTTACCAAATATAACAGCACAGATCCTCTATCATTAATTATAGATATGTAACATATATATTGTGCCTACGCCAACAAATTAAATTTGCAATTTCATGCAAATTATATGGAATATCATATAGGGGATGCAATTAACATTTAACACCATATGTCTCCCTCTCTTACAATTTCCAGTCAGTAAATATTACGAGACAGAGGATCACAAACGAGTACAAAATTGCACATGGTCAAAGCTGATCCCCTCATAACATTTTTTCTTGAATTCAGTGCAAAGAAAGATATCTTCACTTCCAAGTTCCATCATCACACAATCATAGAGTTCAAACTTCTGATAGGACCTCCTTGATTTCCAATTGCTTCATATTTAGGGTTAGCAGGTGCAACTGCAGCTGGTGGGAGAACATTTTGTTCTCCTTAAGGAATATTTGCATGGTTAGAAACAGTTTTATCAGTGTCCGCTAGAACGTGTCGCCCGGAGATTAGTCACCAAGTATTATCCCATATATGCCGAACAAATTGCTTCTGCTGCCGGTAGAACACAAGGGTAACCCACATCCTGCTACCAGCCAAAAAGAAAATACTGTGTCAGTATCTTTAACAATGGCATTGATACTTGAGCTGAATTTAATTTGTACATTCAATATGAGACCAAAAAGATGATAAAATAAAATAAAATAATACAAGTATTAGAAGGTAGATTGATACCGCCAAAGAAAAATGACAAAATGTGAGGCAGCTTCCTAAAGGCCTTTCAATCTGATCACTGCAGTAGATAGAGAGAAAAATAAATGCTCAGTAATATATATATATATATATATATATATAGATAAGCCATAAAACAATACAAGACACAGCTTGAAAGGCCAACCAATTCCAAAGGCATCTGATGTGCCGGAGATGGAACAACAAGAGCTGGGCTTCGATTTGTTGAAACCACATGCTGAAAAGAGTGTAGGTCTGAGGATTCGCTTCTCAGTGAACAGTAAAATTCTGACCCAGAGGCAACCGATATCTCAGAATTTCCTCTTCTGGACCTTGTTGGCCTCAAACTTGTTCCACTTGATCCATCTGTAGTACCAGCACCTGACTATTGTAATTACATTAAAAATTAGATAAACAAGCCAATCAATGAAATGAGCAGCCTTTTTCTTTTTGTGCGTGTCACTGTGTTGTGTGTTATCCCACAAGTGCCATGGGCAAAGGAAAATGTGGCAGGAACATAAAGGGGAGTTTTAAAAAATTCCCATTCATACATATATATCCTTTTGCCATTACTAATATTTTTATTTAAATCTCTTCTGCGTTGGAGGGCATAGATACTTCTATGATTAAGATTACCCTCCCAAAGTGCACCATGGCAAAATATAACTCTCAAGCATTCTCATCACCTACTACTAGTGAAACTGAAAGAATTTAACTCAAATGACGTTCAGCCTAGAAAGGAAAAGCATAAGAAAATGTGCAGCTAGAGGAAGATTAAAAGAAAATCATACATTAGGAAAACCTTTGATGTGCACGAGGATTATTGTAATATCATCTGTCCGATTTTCGTGATCCAACCATATTTTGTATGATTCTCCAGCTATGGCAGCACATGCATCCTGGGGATCTGTATATCTTGCCACCTATATCAAGAAAGAAACCAAAAAATTTGTTAAGGGAACGAATGGTAAGACTGAAAGTAAAGGAAAACCAGAAACTATATAATCTAATATTTCAATTAAGGGAATATGATGCAACTAAATTTCATCTGGCTATCCATCATGTGCCTGAAATGGACTAATCTTTGTAGACTAAAGCAAAAAAACATAGCAACAACTGGTCGATCAATATATAATCTAATATTTCAAATAAGGGAATATGATGCAACTAAATTTCATCTGGCTATCCATCATGTGCCCGAAATGGACTAATCTTTGTAGACTAAAGCCAAAAAACATAGCAACAACTGGTCGATCAATAGGGATAAGGGGGAAGCAAAGGAAGGGTGGTTGGGCCTTGACACGGGAGCAAGAGAAGCAAAAGGTTCTCTCGGAGCCATAAGGGTGAACTGGCAAGTTGTCTTTAAATACAGAGGATCTCCTCCTGTACACTATGGTAGAGACGTTTCACTACTCCTGCGCTGTCTTTCTCAGACGCTAGGCAGTGACAAATTTGTGGTGACTGGTGAGGAAGGAGATTTCAAAGCATAAGGGTGAGACTTGAGCGCCTGCCATTGGTTTAAAAGAGAACCACGTCCTCAACCTGTCATTTTCATTAGGGAGGGGAAACCCACCCCATTTGGGGTGGGGAAGGCAGGGTGTAATTCTTTTGTAAAAACTAAATTTTTATTATTATTAAATCTAAGTAATACTTAACAAAACACGATGCATAAAGCTTCACCTAAAGAATAAATGCAGAAGTCAGCCAATGCTTGAAATCTTAATGAGAAGAAAATTGGATGCAACCAAAAGTAACCACTAATAGAATGATCTCAATAATCTAAACTTAAGCATAATCATGGAAAGCTCAATAATATTGAATGTCTTATTTCTCGCTCTAGAAGGTCCACATGATACCCAGAGGAGTAGCATTCCCTGACAATCTAATGCAATGCTTTCGAAACAAACTTTTCAAATAGAAAAAACACAACAATAACCTTCAAGGAAACTCCCATTGAACTCCAAATAAAGAAGAGGCAGAAAGACCACAATTCCCCAGTAATAAAACAAGTAAAAGATGTTCAATTGATTCTTCATGAGGCCTACACATACGAATCATTTCCTTTTGATGAGATTATCCGATGTTAATGTCTTTCATATAGCACACATCCAAGTCGAAAAGCAAAAAACAAAAGTGACCTTACTTCTTAGGGACTATGTTGTGTTAAATGCTTTTCGAAAAGATTAATATCTGACTAGATCCCTTCAAGGCCTCATAAAAAGAACCAACATTGAATTTGCCATTGCACTAAGCTTCGAAATTAACTTGTCATCCCCTACTCCCATTGAGAGATGAGAACGCAGTAGATCTAACAGAGAATCTACTAATTCTAATTTCCAGTCATGAAAAGCACTAGAAACCTTAAGACTCCAGGAAAAAATTGTCCCATTTTCAAGTAGCTCCAAACAAGAATGATTAGAAACATCCCTATTCTCATCTAATAGAAATAAACTGGGATAAATGTATTTTAGAGCAGCAGCAGCATCACATCACATATCCTTCAAAAATTGAACTCTTCTACTAATTCACACCATAGATCTAACAAAACCTTAAAACCTCTGCTATCAAATGCCTTTTTATTTTCCAAGAGGCTCAACACACAAGGTGGGGTGTAACTGCCATCTCTATAACTACAATTTTCAATTTTATTAATTCTATCTAAAGGATGGATGTCCTGTCAAGTGTTAATTTGAATGGTTCTCTTTTCTTGTGCACCCAATGCCCCCCTATTTGTACCTTTTAACCAGGGTATGCAAAAATGCAACACACTTAATGAAACTGACCAACCTGAATTGACCTAGGTGGTTTCAGTCAGATTCATCCATTGTTTCAGTTGAAGTTGAATTTTTAAAATTGTAACCTGGGAATTTTCATTTAAGAATCATATTGAGATAAGCTCAACCAGAACAAACCCAGCCAACCAAAACAATAATATACATTATTTTAGTTTTCATTTCTACCATAACTATTGCACCTCCATCTTCAACCTACACCATCGCTTTCCCACAGCAAACAAAGTACTACTTGTAGCTAATTCAACAACTATGGTCCATAGTAACATATATCTATGAGCGCATTCCTCTCTCTGTATAGAAATTATAAAACAAGAAGTATTACCATTTTCACATCTATTCCCCAAATATGGCATTTACAATTAAATATTCTGATGAAAATTTTAAAATAGGTAGCTTTGTGTATACATTTACATTTATGCTAAGTTAGAATACTAAGAAGTCTTAATTAAGTCATGAATCTCCACAAACATGAATTAATACGAAGAGCCATATATATTATGCAACATGAATGAAGTCTACTTCTCCCAGTGCATGCCATTAGCAAACATTCAATGCACATGCTCGAATTGATATATCAATGAAAAGTACTTACAAAAAAAAATGATAAATCAATGAAAAACAATAAATTGAGCATCATCAAGGAAAGGTGGTAAAACTTATAATAGTAAAGCTGATCAATCCATCCTACAATTTGGTCATGTGTCATACCGTGTTAACAACAGCTTGGCTCGAGAGGAACTCGAAAACCCCATCACTTGCAACGACAAAGAAAAGATGATTAGCTGTAAGCTGAAACACAGAAATCTCCGGATCAGCTACCACACCAATCTTCTCAGCTGTACTATCCCCAACACTCCTCGTAAAAGCAGTCCCCGGATACATCCCATTCTGAACCCACAACCTCGGGGGATCACCGCCATCAGACTCTTCGTCACCCCACGCCTGAATATTTGGATCCTTAAGCCCTTCCACTTGATCAACACTCAAAACCCTGGCCCCAGCAAGCTTCACTCTCTCATACTCATCTTTCCTAAATGGGGTCTGATCTAATGACATGTCCTGGGCTACTGTATTATTCCCGTCCTTAACTGCAACCACCGCCCTCGAATCACCCACATTTGCCACGAAAAGTGTATCCCCAATGACAAGAACCGTAATAGCAGTGGTGCCACTCATTGAATCATCAATCCCACTATCATGTAACTCAGAATTAGTATCTAAAAACGCAGAATTAAAAGCTCTAAGTGGGTCATCCGCTAATGTAGGGTCATCAGCTAGTTTTTCTACCAACCTATCCTTAACGAAATTGGAACACTGTGTACCAAATTGACCATGCCCATCAAACACACCAAAGAAGTGGATATTTGGGTTACCTTGAATCTGGGTTTTAATGCAAAAACTGTCTTGGTTTTCTTTATCAGGTGAGTCAGGGTAGTAACCACGCTGTGTGAGAACAGAGTACTCTAAATGAAAATTGTGTGAAGGAACAGGGACTTTCTCCAAGGATCTTTGTGTGAGTATGTGTTTGGCATGCAAACTGAAATCTCGGGAGTCTCCGCCCGATGAAGGTGGATACCCGCTACAGCACTTGCCGTTGACACAGCCCATGGTTTCAAGAAGCAAAACTCTTAACTTTAAGGACCAAAAACCAAGAAACTAAAAACTGCAGCCAAGGTGTTTGAGAAAAGTCCTAACAGAGACAGAGAACGATTGAGACTAAAAGGTTGCAGATGCATAATTCTTGGTTGAAATGGTAAAATGGGTAACCCTGGAATTTGACATTGAGGGTCTCCATGTAGTGATTTTGGGGAAAACCCGTGTTTCAGAAACAGAGATTCAGAAATAAAGGTCAAGGAGCAAAAACCTTGTAGCAATTCAACCAGAAAGCTACTCTACTTATAATGAAAGGAAAGTTTAAAGTTTGAGTCATGTGGGTTTTTAATATTTCAAAGAAATGAAAATGGTTTTCTAGGAAAATTGTCAGGAAAGAAACAAGTGCTTCAAGAAGAAACGAATTCCTAGAACTCCATCTTTAAGAAAGCCCATAAGAAGCAAAGAAAAAAGGTTGAGACATTTTGGTTTTGTGATCAAACAAATGGCTTGGATTTTCAGCTTGCTACAAAGATAACGTGTTGTGTGGGGTTTTCCCAAAAACAATAAACAAAAAAACTTGTACCTTTTGTATTTCGGGGGCACAACACAAGATCAGGGCTCAATGAAGAACAGAACATCAGAAAGCACATAAGAATTGTGTTCAAGAAGAAAAGAAAAAAAAAACACTAAACTTTAAGGAAGAAAAAACAGAAGGAACAGTCCAAATTTTTCAAGAGGAAAGACACATCGATGGTGCAACAAAAGCAGAGGTTTCTTTCAAGAAAGAGAGAGAAGATTTTAGATTTGAGATTCTATGTGTGCATGGGTGGATTTGTCTGCAAAAAGCCCATGTTCCAAGAAAAACACCCCCACCCACAACAACAGTGAGTAGGAAAGGTCAAATTTTTAAAACAAAAAATGCAATACTCACAGAATTAGAAAGAAAAGTAGCATTTTTTATGATCAACGTCAACAATGCAACAAAAGTACAAATACTGTAAGTTTAGCACCAAAAAAAGTACAAATACTGTATATAAAAAAAAGTAGATACTGTAAATTAAAAATAATAACTTGAAGGGGTATTCTAAATCCGAAAATCTCAATTTTCCATCTACTCTTCTATTTGTAAGTAGGATTTGTATAGAGTGTCTCTTGAGCAAGTAGGATTATAGAGTATCTCTAGAGCAGAAAGTGAAATATAGTTTGGATAAAGATTTCCCTTTTTTTTTTTTTTTTTTTTCTTTTCTCTCTCTCTCTCTCTCTTTAAATGAGTAAGAACCAAAAGATTTAAGACATCTTTTGTTCAATCATCTTTAACAACTTTGGAGAATTAGGAACCAAACGATATTTGCAAATTATAGGCCTGATCCTAAAAAAGATGCTGATGTAATTAATAGGGCTTATTCACAATGTATTGCAGCTTGGATATCTCGCTTAGCATGTTTGGCCTTGAAATAGTTTCCTCTACAACCCATTTGGATTAAAATAAAATTTGATGTCACAATTAAACCTCACGCCACCGTCACTAACGTTGCTGGGAGAAATGAATTTGGAGATGTCTTATTTGCTCATTCAAATCTCTTCCCTCCTTTTGATCCGACTCTTGGAGAAACACAAGCTACTTTTTAGACCATCAAGCTTGCAGTCTTCCACAAGTATTCTTATGTCCTCTTTGAAGGTGATTCCAAAAGGGTTATCGAGGCTTTGCAGAACATCAACGTGTCTCCTCCTTGTTTCCTTATCTTTTATCTTCCAGATTTCAAAGTTGCTCTAAGTTCTCCTTTGTAGGGATTTTTCTTTTGTTTCCAGGAATGTTAATTTCCTTTCTCACAAATTGGCTCGTTAGACTGCTTTTTATAATTAGGATGGACCCATTTCAATCTTTTCTCTTCCTCCTTGGGTATTTTTCCCCAGGAAATTGAGATGGGTTAGAGCTTTCCTTCGCTCTCTTTCTATATATATATATATATATATATATATTCTTATTCATAAAAAAAAGGGTGAAATATAGTTTGACTAAAAATTACAACATTCTTATCCATAGGATCAATTACAACAAGCCACACATTTTTATATTCTAAAAAAACATTGTACCACACCCTAAAAGAGTGAGAAAAGCAATTATATGCCTGCCTAAGAATTTGAAACTTTTTTAAAGTTAAAAGTTAACAAATCTCCTAAAAATATTGGTTTAGAATATATTTTTAGATTTTCAAAAAGAATATATTTTTAAAAAAATTTTATGGAAAAAAAAAAAACAATAAAATTTTTTAACGGTTTTTTAAATTTTCCATAAAAGTAGTTTATTAACTATACCCGTTAATATGACATTTTTTTTAATAATAAGAGAATTTATTTTAGACATTACTGAACTGTAAAATGTTAAATTATACACCATGGAAAATGGGGTTTTGTTGTATTTCATTCTGGCTTTTGAATATGAAGCTTTTCGCATGTTAATCTGTTAATCAGTCAAGCATGACTTCTAGTTGTAGTGGTGGCTTGCCGAACACCTGTTTGAACTTTGAACAGTTTCTTCTTTTGATTGTTGCCTTTTTGGATACTAGTAATACAACAGCCTGTGAATGAAAAAAAAAAAAAAAGGTTGACAGCTGAATAATAAAATTCCACTTTCATATGAGCAATTGCCAAGTACTATCCAAATAAGTTTCTTTGATGTGGAGAAAGATGAATGAGAATTAGTCTTTGCTTTATTAGGGTGACAGCTATGTTAGTTATATCATTCAATTTTAAAATGCTTTTTCTTGTTCAATTATTTTGAAATGATTGGCAAATTTAATCTCCTTTTGGTACTTTAAAATTTAAAACAAGTAATGATTAAGAAAAACATGAATAAGAAGAAAAAGGAAACAAAGTGCTGAGTATTTTTTTTCTAAACCAATGTGGCGGATTCTCTTCCAATCCATTATGTGATGGTTAATAAGAAAATCATTCATTCATATTAAAGAATAAAGTTTCTCTCCAAACTAGAAATCCTACAAACTCTTTATATATTTTTATATTAAATGTGAATTTTAAAAATCTAATTGTTGGATTGCGTGTTCTTATTATATCTTTTATGTTTACAAAATTTCAAGAAGATCAAAGATCAATTGCTATGTTATCAAACAAATATTAAAATTTCAAGTTTTTGTGATATAAAATTGTATATAAAAAATAAGTTTATTGATCGAATGATAAATAACATCTGATTTGAACGAAATTTGATATGCATATTAAGAATATAAGGAATATGAAATTCAACGGTTAGATTCTTAAAATTCATACTAAAAAAAGAGATATATAAAAAGTTTGAAGAGCTTATCTCCAAACTAATTTGAAGAGAAACTTTGTTCCATATTAAATTACATAATTCATGTAAGCAAATCATGCGACTATTAAATAGGTTACATGATTAAAAGCAGGGGTGAAACTAGAATTTTAGGAATTGGAGAGACCAAAATAGTAACGAATATAAAATTGAACCAATTTAATAGTGTCATACAAGAAATATGAAGAGTTTGGGAGGCTAACCATATTTCTTTAGAAGATTTTAAGTAAATTTAGGAGTAAAAATCTAATATTTGAGAAGTTTGGGAGGCCAACCACATATATTTTTTAAGAATTTTAGGATATTTTATGGGTAATTTTATAATATTGGAAAAGTTTGGGAAGGCCATGGCCCCCCACTCTTCTAAATGAGTCTGCTCTTAATTAAAAGTACACATAAATAATCTTTTAACTTATCAATTGCTGTGCTCACGGGCGTGCCAAGGCCTTGGCCTTGGCTGCGTGCCCACGCAGGACTGCCATGACATTTGCAGCGTGCCTAAGTGGGCAGGCTATGGCCTTGGCTCTATGCCCACTCTAAGTTGACATGGCATACAGCTTCGTGCAAACGGGCATGTCATAGTCTTGGCTGGATAAAAAAAAAAAAACTTTCATCTAATTAGAGGTGCATGATAGAGAAGCATATGTCAAATGCACAGTAATTCATATTCAGTGGTAAAAAGTAACATGACAAACAATTTGTTTCCAAACATGGAAGAACGTAAATAATGGAAAGACTAATTAGAGAGAGACACCCAAAAAGGCTTACATAATACGTACCTTAAAGGAAATAGTAAATACCTCATGAGCCTTAGCACCATCGATTTTGATAGTGAATAGTGATACGTATATTTTGTGGATGAGCATAGAAATACCTACATTAGGACCAAGGGACCCCCAAGAATTCAGTTGGACCAAACAGGTCACTAAAAAAATTGACATACACGGCTAGTCCATGACATCTCTAAACCCAAGAAATGACTTTCAAAAAAAGTTATTTTAAAAATTGGTTTCTACGTTTTTTGGTGTTTTATAAAATTAAAATCATATAGTAAAGAAAATATTTTTTTCCTAATCAATAGAAAATTAATGGCAAGCCAATCAATAAGAAACTAAAAGCCAAAGGTTATTCTTTTATTTATTCCAAGAAAGCCTCTTGCTTTTGAATATATACAGTGTTTTTTTTTTTTTCCTTTCTTAATCAATATATTTCATACTAGGCTTTTTTTTTTTTTTTTTTTTTTCCTTCTGTAGTATCTCTAGAATCACTCTAATACTAGTCTACTCTCTATTAGCGAAGCTCAAGAAATTTAAAATTATACTCTAACTAGAACTCTATTACTAAAGGTTTCAATAAATTTTAAAATAAAATTTAATATTTATTTTAATTATTTCCTTAATTTGTCATAATTTAGTGTTTTAATAAAAACATTTACATATTAAATATTGTACTTGCGTCAAGTGACCCAATATTTGTTGTTGTCATATAGTTCATCATTTATTAAGATAGTAATCTACTATAGGTGAAACTCTATTAAAATTTCAAGTGGCTTACTAATTATTTAGATAGTTTTGATAATATTAGTAAAATATTTTATGATTTAAATAAATTTTTATTTAATCATACATTGCACATGGGCTTTCTTTTGTTTGCAACAAGTGCCTACACAGACTACACTCTAATTATTATTAATATAGTTTGTCTTAGATTTAACTCTACATAAGTCTATTATCTAAGTAAAAAGATATTTAAAATTCTACTTCAATTAAAATATATTGAAAAATGTTTTAAGTAATCTAAAATAATATTTTAACTTTTATTTTAGATTCTTTTGATTATATATCATAACTTTATGTTTTAAACAAGTGGCTCATTTATTTTTTGAGCAAAATATAATTAACATTTCATTAATGAGAAGAACAATTATCAAAGTACAAAGCCTCCAAGAATGGTGGTGGTCCTGGTGGAGGTGAGTCTTCCAACCAAATAGCATTTTCATATAGATTTTTTGCAAATCTGACTAGAGAATGGACAACACAGAGTTAATGCCTAATACAAGAGAAATGACAAACTCTTAGCTCAGCCACTATATGTTGGATTTAGTAATATAGTTTCAATTTATTTATATATACTTTCTAATTAAGTTGTTCACCACAGAGTCATCATACTAATTATATAATAATTTAGATATTTTAATAAATTATTAAGGAAATAAATTAGGTTTGTATATATATTGACCCAAAACTCTCAAAAGTGCATATTGCAACCCCTCACTTTCTTTGAGGTCATCACAGATATATATGTGAGGTAGATTGCTTGTACTCTTTAGGCTTGTCCACTAGTTTTGTTTTGGAAGTTTCTCTTTTGTAAGCATAAAGAGAGGTGTCTCTTGGGAGTGTCCCCAACCTCAAGCATTTGCAAAATTCCAAAAAATGCTTTAAAGAAAACCCGAGATTGCCTGTAAGTGTGTAGGGGACCATAAATATGTCACGCATGCTCAAAGAATCTCACCAAATTCTAATCTTTCCTTTTGAGCTTAAATTAATGTGTTTCTTACCTATCCTAATCTTTCACCTTTTCTTTTTAATTACAAATCATAAAATAAAAAGAGAGAGAGAGGCTTGTTTTTAGGATTATGAGTGAAAAAAAAAAAAAAAAAAAAGAGGGAGAGCAAAACTAAGAATTTAGTTTTACATTCAAAAAAAAAAAAAAAAAAAAACCCATTAACGACTACATTTTTATTACATGAACGACTATATTCAGACAATGATTAGTTTGTTTATTTTATAAGTACATGAATTTATAATAGGTTTGGATTTATTAGGTTATAAGTTATAACGTCTTTAGCAACATAACAATTCAATACAATACGTACACTCGTGTAATATCCTCTTCAACTTCAACAATCATATGAAGTTGCCAATGGTCATTCAACCTTTTTCATGTCTGGATCTGGATGCAAGCTTAAGTTCATGACCTTTACTAATTTAGGCAGCACTTCTTAGGCATCAAATAGACTGGTTAATTAAGTCTTTAAATTTTAAATTGTGTAACATCAAATCACCTATCAAGCTAAAATTTTGTCATTTTCTTCCCACTTAATCTTCATGACATCTGCCTAATGCCTTTTGGTTTCTTTCCATTTTCTTTTGTTTTGAAAGATGAAAGTGGGTTGAAGTGATAATTCAACAATAATTTTTTGATATTTTTGGTTATGATTTGAACCCATCTCCTTTTCTTGTTCTCTTACTATCTACCTATCTCGAAAGGGAGAAGAAAAAAAAAATGAAAGTAATAGCTTGCTTGGGAGGTGGAAGGTGGAAAGGATAAGAAGAAGTATTATTGTAAGAAAAAAATTCCTACATGTCTGTTTGGAACAACTTATATAACTGAAACTAAAAACTTTTTGTTAAAAGTGTAGAAAAAAAATGTTAAAAATAAGCTGAATAATACAGTAAGACTTATAAATAATAACAAAAATAAGTTGAAAGTGGAGATAAGCTGAAAAATTTAGCTCATTCCAAATACATCTAGAAGAAGATTGGGATAAAATCTACTTGACTTATTTCTTTGTCGTTTATGTAATTTTAGGTACTTGAACTGGCCGGTTTTCTCATATAAAGGAAGCTTCAATTTGCTAATCTTCCACATTTTGAGGTCAAAGTTTACAGCAATAAGTAATAATTAATAACCATACTAAGCTCCATTATAGGGTACTAGATTATCTTACCAACCCCAATTTCAAAAGAATTAATTATGGCTTATTATTTAAAGGGAAATGCTAACGAGTGCCCTTAGGGTACTGGTTAATAATTCATTTAAAGAAAGTTTTTATGGAAAATGAAAAAAAAAATAATTAATATTTTGACAGTTTTTTTCATTTCCCATAAAAGTGATATCAAAACTTTCCTAAAATGAATTATTAATGAGTGCCCTAAGAGCACTCGTTAGCATGACCTTTATTTAAATTGAGGAACGCTTTGTTTAATCTTTCAGTGGAAGGCAATTAATCACCACTTGCTTTATAGGGCCACATGTTGAATTACAAGAGGTTTCAGGGTTTCCCAACTAAACCAAATTACTCACCAACCAAAACAAGGATTAATATAATGATATAATCCCTAGTTAAGCACATTGCAGTAGTTGGAGTGATTTCAAGTGAGTACTCAGTAGGAAGATATTTGATTTTATTTTTCTTTAATTTATGATTGGGGATTTTTCATATATCAATGAAGTTGAAGTCATCATGTGCCACGAGGTTTGGAGCATGATTTTCACAGAGCATCATAGCTTGAAGAGACAGCTCTAATGTTTATTCAAGCTAATAATTTGGTAAGTATACATCTTTTTTTCTTTTTCTTTTTTTTGATTTCAAATCCTGATGACTGAAAATTTTTTATGTTCATGAGTTTAGGCTCTTCTTACTGCAAAAATTTTTCCCCCAACAAAGTCCAAACTTTAATTTATGTGGCAACAGTCTAAAATCAATATAATCTACTATTGCTAAACCTATATATTTCTTATTTTCATGCTAGTGGCAGGGCTATGATTTTAATCAAGGAAGACAAATTTAAATACAAGTTTCAAGACAATATTAATTCAGAAAATCTTAATTAATATAAGAAAAAGTATTTAATTAATTGATATAGAAAATAAAATACAAATGTAAGTCATAGTTTATATTTTTTTATGTCTAGTGTTATTATTATTATTATAATTATATATTGTGTTTAGTGTTAGAGTTGAGACTTGGTAATCATTGTTATGTTTAAGCAACTTCATGACTTAGATGAATATAAAATAATAAATACACAGTCAATAATTGATGAAGTTAAAACTAAAGGTAAGATATTTAAACAAGTCGTTTTGATTACTTAAAAGCAAAAGTTTAAAAATTAAAAAAAAATTAAAAATATAATAATATACTCCATAGGACATTTTGCGAATTCTTTTTTATAATATGTGTGGATCCCACACACATAAATCCCACATGCTATGATTGAGAAGTCTCTTAACTCATGATATATTTTCTTCAAATTAAGATGTCAACCTTTAAAACAAAATCTAATGAATAAAGCGTGGATTTCACGTTTATTTCATGAATGAACTTTACAAATAAAGAATTACTGGCTTATCGTACTCAATTTTTTTGTTAATAATAATAATAATAAATAAATAAATAAAAAACCAGATTCTCTTTAAAAATTTAAAATTTTCTTATTTTAAAATTGGACAATTTGGATTATAGTGGGATAGCTCTGCTCTTCCAATCCCTCCCGATTGTTGCCTTCTTATTTTTTTGGGTGAAGATGAAAATTGAAAATTCATTAAAGCAAACTAGTTACTAATTATAGAGTCTGGGATACGAAACACTCACATATCTGCCATGATTAGACTTATAATATTAGGAGGAACAAACCACAACACAAAATATAGCATAAAACAATTTCTTGCCTTCACCAAAATATCCGTAGAAAAATTTCATTCGGAGTGCTTATGCTAAGCTTTCTCAAAGGACTGGACAAGAATTCTACACAACTCTATTGCAATCATGGATGTGAGTCCAATATATTTGGAGAAGCCCATCCATTATTGCCTCTGAGTAGACCTCCTGACCCTACTTGGCATGTGTTTAATTTTACAAATGAGCTTGCTGATTTGTTTAATTCTACTATCTTTTCGTTGTGAGGAAGTAGAAAAAGTCTAATGCTAGATTGCTAGTGCTTTAATCTCTTCATGGATGGTCTTATTGTTGAATTTAATTCCTTCTATTTCGCTTTTGTTTTAAGCTTTCCATATAGTTCAAGTGGACAAGAGGAATACCTCTTTCCAACCAATATTTGGGAGAAGATTAGTCTCGAGAGGGGAATTGGATACATGTTTAATCCATTAATCCCTTACATTTTGGCAATCAAAATTTAGGAAATTGATTGTTGAGTGTCTTATTAGGGTAATAATACCCGATGCTTTTATGACCATCATCAATTGAGGATAATGGTTAGTCGGCTTTTTTGCCTGTATTGATTATCACATATTTAAAGTGGGTATTAAATATCGTCATTCATCGTTCATTCAATATGGATGACTGTTACTTACATATATATTTTGTTAACGATACGTACGAGGTCATCCGTTAAGATGGAAGATCTTATCAATTTTTCCGTACTCATTAGAAATAATGTGTTCTTATTGACTTCCAAATATCACAACCTTATGGAAATTTCTGAAAATGTGGAGGATTGTTTCAAGTTCATCTTTACAAAAAGGAAAACTAGCTTCCTAGACGAGTTTCTTTCTTGTCAGCAAGTTCCATGTGGGGAGCTTCTCATGACAAGCGAGACAGAGAAACATAATAATGTGTTGAAGAGCATTTAATTTCCACAAGGACCACAACCATTTCTAGTTGCAAAGCTTTTGGGGCGAACATTCAAGATCAAAAGCCATATTGTAGGCTATAATATATTGTATCAAAGTAGCCATTCTTTGAGGGTGCCAAAAGATGCAATTGTCTTATTTTTGGACAAATGGTTTTGGGATTACTTTGGTGATTTTCTTGGTGCAAAATTATGTTTATATATTCACTGATCATGTACATTTTACATGAATGGTGAATGTAAACATATAAGGTATAAATGAGAGCCTCTCCAACTTCTAATTTACTTGAAGGTTTCATATTTTGCACACTTTAAATAGGTTAACCCTTTGTTAAATGGACCTTCAATATTTCCTTATATAGGTTGCCTAGTCTAGTAGTCATGCCAAATTTTGATGGATTTGACATTCTAGAGTCTAGACTAACCATCCTTTTCCTTTCTCACAAATGGGGGTTTGCTTTGCAAAAAACTGTTCTAACTACTAGATTTCCTTCTAGTGGAGCTTTTGAGTAGGTGGGTATTTACTTTTTAGATTAACCTAACCATCTCTTGATAGTAGGTCTTTTCGGCTTTTGTCCCGATAACTTGTAGAAGGTTTTCATAGTCCTTTTGATTTTTTGGAAATTATCTTTTGCCACTTTCCCAAAAGAGTTAGATCATTTTTTGAAGCTTTGATACCTAACCAGTTCCACGAAGAAACCTCAATTTGAACAAGCTAGGCCATGTTTTCCATATAGAGAATAATTAAACATGAAGAGAGAAATGGAATTTCCTTTACCAATTCCTCTAGAAGAAGAAAGATAAATTCTTGCCTCTCCCCATGTACGATAGAGATGTGCTCAAGCCCACTGGTCTTTTGGATTGAGCTCAACTATATATGGAGTATGGATAGGCCTATGCTGAACCTAATCCAAAACTTCATGTGACTCTCCCAGCTTCTAAACCCAACCCATAATATTGCCACCCACCAATTTCTAACACAGCCTCAATATCACAGCTTGTCCAATACTCCAACATAGCGGGCCGATTAGTTAGCCCACACACTGAAAACAATTTTAAGCCCTGAGTTTCTACAAATTGTCTGATCTAAATCTATACCAAGTTATAAACCCATTTCTTTCTCCAAAAAAAAAAAAAAAAGTTATGAACCCATTTACCGTTATTGTGAAATTTTTTATTTTATTATAGGAAAGAAGAATAGGGTCTGGGTTGACCAATATGAATGCCAAGTCTGTCTTCAGAGAAAAATATGATTTTGAAGCAATTAATTATTGGTAAAATTAAGTGGAAATAGTATGTATTATTAGGGCTAAGTGGAACGTGTGTATTGCATGTATCCCACATGAAAGGTTATTCCTAAAAAAGTGTGGTCTTACTCTTAATGGAAAACACAAAATGGTCTCATTTTAAGGCTTTGCGAATCATAGATGAAGCATGATAATTATACACGACATTAGTGTCTAATGCATGCGTTGTCAGTGATATATAAATGGATTAGTTTTCCAATCTTGTTTTTAAGAGAAGTTTACATATTATATACCATTAGGGTGGTCATGCTATACCTTTTCGCAGTTGGACCATGCATTTAGAACAAAATTAATATAGGCCATGAAAGAGCTATATATATAGCATGCATGGACCTAAAATCTTGATTGTGTTTGGGCCAGTCTTGTGGAACCAAATCAACAATATCGACAAGAAAGTGAACTAAGTACGGGGTCGAGAGAACTTTTTGCCAACAATTATAATGTCCTATGGAGTATATGGATAAAGATGTGAAACTCCAGGCACGTTTACCATCTTTTTCAAAACAAAATCTGTAAATTTGAATCTATGTATAAAATATATATATATATATACTTGTAAATTTGAAACAGGTTCTAAATTAATCGGTAAACCTTTTTTTTTTCTTTTGTTGTTGCTCAAAGTTCTTTAATAAACAAACTAGCTAGTATTTTCTCTCAACCCAAGGGATGTAATATATGGTATTATGGTACTGTGCAGATTATATATGTTTTATATTATCACAAACACTTGCTGGGATTGGTTGTGTAAACAATCATATGGAGGAAGAAAATGTTCATGAATGAGTATAGGAACCAACCATGCAAAAACACCTAGATGCATGCACAATGACCAAACTCAAGAACACAAACAAACAAAAAATGTTAATGTAGTAGTAGTAGTAGTAGTACTGTTTCTCTCTCTTGTACTTTTGTTGAGTTCCATCAACTTTGGCAAACAATATTATTAAACTTAGGAGTAGTGTGATAATTCAATTCTCTGTAACAATCTAGGAATAAACATAATAACAGACAAGGAAGAGAGAGTGCAAAAAGTGAACATTAAAAAGATCTTCTCTTTTTTTTTTTATAAAAGAAATTAAAAATAAAATAAAATAAAGAAAGAAAGAAAGAATAGAACATAGAGAATGAGAAAGTTCAATATGACCTCAAACATAGAGCACTTTTAAGTCCCCCACTACCATCTTCAAAATCTTAGGCGTGCAAGCCTAAGTGGGGTGCCTTATCATGATGAACCCAGTATCTCTCACACCAAACCTTTTTTTTTTTTTTTTTTTTTTTTTCTTGGCTTCTTAATTCCACGTCATCCCTCTCCTCATCTCTAATCTTTACCCCCACTTTTTTTTTTCTCTTTCTACAACAAGTCAACCCCACATTCATCATCCCCATTATCCAATCACATTCGTCCACATCATCATCATTCCTAAAAATGTTTTCAACTAAACTCTAAACTCTCTCTCTAAACTCTTCTTTCCATCCTATTAAACCTTCCTGACCACCCCCCCCCCCTCCCCCCATATCTACCAACACCGCCACCACCACCACCACCTGGTCACTTCCGGCGAGCCGTGAACGCTTGAAAGACGACGCTCCCCGCAGCCGGAAACTCATCCATTGCACAACTCCGGCATTTGAGTCCAAGTGGCTCGAGTGCACTGGCCACCCTTGTCCAAACTTCATGACTAGCACATGTGGTTGATACAGACATAGTTGCTGGCCTAAACACTTGCACAACCTTCTTCAAAACATTGGCAACATCATCATGATCATCGTAAATTGACCCCACACATTCAAAGCTTGCATAACTATAACCATCCTCGGGAGTAACATGAATTGTAGAGTAACGATCACCATCAATAATACCATTCATTGAGTACCCACAAGGGTCAAATGCAAAGTCACAAATAAGAGCACCAGGGTTAATGTCATTAATCCCAGTAATCTCAGTCATTTCCTTCCCTGCAGTGTCACCAGTCTTGTTATCATTTGGTCGCCTAAAGAACTTTCGAGCTAGAACACGATCAAGCTCAGTCATACATATTTCTAATGTGTACAACACATCAGGAATATGAGGGTGTGTGAGAGCCATGTGAGCCTCATTAGTATTACTAGCAGTGAAAACATGCCAAGAATGAGAAGGGACTTTAGAGGGCATCACCGAAGCTTTTCTATAACAAAGATTGGAAGGAAGGGTCTCTTCCAAATAGATAACTTCTTCTTTGAAACTAGTGTGTGGGAAAGGTTGTGCCTTTGGGAAAATAAAGCTACCTCTAGTGTAGCGGCAAGAGCAAAGAGTGAGACCAAGATGATGAGCATAGTGAAGCAATGGACGGATTGATTTGAGAAGCTGAGTGGTCCCACAAGTCTTGATGATGATCTTTGTGGGGTAAACAAAGAGGCTGGACTCTGATAACACGTAGGCATCAAAGTAGTGATTCCCTACAGCCGAGACCACAGTGCATTGGACTGCATGTAGGACTTGTTCTAGCGACTCAAACTCAAGCTGCCTTAGACCCATGTCTACAACTGCAGGGTCATCACCAAAGAAATGAAGCTCTAGGCGTTTCTCAAAGCCTTCAAAACCAGATACAGCCATTGATGATAGTTGTGATTGTTAGAAACTGAAAGAGCTAGTAGCTAGCTAGAAGGTATAGTAATTAATACTAGTGTAGAACAAAATAGTGAAAGAGATGTGTATAGCAAAGAAAGAGAGAAATTAGATAGAGATAGAGATAGAGATAGAGATAGTGGAGTTTGAGACTACAGGTGAGAGAGAGAAGTGGGGGTAGATGGAATTTATAGGTGGGTGTGTGAGAGAAGAGTGGGGGTTGGGAAGTGAGTGAGAAGGGAAGGAAGGGTCTGGTTTTTTGGGCATGCGGGGCTATGCAACCAAGAGTAATTATTGCAAGCATCATGAAGTATGTATAGATGATTATATGTTTTCCAAATTTTTTTGTGCCAAATCTTTCAGCAGACAAGAACAGAGAACGGAATTTATGCCCACGCGCAATCTTGTTCTTTGTCAATGAGCTGAGCTAAGCTAAGCTCTCTCAAATTTAGCTTTGGCAGCTATACTGATACTATTATCTCCCAAATAATCCAATTTTGATAAAGTTATGGCACATTTTTATTATTATTTTGGAAAGAAATGCTGTCATTTGAATAGAGGAAGCTTTTTTGTTAGGAGGTCAGATTCAAATACAACATGTGGAAATCCACTATTTGTACACACACCAATTAATGAGATCCAAAAATGGTATTCTAATAATTTTATGTTTGAATTTTTTTTTTTTTGCACTCAAGTGTGCAATTGGCAACCACTGCCAAGAGCTCAAATAATGCTTTACCTCCAAGTCTCGTTTCATGAGGGTAATTGCCATTTCATTACTCATTATTTTACGTGTAAACATGGTGTTCTGCTTCAATTTTTTGTTTTTTTATTATTTTATAACACAGTCAGTGAGTACATAAAATTATATTATTGATTTTTATTTTCTTGTTTCATTTTAATTTTCATTCTCTCTTCAAGTCCTTAAACTTTGGAAGAGCAGAGTCATTCGAAATATAGGGGAGGCTTTTCATGAATCTTTTCTAATTTCATACTATCAATTTCAAGATCATTAATAATACAAACTAATTATCATAAGGATCATATGGTGTTTTTATTTGGTCAATATAATTGGTGTTCAGACTGGGACAGGAAAATGGTGGCAACCATGCATTAATGTGTTGGGACAATATTATAACCTTTGGTCGCGTTTGGCACAACAAAATTCAATCTAGCAATAGGTTTATGATTTGAGAACAGGGAAATGTATTAAGATTTGGTCAAAATTTAAGCATTTGACAAGATCAAACTCATTTGCATGATAATTACTATGAAAACAAAAACACAATTATAGACTACTGGAACTACTTGTTCCTATGCATGACAATAATTATTAACATTGCTACTGAGGTTATTGTCGTTTATAGGGCAATCTGAAGAAAAATATAGACTAAACAAGACAAACAAAAACTCTGAGAATTGAATTCTGATTGGCTTTAGTGTATGATGAAAATTTGAAAAGTGAAAAATACAGTATTGTATATGAAAACAACTGTGGACAGGGACAGCATTGTCGATTCTTGGGAGAGCAGGAGTTATTAATCAACAAAAGCTAGACGTGCCCAAAATATCATCAATATCTTGGGCATTGAAATAATAATTTAGTTTGTAAAAGAAAAATAAAAATAGAAAGAACAAAAGGAATCAAGCGTGGCAGGTAAATAATGAGAATATCCTTGAATTAGGGGGAGGCCCGTACGTGAAATCAAAGGGCAGTCACATCATTTTATTCTCCATGCAATTTTTTCATGTAGCAAGGTGGCATTTATCATCATTTCATTTTCTGTATTTCCTAAAGCATGCACACTTAACTTTCTTAATCACATGCTTAATTGAGATTAAAAGGATGAGTCACAAGACTTTACTGTCAAAAAAGCTTTTGAGTTTAAGAATATTAATTAAGTAATAAGTATGATTAGGGTAATTCAATTTTTCTGTCAGCAAATTTGGTTATATGTACTAAATTTCACTTTTGATCTTTAAAGTTTGGAGTTATTTTCATTTTAGTTCCTAAAGTTTGAGATTTTCATTTTGGTTCTTAAAGTTTGATTCGATTTTTAAAATATTTATATTATCCATGCTTGTGACTAATTTAACCATTAAGAAAGAGCCACAGAGGAAAAACAATGTCATTTTGTTAACACTTAACAACCAAATTAGTCACGAAAATAGCTGGAATAACCATTTTCTAAAAGATATTAAATCCTATAAGAACTTGGTATAAGCCTCTCCAATAAAAACATACCAAATCATCATATTACTCAAACATAAATACATATAATCACACATGATAACATTTTAATAAATACCAGTTTTAAGTAAAAGACTGATGTGATGTTATTAGGTGTGGTAAAATGTATTGAGCATTGAGTAAAATGCTTATGTGAGTAAAATGTATTGAGCATTGAGTAAAACATGGGTTTTACACTCCATCTTTACCCAATTCGAACTCTTTTTAAAAACAGAACCAAACTTAGCAGACCAAAATGAAAACTCTCAAACGTAAATCATCAAAATGACAACACTCCCAAATTTTTAGGTTGAAACGAGAAATTTGGTTTGAATTTTAATGTACAAACATGTGTGACCCAGCTCTATATGTTCTTCAATAAGTTGAACTTTTAAACTGGTCGGATATAAGGGGGGAAAAAAGAGTGGAATTCACATAAGAGGTACAGTATTTTTGAAGGAAAAGGAAGCAATTAGTGGCTAGTTGGGCTTATATAGGAAGTTACATGACCACCCTAAATAAACTACCTTCCTCATCACATTTATACCAAAAAAAAAAAAAAACTCATCTTGGCTTTTAATATAAGACTCATGTACAAAGATTATACCAATAATTCAACATGATCAACTCTTAGGAAACTTCCATACAAAAGGTATTTATATATATATATATATATATTTATATATAAATATAGGTAGACAAATGCATATAAAAAGGTATATATATGAAGACAGTGGAAGATAGCTATAGGTGTATAGGATGGGAAGGCAATGATGCAAAATTGTGAGTTTAGAATCAAATTTTTGCAGTTTTAAGGGCAGGAAATGAATGATGCATAGTGTATGCGTCATGAATAATCTTATGGGTGTGGCTGGCAGCCTCCATTATGACCACATTCCCACCTCTTTGTGCTGCACGCGCAATACCAAACTTAAAAATACACTATTTCAAAGATGAACACAAAACCAAAACCAAAACCGTCTCTTTCTCTTTCTCTATCATCAAAAAAATTGGTCAACCACTTCCAACTATAATGCCAAAATATTGAATCAAATCTTACTTAAAAAGTCTCAAACCAAACTCTCAAAACAAAATTCCTTTTACATCAAAAGTTGCAAAGCCATTAAATCTCTTCCACTATACTTAGGATTAAATTTTGGGTTTTGAAAACTTTATCTAATTTGAAGGGACAAAGAAAAGGATTTTTCTTTTTCTTTTTCTTTTTTTGAAAGACTTTGACACCCTAATCTTGAATTGGACCCACTAAGTCACCTTTTTAAACCCCTATAAGCCTGACCACAATTTGCCATCTCCTCCTACCCAAATCATGCAGCCCTAACTCCATGATTGGTCCCACTCATGAGCCGTATGCGCCCCCCCGACAACCACCGTGGCTGGACCCACTCAGCTACACATCATCTAGCCTGTGTCCCAACTCCTTGGCACATTTGGGTCCATCCTTGTTCTAATCTTAATTCTATTTCTTTGGACATTATGTCCCCACTTGGCCCTTTCTTGTTCCACCAATTGCATTTGTTGGTATTGCAACAATATCGACTTTCTAGTTTTAGCCGCCATACATCCTCGCACGCGTACATTGGTACTGACGGATATAAAAATCTTCTGTCTCACTTTTCGTATTTTATTTATTTTTTATTTTTTATTTTTTATTTTGGAGAAAGTCACTTCCCGTATTTTGTTTTACAGTTTTTGTTTAATCCCATTAATTATAGTATGTTATGTATTTGATATTTTCTTTTCATTTTAAATGGTTGGTTGTTAGAAAAAAAAATGCGTGACATGTTAGTGAAATATAAAGTAGAACACTATTAGCAACAGAGGTTTTTTTATATGGTAGACACATGCCAAAATGTCACCATAAGACTTTTAGTTTTTATTTTTGGAGCACTAATGGGCTGCCTTAGTGCTACTGTACCATGCGCACAGAATTGCCCTAAATGTATGGAGCCCACAGCTCCTTATTTGGATGAGCCACAGTGATATCAGCAAGTGCCCAATTCTTAAAAAGGCAAGGGTTTCATTTTCACAGAATATCCCTAAGTTTTTTTTATAGGTTAACGGGTGCCTTTAGGCCAATTATTAATAACTAAATTAGAAAAGTTTTAATACTATTTTAATGGAAAATATAAAAAGTTGTTAAAAAAATTAATTGTTTTGTCAATTTCTAATAAAATATTTCTAAAAATAATTCATAAATCAACACTCTTAGAACATTTGTTAACATTTTTCTTCTTTTATTTATTTTTTTGAGGTCCTGCTTGATGAGTCTAAGGACATTTGTTAACCTTTCTCTTCTTTTATTTGAGTGTTTTTTTTTTTTTTTTTTTGAGGTCTTGCCTGATGAGTCTTAGTCCCATCCATTGTATGGAGCCCACAGCTCCTTATTTGGATGAGCCACAGTGATATCAGCCAGTGCCCAATCCTTAAAAAGGCAAGAGTTTCATTTTCATGGAATATCGCTCTCAAGTTCTTTTATCGGTTAACAGTTGCCTTTAGGCTAATTGTTATTAGCAAAATTAGAAAAGTTTTAATATTATTTTTATGAAAAATATAAAAAGTTGTTAGAAAAATTAATTGTTTTGTCAACTTTCAATAAAATGTTTCTAAAAATAGTTCTTAAATCAATGCTCTTAGAATATTTGTTAACATTTTTCTTCTTTTATTTGTGTGTGTGTGTGTGTGTGTTTTTTTTTTAGGCCTTGCTTGATGAGCCTAAGGGCATTTGTTAACTTTTCTCTTCTTTTATTTGTGTGTGTGTGTGTGTGTGTTTTTTTTTTTTTTTTTTTTTTGAGGCCTTGCTTGATGAGCCTAAGGGCATTTGTTAACCTTGTTTGATGAGCCTAAGGGCATTTGTTAACCATTCTCTTCTTTTATTTGTGTGTGTATGTTTTTTGAGGTATTGCCTGATGAGTCTTAGTCCTATCCATTGACTTCTTCTAATTTAAGCAATCTGCATTTAATTAGTGGCTGTGCAATGCTGACATGGATGTGAATTTGGCGTGTAGTCATGGTTCGTCAGAAGCAAATCCAATAAACACTAGGCCAATATGTGTTTTCAATTGATTCATGGCAATAATGAATGCATAAAAAAAACTGTTAATAGATGTAGATGCCGATACCATATGACTCATTGCCACTCACATCTTTTGTGGTCAAGTTAAAAAACATAATAAAAACAACTCTCACATCAACTATATGTTTTGTTCCTGTAGAGCAAACATATTTATATTTTACTTTGCCATGTTAAAAAAAAAAAAAAAAAAAAAAAAAAAAAAAAAAAACTTTAGCACCCATTATGTATAAATATGAAATTTATATTTGAGATGGTTTATGACAAATTTCAATTATAAACTCAAAATTTGTCGTTTATGCATATAAAATTTATGCATTAATTGTTTGCAAGAAGAATCTTAATGACTTCATACGCATAATTTACGCATCAATAGTTCATAAGAAGAATTCTAATGATTACACGTATACAAATTTAATAAAATTCTTAAGAAGATAGGCATGCACAAACAAATCTTGAAAATTGAAAAGTAAATGCAAAAGTTAACATTCTTTCCATATAAACCCATTTAATTAATTTTCATGCTGGTTGGGTTTTTTTTTTTTTTTTTGTTTGAACATGAACTTGGGGAATATGAATTTGGTCATTATGTCATTGAAAGGGGCTTTAATGGGCCTTGAATGGTGAAAAGGAAATGAAAGTTGAGGGGGCCTTTTTTAAAATGTGTCCTAATCTAGTTAGATGGGTGAGTGATGGCTCCCACGAGAATCATACCTCGTTGGTGCTAAGATTTTCGAAGCAAACAAGACATGTTAGAGAGATTTAAGTGGCCATAATCCTTGCAAAAAGTCCCCACAAAGTCACAAACAAACTTATCAAGTCCTCTATAGGTGACCAAATAACTATAAGTGATATATATTCTTTATGTCACACCTCGAGCCCTGCTCTTCCACAGCAAAATCTATCTCGAACAAATGGATAGGGCATGGGAATAGTAAGAGAGAGAAAGAGAAAGAATAAGAATCATTCCTCTCGTGCTTTGAAAACCAACCAATGCTTCTCTTTCTTACTCACTCACTCACTCACTCACTCTCCCACACTCTTTTCTTTTCTCTTTGTCTTTGTCCTATTTTTTTTTTCTTCTAAAATCAGAATCTCTCTCGATTGCTCCACGCAAAGCATCATTTTCTTGCGTGACTTTGTGACCCTTTCTTTGCCTTAAGGCCCTCAACAGTGCTTCACTGTCTTATTCACTTCCTTTCCCCTGTTTTTCAAGTCTGCTCTCAAGGGAATCCCACCCACAGCATGCACTATTCCAAATTTCCAACCCAGTTTGGAAAATTATTAATTCAATTTTGACAAACTCATTTTCATTTTGTTCCTAGCTATTCCAACCCAGTTTGGAAATTTTTTTTTTTTTTTGGAAAATTACAATCTTATTCCTATTAAATGGTTGAGACTTGAGAATAGTGTATATATTCTTAGAAAATACTAAAATTATTATCAATTTACATAATAATAATATGATTAGTGACGCATCAATAATGTAACAACTAAATTTCTTAGTTATTTTTTATTTTTTATTTTAAAAATGGTCACATCAATTTGCTTTGGATTGTTGTTATTATGTATGTCCATTGTCATCATGAACTCCAATGCTAAAGAATAAGTGAAGTTGGACTATTAACCTGTGGTTAATAGATATAAGGTCTTCATAATTGGATAATGTGGCTACGGGAAACATAGCAACATCATGAAATGAAGGATTTGATGGAACAGTTTTATCTATGGAAAAACCGCCTTAATTTGTAGATAGCTATACTAAAAGCTACATCGCCACCAACACAATCCCCCCCCACATATAGTTAGTTCTTTAGTGAAATTCCGAATGATTTTATTAAGCTACTAGTCCAACACTATTAGTGAAAGAAAAAAAAATTATATATTTCTTCACCACTTGACTAATATAACAATTTTTACTAAATGATTCTTGTTCTTCTAATTTTGAAATGAATCTCAACAACCTTAATAGGAGTATATGATCTTTCTAAACACTAATGACTGACACTGGAAATTAAAGCTAAGAATTAGTGGTTAGTAAAATCCACTGACTATTGATAAGAACTTTATAAAAAATTACTGTGTCTAATAGACAGTGCTGCTGACATAAACATGGTGTCATTCACTATGTTCATTGTTCAGGTTGGGCCAACTCGGACTGAGTCAGTAAAATTCAGCTAATGCCAGCAAGTAATACCCATGAGATGAGAGAGAAAAGGAACTGTGGGAGAGTTTCAAGAGATTCGTAGCTCTTTTTGAAGCCATTGATAATGTGAGAGGGTCAGGCATGGATATGTAAGCATGGAGGCCATCATGTTCCCTCTGCTCCAGACTCTCTGTCCTCTCCAAAAAGTAGTAGTAATTAATCTATGAACCCAACTTTCTACGTCCCTGACTCAAACCCCATTTTAGATTTTAACAAAGACAAATCTCTAAGATGTTGGAAAGCTTAAAGGCTCTTACTATTTTTTCACTATTTCCAATGAGTAAGAGAACAATGTGTGATTAGGCTTTTTGGCAAATGTGGGCCAAAAGAGAGCTTGCCGACATCTTGAAACACTTAATTCACTGTTTTTTTAAGTGACTAATGCAACTAATTAGATTCTAATTGTACAACTCCTATGATTACCTTGCATTTTAGTATTGACTCAAATAGGATGTGGGGTGAAGCATATCACATAGGAAACTTTATTTTCTTTGTTCCTTTATTTGGTTGAACTTTGTCTAAACTCAAAGAGGGAAAGAGAGATTGCTATGATCACATTTCGATTTTTAGCATCAACTCTTTAACAAGGTGAAACTACTATGATCACCTTTCGATCTTTAGCATCAATTCTTTAACAAGGAGAGACTACTATGATCACCTTTCGATCTTTAGCATCAGTTCTTTAACAAGCAGAGACTACTATGATCAAGTTTTGAATTTTAGCATCAGTTCTTTAACAAGTAGAGGCTACTATGATCATGTTCAGGTAAGATTTCTTTAACTGCATTATAGCTTCCTACCCTTTTTTATAGAAAAAAAAATAGCAATTTCATTTTCCAAACAATCCCTAAAGAACTTACCCACTAATCTTAAATAATGTCTCTAGAAGACAACAATCTATTACTCTTACCATTGAAAATGATATAAGGAAAAGGAGAGTCCTACTACATATGTAACATAATGATTGTAATGCTGATATGTTATGAGTAACTTATGTGCATAAGCGTGACATGAATAATACATGTATTCTGGCAGGCTCTCAATTAAACTCAAAACAAATCCTCCTAAGTTAACATTAAATAATTGAACAAAGTAATCCAACTTTTTTGGCTTGCCAGGTTAGTACTTTTTGGGCAGTGTTTAGTTTAAAGAACTACGATCCTAGCCACCATATATTGTGTCTGATTTAGAAGTTCAAATGAACCAAAAATCAGCTCATAATGAGTGTCAATGGTCCAACTGAGCATCACTATTTTAAAACAATATTTACTTTTTTTTATTCACTCTAAAACTTGATAGATAATGATTAAAATCATACGTCAAATTTTGTAACAAATAAAGCTCCAATTTGACATTTATATAAACTAATTAAGCTTGTAGAGATGGAAAATTGAACATGTCTAACTGTAGGCCTAACACAACATATTGAATGGCCCTTTTCACCCAAAGAAATAGGAAAAAAAAAAAAAAGGAGAAAACATATTGAATGATCCTGGCCCATTGTAGGTCTAAGAGAAGTCTTCTTGGTTTGGTTACCATGCAGAATAGTTGGTCCTTCATTCAAAATTTAGTACAACCGAGTAAGTAGGATTCTTACCTCCCCCCCCCCCCCCCCCCCCCCCCTTTTTTTTTTGTGGTCTATATTATATTTTCATTAGATTGTCCTCTTTTGGTCAAAGAAATGATTTATTGAAATAATGAGTTACCATTGATATCAACATATATGAGATCGGAAAATATTGAAGAATTTCCCTATTTAACCCCTTTTCTTCTTTTCTTCTTGTTGTTTAATATTTTTTATACCAATATTTTCTTTGTGTCTCGAGCTTATTGTGAGTCACTGACAGAATTCGAAAAAAAAGAATACTTAACTCACAATCTTGATATATGAGAATGACGAATTTCAAATTGGTAAGTCTTAAGTGTTAAATTACCGATTATTGATAATCCCAAAAACTTAAACTATTGAAAAATTGTAAATTTAATAATTTAATCACATAATTCTAACATTAGACAGACTAAAAAAAACTTGTGATTATCATTTAGGTCGGCAATTGGTATCTTCGTCTTCATTTTTTCCTCCTTAATTTTACTAAGAAAGAAAATATTACCACTATTCTATAGCACTGCTTAGCTATGCTACGTTCTGCATTCGCTAAAAATTGCATAGTTAGGAAAGGATACGAAAGAAAGGATTCATTGTTGCCAGAACTGCAATACCGGGTCTGATGTAAATATGAGCCCAGCTCAGGTATGGGGAGCATCTTAGAAGCCCAATGGGCTTTCAAGTTTCACCTCATAACATTTATAATTAAAAATAAAAAAAAAGAGTGAATTTAACCCATAAGATGCCAGGCCCACGAGCAGCGCCATTAATATCTATCCCATGTACCTTCTTGACTTCTTTCTTTAATCTTCTATGAGCTCCACGTGCATGAGGCTCTTTTTTTTTGGTGTAGTCTTTTAATTTTCTATTCATCAATATTTGAGATTTTTTTTTATGAGAATATTTGAGATTCAAGTGTATGTTTAATCATATTATGCATTTGAAGTGAAAAAAAAAAAAAAAAAAAAAAACGTAGTGAGAATAGGGAGCAAGAGAAACCGAAAATTAAAAAGAAAAAGGTAAGTCTTTTTTTTTTTTTTTTTTTTATAGAAAAAAAAAAAAGGTAAGTCTTAATAATGCACAAAAAACAAATTGAAAACGTGAGTGATTGAAGGAATATAGTAGAGTTGGAGCATTTCTTTCTTTTTTAATATTGAGTTTGAAAACCAATGAGGAAGTTATCCTATTTTGTAGGCTATGTTTTAGGTGAGAGCTAAAATTTTGGAGTTTTTAAATTAGCTATTTTATATATATAACCATATTATTTAAGCTTTATGAACTGATAAATTTGAGGATATTTTGGACATTGAAATTAAAAATCCTAAATAAGAAAAACCTCTTAAATAGTAGCATAGATGATATGTAGTATTAATATTATATTTTCCAACCCCATAAATCCCACCCATCACAAATAAGAAATCTTCTCAATTTGATGCAAATAATTTGGTGAAAGGAACAATTACATATCTGTATCATGGAGAAGAATAATTGCTACAACATAAGTTTTCGATGAAGGATGTACAATTTGGAGAGAAAAAATAAAAGGGGGATTTTGGTGCCAATATATGGTCATTATGATGCAAATTCCATGAATTCAAATTTGCACTTGATATGTTAATAATAAGGGTAACATGTGCTTTTCATCCTTTAAGTTTAGAGTTGCTTTTAAATCAGTATCTCGACTTTGAAAACTTTCAATTTATAGTTTTGAGTCTTATATTAATTCTAATATGTCCCTTCCATTAACATATGTTATAAGTTTGTAATAACCCACCCAAAATGACCTGGTTTGAATCAAATAAAATATGAAAAAAATATAATTTATGAAAAAATTATATAAGATACAAAATTAATAAAAATGTATTATTATTATTTACAATTGATTTGTCCCAAACTAATTTCTTGTTTTAGCCTTGAACCTAGAAGATAAACTCAAATTCCCATCAAGACCCACAAATTACATCAAATTCATTGTTGTTGTTCCCCTCCATAAGATCAAACCTCTAAGACGTCTTCTCACGCCAACCTTCAGTTGACTCATGCCATTATAAATGTATTGAAGTTCATTAATGATCATAGTTTTAGTGTGGTTGAGTTGTTGTTATTGGTAGGATAGGGATTTTAAGCTCTCTCTCTCTCTCTCTCTTTATTTTTTCAATTTTAATTTTAGATGTTAGTTATGGGTCAGCTAGAGTGGATTTTTTGCCATAAATTTTACCCACGGCTAAGGATTTGAGCAAAAGGTCATTGAGCATGTTTGAGATATCAAGTAGGTTTGTGAATGGGTTACATGTTGCAACTTCGGATGGAAACGATTTGATTGGCTTTGTGATGTTTAAGATTAAGGATGTCCATGGGTCGAGCGAAGTCAAGGCTTAATCCCTCACCCAACCCGACCACATCAACAGAGGGAGGACGGAACCAATAGCCAACATAGTAGAAATGGATGCTTGACAATTTGGGGGTGGTCAAATGCTGTTGAAACTGACTATAGGCAACCATGACACGAATTTGAGACATTTGGCGACAAGAGAAGGAGGAGATCTCAAGATTTTTGCCAAATCTAGATAAAGGTATTGTCAAAAATGGGTGTCTTCAAATTTTGGGTTTCATAGGCCAAGTGTGTTGGATTTTAATTTAGGAACCTGACACTTGACTAGTAAGTAGTAGGTTAAGAGTTGGGTTTCGAAGCACTTAACCACCTGATTACCCCCACAACCATCAAAACTAACCAAAGTTCGAATAATTAGGTAGATAGGTCAATTTGTGTGGGAATTTGGAGGGTCCTACTCAAGATGGTGGTTCTGATGGGTGGTTGATGTTGGCTTTTCACTAGAAGGAACTCAATTTTTTTTTATATAATTAGTTTCATATCTTTTCATAGTTATTTTATTTTTCTCTTATTTTTGGCAAAAAAAAAAAAAAGAATGATTAGGGATTTTTCATGAGCAAATCTAACAAATCCATAGCAACAATATTTCGCACATGTTCACTTAACACATGGCACATGCATGTATTTCTCTCCTAGCTAGTTCTCTTTGTGGGACAAACTACCTTAATCTCAATAAAGAATGAGATCAAAGATTTTTTTTTTCCTAACGTTGTAAGTAGAGGATGCAATTAAACTTAATATTTATTGTGAACATCAATCCAACCATCATGAATTAAGTTTAAAATCAGGGACGAAACTAGGTGGGGGCTCGGGCCCCCCTAGTCTAAAGAAATATATATATATATATATATTACAATTTTATATTTGGGCCCCCTCTTTCAAAAATTTTAGGCCCTCTCTCCTACAATTTTACATTGATTTTATTGTAATAGCATAAGGCTCCAAATTTGTCCAATTAACCCCAAAATACACCCACATCAATCTATGTATTTTTGCAAATTTACACAATTATTATAGCACAAATGTATTTGTGTACAATGATACATAGAATAATGTGGGTGTATTTTGGGTTGATTGGGAAAATTTAAACAATTGTAGTTGCTATAAAAATGAATGTTTTAGAAATTATTTAAATTGAGGACAATGGTTTTTGGTTGAGGAAGAGAGAGATGATTTGAGATAATAATAAAAAATTAATAAGTAAATAGTATTCCGATGAAATATGGTGTACAATAAATAATAGTGAGTATATAAAATGAAAGGTAGGTTATTATGCTAAAATAAATAGAAATTTTTGCATGGACTAATGCAAATGCTTTAATGTAGTAAGAACCAAAAATTTTGTGTATTTTTATTTGTTAATATTTTGTTAACATTAAATATATGCTTATTTGAAATTTTTTGATTTTTTTTTTTTTTACTTAAAATCTAGCCCCCCTAATTCAAAATCCTGGGTCCGTCCCTGTTTAAAATCCATCACATTGCCTCACATTAGGATAGGGCACAATATTTCAATAGAAACATGGTACACCAAGACCTACTACCAAATATAACCATAACATTCTAATAAACCCTTAGGTCTATTAGTTGGATCACATTTATCTCATTATAAGAAAACAAAAATCCAATAATTAATAAAGACCCAATTATGTTTCCCACTTAGCTAACCATGAAGGTGTTTTTTTTTTTTTGGTTGGGGGGGGGGGGGGGGGGGGGTTTGGTGATAAAAATAGGAAAAGAAAATACTAGTTTTGCAAGGACTACTTTAAATTTCACTATGACTTTTATGTGAAAAATAAACGGAGAAATGGTAGTCAATCTGTCTTAATTCAAAATTTAAAAAACATGTTTACTTTTAGAGTCTTCTCTTTTTCTTTTTTAGGGATTTACTTCTAGAATCTCAGTCAAAAGAATGAGAAAAAAGTCTTAGATTGTATGCATGAGTTTTCTATTTATTAAGGAAATACAACAATAAGTCAAGTGATATGAGTTAAGCATTGGAATTTTTCATAAGTCAAACTGTTAACAATTTGACCATTTAATCATGTCTTAATTTTACCGAAAAATAAAGGGAAAAACATTTTAACAAAACTAGTATATCTCCTACAATAGCTTTTTATTTATTTATTTTTTTTCCCCTTCCCCAAATGATAAAACTAAAAGGAACCAACACGTTTTTTTTTTTTTTTTTTTTTTTTTTTTTTTGTTTCTGGTTATTATCTATATTGACCTAAGCTTTAAAGTAATGAACTTTCCCATGCATGCAGCACCTCCTCAAAATTTCTTCAACCATCAACGCGTTATTAAAATAGGTTTTCGTTAAATTCAATTTCCCTTTCCTTATGGAACTGAAAATACTCGTAAAAAAGCAAAAGGCAAATAACCCCTTATAGTTATTTTTTTCTCGTTTTAAAAAATGTTTCTAAACTAGTAATTTATTTATTTTAGTAATAGTTTTAATTTATGGTAGTAGCTCCTAATAATTACTCTTAATCATATATTAAAACACCAATTGAAGAGATAAAAAATTTTACCTGTTGAGTGAACTAGAACTTATTTCTAAACTGGTAATGTTGGTATTAAGAAACTCCGACTTTTTTTCTCTCCCTTACAATATCTCCCTCCTCTTTCTCTCTCTTGCCTTAACCATCAAACTGTCTACAATCTCTTCCTCAAGCTTCAACGCTTTCCAATATGGCTTCTTTTCTTAAATTTCATCTATGATTTAACCTTCCAAATCCCCAAAAAAAAGTTTGAAAAAAATAAATAAAAACATTTACGAAGGCAGGATGGCCTTGAGGAGCTCCTCTTCTCTCCCACCTCTACTCATTGGCCTCCTGTCAATCTTGCTCCTCTACCACACCACCACCTCTCTCGCCATCCGCATCGGCATTGTGATCAAACCCTCTCCCAACCTCCCCGTCTTCCGCGAAGCCCCAGCCTTTCGCAATGGAGACGAATGTGGTTCCGAAGACCAAAAACATATCCATGTAGCCATGACCCTTGACGCAAATTACATTCGTGGTACCATGGCTGCGGTTCTATCAATATTACAACACTCCACATGCCCTGAAAACCTCTCCTTCTATTTCCTCTCTGCACACTCTGAAGCTAATCTGTTTTCAGCAATTAAATCCACCTTTCCTTACCTAAACTTCAAGATATATAGGTTTGACTCAAACCTTGTTCATGGGAAAATTTCCAAGTCTATTAGGCAAGCTTTGGATCAGCCTCTAAATTATGCAAGAATTTACCTTGCTGATATTATTCCGTCCAATGTGGGACGGGTTATATATTTAGATTCTGACATTGTTGTGGTGGATGATATTGCGAAGCTATGGGATGTGGACATGGAAGATAAAGTTGTGGCTGCACCAGAATATTGCCATGCAAATTTCACACCGTATTTCACTGATGCTTTTTGGTCAGACCCAGAATTTTCAAGGACTTTTCATGGAAGAAATCCTTGTTATTTCAACACAGGAGTGATGGTGATGGATGTGGATAAATGGAGAAAAGGAGAGCATACACAGAAAGTTGAGGAATGGATGGCTGTGCAAAAGAACAAGAGAATATATCATCTGGGTTCTTTGCCACCTTTCTTGCTTGTTTTGGCTGGGAATATCAAGGCTGTTGATCATAGATGGAATCAACATGGGTTAGGTGGTGATAATTTTAAAGGGAAATGTAGGAACCTTCATCCTGGTCCTATTAGTCTCTTACATTGGAGTGGGAAAGGTAAGCCATGGTTGAGATTAGATTCTAGGAAGCCATGTAACATTGATCACCTTTGGAAACCGTATGATCTATACCGTTCATCTAAACAGTCGTTAGAAGAATGACACAGAAGAAATTGAGATGGGTGAAGCAGTCTTACAAGTACGTATAGATTTCACTGTTTTTTTTTGTTTTTTGTTTTTTATTCATTTGATAGTTTTGTGATGGAGGGTTTGAACCTTAGATGTTCCGTTAACAACATTAGAATATGTCAAGTTTGAGTAACAAGGTTTCTATGTAATTGTTGTGTAGCCAAAAAAAAAAAAAAAAAAAAAAAAGGAAACAAAACAAAGGAGGCATTGTTCCAAAGAGGGGGACAGAGGGCTAACTAGGAGGGGTGTTAGGTTTCTTTCTGGCTTTGGTGTTCTTACATGGGCTCATGTAAATGAAGTTAGTCCTTTGATGGCATAGAGAAGGGAGGATAGTTTCGATGTTTAATTTTCATTCATACTTTTTTGTTTTTTGTTTTTGGTTTTCAACGCTTTCGGATATTGTAAACCATGGTGAAGAATTGACAAAATGGTTATTTATGTCACAATTTTACAGCTAGAATACAAACACAAACAAAAATTGTTCTTCAAAAGAGCTTCCTGGATCAGAAACGAACTTCTAACGGATCCTATTAATTTTATGACTTTGGGATTATAAAAATAGTAAAAAGGCTAATTTGGTTTCAATTTTTTTTGAAAATGGACATAAGTCCAGACTTCATTATTATTGGTACTAAGAACGTTTAGACAACAGTAGATTTGACATGGAGGAGCTTAATTGTTTCTTTAGGACATAACTATTGCACTTGCATATAATATTCAAGCTTTACAACTCAGGCTTTATATCTTTGCTTATGTTGCAGGATAATTATTAAGAATAGTAATTCCTTCAGTGTTATATATAAAATTGATTAAATTTAATAATGTGATTATATTCGCCAATAAGCCACACAATTGAATTTAATTGTCCACATCTTATATTGTATTGATTAACACACAATTGAATTTAATTGTCCACATCTTATATTGTATTGATTAACGCAACCACATGATTTCTTTTAACTGGTGAACCTAAGAAATTGTACTTACCAAGCCTGCTACTTGGAACAATGTTCAATTTATTAAGCATTAAACGATTTGAAGGCCACTCAAGAAGCATGCACCAGCAAGTATTTAGCCTATATAAGAGTGGGATTTCCAAGCACCAGGCCCTTCAATTGAGCTCCCACCATCATCACCACCACTGCACAAAGTTTCACCATTGAGTGACTAACACAGTTTTACTGTCTTGACTCTTGAGTAATACAATTTCAAGGGAACAAATGAAATGCGACCACTATCATACATTGCAGAAACCATGCTGTGAACCGAACTCAGCAAACCAACCAACTTCAGGGAATTAAAGTGTTGGTAAAAGCGCAAAGTACCAAAGATCCGGCGCTTCTTACCTCTAAAGCTAGGTGTATTTAAAAAAGCACACTTTAGGCATGCTTTTTTTGTCCTTTCTTATTTTTCCAAAAAATAAATCAAAACTTAATTGTCGCCATAGTATCTTTAACACTATTGATATAAATCATTAATTTGGTATTTAAAATTCAATGTTATGGTGTGCTACTATATAAGACCAATTTCGGACCACAATCACTCCACAGTTCACCATTAATCTTATATCGGATAATTCTTATAGATTTATACTTATTAAGTGATTAAATTATTAACTAAGATATGTAATTAGTCATTGCTCATTATAGTTACCTAAGATTTAAGAAATGATATTGACAAAAGTACTCATATTTAGCTTATCCAAATAATAAAAATGACTTAACTTGCAATATTTGTGGTAAAATTGCAAAATGATGGGCTTCTATAACTTTCATATGAATTACAATAATTATTTTATATCAATTTACATGATTGTTTAATCACTTGATTGTTGTATTGTCCATTAATAATTATTTTCAAATTTATCAAACTATTTTTTTTTTTTTAAATGTGTGCTTCACATCAATGTAGCGCGCACTTGTGCTTTATGCCTAGGCTCCGAATGGCGTTTTCACTTAACTGTGCCCCGCACTTTACCAACACTAAGGAGTTAAATAGATTTCAAGTTGTATGAGTTCAAGCCATTGAATTTTACTTAAATATCAATTACATTTTTGCATTCACCCAAAACAGTATCGAGCATAAAAAATTACAACACACATCTATCAATACAATAAACAAACAAATAGAACGGAGCACATGTCAGCTTGTCTAAGTAGATTGCCCTATGTTACCACAGTTAACATCTTCAACTCATTGCGTCTCAATCCCAACATAAAAAAAGGCTATTACTAAAATGTCTGACAATTCATCCATTTCATAACATATCAGACCAAAATCTTGACCCGCCCATCATGTTTAACTCTGCTCTCTCAATTCATCTCTAAAAACAATGATTGAGGCTCATTAAGCTTCAGAATGCAGCCATCAACGGATGGACATGGCAAACTAGTCTCTTGCTAGGCTCACACGAGACTTTAAAGATCAGGCTATAGTTGATTAGAAAATGAAAACATCTCTCATTTCTGAGTTGCCATCTTTTAACTATACTTTCTCTGCTGCGGCAGATGGGCACTTACCCAATGTGTTCCACAAAATATAATCCCCAGAAGTAACCTATTTACAAACAAATAAATGAGTGAAAATGACAGATATACAGATAACATAATCAAATTGCAAAATTAGACAATGTCTTGCAGTTGGCATAAGCAACAAGAAACAGGGCTGGAGGAATTCATTCCAATGTTTCGGATATTTTGTAAAGAGAATTAAAACAAAACACAGTCTACCATATGAACATGCACAAGTTGAACAACAAAACCAAAAAACTGAAGGGGAGAGAGGCAAATCAAAGCTGCTATCCACAACCATAAAATTTAGAACACCATCCATGACATGACCAATAACAACAAACTAATAAACCACCTATGGATGAATGTTTATGCTAATAGCTATTAATGCAACCAAAGTTGACAAGTGACTTCTGGATGCAAAAACGAAAAGAGTTTGGCTAATTCATTTAGGACTTAAGTTCAATTATTTAATTTGATGAGAACCATTTAGGAACTTTTCTAAGTATACAAGCAGTTCAGTGACTCGGTGGTCTGTATCAAGGAAAGTACTGTAGAATCATATTTTATGCATGTCAAAACAAGGTCCTGAGTAAATCAAGTATAATATTTCATCAAACTTCAATGCCAAGTAAAGTGGAGAACTAATCTTCAGAAAATATTATGAGTAAATGTGGATGTCTGTGTAAGCAGGAGCTGTTACAAGGAAATTTAAGTTATACTGAAAAATAAATTTTCCGATTTGGATATTTCTCTCTTTTTTAACTCTTCAGACTTTAAGCGGCACAGCTCACTGATTCAATGCAACCTTGCTGAAAGTCACGGAAAATAAGATCTGCTACTTTGACCACATAACCAAGTTAATTCAGTTCACCAGTACTATTAGCTGCTAGATGTTCTACTTAAGCTACATCCCCAATATTTTTGTAGCAATGTAATGGGAAATCAAGAACATCTTCATAATTACAATATGACAGCTCTAATTGTATAAAAAAAACTCTAGCAAGCTTACTTAAATTATTAACCCAAAAAAATAAAATGTCCTGTCAAGCTTAAAAAGAGCACAGACAATTACTTTAAAGAGTCTGAAGAAAACACCCACCTGAGTTGAAAATTCCGCAGGTGCTTTAACAGCTGGATAGATGCTTACCTGCATACAGCACAAACAATTACAAGAAAGGCAGAAGGGGAAAAAAGGAGCCTCCTAATACGCTAAGTAGAACCTCTTAAATATAAATACATTGACAAGAAAGGGGAATTTTTTTTGAGAGAGGTGGAAGATTAAATAGAGTTTAGAACACAAAATTGAAACCATGTTGAAAGCTAGTCATACGTATTTGATAAATTAAAGAGAATGCATGTAAATACTTATACATAGCATTGAGGGAAGGTGTGGAATCAAGTGCAGTAAAGACTTCTTTTGAGTTAAAAAGCTTCCACAATATTCACACAGTGATAATTGACACCCTCTTCTGATAAAATAGAAGTCACTACAGATAAAGAATGACATATTTTATATAAGGCAACCACATATTCAATAGAAAAGCTTCATCAATGGCAAACCAGACATAGAATGTTTGCTTTTTTTTTGGGTGGGTTACCTCAACAGGAACAATACCAAACGCAGAAAGTAGCATTGAAAAAATGCATTGAAAAGACTTCTATAGAATTTAAACAGAAAATCCAGGATGTTCTGATTCTCTTGTATTAGCAAAGAAAAAGGTATATGATATAGCAAAGTGAGTTTGAAAAATATAATTCAATCTGAAAATCCAGGACGCCCTGGTTTCAGTTGTAACAGCACAGGCAAGCTCTGAATATATGATATAGCAAAGGGCTTTCACTTTTCAGGTGATTTTTTTTTTTTTTTTTTTTTGGGGAGAGAGGGGGGTGGGGGGTGTGAAGAGATAAAGAAAGAAGAAGATAAATTAGAAGAACCCCAGAAGAGGAGAATAAGAGGAACCACAAACTTACTGATTTAGGATCAACTGACATCCCAGACAATGATGCCCCAGCAATCTTGAAAGATACCTGTAATCATGCATCAGCACATGCCCATTCAGGATGAAGCCAAAACTTCAGTGTGTCTAAGGACGTACTAAACTCACCACAAAGTATAGATCTATACCATCAATCTAATTAAATGCTTCAGCAATCTTATGTATACATTTTATTTCCACATGATAAGCATGGACAAGGACCACACACACACTACAACAGGAAAATAAAAAAATAAAAGAAGAAGAAAACACAGATCCAAATGCAGTTTCGATTAATCAAAACCACATGATTAAGGAAGTCATAAAGATCAGATGATTTTGTGGGGGAAAAAATAACACAAAAAAACAGGAGTCAGTACTAAGGCAGCAACAATAAAATAGAAGAATTATTTTTATTATTATTATTATTATTTTTTGATAAGTAATAATGATATATATTCAAGAACTCTACCTTATGCAAAAAATACATGAGGCAGAGAGAAAAATACAAAGGGAAAAGAAAGAGAAGAAAGAAAATAAAAGATACTAATAACACAGGAAAGAGCTAAGAAAACTAGGGAGAGAATCACTAGAGGTGAGTCCCCAAGCCCTAGACCAGTCAAACAGAGAGCCACTAAAAGAAGCCAATAGCTGGTCATCCGAACCATCCATGTTCTCAAATGTCCTCCTGTTTCGCTCCCTCCAAGGACACCACATTAAGCATAAAGGAGGTAAATTCCAAATGCTAGACAAATGCTTTCCAAGCCAATTCCACCAACCAAAAAGAGTACCCACAACCAATCTTGGCAAGACCCAAGAGATCCCAAAAGATCTAAACACCAAACTCCACAACCGATTAGCCTTACCAAAGTGAAGTAACAAATGATCCACCATCTCCCCATTACACCGGCACATGATACACCAGTCAACAAAATTCATTCTTCTACCCCTCAAATTGTCACCTGTGAGGATCCTATCCCATATAGCAATCCACACAAAGAAGGAAACATGCCGAGGAACCTTAATCTTCCAAACACCTTTCCAAGGATAAATAATGGGCAATGGACTTCTCAATTTATTGTAAAATGATCGGATATCAGAATAATGGGCAATGGGCAATTATAACTCCCATTTTTGGACAATTAGAACATGAGCCAAATTTCCAATAGCTTATACAATGTATGGTAACACACATGGCATCAAAGAATCCAAAAGAGTGATAATAGAAAGATAATTTCACTTTAGTATACCAAAACTGTTTTAAGCAAGATAGCCCTAGAGAAATATATTTCACAGGAAAGGACAAGGTTTTTTGGAGTTAATGCAGCTATATATGGGAGACTTGAAAATTATGATGGTAACAGCAATATCTTTTCCAAATGGAATGAATGTGTTTCTGTGATTTGATTAAACACATTGAAGAATGACAGTGGAATTACCTAGGAAGAAATGTAACTTTACATTACCATATTTATAAACAAAGGACACAAAGCAAAGTTCCACATGTTCATAAGATATTTATCTGTGCATTAACAATATCTCCAACTAAAAGCTAGAAGAAAGAGAAGCACATACTTTAGCATAATTGTATGCCTGCCAGCAAAATGGCTCCTCTAGATCAACTGGAGGAAGATCATTGATCAATTTCTCCATTATGAATTCCTCCATGTTTACCATATTATTAGAATTCTCCGTCTCAACATCACTATCTTCATCAGCTATGCTTCCCAAAAATGACCTAGAGGAAGGTAATCTTTGGGTTTGCCATGGTGCAAAATTAACAGTTCCAGGGAAGGTTGCCTCAATACTTTTCCCAGAAAGGCCACGACCACCAGATACAATTTTCCATTCAACAGAGTGCTCTGTAGTTGACACTGTTCCAATTGAAGGAGTCCCATCAAAGGACACAACCCTTCTTCTAGGAAAAGGCATACTCACAGTACAGAACTCCATCGTAAGAGGAGACTTATAACCTTCCATAAGGCGTAACTTGAACAAAAATGCACCTTTATCCTCAGAGACCATTGACAATTGGTAAAATCCCTTAATGGGAGGTCCATGGCCACAACTAGCCTGATAACGTAGTAAAATAAAATTACCCAAAGGAGGTGAAAACATCACAGCCTGCTTATCCGCACCATGTTCAGACACTTGAGCACAAGGATGAAATGATAAGACCTCGACATGAGCAGTGTTCAACCCTGTTAAGGGGAATGAGACATCAGGTAATCCTTCTAATTCTGCTCGACAGTTTATTTGACCAGAAACTGATATATTATCCGGAATCTCATCTCGATCGTACATGGCAGCATGAACAGTCTCATGAATTGTGAATAGCATTCTCTGCTTTCCTTTGTAAAGATATGGCTTCCACGCTGGTTGCTTAAGATCAGCTGGAGGCAGATCTGATGAAGAAAAGCCATTAACCTTGATAGCAGATATATTGGAATAGCTAAGGTCCAAAGGTGTACCTATTTATAAGATAAAGGACATAAGAAATTAACCTGAATTAGGTAAACACAAGTTGACACAGAGAAAATTATAACTAAGAAATCTGAGGTGAGAAATACCATAATAAAGAGTACCAACCAAAGGGCATTGAACTACTTATGAAAGTTCGAAGGGCATCTTTATCCAAAGGCCTTGAACCAATCTTTGGTGCATCCACTGCAACAGCTCCTGTTACAGCAGTACTTGAAGGGATGGAAGACGAAACTGGTGCGGCCACAGGTTTTGCCCGAGAGGAGATGCCAGATATACCTATACTGCCAGTTAGTGAATCCAACAAACCTCCTACAGATGGAGATGCACTTACAAGCACCTCAGGTTCTACCGCATCACCAGCAACTATGTCACCAATAGCATGTGCAACCATGAATGCCCTGTAAAATTAGAAACAAGAAACTGCTTATATACCATTTAGTTTGGTAAAAGCCAAGCATACCAAATTTGGGCTGCACCCCTTTTGGACTGTTTCTGCGAATCATTTACCCTTAAAAAAAATTGGTAAAAGCCAAGCATACCAGATTAATTTCAGAAAAAAGTATTCAAAACCATACACTCTCATGAGTACGCCCAAATTATACAGGACATGTTTTCATAATTGAAAATGAAAAACAACAGATTTAGTGAAAGAAGAACCTAGAAGTGATAAAAAAGAAGCTGAACGACCTCTCATATCCACTCATTTCACCACGCATTCTAATGCTGCTTCACAAGTTAAACTCAAGAAGACCACGAATGGGAGGACTTTCCCAACAAATTCAAAATCAGTTTGAAGCTGAGGAGAATTAGCAAACATAAAACGTGAACTTCAAAATATTGGGGATGGGAGAATTGCAAGAGATTTTCTTCTAGTATGATATATTTTCCTGAACAACATTGCAAGTAACTTACCATACCCTGTGATGGATGGAAGATCAAGTAGGAGGGAAGATAAACTTTCATCTGCTCCAACGGCATTTCCACAATCAGATCTTTGACATAACCTTGCATATGCCTTCACATGCCTAGGCTCGACTAAAGGCAATACGAGAATGCAATAATTACCCTTTATGTGCAATATTAAAGGCCACAGCAGATTATTATCTCCTTCCTCTTCCTTGTTTATGTAAAGGCCTATAATGTGACGGGTAATTGGATCATCAACCCAGGAATCTGAACCTACAGATGATTGGCTGACACGTACGCCAAACCCGCGAGCAGATCCCTCCCTACATAGACAGAAAAAAATTAGTTGCAAATACCAATTTGAAAAGAGAGGACAGATATCAGAAAGGAACTTCACATTAAACCAAAAAAAGAAAAAAAAAAAAAAAAGGACCCTAAATCAAAATAAGAACTAACTTAAAATAAATTAACAAAGGAAAGATAATAAAAAAAATCCAGAATCACAACTGTGAAAGACAATGATAACTAATACATTCTCAATACATAGCTTGCTCAGTTCAACGCAACTGTATGATTTTATTCTTTTCCATTTTTTATTGGTAAGTTTACACATGCACAATGGATTTTGAACCCACAACCTTACCCTCCATGGCTCCACCCCATTTCTTATCTTATTGGGTGAGGAATTATTTACCAATCAGTCTAAAATTATTAGCATATTATAGCAAGCGCAGCCAAGGAAAAAAAAAGGGACGAAATTTTCAACTAACCTCTGCTTTCTCTCCACAAATGCAGCTGCTAATTCCGAATCCGAGGGGAATAATGAAAACACAGAATAACTAAGACTATTCTCTGTAACTTTCTCATTCTCGGTCCTACAAGCCGTCCGCCACCGCTTCTCAACCACTGGAAACCTCCTAATATCACCAAAAAATAAATAAATATTACTTAAAGCCACGTTTGGCTGCACTTGCAAATGTAAAATTAATTGGGCAAAACATAGATATATTTTCTCAAATGCTGTGCATTAGGTTCCCTAATTAAATTCAAACACATGACTACATTAAATCTATCTAACTATCCTTAGCAAAGATGCCAAGAGCCGTGCAGCTCAATTGGCATCCTTGGTGTTTCCAACAAAGACTTTTAAGCTTTAAATCCCCCCCTCGGCTCCCCCAACTATAAAATTATCCTTGGGTGTATTTCCATATCTGGTTTCTTACAATCTGTAAGTTTTAGCTCTTGAGCTTTTTGGATTTGTTTCATCTCCAGAGAGTTCATCATCATGAACAGGATGTTCAATTCTTTCCATAAAATTCCTATTATCTATCTAAAATAAATTATATAATTATCCATAGGAAAGATTACACTGTTCATATTGTATTGATAAACGCAACCATATGTGTGAATTAAATTGGAAACACCTAAGGGAACTATACCAATCCAAAAAAACTAAATTTCGAATCCTATTCCTTTCATAAAATCAGGGACACAAATACAAAAGTTTTAGTTAATTATTGCATAACAAGCCAATTCGGAAGTGTGAAAAAGCTCAGTTAAACGCAAAATTTCACTACTGAAAACAAGAAAAGCATTTTACAAAAAAAGAAATTGGTCTAGATTCATTTTATATATATATATATATAAAAACGGCGATTCAACAACGAATTAGTCAGAAAAAAACCCTAAATGTGAAATGGACTCGGCAAGAAGAAGAGTCAAATCGATTAGTACACAGCAAACGAAGAAGAAGAAGAAACTGAGACATAATAAGCGAATTTGAGAATGTAAGCATTATTGAAATAAACAAAGCTTAGTTAGGTATATAGAATGTGAAACGACGGCGTATTTTTGAAAGGAGAAGAGAAGGTTACCTGGAGAAAACGACGGCGTCGAGGCTGTTGAGGATCCAGATGGCTCTGATGCTGCAACCGCCGCCGCCGCCGCCGGACATGGTTTTCCGATGCGATGGGCGATGGAGACAAATACTAGAAGAGTGAGTTTGTGTTGAGAAAGGAAGGTGGTGGCGAATTTGGATTGTTTGAGAAAACGTAATCTTCGTTTTATTATTATTATTATTATTATGTAACTAAACGATGACAACAGCTACTACACACTCAGCCTCAGCTGCTGCTGCTTCTTATCTTTTGTTTGATTGTTCGTGACGGCACGTTTTTCATCAGATGTTGACAGCTACCTGTAGTTCAGACTCCAGAAATATTCTTTTCTTTTTTGACCTCTTGCGTACCTTGTTCTAAGTTGTAACTTGTAACCTCTTCCATTTTTTTTTTTTTTTTTTCTACCATATGGTGATTTTTTTTTTTTTTTTTAGTTTACCTGTTTTACTTATGACATTTTTTTTCACAAAAATTCCATCCTACTATTTAAATGTGTATAGATCAAGCTCTTGAAAATGAAAGAAATGAACACACTAAACCAAATCAATATGTACTTAAATATAAACACAATCACGTTAGTGGTAATGATTTCTCTTCAACACTTGATTTTTAAACTATCATGTAAAAGAGAAATGAATGTACACTTTCAACCAAATGAATTAATAAAATGAAATATAATAATAATAACAATAATAACAATGAAAAAAAAAAAAAAAAACCACTTTCCTAGACATACTCCAAATCCTCAGTCTCATCTTTACTTCTTGTATAGGAAACATACCTCTTTAAAAAGAAAGAAAGACAGTGATGAAGTGAGAAAAACAAATTATGGGGATTAAAGGAATTGTGGAAATAGACTTATTTTTTTAATTGATGTGGAAATAGTCAAATAGACTTGAAAAAGAGATTATAAAAAAAAAAAAAAAGATACGATGTCTATAACAATTTTACAACATTTTTACAACAAATCACAGGTGGTTAGTTATTATTAGTTCAAATTTGAAACTAACACTAAGATTACTTTTTTGCCCCAACAATAACAACCAGTAACAATCTGTCACTTAGGATTTGTTGTAAAAATGTTGTAGACATATCATTTCTAAAAAAAAAACTCAAAAAAAAAGTGAGATTTGTAAAGAATTATAAAAACAAAAATACACAAACTAACAAATTAATAATTTCAATAATGTCAAAGGAAACAAACCTTCCTGAAATTTGAGATGGTGATCAACCAAGTAAAAAGTTGAGGCAATCCAAAAGTATGGGCAAAGAAACTAAAAAGATACGTAAAACGTTTATGAGATATATCTAAATAGAGATAGTGTATATTAATTTTTAGGAAAAAATATTTGTCAAAATTTTAAAATTTATTAAACCGTTTAATGTAAAAACTTTTGACCATGTCATTTTGGCAATTAGAAAAAAGAAGAGTACGTTTGTGAGGGAAAAAATAGTTTTATTTTTATATTTTTTTAAAAGAAGAAGTTATATTAGTACTTGATTTACAAATGTCTGAGAGAAATGTGGGAAAATGTGATGATCACAACTTGCAGCCATTTCATTTTGGCAATTAGAAAAAAAAAAAAAAAAATCTATGTTGGGGGGGGGGGGGGAGTAGTATTATTTAAGAAAAAACTTTTTTTTTTTTTAATTTAGCTAAAATTTAGGAGTTTTTAAATTAGTAATTTTACTTGTCTAACCCTATTGTAAGGACTCTTTTTGCAGCCCAAACCCAAGGTGTATGAAACCTTGGCCTAGTGAGCCCAATACAATAAAATTTGTAGATAATGGGTTGGAAAACTAGGCCTTAATGAAATTGACAATGGCTAATATGGATTTCAAGTATGACTGAACAATAACATAGTAGATAATGATGAATAAACGTGATGTCCGAGGAGACAAATCGGATTATAAATTCTCTCAAGATGATTACAGATGTAGTTTTTATTGCTACAGTATCTTTCTTTTTTCTCGATCCCCCCTTCATGGAGGGTTTCTCCCATTATATAGTTCCTTTGGATCATCTTCACCCTACATTTGTTGATCATCTGAATCCTCACTTGAGTGTCTATCCCATCAGTCACCCTCTCTGGCTTTCTGTGAGTTGTGATAGTCAAGGCAGTACTGTTCAAGGGTCTTCTCCACATAAATGGGGCCAGAAAAGTAGCTAAAGTGTAATAAATGCAATGGTAGCAGCTTTATATAATGCTCGTCCTTATCACTAAAGCCTCCTGGAAGGTCACGTTGGTTGTAGGAATATAGATTTGAGCTACCTCCAACGTATTCGCGGAGTAGTTCCTCCTCGGACCACTCTCTGCCTGCCCCTTACCTACGAGACTTTATGGTTGGAGTCTTCCATAATTATTTGCCCCCTCTCGGACCAACTTACGTCTTTGGTCTTCGGACAAAGCCCGAGGCCCAATATATAATTTTGGGCCTTTATCCCTACAATAGCCCCTCAAAACTTTGGTTTTTCCCTCACATCCGAGGAGAAAAAATGAGATTTTGATTTGTTAAGAGTTAGGAATATTAAATCCCTGAGTTTACATGTGTGGGAGTGCGGTTTTATGCGCCTCATAATTACTTCTAATGTTTCGAAGACCGCGAGGTGTCATTAATTGCTCTAGACAGCGTTATGTCCCTCGCATCTGATGGTGAAGTATCCATCCAACGGCTGACATTTTTCCTTGGGTTTTGAGCGGGGTAACTCCCTTCAATTTTTTCTTCTATAAAAAGCATTGAGGAAAACCGTTTCCCATCATTTTACAAATCTTCAAGTTTTCTAGAGATTTCAAACATTCAAACCCACCAAGCTTCCTAAATTGCTAAGCTTTCCACATCGTTTTTCCAAGAAATCGTTGAGAATTTCTCTAAAATTTTTAGGGATCATCATACATTTTAGTTCTCGTAAGTTTTAGTCTCTTTAAACCTTTCTTTTTCTCCTCGGCCAATCTCTCGGCCTTAAAGTTCTTATTTCCCCACTTGTCAATTTCAGTGATTCTCTTTTAGTTTGTTGAGATGGGTAGGTTTAAGCACTTAGTGAACTCCCCTGCCAAAATAGAGGATTTTAAGGAGAAATACCATATACCATAGGAAATCGCACTACGATACTGCTCCCCAAAGCAAATAGTAATAAACCGAGAAGAGGGAGAAGTCATAATCCCTATGATAGCTTTCATAAAGGGAGGAATGACCCTCCCTATGGGTAGGATAACAAGGAACTACCTTCTCAATCATAGGATATGCCCTCACCAGTGCGCACCTAATCTTTTTAAAGTCTTGGGAAGTGTTAATGCTTTGAACGAGTATTTAGGCTTGAGGCTCACTTGGCACGACGTGGTCCATATGTATGAGTGCCACAAACAAAAAGGAGCGGGATTTTACCTCAAATCCCGATCTGATGTTGTCAGGCTCATCTTATGTCTCTCCAAATCTAACAAGGGGATGAAGGACGACTACTTGATTACTTCGAGGGCATGGCATGATGGACTTCATTGCCCAGTCCGAGAGGGAGAGCCAGGTGGGATGCCTTAGAATTAGGTTTCCTAACAATAGATTTAGACTCTTTAACCCTGACCCTGTTTTGCTTCTTTTTGTCTTGCTCTTTCTTACTGATGGATTTCAACTTTTTAATTGTGCTTCGCTCTTCGTTTGTGTTCACAGATAAGAGGCAAGTAGCTCTTAGGCTCAGCTTAACCAACGTCAAAGCACTCAATTACCTACTGAGATCCGAGATATTCATAAGTGAAGATAAGCAGCTACGGGTCGTCCATCTGATCTTGGATTTTTAGCCCATCTCGGAGACATTTCAAGAGGTCAGTCATGCCATAAAAGCTGGTGACCCACGGATAGCTCAGATTGACTTATCTTGGCCCAACTTTTTGGCCCCATACGATCTTCCACTAGTAGCACACCCATTCGAACAGAACATTCCTCTGGTTGTCCAACCAGTTCAACAAGTTCCTCCAGAAGCAGCAGCAGTCGAAGAAGGGATTGCCTCCTCGAATTCCTCGCTTGAAGAAGAAATTGATAAATTTCAATTCGAAGAGGAGGAGACTCAGGGAGTACAAGTGATCCCAGTCTTGGACACTAAGGACGAGCCAGACAAACATTCCAACATTCATGCCCCCGCCTTGGTAATTGCCCGCCCGGATGACACTTTTGAAGAAAAGGAAGAAATAATGGGTCTAAACAAAGGAGGCAAAAGTTTGCGGGATCTTATGGCTGCGAGGAACAAGGGTTTAACCTCAAAAGATGCCAATAAGCCCCAAATTCCAGCTAACCTTCCACCTCCCCCTCCTCTCCTAGTGACCTTAACCGGTCTAATCCCCAACCCTGATTTAAAGAAGAAAAGGAAGGTGCCAGAGGTGGAAGAGGGCGAGATGATCCCTTAAAAAGGGGCAAAGCAGCCCAGACATGAAAAAGATAAACGGGTGTCCTCCGTGGAGAGCAAGGAAGACTCTAAGGTGCCGACGTGTGCCAACCACCACGAGCATGGTCCCCCAAGATGGATGTGGACGGTGCCCCTATCCCTTGGGACGCCTCAGTCCGAAACTTCCAAGGGGGACACGCGGGCTACATTGCTGAAACCCTTGAGCAACCACTTCTCATGTCGAGAGATATGGAAGCTTATAGGCGCTTCAAGCAACATGAACTCTTTCTGTCCCTAAAGAGGGACTTGGCTATGGTAAGTACTTCAGCACATTTTTTGTATTTCATCCTTAGTTACCTTGTTCATCACCATCATTTATTCCATTTTTTCTTAATGTGGAATCCTTTTGTTATCTCTATGCAGATTATCTAACAGGTCTTTGTGGTCGAGAAGTAGGTCAAGGACAAAAGCAATCAAGCCAGAGCAGAGGCCCACTCCCATGCCGAGACCGAAAAAATTCTAGGGGCACTCAAGGAAGAGCATGCTGAACTGACTGACAAGCTCACCGTCTCAGAGAAAGAGTGCATAAGCGCTGTGGTTGGCTTAAAGAGCGCTGAAACTCAAACCGAGGATCAGTATAAGAAGCTCCACGTGACGAAAATTGAGCTGGCCACAAAAAAGCAACATGTTTTGGACTTGAAAGCTGAGTTGAGGAAGGCGAGGGAGGCAACCCAGCTAGCTAAGGAAGCCCTTGAGGCCAAAAAGTAAGCCTCCTACCAGCTCGGCATGGAGAAAACGCAGGTGAGGCTCACTGGGGAGCTCTCTGAGGTTTGCAGGGACTATTGTGCCACATCATGGAATAAAGCCCTTGATATAACGGGCGTCCCTGTAGACTTAGTGTGGAGGCAGCCGGGGAGCATTTACTATCACCCGGACATCCTTGCTGCCCAGATACCACCACTTCTGCTGCTAATCTTGCTCAAGAGACCTCGGACCAGCCCCTGGCTATTTAGGCTACTGATCAAGGCCAGGGGGCCAAGAGGGTCAATGAAAAGAGCAAGGACGAGGAGAAGAAGCTCTCAACAATAGCTGAAGACACTGCCAAGGCCAAGGAAGGTGAAGCTAAGGCAAAAGAAACAGATCCTAAAGATAAAGAGGCTGACCCTAAGGTTAAGGACAGTGCCACCTCCCAGCCAAGCTAGAGTGAAAACCCTCCTGCTCTTAAAACAAAAGCTTAGCCCCCAGGATCTTTTGTAGTATATCATCTTCCTTTTTTTTTTTTTGTATTGGCATTCTACCACAGACCAAAATGTATTACACTTTTTTTATTAATGAATGGAACTTTCTTTCTATTTCTTGTGTTCTTGCTTCATATGTCCTTAATTTTACTGCTGTTACACATGAACTTGCTTTGCTACCCACTTAATTCTTATAAAAAACATCTTATCAATGTGAATAATTTGACTAAGTGTTAATGATGAAAAGGTTTACTCCACATTGGTACTGTGAATTACTCTCCCTGTAATGAAGGCTAAACCTAATAACAATCAGTAACAAACTTATACTTGGCTAAATAATCAAAACATTTAACTTACTCTGAACTATCCCTCTGAGGAGCTGGCAATTGTTATAGATCTGTTTTGACACTTAGTAAGAAACAAATGGGTGTTGTGGAGTGTTAACTTCCCCTAAGTGTGTGGTCTGAAGAGACATACACAACTGAGGTTCTGTTTAAACACTCATAATAAACACTCAAAAATGATGTCATAGTGTGTTAATCTCCCCTTAACATCTGGTCCGAGGACTTCAAGCATGATTAAGGTTCAATTTAAACAATTATAAAAGATGTCATAATGTGTTAATCTCCCCTTAGCATCTGGTCCGAGGACTTCAGGCATGACTAATATTCAATTTAATCAATTTAAACACTTATAAAAGATGTCATAATGTATTAATCTCCCCTTAGCATCTGATCCGAGGACTTCAGGCATAACTAAGGTTCAATTTAAACACTTATAAAAGATGTCATAATGTGTTAGTCTCCCTTTAGCATCTGGTTCAAGGACTTCAACCATGACTAAGGTTCAATTTAAACACTTATAAAAGATGTCATAATGTGTTAATCTCCCCTAAGCATCTAGTCCAAGGACTTCAGGCATAACTAAGGTTCAATTTTAACACTTATAAAAGATGTCATAATGATGAATATACTGAAGGAACATATTGACAAAAGAAACTTTCATTAATAATAATACATTTTCAGGTTATTTACATTCCACGAGCGTGATATTACACGTCCATCCAAATCTTCTAAAAAATATGCTCCTATACCAGCCACCAAGGTGATGCGGTATGGTCCTTCCCAATTAGGCCCTAACTTTCTCCATGCCAGGTTCTTTGTAGTACCCAGAACCTTTTTTAATACCAGGTCACCAAGTGCTAGTGGTCTCAACTTCACATTGGCATCATAACTCTACTTGAGTTTGTGTTGGTAGTATGCCAATTGCACCATTGCCTTTTCTCTTCTTTTTTCAATAAGGTTTAAACCCCTTTCTAGCAATTCATTATTATTGCTCAGATTGAAAGAGCTAGTTCTGAGAGTGTAAGGAAGCCAATTTCTAAATGAATAAAAGCCTCGACCCCATAAGTCATTGAAAAAGGGGTCTCCTCGGTTGATCTCTGAGGCGTAGTTTTGTACGTCCATAGGACATGTAGGAGTTCCTCCACCCATTTTCCATTCACATCGTCTAACCTTTTTCTGAGTCCACTCACTATAACCTTGTTCACAGCTTCTACTTATCCATTCCCCTAAGGATAAGCTGGGGTAGAGTATCTATTCGTAATTCCCAGATCACAACAGTATCTCCTAAAAGATTTGCTATCGAATTGAAGACCATTGTCTGAGACGAGAGTACGAGGGACCCCAAATCGTATAACGATGTTTTTCCAAAAAAAATTCTTGGCGTCCACGTCTTTAATGTTTGCTAAAGGCTCAGCTTCCACCCACTTTGTGAAGTAGTCCGTGTCGACCAGTAAATATCTCTTATTTCCTATTGCTTTGGGGAAGAGGCCAACGATATCTAAGCCCCATTGAGCATAAGGCCAAGGGTTAGATAGAGGGTTAAGGACTCCGCTAGGTTGATGTATGTTTGGTGCAAATTTTTGGCATTGATCATACTTCTTGACATACTCTTATGCATCTTTCTGCATATTTGGCCACCAATAGCCTTGAGTAATGGCTCTATGAGACAGAGATCTGCTATCATGACCTAAATCCATAAAACATGAATTTAGATGCATGACTAACTTGCTGAGCTTAAATAACTCAATAAACATAATTAATTTAAACATAATTCAATAAAACTCCAAGTAAACAATACTCTTAATAAATCTTTTACAATACTAAAATCCTCAATTTAGAATAATCTCCAAAATACTGTGAAATCTAAAACGGAATAAAAATAATTAATAATCCTTTAAGGCTTCAAGCATTATTGACTTCGCCTAAAAACTCCCATGCTTTACCTTGCAAGCAATCCAATGAACTGTTCCCCAACTAAACTTTAATCTCAAAATTGTAATTGATGGGGTGAGCCACACATCTAGTAAGTAATTATACAGAATATACAACAGCATAGAGTTAAGCAAAGCATGAGTATTTTTTTATTCTTCACAAACTCATTCAATGATATAAAAAAATAATTATTCCAAAACATATAATGAATCACTTAATACATATGTAATCATATCTTAAAATCATTAGAAATCATATACATATAGTTGATCAGAGCACAATGTCACATATACACATCACATATTCTCACATACAATCCTGTGAGCGGATTCCAACATCTAACCCCTGTTGTTGAGGGATCAACACATATTCTCACATACAATCTTGTGAGTAGATTTACACATTTATCTGATCAATTCTAAAAACATTCATTTTGATTCACATATCACAAAACAAAATATATACAAAATAGAATAATTTTCTTAATATTAACAATTATTCCAAATATAAAGGCATAATGAATATCACAATATTGAATTGAATATAAATCAAAGAATGCTTAACTCTCTTAGAGAATGAATAAAAACTGAAAAGTTTATATAAATATTTTTACAATTCTTGAGTAAGTTTGAAACCCCAATTTGCTAAAAGAAATGTCTTTAATACCATTTGAAAAATAAGAATATGACTTTGAAATCATTTGGTTTTGAATAAACTTAAAGAACAAGAACCTTTTTAGAAATTTACTTTGAAACTTAATTATTTACAGAAAATAGTTTAGTTTAGAAATCATCTTTTAAATAAGATTTGGACATTCAAAACGTTATTTAAAATTCAAAGTATCTCTTTAAAACATTATATAATAGTCGAAATTTCTCTTTCAATGATGCAAAAATACTTTTGACAAACTTTAGAAAATATAAGTTTGAAATACAAAACTTTTGAAAACTTTTTACCCCTAAGAACCTAATGGACAAAACTGTGCATATTATGCATAATTACTTACAGCACTTGAATCCCTATGAAAGTCCAGCCAAAACAACCTCCAAAAAACCTCAAAACACTCTTAAATAAAACCTATATTCAATCATGAAAATTACTTAATATCCTTCACAAAATATAAATCTTATTGACTTATACAAATTGACTCACTAAAATTATACTTGTTGAACTAAACGATAACACTAATGCAAAACCTCTCTACCCAAGAATATGTTTCCTTGAATTTATCAAAACTTAGAGCCAGTAGCCAATACTTTAGGATTTAATATATGTTCTAAACAAAAGTAAAACCTTAAACATTAATTAGGCTCTATAACTGAAACTTTGTTCTAAAATACACATTATGGGCAAACCTAGGATTTAATATATATCCAATGAAAACCACTGGCCGAAACTGATATGACTTGTTCATGGACTTAATATCATTGACCTTAAAGTATTTAATATCTAAGCATTATATTGAGATGAAATTAGAATTTGATAGAAGAAACAAGTCTGCCATTATCCTTTAAAGAATTGTAGATGTGCTGATTTCTAATGATTCATTATGGTAGGGAAATAGTCAAAGTCTAGGCAAAGACTACCAAGGCCATTACTCATCCATCAGAGGACTTGGACTTTGACAAAATGAGATTTCATGTGTGGGGTCAGTTGCAATTTCTCCAGCAATTCATAATTAACCCTACAGCATAGATTAATAGCCTAAAAGTTCCCATAGACCTTAAAGCCCTTATAGTCCTACAACACGATGCTACCTTATTCATGCTTTAAATAATTTCGGCTGTTCTTTTAGACTCTGAACAGTGGCATTCTAAGATTCAAGAATAATTGAAACAGTGTAAAAATCATAATCTAAGAAATTACCAATCTCACAATCTACCCATTACTAAAGTTTTCCATGATGAAATTCTAACTCTTTAATTCTTTGTTGCTAACAATGAGAAATCATACCTTGAACAATCTAATTGCCTCCTCACTTGTATGTGTTTTAAATGTTGAAAAATCTGGTTTTGTATCTCATACAAAACACACAGCGGAAGCAACAAACACGGATCTACTTCAATCATGAAAGATAAACATGTAACCATGAATTCTAGAATAAAGAAAAGGAAGCGTACCTTGATGTAGTGAATTTTAAAACAAAATCTTAAGAAAACCTTTAATCTTCATCTCAATTCCACATGGTGCCTAAGATGCGTGGTCTCTCAATCAGTCTTTTGTACATAGACTCTCAAAGAAAAAACCTTCTTTTTCTCCTTGTGGAAAAAAACTGATTTCTTTTCTTTTTATCATACGTACGTTCAAACTTTTCTCTTTTTTTTTTTTCTTTATTTAATAACTCTTATTAAATAATGACTGATTATCTAATTGGGTTAGCCTTTTGGGCCTACCCAATTGGGCTTTAGTTTGTGGCTTGAGATGGGACCTAAGGGAACAAATAAGACTCTAGCTCCAATGGGCCTTGGGCTTTTCTGTCAACTCTTGACAAGTCCAAAGTTACCATTAATTATATTTAATACCATTATAAGAATATAATTGCACTCTAGGCCTTATTAATAAATTATATCCCAAGACTTTATTATACATACAACCCCTTCATTAAAATATTTGTAGTGATACAAAGTCATAAATATAGACTGCCACTTTGAAGATTACTACATCTTAATCCTTGAGTACCCGGTTTAATCCTTTATGTTATTCATAATATATTTATGAAATCCAATTCCATAAATATATACTTTAGTAACTCCTTACTAAAGTGGTTGGGCCCAACACTCTGAATAACCAAACCCATTAAACTTATCTCAAGGGAATATTTTATATCTCCATTAAGAGATTATGAATCCCATTTTGAAAATATATGTTCCATCAACATTAAATGCGGCTGCCCAACATACTGAGGTTTTGACCATAACTTATAGATCTCACTCCTGATATATCAAAGCAACCTGCATCTCATGATCAGATCCATTATTCTCTTAGGATTTAGAGTTGATGTAAATAGAAGTCGTGAGATTTATTATTCAATTGACAGTCATTTAGAGAATAATAAATCTCACAGCGGTCCAGTTCAATTTGTCTTAACTCTTAAAACATACAACATACCAACTAGAAGTCTCCACTTCCATGATCAAGACAAATTATCTTAGTTGATATGTTATAGTCTTCGCAGATGAAATGCCCAATTTCATCACCGACTACGAACTAAAATTCTGAGTTTACAAAGAACTTGTGATTTATATCTTTCTGTGACTTTTCACATAAATCACATACTATGCATTTCATGGACTAAGATAATGTCTTATTAGTTCATTTATAAATAGTCTTATATAACTAAACAATTTAATTATTTATGACATGCCAATAAATTAGATTTTAGGGCATAAATCCCAACATTAAACTCCAAGAAAACCTCTTAGCCTCTTTGATAAAACCCTTCCTATGAAAGCCCTAATTTATCTTTTCTTCCAACTTATATTTTAACACATCAGAGATGTGGGCTTGGTGGGGTAGTGGGCTGAAGTTTAAAACCCACTTGAACTTATCTCTTTAGTCTCCAAGAAGCCCATAAAACATCTTCCTCTTTTATTTATTTATTATTTTAATTGCCTCATTAAATTGTATGCACTAAAACTTTAATTTCCTCACCTATTTGTAGAACCACAAAATTATTTACTACCATCTTATTATGCATACACATATAGTATCTCAACTCTATATTGAAAGAAAAAGACAAGGTATGGTGATAGTCATAAAAGCAAAATTAGGGTATTACATCTGCCCCCTATATGGCTTCCCCAAATCCCTTCATGTAGTTCTTCAAGGAGTAATTCTGATGTCTCGGGGTGAATGTAAAGTAGGTATGGCCTAGAAAAAAAACGCTTGTACAATTTTTTGTCCTTAAATAGCCAGAAATGAGGCACGTTTCTCCGTATTTTATCAGCTTCTGATTTATCCTCTGGCAAGATGTCATCTTTCAAGAATAGTACTATAGGATCCATTAAGCTAAGCCCTACTCTGACTTGGTGAACATGAACCGCCTTTTTGTTTAATTCTATGGGTTTGCATAAGTCTTCTACGAGGATGACTCAGGGTAAGCTTTGGGCCGAGGAAGTTGCAAGTGTGGTCAGGGAGTCTGCATGTGTGTTTCCACTTCTTAAGACATGCGCTAGGTCGAAAGATTCAAAACTTGATTGCAAACGTTTAACTCGATTCAGGTAGCTTTTCATTCTCTCGTCTTTGGCTTCAAACTCCCCCTTCACTTGGCCGGCGATTAATCTCGAATCCGAGAACACATGTATGACTCTCCCACCCAATTTTGGAACCATGGTCATTCCCATCAGCAGAGCTTCATAATCGACTTCGTTATTTATGGCTGAGAATCCCAATCTTAATGATTTTTCAATGATGGTTTTCTCAGGTGAGATAAGGACTAGTCCCACTTCGGACCCTTTCTGGTTCGCTGCACCATCGACATACACGTTCCAGGGTAAAGGAGCTTGTTGTGAGATCATGCCAACCGATTTTACATCCATGTGTTGTACTTCTGCCAATTCTTCTAATGGAAGTTTAGCAAACTCGGCTACCAGATCTGCAAGTATTTGGCCATTGACAGAGGTACGAGGCATGTACTTGATGTCAAAAGCCCCTAGAATTGGACCCCATTTGGCAATTCTCCCCGTGTAGTCAACACTTTGAAGTATAGCCTTGAGTGGGAGCTGAGTCAGGACGACAACTATGTGAGCTTGGAAGTAATGGGGAAGTTTTCGTGTACCATGCACTACTGCCAAAATGGCTTTCTCCAGTGGTAGATATCGCACCTCGACCTCATGCAGGGACTTGCTTACATAGTAAACTAGTCGCTGCACACCGCTGTCAACTCGTATTAACACCAAACTTACAGCATGAAGGGCCACGGCAATATAGGCGAACAAGACTTCATCCACCTTAGGGCTGGACATGACAGGTGGCCGAGACAAGTATTCTTTGAGTTGCTGAAAAGCCAAGGCACACTTCTCGGTCCACTCAAACCCTTTCCACTTGTTCATCAGTAGGAAGAATAATCTGCACCTATCTGCCGACCGAGAGATAAATCGATTTAAGGCAGCAATCATCCCCGTTAGCTTTTAGACCTCTTTAGGGTTCCGAGGTGACCGAAGGTTATTAATCGCCTTAATCTAGTCAGGATTGACTTTGATTTCACGATGAGTGATCATGTAGCCCAAAAACTTGCTTGATCTAACACTAAACGAACATTTGGAGGCGTTAAGTCGCAGTTTGTGGTTCCTCAGGATTTCAAAGATATTTCCCAGATCTCCTAAATGTTCAGACACCACCTTACTTTTCACTACCATGTCGTCTATATAAACCTTAATACTCTTTCCCAATTGCTGTTCAAACATCCTAGTCATCATTCTTTGATAAGTGGATCTTGCATTCTTTAAGCCAAAGGGCATCACTTTGCAGTGGTAGTTTTCCGTGGGTGTGACGAAGGCCATTTTCTCCTGATCATCCAAGGCTAGTGGTATCTGATGGTATCTTTGAAAGGTGTCTAAGAAACTCATCCGGGGATGGCCCACTATTGCGTCCACTAATTGGTCTATCCTAGGCATAGGGAAAGGATCCTTTGGGTAAGCCGTATTTAGATTTGTGAAGTCCACACGTACTTGCCACTTCTCACTCTTCTTTTTCACTACCACAGTATTGGCCAATCACTTGGGATAAAAAACTTCCTTGATAGCCCCTACTTGTTTGAGCTTCACAACTTCACTCTTGACAGCGTCTACATGTTCTTTGGACGGGCATTGAGGTAACTGCTTCTTGGGAGTGATGGATGGGTTAATATTTAAATGATGATAGATGAAGTTCGGATCCATTCTAGGGCTTCATAAGCGTCCCATGCAAACACATCAATGTTTCTACCAAGAAAATCTATTAGCTCCTGCTTTTCTTTATGAGGCAGTTGAGCCCCAACCTGAAAAAATTTCTCTGGATCACCACCTATAACAATTTTTTCCAAATCCTCACATTTAGTCTCTTCGGCTGATCCATTGATTGGTAGTACCGGGCCGTTAACTGCTATGAGCCCCCTTCAGCAGAGGCCGAGGACTCGGCGCCAGGTTGATGAGAGATGGCAGCCACTAGGTATTGTCTGGCCGTGGCCTAACTTCCCAAGATTTCCTTAACCTAGCCCTCCGACGGGTATTTTCACTTTCTGGTGTAAGGTAGAAGAAACAGCTCCTAAGGTATGAAACCAGGGTCTGGCCACAATGGCTGTGTAAGGTGAATATGTGTCCACCATGATGAAATCCACCTCCATCACCTTTAAACCGGTCTGCACTAGTAGCCGAACTTGGCCCTTCGAAATGACGACCTTCCCATAAAAAATTATCAAGGGCGAATCGAACGCTAATAGGTCCTCGGTTTTCAACTTTAACCCCTTGTACAAGTCAGGGTACATAATCTCAGCGCCATTGCCTTGGTCTACTAGCATTCTCTTTATATCGTAGCCCCCAATCCTGAGAGTGATTATCAAAGCATCATCATGGGGTTGGATGGTCCCGATCTTATCCTCGTTCGAGAAGCCTAGAACCGGTTGGATCTCCATCTTAGCCCTCGTTGGCTCTTAAGCAACGTTCTCGGCGGACAGCCGAGCCACGGATATCACCCTAGAAGGGTAGGAACCAGTCTTTTCTAGAGTAGCAAAGATGACATTTATCATTCCCAAAGGTGGTCTGGTAGAATCATTTCTACTGGATTTCCCGTTTGTCTGGCCCCCCTGACCAATGGAGTGATGCAAGAGCTGCTTCAGCTTCCCTTCACGGACGAGCTGGTACAGGTGATCCCATAGACTTCTACAATCTTTTGTGGTGTGTCCATGGTCTTGATGGTATTGACAATAGAGGTTTTGATTGCGTCTTGCGAGCTTTCCTACCATCTTGTTTGACCATTTGAAGAATGGCTCACGCCTAATCTTCTCCAGAACCTGAGGCACTAGCTCTCGGAACATAGCATTTACTGCTTGAGGATTGGCAGATTCTGACTGCCCAGCAAAATCTTTCTGTGGTCGGTTATTATTGTAGTGGTCCAACCTGAAATCCCTCATCTTTTGAGGGATAAGCTCTTCTTTTCCTTTCCCCTGCTGTTGATCTTCTTCGACCCTTTTGTACTTATCAATCCGATTCATGAGTTGGCGCACGTTGGTGATAGGCTTCTCAGTTAGAGATTTCCTCAAACCATGATTGACTGAAAGGCCGAGCATGAAAGTACTAATGGCCATATCATCAAAGTCACAGTCTATTTCATTGAACATCTCCCAGTATCGATCCGAATACGCTTTCAGGGTCTCTCCTTCTCGTATGCTCAAGGATAGTAAAGAAGCCAAAGGCCAAGAAACCCTGCTGCATGTGACAAATAGAGAACCAATTGGCTTGGGCAAGCTCTTGAAAAAAATTTATGGAATCTGCCCTTAAGCCATCAATCCATCTCATTACCACAGGTCCCAGACTGGATAGGTAAACTTTACACATCAAGGCTTCGTCTTTGGAATGGATGGCCATTCTCTGGTTGAAGTGGCTCATATGCTCAATGGGGTCTGTTCTATCATTATACATGGTGAAAGTGGGCTGATGGAAACGCCGAGGGAGGTTCACTCCCTCAATCCTACGTGTGAAAGGCGACCTGGAGAGTTGATGCAACACTTTGCTCATAGCGTTACTTCCCACCCCTTTCTGAGGTAGGCTTCGGACTTTTCTCTCGCACCGCTGTTCTTCCTCATAGGAAAAAGATTTACTAGGTAGGGTTCGGGATCTTCGCCCGTAGTTAACATCCTTCTCGCCATTAGAAGAAGCATCAAAGTTAGAGGGGGCCTTCCTTTGTCATGCATGTCGCAGTTTCCTCTTCAACTGGTCAATCTCCAACTGTATGCCCTTGTTGCTTTTTGCATGGGAGACATGGCTTCCTCCTCAAGGCTGGCTTCTACTAGTATGCGTGGTATGCACGCTTTCCTCACGGTCACCTCTTTACTCCAGGTTGACAAAAGGATCACCATGTTAGGACTCCAAAGACTCCGCTTAGTGTGGACCTGATCCTTTCATGGTTAACCGTTGCTTTAACTGTCACACAAGTTCTTCTCACAGACGGCGCTAATTGTAAGGACTCTTTTTGTAGCCCAAACCCAAGGTGTATGAAACCTTAGCCTAATGAGCCCAATACAATAGAATTTATAGAGAGTGGGTTGGAGAACTGGGCCTTAGTGAAATTGACAACGGCTAATATGAATTTCAAGTATGACTGAACAATAACAGAGTAGATAATGATGAATAAACGTGATGTTTGAAGAGACAGATTGGATTACAAATTCTCTTAAGATGATTACAGATGTAGTTTTTATTGCTATAGTATCCTTTCTTTTTTCTAGATCCCCCCTTTATGGAGGGTTTCTCCCATTATATAGTTCCTTTATATCATCTTCACCCTACATTTGTTGATCATCTGAGCCCTCACTTGAGTGCCTATCCCATCAGTCATCCTTTCTGGCTCTTTGTGAGTTGTGGTGGTTAAGGCAGCACTGTTTAAGAGTCTTCTCCACATAAATGTGGCCAGAAAAGTAGCTACAATGCAATAAATGCAGTGGTAGCAGCTTTTCCTTAGATCTTTCTGAGTCTCCATTATTATTGTGTATATATATATATATATAATGTATGTCCTTATCACTGGAGCCTCCTGGAAGGTCACATTGGTTGTTGGAATATAGATTTGAGCTGCCTCCAACGTATCCGAAGAGTAGTTCCTCCTCGGACCACTCTTTGCCCGGCCCTTACCTACGGGACTTTATGGTTGGAGTCTTCCATAATTATTTGCCCCCTCTCGAACCAACTTACGTCTTTGGTCTTTGGACTAAGCCCAATGCCCAATATATAATTTTGGGCCTTTATCCCTACACATATTATATAAGTTTTACAAATAGATGAATTTAAGGATATTTTTGGTATCTAAATTGAGGATACCAAATAAAGGAAACCCCTTAAATAGTAGTATAGATAAACAGGTAAATTTTAGGGTATTTTAGGCATCCAAAATGAGAATTCCTAATCAGGGAAGCGCCTTAAATGGTAAGTATAGATATAAATATAAAAACAATGACAAAATTTAGTTACAAAATTGGTTGTAACCTTAAGTTACAACTTTGCTCTATATCTTTTTATTGATGGTAAATTTTGACAAATCCATCATTAAATTACATCTTCTATCCTCCATGCTTGCAAAATTTCTATAAAATTAAAGATTAATAACTATGTTATCAATAAATTATTTAAATTGCAAATTTTTGTAGATTAAAATTTTGCATAAAATATAAGTTTATAGATCATATAGTAAATAATATTCGATTAATATTAAGTTTGACATATATATTAAGAGCGTAAAAAACGTGTAATTCAACAGTCATATTTTCAAAATATGTAGTATTGTTTATTTTATTCAATGAGGTTATAGTCTAAAACTACAATAAGTTTTGCAGGTTTTCTAGCTAACTTTGTCTTAAAAACAATTATGAAAATTATTACGTACTTAATTTTCATTAACTAATGGCTTGAATCACCAAAACCAGTTAGACCTTTCCCCGTTAGTAGATCTCGAGCTTTTTGAAGTCTGTAGCTCATAACATTGCTAAACATGCTAATCATGTCAAGGATTTTTCAATGTGGATGGAGGATGTTCTTCCACATCTCCTTGTTTTTTTCCAGGCCGATTTGGCATTTGTTTAATGAAAGTACTGGACTGTTTCTTCTTAAAAAAAAAAAAGGAAAAAGAAAAGGCTACAAACTTAGTTGCAGCCTACATCACTCAATATATATATATATTATTGAATGTAAATTTTGATAAATTAACTATTGGATTACATTTTTTTTATTTTTATATATCCTTTATGTTTACAAAATTTCTAAAAAATCAAGTATCAATAATTATGTCATTCATCAATTGTTTAAATTGAAAATTTTTGTTGTCTAAAATTATGTTTAAAAAATAAATTTATAAATCATATAGTAAATATAACATTCAATTGTCACAAAATTTGATATGTGTGTTAAGAGGGTTAAGAAACATAATGGAATCAAGAGGTGTGAGATGTTTAATTTTTACATTATGGAATCAAGTTTTATATTAAGTAACATACCTTTGGATTGACTCTCGTGCATTGAAAATCTGTGGTGAATTTGTGTTTGTTGAATGCCTATAGAGATATTTTTTTTTTCAAAATAAAAGAGAACGTAGAAGAAGCAAGAAGAGAAAATTGAGTGCTTCTGTTTAAATTTAAAAAATGATAAAAGATGAAGAGGAAAATAGAGTGCGTTTGTTTAAATTTTTTTTTTAAAAATGATAAAAGATAAGGAGATTGTAAACTACTGAGAACGTGGGTTTAGTGAGAGGTTTTAAATTGTGAAGTTTTATTTTACGAATTTGACCCCTTAATTAAAAACCTATGAGTGATTAGGGAGTAGATATTTTGGGATATCTATGACTTAGGGCTTGTTTGGTTTAGAGGAGTTTTGAGTGATATGATCCAAAACTCATAACTGAGTTATCAAAAAACGTGGGACCCACATATTTTTTTTTGTTTGGCTTGATTTCCTAATGTTGTTTTTATCACTCAAACTCAAAAATTTTGACTTTGAGTGATGAAAACCGGAAACACCAAATTGGTGTTTTCAGAAGTTGAAAACTAAGTTTTAGTGGCATAATGGTAAATATTGTGACTTTATAGGACCCACGGTCAGACACTCAAGACCACTTTTTCTCTCCACCGTACCTTTTTTCTCTTTTCTTTCTTTCTTTCTTTTCTTCTTCAAGTTGGGTTCTTTCAGTTGCTTCTCTTTTTCTTATCTTTTTTTTTTCTTCTTCACGGCTGGGTTCTTTCATCTTTTTTTTTTTTTTTTTTCTTTCTTCTTTAGACCCACTCCAACGTTTTCTTTTTTTTTTTTCTTTTTTCTTTTTCTTCCTTTCTTTCTTCAAACCCACTCCACCATTTTCATACATGCATAAATTTATACCTAGAAACAAAAACCCACATCTCATTTTCGTGATTTTGGTTTTTGATCTAAGGATTCTTGGGTTTGGGTTTGGGTTTTCTATGTTTGTGGGTATTTTTGGTGGAGGTTGTGGTTGTGTTGAGGGCTGTTGGTGGTGAAGGTTGTGGTTGTGGATTTCTGGGTTTGCCATTGGTGGTGGTGGAGCTGGGTTTCAGTGTAGCTGGGTATTGGTGCGTGAAATAGGTTTCTAGGAAAAGAGATGTTAATGGTATCGATGAAAAGCATAAAGAAATAGAAATAGAAAGAAGAGTAAAGAAGACCGAACTTGTTTCCGATCTGAGCTAGTGTCGGACAAGGAAGTTTGTGCAGTGCTTTTCGCTTGATGGGGTTTAGGTTTGTTTTTGGACTGGGTGTGCTGCATTGGGATAAAATGTCTTGTGAGAGGTAAGAGAAATCTCCCGCGGGTACCAATCATAAACAAACAGTGTGGTGTCAGTGGGTGGGCTCCACCATTTGGCAAAAAGTAGGCTTAAATTTTGAGTTATTTGACTGGGTTATGTTGCCAAACAAGAATTTTGGAGTTTTTGAGAGAAAGTGAAAATTAAGTTATGAGTTATGAATTTTGAGTTATGAGTTATGAGTTATGAGTTATGAAAATTGAGTCATGGCCAAACAAAACGGGTCCTTAGTATCTACCACTTAGACAACTTGAAAGCCAGCTTAGAAGCTACTTAAATATCCCAAAATTTATAGATTTATAAGATTTGAGTATCCAAAATTTATACAAGAAGAAGAGCTCTTGAATGGAATAGATCTCCCCATTACATAAAGCGGTTTTTGGTGTTTATCAACTATCTAGGGTCGGTTCAACGAATTTTGGGGCATGAGGTAAAAGCGTTCAAGAAAATTCAATTCTTATATTTGAATGTTAATCAAATAATATTTATTAAACAACCTACTTAGAATAAAAATGACTCATTCTATCTTATTATAATAATAAAAAAATTGGTACAAACGGAGAAAGTCAAAAATGAATTAGATTGCCAACACGTTGGTTGGTTCAATGGTAAGGAGTTCGTGGCCTTGCTTGTCAGGCTTGGGTTCAAATCACCTCCATAGCCATTTGTTGGTGGGCATCCTTGGTGGGATTGACCCCCCACACGGTCTAGTGAGAATGGTCGAAGCTTATGTCAGACCGGCGCCCTGCCCGGGGGTGTAATATAGCCATAAAGGCCCCCATTTTTCTTTAACAAAAAAAAAAAAAAAAAGAATTAGATTTATATATAAAAAATTGTCAAAAAGAAAAATTGAGTAAGTGGGTTGATGTGATATTAGAGATATATATAGACCATAGTCTCTCTCTTGACAAATTTCAAGTGACAAAGGTTAGATTTTATTAATTAATGGATATGTACGTTATTAGATTCATATTTTAATTTTGCCTCTTGACCTTTTGTGTTTTTGGGATACAATTGTGACATTAATCTTCTCTCTTTATGTTTTAATAAAAATAAATAAAATGCTTCTATGTGTTTTTGCCTAATAGAGGGAGACTTTATTTTTATTTTTATTTTCTAAGTGAATGAGCCTTTATTAAAATGTTAAGACATATAAATATAATATACTATGTTAATTAACAAAGGGGCTCCTCTATTATTTAGGGCATTTGGCCATTACCTAAGTTACCTGTATGGTTAAGTAAGCCCTATGTCCATAGCTTGTTCGATAAGGGTGGGAAGAATTAAAAACAAGATAGGTATGGAAGTTAAAAAAAAAAAAATTGAGAGTAAGAGACATCTTCCCTTTCATTTGATGAGTAAAGAGAAATGAAAAAGTGAAGGGGTTATTGCAATCGATACGGCCCCAAAATTCAAGAATATCAATTTCACATTGCTTACAATTGCAAAATTCAGTCTATTTAGGTATGATTTGGGGTTGGAACTTTTGCTTTCCAAGTCTGAATTAAAATCTCAAGCAAATTTTTGAAATTTCCTCAAATATTATACCCAAACAAATGATTTATTAAATTAGCGCAAATAACAATAATAAAATCAATCCGAATAACAATAAGATTATGCCAAACATTAACAAACTAACAAAATATTCTGTAAAAAGAAAAATCCCAAAGCTTTTAGATTTGTAATATGTTCAACCCATATCATAAAAATAATCCATATATTCTTTTTTCATATAAAAAAAAGGCACCAAGAGATACAGTTGCTGTGAGTTATCTTAAGTGACATCGACGACTTTACTCTCCTTAGCTTTGTAGTAGTAGTAGCTCTACTCTCCTCGGCAACTAGGAATGGCAACGGGTCGGGTTCAGGTCGGGTTTTTGCATATCCAGACCTGGACCCGGCCCGATTATTAATCAGGTTTTTTTTCGGGCCCAAACCCGCCCCGCGGGCCCCGTTTAGCCCATGGCCCAACCAAAATTTTTTTTTGTTTGAATGAAGCCCAAATTCATTTTTGTCTCCCATCTCCATTTAGGCACTACATTTACAACGAACACAAAACACAATATACATAATTTCTTCCACAATATATTACAGTTACACCACAAAGACTTAGAATTTCAAGTCTTTAAACTACAATAACTAGAAGTAGCACAACCCATCTGTTGAAGTCCATAGTTTAAGTAGAAAACACCAAACAAAAAAAATTGAAACAAACATCTCATATTCTCAGAGACTCATATTAAAAAAAAAAAAAAAAAAATTTAAAGAGAAGTAGAGAACAAATCGGCGGTGAGAGCTTGGGCCGGTGATGAGATTGAGAGTGAGTGAGAGCTTGGACCAGCAGTGGTGAATGCTTGGAATGACAGTGAGAGGCTGAGATCTTGGGCGGTGCTGCTTGAAAGTGAGTGAGAGTGTGAGTGTGAGACCGTGTGCGCTGAGATTGAGAGAAAGAGAGAAAACAACCTGATCGGAGGTGCATGTGATGGCTGGTGGTGACAGAGATTAGAGGTTGGGGAGAGCAGAGTGATGTGAGGAGAGTGAGAAAGAGTGAGAGCAGCAGAGTGGGAGAGGACTCAGAGGAGAGTGATGTGTGTAAGAAGGTAGGCGGCTGAGTGAAATGAGATTAGGGGAGTAGGGTGTTTTTTTTTTTTTTTTTTTTTTTTTTTTAACTTATATATATATATATATAGGTATTTTGGTAGTTTACCCTTAAACAAGTCGGGTCCGGTTACGGGCTGGCCCGGATCCACTTCTGGTTTTTTTTTTTTTTTAACTCATACCCAACCCTATAATTTATCGGGCCGGGTAAAATCCGGTCCATTAAGGTCAGGCCGGGCTGGGTATCCGTAGGTCGAATATAAATTGCCATCCTTATTGGCAGCTCAACTCATAGTTGCAACAACTATCGTCCATTGCTCTTTGCTCTTTCTCTTTGTCTCTCTCTCCACTTTTTCTTCTTTATCATCATCCCAGAATCTCCTAGACTCATTTTATTACTTTCATCTGAGCTCAATTCTCATTTTATTGTTTATCGGCCCCTTTTTGCCTTTTCATTTTGTTAGTTTTTAATTTTAACCTCTTTTACCTTTTTAGCTTTTACCCAACTCCTGAGTTATTGGTACTTTTTAAAAAAATATAAGACTATTGGCTTATTAAAACAAAAAACCTATTAAACCATTTTAAGGGCTAGTGATTTAGCAACATTATTTGGTATATTTTTACTAGTTCAATCGACTATTATATTTTGTATAATTTAACTTTTTAAAGAACTTTTAAAAAAAAATTCTTAGAATTGCCATTACGTATTACTGCATGCAGTATAATATCCTTTTTAGAAATTTGCTTATTTGCATAGTAATTATTGAAAAAAATATAATCTTCCGTAATATTTATGTTTTATAAAAAAACTTTAAAAAAATAATAATTAAAAACTAGGTTTTTTTATTTGAGGGGGAAAAAAAAAAAAGTTATTTGGAAAAGTAAAAAGTCAAAAGCACAAAAAACACTTCCATAGTTCCCATACCAACGCCCACTTTTGTCCCATTGAATGACTTTCATTTCATCAGTCCCCACCAACACGGCCATGGATATCTGTGCTTTGCCTTGCAAAAAACCCAATTCAGAATCCAGGCAAACCTCCATTGATGACCTCTCAAACGACCTTCTAATAGAAATCCTCCATAGAATTCCTCTGAAACCCGCACACCGCTTCAAGTGCGTTTCCAAGAGATGCGTCCAAGTAATCTGTCAACCCCAATTTGCTCAACGTTTTACACAGAGAATGAAACTCTTGTACCCATCACAGCCATCACCACCCTTTACACTGTTCTTTCAGTGTAGCTATCCCCGACCATTTCCCGTTGAGTTCAAGCATTTTCAGAGGGATTTACAGTTTATGTCCTCCAACTTTTCCTTGAGCTTTCTTCCTCAGAATCCAAACCCCATTATTTTCATAGCAACGAGTAACGGGTTGGTGTTGTGTTCCACAACACTCTTGTCTCAGATGATGTACTACGTCTGTAATCCACTCACTGCGAACTGGGTCGCTCTTGTGCCTCCTAGGTTTGACAGTCTTGACAGTCATGTCCTTGCTGGGTTTGTATGCCATTCCTACTATGATGACATTGACACCATTACTCGGTTCAAGGTTGTGCGTGTCAGTGCTATCAAAACAGAGGTATGTATAGACCATGGTCGCCCTGTTTTTGTGTGTGTATATGTATATATTTGTGTATCTATAAGTGTTTTTTTAGTTAGTTTGTTTGATGTTTGGGATTCAAAGTTAAAAAGTTTGAGACTTTGAATAGAAAAAATTGTCTTTTGTTTTTTTTTTTTTTTTTTTTTGTTTTTTTTTTTTTTTTCAGGTGACAGACTAATAAATTTTTACTAAGAAGAATATTGAACTCATAATGACAATAAATATGGCTTTCAATTTTTGTTTTTAAATACTATTTTGATTATAGAGTGGTTCTACTTTATTTACTCTTTACTGCAAACAAAATAAAAGACGATTTTTTTGTAATGGATTTCTTAATTTTGTACATTTTAAAAGGAAATTATTGTGACATTTACTACCAAATCAATCATAGATTTTTGTGAACAAAAAACATGAAAAGTTTCATAATACATCACAGAAGATTGAGTGGAAATGTATTAAGAAACAATGATTTTAAATTTTTTTCTTCTATGAATTTTAGATAAAATTTTTTATATTTTGTCCCTTAAAATTTAAAACTAACCCTTCCAAATTGAATACAAGTCCAAAGAATCTAAAAATAAATTGTTTTTATTTGATGTTTGGCACCCAAAGTTAAAATTTTGAGACTTAGAGTTTTGAGTGATATATGTATAAAATTACTACTATGTTATATAGATAAATAAACATATTAAAGGGCTAAACTTGCACAGGATAATTATTGAGAAGTACTCGATCTCTTTCCATGTGGAAATCATAATAACTTTTAATAATCAACATTAATATGTTAACAAATTACCTGTGGCCGTGTGGGACACAGATATAGGAGGGGGTATATGTTAAGTTAATGGCTTGCCACCTTTACCTTTTATAGTGTGTTTGAAATTTTGGAGGGAGGAGAGTAAACGGTAAGAGGGGAGGAAGGAGAGAGGAGAGGAGGGGAATGGGTACCCTGTCCCTCTGTTTGGATGTTTTAAAAATATTAGGTAGAGTTAGGGGAATAGAGATATCCTCCTCTTTGTTTGGATGCTTTAAAAATTAAGGGAAGCAAAGAGGGGTGGGGGGAGTGGTCATAGAAATTGGCAACTAGATCATTATTTGCTAATTTTAAAGAAATGCATAAAAATTGACATCATAAGAGTAAAATTGACAACACTAATTGGTTTTTTTTACTAAGAACAATATTGGATATACAATGATAATAAATAACTTTTTTTTTTCAACGTTTATGCTATTTTGATTATAGAATGGTTGTACTTGTATTTACTCTTTTAAATTTTAATTGTAATTATGGAACAAATTCTTCTAGTAATGGATTTTTTGATTTTGTATATTGAAAGGGAAACTACTGTGACATGTACTAGCAAATCAATCATAAATGGTTTTTGTGATTTAATGCATCATAAATGATTGAATAGAAATGTATCTATATCTTCTTCCTTTTTTAAAATATTTCGTTAATATTGAATTGATGCTAGTTTCAAGTGTGGGACAACATACGAGCTTGGAGGGCCAAACTTTTTAAGAATTAGATTTTCACTCCCAAAGTCTTTTAGCATGTTACCGAATTAGAAGCACGCAAAGTCCAAATTTTTTTAATTAATTATATATATGTATATATATATATATATATATTTGATCCCCCAAATTTTTCATATTTCTTATATAAACCTTTTAAATTTGTAAGATTTTTATATTTGTTATCTCTTTGACCTCTCATTCTTGAAACTATAGTTCTGCTCCAGGCTAGTTTTATTTTTCATATATTAATTTAGTTTCAAATTCCAGTATAATTCTCATTTTTGAATGGTTTTTTCTCCCCCATGCTTTGGCCTCCCAAAGAAAAAATCCCTCGATCTCTGTGTGGAGATATTCAACTCCGATACTAGTGAATGGCAACAATTTACAGAGCAATGTGAAGGTCTTCATGTTACCATGGATTTTACCCAGTTTCAGACACATGCAGTTCTTGCCCACAATGATATCATGCATTGGGCGCACTGTGGCAGTAGATATATCCTTGCTTTTGATCCTAATAACAAACATGATCATAAATGCCGTCTCATTCGTCAACCAAGAGAGCTCTCTGACATGAATGGACACTTTTGCTTATCAGCTTGCCAAGGGCGTTTGCGGTGCATGTTTCTATCCAATTCGAACAATTATAGATTACTGTTTCAACATTGGGAACTCGAGGACTACATTGCTGGGAAATGGTGCTTGGTGGCAAAGTTTCCTGTGAGCAACACTAACTTATTGAGAGTGCTAGGTATTCACCCAGTTGATCCAAACATCGTTTATTTGTTGAGGTCAAAAAATATTGTGTTGTTGAATGCACACACTCAACAAATGGAGGTGGTTTATTATTTCACTGAGGGTCAATTTGGACGTGATAATACCATGAGGAATCCCTTTGAGCTTCACATGTCAAAAAAAAAGTTGAATGCCTTCCAGTTTGTACTTCAATGGTGGCCAACACTAGTTCCCAAACTCGATAAAGGTACACTAAATACATATCATATACCATTCAAAAATGCTTACTTTTATATGTGTGTGTATTTCTTGTCTTCATCTCTTGGTTGCTAAATCTTATATATATTTGATAAATGGAAAATTATTAAGTATTTTCTGGACTACAATGATGCAGTACTCTTTCTTCTCACATGAAATTTATTACTGGCATTTAATATTATGTGAGAAAAGGAAGTACCGCATTGCTGTACTCCCAGGATACTAGATAATTACTCTAGTTTAATTGCCGAGTTTACGTGGAGTACTTTGTGTTCCGCTAGTATATGAATCTAGGTATCCAGGAAGGTTTCAAAGTTTTTCTGATTTTCCAACCTAAGATCAATGCCAGGTATGCTCATTTTTGGACAATATTGTTATTGATATTGCATTCCAATTCATTTTTGCGTGCATTTTAATCCTCTTCAAATATAGTTCAGTTGAGCACTGTATCCTTTGCAAAACTAGAATAGGGTTATCCTTCAACAAAGAAATTACCAGTGAATTTTTTAAAGAAACCTCAGATCTCTAATTAGATATCATTCCAATAGTATCCTACTATGCCTACTATTAGGTTGGTTTTAATCTGTTTGTTTATTATAGTACTATATTTGCTCTGTCTTTCCTGTTGTTGGAAAAGGAAGGAAAAATTGAAGAAAGGAAAGACTAGCTATAATTTTACACACTCGTTATGTATACTCCGTACACACAATGTCCATCATTTTATACCCATTGTCCACATTTTTTAAGCATGTCCACATATAATATAAGAAATGGGTGATGTGTAAGGACGATATACACTAACAAGCGTGCAATAAAATAAATACCCTTAATAGTCATGTAACTCCTTTAAATGATTTAATGATTCATATGATTTAATATACATTAATGGTCTTATAAACCACTACGTAATGTGTTGGAGGAGATTCCTCTAACTTGGTTAGGATGAAAACTTTGTCCATAGGACATTATCCAAATCTTTCCCTTGGATGGCGGAAAATAAGTGGGAAAAATTCTTTCCAGGGACTTGAATAATTTTTTTTTTCAAAAAAATAAAAATATTATCCTATCATAGTCCCATGCCATTTTCGGATGTTAATTGTAATAAAGATTATGTGAAGAGTTTCAATTATTTTTTTGACATTCTTTGATGTTGTTGAGATTTTTAGGATGCACACACGTAGATTGACTAAGTTTTAGCTGTTATCTGGATTATTTAAATGTTTTGTTATATCAAAGTAAGCTTGATTAGTTTGTGTGGATGGAGGTGGAGGAAAGGGGAGTAGATGGAAGGGGAGGGATTTGATTTGATGAACCTTGTTTGGGTATTTTTTAAATGCAGAGGGGAAAAAGGGGGGGGGGGGGGGGTGGAGGGGTATCTCACCTCTAACAGTTTGTTTGAATGAAGGGGGAGGGGCGAGCAGAGGGAATGGGAGTGGTTTGTTGATGAACCTTGTTTGGATTTTTTCAAGAGTGGAGAGGGAGAGGTTGAAGGAGTTTGGAGGAGTATCTTACCCCTCCTAACAACTCTTTTTCAATTCCCCAAATTGGAGGAATTTAGAGGGGAAGAAGGATTTAAATTGTCAATTTTACTCTTATGATGTCAATTTATATGCATTTCTTTAAAATTAGCAAATAATGACCATAATTGTCAATTTATATGACCACTCCCCCCCTGTCCCCCTTTCCTCCCCTTAATTTCAAAGCATCCAACCAAAGAGGGGGATATTTCTGTTCCCCTTACTCTACCTAATATTTTTAAAACGTCCAAACAGAGGGACGGGATAACCATTTCCCTCCCCTTAATTTTTAAAACATCCAAATAAAGAGGTGGATATCTCTATTCCCTTTACTCTACCTAATATTTTCAAAACATCCAAACAGAGGGACGGGGTAACCGTTCCCCTCCCCTTTCCGTTTACTCTCCTCTCTACAAACTTTCAAATACGCTATAAAAGAAAAGGTGGCAATCCATTAACTTAACACATTACCTCCTATATCTGTGTCCCACAACGCCGCAAGTAATTTGTTAACATATTAATGTTGATATCCAAAGTTATTATAATTTTCACATGGAAAGGGATCAAGTACTTTTCAATAATTATCCTGTGCATGTTTTGCCCTTTAATATGTTTATATTATCTATATAATATAGTAGTAATTATTTTTATATAGACCTGAGTATGTCACGTTTTACACTTATATTCCTTGTCTGGATTAGGGGACACCATTGGGCAACGTAGCGTCTTTCATGGTGGGGGTGTATTCTGATAAGCATATTGACCTCTCTCACATTAGTCCCTTTTAAGGTGTTGCCAAAAAGGGTGTTGCTGCTAGGGATGGATATTGGGAGCATAAAGAATGGAGCTTGGGCGAGCTCCAACCCTTGGAACCTGTTTTCTTGCTTTTTATTTTTATTTTTATTAGTGTTCTAAACTGATTTTTGTTTTCAAATCTTTATTTCTATGGATGTTGGTAAATATTTCATGTTGGCTTATTCAGTATAGAACTCAAAGTTGCCCTTATGAAAGATTGGTAATTAAGGTTAGCAGAATAATTTGTTGCGGCCTATAAAGAGAACTCATATGATGATTACTATAATAAAGGTTTGACCGAAAGTTTTTGAAAATTACTAAGTGCATCATATAGTTCCTAAAAATAAAAAAGACAAAGGTTATGGAAAAAACCTCAGTAAAAACCAAATAAATTGACAATGTTAAAAATTATCTAAAACAAGAGACTTAACACTGAATCCTTATAGAATTTAATACCATTTAAAAAAAATTGATTTGGGTATGGAATCTAAAATATTAACAGAGTTGTCTATGATTTACAAATATTAGTGGGGTGAACAAAAGCAATGAAGGAAAAGTGAATTGGATTGGTTGAATAAATCTATACAAACTGAAAGCTCAAGGTTGTTTGTTCTATATTCATGTATCGATTGTCATGATTGTTTTGTTTGATTTAGAACTAGATAAACTTGATGTCAAGACAGTGAGATGATGATATTAGCTCAAAAAATCAATTTACATGTATTAGCCCGAGAGTTTTATAGTTCAAGGAAAATAAGATCATGTTTATTTAGATCCTCCAAATATTCGGTTCTCTCGTCCAAACTAGCGGCCAAAAGACTGGAAAACCATTGAGGATGAAAGTTCCTGCATCTTTTGAGTTGTCATAGTTTGTAATCATGCCTCTTGAAGAGAAATTATTGTGGATATCCTTCCCTAACCTTGTTATGCCCTTTGCTAATAAAGGATCTGGATTCAAGGGTATCCCTAACTGACTGTCAGTGTTAATCCCATAGGGAACACTATTCCTAGGATCTGCCTGAACTTCCCCATCCTGACTGGTGTCTCTTAACAACAATGATTGGGGATTGAAGGACACTGGGTTGTTATTCTGCTGTAAATGGGCATCATTCTGTGAAAGGCAAACTGAAGTTGTTGAAGATGATGTGTCCAAGTAATCTGTCTGGGAAGCTGCCCCATTCAAGTATTTTTGTGGAGCAAAAAATCCTTGATTTTGATTCCTAGAGATGTTAAATGAAGGCTTCACAATGGACTTCTGCTGCAAATCTTTAACCAGGTTAGCATTAGATAAAATGGTTTCCAAGGCACTTGGACACAAGATTGTGGCAGAAGAATGAGCCATGTCCTCCCGGATAGCTGTACTTCAATGGGCATGTCATTCGTCACTGGCTGAACCACATTGTGGCAGTTGTTTGTGGAAGGTTAAGTGGAACAAGATGGAAGACCAGACTGCCCAGCACCAGCAGCTCCTGTCACTGTACTGCTACTGGCTGTAGATGGCTGATTGGTTCTTGCTGTTGTTGAAGCTTTGGCTGCTGGGGTGGATGAGAGAACTGAGTATATGAGCGGCTGCTGTTCCTTATCATCTGACGTGGGATTGACTGAGGGAGCGAGGTTGAGGTTGAGGTTGCTTGAGGGACCTTCAGCATTTGGGAGGGTGTCAGAGACCTAGAGAAGTTTTGCAGCATATCTAATCTAACAACCGCCTCTGTCGATCTTGGAGTTGTGTAAATTGAGCAGGTTGTTGCAGAGCTGACTGCTATGCTAGAAGTGATTGCTGCTGCTGTTGAAGCTTCAGCAATAGTTGAATTTGAATCTGATTATCAGACATTTGCAATTGTTGGTTTATTTCTTCAGGCAGTTGCGGTTGAATAAGTGGAATTTTGATTCCAAATACTCTACCCAAACACATGGTTAGTTTGGGTAGAGTATATAAATAGTTTGAATTATTTATATAATGTGAAATGTTTTTTTTTTCCTCTATTGAAGAACTTTCTTTAGGCTTTCCATTATTAAAAAAAAGTGTATAAAATGATAATATATTTTTATGAAAATTTTAAAAAGATTTAAACTTTATTAATATAAGGGGGGGAATCTCACAATTTAAAACGACACAACAAGAGTTGAACTGATTTCAAATCTGTAATATCACAGTTTGTTATATTTAAGCAAAATCTTGAAAGCTCATGGTATCATGTGTTATTAAGTGCTTATATTTTTGCTAACCTATTTTACCATTTAACTTAGTTTTGTCACTATTTATGAGTCTCATTGTACTTTTTGATTTTTTGGTACTATTCATGGATCTTATTATATTATATTAATTAACATTTATCTTTATCTACAGTGTTTTTAACAAAAAGTTTTTAGTTTCAACAAAATAAGCGGATTCTAAATTTATATTGCATAATTTAGTTAGCAATTATTTTTATTTAAAAAAAAAAAAAAACAATAGGGCACATTTGGTATATTGAATGTGGATTACAACAAGGGTGGTCATTTTTATTATTAGGAATAAAACATGTTTTATATATATTTTTTTAATGAGAAATATGTGAATTTTATTCAAAAGAAGAGAATGAGTGAATAACAAAGCATCATGAACTACAAGTGATTCAATAAAAGGAGGACATTCCTCCATCCAAGCTACAAAAAAATCAATATCTTTAGCACAGGCGGCTAAAGTATGTATTGATTTATTGCCAAGTATGTATTGATTTATTGCCATGTCTACTCACAGGCCCACATTAGTTTGTAATGGTCTTTGTTTTTTTTTTTTTTTTTGGTTAAAGGGATAATATATATAAAACTAAGATTATAGGGGTGTCAATGTTCAACCCAACCCGCAAACACGACATGAACCCGACACGAGTTTTTTCGAGTTAGGGTTAGGGTTAGGTCTTAATGGGTTTGGGTCATAAACGGGTCAACCCAAAAGCAATATGATAAGAAACGGGTCATAAACGGGTCAACCCGCATAACCCACAATAAACACATTTGACATGCCAATTTATTTGTGTCAACTCAAAATGACCTACTTAACACAACCCGTTTAACTCATATAACAAATAAATATTTATTTTATTTTAGATTTGTCAAATACCTTATATATCCAACATATATTTTAAATTAAAAAAAAAAGTGAGTAATTACAAAAATTTACAATGGATATAATTAGAAATTAAAAATTTATAAACCTTAGAACTATTAATACTTTTTTTTTTTTTTAGCATAAAACTTACATAAATGAAATTGGATGAGCAAGTGGAAGATGTTATAAATTTGGACATCAACAAAGAATCTATGGATGATAATCATGGTCATAGTCAGGATTAGTCTACTACTTACTCAAATTCTTTCAATATTGATACTTAGCATTTGGCGAGTTCCAAGAATATTATATTTTTGTTGAACTGTGTTATTTTATTTTTGTGAAATTTTGTTATTTTAAATTTGGGTTAAAGTGTATGCACTTTTTTTGGAGTGTAAAGAACTTATTTCTAGATGAATGTTATATTTTTGTTGAACTATATTATTTTGAATGTGGGTTGAAGACTTGAAGTGTATGCATTGCTTTTTGGGATGTAAAAATAATTATTTCTAAATGGATGTTATATTTAATATTAGGTAGGTTGAAATGGATTGTGCTACATTCGTGTCAACCCAACACGACTCGTTTATTAAGCGTGTTAAATGGGTTGGGTCAGGTTAACCCGTCTTATTAACAGGTCGAGTTAAGGTTAAAGGATCATGACACGATTATTAAATGGGTTGGGTTAGGGTTGAGCCATTTAGTCGAATACCCCTACCTCGACACGACACGACACGAACCCGACACGCTAACCTGAATTGACACCCCTAACTAAGAAGCCAAAATAGCTAGGTTCACGGCTGTAAGCCTACAATAGTTCTCCCCATTTACATCAGAGCAGATTAGAGCAATAACAAAAGATGGGGGAACATCAAAAACACAGAAATCTACATCAAGATTACATCCATTCTTTGCTAAAGCATCAGGTAATGATTAGCTTCTCGAAACACACGCTTCACTGTGGCTTGAGGCAGCCTGTTTAGCAACCACCTACAGTCCACCAACAGAGAAGAATAAGTTGCATTAGAGGAATTGCTGGAGTTAATCAAGTCAATGAAAACTTTTGCATTTAATTCTATTTTCAGGTGCTAAATATCCAGCTGGCTAGCTAGTATTAGGCCGTCTCTTAATGCCCTAAATTCTGCTACCATACTCGTTGCTCTTCCAATGGATTTAGAAAATCCTTTAACCCAACTCCCCGAGCTGTCCCCAAGTTTGTAATGGTCTTGTGGTAAAATTTGCCGTTCCTATGTCATAATTTTCCTTCATTGTAAATTATATATATTTGCATGGGTGTAAAACTAAATACGAGCTCCTTTATGTAATCACACATATAAATATTAAAAAAGTTACTGCCTTTATCTTAAATTTCACTTGTCCATTTTTCGTTTTATTTTTTTGATTGAAAAATATTCTAAGACCTTCGTCTACTATATGGGAACAAAATCCCAATTTTGCCATGAAGTCTCAAAAATTTTAAAATAAATATAAATATATATATATATATTTTTTTTAAATTTCCCTTTTTCTTATCCTTGTAGCATATGTAAATACTTGATTGTCTACGCATAAAAAATTGCAACAATAAAGCCTTAATCCAAAAATTTGGATCAGTTATGGATTCTTGATTAATTAGATTGGGTTACCACATGAATTATTTTCTTCCATTTTATTCCATTTGAAGTCATACCCTCCCTAATTGTCATTGTAGTACATATTTTTAGGTTAGCAAACTGTGATCAAATGAAATCCATTTATAGTATTTTTGATGAGTTTTGAGTGTGTTAAAGATGTATTTTATAGTCTAAGACAAAGATCCAAGTTCAAGTCAATAAAGACTCAAGTTAAGCACAAGAAAGACTTAAGTTCACTGTTTGTGCGGCTAGAGTTTGTATAACCAAGTTTCTCTCATTCTCACTATACAGGAGAAATTAAAAGTAGATCTAAGCCTCCATCTTTCCAACCTATGAGAGTTCAAGAGCATATAGAGAAAAACCAACACGGTGTTGTTGTTGCCATAGTGCAAATTTGTATAAAGCCATAGAGCAATCTAGTCTACAATGGTATTTGGTTTAAGCCTTCAAGTGGATTTCTTGGAGTCACAAACGGGGAGCTTGTATGCAGTCAATTAACCACAATTGTTGATTAAAATATTTGAGAGTGGATCTCAAAGTCACAAACAGACTAGTTTGTGTGCAACAGTCTAGAATAGAAGAATTCGTGGATTCTGAGGTATGTGCAATCACAACTAATAAGTACTAAATGAGATTGCTCTAAATTTAGTGCCAAGTCTATTGTACAAAATTAGATTCTATTAATGGATATGTTGTCTTGGGATTGTTTAGGTTAAATCATCTCCAAGTTTTTTTTACTATGAAACCACTATTTCACCAGTTTTCATAGGTCATATTTCTTAGATTTTTATTTTTTTTTATTTTATTTACTATGAAGCAAAATATCTAAAACCAAAGATTTGTGAAACCACAGATCTCATCATTCCTATGGGATCTTTGCATTTTTGACATGTTAATTAATTTAATCAAGCACATAATTAATTAATTATTTATTTGATTAAAAGATGATTAACTTTGTGGCAACTAGGGCCCGACTGACAAAAAAAATTAATAAAACAAAAACAAAAATGAAATAAGCAAAACCAATATGAATAGGTAAGAAAAATAACAATCATTCCAAGTCTTTATAACATTTGTTATCCAAATCCTTCAATTATTTTTTGAGGTAATTTAATTGTTCTCCAAATCAAACCAAAAGAAGTTTGGTCACATTTTGAACACTTAACAACCACCCTTGTAGTTTAAGGTCAATGCATTAAACTGCATTAAAGTCAGTAAGTTTCCTTACATACACCCAAGGTTGGTCCAACACAATAGCTTGGTAGTTTCTGGTGTATGCACCATGCTTAGCTTCCAAGACAAGCTGGTAATAGAACCTGTCTGAGAGTCGGGACTCGCCCTTCACCACTCGCTCAAACAACAAATTAGAATTTGACCTCTTGTTGAACTTGAACACAGCGAACTGTCCTATCTTCTTCATGTCGTCATTGATGTTTGTTATCGGCTACTAGGGATGGCCATACCCATTGGGTAATGGATATCCTACCCTACCCAATCCAAATGTTTTGGGTAATATTCGGTTCTTCATGGGTAGAACCTAATCGGGTAGGGTATGGATATTATCCATACCCAACCCGTGTATATATATATATATATATAAACCCTAACTCTCTCATTTTCACTCACACACACTCTTTCTTACTTGAGCCTCCATCCTCACCGTTACTCTCTTTGTTTCTCTCACTTGAGCCTCCATGGCCCAGTACCTTGAACTCATCACTCCGATCACCAACACCACCACTACGGTGGTCTTCTCCATCTTTGAACCAACTCTCTCAACCTCGAAATCTCTCTCTAATCCTTGGATCTGAACTTTCTTTCTATCTTAAAAGACCATGACCAAAGCCTTTCAAGCTCATCACCGCCACCATCAGCGGTGGTTTCACATCTCAACCTCAACTTCTCTCTAAAACCAAAACATATAACCTCTCTCGATCTGGATCGGTCTCACCCTCTCTTTGATTTAAACGAGGCACAACCTTCTAGCTCTGTCGTGAAGCCCAATCGCCACCACCAAGATGGTGTTTCCCAACCTTTCATCCTTTCTCTCTCTAAACCCTAGCCAAACATTTCATATTTATCCGATCTATCTCTCTAAAATCTAGAACTTAACTTCTCGATCTACTACCTAGCACAGCCCCAAATGACGTATGGAACATGAATTGGTGTTACGGAGGTTAAAGGCTTCATGAATCTGCCAAGAACCGTGGCTATGGTGGCGCATGAGCGCGTGAACAACACAGGTATGACAAAGGGTAAGCTACTTTGTGAGCATGTATAAGAGAGTGTATAATAAAATTTCTATCTCTATCTAAAAAAAGAAGAAGAAAAAAAAGAAGTAATACATCTGATTTCAAAGTTATTGATTAGTTTTTTCTTTTTTAAGATAAAGTTATTGGTTAGTTTTTAAGTTAAATTTTTTTTGGATTTTAAAAAGAAAAAATTAAATGGATTTCAGGTAGGGTATGGATATCCATGAATAATAAATCCGGGTAAGAGTTGGGTATGGATAATAATGGGTATTGGTATCCGGGTATCCATGGGTAAACATTTCGGGTAGGGTATGGGTACACCCGATCCATACCCTACCCATGGACATCCCTATCGGCTACCAGTCATCTGCATCAAATGATAAATCCTTGGGATCAGTAGGTTGAAGGTCTCAGGCGTTAATGATCTAAAGGCTGAATCCTGAAAATAATAAACACAAAGTCAGAGGAGACCGGTGGAGGCTGGCCAAGAATCCTCCGATGATAAAGTCAGTGAATTTGTAATTCAAAGCGAAGAGGAAGTATTTTTTTTTTTGTAGGAGTGTCTGAATGAATTACTTCTTTGTAAAGGAATGCTTATATTGCGTACATGAAATGGTTATTTGTCATGATAACCGTTCCTATTGTCAAGGAGTTCAGAAAATTCGTAGGTAACTTCCATAACTTCCATGGAAGTTACCTTATTTGGACCGTTGCTTTATTATAGTTAGTGAAGGCCTTGGTTCGTTTGGTGAGGATCTTGCAAGTCCAAAATGCTCGTCCATCCTTTATCAGGGACGAACGAGATCCCGTCAAACCTTTATTAAGGACGGACGAGATCGTACAGGACAAGCGTGCTTCACGTCCCATCTTTCCATTTATATCTCACGGACGACCCATATGGACGAAATAGGACTAGAATTTTCAATACATCATCAGTTCCCCCCTTGTCCACAAGGGTCGTCCAAGGGGAGAAGTAATCGTGTGTCATACTCTTTGAATGTATGTACTTGGTGTCAGAGTTGATGTGCCATGCGTCATTATCTCACTGGTGACTAGTCTCATCGATTTTTTTTTTTTTAGGTGAACGCCACGTGTCATCTTTTGATTTGTTGTGTCGCTTCATGTGCCCAAGTCAGCTGTCTATAAAAAGTGGAATACCTCCATTACCCTCCACACTTCTAAGATTTTTCGCCTTTGACATTCATTGTCTAGAGCCTCGTCTAGGAGTTCCTTCGCGTCCATAGCCTTCGTCTGTCTTAGAGCCAGGTATTCCCTCATTTCTTGTTTTTTAGGTTTCTCTTCAATTTCTCTTTTCAAAAATGTCAAAAACAATTATTTCCTCGTCTAGTAATAGTAGTGAGAAAGCCATAGACGAGTATATCGACGAGAGTAGTTATAATAGTTCTAGTGGCACTAGTAATAGTAGTGAGGGGAATACCACGGACAAGTACATTTCTGGCGTCCCTGGGTTTCCTGTGTCCCTAGGTTTCCTGTGGAAGTCATACAAGAACAACTTAGGAAAGCCTCGGGGTCCCAGGCAAGTACCTCGTCCAACATCCCTCCATCTGGTCCTTTGGACGAGGAGGAGATCACTGTTTATAGTTGTGCAGTAGATATTCCTTCCAAAACAGATGAACAAAGACTTAACAATCTTAGGACATAGTACCAAATTCCAGACAAGCTTAATCCCAGGTTGCCCGTCCGTGGGGAATGGTGTTGTGACCCTTGTTTTGGGATAGGCGTCTATGAGGATTATCTTTTAGGGGTCTAAGGTTTCCTTTAAATGCTTTTATTATATAGTTATTAGTTAGGCTAGGCATAGGAGTGTGTCAATTTAACCCTAATGCATGGAGGTTGATCATCTCTATGCAAATTTTGTGGAGGGAAGTATTCAGAGGGGACCATCCTCTTACCATGGATGAGTTCCTTCATTGTTACAAACCCTCAGAAATTCATCAGTCCCTAGGCTTTTACCAATTCACAGTCAGGGGTAGAGATTGTGGACTGATTAGGTCCTTGGCCTTGTCAGACAGAAAATGGAAGACGGTGTTTTTCTTCGTCTTCGGCTTCTGGGCTGGGAACCCTGTGGACATTGGCCGGGACACGTTTGGTCATTACACTAGGGACTTGGGTAACCTTCGTCTTAAGGGTAAAGTCCTTGCCTTTTCTTTTTTTCTTCTTCTTCTTTTTTTTTTCTTTTTTTTTTTTTTAATTTTTTAATTTTTAATTTTTTATTTACTATTATCCTTATATCTAATCTTTACTTGTTTGCTTTCAGCTGATGGACGACATTCTTTAAGTAAATTTCATCGTGATTGCGTCCACAGTGCTCGTCTACACGCAGATAGGGACTTTCATTCCTTGGTTACGCTTAGACGTCTTGCCAAGTGGGGATTAGGCCCTAATCTGTCTGAAGAAGCACTTGCACACGAAGTTATAGTAAAAAGGAGTAAGTTTTAGATTCCAAACGTTCCTTGCATTGTTTATTTTCTATCTTAATTGTAAGGGCTCTTCTTTTTCTTATTCTTATATATTTATATTATTTATTTATTTATTATTTTTTTTAAGAAATGGCAACAATGAAAGGGAATAAAGGAAAGGAGGTGGCTGGTGAGGGGGATCGTCTTGAGAACGAGCCTCAGGCTCATCCATTGGCTAGGGACAAAAGGAAACCTTTGTCCAATAATTTGGACTTAGGAAATCTCCCCAGCCGACGAGGTAAAAAGGCTAAGTATGGCTCGTCTCAAATAGTCAAGCTCAACCTTCCTCCATCCCAACTGCCTACCCAAGTTTTTGATGTAGATTTGTCCACTCCAGTTGAGACTACTCTGTCCAAGACTCCTTCGTCCAAGATAACTTTGTCTACCTCATCTCAGCCTTCCCAAAGGGTTCCTTCAAACATTATTGAAAATGAAGATTAGGCTTGGGAACGCTTTCAGAATGCTATTACTGACAAGGACATAAACACTTGTTATGACATGTCTCTAAAGGATTTTGAACACTCAGGTGTTCATGATCTTTTCAAGGTAATTACCTCTTTACTTCGTCTTTATTGTATATATATTTATTATTATTATTATTATTTATTTATTTATCTTTCCTTATTCGTTCTTTACCTCTTTATAGGCTATGTCAAAGTTTATGGCAGCGTCTAGATAGGCCACAGGGTTAGACAAGACGAGGGTCTTGTTAGAGACAAGGATTCAGGAAGTGAAGGGTGAATCTAAGAAATAGGCTGAGGTAGCTGCCAAGGCGAAGGAAAAGATAAAGGAGCTACAAAACCTGGATGAGGAGTTGAGAGCTGATGCAGTAGAGAAAGATACTCGCCTTGACCATACACAGAAAAAGAATGACGAGCTGAGTACTCTTTTCTCCAAGGTGAAGGAAGATGCAGTGGCTGAATTTAAGGTGTCCAAGCAGTACACTGATCTTCTGGACACCAATTATGCAGCAGGCTTTGAGTATTTTAGAATGGAGGCTATAGAAAACTTCCCTGAAGTGGACTTTAGCTCCATTAAACTTAATCTGAATGCTGCTGCCACTAGTTTTCTCCTTCAAACCGGCTTCGAGGACGTCAATATTGAAGACAATGCTACAACTCTGTCTCCTCAAGACGATCCCAAGGTCGATGCTCCCCCCGCTTAAGGATGAGATTTTACTATTCACAGATGAGGCACATGCTTATAAGCTAATGCCTTTTAGGGAATTTAATAAATACAAACTCCATAACTTCGTCCATAAACACAACATAATAATAAAACAATACTAAAAACATGTAGGTAAACCAAATAAGTAGATAGACTTCAAGCTCGTCCAGGATAATCGCAGTCCACCAAACACGTCCAGGCTGGTATTTTACTGGTAGTACCTCCTCAGGTGCTCAACATTCCAAGGATGCTCTAGTTTCCTCTCGTCTAGGGCCTCCAAGTAATAAGATCCTTGTCTTTTACAATTGACAACTCTGTAGGGGCCTTCCCAATTAGGTCCCAATTTCCCATAAGCTGGGTTCTTGGTTGCTAAAGAAACCCTTTTTAGGACAAGGTTTCCTATGTTGAATCACATTGGCTTTACCATTGCATCATATCGCCTGACCATGACATTTTTGTACCTTGTTGTCCTTTGCTCTGCATCCGTCTTTACCTCGTCTATTAAATCAAGGCTCAAACAGAGTTGCTCCTCATTATCCTTATCTTGGTATGCCATCACCTTGTGGTTGGCCATATGCACTTCTGCGGATATGACTGCTTCACTTCCATAGGCTAGCTTGAAAGGAGTTTCTCCTGTAGAGGTTCTTACTGTCGTCCAATACACCCAAAGAACACCTGGTAGCTTGTCAGGCCATACTCCTTTTGGCCCCTCAAGCCAAGTCTTGATGATCTTCAATAAGGATCGGTTTGTAACTTCAGCCTGACCGTTCGCTTGTGGGTGGGCGGGTGAGGAGTAATGATTTTGAATTCCGAAGTGTGCACAGAAGTCTTTAAAAAGTGCATTATCAAATTGTTGTCCGTTGTCGGATATCAATTCTCTGGGCACTCCAAACCTGCACACAATGTTCTTTCATACAAAATTCTTGACATTTTGTTGCGTGAAATTAGCTAAGGGTTCTGCTTCCACTCACTTAGTAAAATAATCAATGCCAACCACTAGAAACTTCATTTGCCTTGTGCCCAGTGGAAAGGACCTAAGATATCTAGTCCCCATTGTGCAAAGGGCCATGGGGCCATCATCGGGGTGAGGTATTCGGAAGGTTGTCTAGGGACGTTACTAAACCATTGGCATTGATCACAAGCCTTGATGTATGCCTTGGCATCAGCTTGCATATTTGGCCAATAGTATCCTGTACGGATGATCTTGTGGACAAGTGATTTGGCTCCTGAATGATTGCCACATGCTCCTTTGTGAACCTCTCTTAGTACGTAGTTCACCTCGTCCGGAGCTAGACACCTGAGATAAGGTTGAGAAAAGCCTCTCTCGTACAGAACTTCGTCCATAAGGACATACCTGGTTGCTCTAACTCTAAGTTTTTTGGCCTCATCCTTCCTTTCTGGAAGCCTTTCGTCCTTCAAGTACGATACTATTAGGGTCATCCAACTTTCACCATTCTCTATTTGCTACACTTCCGGGAGATCTATACTTGGTACGTACTGAACTTCATCGAACTCGTCCATGGCTTCAGTAGCTGAGGCTTCCTTCGCTAAAGTATCTGCTTCCACGTTCTCCTCCCTTGGGATTTGAACGAAGTTAGCTTCCTTGAATTTCTTCACAAGTCGTAACACTTTTTCTAAGTATTTTTTCATTCGTCCTTCCTTTGCCTCATACGTCCCATTTATTTGGCCCATGACCAACTGAGAATCCCCCTGGACGAGTATTGACTTCGCTTCCATAGACTTAGCCAGTTTCAACCCTTTAAGGAGGGATTCATACTCAACTTCATTGTTGGTTGCTTGGTATTGCAGACGGATCTTATGCTTCAACTTATCTCCTTCAGGGGATTGCAAAACCACTTCTATTCCTCCTGCATGTTGTGTGGACGAGCCATTCACATGGACGACCCATTTTTTACTATCTTTCATTCCTTCCACGTCATCGCAGCTTGGTGTGAACTCCGCAATAAAGTCTGCCAGGGCCTGAGTCTTTACAACATGCCTTGGTTGGTATCGGATGTCAAACTCACTGAGTTTGACAGCCCATTGGATCAATCGTCCTACGGCTTCCAACTTGTTCATGGCTTTCTTGAGCGGGTGGTCTGTCATGACATTGATTACATGGGCTTGGAAGTAGTGCCTCAACTTCTTGGAAGCTGTGATAAGTGCGAAAGCTAGTTTTTCTATTAGTGGATATCGTCCTTCTGCTCTCCTCAATGTCGTGCTAGTATAGTATACTGGCTTTTGTACTTTTCTTTTATCTCTTATCAATGCTGAACTCACGGCATGCGGGGTCACTGCTAGGTACAAAAACAATTCTTCTCCCATCACAGACGAACTTAGCAATGGAGCCGTAACGAGGTACGTCTTCAAGTCTTGAAAGGCTCTTTGGCACTCGTCTGTCCACTCAAATGCTTTCTTTAGAACCTTGAAAAATGGTAAACACTTGTCAGTAGCTTTAGAAACAAACCTGTTGAGGGCAGCAACTTGCCCGGTAAAAGACTAGACTTCTTTAATACTCTGCAGAGGCTTCACATCTAGAATTGCTTTAATCTTTTCTAGGTTTGCCTCGATTCCCCTGTATGAAACCATGAATCCAAGAAATTTTCCCGATGCTACTCCGAAAGCAAATTTGCTGGGATTCAACTTCATACTGTACCGCCTGAGTGTATTAAAGGTCTCTTGCAGGTTGTCTAGATGTTTTCCCTCGTCTAGGCTTTTCACCAACATGTCATCCACATAGACTTCTACGTTTCGTCTAATCTGAGGACGAAACATGTGGTTGACCAGTCGTTGGTATGTTGCTCTAGCATTTTTCAAGCCAAAAGGCATTACTTCAAAACAAAATAAGCCTTGATTAGTAACAAAAGATGTTTTCTCTTGGTTGGCCTCGTCCATCCTTATTTTGTTGTATCCTGAGAAAGCATCCATAAAACTAAGTAAGCATCCATAAAACTAAGTAATTTGTGACTTGCAGTAGAATCCACCAATTGATCAATGCGCGGCAATGGAAAGTTGTCCTTGGGGCAAGCCTTGTTCAGATCAGTAAAATCTACACACATCCTCCACTTGCCGTTTGCCTTTTTTACCATTACTACATTGGCCAACCAATCTGGATAGTATACTTCTCATATGAACTTCGCTGCCATCAACTTCTAAACTTCGTCTTTAATAACATTATCTCTCTCAGGGGTAAACACCTTTTTCTCTTGTTGCATTGGCTTGGAGGAAGGACATACGTTTAAATGGTGGGTAATGACGCTAGGATCTATACTCGGCATATCCTCATGACTCCAAGCAAATACATCAGTGTTTTTCTTCAAAAACTAGACGAGATCCTTCTTAAGCTTTTCTTTTAGATCTGCCCCAATCCTGGTACACCTCTCAGGTTTGTTCTTATCTAAAGAAATATCTTCTAACACTTCGATAGGTTCGACCACAACTCTCTTTTCTTCAATATTCATGGTTTGAACTTGCTCGTCCGTGGCCAAAATGGCCAGGTAACATTCTCTTGTTACTAGTTGGTATCCTTGTACTTGTCCTACTTCATAATCTATTGGAAACTTAACTGACAGGTAGTAGGTAGATGTAACAGCCTTCCAACTGTTTAAAGTTGACCTTCCAATTATGACATTATAGGAGGATGAACAGTCTACCACAAGAAAATTCACGTCCTTGGTGATTTGCTGTGGATATGCCCCTGCTACCACTGGTAATGTAATAGTACCCATAGGCTGCACCTTCATTCCACTGAAACCTACCAGGGGGGAATTCACCGGACGAAACCGATCTCGTCCTAGCCTCATCTGCTGAAAAGCTGGAAAATACAAAATGTTCACCAAGCTTCCGTTATCCACCAGTACCCTTCTGGTCGTATAGTCAGCAATAAACAAGGTAATGACGATAGCATCGTCGTGAGGATGGTGAATTCTTTCAGCGTCCTCCTCCGTGAATGTGATTACTTGCTCGTCTGTGGTCCTTGCTCTGGGGGACCATCCAGAGAGTTGGACGTTCTGCACTACCTTCAGGTATGCCTTCTTGGACTTGGACGACTGGCATGTTGAACTTCCCCATATGATAACTCTAATTTCTCCAAGCGGTGGTCGTGACGACTCTTCTACTTTACCCTTCAGTTTCTCGTCCTTGTGGTCTCGTCCAAGGAAACTCCTCAACTTTCCATGCCTAATAAGATTCTTAATCTGCTGCTTTAGATTAAAACATTCGTCCATATCATGCCGTGGTCTCTATGGAAGCGACAATACTTATTCCTATTACGCTTATTAGAATCTCCCTTCATTTTCTCGCTTCAAGGAAGGATCATCCTTGATTTACATAAGGACTTGCTTGAGCGGCACGTTCAATGGTGTATACTGTTGACTTCATGCTGACGAGCCAGCCTTCTTGTCTCAATCCTTCTTATCTTCCATTTGTCCCTTCTTAGGACAAGGACCTTGTTCTAAATGGTGCGTTGGGTTGGCTTCCATTTTCTCAATTCTCTTCCTCTTCTTGGCTATAATGGCATCTTCTGCATTCATAAAATTCTGGGCTGAATGGACCAGTTCAGCCATGGTCTGAGGTTCCTGCTCATATAACTTATGGATGAACAAGTCAGAATGAACCCCATTATAGAAATCCGCCAAAAGAAGCTTATCATCCATCTCGTCTACTACTAAGGTTTCCCTGTTGAACCGCGTGATGAAGGACCGCAAACTTTCATTCTCTCCCTACTCTATGGTTAGCAAGCTGGACGAGGAACGCTTGTGCCTCTGCCCTTCGATAAAATTGTTGAAAAACAACTTGCTTAATTCCTCAAAGGACAACACTGTGTTCGGAGGTATCTTGCTAAACCACACTCGTGCGGGTCTTTTGAGGGTAGTAGGGAAAGCTCTGCACATTATTTCATCCGGAACTCCTTGAAGGTGCATGGTAGTTTTAAAGGTGGCAATGTGGTCAAAAGGATCCTGCGTTCCATCATACGAATCTAAAGAAGGCATCTTAAACTTGGGAGACAAAGGGTGAGTGTTGATGGATGCCGTGAAGGGGGAATCAGTTCTGTGAACCAAATCTTCTACAGGATTCGTCCTCCTCATATTCTCCTTCATCTCATTCATAGCTCTTCTCATTTGGTCCATTTCCCTTTCCAAATGAGGCACCCTCTGTGAAGCGATACCCCTTGACTGGCTCTTAGGTTCAACATTCCTTCCATCTTCTTGACTCTAAGCTTGTCCTTTAATGTTCCCTTCATGACGCTGCCTTCTTAAATTAAGTTTTCTGACCAACTCCTGATTCTGGCAAGTTAGCTCCGCCATAGCGATGGCCATGGATTGCACGTGTTGGACAGAAGATGGTTGCATGGCAGGCGCCAATTAACAGTCGTGACGAGGGTTACTAGAGGCGTCCCTGCTATCTTGAGGGCCTGGACTAGTAGCCCTTGATCTTGTCCGGACCATTTCAGCCCTTTGTCGAAGAAAGAAATTGCAGAATTCAACGATGAAGTTCAAACGTAAAAAATTCCTTTCCCACATACGGCGCCAACTGATAAATCCTTGGGATCAGTAGGCTGAAGGTCTCGGGCGTTAACGATCTAAAGGTTGAATCCTGAAAATAATAAACACGAAGTCAGAGGAGACCGGTGGAGGCCGACCAAGAATCTTCCAATGATAAAGTCAGTGAATTTGTAATTCAAAGCGAAGAGGAAGTATATTTTTGTAGGAGTGTCTGAATGAATTACCTCTTTGTAAAGGAATGCTTATATAGCGTACATGAAATGGTTATTTGTCATGATAACCATTCCTATTGTCAAGGAGTTCAGAAAATTCGGAGGTAACTTCCATAACTTCCATGAAAGTTACCTTATTTGGACCGGTGCTTTATTACAGTTAGTGTAGGCCTTGGTTCGTTTGGTGAGGATCTTGCAAGTCCAAAATGCTCGTCCATCCTTTATCAAGGACAGACGAGATCTAGTATTTCCTTTATTAAGGACGGACGAGATCGTACAGGACAAGCGTGCTTCATGTCCCATCTCTCCATTTATCTCTCACGGACGACCCATATGGATGAAATAGGACTAGAAATTTCAATACACCATCATCAAATATTCTATTTTTTACCACTTCATATAAAATAATATAAACAACTCACTAAAATAACAAAGAAAGAGAGAGAATTTGAGTTTTTTAATTGAAGGTATAGTGATAATCGATCTTAATAAAATATTGTATATTATTCTTAAGAACTTGGTACAGTCAACTGGTATTTATACCAATTTACTATAGTTACAAAAAAATTAGCTTTAACTTCTCCAATAACACATGGTTTTTTGTGGTAAAATAGTTTTTTTGCTAAAATACAATCACCATTATGAATGTTTTTATTATTTTTGTTAAGTTTTTCGGTTAGATAGTTGTTAGTTGAACGGGAGCCTAAAGTTTTGGAAGTAGGCAACTACAATAATAATAATAATAATAATAATAATAATAATAATAATTAAAAAAAAAACTTGGACCAAGGGGGCTCGGGCCCCTTTCAACCCCCACCTAGGTTCATCCCTAATCCCTAGGTTTTTCGATGATTGAAAAATGCATAAATCTCCTTAAAAAAATGCATAAACCTAAATTGAAATGAGTAGAAAGTAATATTAAAAAAAAAAAAAAAAAAAGGAAGTAGAAAAGCCTCTAAGCAAGTACTTGTGAAGAGGCTAGTATTTTTATATTCATTAATGCTTTAACCAAAAATAATAACACTAAAAATACTAACATAGTGTTTGAGTGGATAAAAAAAATGTTCAAGTGTCAATTGTTTAACTAAACCGTTAAACAGATAAAGGATTATATTTAAAATGGGAAACTTTCAAAAATTCTAGAAACATATGTTAAAAATAACAATTATAAGCCATAAAAATAGAAAATTAGAGACTAACAAAATTTAGCCCACAACATTTGACTAAGGGATCACAATCACTTTGAAATGGAAGAAATGAGATGATGAAAGCTAAAACAAAAACTCTGGAGATTTATAATCCGTGAAACTACAATGTTGGTCTCTTAAGTTTATCCTGTATGCGCAATTGCTCCTTCAAGTTTAAAGCGAGCACAATTGGTCTTATAAGTTTTAAAACTGAGTTGTATTAGTCCTTTTACTAACTGCTGTTAGTGGTGTTACTTACATGGCTAATGGAACAATTATTTGACCTTTTTTTTAATGATATGGCATTTTTTAATTAAAAAATTACAAATTGTTTGGCACTAATTGGGTCTTAGTATTATGTTGGTGCCAACTTACTTGTTAAACCTCACGAGTAAGTTAAAGATTAAAAAAAAAAAAAAAAAAAAAAAAAACTTGCTTGCAAAGCTGCTCTCATTTTTTATATAAGTTTTAGCAAAAAATATTGGTTGACATTTACGGAGGCTTCACCCTTTAGCAAGTGTCCCATCCTTATGGCTTTTAAAACATATTTACTGGTTTAGTTTTTTTATTTTTTATTTTATTTTTAAAATTTTTATTGAAATTCAAATAATGTAGCGTCTGTGTCTTCCTTTTACTTGATTTGATTTCCTTAATGAATTTTTCTAGCCGACGTATGGAATGGCCTCTCTTCATGAACTGCGGCAATATGACATCTTAAACAAATTTCCAATGTCTAGGAAGTGAAGAGGATGGAAGTAAACTACCAGCAGTATCATCCAACCCAAATGGCCTACCATATTGCTCAATGGCTTATATGTTTGAAGTACTTCAGCCAAGATGAGGATTCAATTTGACAAGCATTGCAGGATCTAAAAGAACAATATATTGACGGAAGGCTCTAGAGTTTGGTGTAAAGCACAATTCTGTATTTTGGTACCAACTTGGTACTAAAAGAACAATGTAACTGGTTTGCTATCTGGCTTGGAGATGTATTGCAAAACTTTTGCAAAATAATCATTACGTCTATGTTAACAGAAAGCTAGAATGTGCAGGTTTAAATTTTAATTAAAAAAACTTGTAATTTTTTTTAATGATGCGGCTAGGGCTTGGGTTTCTTCACTCTCTCCTCTTCCCTCTCATTTGGTACCAAGTTGTGAATCAAATAAATACTGGGTTGTGAATCAAATTTTTTATTATGCTTTTTTTGATGGGGAGATTGTTTCTTATGTCTAAATTTTTTAATTAGAAAAATGTCAAATTATTGTTCCATTAGTCATGTAAGTAACACCACTATCAGCAATTAGTAAAAAGATTAATACAACTTAGTTTTAAAACTTGAAGGACCAATAGTGCTCGTTTCAAACTAGAAGAACTAATTACGCATACAGGACAAACTTAAAATATGAGACGTAGGTTTTTCTTTAAAATAGCTGACTTGCAATGCCACATTAGTTTGTAAGGATTTTGTAGTAAAATTTGTTGTAACTATGTCATAATTTTCCTTCATTGTAAATTCTTTATATTTGGATGCTTGCAAAACATTACACGGACTCCTTTATCTGATCATGCATATAATTAAATACTAAAAAAGTTACGACCTTTATCTTAGATGTCACTTGTCCATTTTCGATTTATATTTTGGATTGAAAAATATTCTAAGACCTTCATCTACTATATGGGAACAAAATCCCAATTTTGCCATGAAGTCTCAAAATTCTTAAATAATATATAATTTTAAATTTCCCTTTCCTTATCCTTGTAGCAAATGTAAATACTTGATTATCCACATATCAAAAATTACAACAACAAAGTCTTAATTCCAAAATTTGGATCAACAATGTATTCTCAATTGATTAGAGATTGGGTTATCACATGAATTATTTTCCTTCATTTTATTCTATTTGAAGTCACACCCTCCCCAATTGACATTGTACCGTCCAAATTTTTAGGTTGGCAAGATGTGATCAAATGAAATCCACTTATAGTGTTTTTGGTGAGTCTTCAGTGTGTTAAAGGTGTATTTTATAGTCTAAGACAAAGACCCAAGTTCAAGTCAAGAAAAACTCAAGTTCGCCACAAGAAAGACTCAAGTTCACCATTTATGCGGTTAGAGTTTGTACAACCAAGTTTCTCTCATTCTCACTATACTGGAGATATTCAAAGTAGATTTGAGCCTTTATCTATTCAACCCATGAGAGTTCAGGAGCATATAGATAAAATTAACACGGTCTTCCTATTGCCATAGTGCAAATCTGTATAAAGCCATAGAGAAATCTAGTCTACAATAGTCGCTGGTCTAAACCTTTAAGTGGATTTCTTAGAGTCACAAACAGGGAGTTTGTGTGAAGTCAATTAACCACAATTGCTGATTAAAATATTTGAGAGAGGATCTCAGAGTTACAAACAAACGAGTTTGTGTGCAACAATCCTAAATAGAAGAATCCAGATTCAAACCTACGTGCAGTCACGAATAATAAGTACTATATGAGGTAGAAGTAGATTTAATACAAAGTCTATTATACAAAGTTTGATTTTATTTATGGATAAGTTGCCTTAAGAATTGTTTAGGTCAAATCATTCCTAGGTTTTTTTAATTGTGAAACCACAATTTCACAAGTTTTCCTAGGTCATCATTTCCTAAGGTTTTTTTTTTTTGTTTTGTTTTGTTTTTTTTTTTTTTTACAGTGAAACTACATATTTTTATTTTTATTTTTTATACTTTGCAATCACAAATCTGTGAAACCATAGATCTCATCATTCCTATGAGATTTGTACTTGTTTGACATATTAATTAATTTAATCAAGAGCATAGTTAATTAATTAATTGTTTGGTTAAAAGTTGATTAATTTTGAGACTACTGTGGCCTAAAACTCTGATAGACATAAAAAAAAAAATTAATAAAACCAAAACAAAAATGAAATAAGCAAAACCAATATGAAAGTGTAAGAAAAATAACAATAGTTCCAAGTCTTTATAAATTTGTTATTCAAATCCTTTCATTATTTTTTCTCTAAATCAAACCAAAAGAAGTTTGGTCACATTTTGAACACCCTTAAGGCAATGCATTAAAGTTGGTAAGTTTCCTTTCATACGCCCAAGGTTGGTCCAACACAATAGCTTGGTAGTTTCTGGTGTTTCCACCATTCATAGCTGCCAAGACGAGCCGGTAATAGGTCCCGTCTGAGAATCGGGACTCGCCGCTCACCACTTTGTCGAACACCAAATTAGAACTTGAATTCCTGTTGTACTCGAACACCGCGAACTGTCCTATCTTCTGCACGCTTTCGTCATTGATGTTTGTTATCGGCTGCCAGTCATCTGCAGCATCAAGACCACCATGTTTGCCTCCTCTGGATGTTGCGTAAATTGGAAGGATGAGAAGGGAAAGAAGGTAAAAGCAATACTTCTGGGCCTTCATTGTGAGTTTGAAAAATGCTGTGCTGGTTTGGGTTAGAAAGAGAGTGAGAGAATGGTTTCAATGGTGGCTGGTATTTGTAGGTATAATATTCATTAGTTTGGTAAGTTGTGAACTGTAATATTAGAATAAAACTTAAAGATCTAATTTAGGAAATATATCACTCATATAATTATATTTCCAAAAAAATAATATATTTTAAATTTGAAAGAGATATGTTATTTTTGATGATTTTTTTTTATTTCCATAATTGTTATGTGAATATGGAAAGTTTGTTTATTTGAAAATATATTAATGTTAGAAATTATTAAATTTACTAAGGAATAGCTATTACAACCATTTCAGAAAGAAATAGTTATTTCTCATTTTAAATAATAACTATTTATAAAGGATGAATATTCACTGTAATAGAAATATAACCAAACTATTGATAATTATTACATTCTAATGCCTATTACATATTTAGTTTTCTAAATATGCCCTTAAACAAATTTTGAGTTAAATCCTCCATCATAAGCTCTCCAAGCTCTACATCAGTTATATTCCTCCCCTCAATGGTTCCTTGATCCTTCCTTGAATTGAAGACTGCCTTAAATTTTCTCACTTGCAGGAAACTTCTCTTTTTTCTTTTTTTTTTTTCTTTTTTATTATATAGGAAAGGAATGTAAATTTTTTTGCCCCACAACTCAGGGCATGTTTGATAGGTTGTAATAGACATTATAATGTAATAATTATTCTTATGATTTAGCTATTTTTTAGTTTGATAATGTTTTTATTATAGAGAATAATTATTCCTTAAGAATAACTATTCTTAAAATGAGGAATAACTAATTTTTTTTTTTAAATGGTTGTAAATTTGTAATAGCTATTCCATAATAAGTATACTAATTTTTATAATTAATATATTTCTAAGTAAACAAACTTTCCATATACACATTACAATTATAAAAATAAAAAATCATAAAAAATTACTCATTTCTCTCTTAAATTAAAAATATATATATATAGAAAATGTGATTGTATGAGTAAGATATTTCTTAAAATAGATTTTAAGTTTTATTCTAATATTATAACTCACAACCAAACTTATAAATATATTTATTTATTCTATTACGTCATATTTTATTTCCTCTTAAATTAAAAATATATATATAGAAAATATGATTATATGAGTAAGATATTTCTTAAAATAGATTTTAAGTTTTATTCTAATATTATAACTCACAACCAAACTTATAAATATATTTAGTTATTCTATTACGTCATATTTTATTTCCTCTTAAATTAAAAAAAAAAAAATATATATATATATATATATATAGAAAATATGATTGTATGAGTAAGATATTTCTTAAAATAGATTTTAAGTTTTATTCTAATATTATAACTCACAACCAAACTTATAAATATATTTAGTTATTCTATTACATCATATTTTATTTCCAGTAATAAAAATTACCATTTTTGTTGTAATTCTTATTTATTATACCAAACACGCCCTTAGTTCTTTGAGTTGCTCAGTGTAATTCAGATGATGGGTCATTTCCTTTGCCTCTCTACCTTCTTGTGTCCCCCCCCCCCCCCCCCAAAACACAAATAATAGTGATGAATTGAACATCTCTCTCTCTCTCTCTCTCTCTCTCTCTCTTTCTTTTTCTTCTTTTTTCTTCTTTTTTATTTATTTTTTTTATATATAAATTTTAGGACTATCTTTTGCAGGGACAGAGGGAGACTTGGACTAGGGGGGCAATGGCCCCCCCCCCCCCCTAATTTTTTTTTAATTAATATATACATAGTTATCAATTTTAGCAATTTTGTTATATAAAATTACACTTTACCCCCCTTAATATTGTCATTGATTCTTTTAGGAGTACTACTCTAGCCACAAAATTTTCTATAACATTTTTATAAATTGTTGTGATAGTAAACTTTTATTGGTTTGCATCCGAGCTCATCACTTACATTGCATTTTTACTTACTAATAACCACTCACCACATTAGTAATTTGTAAAAAAAAAGTTTTTAATTCTAGCATTTTCCTCCTTTTAAAGGCCAGATCTAAAATCTAAAGCAAAATAAACAAGTCCAAAAAAATTATTCAGCAACAAAAATTACTAATAGTAAAGCTAAAAATGATTAAACTCAATCAACCAATTTTATCTAAAACAAACAACTTGACCCTTTAAAAATTTTTTAACAAAATAATTTTGTCCATACCTGGATGCATACATAAAAAACACACAAAAAAAACTCATTAGCTATTAAGCAATTGATCCGGAAGCTAGAGCCACCGCACACAACTAACAGTAAAACTGCCTCCCCTAACTTCAAGTTCTGCCTCCGTCCCTGATCTTCAGTATCTTTTTAATATTTAATTATTTATTCAGGAAAAAAAAAATGTATGGGTTAGTCAGGTCCATATAGTCGCAATTCCCACATGTTGTGAGACATACGTTAGATACATAAGACATTTGGAGTTTTGGACACAGTTCTTCGTTTTTTTATTATGGGAAGCAAACACAGCTGGAGCTTCTCATATGGAAACCTTGTCCAGAATTTGTCATGTATTTTGGATTATCCCAGTTTAGATAGTTCAGCTAATAGAAGTGGTGGTCCTCAACATTGGAATTTAAAGAAACATGGTTAAATTTTAATGAGAAGAAGAAAAAATATATACTGCAAAAGATAGTTCAGCGTTTTGTTGCTTATTAATCAAGCAATTTATTGGATTTCAGATTGGTTGCTATTAAAGATCTTGGGTTTTATAACAGTTTCTAAAGAGAAGCCTTTTCAATCCTGGAGTGTCCCATTGGGAAAGTGAGTAATTGGTTAAAAATCTAGGATTTTGTTGCAGGGTGTCCCATAGCCAAGGAAAGATTTCCACTGCAACTTTTTCAGTTGCAGTGGTTAATTCAATTGTTAGATTGGAAGTTATCCCTAATTTCGGTTGCGAAGAACTTGATTCTGTAGAAGGTATCCAAAGCTATTTCAAATCTAAAAGCTCTTTCCTGGTACTAGAGTTGAAATATCGCCAACCAAGCCAGATGTTATCATTAGTCTATTAAAAAAGGAAAAGAAAAGAAGAGAAAAGGTACGAATCGGTACACAATTTGGTGAAGGAAAAATGGGGCCCTGGGTTTTGAAAGCAAAACTTCATTACCTCAACCAGACTTTTCTATACATAAGAGCTGCAGTGAGCACATAATTTATTCATTTACACTGAATCATTTCCTAAACACTATTACATTTGGTACAAATATCACACACAAACAATAAATTACAAGATGGCACAACTGAGAAACTGAAAGGGGAGCAACAAGGAAAGTATATTTTAAAAAAAAAGAAAAAAAAGAAAGGAAAAGGAAACATCAACAGCATGTGCACAAGTAACTGCCTATCTTTCTGAGTGCCAAGATCTGGGCTTCCCACTCGGTTTGTAATCGAACATGTACAAGCTCAGCGTATGTACATAAATTGATGTTGGATCTAAAGCTCCATACAGAGGTAAGTAATGACAGAGCCTGATCTTCGTTTGGTCCGCTCACTAACCTTCCATTTCTCAACCAGAACCTTCTTTATGTTGGTGCAACTGGAAACCACAGTGGCAACTCCAGCTGCAGTTATACCAGGGCAATAAACCATGTGGCAGGATTCAAGCAGGCTGCAATTTCTTACAAGGTGGCCTATACCAACATCTGTTATTTGGCGGCAGTGTGACAGAAGTATATCTTTTAGTAATGGACAGCCTTCTCCTAACTCAGCCATTGCCATATCCCCCAAATTCTGCCAAGATGGACAAATATTTAGATTGAAGGGGAAATTGCATGAAGAGAGAGGGAAATGATAAAAATATTGAATCAAGGAATTGTTTTGACCAAGTTGACTAGTGCATAACTCAGGACATGTGAACTTCACATAACAGCACATAGATATTAAATGTGCATCAATAAAGGCTATTACTTATTACCCAGCGTTGGAACGAACTATATTAGGTTTTGGGAAGGATGGCTTGGATATGGACCAACCTTTTAAAAATATTATAATGATGCTGCTCTAAGGATTGAAATTGTGCACTTCATTGCACCAGACAATGGTCCTATTACATACACATAGATATGTAAATAAAATTTTTACTCCACAACCTGATAAAAATATCAAGTAATTTTATATTTGCACATGTATGCCATCATATTACAGTATCATATGTTTCCAACCACTCATTCAAAGTTTTAAATCCATCTTTCAACCACATATAGTGCACATCAATATAATAATAGAGCAATTTGAGGCACTAAATTTCAGTTTCATAATATTCACATAGAAACAAGTTTTACTAATCAGGGTATATATCCAAGGATAATGCAAATTTATGCACGCATACACAATCATAAATCAAGGATGGGGAGAGACAATGCACCTGGAGAACACTAATGTCTAAGGAACGGAGCTGCGGGCAGCCTCTTGCAATGGCTATTATTCCAGCATCTCCGATTTGGTGGCAGCCACTGACATTTAGATGATGTAGTGAGCAACCCTGACCAACGGCAACAAGGGCCTCATCTCCAACCCTAGTGATAAAAAAGGGGCCCAGGGGGGGGGGGTTGTTTCAGTCAGAGTTCCGGTAGGATTTATATAATGTTCCATGTAATGATGAAGATTTCAACTGGAAAAATGTTGACTATAGGGGGAAAAATATCTATAATTCTCAAGGGTAAGAAATAAAAATACAAAGAGCCAGCTGTGAAGAATATTTTACCTATCACAAAATCGAAGGCTAAGATCTGTAAGAGAGTTACAATACTCACCAATAGCAGAAATTCCCTTATTTCCAATCTATTAATGGCAAAAACAAAAGATATATGAGACTATAGTGCAAGATGTTTACGCTATAAAAAATGTGAATGCCTACTAAGGATGCAGATTTAAACAACAAAAATACAACTATCGTATTATTTAAAACATTAAATAAAATGCAAATTATACCCTTAAAGTTACGGGTAATTTTGATTTTGTCTCCTAAAGTTTCAAGATTTTGATCTGCTCCCCTAATGTCATATATCGTTTGGATTTGCTGCCTTCTGTCTATGTGCCATGCTTGGCTGTCTTTTAAGTGCCAGCTAAGCCTATCATGTCTATTAGTTTGACCTATCAAATTATGCCACATCAATTAAATGATGTCAAGTCAATTAAATAACATAAAAAATGATAAAAATGTAAAAACTATCCTCTATAATCTAAAAAAATGCACATTAAAATTAAATAATAAAAAAATATTTCCCACCATTTTCTAGGCAGCCAAACAGAAACCTAACTGTAAGAAATCCCAATGCAATTTGTGAACATCACTACAATCACAATCTCCTATCCAAACAATGATGTTAAAAAGAAAATAAAATAGAAAATAAGATAAAATGTTACCTTTTTTTTTTTATATTGACGTGGACAAAATGAAGTCGATTTAATCACACTGTTATTTTGAGCTTAGTTGACACTTAATGGACAGGTAGGCATGGCGCATGGATGGAAGGGAATAAATTCAAATGACATGCAATTTAAGGAGAGTGGATCAAAATTTTAAAGCTTTAGGGTGATAAAATCAAAATTACCCTAAACTCTGAGGGTGTATTTAAAACATTTTACTTGTGAAATTTGTACTTTTTTTAAATTGCTAAAAGGACCAGCAACATAGTTAAAAATTCCCACGTTTCCTACATTTTTATAACATTGTTACAAGCAGGGCACAGTAAACATTCAAGCTGATATTGAAAGAAGCAAAGTACGGAATATTATTTTGACCCCAACAGTTGATAGAAATTTTCTAGATAATAGAGAGGACATATCTTAGCCATTTGTTCAAGCTAGAATGATTAAAGTCAAAGTTTTGTTCATGATTTGTTTGGATGGTTGTTCTCATGCCTTCAGTAAGCATTTAAATGCCGCCATGTTTTGTGAGAACCATCCAAATGAATCAAGAACAAAATAGAATTTTCGAAGATAAAATAAATGAAAGGAATACTTAGAATACAAATGAAAATTTTGGCAAATAAGTCAAGACATTAGTTCGGAAAAATATGCAATACAAGAACTAATTGTGAGAGAGCGAGGACCTCATAACACCGCCGAATGTGAAGTTTCTTTAAATTCCTGCAGCCCCTAGCTATACCACAAATGCCCTCATCTCCAATACTAGAGCAATCTACCAAGTGAAGAGCTTGCAATTTGTTACAGCCCCTTCCAACTTCAAGAAGGGCTTTATTACCTATCTTTTGGCAGAACAACAGTGCTAACTCAGTGAGTTGCCTGCAAATATTCAGAGATAAGATTAGCATCTTCATAAAAGTATCCACAGACTGTATCAAACAAATGTTACATATTTAGCCAAAAGCCAATAATATGTAACTAGCTTTGATCAATGTAAAATGCAAGAAATATACTTCAAATTAAGCAGAATGTGAGCACAACCTAACTATAAAATGCAAGGAACATGTGACTAAATCCATCCAAACCCTTAACTGAGAGGAAGCCATGATACTTTTACGCAGATTGGATAACATCTATTTGATGAATTTAATATAAGTTGAGTGGAAACATTTTACCAAGGCTGCTACTGCAGAAGACAAATGAGCATCCATCATTCCATCTCATGGAAGAAATTTTCACCGTAATGATAAAAAAGAAAGTGCCAGAACATTGAAATCTTTTTCAAAATGTCAATGAAATGATATTAAATAGTTTTAACAGGTTATTAAAAGCATGTAGCTCAAATGAATACTTGTAGAGTTCAAGGGCAACAGGGCTAGTAGCTTGTGTGATATTGTGAACCAAACATGACTTTCAATGAATGCAAATGTTATCATAACCACATACCCAAGTCATTAAGATTAGGCTGGGAGAGAAACATACTGGCAATATTTTCCAATAGATTCCAGTCCCAAAGTTCCGATATTATGGCACCCATTAACTTCGAGATGTGTAAGTTCCTTGCAACCAGTTGCAATTGCTTCCAAACCCTTGTCGCTCAGGAAATAGCAATCACTAAGAGTGAGATTTTTTAACTTCTTACAACCACTGCCGATAGCACGTAGACCCCTGAAACGTGTTAAGTGGAAGAAAATAAGCAATGAGAATCTAAGTGGGAATAAATGAAATAAATACCTAAATACTTAGCACAACGACATTAAGCAAAACCAGTGACACAATAAAGACTGGCTCAACTTCATCAATAATTCCAACTACTTTGAAAGATAAATGTGTCTAAAAATAATAGAAAACAATCATCAAATTCTTATCGTAACACAGAAAAAAGGGGAAAAAAAAAAATGAAAGAAAGAAGCAAATAACAATTGGCAGATGGACAGTAACTGACTTATCAGTAAATTTCTGCAAACTGTATAGAGCCAGAAACTCGAGTGACAAACAACAAGTGCCCACAACTGCCAAAGCCTCATCAGTAACATTGACACATTGTATCTTCAGAACTTTTAAAAGAGGACATCCTTTGGCTACAGCAAGCATCCCTTTGTCACTCACGTACTCCGAATCCAATGACAAGGTCCCAAGAGATTTACAGTGCAACCCAACAGCTTCCAATGAGATATCAGTTATTTTTGCACAAGCTGCAACTCCAAGAGTATTTAATGATTTCCCACAACCAAGTGCTAATTCAACCACACCCGCATCAGTCAAACCTTCACAAAAACGCAAATTCAAATCTTCAAGCTGCTTGCAGCACTGTCCAACAGCAGCTAGACCTGGATCTCCAACATAGCAACCCTGGAAAAAAGTGTAAAAAAGTAAAGCTTATGATAAGGTATTGCACTGACATATAGAATTGAAAGTAAATGACAAAATGAAGAGTATGAAGATTTGATGCCGAGCCCTTCCCATCTGAAGGGACAGAACAGTTAAATCTCAACTAAGTAGGCAATGATGATCACAAAACTGGCTTTAAAAGAAGAAAAAAAAAAACTTGCATCAATCACAAACGTAGGCAAGGCATTATGTAATACAATATCAAAAAATCAGCAAGTATAACAGTGTTGAGTTCAATTAACCAAAGATTTACCTGTAAATCCAAAGACTTCAACAAACAACACTTTTGAGCTAATGATGCTAAACCTGAGCTTGTCACATTATTGCACCAAATTAAGCTCAACTTCTCAAGTTTTGAAAAGCCTTCACCAAGGACACTCAACATAGCATCCGATATACAAGACGTCTCAAAATCACTGTCTTCAGACCCGCTTTTCTCCTTCACATAACGCCGCTTTTTTGTATATGAACTCGTGGATTCACTGCCACATCTTCTTCTCTACACATAGGAACTTGTCTTATCACATAATCAAACTATTTAACAAGCTAAAGAAACACTGAAAATGAACTCCAAGTTCCTCTTTTTGCAAAGGCGCTGTTTGTTAAAACCAATGTACCTTTCCAAACATATATTACAGAAAAATTTTCCCCATGTTAAAAGCCCCAAATTCACCCAACAAAACAGAATGGTCAAGAGTTGGAACAATTTGCTATAACCAATAACCTAGGATGCACAAACACAGACAACGGTATGGGAACGGGTATGATACAACGACCCGAGCAATTTTTAAAAAATTATAACATAGATAAGACACCATTCCAACACGGTACGGAAGTGTCCGTACATCCTAGCCAATAACCTTAAGAATCATATAGTGCTCAACTGAACTCTAATCAACAAAATTATACCCAAAACAAACGCAAAAACAGTAATCGTCACAAATTTAAACTATAGTGGAATTATGATTTGTGTCCGTTTGGAAATGGCTTATTTCCTTATTTGCATAATGTGAGATTATTTCAAATAAAGTTGGGGTTTTGCTAATTGGCAAATGCTTGAATCTAAAAACTTCTCATTTCTTAATCGAAACTGATTGAAAATCAAATTATCCAATTCAATTACCTTCAATGCTCAAAAATCACGTTTTGAGAATCACAAAGTGCTCAGCTCAATTGAACTCCAATAAACAAAACAAAAATCTCACAAATTTAAACTAAAGTGAAAATGTGACAATAAATCCAAAAGCTTCTCCTTTCTCAATTGAAATTGATTTAAGAATCAAAACTATCAAATTCAATGGCCAAACTCAAATATTATTGAACCCTAAATCCCTAACCTAAAAATGAGAGAGGGCTTACGAACTGAATCGGGAGCGGCAAGCGCTCGTCAATGTGGACGGTCTTGACGTTGACGAAGCGACGAGTGATGCGGCCGAGGTAGTGGTCAGGGCAACCGGAGGCGCTGATGTGGAGGGTGGAGTGGCTGAAGCGCTCGAGGTTGAGCCACCGCTTGCAGACAAGAGAGCAGGCGGCGCGGCTCGGCTTCGAGTCGGGGAGCCGTCGGAAAATCTCGATGAGGAGCTCGTCGGGAAGACATCTGTTGATCCGATCATGCCCTCGCATTGTTTGTTGTTACGAAACGGTGTAGTTTTCAGAACTTGAGAGGTGGTATATTTGTAATGGAAAAGCGGTGGAGTCGGCGGTTATTTTTTTTATTTATTTTATTTTTAATATTTATAAGGTGATGGGGAGAGAAGGAAACGTATCTGGGTGTTGTGGTGTGGTGTGCGTTCCAAGACGTGAGTTTCGAACAGTAGATAGGTGGCGTGAAGTGGAAATGCGGAACAGCAACTTTCTTTTTGTTGGACTATGTGTCAAAGGTATAAAGGTAACTTTTTTTTTTAGGAAATGGTAGCATCACTGGCAAAGCTGGGTCAAGTACTATTTTATGCAGTGATTCAGTTTAGTTATATGGCAGCAAGTATTTGACACTTTGTCCGTGTCTAATTCACAAGGAATATTTAAGACTCAATTATTTTGCTATGGAATATAAAAAATTATTTGACCATAATTGTTGTGACAGGTGCAGTAAACGGTAAATAGCGAAAATAAAATTATGCGGCTTTGTGAAAATGATACATAGCTGGTCACAATTTGTCACATAGTATAGTTGTGATAAAAATAGTGACATTTTATGTTATACTATAATTACTTTTGCAATACTATCGCACACTCTTGGTGCGTTGATCACTTTATAAGTATAAATATTTGTACGGTGTGAGGGTAAGGGCTAAGGTTCAAGTCTTCAAAAGAGAGTTTCACATATATATACACTTATATTAGACTAGAGTAGAATTTCTATCTTATATTAAAAAAAAGAATTACTCTTGCAACATTAGACGCAATCTAGCTTTTAGCATAACAAGTAAGCTAGTAGTAATTCCAATTAGGATGAACATTTTGCGACAATTAGTGTAATCGGTGAGTTTTAACAATAAATGAATCTTTGATTTAGTATAATTATTATTTTGTGAAAACTAGACTCAATCTAGCTCTTGGCATAACAAGTAAACTAGTAGTAATTCCAATTTGGATGAACATTTTGCGGCAATTAGTGTAAGAGCATCCTTATCAAGAATGCTAAAATTTTTAGTATTTAACACTTCAAAAATCTATTTTATTTATTATACCATCCCACTTTAAAATACATCAAACATCAAAACATTTATATTTTTTACCATTTCATTTAAATAATATAAACTACTCATTAAAATAATAATAAAACAACTTAACACAAACAACCAGCCAACCACCTCACCAACATGAGAATAAAAAACTAATTTTCTTTTACAATTCAGGCTACAGTGAGCTTGTATTAATACAAGCTCATTGTGTAAGTATGCCAAAAATTTTACAATCTGAGAGTTTTGATGGAGTTGATTTTTGGTGTTTTGATGCTAAAATTTAGCATATACTCCTTTTAGCATCCTTAATGAGGATGCTCTAATCGGTGAGTTTTAACAATAAATGAATCTTTGATTTAGTATAATTATTATTTTGTGAAAACACACAAGTTTTTATGCTCTATGTAGGAAATTTGTTTTATTCATAGCATCATTATTATTATCAAATTTGTAAGGACTAGAAATGGAACTTCAGCACACTAAGTACAGTGAATGAGAGTCCAATGAGCCCAAAACAATATATTTGTTAGAGAATGGGCTTAATAAGAAAACATCTCAGCAAACTAAGTATGGGTCAGGACTAATAGAATAGACATTAATAAGGATGAAAACATAAAATGGTGGAAATAATGCTCCTCGGTCAAGTTGAGGAAGAGATGTTCTTATATTTAACTCAAGCTTCTCTAAATACACTATGTTCTGTTTGTTTTTCCTTTTTAGATTACATGCCCCATTTTTCATGGTGGCCCTTTCCTTATATAGTCCTTCACCCCTTCAACCCAGCATTCCACCTGTGGGTAGAAAATCTAAGGGATTCGGCAGAAAATCCCTTTGATGCTTGTCCCATCAGGACCTCCTAGAAACTTTGTGGGTAGCTATGAGCTGAGATGACACTATTCAAGTGTTATTTTTTCATAAAATGCAGTCAGTTCATTTGGTGCAGTGCATTTAATATGGTGGTAATAGTCTTTTTCCCACACACACACACACACACACACATATATATATATATATATTATTGTTAACTAAGCTTTCCTACTTTTCCTAAAGCTTGTCCTTTCATAATGGTTTTGGGAGGGATTTAATCATCTAAATATATCAATCAATTGAGCTATAAACTTTTGGCATGGGTTAGATTTTGTCACGGTAATTCAAGACAAAATGTTTCATTTGGTTGAGCTTATTTTCATCTCTATTTTGAACGAATAGTAGTATTTTTTAGACAATAAACTAAATAAGTTAATGAAAATAAGTTCATCCAAAAGCATACAGTTTTGGTATCATTTAAATTATTGATAGTAAATCACTAAAGATACAATTAATTTTACTACAAAAAACAGTCAATGTAATTGGTGGCACTTAAAAAAAATATAATAAATAAATATTTTAATTAAATTTTTTTCTTGGTTGTCTAATTTACTTTTTTTTTTAATTATTAGCAATCCATCAATATTAATTTGTAAAACTTATATAATAAAATTTGTAATTTCTTTTCAACTCCACTAAGTTACCCTTAAAACTATAGAGGGAATCTTAGAATTAAAAAAAAAAAAAAAACTTTATGTTAATAAAAAAATTATTTTATATTCTTTGGTCTTCAAATTTTGACTATCAACACCCATTCTAATTTCTAATAGGATGTGCAAACTTTGTCCTATATATGAAAATAGATAAAAAAAAAAAAAAATTTAATTTTTTTCTTAAAAATTTTTGCTGCGAGATAACAAGTTTGTTAAAATAGTCCGAATTATTTTGCATCACTGCTCCGTGCCGTGCGGTGGGTTGTCAATGTCCCAAATCCCAATACAAGTTAGTAATTGAGGCGACACCTACGTCTATAAAATTTTTAGCAACGTCTGTGAAAGTGAAAGTTCCTCGTCAGAAAAAAAAAAAAAAAAAAGGCCGCTGTACACCTTATAACGTCTATTAAAAATCGACGCAATAAAGTCGCCGCGAGTGAACCTCTTCTCTGTTTGCATGATCATTGCGATCCACAACATTATTTCTTCTCCAAAAACACAAAAACCAAAAAGCAAAATTCCAAGTAGACTTTTGCTTTTTGCTTTTGCTTTAGCTCCGATCATCATCATCAATTCTGTCCACAAAAATAGAGATTAGAGAGAAATCGATCCAAATCGAATCAGATCGAATCGAATCGACCGATGTCGTTCTCGTTCTTCAAGCCGTCGAGGCCTAAAACCCCAGTCGAGGTCGCCAAGGCCATCAAGGACACCCTCACCGCCCTCGATACCAAAACCGTCGTCGAAGTCAAAGCCCTCGAAAAGGTCTCACATTTTCCCCTCATTTCCTGTTTGGTTTTGCTTATACTCTCTCATCAATTAATCGATTAGTTTGCAAATTGTACCAAACGCTGTCTAAGGAGGAAGATTGTACAAATTTTTATTGGCATGAATTGAATTGAATTGTTTTTGTGTTAAAAAGGCTCTGGAAGAAGTGGAGAAGAATTTCGCGACAATGAGGTGTATGCTGAGCGGAGACGGGGAGAATGAGCCGAACGCTGATCAAGTCACGCAGCTGGCTCAGGAGATATGTAAAGAGGATGTGATTTCTCTCTTGGTCCACAAGTTACCTATATTGGGATGGGAAGTAAGTAATTTTCGAAGCACATTGTTGCTTTTTTAAAAAAAAAACTGATTTCTCACAATGGTGTAGTGTTTTTGACGCAGACGCGGAAGGATTTGATGCATTGTTGGTCTATATTGTTGAAGCAGAAGGTTGGCTCGGCGTATTGCTGCCTGCAATACATTGAAAATCATTTGGAATTACTAGATTTTCTTGTCGTGTGGTAAGTTAAGGTTAATCGGTCTGGTTATTAATGTTAAAGGGGGTGTGGAGAAATTGATGCCATCCGGCAAGATTCAGCATTGTGTTGTTATTGATGTTAATGGGTTTTCAGCGTTTCACATTATGTTATTTTGGTTATTGAAGTCCTATCAATTATGGTCAACTACAATTATATATATGTAGAAAACTCATTGTAAAGTAATGTTCTTTTATAGTGGAGAGAGACGAATATTAGGACGTTTGAAGGTATTGAACATCCGGCATGTGTAATTTTTGAGAAGTTTGTATGGTTGGATGTCTGGTCTAGGCAGTGTCCTTTCCATGTCTTTTTTTCAGAATTTATAGATATTTTGAATTTTATACTGTAATTCTTTGGGAGTAGCTTGATAGACTACTGGTGTATCGAGCTATTTTCATGTACCCTAGTTTAATGTTGTAGTCTTGCTTGCAGATTGTACCTATTTTGGGTGGTAGCTATATCTTCTGTTGAAGTGTTATGTACTTACCATCCATTGCAGTAAACTTACCATTTAGTGCCATGTACTTGCCATTCAGTGCTGTGTTATTAGTGGAATTGATAGGATAATGTTGCATGTGACTGATAGTTCTTTTTCCGAGCAGCTATGATAGCAAGGAAATTGCTTTGAATTGTGGAAATATGTTGAGGGACTGCATCAAATTTCCATCACTTGCAAAGTAAGACATTTAACCTCTTCTTCCTTGTTTTTTCTTTCTGTCTTTGTTCTTTTTTCCCCCCCCTAACTGTTGTGCCCTTAATGATCCTGCTAAGTTGATTCAAATTTGTGAAGGTAGCTCCATATTTTTTCCTTCATTAGCAATGATTATACAGGATTGTACAAAAAGAAGTTATTTAATTGAATTATAGAAAGAATTGAATTGTGTGATTGTGTGTTCATCATATTTGTGATGCCTCCAGTTCATGAAAACTTCCAAATGTGATCATATCATCATCACTATCGCCACCATCACTTTTTATGATCTATTTTGATTATGGTCTTTGGAGGCTTTTGAGGCATATATATTGAGAATTTTTTGTTAGGTAGGTTTGAGAAGAATGAGGCTCAATCACCAGTTATTGTGACTGATCTCTGATTCCTTATGATTGTTTGAATTTTGAACTTTGTGTGTAAGTGATGATGAGTTCTACTATCTCTACATAGGATTTATGAGCTGTGCATCATTGTTTGGATAGACAAAATTCTACTCACATATGATTTGTGCATGTGGAATAGTGGAATATATTGATGCATGAATTGATACCATGTGTTTTTTTGTTACTCATCACAGTATATTTACAATATTACTTAGGTTCAAAGCATGAGGCCTATGTTGTATGCGTGTGTAACTTATCATTTTCCCCCCTTTTTTTAAGCATTCCCTTCTTGTAGAACCTCTAGCTTATTTTCACCTAGTTGTGTATAAGCTTTCATAGACAAATAGTAATTTTATCACCTTTTGAAGGTGGCTTGTTTTTATTAAACGAATAATATAGCATGGATCCTGGGGCTACATAAATACATAATTGGACCAGCATCCAAGTAATTGGTTGCCTGATCACTGACCTTTGTATTCAATGGTACCTTTCTCTATTTTGAGGAGGATGTCTGGTGTTCAACCTGTTATTTATGGGACTTAGTGGGTAAGGTGCTTCTATTGTGTTGTGGAAGAAAGAAAAAAGGATTTGGTTGTTTTTATATGGAGTGTGATGATGGAAGTAGCATTGCTTCAGAAATTTAGGATTTATCACTCACTTTTAAATCCTTGTTATACAGTTGTTAAACATTAGAAATTATAAACTGATCGTATTGCTTTGGTGTTGCTAAAAGTAAAAGTAGTTCTTGTGGTATTTGCTTCTGTTGGAGAATTTTGGCTGTTGTGCACTCTTACTTTGTGGCAAGCAAGTTTCATTTTTTCACATGTTTAAATTTTGTAGTGATTTTTCAGATACATATTGGAGTCTGCAAGCTTTGAGTTGTTCTTTAAATTTGTGGAGTTGCCTACTTTTGATGTTGCTTCTGATGCATTTTCTACCTTTAAGGTCAGATCTATGAGTTTCTATAATATTTTGTGTTTATCTGTTTAATATTCAAGCTCCTTTCTGTGCTATTGCATTATATGTCCCTAAAAAAAATGTTTGGCAGGATCTGCTTACTAAACATGATACGATGGTCTCTGAATATTTGACTGGTCATTATGATGAGGTTTGCCTGCCCTTATCTTTCTTACTATATAATTCTGAACAAATCTAGGCAGCAACTAATGTTTCTTTAGAACCTTGATAAAATATTTTAGTCTTCGGAAATTCTCTTGGTCATGAAGCTTTTTGAAGAATAATACTAATCATTTTAATTCACATTGTTTTGGAAACCAGCAACTGCATGTACCCTGATTTGGTACACTGCATATGCAGGCAGTGAAGATAGCTTTGTTCAAAATTATTTTGGTATTAATTGTATCACACATTAACTTTCAGATTATCTGATAGGTATTTCTTTTTGCAGTTCTTCAATTTATATGAGAATCTCTTGACTTCTGCTAATTATGTAACAAGAAGGCAATCCTTAAAGGTTAGTTCTAATTATAATTTTCCAGTAGAGTGCTCTGTTTTTTTTTTTGACCCATGGGATATGCTAACAATAGAATGCTCATGAATTTTAGCTTCTCTCGGATTTTCTTTTGGAGCCTCCAAATTCCCATATAATGAAGCGCTACATTTTAGAAGTTCGGTACTTGAAAGTCATGATGACATTGCTAAAGGTATAGGAAATTTTTGTTTGTTGTTGTTGTCATTTATGGTTCTTGCATAGATGCTTAAGAGTTGGCTTGCTCAGAATGGAATTTATTCTTGTGTAACTGAAGATATCTCTATGTTTTGAATCACTTCCTTGTTTCTTACACTCTTTTGTTCAGCTTGGCTTGTCTTGTACTTCTATTTTACTTGTGCACATTTTTTTTCTTGCTGTTAATTTGATATTCTGGTCATTGTGTAGACACACATTTTTCTGTGGTTTATGCAAGGTTTCAAGATCTGATCCAATGCTATCCTAGATTTGTCCTTGTGATACAAATTAAGGTCTTAACTACTTATGTGTGGAAGGGTTATCGTCTGTTGAGTGCTAGGCGGGATTTCTGTTTTATAGGAATCCAAATCTGTTATTAATCTCTTAGATGTGAACTTCAGATATATGGCATCTGCTGGACCCATCAAAGCTTTGTGTTTTTTTTTTTTTAATCAATAATTTAATTTACCTGTCTGACTAGATTGTCTTATTCTGCCTCCTAGGTTGGTTGGCTCAAACTGTGTACTGCTGATGTTAATTCTTGATTAACTAATGGGCAGCCCAAAGCTGTAATAGAATAGCTTTCCAAGCTCCTCTATCATCAAAACATTGACCGCAACATATATGTAATTTTTCCTTCTCTGTGCAATAACTTTTTTGTTTGTTTGTTGTTTCTGTTTGTCTGAGAAGGATTCAAGCAAAACCATCCAGATGTCTGCTTTCCACATTTTCAAGGTACTTGAATGTTGCTCTTTCTTCTCATTGTTTGTCTGTAGTTGCAAATTTGCTTATTTTCACGTTCCTTCTGGTGCGCTTAGAAAGTACCACATGCATCCTGCAAAATATCTATTTCTTTCACAACATAATTATCATTTGTTAACTTGTTAAAGCATTAGGTTTTGATGCTTTGCTTGCCATACATGTTACTCATTTGTTTATTTTGTTTATTTTTTTTTTATAATTTTTTTATAGGTTTTTGTTGCTAATCCTAACAAGCCACGAGAAGTAAAGGTTATTCTGGCAAAAAACCATGAGAAATTGCTGGAATTGCTTCACAATCTCTCTCCTGGAAAAGGTTGTATATTTTTGGCAGTGTATATCCTAGCTAGCAGCACGTTGGCTCCAGATTAGAATGGGCTAAAGATTGTGTTTTAAAACATTGTATATGAAACTGTTCTTTCCTTTGTAGTTATCTCTGCTAACTTATTCATCTTTGCAGGTGCTGAAGATGAGCAATTTGAGGAGGAAAAAGAACTGATCATTAAGGAAATTGAAAGAGTATCTCGCTTGCCAATACTTGAAAGCTAGGTCATTTCTCCTAGTTGTTGCTTTTCATTCTGTTCTGATATGCTTTTTGAGGTTTAACACTGATTCTATGTAATGACTCTCTGCAAACACTTTTTGCCAAGACCCGAAAAAGATCATGCGCTGAGTTGTAGAATATTAATTATCAAAAGAAGAGTTGTAGAATTTCAAATCACCTAGTCGAAGAGTATGTATCAAGAACTGAATGCCTTTGTAATCCACAAAGTAGTAGAGGATTATGTACAAAAACTGTATGCATTTGTAATCTTGTCGGTTCAAAATGTATTGCTTTTTGTTGTATAAGGTGCGAAAGAAAAACCTCCATTGTTGATTTGGAGTTATCAAGTGAACTCGAATTATATTGCTCAAATGACATGTATTGCAGTTTCTCCCCATTATCTCACGGTTGTCTGAAAGCTAGCACCTGGATAAAGAAACCTGCCTTTCTGCTGCAAAGCATTTTTAATTTGCATACCAGTGTTGTATGGGTTTAAGCCTCGAAGGCCTTTTCTGAGGGGAAATGCATCATTACTGAAAGTTTATTTTATTTTATAAATATTTAAAAACCATAGAGATGGGTTTAAGTTACATTTAGTGTAACTCTTAGGGAGTTACATCTTTTTTGTATCGTAGATTTCTAATAGATCCAATGGTTGGAAAAATAGCATTAAATGATTATTTTGTTTCTCTTCCTTTTTTAAGACAAATTAATTCTATCCTTTTTTCTCTCTCTTTCTTACCCAATATAAAAAGAAATTCTCTTCTTCTTTCTCTCACCTATTTTCTCTCTCTTGCTTACCCAATAAAAAACAAAATTCTCTGCTTCTTTCTCTCACCGTGATCTGAGTAGAGGAAGAAAAGATAAAACAATGATTTTTTTATGAATTAAAAAAATTACCAAATTAAGAAGCTTAACCAACGCTTTGCAAGAAAATAAATCCCATGAGGTTTTTTAAGTTTTAATTTTGAGATATTTTTTCCCCGTTTAGGAGACTTGGTTAATTGGTTTTGAAGTAGAAATATAAGTATGATGTTTGAGTTATGTTTTGTATGAGGCTTTGCTTTGTCTCAGTGGCTGTCACCTTTATCCATAAAGTTTTCTATCATTTTTTTTAAAAGAGTATGTGAATTAGGAGATTAGGAAAATTGAAACCTCAAAACCATTTGAAACACAAAACAAGTCTAACAAAGAAGAAGGAACGTTGTCTAACAACAGAAATTTTAGGAAGAAATGGACACCATTAAACAAAATCCAATATCTAAGTTTGGCGGTCGCTTTGTCATATTGTCATATCTAATATCTAAGGGATTTTGACAACTTATATAATGCAAGAAGAGAGTTTTTAAGTGATGATTAGTTGAATATGTGACATTCTAAAAAAACGTTTTCATTTTGCTGTATTAAACTTGTTTTTGGTTGAACACAGAAAACCTTTTCCAATGACCTACATTTTCCACCATAGAAGAAACGTTGTTTAACATCAAAAATTTTATGAAGAAAGGGATACCATTAAACAAAATCCAATGAGATGTACGGAAAGACATAAATGAGGATAGAAAAAAACTATTATTAATTAGATAAATAAGTGAAAAGAAATAATTATTTAATATTATTTTTTTAATTGTTAAATCTATTAAGAATTTATAATAAAGAAAATGTCTAACCCTATCATAGAGTTATACTAGAATTAACTTGAATCCATCTCTCACAACAATAAGGGTGTTGTGACTTTTGAGTGTAGAAAAGTTGGGCCCTGTTTCCTGACAAAAAGTGGTGTTTTAACTTTATTACAATTACACCATACTCTAGAAGCGACAAACTTTCCGCGTTTCAACTTTCAACCAAAAAAAGACAAACTTTCCGCGTAAAATATCAACATCATGATGACCCAGCGAAGCAAAATTCTTCACAAAGTCAAGAATATAGAAGCTAACAAATTGCAAGAGGAAAGCTTCACGTATTTTGGACGAACTTTCTTTGTAGCTTCGTGGACGGCAGAGGTGAAGGGGATTATAGGTTGAGCCATGTTCAAGCCAAACCGTGAGAGAAAGAAAATTTGTTAAGAATGGCAGGAAAGAAACGAGACAAAGAAAGAGAGAGAGCGTTTCTTGAAAATGGAAGCAGACTACATGAGAAGCTGATTGCCTCTTGTAATGGTAGGCCAATTCCTATCCGTAGCTACTCTTGTGAAGAACTCGAGCAGGCAACAAATAACTTTGATTGTAGCCGTATTTTTCATGGAGATGGGTATTATAAATGGTACAATGGTTTTTTTGATGGCCGAATGATTTCCATTAAGAAGCACTCTCGATGCAACAACGATGACCATGTTTTCTCTGATATAGCTGTTTCTGCAAAGATGAGCACTCACAATAATGTTCTAAAGCTCATAGGGTGCTGTCTCGAGGCTGAAGTCCCCATTTTACTGTATGAATCTGCTCCAAATGGATCACTTTCGAGTCGATTATATAATGTTACTAGTGATCATGATGGTGCACAACAACATCAACGTGAGCCCTTGTCATGGCAGAGCAGGCTAAAGATTGCAAGGGAAATTGCTCATGCAATTTCGTATCTCCACACTGCGTTCTCAAGACCTATTGTCCACAGGGACATAAAACCAGGAAATGTCTTCCTAGACCAACACGGTGTCGCCAAACTAGCTGATTTTTCACTTTCCATATCGATCCCTGAAGGTGAAACTCACGTAGAGGATCTTGTTTTTGGAACTCACTATTTTTTATGCCCCCACTATTTTGCTACAAGCTACATAACGGAGAAAGTTGACGTCTACAACTTCGGATCGTTTCTATTAGAGCTTTTAACTGGACAGAAATTGCATGAGCTATTTAGCACCACTGACTATTTTAATGTTGATGACTTTGAAAATGACAGAAAAAGATTTACCATAAATGAGGTTGTGGATCCTGCAATCCTTGTAGGGGAAGAAGGATCTGTTGTATGGCAACAATTACAAGCTGTATTACAGCTTGCCCTCATATGCAGAAAGCAGGATCCGAAGATCAGGCCAGATATGGTTGATGTTACAAAAGAGCTCAGAAAAATTGAGAAGTTCATCCTATGATTATTCGATCCGCCACTTCTAGCTCTCTCATTGCTTTTGTATTGCGGTAGGTCCAAGTGAAGGGAAGAGAGAACTGTGAGTGTTTGTTTTGTTAAATTTTCTGTGTAATTTTTCGGAAGTTAAATGAGTTTATTTTCAGGTGAACTATGAGAATGTTTGTTTGTTTAATTTTTCAGAAGTTAATGATTTTGTCAGGGGTCAATCTGTTCTGATGGTCCAAAGCTAACAAATGTGAGGATGAACAAATTGTAAAAACAAGTATCAAATATACAACGAACAGATAAAATCCTTTACATTATACCAACTTAATTACTATGAATTATATTTTTTTATATGTATATTTAAAGATGTTCAACTAGTAATGTTTTTTGTTTTTGAATAAGAGATTTTGGTTCAAATTCTGCCAACAAATACATAAATTCAATAATGTTAAAGAGCTATTATTGTGAAAAAGAGAGAGACCATTGGCTATAAGTAAATTCTATTGTTTCTAATCTAAAAACAAATATGTAACATAACATAACACATATAATTTGAAGTCATGGGCATGCAAGGAGATAAAACTAATTATAGTGGCAGTGAATAAAGTATATAAACTCGTCTTCTTCACAAGATGCAGGGCAGTCACAAGATATGTTATAGTATATTACAGTGATGATATAAAAACGCACTTCTCCTGAAAGCCAAATCTTAACACATTTTATGCAATAACAAATTGCTTGCATTCATACAACTCTTATTACGTGACCATAGAGTCAACTCTAGAAGGTTTTATAAATGGAATCATTAGAGTCAATGGATCATAAGGGAGGGATGATACCATAAAAGTGGAAAACTTGTCATCCTCAAACTCAATAAAAAAATTCGTATATACTCCCGGAACACGGTGAAAGTGAAATAATGCTTCTTTTTTTCTTTTTCTTTTTTTGGGATCAGTTTGGGGGTCAGAGAAAACCAGCCAAGCAAGACACAGATACTAGTAGTGATAGCAACCTCTGGTAGTTCTTTCGAGGGAACTCGGCCTCCAAGAAGTTTAAGAGATATATATATATATAGAGAGAGAGAGAGAGAGAGAGAGAGAAGAAGGAAGTAAGAAATGACAAATGCTTCTTTATTGATTCTGTTACATCCCTCAATTCTGCTCCTTATAGCAGAGCACTCTGTTACACAATCACTAACAAGGCAGCAGTTACACTATGGACCAACTAACCACCCTTTGTACAACTGGCATAACTACCATCTCTGATTTATTTTGATTGTTTGAATTTTGAACTTTGTGTGTAAGTGATGATGAGTTCTACTAACTTCACATATGATTTATGATCTGTGCATCATTGTTTGGATAGACAAAATTCTACTCACATATGATTTGTGCATGTGGAATAGTGGAATATATTGATGCATGAATTGATACCATGTGTTTATATGTTACTCATCGCAGTATATTTACAATATTAATTGCTTAGGTTCAAAGCATGAGGCCTATGTTGTATTCATGTGGAACTTATCATTTTTCGCCCCTTTTTTAAGCATTCCCTTCTTGTAGAGCCTCAAGCTTATTTTCAACTGGTTGTGTGTATAAGCTTTCATAGACAAATATTAATTTTTCCACCTTTTGAAGGTGGCTTGTTTATATTAAACGAATAATATAAACATGGATCCTGGGGCTACATAAATACATAATTGGACCAGCATCCAATTATTTGGTAGTCCGATCACTGACTTTTGTATTCAATGGTACCTTTCTCTATTTTGAGGAGGGTGTCTGGTGTTCAACCTGTTATTTCTGAGACTTAAAAGATTTAAGGTGCTTCTATTGTGTTGTGGAAGAAAGAAAAAAGGATTTGGTTGTTTTTATATGGAGTGTGATGATGGAAGTAGCATTGCTTCAGAAATTTAGGATTTATCACTCACGTTAAAATCCTTGTTATACAGTTGTTAAACATTAGAAATTCTAAGCTGATTGTAATGCTTTGGTGTTGCTAAAAGTAAAAGTAGTTCTTGTGGTATTTGCTTCTGTTGGGGAATTTTGATTGGCATGCACTCTTACTTTGCCGCAAGCGTCATTTTTTCACATGTTTAAATTTTGTAGTGATTTTTCAGATACATATTGGAGTCTGCAAGCTTTGAGTTGTTCTTTAAATTTGTGGAGTTGCCTGCTTTTGATGTTGCCTCTGATGCGTTTTCTACCTTTTAAGGTCAGATCTATGAGTTTCTATAATATTTTGTGTTTATCTGTTTAATAATTAAGCCCCTTTCTGTGCTATTCCATTATACGTCCCTAAAATAAAATGTTTGGCAGGATCTGCTTACTAAACACGGTACAATGGTCTCTGAATATTTGACTGCTCATTATGATGAGGTTTGTCTGCCCTTGTCTTTCTTCCTATATAATTCTGAACAAATCTAGGCAGCAACTAATGTTTCTTTAGAACCTCTGATAGATGCTTGAAAAATATTTTAGGCTTAGGAAATTTTCTTGGTCACGAAGCTTTTTGAAGAATAATACTAATCATTTTAATTTATGCTGTTTTGGAAACAAGCACGTGCATGTACCCTGATATTGTACAATGCATATGCAGGCAGTGAAGATAGCTTGTTCAAAATTATTTTGGTATAATTATATCCCATGTTTACTTTCAAATTATCTGATAGGTATTTCTTTTTGCAGTTCTTTAATTTAGATGAGAATCTCTTGAATTCTGCTAATTATGTGACAAGATGGCAATCCTTAAAGGTTAGTTCTCGTTATAATTTTCCAGTAAGTGCTCTGTTTTTTTTTTTAACCCATGGGATATGCTAACAATAGAATGCTCATGAATTATAGCTTCTCTCGGATTTTCTTTTGGACCCTCCAAATTCCCATATAATGAAGCGCTACATTTTAGAAGTTCGGTACTTGAAAGTCATGATGACATTGCTAAAGGGATAGGAAATTTTTTTTTTCTTGTTTGGGTTTTCCATTGTCATTTATGGTTCTTGCAGGGATGCTTAAGAGTTGGCTTGCTGAGAATGGAATTTATTCTTGTGTATCTGAAGATATGTCTCTATGTTTTGAATCACCTTCTTGTTTCTTACACTCTTTTGTTCAGCTTGGCTTGTCTTGCACTTCTATTTTCCTTGTGCACATTTTTTTTTCTTGCTGTTAATTTGATATTCTGGTCATTGTGTAGACACGCATTTTTCTGCGGTTTATGCAAGGTTTCAAGATCTGATCAAATGATCCAATGCCATCCTAGATTTGTCCTTGTGATACAAATTCAGGTCTTAACTACTTATGTGCGGAAGGGCTATTGTCTGTTGAGTGCTAGGCAGGATTTCTGTTTTATAGGAAACCAAATCTGTTATTAATCTCCTAGATTTGAACTTCAGATATATGGCATCTGCTGGACCCATTAAAGCTTTGTGGATTTTTTTAATCAATAATTTAATTTACCTGTCTGACTAGATTGTCTTATTTTGCCTCCTAGGTTGGTTGGCTCAAACTTTGTACTGTTGATGTTAATTCTTGATTAACTAATGGGCAGCCCAATGCTGTAACAGACTAGCTTTCCAAGCTCCTCTATCATCAAAACATTGACCGCAACATATTTATAATTTTTCCTTCTCTGTGCAATAACTTTTTTGTTTGTTTGTTTGTTTGTTTGTTGTTTCTGTTTGTCTGAGAAGGATTCAAGCAAAACTATCCAGATGTCTGCTTTCCACATTTTCAAGGTACTCGAATGTTGCTCTTTCTTCTCATTGTTTGTCTGTAGGTGCAAATTTGCTTATTTTCACGTTCCTTCTGTTGCGCTTAGAAAGTACTACATGTATCCTGCAAAATATCTATTTGTTTCACAACATAATTATGATTTGTTAACTTGCTAAAGCATTAGGTTTTGATGCTTTGCTTGCCACACATATTTCTCGTTTGTTTATATTATTTTTTTATAGGTTTTTGTTTCTCGAGTTCCTTGTGATGTATAACTTATTACATGTGTTTCAAACTCTTTCATCTTTTTCACTACATTTTCCCACATGACCCTGAAGAAAAAAGAGAGCCACAATTGTTGACTGTGTGAGAACAGCCACAATTGTTGACTGTGTGAGTGCTGCGGAAGGTGGAATTGATCTTAAACTCGAGTAGCACGAGTTCCGCACGAGTTCCGCATTTTTTTAGGATAGTTGATTTTCTTAAACTCGAGTTTTAAACAAGTCCTAAATTCTTATATATTTTTCAAACAGTGGTAAACTCTTAATTTCAAAAAATAGTAGTATTTGGCTATTTTTGCCGTATCTCGCTTGCCAATACTTGAAAGCTAGGTCATTTCTCCTGGTTGTTGCTTTTCATTCTATTCTGATATGCTTTTTGAGGTTTAACACTGATTCTATGTAATGACTCTCTGCAAACACTTTTTGGCCAAGACCCAAAAAAGATCATGCGTTGAGTTGTAGAGTATTAATTATCAAAAGAAGAGTTGTAGAATTTCAAATCACCTAGTAGAAGAGTATGTATCAAGAACTGAATGCCTTTGTAATCCACAAAGCAGCAGTGGAGGATTATGTACAAAAACTGTATGTATTTGTAATCACGTCGGTTCAAAATGTATTGCTTTTTGTTGTATTAGAGCACTTGCAACAGTAATTCTAAAAAACTAAAAAGTTATTTTTAGCACCACTAAAAAATTATTAGGAACACCACTAAAAATCTATTTGGAACTGCAGTAGAACTGTAGCAAAAAAATTTGGCTTCTCATATACAGTGCACAGCTAAAGATGAGAAATGCTATGTCTACAACATTTCTACAACATTTTTACAACATTTCCTAAGTGGCAGGTTGTTATTGGTTGTTATTGTTAGGGTAAAAAAGTAATCTTAGTGTTAGTTTCAAATTTGAACCAATAACAATTAACCACCTGTGATTTGTTGTAAAAATGTTGTAAAATTGTTGTAGACGTAGCATCTCTCGCTAAAGATAGCTGTGTACTGTAGTTTAAAGGTAAAAAAAATTACTATTTTATTTTGTGTTTATACCGCTTTGGTTAGAATATTTGTAGTTTTTTTTTAAGATATATTATTTTATTATAGTAGATATGTTATTTTATTATGATATTTATATTATTTTATTATGTTAAAAAATAAAATAGATAAAATAACTTTTTATGGTGCCAAATAATTAAAAGGGTCATGCTAACGAGTGTTCTTAAAATAGATAAAATAACTTTTTATGGTGCCAAATAATTAAAAGGGTCATGCTAACGAGTGTTCTTAGGGTATTCATTAATAATCTATTTTATAAAAATTTCGATACCATTTTTATGAGAAATGAAAAAAGTTGTCAAAATATTAATTTTTTTTTTTATAATTTTTTTAAAAATAAATTATTAACTAACGTTATAAGGACACTCGTTATTATTTTTTTAATTAAAAATTTAACATTTTTTTTTTGGAATAGGTGTATTCTTGTTTTTGTCAGGGTGTCCAATGTTTTGTCTGACAAAACCACTGCCACATGACCTCGTGAAGCTCAAACAATGGGTGTCCTTTTTTTTTTTTTTTCTTTTTTTTTAAGGTAAGCGTCCTTCAAAAGTTATAATTTTTATATTACAATTATAATTATTAAACTATTATTATTATTATTATCACTAATTTAACTAATCAACATAAAAATAAGTAAAGAAATATTATATATATGTTTGCTTAAGCTTTGATATTTTTTGTTTGCTTTGTCAAAATTATGATACAAAAAATATAAAGATATATCTTTTATTTAATTGGACTATTTAGTTCATTTTTCTATTTGTATTAATCAAAAGTATTTATTTATATTTTAAATAATTAATAAATTAATTATGATATTATCAAAATTCGACTATAGTTCAACTTTAATCTGTTCTAAAAAATTTTGAACCACTGCCTTTTCCAGTTAGTTGAAAACCATGCATTTGAGTGAACAAAAATTGGGCCATGTTTCTTGAGAGAGGCCACCTTTTTTTAGGCCTAACCGCCTAAGGCTGTGTTTGGTTCCCGTAAAATATTTTTTGAAAAATATTTATTTTTTGGAAATACTATTTTCAGGAAAGGAAAATATTTTGAAGTGTTTGATTGCATTATGAAAAATATTTTGGAAAATATTTTCTGGTGTTTTGTTGTATTCTTGAAAATACTATGGAAAATATATTTTCTACTTTTTGCTCACATTTTCTTAACTTCCAAACAAATATTAATATCATTTCTCACAGTCATAAACACAAAAGAAACAAAACACAAAGAAAAAAAATATCAAATCCGGTCAAAATCATCAAATCCGGTGCGATCCTGGGGTGTGATCGCACCGAGATCGCCTGAGAGTGAGAGATAGATTAGATCAACGGAGGACGGCGGCGATCTCAGTGCGATCGGTGCGATCCTGGGCTGCGATCGGTGCGATCCTGGGATGAGGGATGGTTCGGCGGAGGACGAGGACAAGGGATGGGTAGGCGGAGTGGCTTGCATGCGACGGTGGAGCCGTGTGTCGAGGGATGGTTCTGGGCATCACCGGTGAGGATGTGCTTGAGTTCTTCAGGTGTTTCTCTGGCTCTCTTCTTTCTCGGTGTTTCTCTGGCTCTCTTCTTTTAGGCGGAGTTCTCTTCTTTCTCTGGCTCTCTTCAATTTCTCTGGCTCTCTCTTTTGCACGTGATCTGGAAATGGTTTGAAGTGAAAATGAAAGTGTAAAACCATTTTCGAGTCAAATGAGTAAATTATGATCAACATGCATATGATTTTCCGAGAAATTTTATTTTCCGTAGCTGCCAAACACGTAGGTCAATGGAAAATGATTTCCTGAAATCGTTTTCCACCAAAACAAACGGACCTAAGTGTTATAGAGAACGTATCTGGAAATTAATACATAATTACAATTACAATATTCTCTAGAAGCGACAAATTAACTTTCCGCATTTCAACTTTCAACCAAAAAAGACAAACTTTCCGATTAAAATATCAACAGCATGATGACCCAGCGAAGCAAAATTCTACAGAAAGTCAATAATATAGAAGATAACAAATTGCAAGAGGAAAGCTTCAGGTATTTTGGACGAACTTTCCTTGTAGCTTCGTGGACGGCAGAGGTGAAGGGGATTAAAGGTTGAGCCATGTTCAAGCCAAACCGTGAGAGAAAGAAAATTTGTTAAGAATGTTAAGAAAGAAAAGAGAGAAAGAAAGAGAGAGAGCGTTTTATGAAAATGGAAGCAAACTACATGAGAAGCTGATTGCCTCTTGTAATGGTAGGCCAATTCCTATCCGTAGCTACTCTTGTGAAGAGCTCCAGCGGGCAACAAATAACTACGATCCTAGCTGTTTTTTTCATGGAGGTATGATATGTGATTGGTACAATGGTTCTTTTGAAGGCCGAATGATTTCCATTAAGAAGTACTTTCGACACAACGACTATGACTATCTTTTCACTGATATGGCTGTTTCTGCAAAGATGTGCACTCACAATAATGTTCTAAAGCTCATAGGGTGCTGTCTCGAGACTCAAGTCCCCATTTCAGTGTATGAATCTGCTCCAAATGGATCACTTTCGAGTCGATTATATAATGTTACTAGTGATCATGATGGTGCACAACAACATCAACGTGAGCCCTTGTCATGGCAGAGCAGGCTAAAGATTGCAAGGGAAATTGCTCATGCAATTTCGTATCTCCACACTGCGTTCTCAAGACCTATTGTCCACAGGGACATAAAACCAGGAAATGTCTTCCTAGACCAACACGGTGTTGCCAAGCTAACTGATTTTTCATTTTCCATATCGATCCCTGAAGGTGAAACTCACGTAGAGGATATTCTTTGTGGAAGTGGAACTCAATATTTTGTATGCCCCTACTATTTGGCTACAAACTACATAACGGAGAAAGTTGACGTCTACAGCTTCGGATCATTTCTATTAGAGCTTTTAACTGGACAGAAATTGCAGTATCTATTTAACACCACTGACTATTTTAATGTTGAGGATTTTGAAAATGACAGAAAAAGATTTACCATAAATGAGGTTGTGGATCCTGAAATCCTTGTAGGGGAAGAAGGATCTGTTGTGTGGCAACAATTACAAGCTGTATTACGGCTTGCCCTCATATGCAGAAAAAAGGATCCGGAGATCAGGCCAGATATGGTTGATGTTACAAAAGAGCTCAGAAAAATTGAGAGGTTCATCCTATGATTATTTGATCTGCCACTTCTAGCTCTCTCATTGCTTTTGTATTGCGGTAGGTCCAAGTGGGGAGAAGAGAGAACTGTGAGTGTTTGTTTTGTGAAATTTTCTGTGTAATTTTTCAGAAGTTAAATGAATTCATTTTCAGGTGAACTGTGAGAATGTTTATTTGTTTAATTTTTCAGAAGTTAATGATTTTGTTTTTCATCCAACCAATAATTTGGAGAAATTGTTATTAGAACGTGCATATTGGAAACCCAATCATGAATTGCTTTTTGCCTTCTCATTCAAAGTTTCTAAGATTATTCGGTTATTTCATAAAAGTGTTTAGAAATCTTCCAAGCATATTACGGACAATGGTCACGTAGAGTGTGTTGGGTGCATCATAGCACCGTGGGTCCAGCCCACACTTGATAAAACACCTCATTAAAGAGCTGGTTGGACAAGTGCTGAGAAGTCAGCAATGTGAAATGGGTTTGCTGGAATAGCTCGACGGAAATAGAAGAATTTGGTTCATCTCTTTCTCTATAATCAATCAATATCTATATAATACTAAAAATTGAGACGTAACGTTTAATGTTGCTACTCTCTCATTGAGCCACGTCAGCAACCATGTCATTACCAACAATTTTTCTAAATTTCTCTTATAATTTAAAATGTATTTCCTAAATTTTAAAATACTAATAAAAGAAAAATAATTCCCAACCTTATCTCCACCATAAAGCCCAATCTTTATAGCTTTAATTATAGACATTTGTCTCATATTAACGATGGCTAGCATGAAGCCCAAACCTATATGTTGTCCACCATAAAGCCCAAACCCAGCCGAATGGTCATTAATTTTTAACGGCAAAAAACCCTTTCTGTCTCCCCACCTTTTGCTTTACCCCTGTTTCACGGTTTCAAGCTTGCTAACGGCAACCTCTCTCTCTTCCAAAGGCAGTTTCAAATCTTTAGAGTTCAAACTTCAGATTCATAATGCCAGGGCTCTCATGGCTCTTCCTTCTTCCAGATGTTCAAGTCCTTTCAGTTGCTGCCGTTTCAGAAAAACAAAGGTAGGGTATTTAACGTAAGGTGAATTTTTTACGGTCTCCATGTATCTTTTAGTTTTGTTTTTTATTTTTCCATTCTATTTATCTTTCAACCTTGCACTACCAGGACTACACAATTGAAGAGCTCATCACCAAGAGCTTCAACAACGTCATCTAGCAATTAGATTGGCTAGATGGATACGGAGAAAGGTACATCATGACAACAATACCTAATCTTTCTCCCTCTCTCTCTTTGGTATTGGAACATGCACGTTTCATTTTTTAATCCTTTTGGGTTTTCAATTCTGGCATAATTTTATTTTATTTAGTTTCTCAATTTTGGGAATTCTATTTTTTTTTCTTTGGTTTCTTAATGCCGCACAAGTGTTTGAAGAAATGCTTAAACCGAACTTTGGATTGGATGTGTGGAACCCAATTGCTTATGCACGTGCAATGCTATTTACATATTTCTTTTAAATTTTGTTGTCAATTGTGATATCAATATTTTTCTTTTTAATGTTGTGGTTTTATTCAAGTATATGTATGTGAGATTGACCTATGTAAGCTCCACATATATATTCATATTGGTATGTTCAGTTTGTGTTTCCAATTGGGTTTATGTGTGGCCTTGGGTCCTTGCTATCTAATTGTTACTTTCTCTCCCTCAAAAGGCTGAAAACTTTGTTATGTTGAGTTATTTGGGTTTCGTTTGAATGGGTTTCGCTGTTTTTTACAGGTAAACTTTGGCTTTGGGAAAATTTTTTTTTTTTAATTTTCTGTTAATAAAGCATATTTACACTCAAAAGTTGTTGGGTTAGTAAGTGAAGGGTTCCAGTGTTGATTAGCTTCTTATTTATGGTTTTTAGGGTGCATATACTTTATAGGAATTTGTAAATGTTTTGGTGTTTTGGCTGCTTTTTGTTCAGGTGAATGTCATGTAAGATGTGGTTAAGATTTGTAATAGAAATTGGATGTGAAGTTGACCACAAAGCACTTGCATTCCTTAAAATCAAATCCACCATCTGGTATGGTTGTGCATATTCTACCTCCAATTCATAGAGTACAGGTAATGTCCTCTTCAGACTTATCAATCTTTGAAGCCTATTTAGTTACATGATAAATCATTTCATCTTGGGTCTTTCACATCTTAATTCCCTAGAACCATTATTTTCCATAAATTCAACCATTAGTGCAAATTATTCAATGTTGATTGGCTTCTGAAAGGTTAGGCCTAACAAGTTTTCATGGGAAATTCAATTGCTGACTTTGGTAAGTTGGGTCCATCAAATTAACAAATCATATATATATTTTATTTCTTGAGTCCTTCATTTGCTACTTAATATAACATTGCAAGTGAGATTTTAGATGGTGGTTTGTTCTAAACCTCATGGATGCTATTTCAATGCTAAGGACCTGGTCACTTTCTGAACACGTTAGCCAAGCAAATTATAAGTTTAAGTTTCTTGGTTGCAGTTAATCATTTTTTGGGGGGGGGGGTATTTTCAGTTGCAAAAATTAGGAACTTTTCTATGCAATTTGGATTTTTTATATGAAAATTTCAATCTAGGACCATTAGCTATTTAGGTTTTGCAATGTTAGCCCATAACTGCAGCTCCTAAAACACGGCAATGGTAGCCACCTATTTCTTCTCATCTCAAAATGAATATGGCACTGACCTTTTTCAAAAAGCCACCAATTATCTAGGTTTGGGCATTATTGTTAAAGATAGTTATGGTTCTCTTATTATAGTCCATACTGAATTAATTCCTTTCCAAAGATTGTGGATGGCTGCCACAACTATGTTGAGAGCATCACACACGTTAATTTAATGTTTTCATTTGAATACAACAAATTGATTTACAAAGCAAGCAGTGTTATGGTCAAGGGTGAAAGTTTTTAATTTGAGTACTTTCTCTTGGCTTTTAGATCCTTTGGGCATATTTTGATATGATTAGGCAAGGTCATTGTGCAAAATCCCTTGTATCATTTATAGTACTTAATATTTTGCATTTCTTACTCTATGCAAATTAAGTGCATTTGATTTTATTTGTAGGAACTGAGGGCAACAATGCCAAATCACAAGAAAAGGTGGTGGCATTGATGAATAACTACCAAATTTGAAAGCCAATGAAGGTACTCCCTTTCTCTATCTCTCTTGCCTTTATTTTTTTTCTTTGAACTGTATATGGAGGTTGCATTGGACTTGGCCAATACACCACTCAAAAATTATGACAAACTGTCTGAAAAATGGGGGGGAAAAACCTCTTCCTTTTTTTATGGACCATACAATAAGGGTAAGTTTGTATCTTTAAGATTTTTCCTTAATGTTCCATTTTTTAGGTTTTAAGTAGTTATTGAAGAGAGACACAACTTGATTATTTACTATTAATGGTCCTTTCTTTTTTTTTTTTTTTTATTTGGTTCTATTGTGTGGATTGCAAATTGTCAAAGTTGAACTTTAATCTAAAGGAAATTTACTGGCCAGGGTGCCTCAACATTATTTTGGAGCATGGGATGCTTTTTTCACTATAGTGAGGAAGGTCAATTTACTTTCTATAATATTGTGCCTTTTGTTTTCCGTATCTCAATGCATTATTTCTAATACCTTTCAAAAATTAGGATCTCTATGGATTGATCTCAAAACCTCCTACTTTATTAGGCAAATCAATTAATTTATGAGAGGTTTATGTGTAGATTACTGTGTAGAAGTCAGATTAAATCTCTTGAGAGGTTTATGCTTTGAGGGAATGAAATGGTTGACTCTTGAGATGAAATCTCTCCTCCTCCACTCTTTGTTTGCGTGGTGTTCTACTTTCTCTTCTTTTTCTTGCTCTAATCTATTTGTTATGCTTGATCATTGTAATTTTCGATCTTGATGTAAATCTTTCCATGTACACTCCTAGTGTACCTGGGGCTTTTGTTTTATGAAATATCGTTATTTATAAAAAAAAAAATACTGTGTAGAAGTTAGATGGATACAGGGAGAACAGAGAGATTGCAGAGAAATGGGTTCAACTATTTAGTGTTCCCTATTTCTTAGTCACAGCTATGAATGCAATGGACACATTCAATTGATAAAAATTAACTTTACAAATTAGTTGGCTAGAAATCTGAGGTATCATAATTGCAAATCGTTTATAAAATCCTTGACATGAATAAAGGAATTGTCTTAGAGTGATTTGTAAGTAGATTTTAATACTATAGAAAAATAAATTTAAATTTCCATTTTATATGTTGGGTATGATTTGGTGGACATCAATCAATCATTACATTTATGCTTTGTTCATAATTTCTTTATATAATGTTATCAAATTAATCCAAGATGCGGAAGGAGTTGAACTATGTGGTACCCTTAAAAATTTTGTTGACTTAGCAGCATGTTAGTAGTACAATTTAGTTCTTTCTCTTCTTCTTTAAACAATTTTTATAAGTAATGGAAGAATTATTCACTAATTGGACAGGTTCTTTGGATGACTTGGAGATGGGAAATAACACAAAATTAAGTGCAGAGAAAACTTAACTAAGCTAGAAGTTTTTTAAGTAGTTTATTTGTTTCTCATTTGCTTTACTGTTTATCTTGGCTGTTAATGTATGTTTAGACTGCAATAATGAAAATTGGTTTATAAGAGATAAGGGCATTTACCAAGTTATTGTTTTCATTTGTCAAGGATACCACCTTCTTTGAGATCAATGGTGTGGTTGATTTGAAGAGAACATGCTATAAGGAAGTAGATAATTGTAACATTTATTCATGCATAAATGATTTGTAATATAGATGCTCAGACCCATAAGATAGTTGGAGAGGACTGGATAATCTACTAATGGTTTCTTTGCTATATTACATGGAGAATCATGCTAAGATTAAGTACTTTTAATGATCTTTTTGTGCAAGGATAATTTGTAATTAAAAAAATATATGTGCAACATTGCAGTATGACACAAATGTTTTGGTTTACAGACTCATCAAGTTTAAATGTCAAGGTGCTTCAATTCTGGCGGTAGTAGCTCCAGATGAAATGCAGTCTTATGTTAAAGCTTGGACAAAGAAATTTAATTTGAATGATCCTTTAATGGCAGAAGCAGTGGTCATTAAAGGATCACTGTAATAAAAGGGTTGGAGCATATGGTTTATTGTGTAGGGACTGTGGCATTATTATGAATCCAATGGATGAATATTTTTAATAGAGGAGTTTAAACATATACTTTGATAGGTACAATCTCTCTCTCTCTCCAACACGAGTTGTAATGAAGCTTAAAAGGATAGAAGTTGTTAACATGCATATTCTTTTGACAAGCTTTGAGAATACAATGTATTTAAACAGATATTTCAAAGTATCTTTCCTGTGCAACGCACGGGTTAGCGACTAGTATATTACTAAAAGCTGAGGCGTAGCGTTTAATGCTATCGCTCTCACATTGCGTAACATCAGCTACCACGTCATTTTTTTTTTTTTAAAATATAATTTGTCTTACAATTTTAAAATGGTTTTTAAATTTTCTGCCCTATAAATCTCAGCCCTATAAATGCAGCTCACTACTTATTTATTTATTTCCACTATCACCTTATAATAAACTTGTATAATTAATCCAGTTCACCTCTTATTTATTTAGTTCCACTATCAAGCCCAACCCAAAGCCTTTTCAGTTTAGCTTAAAAAAAAAAATTAAAATCTATATCTATATTCTATATTATATTTAAAAGTTGAAACGTAGCATTTATTGCTGTTACGCTCCAGTTGAGCCACATTAACAATCACAGGTTATATATATTCCTCTCTTCTTTTCTTTACATTTTCTCTCTTTTTCAAAATATAATTAAATATTGATAAATTGGACAAAACCGTTGATGCACTTGGTAATATTCATTTGTGCCTCAACCATTCAGTTGGCTGGCCTCTTGTGCCACATCAGACTACTATCTCTCCCTCTCTCTTTTCAGCCTTAGCGTTTTGTTTCCCACCTTGCTGTTATAAGTTACAACATAGATAGTGAACCGGTGTAACGTTTGTTTCTAGGATGTATATAGCTCCCCATTACCTTCATTCCACCATTAATGGCAATCTGCTCCACGCAACCGGCCTTCACTACTTCCCACCTTCCCAAAGCTCAAGGTATCTTTCATTTTCTTCTCTACTTCTTATTCATTAATTTCTTTTCTTTTCTCTCCTGCCCTTGAGTCATTTTCTAGAAAACTACCTACTTCTCTCTCTTTACATCTTCCTCTATCTTTTAAATTTTTCTTTTGTTAGATGCATGCCAATTGTTTGATAAAATAGCTGAATGAGTAAATATTTAAAACTCAATAGATTTAGTTTGATTATTTGCTGCAGTTTTATTTTAAGATGGATTGGTAGATTTTTTCATAATTCTTAAGCATCTGTTGAAGTATATATTCCCTGCTATCCCACCACCCAAATTGGATTATGCAACTAGACTTATCAATTTAATCTTCGTTGATATTTCAAAACCAATGGTAGACTAGATATTTAGATGACCCCATGAGGTGGCTTGGTGACAAATGGACGTAGGTACAACTAACAATACAATACAGTTTGATGAACAAGTAATTCACCATTACTAGATGCAAAACAAATTAGGAGTTTGAATTAACTGTAGAATTTGAAATTTCTTTGTTGGGACTGTATGATTCCTGGTGTTAGTTTTTTTTTTTTTTTTTTTTTTACCATGTTGTAGTACCATTGGACTGATATTTAGATTTTGAGATAACGTTAGATAAGATTGTAATATGTTTAGAGATTAGATATTTTTTATTGAAAAACATGACTGGTGCATAATATCACATAATTTTTATCTATGTTTTGTGGCCGCAATGCTTAATAAAAGGTATTTTGATTTTCATTAAATTATATCGAGCAGTTTTATGCCCCAATGCAAAAAATAAATCGTAAATTCAATGTGGGGTTTACCTCATTAAATTTTAAAAATGATTTTGTATTTTCTTTAAGATAATGAAAGATGCACAATGAGCATATAAAATAAATTTAAATGTAAACGTAAATATACCTCAGAGGGTATCAATATTTTAGTAATGATCTACATATCAAAGTTGCATTTTTTGTTGATCATCTACAACATTGGCGGTTCACTTTAGGGTTAGCAATCCAGATTCATGAGTAACCTTGACCTCCCTTTTTTTGGACTAAATGGTTTTTGAGATTTCTTGAAAGGTATTTCAAATCTAGGTTTAGGACCATGAATGATGAGAATATTTGGTGTTGGGAGGGAAAACGACACAACGCACATTTGAAAGTTTTCCTTTTTTAATCCCTTTCAAAATTGAACTATTAACTCCATATGCATTTTTTATTCAAAGCAAGCTTGCATCATTGTAGTTTCCTCTCTTGGTGTATTAGACCCCACACCATTTATGAGGCCTGAGGCTCCCAAAATGATTTGGCAGGTGAAGAAATGATGATTAACTGGATTCGAAAAATTCCCAAATGATTGATATTCTAAATTTTCAATGATGATTCTCTGTCTTATATGTGATTTATTTGAGTTTGGTCTTCTTCATTCTATGCCAACATGCATATTTTAAGGACAACACAAATTCTAGAAAGTGTCTTATGCATTAAGGTATCAATCTACTATATATTTTGAAATTACCTTTTCAATTCCCTAATCAACCCCACCCAGAGAAATTCCAATCTTCAAAGAAATGTGTCACATTGGGTTGGTATATCTTTTGTCATCTTTGATACTTTTTTTTATTTATTTTTATTTTTTTTAGATTTATGTTTCCAATTCTTAGTACAATTTGCATCTCATCCTCTTGAAAAATAAGTTTGTCTTAAATTTATTTATGTTTAGCACTTGCCTTTGGTGTTTGGGACCTAGGAAATGTTTAGTTTATAGGTTTTCTTCTTTTCCTATTATTGACCAATCATATTGACAGTTTATGCTTGATGCGTTAATGTACAATATTTTTTATTAAAATCATAATGGTTGTAGGGGTTGTACTACTCTTTGTATTTCTATGATTGGTAACGTAGAGGTAACAACCATATAGTTTATATCTATTATATAGAATCTATTCTACCAAAAAAAAGAAAAAGATATAATTTGAGTTGGATTTCTTTGTTGCAGAGATTGTGCTAAGCTATTGATTTGCTTCCATTGCCCCACTACAAAAACCAAATTGAAGGTGAGACATCGGAAATCCCACATCCTTAATGTGATGGTGTTGTCTTTTCATCCTAGACTGATCATGGAGACACTATCCAAATCATAATTATTTTTAGCCTAACCATATAATGGAGGTGTGGTTAATTACTTTTGGGTTGTAAGCTGTTAGGATCTTCTGATTAGTAGATATTATTGAATGTACCTAGAAAAGCATTGTATTAGAAACAAATGACGAGCTCACATTCTTTTTACATACTTCAAAGGGATAGAACTATAATTATTAGATGACAATGTTAGATGTAAATGTCTAAAATAGCTTTCAAATTCAAAACAAGAACCAAAACATGTAACTGACTAGACAAGAGATGGCAATTACTAAGATACTAAGATTGTTTCTATTGGAGTGATCATTTCAAAAGTTGAAGTGAACATTAAAATAGAAGGCAGAAACTTGAAGATATTAAATTTCTTCTCTTTACAAAAACAAGTTTTTTTTTTTTCTTTTTTTTTTTTAATTTTTTTTTTTATAGCTAAAAGTAAAACACGATTTTTTGGTAATGAATGTTAGCCTTTGAATTTGACATAATATTGTATAGTCTGATTAGTTCTCTGTCCAAAATTTTTGTGCTCTCATAATAAACTAAATGCTGTTGTTATTTGAGAGAGATAGAGTGTCTAATGTATGCTTATTGTGAAAGATTTTCTTTGTAACTATTAGTTAGGAATGAACAGTTTTTAGCTTTATCATTTGAGTTCTTAAAAGAGAAATAGTATTTTTCACTATAGTAAATAAATTTTTTTTTCCCGCGCATTGTTCGGGTCTGCGCCTAGTTATGTACAAAAGTCCGGCAACATTTATGTAGGGATGTACAAAAGTCAAGCCACATAAATGAGGATGTAATGTTAAAATTGTGAGACACGTTGAAATAAAGAAGAAAAGGATGAAAGAAATATAAAGTAAGGCCATTTGAAGAAGCGGAGAAGTGAATTCCCAGAGTGTGAGGACTGGGGCAATCTTGAAGAACTGTGTGAGTAAGAGCAAGCAAAAGAGAAGAAAAAATAGAGAGAGTAAGAGAAAATTGTGAGAGATACATAGTGAGGAAGAGAGCAATAAGTAAAAAAAGAAAAAGAGTTTTTTTTGCTCAAGCTGTATCTCTAAGTGTTGTAATCTCTATTTAATATAGTGAAATTATTCGGAGTTTGTCCTGTGATTTTTCCTTTCAAGGAGAAAGGGTTTTCATGTAAATCTTTGTGTTCTTGTGTAGTTATACTTCCACTGTGCTTGCTGAAATTTGTTCACAGTAATATATAATTTTTCCCAACAGAGTGACCATAACTTCCACTCATATCAAATAATTTGTATGACTCTGGAAAGAAATATACAATTGCAATCTCTTAACAGGAAATTTTAGGAGCACGTTTCTTATAGTGTTCTTTTTGCATATCAACATTAGCTTCTTCTCATTCAATGGAGTTTGTTGGAGTATAATGGAGGAGGTATTTGGTATCAAATGATAACGTATCAGTAAAAAATAACTAACATATTATTTACGGACAATGGTCGGGTATAGTGCCCACAACTTCCATCCTTATAATACATCAAGAGCAGGAGAAAATATTTCATATGCAGATAATTTATATAACTATGGAAAGAAATATACAACTATGATCTCTTAACAGGAAATTTTAGGAGTGCATTCTTAAAATGTTCTTTTTGCATATCAACACTAGCCTTCTTCTCATTTAGTCAAGTTTGCTGGAGAGCACAATGTTTCACACAATGTCCATACTTCCACACAAGGTGTTCACATTATACACTCTAGGCATTGGATGTAAAACAATCAAAACCCTAAATTAATCATAGAGTAGCATCCATATTACCAGAGGTCAATCTGTTCTAGTGGTCCAAAGCTAACAGATGTGAGGTGTCTAATAGATGATGAACATATAAAATCCTTTACATTATACCAACTTAATTACTATGAAATATATTTTTTATATGTATTTTTAAAGATGTTCAACTAGTAAAGTTGTACGGTCCCTGGTACACCGGCCCATTTGAGTCTCGTGATCCAGTCCAGCAGATCGGCCCACGTTCCTTAACCTTTCCCCTTCTGCTGAGCAAGATGCACAATATGGCCCATAGCGGATGCGTGTCCCGACTGCGGCACTCAGCCTTTGCTCGTACCTTCCTGGTCAGTGAATGTGGAACACTTACCGGGCATGACATTAGTCTCTTGCCCGGCAGAATCGGATGTTTTGGCCAGGCAAAGCAAATAGAAGTGGGAACCAAGTTCCAATGCCATACTCACCAAACCTTCCACTTATGGACACTAACATTGGACCCCCATTTGCACTAACAATATGTGTAATCATTGTTCCTCCACTAAGCCAGGGCTATAAATAGGAGAGGATGTAGAAATAGAAGGGGGTTCAAAAGGAAGGAGAAAAAAGGAGGAGGTGATCCCATTGAGTCTATGCGCCGAGAATGACTCAGAGTAGGAAATTCAAGCCCGACATACAAATAAGTTGTAAGCCCAATAGCTTCGCTTTTTGGGGTGTACAATTGGCGCTGTCTGTGGGAATCTCCTACAAAGCCGTTGTTCTGCCGGGACTCGATTCAGGTGACCGGGATGTCTGGGAGGCATTCTGCGAGTGACGCAGAGAGTGGTTCGGCGGGATCCTCTCGAGGATCCTTATGGCGAGAGCGAAGATAGAAGAGACGCGAAGACAGGGACCGTGAACGAGAGGAACGGTCCGGCCTCGGAGAGGGGTCATATCAAACGCAGCGCAGAATGTCAAGTGCATCGGGGCATTGGCGGTTTGATGAAAGGGATGAGGAACTCGAACGGTTGCGCAGGCGAGTGAGAGACTTGGAGTTAAAAGCTAGGAATGGGCAGCGTAGAAGGGACGGAGGCAATTCGAGAGGAAGGGCTGATACTGATAATGAATGCCGCGACACAGGTTCATATCGTTCCGGGCATCGCGGTATCCGGGAACGTTCCAATTCACGGGAATACCGTCGGCACCAAGAACGTACACATTCCTCAGAGCACAGCAAGTACCGAGACCGGTCACGGTCGCAGGGAACCGCGGACCAAGATTCAGAGGGCTGGGAAGATAAACGACTTCCTACTGCGGCAGTGGATGCAATGAGTCGCGCGTTACGCAGGGCCGCTCGATCCCCCTTCTCGGAAGACATTGAGCGGGCCCCTATGCCGGACAGGTTTACCCGTCTGCCTTTCAACTCCTATGACGGAAAAACGGATCCGGTAGAGCACGTGAGCCACTACATCCAGATGATGTCCTTGCATACTCATAATGACGCGCTAATGTGTAGAGTTTTTCCCTCAAGCCTTAGCCCTACCGCCTTGAGGTGGTTTAACGGGCTACGGAAAGGCTCAATTCACAGTTTCGCGAAGCTGATACAAGAGTTCGGAACTAGATTCGTGACGTGCAGTCGGGTGCCCCAGCTGGTTGATGCGCTGTTGTCGATGAAGATGAGGGCCGATGAAACCCTTCGCAGTTACGCCAGCCGATATTGGGAGCTCTACAATGAGATAGGCAGAGGAAATGAGAAGATTGCCGCGAGTACTTTCAGACTGGGATTGCCCGAGGATTCCGGACTAAGGGAGTCTTTGACGAAGAAGCCTCCCGAGGATATGAGGCAGCTAATGGGGCGTATTGAAGAATACAAGCGGTTAGAAGACGACCGGATTCAGAACAAAGGCAAGGCACCGGTGATAAACCATCCCCGTTCAAGCAATTTTCAGCCGAGGACCCGGGGAAGCTTAAGGATGCAAGAGCTGGCGCCGTCGGTAGGAGAGGTAAACACGATGTTCAAGGATCCAGTTCACAAAATTCTGGACAAGATTAAGCACGAGCCATATTTCAGATGGCCAAACAGGATGGGAGGAGATCCCTCCAAGAGGAATCAAAATCTGTACTGCACCTACCACAAGGACAAGGGTCATACCACTGAGCAATGCCGGGTGTTAAAAGACCATCTCGGGTAGCTAGCCAAGGCTGGACATCTAAAGGAGTTCGTGGTCGACACGGGGGACAAGGGTGTGGGACAAAGAGCTTTGCACGGGGTGAACCCTCTCCCACCCCCACTTGGGATAATCGAGGTCATCCACGCGCCCCCGAGAGTCATCATCCCGGAAAGGCAAAAAGGTGTGTCGAACATGGTGCCCATGGGGGAGGGCTCGGAGGCACAGCCGGCGGAGAAGAGGACGAGATTTACCCGGGAACCTATCGCCTTCAGCGACGACGATCTGGAAGGAACAGTCCAGCCGCATGACGATGCGTTGATAGTTACCGCCCGAATAAGTGGTTTCCTGGTGAAAAGGGTGATGATAGACCAGAGGAGCAGGGCCGACGTGATGTACCCGGACCTGTACCGAGGACTAGGGTTGGAAGGGAGGAATCTTTCGAAATACAACACGCCGCTGGTCGGCTTCGATGGGAAAATTGTAATGCCTGAGGGGAAAATATCTCTGCCCGTGAATATGAGAGGCAAGGAGACAGTCGTAATGTTTATAGTAGTGAATTCGTTCTCCCCCTACACGGCCATACTCGGCAGACCTTGGATCCACTCAATGGGGGCTGTCCCATCCATCCTGCATGTGAGTGTAAAATTTCCCACTGAGCACGGCATTGTTACAGTGAGAGGGAGCCAACAGGCGGCGAGGCAATGTTTAATAGCTATGGTTGACCAGACCAAAGGGACAACCGATCGGGAAGAGCGCGCCCGGGAAAAGGATCCCCCGCAGAGGCCACCGTTATAGCAATTACAGAATGACCGAGGGGCGGTGGGAGGTGGGGGTGCCAAAGAAATGATAAAAATAAGGGTGCTCCCAGATGCCGATAAGTATTTTCACATGGGGGCAAGCATGAACGAGCAAGAAAGGGTGGAATTGTTGCTGCTACTTGTGCGGAATGCTGATGTTTTTGCGTGGAGTCCATATGAAGTGCCGGGGGTAGACCCCGAGTTCATCGTCCATCGACTTAACGTTGATCCCTCGTTCTCCCCTAAAAAGCAAAGGCCTAGGAGGTCGGCCAAAGAGCACACCGAGGTTGTAAGAGCGGAAGTCCAGAGGCTGAAGGATGCCGGGGCGAGCAGGGAAGTTTTCTTCCCCGAATGGTTGGCAAATACCGTGGTAGTGAAGAAGAAGGGCGGCAAGTGGAGAGTATGCGTAGACTTCACGGACTTGAACCGGGCATGCCCGAAGGACCTTTTTCCTGTCCCCAAGATCGACCATCTGGTGGATGCCACGTTCGGGCACCCCAGGATGAGCTTCCTGGATGCTTTTCAAGGGTATCACCAGATCGCCTTGGCTCCCAAAGATCAAGAGAAAACGGCGTTTATCTCCCCGGAAGCCAACTATCATTACACAGTAATGCCCTTCGAATTGAAGAACGCCGGGGCCACGTACTAGAGGATGATGACAAGGATGTTCTGAGACAGGATAGGACGCACGGTTGAAGTATACATTGACGACATGGTGGTAAAGAGCAAACAAGCGGCGCGGCATGCAGAAGACCTTAAAGATGTTCTCACAGTCCTTCAGCAACACAAGTTGTGGCTCAATGCCGAGAAGTGTGCGTTTGGTGTCGGAGCCGGGAAGTTTCTGGGGTACCTTATAACTCGACGGGGCATAGAAGTTAACCCCGACCAAATCGAAGCCGTGCAAAGATTGAAGCCACCGTGCAATCCGAAAGAGGTGCAAGTGTTAACCGGGATGTTGGCCGCCCTTAATTGATTCATCTCTAGATTCGCGGATCGCTGCCGGCCATTTTACCAGCTCCTTAAAAAGTGGACAGGCTTTCAATGGAATGAAGAATGTGACAAAGCTTTTGTGGACCTAAAGGATTATTTGGTGCGGGCTCCTATGCTAACAGCCCCAGAGCCGGGCGAAGATCTGTTCATGTACTTGGCTGTGTCCGAGCACGTCGTAAGTGCTGTGTTGCTAAAGGAGAAGGGATTCCAGCAGCCCATATATTACGTCAGCAAAACCTTAGTGGATGCCGAGACGAGATATCTACCATTGGAGAAGCTTGTCTTGGCCCTTATCCACGCTACGAGAAAGCTGCCGCACTACTTCCAAGCCCACACGGTATATGTCTTGACCGAATATCCCCTCCAATCATTATTGAGGAGGTTAGACTTTACGGGCCGAATAGCGAAATGGGGGACACGGCTTGGATCGTTTGACATCCGTTACCGGCCGCGAAGCTCGGTCAAGGGCCAGGTCCTTGCGAACTTTGTCGCGGAATTCTCCCCGAGGATGAACGGGGAAATGGTATGCCAGGTTGAGGCCCGCCCATGGAAGGTATTTGTAGACGGCGCGTCCAGCCATGCGGGATCCAGTGTAGGGATTGTGGCTTTCTCCCCGGAGGGGATCCGGTTGGAACGATCATTCAGGTTGGGTTTCAGAGCCTCCAATAATGAAGCGGAATACGAAGCCCTGTTGGCCGGGATGGGGGCAGTCTTATGTTTAGGAGCCCGGGATGTGGAGGTGTATTCGGATTCACGTCTCGTTGTCAACCAGGTGAAGGGCAACTTTGAAGCCCACGACTCATGAATGAAAGCCTACCTGGAAAAGGTCAGACAAGCTATAGCCAGCTTCAACACGGTGAAAATCTTTCAGGTGGCTCGAACGCAGAACAGATACGCCGATTCCCTAGCCACGTTGGCCTCGTCCGTAGCCGAAGAGATACCTCGGCTGATAAAAGTCGAACTAGTGCCCGAGGCGAGCATTAAGGTGACCGACGACCCGAAAAGCACGGGGAGAAATGTCGCGGCAGTCTCCACGATAGAGCCATGCTGGATGGACCCCATCATAGATTTTCTGGCAGAAGACAAACTCCCCGTGGACGATAAGAAGGGGAACAAGATTCGGAGAGTGGCACCTCGATATTGGCTGTCGGAGGATCGGACATTGTATCGGAGGTCGTTCGGGGGGCCATATCTGCTGTGCTTGCCCCCGGGGAAGGCGAGCAAGCTCCTTGCCGAACTTCATGATGGAGTATGCGGCAGTCATGTTGGAGGACGATCATTGACACACAGGGCAATGACTCAGGGGTTTTGGTGGCCTCAGATGCAGAAGGACGCCGCTGAGTACGTGCGTAAATGCGAACAGTGTCAGAAGCACTCGAACCTGATCCATTAGCCCGCCGGCCACCTGAACCCGATCAGCAGCCCTTGGCCCTTCGCCCAGTGGGGGCTAGATATCATTGGCCCATTCCCCCGGGCAACAGGTAATCGGAGGTTTGTACTGGTAGCTGTCGATTACTTTACCAAATGGACGGAAGCGGAGGCTTTGGCGAACATCTGAGATGTAGATGTGAAGAGGTTTGTATGGAAGAACATCGTCACAAGGTTTGGTGTCCCAAACTCCCTTATATCTGATAACGGGCTCCAATTCAATAGCCGGGCATTCCGAGAGTTCTACGGTGACCTCGGCATTAAAAACAAATACTCGACCCCAGCATACCCCCAAGGAAATGGCCAGGCCGAGGCCATGAAAAAAGCAATCGTGAATGGGTTGAAGAGGAGGTTAGCAGGTGCAAAGGGAAATTGGGCCGAAGAGCTTCCCAAAGTATTGTGGGCATATAGGACAACCCCGAGGAGATCTACTGGGGAAACCCCATTCTCCCTCACATATGGGGCGGAAGCTGTAATACCAACCGAGGTGGAGCTGTGCAGCGCTCGGGTTATGGAATTCGAACCCGACCGCAATGATGAGTTGATGGTAGGGCATTTAGACAGGTTGGAAGAAAGCCGCGAAGCAGTGACTATACGGCTTGCCGAGCATCAGTAGAAGCTCGCCTGGAGGTATGCCCGGAACGTAAAAGAGAGAGGATTCAACGCAGGAGATTTGGTCCTGAGAAAGGCCGTGGGGAACATGCGAAACACCAATGCAGGGAAGTTGGCGCAGACATGGGAAGGTCCTTACAGGGTCACCGTCGTGGCCAGCGCATGGGCATACTACTTGGAGGACCTAAATGAGAGACCGTTATCCCGGCCATGGAATGTCCATAATCTCAGAAAATTCTATCACTGAGAATCGTGGACTAAGTGTAACATTGTATCAAGCGAAATGATAGTGATGGTGATGGTTGCCTGTGCATACTTTTTATTTATTTATTTTTAAGTAGTGTGTCCACTCTTAAAATTCAATCCCCGGCCAAATAAATACTCTAAGGACAAAAATTTCGCTCCCGGTTCGATTCCGTTCATCGAGCAAGTGGAAACCTTAACGGCCAAATAAATACTCTAAGGACAGAAACTTCGCTCCCGGTTCGATTCCGTTCACCGAGCAAGTGGAAACCTTAACGGCCAAATAAATACTCTAAGGACAGAAACTTCGCTCTCGGTTCGATTCCGTTCGCCGAGCAAGTGGAAACCTTAACAGTCATAAATGTTTTGAGGACAAAAATTTTCTCCCGGCACGATCCTATCCACCGAACAGGTAGTGGCCATGGCGTTGGTTAGTATCCTAAGGACTAAAACCCGGTACCCGATCTAGTTACCATCCCTAAGCATTTTGGATCCTGACGTATATACATACATATAAAATAAAATAATAATGAATAATAGTGGAAAACTATAATCTCGTTAGACGCTCAAGGACCGTGAACATCCTACTGAGCGGAATTGATATACTACCAAACCCATTTAAAGGTTCAAGTCCCGGTTAGTTGCGTTCGGCACATCACCAGACAGTAAGTAAACAGACATGCACAAAAGATGGAGTAGCTTGAGGAAAAGGGTGAAGGAAAGATAAACATCACACGAGCATGATTTAACATACAAATCAAAACCATTGTCTCGTCACCTAAACATGGCAACCACGAAAATAGAAGAGAAATAAAAAGCAATTGTTCGGCCACCACAACCCGGTGGCATAGGTCAGACAGAGAAAAGAAAGAACATAATAAAAACATAGGGGTACGTTATAAATCTTTTCGCGGCTTAGGGTTGTGATTCAGCGGTAGGTGTTTGGGCGGCTGGGTCCAGTTGTTGCTGAGCAGTAAGCTGAAGAGTGGTTACCTCCCCGGTTTGATCGGCAGATTGCAGCATGCTAGTCTCTTCCACGTCGTCCCTCTCCACGTAGGCGTCAATTTGCTGTACCAGCTCCATTAGGCTTTCCGTGTCTTCCTCGTCAGCCAGGGTTAAGGGTTTTTGAGCAACTGGGGTAATGCTGGGAAAGGGTATCTGACCGGGATCTTTCAGAGGGGAGTCCTTGGGGACTCCCATGGCTTGCAAAGCAGCCAGCCACCCGGCCTCGAAACCGGCCTTCCGAGCTTGGAGGATGACCGGCTCTACAGAATTTTCAGCGTCTGCAAAACCCTCCTCATACCACTTCTCCTCAGCAGCCTCTAGTGCTACCCTCATGTCCCTGAGCTCCTCGGCCTGTGAAGTAGCCAGACTCTCCGCCTCTGCTAGTTTAAGGTCCGTTTCGCTCTGCTTCAGCAATAGCTCTGAACACTTGCTCTTTGCCTGGGCTCTCGCCTTCTCCGCGGCAGCAGCTTTCTTCTCGGAGGATTCGGCGGCCTTTGATTTTTCCTTATCTTTCTTGGCCGCCGCCTCCCGGGCCGCCTTCTCCCGGTCTACCTCCTCAGAAACCTCCTTTAGGCGCCCATCAATGACGTGGGCCACCTGAGCGGCCTGGCAAAGCTCCGAGAGTTAGTCTGTTAAGGAAATAAAATACGTACATACAAGTGCAGGTGGGAGTAAAAATAGAAATGATGGGCTAAAGCACATAGAGAATTACCGCTAGAGTAAACCACTGTAACCTTCTCCCTATGGATTCGTCCGTCCCCTGCTCGTACGCGTGTACGTCTTCGGGCAGGAGGATTCCATGCACTAAGCTTTGGGCAACACGCCCCCCTTCACCTTTCTCCCATACCCGCAAACTTGCGCTTTCAGGGAGCGGCTTGCCTTCCATAAGGAACTTTGGTTGCCATGGCTGGGTCGCCTGGGAGGAGGACGCGAGGCCCGCCCCGGCTTGAGCCTGCAGTTCCTGAATGATAATGCCCTTAGACGGCTGGGCAGGGATCCGGGTTGTGAGGGTTGGTAGAGCAGAGGTTGTTTACTCGGCATTGCGTGGCCTTTTTCGTGTTCTTCCTGTGGAGGGAGGAGGCGGAGGGGGTGTCTGGCTTGGGCCCGGCGGAAGTTGCTGCTGAGCGGTCTGCCGGGCGCCGGGGACAAAGCGATCGAGGGTGAGCGTCTTGCGCGTTACCATAGTTGCGCCGCGCTCGGGTTCTGCGTCCGTAAGGTCGGTAATCTCAACGGCTACCCGGTTGGAGTATGTTGCCGGGGCCTCGGGATTAACCTATTCTTCAGGTGGGTTAGGCTCTTCTTGAATGGGGGCTTCCTCCTCAATCTGCACGTGAGCAAGTTCCCGAGCCTTCTAGACGCGCACTCCGCTGACTCGTCTCGCAGTGGTGCAAGCTCGTCCGAATGAGTGTACCGCGGGCCGAGCTCCCGAGCCTCTCCTGTTGTTAGACTAGGAGGTAGAAGGTTCGCGTGCCGGACGTCGATGTAAGAGAGCAACGGGCTGTCTACCAATAGCGCCTGCTTGAACGGCTGTCAGGTAGAGTAGACAGGTGTAACACCGAGGATAAAATGGGACGCCCGGAGCTGCCCGTCCCAATGAACAAAAATCTTGGACCTAAGGACAAAGTTTAGGTCCCTGACGTGAACAACCCTGACGTCCGGGGTGAACACTTTGCCGTCTGAAAAGGAAAGCAAAAAAAAAAAAGAAAAAAAAACGTCAACCGGATAAAAAGTAGAAAGAAAAAGAATGGCAATTATGTAGAAAAGAGTATGTGACGGTGTGCGAGTGGAATGTCATATCAAAGTTCAGGGGGGCGAAAATTAATACGAACCCACTTCGCGACGTAAGAGGGGACAGTGGAGGTCCCCGGCAAACCAGTTGCCGTGCACCCGGACGAATTCCCCGACGGAGTTCCTATTGGAGTCGGGTAGGCATGATATCAGCCGCACCCTTTTATCTCTAGTCTTTAAATAATAATTTGAGTTCTTGTTCCCACACAAACTATACATATGGTTTATATCATGGTGGTTTAAGTGCAAACCGAACATATGATTCAACTTACTGACGCAACTGACTACCCGGTAACAATTTGGGGGAAGTTGGTCAAGACACAACCCATAATACATAAGTGTATCTATCAAGAGAGGATCTACGGGAAACCTAACCCCACCCTCTATAATGGACATTAAAGGGAAGAAAGCTGTCTGACCCCCTCTGTGGAAGTCAAGGTCGTTCTCGTGGCAGTATGCCACATCCATGTCACTGGGAATGTTAAATTTCTGCCTAAATGTGACTAGAGACTCGGCAGTGTTCAACAAATGATAATACCCCATCTCGAAATCCTAAAGCTAGAGAAAAAATGCTGAAGTAAAGAGGAAAGATAGGAAACTTACTCGAGGGCCTAAGGAAGGAAAGAAGTCTCTGGGCGGGTGAGTAAACACAAAGATAGATGCTCGGCAGAGAAAATGAGTGAGGAAAATGACTAACAGAAAAGCACGAGGCAGACTGGGGCGAACTATTTATAGGAGCAAAGGGTGGAGGGACAACGTGCAGCCAGTCATAATGGGGGCTCGATTAACGATGAATCCAAACGGACTCCAACGCCGTTTGGCAGCTGCCCCTTCGGTTCGCGAACCCACTAATAATGATGACGGCTGGAACAGGGGCTCTGAAACGGCACGTCTTTTGATGACGCGTCAATGCGCTCTTGGTGGCGCCTTAACTCCCGTTTTTGGACTCCCTCGGGTGGCTTTCCCGAGGTTTCTTGATTCTTCCCTTCTGCCGGGCATGAATCAAGAGGGGGCTAATGTACGGTCCCTGGTACACCGGCCCATTTGAGTCTCGTGATCCAGTCCAGCGGATCGGCCCACGTTCCTTAACCTTTCTCTTTCTGCCGAGCAAGATGCATAATATGGCCCATAGCGGATGCGTGTCCCGGCTGCAGCATTCAGCCTTTGCTCGTACCTTCCCGGGCAGTGAGTGTGGAACACTTACCGGGCATGACATTGGTCTCTTGCCCGGCAGAACCGTATGTTTTGGCCAGGCAAAGCAAATAGAAGTGGGAACCAAGTTCCAATGCCATACTCACCAAACCTTCCACTTATGGACACTAACATTGGACCCCCATTTGCACTAACAATATGTGTAATCATTGTTCCTCCACCAAGCCAGGGCTATAAATAGGAGAGGATGTAGAAATAGAAGGGGGTTCAAAAGGAAGGAGAAAAAAGGAGGAGGTGATCCCATTGAGTCTATGCGCCGAGAACGACTCAGAGTAGGAAATCCAAGCCCAACATACAAATAAGTTGTAAGCCCAATAGCTTCGCTTGTTGGGGTGTACAAAAGTTTATTATTATTGAATAAAGGATTTTGATTTAAATCCTGCTAACAAATAAATAAATTCAATAATGTTAAAGAGCTATTATTGTGAAAGAGAGAGACCATTGGTTATAAGTAAATTCTATTGTTTCTAATTTAAAAATAAAAACATAACATAATTTGAAGGCACGGGCACACAAGGAAGATAAAACTAATGATAATGGCAGTGAATGAAGTATATAAACTTTTGACGTGGCCATAGAGTCAACTCTAAAAGGTTGTATAAATGAAATCATTTTAGAGTCAACGGGGAAGCGAGGGATGATACTAGGGGTGTTTGCGATGCTGAGCGATTTTGGGCCATTTTTTAGTATCACACTTTGCGGTGCAGTTTAGCCAAAACCATAATTACATCACACCTCATTTTTGCGGTCATATGTGTAGTGTAGTGTATAAAATGCGGTTTGACCGATTTAAAGCTGGTATTTTTTTTTTTTTCAAATTTTGGGCTTTTCCTACCCAGTCTAAAACTGATTTTTTTTTTTCATTTTTTTGGTGCCAAGTTTTAAACTATTAAGTCAATTTTACTTTATTTTTGGTTGTCTTTCCTAATCAACACTTGCTAGGTTGGTTTGGGCGAGCCCAAAACTTTTGTTTTCATGAACTATAATACTGAATACACCAGGTATATAAAAAAAATTGAACTTATATCACTATCTCAGCCCATAATACACCTGCTATATAAAAATTCATCATATATCACCATACAATTCAGCATATATTAGTAATATCACTATCTTAGATTCTCAGGTATGCTTGAAACATTTAAATGAAGTCAAGTAGTTTGAACAGGGTACAATGGCAAGCAACTTAAATGTTTTAATTGTCAAAATCTAATGCTCTTCACTTTAGATCAAGAATATGGAGTAAAGAGTTTATGTGAAACACTAGGAACAAAGCAAAAAAAGAATTACCCAGACTCAAAGCAATGCTAGTCATGCCTACTAATTTCAAGTTTCAATTTTTAAAACCATAAAGTAAACAAGTCTAAAGCAAAGCATGAAATGAATTGCAAATCCAAAACAAGTATTAATTGTAAACCCAACAAGAAATTGTTTAAATTGTGGCGGCAAGGTCTGAACGAGTAGCCCTGAAGGTTGAGACGCTGAGACAGAGAGTGAAAGAGTGATACACTTTTTTTTTTTTAGAAGTTGATACAGTGAGTTAGATGGCTAGCAGCTAGGTTATTAACCTATTAATAATGTGCATTTGATATTGTAATAGTTTAATACCTTTATTAAACTATTAATAATTTATTTAATATTAAGAAAATAAATATATTAATGTATAGAGAGGGTGTGGTGCAGTGTGTTTGTGCGGTTTTCTTATTATAAAACCACAAATTGTACTGCACATACAGTGTGGTGTGGTGCACTGTTACTTGCGGTGCAGTCAGGGACGGAGCTATCATTGGACTGGGGGGCCCCCCCCAATTTTTTTAAAAAATATTATTATATATGTGTACTAATTTTAACAATTTTGTTCTATAAAATTACATTTTGTTTCCCTTAAACAATATCATTGATTTTTTTAAGCGTAATGTTATACTCACAAACATTTTTACAACATTTTTACAAACTATTGTGGTGAACACTCACATCATTTTTTTACTTACCAGTAGCAATAACACTTATCATATCAGTAATTTATAAAAAAGCTTGTAACTCTAGCATTTTTCTCATTTTAGTGGCCATAAAAAAAATTATAGATCTAAAATCTAAAACAAAATATACAAGCCAAAAAAAAAAAAAAAAAAAAAAAAGCTCAACAACAAAAATTACCAATAGTAAAATTAAAACAAATTAAGCCTAATTAACCAATTTTATCCAAAGTATACAACTCTTCCCTTTGAAAAATTCTAAACAAAAATATATTTGTTCTTACCCCAAAAAAAAAAAAAAAAAAAAACACCTCAACAAGTAAGTAGTAGCAAAGTCAAAGGTTTAAATTGCCGCACACAGTCAACAGTAAAGTTGCCCCTCCTAACTCAAAGTTTTGGCTCCATCCTTAGGTCACGGTTATGCCATTTTACTGGCGGTTTTTGTGGTTTGTGCGGTTTGGTGAACACCCTTAGATAATACCATAAGAGTGGAAGCCTTGTCATCCTCAAACTTGATAATGGTTATGCAAGAATGATAACAATGGCATATCAAAACAAACAAATAGATAATATAAGTTTCTTTTTCTTCTTTCTTTTGGTCAGCTTGGAGGGTAAGAGAAAACCAACCAAGCAGGACACAGATACAAGCAGCCAAGGGTAAATAATAGAATAAAACTACAAGCTCTCCCTACTATAAGCTCCTTAGACATACATACAGCATCAAAGACATCAACAATTAATTAACCACCAAGAACAGAGAAGGGAATTCTCCACTAATTAGCTAGATAAAGCACAATTTTGGATGAAGTTTTATACTTTTGATCTTGCTACTACTCTGCATCTGACATAAAACGTTATGCAATTCAAGATCCCCATTTATAACTCCACTTTCCAATTGTGTATTCTTTCATATATGATAATAAAAATAAGATGCTTCCCAAGCCAGCACACACAATATCTTCTTCAACCTAGAAACAAATTGAGCAGTTAAAAAAATTTTAAACATCAATCATCAAATATGTGTCTACTTTCTTTGTGTGCTTCGCTAGATCAAAGGTGTGTACAAAAGATGTAAAATTGAATAATGGATCATCTTCATCTTCTCAAAAAAAAAAAAAGAAAAAGAAAAGAAAGAAAGAGACAATAATTAATTTGCTACAATTGAGTCAATTTCATTTATAAACTTGACCACACAACGTTATATCCTATCTTATCTTCAACGAAGGTGAGATTAAATTATATGGTCTTTAATAAAGATAAGATTATATATATATATATATATATATAGAGAGAGAGAGAGAGAGAGAGAGAGAGAGAGAGAGAGATCCTATCCTATCTTCAACGAAGGTGAGATTAAATTATATGATCTTTAATAAAGATAAGATTATATATATATATATATATATAGAGAGAGAGAGAGAGAGAGAGAGAGAGAGAGAGAGAGAGAGAGAGAGAGATGGATTCAAGTTACACCTGGTGTAACTCTTATAAAGTTACACATTTTTAATACCGTAAATTTCTAAAAGATCTAATGGTTGAAAAATTATCATTAAATACTATTATTTTCAATCTAATATCCTAATTAATACCACAATATTTTTCTCTCTCCCCTTATTTATTGCTTTCCACTTATTAAAAGGCACACCACACACCACCATTTGCAAGAACTTGTAAAACACAAACTCATCTACAGAAGAGCACCTTGCCATTGCACGGTACACTAGAAATTTGTTAGGTTGGCACTGTTTGCAAATCAAGCATTTTAGAGTAGTTTTCCTACCAAACTTAATTACCATATATCTATCATAGTTTTCAAATCCGGACCGGACCGAGCAGTCTAATCGGATTAATTGGGAACGGGACCGAAATTCGGTTTTTTAGCATAGAGAATCGGGCATGCCTTCAAATTCCGTGAACCCCTTAAATCGTGCGGTCAAACCTCGGTTCAAGCATACCTGTTAAATAAGAAAAAAAAAATCAGAAAATGCACTTACCAAGTTTAGAACCCAAGCACGGTTAGATATGCAGCAGGAGCCTAACCACTTAGCCATGCTTGCAAGTTGATGCTCAACAATAACAAAAAAAATACTTGAAGTAAACTTAGGGCAATTTTTTTTTCCTTTAAAAACAACTTAGCACAATTCTATTCTACTTAATTAAATTATCCATCTCTTACAAGGAATATAAAAAAATTATAATTAAAATCCGTCAAAGATATTCAACTTTACTTCAAAAATTAATCATAAATTTTAATGTTTTCATGGTTATTATTTTATTTTATTAACTTTCTTATTTAATTATTAAATATATGCTTGAAAATCATTAAATTTCCCTCACATATATAGATATATTAGTCAATTTTGCTAGTTTTATAAATTTAATATTTATATTTAAGCTTTAATTAATTATTAAATTAATTATGACATCATTACGGTTTGACCCCAGTTCAACCTCGGTCGGACCTTAAAAATCTTGAACCTCTCCCTTTTACTGTTCAATGAATGGTCTGAGTTTCAAAACCATGATATCTATATGAGTTTCTAAAGAGTTTTACTTTCGAAAGAATCCAAAAAAAAGTTAAGTTAAATTTTAATTTATTTTTAATGATTCCTCCAATATGTAATCAGTAATCATATAGGGAGAAAATGATCGTTCTTCTATTCAATCAGCCATTCAACTCATCTTTTCTGTCCATAAAAAAAATTAAAAAATAAAATCTAAAATTAAACAATTGCCCTAGCTAAGTTACATTTTTTGCCTCACCTGTTTAAACTATGCGTGGATCATTTTATTCTGTGAAGATTGAAGAAAGATCAGGAATCATTAAACAATTTTTTAAAATTTAACTTAACTTTTTTTTGGATTCTTTCTAAAGTAAAACTCTTACAGATATACGGTAATTAAGTTTGGTAGGAAAACTGCTCTAAAATGCTTGATTGGCAAACAGTGCCAACCAAACAAATTTCTAATGTACCGTGCAAATATTTCTTTGCTGAAACTCCCACTTTGGCAATGGCAAGGTGTTCTTCTGTAGATGAGTTTGTGTTTTGCAGTTTCTTGAAAATGGTGGTGTGTGGTGTGCCTTTTAATAAGTGGAAAGCAATAAAGAAGGGGAGAGAGAAAAATATTGTGGTATTAATTAGGTTATCAGATGGAAAGTATAGCATTTAATAATATTTTTTCAATCATTAAATCTTTTAGAAATCTACGGTATAAAAAACATATAACTTTATAAGAGTTACACCTGATATAACTTGAATCCATCTCTTTATATATATATATATATATAAAATATAAATTGATGCCATCTGGAAAGATTCAGCATTGTGTTGTTATTGATGTTAATGGGTTTTCAGCGTTTCACATTATGTTATTTTGGTTATGGAAGTCCTATCAATTATGTTCAACTACAATTATATATGTAAAAAACTCATTGTAAAGTAATGTTCTTTTATAGTGGAGAGAGACGAATATTAGGACGTTTGAAGGTATGGAACATCCGACACATGTAATAAAGCGGCTTTTGAGAAGTTTGTATGGTTGGATGTCTGGTCTAGGCAGTGTCCTTTCCATGTCTTTTTTCAGAATTTATAGATATTTGAAATTTTATACTGTAATTCTTTAGGAGTAGCTTGATACACTTCTGGCGTGTTTGAGTTTTTATCCTGTATTAACAAGGGTATCTTTACTTGTAAAAAAAATAAAAATAGAAGTTTGTCCCCTAGTTTAATGTTGTAGTCTTACTTGCAGATTGTGCTAATTTTGTGTGGTAGCTATGTCTCTGTTGAAGTGTTATGTACTTCCATCCATTGCAGTAAACTTGCCATTCAGTGCTGTGTTATTAGTAAAATTGATAGGATAATGTTGAGTGTGACTGATAGTTCTTTTTTGAGCAGCTAAGATAGCAAGAAAATTGCTTTGAATTGTGAAAATATGATGAGGGACTGCATCAAATTTCCGTACTTGCAAAGTAAGATATTCAACCTCTTCTTCCTTGTTTTCTCTGTCTTTGTTTTTTCTTTTTTCCCTAACTGTTGTGCCCTTAATGATCCTGCTAAGTTGGTTCAAATTTGTGACTGAGCTACATATTTATTTATTCATTAGCAATGATTGAACAGGATTGTACAAAAAGAAGTTATTTAATTGAATTATAGAAGGAATTAAATTGTGTGATTCTGTGTTCAGCCAATTTGCGATGCCTCCAGTTCATGAAAACTTCCAAATGTGATCATATCATCATCACTATCGCCACCATCACTTTTTATGATCTATTTTGATTATGGTCTTTGGAGGCTTTTGAGGCATATATATTGAGAATTTTTTGTTAGGTAGGTTCGAGAAGAATGAGGCTCAATCACCAGTAATTGTGAATAATCTCTGATTCCTTATGATTGTTTGAATGACAAAATTCTACTCACATATGATTTGTGCATATGGAATAGTGGAATATATTGATGCATGAATTGATACCATGTGTTTTTATGTTACTCACCGCAGTATATTTACAATATTGTTTAGGTTCAAAGCATGAGGCCTATGTTGTATGCGTGTGTAACTTATCTTTTTTCGCCCCTTTTTTAAGCTTTCCCTCCTTGTAGAGCCTCTAGCTTATTTTCAACTGGTTGTATGTATGAGCTTTCATAGACAAATATTAATTTTTCCACCTTTTGAAGGTGGCTTATTTATATTAAACGAATAATATAAACATGTATCCTGGGGCTACATAAATACATAATTGGACCAGCATCCAATTATTTTGTAGTCCGATCACTGACTTTTGTATACAATGCTACCTTTCTCTATTTTGAGGAGGGTGTCTGGTGTTCAACCTGTTATTTCTGAGACTTTAAAGGTTTAAGGTACTTCTATTGTGTTGTGAAAGAAAGAAAAAGGATTTAGTTGTTTTTATATGGAGTTTGATGATGGAAGTAGCATTGCTTCAGAAATTTAGGATTTATCACTCATGCTAAAATCCTTGTTATACAGTTGTTAAACATTAGATATTCTAAGCTGATTGCAATGCTTTGGTGTTGCTAAAAGTAAAAGTAGTTCTTGTGGTATTTGCTTCTGTTGGGGAATTTTGTTTGGCATGCACACTTTGTGGCAAGCAAGTTTCATTTTTTTCAAATGTTTAAATTTTGTAGTGATTTTTCAAATACATATTGGAGTCTGCAAGCTTTGAGTTGTTCTTTAAATTCGTGGAGTTGCCTAGTTTTGATGTTGCTTCTGATGCGTTTTCTACCTTTAAGGCCAGATCTATGAGTTTCTATAATATTTTGTGTTTATCTGTTTAATATTTAAGCCCCTTTCTGTGCTATTCCATTATATGTCCCTAAAAAAAAACATGTTTGGCAAGATCTGCTTACTAAACACGGTACAATGGTCTCTGAATATTTGACTGCTCATTATGATGAGGTTTGTCTGCCCTTGTCTTTCTTCCTATATAATTCTGAACAAATCTAGGCAGCAACTAATGTTTCTTTAGAACCTCTGATGGATGCTTGATAAATATTTTAGGCTTAGGAAATTTTCTTGGTCACGAAGCTTTTTGAAGAATAATACTAATCATTTTAATTCATGTTGTTTTGGAGACCAGCATGTGCATGTACCCTGACATTGTACACTGCATATGCAGGCAGTGAAGATAGCTTGTTCAAAATTATTTTGGTATAATTATATCCCATGTTAACTTTCAAATTATCTGATGGGTATTTCTTTTTGCAGTTCTTTAATTTATATGAGAATCTCTTGACTTCTGCTAATTATGTGACAAGAAGGCAATCCTTAAAGGTTAGTTCTCGTTATAATATTCCAGTAAGTGCTCTGCTGTTCTTTTGACCCATGGGATATGCTAACAATAGAATGCTCATGAATTTTAGCTTCTCTCGGATTTTCTTTTGGACCCTCCAAATTCCCATATAATGAAGCGCTACATTTGGTACTTGAAAGTCATGATGACATTGCTAAAGGTATAGGAATTTTTTTTTTTTGGGTTTTCCATTGTCATTTATGGTTCTTGCATGGATGCTTAAGAGTTGGCTTGCTGAGAACGGAATTTATTCTTGTCATCTTGTGTAACTGAAGATATGTCTCTATGTTTTGAATCACTTTCTTGTTTCTTACACTTTTGTTCAGCTTGGCTTGTCTTGTACTTCTATTTTTCTTGTGCACATTTTTTTTCTTGCTGTTAATTTGATATTCTGGTCATTGTGTAGACACATTTTTCTGCGGTTTATGCAATGCCATCCTAGATTTGTCCTTGTGATACAAATTAAGGTCTTAACTACTTATGTGTGGAGGGGTTATTGTCTGTTGAGTGCTTGGCGGGATTTCTGTTTTATAGGAAACCAAATCTGTTATTAATCTCTTAGATGTGAACTTCAGATATATGGCATCTGCTCTACCCATCAAAGCTTTGTGGTTTTTTTTAATCAATATTTAATTTACCTGTCTGACTAGATTGTCTTATTCTGCCTCCTAGGTTGGTTGGCTCAAACTGTGTACTGCTGATGTTAATTCTTGATTAACCAATGGGCAGCCCAAAGCTGTAATAGACTAGCTTTCCAAGCTCCTCTATCATCAAAACATTGACCGCAACATATTTGTAATTCTTCCTTCTCTGTGCAATAACTTTTTTGTTTGTTTGTTGTTTCTGTTTGTCTGAGAAGGATTCAAGCAAAACTATCCAGATGTCTGCTTTCCACATTTTCAAGGTACTCGAATGTTGCTCTTTCTTCTCATTGTTTGTCTGTAGTTGCAAATTTGCTTATGTTCACATTCCTTCTGGTGCGCTTAGAAAGTGCCACATGTATCCTGCAAATATCTGTTTCTTTCACAACATAATTATCATTTGTTAACTTGTTAAAGCATTAGGTTTTGATGCTTTGCTTGCCATACATGCTTCTCGTTTGTTTATATTATTTTTTATTTTTTATTTATAGGTTTTTGTTGCTAATCCTAACAAGCCACGAGAAGTAAAGGTTATTCTGGCAAAAAACCATGAGAAATTGCTGGAATTGCTTCACAATCTCTCTCCTGGAAAAGGTTGTATATTTTTGGTAGTGTATCTCCTAGCTAGCAGCACATTGGCTCTTGATTAAAATGGGCTAAAGACTGTGTTTTAAAACATTGTATATGAAACTGTTCTTTCCTTTGTAGTTATCTCTGCTAACTTATTCATCTTTGCAGGTGCTGAAGATGAGCAATTTGAGGAGGAAAAGGAACTGATCATTAAGGAAATTGAAAGAGTATCTCGCTTGCCAATACTTGAAAGCTAGGCCATTTCTCCTAGTTGTTGCTTTTCATTCTGTTCTGATATGCTTTTTGAGGTTTAACACTGATTCTATGTAATGACTCTCTGCAAACACTTTTTGCCAAGACCCAAAAAAGATCATGCGCTGAGTTGTAGAATATTAATTATCAAAAGTAGAGTAGTAGAATTTCAAATCACCTAGTAGAAGAGCCTGTATCAAGAACTGAATGCCATTGTAATCCACAAAGCAGCAGTAGAGGATTATGTACAAAAACTGTATGTATTTGTAATCTCGTCGGTTCAAAATGTATTGCTTTTTGTTGTATAAGGCGCGAAAGAAAAACCTCCATTGTTGATTTGGAGTTATCAAGTGAACTCAAATAATATCACTTATGACATGCATTGCAGTTTCTCCCCATTATCTCATGGTTGTCTGAAAGCTAGCACCTGGATAAATAAACCTGCCTTTCTGCAGCAAAGCATTTTTAATTTGCATACCAGTGTTGTATGGGTTTAAGCCTTGAAGGCCTTTTCTGAGGTGAAATGCATCATTACTGAGAGTTTATTTTATTTTATAAATATATTAAAACCACAAGTGGTGTTTTAACTTTTGAGTGAAGAAAAATTGGGCCCTGTTTCCTGAGAGAGGCCGCCTTCTCTCAGGCCAAAGTGTTATGGAGAACATATCCGGAAATTAATAACATAATTACAATTACAATATTCTCGAGAAGCGACGAACTTTCCGCGTTTCAACTTTCAACCAAAAAAGGCAAACTTTCATCGTAAAATATCAACATCATGATGACCCAGCGAAGCAAAATTCTTCAGAAAGTCAATATTATAGAAGCTAACAAATTGCAAGAGGAAAGCTTCACGTATTTTGGACGAACTTTCGTTGTAGCTTCGTGGACGGCAGAGGTGAAGGGGATTAAAGGTTGAGCCATATATGTTCAAGCCAAACCGTGAGGGAGAGAAAATTTGTTAAGAATGGCAGGAAAGAAACGAGACAGAGAGAGAGAGAGAGCGTTTTATGAAAATGGAAGCAAACTACATGAGAAGCTGATTGCCTCTTGTAATGGTAGGCCAATTCCTATCCGTAGCTACTCTTGCGAAGAACTCCAGCGGGCAACAAATAACTACGATCCTAGCTGTATTTTTCATATAGATAGCTCATATAAATGGTACAATGGTTCTTTTGAAGGCCGAATGATTTCCATTAAGAAGTTCATTGAGGAGTACTTTCGACACGGTGAAGATGAGAATCTTTTCACTGATATAGCTGTTTCTGCAAAGATGAGCACTCACAATAATGTTCTAAAGCTCATAGGGTGCTGTCTCGAGACTCAATTCCCCATTTCAGTGTATGAATCTGCTGCAAATGGATCACTTTCAGGTCGATTATATAATGTTACTAGTGATCATGATGGTGCACAACAACATCAACGTGAGCCCTTGTCATGGCAGAGCAGGCTAAAGATTGCAAGGGAAATTGCTCATGCAATTTCGTATCTCCACACTGCGTTCTCAAGACCTATTGTCCACAGGGACATAAAACCAAATCGTGTCTTACTAGACCAACTCGGTGTCGCCAAACTAACTGATTTTTCAAAGTCCATATTGATCCCTGAAGGTGAAACTCACGTAGAGGATCTTGTTTGTGGAACTAATTATTTTGTATGCCCCCACTATTTGGCTACAGGGTGCGTAACGGAGAAAGCCGACGTCCACAGCTTCGGATCGTTTCTATTAGGGCTTTTAACTGGACAGAGATTGCATGAGCTATTTAGCACCACTGACTATTTTAATGTTGAGGATTTTGAATATGACAGAAAAAGATTTACCATAAATGAGGTTGTGGATCCTGCAATCCTTGTAGGGGAAGAAGGATCTGTTGTGTGGCAACAATTACAAGCTGTATTACGGCTTGCCTTCATATGCAGGAAAAAGGATCCGGAGATCAGGCCAGATATGGTTGATGTTACAAAAGAGCTCAGAAAAATTGAGAGGTTCATCCTATGATTATTCGATCTGCCACTTCTAGCTCTCTCATTGCTTTTGTATTGCGGTAGGTCCAAGTGAGGGGAAGAGAGAACTGTAAGTGTTTGTTTTGTGAAATTTTCTGTGTAATTTTTCGGAAGTTAAATGAGTTTATTTTCAGGTGAACTATGAGAATGTTTGTTTGTTTAATTTTTCAGAAGTTAATGATTTTGTCAGAGGTCAATATGTTCTGATGGTCCAAAGCTAACAAATGTGAGGATGAACAAATTGTAAAAACAAGTGTCAAATCAAATAGACAACGAACAGATAAAATCCTTTACATTATACCAACTTAATTGTTATGAATTATATTTATTTTATATGTATATTTAAAGATGTTCAACCAGTAAAGTTTTTTGTTTTTGAATAAGAGATTTTGGTTCAAGTCAATAAATAGATAAATTCAATAATGTTAAACAGCTATTATTGTGAAAAAGAGAAAGACCATTGATTATATGTAAATTCCATTGTTTTTAATTTAAAAACAAATATGTAACATAACATAACACACATAATTTGAAGGCATGGGCACGCAAGGAAGATAAAACTAATGAGAGTGGCAGTGAATAAAGTATATAAACTCGTCTTCTTCACAAGATGTAGGACAGTCACAAGATATGTTATAGTATATTACAGTGATAATATAAAAACGCACTTTTCCTGAAAGCCAAATCTTAACACATTTTATGCAATAACAAATTGCTTGCATTCATACAACTCTTATTAGGTGATGACCACAGAGTCAACTCTAAAAGGTTTTATAAATGGAATCATTAGAGTCAATGGGTCATAAGGGAGGGGTGATACCATAAAAGTGGAAGACTTGTAATCCTCAAACTCAATAAAAAAAATTCTTATATACTCCTGGAACACGGTGAAATAATGTTTTTTTTTTTTTTTTTGGATCAGTTTGGGGGTAAGAGAAAACCAGCCAAGCAAGACAAAGATACAAGCAGCCAAGGGTACATAATAGAACAAAACTACAAGGCAGCTCTCCTACTATAAAGCTCTTTAAACATACATACAACAACAAAGACATCAACAATTAATTAACCACCAAGATCAGAGAAGGGAATTCTCCATTAATTAGCTACATAAAGCACAATTTTGGATGGAGTTTTATACTTTTGATCTTGCTACTACCATGCGTCATTAAACATTATGCAATTCAAAATCCCCATTTATAATAACTCCACTTTCCAATTGTGTATTCTTCCATATCTGATTAAAAAACAAAGATGCTTCCCAAGGCAACACACACAATATCTTCTTCAACCCAGAAACAAATTGAGCAATTAAATTTTTTTTAAACATCAATCATCAACCCAGAAACAATATCTTCTTCCCAAGGCAACACACACATTGATTGATGATTGCTTCATGCGGGGTTTTTCCAATCTTTTTGGCCAACAGTGGGAGATTCGGTAATCCGGGAAGTTAAGCATATTTTCACCTCAAGGAAAATGCCAGAGTATTTGAACTGAACTCACATAGTTCTTATTTTGAAAATTCAAGGGCCTGAAACTCTCGGAAATTATAGGCCAATCAGCCTTTGTAACACAGTATATAAAATTGTTACAAAAATCATTGTAGCTCGCCTTAGACCTCACATGGAGAAGCTTGTCTCCCCTCTCCAATCGGCTTTTGTGCCTGGTAGGAAAGGGATAGATAATGCTATCATTGTCCAAGAATTAATCCACTCAATAAGCAGGAAGAAGGGCGCCGTAGGGTATATGGCAATTAAGATTGATCTTGAAAAGGCTTACGATAAGCTAGAATGGAGCTTTATTAGGGAAAGGCTTTTGGAGATAAATTTGCCCAAAGAGTTGACTGGTCTTATCATGAGCTGTGTGTGTTCGGTTTCATCATCTGTTCTGTTCAATGGTGGAAGGCTTGAACCTTTCTCTCCTTCAAGAGGAATTAGACAAGGGGACCCTTTGTCTCCTTACCTCTTTATTTTATGCATGGAGTATCTTGGCCAACTTGTTGAGGGGAAATGTAGCCAAAAGCTTTGGAGTCTAGTGAGAACGTTGCAGGGTGGGGTATCCTTTTCCCACCTTATGTTTGCTGATGATGTGGTGTTATTTACCAAAGCTAATCTTAGCAATTGTGTGGCCATAAGGGATGCTCTTGATACCTTTTGCAGTAGAACTGGCCAAACTATTAGTGAAGCGAAGGCTCGGGTTTTCTTTTCCCTTAATGTGGATAAAGATAGTAGGGAGTCGCTCTGCGACGTCCTGGGTTTTGCCTCAACCCAAAATTTAGGTAAATATCTTGGGATCCCCATTAAACACTTGGGTTCTCCTTTGGATGTTAACTTCATTCTGGATAGAGTTAAGCAAAAATTGGCGGGTTGGAAGTCTAATCTTTTATCTCCAGCTGGCCGTACTGTTCTCATTCAAGCTTCGGCTTCAACAATCCCTGCATATGTCATGCAGTGTAATCTTCTTCCTAACAAAGTGTTGGAGGGCATTGACCGGGTTAACCGGAATTTTCTTTGGGGGTCGTCTGAAACAGCAAGGAAAATTCACTAGGTGGGATGGAATAAGGTGACAAAACCAAAGAAAGTAGGTGGGCTTGGGTTGCAAAGTGCGAAAGGCAGAAATATTGCGTTGCTTACCAAACTGAATTGGAGGTTTCATACCGAAAGTGAAAGCATTTGGGCTCGTGTGATTAAGGCAAAATACTGCTCTACCCGTAGAATTAACTCTAGGAACCCGAGCAGCCTTCCTTCTCCAACCTGGAAAGGAATTAAAAAAGGCTCAGATCTTTTTCGGCAAGGTTCTAGGTGGGTGATTGGAAGAGAAAGCAACTTGAGTTTCTGGTTTGATAACTGGACCCACAAGGGACTGCTAAGGCAGCTGATTCAAGGACCTCTACCTATGGGGGTGGTCGAGTGGAAAGTTAAGGACATTGCCTCCTTGGAGGGATGGAGCTGGGATATTGTTCCTTTTGTCATTCCCCAAGACATAAAATTGGAGATTCAAGCCATCCCTTTTGCTCTTAGTGCTAGTAGCAAGGATAGGCTAATGTGGAAGGGCTCGCTAAGGGGTGATTTTAACATGAGAAGTGCTTATAATATGGCAGCAGGGGTTGATAGATTACCAGTATTTAATGGAGGTTGGGTTTGGAAGCTTCATGTTCTCCCAAAGATCCAGTTTTTCTTGTGGAAATGTACCCATAATAGTATTGGAGTCAATGAGTGTCTTGCTGCTAGAGGAATGAACACCAACCCGCTTTGCCCTCTCTGTTGTAAGGAGCCTGAGTCTATTATTCATGCCTTGTGAAACTGCAAGAAGGTCAAGGCAATCTGGAACGATTTGGGAGCAGTGGGGTTTGACAGAGATTTTTTCTCCTCAAATGTTGAAGACTGGATGGCGTGTAATGGGAAATTGGATACAGCTCACAATCAAAACTCCCCTCCGTGGAAAATCACATTCTCCTTTGCCGTTTGGATGATTTGGAAGGATAGGAACCAACTTGTTTTTAAGGGGCGGCCATAGAATCCAAGATTAGCAAAGAGCATTACTGATTAGGCTTTAGAGTTCTTCTTTTGTGCTGGCCCATCCAACTTGCCGCGGACTCAGGTGACAAAAGTAGTTAAATGGGCTAGACTGGAGATGGGGTGGATGAAGTTAAATACTAATGGGTCGGCGTTGGGAAACCCAAGAATTGCGGGTGGAGGAGGTGTTATTCGGGACTGGTCTGGAAAGTGGGTTGTTGGTTTTGCTAGGAAGATTGGTGTAGTGACAAGTTTATTGGCGGAGCTTTGGGCTATTCGGGACGGGCTGATGCTATGTATCGATCGGAGCCTGGCTATGGTGGAAGTGGAGCTAGATGCTAAGGCAGTAGTGGACATGTTAGTTGATTCCCAATACTGAAGTAACGCCTTTGGCCCTCTGTTAGAGGACTGCAGGTACCTAGTTTCTTAGATACCTCATGTTATTATTAAGCACTGCTATCGTGAGGCGAACATGTGTGCGGATAAGCTTGCAAGGAAAGGTGCCACCCAGTCTTTGACTTTTATTTTGTATGAAAATCCTCTTGTGGATTTATGTGAGTTTGTGGAGGCTGATCTCAATGGGATTGGTCTGGCCAGGCTGTGCCCTGGGTTTTCTGTAGCTCTTTAGTTTCTTTTTTTTTGTATCCATCTGACCAAAAAAGAAAAAAAACAATTGAGTCGATTTCATTTATAAACTTGATCACACAACGCATATCCTATCCCATCTTCAATGAAGGTAAGATTGGATTATATGGTCTTTAATAAAGGTAAGATTATATATATATATATATATATATATATATTTTAAGGCAAATTACAATTTACCCACGTATGGTTTGGCCGAAATTTAAGTTACCTATCAGCTGTGGTTTGAAATTTGACACTTTACCCACTTGAGTTTAGCTCAGTTAAAATCCTATAACCCACGTCGGTTAAAAAGCTAAATATGTAATTTTGCTCAACTTTTATATCTCTCTCCTCCAAAACCACAAAAAACATAAAAATACAAGATCAAATAAGATCAAAACTATCCATCAGAACACTTGCATTATGGAATTTCAAACCATAGGTAGACAACTTAAATTTTGGTCAAATCTCAAGTAGGTAAAGTGTCAAATTTTAAATCACGGCAACTTAAATTTCAATCAAATCACAGATGGGTAAGTTGTAATTTGCCAATATTTTATATATTTTTTATCAGAAGATTATATTATATTTGGAAGCAAGTTAAAAATTATTTATTTACATCTTAAATAATAAAAAAAATGATTTTCATGCCAATGGGATAGAAAGTTTTTTTTTTTTTAATATTGATTTTAAAATTAGAATAAGAGTTTATCAAGTTATCTATTTAATTATTAATTCATTGTATTGAGTCAACTTCAAATATGAACTGGATGAATACGGGGCCGTTTGGTAACGTTGTTTGAATTTTTTAAAAATACGTGTAGATGAAAAAGTTTGTGAAAATACATGTAATATTATTTAAAAATTGAAAACATATGTTTAAACACATGTACCAAACGGGCCAACAACTCTTCCTAAATTTTCTAACTATAAATCCCTCCCATAATATCAAACCCCACACTTTCTCTTATTTCAAATCTCCAAAGTCTCTCTCTCTCTCTCTCTCTCTCTCTCTCCAAATGGATTTATTCAAATCCGTCTTCTTTGAAGACCCAGACCCACCCCAAAACGACGACGCTCCCGAACTGAACCCGGACCCCAATCCAAACTCCACCGCGATTTGGAGCTTTGGCAGATTGAAAGAGTATCTCGCTTGAAAGCTAGGTCATTTCTCCTTATATCTCGCTTGAAAGTGGTGTTTTAACTTTTGAGTGAAGGAAAATTGGGCCTTGTTTCCTGAGAGAGGCCGCCTTCTCTCAGGCCTGTGTTACGGAGAACACATCTGGAAATTAATACATAATTACAATTTTTTTTTTTGGGTAGAAAACATAATTACAATTACACTATACTCTAGAAGCGACAAACTTTCCGCGTGTCAACTTTCAACCAAAAAAGACAAACTTTCCTCGAAAAATATCTACATCATGATGACCCAGCGAAGCAAAATTCTTCAGAAAGTCAATAATATAGAAGCTAGCAAATTGCAAGAGGAAAGCTTCAGATATTTTGGACGAACTTTCCTTGTAGCTTCGTGGACGGCAGAGGTGAAGGGGATTAAAGGTTGAGCCATGTTCAATCCAAACCGTGAGAGAAAGAAAATTTGTTAAGAATGGCAGGACAGAAACGAGAGAAAGAAAGAGAGAGAGCGTTTTATGAAAATGGAAGCAAACTACATGAGAAGCTGATTGCCTCTTGTAATGGTAGGCCAATTCCTATCCGTAGCTACTCTTGTGAAGAACTCCTGCGGGCAACAAATAACTACGATCCTAGCCGTATTTTTCATAGAGATAAATGGTACAATGGTTCTTTTGAAGGCCGAATGATTTCCATTAAGAAGTACTCTCGATACGACAAGAACTCTCTTTTCACTGATATAGCTGTCTCTGCAAAGATGAGCACTCACAATAATGTTCTAAAGCTCATAGGGTGCTGTCTCGAGGCTCAAGTCCCCATTTCAGTGTATGAATCTGCTGCAAATGGATCACTTTCGGGTCGATTATATAATGTTACTAGTGATCATGATGGTGCACAACAACATCAACGTGAGCCCTTGTCATGGCAGAGCAGGCTAAAGATTGCAAGGGAAATTGCTCATGCAATTTCGTATCTCCACACTGCGTTCTCAAGACCTATTATCCACAGGGACGTAAAATCAGGAAATGTCTTCCTAGACCAAAACAATGTTGCCAAACTAACTGATTTTTCATTGTCCATATCGATCCCTGAAGGTGAAACTCACGTAGAGGATGTTGTTTATGGAACAGTCAATTTTGTATGCCCCCACTATATGGTTACAGGCTACATAACGGAGAAAGTTGATGTCTACGGCTTCGGATCGTTTCTATTAGAGCTTTTAGCTGGACAGTCGAAATGGAAGGATCTATTTTGCAACCACGACTCTTTTGATGTTGAGGATTTTGAAAATGACAGAAATTTTTTTGTCATAAATGAGGTTGTGGATCCTGCAATCCTTGTAGGGGAAGAAGGATCTGTTGTGTGGCAACAATTACAAGCTGTATTACGGCTAGCCCTCATATGCAGAAAAAAGGATCCGGAGATCAGGCCAAATATGGTTGATGTTACAAAAGAGCTCAGAAAAATTGAGAGGTTCATCCTATGATTATTCGATCCGCCACTTCTAGCTCTCTCATTGCTTTTGTATTGCGGTAGGTCCAAGTGAGGAGAAAAGAGAACTATGAGTGTTTGTTTTGTGAAATTTTCTGTGTAATTTTTCAGAAGTTAAATGAGTTTATTTTCAGGTGAACTATGAGAATGTTTGTTTGTTTAATTTTTCAGAAGTTAATGATTTTGTCAGAGGTCAATATGTTCTGATGGTCCAAAGCGAACAAATGTGAGGATGAACAAATTGTAAAAAAAAGTATCAAATCAAATAGACAACGAACAGATAAAATCCTTTACATCATACCAACTTAATTACTATGAATTATATTTTTTTTATATGTATATTTAAAGATGTTCAACTAGTAAAGTTTTTTGTTTTTGAATAAGAGATTTTGGTTTAAATCCTACCAATAAATAGATAAATTCAATAATGTTAAAGAGCTATTATTGTGAAAAAGAAAAAGACCATTGCTTATAAGTAAATTCTATTGTTTCTAATTTAAAAACAAATACGTAACATAACATAACATATATAATTTGAAAGCATGGGAACACAAGGAGGATAAAACTAATGATAGTGGCAGTGAATTAAGTATATAAACTCGTCTTCTTCACAGGATGCAGGGCAGTCACAAAATATGTTATAGTATATCACAGTGACGATATAAAAACGCACTTCTAACCATAGAGTAAAATCTTATTGCTTGCATTCATACAACTCTTATTAGGTGACCATAGAGTCAACTCTAAAAGGTTGTATAAATGGAATCACTAGAGTCAGTGGGTCATAAGGGAGGAATGATTCCATAAACTGATAAAAGTGGAAGCCTTGTCATTCTCAGACTCAATAGAAAAATTCTTAAAATAATGCTTCTTCTTTTTTTGGGTCAGTTTGGGGGTAAGAAAACCAGCCAAGCAAGACACAGATACAAGCAGCCAAGGGGCGCATAATAGAACAAAACTACAAGGCAACTTAAACATACATAGAGCAACAAAGACATCAACAATTAATTGACCACCAAGAACAGAGAAGGGAATTCTCCATTAATTAGCTAGATAATGCACAATTTTGGCTGGAATTGTATACTTTTGATCTTGCTACTACTCTGCCTCTGACATTAAACATTATGCAATTCAAGATCCCTATTTATAATAACTACACTTTCCTATTGTGTATTCTTCCATATCTGATAATAATAAAAAGATGCTTCCCAAGCCAGCACACGCATTATCTTCTTCAACCCAGAAACAAATTGAGCAGTTAAAAAAATTTTAAACATCAATCATCAAATATGTGTCTACTTTCTTTGTGTACTTCGCTAGATCAAAGATGTGTACAAAAGATGTAAAATTGAATAATGGATCATCTTTATCTTCTCAAAAAAAAAGATAAAAAAGAAAGAAAGAGACTATAATTAAATTTGCTACAATTGAGTCAATTTCATTCATAAACTTGACCACGCAACGTTATATTCTATCCTATTTTCAATGACGGTAAGATTGGATTATATGGTCTTTGATAAAGGTAAGATTATATTATATTATATTATATATTTATTTATTTAAGAAAAATTACGATTTATCTATACGTGATTTGGCTAAAATTAAAATTGTCTATCTATAATTTGAAATTTGATACTTTAACAACTTAAGGTTAGCTAAGATAGATTTTTATAACCCATATCTATTAAAAACAGAGAGAATGTTATATTATATTTTGAAGCAAGCTAAAAAATTATTTATTTACATCTTAAATAAATAAATAAAATAATTTTCATGCCAATGGAATAGAAAGAATTTTTTTAAAAAAAAATTAAAATTAGAATAAGAGTTTATCAAATTATCTATTTAATTATTAATTCATTGTATTGAGTCAACTTCAAATATGAACGGGAGGAATACAACTCTTCCTGAATTATCTAACTATAAATCCCTCTCATAAAATCGAACCCCACACTTTCTCTTATTTCATATCTCCAAAATCTCTATTCCCTCTCCTCTCTCTCTCTCATTTTCCAATGGATTTCTTCAAATCCGTCTTCTCCGAAGACCCGGACCCACCCCAAAACGTCGACGCTCCGGAACCGAACCCGGACCCAGACCCAAACCCAAACCCGGATTCGGACTCGAACTCGGACTCCACCGCGATTTGGAGTTTCGGCGGATTGATCAAAACGATCGCGTCGAAATCGGAGTCGGTGATCCAAACCTACCGGCGCGATATAGAGGAATTCGGGTCCGGGTTGAAGAAAGAGACGTCGGTGATCCGGGGAGTCGCGTCGCGAGCCGTCATGGATTTCCCGGCTTCGCTCGACGCCGGAGCTTCCGTCGCTCAGGAATCGCTCGAGTCGGTCGGTCAAGCCATCGACGACATCGGCTCCTCCGTCTGGAAATCGACGGCGGAGATCATAACTCACGGTGCGGACAAGCTCTTCGTAGCCGCCGCCGCCGGCTCTGATTCCGATTCCGATTCCAATAACGGTAGGCGATTGAGTGGCAGTAGTCAGGTTTCGGATTTGAAACCGTACAGCAGGTTCGACGCGCAGGTTCGTGCGGTTCAGTGCGATTTGAACACGTATCTGGAGGAGCCGAAGGAGGAGGATTTGGAGGAGTGGAAATTAGGGTTTGTGTTAGAGGAAAAGGGGAAAGAGATTGAGGATTTGATCAGAGAGAACCCTGTAATTGAAGAGATTTATGGGAACATGGTTCCAACTAGGGTTGATAAGGCGAGTTTTTGGATTAGGTATTTTTATAGAGTACATAAGCTGAAGCAAGCCGAGGAGGCGAGAGCTAAGCTCGTGAAGCGAGTGATTTCCCGTGGCGTAGAAGAGGATTTGAGTTGGGATTTTGATGATGATGAAGAAGAAAATGGCGAGAACAATAATATTAGTAATAATAATAATGTAGTTTCTCGGAATCAAGACAATGTTGTTGAAAATGTTGGTGTGAAATTGGATGAGAAAAGAGGGGATAGTGAGGAATCGGGGCGAGATAGTGATGTTTCGGTTGTTTCAAGCCAGCCATTGTTGGTGGCGGAGGAGGAAGAGCTTGGGTGGGATGAGATTGAGGATATTGGAAGCAGTGATGAGAACAAAGGGGAAGGGGAGGATGGTGTTGTTTCGAGTTCCAATAGGGTGGATTTGCGTAAGCGGCTGAGTAAGGCCGAGGAAGAGGAGGATTTGAGTTGGGATATTGAAGACGAAGACGATGATGATGATGATGATGACAAGCATGTTAAATCGTGACTAATTTGAGCTTATTATACTCTCTCCTGATTTTGGGTTCCCCTGCAAAGTGTTCGTTTATTTGTTAGTGATATTTGATTATTTGGCCTTTTATGGATTAAAATTGTAAATTCTTGTCTCTGAATCTGTTTATTTTTTTTGTTTAAAGTGATTTGATTCATCTTACATTGTCTCTTTTTTATAATTGAATTCAATTTGGATACTGCGATTGAAGTGATTAAAGTTACTTATTCATTGGAGTTTGGAGATCGTTGTACTTTGATATCTAGATGGACATAGATGTGGGTTAACCAACAATCTTTTATGGCTTTCTTCCCAGCCATATGGTGCTTTGAATTATATTACCCAGACTCTCCCATTACCAAGTTTTTTCTCTCTGTACTCTTGTGTAGTATCTGTGATTTGGGTGATTAGGCTTCTCTGGTTGCTTGGTCTGGCCTGACCAATGTATCAGAGCCATTCATGGTTATTTAATTTAATTGCATTATGGCATTCTCTTGGGTGCAATCTATTAAAATCTCAATGATTTAAAGCTGGGAGATTTCTTGGTGTTTTTTTTTTCTCCCCCAAAATCATTCTAGGTTCGACCCCAATTGAGACACCACCAACGGTGGCCTTAACAATGAAGGCTGCAGTTTTCTGCATAAGTTGCAAAATTTGGCTAATTGTTGGCTACTAGCCAAATTTTATCAAGCTACATGCAAACAAATGATTAATTCTTAGATACTTTAGGAGCACCATGAGTGGTGCTCTCTTATTTCACATTTATGGTGAGACCCATTATGAATGCGAGAGAAGAGAATATCATTTTACTATACTTCGAGAGTACCTAAATATTTTTTCAATAAATTTGGCTAATTGATGGGGGCTTCTAACCAAATTTTATCAAGCTACATGCAAACAATATAGATGGCAGACTTAAAGCAATATGCAGAATGTGTTTGAATTAATTTATAACAAAATTTGACAACTGAAAGAGATGGTTGAACATTATAGCATACCTAGTCATTTTAGTTGTCTAATTTTACATTTATGATGAATCTAGACAGCCTTAATTCTGCTGTAATTTTTTTCCTAAAATTTTCCGGCTCATTTTATATGCCTAAACTGAAAGAAATTCTTTAATTTGGTTTTACAGCTGAGCTATTTTCCTTTGATCTATCTAGGGCTTTAAGATCTAAATTGTGGCCAACATTCATTTATGAGAAAAGAGATTTTAGGATCCCTGTACCAAAGATGCCCAACCCGTCAGGATTAATTATTAGCTTATGGAATTCTTAAAAATTAAAATGATTGTATTTCATTTTAACGAATCAAGTCAACGTGAACAAGGTTAGAGTATCAAGAAATTTTAATGAATCAAGTTTAGGTAAAGATAAACATGGCTTCCAAGTCAAAGTATGAACAGTTTTAATATGACTTGTTTATCTCTAAACTTGAGTGCTGCCAGCAAACCATTTTATAATCACTTCACCCATGATCCAAGACAAAAAAAGATTTCCAAGTTGAATTAAAAGCAACAATGGAACGCATTGATATACAACAATGTCAAATAGTTTTAACATTAGTCAATAGGTCATACCGTTCCACTATATGATGGTTTCCTTTCCTATCTGCAAAACTGATTTGGTAAAAGAAAAACTTCAAAAAATTTATAAAAGAACTCAATGGAGAGAAGAAGAGAGGGAATGCAAAGGGAAGGATTCGAGTTTGGTACCAGATCAGACTCAGATGGAGAATGAAGAGAAAGAACATCATCTATAGTCCAAATCGGGTCAGGCATAGGAAGACCATGTGGTTTGAACCTTGTGGGATCACAAACAACCACAGCCACCACAACTTTTTGGGTCCTAAACAAATTACTCCTATCATATTACATTAAGATTACTCTTATCATATACAATTAAAAACAATTACAATTATACGGTTCAAATTATACTTGGAGTATTAGCTTATACTTTTTTAAATCATATATTTCTAAAATATGTAATAGTTTCTTATTATATTTATATATATATATATATATATAATTTTGAATTCAATTGGTTTTAGGTTATTTGATTTATGCACCTAATAATTCACTTGTCATAAAAATTAAAAACTTAGATAGATACATAATGAAAAATTGGACTTCAATTTAAATCCAATTTAAAATCTAATTAAATTTGAACTTTTTGATTTTTCACCCAATAATTAATTTGGCACAAAATTAAAATTAAATAAAACGTGAGGCATAAAATTAAGAAGCCAATTATTTATTTATATATATATATATATATTGATGGATTTCACATAATAATTGCTTTTGGAGTTCTAAATACTCCATCAATTGCTATCAAGTTGATGAATTGAGTGACTAAAAAAAAGTTGATGAATTGAGGACTGACGAAAAAGCTTTTAGCTTGGAATTATTTTATTCCCAAGTGGATCATGTACAGCATGAAATGGGCCCTAAAGATGTGTCAGTTCTTTTTTTTTTTGAAAGCAAGATGTGTCAGTTCTCTTCTTTTTTTTTTTGGTTTCCCAACCGGTATCCGAACCCACTGAGCCGACTAATCCGGTTTCGGAGCAGGTCCCAGGGTTAAGGTTTTAAACTCCTCCCAACGGGCTTGCAGGGGATCGAACCGTAGTTCGCCCTACCAAGTCTAGCCCCTGGCACCACTAGACCAAGACACCGTTGGTTGTCAGTTCTCTTCCACTATTATATCAAGTTGGTAAATGAATCCAATATGGTCAGAGAGTCGGACAAATTATAGAACATGAAAAAAAAAGTACAGCCAGATACGCAGACTCAAGCCGCCTGGCAATGTAGCAGCTTCTTGTTTGTGCAGAAGAACTGGTACTGAAGAGAAGAAACTGGAGAAAAAAAAATGGGGGCCATGAAGCTGCTGATAAAATTAGAAAATGGTTACAATCTTTGTCCTTTCTTCTCAAACTCATGGTTAATTAATTAGCAGAAAAATGAGAAATCATCTCAATGACTCGAGAACATTATAACCTGCTAAAGAGTGAAGTGCTGCCAGTGATGAACATTAATCATTCAAGCTGATATATTTTTTTTGCATTAAAACGACCAAAAGTAGCTGATCAAGGAGGTCATGCGGTTCTATAACACGTGTAAGTACAGTAATAGCAACAAGAAATGGAAAACAATCCACAGAATATATTTACGATTAACGCAAATGTAAGACTAGAATATGTATGTCATAACAGCCCACTCAGTTGTACTACGATAGTTCATGGAAACATGTTGTCCACAATTATGCCTTTGGTCTCAGACAAAGATATGTAGAGTACCATTTGATTGATTTAAACAAGGCTTGCAAAGTTACACGGCACAACTAATTGTTAGCCTGTCTCATCATCCTCAAAATGGAAAGGAACAGGTTCAGAATGTCCAGATAAAGAGTAATGGAAGCCCAAATGTACTCATCATAGGTGAAGCGCTTGATGAGGTTGTCGGTGTCATAAACTATGTAGCCTGCGAAAATTATAGCACCCATTCCACCATAAATGGCAACAGATGTTGAGCCAAGTGGGAAGAATACCTACATAACAACACAATATCCACCAAGTCAGATCAATACTGTTAGTGCACTTGCACGTGCATTGTGTAAATATATTCAGAATAACTAGATTCATGGCAAACCAAATACAAAGAAAGTCAAGCATCTGACCTGGATAAAACCAGTTAGAAAAAGGACAAAGAGGCTGGTGAACAAGATTGGTCCAAGGTAGCTGAAGTCCTTGCCCTTCTTAGATGCCCAGAAAGTGTACCCAGTTAAGGAGCAGACCACGGCTGAGGTTAAAATTAATGCTTCAAGCACAATTTTTCCTGCAAATACCAATGCACAACAAAAATCAGATCGGAATTCTATAAAATTGCATTTCATCCTTGATTTCTCACCAGGAAATCTAATGGGGGAAAAGAAGATGCTCACCATCTGTGTTGGCACAGCTTACACCAACTGTGAGGCTCAGCGACAAGGTGAAAAGTCCAAGGAAGATGAAGTTCAACGGATGCTTTTGTTGATACACATACATGGGCCACAACACTGCAGAGATTAAGGGTGATTAATAAGATGAAACTAGCATATTGTAACAAAAACACAAGTAGGATCCAACTGAGTACTCCAGCAAGTGAATTGCTTGAGGCTAGAACAGCTGATGAAAGTTCAACTTTGCATAAACTGGCCAATTCAGGTAATCTACGTATCTGGTTGAGAGGGTATTCGGCCTCAAGCATGACATCAATAAAAATAATAGAATTGTTTGTCTATTGATGAGTTACACACGCATCCAAAGGGCCTTGAGCCCAAGGCACACCCTCTGCCCAGTTGCCATTTCAGCTAGACTATACGAGTTTCATAGAGCACACTATAAAGTTATGTTCCACAATGCTCACAATAGACAGAAGTTCAACCATGAAAATTTAGTTTTAATTTTCCCCCAAATGAGAGTCCCATCAACAACAATAAGGCTCCCTACAATTGCTTTTTTTTTCTTTTTTTTGTGTGTGTGTGGGGGGGGGGGGGGGGGGGGGTAAGGGGGGTGTTGGATAATTTTATTTTGCAGAAATCTACACATTTTTCATAAACAGGAATCAACAAAAATAAATAAATAAGAGGGTTTTAGAAATCCTTTAAGATGCTTATCTTGCTGCATAGAAGAAATCAAAATAGAGATTCTCATATCCTAATCTCAGCTTTTCCCATTACACAGCGAATCATCAAAAGTAAAAACATGTAAACAGTTACAAAAACTCGAGATATTGCAAACAAATAGACAGATGATGAAATGCCAATCAAAGAGAACCCAAAAAAGACATTTTTATTTTATTTTAAACTTTTGGAACTGGCTATGGATCCTCAGCAGACTAATCAGCAAGTCTGTCACAAATCATCATCATCATCTATTACAATTATTAATCTTTACCCTTTTTTGGTCTGAGAAGGGCCTCAATTCATCTAAAAAATATGCATTTCTTTATTTTCTTTCACCAAACAGCAAAAAACCCCCGTATTCAATTTTAGATACAAAAACTAAACTTTTACACCCAACAAATTCATCAAAACCGATTTTCTCTTAGGTCAACATACATATAAACATAGACACGTGGGTGTACGAGAATAGATCTGGGAATTCCAACATTTTACATTTAAGTCAAAACTCAAAAACACGAAATACCCAGATCACCAAATCGAATAAAAACCACAAATCCATAATAAATCAAATGTAAATAATAAATCTTTAACCAAAAAAACCCCCAAAAAATATATAAAAAATCAAAGCTTTAAGGTAAAAGATACGTACAGACAAGAGGGAGGAACATGAGGAAGAGCAAGAAGCCAGGATTGGCTTTGAGGACCTCGTTGACAGGAGTGTAGAGAATGGTGATGCAGGAGACGATGGTGGTGAGGACAAGCTGTGTGGCTACGATTCCGTACACCTTGCGAATGAACCCCCATCGAAGCTGGTTCTCACCGTGGCTCAGACCTGGGTACAGAGTGCTTCCACCTCCTGTCTCCAAGTCTATTTCCACATCCCCACCGACCTTCGTGTTGCTTACTTTTGTGTATCCGAACATCTTCTCTTTTCTTTTCTTTCTGGGATTTTGAGAAATGAACAAAGTCTTCAGCTTTTTCTGGTTTTCGTGTTTGTTTTGTGATTTGTTGTTGTTATTTATCGAATGAATGGAGTTTCTTTGGGGAAGAGTTTGGTTGTTGAGATACCGTGACAGGGGTGTTCAATAAATTTCACAATGTTATAAATATTGTTAAATAGCAATAGATTAATAAAAACGCGTTGGCATGCTCAATTATACGTTCTACTTACTTTAGTTGAAATTGTGTTTTTAAAATATGTGTTATATTAATTATAATTTGTTAATTGAAATATTGTGAAATTTATCTCATTTGTAGCATTATTACTTTTTTTTGTTTTTGAAAAATGATAAAAAAGCTATTACCAATTTTTCTATTAAAAAAAAAAATTGCAAACAGCAATGAAATGGATTTTGATATTTTCCATTTCAATAAAATACTAAAGTCATTTGATAAGATTTAAGCAGTAAAATATGATTCATGTTATTAGTAGCATAACTCTTGCTTGTTTAGTGGGATTAATGGTCATGGGGTGTGATTTGGATGTATGGGATTGGATTGTCAAGGTTGATGGAGAAGTGGGGCTGTCCCATTAGATTTTCGTCTCAATGGGTTGATTTTTCTTTTTTTCTTTTTTCAAGTTTTTTTTATTTTTCTAAATGGTTTATTTATTGGACTTTTTCTAAAGGAGTTGATGTTTGATAAGTACTAAATTTGGTGGATATTACCAAGAAGTTTCATAGCTGTGGACTTTTTTTTTTTTTTTTTTTTTTAACCCCTTCCTTCAATGTTGTGCAAGCAAGTGATATTACATGGTAGGATGTAACCATAGGATGATTAGGACCCTTAGAATTATAATTTATTTATTCTTTTTTTATTTATATAGGATTTATTTTTATTTTTATTTTTTTTATCTTCAGATTTGGTGGGAATATTTATATGGTGGAATGTAGGTTTCGCCGTTTTGATGGATTGATTAATATTATTCGTGGATATCACCTTGAAGTTGAAGTGGACCTTTTTTAATTTTTTTTAAATTTTTAAATTTTTATTTTTTATGTTCTTTCAATATATATATATATATATATATGTAAAACCCTTATAATTTTGATCTGTCTTAAAAAGGATATGTATTATTAATTTTTGTGTTTTTATCCACGGAACATGAGAAATGGAGTTCAAATTCTTCTAAAAGAAAAAGAAATAGAGGTCAAACCATAAATATAAAGCCCTGCAAATAATATAGTTACTATCGGACTATTATGAACCCCGCTCTATCATTAATTAATTGCAATGAAACTTTTTGTCATAGCGTTACACTTGATTTAACAAAATAAAATCTCTCTCTCAAATCCCACTCCCAAAAAAATTCCATTTTTGTCAAAATTTCTATCACTTACCTATGAAAATTTCTCACGAAACCAAACAATGAACTTCTTCTTCGAAACTGCAAGTAAAAATCAATACAAGAATGCTCACAAAGCAGGCAACTCGAGTTGCGGGTTAAACCATCACTTATATGGTCGAGAGGTCTCCCGCCTACTGTCATTCAACTAATCAAACACTTTTATTTGCATTTCACTTTTGGGTAGGCGATCAAGCCTTAGTTAGTTAGAGTGTTTTCATTTTGGTCTTCAAAAAATTATATATTTCATTTTAGTCCTTAATATTTTAAAGCGTGTATCCTTTTCATCCATACCATACCATACCATACCATACCATCATCTAGCTCATAACATCTGTTGACTTGCCTTAAAAAAAATAAAAAATAAATAAAAATAAATAAAAAGAAGAAGAAGAAGAAGAAGAAGAAGAAGCTACATTAGCTAAATTCAAAACATAACAAAATAAGAAGATGGGAGAGATATAAATATAGATTTTATTTTTAAAAAATGAATATTGTATTATAGAGTATAAAGGGGCGAAAAATAAGATGACACAAAATACAGTGAAAATTGGTCCAACGTAAAGCAACACAAGATGACACACAAATTCACACTTTATTTAAGGTGAAAATTTTTGATAAAAACATTGTTTTCACACGACTCAAAAGTACCAATCATAATAGACCACATTAATAGTTGTAAAATTTTTTGTATCAATAGAGTTTATTAACCAAGTAGTAGCTTGCGGGTTTGTAAACAAAGAGTCTAAGACAATTGGAACATAGCTCTTGACCTTTTTCTTTGTAAAAATGTTTGTTCTTTAACAATGCTGGATAGGTATAACCAAGAAGGAAAGAAAGTAATGAGATTAGCGGTATTGGACCAAAATTTGTGCCTATGCCCAACAAGGTCTGCGTTGCGGTTCAAGCATGGGGACTTAAAGCCAAGCCCCCCCCCCCCCCTAAACTCTCCCTAGTAGGAGCCTTTCCTCTCGGTCTGAGCGAGAGTTCCCTCCCCTTTTCTTTTAGGTTTCTCTTGGCCAGCAATTGACCACTCTATGTGCAATAGTCCGCTATCTCACCTGCTATGGAAGAAATAGTCCTAAATGATCTCAAACACCTCAAATTAACCAAGGAAGAAGGAGAAGAAATACGCATCACGCACATCAATCCGGTCACCAACCTTGAAGAATATTCACTAAGACTTTTCGGAAAACTGCTTTTAGACCGTCAACAGAACGTCCGTGCCCTTAAGAACACCCTCCGCACGGCTTGGAAGCTTGGTTCTGGCCTAAGAATAGTCGAGGTCGGCAATGATATTCTGCAGTTCAAGTTTAGTTCAAGATATTAAATGGAATGGGTTGAAAAGAGTGGCCCATGGAACTTTGAAAACAACCTCCTCCTCCTTCTGTGCCGTTGGAAAAAAGGTCTATCCTCTACAAATATTTCTTTCACGCATGCTCCTTTCTGGATCCAAGTCTGGGGCCTACCCTTTGAGTTTATGAATGAAGAGGTAGGTATAGATATTGGCGGCACAATCGAAAATTTCCTAGAAGTTGACAAACGCTCTTGGCAATCTGACCAAGCAAAGTTAATGCACATAAAGGTTGAAGTCCACCTAAACAAGGCCCTGCAACGAGGAGGATATGTCTCCGGCACTGAGGGAGGTAAACACTGGGTCACTTACAAATACGAGTGACTCCCAACAATCTACTTTGTATGCGAAAAAATTGGTCACAACATAAAACATTGCACAGAAACTACCAACTGGCAAAAGGTAGAAAAACGGTATGGGGATTGGATGAGGGCAGGTTGGTTCTCTAAGGGTGGGCAAAGCAAATCCCGGACCACCAGTAACAAGGACTAGGCCGCGGCGAATTTAAGAACTAGCGGCGTGGGAAAACGTGCCCCATCTGACATTTCCAGCTTGCTTGAGTCAACTAGCCTCGAGAGAAACAATATCACCGAAGCAAATAAAGCTTTGGGGAATGTTCCAAAGGTAAGTTTTGCGACAAACCAAACTGCTCTGCTATTGCAAGCAGCGGAAAACCAGGATGGATGGAACAGGGCAGAAAACTTGAAACGAAACCAGAAGGAAAGGGAAAGCTCTCGAGACTTGCAAAGAAAGTTGACCTTTGGCAGCACCCAGGATCCCAAAAATGAGGAAAGGGCTTTGGCTTCTAAAGTGGGCCAACCAAAATCACCTAACTCTAAAGCCCAGGAGGCTACAAGCCCATTAAGGCCAAAACTAGGGCGTAAGTGTAAACCTGAAGCTAACACCATGAGGCACGGCCCACCCAACAGTGCCCAGTAAAAAAAGAAGGTTAATCTGAAGAAAATTGCAAGACAAAAGGCCCAAGATGATGCCTAAGCCCAAGATATTGAGATGCTCACCTCTGAAGTTGAAGTAGGCTCTAAAAGACCAGGTAACTTTGAAACTTTAGAGATTGAAGAAAATAGAGTTTATCCTTCATGCCCCCTCCCCTCCCCTCCCTTTCTCTGATGGTATATCAGCGGTGACTGCCATGTAGCACCGCCTGGAGCAATGATTACCCTTGGATGGAATTGCTGGGGACTTGGGAACCCCCAGACAGTTTGAGTGCTGCGTGATTTCATGCAATGTTGGAATCCCACAATAGTATTCCTTGTGGAGACAAAACTCAATAAAAAAGAAGCGAAGAAGAGAAGAAGATTAATGTCTCGCCTAAACTGTTTATTTGTTCAGAGTAAAGGCCAAAGTGGCGGCCTTGCAATGATTTGGAAAAAGGATATAAAACTTGACATTGTAACATATGGTCCACACCACATTGACGCCATTGTCACTAAAACAGACTCAGGCTTTAGATGGAGAATCACAGGCTTTTATGGCCACCTTAACACTCACAAAAGAAATGGCTCATGGAAGCTCCTCACCTCTCTTCACCACCGGTTTCAACTCCCTTGGCTCTACTTTGGGGACTTCAATGAGATTATCTCAATGGAGGAGAAGCGGGGTGGGGTTCAAAGGTCTCAGCATCAAATGGACAGTTTCAGGAATGTAATTAACTGTTGCAATTTCAGAGACTTGGGATATAATGGGTTTGACTTTACATGGTGTGACATGAGAAAGGGGTCTGACAGAATTTATATGCGCTTGGATCGTGCTCTAGCCATTGATGACTGGAGAAGCCACTTCCAGAATACAAGAGTCCACCACCTTTTTTACTCTACCTCCGACCATTGTGCCCTGCTCATTTCTGATACAATGTTTGCGCAAAACCCCTAGAAGCGTCGATTCCATTTTGAGGCAATATGGATACATAAGGAGGATTGTAAAGATATTATTCAAAATGCTTGGAGCACCTGCCTAGACACTGACATGCCTAGGGGTCTTGCTCTTAGCCTTAAGCATTGTGCAGCTGACCTTTTGAGTTGGAGTCATTGAGTATTCAGACACATTCCAAAATAGATTCAAGCTAAAAGGAAAGCCCTCCATTCTCTTTTCCTCCAATACATTGATGGTAGGCATGGAGCTTAAATAAATCACCTAAGGAAGGACCTCAACGGTTTGCTGGACAGTGAGGAAATTTTTTGGAATCAAAGATCAAGGCTTAAGGAAGGGGATCGAAATACAAAATGTTTCCACAATCTGGCATCTGAAAGAAGGAAAAAGAATACTATTTTGGGAATTTGAGATGAAAATGGAATCTGGTATGACACAAACGAAACTATTGCAGGAGTTGCCATTCAATATTTCAATTAGATTTATACCTCTTCCCAACTTGCCTATTTTGATGATGTAATAAGAGCAATTCCCTCTCGGGTAACCAATGAGATGAATGAAGAGCTGATCAAGGAGTTTACGAAGGATGAAGTCCTCACTGCCCTAAACAAATGCACCTAACCAAGGCCCCCGAACCTGATGGTATGTCAGCTGTTTTTTTTTTCAAAAATACTGGGATATTGTTGGTACTAGTGTTACTAATATGGCTCTCAATTTTCTTAACTCTCATATGCCTATTGCTGATATCAATAAAACCAGTATCGCTCTCGTCTCGAAGAAAAATTCCCCCACTAAAGTGGCTGAGTTTAAGCCGATCAACCTAAGCAACGTCATATACAAAATCATAGCCAAAGTCCTCTCAAATAGGCTTAAGGCTGTGCTCGCCCAGATTATCACAGAGAACCAAAGTGCTTTCCTTTCTGAACACCTCATCACCGACAACATCTTGGTTGCTTTTGAGATTATGCATTACCTAAACAACAAGAGGGAAGGGAAGGGAAGTTTCATGGCCGTAAAATTGGATATAAGCAAAGCCTTTAACCACATCGAATGGGGTTTCATTAAGGCTATAGGTTAGATGAGCGATGGATTGGTCTCATCATGCATTGCATTACTACCGTCACATTCATAAATGGTATGACCTATGGATGCATATCTCCCCCATGAGGTCTAAGGCAAGGGGACCCCTTCTCCCCTTACCTCTTTATTCTCAGTGTCAAAGGTCTCTCCTCCCTTTTTAATCAGGCCACACAGACCAGGGAGCTGAGCGGCATTTCCATCAGCCGTGGTAGCCCCCAAGTGAGCCACCTCTTTTTTGCCGACGACAGCTTGCTATTCTGCAAAGCAAGCAGCTAGGAATGCCATAAGCTAACTGAGATCCTTACTAGATACGAGGTTGCATCAGGTCAAAAAATTAATATGGACAAATCATCCGTCTTCTTTAGCCTTAACACAATGCAGGAAACAAAAAATGAGATTTTAGATATCCTAGGCCCAATGCAAGACTCTAGGCACTCTAAGTACCTTGGTGTCCCTTCCATTATTGGTAAGTCCAAAAAAGAGGTCTTTGCAGAAATAAAAGAGAAAGTGGGAAGGAAGCTCTCGGGTTGGAAGGAGAAAATGCTTTCTATGGGGGGTAAAGAAGTCCTTATAAAAGTTGTTGCTCAAGTCGTGCCCACATACACAATGAGTTATTTCCTTCTTCCAAAAGGATTATGTGATGACCTTGAAGACATGATGCGTAATTTCTGGTGGGGGCAGCGTCAACAAGAGTAGAAAATAGCTTGGGTTGCTTGGAAAAAAATGTGCAAGTCCAAACTCCATGGGGGAATGGGGTTCCGAAACCTTCAAGTTTTTAATTTGGCCATGCTAGCCAAACAAGCTTGGAGGCTACTTACCAGGCTAGACTCTTTGATCTCAAGAATATATAAGGTAAGATACTTCCCACACTCCGATGTCCTCAATGCTCAATTGGGATGCAATCCATCGTATGCTTGGCGTAGTATTCATAGCAGTCTTAAAGTGATTCATAGAGGTACAAGATGGCAGGTTGGTAATGGCAAGACCATACATATCGGGGAGGACAAATGGCTCCCAACGCCCTTAACATACAAAGCAATCAACCTACCCTGCAATTTTGATGACTTTCCTATGGTCTCTGCCTTCATTGACCAAGACATAAAGCTTTGGAAAGCTAATCTTGTTAAAAGAACATTCCTCCCTTTTGTGAGGCTAATGCCATCCTAAGCTCCCCCTCAATTACTCCCTCCCGGAAGACAAGCTTATATGGACTAGGAACAGGAAGGGGGAGTTCATGGTTCGAAGTGCATATTATGTAGCCCTCCCAATTGTTAAGACAATTCAGGAAGGTAAAAGTTCAAGTGGTGACCCTCGGACCTAACTATGGAAAAAGGTGTGGCATCTCAACCTTCCTACAAAGATTCGCATTTTTGCATAGCGGTCATGTATGAATGCGCTGCCTACAATGCTGAATATTAGGATTCGGGGGGTCTGCACAGAAGCCAGGTGTCCCATATGTGATCAATACATTGAAAATATTTCGTATGCCCTTCTTGATTGCAATACGCCTAGGTCCGTTTGGAGCTTGTGGTTGGGCAGACCTGTCTTTTTTGAAAACAGACAAGCAGACATTGTGGATGTGGCGCTCCATGTTATTAGCAATGGCTTTTCCCAGGACCTTGAGACTTTTTTTGTCACTGCTTGGTACATATGGTTCAATCGAAACCAGATTGTTTTTTAATCCACATCCCTCCTCCCTGGTCAAATTTAGGATTCTGCACTGAGGCTTGTAAAGGATTTCAAAGGCGCCCTAACTCCTACAGTTCAACATCAAGGCTACCAAGCCATGCACTGGTCTCTCCCCCAATCTGGTTTCCATAAAGTTCAAGTGGATGGAGCTACAAGCCTTGATTGCTCAACCTCCAGTATCGGGGTAATTATTTGGGACTTAAGTGGGCATATCATAGCAGCACTGAGCAGGCCCCTCCTAGTATACTACCCCCCTAACGCAATAGCCCTCGAAAATGGCATCATTTTGGCCTATGAGATGAATATCCCTCGCGTCATACTTGAGTCGGACTCCCTCTCCACTGTGCAATCCGTTAGTGCAAAGAAAACTGGCGGACATCTTGGCCACATATTTAGTGGAATCCATAGCTCTCTCCTTCAATTTAGTAGTTGGAGCCTCCATCATCTAAAACGGGACCGCAATAGAGTAGCTCATGATCTCGCCCAGCTTGCAAAATCTACAAGCACAGCTCAGGTTTGGAAAGGAACTCCCCCACCTCTGCCACGGGCTTTGCTTCCCCCAAACGCCCCCTAAAGCTATGTATTTGCTTGAGCTTATTAGCTCTTCTCTATTGTAATTCCTTTTCGGGTTGAATGAATGAATGATAGTTCCCTTTCAAAAAAAAAAAACAAGGCCTGCGTTGCTAGCAACCTTACCTTAATTCTTGAGAACATATTATAAAATCCCATCAATGACTCTTCCCACACACAAACTTATCAGACTAAGACACCAATTAGATTTTTGGGTGTAGTTGAAGATTGAATCTCAGATATCTTATTTGAATACAAAAAATTTTACTAATTGAGCTAACTAGAACCTACACGTGTAGATTCCTTGCTGCTTAAGAAGCTGCATAACCACACCACAATCTCTCATATCAACCAAAATTTGCCTCAATGCCCATGGTAAATACCTAATCAGATATGGGAGCTAGAAATTCAATTGTTTTTATTGCAAAGCAGAACATCTAGCTGAAATTCAAATAAAACTTGAAGACAATCAGCTAATTTTCTCTAGCCTGCTTGTCATACTTCCAAATTAACAAACCAGGCCCATGCAATTACTTAAAAACCAGACCCTACCTAGTGGATGCTAAACCACATGAACATTTAAGCTATCATGCAACAACAACAACAAAAGAACAAAAGGAAAAAGGCTATCGTGCTAAATAAGCACCCAGTTCCCTCCTGGGTTTTCTGACAATCTTGATGTCTAACAGAGACACATAACCAAATATGATGTCTAACAGAGACACAACCAAATAGTAGCAAACCGAATCAAAATGTCATACCATTCCACAATATTACAAAATATATCATATCCACAATGATGACTTTAACTCATGGATGAAGGTGTATATTGAGTACTACGTGATTGATTTTGGGCAAAACCCAATTTGGTGTAAGCACTCAGCATATACTATTTTTTGATCCATAAAAAATATATCTCTATACGTACATATACACATATATGAATTAGATCCAAGATATATCTAGTGTAACACTTTGGTAGAGTTGCAAAGGCCAAGTACATATAACACAAAAAACTATTTTATCTATTTTACCACATCACTTTATAAAACATCCAACATAAATGGTTTTATTTTAGTTTTCAACATAATAAAATAATATAAATAACATAATAAAATAATATATCTACTATAATAAACAACAACTACCGCCAAATTGCCAACACAATAAAATAATACTATAATTTTTAATAATATATATATATATATATATATATATATATTTTACCTTCCTAGCTACAATTCACAACCGAAGATGGCCGTGCACTAACACTGTAGTTCAAGAGTCAAATTTTTTGGCTTTCCCTCCATTATTATGAGTATTAGTGGTGCTAAGAGTAGCAATATGTTTTTTTAACACACCAATTAATACTAACGTTCTAAGAGATACAGAACATGGACCAAATCTAATACGAACTCCCCTTATTCTTATTATTATTTTAAAGAGAATATTCCTTCAGATTTGGCACTACAATTTCTGGCAGTAAAATGTAACTTGTGTCACACAATTGATATCTTACACAGTATCAGCATTATCAGGAATCAACCTCATAAGATAGAGAATTTTAAAATATGATAAATCCTTACATACATTAATATGTTGATCACTCCATACATTTTTGTAATGTCTTTAATAAGATCCATCGAATTGTCCATGTTGATAATAAAAATTAACATTTTTGCACATGTTGACATGATGTTTAATAAATAATCTATGTTGGGTAATAGTATTTTCACATTCCATTACAAAAGGGGAAATATTAGCGAATGTTCTAAAAGTATTAGTTTGGAAACTATTTTAAGAAACATTTTATAGGAAAATGATGAAATTATTAATTTTTTGACAGCTTTTCTTTATTTTTAATGAAAATATTATTAAAAAATTTTCTAATATAATTTATTAATAATTATTCTATGAGCACCTGTTTCTATACCAAAAGAAAAAAATATGAATGTATAGTGGAACATTTCCATGCATATTTCTTGTACCAGCCGACATGTTATTGAGCTTCTCAAAGAAGCCACGCAACTTTAAAACTTACGCATTAAGCTTCAGGATTTAAGACTTTAACGCATGATCTTTGGTGTTGGGACTTTATTGTTATAAACTGGTGTCCCATATATATATATATATATATATAAAATCAAGAAGGTAATGAATATTGTAATGATGACAATTATAATCATCTTCCAACAGATGTGAACTTTTACTATCATATCTTTGTAATGTCACTCTAGAATTTCACAGTTCTCCAGAAGCCCCTTGTAAGCTTCAGGCATGCCACTGTTCATGGTGTCCAAGTCTTATGGTGTCCTAATTAATTCCAGCAACTGTATCATAGCCATTCTTCAGCTACACTCATAGAATCAATTCTAAGATAATCTCTACTGATATGTACATAAAAGGATAAGTTAAAGAGTAAAGTAAGCTCAAGATGGGACTGGCATATAAACTTGAGCATTGACTAGAAAGTAGAAACTCCCCATAGAGGTTCTTCTCACCAGTGCATTAACACCACATGTGTATTGAATGTTGACTGCAGTTCCCTTTAACCCAGTTATCTATTTGATGTTCCGGAATTTATTGGCCCTTGGGCTATCCCAAGAATCAAAAACAGCTTTAATAGCCAACTGCAATTGCTGTTTTGGACCAAAACAGGGATCTGCAGATAGATACAGGCAAAAGGGGGTGAGTTTAATGGGATAGAATATATAAACAGTTTTGGCTATATTTTCCTATGTATTCTTTATCAGTTTATGTAAAGATTTTTCTAAGAAAAGAGTGAAATAAAAATAAGTTTTTGGTGTCATACTTGGTACCTGAAGGAAAATTTTCACCCTTGGTTTCAAGGAAAAAATTATTGTACTGTTCACCACCTGCTCTTTGAGATCAAAGGCTGTTAGATCAGTGTCAAGTTTGACATTTTTAACGAGTTTTTCAATAAATTAGCAACAAGAAAATACAACAGTTTGATTCATTTAACACACAATCATCAACAGATTGCATTGGTTTAGAGGGAGCATTTTAGTTGGGTAATTTTAATGTTTCAGTGACTTTGCATTGCCTAACAAATTGTGGAAGACAGGAAACTAAGCAGACAATTGAGAAACATTGGAGCTGAACACAAGTTAGCATAGAGAGCAACATCTAGAAGAAGCACTTACAAGTTACAACGTCTACAACCATGCCTAGAAAACGTTTGTAAGAGTCATTAGCAAAGCGCTCTCCACCTTTTGAGGCCAAACCACCAACTATCTCATCATTAAGTTCAAGGTTTAGGACAGTGTCCATCATGCCAAGCATGAAAAATCTACAAATAGAAGGCAATTCAGTTACTTTTATGTATCACTGAGATAGAGGCAATTCATTAGAAATTAATAATATGTGGTAAATTAGCTTTAAGCTTACCGTTCCACAGTCTCCAATTGAAATTGAGTGCAAAGTGACCAATACAGAAATTCAAAGTACCCAGAAACCGAATCAGAAATTTGCCAAGTCAATTAAAAATCCAAGTTAGCTACCATCTCATCCACGGCTAACTGAACTAAGAAAAACCCGTCAGCCCCGTTATATAAATATCATAATTTGAGCCACTAGAAAAAAAAAATGATTGACTATTTCAATTGAAAAAAAAAAAAAAAAAAAAAAAAACCAATTTAAAACCCATAAATCACACACGAGCTTTTTATAATGGAGAGTAGAAACCTTTTTTTTTATTATTATTTAATTTCATTTCCCAAATCCAATACAACTATATATTACATTTATGTTGAGAATTGATTGCAACAAAACTCCAACATAAATGATAAAACAGACATTTTATTCAGAATAAACGTAACGCTAGCTAGACCACCAGATTTAGCTACTCTCCAAGTCTCCATTATCATCTTCAACTGTCTATGGCGGCGACGAAGACGATCCTGGTGGTGCCGGTAAAAAAGTTGGTGGGTTTGGCATGGAGGGAGGTACCAGAGAACGATCTTCAACAGCTTCAAGTTTGGACTTCATCACAACAGCCAAACGCCCAGCCCTGGTAGAAGCAGGCTTTCCATTAAAAATCAACACTACCAGAGCAAAAACCATGACCACCTTTGAGAAAGTTTTTGTTTTTCCCCACATGGTTGATTAGGGCAGAAGAACTTTCTCAATGCTTGTCTTAGCGAAAGGCTAATGGGGTTTTTATAGGGGAAAACGAATGGAAGAGTTGTCGATACAAACCACCCTCTTTCATTTTTACATGTATTTAATCGTTAGTTCTTCACATGCACATGCATATGCATTTCGACGTCGGATGACATTTTAGTCCAAACGAATTTTAGTGGTTTGTGACGTCGGATGAGATTTAGTCAAAAGACTCAAAATTAGAGTTAGAGATTTTGATTCGTTTGGAAATAAAAGTATGACAACTTTTTCAAAAATTTTCCAAAAATAGTTTGGATAAAATTACAATCAGCTCTCTTAATAATATCTGTGGGAGGAAACTTAGGCTTTCTCCCTGATGTGAGATTGAGCAAATTCGTGCGAGTGGGAAGTAATGGTCGACCTTGTCCATCTCAAAGCAAACAATACCTGATTGGGGCCGAAACTAAGTTTCCTCCCACAAAAAGGCACACACAATATGGTACACCATTTCTTAGGCTCTAGGCTTATAAGTCTCTCCCCGATGTGGAATTGAGTAATTTCATGCGGGTGGGAGCAAGAATCGACTCTACTCATCTCAAAGCGAACAATACATAATTGAGCCCAAGACTAAGTTCCCACAATATCATAGATCTTTTTAAAGGTCATTAAAAAATTTATAAATGTAAAATTTAGGGAAAAAAAAAAAAAAAAACTAATGAGCCCAACAAAATTAACCTAACAACAAAAATTACCAAAATCCTTCTCACCAAAAAAAAAAAAAAATTCTAATTTGTTAATACTAAATAGATGTTTATTTAAAATTTTATAATGATTTTTTTTTCATCAGCCTAGACTTCATCCCTAGTTGTTATATATATATATATTAATTTTATTCAGAAAATGTTTATATATATATATATAAATGTATGTCTTATTATTATTATTATTATTATTATTTATAAACCAGTAAAAATGAAGAAATATCAATATCATTTTTATATTTATTTAGTAGGCATTTACATCTACTTCCATATGGCATGGGCCACATAAATGAGAGTAGTTCTGATGTCACAACTTGTAACACAATTTATATCATAACTCACTCATGTGACGAGTTATAATTGGTAGAAAAAAATCTTTACATAAATTTATCATTACCTCCCTACCAACCATAACTCCTCACAAGACGTTTTCCAAAAAAGAAGGTACAGCTTCAATCCAACTCTGTTGAGTGGTTCGGTGACATCAACGACATCCAGTCGAGCATAACGCCTACCACACAAACGAAGGAGAACCACGACTTTTTGACTTTCAAAGAGGATATTGGCTCTTCGGAACTTTTTTTCTTTTTTTTCTTTTTTTTTTTACTTTTTGACTTTCAAAGAGGATTTTGGTTCTTTGGAATTTTTTTTTTTTAACAAAATATTTATAGTATGTTTGGATTTGGGCCAGTGAATTTGGATTTAAGAGCCCAAATCCAAATTTGTTGTTTGGATATCTTGGAGAGAGCTTGTGGTTGGAGGATACCGTGACAGGCAGGTTCGGTAAAGTTTACAATTTTATGAACACTAGTTGAGGAGGCACGTGGCCACTTTAGTGAAAAAAATAAAATAAAATAGAGGTTCTATTTGAAGAAGCATAAAACGAATTACTAAAAAAAAATATTTTATACCGTGCTAATCTCATTAATATAACAATTTAGATTGCACAAACTTAAAATAGCTATTGAACATATGAATATCTATATTTCTATGATTAGTAATAGTTACTTAGAACTTATTTACTTAAGGCCAATAAGTTCTAAAAATAATAACAAACATTATATTCCAATGATAAGCAATTGAGTTTTGCTAAGACGTTGTCAAATTAAAATTTTGAAACTAATGATGCCATATGCTACAATTAATGCTCTTTGTCAAATACTTGCAACATTCACAATAGAGATTTTGTTATACTTCATTTTTCATGTTACATTTTATGCATCTAGCTACAATGTTTAGCTTACCTAGTTTTTAATAAACACCCTTTTAAGCAAGAAAAGGGATAAAAAAAGAACAACATGACAAAATGAGTATATCGTAGGACAGTGAACATGAAAACTACAACAGCAACAAAAGCAAAACAACAGTTTGGAATATCTAAACTTAACAAACTAAAATTAATCATGTGAAAAAAGTTTATCATCTTTTAACCAGAATTTATCACTCAAGGTCCTAACCAAGCCCTAGCGTTTACGTCTACACTAATTAATTAATTCAATATATAAGTCTTTCGAAGGAATAACCTGCAAGTGCAAAATTTGTAGTAACTACACTCTAACCATTATTATTTATGATACATGAATAGCCTGCAAATGCATACATTAGAAATAATGTTTCTTTCTCCGATCACAGAGAAATTATAATTGATCTTTATATCCGACTCTTACTTATAATACATGAAATTGTACAAAGGGAACAGCTAGCAAGTGTAACAACATTAAAGTTATTTATAATACATGCTAAAGTAATTGCATCAAGGAGCAACTTCTTGCTGAATTACGGGCATATAGTCTAAGCTTATTAGTGTGGTCAGCCTATTCTATTCAATTTATAAATTCTTAATCCGAAAGTTACTTTGCCAAATTCTTAGTTGCAAAACTCTGAAACCAAAACAGGATGGAAACAGACTAAACAAAATTTCTGTTAAAATGGATATGGTATCATTCTTAATAAAATTTCTCCCATCGTCAAAAGTGAAATTTATCAGAAGATATATATATATATATATATAAAAACGTTACCTTGACCACCCCTAGCCAATTGCACCTTTATAGGTTTTTAGCTGCTCAAATTCTGCAATAATACAACGATCTCAGCATAAAGTCATAAACTCAATAATAAAAAACACTATATTAGACATGATTTTATCACCCACATAATTTACTATACTTGAATCTCTAACCAACCACTCAAATTAAGTGAAGAAGACAAGAAAACCTATAATTTCATAAGCATGGACATGAGCTGCATCAAATTTGCAGTGCACAAACGTATTCTCATGTCTCAAATCTCTACATTCATATTAGAAAAATTTTTTTTTTTTTTGATAGGTAATAAGAATAGAATTAATCATGATGAAAAAGAGTAGAACGCAAATACAAGGTGTTCATGAAATATTAGAATTCAATAATAATTGTGGACATTGCAGAGTTTCTCTTTGAAAACTCGGCCTTTGCCTTCTTGAAAATGTGAGTTTTGATAGAGCAAGTGTGGTTGGGTGGGCGTGAAACGGTGAATTTTGATAGAGTTAGTGTGGAAGAGACCTAGAATTTCTGTCTCTAATACTCTAGCTCCCCCACTTAAACCCAAACACATAGTAAGGGAGAGAGAAAGAGATGAGAAAAATCCCAATTGGCAAGAGAGAGAGAGAGAGAGAGAGAGTGTGTGTGTGTGTGTGTGTGTAATACCCCCACATACTTTTATTTGAGGTTATTGTTAAGTTTTCCTTTTAATAATGGTTGGGCCATTATTATTATAAGTGTTGGGCCATAGGTGTTATTTTATTAATAACTGCAGCCCGCTACCCCATTAAGCTCACATCTCTAATACAAACTACAGGGTAGAGGAAGAGATAGTCAAGGTTTTCACAGAAAAGGTTTTTTTTTTTTTTTTTTTTCAAAGAGGCTAGGAGGAGTTTTCCTTGGAGTTAATTAAAGAAGCAACCAAAGAATTCCAGGTATGATTTTTTGTTTGTTAGAATCAAAGAATCAAAGGTTTAGAATTATCATGGATTGCAATCTTAATATATGTATAGGACTTTCACGTTTTCATTAGGGTCAATATGTATTAAACCCCAAGTGGCGCACTGTGTGCATTCTAGTACAAGCTGTGAATTGAGAAAGGTTATGTTTATGGCTTCACATCTCTTCTTGGTTATATGTATATTAAATCATAGGTAGCCACTGAGTATTTTAGAACAAAGCCTCGGATTACAAAACTCATTTCATTTATATAGCCTTACGTCTTCATGGGTTTATATATATACACTAAGTTCTAGAATTAGCTATCGTGTATACCCATGAACAAGTCACGAATCAATCTTCAGTCACGAGGCTTTCACCTTTCAATTGTGGTTACACACACACACACACACACACACACACACACACACGTATATATATATATATATATTGGGGAGGCTATAAGGTTTCCTATTGTGGTTATATATATTAGGTGGCGTTAACGTTTTGGGGTTATGTAATTAACTTAAGTCCTAAAGGAGCTGCTGCCTCTAAGTTATGATAAATTCAAGGAAACACATTTTTGGGTAGAGATACTTTGCATTAGTGCTATCATTTAGTTCAGCAAAGTATTTTACTAGTGAGTCAGTTTGTATAGTTCAATAAGTTCTATATTTTGTGGAGGATATTAAGTAATTTTTATGATTGAATATAGGTCTTATTTAAGAGTATTTTGAGGCTTTTTAGAGGTTGTTTCAGCTGGACTTTCAGAGCGATTCAAGTGCGGTAAGTAATTATGCATAATATGCACAAGTTTTGTCCATTAGGTTCTTAGAAGTAAAAAGTTGTCAAAAGTTTTGTATTTCAAACTTATATTTTCTAAAGTTTCTCAAAAGTATTTTTGCATCATCGAAAGAGGAATTTCGACTGTTAAATAATGTTTAAAAGAGATACTTTGAATTTTAAATAACGTTTTGAATGTCCAAATCTCATTTAAAAGATGATTTCTAAACTAAACTATTTTTTGTAAATAATTGAGTTTCAATGTAAATTTCTAGAAAAGGTTCTTGTTTTTTTAAGTTTGTTCAAAATCAAGTGATTTCAAAGTCATATTCTTATTTTTTAAATGGTATTTAAGACATTTCTTTTAGCAAATTGGGGTTTCAAACTTACTCAAAAATTGTAAAAATATTTATATAAACTCCTCAGTTCTTACTCATTCTCTAAGAGGGTCAAGCATCCTTTGATTTATGTTCAATTCGATATTGTGATATTTGCTATGCCTTTATATTTGGAATAATTGTTAATATTAAGAAAAGTATTCTATCTTGTATATATTTTGTTTTGTGATATGTGACTCAAAATGAATGTTTTTAGAATTGATCAAATAAATGTGTAAATCCGCTCACAGGATTGTATGTGAGAATATGTGTTGATCCCTCACCTGCAGGGGTTAGATGTTGGTATCCGCTCACAGGATTGTATATGAGAATATGTGATGTGTATATGTGACACTGTGTTCTGATCAATTATGTGTAAGTGTTTTCTAATAATTTTAAGATATGATTACATGTGTATAAAGTGATTCATTATATGTTTTGAAATGATTATTTTTGATATCATTGGATGAGTTTATGAAAAATCAAAATACTCGTGCTTGGCTTGACTCTATCCTGTTGTGTATTTTGTATAATTACTTACTAGATGTGGCTCACTCCATCAATTACTATTTTCAGATTAAAGTTTAGTTGGGGAACAGAACCTTTGGATTGCTTCGTAAGATGCAAGGTAAAGCGTGGGAATTTTAGGCTAAGTCAATAATACTTGAAGTCTTAAAAGATTATTAGTTATATATATATATATATATATATATATATTTTTTTTTATTCCGCTTTAGATTTCACAGTATTTTGGAAATTATTCTAAATTGTGGATTTTAGTATTGTAAAAGATTGATCAAGAGCATTGTCTATTTGGAGTTTTATTGAATTATGTTTAAATTAAATATGTTTATTGAGTATATGTAAGATCAGCAAGTAGTCATGCATCTAAATTCATGTTCATGGATTTGGGTCGTGACAGAGTGTGTGTGCGCTTTTGTTGATTAAGGAAGTAATTAATTCCTCTCAATTAAAAGCCTAGATTATATGATTTTCCATGAAGAAATATGGAAAATCAAAATCTCAAAACCCAAATAATAATTCTAACAGATTCTAAAAAAAACAAGATAAATACCTGAATTTAGAGTTCCTCTAAATCTTAGTCCGTCCCCCCTCTCTCTCTCTCTCTCTCCTTTTGATCTGTTTCTGCACCTCTTCCCTTGACCTGACCATACATGTCATTTCCATCCTCTTTCACCCCTCATCATCGACGACTACAATGTTCTCGCTGTTTCTTGTGTCTCTCTCCCTTACTTACTATGAATAGAAATCTTCTTATCTACTCTCCCCTCTCCTTGCAAGACTCCCTCACTTCTTCAAACAAACAGTGCGTTTGTGAGTTTGTCTCTTAAGTTGAAAATGAAACGCACCGTTTAGACTCACTAAAACAGTATAACTTGAACAAACCAAAAACACCATTCCCAAGGCTATTCACCCTTTTTATATAGTTAATAGATTATTGATGGAGTCATGGAAGATTAGTATGCTATTACTTTGCAAACTTGCATATTCAATAATTATTTTATTGGGTCCTCGAGTGAAGTCCAATTGAAGTGAAAGACGTAACCTATTAATGGTCTAAGTCTAAGTATGAGTCTTTTAGAGTTAAAACAATTTTTAATTTGGGTTTTTATTTTATTAGTTATGGCCAGTTTTATATTGAGGGGCAAATCTGTGATCTTTGCAATTCTTGCAAATTAAGGGTATTTTGGGGATTTTGTTGAGTCTAGAATCTTTTAGGGTTTTAAGTATCTTAGGTTTATTTACTTTGGTTCCAAGTTAGTATTTTCTAGGTTTTATTAGTAGTCCTAATCCTATTACTACTAGTACAAGTAATAGTCTCTTTATATAAATTGTGCTCAATGTATTCAAAGAGAATAGAATGAGTTGATTAATAAAATTGAGTATTTTGAGCAATAGGCACGTTGGCCTTTGTTGTTTCTTTCTTCTTCTCTCTTCTTTCTCTCTTTCTCTTCTTCTTTCTAAGGTTACTATTCACGGATATTGTTCACACAGCCCCTAAACGGCCCTAACCTCTCTCTAATTCTTCTTCTTTCCTAACCCTAAACTCACCACAACTAACAGAAGACAAATCCCTAATTTTTCCTACATCAATTATTAGATGACATGATATGTGATTAACTGATTGATATATAATAATAAAAAGTTAGAAACGCTAATTATTGTTGACACACTGAGTTATACATTGTCGTACCTTTACAGTATGAAAATCATGTTTTTAATATATAATTTCCACTGTGTACTATACACAGTGCATAAATAATATTACATTAATCATAATATATCAATTTGAAATATTGTGAAATTTATTCTATTTGTAGCATTATTAATTTGTTAACAAACCATTACCATTTTTCCTTTAAAAACACTTGCAAACAACAATCAAATGAAAGATTAAATTAATGGTTATGGAATGTGATGTGGATGCAAGGGAATGGATTGCCAAGGTTGATGGAGAAGAGGGGCTGTCCTATTAGATTTTCATCACCAACAGGTCGATTTTTTAATAAGTAAACATATTTAAGATTTTCATCACCAACAGGTCGATTTTTTAATAAGTATACATATTTAAGATTTTCTATTTAAATTTTGGGGGGCCTCGGCCAGCTGCACACATTCCCTTTGGCAGCCAAAGACTTTATAATTGCACCAATATGCACATAAAAGTTATCTTCCTACTTAAAGTACAGAAGGCAATGACCTGATAAAAAATCAAGTGATTTTATAATTTGCCCATGTATGCAATCATATTTGATATTACAGAAACGTATGTTTGAAACCTCATTCAAAGTTTTCCATCCATCTTTCTAGTTGGTAGTTTGGTACCACTACCATATGAGCACATCAATAATATAACAGTATATTTGGAGCAGGGCACATAACACATATACACGGCGAAAACATAAACCAAGAATGGAGAGAGTAAACGCACCAGGAGCACATCTAAGGAACAGAGTTGGGGCAGCCTCTTGCAATGGCTATTATTCACACATCTCCAATTTGGTGGCAGCCACTGACATTTTTAGATGATGTAGTCAGCAGCCCTGACCAACGGCAATAAGGGCCTCAGCTCCAACCCTAGCGTTCAAAAAAGGGAAAAGTCCCTTGTTTCCTACATTTTATACATTTCTAACTCTTTGAAAACCAAAAAGAAGATTTTAAAAACTCAATCAAGATAGTGTAAAAGCAGGGCACTGCAAAATTTCAGACTGATATTGAAAGAAGCAAAGCACAGACTATTGTTTTGCCCCCAACTCTAGATAGACATTTTTCTAGATAATGAAGAGGACATATCACAGCCCATGGTAGTCAACGGAGAGCCAGGCACTCACCTAGTTGCCCAAGCAAGGCGCCTTAAACACCTAAGGCAAGGTGCCTTCAGTGAGGCACTCAACTTTAGAGCCTACACGAGCAACGTGGCCGCCTTCAAGCTAGAAGTTTTATGCACACAAGATCGACTTACTAAACTCAAAGTTCATACCTTCATTAAACGTTTAAATCCAAATATTTTTTGTGAGAACAACCATCCAATGAATCAGGAACAAATTATAAATTTGAAAGTATAATAAATGCAAGGAATAATTTGAATAATAATGAAAATTTTGGAAAATTTGTCAGAATTTATTTGGTAAAATAATCAATACAAGAACTAATCATGAGAGCTATATCACAAATGCTTTCATCTCCTACGCCAGAGAAATCTACCAAGTGAGGAGCTTGCATGAAGTTACAGCTCCTTCCAACTTTGGGAAGGGCATTGTTACCTATCCTTTGGCAAAATAAAGGCGCTAAATCAGTGAGTTGCCTTGACATTTTCAGAGCTAATGTAATCACAAAAGTATCTACAGATGGTATCAAGCCAACAAAAGGTAGCTAGCTTTGATCCAAAAATGCAAGAAATAAACTTCAAATTAAGCAGAATTCAAGCACAACTTATTTATAAAATGCGAGGAGCATGTGACTAAATCCATCCAAAACCTTGACTGAGAGGAAGGCATGAACTTTTATGCATATTCGATAACATTTGAATTGATGAATTCAATATTTTCCTCATTCACTAAGTTAAGTGGAAAACATTTTACAAAGGCTACTACTGCAGAAGACAAATGAATATCCATCTCTTGAAAGAACTTGGAAGCATAAGTATCAAAAAGAAAGTGCCTGAGCTTTGAATGTAACTTTTCAAAAATATCAATGCAACAATATTAAATACTTTTAGCAGGTTAGTAAAAGCATGTTGCTTAATGGAATCCTTGTACAGCTAAAGAGCAAGGAGGCTTGTAGCTTGTGTGATACTGTGACCCAAGCATGGCTTTCAATCAATGCACACATTATCATAACTACAGACCGAAGTTATTATGATTAAGTTGAGAGAGAGAGGTACTGGCAATATTTTCCAATAGATTCCAGTCCCAAAGTTCTGATATTATGGCACCCATTAATTTTGAGACGTGTAAGCTCCTTGCAACCAGTTGCAATTGCTTCCAGACCCTTGTCACTCAGGAAATAGCAATCATTGCCAATAGGACCTAGACCCCTCAAATGTGTACATCGAAGAAAATAAGGAAAGAGATTCTAAGTGGGAGTAAAGGAATAGACAGCACAATGAGGCCAACTAGAACTGATGATACAACAAAGATTCGCTCGACTTCATCAATAATTCCAACTACTATAAAAGATAAAAGTGTCCAAGAATAATAGAAAACACACATCAAAGTCTTATGGTAACTCAGATGAAGGGCCCTACAAAAAAAAAAAAAAAAAAAAAAAAAAATCTACAAACAACAATTGGCAGAACTGAGTTCCATCATAAGCTTATAAAGTATTTATATAAATGACAGATAGAGAACGTAAAGAAATAAATGATGAATCTCTAGAAGCTCTAGTGCTCATGACAAAAGGAAACTACTGAAGATGAAATCAACAAGTAAAACTGATAGAAGATTCCCATAAGATGGAGAGTAACTGACCTATTAGTAAATCTCTGCAAATTGTATAAAACCAGTAACTCTAGTGACAAACAACAAGTGCCTACAGCTTCCAAAGCCTCATCGCTAACATCAATACATTGTATCTTCAGAACTTTTACCATGATAGTATCGTATGTATCTAGAAATTCATGGTCAACTAACTTAAGGAGATGACTAGCCCCTGTTGGTATCATCACTGCTCGTATAGCAGTGACTAACTTCCCAACTATTAGTTAGAGTTCGCTTAAATCTTTCATAGCACCAAAAGGCGCATAAAAAAAATAAATTATTGAAATTAAAAAAGAAATCACTCATTTAAATGATTCAAATTTAAATATCAGCTGGGCCCTAGTATCTGCCGTATAGACCAGCACTTAGCCTTAAACATCATCATAGTCATCAATTCTTCATGATATACCAAATTAATATGAAATACAATGTTTCAAGTTGACGTTTAGGTTTGCCATCATTAATAAAGCTCCAGTTGATCCTCTCCATATATTCAATCATGAATGAGGTAGTACATTACAAACAACATATCCAGAAGAGCTCTGATGCATTAGTTTAATTCTACAATCTCCCCTAGATGTGTTTCAACAAAATGAGAATTCTCTTTGCGAAGTTTATTAACCAAAGAATGGCATGTGCCTTCTCTAAGTGTATAACCTGTCCTAAACATAACATCTAATACAAGTAAAATGTCATCCCACTTATCACTCTGTGAGAGAAATTGGACCAGTCTCTCAAAAGTTTCTTTCTTCGGTTTAAGCTTACACTTCAGCATTGCTAATAACCAATCCATTCCCTCTGCAGCATAACCTTGGTTGCATAAGCCCATGATGATATGCTCATGAGTACAGACGATTGGTTGCAGACCCCTACTTTGCATATCATCCCACAACTTTTTTTGCTTCTTGAATGTCTCCCACCTCACAAAGCTTTTCAATAAGGGGGCAAAATGAGGAAGTTGATGGCTGAAAACCCTGTATAAGGAGTTCTTTCAATAGGTTTGTACTGTCAACTATCTTCCCTTCCTTACAAAAGCCTTGAATCAGAGTGTTGAATGTGATCACATCACAAACAACACCCCTTCGAGGCATTTCTTCAAACAACTCATGAGCTTCATTCGTCCTTCCATTTAAACACAACCCTGCAATCATTGTATTGTTACTCACCGTTGTTTCTCTATAACCTCTATTACACATCTCCTTATACAGATTCCTTGCCTCTTCAAGATTACCAACCTTAAAATACCCATGAATCAGTGCACTGTATGTGTATTCATTTGGAATAAACCCCTTCTGAATAATCTCAAACCACAGATTCCTAGCGTACCCAAGCCATCCCATCTTGCAAAGACCATGAATCATTGTCGTATACATGACCCTATCTGGGGCATATCCTCTGTCCTTAAGATCATTGAAAACCCGAAATGCCTCAAGCTGCTTCCGTTGCTTGCAAAGCCCATTGATAACTTCCTGATATGTAAAAATATCCAGATCTCTGTTCTTTGCAATCATTGTGTGAAGTAGTTCAGATAGCTTACTATATTGCCTCTCCTTACAAAACCCAGATATCAAATCATTAAAAGCAGCATTCCCAGGGTCTAACCCGTCTTCCAAAACCTGCCGAAGAAGTTCATAACCTTTTGAAACTTTGTTATCTTCACAAAAAGCTCGAATAAGATACCCAACAGTCTCAACATCAACTTTTGCCACAACACTGGATTCCACCATCTCTTTATACAATTTCCAAACAAGATCAGTCCTCCCAACCTTAAGACAACCCAACAAAGCCGAATTCCAAGTCGCAATTGATGGGCAAACTCCAACCCCTCTCAATCTATCAAACACATCAAATGCTTCCTCGACCAATCCACCCTCACGAAGACACTGAATGTAAAGCTCCAAAGAAGCCGAATCGGGTAAACCCTGTATAGTCAATAAAACTTTTGGCAGCATTGCAGGCCTTGGCCTCCACAATTGCATCAAAAAGCGCATTCAACGACAAATGGTCAGGCGAAAAACCATTCAAAGAGCATAGCCAATGAAAGAAACGGAGTGACAGAAGCACATTGTTTTGGTTCCTTATTAACTCATTGAAAAACTGAGGATCAGTGAAGTTGAATGAAGGAAAAACAGAGAGCAAGGTCTGCTCCCATCTGGGTTTTGTTTGATCAATCCTAGAAACCTCTTTGGCAATCTCTATGAAGTCATTTTTGTTGGGAAAAATTGTATATAAGTGGAAATAAATTTCGGCAAACGCAGCAGTAATACAATCACATAATAACACAAAGATTTACGTGGAGGCATTTTTTTTAATAAAAAATTTGAAAAAGATTCAAATAATTTCATTATATTAAATAAAAATTAGAATATTTAGAAATACAACTTAAAAAAAAAAAAAAAAACTCATTTACTTTTCACTCACAATTTTCTCTTGTTCTCTTTGTTTTTCTCCTCTCTTTTGCTTGCCCTCGCTCATGCAGCTCTTCAAAACTGCACAGTCCTCAGACTCTGGGACTTCTCTTCTTCGTTCTCCACCAAATGGCCGAATGGCCTTCCTTTTATTTCATCATCTTTTTCTTCTTTTCTTCCTTTCACTCCTTCCTTCTTTTCTCTTCTTCAGCCAATTTCTTTTTTCTTCAGCTCTCCCATAGGCCAAATAGCCTTAATGCATCAGCCCCTTTCTTTTCTCTTTTTCTCCTCAGCCTCTCCAACACGCCTAAGCCAACCAACCCCAATAACTCATATTGACTTTTGTTCATGACGAAGAAAAGCTAAGAGACATGAAAGACAAGCTCATTAAATGAGCATGTCTATTACAAGTGGGCTGTACCCATGGTGCAGTGCAACCAACAATTTTGTGACTTTTGTGATGGTTCCTGAATTGGGTTTTGCTTAAAGTCACCATCTTTGGTTTCAACTGTGAGATTTCGGATCTGGGTGTTAGGGTTTTGGAGTGTGCGAGGGCTTTGACGAATGAAAAGTAAGATATATGATTAAGCTCTAGCCATCATCAAGTATCCAACTACCTCATCATTAAGTCCAAGTTTTAGGGCAGTGTCATTCTCAAAAAAAACAAAAAAAAAAAGGTTTAGGGCAGTGTCCGTCATGCCAAGCATGAAAAATCTACAAATAGAAGGCAATTGTGTTACTTTTATGTATCACCGAGATAGAGGCAATTCATTATAAATTAATAATATATGGTAAAAGCTTTAAACTTACCGTTCCACAGTCTCAAACCCTTTTATGATCATCCTTTTGTCTCTGTCCCAAGAATATCAAAGATTAATGGCCTGTTTGGAGGGAGGGGAATGAAGGGAAATAGAGTAGAAATAGCTAAAAATAAGTTAATTCTGTGCTAAATTTACTCTACCCTATTCTACTCTTCATCTCTCTTCCTCAACCTAAACGAACTATAAAAAAACAAAATACAGAAATTCAAAGTACCCAGAAAACCAAGCAGAAATTTGCCAAGTCAATTAAAAATCAAAGTAAGCTACCATCTCATCCATGGCTAACTTAACTAAGAAAAACCGGTCACCCCTGTTAAAAATTTTTTTTTTCCTTCTCTTTCTATCCCACTTTCCCTTATTATCCTTCATTTTCTTAGCTACCAAACACATCCAAATATCATGAAATGAGCCACTAGAAAAAAAAAATGATTGCACCGATTAATCCAACACAAAGGATCGGACTTTCACCACACTATTTAATTGAAAAAAAAAACCAATATAACCCATAAATCACACACGAGCTTTTTATAATGGAGAGTAGAAACATTTTTTTTTTTTTTTTCATTTCCCAAATCCAATACAACAAAACTATATATTCAATATAGTACTCTTTGGGTACTATATATTACATTTTTTTTTTTTTTTTTTTGGTTGAGAATTGATAGCAACAAAACTACAACATATATGATAAAACAGACATTTTATTCAGAATAAACGTAAATGCGCTAGCTAGACCACCAAATTAAGCTACTCTCCATTACCATCTTCAACCTTCTATGGCGACGATGAAGACCATCCTGGTGGGGTCGGCAAGTGAGTTCGGGGGTTTGGCATTGAGGGAGGTACCCGAGAACGATTTTCAACAGCTTCAAGTTTGGAGTTCATCACAGACAAACGCGCAGCCCTGGTAAAATCAAGCTTTCCATTAAAAATCAACACTACCAAAGCAAAAATCATGAAGAATGTTTTTCCCCACATAGTTGATTAGGGGCATATAAGATTTTTTTTTTTTTTTTAATATAAAACAAACACACACAGAAAAGGAAAAAACCTAATGAGATTTTTATAGGGAAAAACGAATAGAAGAACTTTCCATATAAACATGCACATGCAGAATTGCTGACGTCTTTCACTGCATCACTTCCTCATTAAACTATATAGGGGTGGGTTTTTGATGTGGCATGTTTTTGACCTTCAAATGTTTTTATGTGCCACGTGTCATTCATCCAGACTAAAACCGGAGAAATCTGAAGAAAGTGAAACCGTTTCACTCACAATTCCAAAAAAAATATATATAAAAATGATGATATCGATATATCACACCGCCACTCACAATTCCACAGAGCCACTCACACTCGCAATTCAAATTAACAAAAAAATATTCTGCCACCTGAAATTTTAGACCGGTTTGATTGTGTTGTTTAAACAATAAATTTTGTTGTTTTAACTAATGTTATCTATATATATATATATATATAAAACCGAAACTTTTGAAGCTCTCACAATTTTCTACATCATCATTATTTTCTTTTTCTTTTTATTTTTGATTCTTTTTATTTTAGGTTTTATATCTTATAACAATAATATTGAAAAACGTATACAAACTTAGAGGCCTATTTAAGGGCTCCATAAAACTTGATGGACAAGAAAATATATTCTAAAATAAGCCCTAATTAATACCTAACCATAATAGGAACCAAATTTGACCTAAAAAAATATTAAAAGAGCCTAAAAACAAGGAAATAAATCACCTAGACCTAAAATAACGTTTTTTGCATAAAAATACCAAAATCTCTTCTCTCCTTAAAACCCTAGCAATTACCATCTCAAAACCCTAAACTCAACTTCACTTTAAGATTAAAAAAATAAGAAGGAGAAAGACTCACGTAAAAAAAAAAAAAAAGTAGGTTTTGTCTTTTTTTATTTGCTTTCATATGTGCCTGAAATTTTCATTCTATTTTATTGTTTTATTATGTTTAGAATTGATTTTCTTATAAGTATTTGGGTTAATCTCTATATTTTGATAGTTTTTTATGGGTTTGGTTTTTGGGTTGAAATTCTAATAATTATTTTATATTGTATATGGCAGATGAAGCATCTCTATTTTTTGAAGAAAAATCAAAACTGCAACCTATGTCTTCCAGCCCAAGGTGTGGTAAATTTTTATATGTTCTTACTTTATTGAGAATTTTTATTTGGGTTCATGTGATTTTTTGTTTTTTTATTAAAGCTTTGATTTTTGGTTGATTAATTATTTGTTTTGATTAATTTCAATTAATTATTTGTTTGGATTCAACGTAAAAGATAATGGAATTAGGTGTTATAAATTTGATAATGTTTCATATTTTGAATTGTTTATATTATTTAGACTCCTGGTAGGACTCTCTCTTCTTTCCTTAAAACCCTAGCAATTACCATCTCAAAACCCTAAACTTAACTTTACTTTAAAATTAAAAAAATAAGAAGGAGAGAGACTCAACTAAAAAAAAAAATGTAGGTTTTGTCTTTTTTATTTGCTTTCATATGTGCTTGAAATTTTCATTCTATCTTATTGTTTTGTTATATTTAAAATTTATTTTCTTCTAAGTATTTGGGTTAATCTCTATATTTTGATAGTATTTTTGTGGGTTTGGTTTTTGGGTTGAAATTTCTAATAATTATTTTATATTGTATACAGCAGATGAAGCATCTCTATTTTTTGGAGAAAAATCAAAGCTGCAACCTATATCTTTCAACCCAAGGTGTGATAAATTTTTATTTGGTATATTATATATGAATTTTTTGAATTTGAAGGGTTTTGTTTGGTTTTGAAGTAGAATTCAGGGATTCTATAAAATTTAGAAGGTTTAAGTTTTAGGGTTTTTGGTATTTGTGTATAAGTAGGTTGATCTTAATTCTTTACCTTATATGTTTTTTCTTTATTGATAATTTTTATTTTGGGTTCATGTGATTTTTTGTTTTCTTAATTAAAGTTTTGATTTTTGGTTGATTAATTATTTGTTTGGATTAATTTCAATTAATTATTTGTTTGGATTCAACGTAAAAGATAATGGAATTATGTGTTATAAATTTGATAATGTTCCATGTTTTGAATTGTTTATATTGTTATTAATACGACTAAATAAGATTTGTTTTTATCTTTGTAGTTTATATCAGTTTTAAGTGTGTGTGTATATATATAACTTTTGGGAATTTTACTTTATTAATTTAAGAATTGTAAATTACTTTGTAGGTTTTAGTAACTATGTACCTGTAGTGAGACATTGATAATATAAGCATATATATATGGTATTAACATTTTATAAAAATCTTTCTTACAACCCAATAACATTCTATGTTAGACAACACTTTTAAATTAATGAAAAACATAGAAGTTAAATATTTATTCCCATTGTATTTTATTTAATTATGACAGATCCATTTTTTTTTTAAACGCTAACTAGCAAAATTTCTATAATATGCATATTATTAACCCAATTTTCTATTTCTAAATTTCTTAGACTTTAGTATATCAATTTTTTTTTCTTTTAAATTCTTGGTGGGCAAATCAGTCTCTCACTAATTCTTTTACCTTAACGTGATGTTGGTTAATTGTCCTTTTAATTCTGTTAATTCTGTTTTAAAACTTATTTTAGTTTGTCTAGTGAAACGGAATATTTTAACACTGGTCTATTTCGGAATACCATTTTAAAGTATTTGAGAGTTCCTTAAAGTAATATATATATATATATATATATACATATACATATTATTACTATTATATAAAATAATGAAATAAATTTAATATTTAAATAAAATTGGATTAAAAATATTTATTTATAATTTTTCTATAAATAAAATTCACATTTTGAATAGTTGCAAACAATACAAATGTACAATAAATATGAAAGTAAAATATGTACAAAAAGAATCCTTTACTTCATATATATATATATATATGAACAGAGTTTCTCTCTAAACTAGTTTGGAGAGAAACTTTACAAACTCATCATATATATTTATATTGAGTGTGAATTTTGAAAATTTAACTGTTAGATTGCATGTTCTTATTACATCTTTAATGCTTACAAAATATCAAGAAAATCAAAGATCAATTGCTATGTCACCAAACAAATGTTATAATTTCAAGTTTTTGTAATTTAAAGTTGTATATAAAAAATAAGTTAATTGATCAAATGGTAAATAATATCCGATTCGAACGAAATTTGATATGCATGTTAAGAACATAAGGAATATGAAATTCAACAGTTAGATTTTCAAAATTTACACCCAAAAAAGAAATATATGAGAAATTTGAAAAATTTCTCTCCAAACTAGTTTGAAGAGAAACTTTGTTCTATATATATATATATATATATATATATTCTAGAAACAACAGAAATATTACTCACGGGTCTGTATTGTTAAGTTACCAACACCATATCAACCACTCACTATTTTCTTTTTAAAATAATAAAACACAGCCTTTAGCATTCTAAACTAGAAACGGCTGGAAACCAATACATTGAAACTTGAAACTATCTTACGAAAAAACCTAATGAGATTTTATTAAACCAACTACCTGTGGCGTGTAGCGGTATGGAGCATTGGAGTGTAGTGATATGGCGTGTAGTGATATGGAACAAGGACAAACAAGACATGTATTCACAACTCACAACTTTTGGTTTGGATTTACATACATAGACAAGGGAAAGCCAATTTTTAATTTACATAGAATTTGCACTATGGATTTCATATATGTTTTTTTTTTCGTACCTCAACATTAGGGGCAACGAGTATATTATTATCAAAACATTCGTTTGATTCTTAATATTATTTAGACTTGCACCACAAAAGTCTAGACAATATTAAGAATAAAACGAAGTAGGTCTCATATTCTTAATGTTGTTTAGATGTGCAGAAGGCAAACATGATGAGACCCTATTTTATAATATCACTACACTCCATAGTGACATGGAGTTGACGCCATATCACTACACGGCACAGGATACGGAGCTGACTCCATATCAGTATCACTACACGCCATATCACTACACTCCATATCACCCACAAAGCCACTCACACTAGGCAATTCAAACAAAAAAATATTCTAACTGCTCCTTTGAAATTTTAGTACTTGTTTGGTTGTAATAGTTTTCTTTATTTAAATAACATAATACGTATTTTTATAATATTTAAACAATATTACTATAACAATATTACCAAATGGACACTTAGAATTTAAGCTACATGTACTCACACCCTAGTGATGAAATTTAGACAAATACGTACAAACCAACAAATATGAAAATAACAAGGCATATTACACCAACCTGTATATTCTTACTAATCCCTTTCTTCACGTAGACTTCTCATGCCAAGCAAGGAATCACATCTCTCTCTCTCTCTCTCTTTCTGGTGGGAGTCTACAGTAAAACTTTCTCAACTGTTACAGTGCAACATACTAGGAATTTTTTTCAAGAAACCTCATTGATCACATGACGTCTGGCGTCTTTGCATCTGTCATTTAAATAGTGAGTCTCGTGTATTGTTCATGGAACTCACAAGTACAGAACTCAGCAAAATTTTCATTAAAATTGGGTCTCACGGTACTATTTACACATTTAAAAATTATTTTGTTACAATGTTTTCAGTTTCAGTTTTCAGCAATAAGCGATATTCAAACAAACCCTTAAAATGAGAGAAAAAAAAAAGATGTTAATAGAATGTTACACATTAAAAAAATTGAAATTGTGAATTTAAATCAAAATTTTCATTTTAAAATTGTGACTTCCAATTATAAGTTCAATTGATTTTTTATGAGTGTAACTTTGTGTGAAACAATGTGTGTATTAAACACAGTTCTTTTTATTAAAAAAAGAAAAAAAAAACATAGTTCTTAAAGTAATGTTAAGATACTATTATAAACTTTATTACATAGAGCCTACAAACTGAAGTATCACCCTGTTACCAAAAAACAATTTAAACATTCATTTATAAGGTGGTTGAAGTCTATCAATCACATTTATAATCACATTAGTTTTTATGATTTACGTAGTATATGTTATAGCCTTTAGGATTTTCCAAATTTTTATCGAACATTTTCCGATACAATAATAATTTTATTGCAATCAATTTCACAATATTTTTTATAACCACCATGGCAATATGTTGTGATTAATATATGATAAAAGTGATATTAACATTGATTGCACAAGTATAAGTGATATTGCATTAATTAAAATTAATATGTCATCTCAATATGTTGTAAAGTTTGTTGTATCTTTAGCATTATTATGTCCAATAAGTCCAGAAACTTTTTTTTTTTTCACAAATTTTTGCATCAAATGATAAATTATTACCTTCTCAAAAAAAAAAAATGATAAATTATTAATGATAAGATAAGACAATAAAGTGGTAAAAAGCCTTGAAGTTGTTACGACACCTGTTTTAGGTTTTTAGATGTAAGAAATAATTTTAATAGGATATTATAAATTGTGTAACTTTTGTCCATGTTACAATACTTTATTATTTTTTTATTAGATTGTATTATGTCTATGCGATGCATGACTTAATTAAAAATTATAAGCAAATAAATCGAATTATATTAATAATAAGTGAATGACATTACAAAAACACATTAATTTTATAACATGTAACAATTACATCTATTAAGCCACTCCAGAAAAGTAAGATTTGTAGTCCGTAAATTTATTATATTAAAACATAAATTAAAATGTATAATCAAAATAATTAAAATAAATATTAATGTATTTTAAATTACTTGAAACTTTTGTTAGTAGAATTTAGTTGAAATAAAAATTTAAATTTTTTGAAATTTCGTAGTAGATTTTTATGTAGAGTAAATATTGATAATAAGATTTAATTTACAGTCAACTATCTTAATAATTAATTAGAAGGTATTAATTGAACCCTTTGGTAATAAATTTTTTGTTGAGATATAATTTTAAATTTCTTGGAATTTAACTTATAGAGTTTAGCCTATGATAAACTATCTTAATTGGTTTCTCTCCCCACCCCCCCCCCCCCCCAAAAAAAAAAAAAAAAAAAAAAAAAAACCTATCTTAATTGTTAATGAGTGTCAACACTTGTCGCAAAACAAAGATAACCGCATGATATAATCACATCTTCTAATATCCAATTTTATTATATAGTATATGATTTTGTTTTAATTTTTTGATAAGTCCACAATTGGATTCATTTTTATCCTCAAACCTACACTCATATAGAATATCAAAACAATCAATGATAAATAATTATTGCATTTATAAACTATTTAATTTCAAGTTTCTTAAACTTTAAAATTTTATACAATATGTGAACTTATTGAATAAATAGTAAATAATATTTTCTTAATATCAATTAAGTGTGCATGTGTTAAAATAGTTTTCAAAATATCATTTACTAAAAAGTTTTTTTTTTTTTCTTTTTTGATAAGAATATAGTAACTTTGTTAAAAAGATACGCTACATCATGAGTCAAAGTAGACTCAATCATAAATGAATTTTCCTTTATTCAAGTTACATAAAAATCAATGTTTTTGGCATATTAAGCCAAAACAAGAGTTGGATGATTGTCTTGCCGTTTTATGTGAGACAGTTGAACACTTCTGAAATCTTGCAGCTTTTGTCAAGTCCCCTCAATGATATTGGCAATAACAGCCGGTGGGTCACTAGAGCCCATCAAAGCATCAATAACAATCATCAAATTGCTCTCCACAACAATGTCTCGGATTCCCCTGTCCCAAGCAAAGAGCACTCCCTCCTCCGTGGCCTTAGCATTGGTTTCCAGTGGTCCTAGAGGTGCAGCAAAGTGTTTGCTTAAGGCGGCCTCCACTTGGCTGGCATGGTCACGTATGATACCCCAAAACGCACCGTTCAACATTAAGTTTGAACCACGAAATCATTGGTGTTGTCCACCGCATATTTTAAAGTTGGCCGTTTGAAACTCATCCAAGAGGAATCGTTCTTTCTACAAAATAGCAGAAGCTTGTGATCTTGCCTTGCCGTGTCTCACCTCATTCCTGCTGAACCATGAACACCATATTCTCATCACCTCATTTCTGCAAAGTTATCAAGTGTATTGTTGAAGTAAGGAAGAAGAAGTCTCAGAAGTCTACAAACGTTTGTGAAGAAGAAGGATAAAAAGACTGCGTGTTGATTAAATGCATCGTTTCATTTAATAGAGGAAGCATTAAAACACGCCGTTTTATTTAAGTAACTAATTTCATCAAAACTCAATAAAAACAGTGCGCTTCACTTTGTTTCAATGATCGTTGAGTTTGGGCGCGAAATTCTGTTAGTTAGCTTAACAGATTTTCTAACTTCCAGGGACTTAGTTCCAAATATTTTGGGATTTAGTTACAAATAATTTTTGGGTTGTTAAATTAAGCGATTAAGTAGTTTTTTGTAGTATATAAATAGCTCTATGAGCACGATTGTATTTTATGAAGAAAGATTGTGATTGAATACAAGTCTTCCATTCATTCTCTCTCTCTCTCTCTCTCTCTCTCTCTCTCTCTCTTGCACTTTCTTTCATTTTCTCAGACTTTCCTTTCACTGTACTTTTGTGTTTCTCTGTTGATTCAATTGGTGATAGTCTTTGGAACTCAGTTCTCTAGTTACTGAATTTTTCATCATGCTGCTGCTACTCAAGTTTCAACTATGACTGCCTCAAGCTCAACAATGGCATCGTCTTCATCTACTTCCTCAATGTCATCAAGTCTGGTAAATCAGCCTCTTCTGCTTCTCTCTAATATGTCCAATATGATGACAGTAAAGCTTGATAATACAAACTATATTGTATGGAAACATCAGATTTCCATGGTTCTTGAAACCTATTCCTTGTATGAGTTGCTTGAAGAGCCTCAACTTGTTCCCGGGAAGTTTCTCAAGGATTTTTCTAGATCATACACTACAATTGTGAATCCAGATTTCTTGATTTGGAAATCAAAGGAAAAGGCTTTGCTTATCTTTATAAGTTCAACTTTGTCTCCATTTGTGCTTGCACTCACTGTTGGTTATGCAACTGTCATAGAGGTCTAGAAGGTGCTTGAAAATAGGTTCTCTTCAGTTTCAAGATCTCACATCATGAATCTTAAGAGTGAACTTCATAATTTGAAGAAAGGAAGTGATTTTGTGGATGTGTATATGTAGAAAATTAGGGGCTGTTTGTTACCCCATCTCAAACTCACATTTTTACATTTTAAACAACATTACACACATTTCCACACACATTTCCACACACTTTTTCACCCACACGTATTTCAAAAAACTACAAACAATATTTCTCAAACTACTCTACGAAACACCCCCTTAAAGTTGTAAGAGACAAGCTATTAACTGTTGGAGTTATTTTGGATGATGAGGAATTGCTCCACATTGCAATTAAGGGACTTCCAAAAGAATATAATGCATTCAGATCAGTAATCAGAACTAGGAGTACTCAGCTTGGTTTTGATGAGCTCTCAACCATGTTAAATGCAGAAGAATAATCCCTCAATGAAGGATTAGAAGTTAAAGACTCTATCTTTGCTATGGCTGCATCATCCAATTAGAAGTCAAATGGCAATGGTTATAATCAAAACCACAATAGAGGAAGAGGCAGAGGGAACTTTAATAATAGAGGAGGAAGAGGTGGTAGAGGCTCAAATGGTCAATCTTCACAGTTTAGTCCTTTCAACCATTTCCAACAAGGTCAATCCAGTTCTAGTGGTACTAGATCAGATAGGCCTATATGCCAAATCTATGGAAAGCTTGGTCATTTGGCTGTAGATTGTTATCATAGGATGGATTATGCCTATCAAGGCAAGCATCCACCTGCAAAGCTTGCAGTAATGGCCACAGACTCAAATGCCTACTTCAATCAAGATCAACCTTGGCTTGCTGACAGTGGAGCAACTGATCATGTCACAGTTAGTCTCAATCAACTCAGCTTCCCCAAGCTATACACCACTCAAGATCATCTCACTGTTGGTAATGGACAAAACTTACCTGTTATTCATATTGGTACTGTTTTTATTCCATCTTCTTTCTCTGATATTCAACTTCATAATGTCCTTAGAGTACCCTCAATTGCATCTAATCTTGCTTCTGTTCATAAACTTTGTCATGACAATCACTGTTGGTGCTATTTTGATAAAAATATTCTTTCCATTCAGGCCTTGGACATGGGGAAAATTCTCTACCAGGGCAAGAGTGAAGGTGGAGTTTGCCCCATCTATCCTCATCATGCTTCTCAGCTTCTCTTATCACCTAAGACCTGTAATAATGTTTCTAGAATTTCTGTTTTCAATAAGACACTTTGGCATATGAGACTTGGTCATCCCAATGATCAAGCTCTCAATTGTTTGTTTCCAAATGTCAAGTCTGTACAGAATAATGTCAATATTGTGGATCAAATGTGTACTCATTGCTTATATGGTAAAATGCACAATATTTCTTTTCCAAACTCTCAATTTACAGCTTCTACTCCTTTTGAATTTGTGCTTTCTGACTTGTGGGGCCCTACACCTACTCTTTCTATCAATGGATTTAAATATTACATCTTGTTTGTTGATCATTATTCTAGATTTAGTTGGATTTATCTGCTAAAGTCCAAATCAAAAGCTTTTGAGAAGTTTGTTTAGTTCAATACTATGGTTGCAACTCAATTTTCTTTGAAAATTAAGACATTTAGATCTGATGGAAGGGGTGAATTTACTTCCAATGAATTCAAATCTTATTTGTCAAATCATAGCATTTCTCATCAGATTTCTTGCCCTCATACCCCCTTAACAAAATGGAGTTGTTAAGAGGAAACACAGGCATATCATAGAAATTGTTATTGCTCTTTTGTCTCAAACTTCTTTGAACTACTCATTTTGGACTTTTGCAGCTTAGATTGCTGTTACCTTGATCAATTTACTTCCTTCTTCTGTTCTTAAATGGAAATCTCCTTGGTTTACACTTTACTCTTCCTTACTTGACCTTACACATCTTAAAATCTTTGGGTGTGCTTGTTATCCAAATCTTAGACCTTACACAGCTCATAAACTTGAACCTAGGACTAGGGAGTGTATCTTCATTGGCTATCCTTCTCAGTCTAAGGGATACCTTTGTCTTGACCCTTAAACAAATTGTGTATACACTTCTAGGCATGTGGTTTTTAATGAATCTAAGTTTCCTTCTGCATTACCTGTTCAATTTGTGTCAACCAATACTTATACTTCTACTATTCCTACTTGGTTGTCCAATCAGCTTTACTTACACTTTACCAATCAGTCCTCTTTACTTGGTCCCTATCCATCTCAATCCCCTATTCTATCACATTCCAATTCTATCACATCTCTATCTGCTACAAATTCCTCATTCCTAGCTGATCCCATTCCTAATCTTATACCTTCATCCACTCTTTCCAATTCCCCTTCTCCATCCACTGCTACACCTTCCACAGTCACTACTTCTGTCCCTTTGTCTATTCCTACACTCACTGATCCTGTTTCTTTACCTGTTTCTCACCATGACTCTCCTCCACCTGTTCCTTTACCTATCCTTACCTTTAATTCCCATCCTATGCAAACTAGGTCCAAAAGTGGCATTACCAAACCTAATTCCAAACTTTGCTATAAGGCTACCATTGATTATACCTATACAGAACCACCCTTTTATAAAATTGTTTCTAAGTATCCCAAGTGGTGTGAGGCTATAGATGTTAAGTTTCAGGCACTTCAGAGACTGCAGACCTGGTCCCTTGTTCCTGCTCCTCCACATGTTAATTTAGTTGGATGCAAATGGGTGTTCAAACTTAAATTGAACAGTGATGGTTTCATCTCTAGGTACAAGGCCAGGCTTGTTGCTAAAGGATTCCATCAACAGGCTAGTGTGGATTTTCATGAAACCTTCAGTCCTGTGGTTAAACCAGCAATAGTGAGACTTGTTTTGGCTATTGCTGTGAGTTGTAAGTGGGAGTTGAGACATCTTGATGTGTCTAATGCGTTTCTTCATGTCTATCTCAAAGAAGAGGTCTATATGCATCAACCCCCTGGATATATGGATTCTGCTAATCCAGATTATGTATGCAAGCTTCACAAGTCTCTCTATGGTCTCAAACAAGCACCAAGGGCTTGGTTTGTGAGATTTGCCTTTCAATTGCTTCATCTAGGCTTCACTGCCTCCATGGCTGACAACTCCTTATTTGTCTTTTGCTCAGCTAATACCATCATCTATCTCCTTTTATATGTGGATGACATTATTGCTACTGGGAATGATTCCACCCAAATTCATAATTTGATTGCAGCTCTTGGTCAAGTATTTGAACTCAAGGATTTGGGGCCTCTTAACTACTTCTTAGGTATTCAAATTACTAAATCTACTCATGGTCTCACTCTAACACAAACGAAATATGCTTTTGATGTGCTTCATAGATTCCATATAGACAATTCCAAGCCTACCAATGTCCTTCCACTCGTTTGGTTCCTCATGATGGTGTTCTTCTTTCTAATCCCACTTAGTACAAAAGCATGGTTAGTGCTCTTCAGTATCTGACCTTCACTCGTCCAGATATTGCCTTCAGTGTTCATCAGTTATGCCAATTCATGAGTCATCCTACCACTACTCATTTTGAAGCTGCTAAGAGAGTCCTTCGTTACATTAGGGGCACTTTACATTTTGGGATTTATTTTACCCCAGGTCCTTTGACTCTTTCTGTGTTTTCAGACGCGGATTAGGCTGGGGATCCTACAGATCGTCGGTCTACAATAGGTTTGCTTGTGTTTCTTGGGCCCAATCCTATTTCCTCGTCTGCTAAGAAGTAGAGCACTGTGTCTGGTTCTTCAACTGAGGCAGAGTATCGTGCCTTCGCTACTACAGCAGTTGAATTATCTTGGCTTCGTACTTTGTTCAAGGAACTTCGCATTTTTCTCTCTCATGTTCTTGTCATTTGGTGTGATAATGTTTCTACTATAGTCCTTTTTGCTAATCCAGTTTTTCATTCTCGCACCAAACATCTTGAAGTTGATTATCACTTCACCTGTGAGAAGGTTCTTCGAAAGCAATTGTAGATTGGTTTTGTTCAAGTCGTGATAATTTTGCAGACATTTTTACTAAGTCCCTTCTTGCTCCTTTGTTCCATATTCATCGGTCCAAACTTTTGGTTAATTCTTCCCCATCAGTTTGAGGGGGGATGTTGAAGTAAGGAAGAAGAAGTCTCAAAAGTCAACAAACGTTTGTGAAGAAGAAGGATAAAACGATTGCGTGTTGATTAAACGCATCATTTCATTTAATAGAGGAAGCATTAAATTGCGCCGTTTTATTTAAGTGACCGACTTCATCAAAACTTAATAAAACGGTGCGCTTCATTCTGTTTCAATGATCGTTGAGTTTGGGTGCAAAATTCTATTAGTTAGCTTAACAGACTCTCTAACTTCCAAGGACTTAGTTCCAGATATTTTAGGATTTAGTTACAAATATTTTTGGGTTGTTAAATTAAGCAGTTAAGTAGTTTTTTGTAGTATATAAACATCTCTATGAGCACGATTGTATTTTATGAAGAAAGATTGTGATTAAATACAATTCTTCCATTCTCTCTCTCTCTCTCTCTCTCTCTCTCTCTCTCAGACTTTCCTTTCACTATACTTTTGTGTTTCTCTGTTGATTCAATTGGTGATAGTCTTTGGAACTCAATTCTCTAGTTACTGAATTTTTCATCATTTATAACATTAACAAACAACTATATCAAGTGTAACTTAATCTTGACCATATTCTCATCACTTGAATCCAAATAATTCAACCAGTGACAAATGTATATTTAATAAAAACATTATCACCACCATCTACAATAATAATAAAAACATAGTTTTCCATATTATTATTGTTAAACTATGGGTATTGAGTTTCTTTTTCTAGAAAAAATCATAATTTTCTAGAATATATATATATATATAGTAAAGTTCCACAAACCAAACTTTTTTAAAGGAATTATTATAAGACAACAATTTTTGAGCCACAATTTTTCCCACAACTCTAATCAGGTACAGAGGCATAGTTAGACCAAGGGGGGCAATGGCCCCCCTAATATATATATATATATATATTTAAATACTAGTATTATATAAGTACTAATTTTAGCAATTTTGTTATATAAAATTATACTTTGCCCCCTTTAACAATATCATTAATTATTTTACGAATAATGCTATAACCACAAAATTTTCTACAACATTTTTACAAATTACTGAGGTAGTAAATTCTTATTAGTTCGCATCTAAGCTCATCACTTATATCACTTTTTAACTTACCAATAATCACTTACCACATTAGTAATTTGTCAAAAAAGTTTGTAATTCTAGCATTTTCCTCCTTTTAAAGGTCATAAAAAAAATAAATAAAAGTAAATAAATAAAAAACTTTGATCTAAAATCTAAATATAATATACAAGCCCAAAAAAATTAGCCAAACAACAAAATTACTAATAGTAAAGCTAAAAACAATTAAGCTTAATCAATAATTTTACCCAAAACAAACAGTCCGATCCTTTAAAAATTTTTAAATGAAATAATTTTGTCCTTACTTAGAAGCAAGGCACACATCAAAAACACACAAAAATAAATAAATAAAACCCATTAGCAGTTAAGCAGAAAAGCCAAAAGCTAAAGCTCTACATGCAATCAGTAGCAAAGTCGCCCTCCCATATTCCAAGTCCTGACTCCGTCCCTGACTCTAATATGACCAATTGTAAGTAGCTGTATATCGTTTTCGTATGGACCAACTATTTTAAATATCACTCACAATCAACTATATCAAAATTATGGCACAAAAGTTATATCTACGAAGTTGCTATTTCAAAACTGTCATGAAAAAGCTATTTAGCAAACCCCCGAAAGCTCATTTCAAAGTCGGCTAAACAAAGTCAAAAACTGCTAAATTAAAACTCTATATTCTACAATTGCCTTAAAGCTTTTTAAGAGCATTCCTTACGTATTACCAAATACGCTCTGCATATAAATCAAAGACTTTTGCTCCCAGGGTTCCTTTTTGGAAGCAACAAAACAATTGACGCTTTTTATGGCGTATATTACTTGTTTTTGTAGTTGTATGAACAATGCCAGCTTATATTTCTTTTCAGATGAACCTTACATTTAAGCTTATGAGTCTATACGGGTATACCTTCCTCTCTTTACTGACTTATTACAAAATAATGACAATAATATATAACAGACCCAAGAGAGAAATTTAAGCTAACATGTGTGATGTGTGTAAAATTGATAAAAATAATAAACAAAATTATCTTTTATCGTTATTTTTATAAATGAAAAACAACCTCATATATGGATTAGAGTTAGAGAGACAGAGACGAAGCCAGAACTTAAAGTTAGAGGGTGGCTTTGCTATTGATTGTGTACAATGACTTCAGCATCCGACTTTGCTGTTGCTACTGAGGTTTTTTTTTTGTCTTTGATGTATGATTTTTTTAAAGAATCAGGTTGTTTGTTTTAGGTAAAATTGGGTGACTAGACTTAATTTTTTTTAGTATTACTATTGGTAATTTTTGTTGTTGGACTAATTTTTTTGGACTTGTATATTTTGTTTTAAATTTTTTATCTATAAATTTTTTTTTATGGTCTTTAAAATGAGGAAAATGCTAGAATTACAAACTTTTTTACAAATTGATGATGTGATGAGTGGTTATTGATAAGTAGAAAATGATATAAGTAGTGGGCCAAAATATGAGCCAATAAGAATTTGCTATCTTAAACATTTATAAAAATGTTGTAGAAATATTTATGACTATAACAATATTCTTAAAAGAATTAATGATATTGTTAAGGGGGCAAGAGTGTAATTTTATAAGACAAATTGCTAAAATTAGTACCTATATATAATAATATTTTTAAAAAATGGGGGGTGGGGGGAGGCATTCCCCCAGTCCAACCATGGCTCTGTCCATGATTAGGGTGTACTTGATCGATGCAGTTTGGTATGGTTTTTGGCTATATTTAACGCTGCACCACGTAGTGCAGGTTGCCCAAAACCCTCACTACACTTTAGCTTAATAGATTGGTCATTGTGCGATGCAGTGCAATTTAGTTGGTTTTCATATATATCAAATATATATTAAACAATTTATAATAAATTTTTTTAAAAAAAAATAAAATTTATATATTATTAGGTGCAGGGCAATGTTGAGTATTAAATAAAAAAAAAAAAAAAAAAAAGGTGCAATGTAGTGCAAGTTTTTTTAGTTTTCAGAACATAGAACTACAAAGAGCACTGCACTTGCACCTCCACTACCGTTGGCAATGCGGTGCCTCATTTTGCGGTTGGTTGTGGTCAGTTTAAATGCCGTCCAAGCGGTTTTTTAGGGTACAACCCTAGTATGGATGAACTTTATTGTAAAACAGAAATGGATCTAGAAAGCTAGACAATCGTATATCATGGTGATGCACAGTACATAGAGAGCACAGGCCACAGAGACCATAGACACCGAACTTGGGCTCTATGATCCATCATAAAAGTCTGGAGTTGACATCAGCCCAGATCACCCTGGCTTTAGCATTCAGCCGCGTAAAAAGAGGATTATATCAGTGACAATGAAGATTACCATGCTTAGGAGTTTGGAGGCAAAAGTTAAGGGATTGAGATATAATTTAGGGGTGGCAAAATCAACCCAAACCTATTTGTCCACCCAAACTCACCCACTTAAATGAGACCTAAATCTACCCAATTATTAATTGTGTTAAATAGATATTAACCCAATTAAACCCAATTCCAATTAACATTAATGTTTATTGGGTTTTAATTAGGTACCCCATTAGACCCAATTATGATCAAAGTATCATTTCTACAAGTATCATTTTTACAAATTACCCAACTCTAAAATATCCAAAACCACTAAAAATTACTAAAATACCCCCTAAACCTAGAAAATGACCAAAATAACACCTAAATTTAAAAATGACCAAAATACTCTTAAAATCTAAAATAAAAAGACCAAAATATCCCTTTCAACCTAAAAAATGATCAAAATACCCCTAAAACCTAAAAAATGACCAAAATATCCTGAAACCTAAAAAATGACCAAAATATCCCGAAACCTAAAAAATGACCGAATACCCTCCAAACTTGAAAATTACCAAAATACCCTCGAAACCTAAAAAATAACTGAAATACACCTGAAATCCAAAAAATGACCAAAATACTCCTGAAACCTAAAAATTACCAAAATACTCCCAAAACCCAAAAAATGACCAAAATACCCCCTAAAACCCAAAAAATGACTAAAATACTCCTAAAACCCAAAAAATGACCAAAATACCCTTGAAACCTAAAAATTACCAAAATACTTCCAAAACCCAAAAAATGACCAAAATACCCTCCAAACCTAAAATTATCAAAAAATGACCAAAATACCCCTCGAAACCTACAAAATGACTAAAATACCCCTAAAACCCAAAAAATGACCAAAATACCACCGAAACCTAAAAAATGGCCAAAATAATCTCGAAGCCTAAAAATTGACTAAAATAACCTAGAAACCTAAAAATTGATGAAAATACCTCCCGAAGCCTAAAAATTGACGAAAATAACCCTGAAACCTAAAAATGACCAAAATACCCCCCTAAAATTATAAAATGACCAAAATATCCCCTAAACCTAAAAAATGACCAAAACACCCCTGAAACTTAAAAAATAACCAAAACACCCTCAAACCTATAAAGTGACGAAAATACCCCAAAACCTCTAAAATGGCCCAAATAAACCCAAAACCTCTAAAATGGCTAAAAATACCCTGAAACCTCTAAAACGACCAAAATACCCCTGAAACCCAAAAAATGACCAAAATACCCATGAAACCTAGAAAATGACTAAAATAACCCCGAAGCCTAAAAATTGACGAAAATAGCTCCAAAACCTAAAAATGACCAAAATAACCCCTAAAACTATAAAATGACCAAAATATCCCTGAAATCTAAAAAATGACCAAAATACCCTTAAACCTATAAAGTGACAAAATACCCCTAAACCTTTAAAATGACCCAAATAAACCCAAAACCTCTAAAATGGCCACAAACGACTCCAAACCTCTAAAATTACCAACAATACCCTGAAACCTCTAAAATAACCAAAATATCCCTCAAAATATCTAAAAAGACCAACATACCACTAATCATATAAGATGAACAAAATACACCCAAAGCCTCTAAAATGACCAAAATAGGGGTTTGGGGTATTTGGGATGTTTCGAGGGTATTTTTGTTAAATTAAGGGTTCTAAAAGCATTTGAGTCATTTTGTAGGTTTCGAGAGAATGTCACTAATTTTTTAGGTTTTAGGGGTGTTTCATTAATTTTTAGATTTTGGGGCTATTTTGGTAATTTTCTAGGTTTTGGAGGTCTTTTAATCACTTTTAGGTTTTGGGGATATTTCAGTCATTCTTTAGGTTTCTGGGGTATTTTAGTCATTTTTTAGGTTTAGGGGGTATTTTGGTCATTTTTTGGGTTTTGGGGGGTATTTTGGTCATTTTGTAGGTTTTTGGGTTATTTTGGTCATTTTTTGGGTTTTGGGGTATTTGGTAATTTTTAGGTTTTGAGGGTATTTTGGTTGTGTTTTAGGTTTCGATGGTATTTTGGTCATTTTTTGGGTTTTGGGGGTATTTTGATAATTTTTAGGTTTTCGGGGTATTTTGGTCATTTTTTGGGTTTCGGGGGATATTTTAGTCAGTTTTTGGATTTTGGGAGTATTTTGGTCATTTTGTAGATTTTGGAGTTATTTTGGTAATTTTTAGGGTTTGGGGTATTTTGGTCATTTTTGAAGATTTTAGAGTACTTTGGTCATTTTCACTTTAGTGACATTTTGGAAATTTTGATAATTGGGTAATTTGGTGGGTTGGAATTTATCCATAATAATTGGGTTGGGTTGAGTTTGGGTTAAAAGTAATTAGTTAAATGGGTTTTAATAGGTAAACGAGTTTTATATACCCAACCCAATTATGTCCCCTCCCCCCCAAAACCCACCCATTTGACACCCCTAATATATATGGTGCAAAGTTGCAAGGGATTGACATCTACACTAAATGGTCATTATCGTTTGTCAAACGTATCTATTCGATGACAATGTCAATATCACAAAGCGAAAGAGAAATTAGATACAATACAAATAGCCAATTTCTTGAATAAAAAAGAAGAAGAAAGAAATTGGCTACCTCTGTATTGTAACTGTGCGTTTGGAATTAGCTTAAAAAGTCAGCATTTTTTACTATTTAACTTATTTTTGCTACTATTTATAGGTTTCATTGCATTTTTTGGTACTATTCATGAGTCTCATTGTACTATTTCAACTACCTTTTAGCTTTATTTACAGTACTTTTAGCAAAAAAATTTCAATTTCAACTAAATAAATTGTTCCCAAACAAACACTTAGTTTAATGCGACTCAAATGACTTTTGGTGCAGGGCTTTACTTTTTGGGAATGTAATTGTCAATTAAAATTGACTAATAATTCACATGTTTGCATAGGGTGTGCGAAGCGCGTGAATGTAATGGGTGGGGTCACAGATGGTTGATAAAAGGATCTTGCCACCAAGGGTAAATGTAATGATATTCTATATAATAAAAATTTGGGTAAATTGTAAATTACATCCCTAAAATTTGAAGTATTTAGATATTACACTTTGTTATTTTATAATTTGAATTTTACCTTTAAAGTTTGGGATGTTTGGATTTTAAACCCTAATATTTCAGAATTTAGATTTTATCCCTTAAATTTTAGGGGTGTTTGGATGGAGTAAAATCCAAACACCCTTAAAATTTAAGGGGTAAAATCTAAATTCTGAAATGTTAGGGTTTAAAATTCAAATAACCTAAAATTTCAGGGGATAAAATCCAAACACTCCAAATTTTATGAGTGTAATTTGCAATTTATCAAAAAAAAAAAAAAAAAAACATAATCAAATCACTAAATAACTAAATTATAGGAATAATTATTACATTATAATGATTATTACCGTCTATTAAACATGTCCTAATGGATGTAAACAAATGTGAAAGAATATTTAACCTTCATAAAGGATTCTTACATATATTTTTAAGTCTGAAATAAACTTTATTAGATTCAAGTTTCTAAATTTTAAAGATATACTAGCCTCATTGCATGTGCTACACCCCTGCTCTAAGGCTTTTATTTTTTATTTTGGTTTAGTGTAATAATTTTTCCATCATCCCAATTTGAGATTCACATATTTGTCCAATAATATTATGCATTTACAAACTATTGATATAGCCAGGAATGTTATAAGGCTAGCTTCAAAAAATGAACACATTCGCACATGAACATACGATTTCAATGTTATTTCCGTATTCATTTTTATTGAAGTTAGCCTCACGACACTCTCACCTGTATCAGTAGTTCGCAAATACATAATATTATTGGACAAACATGTAAATTAATTGCAAATTAAAATGAATGAAAAATTATGACACTAAACCTGGCCCCACAATTTTCGTGTTTATTGGTTGAAGTTAGCCTTATGACACTCCTAACTATATCAATAATTCGCAAATGCATAATATTATTGGACAAACATGCAAATTAATATCAAATTAAAATGAATAAAAAATTATGACACTAATAAAAAATAAAAAAAGAGCTTTAGAACACGCTATCTCTAAATGTTATAATTACAATTAAACATATGTGATTGTCCATTCTAAGGAAAATTAATTAAATTTAAAAGAAAAGTGTCACTAAATGTTATGTTTTTACATTTTGCTATTTTTACTTTTAAATATAAGATGTGAAAACTCACATAATTTTTTTTTATCTACATATTATTAGTAATAAACTTATTATATTTTTATTTATATAATTTAAAATGTTATTAATTAAATTATTTATGACGTCACTAGTTCAACTACCAATTGAACCTCGGTTCGATCAGAAAACTAATAATTAATCCCTTTTTCACTTCTTTAACCGTTCCAATTTTTAAAACCATAGGTTTATGTCCTTTTTTTTTTTCTTTTTCTTTTTGGATGCTCCTAAGTAAAGGCTAAAAGATAGAGTTTAAGACACAAACTTATCACTTAAGTCTTATAACTGAAATTCTAACAGCACCGAAAACTTGCATCTCCTTTTGAGAAATTATAAATTTATAATCAATTTTCATTGTGCTCACGGTTTTCAATGTGAAATATACCAGGTAAGTGCTGAATATGCTTTTCAACGTCAATTATGTTCGCTCTTTGTTACTTCTTTTATGAGTAAGTTTAATTTAACAAACTTTTTTATAATTTTGTCATAATTTTCTACGTAATAAATGATGAAAATAAAATAGGTTCTTATGGACTTATGATTTTACCACTACGAGTCGCCACATAACAAAATTATAAAAAATTTGTGAAAAAATTTGTGACACTAGACTTACTCTTCTTTGATTTTTTATAAATCTCTTTTATCTATTTATCTATTCTATCTAGTATTATATAACCTTCCTCAAAAAATCTAGTATTATATAATATTATTTGCTTATACAATATCTATTGATTCTATTTTAGTTATAGTATTTAGTTACTTATACAATATATTTAATTTTAATACAGTAGCAAGTTTTTTATTAATGGAGTTAATAATAAAAATGTAAAAGTCTTATACAATGTTAATTAATACATTAAAGAGAGAAATAGTAAGTAGGTTCAACTGAATAGCTTAACAAGTTTATTATATTATTTAATTTAACGACTATCCTTTAAAAAAAAAAAATGAATCCTTTTTAAATTTATATTTGAAAAAAAAAATGGTTGTATAGAAAAATCACTTTTGAGAGTATGTTGAGGAATTAAATAGTCTCATCAAGTGTAAATTTTGTGAAGTGGATTTTGCTAGAGGTGTTTCAAGGATTAATTATTGTTGACACACTGAGTTATACATTGTCATACCTCTTCATTATAAAAATTGTGTTTTCAAAATATAATTTCCATTGTATACTATACATGGTGTGTAAATAATATTACATTAATCATAATATGTCAATTTGAAATATTGTGAAATTTATTCTATTTGTAGCATTATTAAATTTTGGAGGGCCTCGGCTAGCTGCACACATGCCCTTTGGCAGCCTAAGACTTTATAATTGCACAAATATGTACATAAAAGTTCTCTTCCTACTTAAAGTACGGAGGGCAATGACCTGATAAAAAATCAAGTGATTTTATAATTTGCCCATGTATGCAATCATATTACAGTATCGTATGTTTGAAACCTCATTCAAAGTATTCCATCCATCTTTCTAGTTGGTACCACTACCATATGAGCACATCCATATAATTTTACAGTATATTTAGAGCAGGGCACATAACACATACACAGCGAAAACATAAACCAAGAATGGAAAGAGTAAACGCACCAGGAGCACATCTAAGGAACAGAGTTGGGGCAGCCTCTTGCAATGGCTATTATTCACACATCTCCAATTTGGTGGCAGCCGCTGACATTTTTAGATGATGTAGTCAGCAACCCTGACCAATGGCAATAAGGGCCTCAGCTCCAACCCTAGTGTTTAAAAAAGGGAAAAGTCCCTTGTTTCCTACATTTTATAACATTTCTAACTCTTTGAAATCCAAAAAAGAAGATTTTAAAAACTCAATCAAGATAGTGTAAAAGCAGGGCACTGCAAAATTTCAGACTGATATTGAATGAAGCAAAGCACAGACTATTGTTTTGCCCCCAACTCTAGATAGAGTGATAGACATTTTTCTAGATAATAAAGAGGACATATCACAGCCCATGGTAGTCAACGGAGAGCCAGGCACTCACCTAGCTGCCCAAGCAAGGTGCCTTAAACACCTAAGGCAAGGTGCCTTCAGTGAGGCACTCAACTTTAGAGCCTACACGACCAACGCGGCCGCCTTCAAGCTAGAAGTTTTATGCACACAAAATCAACTTACTAAACTCAAAGTTCATACCTTCATTAAGCGTTTAAATCCAAATATTTTTTGTGAGAACAACCATCCAATGAATCAATAACAAATTATAAATTTGAAAGTATAATAAATGCAAGGAATAATTTGAATAATAATGAAAATTTTGGAAAATTTGTCAGAATTTATTTGGTAAAATAATCAATACAAGAACTAATCATGAGAGCTATATCACAAATGCTTTCATCTCCTACACCAGAGAAATCTACCAAGTGAGGAGCTTGCATGAAGTTACAGCTCCTTCCAACTTTGGGAAGGGCATTGTTACCTATCCTTTGGCAAAATAACAGGCGCTAAATCAGTGAGTTGCCTTGACATTTTCAGAGCTAATGTAATCACAAAAGTATCTACAGATGGTATCAAGCCAACAAAAGGTAACTAGCTTTGATCCAAAAATGCAAGAAATAAACTTCAAATTAAGCAGGATTCAAGCAGAACTTATTTATAAAATGCAAGGAACATGTGACTAAATCCATCCAAAACCTTGACTGAGAGGAAGGCATGAACTTTTATGCATATTCGATAACATTCGAATTGATGAATTCAATATTTTCCTCATTCACTAAGTTAAGTGGAAAACATTTTAAAAAGGCTACTACTGCAGAAGACAGATGAATATCCATCTCTTGATAGAACTTGGAAGCATAAGTATCAAAAAGAAAGTGCCTGAGCTTTGAATGTAACTTTTCAAAAATATAAATGCAACAATATTAAATACTTTTAGCAGCTAAGTAAAAGCATGTTGCTTAACGGAATCCTTGTACAGCTCAAGAGCAAGGAGGCTAATAGCTTGTGTGATACTGTGACCCAGGAAATAGCAATCATTGCCAATAGGACCTAGACCCCCTCAAATGCGTATGTCGAAGAAAATAAGGAAAGAGGTTCTAAGTGGGAGTAAAGGAATAGACAGCGCAGTGAGGCCAATTAGAACTGATGATACAACAAAGACTCGCTCAACTTCAATAATAATTCCAACTACTATAAAAGATAAATGTGTCCAAGAATAATAGAAAACACACATCAAAGTCTTATGATAACTCAGATGAAGGGCCCCACCAAAAATAAATTAAAAAAATAAAATAAAATAATAACAACAACAACAACAAACAACAATTGGCAGAACTGAGTTCCATCATAAGCTTATAAAGTATTTATATGAATACTTATAAAAAAAATATTTATATAAATGACAGATAGAGAACGTAAAGAATTAAATGATGAATCTTAAGAAGCTCTAGTGCTCATGACAAAAGGAAACTACTGAAGATGAAATCAACAAGTAAAACTGATAGAAGATTCCCATAAGATGGAGAGTAACTGACCTATCAGTAAATCTCTGCAAATTGTATAAAACCAGTAACTCTAGTGACAAACAACAAGTGCCTACAGCTTCCAAAGCCTCATCACTAACATCAATACATTGTATCTTCAGAACTTTAAAAGAGGACAGCCTTTGGTCACAGCAAGCAGCCCTTTGTTACTCATGTACTCTGAATCCAATGAAAAGGTCTCAAGAGGTCTAGTCTCCAGCTTGCAGCTGGCTGCCTAACTAACTTTTACCAGGACAGCATCACATGTATCTAGAAATTCATGGTCAACTAACTTAAGGAGATGACTAGCCCCTGTTGGTATCATCACTGCTGATATAGCAGTGACTAATTTCCCAACTATTAGTTAGAGTTCGCTTAAGTCTTTCATAGCACCAATAGGCGTATAAAAATAAATAAATTATTGAAATTACAAAAGAAATCACTCATTTGCATGATTCAAATTTAAAAATCAGTTGAGCCCTAGTATGTGCCGTATAGACCAGCACTTCAGCCTTAAACATCATCATAGTCATCAATTCTTCATGATATACCAAATTAATATGAAATACAATGTTTCAAGTTGATGTTTAGGTTCACCATCATTAATAAAGCTCCAGTTGATCCTCTCCATATATTCAATCATGAATGAGGTAGTACATTACAAACAACATATCCAGAAGAGCTCTAATGCGTTAGTTTTATTCTACAATCTCCCCTAGATGTGTTTCAACAAAATGGGAATTCTCTTTGCAAAGTTTATTAACCAAAGAATGGCATATGCCTTCTCTAAGTGTATAACCTATCCTAAACATAACATCTAATACAAGCAAAATGTCATCCCACTTATCACTTTGTGAGAGACATTGAATCAATCTCTCAAAAGTTTCTTTCTTTGGTTTAAGCTTACACTTCAGCATTGCTAATAACCAATCCATTCCCTCTGCAGCATAACCTTGGTTACATAAGCCAGTGATGATATGCTCATGAGTACAGACGATTGGTTGCAGACCCCTACTTTGCATATCATCCCACAACTTTTTTGCTTCTTGAATGTCTCCCACCTGACAAAGCTTTTTAATAAGGGGGGAAAATGAGGAAGTTGATGGCTGCAAACCCTGCATAAGGAGTTCTTTCAATAGGTTTTTACTCTCAACAATCTTCCCTTCGTTACAAAAGCCTTGAATCAGAGTGTTGTATGTGATCACATCACAAACAACACCCTTTTGAGGCATTTCTTCAAACAACTCATGAGCTTCATTCGTCCTTCCATTCAAACACAACCCTGCAATCATTGTGTTGTAAATCACCGTCGTTTCTCTATAACCTCTATTAAACATCTCCTTGTACAGATTCCTTGCCTCTTCAAGATTACCAACCTTAAAATACCCATGAATCAGTGCACTGTATGTGTATTCATTTGGAATTAACCCCTTCTGAATCATCTCAAACCACAGCTTCCTAGCGTCCCCAAGCCATCCCATCTTGCAAAGTCCATGAATCATTGTCGTATACATGACCCTATCTGGGGCATATCCTCTGTCCTTTAGATCATTGAAAACCCGAAATGCCTCAAGCTGCTTCCATTGCTTGCAAAGCCCATTGATAACTTCCTGATATGTAAAAATATCCGGATCTCTGTTCTTTGCAATCATTGTGTGAAGTAGTTCAGATACCTTACTATATTGCCTCTCCTTACAAAACCCAGATATCAAATCATTAAAAGCAGCATTCCCAGGGTCTAACCCGTCTTCCAAAACCTGCCGAAGAAGTTCATAACCTTTTGAAACTTTGTTATCTTCACAAAAAGCTCGAATAAGATACCCAACAGTCTCAACATCAACTTTTGCCACAACACTGGATTCCACCATCTCTTTATACAATTTCCAAACAAGATCAGTCCTCCCAACCTTAAGACAACCCAACAAAGCTGAATTCCAAGTCGCAATTGATGGGCCAACTCCAACCACTCTCAATCTATCAAACACATCAAATGCTTCCTCAACCAATCCACCCTCAAAAAGACACTGAATGTAAAGCTCCAAAGAAGCTGGCTCGGGCTTAAACCCTGTATAATCAATAAAACTTTTGGCAGCATTGCAGGCCTTAGCCTCCACAAGCGCATCAAAAAGTGCATTCAACGACAAAGGGTCAGGCGAAAAACCATTCAAAGAGCATAGCCAGTGAAAGAAACGGAGTGACAGAAGCACATTGTTTTGGTTCCTTATTAACTCATTGAAAAACTGAGGATTAGTGAAGTTGAAAGAAGGAAAATCAGAGAGCAAGGTCTGCTCCCATCTGGGTTTTGTTCGAGTAATCCTAGAAACCTCTTTGGCAATCTCTATGAAGTCATTTTGTGCCTTTTGTGATGGTTCCTGAATTGGGTTTGGCTTAAAGTCACCATCTTTGGTTTCAAAAGTGAGATTTCGGATCTGGGTGTTAGGGTTTTGGCAAGTACGAGGGTTTTGGCGAATGAAAATTAAGATAGATGATGAAGCTCTAGCCATCATCAAGTATCAATCTTTGTGATTCTCATTAATGGGTTTTCACTAAAATTGAAGTATTTGCATAAAATTAATAGTGTTGAAAATGATTGAATCAAGTACAAGAAAAAAGTTCAAATTGTACTTACTGGATTCATGGACTTTGATGCTTAGCGCAGATTTGCAGAACTGAAAATAAGTGTTTTAAAACCATTGAAGCTAAAAAAAAAACACATCAGAGCTCAAAATTTTGGAAAGTTTAGGACAAGATGGTGCAGAAGATGAAGGAGACCAGAGAGTAGAGGCAAGGATGCGGCGGTGTTTGCAAATGTAAATTGCCGTTAGTTTCAATTTTTTAAAGCTTAATTTCTTTTTCTTTTCTTTTTTTTACTAGCATAATATGAAAAAAATAACAATACAACACAAAATTTCTATCTTTTTTAATAAATAAAAAAATGCAACACAAAATTTAATGTTAATAATACTTTTAATATTACTGTAGGGTCCAAATTTGATGGGTCAAGCACAACCTTTGCAGACTCAGTCCAATGAATCCCGAACAATGAATTTGTAGAGAATGGGTTAAACAGCTGGGCTGGATATGAATTTAACAACGATTCATATAAGCAAGTAAGGATAAAATGACGTTCAGACTAGCATTCAGTGAGAATCCTCTTAAATCCAAAGAGGCTTAAGGTTTATAGACTTAAATGAATACAATTTTCTTCCCCCCCTTTCTGTGAGACCTATTCCCTTTATATATACTCCTTCTTCCTCATCTTCACCGTACACTTGTTCTTCATCTAAGCATCCACTTGAGTACTAGTCACATTAGATGTTTGCTTTAGTCTGTCGTGAGTGGTAGTAGTTGAGGTTGCACTATTCAGATGTCTTCTTCACATAAATACGGCCAGGAAAGTTGCTGTAGCGCATTAAATGCGGTGGTAGCAGCTTTTCCTTTAAGATATTTTAGGTTCTTCTCATCCCTAGACGTGCCCAGAGCTCACTCTTTGTCGTGGGATCTACTGGAAGGATTGCTAGGGTCTTCTGTGTATTTGTTTGATCAAGTTCTCTAGCGATTCGATGAGGGGAACCTCTTCGGACCAACCGGGTTGTCTTTGGACATACTCGTCATTCCTTCTCGAGTGTATTTTCACCAAACGGACTCAGCCTTAATCCCTTTTACCTCTTCGGACAAATGGTGATATTCAAATTGGGCCCTAGGCCCAATACGTAGCGTTGGGCTCTCTCACCCACAATTACATATAGGACACAAATTTTTTTTTTTTTTTGATAAGACAAAATTTAATTTATTTTGATTATTAGTTAAAGGTTATGAATTATAGTAATGTTTTTGAACTTATGGGGTTATAAATAAAATTTTACAGTCTTCGATATAATCAACTTGTGCCTTATCAATCTTGCGTGGGATCCTCGATTTGAATCATACAGGAAGAAAAGGCTTTGGAAAATTGAAATAGTGTTTATTTTCTTGAAGTAATGAATTTATTTTTTAAATTCATTTCTTCTCTCATAACGAATAAAATACTGTTTATATTGGTGTTTTATATAAAACTTGAATAAATGCTGTTTTTTGAGCTCCAACTGTAATAAAAAGCTAAATTACATAAAATTTTGTCCCGCATTTATGCCATTTTTTTTTTTTGATGTGTTATGCTATGCTTTGGCCTACAGTTTATACCATGTTTATTTGGTACCAAAATTTTTATATTGTTAATTAAAGTCCCAAACTTATAAAATTGTTTTAGTTTGAAAACTTTGTTCATCTCTATTATTCACTTATGTTATTCTTGGTAGTAATTCTTAAAAAAAAAAATATAAAATATCCTAGTAGTAATGGAGTAGATACTTTATTTATTTATTTATTTTCTATTTTTCAATGTTTTTTCTATCCTCTCTATCAAACTGGGGCTTAGAAAATTGTGTGAAAAAGAGAGAGAAAAATATGGGAGATAAAGATTATTATTTTACTTATATTTTGAAAGGACAAAGTTTTCTCTAAACTAATTTAGAGAAATATTTGCCGGATTGAGATAAGATTATTATTTTTTTTTTTGGAGAAGAATTGAGATAAGATATAATGACTCATAAAAGCATATACATATATTGCTTAAATAAGTTATATGATTTATATTAAGATCACATATAAATATTTTGGGAGTCAATTAAAAATATACCTTGATGATTTTATAAATCACCTACACCAAGGGATAAAACTTTTTTTCCATTTTGAAAAATGTTAAAAAATTATTTATTGTATTATAGGTTTTTTTTTTTTTTTTTGGAATGAACTAAAAGGAGTCACAATCCTCACCCTAGCACTTTTAGAGAGTTGGTAATCAGGGGCTCTTCAGCAGAGATACCCAAATTCCTTCCTATGTACTTGTTCAGGCTCGAACTTGGGACTACAAATCTGATTCCCAGATCCCAATCACCAAACCACCTCTCTCAGGGCATATGGTAGATAATTAGATATATGCATAGTGAATTGTCATATATTCCTTTTCAGCTTTTCCACTTTTTTTGTTTCTCATTAAAAAAAAAAAAAAAAAAAAAGCCTCCTATTTTTTTTGACCAAATGAAGGAAAGATACACCAGCACTTTTATGTCCTCTCACCTTTTTATGTTTTCTAAAATACAGATAAGATGAAAGAAAGTACCTTCCTGCCTCTCATTTTTTTACCCCCATCAATTTTATCTTTTTCATTCTTTCATTTTTCCATCGTATGAACAAATTTTAAGAATTCCATAATCTCATAAAACAAAAATGATGTCACCAACATAAAATATAGAATGATGTCACTAACATCGGACCCACATGGGTCCACTTTAAGGTCAACCAACAGCTAATCTAACCACGACGAGACAACCAAACTTCAACCCTCTCAAAAAAAACTTCTAATTCGTACTCATCAAGACAAAAGAAAACCCTTTTTCTCAACTCAGATTACATATCACAAAACCAAGCCACCACAGCCTCTCTCTCTCTCTATCTCTGTCTCAATTTTTCTCTCATATCTCAACCCCATAAACCTTACCAGCAAATTCCCGCCAAAATGTCAGTCTATTACCCCAAATCCCAAAAAATATCTTCTGGGATTTGATCACTTGGCCTTGTTTATGAGCAACTAATCGAGCTCCAGCCACTTCACCAACTTACGAAGGTAAACCAATCAAAAAGTTTCAATTTTGATGATAATGATAGTGATAAAAACCCTAACTTTGTTTTTTTTTTTTTTTTTGGTTCATCTAATTCAATCCGATTATATTGCGTTGACTTCTCATTTTGTTGTTTCTGATTGAATGTCATAGTATCTTTGTTGTTGGGTAGCTATTTTTCTGTATTGGGTATTGTCCTTTTTTTTTTTTTTGGGAGTTTGGTTGTATAATCCTCTGTTTGGTTGCCGAGAAAATGTTGATTGAAAATTGTAATTTTTCTCGATTTAAGACTCTTCTAACACACACACAGTAAAATAAAAAATGAGAAAAAGAAAGAATGAAATTGACTTTTACTTCAATTGTAAAATTAGTAACTGGTGCCATTTTACCAAATTGACTCATTTTGACAAAGTGAGGGACTAATTAAATTAACAAAAAATTAGTCCTCAGGAACTAATTGGACGATTGAGGTAAAAGTCAAGGGAGTACATTGAATTTTAGCCAAGAAAGAAAGAAAGGAAGAAGGTAAATTGAAGCACTGTGTCTGTACTTTTTTGTTCCTCCCTGTGAAAATTTCTTCTGCGTTCAGCTGAGGAATGGGTTTAAATTTTATTTCATTTCCATTTCAGTGTTTACAATCAAGTAAATTTGATCAATTTTCTGAGTATCTTGTTCTATAAGCTCTCCTCTGTCTTTTAACTATATTAGTTATTAAGCTGCAAATTGATTGTGGTATGAGGTCATAGTGAAATTGTTTTTCCTTCCTTTGTATAGTAGAATACAAGTAGATTTTTAATTTTGAATAGCAATGTGAAAGTTAGCGTTTGATTTGATTTGGTGGATGATGCACGTGAAAGTCAATTATTAAGTTGCAAATTAATTGTGGTATTGGTTTAAATTTTTTTCCCTATAAAAAATAGAAGGCAATGTGAAAGTATTCTCAGTTTACTAATTGTTCGATGTGTAAATTTACAGCACATGATGTTTATTTTCATACCAATGCAGTTCAAATACTGATCCGAATAGCGAAGAGTGTGGGAACATGGTCATAAAGGCAAAGCCAGTAGGTATGATATGCGCAATAGATAATGTCAATGGGGAGGATGGAGGGTCTAGACTTGAACCCCAAGTGGGGTTAGAGTTTGATTCGTCGGATGATGCACGTGAGTGTTACAGTCTATATGCAAAGCGTATGGGCTTTAAGATTCGGACAGGTCAGCTCTATCGATCAAGAACTGATGGGTCAGTTTCCTCTCGAAGATTTGTTTGCTCAAAGGAGGGGTTTCAGACCAATTCGCGAACTGGCTGTCCAGCATTCATAAGGGTACAAAGAAATGCTTCTGGGAAGTGGGTCATTGACCACTTTTTCAAAGATCACAATCATGATCTTGAATCTACGGGCGAAAACCCCACTCCTGTTATGAAGTCAAAGCCACCTATAGTTAAAAATTCATTGGCTGATGTAACCCAGAGGTCAAAAGTCAAATTGCTTGAGGATGTAGAGGATAGACGGCCGTGCCCATCTGGTGTTATTAATGTTAAACGTGTTAAAAGGGATGGAGATGATGGGCAATCCAAAGTTCAACCTTTCTTGGGTCTAGTGTTTAATTCAGCTAATGAAGCATACCAATTGTATCATTCGTATGGAGCAAATAAAGGATTTAGAGTTCGAATTGGTCAACTGTTTCGCTCGAGGCATGATGGGTCAATTTCATCCAGGCGATTTGTTTGCTCAAAGGAAGGGTTTCAGCACCCATCAAGAGTAGGTTGTGGGGCATATATGCGGATCAAGAGACAAGAATCTGGAACATGGGTAGTGGACCGTCTTCGGGAAGATCATAATCATGGTCTTGGGACTCAGATGGAAACTCATAAAGGCAGTTTGAATGCTTCAAATAGATTCATAGAGGAGGTAAATGGTGGTTTGCAAAATAAAGATTTAGTTACCAAATATAACAAAAACCTTGTAAAAAGATGGCGAGAAAAACACAATCGGAGTGATTGGTATCATGTGCTTTTTGAGTATTTTCAAAGCAAACAGGCAGAAGATACAGGATTCTTTCATGCAGTAGAGGTTAATGATGGAAATTGCATGAGTATTTTCTGGGCCGATGGGAGATCTAGATATTCTTGCAGTCAGTTTGGTGATGCGATTGTTCTAGATACTTCTTACAAAAATACTGTGTATATGGTTCCTTTTGCTACTTTTGTTGGAGTGAACCACCATAAGCAACCGGTGCTTCTTGGGTGTGCTCTTATTGCTGATGAATCTCAGGAGTCTTACACTTGGTTATTTAAAACTTGGCTTAGGGCAATGTCTGGGCGGCATCCATTGTCAATAATAGCTGATGAAGACAAGGCCATCCGACAAGCAATAGCCGAAGTCTTCCCTGGGACTCATCACCGTTTTTCATTGTGGCAAATTAAGGCAAAAGAACGCGAGTTTCTCAGTTCAATGGATAATGGTTTTAAATGTGAATATGAAAAGTGCACTCTTCATAGTCAGACAGCTGATGAATTTGATATAGCATGGAATGCCCTTCTCAGCAGATATGGTTTGAAGGAGAATGTATTGCTGAAAGAAATGTTTGAAAGCCGTGCAAGTTGGGTACCAGTATACTTACGGGCCACATTTTTTGCTGGCATCTCCATGAATGAGAGCATTGATTCATTCTTTGGCACACTTTTGAATGCCCAAACACCGATTGTAGAGTTTGTTTCACGATATGAAAGAGGTCTTGAGCAACGTCGTGAAGAAGAGAGAAAAGAGGACTTTGACACTTATAACTTGCAGGCTTTTTTGCAGACAAAGGAACCAGTTGAAGAACAATGTAGAAGGTTATATACACTTGCGGTGTTTAAAATATTTCAAAAGGAGCTTTTACAAAGCTATAGTTATCTTGGATTTAAGATTTATGAAGAAGGGGCAAACAGTAGATATTTGTTGCGTAAGTGTGGGAACGATAATGAGAAAAATATAGTTACATTTTGTGCAACCAATCTCAATGTGAGCTGTAGCTGTCAAATGTTTGAATTTGAAGGCGTGCTGTGTAGACATGCTTTGAGAGTTTTCCAAATATTAGAAATAACAGAGGTACCATCTCACTACATCTTACATCGATGGACAAGAAATGCCGAGTATGGTACTGTTGGTGATGCTGAATCAGTGGGAACCTCCCAAGAACTTAAAGCTTTGATGCTATGGAGTTTAAGAGAAACAGCATGTAAATACATAGAGGCTGGTTCAGCATCTCTTGAAAAATATAAACTTGCCTATGAGATTATGCGAGAGGGTGGAAGAAAGCTTTCTTGGCAAAGGTAGATAACTGAGACAAAGGCAGGACATAACTCTAGCACTAAATTTTGTAGTTTGAACTGCACGGGTAGCTAGGTTTTCCTGGTGTAACTCAGTTGTCTGATATAGAGCATCGACTTCCATGGAAAATAGCACTTCTCCTTGTTCAATTCAAAGCTATGTGATTGATGCATTGGTGTGGACTACCTTCTTTTCCTGTTTCCTTTTTTATTTTGTTTATAAAAATTGAATCTCTGTATGGCCTTAAGATTCTGTGTTTGGCATCTATACTCAAATCCATTTCACAGTTTTCAATAAAGTGAAATGCATTTTGCAAAAAATAGACTTAGTTCAATAACATTGTTAGCTTCCATCTGCATTTCTCATTTTCCATTCTCTTTACAATTTCTGCTAAAGTGGTTAGGAACCACCAATTAGGCAAATACACCAAACGAGGCCCAATGGTAAAAATCTAGCCCTTTCTTTTTCTGTTTTCCCTTCCCCTCCCTTTCTTCTCTTCTCTTTGGTTTATCTTCTCGCAGTGGGTCTTCTTCGACTGATCAGCATGGGTGTTCAACCATATGTTTTTTTATTTAAAAAATGCATATGATTGTAGTGGCAAATCCGGATTACCCATTTCTTGATAAGGTATCTTTCTCTTTCTTGATCTCATCACAAATTTTGGTTCATGTTCATGTTCTCTCTCTCTCTCTCTCTCTCTCTCTCTTATTTTATTAATTTTTATTTTAAAATGTTGTCTTTAGGCTTGAACTTTTATATTATACCAGATACGGAATCTGCAGCTGCTTCTGTTCATTTGTGAATATTTGGTTTGTAATGAAGAGGTTGTATTAGTATATCTTCCTTTTGAGCCTATGAATCGCATCAGTTTCTTATCTCACCTTCTGGGCTGACGGTGAAATTAATTCGATTGTTAACTTTCTTCCACTGTAGCACATTGGCAATTCAGAATTCGATTGTTAACTTTCTTTATTTTTGAGAAGTGAGTGTTTTTTCATTTTGTTTATACTTAAGTTTCCATGGATATTTTCATGTTTCCAATTCACCTACTTTATGAACATGACCTGCTTTTAAGCCTGAGTAAGAACGATATCACTCATTGATAAAAGTCACATTTTAATATTTGAAGATTTTTTCCATTGGGATTACTGTTGAGAATGAGAACTTTTTGTTGTTCTTGATAATGAGAGTTTTTTTTTGGTTATATAGTTTATTTTGGGTAATTTTTTTTTTTTTAATTTTAAATTGACATGGTAATTATATTAGATATATGTTTGGAATAAGGCTATCTTTATGTTAGAGTTTTTATTTATTTTTTTATAATTAATTAATTGCATAATATTGTCATAACAAATAATTATTTAATAGAGAAAATGCATTTTCCAATGATATAATCAAACGCAATATCATTTTGCATAATTATGTTTTAGTAAAATTTTTAGCATGATACTATACCCATATTTTTAAGAAAAAAGAATGCATTCCAGTGGAATACATTCACCCAGTAGAATTACCAAATGCAGATTTATTGTTCGTATTGACCGGGTCAGTACTTGAAGTTTACCCTTATGAATTGCCAATCCTTTAGGGCCCCAGATTATGTTTGTTGGTGCCATGGAGATGCAGCAAACCTTCTTTATCAATTATGACTGGATCGAGTCAAAACTTGACCGTTCCATTTCTGGTCTTGAAATTCTCCTGGAACCGGTGTTGAGTATATGTTTTGGTGTCTTGTTACTATTTTATGCATTTGTTTGTGAACGTGGTGATGAACAGAAAGAACACATTTTCTGTGGCATGTAATATTGTATACAGAAAATGAATCAAATATATACAAGGCAGAAAAGTTCCTGAGATTAGCACATTGGGTTATTCAAAGGGTATTTAGGTTAGCAGCAGGTGAAGGCTGGTAATGCAGCAGGTGATGACTGTGGCAATGCAGCAGGTTTAGGAGAAGCAGTGGCAAGGGACTTGAGGAAATCTACTCTATGAGCTAGGTTGAGGATCAATATACATGGTGTAAAAGGAAAAATAACAAAAATTATTACATTGTGTCTTTGTGTGAGAAAATGTTACTGGATACACCATGAATATGAATGCTTGAGCTCTAATTCTATCATAGTTGATGTCTCTCTGCAGTAGTGAACTCCTCAACTTTGGGGTTCTGTATCTGTTCAGTCATCATGTATTACTTTTGTTTTGTTTTTTGCTACGTATGTATTGCTTTTGTTATTCCAATTGTATCTCACTAGTTACTAGGATAATAGTTTGATTTAGGTTCCTTCTCTTGTGCAATTATTTTGTTCTTGAATCTGGGCTATACCATGTTTGGCCACCTTGTGGATGAAACATGCTGAACTCCATTCTAGTTGTAGACATCTTGCCCCTGATGTCTATAGGAATCACTACTCAACTGTGTAGCAATTTGATCAAACATAAATCCTGTGACAAATTGACAATAGACAATAGACAAGGAACTTCCATGGGAACAACTTTGCAGCACATTTTCTCAATTGGATTTATATATATTAGTTTCAGCCGAAAAACCGTTTTGAGGAAAATGAGGTGGTAGATTTGCAGAAACTGATTTTATATGCTACTCAAAATAAGTTGTCAGCTTGGGAAGGCTTGTCAAAAGGGGTTATGATGGAGATTATGCTTTGTGTGTATTGCATAAACAATTTGGAGAGTTGAGGTTATTTGTTTTTCAAATGTTCATTTAGACGCAGAATTTGGTCTTGGCTTTTGCATTTGTGTGGTGTGAACCAGTTTGGCTTCACCTGGTTCGAAGTTCTTCAATGGGGCTTAAACAATTTGCAAAACAGAAGTTTCAAACCCTCTTTATGCAAATTGGTTTGGATTATTTATTCACTACTCGAGCTCATTGGTGTCAATTAGGCGGTCTGTGGACTTTTGTTGCTCTCCACGACACTTTGGTGGATATTGATGAGGCAGTCTGTGGACTTTTGTTGCTCTCCACGACACTTAGGTGGATATTGATGGTATTTGCTTCTTCTTCTTCTTTTTTTTTTTTTTTTTTTTTTTTGGCCCACAAATAGTAAAGTTCCATATCTTAATTTGGATATTTGCGCGCCTGAAATGAGGCTATTAGGCCTAACCTTACTTGAGCTCACAACTTATTTGTAAAGTGGGTTTAAGATTTCCTATTATGGGTTGTTCTCGGCACTAAGACTCAATGAAGCTCTTTCTCTCTCTCTCTCTCTCTTAGTTGTTCCTTGAGAACCTTTCAACAACCATTTCCTCCTTCATCTTCTTATATTTATAGCTCTGAATTAGTGGAGAGGCTATCATCACTTCCATGGTTAGTGCAACGGGAAGTCTAATATTATTGATCATAAGTGAGTGGTTAGGTGAGAGTGACTTTCGAACTTGGTTCCCACTTTCGCAGATATACTCGGCAGCGATGTTTTCTAAGGCATTGTCGGGTATGTAAGGGATGGTGTGTTTAAACATCATTATTTCTTCATTGCTCGGGAAAGGTTTGCCGAGCAAGGACCAAGTAGCAAAACTTGGGCTCGCAGTTTGCGTGGGTTCGGGCTGGGTTTTTGGGCAGGTAAGGGCCAGGTTCATGGGCCGCACCCTCGTATCAGAGCCCCAGGCCCAAATGGGTTCGGGTACTGAATGTCGTACAGAATATATTAATAAATTTATTTTTTAGTCATTTTTAGTTATGTTTTAGATGCAGTTACTAATTCATGATCTAGTATTTTTTTTCGTGTTTCATAATACGGTTAATCAACATGTTAGCTAATTGAATCAAAAGATTTGCAACTCAACATGTTAGCTAATCGAATCAAAAGATTTGCAACTGCTAATATATCTTGTGGCAACAAAAATGGAATGTAATGGGTTGGATTAGTATTAGTTTGGATGCAAGAAGAAGGGGTTGATCTGTATCATCTTGACTTGGTTCTGATCTCTCTATTTTGACGTGTTGTTTCTTAATTATTTTATTTTATTTTTTTAGTCCATACCAATCCATCCTTAACTTGGTGGTTAAACTCTATTGCAGTGACGGAGGGCAAAGAAGGCCCCCTTCTGGGCTCTTAGATGAGCTAGGACACAAATGGAGGCTCTTAACATGAAGTTTGAAACATTAGCTAATCAATCCTATTTAGTATTTTTAAAAATAGTGATTGGAACATATTTCTAATAATGTTTCGTCTATTTCTCTGAGCAAAGCTCTTCGCACTGCTCACACATTTTGGGTCAAGTAAAGACTCTGAGGTTTCAGAAAGTCACTACTAGAGCGACTCAACAACACAAAAATCCATTGTTCAACTCTTTGTTGGCTTGCCAGTTGACTTATATATATTTGGATACTAATTAATTACATTATATCCCTAGTTACAATCATGAATGATTGGTTTTGGGGCCTTGGAAATGGTTCTTATTGTTAGATGTTCCACCAGAAATATTCTTGAGAATAGCCCCCACATTCAAAGTCTCCTTTTACCATTAACAAGAACTTGTTTCAATTGCATATCATAACCGAAAAAAAGAGAGGATGAATTCCACTTTAAAGAGACACAGTACTATATTCAATGTATGCATTACATTATTTGATTGATTAAACAGTTTGAAATGAATTGAATTAATGATTGTGTCGTAAATTCCTTGATATCAATATATAATAGAATATGACCACTACACATCCTTATGCAATAGTCACTTTACAAATATAAATGCTTGTGGAGTGTGGAGAGAAAAGGACTGGAGTTCAAGTCTCCAGAAGGGAGTTTCAAACACATATACACTTAGATTAGGTTAAAGTAGAATTTCTATATTGTATCAATGTGTGTGTGTATATATATATATATATATATATATAATAGAATATAGAGGATCTAATTATAATTATTCATGTGATGAATCTAATTCAATGTAAAACAAAGAACTTTACCCGAGGCTGACATGCCGCGAATCATCTTGAAAGAGAGGGGTGCCTTTGTGATGTGCAATGCTATGGCTAATGTGTTATGCATCCCCACATGTATATATGATGAGAAATGCGAGACTGTTTAATGGAAGAGTCTTATAAGAGGTGGGAGATTTCTTCGTAATAGGGTATCTTTTATGTAGTAAGTGGAACATTTCTTTCTATGTTTTGAAAAATGTTTAGAACAGGGTAGGACTTGTTAGGGATGGTGTTCTTCCCCCTATGCTGTTTGAGTAGCAGGTGTTCCTGTTGAGGATTGATGTCTATACTTTTAGTTTGATTTGCTGATTAATAATATCACCATTTCAATAATAATAAAAAAATGATGATTAATAATATAACTTATTCTTTAAAATAAAAAATAGTAATCATTTTGAGGAAGAAATTCCTGTCACCTTAGGTGTTGGACACCATGTTAGTGCCAGAGGTGAACAGCTTTAAAGTACAAACAATTGAATGTGTCTACATGTCCAAAATTATCACATTCCCTTGTCTCTATGTGTGTGTTTGTTTCTACATATATAGGTGAAAAAAAAAATCTCGGAATAAATAGTTTTTTTTGTTTTTTGTTTTTTTTGTTTTAAAAGTTACGTCAACATAGGAGAAAAGATTTTAATCCTGGTTCTTCTGCTAAAGAAGTGCACTTATAGCATCTTAGAATGACAGTCATGTGTAGAGCATTCACATTGGTGGTTAAAAAAAAAAGAAAAAAGAAAAGAAAAGTAAGTCTAATACCACAACAATTCCTACTACTTTTGCCACAACTTGCTCATGTGGCGAGTTGTAAGCGGTGGAAATAAAATAGTGAATCCATGTGAGTTTATGATTCCACTACTCATGGGTCGCTGTGTGGCAAAGTTGTGACAAAGTTGTAGAATTAGTTATGGTGATAGTAAAGTTAAAAATTTATACAAACTAATTATTGTAAATTGCCATAAAGTGATAAAAAAAAATTATTTTATTTCGTGGGGGTTAGCACAAAGTGATAAAAAAAAATAATAAGAAAAAATAATTAAATAAAGTGGTTAAAAAATAAAACTTTTGATATTGGGTGTATTGTAAGTGATGTGCTAAAATTGATAAAGTAGTTTTTGGAGTTGTTAAAATTTTTAACACCAAGCTCCTATCATCCTACAATATCATAAATAATGTAAAATTATTAATTAGGTAATAGATATAAATTTATGGAAGAAATTGTCTTGTGTAACGGGCGGTGAGTATATTATCCTTCTCTTTTTTTTTTTTTTTTTTTTTTTTTTTTTGTGGGAATATTATCATTCTCTTTATCATATGATTCGTAAGTATCAATATCATCGTAAACGATTAGATACTAGAGTCCGTTTGGTTAGGTGTTTTAGGAACTTAAAATAGCATTTTTAAAACTCAAAACTCTTTTTGCAACTAAAATTTCTCATAAATTTTTTTTACAAATATTCATTTTAAACTCAAAATACCATTTTCTAATTATTTATACAACCGACACTAAAAAATTTACCACAATAATGAATAGATGATCCAGGAGTGGGCCGTGGGCCATAGGGGAAGCACCTTCGAAAAATCAAGAGAAACAGGTTGATACTCCTTGTTTTGTAGCCCAATAAAGAAAAATGGAATAACGGTCAGACACTTGTGGTGGACCCAACCCAATGACCAGAAATAAAATCTGGATTTTTTTTTTTTTTTGATAGAATAAAATCTGGATTGTATATTTGTATGGCTGATATTATTCTTAACGAAGATGTTTAAAATTTCTCACAATTGAATTAATGAAATGACCCTTTTGTTACTAATTAATGGCCTGTTTGGATGTTTAAAAAAGGAGGGAGAGTAGAGTAGAAGGAGGGAGAGTAATCTAATTACCTTGTTTGGAAGTTTTTTAAGGAAGGAGGGGGAGGGGTTTGGAAGGGATTGGAGGGGTTTCAACTCCCTCTAGCCCCCCATTTTTAATTCCCCCAAATTGGAGAGATTTGGAGGGAGAATAGAGTACATAAACTATTGACCAAGCAAATTACCTAATTTACCCTTATTATATTAACAAAATTACACAAGAGGAATGGCTAATTACTCTCTTCCCCCTTACTAATTTTAAAAACATCCAAACAAGGTGGAGGGGAATCATTTTCCTCTACTCTCCTCTCCACTACTCCCCTCCCCTCTACTCCCCTCTACTCCCCTCTACTCTCCTCCCTCTCTAAACTTCCAAACAAGCCATAAAAGAAAAAGGGGGGGGGGGGGGAGGGAGGGTTGGGGAAGGTTCTGCACACATACTTTTTTATATACTCCTATACTTTTTGAGATAGGACAAATTATATTTTAAATAGGGCAAATAACACTCCTCTTCCTTGAGGTTTAGAGAAATGACACTCACCCCCAAACTTGAAAGGAAAAAACACTCTCCCCCCTGAGATTTAAAAAAAATAACACTCCCCCCCCCCTTCTATTAATATTAGTAACGGAATATAAAGCATATTATAAAACATGTTACTTATGTTAATTTTTTAGTCTCTTATAGCACATTTTCAATTGATTTTTTAAAGTTTGATGATCTTCTTAGATTTTTTAATTGCTCCTCTCTCTAACACTTTGGATCAAAATTTATGAAATAAAACAATTTGCTGAAACTTTCAAGCTTTTATTGTTTAAAAATGAGTTTGAAATTTTCAAAGTCACTTATCAATATAAAAAACTTTCAGAGTCAATTTTGGGAATACATTATTAACCAAAGGGTATGTTAGTGCACAACATTTTTAACGCCAATTTAACAGAGTTTAGATAAATAAATGTCAAAGAGGGGAAAATGTTTTTTTCCTTTAAGTTTGGGGGTGAGTGTCATTTTTCCGAACCTCAAGGAAGGGGAGTGTTATTTGCCATTTTAAATATTATACTTTAAGGGTGGTATGTGGTAACTCAATAATTTTAAAAATTTTAAATTAAATTCTAAACTATTACAAATTGAACGTATACTGTTTTATTAGTTTCAGAACAAATCATTCAATTTTCAAATCATATCAATTTAAACCCTTAATCATATTTCCAAAAATTTTCTCCAAAAAAAAAAAAAAAAAAAAACCTACAATATAAGTCAAAATGTATAAGTTTTAAATTGATAGGACTCGATTCACTCTATGAGGAGAATATATAATAGGAAACTACAAGACTCTTGTAGCTTTCAAAACCTTCAAATCAAATCCTAAATTGTTACAAATTGAATGTATATGGTTTTATTAGTTTCAGACCAAACCATACAATTTTAAAATCATATCAATTTAAACCCTTAATCATACCGCCAAATCAAATGCAAAATGTCTGAAGTAAGAAGAAGTGTGAACACATATATTTCAAAACTACAAGACTCTTGTAGCTTATTTTCCCCAAAAGAAAGAATATGAAAATTTTCAAAGGATCATATTTTTCAAGATAACAAAATAGAATAATAAAAATAAGTTCTTTCAAAGGCATATTAAACTATTCAAAAAAAAAAAGGGCTCAATTTCAGGGGTCTGAAAAAGTAAAAGAGAAAGAATAAAAAAAAGTGAGAAAGAGAAGGCTGCAATCCAGGACTAGAACGTTCATAAAAGGATCCTCTCCACTGGTTAAGGAAAGATAGAAGATTAGACCACAAAAAGCACAAAACATAAGGAATCAAATGTTGAATACTTCCATCTGCCCCAATTCATTTCATGAGACTTGAGAGTTCAGATTCAGAGTTAGACACCAAAGCAAACCTTTCTTTACTTTGCTTACTCTTCTCAATGTTGTCTATAGCTTCCTTAGGTTTCAACCCAGAATCTTTTTCTACGTGCATGATTACTTACTTAGGAGTTATAGGGTATCATCAACGTGGTGTGTGAAAAATATAGACCCACTTTATTATATTTAGTGGTTTCAAATTTTCAATTCTTATTTTCAAGCCAATTCTAGCCCCTTTGTTTGATCCGGAAATTGAAGAAAACGTATCAAGGGAAGCAATTTGGAGATTCATTCGAGGACTTTCTTTTTTCTGAATGAATAGGAGAGGAGTCAAGAATCTAATTAAGAAATATTTTTGGAGGCAGGTAATTTTTAAGTCCTTTTAGTGGTGTTGAACTTTTGAAATTTGAGTTTATTAAGCATATTTAATTTTGAGATATGTTCTTACTTTCACTAAAGACATTAATTAGTGATGATAGTCAAAAGTTTGTTTGTTTGTTTTTTATTTTTCGGGATAGTATCGGATAATCTAGATTTAAAATTTCTATTTTCAATAAAAAATTATTAAATTGTATTAAAATTATTTTTTTAAATATTCTGAAATAGAAATAAAATAAAAAGAAATATTCCACCAAAATAAATAAATAAAAGAAATAAAAACATATCTTTTTCTTTTTGCTGCTACAATTTTTCACTGATCGAATATGTAAATCAGTAAATGTGTGCTGTAGTTTTTGAGATAAAATATGAAATGATTGGACTTGTCCATAGGTTGATGCAAACCAAGTTTAAGGTTTTTTTTTGGATAGAGATGCAAACCAAGGTTGGACTTTAGCCTTTAGGTACCTTTATGAAAATGAAAACTGGGTTTGGCTATAGGGATTTGTTTCAATGAGTGTTTGCTTAATAGTTATAGTGGGTCTGAATTAAAAATGGTTTTGACCAACCTTTATGAAGGCTGTGCCATTTGGGGAGTTTTTAATTGATTTAAGGCTAGCTTAGCGAGTAGCAACTCACCCAATCGAAAATTGCATAGGGCCATAGGGGTGATCGAAGATCTTCTACATCTATTGGTAGATGAGTATATATTGATGAATTAATGGATCATGATGTAAGAGTTTGAAATAGCATGCAACATATATAAGAAAGATACAAGAAAGAAAGAACAAAAGATATTACTAAGACCTATGTCCACGTTAACAAAGGCCAATTTGCTACATCTTGTATTGACTTGATTATTAGTAACATATTACAATAAATTACATATTTATAATAAGATTTACAAAATTTAAAAATAAATACGTAATCTCTTTTTCTTTTTATTTTGGATGAAAAATATATGTAATCTCTTGGTTTACTGTTAACAATTAATGCCTTGATTTTTGTCTCCAATTTGAAGAAAGTTAATCATACTTTCTAACACATGATTTTGAAAATTAATCATAACAAGAAAAGAGCATTTGATCATACACCTTATAGAATAGAAAATCAAAAGGCAAAAGAACTCAGAGTAATTTAATGGAAAGATCTACTGAAAATTTCTCTTCACTCTCATTAAAATATTGTGTGTCTAGTAGAAGTTGGACTCATTATTAGGGTAAGATTTACTAGGTAAAGTATATAAACCACACACCAAAACCCTATCCTCCATTAAAGAAAAACTTGGTCTATGAACGTATTGTATGTGGTTGCTACATATTGGCAAACCTTAATTTGGAGTACGTAGTGCTGAGGTGTATATATAATATAATTATACCTTTAGTCCAGCCCACATATGATCATGGCTCTAATGAGCAAGTGTAGCCGTCAAGAACTCAAGCCGTGGAATTACCTATTCTAATAGGAATTGTATTAAATAGTTATGATTGTGAGAATCGTTGTTCAATAATTAAGGACTAGAAGCTTTGAGTCGGTTAGGTATTTTATATAAAAGTAATGGTTTCTGTGGTTTTAAATGGTGTGCGGTGACGCAAAAGAGAGAGAGAGAGAGAGAGAGAGAGAGAGAGAGCCACAACAAAGGATCTCTGCGTGGAAAAAAAAAAAGAAAAGAAAAAAGGAGAAAGAAAGATAAGTCCAAAGTAAGTGACAATAGAGGTGAGTTTTTATTAGTTCTTAGGGAATATATTATTTTTAAAGAAGATATTGTAATTAATTTTATAATAGTGGATTTATACGAAATTTGTCATATTTTTTTTTCTCTTTAATAAGAAAGGGTTTTAATTTTGTAATTGTGGATTTATTCGAAATTTGTCATATATTTTTTCCTTTTAACTAGAAAAAGTTTTCAATATAAATATTTGTGTTGATTTTTTAATTCCCACAAGACTAAAATTAATTAAATTGTATCTTTACGCACCTCTAGCATGATGATCACTCCATAAGTATTGGTACTTGGTTAGACCGAGATTCTTCTAAATTGGTTTGAGGGGAAAATTTTGGTTAAATATAATACATTAAGACAATGGAATGCATTAGTGTAGGACAAAAGTTAAATCGAGATTCTTCTAAATGTTACAAGGTGCCATAGATACAGCGTGGGGAGTTGTCGTGATCCATGAATTGTCTATATATATATTCTCTAATTACTTGATTTATAACCATTCTTGCGTGGAATAAAAGTTTTCCCCAAAAAAAAAAAAAAAAAAAATCTAAAATTCTCTTATGTGATTATAAAACGAGAATAACTTGAGTCCTATGAATATAATTTGAGATTCCTCCTTTGTTGTAATAGAAAAAGAACTCAGTTTGATATCACTCTTCTTAAATCCCTACTGAAAATACTGCCATACAAAATCACTTCTATTTTAGGATTTTATGTTTTCTGAAGTGAGTCGCATCTGTATGAATTGCATCTGTTAAGATTTGAAGAGGATCATCATTTTATGCCCTTTCATGTGTGTGCATGCAGTTGAAGAGATGAGGCCTAAGTTGGCACCTAACACGGTCATGAAAATTGTAATTGTGCTCCTGATTCTGACCCTTATGATTACAACTGCTGCTGCCAAAGGTGTCGGTGGAGGTGGGCATGGAGGTGGTGGACACGGAGGTAGCGGCGGACATGAAGGTGGCGGAGCAGATCAAAGTTCAGGATCACACCAAGATGGAAACGGTGACATTGCTGGCAAACCAAAAATTATTCCTGTTCATGGCAATCCTCGTATTCATCATAATGGCAGTGATGCATCCAACATATCAGATTCATGGTTCCATTCAATACTGTTTTTGTCTGTGAGTTCTTTTTACTTATGGTACATATGTTTCATCTAGTTCTGCTTAGTTGCGAACATGACATTTTGAAGGTACTATAGGGGTTTATTTTCCTTTATTGTTTATGAGAAGCAACTAACAAATTAGTATGGACTTATTGTTTGGGTAATGGGCCTGTGGAAAAAAGCAACATCCATATTGATCTTTAGGCCGAAAAGAAGAGTTTGGCCCATTTTTATTTATTTATTTATTTATTTTTGAGTCATAAGTTTGGTATAGTTTTCAAAACGTGAATTGAATTATGAATCATTTTTTTCTATATATAAGAAATTAATAAAATTTATAAAAATAATTACATTTATACAAATATAAATAGTATATTTAATATAATAATCACTTATGTATTAATATTTAACAAAGATTATTATATAAATCAACTTAAAATATATTTATAAAATTCACATTCAAATGGGTCAACTCAAAAGTGATGAAAAATTATATAAAATCAACATTCAATATCATTATTGTTTTCATCTTCTTGCAAAACATTTCTTCGTTGATATAGTTTATTTTGATAAGTAAATCTCCTAGAAATAATATAGTTACTTAGGACAATTTCCCATAGTTAAAACATGAGGAAGAGCATGTAAACTTTTCATTGACAACTTCTTATTCTTCATCTCCAACAATTACTATCTTTTATTGTTCTTCTATTTCAATTTTTCCCTTATATTTCTTCTTGGTATTTGAGTTTTTTTTTTGGTTTATGACAATTATAACAAAATTATATGTTCAATTAACACTTTATTCATAAGATAGGAAAGAAATTGATGAATGTGAAAGTTAGTTGTACAGTCCAACTTTTTTTAGTAAAAAAAAGAAAAAAACCCTCGTGAACAAGTTATATTATTGAATTTAACTAAGTAACCTAATAATTTTTGTGTTAAAAACTTTTAACAACTTGTTGTCTCAAGTCAAAGCACAACCTTTAACAAAAAAATATATTTTAGCTTCACATGTTTATGTATTGTACAATTCATGAGCACGTTCAATATATATTTATGATATAATACTTTTTTCACTTGATTTGATACACATCGTATGATACTAATAACTATGGGTAATGTATTGAATGCGTGAAAGTTAACGAAGGGCTGCTAATAGAGAAGAGAAAGCATACTTGCGCATTCAGTAAAACAAACAAAAACAGACTGCATACCCACGCCAAAGCAAATTAATAAAGGTTTAACAAAAAAGAGAACTTGAGATTGAGATTGAGATGTTGGTGATTTATTTAATGAGTGGGAGCATAGTGGCTATAGTGGCGTTTACAAACGCCACTTTTGTACCGCTACTATAGACCTATAGTGGCGTTTTACAAAAACGCCACTATAGGACCCCTAACAAAAGCCCCTATAGCCTTTTTCAAAAAAAAAAAAAAAATGGTCTATAGGTCTATAGTGACGGTACAATAGTGGCATTTGTGAAACGCCACTATAGCCAAAAAACCACCAAAAAAAATTTTGATTACCAAAAATTAATTTTTGATAATCAAAAGAATTTTTTTTTTTTTTTTTGAAGTGAAAGAGTTTTTTTTTTAATTGAATTAAGATTGTAATTAAATTAATATTACAATTTTAATTAAATTAAAAGATACAAAACAAAACAAAATACATAAACAAAACAAAATACATAAATAAAACAAAATACAAACACTATAGCTATCCCAGAAAATTCAAAATGAAACACAAACCCACCTAAAAAAATTCAAAATCAAACACAACATGCTCACATCCAAAAATTTAAAAAAAAAAAAAAAAATAGCAACTCCAAATACAAACACTACAGCTATCCCAACAAATTCAAAATGAAAACACAAACCCACCTAAAAAAATTCAGAATCAAACACGACATGCTCACATCCAAAAAATTAAAAAAAAAAAAAAAAATAGCAACTCCAGAGACCAAAACTTTTGAATTTTGAATTTAACAAAAATTAATCAGAAATCTTATAGACCCACAAAGCAAAGTTGACAGAAAACAAGTAATAGACTAAAACTATTATCAAAAAATAAATAGACCAAAACAATCATAAATTTAAAAAAAAAAAAAAAAAAATGCTTACCTACAACTATACAACTAATGGCTTCAAACACCATTTACAAATTTGAACAAAACCAATAAGCTGCAACACCATCTGCAAATCCAAAACCCACAAACATTAACACCACCACAAATAAAACAAAAGAAATAAAATCAAAATGGAGAGGAAGAGAAAAGTATCAATTTAGGTGTGAAGTGAAAGAATAGTGAAAGAAAAAGAAAAGAAGAAAGATGGAGCAGTGGAGACATATGAGAGAAAAAAAAAAAATCAAAAGAGAAAGGAAGTCTGAGACTTGGTGTGGAGGGATGGATTCACATTAGGTGCAATACCTTCATTTCCCTTACAATTTTTTTAAACTTTTTTAACTTGTTAATTTTAACCTTTTAACTCTTTTTTAATATATTTTATTTAATGGCTGAGATTGAAAATTGCTTTTTCAACTTTCAATCTCAGCCATTAATTAAGTATTGCACCAGGTGCAATACCTTAGGTATTGCATCTAATGTGAATCTTGGAGAGATAAGGGAGAAAAAGAAAGAAAGGAAAAAAAACAAAAAAACAAAAAAAAAAACCAAAAGAGAAAGGAATTAGTCTGAGGCTTTGCGTGGAGATAAGGGAGAGATATGGGAGAGGGGGGGTAGGTGGGGGTTTTAATGTTTTTTTAAATTTATATATATATATATATAAAGAGAAATGATAAGTATGTATGTGTGCATATATATATATATATATAAATGATATATCCACAATATTTTTACAACATTTTTTCAACAAATTTTTAGTGATAAAGATTGTTACTGGTTGTTATTGTTTGGGCAAAAAAGTAATCTTAGTGTTAAGTTCAAATTTGAACTAATAACAACTAACCACCTATGATTTGTTGTAAAAATATTGTGGACATAACATTTCTCATTTAAATATAAATATATAATAATATATAAATTTAAATAAATATATACATTTATATTATATTCAAATATTTTGGAATATGCCATAGAATATTCTAGGCATATTCTGTAGTTTTCTTTATAGTTTTCTTTACCACTGGAACTCGTTCAGTTTGAGTGCCTTTTTTTTTTTTTTTTAAAGAACAATGTAGAACATGCACTTTTTGAACCTATAGTGGCGTTTGATAATGCCAGTATAGGTCCTATTCCAAATGCCACTATAAATTCCCAATTAAAATTTTTTTTTGTTGGATTCTTTTTTTGTGCTGGGCTATAGTGGCATTTGCGAAAGGCCACTATAGGTCATACTCTTACAAATGTCTATAGTGGCGTTTGCCAAATGCCGCTATAGGTCCTACTGTTACAAGAGCCTATAGTGGCATTTTAAAAACGCCACTATAGGCCGTTAGAAACACTACTATAGACCAATTTTTTAAAACGCCACCATAGGACACTCCAAACGCAACTATAAACATGCCTATAGTAGCATTTATAGAAAACGGCACTATAGTATACCTATAAGTCTAGTATTTTGTGAGAGAGTTCAAGAGCAGCGTTGTACATGCAGAAAAGCATCATGGAGAGCCCAGACTAGCATTGACAAGCTAAGATCATGAATGCCGGCAAGACAAGTCCATAGCCTAGCTCTGAGGTGCAAAATCGGCAAGGGAGATGCAAATTCTGATGTTTTAGAGTGAGAAAGAGAGAGATCAAAACTTGCATTGGAATATTATTACTATTATATCTTTCGATGTTAGGGGTATGTAATTTTTGGACTTTGTTTATTATTAGATGGATTTATTAGCTACTTTAATGCATAGGGTCATAGGCACCCGACATGCCCCACGATTCCTTTGAATTAGCATACCAATAAAATTTTTAGATCTGTTTGTCACCCTAACAAAGAGATAAAAAATGAAGACAAAAAAATTATCATGAGATGTTATTAAAAAGAAAAAAAAAATAGAAAAAGAAAAGAAGAATCAACATAATATTTGCTTGAAACTCAACTCATTATATGTATAGTTTTTTTATTCAATGTAGTCAATACTGTGTTGGTATCGGCCATATATATTATATCAGCTATTAAAATAGTACAAACTCTTCTTTGAAACTTATGTATTAGATAAAATAACGAGTTGTACTGATTGTATCAAAAATTTAGTGTTTTGACTGATACAATAAAAATTAATTATAAATACAAATTAAAAAAATGTTATAAAACATGTTATTTAAGCTAATTAATTGGGTTATTATATTTAGGCTAATATTTGAACTTATAAAATATGTAGATTTTAAATTATATGTTTATAAACATATAAATAAATAAATCATATATGTATGTATGGAAATATATAAATTGCTACAACTCTAAAATAGTACATCGGTTTTAGAGCAAGTGAAATTTAATTTCCCAAATCATGTCGCTTTTAAGTTAAAATCAAGTTCATTTTTCTCATGCATCTAAACTCAAAGTAGCATGTCAAACTTAAAATAATTATAAAAAAAATATTTATGTCTTATTTTTTGATGACATTAATGCCCCAATCCCTCCATCAATCCTTTTTTTTTTTTCTTTTATATCTATTGATTCTTTCAAAATTTTAAACCCCAAGTTTTTGCTATCAACTCAAATTTTAAATAATTATAAAAATAAAAAATAAACTTGAATTCCACATAATTTTCTAAAAGCAATCAAGACAGTGAGGTAGTTCTCAACTTTCTAGATATATTGCTATATTTTTAATAATTAATTAACGTAGTGTGAAAAATAAATTATAGTTTACATTATATTATATTTTGTATGATAATTACATTATTATATATTTATTTCCTTACTTTTATTAATAATGATTAATATTTTTTAGATTGATTTTGCTTCTAAAATTCATAATAATAAAAATGCTATGTACTAGACCATATTAATTCAATTTGATTGTTAGAAATAATTTTTTTTTAACTTTTGAACTTGAATTTTTGTTTTTGATGCGCAAGATATATTGCTGTAAACGTAAAAACAACACATGCGCCCTTCTTACACAAATTAATTAATATAAACATGCACTCAACAATAAAGAGGAATTCGCACGGGAAAAGGAGAGTCGTGCATGGTTTCCTTCGTCTGTATAAAATGACCTTCCAAATATTGTGCTTTCCAATATCTCAAATACCATTACGTACAGGCTTCCCACATTATCAAAGTGCAGGTGACCATTATCAATCGTGCATTGTCTGCAATCTGCACGAACCCAATATTAAGAGAAGTGATTAATAGTCATAATCATGCATGCATTATAAGGGCCAACTAATTATATATATAACTTAATTAGTTCGATCAAGTGTCTTTTATTTTGTTTTGCATTATTTTTGTTGCTTCATTACATGTCCAGGAGTTGTAAGGAAGAACTCCCTCTTGTACATGTCTCTATTTGGTATATATATTGCAAATTATTGTTTTTCATTCTTTGTTTTATATTCTGTATAAACAATATTTACGCTTTCATACTAAATGTACGTGTTTTTAAAGAATATTCACACTTTAAACATGATGCGAAAGAATGTAAATGCTGGCATGCCCTTCGCAGCCCAGTGTGCAGGCTGCCTAGCTAGGTTATGGCAGCCTAGCATGTACACGCAACCAAGGCCATGGCATGCCCACATGCACGCTTGCTAGGCCATGGCAGCCTAGCGTGGGCACACAACCAAGGCCATGGCATGCTTGTGTGTACGTTGCTTAGGCCATGGCAAGCCCGCATTAGATACGAAAGAATCAAAACCCATTGTTTATACATGAATTTTCTTGGACTGGTTGGGTTCTCTTCTGTTGTGCTTCCAAAATTTTTTTTTGAATTTATTTTTTTATTTTTGTTAGAAATATTGAATAATTGTGTTGTATTTTTCACCGAAAGAATATACACGAGTGCCTTTATATAGAAGGCATATAAGTGCAGTAGAAGTAAGAGTGTAGTACAAGAATATGTGCTATACAAGTAATCTAGTTGGGCCCACAATACTATACACGTTAACAGCCCCCCTCAAACTCAAGGTGGATGTAAAACCAACTTGAGGTTGTCAACCAAAGTACGAAAGCGTCCTTTAAGATGTGACTTGGTGAATATATCTGCAAGTTGATCTTTAGAGGAGACTGAGATCAGTGTGAGAGCACCATAGACAAGATGATAACAGATAAAATGACAATCGATCTCGATGTGTTTAGTCCGTTCATGGAAGACATCATTGTGAGTAATATGAATGGCACTTTGGTTGTCACAATAAAGAGAAGTAGCAGAGAATGTATACACATCTAAGTCTTTGAGAAGCCATTGTAGCCAAAGCATCTCAAATGTGGTATCAGCAAGGGCACAATATTCTGCTTCAGCACTAGAGCGGGCCACATGAATTTGTTTTTTACTTCGCCAAGAAATCAGAGAAGAATCAAGAAAAAAGTAATAACCAGTGGTAAACCTGCAATCAGCAGGATCTCCTACCCAATCAGCAGGATCTCCTACCCAATCAACTTCAAAAAAATGTATGGAGAATAAGAGGAGACTGAGCAGAGTAGAAAAAAAAAAACCATGGAATAGAGTGCCCTTTAGGTATCGAAGAATGCGTAGAACAGCAACATAGTGAGTCGATTATAGAGCAGATAGACACTAGTTTACCTGGTGAACAGCATAGGAGATGTCTGGACGAGTGACAGTGAGATAAATTAGGCTGCCAACCAAGCGTCTTTAAAGAGAGGGATTAGACAATGGTTTCCCTCCTGAGGGAGTTAGATACGCATTAAGCTCAACTGGAGTGTCAATAGTCTTGCTACTAGTGAGTCCAGTTCGAGACAAGAGTTTAGAAGAATACTTGGCTTGAGTAATATAAAGTTCATTTGTAGAATGAGTGATTTCAAGACCTAAGAAGTAGTTGAGATATCCAAGATCTTTCATCTCAAACTGTTGACTAAGAAAATCCTTGAGTTTTTGAATGCCACTAAGGTCATCACCAGTTATAATCATATCATCCATATACAGGAGAAGTAAAATAATGCATTTATTAGTGGGACAAAAAAATAAGGCAAAATCATAATGACTGGCCATGTAACCCAAGCGAGAGATGATAAAGCTTAATTTGGCAATGTGATTTCTTGCCCATTGCCAAATGGGCAGGAGGGCTGATGTAGCAGAGCTATTGGCACGTGAGGCGTGTGATGCAGCGTAGACGGCGCATGAAATCGGTGCAGGGTACACTAGTGGTGCGTGGGAGCATGTGCACAGTCCGATGATGCCATTTCTTTTCCGAAGATGTAGATCAAAGAAAGAAGATTCTGATGGTGGCGGCAACAATAAGATCGGAGCAACCTTGGTGGCGCAAGAGACGCGTGGATTATTTTGCCAAAACGTTGACCAGCGCATGGCAGTGCGTGGAGCCTCCGATGACGGTCTAGTTTCCACCAAGTAGTAGATCGACAGAGGACGATCTCAGTGGTACCTGCAAAAACTCAATCGGGTCAAGGATCACAACGGCGACAATATGGCAGTGGTCTTGAGACTCTGAACGGTGGTTGCTGCAGGTCCAAAATCAATGACCATGACTAAGATGCGTCAGAGGTTTAGTGGCGAATGGCTGCAGCAGCTTGTATCGGCGAAAGCAATTGTGAGTCTAGAATAACACCAATGAGAGACAAGACTGCGAAGAAAAAGTCAAAGTAATGGCTCTAATACCATGATAGAAATATTGAATAATTGTATTGTATTTTTCATTGAAAGAATATACACGAGTGCCTTTATATAAGATGCATATGAGTGCAATACAAGAAAGAGTGTAGTATAAGAATGTGTGTTATATAAGTAATCTAGTTGGGCCTAAAGCCCACAATACTATACACGTTAACAAATTTTAAAAAAGGATTAGTAAGTATTATTCAAGTATTTTCTTTCTTGATTGTGTAAGCTAAAAATACATGAAAGGCTAAAAATGTTGATGTGGAGACCGGGGAGAGTACTGTCAAATGATATCCTACTCCTACCTTAAGAAGAATACGAGTACTCTTCGGGAAGTTCACGCATGACAACCTTGTCCATGCATCCTGCCATTTAGAAGAAGAATCATCATAAATTGCATTTGTTTGAGGATTGTGTGGTGTTAAGATCATATGGAAAATGACAACGTATATATAGACACGAATTGCATGCATCCGTTAACAATTCAAGAGACTCATTATTTTATGCCCTTTCATGTGTGCATGCAGTTGAAGAGATGAGGCCTAAGTTGGCACCTAATATGGTCATGATGAAACTTGTAATTGTGCTCCTGATTTTGAACCTCCTGATTACATCTGCTGATGCCAAACGTAAACATAAGGGCAGAAAAGACGATGACCATGAAGATGAAAACAGGAGGCCTGTTCCTTGGCACGCTCATCATCATCATAATGATAGTGGCAGTGCTCCCAACTCATCTGATGCATGGTTCCATTCAATACTGTGTTTGTCTGTGAGTTTGTCTTTTTTCATATGATATGTTTCATCCAGTGGTGCTCAGTTGCCAACTTGACATTTAGGAGGTACTAGGGCACTCTTTTCCTTTCTTGTTTATGGTTTCCAAGTCAATTACACTTATCAAAAGAGAAACACCATGCTCTTTTCAAGCTAGGCATTTTTAGTTGAATTACTTGCATTATATTCCGAGGGAATAATGGATCCTAATCTCTTGGTTTTAAGGTTCTCACGCAATATTCTTATACTCGGACCTCTGTTAATTAATTAGTTATTTATTTTGAACGGACGTTATCTGTTCTTATAAAAGAACACAGCATTTTCTCACATTTTGGTCTACCTGTGTAACTTTCAAGAAAGAAACTTGGTTTCTATATATGTACGTAGCATGCATGCCGACACAACATATGATATGACAATTAATCTCAAATAATTAGGACTACATTTAACAAGGACACGACAATTAAATAATTAATACATATTTTAATATCCATAAATGGGCCATATGGTAGTGACTAATTAACAAATGTGCTAGGAATACGAGATTCCATTTACCATGTTCTAATAGTTTAAGTTTTTTGAATAATCGGTAAGTTAACATAGAATCAGAATAAGAGATATTAAAAATAATAATCTAATCTAATTTAATTTAATTTAATACTAACCACCGCATACCCTTGGTGCGATGGTCACTCTACAAATATAAGTGTTTGTAAAGTGTGGGGGGCAAGGGTTAAGGTTCAAGTCTACAGGAGGGAAATTCACACACATATACACTTAGATTAGGCTAGAGTAGAATTCTATCTTGTATAAAAATAAAAAAAAATAAAAAATTGATATCTTGTATAAAAAAAAATTTGATACTATATATAATAGCAAAAGTTTTTTTTCCTACAATTAAGGTCATTGCAACATGAAGGAAAAAATGCCACTTAAAAATCTGCCACATTAACATTTTAAAAGAGCAAAGCTATAGTGTTTTGCTTTTACAAACCATTTAACTTAATTCAATTCCCTAAAAAAAAAAAAAAAAAAAAAACATTAATACAATTTAATAAAGCCGTTCAACTAAATATAAAAACCCAAAAGGATCAAGAGAGATATAGAGAGATTGAGAGTTTGTAAGGTGCAGAGAGACAAAGAGAGACATCTCAGGGCCATCACCGCCATTGTTCGTCTGTAGCCACCTGAAAAACTAGCTTTCCTCAATCTTCATACTGTAGGAGCCGTTATGGGTAAGGTTATCTTTAATAATAAAATACTTATTAGAATAAAATAGAATGAGAGATTCTACTCAAAGAAATACCACCGCTCTAACGCCCCCGTCAGATAACGAAAGCTGCTATACAGAGACTCCACAAGGTGTGAATGGAGAGATCAGAGGGCCGCTGTTGGTAAAGTTTTCTCTTTTTCCATTTGGTTTGGGCTTGAGTATTTTGGCTAGATTGTTTTTAATTCGGGTTTGATTTTAGATTTTGGTTTATATATTAAAGTATTTGTGTTAGAATTGGTTTGGTTTTGCATATTTGTGTTAGATACGTTGATTTGAGTATTTGGGTAATTGAGGTTAGAAAGGAATTAAAATAAATTCACAGTGCAAATACAATAATCAATATTAAATTTCTCTGTGTTGTTTAATGAACACATTATATTTTTGAAATTTATCCCACGTTGTTTTTTTTTTTTTTTTCAGTTAAATAACAATTTCATTTCAATAGAAACAGGAAATTAGGTGTTGATTTTGCATAAATATTGATGTGTATATATTTTGTCATAATAAGCAATAAGATTCGCTTATCTAGAAGGTGATCATTGCTATAAGGAGGCTTACATGCAGATAACTCGCTGGAAAAATCTACAATCTTTTTTTTCAAGGCTACATATAATTGTTCCTATTGTTTATTTTAAAGCTCTCTTGTGATTTGTTCACAAAGACATCAGGTTAGAGAGTATGAGATTGTGCCATGTGGAGCATCTCTTGAAGTTCTCTTTATTTAGGATTTTAAATCAAAAAAATTTACATTTATATCAAAGTATTAGTTCATTAAATTAGCCAATAGAGTAAATGTTTATATTAATTATCTATAGTTATGCATTAATTAATTATAATAAATTTATTTTTATAAACTCTATATAAGAGATAATTTTTAGTTGGAATATGACATTTTTACTCATGTTTAGTTGCTTTGACATCAATTGATACCATTTTCAAAAAAAAAAAAAAAAGACATCAATTAATACAAAAACCATAAAAAATTAAATATTTGTGAATTTACTAAAATAAATCTTAGTCTTTTAAATTTCCAAACCCCTTTCAGACACATGTAATATGTGTGTGTGTGTAATAGAATAAATATATTTAGTGGGCATGAAACATGCTCTTCTATTTTAACCACTATATCATGCAATTTTCAATTTGTAAACACACACATACATATATAGTGTGATTTCTATTTTGTTTATAAAATAATTGAAGATTACAATTCTTTACAAGAAGATTTATTCAAATTTTTTATTTTATACATTGATAGTTTGGGGGATCTAAATCATGAATGTCTCTATTGAAAATTAAGGTGCTAACCAATTAAGTTACAAGATTCTTGGTAAACTTATTGAAATATTCGAGAAAACTAATAATAAATTGCACCGCACATTGATCGTATGAGAATTTAGCCAGTAATAATAAAAACAAAAAAAAAAAAAATTTTTGAGGAAAACCAATGTTATAAAGTGATATGAACATGTTAGAGTTTGTCTTCTTTCTCGTTTACTTCTAAAAAAAAAAACGAGATTAAAGCTTCATGTTCAATCTTTAACCATGAAGCTGGCATTTGTGAGGGTGTGTCTCCATATAAAACCACCACAACTTTAGCTAAGGACCAAGCCTTTGCCGCCATTGCTGAGATAGACCCGTCCCACACATTTTGAAAACCTCCAACTCAAACTAAGCAATAAAACACTAGTATAAATCCAACAGGTTTAATACATTTAGTTTTTTATCCTCGTCATAAACCCAGCTGGTTTTATGGAAAAAAATAAAATAGATTGCATTTATTGCAGAGGCAACTAAGTCATTAATTTCTAGAATATTAATGACATGATAAAGTTTTTTTTTTTTTTTTTTTTTTTTTCACCATTAGATCTTATAAAAATTAAAAATTAATAGCAATAGAAATGTGTAATTCTTTTGATGTTACACTAAGTATAACTTGAATATATATATATATATATATAAAACTCTTCATCGTATATAGTCTTATAAGTTTTTTTTTTTTTTTATTAATTAAAACAAAATAATATATTTTTCTTCATTACATAAAAATATATCGAAGTAATTGTTGGGTATATGTGTGAGCGAAGTCCCAAATTGAATAATGATAAAAAGAGTGAGCAGTTAATATAACATAATTGGACCCAAACTCATAAGCTTAGCTTTTTGGGATAAGTGGTATTCTTATATGCTATATAACTAATTAATTGAGGAAAATTCTTAAGTACTTTCGGAGCACGAAAAATAGTGTTCTCTCCTCTTATATTCATGTTGAACCTTACCATGAATTTAATGGGTAAACCTCACCATGAATGTGAGAGGCTCATATCTTCAGCACCAATACCAAACTAGAATCCTTAGTTATTTGTTTAAATAAAAAAAGACAAACTAAAAACAAAAAAGATGTTAATCAAGCATACGAAAATAGAATCATTAGATATTTGTTTAAATAAAAAATTACAAATTAAAAAAAAAAATTGTTTAATAATTGTATAATTTTTGGACTTTGTCAATTATTAGAAAATTTTATTAGTTTGCTTGACCTGATTTTCAAAATTACGCAGATCATAAATTTAGATTGGAGCTAGGAGAATATTAATGTCGTACCTGGCCTCCTCTTTTATGAATGGTGTACTGTCTTATTATAAATTTAATTAGTAATAAAGGGGATAAAATTTGAGATAGACGGATCCGTTCATAAAGACAACCAAAAGCAATGGTGCCGAGGAGAAGGATGGTCTAAACGTACTGACAAACAACGGGCGGACTAAAGATCGCGCCCAGACGGAGAGAAAGAGAAGATGGACGGACTCTCCATGGTGGACGGATTCCAAGTAGACAGATACAAGGACGGTTGGCGGAGTCACGTGGCATCCACATGGCTTAACTGGTCTCCAAGAAACTTCAAATGGAAATGTCTTGTACCCTATGATTAACCATAATCGACAAAATCTCTATATGGAAAGGATCCGTAAAATACGTGTATTTATGAGGATCTTCCTTACAAGGAAACATCTTCTTCACCAAGAAACAAATGTCAATTCTATATTACTATAAAAACCCCAAACCCTTAGAAATCAAGGTATGCATAATTTACCCTAACTCTGACACTCTAGAGTGGTAAAAGTTCTCTAGCTTAACCTTTGGATGGTATTTGGCCGTTACCACACCGGTACTCTTTGTGAGGTCCTTTTCTTCTTTGTTGCGTAGCTTAACTGTGATACTCTAGAGTGGTAAAAGTTCTCTAGCTTAACCTTTGGATGGTATTTAGCCGTTACCACACCGGTACTCTCTGTGAGGCCCTCTTCTTCTTTGTTGCGCAGGTTTTGTTTAGAGCACGTGATTTTCGGCATCATCAAGTAAGATTTTATATGATTATACCCATTAGTTTGATTCAAAAAACTTTTTCAAAAAAAAAAAAAAAGTTTGATCCAAGGAAGGAAATAATATTTATTAATGAATATCTACGGTAGAAATATCAAAATCTGTCTGTTGATGAATAATTTTGGTTAGGTATCTGTTGATTTTGATCGTGAAAAATCAAAGTCTTTCATCTGCAAAACGAATAAACACACATGCGCCCTTCCTCATCTAAAATACAGGCATGCGCAATATTAGATGAGGAAGGTTAATTATATAAAGGCATGCCTGTATTAGATGAGGAAGGTTAATTATATAAAGGAATAGTATCACGTTTCTAAGTAGTAGAGAGCAAGCCTTAATAAGAAAATAAATACACAAATTAAACCTGATACTATTCCTTTATATAAATAACCTTTCCATATATGGTGGTTTCCTATCTCAATACCTAAGAGTCGTCAATGGGCTGGGTCGGGTTGGTCCGACCCATTTTTACTTGGCCTAAGGGCATAATGGGCTGGGCATAATGGGCTATTAACTAGTTCACGGGCCGGGCCGGGCTAGGCCGAAAGAAAAAACCCTAGCCCACAACCCTGCCCATGGGCAATGCCCATTTTGTTTTTAACAGGTTAGGCTACTAGGTTGGGCCTAATGGGCTACTAATGGGATTGTGTTAGTATATTATTTTATTATTTTTATAAAGAAAGAATAAATTTTTATAAGGGAATAATCAATCTATTTTTTTTAAAGGAAAGAATCAAAGAATTTAATACTTAATTACAAATTTTTTTTTTTTATAGTCAAATCAATTTAATTTTTTGTTTTTTTGATGGAAACTTATTTAATTTTTTTTTTTTTTTTATTAAGGCTTCAAATAGTTTTTTATTTTTATCTTTAATAAAAAAAATATCAAATGGTTAATTTAAATTGGTTAGACTACTAGAAAAATATATATTTAATAAATTAAGTTTAGCACAATTACTTTAAGTATCTTAGTGGTTGGGAGAGTTACAATTACTTTAAGTATTTTTGTTATAAATTCTAAGTTATTGGACTGGGCAATGGGTTGGGCCAACGGGCTGGGTTACTGGGTTAGCCCACAGAGTGCCCATGGGCATAAAAACTAGCCTACAACCTAAGCCACTGGGCTAGTGGGCTACCCATGAGCCTCAATAACAACGGGCCGGGCCGCCCATTAGCCCGATGGGCTACCAGGTTTCTAGGTCGGGCCGTGAGTCATGGTCTATTTGATGATACCGTTACGTACAAGCCTCCCAAAATTTCAAAGTGCAGGTGAACAGCTATGATTTCTCTATTTTTTAATTTTATTTACCATTTATGTATTCTAGTTTTTCATCATAATTACAACTTATAAGTATATATTAGTGTTATTATTTATGGATCATTTGTGCACTGTCTCTTTCTCAAAACAAAAAAAAATTTGTGCACTGTCTGCAACCTGCACGAACCCAACATTATTAAGAGATGTGACTAATCATAAGCGTGCTCCCATATTAAGGACCAATTAATTATATCCATGACGATAAGATAGAATCACACCGTATAGCTTAACCGATATTTTATATGTAGGATTCACATCCTCTCATACACATGCGAGCACGCATGTATCCGTGAATTAAAAAAAGAAGAAAAAGAATTAGTAGATATTGTGCAATTCTGCAATTTGCAAAGTAAGGTGATTATATGTATTACACAAATTAAAGTGGCGTAAGACTTTTATTTTTTAATATATAATTTTCAGAATTTTGTTGAGGATAGCTTTATTTTCTTGTTCTAACAATTTTTAGGAGTTTTTAAATCAAATTTGGCTTATGTTTAGTTAGTCTATATTTTTATTTTAATATTTCTACTTTAAAATTAAGTTTCGTAGAGTCCTTAATATAAATTGGCCCCTAAATTTTAAAACAAAAATTTAGTCTCTTCTGTGAATAAACTATCAGTAATTTATAATCTATTTCTCTGATGGATTTCAGATCTCTACCTTGTAGGTTCCAAGTATTTCAAGGTTCTGTATTGCTACGTCTAAAACCACAACTGAAAGCATGACAATTCGCCATGCACGCAAGCTAGTGAAACTTATGTTGGTTCTCACAATTCTTTCAATCATGTTATCTTTAGTGGAGGGTGGACTATTTGGAGGAGGCGCTGGAAGAGGCATCGGAAGAGGAATTGGAAGAGGCGGAGGCAGTGGTGGAGCCGTAGGAATCAAACCCCCAGGCAGTGGTGGAGTCGTAGGAATTAAACCCCCTATTAGAAATCACTCTAATAGCGGCAATTCATTGACCATGTCTAGTGCATTGCTTAGTTCGATCATATGTTTGTTATTTTGTGTTGCATTATTTTAATTTGTTGCTTCATCATATGTTTATTTTGGAACCAAGGTAAGATGGAGAATAATACTAAAATATAGCAACAGAATTTCATAAATTTATTGTAATAAATAAGAGAGGGAACACCAAAACATGAAATATTAATTAAGATTGTGTTTTTTGAACTTATGTTGGATTAAGATTGAGTTTCATGCCAATTGGATGTAATTTACAATTCGACGTATAAATTTATCTTTTATATATTATTTTAAATTACAAAAACTTGAATTTAAACAATTGATTGATGACATGACTATTGATCTTTGATTATCTTCAAATTTTGTAAGCATAGAGAATATATGAAGATTATGTAATCCAATGATAGATTTATTAAAATTTACATATAATTAAAAAGGGAAAATGCTAACCATTACCCTAATTTATGAGCTATTTTTAGAAACATTTTATTGGAAAACTCATAAAGCAATAAATGTTGTTGATAGATTTTTATATTTATCAAGAAAGTGGTGTCAAAATTAACAATTGTTCTAAGGGTATCCGTTAACATGACCCATTAAAATATTGAATGGTGTAACTTTAAAGTTACACCTAATTTAACTTTAAAAGAGTTTCACCTTCAAAAAAGTTATACCTTTTTATAGTCATTGATTTGGCTAAATTGCAAAGTACACCCCTAACGTTTGGGGGTGATTGGATTTTACATCCCAACGTTTGGTTCCGTTAGCAAATCACACCTTCAGTTAGTTTTTGCTATTAACTACTAAGTCATCTTGTTGACGTGTTTTTTTTTTAGCCAAATAAGCTCAAAACGACACAGTTGCAAGGGAAATGATGTGATGACTAGGCACATGCTAAACAGCACCATCTTGCCCAAAGAGAAAACAAACAAAATCTTAAAATCCTAAATCTAAACCCAGCTCAGTCCCAATCTTCCTCCTCCCTCCACCCAATCCAAAATCCATCCAAAACACAATCCTAATAAAAAACACATAAAACCCAACAAACCCAACAGCTTGCCGCAAAAAAATCTTAGCACTAAGATACACATAGAACAAAAACAATGCCGCCACCAAGTAAAACAACACGTCCCTCACAAAGGTCACAGGGTTCAACGAAAAGGGTGCGTCATAGATTGCCACGAAACCAACAACAAAAGCAGAGACAAAGGTCCCCGCAGAGAGTATTGCTCCAAACCCAGTTCGGTACTAGCCTCCTCGAACCACGGTGATCGATGTGAAGACATCAGGGGCGCCATTGCCTAAGGCCAAAAGAGTAACAACACCAATAGTGGGAGAGAGATTCAGTTGGTTAGTTAGCTTGGTAGTTACAATGGAGAAGCGGTCTTGAGCGGTTTTGATGAGGATATAGAAGAAGGGGAGGATGAGGGGAGAGAGAGAGAGAAGGGATGGAGAGATTTGGGTTTTGGGTGAAGAGGCAAGAGTAGTTTAGGAAAGTGTTGGAGTGGGATTTGGAGCAAGGTGGTGGTGATGGTGGTGATGTGGTTGGTTTCGTGAGAAGGGATCTGGTGGGGATCGTGGGAAAAGAAGAGGTGTGAGGTTGGGATTTGAGTGTGGAGAAGAGGAGTTTTGTAGGGATAAGTTCGTGAGTTAGGGAGCTAAGGGCTGGTGCGTGGGTTTAGATTTAGGATTTTGAGATTTTGTTTGTTTTCTCTTTGGACAAAACGGTGCCGTTTAGCATGTGCCTAGTCATCACATCATTTCCCATGCAACTATGTCGTTTTGAGCTTATTTGGCTAAAAAAAAAACATGTCACCAAGATGACTTGGCAGTTAACAGCAAAAACTAACTGGGGTGTGATTTGCTAACGGAACCAAACGTTGGGGTGTAAAATCCAATCACTCCCAAATATTAGGGGTGTACTTTGCAATTTAGCCCATTGATTTTTATAAAATCTTTTTTTTTTTTTTTTTTTTTACAAGATAGAAATTTTACTCTAACCTAATTTGTGTATACGTGTGTGAAGCTCTCTTCTAGAGACTTGAACTCCGACACTTGTTCCCTTTTAAGTAATTAAATTTAAGAATATTAATAACATGAATAGTAGTGTCTATCTTCTTCGTTAGATCTTATAAAACCACAATTAAAATACAAAACTTTATTATTGATTTTTTTAATATTCTACACCTTTTCTCTCTAATTCACCAGCAAATAAACAAAACATACTAAACCAAGTATGTGGAGGTGTTTTAGTGCTTAAATGAGTTGGGTTTTTCAAAAGAAGTGGGTCTCAGTCTAACTCGACGGTGGCAGGAAAAGCTTGGTCCTTTGTTAAAACTTAAAGGGCAAATAACACTCCCCTCCCTTGAGGTTTGGAAAAATAACACTCACCCCCAAACTTAAAGGAAAAAAACATTTTTCCCCCTTTGACATTTATTTATCTAAACTCTATTAAATTGGCGTTAAAAATGTTGTGCACTAACGTACCCTTTGGTTAATAATGTATTCCAAAAATTGTCTCTGAAAGTTTTTTATATTGATAAGTGACTTTGAAAATTTCAAACTCATTTTTAAACAATAAAAGCTTGAAAGTTTCAGCAAATTATTTTATTTCATAAATTTTGATCCAAAGTGTTAGAGAGAAGAGCGATTAAAAAATCTAAGAGGATGATCAAACTTTAAAAAATTAATTGGAAATGTGCTATAAGAGACTAAAAAATCAACATAAGCAGCATGTTTTATAATATGCTTTATATTCCATTACTAAATATTAACAGAAGGGGGGGAGTGTTATTTTTTTTTAAATCTCAGGGGGGAGAGTGTTTTTTCCTTTCAAGTTTGGGGGTGAGTGTCATTTCTCTAAACTTCAAAGGAGAGGAGTGTTATTTGCCCAAACTTAAAAGTGAGAGGTTTCAGTCTAAACCCAATATTATCACTTTGTAATACATATGCAGCTGCTTAAAATGTGTGGGGACCGAAACCGTGTGACAAAATTGGTGTCCAAGGTTTACAACAAAGAAGTAATTTTTAAAGATAAAACTTGATTTCATCATTTCAGGCTTGTTTGTGTTCATGTAAAGATATTGGTGAGAGTTTAATAAAGGAGACTGTAACTTATTGATCTAGTCTTCTTACTCTATTGCATCTGCTTCTAAAGAGCAAATGAGATCATACTTCCTGTTCAATCTTTAACCATGAAGAGACAATCAATACTTATAGTTGGCATTTGTTAGAGTTGGTCTCCATCTAAAACCACCATCACTTAGAGTGTTACATGGTAAGATCTCGTGTTCTCCAATATGAAGTCTCTGCTTATATATTTATTCTATTGAATATATTGATTATTCATATACAATCAATGGACTCTGCATTTACTCTAATTGACCAAGATTCAGAGCACTGCCACAAAACCCACCACCCTTTACATATCCTCCATCATGGCATCTCCACCACAATCACTAGCACTACGACCGACACTATTGACACTCATGCTTGTAATTATTCTCTCATTTTTCCTTTCACTGTTACTACCACCACGACGCACATCATTACTATTATAAATATTTCCATGATATATACTACCAAAATTATTTTTCTTAAAATGATCATGAAAATGAAAATTGTAGAACTATTTTTGGATAATAAATAGAAACACTAAGAAATTACTCCAAATGCATTTTTCTTGCCCAATTCGGCTACCTCTATTACAACAAACCTCATATGCCAGTGCAACAGAAACTTGAGTTGGACCTACAAACTATTATTGGCACTTATCTTAGTTGGAGACGTACAAAATTAAGAGGTGCAATTTTTCAATAGCAGAAACTCATTTCCCAATAAAATAATGTAACAATGTATGAGAATTACAGCACTTGAAACTTGCTATGGATACAATCAAGATTGAGAAATGGTTACTTAAACCCATGCTAAGATTTAGACAATTACAAGATACTTGTGCAGTAAAGGGTAACATCCAGGCATGCTTGACATAGACACCAGGATGCAGCTCCATTGCTTCTATCTATGAATTGTAAATGTGTTTTCAACATGAATATATTTTCACTAGAGTGGTTCTAGGACCACAAACTATTCTACAACATTTTGCCACAACTCTAATATGGTAGATTGTGAGTAGTTGCCTATCATTTAGATATGGACCCACAATTTTTTCTTCACCACTCTCTGCCATATCTTAGTTGTAGCATAGAAGTTGTGTAATAGTTAGTGGTACTAGATTTTTTCTTTTCATTAATAAACTGCAAATCGTTCAAGTTGTATAATACCCATGCATCCCCACTAAAGATAAGGGGATGGAGCCATAATGATATATGGTATTGAAGTTGCAAGAAGCTTTGTTTCCTGCAAATCAAATCGATCAAGTTGATAAATGTGCAGAAAAGAAACAAAACTTTCATTCCAATTGCCAAAAAAGTTTTAAAGGATCAGAGAATTACCAAGGCAAGAGTGGGCATGAGTATCAAACAAGGAAGTAATCAGACAAAAGGGCAGCACCTGTAACACCAACCAGGCACAGCAAAGAAACAATATCTGCCATCCCAAAGGATGAGTCTGACAGAAAGTAAATTTTATGAGTTTTGCTGTCCCCTCTAAAGCCTCTGACTATCATTGCCTGTAAAAGCCATAGATTTGATAAAATGTTAAAATTGAAAACTTTTGGAAGAAAACATTTTCTTTCAAGTTAGCATGACACGCTAAATCTGCTAATGCAGATTGACCACAAGAGGTTCCTCTAGGCATATCCCAAAAGCATGGTAGGTCTCTTAACGTATGTAGAATCCTCGTAAGTATTTTTTGGACTGTGGATGAATGCTCCAGGAGTCTAAAATATGCAGTAGGGAAAAATTCCTGAACTCATCCTAAAAAATTAACTTTAAACAGACTTTTCACTATGTTTGAAGTACACAAACATAAGCAAATAATAAAAGTCCTTGAATTCTGCGCATCATTTCAAGGACGAGAGAGTGACTAGGCCTCTATGAGTTGCAACATGTGAATTTTTTTCCTAATTGTTTGGTTGGGGGTGGGGATTTGAACTATGAACATCTTTGTTGGAAGCATTAGGAGGTGCCAATTGAGATACACAGCTCTTGGCACAAGTTGCACATATGATAAAACAAAGCTATTCAAAGGGCACAAACTTTATATGTTACAACCGATTGATTAGGGGTATGACATAGTATTTAAGTGCCAAGTTGAACATAAACCTGTGAAATCTGATCTGCATGGATAAAAATATTTTTGAAGATCCGGCGAAAGTAGATAACAAAGACTGCCAAGACAAACCATATGAAAAAAGTAAGCACCATATTGGGAAAGTATCTTAAAACAGACACAATCACATAGATTATCATTCAATATCTATCTCAAAAAACTATGTAACTACTGTTTCTTAAGGACTAAATTTCTATTACATAAAGTGCTTCAAAACAAGAAGTGTATTTTCCAGAGTAATGCAGGATGGGAATGGTTGATCTAATCTTCTCATTCATTGGGACATAATTTTCCAAGTAATGACCAAAATAAGGTTAAAATTATAGCAAAATATTAAGGAAAGAACGATGACTGGTTGCATTCGATGCACAAACAATGACCACAACAGAAAGCCTGGGAAGAATATGAAGACCATACTAGGAGAAAGGAACATCAACAAGCTGTAGTTGGTATCTACTATCGAGTGAGTGTTGCAAGTTACCTCAGTTTGAAGGTCTAACTTTCAAACCAGCCAAAGTAAAGCAGAGTTTAGAATTGTCCCATAAATTTTCACAATGTGATTTTTTTTTTTGGGGGGGGGGGTGGGGGGGTTGAGAAAGTTGCTAGGAAAACCTTTATATTTAAATGATCTCGAGTTGGTGTGAGGAAAGAAGCCAGAAAAGGCTAACATTTAAAAATTAAACTAACTGTCTTCTCCCTCCTGTGTGAAACACACACAGATATCATAACCGAGAGAGACTTGACCATAAATTTTAGAGGGAGTAAAACAATAAAACAAAAAACCTAAACTGCTAGTTTCAAGACACTGAGGGATACTGTTTCCAAAAAAACGAGATCCCAGAAGAATATAACTATTAGGTTAGTAAGATTACTATGCAAAAATGAGATTTGACGAAAATACCTAGGATGATGCTCACCAACAGAAGGGATGCCATATAATTAGCATGACATATTAAATTGGCATTTAGCCATTAGAACAATTCTACTGTCTACATTTTGCGAATTGACAATGAAATTATAATAATGTGTAGATAAAAGAGAAAAAGAAAAGAGGGGAGCCCCTAATATGTATGCTTACTATCAATCGTCTCCATCATCGTCAAATGTTGCCAATTTATCCTACGAGAAACAATCCCCAGTGCAACATTACGGACCTGCCAAGACATTATGTCAATATTCCAAGAGTATAAATATCGATGTGAATAGTCATGTAACTAAATAATCAGAACAAGACATTACTTTTGACATAAAAGTTATTAAAAATTACTTTTTTTACCTCGTCAAACACTAGGGTAATGAACCTTAATGAAAGCATAAGGGTAAGAACAATCTCAGCTACTGGAACACCAATATATGTCAAAGGAAGCATAAACCACCGCATGGCAAATGCAAGTTGTTCAGGGGTTGTTGTTGTTAGACAAAGGCTCGCACTTTGGAAGACCTTTCACAAAAATAGAGACAGTTCTCAGAACAGTCAGGATATTATTTTTCTTTGAGATCATTAATAATTAGTCTAGCCTAAAATCAAAATAAATTAAATGAATTTTCATAGAAATTTCATAATGAATTTTTCTCTTTTCTGACTCAATGACTTGTCTTAAGTAATTATTATTGTTACACCTTATGTTGGCTTATAACATAAAACATTTCCATGTGCATCAACACACATACTGAATGAATAAAAGGGAAAGAGTGTAACGAAGGTACTTATAGGGGCTGCTGAGGGAGGGGTGTTGGTTGAAACCAAGAAAATTTATTATTGACTTACAGTAAAAGTTAAGCATGCAGCAATGCTTGCCACTGACAGTCCCTTCCTTGTAAATTGTAATGGTCCCAGCTTCATAATCAAATACGAATAACCACCCAAAGATGCAGGAAGTTTAGGCAATCCCATCATTGAAGGAGGTGGAGTTCTTAACTGGACAAGAGGTGTTACACCATCTGCACCCAGCCCCAACATAATGAATAAAATGCCAGAGAGCAAAGACACTCTTCCCAATTGGTCCTACAAGAGTTGTTGGAGAATTAGCAAGATATTCCCTGCATTAGGACATTGGTAATTGTTTTAAACTGGAAGCACTAGTATATACATTATGACTTCCTACTCTGCGCATCACTATGCACCAAATGAAATGATTACAAGAAAGAATAAGACTAGTTTGAACTAATAGATATGATGATGAAAATGCTTCTACTCGCTTCAACAAATGTCAACAACTTAAACTAGTTACCTCACGTCATGCATTTACTCCATACTCAACTTCTCCAAAACAAGACAAAATCACTTAACCTTACAAGAGCAGAGAAATTTGCAAGAAAGTAACCACTTAGGTTCCAAAAGGCTAGAAATGGACAATTTTGCTAATAAGTTATAAAAAATATTCAGAAGAAATTGTACAAGGAGTCATAAAAATTGATCACTATAGTTAGTTAGAAAGCAATCACCTCCTCACGCTTAAGTAGTTAGTTAGAAAGCAATCTAATTAATGGCTTCAAACCTAGACAAGGTGGTGTTCTGACCAATTGAACTACATCATACATATTCTTATGATTTCATTCAAACCCCCTTCTAATTTATTTAGATTAGAATATTTGTATTGTTACAGAAATCAAACCAATTTTCTTAACCAACATATGTATAAATACACTCAAAAAAATTTTCTAATGATAACTGTTCCGTACATATAAATATAATTAAGTCAAAGGCTGGTACTCACCATCCAAACATGTCTTGGGAGAATCCATACAGACAGAAAAGACAGGAATATCACTAATCCAAAACGCATTGCTATATGTGATCTTGCTGGTAAAACAACTAAAGCCAAAAGCCATACCTGCAAAAGCAAGACGCCTTGATATCATAATTCATAAACAAAATCAAAACAGGGGGGATAAACAAAAATAGAATCATAGAACCAAATATTTTTACTTTTTCTTCACTTGCTTTTTAAGCAAAATTACCAACATGAAGATGGCTTTCACCAGGGAACTTTAAGGTGGGTCAGGGGGAGAAAAAAACTGCTCAGAATAACCAAGTAATGCCAAAACGAGCCAATTCTTTCAGAAAAATCTCCTATGCTAGTACTCAAAAGCTAATACTTGAGAGCATCAATTGCTTCTCCAAATTTTAAATACACTCCAGCAAACTATATATTCTTTTTCAACATCAATCGCAACAAGAAGAAGATAAAATACCCAAAGCAAAACACACAACACAGCTCAACTAAAAAACACACACAAAAACCATACGAACCATGAAACACTCTCTTCATCTCAAGTTCCTAACTTTTGCAATTTGTAGTACGACAATGTTGTTCTCTCTACATCATCTCCAACTTGACCGCCTAAATTAAAATTCAGACATTATAAAATGTTCCAATACGCTCTCATTGCTCACTTAGGAGTTAAAAAAAAACAACAAATTTACACATTTCTAAGTTACTAAAACATTGAACACAAACAAAACTAAATGCTCAAAATCAAATTGACCAATTCAGTAAAAAGTTCCATCAAAAACCCAAAACCACCCAAAACCCATGAATTGAATCTAACCCAATAAGCCAAATTTATTTCACTACAAGACAATCTCAATCAAACCCAGAAAATAAATAAAAAATAAAAAAAAAAAGTGCCCAGAACAACAAAAACGCACCAATTTGATTCTGGGGTCCACAGAGTGAAGAAAAGTGGTTGGAGACGAAACGAACTGGTAAATGGGACTGGCGGTGGCACCGGAAATCAGCCTGAAAACTTTGTCGGCGGAGATGGAGAAAGCTCCGGTGGGTATCCACTTGACCCAGTTCCCAGGTTTGTCATTGCCGTCGCTCACGGAGGCTCTCGTTCTGAAACTTATCTTTAGCTTTAGCTTTTTTGGGTTTATCTTGTTTGGTGGTTTGAGAAAGGGTATAGGGTTTTTGAGGGAAGTGACATTCAGGGTTTTAGGACATGCAGTAATAGTAGAAGTAGTAAAATTGGGAATTGCAGGAAATGTGACCGTTGGGAAGGTACAGTTCATTATCATGTAGCCTAGCCTAGGAAGAGGGCTTTGTAGCATAGTTTGCTTTTGCAGTTAGATTGCAGATTATAGCACTTTGCACTCTGCAGCTTGCACCACCTTGAGTTTTATATCCAGCCAAAAAGGCAAATTACCTTTTCTGTGTGTGTGTGTGTGTGTGTGTGTGTGTGTGTGTGTATATATATATTATTATAAACAATTTATTTATTATAAACAACTACCTTTTCTGTTACGTTAATGAAAAATTAGGGAGATACGAGAGAAAGAAGGAATTCCAAATGACAAAATCTTTTGATATAAGATAGGAATTTTATGACAAAATTTGCTAAATAGTACCATTTTAGAAAAGTTTTTGGTAAATGGTATGCGGCTGAAGTTAATTAGTTAAGTAAACTGTTTTTGAAACTCGAGTTTGATAAAATTTGTTAAATTCGAGTTCTAACTCAAACTCAAGTTCTAAAAACAATCTATTTAACTAATTAAGTCTGTTTATGTGCTACTTTTCTAATTTTTTCTAAAAACATGCTATTTGTCAAAATTTGCCGAAATTTTATTCTAATCCAATCTAAATGTATATGTGTGGTAGGTTCCAGTTAGCTCAACTAGTAAAGTTTTTGATGGTTGAATAGAGATCTAGGGTTCAATCTTCGTTTACACCAAAAACTGATTGATGTCTTAATTTGATGAGAAAGAACTATCATTAAAAGCGGACGCCATAAGGTAAAATCTATCACTAAAAAAAAAAGTGTTATGTATGTGAAGTTCCCTCCTAGAGACTTGAATGGCTTTTGTCCCTTGCACCTCACAAACACAGTGGTAAAATGACAAAATCTAAACAAAAAAAAAAAAAAAGGCTAATTTTTAAAAGGTTAATTAATGTCATCTTATGAAGACGGACAATTTGACTACAATGCTCTATATTGGCTACTGAAAAACAGAAAAAGAAATGATTGTATTGTTAATTCATGTCTTCAATGTAAGAATTGTTTGTCGATACCAATAGAAAATAATTGACACTTGGTAATCTATGAGATGATATTTATGCTTTTTTTTTCTTCTTCTTGGACTTATGAATGTTAGTTTTGGTATAGAGAAAGAAATAATTGTTTGTTACTTCAAATGTAAGATATCTACCAATTGAAAATAATTGACACTTCGATACTTCAATGTAAGATGAGAAATTATTATATACTTTAAGAGTATTGTTTCCTCCTCTCATATGGAGCTCACCTCTCATGTGAAAAATATCTACTAATTGAAAACAATTGACACTTAGAAATCTACGAACTGAAAACTATTTTTTTAAATGTTATGTGATTCTGTCCGTTGCCAACCTTCTTTGTTACTCAGATGGTAAAAATGTTTTGGATAGGGTATGTATTTTTTGAATTCTTTTTTTTTTTTTTTTTTTTTTGGAGGAAAAAAAATGAGAGTAGAGAGAGACCAGCCTGCTAGGACAGGGGAAGAGCATCTAGGAATCCAATTAACTGACAAGGAATGTCTTAACTTTGCTTTGACTTTGATCTCCGACAAGGATGTGCCAAATAATATTATGCATATAGAGTGAGATCGATTTATATATGTATTTTAATTCATTTTATATTGATGATAACCTTTATTATAATATGATTACATTGAAAATTTTACGTTTAGACTATCAATAAATCTCGTAGAAAAAATTCCCCACAATGATTGATATTGTTTGATGCGATTTTCTTTAATTCTTTGTTGTGATTATTATGTAATAAAAAATGGCATTGCTAATATACTCATATAAAAATGAAGCTATTTCAATAATTATTTTATTTTAATAAGTAGTGAAAGAGGTTATTTTATTTATTTTTTTGGTATCGATTATGACTCTTAAATAATAGGATGAAAGGATGATAACGGAATGGAATGAGGTTGGATGAGGGATGTTCCATCCCCAGTCTATCCTTTCATCGAGACAAGAGGAGGGCAAGCCGGTAACAGGGCGAGTTAGAGGTATTTTACTAGGGATGGAATTAGGATTCAAATTTAGGGGAGGCCAAAGTTCTTTGTTCAAGTATTTTAAAAAAATGGAACATCGATGCTATAGATTGACAATGATGGAAAATTATTAGGTACTTCCAGAGTACCATAAATGCGTACTCCCTCCTCTCACATGAATGGTGGGTCCTACCATGAATTTAATTAGTGGGACCCACCATTCATGTGAGAGGAGGGAGTACGCATTTATGGTACTCCGGAAGTACACAATAATTTCTCGACAATGATGCATTGCCTATATCTAAAAATTGAAGCATGACATTTATTATTGCTATACTCTATTAAGTCATATCAGCGTAACATTTGATCCATTAAATTCAATTCAATCCACTTCAGTCTACTTCAATGATACTTTGGGAGGAGATGTTTGTGTAGAAAGATGAACAACTATTTCCCTACATGCTCATTCATGGAGGTAGTGTTGCGGAATAATTGTTCATATGTATTGGGGCAAAATTTGCTCAATAGCATTTTTTCAGAAAAATATTAGATAAACAGCATGTGTTTGAAGTTATTTAGTAAGTTGGACTGTTTTTTGAAAATCGAGTTTGTGAAACTCGAGTTCCAACCCAAAATTGAGTTTCTCAAACTTGATTTATGCTTAACCTTGATTAAAAAAAAAAAAAAAAAAAAAAAAAAAAAAAGAGGTGGAACTCAAGTTCCATGCTTTAAATAAAAAAAAAAAAAAAAAAAAAAAAAAAAAAAAAAAACCCCAAATGGAACTCAAGTGTAGAAACACGAGTTCTGTTATTTTTTTTTTAAATGGAACTTAAGTTTACTAAACTCGAGTTCCACATTTTTTTTTTTAAATCAAGGTCAATCGTAAATCGAGTTTCTCAAACTCAATTTTAAAAAAATAGTCCAACTTACTAAATAATTTCAAACACTTGCTAGCCACCGAATTTTTTCCAAAAAATGTACTGTTGAGCAAATTTTGCCTATGTATTGGCGTGGCAGACAGGGGATGGCCGAACTATTGGTGTTTTAGTAGCCATAAGTGGCCTACCTCGTCCCAAGTCCCTGATCGATCTCTAGGTGTCAAAGACTCAAAGAAAGAAGCAAATTGAAAACCTAGATGTCAACAATCTAGCTAAGTGAAGAACTAAGTGGCAGCAAAATGATGTTGAACAAGCATGCAAATGGACACCTCATGGCCCAGTGTCATTCTAGGAGAAATGAAGCAATATTCTGGAGTCTGTTTCTATAGCTTGTAATCGTTCTAATACATCTACACATCTATATATAGATGTGAGTTGTAATGAAAGAAAAACAATTAACAATGAACAAAAACTTCATAATGCTATAAAATAACTATGGTCAAAAGATTCCAAAAAAATTTACAAAAACTATAGTTAAAAGTTTAAATCCATGCCAAGTATTGCACTAATAAAACCATTAAAATCATGGTTAATTAACATCATGCATATTAATATTGTATGATGTTAAATCTATTAATCCTATTTTTCTCTTTCTTGTATGTGTTTGTTTTTTCAAAAAAAAAATTATACATTAATATTTTATTGTCTGTGTTTTTTTTTTTTTTTTTTTTTCACTTTATCAATATTAAACTCACTTCTTTTTTTCTTTTTCTTTTTTTCATTTTCCATTTTACCAATATCAAACAGAAGAAGAGAAAGAAAAGTTCATTGAAGGATCAAAGAATTCTTAAACAAGGTATATTAATTTTATTTAATTCATATTTATTTTTAAAGATATATTAGAATATTGATATGAATTTTTATTTTTAATACATGTTGCAATATTATAAGATCAATGGATGAGAATTTAGTTGCAAGAAGACTCATCTTCTAAGGAATTGTTTTGACTACTAGATATGAATATAGCATTAATTTTTAGTTTTTTAATACTAAAATGCTTTGTCAATAATGACACTAGTAAATTTGGATGTTTCTTTAGCATTATTCGTGTTTATTTAATTAAAACCAAAATTTTGGTAATTAAAACTATTTTCATTTTTTCTGAAAATTTTAATATCTTTCTTAGTTTAGTAATAAGTCTTTATTATTATTTTATTTAATACCATATATATATATATATATATATTTTTTTTTTTATATATAAAATTTGAAACATAGCATTTATTATTGTTGCGCTTCTGTTGAGCCATATCAGCGGCCACATCATCCACTTATTTTCTATATTTTCTTTTTTCTTTTTAAACTTTTCTTATCCCTATTCTCAAAAAAAAAAAAAAAAAAATTATTCTCCTTATTAATCCACACCTACTATTACACTTCTTCCAACATTTTTCCTCATTTTCAGTTTTTTATCTTCCCACTACTCTCTACTTTTCCGTTACACATTCTTTATTCTTTTTTCTTTTTTATATTTTGACTCCTCTTCTCCCAATTTTATTTTGTATAAAATTTGATATCATTTCTATTATTCAATCTATATTTTTCTCACACAAAACTGTGAGGACTCTCTCTCTACTTTCTTTTGGTGTATTTTTTTTTTTATAACTTTTTTTTTTTATGGGGTTCTTTCTTATAACTTTAATTAAGATTGATTTTTTTTTTTTTTAAGAATGTATTTTGGTATTGTGTTTTTTAATTTCCCATCGCAACATCCTCTCTCTCTTTTATAGCTTTTATTGAATTTTGATTTGGGTTAATACTTAGCTATTTTTTTTGTAAATAGGAATTTGAGTTTATATCAAAATAAAATCTACATAGCTATGAATTTGAATATGTCTACCTATTGTTTAAGTAATAAATAATTATAAAGTATATATTTTATTCCTTTGATTTTATTTTAATTTTGGTTAAGATAATATAATAATTTTGTTATGAGTTTTAATTATTATGATAACCTCATCATTCCTTAAGAGTTCAGAAATTTGAATAATAAATTTAAAACTTATAAAGTTTAGTTGTATATTACGCAAATACAACATACAGCAATGGAAGTTAGAAGAATATGATTCACCTTAAAAAATATTAATCAAACAAAAAAAAAATAGAATGATATATTTGTAGAGATAAATAAATAAATAAATATATATATATATATATATATAGAAATCTTAAAAAAAAAATAAACAATACTTGAAATAATTGTTATTTTTTATGTATTATTCACCCCATTACATAATATTTATCTATTTTCACGCACTACGTAGGTCTGCAATTAGTACAAAATAAAAATCTAAACTATTTTTAATATTAAAAAAAAATAGTGCTCTGTATAGTGCTGACGTATGGCTTTTAGAAGAAAACAAAGAATTTGTTTTGAGTGGGAGAGAGAAAGGGCACAAGGGAATATTTGTCTTACTAAAAAAAATTAACTTCTTTGTTAAATTTTCTTTATCAATGCAAAAAGTGGCACACTGTTTTGAATTTTCTTTATCTATGCAAAAAAAGTAACTTCTTGTTAATATGATTACATTGAAAATTTTACCTTTAGACTATCAATAAATCTAGTAAAAAAAAAATGTCCCCACAATGATTGATATTGTTTGATGCGATTTTCTTTAATTCTTTGTTGTGATTATTATGTAATAAAAAATGGCATTGCTAATATACTCATATAAAAATGAAGCTATTTCAATAATTATTTTATTTTTAATAAGTGGTGAAAGAGGTTAATTTTTTTTTGGTATCGATCATGACTCTTAAATAATAGAATGAAAGGATGACAACATAATGGAATGAGGTTGGATGAGGGATGTTCTATCCCCATTCTATTTTTTCTTCGATACAAGAGGAGGGCAAGCCAGTGATAGGGCAAGTTAGAGGTATTTTACTAGGGATTGAATTAGGATTCAAATTTAGGGGAGGTCAAAGTTCTTTGTTCAAGTATTTTCAAAAAATGGAACATCAATACTATAGATTGACAATGATGCATTGTTTATATCTAAAAGTTGAGGCATGATATTTATTATTGTTATACTCCTGTTAAGTCATATTAGCGTAACATTTGATCCATTAGATTTAATTCAATTCACCTCAGTCTACTTCAGTGATATTTTGGGAGGAGATATCTGTGTAGAAAAACGAACCGCTTCATTGACAATTATGTCACTTTTACAACGTAATGTTGATAAGTTCTTGATAAAATTATATTTGTCTTATGTTATTATTTTAGCCACACATTACATTATTAACAAAATATATTGTCTTATATAATAATTGAATATAAAATGCATTGTGTTTTCATGAAAAAAAAAAATTACAAAAATTTATAACACTTTTAAATAATAATAAATATGAATAACTTAATTTAGAAAATTTAATATATTGTATTAATTATTAGCTATATTTTATTAGAAAATAGTCACATAATGGAGGCAGTGTTGCGGAATAATCGTTCGTATGTATTTTCGTGGCAAATAGGGGATGGCCGAACTATCGGTGTTTGTAGCCATAAGTGGCCTACCTCATCCCAAGTGGCTGATCGATCTCTAGGTGTCAATGACTCAAAGAAAGAAGCAAATTGAAAAACTAGATGTCAACAATCTAGCTAAGTGAAGAACTAAGTGGCAGCAAAATGATGTTGAACAAGCATGCAAATGGACACCTCATGGCCGAGTGTCATTCTAGAAGAAATGAAGCAAATTCTAGTCTCTGTTTCTATAGCTTGTAATCGTCATCTATACATCTATCTATAGATGTGAGTTGTAATGAAAGAAAAACAATGAACAAAAATTTCATAATGCTATAAAATAACTATGGTTAAAAGATTCTAAAAAAATTACAAAAATTATAGTTAAAAGTTCAAATTCATGTCAAGCATTGCACTAATAAAACTGTTAAAATAATGGTTAAATAATAATTAATCAACATCCCTCTTCCTAATAAATCTGTTAAAATAATGGTTAATTAACATTGTGCATATTAATATTGCACGATGTTAAACCTGTTAAACATATCTTCCTCTTCTTTGTGATTGTGTTTGTTTTTGAAATAAAAAATTATTCATTAATTTTTTTTTTTCACTTTACCAATATTAAACTTACATTTTTTTTTTTTCATTTTCCATTTTACCAATATCAAACAGAAGAAGAAAAAGAAGAAGAAAAAGAAAAGTTCTTTGATGGATCAAAGAATTCTTAAACAGGGTATATTAATTTTATTTAATTCATATTTATTTTTAATAATATATTAGAATATTGATATGAATTTTTATTTTTAATATATGTTGCAATATTTTAAGATCAGAGAATTTAGTTGCAAGTAGACTCATCTTCTAAGGAATTGTTTTGACTTCTAGATATGAATATAGCATTAATTTTTAGTTTTTTAATACTAAAATTCTTTGTCAATAATGGCACTAGTGAATTTGGATGTTTCTCTAGCATTATTCGTGTTTATTTAATTAAAACTAAAATTTTGATATATAATTAAAACTATTTTCAATTTTATTGAAAATTTTAATATCATTCTTAGTTTAGTAATAAGTCACTATTATTATTTTATTTAATATCAAATCTATTATATTTAAAAGCCGAAATGTAATATTTATTATTATTGCGCTTTTGTTGAGTCATATCAACTATCACATCATCCACTTATTTTCTATAGTTTCTTTTTTCTTTTTAAACTTTTCTTCTCACTATTCTCAAAAAAAAAAAAAAAAAAAAAAAAAAAAAAAAAAAAAAAAACTCTTCATCCTCTCATTAATCCACATCTAGTGTTACACTTCTTCCAACATTTCCCCTCATTTTTTGCCTTTTTATCTCCTCACTACTCTCTACTCTTTCGTTACACCTCTTTCATCATTTCTCTTTTCTATATTTTGACTCTTCTTCTCTCTATTTTATTTTGTATAAAATTTGATACCATTTCTACTATTCAATCTATATTTTTCTCACACAAAACTGTGAGCTCTCTCTCTCTCTCTCTCTCTCCTTTCTTTTGGTGTATTTTTGTTCATTTTTATAACTCTTTTTTATGGGGTTCTTTCTTATAACTCTAATTAAGATTGATGGTTTCTTTTTTTAGAATGTATTTTGGCATTGTGTTTTTTAATTTCCTGTCGCAACGTCCTCTCTTTCTTTAATCACGTTTGTTGAATTCTCGTTTGGGTTAATACTTAGCTTTTTTTTGAAAATAAGAATTTGAATTTATATCAAAACAAAATCTACATGACTATGAATTTGAATATGTTTACATATTGTTTGAGTAATAAATAATTATAAAATATATATATTTTTTATTTCCTTGATTTTATTTTAATTTTGGTTAAGATAATATAATAATTGTGATGAGTTTTGATTATTATGATAATCTCTTTATTCCTTAAGAGTTGAGAAATTTAAATAATAAATTTGAAACTTATAAAATTTATAAAATTTAGGTGTATATTAGACAAATACAATATAAAGTTAGAAGAATATAATTCACCTTAAAAAAATATTAATCAAACACAAAAAAAAAAAAAAAAAATAGAATGAAATATTTGTAGAGATAAAAAAATATATATATATATATATATATATATTTGTAGAAATCTTTTTTTTAAATGAATAATACTTGAAATAATTGTTACCTTTTATTTATTACACACCCTATTACATAATATATATCAATTCTCACGTATGGCATGAGTTTGCTGCTAGTATAAAATAAAAATTCAAACTAGTTTTAATATCAAAACAAAACAAAAACAAAACGTGCTCTGTATAGTGCTGACGTATGGCTTTTAGAAGAAAACAAAGAATTTGTTTTGAGTGGGAGAGAAATGGGACAAGGTCGGACAAGGTCATATTTGTCTTACTAAAAAAATTAACTTCTTGTTAAATTTTCTTTATCTATGCAAAAAGTGGCACACTGTTTTGAATTTTCTTTACCTATGCCAAAAGTGGCACACTGTTTTGAATTAATGGAGATTTTGTCAAAATATTTTTGACAAAATCTCCATTAATTGCTATTTTTGAAAAAATAGTAAAAAATATAGTTGTTAAATGGTTATTGTTGCATAGGACTAGCTATATTAACTATGTAAGGCAAATATAAGCTAAGGCAGAGGGGCAAGGCTTGGGCTCAATGTTTAATTATTCTAAACGTGTCATGATAATGAAATGTATCCATTTTTAGTTATATGTTATCATTTTAACGAGTTCAGTGGCATTATATGATAACATATAAATTCTAGGATCAAATTTTTTTTTTTTTTTTTTTTTTTTTGTGTAGTATATATACTAATGGTGTTTTTTTTCCCTCAGCTCCAACGTAGTTCCGTCCTTGGTTCATGTGAGGCTCCCCTCATTCAAACATAAGATCAAGGTTTATCAAAGAAAGACTAGCTAGAGAACATTTTTTTGAACTGTTAACAGAGAACGGTTTCGTGATGGAAAATATGATTAGAGTAAACGGCGAAACTAAGGCATGGTTTCTTTACGTTTTTGTACTTCACATTGTGTCTTTCTTTCATCAAATTGTGTGAGCAAATCAAATAGGTTGCTAATTGTGTTAGGAATGTTTGCATCACATATTAATGTCTGTCTTTCACTGCATTTACACAGCGAGTTTTTACTTTTGGCAAGGGAAGGAGTGAAGGTAACAAGGGCATGAAGTCCTTGGTAAGCTTTATTTTAGCTACTTCTCTAGAATCTGTTATGATATATCCAAGTTGATGGTGTATTTGGACGTGTAAGAATGATTTGAATGTATACATTATATGACTTTGTACTTGTGTTTGATTGCAGTTGGGAGGAAAAGGAGGAAGCCTTGCAGAAATGGCAAGCATTGGGTTATCTGTACCACCAGGAATTACTATATCAACAGAAGCATGCCAAGAATACCAGCTGAATGGAAGGGAGTTGCCAGAAGGTTTATGGGAGAAAGTATTGGAAGGCTTGGAGACGATGGAAAAGGACATTAAAGCTTCTCTTGGTGACCCTTCTAAGCCCCTCCTCATCTCTGTCCGCTCTGGTGCTGAGGTAAGCTTTTGCTAAAGGCCATAGAGTAGCTACATATTATTAATTTATAATGTGCACTAACTGAATTGCATCTATCTCAGTGATACATTAAAGGAACTGAATAGCCTTCTAATTATATAATATGCAGATTTCCATGCCTGGCATGATGGACACTGTCCTAAACCTTGGACTTAATGATGAGGTAGTTACTGGTTTGGCCTCAAAAAGTGAAGAGCGCTTCGCTTATGACTGTTACAGACGTTTTCTAGACATGTTTGGAAATGTTGTAAGTGCTTCTTCTAGATGTCGCTCTCTATGCTAACTTGTGTTCGTTTCCAGTGCTTCTCAATTCTCTGCTTAGTTTCCTGTCTTCCACAATTTGTTTGGCAATGCAGAGTCACTGAAACATTTAAATTACCCGACTACCTCTAAACCAATGCAATCTGTTGATAATTGAGTGTGTTTTTTTTTTCTTTTTTTTTATAATGGGGGTAAATGAATCAAACTGTTGTATTCTCTCGTTGCTAATTTATTGAAAAACTTGTCGTCTTGAATTGGAGGTATTGGGAATTCCACACAAATTATTTGAGGAGAAGTTAGAAAAGTTGAAGCATGAAAAAGGAGTCAAACTTGACACTGATCTAATAGCCTCTGATCTCAAAGAGCTGGTGAAACGGTACAAGAATGTTTACCTTGAATCCAAGGGTGAAAACTTTCCTTCAGGTACCAAGTGTGACACTGTAAACTTATTTTTATTTCTCTCTTTTCTTAGAAAAATCTTTACATTGACTGATAAAGAATCCATAGGAAAATATGGCCAAAAACTGTTTATATATTCTATCCCTTTAAACTCGCCCCTTTTTGCCTGTATCAATCTGCAGATCCAAAACAACAATTGCAGTTGGCTATTAAAGCCGTTTTTGATTCTTGGGATAGCCCAAGGGCCATCAAATACCGGAGCATTAATCAAATAACTGGGTTAAAGGGAACTGCAGTGAGCATTCAATGCATGGTGTTTGGGAACATGGGAAATACTTCAGGGACAGGTGTTCTATTTACTAGGAATCCTAGCACCGGTGAGAAGAAGCTCTATGGGGAGTTTCTATCCAATGCTCAGGTTCTTATGCCAGTCTCATCTTGAGCTTTCTTTAAGACTCGAACTCCTCCTTTTATGTACATATCAGTATAGATTATCTTAGTATTGATGAGTGTAGCTGAAGAATGGCTTTAATTAGGGAGAAGATGTAGTTGCTGGAATTAGGACACCAGAAGACTTCAACACCATGAAAAGTAGCATGCCTAACGCTTACAAGGAGCTTGTAGAGAACTGTGAAATTCTAGAGCGACATTACAAAGATATGATGGTAAAAGTTCACATTTGTAGAAGATGATTCTAATTGTTATCATTACATTCATTACCTTCTTGATTTCTGAGAGGATAATGGTCTTCACTTTCTCAAAGTATGAAGTGCATGTCAGTCATATTTTGCCTAAATTTAACAATAAAATCATCTCTATTGTATTTCAGTAGAATAATAAGATGGGGTCTTCTCTGATAAATACAGGACATCGAATTCACAGTCCAAGAAGATAGGTTGTGGATGTTGCAATGCCGTTCTGGGAAGCGTACTGGTAAGGCAGCAGTAACGATAGCTGTAGACATGGTTAACGAAGGGCTTGTTGATAAGAGCTCCGCAATCAAGATGGTGGAGCCACAACATCTTGACCAACTTCTTCATCCACAGGTATATATATATGTCAACAGCACTCTAATAGCAAACTGATCTGCATATAGATTGACATTTTCAACTTAACTGCAAATTAAAAATCATAGGTCAAACTGCAATTTGATATTGGTTAACTGTATTTTAAGGAACTTAAAAGGTCAACTTCAATGTGAAGTAGAAGCTAATGGCTGTCTATGTATGCAGTAAATTGCCATGAGCCTGCATCTTTAGTATATTTCAATCAGTTTATTTGATTAAGTTAGCTTGTTAATTCTTTTATATATAGTGTTCCTATTTTGCTCTTTGTACTGAACACTGTCCTGCTTATCATTTCTATTCTGTTCTATGGTAAAGATCCCTACATCTGCCTAATAATGCACTGTAGACATTTGTAATTATTTATCTACATATGATCACATTCACGTGATCATAAAGGTCTTCTGACTTCATTGGGATGTTGCTGAACTAGTTTGAAGATCCGACTGCTTACAAAGACAAAGTGGTCGCCAAAGGCTTGCCAGCATCTCCAGGAGCTGCAGTGGGGCAGATTGTGTTCAGAGCTGAGGATGCTGAAGCATGGCATGCAGAAGGAAAGAGTGTCATCTTGGTATGATAAAATTAATACCCTTTTTCACAATTCTTTTTCTTTCCAATAACTGTTAGTTTGTTTTGATCTAAGCAAAGAGAAATTTCGATATGTTGGACAAAATTGCAGCCTATGGTGATGGCTTAAGATTACTGATGGAATAGATTCAGCTATAATTCTAATGGGATTGCAAATTTTTTTTTCTAATGCCATTCATTGTAAAATGACTAAAACACACTGTGATACCCCAAATTATGCGGTTTTGATTTGATTGGATTTTTTGAGTGAGTTGTGCGGGCGTGTGTCGAGACCCACATTGGGTGTTTCCAAGGTGGATCTAGGGTTTATAAGTGATTACAAGGAGCCCCAATTGTAACTTGACTAGTCCTTTTGGGGGTAAGTGCATATGTGACTAGCGCTTTCCTCATTACACACTCTTGGTATTAAAACCCATATGCTTGTATGGCTGCTTGTCAGATTATAGAATGTTATGATATTAGATGCTATATGCGTTTCAACTTCTTAATCCCATTTCATTGTTAGAACTGAAGTTTTTTCATGATTTTGTATAATTGAAGGTGAGGACAGAGACCAGACCTGAGGATGTTGGTGGTATGCATGCAGCTGTTGGGATCTTGACAGCCAGAGGTGGTATGACGTCTCATGCAGCTGTTGTGGCACGCGGGTGGGGAAAGTGTTGTGTTTCTGGCTGTTTTGAAATCCATGTAAATGACCTCAAGAAGGTGATTTTTTAAAATTTTATCTCCTATACATTATAGCTGCCTAAAAGAAGGAATGTAATAATAGGTTTTGTTTATCAACAATGCAGGTTGTTGTGATTGGGCATATACTGATTAAGGAAGGAGAATGGCTCTCACTCAATGGCTCCACAGGTGAAGTGATATTGGGAAAACAACCACTCTCACCTCCCACATTAAGTGGTGACTTGGAGATCTTTATGTCTTGGGCCGATAAGATAAGGCATCTCAAGGTGCTACATTTGTGTTAAGTGCTGTAAGGGCTTGCATTGTCAGTAGTTGGAACTTCTATTAGCTAATTTAGTGTTACGTTGCTGTAATAGGTTATGGCAAATGCTGACACCCCTGAGGATGCATTAATAGCAAGAAAGAATGGTGCCAATGGGATTGGCCTTTGCAGGACAGAGCACATGGTAATTATTTCTCTTACGTCACTGTCCTCATTATCATAACATATAAAAGAAACAAATTTCCTAGATATAGAGTTAGTTATCGATGGGAGTATGTAAGTCCTTTCGAATATAGATGGTTCATTATGATCTCCAGATAGGAGGATCTAATATGAGTCGTTTGTATAGCCTTGTACTACAGTAGTAGAGTACATGTGTGTGCACGCAAATTTTCTTTAACAATTGTTGGAAGGACATTTTAAAATTTAATATATTTTATTTTTTTGTTATTACAATATTGTATCCATGTAAGTACCCCAATTTCTCGTCACTTGCAAATGTTCAGTAGAGCTCAAGGAGCTTAATCAAGTTTTTTTCTTGACTTCAAACACCCACTTTAATAATTTTTGTCAAACATGTTTCATACGCAGGAAGGTTAGCGTACATGTTGGTGTCAACTAAAAAAAATAACTTGTATTTGCTTTCTAGATCATCTTTTATCTGGTCCAGTAAGGTTACAAATTTCATTTTCTCATGCTTTGGGATGTTTCAGTTCTTTTCTTCAGATGAAAGGCTAAAGGCTGTTAGGAAGATGATAATGGCAGTTACACAAGAACAAAGGAAGGCAGCTTTGAACTCTTTGTTACCTTATCAAAGATCTGACTTTGAGGGAATTTTTCGTGCAATGGATGGTACTTTCCTCTTCTTTTGTTTTGAAATTTTGAAAATTATGAAATATCTACCATGTGGATCAACAGGTTTGGTAAACTGCAATCACAATACCAAGATGGACAGCTTAGTATCACATTATCTCGGGCACTTCACTCTTATTTAATCATAATTGTACGTTTTTGTTCAATTTTTTGTTATCCAATTTTATTATGAAATTTCAGGCCTTCCAGTAACAATCCGACTGTTAGATCCTCCACTTCATGAATTTCTTCCGCAAGGTGACCACCAACAGATTGTGAGCGAACTAACTGCAGAGACTGGCATAAATAAAGAGGAAGTATTTTCAGTAATTGAAAAGTTATCAGAAGTAAATCCTATGCTTGGTTTCAGAGGCTGCAGGTTTGGTGGCCCTTCTTATGAGCATTTGTTTCTAAGATTGCTCAAAATGTGTTCTCATAGCATTTATCGGCTAGTATAATTATAGTTTTCTTTAATTACTTGCCATATTAAAAACTAAAGTTTTCTGAATATACAACCGAGAGGATTCTTTGTTAAAAACCAATAAAGATGTTATTGAACAGACATCACCCTGCTTTGATGTCTCTTACATCATGTTGGGCTCCAAATCTCATCACACTGAGCTAAAAATTGTGTGAGATAGATTGAGCACCAACAGCCATCGTCTTCATCTTGGCCCTATTTCATAATACTGATCAATCCACAACTGCCTCATTCGTTTTCTGACAATATAGAATCAATTGACTATCCACATGAATTCTTATTTAACTTCTGTGAGGATGAGTATGAGAGAACTCTCAACACTGTAGTTGCTTTGAAAAACACAACCTCAAGAAATATTCAAAAGACATCTTATTGTTGTTCACAGTTCACAAATGAGTTTTTCTCCTGTGTCAACAGGCTAGGGATAGCATATCCAGAACTCACTGAAATGCAGGCACGTGCAATCTTTCAGGCTGCTGTCTCAGTGAGCAACCAAGGTGTTAAAGTTTTTCCTGAGATAATGGTTCCCCTTGTTGGAACACCTCAGGCATGGTTCTGTCTACTCCTTTGTCTTATTATTCTTGAGTAATATTAGGTTCCTTATTATGCTTAAAAATGAGAAAGAAAGATGCAGCAAAATTTACACTTGTCAGTCTAAATCATGTTTTGTCTCTTTATTTCTTTATCTTGAATACGTGCATGTAACTTGAAACAAGAAACCTCAGTGTGATTAAACTTCATGAAATTTTAGATATGCTATTCTACCAATTTTGAACTCATAGTCATAAAGTCAAAACTGATGGGAATTCTTACAGTGGTATATAGGGGATCAAAACATCCAAATTGATTTTTTTTTTTTTTTTTTTTTTGTGAGATAAATTGACATTTTTCTATATCAGGAACTTGGACATCAAGTGAGTTTAATACAAAGTGTTGCAAAGAAGGTGTTCTCTGAGATGGGTTCCTCCTTGGGCTATAAGGTGGGGACCATGATTGAAATCCCTAGAGCTGCTCTTGTTGCAGATGAGGTATACTATGTTGAAATGTTCCCTCCATGTTTCTATTAGTACTTTTTAAGTCATAGGGAAGTCTCTATGAGGAAAGACATTATTTTTCCTCTCTCTTTGAAGCTTGGCAAAACATTATAAATTTCAACCTTTAAAAAGGAATGTAATATTCAATATTGCTCATAATGCCATACATATTGTAATGGATGATTACAGATTGCAAAGGAAGCAGATTTCTTCTCCTTTGGAACCAATGATCTCACACAGATGACCTTTGGTTACAGTAGAGATGATGTTGGCAAGTTTCTCCCAACTTACCTAGCCCAAGGCATTCTGCAAAATGACCCATTCGAGGTTAGTCTTATTTTAAAACGTCTATGGGCTTCTTGGGAAAATAGATTATACTACAAGAAACAGAAGTTTCCATATTTAAGGAAATGGAGAAAAATTGAAATTGATATCTTGATGCCCATACTCAATTTTGTTGCTTGCAGGTACTTGATCAAAGAGGTGTCGGCCAGCTCATCAAGATTGCCACAGAAAGGGGTCGGGCAGCTAGACCTAGCTTAAAGGTAAATAGAAACTTTGCATTGTAGATATGCTTGTACTCTTGAAATATGTAGAAATGTTACTGTCTAATGGAGAGTTGATAGGACATTTGGATTTGGGTTTATCTGAGAAAGATAGCATTTCATGATTGCCGCAAAAATGATGCTCAAATCACATTAATGTGATGATGTCAAGCAATACATAGCTTCAATTAGCCATTTATGACAATATTTCAGCTTCATGCTTTTGTGATGGCATGTCAAGCTGTCAGGAATGATGGGGCTGCACCTTGCAGCATCCATCAATCTTAAAATATAAATGTTTTAAATGTGCCCATCATCTATAATCAAGTTGAACTTTTTTTTTTTTTTTTGAGAAACATAATCAGGTTGAACTTGATATCGATTCTCTAACTATTTCAATATCCCATGAAACCAGCTCTGCTAGTAGCTTATTGTAATGTACTTAAGTAGGGGCAAGTTTTTTTTTTTTTTTTGGTTGGTATGATTGATTATTTTTCTTCACTTGATAAATGATCATGATAAAACAGGTTGGAATATGTGGAGAGCATGGGGGGGAACCTTCTTCCATTGCCTTCTTTGCAGAGGCTGGACTGGACTATGTTTCATGTTCTCCATTCAGGTTGGTCTGTCTTGGCACTTTGAAATTTCCTATGCTACTTTCGTGATTGGAACAAAATCCTGATTTAAATTTTATCAACAGGGTTCCTATTGCTAGGCTTGCAGCTGCTCAAGTTGTTGTCTGAGAGGGTTAACTACCTCGACACGTTTCTTGACATGTATAAATCACATACAGAAATATTCAATGATTACATTGGTGTAAGAAGAATAAGGCAAAGAAAAAGGGATGCTATCAAATGGAAGTGTAAAAAAAAATAAAGGGCAAGTCCTCCTAGTCCTATTGGGAAGAGGGGATCAGAATATATGGTTTGACAGGAGATATTTTTCTCCTGTTATAAAATAAAAAATTCTTACCAGGTTTGAATCATCCCATCCACGTTGAATCTCTTTGCAAGCCAATCTGTAACATTCAGTTTAGTATAAAAAGACTAATTAAGAAGTATGAACACTCCATAATCTCCGACTGTGTTTGACACACATTCCCCCAAAAAAATAGTTTAAAAATTATTTTTCGATTTTTAAAGATTCTGATAGTTGTTTTTTATTTTGAAAACCTAAAATAAACATAAAATATACCTAAAGTTACATATTAATTAATTGTTGTATCCTCTTATTGTATCATACCCTAATTTTTCAAGAATTGTCGTGTCATGTGTCAAGTTAGATATAAGAGAAATAGAAAAGAGAGGAATAATTTATATACCCCATGGCAAATATAGTGAGTGACAAAGTTACAAGAGAAGAGTCAGCCGCAGCAAGTAGGTTGGGTGCATTCCATTGAGAAACATTACTGAGGCCAGTAAGTGAGGTGATCACGCCCACAACACCAGCAAGGAGTGATGTAAGGACAAAGAAACCAGTCGCCTTATTTCCTAGCGGGAAGTATATTGCAATTATGAAATCTCGAAAATCAGATTCTGCAATGCACATACAGATGCTACCATAAGTTATAACCGTGAGAGGATGACAATGCCTTACTAAGTTTAATATATCAAAACAAATTTAGTTACCTTCCTTATGAGTTCTTTCAATCTCGTGATTTATTTCTGCAATGCACGTATAGATGCTACCATAAGTTATAACTGTGAGAGGATGACAATGAATTACTGTGTGGATTCTCTTTTTTTTTTTTTTTGTAAAACAGCACACAGGCCCAAGTAAAAAGCAAGGATCCTAGGTCCAATGCTTTATGCTTAAGGGACTGGGCTTGGTTCACCGCAGCTAAGTTGGGCTCATTTCGAACCAAGTTATGCACAAAGTGCGGATCTTACAACACATACATACTAACACATAGAAAACATATACGTATTCTACAACAAGGAACAATAAAGAAGTGATGTAAGAGAAAAAATGAAATAAACGTTAGGGATCCTTATGATTATATGAAATGTTTCATTATTTTCTTAAGTTTTTAATACATCACGCTCACTAGGATATGTTACAAGGTCCAAATAAGTTCAAAAATCACAGACTTAAATGACTTTTCAGGCCTTTAAGACTTGCGAAATTTGAATCCCTTTGAATCTAAGTATATTCTCTAGTAGCTGTTTCAGGATCCGGGACGGTGTTTTTCCTCTCTTTTCTCTTTTTTAAATTCTAATAGAATTTTCTCAATGATCTTTTCCCTTTGATTTACTATCGCTAAATGCCCTTCACTTTTGGTTGCCCTTCCTTTTATAGTGTCATCCTAGAGTTTCTGGTATACCACTGATTCCCTCCATTTGCTACATTAGGTACCAAAACCAATGTTGTGTCAGCAACATTGGTGGCTGGTCCTTTTCTTATTTTCTCACTATTTTCCACTTTTGAGGTTCCCTTTTCAAAAGCCCCTAGTTGACTTTCCCGTTCTGGGGGGTCCTAAAGGGCTGACCTTTAATATTTCTTTTTCCAAATCTTCTAGATTCCATCTTTTCAGACCCACCTTTTGGTTGCTTTTCCTTTTGTCATTTTTCCTAAATGGGCTAATTCTTTTCTATCGGACTGAAAGATCCCTAGCCACTTTCCTTTATGGTCTATCTTCCTGGGTTCCCTGAGGTACCAGACTCTTATTCATGAGTTACCAGTTCCTAAGTCTTTTGCTCCTTTTCTGCATCATTGGGTGGCTGATAGGACATATCTGCCCTCATCCTTTGTGTTTCTAGGCATGCTCCCTTGAACTGTCTCAATCTCATCCTGGCCCTGCTGCATATCCTAAGGATTTCAAGCTTCTAGGAATCCCCAGGTATCCTAATTCAGATTCTGCAATGCACATACAGATGCTACCATAAGTTATAACCGTGAGAGGATGACAATGCCTTACTAAGTTTAATATATCAAAACAAATTTAGTTACCTTCCTTATGAGTTCTTTCAATCTCGTGATTTATTTCTGCAATGCACGTATAGATGCTACCATAAGTTATAACTGTGAGAGGATGACAATGAATTACTGTGTGGATTCTCTTTTTTTTTTTTTTTGTAAAACAGCACACAGGCCCAAGTAAAAAGCAAGGATCCTAGGTCCAATGCTTTATGCTTAAGGGACTGGGCTTGGTTCACCGCAGCTAAGTTGGGCTCATTTCGAACCAAGTTATGCACAAAGTGCGGATCTTACAACACATACATACTAACACATAGAAAACATATACGTATTCTACAACAAGGAACAATAAAGAAGTGATGTAAGAGAAAAAATGAAATAAACGTTAGGGATCCTTATGATTATATGAAATGTTTCATTATTTTCTTAAGTTTTTAATACATCACGCTCACTAGGATATGTTACAAGGTCCAAATAAGTTCAAAAATCACAGACTTAAATGACTTTTCAGGCCTTTAAGACTTGCGAAATTTGAATCCCTTTGAATCTAAGTATATTCTCTAGTAGCTGTTTCAGGATCCGGGACGGTGTTTTTCCTCTCTTTTCTCTTTTTTAAATTCTAATAGAATTTTCTCAATGATCTTTTCCCTTTGATTTACTATCGCTAAATGCCCTTCACTTTTGGTTGCCCTTCCTTTTATAGTGTCATCCTAGAGTTTCTGGTATACCACTGATTCCCTCCATTTGCTACATTAGGTACCAAAACCAATGTTGTGTCAGCAACATTGGTGGCTGGTCCTTTTCTTATTTTCTCACTATTTTCCACTTTTGAGGTTCCCTTTTCAAAAGCCCCTAGTTGACTTTCCCGTTCTGGGGGGTCCTAAAGGGCTGACCTTTAATATTTCTTTTTCCAAATCTTCTAGATTCCATCTTTTCAGACCCACCTTTTGGTTGCTTTTCCTTTTGTCATTTTTCCTAAATGGGCTAATTCTTTTCTATCGGACTGAAAGATCCCTAGCCACTTTCCTTTATGGTCTATCTTCCTGGGTTCCCTGAGGTACCAGACTCTTATTCATGAGTTACCAGTTCCTAAGTCTTTTGCTCCTTTTCTGCATCATTGGGTGGCTGATAGGACATATCTGCCCTCATCCTTTGTGTTTCTAGGCATGCTCCCTTGAACTGTCTCAATCTCATCCTGGCCCTGCTGCATATCCTAAGGATTTCAAGCTTCTAGGAATCCCCAGGTATCCTAATTCAGCTTTCTCCCTGGGCTCTCCAGTGATTTTCTCCCTTGAAGGCTGGGTTGAACTTCTTCTTTTCTTTGTTTTCGTGAGATCCAAAGTTTGCCCATTTATGGGCTTGGGTCCCTCCCTATTGACTTCTAATAGATTTGGGCCTTCCCTTTTCATTGGAAGCGTAAATGGTTCCTAGATTTCAATCTTTTTGTATTTTATTTGGGCTTTGGTATAATATTGTGATATTTTGGACCTCAACACTTACTAAGTCTAATATGTCAAAACAAATTTAGTTACCTTCCTTATGAGTTCTGTGAATCTCATGATTTATTTCTGCAATGCACGTATAGATGCTACCCTAAGTTATAACTGTGAGAGGATGAGAATGCCTTACTAAGTTTAATATGTCAAAACAAATTTAGTTACCTCCCTTAGTTACCTTCCTTATGAGTTCTTTCAATCTCATGATTTATAGCCCATGAAGCAATCACAGTTATGACAAAATATAAAACAAGATTGAGGATTAGGGGAATGGTGGCTGTTGATTTGGAACCTTCAGAAGCCATAGATTTTGATGTTTAAAATTTAAGAAACGGATAAACTTGAACTGGGTCTCCCTTTTTGAGATCAGGAGAGGAATATATAAGCAAGGAGTTGTTTATTATCTTAGCAGGAAACATTGCCAGATAAGGGTGGTCCTGTCATACATTCTTTTTTTTTTTGGTGTGTTCCCTTGCTTTTCATAATTAGGATGGAGTGTCTTTAATTCAAGGAAACAGCATGAATTCCTTTCCATTGAGGGGCTTGCCTCATGGAAAGGAAAAGAATTTTTGTCAATTTTCCTGGTCGTAAAACTAAGATTCTCTTGTTTATTTTACATTATTAAATCTGCAGAACATCAGTTTAGCAGGAATATCTTTACCTGACCAATCAAACAAAAGAAAAGAATAAACTTCACCTCTATACCTTTTCTTGGTTGAGGTTTCCCGTATTAAAATTGATTTGTTTATATAGGTTGCACTTAGCTCAACTGCTAATGTCTCTTGTCATTGAATCCCTTACACACATGAAAATTCATGAGTATCTTGACCTAATGGTAAAAGTCAAAAATCATGTAACGGCTGTCATAAAATCATGAGGGCTCACTCCAAGTCAAGTCCACCATTGACGGTTGTAACCAATCATGCTCAATAAGCCATTTAACATTTCCTGGATACTGTTGCTTTTTGGCTGCCAAGAAAGGATATATCATATATGAATAAATGAATTTTAGTTGTAGCTAGGTTCAAGCTCCAAGATAACATCCACATTTCATGTTTCTATCATCACTGTCAACATTCTGATATGGTCAAATCTATGTCCTTTCTAGGCCTGGGCTCTACTGCAGGACTTGCAGTTAATGGCATTTATTGTCTAAAGTATAAACCCAAAAAAACAAAATAAACAAATATATATATATATATATATGACATGTGGCAAAGTTAAGCAAATATATGACTGACGTAGAACAATCAGAACAAAATTAAAATAACAAAAAAATAAAAGATATGACCTAGAAGTCAGTACCTAGGCCTTACTTGGAGTCAGCACCTAGGCCTTACTTGGAGTCAGCACTAAGCGGAGAAACCACTAGGAGTCAGCACTTAGGGTAGATCTGGAGTCAGTATCAGGCCAAACAGCCATTGTTTTCATTTATCAAAATATCAGCTATCTCCTCAAGGAGTACAATAAATTGCTTATAAAGGATTGCTAAACCCTAGTTCTAATTGGCTAGGAAACCCTAATTGCCTTATTACAAAAATAATCTTACTTCTAAATTAAAATACTAAAAGCTCAATAAACTACTAGGACCTAAAATATAAAAATACAATTGACTTACAAACATAAATAATATTAAATAATAATTTTCTTGCATCTCTCGCATCATTCTCCTCTGGTTGGAGAAAACTCGACCTCGAGTTTTAAAGTATTTAAGGATTAGGATGCTGACAAATAACACTTGCTTCAAGTTTGAAATCACCTTAGGGAGCACAGAGAAAACAAAAATCTTGAATTCCACCGCATCAAACGTATTTGGAATAACAAAATCAATGTGTGGAATCAGTATAATCTCTTTTTGAACCTTATGAACCATAGGAAGCACTATGGTTTTAACCTCTTCGACTTCACCAAGATGTAGATCTTCAAGGACTGTGGAGGGTTGATAAGAAACATATTCAACAACTTCAATTTTCACATCATGTGCACCCTCTAACATAATACTCTCTTTGGGCACCATCTTTTCACCTTGCTGCTCTTCAATAGATTCATTTCCTTGCACGCTTGTTAAAGCACCACTTGTTGAGGCATGTACGTCTATGTCAACATTAGGTTTTGGTGTTGCTAGAGGATTCTCCACAACCAAGATATCACCATCAATGTTGTCTTCTATGAGGGCTGCAATAAGTTCATTGTGATCAATTATCCTTGGTTTCCCAATTGAATCGGGTTGAGTCTTCATTTGCTTCATCTGAGCAATCTTGTCTTGAATATCTTTCATGAGCTTTATAGTTAATTCCATTACTTCCTTGGTAGATAATTCCTTGGTAGATTGTTCAAAAGTGTGCTGAGGACATGAAATAGGATAAGGATGAGAATTCATCGTATTTGCTTCAACTAAAAATGTACCACACTGAGATTGAGATTGGGGTAGATACTTAGCTCGATAGTATGGTAATAAATACTCATCACAAAACTTTTCTTTTATATCTTCCCACACACTAATGGCAGATTCATGATCCATATAGTGGAAATATTCAAGATTTTTCCAAAACCTTTGTGCTTTACCTCTTAACTTCAACTTGGCATACCTAACCTTTTTGTTATCTGCAAAATTTGCTTGCTCAAAGAATTGCTCCATCCCATTCAGCCAGTTCACAAAATCTTGTGGATAAGTTTCATAACCATCAAAATAAGGAGCTTCTAATATTACCATGATTCTCTAAAATAGTGCTTCAACAAATAGTTAGAAGTTGGAACAAGAACCTAGGTTGCTGTGACGATCTCTAGACAGATTATTGGAATGGGCTTCTAAGACTATTCTCTCAAATAGTTGTTGGGACCGGACTGGTTGACAGGTTTGGATTTCGTGGGCTGAGTCGTTTTCTTTTTCTTTTTTTTTTTGGTAAAAATAATAAAATACACTGCTGCTTTAAGACACTACAGACACAGACTTAAAAGAAATTCAAACGGACTTAAAAGAAACTCAAAGTACAGACTCTAAAAGGAACTCAAACCACAGACTAAAAAGAAAGACTACAGAGACTAAAAGAGACTGGCGATGGGCTTATGGTGCTAGGGACCGACAACTGTGGCAACGTGACGATAGGGAAGGCAGCGTCGGCACGATACATGGATGAGTGCTGATGATGGTGTCGGCGGCGGTGGCTGATGTGTGTGTTGATAGTGTCAACGGCGATGGCTGGTGGGTCGGCGGTGGCTAAGTGCTAATTTGTGGGTTTCGGCGACTGTGGGTCAATATCAATGGTGGTTGGTCGAGGTTGCCGATGGGTCTCGACGTGGGTCTCTTCTCTCTTTGTGGTTGCAAGGGATTTGGAAACTTGATTGTGGGTTCTGGACTAGAGGTTTATGGTTGGCTTCAAAATCTTTTTTTTTTTTTTTGGTGATATTTTCTGGTTCTTTTCTGCGGTGATGCTTCAAGCTCTGATACCAAAACTGGCGCAGAACAACCAGAACAAAATTGAAATAACGGAAAAATAAAATATATGACTTAGGAGTCAATACCAAGACCTTGCTTGGAGTCAGCACTAAGTAGGGAAACCACTAAGAGTCAGCACTTAGGGTAGACCTGGAGTTAGCACAGACCAAAAGAAACCAAACGACCATTATTTTCATTCATCAAAGTATCAGCTATCTCCTCAAGGAGTACAATAGGTTGCTTATAAAGGATTGTTAAACCCTAGTTCTAATTGGCTAGAAAATCATAATTGTCTTATTACAAAAATAACCTTACTTCTAAATTAAAATACTAAAAGCTCAATAAATTACTAGGACTTAAAACATAAAAATACAATTCTATATATATAATAATAGGTGAAGCAGAGAGAAAATCCAATTAGATTTCAATTAGATTCTCAATTTTGCGCCACTTGTTCTAACCAAAACTCAAAAAAAAATCTAATTAGATTATAAATTTGACTCCAATTTTGTGTCATGTATCTTATCTAAATTTTTTAATTTTTGTGCCCAAATAAATGATGCATTAACATTTAACACGGAAGCCAAGAAAATCATAATGATAATGCTTATTAGTTTAAGCAAGAACATCTTACATGCACACTTTTATGGAGATTATAAATTGGACTCCAATTTTGTTTCATGTATTTTATCTAAATTTTCTAATTTTTGTGTCCAAATAAATAATGCATTAACATTTAACACGAAAGCCAAGAAAACCACAATGATAATACTCATTGGCCTAAGCAAGAACATCTCACCTGCACACTTTTATGGGTGATCTCAATAGAGTTTAGAGCTCTTCTAATCCCACAACCAGAACTAAGGAGTCCAACGAGAAAGACTATAAAAGTAAAACATCATCTTCTCCTAATTCCATATCGTCATCCCATGTCTCCTCCTCTCTCAACCTCTACCAACTAGATCCACACACTACCCTCTCCTCCTCCTCTTTATAGATTTCTCAAAGTAAGGCCAGGTTCAAACACAAAGTTCAATCCCACTCTTCCTTACTTCACACTCTCATACATTAGCGCTTCATTGGCGCCTCTAAGAAGATTCCAAGCTCAATGATCAGTTTTTATTTTTTAATGTCCCTTTATATATTTTAAATAATAAAACGCAATATTCTCTTTTTTTTTTATTCATTGTTTTATCTAATGCTATTCTATGTATGATAAACCAAAAAAAAAAAAGACCAATAGCATTACTTAAATAATAAAATGCAATATATATTTTTCATTGTTTGATTTAATTCTATCATCCGTGTGATAAACCCACAAAAACAAAAACAAAACAAAAACAAAAAAAATGGCCAATAGCATCATTACAATTAACCAGTCCCGTACGGTAGCACAGGATTACATACTAGTTGATTTATAAATATAAATAATATTAAATAATAATTTTCTTGCATCTCCCACTCAATGACTAAACTGACATTGTTACTTCTTTTCATTAGAAGTCTGACAAACCCATCAGCACATTACTTTAAAAAACAAATATTTGTACAAAGAAAAAGTCATCAATGATAGGGTAATGAACATACCTCTGGAATGCCAAATGGCTGGTGGGTTTTGCCGGAATTGCCTTCAGGAAGAGGGGAGAGAGAGAGAGAGAGAGAGAGGAAGTCAAGTGGGTATTTGGGTGAGCAATCTATAAATTATTTTGCAAGAGCAAAGTCTCAACCAATATGATAAAGCAAGTGTTACCAAGTACCAACATAAATTTCTCAACAACAAAAAAAGTACCAATACAAAGGTAATAAATGTTAGCCACAACAAAGACCAAGGATATGCTAACAAGATATGTAATGTGGAGTCTCAAACTCCAGATCTACATAATTTAGCACCAAGCCTAGATTCACACATCAAACTCCGAATAATCCACTTTAATCAACATTAACAAGTTACAATAATTTTCCACTCAAGTTTTATAACACAATCATATGTATTTGTGTGTGTATATATATAAACCTGTTATGGCCTGTAATTAAATTGTGTTTAGTGAATGAAAAGATATAGATGCATACACGAAAAGCCTTGATTTATTTGTCAGGATGAAATAAAATCACACACTTTACATTGTATAATTTAAGATCAACACGATGGACTTTACAACCAGCACTTGAAATCCTCACCCAAAAAGAAAAAGAAACATATAAAAAGAAAATCACTCACAATACTAATCCACAAATCATGGATATACACTTTTATAAAAAGAATCAACACATAAGCACTGTAGCTTAAAATCTTCCACCATAGGGTCTTAGTCTTCGTGAAACACTTCCAACCCCAGCATGGATAGCAAACGTGTAGAACAGTTGTGTTGCACTCACAACTATGGTGATGACTTCTAGAGTCCTCTGCATATTATAACACAACAATATTATACTTGTCCTTAATTTTATTATTCTCTGGTTATAAAATAAAAAATTCTTACCAGGTTTGAATCTGTCCATCCATGTTGAATCTCTTTGCATGCCAATCTGTAACATTCAATTCAATATTAGAAATTGAAAGAAATACAAGGGATATAAAGAGACTAAGAAATCTCTGACGTGTTTGACACACACTACCCAAAAAAACTGTTTAAAAAAAATATTTTGATTTTAAATATGATTTTAAAGATTTTGATACTTGATAGTTGTTATTTATTTTGAAAACTTAAAATAAACACAAAATTTGCCTATAAGTAAAGAAAATATACCTAAAGTTACGTATTAATTGTCGTATCTTACTGTATGTCCTAATTTTTCAAGAATTGTCGTGTTATGTGTCACGCTATATAAGATAAATAGAAAAGAGCAGAATAATTTATATACCCCATGGCAAATATAGTGAGTGACAAAGTTACAAGAGAAGAGTCAGCTGCTGCAAATAGGTTGGGTTCATCCCATTGAGAAACATTATTGAGGCCAGTAAGTGAGGTGCCCATGCCCACAACACCAGCAAGGAGTGCTAAAATGACAAAGAAACCGGTCGCCATATTTCCCACTGGGAAGTAAATTGGAAATATGCGAGCTGGAATTGACAAAACAGATGCTGCAATGCACATATATAGATGCTACCATAAGTTATAACTGTGAGAGGATGACAATGGCTGACTAAGTTTAATATGTCAAAACAAATTTAGTTACCTGTCTCATGAGTTCTTTCAATCCCATGATTTATAGCCCATGAAGCAATCACAGTTACAACAAAATATAAAACAAGATTGAGGATTAGGAGAATGGTGGCTGTTGATTTGGAACCTCCTGAAGCCATGGATTTTGATGTTTAAATTTAAGAAACGGAAAAACTTGAACTGGGTTACCCTTTTTGAGATCAGGAGAGGAATATATAAGCAAAGACTTGTTCTTTATCTTACCAGGAAACAATGCCAGATGAGGGGGGTCCAGTCATATATTCTTTTTTTCTTTTTTTGGTGTGTTCCTTTGCTTTTCATTATTTAAATGGAGTGTCTTTAATTCGAAGAAACCGCTTGAATTCCTTTCCATTGAGGGGCTTGCCTCATGGAAGGGAAAAGAATTTTTGTCAATTTCCCTGGTCGTAAAACTAAGATTCTCTGGTTTATTTATATTATTAAATCTACAGGAAATCAGTTTGGCTGGAATATCTTTACCTGACCAATCAAACAAAAGAAAAGAATAAACTTCCCCTGTATTCCTTTTCATGGTTTGAGGTATCCTGTATTGAAATTGATTAGTTTATACAGGTCCCAATTAGCTCAACTATCTCTTGTCATCGAATCCCTTCATACATGAAAATCCATGGGTGTCTTGAACTGATAGTAAAGGCAATAATCATGAAACAGATGTCATAAGATCATGAGGGCTCATTCCAAGTCCATCATTGACGGTGATAACCAATCGTGCCCAATAAGCTGTTTAACATTTCCTGGATACTGATGCTTTTTTGGCTGCCAAGAAAGGATATATGAATAAAAGAATTTTAGTTATAGCTAGGTCCAAGATAACGTCCACATTCCATGTTTCTATCATCATTGTCAACATTCTGATATGGCCAAATCTATGTCCTTGCACCCCAATAGATGAGTGCCACTTATATTCACATGCTTTTTTGAAATATAAAAAGAGACGGAAATTGCTAAAGATACAGTCCACAATTCATTCAGCCAAGAAAAAACACAATTCAATGGTATGAACATTGAAGGTGCAGACATCCCAAGTGATATGCCCAACAGCTGTCAAATGTATTCAGATGCAGGATGTCTTACACCTGATAAACCATTCTACAAGCTTGGGCATGAACAATCACTCACTTCATTGACCCTTATTTACAAAAGATCTGCTCTAACAAATCTAGAAGGGAAAAAGCTTCCCTGCATCTGGGCTAACTAATTCCCAGTAATTTCTTTCTTAATGTCTTCAGGTTATGTTGAACAAATAGACTTTAAACATTCAATGCCAGCTTCTGAGCAGCTAGAGCTTCAGCCTCCAGTGTTGGCTCCCATAAAATTGTAGTTTCTGCCAATAGTGCGGTCACAGTGTAAGGGTCCATGTTTGAAGCTGGACGCCGATCTTCCAAGTACCCTAACACAATAGTAGGCAATATCAAAAGGTTTAGCAATCAAAACAGAGACAACTTTAGGATTCAAAAGTTCAAAACTTAAAAAGTTGGGGAAAAGAAATCCATGGAATAGTCAGAAAGCAAATAGAGATAGCAACATAGGGCAAAGAGTACTATGAATTTTGAAACAAATGCAATCAATTTGACTTCATAAAGATTTATACATATAGTTATGTCGTTCTGGATTTATTAACAGGGACTGACATGATTTGCAGTATAAATTGATAACATATTTGTTATAGCTGCTCCTGGACATGAGTATAAATTGCTTAGCCAGTCAAGGGCAAATGCCCCTAAATTACCTAGCAACTAGTTATGGTGAGTGGGGTCAGTTGTCCATATGTTTTATTGGCTAGAGACGAGTCCAAAAGGCTCTTCTTTAAAAAGGTTTCCTACATTTTCATATAAATTTGTTCTAGTTTAAAAAAGAATTCCTTCTGAGAATGTTAATTGTTAAGTCATGTACGCTTTTGATATGTTTGTTTCAACTTCAGTCCATGACTGAAGTTTTCCTACCCTTTTTTTGGGTAAAGAAAATGTTCCTACCCTTTGGAGAATCATAAAGCTAGATGACAAAAAACCACAGGTCTTCTTTGGATTTAAATTATGATAAAATTTGAATTTTGAAATCATCTTCTGTTTTTTCCCTATCAATTAATTAGAGCCTTCACGAGAATTGTTGTGGTACTGCTAAAGTGGTACCTTTGCCTTTCTGCTCAGTTTCACGCCCCACACGTATCGAGCAACCACGATTAGCCACTCCCTGCATATAAAATTTTTAAGAGATTTTATTAATAGAAGTATGAATATATGTCCATCTCTAATTGTCTTAAGTTAGAAATGGGTTTGGAGAAGAGCGTACCCAAGAAAATGTGTTAATGCTGGCTGTTTCATGCTTTCCAGTTAACCTTCTTTCATTCCCTTCTCCATAGGCACTAATATGCTCTTTGTGGCGAAGTGACAGGTTCAAAATTGCCTTCTTTATAACCTCAAAGCCTCCATCCTCCCTCATGCTCTTTGTACTATGAAATAATGATAAATCAAAATTTCATAGAATTAGCACCATTTCCGTATGTGCATATTAGTGATTTCATTAATAGAACCATGTCCCTTTCTATTCCCCTTTTTGGGCCTGAACAGTGGCAATAAAAATCTTTTATCCCACTCTTAGTGTTCCACTTTATGCTTCATCAATTGCAGTATGTCATGTGTTTTTTTTTTTTTTTTCTGCTCATTTTAAACCATGGTTACTTAAAAAAAAGGGGGGGTGGGGGGGGAAGGTATTTGTAAGAGACTGTGATTGGTGAACATAAAGTGAAACACTCAAAGTGGGAAAGATGATTTTATTTGAAGAGAGGAGATACCAAATGAAGCAAAAATGGAAAGAGATGGAAAACAAAAACCTGTAATTGGTGTGGCATCCTGCACCATTCCAATCACCCTGTCAATACAAAGAATTCAAAGAGAGCTTTATCAGTTTATCTAATTAATTCATATGAAGATAGGAATGTTGTATAATAGAGGTTTATTACCTCTATTGGTTTTGGATCAAGTGAGAGAACAACACCAGCTTGTTCAGTAATTCTCTGTCAGACAGAAGAGAAACAAAATATGAGTAACTTAATGGTAGAACAGACCCACCTACCAAGACACACAAGACGATTCTTAAAACACATGATCATATGAACAAATGGATACCATAGGCAAGTCATCATCTACTAGTCCCACAACTCATTGGCAACATGGTTGATATCTGATCCAGTATATGTTACTTATGGCTGTGAACTATTTATTTGTAATAATAACCACCTTTCAGGTTCAAAAAGAAGCACCAAAAGTATAAAATACAAAAAAGAATAGAAAAAACAAAGAGAAAAATTTCTTCTTCATGGTGCTATCAAGAACAATTTCATAGAAACGGTTTCTTATTATTAGCTGCTCTATCATATTCAACTCTTTTTTTGGTTCATTTAGAGAAGGGGAGGATTCAATTAGAAAAGCAAATTACATCCTTGATAGAAAGTCTCTTGTACAATGATATCATTATCATGGATCCAAACTCAATACCCACTGGCTAAGAGCAATAAGATACCATTTGACTTAATATTTCTCTAGCATAGCACTTTCAAATTTGTCTAGCATAAGGATAAGCAAAATGGAACTTCTTTAGTTTTATAGTCACACACAATTTCACATATCAAATATTTCTAACTGATCATTTGTAGCCATTAAGGTCTTTTCTTCATTGATATCCAAAAAAAAAAAAGAGGTCTTTCTTCATTGAAGTAGCACCTGCAGTCTTTATACTTTTTCGTAAGGTTCTGCAGTTTCATAGACCCAGAAGTAATTAGGAATGAATTACCTCAAGAATGTATCTTGAACACCAAATGTGATCTCCAGCTTCAATTCCCACACTAGGTCCTACTTGATACTCCCACTGCAAGGCAATCACAAAAATTAATAGTGACAAACATTACATGAGTTCATAGGCAAGATATGAAAGAGGAGAGTGAGAGGAGAACCTGGCCGGGCATAACCTCCCCATTGGTGCCACTGACGTTAATTCCAGCATATAAGCAAGCTTTGTAATGAGCATCTGATATGTCACGGCCAAATGACTTGTCTGCCCCGGCACTACAGTAGTAAGGACCCTGAGACAAACTTAAAAGTATCATATACATTGAATTCATGTCACATACTAAAATCATACAATCAAATTTGCAGAACCCTATAATCATAATTTGTGAATACAAATTGATAGTACCTGAGGACCAGGATAGCCTCCAACGGGCCAACCTAATGGCCATTTCACATTTGTTTGAAGTAAGGTGTATTCTTGCTCTATCCCATACCTGAGATAATTAGTCAGAAATCATCAGCAAAGTTTGCTCTTAAAATACATTTCAATAACTAAAATGTATATGAGGATGGTTCTTAATCACCATGTATTAGCATATACATATTCACTTCAGGAACCCTATATATAATCATTGTTCAACTAAAAATACATGCAATGTACTAAAAATATATGTCTGCAAGTATATCACACCTTTTAAACATGGTAGAATGGATGCAATCTCTCTCTCTCTCTCTCTTTCTCTCTCTCTCTCTCTCTCTCTCTCTCTCTCACACACACACAGGAAACATGGAGAAAGCCAACAATTTGATTATGAAGTATGCGACAGTGAACACCAAAATAAACAGACTCACCAAGGAACTTCATCCACAACCTTCTTGTTACTGAAGATCTCAGCAGCCCTGTGACGTTTGTTTGTTGGGATAGGCTCGCCTGCTGGCGTGTATGTATCACAAATTACCTTTTTTTTTAAGCACAAGACATAATATCAATTAAATGCAAACAAATTCAGAGTGGTCATTAAATATGATTATTAATACAATATCTTCTGAACTAACTAGTTACTTACCAAGATATTGTTACCACCACGAAAAGGATCCTTAAAAATTGCTTGAGGGCTGGAGAAAGTATTAGGTCAACTTATGGTACAGACAAAGACTTACAAAATATATATATCCTATTGCCATGAAGATCTTACTATAAAATTACTTCACTATCTTCACCCGGTGCTTGACCAGTACTCGATCCATCATAATTCCACTTGGGAAGCTCAGATGGACGTTCAACAGGTTTAGGAATAGTCTGAAAATTTGGAAAATAAGATAACAACAAACTCAAACATTGAGAAACAATGCACACACATGTTCCACTTTATCATATCATTGACATTAACATACCCTTGACTTGCTACGCAGATCAATCCCAGTCCCTCCAATCCTGTTTCAAAATTATCTCAGATTATTTTATATTTAAAGGAGTGCTCACATGGAGTGGGCTGAACCAGGAGTTGGTTACAAATATAAATTAGAAAGAACACGTACCAAATGTACTCAGCAATAATTTTGTCAGTAAATGGAGTGAGGTCCAAATTTAGTAGATCTTCCATCCTATTGATAGTACCGTTTTCAGACTTCACAGCAAAAACTTGAAACTTGGCTGAGCTTTTAGATGACCATTTCTTATTCTGTTTCAACAATAGAGAACTCCACATCTTTGTTGTCATGGGACTTGAACTCACAGAGTTCCTTGTAATTCTCATCTGCCATTGTGTAGAGGGTGCTAAAATCTGCGCCATGTTTCAGTTGCTCTCCACTCTGAAAAAAAAAAAAAAAAAAAGCTTTGGATTTAGACCAAAAAGTTTATAGATTGGAAAGATATTGAATGATGAACTGTGATGCAATGCAATATGGTTCTTATCAATTTTCACTAAAGCAAACTCAATAATTCTAACCAAGACCATCGCAACACAGTGTTATGAATATGATGAAATCTCAAGTAAAATGAATGCCTAGACAACTGATAAGTTTGCATCTCTCTTTTTCATCATATGTTATGTTGTATCATCATTTGTAATCATTGTGAAGATATGAATACCCAGCAATTTACATTACCTTTAGAGGAGGGAAAAAAAGATCTAAAGTTACAGAATCAGACTCACTTGAGCTAAAGTAAAATTAAGCAAGAATTGCTTATAAAATAAAAAGTCACGCACAACTACAAAATGAATATGAGAAAATTTAACATTTGTGAAGGACAATTTGGAAAAAAATTGTAATCCACAAATATGAAGTTCAACATAGTTGACTTTGTGGCCAATTATTTTATGAGTCTATCCTAAGAATTGGCATCTACTGATTGAGAAAAAATAAAAAAATAAAAGGCACCTTCACAGTCGTGCCTCATGTGGACCAACCTGCATGGGAATCATCCTCAAAAAAGGTCACCTCACCTAACTAGTGTGAGCAAAGGGGCCTCAACTTGTGTGCTTTTTCTTTCTTTTTCTTTTCTCTTTTTTCACTTTTAGTTGCAATAAAAATTTTACTTCTGGATTAACTATGGAATATTACAAAAATGAAAATAAAGACAATGCTCAAAAACCTTCATAAACAGGCCTAATTTGTGAAAGCATTTGGCTTGAATTCTACATTTGAAGAAAATACATAATGTATAAAGTATAAACTCAAAAAAATATATGTATATGCTTGAAGAAACTGGGATTTTGACATGTGGCAAAGTTAGACAAATATTTGACCAAACTCACATTGTTACTTTTTTCCTTAGAAGTCTGACAAACCCATCATCTTATTACTTTAAAATCTAAATCTTTGTGCAAAGAAAAGGTTATCAAAGATAAAGGGTAATGAACATACCTCAGGAATGCCAAATGGCTGGTGGGTTTGGCAGGAATTGCCTTCAGAGGAAGGAGAGAGAGAGAGGTAGTCAAGTGGGTATTTGAGTGAGGAGTGTTTATAAATTATAGTAGTGGTTGATAGGTAGAAGGTATTTTGGCTTTTCCTAACTAGATAGGGGTGTGGTATGAATGGAGGAAAATGGCTGTTGGTCTCTTTAGGGGAACCAAGAGAGGTTTGGATTATATTAACATTTTTTTGGGATAAGGTGTTTTTTTTCAACCCTCAAAGCTTTTTCCCTCGTGCAATCTTACCTCATTCTCTACACCACTTCAAAGTCTATTTTTTAATTTTGTAAAGTTAAAATCTTGAATGAGGACTTGCATATTTGTTTTTTGATAAATAATGTGGTTTGAAAATATAGTCATGGTGTAGACTCTAGATTATGATTTATTTAAGACTTTAAAGCCTTTGACTTGCATACAATATTTTTTTTCAATTTTCAAATTGACGAGGACTTGGTTTGTGTAGAATTTTACATTGGGGTCTCTATAATTTAGCCAACTCATGAATTTTTGTATTTTACAACTATTATATTATTATTTATGTCACTAAAAAAACTATTATTATTTATTATTGTGTATTTTGAATTCATCTAATTTCCATTCATTGTTTCATTTTAAGGAAAAAAAATTAGTTTTGCAGGTGATTTTTTTGGTTCTCAAAAATTCAATTGTGTCAATTTGGTTCGTTATTTTTTATCATCGTTCCAATCTTATTTTTACCACCATTTCACTTTTTTTTTTTTTAAATTTGACTTAGCTATTGAATTGCTTAACATGTCATACAATTAAATTATTAGCTTGTGTCTATTAAATGTTTGAAAATTGGAATTATATTAGGGATGAAGATGATTAATCATTCATTAGGTAGTTGAAAATTGGAAAATTGAAAATTTCAAACACTTATTATTAGGTAGTTGAAAGCGATTAATCACATTCATTGTCATATTAATTTGTAGTTTTAGCATTTTTTTTTTAACCATAGTTTTTGTATTTCTTAAATGTTTGTGTCCAAGTTAATAGTTTAGGTGGCATCAACAACCACTTCAACGACTTGCTGACATATCTTTTTCCTTTTACTTTTATTTTTAACTCTTTGTTAACCCTTAAGGAGATGACCCATCCCTTTACTATTCTTTGTGCAGCTCTAAGATATATTACATATTGTACACATAGGGATGTGCTTCCAACCTGCTAACAAGACGAAATTGGTCCAATCAAATCAAACTCAACGCCTTAAATTAGTTTTTCTGCGGATTGATGGGTTGTGTTAAGTTGGATTTTTATTTATTTTTTTAACTTTAGGGTTAGATTGAGTTTGGATTGATAGTTTTTCAACCCATCTAACTCAACCATACCCAATATATGTGTGTGTGTGTATATATAAAGTTATTTTATTATATTAGTTTGATTTATATCAGTATTATAAGAATGAGTTTTGAAGAATTTGAAAATATTGGAATATGATTTAGAAATATTATATGAATTTAAATAATTTATTGTAAAAATATTGCTTATATAGTGAATGAAAACTCATTCTTTACTAGGTATGAAACATTAAGATCCAATTTACCAACTAGACTCGACCCATGTGGGTTGGGTTGAGATTGAGATTTTCTTGACGTTGTTGGATAAAAAAAATCTCAACTCAATCCATGCAAACACCTAATCGCATTAGTAAATTTGATAGACCAATATTTTGGATTTGATTTGATTGTTTATTTCTAGGATAGTTGTGTTAAAAAAAGAAAAAGAAAATTGTTTTTCGGTTTGTGTCTTTGTTCTATGTTAATGGGTATGTTTTGTTGAATTTGGTTGGAGTGATTTCATTGGTTTTATGATTTTTTTTTTTTTTTTTTTCCTTTTTGTTTTGTGGGTATGGTCTTTGTTCATGATGAATATAGTACCATTTCAAGCAATACTTTGTTTCATTCTCTCCTCAAATTCTTGATCAGTTGTTCTCTCTACTTTTATTGACTTTGGTCTTCCAATTTTGCCTTAGTACGGTGAGTTTTTAGATTATTTTTATTTATTTATTGGATAGTATTAAGGCCCCTTCTTTTCCTTTTTTGCCAAGCCCAAGAATTATTTGGCCCATAGTTTTGTCTTTTCTTGAACCCATGTGGCCAAAGCCCTAATTAAAAACTATTTGAAAATTTGATGGAACGTGGTTTGGAGGACAAAAGAGTGTCTATTCTTAGCTTACCCATAGACCTAAAATGAGGTTTTCATTCAGATAAAGTTTCCTCCAAATCAAGGAATCTCTTCTAACGTATTTACATGACAACTCATAAAGACAAAATTTCCTCCAAATTGGTTTATATGAATCTCCTTTAATTCATTGACGATTCATAAAACTATACATGTACATTATTTAAACATATTACATGACTCATTAATTAGATCATGTGACTAAAAGTACAGGTGAATAGTTTTATCAATTGTCATGCAAGGGGTTGGAAGAATTTTTCTCCAAACCGGTTTAGGGGTAAACTTTTTCCGATTCATTTTTTCATCCATATGTATTATTTAATCAAGACACATAACTCATTAACTAAGTCATGTGGAAAAAATATACATGAATTGATTTATCAATCACCACATAATGGATTGGAGAAATTTTCCCTAAAACTAATTTTGGAGGAAAACTTTTTCTTTTGCAAAGGGAAACTTGGAGCACTTGCAAAACCTATAATATTTGATAAACCATCTCTAGAAATATACTATGTTACATTTATTTTCATCCAATTTGCCTCTAACCATGAAAAAGTTTGTCTATCATCATTTAATGCATATTGACATGTCCCTTAAATTTAGTTAGTAACTTCAGGAGGGACTAAGGGTAGTTTGCCACCTTACTCAAATTGACATCTAACCAAATTATTGTAACGTCCGATAAATCTGACTACTCAATGTTACAAGTTGTCAACCTCTTGAAAATCCAACAACCAAAACCCATCCTCATTGCCTAAATTTGGATCCTAGACTTTCCCCTGAACCTTTAAAAAGTCATGACAAATACAAGCATTAATCAAGTTTTACCTACCTTCATCTAGTCACATTTATTCCCTCAACCCAAAGTTAGTTCATTATTCTAAAGCACTAGGTTTTTAAAAGAATGTTTACTTTGTGTTTTTTGGCAACAAATGTAGAGCCTCTTTCTCTTCTTTATCACCTCTTTCTAAATTGTCCCATGTTTTTAAATAATTTGTTACTTTATGTGGCCTACTAATGTGAGGTGTATGTTAATTCTGTCAATGAGACGAAAAGAACAAAATTGGAACATGGTTTAAAAAAATAAATAAATAAATCAGAAACTAAATTTATACTTGCAACTTTATGTCATTGGTTGGTGTTCCTTGAGGATTCAAATCTCTTTTATTTGTTTAGTACCATAAGAATTATAAAAAAACTTATAAAAAATATAAATAAAAACACTAAACCCTGTCCCACCCCATTTATATTACTAGTATCCTATGAGCCATGACACTAAACTATGATGGTTTAGCATTAATTAAACTAATTCCAACCAGCGCTACTTTGTCCCAACCCAACAATACAAATTAATATAGTGTTGGTGATGTGGGGGAAATTACATTATTGATTACTGTATGATGCGTAAAACATGCAAATCCACGAGTACCATACAGAATGCCAAAAAACAACTGTTCTAAAATTTTTTCTTTTTGCCTAAACTAATTTGTACAAATTGTATGGCTTTATTTGCACTTTCAGGACCACCAGCTAAGGAATATTAGAGATGCACAAGTTCGAATTCTCTTTTGAGCTCTCAAATCATGAGGGCTATGTAGTTTTTTGCTTCAACTTCAAGAAAAAAGGGTCATTATAACTATGGAAGCAATTGCTACAAGCCTATTCAAGTAATCATTGACATTCGACAAGAGCCTTGTAGCTCAACTAGTTGACACCTCCTAATATGTCTATAACATTTAAAAGCCTTGTAGGCTGTAGCTAATCCTTTCATTCTCCATAGCTCTTATTAGTCTTATAGTAATATAATCTATTGTGGTTGCACACTGCTATGGATCACAAGATCAGGTACCCTGCAATAGCAAGACTCGTAATTCAATATGTAACCATTCAAGATCGATACAAAAAACATACCTTTCTCATGTTGAGTGTCACAATGGGGACCTGAAAAGTTGGATCATTTTAGGAGTTGAGAACTGGTAATCACTCACATTGGGAATCGATGATTGTATTTGGGCCATTGTGGGAGGTAAAGTCATTGATTCCTCAAGGCACTAGGCAATAAAGTGGTTACCAATTACCATAGAACTAGTGATGTTCTAAGATTAGTGTGGGCTTCCTATTATATCATATATGGGCAACATGAGTGATCTTAGTTGCTGATACAACATGATATTGATGAGAAACCATTTGGTGAGGATGGTGATACTTCACAATTCACATCATGATTTTTTTGAGAAAGCTAGGAAGTCATTATCACATTATTTACTTTATCTATCTGCTCTACTTCTGATTCAAAGTGAGGGACTGAGATGCATTTTGGAGCCCACAAATTTCTTCTAAACCGTTATCTTGTCCTTAAAGCATGTCACTGACAATTATACCTACTAATATGGTTAACATTTATAAAACTTTAATCATTCTTAAAAAATTATTTCAACCACCAATTCCCACTCCTTTCCAAATAGTGTTATTGAAGTTGTTCTCTCATGTTAAATTCTGTTAATTTGCTATAGAAAATAAATTTCACCCACACAGCCTAATAAAAAAAAAAATAGTCCAATGAAAATCACTGAGTACAATAGGTTTGTGTAATGTAACTTACAAATTTATTTTAAAAGTTTTAGAGCAATCACACCAAGCTCAACAGTGTTTTAGCCACATACCCCTGTATGCAACAATTGTTGTATATTTGTACAAGTATATAGCAAAACATTTCCCTTGTTTAATATAAATATACACTAGCCTCAATACTATACCTCTAATTCATATAAATTTTTTTTTTTTTTTTTATCTCTCCAAATGGTAATAAATTTTTTCTTCCCATCCATTCCCCAATTTCAACCAAAGATCCATGTCAACCCTAATCAAACATTGATAACCCAAATCAACCTAATATCAACAAACCAACAATCAAAGACCCAAATCGTACCATCCCCCATTGCTGATCACACAAATCAATCACTGTCCTCCATCTCACACAAATCAACCACTGATTACACCACCCTCTATCTCCACTAATCTCGCTGTCCTTTGTATAGGTATTGTTTTTTTGTTTTTTTTTTTTTTAACATATGGTGTCCGCTCCTAATGATAACTCTTTATCATCAAACCAATACTCTAATTGGTTTTTGGTGTAGGCGGGAATTGAACCCTAGATCTCTTATTCAACCATTAGAGACTTTACTAATTGAGCAAACTGGATTTCTTAATAAATGAGTTTCTTTGATCATGGAATGTGTTACTTCAATATCGTGTTCCATTTTCTTCTCCTCTTTTTTTTTTTAATTTTTTTTTAAATTTTTTTATTTTATATGGCTATATATATATGTGTGTCAAAATGAGCATATATCATAGTTTGGCAAAATATTTAGCAATATACTACTATTTGTGAAATATTTAGCAATTTAGCAACTTTTTGAAACTCGAGTTTGTGAAACTTGAATTTGTTGTATAATTCGAGTTCCAGAAACTCAAGTTCTAGAAACTCAAGTTCTTTGAAAAAATAGCTTTCAAATTTGCCGTGTTATTTATTATGGAACTCGAGTTTCTAGAACTTAAGTTATATCAAAAATTTTTCATGGAACTCGAGTTTTAAAAAGGTAGTAAATCCCTAAATATTTCGCAAACAGTGGTAGATCCATACATATTTTGCCAAACAATGGTACTTAACCATTTTGGCGCGCGCGCGTGCACACATATATATGGTAAATCTTGATGATATATTCTTTCATGAAGGGGTTATGACAAGTGACCCCTCTCTTTCTTCCTTTTTTTTTTTTTTTGTTTGGTTGTCTGTAAAAGGTCTCATACTCATAGTACTTTTGAGAAAATTAGAGAAAGATATATATATATATATATATATATAGAATAAATGGGTAGCCAACAAGCCATATGCAAAGGGAAAAATTTTTAAATACTCCCGGAATACGAAGAAATGGTGCTCCCTCTTCTCACATTCATGGTGGACCCCATCATGAATTTAATAAGCGGACCCTACCCTAAATGTGAGAGGAGAGAGCACCATTCTCTATACTCTGGGAGTACCTAAGAATTACTCATGCAAAAGATGGCCAAAATTAACACACGTATTATTCGTATATGGTAGCCTTTTATGTATAGCGATGCCATGCAACAATAAAAGGAGTGTCAGAAAATTCAAAAAAATTATAGAAGGCATATGAAGAAGAAGCTTCAGGAAAAAAAATATATACATATAACTGCAAGACATGACATGACTACCCTATTTTTCAACAAAACACAAAACATGAAATGAAAGAAGTCATACAAGATAATTGAGATATGCAAGCCAGCAAAACAACAATAAAAAGGTATTTAGGGTTGCCTTCGCTTGTAGGGAAGGTAAAAACTAAAAAAGATAAGACTTTTCAAAGACAAAAAAAAAAAAAATGGTAAGGAAAAGAATTTCAAAGATGGAAAGAAAAGATACTTTCAAATGGGGGAAGACAAGTCCCCATCAAAGCAGTTGACTACGCAATTCCAATATATGCCATTGGATGTTTTTAGATTCTAGATGCATAGAATTACATTTCATGATAAGTAAACTTTGGTGGGGACAAAAGAGAAATATATGAAAGACAGAATCCATTTGACAGTTTGGGTTAAGTTATGTGAATCCAAACTCTACATGGATAAATGGGTTTGAGACAGCCAAGCTTTTAATTAATTAATCTTACCCTATCAACAAAATAATTAAATAAGGATGGAGATTTATGCATAAAACAAACTCTCTTTTTGTTCTTTTTGCTTGGAGATCACTTAATACATAAGAAAGTGCCCAATGAAATTAAATTGTTTGCTTGGAGAGCATGCAAGGAAATTCTTGCTATAAACAGAAAGCTAGAAAAGAATGGGAAGAATCATAGAAAAAGTTTGTGACATGTGCAAGAAAGCAAATGAAAGCATAGCTCATGTTCTGGTGGAAAGTACAAATGTGAATATGCATCAAAGGTGTGGAATATTGCTTTTCCAATAATTCAAATTCTTAACAGGGTACAATGACTTGGGAATTGGGAAATGGAGAATTCTAGGACTGCATTGGAGTTGCTTCTCTCATCATGGCATGACAAATTACAAATATGGAACCAAAGGAATACAAGACTTAATGAAGGTAATGTGAAGGATTACTTGTAAGGGTTAGTCAGTAAGGGCAGGGTTGAGTGATGATTACTTGCAATTTTTTGGTTTAGCAAGACATGCTCAATTCATATATAGAACATGTGTATGGATAGAAAAGCAATCTAGCCTATTTAGAAGCATACATCTTAGGATGTAATACGGCCATATCAATGAAAACCAATTATTTTATGGGAAAAAAAAAGAATAACTTTGATGCAATAAAGAATATAATAAGGTTAACAAAGATTAGAGAGAGAAAGTTGTCTCCACGTTGCTAAACTCCAATTGGATAATTGGCTTCCCAGTTGGGCCAAAAAAAAAATCCCCCATTAATTAGATTTAATTCTTTTTTCTTTTTCTTTTTTAAATTTTGTAAACCAATCAGATTTATATCATAATGGCCATAGTCACCACCCCTGCCAACACACCCAAAATTGGACCTTGATCCGATAACTCAAAAAATATACGTATGGGAAAGAGTTTTTAGACCTATAAAGTAAACGTGTCAATCTACACTCCACCAATTAGAATAACGGGTAAGCTTGATCCTAGTTTTTTTTTCCACTTATTGCGGTTGTGTTTTTTTAGTTTTTTGTTTGAGTATGTGGAAACTTATTTCACACTTTCACTTACTATTTTCTAAATTTCTTTTATTTTTAAGTTCTTTTCATCCTATAAACGTACAAATTATTTCTTCATGAGGTCAAGACTTGAAAGTTTTAATTTAATAAACCTTAGAGGGTATACACTTAAGAATTTATGTAATATAAAGTTTTTATTATTTTTCTGACATATAAAAAAGTAGTAGTCATATCATCTTAATCCAACCCTAACAAGGATCATAATTTTAAAAATCAAAATACCCCGACTCTAACCCGAACCCGTATAAGCCTGAGTGTATCAAAATCCACTTACCAGGTCTTGTTCCAAAGTTCAAACAGGAAAACCAAACATGGACAGTTTGCCACACAGTTAAAGCAAAGAAGAGAGAGTGAGAAACACACATCTGGAGTCTGGACCAATTACCAACAGCAATATTCACACGTGTACCAAACCGGGGAAAAAAAAAGTTTACTTATTAAGAATTGATTTGAGCCAAACAAAAACAACACAAAACAAAACAAAAAACAAAAAACAAATAGATAATTTGTATATTTGTTTTGTAATTTTGTTTTTGTTTTACCAGGAGAGAAAAAACACACATGGGGAACAACAACAACAACGGCCGGTCCTTCTTCTTCCTTTCGTTTTTTGTCTGAGAACCAAAATCCATCACTACCCATCAAAAAGCTCTTCTCTCTCTCTCTCTCTCTGATTTGTTATTCTTGCTCTGCTTCTTGTGCTTGCTATTATCTTATAAAGAAACAATTTTGCAAGGAAGAAATTGTTACCATCAATATCTTATTCGATTAAGTAATTGAAGAATAGTTCAGACAAAAGTTGAAGAAGGAGATCTTTGTCTATCTTTGAATCTATGGAACAACTCATCAGCTTTATTATTCGGCCACCCAGGTACCACACCAACCACCTCCAAAGTTCTATTTTTTCTGTTTTTTTAATTAAAATTGTAGATGGGTTTTGGCTTATGATCCGTTTGCTTGCTGAGAAAACATGGGAAAGTAATGTAATTAAATAAATTTTTGATTTTGGGCATCTGGGTCTGGGACTCTAGGATTATCAACCCTTCAACTTGATTCAAGTATTTGAAATTGGCTCAGTATGATTGAAATTTTTTTTACCCCCCTTTTGATTTGCTTATTCTGTATTTGTGGGTGAGGAAAAGAAGCAAAACATAGAGTGCAGCAGTCAAAGTTTTGAGTTTGTTTCATTTTATTAAGATTTTGGTGTGCATGAGGGGAGTGAACTGTATTAGGTCTCACTTTTTTTATTTGTTAGACGTGTAAGAAACCTGAGATCTTTTGAAAGTTAGTTTCTATGATATTCTTTCCTTTTTCAGAATATGGCATGAATTTTTAAATGGCAACCAGTTGATCTGCTCAACTTTGAATTTATATTTTAGAATCTTCAGATTTTAGTTCTGATTTATTTGTATGAGTTACATCAGGCATCAGATTTCACCAGCTGATAAAATTGTGAGGTTCACATGACCGTTCTTTGCAATTGTAATTCAAAATTGATGAATTTATAAGCTATTATCTGATTTAATTTAATTACAAGACTGAGCTTTAAAGTGAAGCAATTTTTAATGTTAGAAACTGGTTCCTGAACCTCCATGTTTCAAGTTGTAGGTAGATTATCATGTATAAAATCCAAAAGACCTTCTGAGCTTCAAGTATGTTGTATTCATTGTCCTGCATCTAAGAGGAGATGGAGATAGTTTTTAAAACTAAGAATGATCATGGTTTTCGTAAAGAATCTTAAGCTTTTGCAATAAACTTTTGGGGGAAAAGGAAACTTTTTGGGGTTCGTACACAAAGGAACGCATTTCCAACTGTGGGATACTCAAAAGAAGCACAACTTAGGCAGAAGACTGCATCTATTATGATTATAAGAACCAGGGACGGAACCAGCACTCGAACTTGCAGGGGGCAGGCCAAAGTATTTTGTTTGAGGATTTTAGAAATTGGGATATCAATACTAGAGAAAGCAAGATGACAATATCGTTATTGGTTTTTCATTTTAAAAAAAAAAAAAAAAAAAAAACTATACTTTCCCATAATCTACAAATCAAGAAACCATACCTCAGCCAATTGTGGAGTCTCCAATGGACCCAAGGAAGAAGGCTGGAGCGTTTGTAATTTATTTGGTTAGGGATTTGTGATTTGTAATTGTTTATTAGTATTTTGTTGTTGTTATAGACCAGATATGTTATTTGTTTGTTGGTAATTTGGGCTTGTCTAAAGGTTTTCATTATTATCTAGATTTATGAATTGTTTGCTGGTGTTTTGGTTTACCTAAAGGTTTATCTTGGCATTCTTAGTACAACTGAGCAAAAGGAACGGTCTAATAGATTTTTTTTTTGGTTTTCATTTGTCAATTTGTAAAACTTTTGTGGGAGGGGGGCCAAGAATAAATATTAAAGGTCAAGATCTAAAATTTTGTGTAAATTTATATACTAATATATATTTTTTCAAAAATTGAGGGGGACCATGGCCCCCCCCAGCCCCATGATAGGTCTGTCACTGATAAGAACATTGTAAATATTCAAACTTAACTTCTGTTACCTTGGTCAGTTCTTTGTCATTTTGGGTTAAAAGTTTTAAACTTGCTTTCAAGTAATTGAAATGGTTATGAGTCTCTCCATTTTTGGGCTGCAGAGCTGAATACGATCCACAAAATGATTTATTAGATCAAGAGTTCATGCTGAAAGGGAAATGGTTTCAGAGGAAAGATCTTGAGGTAAAGACCCATGCTTACTCTACCTTTTAATCTTTGAAGGTGCACAACCCTAGACACCAGTAAATTCAAACTTGCTCATATTAAGAGAAATTACCGTTGATGCCCATAAAATTCAAACTTTTTCAAAATATATACTTGTATCATAATATCATGTATGCTGATAACTTTGTTAGGTTTGCTTGTGTATAGACTTTTCAAGAAAGTTTTGCACACATTCAAAATACAGATAATTTTTTTGAAATGATATTGCTTATCAAATTTTTTATTTATTTTGTTAAAAATTTTATGAAATAATATCGCTTGATAAATTCTTTTGTGCTCTAAAAGGATACCAATCAATCCTCACTATATTTTCAACCTACATCAACATGTCAGTCACTTTATTCAAGAAAATGTTTCTTTTGGTGGTACCAAGGTGTGTATTTTATGTTTCATTGTTTGGAGGAAGAAACAGATAGGGCCTGTTGTCCTCCTCTATTAAGGGCTACCCATGAGGGCTACACGATTAAACCCCATGCTAATTATACTTGCTATTGCATCCTATCACAACCTAGTCGTAACCCAGTATTTATTTCTAATTCTAGAATTTTCTCTTGACTACTTTTATCCTGCACATCCTTTATATATTTTTGAGATTTCCAAGTGGTTGTTGGCTTTCGTTTAAGGGCTTCGAAATTTTACAGATTAAAAACAGTCGGGGAGATGTTCTTCAGTGTAGTCATTACATGCCTATTGTTAGTCCTGAAGGAAAGCCTCTGCCCTGTGTGATATACTGCCATGGGAACAGGTGAATCTGCGACTGGAGAGTTCTCATTCTATTCTAGATTCTACAGTTGTTCTTGTTGACATTTCAGACTTAAATGAATGCTAACTTCTATTACAATTGAAAAGAAAACTCTTATTAGTTTGCACCTCATTTGTGGAAATGGAATTGGTAGCAATGGACAAGATTGATCTTTAAATGGTATAAGTTTTTGCTAAAACATTGGGGGTGCTCAACTGTTATGTGTATCAGTTTTATAAGTTGTTTCTTTGTTTGAAATTCTTATTAGTTGTAGTTAAAGAATATTGTTAGAATTATGGTTAAGTGATTAAATTCTCTTTTTCCTAAAGTTTATGCTTTTGGGACAATCGGTAATTTAATATGGTATCATAGTATGAATTCTTGAGTTCGATCCTTGTTTTTTATTCCACCTCCCATTTAATATCACATGAATCAACACGCAGTGATATGTTTATAACAAGTATAATATCACAATCAACAGCTTGTGATATTCACTATATCTGATAGGGAGGGCTCTAGCAGGGTCTTAGTGAAAAGACCCTATTAGAAGCTCCTGCACATGCCACTCATGTTTCAATAGAACAACGGCTTACATTCCTTTGGCTCATCTGTACAGAACTACTGGCACATAAATATGATTAATGCTTTGTATGTGATGAACACCTATCGCCTAAAAGCTTTCTTTCTGCAACCTAGAAGAAGTTTGGACTTTAATTCAACAAAATCTGTGCAGCTTTTGTGCGTTCTGTTCTTGGAACCACTGGATGACCAATCAAATTTGGACTTTATAGCTATGTTTTCATCTCTTTGGATGCAGGTCTTTAAGTCTTTTCCTGTAGTCATTTACATGATGTTCTACACTGTTTCAATAATTTCTCTTAATTGACTCGCAGCATATTTTCTTCACAGTGGGTGCAGGGCCGATGCTAGTGAGGCTGCTATAATTTTGTTGCCTTCAAACATTACAGTTTTCACTCTTGATTTCTCTGGATCTGGACTGTCTGGAGGAGAGCATGTCACCCTGGGGTGGAATGAAGTAAGTGGCTAGAAAACTAATTTGAAGGAAATCAAATAGATAATAAGGCTAACTACAAAGCAACCTAAAAAATCAACACCCCCCCCCCCCCCCCCCCCCCCCCAAAAAAAAAAAGGCGCCCACCAAGTGGGGTTTCTTTTGGGAAATTGGACAGTTCTCTCTAGTTCATTAAAATTTAAGAAGTTAACAATTTAACTGGAGATAAATTAATATTTAGAAACACTTGCCAATGAGCTCTAGCTTAAATGGCATCTTCTCTCCCTGTAAGAGCAAGGTGGATGATGAGTCGTGGGTACAAAACCCACCAGCTGCTTGTGTAACTCACCAATTAAATAAAATTAAAAAAAAAAAAAAAAAAAAAAAAAAAACACCACCTGAAGATATTCATAATGACCTCTCATGCATTTGGAATATGGCAGCAACCAATAAATAATATGCAGAAATATTAATTCCAGGTTTGCTTAAAGAGTCTTTTAAATATTCAACAGTGCTTATTATCATCAAGTCCAATGTGTTTTCAGTGTTTTAGTCACACATATTTTGAGGGTAATGTCATATAAGAATGGACGCTTATCATGAGACCCAAGTCAGCCACACAATTTTCATTAACCTATGATCAAGTATCTACTGTAGTGAACTTTGGGCCCTTTAAATAGTCCCCTAAATACATCAAACATGGAAAGAAAATAAACTAATAATGAGATTACATCATATATGAAAATAAAATTCAAATAGGAAGCAAATCTTTCTAATAGCATCAATCTGTGTCAAGCAGAACAATCACGATGAATGAGATCAAACAAAATCAATTAGCTTTAATGGTTCAAATTTGGTTTCCACACCAACTCTCTCTGGGTGAGAGAAACTTGATCCCATCAAGTATAGCTCATGGTGGCACTAGATGGGTCACAGACCTTGGATTGGGTGGGGTCTAGAGAGGGCTTGAGTGTAGCTCAAATTTGTTGAGGGTTTTAATTTTTAAAAAAAAAATTATATATATATATATATATACACATATATATGTTGGCCGGTTAGGTTAGAAGCTTGGGTTTTTTTAAGGTTTTGTGGGGTTTCTTCAAGATCGAGTGGTGGTGAATTAAGTTTTAAAGACATCTGGAACCTGGTTGAGGGTTTGGCAGTGGCAAGTGGAGCAGCCCGATGATGTTTTGGCAGCAGCATGGTGCACATGGAACAGAGGAGACAACAGCTGCACATTGGAATCAAGAAAGTTCAATTGCCAGTGCATGGAGGGCTCACAAGTGATGTTTAAAGCTGTCAATGAATGGTGACTTATCACTCAGGCAGTAGGAGTTAATTGGGTGAATAGAGGTCAGAATCTGTGGGTTGTGGTTGAGATTGGAAGCATGGTCACAAGGCCCCAAGTTCGATGGATCTGCCAGTTGACGTGGAGCTTGAGATTGACTATGGGACCTGCTAAGGGACTCAGCAGGGACAATGGGGTTGTTCTAGGTCATTTGTAGCTGAAGGGATTATTGGATTTGATTTCACAGTGGCTAGTTTTTGTTAGGGTGTTCAATGTGCTAGGATAAAAGGAAGGCAAGTGACAGGTTTGTCTTGAGGCTCTTTATGGTTGTCATAGGTGGCTTGTTTCGGTGTTCGGTTTGGTTTGAATCAACACCAATAGATGAAATTAGACTAATAGAGCCTAGGTTTCAACAGTTACGTGGAATCAACACCACGCATGGGATAAAGATAGTAATCCAAGAAACAGTAACTGGGCTTGTTTGCCATTAGCATCAAGCACTAAAAGAAAAATTCCTATGCAAATTTCATATCTGTGATCATCTACAATAATGATCTTTGGACCCTTTAGATAGAGTTGCCAAATTACATCAAACACAGAAAGAAAATAAACTCATAATGAGATCACATCATTTATGAAAATAAAATTGAAATAGCAATCAAATCTCTCTAATAACATAAGTTAGTGTCAATTAGCATCAATCATGATCAATCAGCTCCAACAAAATCAATTAGCATTAATAAGTCAAATTTGATATTCATACTACTGCGTGTATAACTCAGCAATAAATAAAATAAAATAAAATCTTAACTAGAGTATACTAATCTTAACTAATATTCTTGGTTATATATTTGATGACCATATCCTTTCTACTTTTACCCACATTATCTTTGGCCACCTTTTATTTATTTAGCCACTTTGACCATGATTAAGTACATTGGTGCATCTTTTGGACTTTATTACACATGGCCAATTTCTAGGATGACTTTCTCTTTTCTTCAATCAGTGCCACCCAACTCGTAAACGCATGTCCTCATTCATACTCTCTCTCTTTATAAATGCACTGAATATCAAAATAAGTGGTCTTATTTACTATATTTTTGTGTATGCACTAGATCACCATTCTTCATCATAAAATTGCCTTCTAACATTGTTGACTGTTTTTCAGAAGGACGATCTAAGGGCTGTGGTTGATTATTTGAGGGCAGATGGAAATGTCTCTTTGATAGGCTTGTGGGGACGTTCGATGGGCGCTGTTACTAGGTTTCCTCCATTCACTTTCTGTCTTCCTTTAATCTTGCATACAAAATTAGAACATAGAACATCACTTTACTTTTATTTTATTTTTTTTTATTAGTAAGACAATTGATCATCTCTCAGCAAAATAAGAGGATCAATTGTTTCCAATGCTAAAATAATTTTTATTTATTTTTTGATAAGTTCCAATGCCTTAAGAAAATTTGAAGATCTTAAGTTTTATTTGAAGCCTTAGATATGAATTGCAAAGAACCTTGGAGTCTTAACATTGTATCCGCATGATTGTGAGATTTTGAGAAAGCATTCAAGAATGGGATTTTTTATCATTACTTCATAAATATGAGGAAGTGGAAACCTTGGTGGTTCAACTGAAGATGTATTTCACTAGATCATTGTTTTAATGTCACATGTGTTGGGCTCTAGTGATACTTTATTCAGTTATTGTAGGTTTCATAGATTCTCTCATTTTGATTGTAATATACATTTTGTGGGTAATTCACTAGACTTCCTTATGTATACACCTTGTATAAATAAGGTAGTTTCTTTATCAATAAATTTCATTGTGTAAAAAAAAAAATGATATTTTGAGATGATTCTAACTTGATAGGTTGTCTTTTGCTTATTTGCTTAAGTGAAAACATAATCAATGGTTTCACATTTTCCTAAAGAAATGTTGAATCTATTATTTAGCATCCAAGGTGGGACAGATTTTCTCCTTTATTTTTATCATCTCCTTTATTCCTCTGTTCCTAATTAATTTCTCCGCCTATTCCACATAATACCAACAAGCTGTACTTGACGTGACATTCTTCTTCTAATTCTCCAACATGAGCTGCCCTTTTATATATAGTCTTTGCCCTAAATGCCAAAAGGCAAAATTGCAGAACCATGTTGTCCATGAAGCCTAAGGTTCAGAAAATTTCACTATTGGACCTTCTCTATCCAACCATAAAGTAACCATTTTTTGTAAAGGAACAAAATTTCGGGCACAAATCTCTATCATTCTTCAGGCATATGAATTAGTTGGCAATGATGCTACCATGATAATATAAAGACATCGTTAATGCTGCTTATGTGGCTTTCATAAGGAATAATTTTGTTGTTGCAATTTGAGTAATTTCAACAGTCTAATTGTTTGGAGGATACTAGCTTAGACGAAACCATTGATACTGGGTGTTGCAACTCCGAGATTGATCAATATTCTGTGTGGCTCTGTCAAGCAGAAATTTTAAAAAAATCATGATGTATCTTGAGTAGTTTATATTATTTCCACCAAGTCGTTGAAGTTTCCTTGGATACAATGCATTTACTCACTTGCAAACATGATCTTAGAAACTGAGTAACCATGGAAGAATTAGCTTGTGTGTTGCTGTAGTGATCCATCATGATCAATATTATCTATTGTTCATCAGGCAGATGGTCTTTTATGTTAGCTGTAGTGTACCACCATAAGTTTGTATTTTTTTTTAATATAAAAAGGTAATGTTTCTAGCATTCCCAAGTATTATTTATGGGTTTTTAGCTTGAGTACTTTTGCTCTGTAGCTTAGGTGGTTCTGGTTATTTATAAGCCATTGACAATGTAGTTTATTTTTTCTCCCACAGCCTAATGTATGGAGCTGAGGATCCTTCAATTGCTGGAATGGTTCTTGATAGTCCCTTCTCTGATTTGGTTGACTTGATGATGGAACTGGTGGATACCTACAAAATACGTCTACCCAAGTTCACCGTAAGTAAATTCATTCAAATGAAACTCTTAGATACTCATATTTTGAGGCACAGACTTATTTTTGTGAGAAACCCAATTCTCTACTTGGTTTGGGGCAAGTGTAAAGAATTTTCTTATAAAAAAAAACATGTAGACAGAAAAGTTTGTCAAAAAATTGGATGTTAGGATATTAAGGTGCAAATATACTGTTAAATTTAGCAAGTCAGAAATAGGGAAATGTACTACTAAATTCAGAAAAATTAACATATAGCAAACATAATTTCCTTTAAACTCCTTGCAATATGATCTTCATAATTTTTTTTTCATAGAGTAGCCTTTCGTTTATATAACAATCTTACTTATCAAAAAAAAAAAATTCAGCTTTGACTATTAACATATTTGTTAAATGAAACCGTAAGTTTCTGAGATCAACATACTCATTAAAAAAAAAAGGTTTCTGAGATCAACATTTATAATTATGTTTTATTAAATGGATTTAAATTCTAAATTTGCTTCAGATACCCACTGAAAAACATATTGGGTTGTTCAAGACCCATGGGCCACGGCTAAGTCTTGTTCTTGTCAGGCAGATTTCTGTATTTGTTATTTACCTCATCTCTAAAAGGTCCACATATGTGTTCACCCTTAATTGTACAATTTCTTTTGACCATTCATATTTATTAATGCTTGAGGCACAATTGCATAAATCTTTTTATTGTCTCTTGTCACCTGTACTTTACCTTTTTTCTATTTGACTATTTCTAAGGACTTATATAACTTTTACTTATCCTCTTTGACAATTCTAGGTGAAACTCGCAATTCAATACATGCGAAGAGCTATCCAGAAAAAGGCAAAGTTTGACATAACGGAACTGAACACCATTAAGGTTTTATCTTATGCTGTTGTCCACCCATTTTGATAGTTTCAATTCTTAGTAAAACAACTTATTTATGTTAAATATATGGGTTTTGTTTACCCATTTACTTGGAGAACAAGCATACTAACCTTGGGTTAATTGATGGTTAGTTTAGGTTTCTCTAGTATGTAAACCCTACTTTGGGTTCTGTAACACAATTGAGAATTCAATAAGATATAGCCACTAGGGCTTTATCCTGTGGACATGAGCTGTTAGGCGAAGCCACATAACCCTTGTGTGTTCTCTCTTTCTCTCAATCACTTCTGCTCTCTCTATAATTGCTCTACAATATTTTTCTCAATTTAAAACAATTTTTTTTTTCATTTCTACAAAAATATTACTCGTCAAAATGGAAACAATATGATTCAATTTAGGTTTATGATACATACCAAGTTGATTGAATCAAATTGTAGAACTTGTTAGAACTATGACAGCGTAAGCTTTTGGGAGAGTTGGTAATATATCATAGTATCAGAGTAAGATGTCCTGAGTTTGATCTTTGTCTCCACTTTACTCCCATTTAAAATGTTAAAAAAAAAAAAAAAAAAAAAAATCCTACGTGTTGGGCCTTACTTATTAAGGGGGAGTTTAGTTTCACACATGATGGGGTGTTAACATTATGGCTAAGTGATTAAATTCATCATTTCCTAATAACTTAAGCTTTTGGGAGAATTGGTAATTATTAGAACTAATTCATTTAGTCTGTTACTAAATAAATTGTGTTGTATTTATTATACGACCAACTTGACTAAATAGCTTTATCTCAAATAGCATATCCTGCCCTTGTAAGAGTGAATTTCTGGAATGAGGTAGTGGGTTCAAGACACGTGGGCACGTGTGTAATTACCAATAAGGGGAAGAAAAAAAAAGAATAGGTGGTTTCAAACTTTTTTAAAACATCCTCATTTGGCCAAATCTGACCATACAGAAATTAGTGACTTGATAAGGAGTGGTTGTTCGTTTGCTTCAATGCCACCAGACAGGGTTCTACATTCCGGTGAGAAGTGTACACTTTTTTCCTTTGGCGGCCATAGGATGTACATAGGCAAGTAATATCAGGCATAAGCAGTGTGTATATGTACTGGCCGATGGGTATCGCCAATGTTACCAGATGACAAGAAACTTGTTTATGCATGATAACCTTCTAGAGCCCGTCCACACATGTTCTCAGTTTACTTTCCAAATCTTTCAGTTTGTACATATGAGCTTTGACAAGAGTAATAGATGAAAAATTTAAGAGACTGGGAGTCCAGAAAATGAGAACGGATTAGTGTCTCTTTGGTTTGTCTCAGACCAACTCTTGGACTCTACCTGCTACTGCTCTCATGGCTGTGTAACTAATTTATTTTCATAATGCATTGAGAGTCAATTGGTGTGACTTGATTAAGTGCTAAGAGGCAGTCACCATTGTTTCATGGTCCTGTGCTAGTGTTTCAACAGGTTGCCAGGGCTTTATGGGCATGCATGAATGTTGTCATTGGGGAGGGATTTAATTCTAGTAGGGAATGCAAAGTATTTACGAAACAAATGAAAGAAGTTTATATATATTCATGATGTTAAAGAAATAGAAGCATATCCATATTAGTGTTTATTTCTTGATGTTTACTCTCATTGACAAAAGTGTTCCACTATTTCTTTTCACAGGTGGCAAAGTCTAGCTTCGTTCCAGTTTTAGTAGGACATGCCATTGATGATGATTTCATACACCCCCATCACTCAGACCGTATATTTGAAGTTTATATGGTAATTATTGCTCATATATACACCTAATTTTGAATAATTTGTACAAAGTTATGCAATCATGCACCATATTTAAGCTAATTATGGTTTGCACTAAAAGCAAAAGTTTACATTATTTGTACCTATCAAAAAAAAAAAAAGTTTAACTTATTTGTATAAATCATGCACGCATGCATCATTATCTTGATTCTGCTTCTCATCTGGTGTTTCCATTTTTTCTGGAAAAAGAAAAAGAAAAAGAAAAAAAAAAATGTACTCAATAGGAAGGTCACAGCTTTAAGCCCCCCTCCCCCCAAAGAGAGAGAGAGAGAGAGAGAGAGAGAACTTTATGGATTAATACCTGACTTTTTGTCTTGATCAACTTGAAAGACTCTTGGACACTGTTGGACAGAGCTCATTGATTAATGATTTCACATTTAAATTTTATCAATTGTTGCTGCTACCATATCTACAAGAATTTCCTCGTGCAAGAGTGCCTTTAGATCTCCTACCCCTGGTTTTCATTGTTCTATTCACTGCATATGCTCTACTTTTATTTTCTATAATTTTCTTAATCAAGAGATACCTGTTGATCATCCTTTCGGTATGTTGGTGTCTGCAGTCTGCCATTCCATGCATTGAATGTTATGTAGGGCTTGTCTTTTAATACATGCTTTTTGCAGGGGGACAAAAACATTATCAAATTTGAGGGAGATCATAATTCTCCACGCCCTCAATTCTACTTTGATTCTATAAATATTTTTTTCCACAATGTTTTGCAACCTCCAGAGGATGAAGTGGGGGGAGTGTTTTTTGACCCTATGGATGATTACTTCGGTAAGGTAAATTGAACACCAATACATCTGGTTGAAGCTTTCAATTTTATTCAAACTGCCAGCTTGCATATTCACAACCCTTTGCAATGGTTGACTGTGATGCCTTCAGGGTAGTTGGAGAAATGTGCGAGAAGCTTACAAGCATGAATCTTCGCTTGCATCAAAAGGCATGACTCAAGTGTATCATTTTTTTTACTTCCCAAACTATGATCTCTTTCAGGATCTTTATTTTATCTACCGTTCATTTTGCTCTTTCTCATTAATTGCTTATTAGTTGCAGAACCGGCAACAAGCAGCACATCAGATTCCATTAAACTACTCCGACCTAAAAGACCTATGAGTAGGACAGAGGTTAGTAATTGGTTGATTTTCTTTTGGTGCTTAGATGTCTAAATTACACACAACACAAAAGGTTGGCCACACATACCACTCTGTCCAAACCAATTTGATCAAAGTTCACACATTTTAAGAGTAGTGTATGATGGACGCCTAGTTTGCATGGAACGATTTTCATGAGCCCTGACACCCAGCTCTGTCTCTGTCTCTCTCTCTCTCTCTCTCTCTCTCTCCACACACACACACGTGCACACACAGAAGAAATCAAGAGGAAAAGGGGTAAGGTAAGAGTTTAAATCATGTAAAATTTCTCCCAACTACATGGCCAAGTAGTAGTTTAGGAATGAGGTTTAGTTCTTTTTCTTTTTTCTTTCTTAACAGGGTGTCGGATTTTTGAGATTGTCTTGCCTAACCCCAAAATATATGGCACTTTTGATGCTTCAGCCTTATTGACTTGAAGTTTGTTTTATTTCTTTGTGGCATGTTTATTCATTGTTTCTTTTACTTTGCAGGTTCCTTCTAGTTTCCCGTCTAAAGATGATCAATCTGATGATGAGGTAACTTCTTTACATTTTCTCTTATTCAACCATCTCATAGGTCTTAAGTTTTCTTCCTTTGATTTTATCCCATGATATTTATAATGGATATAGAGCCATACACATGTATGGGACACCCTTAACCAATAATTTGCTACTTAATAAAACTAACAGACAAAAGTGTTCGTTATCATAGCTCAAATTTTGTTACATGCTGGCAAGTCAATGAGCTGCTAATTTACAATTTACATGGTACCTAACTAACACTTGCATGGCGTAAAAGAAAAAAGAAAGGACAAATTAGTAGAAAAAGGAATGTAAAAAGAATTATAAAACAAATGCAAATCAAAATAAAAGATACTCAATAGTCATGCTCTGCTGCAGGATTTAACGAATGATGATGATCATAGCTCAACATCTTCTAAAATGATTAGCTTTGATTTATCAAATGGCCATCCTATTGGCCCCCATGTTCCAACTACTTTGGATGATGATCAGTATGTAGAATATCCGCTTGATGACTTGTCAGGTTTTCCATGCAATGTGGAGGAGGAAGAAAGGGTAAGTCAAATTATTGGCTCTCCATCATCTACATAAAAAAAAAATGTTCATTTCCGTCCAATGAACTTGACTTGTTGCTTTGAATTGACCTTTGACTTGCCTACGATTTTCAGATGTTCATGGAAGCAGTGATTGAATCATTAAAAGACTTGGAAATGAGACGTCCCCAAGCAGGAGAACCGCCTAGTGTTAGCTCTAGTTCTGTAAAACCTGTACATAAAGATGACCAGGAGGCTTCTCCTACAGAGCGTTGTGAGCCCTTAAAGACAGAATCCACTTCCACTTCAGTTGAGCATTGTGAACCTTCAAAAGCAGAATCCAACAACACTTCAGTGATCAATGCCCAAAATTTGGCATCTGAGCATCCATCTCCTGGTATAGGTTTGGGACCTGCATCTGATGCTACTTCATCTTGCATGGAAACTGCAAGCACAGGGACTTCTGCTCGTAGTGATACTTCAGCAAGCATACAGAGCTCCACAGATGCTGACATGTCAGCCAATACAATAGCCACATTAACTGTTGAACGTAACCCAGCGAGCCATATTATGGATGGTTTGATGCGTCGTTGGGATCTCAACTTTTTCCGAAACAGTCACAATCGATGAGATGAAAAGATGCTCATTTTAATGGACATTCTGATGGTGTAGTATTGTCTTGTACCTAAGCATTAGGGATTGTATTTTGTAAATTGTTTCCAAGAAAAGAAAAATGAGAAAAGGAAAGACAGAGAAAGGGAAGAAAAAAGTTGTTGTGAATGTGTGTAAGAAGGCTAGTATATTTCCTTCTGATTTGACTACAAGGCTCTACATTGACTACTGAAAAACAGAAAAGAAATTATTGTTTGTTACTTCAATGTTAGAATTGTCTGTCAATACCAATCAAAAACAATTGACACTTGGTAATCTATGGGATGATATTTGTGCTTGATTTTTTTTTCTTCTAGACTTGTGAATGTTATCTTTGTAGAGAGAAAATAAATGATGGTTTGGGACTTCAATGTAAGAATTATCTACCAATTGAAAAACAATTGAGACTTGATAATCTATGTGATGATATCTACCAATCGAAAACTATTTTTGTAAATGCTCTATCATTGCCAGCCTTCTTTGTTACTCAGATGGTAAAAATGTTTTGGATAACCTTCCTGGGGTTGTTAAACTTACCCTTGGTTTGGAAGGGGCTTATGTAGGTTTTGCTTTCTCTTTTTGAGAGTAAAGAGAGAGTAGCGGGCTAGAACATTTGGGAAGCCCATTGGCGCGTCTAGGAATCCAATTAACTGACAAGGAAGGTGCTAAGCTTGCTTAGACTTTGATCTCTGACAAAGATGTGCCAAATAATATGCTAATAACCTTTTATTATATTATTATTTTGAATTTTTTACCTTTGGAATATCAATAAGTCCAGTACAATTTTTTCCCCATAAGTTTGATAGAAGGGAAGCCTTAGTGCAATGACAAGTGTCTTCTACCAGAAACGAAAAGTCACAAATTCAAGTTTGGGAATCAACCTCTCCAATAAATTAGGACTAAGGCTACCTACCATGATCTCTCTCAGATCCTGCAAAAGTGGGAGTTTTGTGGATTGGGTACAACCTTATTTTATGAATATTGTTTGATGTATATATATATATATTTTTTAAGATTATTGGTTGTGATTAGTGCATAATAAAAATTGCCTTAATAGTGAACCCATAAGAAAATGATGTTACTTCAATTGCAATGTACTGTCTTAGTAAGTTGTGAAAAAGGTCATTATGGTTTTTTTGCTCTCTCATTACTCGTAGATTATATGACACTAGTGGCATATCCAAGCGCTGTGTGAGAATATATAATTATTTTAAGATTTAGTATAATGTATACTATATTCTCTAAATTTTATTGTAGATAATTTGTTCTTAAAAATTAAACAATTTCTAACTCTTTATTTTTACAAGTATATAATTTAATCATTTTTGTTGTTTGTATTGATATTACTCTTTTTTGAAGTGATCTATATTCTTCTCACTATTGTTATTATGCATTATATTTTTCTAATTATTTTGGTACAATTAAAATTTTTAAGTTTCGAATTTATTATTCAAAATATCTTAAGGAGATTCTCATGATATGAGAACTTATATATAATTACAATTGATATTGCTTAAATAATTGATAGTACTCTCAACCTAAACTTGTATTTTCTTATTCTTAAGCACACCAAATTAGACCAAGTAGATCAAATGGACCAGATTGGATCGAAGTGGATTGAATAGACCAAGGTAGACTAAATGGACTGAAAAGACCAAATTGAATGGAAGTAGCCCGAAGTTGACCGAATAGACCATATTGGACGAAAATGGACAAAAATAGATTGAAGTGGCACAAAGTGGACGAAAGTCGCTTGAAGTGGACCAAATGGACTAGATTGAATAGAATGGGACCAAACTGGACTAAAGTGGACAGAAATGGATCGAAGTGGACCAAATGGACTAAAGTGACTCAAAGTGGACTGAATTGGACCAAAGTAAACCCAAATAGGCCAAATGCCAAACAATAGTTAGTAAACTCAATAAATTAATAATAATTACAATAATAAAGTCAACTAAAATCATAATCTATGATAAGTAATGTATTCCAATGTGATGGAAATAGTTTTTTGTTGAAGTAACACCTATCAGATTTGTTAGCACATTAATATCTTCAACTAAATTATTAGTGGACCAAATGGACTAAAGTGACTCAAAGTGGACTGAATTGGACCAAAGTAAACCCAAATAGGCCGAATGCCAAACAATAGTTAGTAAACTCAATAAATTAATAATAATTACAATAATAAAGTCAACTAAAATCATAATCTATGATAAGTAATGTATTCCAATGTGATGGAAATAGTTTTTTGTTGAAGTAACACCTATCAGATTTGTTAGCACATTAATATCTTCAACTAAATTATTATACATGTGTTTGTGAATCTATGTGCATGTTGAATGTTTTATTCAATTTGAATTCAGTACCATTTACTATTTAGAGAAAGTTGGTACACCACCAAAATATATATATATATATATATATATAAATAAAAGGAAAACCACTTGCATGTAATATTTTATACAAAAAGAAAAAAAGGATGGGTTAAAGAGTTGATGAAAATGATATATGGTTCTCTAAGTAGCGAAACTAGACCCTTTAACTTGGCCTTGAATACTACATTAGCATACAAATATAAACACAATGGTGGAATGAATTTTTTTTTTCAAGTGATTATAAACTAAAAATAAATAAATGGTGTCTCCACCTAAGGTGTTTGTATGACATATATTTTCAATTATAAGTTACATTTAGGTTCAAGAATGTATAAAGTTATGGTAGTGAAAAGTGATAGTCATATCATGATTGATAAGTTATAATTAGTTTTGAGAATTAGTAAAGACATAATGCATTATTGCATACGTTAATATATATATACACACACACACATATTTTTTTAAGAAATGTTGGATATAAAATTATGACATGACTACTAATATTGCTCAATAAAAATGTAATAACAATAAATACTATGATTCAAATTTAAAATATTGTTTATATATAGATAACAATGGCAACAAAATGGGATAGTGTCAGATTAAGGATGTCATATCTCTACTCTATCATTTCTTTCAAGAGAGAGTAGATGGGAGAAGTTGGAGGTATTTTACCATCCCTAATTAAGAGTCTTTGATATTAATGAGATAAAAACAAATGGGAAAAAGATCGAGTAGCTATGAGAGTGCTAACAGCGGAAGGAACTAAGTATTTTGGGATGATAATAGAATATACATAAAAATAAATAAATTATAAATATATATATATATATATATAAATAATTTTTAAATATAAAGGGTAAGATAAAAAATTTTAATTAAAAAAACAAAACAAAAGTAACATGTGAGCTTGACACGCTGTACAACGTGGGGCCTTATCCCTTAAACCTTAAACCCCGCACTCATCTCTCCAACAAACTACAAACTACAAAGTACAAACAAACCTACACGTTCGATTCTGCTTCTGTTTCTGTGATTCTCATTGTCTGTCAATGGCCTCAGTCGCTATCCGAAGCCGTAGTATTACTATTAGTAGCCCCAACGCCAAGCACTTTCTCTCACTCTCACCCCACTCTTCTTCTCGTCCACTCGGTTCCACCCATTTCTCTTTACTCGACTCATCGTTTGGAAATGCCACCGATTGCTTCCTGTCGTTTTGCCGCTCCATGGCCACATTTACTCGAACGTAAGTCTGATCACTGTTGTTTTTTTTTCTCGTTGTTTGGGGGAGTTTTGGTTTTGTGGGTTTTGTTTGTTTTGGTGTTCTTGTAAATGAGTTTTGAAAAAGTTTGAAGCTTTTGCTGCGTTGGTTTTGGAATCATTGATTTGTGTTGGATCGAGTTCTAGTGTTTTTTTTTTTGGTTTATTTATTTATTGAATCTCAAGTATATACCTCACAATTTAATGCAATGCATGAGTCTTTGCCTCTCTGCTTGGTTGATAAATAAAATGCTGACCAAGTGCAATGGATATATATATATATATAGGCATTCTTGTGAGAGAGAGAGAGAGAGAGAGAGAGAGAGAGAACACCGAATAGAAGAAAAACAAAAAGAAAGCTGGCTGTGATTATATACTAGCCAGCTGTGAAATGATGAGAAGATAATTGGTGAAATGATTAAAATGGGATGCATTTTAGTGTTTTGTTCATTATCCGTAGTTCAGATTATGTGTTCTGCCTCTTATGAATGAGTCAGTGGACACTTAACCTATATGTGGAAGCTCTATGTTGCTTCTTTCTTGATTTTTCATTGCAATTCTGCTACTTCATCATTGTCATTATAATTTTGCTTTCCTTGATATTGTTGTTACAGAAAGCCCCACATAAATGTGGGGACCATCGGGCATGTTGATCATGGAAAAACAACATTGACAGCTGCAATTACAAAGGTTTAGATAACTTTTTATATGATTGATCACTTTAATGGTCATAAAGTTTTTTCGTTTTCATGTGTCAAAGAATATAACTGATAGAATTACCAAATTTTGGGGTGCTAAACAATTAGATTGACGTTATACAATAGGTGCTAGCGGAAGAAGGCAAAGCCAAGGCTATTGCCTTTGATCAGATTGACAAGGCTCCTGAGGAGAAGAAGAGAGGAATAACTATTGCTACTGTAAGGATATAGTTTGCTACTCTGTTATTCTTATTATTTATTAGTTCTTGACATGCCCTATTTGCTGTAATTATAAGATATAGTTTGGATTTGCTTTGTCTCTTTTCTTGTTTCCTTTGTTTGTACATGTATTTCATGATGTTTGTGTAACTTATCCTGGGTTTTATCTTGATCTTGTAGGCCCATGTGGAGTATGAGACTACTAAGCGACACTATGCCCATGTTGATTGTCCAGGACATGCAGATTATGTTAAAGTAAGCCTTGAGAAATACAACGGTCTTTTTATTTTTAAGGAAAAGCACTGAATTGGTAGGTTCATAATGCATTTTCCTATTTGAAGTTGGAAGCTTTGTGCATTAAATGCTTCAAGATAGAACATAGCCAATTCTTAGTCCAAGTTCTGACTTCTGGGAGTAAAGTGAGATGGGTCTTATTGATATGAATTCAAAAAGAAATCTGTATCAATAGCAATTTCTGAACAATGTCTTTCTGTCATGTTATCTGTATGAACAATGTGTTGAGTAATGAAATTCTAATGAATTTTCACTCTCCTACTAATGTGTTGAGTAATGGCATTCTAATGAACAATGTGTTGTATTAACTGAGTTTGTTACGGTCATATGATTTAGGGTTATTTTGTCATTTTTCTTTCTTTTTCCTCTGTTGTCTCATGATAATTTAATACATTAAATATGATCTAGAAAAGTTGTAATGTTGATACTTGATAGGTGTATCTTTTACACTCAATAAACTAATTATCACTTAGGAAAGTAGTTAAGGAGACAAGAAGGGGAAGTCTGTAATTACCTTGAACATAAGTTTGGACAAGGCCAAAAAGTTGAATTTTAAAGCAACTAACATAAATGTTTCCTATGCGAGTCAAAAGCCTAGCTGCTGTTTCTTGCAGTATTCATTCCCTTGCTTTTAGTTTCACTAATGAATTTTGCTGAATGCAGAACATGATCACTGGAGCTGCTCAAATGGATGGGGGCATTCTGGTGGTATCTGCTCCTGACGGGCCCATGCCACAGACGAAGGAACATATTCTGCTTGCTCGACAGGTGCATAATTTAGTCAATTAATTTGTACAGCTCTTCGGTGATTATTACAGCTTGTTTATGGGGCTATCATCTTTAAATGGTTCATTTGTTTTTATGGCTCAGGTTGGTGTGCCATCGTTGGTGTGCTTTCTCAATAAAGTGGATGCTGTGGATGATCTGGAGCTACTTGAAATTGTGGAAATGGAGCTTCGTGGTATGATAGATCTTATACTTTGCCTTTTGAATTTAGATTTTCTAGTTTTGTACTTTTGCTTACTTATGGTAGATATTGGATTAATTGTTTCTGTTCACATGGACAAACAAATTTTGCAGAGTTGCTCAACTTCTACAAATTTCCTGGGGATGAAATCCCAATTGTCCGAGGTTCAGCTTTGTCTGCCTTACAGGGGACAAATGAAGAGCTCGGGAAGAAGGCTATTTTAAAACTGATGGATGCTGTGGATCAATACATAGCTGATCCTGTGCGCCAGCTTGACAAGCCTTTCTTAATGCCAATAGAAGATGTATTTTCGATTCAGGTAAGTGAATATGCATACCAACATTGGTAGTAAAAGCAATTATGGATGATATATTACATGGTGTTCATGCCTTTTTGAAGAAGAAGAAGAAGGTGGGGGGGGGGGGGGGGGGGGTAGTATTAACTCTGTTTTCTTGATTTCAGCATGTATGATTAAATGTGGCAACATAATTCGAACTAACTATTGAGTTGAATATCTCTTGTTATGGAGTCTTAAGATGTTATTTTCATTCTAGAGAATGACTGTTGGTTCCTCTGCTGAAAATTTAACTAGCCTTTCCTTTCTAAACTTGTGGCCAAGATTATAACAATGGTTAGATACCATGAAAATTTTCTATTACATTTCTCTGTATTCCTGTGCGTAATCATATTTTATTAATCAAAAACAGGCCCAGGCAACTAAGTTGTGACTTGTGATATTTTTTGGTTTATGTGACTCTGTTTGTAGGGACGTGGGACTGTTGTAACTGGTCGTGTTGAACAAGGTACCATCAAAGTTGGTGAGGAGGTTGAAGTATTGGGTTTGATGCAGGTATATATCTAGATTAAAGTTTAACTATATTTAATGATACCACTGTCTCATTGGCTTCTCTTGAACATTTGGAGTTTATCACGTTTTTGCCTTTCTTAATTCATAGGGTGGACCTTTGAAGACTACAGTGACTGGTGTGGAGATGTTCAAGAAGATCTTAGATCATGGGCAGGTAAGTAACTGGCTTTACATCACTTGTACTGTACTGCACTGCTGATTGTTAAATTAATTATGTTCTTTTGTAGGCTGGTGACAATGTGGGTCTTCTTCTGCGTGGTTTAAAACGTGATGATGTACAACGAGGGATGGTGAGTAATACTATCTGAGGTATAGAAAAACAATTGTGAATTTGTAATAGTTACAAATCAAGATCAGATGGAATCTAGGTTTTGTAGAATGACTTAATCTGGATATGTGATTTTTTAGTGAATAATATTCATGTATATCAATAAAAAACTGATAATGAAAAGTCTACTTAGAAACACTATAAAGGTGTGCTTCTGCATTTTGTATCCATAGCTTTATATTTATGATTGTTATGGGTTTAATATCATGGTTTTTTTCCCCTCTTTTATTTATTTATTTTTTTGTTATTTTTAAATTTTATTTGTTTTTTACAGGTAATCTCCAAACCTGGTGCGGTGAAAACATATAAGAAGTTTGAGGCAGAGATTTATGTCCTAACAAAAGATGAAGGTGGCCGTCATACTGCTTTCTTCTCAAATTATATGCCTCAAGTTTACATGAGGACTGCAGATATAACTGGGAAGGTGGAACTACCTGAAACCGTAAAGATGGTGATGCCTGGTGATAATGTGACTGCAACTTTTGAGCTAATAGCACCTGTTCCTCTTGAAGCAGGTTAGACTGACTCTTAAATATCTTTTTTTTTTTTTTTTTTATATTAAAAAAAAAATCAGATTAACATGAGCCACAATTAAAATTATTTAAATTTCTAAACCCAAGAAGTAAAAATCTACCAAAAGTGATTTTTTAGTTACTAATTTGTCTTGTGTTAAACTCAAATTTTAACTATAAAATTGGATCTATTCTTTACTATATTTCTTTTCTTGAAATAAAATTGTATCAGCATAATTTTTATGTAAATTGCATTTTCATTTTTTTAATTAGTAATTACAATCTGTGTGCCTTATAATCAACAAATCATACGATTCAATCAAGTGGAAGCTTTTGGCTGCTGGATAAATGATGCTTCTTCGGAATCTATTTGTACCTAGTGCTTAGTTTTAAAATGGTTTTCACTTGGTCATGAATAAGTATTTACACCTTGGTCATTGATTTGAATAAGTTGATTTCAGAAGGTAACTGATTCTATTAAGTCTGTGTGATCAAGAAGACTAATAAGCTAACGTGGGTGTGTATGGAAGCCATTTTTATGTTCAGATGGATCCATTTGGGTGCATGGAAATCTTATACTTCCTTTTTTATATAGGTAAAAATATTGCGGTTTTGACATGGCCTAATGGCTGAGGGCATTGTATGAAAGTGATGTTGAATTTGACTTGATGGTTGCTTATTGGAAAATCTCTAATGATCTTTTCTGGATTTTCTAAAGTTACTACCTGGAAAGAAATCCTATGTATATGATGTAATAACTTTAATTTTATTCAATTCATGCTTTACCATTATGGCATCTTTACAAATCCAGAATCTGATATTGCGGAAGTTCTTAACATATGGCTGTTTGTTTGTTGGTTTAACAGGACAAAGATTTGCTTTGAGAGAAGGTGGTAGAACTGTTGGTGCAGGGGTTGTCTCAAGAGTAATTGGCTGAGAGGGCAGTACACTTCCTGTTGAATTTTTTGTGTCCTCTCATTTGTGGAAAGGTGTAAATAGAGAATGAGGATGCACTTCTAGTGATAATTGCTGACTTGTTAATAGCATTTACTTTATTGCTTGTTCTTTGACATTTAGGGTGAAAATAAATTGGATATTAGATTAGAAATTTCTTGCAAGTGCAAATTATCCAAAGATATTCTTGTTCACTTCAGTAGTAATTTTTCTGTTCATATTTGAATAAAATGAAGTTATCTCTATCTGTCATATGTAGCTTTTGTATTTATAATTTGATGTCCATTTATAACTATGAGGTACAATGCCAATTTATCTTTCTGCGTTAACTGCTATCTTTGGTTGGTTTCTCCACACCGGTAGACAGAAGTTTATGGTAAACAGGAGAGTAATAAAGGATACATGCCCTAGTGGTATCAAAAAATATTCTGTGCGAAAGAAAGGGAAATCCTAATGTCTTTTTTGGTCTTGTTTGGATCAGACTGGCATTTGAATTCGTTAAGTTATATTAATAGTCTGGAACAGAAAATTCACAATAATATGGTAACCAATTTCAACCAATAGAAGATTCAATAAATTAAATAATTGAATTGTCATAAATTAAAAAATTACATCTGCTTCCTTATTACATAGATAAAAAGAATCTCCCGCAATTTTTATATGCCCATATTTACAATATAATTTTGTTCATATGTTTAATTTAAAATGGTGTATTGAGCGACTGATCCGGTATCTGTGAGATATTACTTATCTGCCAATAGCTTGAAAGCAATTTCAGCCAGTGAGTGGATTGTAGTGCTGTGCCGGCTAAGTCCAACTGTACCGGAGAAAATATTGAAGCTTTCAAGCTCTGCTGTAGTCTCCAAGACATTCTCCAGCACCATCTCCATCTCCAGATCCTTGAATATACATACATTTGTTGCCTTGTCTCTCATCATCCATATCACCAACTCAATGGCAAACCTCCTTATTCTCGGAGTCTTGATTGGTGGATATTGGTGCTTTTTCAGAATCTGGACTAATTTATTAGCCAGGCCAGCCTCTGTAATTCCAGCTTCGTCAAACATGATTCTTGCCTCCTCAGAAGTCATGAATTTAAAAACATGTGCTGCTAGTCCAACCATCACCTCTTGTAGTTTGTTCTCTTCTGACATGACTGCCTGAAGCACCTGCAATAGGAGGGTAAGGGGTTAAAAATATAGTCATGACATTTATCATCATTATAGTGTTGATACTTGAACATGAAAGCTTGTATTTGGCAGGAAAAAGAAAATGTAGGATATCATAGTTATTGTAAAAGGCACTTACTGTTGGTGCTGCAACTTTTACTCCCTTTAGCTGGTTGAAGTAATCTTCACCACTGAAGGTGCACAAGTTTCTTAAAATTCTTGCTGCACTCTCACGAAGCAATGGAACTTCCAATGCTCCTATAAGCCTTTCTAGTACATGCAGTCTCAAAATATGATAACAGTTACTTCTGCTTTCTAAAGCCAGCATCGTCAGTGCTTCTCCAGCAGCGATTCTTACATGAATCTGACTCTCTGGCACTTCCTCTTTGAAGAAAATGTTGAACAACTCCTTCATAACTCCACCTGTGCCCCCAATCCTCTCTGTCGCATCCTCTTCCAGGGCAAGACTTGTTAAAATATCTATTCCAAGTTTTTGCAGCATTGGGTATCTCCCTCCATACCGTAGAATATCTCTAATGTTGCTGATGGTGAAAACTATCTCAGAAATTTCTTTTCGGAGATGTCTCCCTGTAGAGCCGGTTGTGCTTGCCAGCATCTTCACCAATTGCAGGGATCGTTTCACTGTCAGAATCTGAGACGCTGCAACATTTTCATCCTTCAACAACCTCTCCCCAGCATGGGTGAAATCTATGATTTTTGGTAGGAGGCCTCTTGTATTTCCAATCTTTCCACAGTTATCATGGTTGCGTGCAAGTTTCTTCAGGATAAGAAGTCCTAAATGATTAAATGTCCAGAATCCATAATTTGCGTGGTCAAAGATGATATTCTTTTCACCAATTTCGTCGGATGCACCACTGTTGCTTCTGTTGTTTTGGAGTAGAGATGATATGGATTCCATAGCACCAGGAATGCCAGCAACCCGGAGGGAGTTTTGCTTTTTGCCAGCTAGTTTTGACAATATTTCTGCCGCTGATTGCCTGATCTCTTCATCTTGTAGGCCTGTCCAATTCAACATCTCGACTAATCTCTCTATCACTGATATATTTATCCCTATTTTTTGAAGGGTGTCACTAGAAAACCGCTCATGCATTGCAAATTGTCGAAGAATTCTAACTCCAATTAGCTGCTCATCAGGGGAAGTTGAAGCCAAGAGATCCATAGCAAAAGTAACCATATCCATTTTCAAGCCATCAAAAATGCTTTCATTTACACATCTTGAATAGGCATCATAGAAGAATCTTCTGATTGAAACCATACCTGAAGGTCCAAACTCGCATTCCTGATTCACTTCATCCAACAGTTTTTGGTAGATGACCTTCCACTCCCAGTAAGCTTTCTCCGTTAGAAACATCAATGCTTCCGCTAATGCCAAGGCATAGAAAATATTCAGAGCAGATTGCCGATTCCTCTTGTCAGTGTCTCCTTTTTCTACCTCCCCGTAGTCATGCTTGATGAGCTTCATCAATGAGAGGACCACACAGGCTAATGCAGATATGATTTGGAGCCAATGGAGAAGCTTGCTGACATTTCTTGAGAGGAAAACCCATTGACTAAATGGAAGAAGAGGAACATCTGAGCTTTTCCATGTCCGAGTTGGCATTCTGTGGTGATCTCTAAATCGAGGACTTGCTGCATCAATTGTCCTGGTTAATTCTCTAGTATGTTGACTTGGTTTCTGCACTGCAAGAATTGGCCGGAAAAATGATTTTACTTTTCGAAGGAGGGAGTGTGAGCTGGACCTCAATGCTCGGAAGCTATTGATTCCAGCATCAGCAATTGACCATGTGGCTTGGTGTTGCCACTCAAGTTCATGGCTCCTGCTGAATATTCGAGTCCCCTCGATCAACAAGATGATTGTAATGAACCAGAAGTCCGTTTTATCCAATGTGATGGCAAAGCCACCTAGAAGAACAACAGTTGCCCAGATGAAACCAAGAGTTCCTAGGCCTGTAGCTGCCTTCTCAAGAACTGCAAGCTGTAGAGCAAAGAGGGTAAGCTTCTTTTCGGGTGCACGAATTGCTGGTGTTGGTGTTGTTGTAGGAGAAATAGAATCTGCATTACTACTCTCTCTCTTCTCAATACCCCCCTGAGGTTCAAAAATTGTGGCACCTGAACTGAATGTTTCACTGAGATTTTGAAGCTCAGAAATCTTCAGATGAATGCTTCCTTCTTCTGTAGATATCCTATGAGCCATCAAATTCGGAATATGGCTTTATCTTTCTATAAGATCAACTGGGTTCAACCTCAAAAGAGGTATATGGTAGTTGGCTTGGAAGGTCTAGAGGGACTCTTATTGGTTTGATTGTATAACCTCAAAAAAGATGCCTGGTAGTTGTTGTCTATGATTCTATGAAGTCCTTGTCCTAGAGAGGACTTTTGGGTTTAAGGGTCTTGTTGGTTTGAGTTGTACTGGAAGGAAAGTAGAAGTGGTATTTATAATGATAAGGATTTAATTGAACTTGGGGAGCACGTTTGTTTTGTGTGGAAGTGATGAGGAAAGAGAAACTTAAAGTTGCTTCTTTTTGCTCTCAATTCTTTCTCAGAAATTGGTTATGTTTTTTGTTGGCAACACCGCCCAAGACTTAGGCAAGGATTAACTGAATTGATTCATATTAAAATAGTTCATTGAATTAACAAAAGGCACAATTCAAAAGGCTTCCTATCTAATTACCTAAAAAAGTTAAAGCTTTAGCCAAAAAAAAAAAAAAAAAAGTTAAAAGCTTTTATATTTGTTCTTCCTCACTTTATGGACACAATCATCATGGTAGGTGTATGAATTATAGAGTATGAACCCAAGATATTGCTTACTTCGTCAGGGCCTTGACTCTTTTTATATTGCTTCTTTATTTTTTGGCTATGCTACGGTTTGAGTCTTGGTTAAAAAAATTTATGTTTTTTAATTAGCAATTAATCTAATACAATTTACTAAGTCGTACAGCAACTGAACCAGTTGGATGATTTGCTAGCTAAAGACTCATATTAAAGAAGGATTAATGATTGGAATCCGAGACACCTACGTTATCTTTTTTTTTTTTTTTCGGTAAAACCATGATATAATATAAAACTAAGTATTTATAAGTCTATTACAAAACATGCTAGCTTTATCAAAAGCTAACAAATTCTCCACCACAGGCGGTGGGTTACAAAGAATAACAAAATGGGAGCCAGTCTGTGCTCCAAGCTTGGCTAAAGCATCTGCACATTGATTAGCTTCACGGTAGACATGGAGCACGTGCTTGTTTGGGATTTGCTTCAAGAGGCTCCTGCAATCAGAGAGTAATGGTTCCATCAAGATATTTTCAGCTTCATTGTTCATAAGCAAAACAATGCTCAATGCATCAAGTTCAATGATAAGGTTGCTCACACCCATCTCCCTAGCTAAATTTAAACCATCTCTTAACGCCCACAATTCAGCCATTACACCTACGTTATCAATAATAACTATATGATGCTCTTCCCTAATATGATTTATTAATATAAAAACTGATATGTGTAATATGTCAAGTCAAATGGAAAATCCAATTAGTGGTTTGCCTAATCTTTTTATATATTTCAATATATATATATATATATGAAAAAAATTTAACTATAAAATTAGTTGTAATCTTAGGTTATAACATTACTTAATTTTTTTTATTAGAGTGACAAATCCACCATTGGATTTTATTTTCTTCTTATATTTTTCATGTTTGCAAAATTTCTAGAAAATTAACTCATCAATAAATAGTTTAAGGTCGGTTTGTTAAGAGTATTTAAATACAGTTTTTTGTGTTACAATCCATAAAATGGTGGGTACTACACTTGAATTTATTATTTGGCTAATATTTTCTAAATACAGTTTTCAAAAAACTGTATCGTATTTTCTTGATTTAGAACTGGATTTTGAAAACGGCCAAGGGGGTGTTTTCAGGATACAAAAAATATTTTTAATAACATAATTGTAAATAAATTGAAAACAGTGGATATCACATATTTGTCCAAACTCTTATATCTCTTAAATTAAGGAACTTATCTTTATTACAAAAAGAATTTTCACACTTTAAATTTGAAACTTATCATTAAAAAAAAAATACATGATGAGCTTTATTACCTTATCATTATCCACACAAAAAAGAAGAAGTAATCTACAGATTTTACACGTTACTTTTTTATAAATATATATTTTTTTAAATCTCTAAAATAGAAATGGTCTCCCAAACAATTATTTTTTGTTTTTAGCATTTTGAAAATTGTTCTTAAAAGTGGAAGTCAAAGACATTTAATCTAAAAATTATAATCTAAAAAGTAGTTTCAAGTTCAATTTTTTGGAAATTGTTTTTATACTGTTTTGAAAACAAAAACAAAAATCCTCTTATTAATCAAGCCTTTAAATTGCAAGTTTTTGTAGTTTAAAATTATGCATAAAATATAATCTTATAAATCTTATAGTAATTACTATTCAATTGGCACAAAATTTGACATGTGTATTAAAAGTGTAAAAAACATGCAATCTAATAGTTAGATTTTAGAAATATATAGTAATATTGATGATATTGAGTAAGGTGGTAGCCAAATATATATATGATCCATTGGGATGGCATGATTTAGGCATTTGAATTTGAACTTGGGTGATTAAAATACAAATGTCTTATTTGGACGGTTTAAAAAATGTCAAGAATTTGAATTTAATAAATCTACTAAGAATTTTAAAAGTTTAAAATCATTGAATTTCAAATAAAACCTAAAATCAATAGAAAAAAAAAATCAAATCTATTAATTTAAAATCTATATCCAAATTCAAGTCCAAGTTTTCAAGAGTAAATTCCTTGTTTTGGTTTTTATTGTCGCTACGTTATTAAAGTCTAATAATGTGTTATTGTGGCAAATAGTTGGTTTTAGCTTTAGCTTGTACAAATGGGTCACAGGGAAAGAAGAGTCATCTTGTGTCAAGTTAAAGGCTCTAATGGGCCCATGTCCCTATTATTTATTTCTTTCAGTACACGAAATTAATTCTCATCTGACCAACTCATTGTCAATTTACGTGCTCAAGTTCTAGATAGCTCAAAAAAAAAATATACTGATGACTGTATATTCTGATTGCATTTAAGCCACTGAGAGAGCTATCTAGAACTTTAAAAATATATATATATATATATATATTTTTTTTTTGAGCTATCTAGAACTTTTAAAAAAAAATATATATATATATATATATATTTTTTTTTTGAGCTATCTAGAACTTTTAAAAAAAATATATATATATATATATCTCAAAAAAAAAAAAATATATATATATATATATATATATATTTTTTTAAGTTCTAGATAGCTCTCTCAGTGGCTTAAATGCAATCAGAATATACAGTCATCAGCCATATTTGTGACCCCAAAAAAGAACCGTGGCTTCTTGGCAATTGCTTTGCGTTGCTCTTGCGTGTTGTCTTCACGATCAGCAATTGTTTATCTCCTATTACTGATTTGATAAAGTTTCTTTGTGCCATATTGGCCGCTGAATAGTACCTTAGGATTTGGATATCAAACAGATTAAAGATACACATGTATTCCAATCAATGTTCTGGATTTTCTTGACTTAATAGCATTGGCTGGGTCCTTCATATTTGACAAATTGCACTTGATTGAACCAATGTTTTGACAATCAGCGAACTCTATTATATTAACTTTTGACTTTTGTGTATTCAAAATGGAATTTCATTGTTTTACCAGCTCTGTGTGTGTGTGAACATATAAAGAGAGTTGGAAATATATCATATATTTCCATTTCCAAATTATATATGTGTAGAGAGAGAGATAGAGAGAGAGAGAGAGAGAGATAGAGGTAACATGTCATTGACAGGTTGTAAATAAATAGATAATTTGGTATGCCAAATGCATATTACAACAGATACTTTCAAGAGAGGAGAGACTAGATTCTCTTCACATTTTTGGACATCTAATGAACTAAATGAAGACATTGACCTAAAAAAAAAAACAAATCTTGGGTTGTTATAATTGGTATAAAGTTTCAGAAATTAGGCCAGGCTTGAAAAGTCGAAAACTGCTAAAACGTTCATGCACCATGACTTGTCTTGCTCCAGGTGCTTTTGTAACGAACTGAAAGGCAAGAAAACAACTGGAAAAAAGGTCTCTTGCACATTTCAGATATCTTAGGAACCCTTCAAATAAGTGCAATATCACATTGTCACATTGCTCTTGCACCTTTCAAAAGGCTTTGCTCCCATTTGTACTTTTCCCAGATTTGTAACTGAAACTTTCCACTTCTTTCATTCTCAATTAAAAGAATTTCCCGTGACTATATCCTATATTGCCATGTTAACAAGGAACCTAATTGAAGATTTTTAAGTATGAATTTCCAAAACTGAATTAACTCAATCCTTTGTTAGCTACACAAATGGCATAAAAATTGGAATAAATCTCCTGATTGTGCTCCATCTATTTCTCTTCTCCCATATTTAGCTTATTCTCTGAGACTTGCAAAACTTTCATCCTAAGCATTGCCTTGCAAAAGTCCACATTCGCCGACAAACCAAATAATTAAAATTAAGTTAATTGTCCATGTTAACCATTGAAAGAGCCGAGTTTACAAAGTAACTCCACCACAATTCCCCTACTTAGAGCCATAATCACTCCACCTACAAGAAAAAAAACGTGTAAAATTAAGAAAAATATTCTTGAACAGTAAAAAATTAATAACTGGCAAGTGTCAACATAAGTCATGAAATGATGAATTTTAACCACAGATGACCTCAAACATGTCATAACATGAGAATTAGCTCCATAGGGCCATACCCCAAACATCATGTAATCATTGTTTGCGCACATGAAATACCATGCATGTCAAGTTTTCAAGGGAACACTCAAAAAGCTACTACGCATGCCAATGGTTCCACATTTGCTGAAGACAATGGGAGCCTAACCATTGGTAGCCTTTCAAATGTAAAGCCAACATGTATGGTTTAATGCATTCATTATTCCCATATATTTAGAACCGTTGAATGTATAGCATTTAGACCATCAGACCATATTAGGTACTATAAAATGGCAACCTCGTTTTTCCAAAGCAAACAAGAGATACTGTAGAGAGGGTAGGAGAGTATGAAAAACGTTTTTTTTTATTATTAAAAAGAAAATAATCAAGTTCTGGCATTGCCCGGACTCGAACTGGAGACCTTCAGTGTGTTTGACAAAAGAGCATGAAAACGTGTATTTATCATGTAAACAAGAGAGTTCAACCCTTTCCATCTTCTCTCTAAAGCTTTCTTTTTCATACTCAAGCTGACTTGGTCGAATCTAAAGCAGGGAAAACTGATTAGTTTGGGAATGGAAAACTCCAAGGCTGTGAAATAAGAAACATTTTGCAGATACATAAACACAACATAACAACTAGGAATTGATCATACTCTCAATCAATTCATCTATTTCTTGGGACTCTAAAGTCTAAACCTTTGCATTTAAACAAGAACAAAAAATATGGTGACCCGTGAAGAATTGAGGAACCATTCTATTGCCCTCAAGTGCTCAACAAGTCCCTCAACAAATTCAGGGAAAGGTCAGAGCTGTGAGTGAAACTACATTGCAGTGCTGTATCTTAAATTGTTAGGATCTGAGGCTGCAAGTTTATTAGGGTAGTTCTCTCTTTGGAGAGGACCCTATAAGGACCTAGTCTTTCTGCTTGTATTGTGACTTTTCTGGTCTGGTATCAATGTCATCAGCAGGAAAGGTTCAGAATGTGAAAAAGGATAGATTTTGACATAACAAGTGCTGTAGCAAAGCGCAGGCATTTTTTCAGTATACTTTTTTAGGATAGATATATCAGGATTTGAACTAATGGTGTCCACTTCATGATAATTGTTCTTTACCATCATGCTAAGATACAATTGAGGAATTCCTCACAGCTCCTGCTTAACTTTCCACCCTAGATTTGATATCATAGCCCTTATCAATAGTGATAACACTTCATTGCCAATGGTCTTTGGACAAACACAGACACAAATGATCAGTGAAAGGCAAAATAATGGGTTCAATCCTACGTAAAGGCATAAGTTTGGCATAAGTTTTGCATATACCTACACACACACACCAAAAATTGCTATGTTCTCAATGCCTACTTGAGCTGTTACTATATTACTTTGCACCATTCAACACAAGCAACTACTCAGTACTCACATATTATTCCCATAGTACATTCCAAAACCCTCTCAACAAACATTAACTCAAAATTACACACCACCCTTACACACTTTTTAATATAAATGCAATGGGATTAGAAACCTATGCACAGATTCAATCCCAAATTCTTCATCCAATGACAAGAGACTTCATACTCAAACATAAAACAAAACATACCAAGCTTGCTTGCTATCATAGTCATGCTGACTTAGTTAAACCTCGAGCAGGGCCAAGCAATTAAGGATGCATGGTTTAAGCATAAAATACTCCAAGGCTGTGAAATAAGGACCACTTTACAGATCCAAAAGCACAACAAAACAACAAGGAATTGGTCATACTCTCAATGAATTCATCTATTTCTATGTACTCTGAACCTTTGTGCTTTAAGAAGAAGAAAAAATATGGTAACCCTTGAAGAATTGAGAGACAATTCTCTTGCCCTGAATAAGGTCAGAGCTGTGACTGAATACAAAGATGAGTTTGATGCATTGCTGACTAAAAGGCTCTTGAAGGAATTTAATTGAATGCAATGCAAAAAAAGTGTATGAGAAAAGACAGTTCTTGATGAAATGTCTGTTGCAAATTTGGACTCTGTGAAGGCTCTTTATGCTCGTAAGAAGGGGAAAAATGAGAATAATAGCATGTCCAAACCCAAGACCTCTAGAAATAATGGTCTAAAATTGTGAGCAACAGCAGTGTTTCTATAAAATCAACCACAATGACAGCACTCGGATATGATAGTATTAGAAACCTTTGAACTGTGACTTGCTGGCCTATCTCAAACAGCTCAGTTATAATAGTACTAGCAACCCACCTACCTTAAATTCTGTAACTGATTTTCGGTTTCTTGTAAATTTACAAGCGTGTCAGATCAGTTTGTATGGGCTTTTACTAGTGTTTATGGTCCTAATGTGCAACGAGACAGGAGGTTTTTATGGGAGGAACTATGTGGTTTGAACAGCTGGTGGAGTGTTCCATGGTGTGTGGGTGGTGACTTTAATGTGGTTAGGTTTCCTTCCGAACGAGAGGGGTCTACTTCTTTCACTGTTGCTATGCAGGAGTTTTCTAATTTTATTTTGGAACAGGGCCTCATTGATCTGCCTTTGCAAGGGGGGACTTTCACTTGGTCAAATTCTCGAGAAGCTGTCTCGAAGACTAGGCTGGACAAATTCTTGTTTTCTGCAGGTTGGGAGGATAAGTTTCCAACAGTCTCTCAAAGACGAATGTCTAGGTTGTGCTCAGATCATTTCCCAATTGTCCTTGAGGGTGGATCTTTTCAAAGAGGGAGTAGGCCGTTTAAATTTGAGAATATGTGGCTCAAGGATGAGGGTTTTGTGGATAGGGTTCAGTCTTGGTGGGAATCCTATCAGTTTCAAGGTGCACCGAGTTTTGTTTTAGCCAATAAATTAAAGCTTTTAAAAAATGATTTGAAAAGATGGAATGTGGAGGTGTTTGGTCATGTTGAAGTTCGGATTAAAAAATTGTGGAAGGATCTTAGTGTTCTTGAGAATATGAAGGATAGTCGAGGTTTATCAGCGAAGGAAACAGTAGAAGTGGGAAGAATTTGTGATGAGTTAGAAAAAGCTACTTGTTGGAAGAAATATGTTAGAGGCAGAAATCTAGGGCTCTCTGTGTTAGGGAAGGAGACAAGAATACTAAATTTTTTCACCGTATAGCTAACTCTCACAGGAGGGTTAATTCTATTGATAGGCTTATGGTGAATGGGGAGTTGTCTTCAGACCCGACAGCAATAGCAAATTTTATCTCTCAGTTCTAGGCAGCTCTACTTTGAGGATGTGGCTCATAAACCTGTCTTAGATGATGTGGATTTTTCTAGTATTTCGGTGGAAGATGCAAATTGGCTAGATAGGCCTTTTGAGGAGGAAGAAGTGTTTGGGGTGATCAATGATTTTAATGGTGATAAGGCTCATGGCACGAATGGTTTTTCAATGGCATTCTTCCAGTCATGCTGGTGTGTTTTGAAAACAGATATTATGGCTATATTCCACAATTTTCATACTTAGGCGATGTTTGAGAAGAGTCTTAATACTTCGTTCCTTGCCCTTATTCACAAGAAAGTGGATGCTGTGGAGATAAAGGACTTTAGGCCTATTAGCTTAGTTTGCGGGATTTATAAGATTATTTCTAAGGTGTTGGCTAATCGGCTTCGTAGGATGGCACATGGGCTTATTTCTGATTCACAAAATGCCTTTGTGAAGGGCAAACAAATTTGGGATTCCGTCTTGATTGCTTCTGAATGTATTGATAGTAGATTGACATCAGGAGTTCCAGGGGTGCTGTGTAAATTGGATGTGGAGAAGGCGTATGATCATGCGAGTTAGGATTTTTTAATGTATATGCTCCAACGGTGTGGTTTCTCAAAGAAATTGAGAAAATGGATGAGGTATTGCATTTCAACTGTATAGTTTTCCATTTTAATCAACGGTAGTACTTCTAATTTCTTTGGAAGTTCTAGGGGGGCTTTGGCAAGGGGACCTATTATCTCCGTTGTTGTTTGATATTGTGATGGAGGCATTAAGTCGCATGTTGGATGTAGCTGCCTCCACTGGGCAATTCTCAGGCTTTTTTGTGGGTAATACAGCTGGTCTTTCAGTGATGGTATCTCACCTTTTATTTGCAGATGAAACTTTGATTTTTTGTGATACTGAACCTTTTCAAATTGCAAATTTGAGGGCGAATCTTGCTAGATTTGAGGAGGTGTCAGGGCTTCGTATTAATTTGGGGAAATTTGAGTTGGTACCTATTGGTGGGGTGCACAATTTGGAGGCTTTGGTGGGTCTGTTGGGGTGCGGCCAATCTTCTCTGCCCTTGAAATATTTAGGCCTTCCATTAGGTGCTAAGTTTAAGGATTTATCTGTTTGGAATCCTATCCTAGAGAAAATAGAGAGGAGATTAGCAGGTTGGAAGAGACTGTATTTATCTAAAAGGAGTAAGGTGACACTCATTAAAAGCTCACTCTCGTCTTTACCTACATACTTTCTTCCCTTTCTTCCTTAACTAGGTAACATGGCAAAGCATATGGAGAAATTGCAGAGAGATTTTTTGTGGAATGGGGCTGATGGTGAACCTAAAATACATTTAGTTAATTGGGCCAAGGTCTGTAAGCCTTTGCAAGTTGGGGGGTTGGGTATAAGACGTTTGGGAAGCTTTAATTTTGCCTTGCTAGGAAAATGGTTGTGGAGGTATGGCATGGAGACTAATGCTTTATGGAGGAGGGTTATAGAGGCCAAATATGGGAATATTTGGAGTGGTTGGTGTACGAAAAAGGTGACAAGTCCTTATGGGGTCAACCTATGGAGATACATTAGAAGTGGTTGGTTAAACTTCTCTAAACTCCTTATATATGATGTGGGGGACGATACTAAAGTGAAATTTTAGAAGCATATGTAGTACGGGGATTGTACTTTACAAGAGGCCTTTCCGGAGCTTTATTGTCTTAGTAGGTCAAAGGATTCCTCGGTGGCTGAAGTTATGAGTTGGTCTGCTGGGAGGTTTCACTAGAATGTGCAATTTCGTCGTCCACCGCAGGATTGAGAAGAAGAAGCCTTTGATCGGTTTATGGGGTTGGTCTATTCTTCGATAGTGCGAGGGTTTGGCCCAGATAAGGTTTGTTGGAAACCTGCAAGGAATAGAGGTTTTGAGGTTAGAGGATATTATAGTTCCTTCTACCCTTCTACTCTTATTTCCTTCCCATGGAGAATGATATGGCAATCGAAGGTTCCTCCAAGGTTGGCTTTCTTTTCTTGGTCTGCTTCCTTAAGTAAGATTTTAACAACAGACAACCTTCGTAAAAGACGCGTGTTAGTGCTTGACTGGTGCTATATGTGTAAGAGATGTGGAGAGTCGATGGATCATCTTCTACTTCATTGCCCCATAGCTTGAGAGCTATGGTCTATGGTTTTCTGCTTGTTTGGTATTTGATGGGTTATGCCTCATAATGTTCTTGGGTTGTTTGAGGCTTGGCAAGGGAAGTTTGCGTGACATTGTTACATTGATGTTTGGAGATTAGTGCCTCATTGCTTAATGTGGTGCATTTGGCGTGAAAGGAATGCGAGGAGCTTTGAGGATTGTGAACGTTCTTTGCTAGAGATTAAGTCTTTTTTCTTGCACACTCTCTTTGAATGGAGTGTGGTCTTTTCTCATTTTTCTTGTTCTTTTTTTCCTATTTTTCTTGATTGTTGTACTTTGGTCTCTTGATTTGTGCCCCCATAGTACATCCCCAATGCACTCGGCTTGGCACTTTTTCTATTATTAATAATATCCTTACGTTACTTATCAAAAAAAAAAAGAAAAACATTAACTCAAAATTACACACCAACCTAAAACATTTCTTTATTCAACAACAACAGACTTTATCATTTTGCTTCATGAGGTACGGTCCCTAACCAATTTTGGGATGTTATAATTGGAATAAAGTTTCAGAAATTAGGCCAGCCCAAAAAGTCGAAAACTGTTAAAAAATTCATGCACCATGAATTGTCTTGCCCCAGGTGCTTTTGTAACAAACTGAAAGGGTAGAAAACAACTGGAAAAAGGTCTCTTGCACATTTCAGATACCGTATGAACCTTCAAATAGATGCAATATCACATTGTCACATTGTTCTTGCACCTTTCAAAAGGTTTTCTCCCACTTGTACTTTTCCCAGATTTGTAACTGAAACTTTTCACTTCTTTCATTCTCAATAAAAAAGAATCTCCCATGACTATATCCTATTTTACCTACATACGCACACACCAAAAATTGCTATGTTACTATATCACTTTGCACCATTTAACACAAAATTGACCTAAAAGAGATTAAGGAGAAAATTTGCAACTTTTGATATGCACCTAGGGTTATCTACCAAGCGAATCTCTCTATCACCAAATACATCTGAAGTTTGGTGATCTATTGGAAGCTACTACAACATACACACGAACAAGTTGCTACAATGAAAGAGACTACACACTTATTATTCCCATAGTACATTCCAAAACCCTCTCAACAAACATTAACTCAACATCACACACCACCCGAACGCACTTTTTAATATAAATGGTATAGGATTTAAAACCTATGGCACAGATTCGATCCCAAATTCTTCAATTGACTACAAGAGACTTCATACTCAAACATAAAACATAACATACCGAGCTTGCCAAAATCAACCATAACCCTCATCAGTACTGATCATTTCATTGCCAATGGTCTTTGGACCAACGCGAACACAAGCGAGCAGTGGAATACAAAATCATGGGTCTAAAACAAAATTGCTCTGTTCTCAATCCGTACTTCCTTAATCCGTTACTCTACTACTTTGCAATTTGCACTATCCAACACAAAACAACTAACCATATATATTCCCATAGTACATTCCAAACATCATTATCAACGGAGGCTTTATCAGTTAAGCTAATTAAAACCCGACACACACTCAAAACATTAAAAAAAAAAAAAAAATACAACATAAACATACCACATTTTGCTTACTTTTTCTTTTTTCATTATAGGACGGCATTCCGCTGCCGCACCTTGGCCTTTTCAGCATCGATAATCGCCTCCACCGTCTGCACCGCCTTCTCCAACTCCCCTTCCCTGTTAACAACCACATAATCAAAACTCGAAACCCGCTTAACCTCCTCTCTCGCGGTGGCGATCCTCACGAGCAACTCCTCTTTCCTCTCCGTCCTCCTGTCCACCAACCTCTCCACCATCTTCGCCTCGCTCTCCGCCGTCAAGAACACGAACACCGCCTTCTGCCCCAGAACCCGCCGCAGCGTCTCGGCGCCCTGGATATCGACCCTCAGCACCACGTCGTACCCTTTCCCCATGAGCTCCCTCACCTGCTTCTTCGGAATCCCCTTGTACTCGCCGTACACCAGCGCGTGCTCCAGCAGCTCGTCCTGCTCCACCATTCTCAGGAACTGCTCCTTCGTCACGAAGTAGTAATCTTTCCCTTCGGTCTCGCCGGGCCGCTTGGCGCGGCTCGTGCAGGTCACGACGAAGTGGAGGTTCCGGCGGAGCTCCGTCAGGCGGTTGATCACGGCGTCCTTGCCGACGCCGCTGGGGCCGCTGATGACGACTATCAGCGGGCTCGGAGTCGGGACGATCGGGTCGGAGCTGAAATGCGACCCGAGCGAGGTCTCCAGGGCCCGAATCAGGTCGGAGCGGTCGGCCAGGTCGGCGGCCGGAATGGACACGGTGCGGGGGCGCGAGTCGGTCGACATTGGCGAGGTTAGGCAGAAAAAACGGAGGGGAGCGTGGGGGATGATGTTTGGGGACAAGGATAGCAATGTCCTGTGTTTGGGAAATGAGGAAAATTTGAAGGGAAAAAAGATAGTTGGAGGGGAAGAGGGGAAAAGGATTTTACGGAACATAGGGAAAAGATTGGTGAAATTGTGAGTGCTATAGTGGTAGTGGTGGGTGGTGGTGTATTTATATAGAGGTGGGGTGGTGGTATCGGTGCATGGAATTGGAATCCGTAATATGACGGGGTTTATGCTATATGGGAAAAAGAAAAGGCTGGAAAAAGATAAAGGTTTGGTAAAGGAAAAAAGAAGGGAGGCATTTGGTTTTCACGGGATTTTGGCGTGTGAGAGAAGATGGGGTGTTTGGATTTGGAGATAAGCAAATCCGTGGAGGTGGGAAAAGTGGGGGTGGTTCGATATCGATATGAACGAGGTTGGGGATTTTAAGCTCATGAAAACGAATGGGGAATAATGTTGTTTGTGCAGCCCCACTGCGAAGAAGCTTTCAAGTACAATATTTTTGTCAGAAGAACAAAGTAAGTGGTAGTGCCACCTCAGACACTAATAAATATCCGAGAATCAACTTTGTCAGCAATGCAATTTGGTTGGCGGCTGAGGAGGTCAAAGTCACCGGCACTGAGATATCAAAGGGAATATGTGTAAATTTTACGGGATTAGAAGATTCAAATTGGAGGAGATTATTTCCCCCACATCTAGATTTCAATTATTATCTAATTTTGTGTTCTATTTAACTTTTTTTTAATATTTTTTTAGGTGAATTAATGAGTTGCAAAAGACAAAGAGTTTAATATAAATAAAACATAAAAAGAAAAAAAAAATGGTAAACTCATATTTATATTAAAAAGAAATTAAAAAAAAAAGAGTATAATTTGAATCCATATATGTGTAATAATAATTTTTTTAATTGTATCGTGCATATGCATGGGTTATACATTAATTATAAAGGTCATGGTAACGAGTACTCTTAGGACATTCGTTAACAATCCATTTTAAGAAAGTTTTGACACCATTTTTATAGAAAATGAAAAAATCTACCAAAACATTAATTGCTTTTTTTTTCTCATAAATTTTTTTTTTAAATAGATTATTAACTAATACTCTAAAAACATTCGTTAGCATTTCTCTAGTTATAATAGATGTTAAGAAAATATAAACATATCTTAACACATTGTGTTATTGTAAGTACTATTTTATTTATAGATATATAATATTCATTTAATAATTAATTATATGAACAGTATGTTTTCATAGTTAGGAACTGATCTAGAAGCGAAAAGATTTGATTTGGAATTAAGGCCACGTTTGGGAGGAGGGAATGGAATGAAATGGAAAGGAAATGAAATGTAATTAAGTAACCTTGATTTGATGTTTTAAAATAAAGAAATGGAAATGAATAAAAATAAATGGAATGTGTGGGGACAGGGTTTTGATAACCCCGGCTCACTTCATACTAGGCTCAAGGCCCACACCATGTTTTCATAGTTAGGAACTGATCTAGAAGCGAAAAGATTTGATTTGGAATTAAGGCCACGTTTGGGAGGAGGGAATGGAATGAAATGGAAAGGAAATGAAATGGAATTAAGTAACCTTGATTTGATGTTTTAAAATAAAGAAATGGAAATGAATAAAAATAAATGGAATGTGTGGGGACAGGGTTTTGATAACCCCGGCTCACTTCATACTAGGCTCAAGGCCCACACCGAGGAGGAAGAAATGTCTGAGAACGAACCGAAGAATATTCAGTTACCAAGAAGCACTGCCGAGGACAATCCTGTCCTCGGCCAACCGAAACCATGGAGAGGAAGAACAAAACACCATCAGAAGTGGCGCTTCAGAGTGTCTCTAAAGAAAAGACAAGTACAACGGGTCAGCCACAGAAGTATGGTGGATGAGCAATTCCAAGAGGAACTGTCACCTCCACATTAAATGCCCACAACTAACGTTCTGGCCGTATTAATGGAGAAGTAACCCCTGAGTAGTGCTGCCGTAGTTGCTACAATCCACAGAAAAGAAGGGGAAAATGATTGATGGGACAAGCACTCAAATGGTGACCTGCATGACCAACAAATGGAAGGTCAAGATTAATCAAAGGGGGGATATATAATATAAGAAGTCCTCCAGAAAGGGGGACGGGATTTTGGAGGCAAAATAAAATGTAGTACTTGTGTCATCTCTGTAACCAAGTACTGAAGAAACAATAATAACTTCTAGCTCCTAAGAGGAGGGCCGAGGAGCCATGTTTCATACTTTAGCTTACGTTCTCATCATTCAAGCAAATCACTTCCGTGAACCTCTGCTTATTGCGGTTCTTTTAACTCAATGAACCTCTCAATGAGAAAAAAACACGAAACCGTTTGAACCGCGGCCAGACCGTACGGTTCTCTAAACCGTAGTCGGTTTTTACGGTTTACACGGTTTTATTTTTTTCAGATCTGGAACCAAATAATTTCTAAAGGAAAAAAAAAATAGAGAAGAAGAAGAGGAACAAAAAGACAATGAAGTAGGGGCAGCGCCACGAAGCAGTATCTTCTTCTTCTTTCGTCTTTCTTCTTTCTTCTTCTTCTGTCCGTTTGTCTCCACTACTCTGTAATAACTAGTCTCCTCTCCGAGTCTCTATTTTTTTTTTTGATGAACCTCTGAGTCTCTACTTTTGCTGAACACTGCAATGTAACTTTTGTTATATGTGGTTTCTCTTTCTTTATTTTGAATTTCTTTTTGAAGTTTCCTAAGCCTCCACGTGACTACTGACTGGCACTTGCATTGGAAATGTTGAAGACTTTGAATATTTGAATAAAAAATGAGCTAGAATGTTTCAGTCATGACTTCTCTTTCAGCTTTGAGCAACCTTGAGCCCAACATGATGTGACGTGACATAATATACGTGTATTGCCAATTTGCCACAAGCCCAAAAGTTCTTATATTATAATAATTATTATAATATTATTATTATTATCAAGGTTTTACTAAATAACATAAAAATAAATGAATACCATATTTATATTTACTTAAGATTTGATTTTTTTTTATTTTGTAAAAATTATGATATGAAAAATATATTTGAAATTTGGATTTTTATTTTAATTTGACTACTTTAGTTAATTTTTTAATTTTTATTAATTTAATGTTTTTATATATATTTAAAATAATTATTAAATTAATTATGACGTCATCACGGTTCGACCTCGATTCGACCTTAAAACCCTTGAACCTCTCTTTTTTACGGTTCAATGAACGGTCCGGGTCTGAAAACCATGATCACTACCATGTTTAGTTGTTGCAATCCTTATTAAAGCCTAATCCTTTAACCAGCTCTCTACAAATTCATTGTATTGGGCTAGCTAGGTTTGGGTCTACGTCCTCCAAGAAAAGGTGCTCAAACTCGGTCCCTACAGAATGTAAGTAATTTTGTTTGGGAATAACATGGAGGGAATATAATGGAATCATTTTATGACAATATTACTATTAAACCCATATTTTAAAATAAATTATTGAATATATAGGGGTATTTTAGGAGTTTTAGTAAAAAATTCATTAAATTTAATTTCATTCCCTCTCATTCCTTCCAATTTCGAGGGAAATGAAAATTTGAGGTTTTAAGGGAATAGAGAAGAATGAGTGTTCCCTCATACCCATTTCATTCCCTCCCACTTAAACTCCCAAAGAAGGGAATAAACTTTTCATTTCCTCCATTAAAACTTCCAAACAAGAGAAGAGAAGAATATTCTAAAATTATTCTTTTCATTCCTTTCAATTCCATTCCATTCCCTTCTCCCAAACCTAAGTGGGAAGGAATGGAATAGGTAGGAGGGAATACTCATTTCTTTTTATTCCCTTAAAACCTCAAATTTTCATTCCTCTGGAAATTTGGGGGAAAGGGAGGAAATGAAATTAGATTTAATGAATTTTTTACTAAAACTCCCAAAATACCCCTATATATTCAACAATTTATTTTAAAATAGGAGTCTAATAGTAATATTGTAATAAAATAATTCCATTTCATTCCCTCCATGTTACTCCCAAACAAGATTACTTACATTCCATTCATTTTCATTCGATCTATTCTTTTATTTTAAAACATCCAATCAAGGTAACTTAATTCCATTCCATTCCATTCTTTTCTATTCTTTTTTCCTTACTTAAATACATTCCATTACATTCCCTTCCCTTCCCTTCCCTTATAGTTATTCCATTTTATTCCCTTATGAACTCCCAAACGAATCCTAAAACCTCAAATTTTCTTTCCCCCTGAAATTGGGAGGAATGGGAGGAAATAGAATTAGATTTAATAAATTTTTTACTAAAACTCCCAAAATACCCCTATATATTCAACCCTTTATTTTAAAATAAGAGTCTAATAGTAATATTATCATATAATGATTCCATTTTATTCCATCCATATTACTCTCAAACAATAATACTTACATTCTATTCATTTTCATTCCTTTATTTTAAAACATCCAATCAAGGTTACTTAATTCTATTCTTTTCCATTCTCTTATGATCATTCCATTTAGTTCCCTTATAAACTCCCAAACGAAGGTTTATAGAGGAAGCCAAGTGTCATTGACATTTATTTCATCTTTTACTTATTAAAATCATTTATGAATATTATATATTAGAAAATTTTCGTTCCTCACCTTTGAAAGAGTAATGCTACATATACCAAAAATAACACACCATGATTTTTACTCCATCTCATAAGTTGTCATATCATGTGAAAAACATTGCAATACAATAAAGGGTGTCCAAAGATTCGACCAACCTACCTAGTTTGACCAACTTGACTTAGATTGATGAGGCTAAGATGGTTTCAATCAAAGTTGTTAAAATCGGAATTCTACGTAAGATTGTGGGAGTTAGGTGGGATTGTAGATCGTACGATCAGATCATGAATTGTAAGATCCTACATTATTAGAAAAAAACAAAAAACAAAAAATACATATTGGTATGTTAAATAATCACATAAATTATACATTTATTGATATAATTATCATACATAACTACATCCATTTGTAAGCATCATTTAAAGAGGCTAAAAATCTCAAAATGTGACACTTTATTGAGATATTTTTTATTTGGATCCAACTGACACTATCTCTACATTAAAGTGGAAAAAATTTGTTTATTGAGATTTTATTTTTCATTTAGGTCCAATTGAGCCTGTGTCAAGTTAAAGAAAATTACAAGAAACCAAGGTCGTTTGGAATCATCAGAATCGTACGATTCTACAAATCCTAAACGATTGCAAAGATTCTTGAAAGATCCGGATCGTCTTGGGCAGGTGAGATCGTAAAATCGTACGATCATAGGATCCAGATCGGGATTTTGACAATCATAGTTTCAATAGCTTCCTTAAGCTGACAATGATTTTTGATGTGTAAGAAGCAAGTGGAAATTCTTCAAATAGCATAGAAAACCATTTCTCAAAAACTTAAATTGATCTTGGATCTTGGTAGCAAACAATTGAATAATTCAATCTGACCAACCAAAGGTTTGTTTGGATTGAACTTATTGTTGTTGAAACTGAAAACTGAAAACTGAAAACACTATAGCAAAATAATTTTTAAATGTATGAATAGTACCGTGGGACCTATTTTTAATATTTTTTATTGCGTGAACAGTGCATGAACAGTGAGTGAACAGTGTACGCACTGTTCATGCACAGTGTTTTTTGTCTCTCAGAGTCAACATAAGCGGCTGGAAAAAAAAAAAAAAAAAAAAAGGAACCAAAACGCGAACAGAAAACGTGCCGCGAGAATAATCTCAATCCAAACGGCCTCCAAATGCATCTTCTCTCTTCCATGTAGCCAATGCTACCCCTTTATTTGCATGTTTTTCCCATTATCACCGTTGTATGGCTCCTTCGTCAACAATGCCATCCCTAGATATGTCGTGCCTCGTTGATGTTATACCTATTTCACTTATCCACCATTGTCACCCTAAGTTTGTAGATCTATCATTCTTTGCCAATGCCACCCTCATATTTGGCTTCTTTGTCAATGATGACACCAACACTAAGTCCGACAAAAAACTCGAAAGAGCAACTCAATCAAATGCTCATTTAGTTTCGATTGACAACTATAGGGAAAAGATTGGTGAAATTGTGAGTGATATAGTGGAAGTGGTGGTGGTGGTGGTGTATTTATATAGGGGTGGGGTGGTGGTGTCGGTGCATGGAATTGGAATCGGTAATGTGATGGGGTTTATGCTATATGGGAAAAAGAAAAAGCTGGAAAAAGATAAAGGTTTGGTAAAGGAAAAAAGAAGGGAGGAATTTGGTTTTCACGCGATTTTGGCGTGAGAGAGAAGATGGGGTGTTTGGATTTGGAGATAAGCAAATCCGGGGAGGTGGGAAAAGTGGGGGTGGTTCGATATCGATATGAACGAGGTTGGGGATTTTAATGCTCATGAAAACGAACGGGAATTAATGTTGTTTGTGGGTGCAGCCCCACTATGATTCTATGAAGAAGGGAAGGTTCAAGTACAATACTTTGTCAGTGGTAGTGCCAGCTCAGACACTTATAAATATCCGAGAATCAACTTTGTCAGCAATGCATTTTGGTTGGCGGCTGAGCTGGTCAAAGTCACCGGCACTGAGATTTCAAAGCCTGGGTCTTTGTTCATTGGGTCTGTTATTTAGTAATACTACTTCATTACAAGTTTTCCTTAACTATTTCCTTAAACTATTGGATTTTTACAGAAGTGTTGTTTTTATCAGCATGGGATGGCAATAGTGCACACAATTCAATTTAATGGGATTAGAAGATTCAATTGGAGGAGATTATTTCCCCCACGTTTTTGTTGCCAAAATCGTTTCTTGTATGAGTTAATGACAACACTATAATGGATGCTAGCAAAATATGCACATATTTTTAACACATTGTATTGTTGTAATACCTTTATATACATAATTTCAACTTTTCATAGTTAGGAATTGATTTAGAAGCGAAAGGATCTGATCTAGAATAAAATCTATAGAAGACAAGTGTCATTAACATTTACCGTATTATATCTCTTTACTTATTAAAATTATTTATAATCTATTTTATAAATATTTTTTTGATATTTGTATGGTAGAAATTTTCCATTCCTCACCTTTAAAAGAGTAATGCTATGTATATTGATAAAATACATCAAGATTTTTGCTCCCTCTCATAAGTTGGCACATTATCTAAACACCATTGCAATGCATTCAACGGTGTCCAAGGATCCGACCAACTTGACTTGGGTTGATGAGGTTCAAATGGTTTAGATAGCTTCCTTAAGACATCAATGATTTTTGATGTATAACTTGTAAGTGAAAATTCTTCAAATAGAGGAGAAAATCATTTCTCCAAAACATAAATTAATCTTGGATTTTGGTGGCAAACAACTGAATAAGTTCTATTCGACCAATTGCAGGCACCTTCCCTCCTCCATGTTGCCATTGCTACACTCCGTGTGCAATATTTTCGATTCTAATTATCATATGGCTTCTTTGTCAACAATGTCATTCTTTAAATCTGTTATGCCTTGTCAATGTCATGTCATGCCATTCTTACTTAACACTTATGTAACCCAAAGTTTGTAGATCTACCGTTCCTCACCAATGCCACCCACATATCTAACTTCTTAGTAAATGATGACAATAACGAAATTGCCTAAATCCAACAAAATTCGAATCGGCAGCTTAATAAAATACTCATTCAATTTTGATTGACGACGAAATCAAACTTGTAAACCCCTAAATTGTTTGAGTTTGTTGCAAGTTGACCTCCCATTCGACTTAACCCAACCCATAGACATCCCAAAAAAACACGTTTAAGTGAAAGCTAGTGTATTTTTTCAATGCTTGTTTGGCTTCAAAAACTTTGAATTTGTTGAATATATTAAAAATTAAAAAAAAAAACTAATATACTAATATATTAGAAAAATTAATAAAAAAATTGTAAAGAAAAAAAAGGGAAAAAGCCAATGATAGTGCAGCATAAATATTCGCAGTAGAAATGATGTTCAATTATCATTCATCACAATTCATAATCACTTTCTGAGACTCCAACTTTTAGATTACCCAACCAAATTCATCAATAACTCAGCCAAACGGCCCCAACCCAAAAAAAAAAAAAAAAAAAAAAAAAATCCTTTTCCAATTCCAAATCCCGAATATCTCAATTCTCAAATTCCCCCCACCTTAGCTTGGAATCCAATTCCCATTGAAAAAAAAAAACCAAGAAAAACATCAAATTCCGAATCCCCCAAATTCTCTCTCTCTCTCTCAGTTGATGGGCACAATCGTAAACCACAGAGACTTCCGTCCGAAACCGCCGACGACGTCGTCTGTGTCCCAACCGCCGCCTTCTCCGTCAACCTCTTCGTCGTCATCAACGTCGCGCACGGACACAGTAGTTGGGACCCACGAGTTCAAGATCAATGGGTACTCCTTAGCGAAAGGCATGGGGGTCGGAAAGTTCGTCGCTTCCGATACCTTCGCCGTCGGCGGCTACGCCTGGGCCGTCTACTTCTACCCCGACGGCAAGAGCGGCGAGGATAACGCCGCCTATGTATCGCTTTTCGTCGCGTTGGCGAGCGAGGGTACCGATGTCAGGGCGCTCTTTGAGCTCACGCTTTTGGACCAGAGTGGCAGGGATAATCACAAGGTTCATAGCCATTTCAATCGCATGATGGACGCTGGGCCTTATACTCTCAAATATCGCGGAAGCATGTGGTAATATTTTGTTAATTTCTTTGTGATTTTAATTGTGAAGGAAATGTTATGATTTGATTGATTGATGAATGAGCAATACAAAGTTTGGTTCTTTATGTTATAGTTTGAAATGGGTTTCCTTTAATTTTTTTCATTAGTAATGTTTTTGGCACTTTTTGCCCACCTTTAATCTTTTGTGATTGAATTGTGAAAGAAATTTTATTATTTGTGAAATGTTAGGGTTCTTGGATGGAATTGAGTTGTATAGTTGATTGATTGATTGATGAATGAGTAATAGAAAGTTTGGTTCTTTATGTTATAGTTTGAAATGGGTTTCCTTTAATTTTTTTTCATTTGTAATGTTTCTGGCACTTTTTGCCCACCTTTTTTTTGTACCCCTTAGGATATAGCAGAAGCATGTGATATTCTTTAATCTTTTGTGATTGAATTGTGAAAGAAATTTTATTATTTGTGAAATGTTAGGTTTCTTGGATGGAATTGAATTATATAGTTGATTGATTGATTGATGAATGAGTAATAGAAAGTTTGGTTCTTTATGTTATGGTTTAAAATGGCTTTCCTTTAATTTTTTTCATTTCTAATGTTTTTGTTGCTCACCCTTTTTTTTTACCCCTTAGGATATAGCAGAGGCATGTGATTTTTTTAATCTTTTGTGATTTAATTGTGAAAGCATTGTTATTATTTGTTAAATGTTAGGTTTCTTGGATGGAATTGAATTATGCAGTTGATTGATTGATTGCTGAATGAGTAATTGAAAGTTTGGTTCTTTATGTTATGGTTTGAAATGGGTTTCCTTTAATTTTTTGATATGTCATGCTTTTGCCCACCCTTTATTTTTTTACCCCTTAGGATATAGCAGAACGCATGTGATTTATTTATTTATTTTTATTTTATGACTTTTGTGTATTAATTGTGAAAGAATTGTTATTATTTGTTAATGTTAGGTTTCTTGGATGGAATTGAATTATATAATTGACTGATTGATGGATGAATGAGTAACAGAGAGTTTGGTTCTTTATGTTATGGTTTGAAATGGGTTTTCTTTAATTTTTTGATTTGTAATGTCTTTGTAGCCCGCCTTTTTTTTTTTTTAAACCATTAGGATATAGCAGAAGCATGTATGTGATATTTTTTAATCATTTGTGATTTAATTGTGAAAGAATTGTTATTCTTGTTTGTTTTGTTCCGCATTGTTTGTTTTGGTGCTTTTGGCAAGAGCGGAATGCTAGATGCTTTGAGGATTGTGAATGGTCTATCCTTGACATTAAGTTTTTCTTTTTCCGTACTCTCCTTGAGTGGAGTTTAGTTTTGCCTTCCTATTCTTGTGTTTCTCTCCCTGATCTTATAGATCATTGTAATTTGGGTTTTTGATTTGTGCCACTGTAGTACACTTCTAGTGTACTTGGTTGGTTTTTTTAATAAAATTTCTTACGTTACTTATCAAAAAAAAAATTGTGAAAGAATTGTTATTATATGTTAAATGTTAGGTTTCTTGGATGGAATTGAATTGTATAGTTGATTGATTGATTGATGAATGAATAATAGAAAGTTTGGTTCTTTATGTTATGGTTTGAAATGGGTTTCATTTAGTTTTTTCATTTGTAATGTTTCTGCCCACCTTTGTTTTTTTTTTTTTTTTTACCCCTTAGAATATGGCAGAAGTATGTGATTTAAAAAAAAAAAAAAAAATCTTTTGTGTTTTAATTGTGAAAGTATTGTTATTATTTTTGAGATGTTAGGTTTCTTGGATGGAATTGAATTATGTAGTTGATTGATTGATTGATGAATTGAGTAATAGAAAGTTTGGTTCTTTATGTTATGGTTTGAATTGGGTTTCATTTAGTTTTTTCATTTGTAATGTTTTTGCCCACTTTTTTTTACCCCTCTGTAGCAGAAGCATGTGATTTATTTTTTAAATTTTATCTGATTTATGTGAAAGAATTGTTACTGTTTGTCAAATATTAGCTTTCTTGGATGCAGTTGGAACTGAATATATTTGTTGATTGATTGATGAATGATTAATCCAAAGTTTGGCTCTTTATGTTATGTTTTGAATTGGTCTTCATTTAATTTTTTTCATTTGTTATGTGCCCACATTTATTTAATTTTTTCCTTTACCATTAAAGATATAGTAGAAGCATGTGGTAATTTTTAATTTTTTTGTGATTCAATTGCAAAAGGTTGTGAATTTATAGAGCGAGAAATGGTATTATTTGTCAAATATTAAGTTTCTTGATTTCTTTGGTGATGCAATTGAAATTGAATATATTTGTTGATTTTCTATGATTTTAAATTTTTTGTGATTCAATTGCAAAAGGTTTTGACTTTAGAGAGTAAGAAGTGGTATTGCTTGTTAAATGTTAAGTTTTTTGGTTCTTTTGGTGATGCAATTGAAAATGATTACTAGTACTATGTTTTCTAATTCTGTTGATTCAATTGCTAGTGGTCTTAAATTTAGAGAGCAAGAAGTGGTATTATTTGTTAAATGTTAGATTTTTTGGTTTCCATTGGTGATATAATTGAATATGAAATATATTTGTTGATTGCAAGAAATGGTATTATCTGTTAAGTATTAGTTTTCTTGGTTTTTGTTGGTGATGCAAATGAAGATGAAATATATTTGTTGATTGATTGAAGAATGAGTATACTAAGTTTGTTTCTCTGTCCTTTTGCATTTAGAGATAAAAAGAAAAAGGCTTCATTCAAATATTTCATTTGTAACGTTTTTTCCCATATATATTTTTTTTACCACTTAAGTCATAGCAGAAGCATGTGGTAATTTATAATTTTGGTGTTTCAATTGCTAGTGGTATTGAATTTAGAGAGCAGGAAATGGTATTATTTGTTAAATGTTAGATTTATTGATTTCCTTTGGTGATGCAATTGAATATGAAATATATTTGTTGATTGATTGATGAACGAGTATACAAAGTTTGGTTCTTTGTGTTTCTGTGTTCGGAGATTATAAGAACTGGACTTCATTCATTCTTTTTCATTTATAATGTTTTTGCCCACTTCTTTGTACCCTTTAAGATATTTTTATGTTGTTTGATAATTAAATATTGTACCCTTAAGATATAGCAGAAGCATGTGATAATTTTTAATTTTTGTGATGCAATTAAGAGTGGTTTGAATTTATAGAGCAAGAAATGGTATTTTTGTAAAATTAAGCTTTCTTGGCTTCTTTGGTGATGCAATTGAAAATGAATGTACTTGTTGATTGATTGATGAATGAGTATAAAAAGTTTGGTTCGTTTTTTCATTGGGAGATGAAAGAAATGAAATTCTTTTTTTATTTATTTGAAAGAAATGGGATCCATTCTTGTTCTTTTCTTTTTTTTTTTTTTTTTTTTTTTTGAGGTAAAGTGATAGATTCATTCTATTTCATTTTATTTAAAGAAATGGGGTCATGCGAGCGGCCCTGATTAGTATGTTATAGATCTGTAGACAACCCGGGCTTTGTTGTCTTTGTTGTTGTAATGTTTTTGCCCACTTTTTTTTACCCCTAAAATATTGTGGACGCATGTGTCAAGTTTGAAAGTTTTGATTTGGAACACTATTTGATTGATTGGTACATGAGTCATTAAAAAAAAAAAAAAGTGGCTTTTGGATTTGCATTCAAAGCAAGAATATGTGATTGTAAAAGCTAGTTTTATTGTATTCCTGCCCTATGTTTTTTGTTTTTCTTTCATGTTTGACATTCTGCCCCAATCTTTGTTTGAATACATAATTGAAATGCTTGATAAATAAATGAATGAACATGGTGAACCCAGAATCTGCACTCAAGTTCCTTCTTGACATCATAATTCTGAAAATCTCATAATTCATGCTGCCTGTCTTCATCTGTGCTTGTTTATTTTGAATATTTGGAATGCATTTTCTAGTTTTTTCCTGAAGTTTCTACTGCTGTTTTTCAAATTCTGAACTGAATTTCAATCACTTGATTCTCCTTTACTTGTTTTTCTTGGTAAATGCTTGGTGTTGGTTCAGTGACTAAATTACTTGAGTAAGGATAGAAACTATCTTTAAGTCTGAATGGTTATAGGTTCAGACTGTCAGCTTGTTTCTTTATTAATTGATGGGGTTATGTGTTACGTGCTCATTGATACAAGGAATTACATTTTTAAAGCTTTTGTTCCTTAATTTCTGCTTGGATCAAGGATCAAGGTGGGGGGTGGGGGTTAATGTTTATTTATCTTCTTCTTTTTTCCAGTAATGTTTTAATGTTCAAGGATATGAGATTTTGGCTTGATGCCAATTTTGGTCTCAACATTTTGCTCGTTCTGAATAATTAAGATATCATGAACACAGTTTATATTTAAGAGAGAGAGGAAAAATTGAAATATATGGCAGGTAGTCTCAATCGAACTTCATTGGAGGGGCCAAAACCCATGACAACTTACCTTTTTTGGGGCTAGGTGGTCAGGAGGACTGATGCTGAAATGCTAAAAATCTGAACAGCAGCATTTTTGGTGGGGTTGAGTGACCTAATTTTGTAATAAAAGAGTTTCTTTTGAGGTCCTTGGATGATAGGGTGACTGCTTTGGTAGCATACCCTTGTTATCGTTTGTTAATTCTATAGATTTTTTGTTGTTGTGATGGTGTATTCTTTGGGGAGGGATTGTTTCACATTTTTGTATATCTTTACGTTTTTCAATAAAATTTCTTGTAAAAAGCTGCTAAAAACATATACTGGGAGAAGGGAGGGGGGTGGGGGGTGGTGGAAGATGCCTCCCAGAAATCTTCCTTTAAAAGAGTGCTGACTGTAGATTCTATTAGTATGATTTTATGTATGATTTTCATCTAGAGGTTTTCATTACCTTTTCATGTGTGCATGCATCAATTCTTTTGTTCACCAAAAGTAGACCACTGTGACATCACAGTGACCTGTTAACAGTATAAGAAAGCATCATCTAGTGAGAGCAATGCATTAATATTCTATGGAACATACAGATCTCTTGGAGCAACCTATTCTGTTTTTGTCATCATGAGAGATATCAGTTTGGCATCCCCATTTTTTATTCAAATTTGCATTTAGTTTCACAAACAGTTCAGTGGATGACAAACAGAAATAAAATAGATGCTGCTGTTGGATATTGCAGGGGTTATAAACGCTTCTTCAAAAGAAGTCTTCTAGAGACATCAGACTACCTCAAAGATGATTGTCTCATAATTCATTGTTGTGTTGGTGTTGTTAAGACACAAACTGAGGGACCTAAGATTTACTCTATAGCAGTGCCACCTCCTGATATTGGTCAACATTTTGGGAAGCTTTTAGAAAGTGGAAAAAACACTGATGTGACTTTCGAAGTTGAAGGGGAGATATTTTCTACCCACAAGTTGGTGCTTGCAGCACGCTCACCTGTGTTCAGGGCACAACTTTTTGGTCCAATGAAGGATCAAAACAGTCAGTGCATTAAAGTTGAAGAGATGACGGCTCCAGTTTTTAAGGTTCTCTCTCTCAACCTCCAAACATTTGTCATGGGTTTTTTTTTTTTTTTTTTTCCCCCGGTTCAGCTGCACATTTAATGCTTATCAATTAATAATAGATCAGCCATGCCATTTATCATAAACCAAATTATTTTCTCTTTTTCTGTAAACATAAATCAAATTGTTGGGAAGCAGTTATGATTACTGATTGTTGTCTAGAAGGAAAAGCTTGGTTTATTTTTTAATTTTATAAAAAAAATTTCTGCGCATTGTATAATTTTTTTGGTAAGTAATATAATTTATTAAATCTCAAAATCAGTATTACAGGAAGTATACATCCATTACTTATTAAAAATAAAAAGTATACAGGAACTCCGTTCAGTTTCATTGGCTAAAAACTAAAGTCATTATGACTCTGCTTCGATTGTTTTAATATGTCCTCTCATGCATTTGTGTTTCACCATACATGTGACTAAGCATTTATAGCTTTGGTGAGAATTTGTTGTTTATTTGATTCTGCTTTCAGGCCAATAGAGATTTAGAGGTTTTCCTTAAGTTTCATTTAATTTTATTATAATTGCAATAGTAATAGTAAAGCTTGCATGAGTATAATTATTCTCTTCTCTGTGTATTGGATGACTGCAGGTTTTACTTCATTTTATGTATTGGGATGCCCTACCAGACATGCAAGAGCTTTTTGGTGGAAACTTTAAATGGGCCTTTACACTGATGGCTCAACATCTGCTGGCAGCAGCTGACCGATATGCCCTTGAGAGGCTCAGATTGCTCTGTGAGGTTAAACTTTGTGAGGATGTTGCCATAAACACTGTTGCGACAACATTGGCCTTGGCAGATCAGCACCATTGTTTCCAACTGAAAGACGTATGTCTCAAATTCATTGCGCTGCCTGAAAACTTAAGAGGTAGACCTTTCCAGCACAACCTCTGTTTTGGATTTTTCAATGTGCTCGTAAAGCTGTTCTATAGTTCTGTAGGAAATGATGTGTGCATATCCAGATGTTAATATTCAAACCCTACATGCTGTTCACATGAAAAGATTTTGGATAATTAGGCTAGAACCTTACATGTTAGCAAGAGAAGCCTTAAGACTTAATTTTGCATGGGCAAGCATGGATCTAGAAGCAGTTTTCACAGAAAGAAACATATCCTGAGATTGGCTAGTGATGTTTATTAATATTCTCTCTCTTTTTTTGTAATTGTTATAACTTGTTCTTTTACTTGTATAGGAGCATCTATAAAAACAATCTTTATGTTGTATGTTAGTTATTTGAACATATTTGTTACTATATAGCTTCATCTATTATATTGTTGTGGGGAATTTCATGTATGGTTTGTTAAAAATTTACAAAGTGTACCGTATGGCCAAATTATGCATGGTCTTGTTTGGCCTTTGGACAACAGCCAATGAATGTTCTGAGATGTCATGTGTGAGGTTAGTTCAGTGTTAGCCATCTAATAATGTGAAATGATTGGAACCTCTTTCAATTATTAGTTTGACTACCGTGGAAACCAATCCAATAAGGTGTCATTTTCTGATGTCTCAGGAAGAAAAATGCTTTTTATTCATTATTGAGCTTCAAGGGAAAAGTTTTGCTTTATTGATTAACTTGCATATTATGTTGTATTTTCCTTGTTCTTGAAGAATAATTTAAATTGGTCAATTTTTTAGAGTTTTTCTAACCCCCTTTTCTTTATGACTACACAGTTAGTGACTTATGTTGTATTGTTGGTTTTAGCTGTGATGCAAACAGATGGGTTTATATATTTGAAGGAAAGTTGCCCCTCTGTCCTCTCTGAATTGCTGCAATATGTGGCCAGGATCGGTGAGCATTCTGTCAAGGTTCGTGCATACCATAATGAGTTCTACCTGGATAGTAGCGATGTGAATGGAAGGCGAGTGAAACCGAGGTTATATTGATTTAGGAATAACAGATAGGACATCCTTTTTCTACAAGAATAAGAATAGATTTTGTTAGGATCTAGACTTTTTGGATTGTACTAACAATTACTGATTTTAATGAGAAAGAAGAAATTAAAAAAAAAAGTGATGTTAGTGTTCATTTGGCCGTTGGCTAAATATTGTGTAATATGAAGCTCTGAGTATTTGCTTCTACATATTTGTTGTGTGCGCGGTCACCGTGTGGTTGAGAATGACTTTATTTGTTCAAGATTCAGCATACCGATTAGATACTTTTGTTAAGATATCTGCTTTGAATATTATGTGGCATAGTCTAAGCCATTGATTGAACACACGTTGCTCTTGTAAAGCATTTTAGACACCTCACAAAAGGAAGCCTGCAAAGAATATGCTGTTGCTTTTGCTTCAAGTAAATAGAGAAATCAGCGGCGACAACTTATGTGTTTTTGCTTTGGATTATAATCTGGAAAGCTTAATATGGAGGCTCCCATTTTGCATGTATGTAACAAAGATCAACTGGTGCCATTTTGTGCAGCATCATACCTAAACAAGAGAATGATTTATGTGGAAAACACTACTTTTTTGGTCCTATATGGGATGACTTGCATTAACTTCTTTGATCAAGAAGGAAACTCATTATCCTGTATATGTATTTGCCCTCTCACATAAGCTTGGAGCTTATATATATTAGAAAGATGATCAACTGAAAGGAAAGGAGGGTGAAATTCCTACCAGATCCACAAGAAAGAATGACTGGGCCAGCGGATGTCACGAAAGGGCGCCCAAGGCCCCATATGAATCTGTAATTTGAGGAGCATGCTGCAACAAAAGGATAGTCCCCAGAGTGTGTGTTGAGGTGGATGCCTCAAAGAATCTGGTTGAGGAGTTTGATCTACTAGGTGATAATGGCCAGTGACAAAGGTCCTTTTCCAGCAACTCTCTAATTGAAATCCCCTACTCCCATATAGTTGATTCTTCCATGTTTAGATATGGAGATGGATCCAGATCGTCTCTAATCCTGTGTTCCATGCTCGCATGAAACAAATAGAAGTAGACTACCACTTTATTCTGGATAGCTGCATTTTTCACTGTTGAAATCCTTATTTTGACGACCCTGCTCTCTAGGGGGTCCTTCACCCCTTTCCCTATAATAAAGTGCAAGCCCTCGTAAATAGATGTCACATATAGTCACTAGAACAAGTCGCTTATAGAATTCAGTATTAATGTAACTTCCTAAACCAATAATGCTTTCCCAAATCTATGAAAGGTGAAATGTTGAAGACCCACATCAAGTAACATGTCACTAGAACAGCCTCACAATTTGAGGTGATCTATGCATTGTCATTCCAGGTCAACAAAGGGTATAAGAAGATTACGAAATTGGTTAAAGACATATATTGTTAAGAACGTATAAAAGATAACAAGAAAGTATGGGATAGCACACAAAACAAGAAACAACATGCTAAGAAATATTATTAAATTCAATAGCTTTTTTACATTAGACATAAGAGACACTGAGGGACATTTTACAAGGTTTTCTTCACTCTATTCGTTACAAAGACACAAGAGGCCTATTTATAGGCAATAACTCACCGAAAATAATTTACTTTTAGGTCATAATGGGTTTTCACAAAGGACACTAGGGGCTGGCTCCTTGTTGACAAATGTCCATGGAGTAGGGGTCCTGGTTGACAAATGTTAAAGTGGGTTGACAAATGTCAAACTGAGTAGGGGGCCTAGCTCCTTGGTGATCTTCGTTCGGATATGATTCTAACAGGGGAGTAAATATCTTTGATTGCTAAAGATAAGGTTGGCATGCTTGAAGACGTTTCTGAGATTTTATTTTTTATTTTTTTTTACAACAAGTTAAGAGATATTATTAGAATCAACAACATTTTTACATTAGACATAAAAGACACTGAGAGACATTTTACAAGGGGTTTTTTTGCTCTGCCCGTTACAAGGACACAAGTTCATGCACCTATAGCTCAATTGGGTCTTCAAGAGGTGCCGAGCAAATAAGATGAAGATGAATCCACTGAAATGTACCTTCGGGTGTCAGCTGGTACATTTTTGGGATTCACTGTCCATATGCTGGAAAAATCTTGAAGTTGGTTAAATAACTTGTTGCCCCATATGCCCCAGTGCTACAAAGCCTGACAAAGAACCATTTAGATTCAAGTCCTTCCCATTTATATATACCTTCCTACAACCCCTGCACTTTCAGACGACCACAATACCATAATTTCCCGGACTAGTCAACTCACATAGAAATGCGGAAAATGTAAATTTTTTTTTTTTTGAGAAACAGTAATATATGTAAATTGAATATAAATATTAGGGGAATTGATTAACATATTCTAAATCAAATAGCACTTCTTTCACAATAAAATCAAAATAAACATTTATTTTGTATATTTAATACTTATTGTGTAATTCCCCCCACAAAGGACTGATGTTGGTACCAAAAAAAAAAAAAACACCTACCGAGATTTTATTTTATTTTTTTGGGTAATGGGGGGTTTTGTTTTTGCGTATTTGGGGGAGATGGAAAAGGTGATTCTGCACAAGTGAGAAAATTACAACAAAAAATTTAATTAAAGCAAGAAAAATTCAAACTAGGACAAACTACAAAATTTATTGACCAGTAGTTAAACCCACGAAGTTAGAAAAAGAAGACTCAGGTAGAAACTGCAATAAAGTTCATATAAGTACAGTAACCAAATATGTTTCTTCAACCAAAAAAAAAAATCACATCTTTTGACTAAGTTATTGCAGAAATCCCTGCTCAAGATGTTCTACCGAGAGAGATCCATTGTTCAGAGTACAAATAACTGAGGTTAAATGATACAACCAATGTCATAGTTATGGAAAACCCAGAAAAACAAATATATATAACTAGGAGAATTACTTCAACCTCGCAAAGAATGAGAACGTAACAAAAGAACTTGGAAGTCAATCAATAGCTTAGCCTATTCCTCATTCATGACTAATGACATCTTGCTATATGTCTTGGTTTCTGTTATGAATCAGAGAGTGGGATCAAGGCCAGGAGTCCATATGAACCCTTTCTAAACTTCAAATTAATTATGCAAATTACAACTTGTAGCAATCACTTCACCAACGAAAGTTGTCAGGTGCTATATTCCCAAGCACCTGTGCCAGCTCACACTCTGATCGAATAATGTTATCATATCCGAAGAGTTTATAACTGACAGCAGGTCAACCTGGGATCAGGTGTGACTGATGAACCCTTAAACTCGGTAGGATAGAATGAAATAGGCAGTGATCAGCCACAAAATTAACACCATGGTTCAGTACCAGTGACCTCCAGCTCCACCTTGAGCAGCGGCAACTTTCCTTGCCATATACTGAGGAGGCTTTGGCTGAAGCCCGTTAGAACTTTCAACCCCATCATCTTCACACCTCTCATTCTTGCAATTTGGGTTTCTTCTTGGATATGAGCCGTTTGAAGCAGTATATTGAGTTGTACCGGCTGCATTTCTAGACATCCTCCGCTGTTCAAGAGCCTCTGCTGTTGCTGCTGCCCCACAATTGTTGTACCGCAACACTGAACCAACAACTTTCCCAGGCCTTGCAGCAACTCCTGCAAGGTAATTCATTCATAATCAGAGTTGGTATACTATGTAATTAGATATGTAAGTAACCCAAGCGTGAGGTTATCCAAGTATCAGATGGGGGAACAAGGAGTGAAAGTGAAGCAACGTTAAACGTTACTAGTTTGGATTAGCTCAAACATATGCTTAACTGTAAATTTGTGCTTGTTAAAAAATTATGACTTAGTTTCAACAAATCCTACTAGAGAATAAGAGTATTTTCTAAGCACCCTAATCAGGGGTAGAATGTGAGTGCATAGATTCAAGGCATGCAAGGAATTCTGGGGCTATTCTGGAATGAGGATTGGAATTTGGAATACAATACTTCCATCAGCCAACTAGTCAGCATGCAAATGTCTCCAAATAATAATATAAAAAAGGTCACGACCAATGCACAATGCTTCTGCTTATGCAGGGTCTGGGATCTCCCAATAATGACATTATTATATAATAAAAGTTGGATCCTAAAATCTGTGGTTGTGCCAAGTCGTTCTTATTAATTATTAAGATGGTTTACCTCGGATTAAAAGTTATTATCAAAATACCTTATATATTGTTAGAATAGATTACTCTAGGTATATGTATGTATTACACATAGTAAAATTTGCGTGTTTTTGTCATGTGACTCATTAATTATTAAGATTAATTTACTTTAGGTGAAACTCTATTAGTTTCAAGTGGCTAGCTAATTATTAAGACAGTTTAGATGACATTAGTAAAATAATTTCTTTAATTTAAACATAATTAATATTTTCTTTGATTTACATCCAACTTTTAATTAATTTGTGTATCATAGGGGCAACTACTAGTATTTATTAAAAAACAGACTCCAGTTGTTTTAGTGCTTGGTGTCATAGATTTTGTAAGCAGCCAATCCCATACCTGGAGAAAGGAGGGTTGCAACATGTTAACGACCAAAGTAAAAGTTAACTATGAATTTGATCTTTTACAGATATTCCAGAGAATCCATAAAGCCAGCCCCAACTCTTTTTGGAATAAAGCTTAGTTGATTTCAGTTGAGAGAGAGAGAGAGAGAGAGAGAGAGAAATCAATACAACAATGATGGTGTAGATTATAGGCAATCATATGCAAAACACACCTTGGATACTTTGGGGAACTTGAATTGGTAGCCTGGTGACAGGGATCCCACTATTCCTGTCCATATGCGGCTTCTCAACTTCTTTGATACTACACTTTGAAAGATCATCTGCAACCTCTGCTGAATTCTGTACTGAGTTATCTGAATATAATACACATGCCCTGTGGACAACCCTTTTATCAGAAGACTAGATGATGCAAACTATGAATAGCAGGCAGCCCCAAAAAAAAAAAAAACAACTCTAGGAGGAAACATGAAAAAAGGAATAGCATCATAATTGAAATATTTGATAAAAATGCACCTGGGTAATGATGCATGTTGCCTCTCAAGTGGAGCAACAGTTCCACCTTTTCCATAATGCTCCTCAAGAAAAGCAAATTGCTTCTTAAAATGGTCAACAGCACTGCATAAAAAGAAAAAAAAAATTCAAATTTGGCTTTAGAAAAACCATCAAGTAAATCGAAGCAAACTTGAAAAGATTTCAAATCTGTTTGGTTGCATAGCATTTTGACATTTGGATTGGTTTTCAAGGCTCTGACCCCAAAAGGACTTTGGTTGCATTACCAATAAATTTACATTGAATTTATATTCGCCAATCACCAAATCCTGAACAATTTATCAGATATGGTAAATCTAATTTCACAAAATCAAACCAACCTGGATCTTGATGGCATGTGCACTCGAATTGTAGAGGCAACAAAACTGAATCATTAACCACTAAATCTTAAGAACAAATAATGTCCAAATTGCACAAATGGGTTCAAGAATTGTGTATTCTAGCCTTCACGGAAGTAGGCAAGGAGAATATCTACATGCTTATGGTTCAATAGATCACCATGAAAGCTTCACATAAGTTACAGTTGGCTCAGTTTAGTCAGGAGTTGTATTAACCAGTCCTTTCGCATATATCATGGATTGTTACAACTTTTCTAGCCCCTTTTTTTTGCCTCTTTCAGGCTGTATATAAGAAATAAAAGCTACTGTTCACTTGAATGGTTAGTATTAACATCTATAATAGTATTGAGGGTTCAGATTATAAGTTCTGAAACTGACTGAGCTATCAAGCACAATTGGAAAGTGCAAGAGCAGGTGCCCAGTTGATAAAAGTCTGGTGATGGGGCTGTCAAGCACAAGTGCTTGGGTTTGAGTCTTGAGAACAGCCATTTCATGAAAATTACTAAAGGGTAGGCTGTATACAGTCCCCTCCCCGGACCCCACTATTGGGAAATGGCCTTTCTAAGAGTGCAAAGCTTTGTCATTTCTTGCTGAGAAGGCCATAATGAGATTGAAGACCATAAATATAGCAAGATGAGATTGAACCTCACGTCTGGTACAAAAGATATGACTTTTTTTTTTTTTTTTTTTTTGGATAAGTCAGAAGATATGACTTTATTTACTGAAAGTAGTTTGTGAAGTTAAAATTGGGATCAGTGACTCTGAATAATTACTAATGTGTTCTCTATTCAGGCATCTAAAGAATAGAAGATTCCTACTTTGAATGGAATCAATGTGATACTATACCAACCAATGCATTAGCATTCAAGGCTTAGAAGAAAAACTTAGGTGTCCCAGATTGTAAGCCAAGAAAGAAAAATCAGAATACCAACAAAAATTTCCATGTCATTCATCAACAAGACGATATGGAATAGGATGAGACCACAAAATAAAGGCAAGAGGTTCAAGCCACAATCAGTATTAAATTTTAAATGAAAAATTGAAAATACCTTGGATACATGAAGCCTGTTGGCTCCGATCCCTCCAACTGTTCTTTCAGCATCTTTGGATGATACTCTAGAATCTCCCGGTAGATAAGCTCTCTCACATCTTCCTTTGTTATTCTTCGCCTCTCAAATTCAAATTCCATCTTGGTAACTGGTTGTGCAGAAGGCTCCCGCTCAACCTTGGCCAAGCCCTTGAAGTATGGATCAGCAAGTGCCTACAACATGCAATACAATATGCTCCCTAAAAAGAGAAGATATATTGTAAAAAGTACGATGAAGAGGCATGAACATTTACCTCTTCAGCAGTAGGTCGATCCTTGGGTTCAAATGCCAGCATTCTTTCTAATAAACGAAGTGCAAGTGGATCTGCATTTGGGAACTTATGGGAGAAAGGAATGGGCTTCTTCTTTCTCATGCTGCATAAGTATCTCCGAGCCTTTTCATTGCGAACCTGTTCATATTGTATCAACAGTTCAGCACAAATAATCATTGCAAGGACAAGCAACAAAAAAATGGTGCATAATAATATACTCAAATCCATAAGAGCAAGTTGATCACAGGAAACAGACCCTGGCAATGGCGTCAGCAGATGGCGTTCCCAACATATCAGTCATTAGATCTAATTGATGGACTACGTTTTTCCCAGGAAAAAGAGGTTTTCCAGTCAAAAGTTCTGCAAAGATGCAGCCAATGCTCCATATATCTATTGCTGGCGTATACTGAAAACAAAAGATAAGACAATTACAAAAGGAAATTGAGACCACAACATTATAAATTTATAATAGCAATGAAACTGACAACAGGTGATAGTTGATTCATAATATCATTTTAAAACAACTATTTTATGGGCACAAGAGGAAGAAATTAATTTCAGGGATTGGTCAAATTCATAATTCTTTCACAGTATAAAGGTCCTCAGGCAATTAAGTAATATATGTGTATCCACACTTTAAAAAAGGTGGTTTATGTCAGTCATCAAGGGCATATACAGAGTACCATATGTGCTTTGCATAATCCTTTAGGAGTTATTGCCTCAACTGACACCAGGTGAGGTGTTCTTTACATTTATTGGTCAGATCATGGTTTTGCGGGATTGTAAAGCAAGTTTTTTAGTCTTTAACATTATCAAAATCTACTATTCTTCAACTAATATTTTCAAACAAATGCCGTGTACCCAAGTGCTTTCAACAATATAACATGTTCAATTTTCCAGATAATCAGATAACAAGGATACCAGTACCACACATAACAAAACACACCCAACACAACCCACATCTGTGAGGTTGTCTAACTTAGTTAAGCAGAATGCTGCAAATGTTCATTCCTCCCATAGACATAAATCCAACCAAGTGTTTGGGACTTATAAGTGAACATAACATTAAGAAAAGACCACTTGGTGAGGGTAAAGAAAGGCTGTGGTTGGGCTAGTAGTGGAGAACCTGACCAACCCAGCCAGCCTATAACAATCCTTAAATGCAGGGTTGCACATGAGAGCACACATGTCCAGTTAGCACAGGCATAATAACCTGGTCGTATGTGTTAAAGCACATGACTACAATGTTCCTAATTAATTCCATATACATGAACTGAACCCAGTTATGATCTACTAAATTTAATTAATTACTCGGAACATTCTGAGTCTAAACCTTACAAGTAACTTAAGGACCATTTTACAGACAAAAAGTCAGCTTCAAGCCAGGCCCACGATTGACCTAAGAGAAAAGAAAAACTGGGCTTCCACTCATTAAAAAGCATGAATGCCTGGCCTGCCAAATTGTAATTCTTGCCTGTAGGATTGCAAATGGAATCACATCCCTGTGCAAAGGCATGTTGGCCAGTAGTTAAAAACTGTCAAAAGATAGTTCTGTGAAATCCAACAAAATAGAAGTACAACAAAATGCATAGGACTACACATGAACATTTGGTTGAGTTTCTTGTGAACCTTAGTATTTTACTAAAATCTATCTCTAATATAATTAATAGTTTGTCATATAGGTTGTCTTGCTCTTAAAAATGTTCCAGAACTACAAATGACCCTGTAAGTCAAAGCTGTAGTGAAAAAAAAAAAGGTAAGTTCAAATACTATTAATCAAGAGTACCAATCCAAATTATATGGCACAAATCATAACTCAGAGGAGAAGCATAAATTAAAGGTGTACACAAGATGAAGTTACAAAACTCTCTTGCAAATATGGGGGTTCAGAGAGAGAGAAGAACGAGATGAGACAAAAATTTCGACAAAAAAAGAAAAAAGAAAGAAAGAAAAAGAGGTAATAGTTTTTGCACCTTTGAGAAAAAGGATCCACACAATTCAGGAGCCCTGTACCAACGTGTTGCAACGTAGTCCTGCCACCACAAGAATTTGAAATAATCATTTCTAGAGATATTGTCGAAGAATCAGTAATTTGTGAATCATATACAAGTTAATTTCAAAAGGCCAATCAAAGAAAAATCTCAGAAGATAATTGGACAAAAAAATTACCGTCCAGAAAATAGCTGTGGGTGTATCATTAAAAGCTACTCTCGCAAGACCAAAGTCACAGATTTTGAGTTTGCAGTCAGCATTTGCTAGGATATTTTTGGGTTTTAGATCCCGGTGAAAGACATTTGCTACAAGATAGTTAAACATTAAGAAGAAAAAAAAAATCAGTCACAGAATGATCATAATAAATCCAAAACATAACTATAATGGAAAAAAATTGCTCTTGAAATTCCAGTAGTTGAACTATAAGATATATTTCATTAAAAAAAAAAAAAAGAACTATAAGATTATAACCTGTGTGTATGTACTTCATGCCTCGAAGAAGCTGATAAAGAAAAAACTGATAATGTTCTGGCGTCAAATCGTCATTTGCTTTAATAACCTGGTGTAAGTCAGATTCCATGAGTTCGAAAACAACATATATATCTTTGAATTCCCTCCTGGAAGGTGGTAACAGGATGTGCTTGATCTCCACAATGTCTGGATGACGCAGGAGTCTAAGAAGTTTAATCTCACGAAGGATACGAGTGGCATCAGAGACATGTTCAAAAATGTCATTTATTTTCTTGATTGCTACCTTTTCTCCAGTATGTGTATCATATGCAGAGCAAACAACGCCATAGCTTCCTTTACCAATTACTTCCTCAATTCTGTACCTGCTCCCCTCACCATATTCTGTGAAAAAGTCTACATCCACTGCTGACTGCATCACCACATAAAATCATACAATTTTATCAACATGACATCCTAGCAGAAGCCCGCAAGTACAAATTGTAGTTTACATTATCTGCTACATAATTAAAAAAAAAAAAAAAAAAACTGCTAAACAGATAATTTACAATCAGATTTCATAAACAGATGTACCTTACATCGATAGTCCACATACTAGTTCAGTTAGAGAGGAAAAGGTCATTGACAACCTATTAGTGGTCATCATATTTGGTTACACAAACTGTCTTGGCATCCAGCATTAACTAAGGCAATGTTTACTGAGTAACTTGAAATCATGATTTAATGCAAGTTTTACTGAAACATCATGTCTAAATGTTCTAACTTACCAAATTGATTACTAGACTTCATCAAAAATATATAATAAATAAATAAAAATGCTTCATAATTCTCTTTAGAAGAGAATGTCGAAAGTTTTACATCCCCCCTTGATGAAGGATTTAGATTTGATATATACAGCAAACCACAGCAAAGTACATGCAAAGGGAATATGACTTATAGTGAATTACCAAAACATCACAATGGGTTCTACAGTAAGTACAAGAAATAGTTGTTTTGCATGAATAAATAAATTCAAGGATCCATGATAACTTCAAGACTAATAGAAGTGAAGTAAAGTGGGAAAAGACAAGAAAATGAAATTAGAGGTTGCTTGTTAAGGTAAGTCAGATACAATAGGTAATTAAATCAGAAAATCAAGATGTAATCTCTCACACCAGACTAACAGTTCCAACTTTCAATCACTGTCATTTAAAATAATTATAAAAAACCACCCTAACATAAAAAAGAAAAAAAACCCAACTACGCAATTTTCACATAACATGAGTCAAGAATATTTCAGTGGGACCTTCCACAAACCGCAATGGGTACATAGCATCTGGCAGAGAAGCTGAGATAAACATTACAAGTTATTCCATTTCATCCAGACACACGTATAATACCCACAACACAACAAAAGGTCTAATACAGATGGACCACAAAAAAAAAAAAAAAAAAAAAAAAATAGAGGAAAAAATTTTCAGCTTAAAATTTTATATAAGCAAAACAAAAACATTTCTTGAGTCTTCAATTCCCACTTAATCTTACCCAAAAATACAAACCAATATATATATATAGCAGAAATGAGTAAAATTTACCTTTCTTCTCTGATCAGGCTGCATCTTAGCAATAAAGCATTAAACCCCTTCAAAGCAATAAACTAATAGGTGCATCTAAGGCCTTGACTTCACACTCAAAACCCAGATCAACAACCAAAATTCCAATGACCCAGAAGCTCAAATCACTTCAATAAGACTGAACTGGAACTATAACGTCTAGATCACCAAGAAACAATTACAAATCAGTAACACGCACAAGCTTGAAAACCCAATTTTCTGTGAGAAAAAAAAAATAGAACGCAAAAGGGTTGAGCACAAAAGAAGGCACACCCAGATAAAGTTTTTGAGGCAAAAATAGCAACTTTGTGGTTGAAATAAGCAACGAGTACTTACTTTGTCACTGAAAACGAATCAAATGAAGAAGACAGGAAAGGAATATAATAAAATGGACAAGCAGTTTGGCGGAAGTCACTAAAATGTGGCTGGAGACAAAGAGGTTACAGATCACAAGGTAAACTTCGGAGAATCAAAGATGGCGATAATCTCTAACGTGTTGAAGAAATATATATATATATATATATAAATTATGAAGAGGAAAGGTTTGGTTCTTTCAGAGAATACTGGAAGTGGTTTTGTTTTTGGTGCTGAAAAGTAAAGAAACGAAGTGGCAGATTGATTGCGGGTTGGAAGGGGAAATTGTAAGAGTAAAAGTGCTTTTGGATCCCACGGAGAAAGAGAGAGAGAGAGAGAGAGAGATGGCAAAACGCAGTGGTGTGTACTTGTGAAGTTTAAGGCTTTTAGAACAAGATAGAGAGAGAGAGAGAGAGAGAGAGAGAGAGAGCGATATGTGACATAGAAATTATTTTTAAATTAAGGTAAGATAATTAAACATGGGATTGTAAAGAGATGCATTATCTTTTGGGTCTTGTTGAAAGACCACTTTGCCACTCATTTTGGACCAATTTTACCATCATTCTTTTTTTTTTTTTTTCCCACTTTCATGTAAGAAGTCTTCATATAGTATCTATTTCATGAGTAACTTAAATGTCTAAGTGGGATTGAGGTAGCAATTGCTCACTAAATCTAGAAAAAGTCTCGGAACATAAAATTTTTCACAATTTATTACCACAACTACAATGTGACAAAGTATGATTAGTGAAAAAAAAAGTAGGTTCATGTGTAATTAATGGTTAACCACTCACAGTTTGTCACGTCAGAATTGTGACAAAAAAATTGTGAAAAAATTTATGATTCTAGAACTACTCCTAAATCTAATGTGTAAGATGTCATTATGATTATAATCAAGTAAGAAAATCACCTTTGATCACCCCTTCCTACTCCTTTTTTATTCATTAAAAAAAATACTATTTTATTCGTTTTTCCAAAATTGTATTTAGTGGTGGGTATTCAGCCTACCAATTCCACAAATCCAACCCAATATATCAAGTTAGTTTTCATAGGTTGATGGATTGAATTGGTTTGAATACTATTTTTTTTTTTTTTTTTTGGAAGCTTGGTTTTGGTTGAGTTTAAATTAACAAAATTTTCAATCCAAAGTCACTGACCCAATCTATAGTTTTAACAATTTAAAAAATATAAATGTATTTTAAATTTATTAGTTTGATTTTTTTTTGGATTTTGTGGCTTAGTTTGAATATGTTAATTTGATTTATATTGATATTTTGAGAATTGGTTAATTTTGATGAAATTGGAATATAGTCTCAATTGTGCATATTGTAATAATTTATTGAATAATAACTCTAATAGTTGAATGAAAATATTATTTATATATATATATATTTATTTATTTATTAATTAGGCCAAACTAATTGGCCTCAACCCAATCCATATTGACCTTTGTGGGTTAAGTTAGGTTGTATTGAAGATTTCTCCACTCAAGGAAGTTGAGTTGGGTAAAAAATATACTTCAAACTTAGCCCAACTCAAACTATGCATACCTTTTTTTTAGTTAGGTAGATAGTGAGGTAAAGGTAGGGTTCAATTTACAAACATGAGACACCGTAAAGAATGTCATGTGGATTCTAGTTAGTTCAATTGATAAAGAATTTTGTCATCGAATAAGAAACCTGAGATTCAAACCCAAACCATCATGAGTAGAAACCACAGGTTGAAATTTTATCCTATCAATCAATAAGAATGTCATTACCACATAGTGATTGTTCTATCCTTATTAAACACCATGCACACCCCTACTTATATCTTTAATATTATAGTAGAGTACCAAGTGCCTATTTAATTGTGGGTTTAAACTAATCTCTTCTTCTAAGGGGTTAAATTCGAATCCTTCGTACAATAAAGAGAAAACAACTATATTTGATTTGATAATAAAGAACAATTATCATAGAGTTAATGTTGTAGGTTTTTTTTCCTTATTCTATTATGTACAACTTTTTTAAAATTTAAAGCCTCACCTTTTAGGTACATTAGTATTTTTGTCGAATTAATTTTCTGCATAAAATGTTACAAAAAATAAAAGTTATACTAATTTACCAAAACTAATCACAACTCACATATCTAAAAAAATAAATGAATAAGTAAAAGAGTCATAAGATTAGTGAGGTTATGGGTGATCACATAACAAAGTTAAAAAGAGAGATTAATGGTCTATAGTTGATCCAATACATATAAAATTATATTTTTGTTTTGTATTGTTTTGAGAATCGCTATGGTAGTAATTAATTCATGACATTGTGAATTAACAAAAAAATTAGCCCTAGAATTAATTTTCCTTGCCAATGGTGTTATTATAATTACTCCAAATTAATACTAATTTAATAAATTAAGTGACATGGACACTTTGACAGCCATATGGAGGGGTCGAAAGAATTCGTTATTAAATAATGATGACTTAGTAAAGTTAATGATTAGAGAACATTTAGCTGTCGTTTTGACACCAAATAATAGCATTAACAAATAGTTTTAATCGCTATTTGCGATTGTTCCTAACTTCTTGCTTTTAATTTTTTGGATGAAGTTCGTAACTTCTTGCTGCTACTGCTGTATGCCTGTAACTAGCTATCTGCATATTTTTAAGCATTAACACTAGGATTGCCACAATGCCACGTGCTCCAATATATAATTTGTTCCAAGGAAAGACCCTCACAGTTCCATGTCCTTCGTGGGGTAGGTTATGTCTTGAAATTATATATATGTATATATATCTCTAAGTAATGTTATATCACTCAATATTTTTTAATTAGATGCAAATTTTAATAAATTTACCGTTAGATTACATTATCTTCATATATTCTCCATGCTTGCAAAATTTCAAAGTAATAAAAATTAATAGTCATGTCATCAATCAATTTTTTAAATTCAAAATTTTGTAGTTTAAAATCATGTATAAAAAATAAGCTTATGGATCAAATGGACATAAAAACTAGCATGATTATTAAGAACATATAGAACATGTAATTCAACAGTGAGATTTTCAAAATATGAATTCTATAACAAGTTATTGGGATTTTCAAAATATGAATTATATATATATATATATATGGGGTGGTGTAACTCACACCACACAATATTTTTTAATTGGATGCGAATATTGACAAATCCACTGTTAGATTACATTATCTTCATATATTCTTCATGCTTGCAAAATTTCGAGGTGATCAAAAATTAATAGTCATGTCACCAATCAGTTATTAAAATTCAAATTTCTGTAGTTTAAAATAATGCATAAAAGATGAGTTTATAGATCAAATTGTAATCAGCATCCGATTGATGTGAAAATTGGTATGCATGTTAAGAACATATAGAACATGTAATTCAACAGTTGTATTTTTAAAATATTAATTCAATAAAATATTAGTTCAATAACTAGGTGTAACTTGAACCCAACCCTCTATATATATATATATATATATTGTGTGCATGTGGCTCTGTAACTCTGTATACTTTCATGGATGGTGTACATGATTTCTTGGTTTCTTCCAATTCTCAACGTAACTTGTTGGCTTCAGAGAGACAATGTAACCATTTCGTGTTGATATTAAAAATTTAAAACAATAATAATAGGGAAAAGGAAAAGGTAAAAGGTTTCACTATTCATTGAATTTCATGAGTGCATGTGCATCACATGGGATCTACATGTGGGAATCTTTGATTGAATTTTGTAACCATATAATATAGATTATATGGTATAGTTTTATCCAAAATTAAACTCTATCATGCTAAACTACTAGTCTACTATGATAAATTCAACCCGTGATGAGTTTTTTTGTCTTCATAACCCTATCTTGAGCTCTTTGTATACTTTTGGAGTCATGATTCTTGACCTCTCTTCTAACTTCTTGCTTATTTGTGGGCTTAAATGAGTTAATAGAGTGTTGCTCATTAAATAGGTAAATTGCACTAATCTCTCTTAACTCTTGTTGAAATCAGGGACGGAGCCAGAATTTCGAGTTAAGGGGGCGGCTTTACTATTGACCGTGTGCAGCGATTTCAACCTTTAACTCTGCTACTAATTAACTGTTGAGATTTTTTTTTTGGTGACGGCAAGAACAAAATTATTTTTTGTTTAGAATTTTTTAAAGAATGGGGTTGTTTATTTTAAATAAAATTGATTAATTGAGCTTTTTTTATTATATAGTTTTACTATTGGTAATTTTTGTTGTGGAGCTATTATTTTTGAGCTTGTATATTTTGTTTTAGATTTTAGATCTATAAATTTTTTTTATAGTCACTAAAATGAGAAAAATACTAGTGCTACAAACTTTTTTTATAAATTATTGATGTGATAAGTGGTTACACTGATTACTAGAAAGTAAAAAAATGATGTGAGTAATGGACCCATGTGCAAACCAATAAGAATTTACTACCAAAACAGTTTGTAAAAATATTGTAAAAAAATTTGTGAGTATAATATTACTCTTAAAAGAATTAATGATATTATTTAAGGGAAAAAAATGTAATTTTATAGAACAAAATTTCTAAAATTAGTACGTATATATAATATTTTTTTTTTTTTTAAAAAATTGTGGGGCCAATTGCCCGCCCTTGTCCAAACTCCAAAGTAGCTACGTCCCTGGTTGAACTACAATGACAAAGCCACTCTAAAGAGGCAAAATTATAACTAATATACATGTCCTTATACAGATCTCAACATTCATAGATACACATGCATGTTATGTAAGCCACATTGTATGTAATATTAATATTAAAGAAACAAATTATATACCCATGTAAATACTAAGTGGTATTTTAATGTTATAAAATCCATAAAAATATAACATATTTATAACATTTTATTTATCTGTTTGGTTCTTATAAGCCCTGTTGTGATTTTTTTTTTCATTATCAAAATTCCAGATTTTACTAATTAAATAAACCTAAAATACAACTTAGGTTAATTGTTGTGAAACTTATAAAATTATTGTAAGTTTTGATAAAAGAGTGCAAATTATATTCAAATAGGTTATAAGTAAATTTAAATGGATTTGAAATATTTTTAGTAGGCTTGAAGCAGTTTTATATAAGCTTGAAGTAATTTTAAATTGAACAGACACTTGAAAATAAATATAGTTGATTTAAAATCTAATTTTGAAATACTACTGTAGCTAATTCTTTGTTTTGTTTTGTTTTTTGTTAATAAAAAAAATTATGAACTTAATTCTTAATTTCTTGGACTCCTACTTTAATATATTATTATTAATTATATAAAATAATAAAAATAAGTTGCTTTTGGCCGTAAATGGGTGGGGTATAGCATCATTAGTAAGCACATGCTGCCAAATACTAAAACTTCAAACGTGTTACAATAGTATATGTAGTCAAACTTAAGTTGATTGCGACTCTAACCAAGTTTTCTTTACCTAGTTAATCTAGGCTAGCAGCTGTTTAGGACCAACAATTAATATGTGATCGTGATTGATTATTTTATTTATTTATATGTTGTGGTTTTCTTACTTATTAATTATTTGCATGAGGATTATCAACATTGTTGAGGAAAACAGAGGAGAAAAATCTCATGGGATAGCAATAAAAGGAGAAGGCTCCAATATTTTGTATCTATTTGGATACTGCGGCCTTGTTTGGGTTTTTTTTTTTTTTTTTTTTTTTTTTTTTTTTTTTTTTCATTACTCATAACTCCTCACTCAATTTTCGTCACTCTTTACTCATCACTTAAAATACCCCAATTTCCCAATTCCAACCATTTGGCACATATTTTCAGCTCTTCATCACTCAAAATTTTCTACTGTTTGTGGGACCCACTGCCTGAGCACATGTCAGTGAGTATAGTTAGCCTACCCGCCTCCCTCAACTCTTTTCATTTCATTTTCTTCTCCTTTAGTCATCATTGCCCTGTTACTCTCCCAACACAAACCCGAACCCAGCTAAGATAGAAGACGATCGGTGTAGCAGTGGTGCCAATCAGTGTTGATCCTCCGACGTGTAGTGGTGGCATCGATCCGTGTTGATCTCCCACCTTCTCAACCCAACGCCGATCTCCTTTTTTTTTTTTTTTTTTTCCCTTCATCTTTCTCTGGAACAGCTGCGGCAAGGAAGGTCGAGCTCATGAAATCGTGAAGCGGCGGCAGCGAGGGAGAGGGTGGCAGCCACAGAGGATGTTTGTGGGTTTGTGAAATCTTGAAGCAGCGGCGACTATGGAGTCAGACCCATGGTGAACATGTTTGTGGGTTTGTGTTTTTGTGTTAGTGTGTATGATCTAACTCATGTGTTTATGGGTTTGATTTTCTGGGTTTGAGAAATCGGTACCCATGTGTGTGTGTGTATGTTTTTTTTTTTTTTTTTTTTTAATAAAGTATATTTGGTGTTTTTGTGAAGAAGAAAAGAAAGAAAAAGAATGAAGAAGAAAATACTACCCGTTGGAGCATCTGTTGTTGCAGTGATGGAACAACACTCTGCTTCGTGGGACCCAATTGTGCTGTAAATTACGGAAAATGCCACTTAGTGAACAAACCTATAACTTGAAAACAAGCTTCCCAAGTTTCCGAAATTGATAACTCATATTTCACAAAACTCAGTTTTGTTAACTGAGTTAACTGACCCAAAAACTTGCCAAACAAACATTATACTTGTGGGGCCCACGGTTTTTGGGTTATGAGTTAAATAACTCAGTTTTGTTAACTAAGTTTGGCAAAATCCAAACAACACCTGGGTTTCCAATGTTTCACGTTTTTAGTCCATAGAACCAACGGCTACAACACCTGGAACAAAAACGCCCAAAACGCGTTTCACGTTTGGACCTCAACGCATCGTTTCAATAATTCTTTAGTTCGTGTATTGTTCTCATGACCCACATCTGAACGCACCGTTTTGGTATTACACCTATATGATCATCACCCACGAAACACACACAGAAGCAGAGGATCAACAACACGGTGTAAACAACTCGTCTCCAACGGCTAATTCCTTAATCCTACGTCATTCTAATTTTGAGAAGACTGATGTGCTAGAGATGGAATCAATGCACTTAAATGCTTCGTCCTCTTCTGAAATGAATTGCATCTACCCACCACACTCCAAAAAACCATCAAAATAGAGGAAACACGGTAACAAATGAACCAACCCTCTGTTCTTCTTTCGCTTAAGCTCACCTTCTCTCCTTTTAGGACGTCGTTACTATCACTATGGGTCTCTGCATTTATCTGTAAGTTGTGTCTAACTTCTTATACTCTCTAATCTGTTGGTGTGTGGTTTTTGTGTTTTCCATGAAATTAATCTGTGGTTTTTGTGTTCAACGTTTGTGTGTGGTTTTTGTGTATTCCATGACACTAGTATGTGGGTTTCTCTTCCTACCTATGTTGTATTTAGACTATGTGAGTTTAATTTGCATTTTTCATGTGGGCATGTGTAACTGATTATGATATGCATACGAATTATTTGTCGAAATGCCTCAATGAGTATAGAATTCTGTTGTAGCAAACATGGGTAAGGGGAAATCGAAGGACGCTGGTGATGATGTGAGAATTGGGTGAAAAGATCCAACGGAACTAAAAACTTTTTGTGATTTGTGTGCTGCTTAAGTCCTAGAAGGCAAGAGGAGTGGAGGATATTTGAGAAAACAAATGGGATCATCTGAGAAAACAGTGGAAGACTTGGAAGGAGGTTTTTGAGCGTGAGACTAGGTTGGGTTATGATCCTGTAACTGGGAAGATTGAGGCCAGTGATGAGTGGTGGACCCAAAAGCTTGAGGTTAGTTCACTTTACATAATTGTAAAAAACTTAACTATCTAAAACTATATTATGTTCTAACTACAGGTTCTACACATGTAGGTATGTCCCAAGGCATCAACCTTTAAAAACAAAGGTTTGCCGTATGTTGAGTCCATGAAAATCATATTTGAATGCACGGTTGCAACGGGGAAAAATGCATTCTACACGAGTGGTGAAATACCAAAGGAATGCATCGAAGGGTCTAGGGACTCCACTGATAGCAAATAATTTGTTGACCCCCAATGTCAACCCTCTGCCAATGTTAACCAAATGGAGGTTGAAGGCCTATCATTGTCGAGGGCAGGACCAACAGTGAATAAGGGGAAAGGCTTGGCAAGCGGTGTCCACCTTTTTAGGGGAATTTGCAAGAAACCAAGAAAAAGCGTTCAGTTGTGCAAGAGATGTTCGACTCTTTGAAGAACATCTCCGATGTTATTGTTGAAAGTAGAAGTGTAAGTACTTATACACCATTTGCTTCCACAGCAGCTGCTGAGGTTCAAGCAGTTATGGACATGGTGTTGACTTTTCCTGGGGTGCAATCGGGTGATCGCCTTCATATGTTCAACACCTCCTTTTTCATGAGAAACCAAAAGGCCAAGAACATGTTTGCAGCACAACGTCATCAAAAGGTGATCTAGCTGAAGTGGCTAGAGATGCAATACCAAATGAACCCTCAGTTTCATTTCTGAAGGAAAGGGGATTGTCTTGATAGGGTTGCTTAGGCTTGGTGTTGTAGTAATCAAATTTTCTTTATGTACCTGTTGCATTTTTTTTTTCTTTTATTTTATTGGCAGAAACTATGTTTACCATGGCTGTGTAATGTAACTGTTCGGTACTCTTTCTATTGTAGTAGTAATTAACAATGGGTATTCATCCTCTTTCGTTTTGCTCTCTGGTTATTAACCTATTCACATAAGCACATATTCAATTTCTCTGTAGCATGCTGCATATTTAGATGTTAAATATCATCATATCTTTTGGCTTTTCTGGATGTTTCACCAGTGTTACCTTTCAGTATTAGAATATAGAAGTCAACTTCAAGTTTTGATTAACATTAGGTATCTGAAATCCTTAAATACAGCTGAATATTGGATTTGACCCATCATTTGTTTTATCATTATTCTTTGAATTTGATATGGCTAGGGTTTATGCTAATTTGCTGAACCAAATTGTGTATTGACTCATTAATTACATTTTTTTTTCAACTCAAGTTGTTTCATATGAATATATGATTTTTGATGAATAAACTTTGTTCCATGTGGTGGTACTAGATTTGAGTACTGGTAATACTCCTAGTTGGTACACAACACAACAATGGAAGAGAATAACCATAGTTATACATAAAGGTTTTTCCACAAAAGGTTTCTAGATTGTTCTGAGACCACTAGGTTATTGTTTTAAGCCAATTAAATCTTGGCAATGTCTTAGAAAGTATTAAAAATTCTAAATTTTCTAACCTCATTTTCTGGGCCTTATCTTTCTGGTTGAAGATTACATGATTATTAGATTTTTCCTCATTAAAGTTCACAGAAAAAGAGTACTGCTGTTTAAAAATGTTCTAATTTTATTGTCTTTAATGTTTTATTTTGTATTATAATTTTTTTTTATATTTTGGTTTGCAAATTTGAAATTTCCTTTTTTTACCCCACGGTGTTGGTCTGAGATTTTCATTGCATATCTACCAGATGATCCATTTGAACATGTTGCCTCCATACTTGTAAACATATCAAAGCACGAAGTAGCAAGGAAACTTTTACTGGACCCTAACCAAGGGCTTTTGAAGTAGATTATTAGACAGTTTGATTCAAGTAGTCCATTGAGAAAAAAAAGGGTATGTTCCATAGAAATGACTAAATTTTTCCTAGACAACTTTTGAAATGGAATGTGTTTTTTTTTTTTTTTTTTTTTTTTTTTAATACTTTTAGCATGCATATTAGGAAGTATATATTCTCCTTTTGATTAGTTACATTTAACAATGGAAGAAGCAAGAACTAAAAAATGAATATCCTCACTTTTTGCAAAGTGCCAAGTAGCATTTAATTTCTCTAAAACTCTTGACCCCCTGAAACTCTTGGATTCTGTATAAGTAAACCTATCTTCTTCTTTTTTATCTTTCTTTTTTTTTTTTTTCTTTTTTTCTTTTTTTTTTATAATTTAAAAATCTTATACTTTGAAGTTGTGCATGATCCCACAAATGCTACACTTAGGTGGCTGTCTTCTTCTATAATGGTAAAGTCTTTGTGGTAATTTTTGCAATTCCTTGTGTTCCTTGTAATTCCTTCCTTGAATGTCACAAAATTTGCTAAGAGCCTTTAGAATTCAGCTAGCTGGGGATTCTGATTTGATTTCCTTTTGTTTTGATCAAGTTATCTCCTTGAAGAACTCTATTTGGCCAAGCATATCAAAATCTACTTGAGAATTCCGATCAGATTTCTTTTTTGTCTTGGCTAAATACAAGATCTTCCAATTTGACAGAACACTTCCAACAAATATTTTCTGCCTTATATTTTTCTTATATATCAAGTTGCCTAGAATCGCATAATTGATAACTTGGCAATTGCCTAGGCAATTGGTAGGCCCATCACCTAGCCTTTGCTAAGTGTTTTGACGACTATAATTCAAACATAATACCGGGCAACAATTTGAAACATTGAAGCTAATCAATCTGTGCTCCACGAAGTTCATAATTACTATCAAAGCAGCTAGAAAGTGGAGGGGGGGGGGGAATACAAGTGGGGTTTAGAATAAAGAAACTTGGCATACTGCCATCACAGTAGACATATATTGGATTAAAAAAATAGTGAGTTTAGTGGGAACCATATTTGCTTTATATTTGCATTTGTAAAACAAACATGGCCAAATATTTATAATGAAAAAGTCTCAACATTTTCAACATAAGTAAACATATACTTACACAGCATAAACTCTCTGTAAAGGGGAAGACAACCAATAAGGTAAATCAAAGTTTTTGTAGTAATTTTTCCTAGATCAACCACGATTGAGGGGCAAATCTAAGGGTTACTGTTCATAGGTATTGTTCACATAGCCCCTAAACAGCCTTAGCTTCTCTCTAATTCTTCTTCTTTCCTTCCCTAAACCCAACACAACTAAACGTAGACAAATCCCTAATTTATCCTACATCAATGTGTAACAAAGCTTTCTGTGGCCACATTTGAGTAGCCAACATGAATGCCTATTCAACCAAATTAAGCTTTAATAATCCTCTACTAAGCAGTTTATGTGAAGTAAGATTTTTTTAAAGATTTTTTTGCTTACAGGTTTCTGAAACTATTCGCAATTGTTGTTTCGAAGCTGAGAGTCAACTACCAAATTTACTTATAATATTAGACTTTCTTTGGCCAACTTTGCTTCTACTAGTTGCTGGCAACAAGGTAATTTTTCTCTATTTTCCTTCTTTTTTGTTATTGTTGGTGTGCTTTGTGCTTTTTATGCATATAGTAGCCTTTTGATGTATATATCATTCTTACTTATAAAAAAAAAAGAGGTAATTTCTCGAAATTGTTGTGGTATTGCTTTATATCCAATTGACTGGTGAATATGTGTGTATTGGTCAGATAAGGTATTTCTAAATCTTCCAAAAGGTCTCAAATTAGGCCATATTTTCCAGTGTCCTTGGCTTTCCATAGACAGAAAAAGAAAGAAGTCTCAAGGTATTATGACAATTTCAACAGTATAAGCTGTTGATGTAAGTAAAGTTTGCACATGATATCTTGCCGATTACAAGAAACAGGTTTAGCTATTTATTATATGCATCTACAAAGATCTACCATGCTCTTGTATAATGTTCTAAAAAATGGTACTATTTTTAGATAATCAAAAAAGTATCAAATTCTAGCTTGAATCTACATTGGTAATTGTATGAATTACCTGTCCATAAGTTGCTCTCTAGGAGGAGTTGGGGGAAAAACTCCACTGTACTTGCCTCTTCAATCAACTTGACCACCAGCATACTTGTTTAGCCATTTTCTAAATCCAATCACAAGGGCATTTGATTTTGTTGGCATAAAATAGAATTGGAAAGTGATTTTGTCAGCTACTAGTGCTGCCTAGTAAATAATAATATTTCCAAATTCTAATTCAAAACTTAGTTAATGTAATAGCAAAATTAAAAAATTAAAAAAAAAAACTAAATTGAAACATTGAAGTATGCTGACAAAAGATTGAAGTATGCGTATGGTGCTGATGATGGGTGTGTGTGGTGTTGATGATGCATACGTGTGGTGTTGTATTTGTGTGGTGTTGATCAGGTGTGCGTGTGTTGCTGATGAGGTGGGCTATGTCAGTGCGGCTAGAGTGTACAATGTAACTGTGCTATAGATGGTGTTGTAATTGCTGATGAGGCATTGTGTACTTATACTTTAGTGTATATATACTTGTATTGGAGGTGTGCCTACATTAGCATTGTGTTGTATTAGAATTAGTACAATGGAGTTAGTTACGCAAGGTGGTTACACAGCTGGCTTGGGAAGATAGTTAGAAAGTTGGGTATTGGATTGATGTGCTATCAGGGTATTAAACTAAGAAGGGTATTGTAGAATAAATGAACTTGATTGATATTTCTTCTTATGCTCTGTCAATGGTTGTTTTCCTTTCTTTGCTGCTTCTCTTTGTTTCTTCTTATGCTTAGCCAAAATTGCTGCATTATGTTGAACTGACTCAGACTTCATTTGTGCAGGTAAAAGTTGTATGCATTAGTTCCCAACCAAAAAAATTTCAAAGCAACTAATAAAATGATGGATTTGCTAAACGACTCATCTAATAGAGAGGACTAGTGAGTTTCTATGCTCTCCCCTTTAGATTTGAATATACAATTTTTAGTAATCTTGGACAAAATTATGAAAGCATATGCTTAGCTCTTTATGGTCATATTAAAATTAACCAATCCAAACCAAATTTAAGTGGGGTGTCTGTTTTGGGTGTTTGGCAGCTAGTTGATTAACATAGCCATCAGATCATGGAAGCACATGACAATGAAATCAATTCAAACACTCTGCTTGCATGAGTTGGTGAGGGTACTTTATAGACATTAGACTACTGCCTAGGCTTTAGGATTGTTAATTTATTGGTACCACCTTTTTTAGCATAGTACCAATAAAGGTTCAATAAAGTTTATAAACTTGTTTTTAGCGTATATATTATAGTATCACTCTAGATTTTGTACATGCAATTAAAGTCGGTAACATATGCAGGGGCATGAGTTTCGAGATGAGTGACGACATTGTACTTGTGGCATATTTAGCTGGGTGTGCAAGTGTTGTAGTTTACGTGGAGACCTATGTGAACAAAGTACCAATGCACACAAATATACAAATAGGGTATGAATGGGTACATTATATTTTAAATGGAAATGAGCAGAAATGTCGCAATGTCTTTAGACTATCAAGCCATGTGTTTCGACAATTGTGTAATACATTGCGCACTCAGTATGGATATGACGGTACCAAAAGAGTTTCCTTGGAAGAGTCTGTGGCAATGATATTGGTGGTACTTGGTAATGGTATGGGTAACAGAATGGTGTAGGATAGATTTCAGCATTCGGGTGAGACAGTGCATCGACATGTGGTCACGATAGTTACATTGTTAGCCACCGTTATGGCAACAAACATTATCAAGCCTGCTGATCCTACATTTCGTTACATGCCATCACATATTCGCAATTCGGAACAATATTGGCCACATTTCAAGGTATTTTGTGAATTTGGTATCTTGACTTGATTTTATTCAATTTATCTTTATGGTTATACCACGTATTTCATTTCACATGGTATTTTTGTGACAATGGTTAGGGTTGCAGTGGTGCGATTGATGGGGTTCATGTCCCCGTGGTCTTACCAGTTGATGAGCAACACCCATACAGAAGAAGGAAAGGGATCATAACAACGAATTGCATGTGCGTATGTGATTTTGACATGAAATTCACATTCGCGTGTGTTGGATGGAAAGGGTCAGCTCATGACACAAGAATCTTTTTAAGTTGCCTCAATAACGAGAGTGACAACTTCCCAAAACCTCCAGTTGGTTTGTAAATATGCAGTTTAATTACAGTGTTAAAGTATGTATTATGTAGTGAAAATGCTAATGTAATAAACGTGTTCATTTGCAGGAAAATATTATTTTGTTGATTTAGGGTACCCTATGAAGAGAGGGTTCCTTACACCATATAAGGGGGAGAGGTACCACATCCCTGATTTTCAGCAAGGTGAAGAGCTGCATCGTCCAAAGGAGAAATTTAATTATCTCCATTCATCACTTCGTTCGATCATAGAACGAACTTTTAGAGTTTGAAGAATATATGGAAATTTTTGAAAAGTATGACACCCTTTCATATACGTACTCAAAATCACATCATTGTTGCTACAATGGTTCTTCACAATTTTATTAGAGCATATGGAAACAATGACCTTGAACGTGGGCATTCTGCACGAAGCACATATGGAAGTAGCGAGGGAGGTCATTACGATGGAATGATATGTGTGATCTCTTTCTTAGACGAAGCTGAGATTGCAATAGTAATCTGCCAAGAATTTAAAAATAAAAAATAAAGAAAACAAAATCTACCCTCAATTTGTTTTAAAGACACCAAGAACCCTAACTATTAATTGATGGCAAAGTGTATATAGATAAATAAATATAATTAATACATATATATATATATATATAGACACACATATACAACAACAGAACTTACAATCTCCATCAACTTGGCCATTAAAATTATCACCATCAAACGTCTCCACATTGTTTTAAGAAGTACAACTACATACATATTATAAATTGTTATTTGCAACACAGAATAAATTGTAAGATTAACATACAAAACAAATGTAATAATACAAGTCTGTATTATTACATACATACACATCCCATTATGGCAAACACCTTTGCCTGATTTTGACTTCCCTAAACCTAGTAGACAAGATAAGCAATATTACAAACATAGGTGTTGTTGCTACGTCACACATACAACAAATGCTGGTGTCTAACCACTTGAAAAACTTGCATGCACAGTCATCATCTTGCACAATACAATACAACACATAAATAGGAATACAACGAATTGGTTCTTTAACGCATAGCACAAATATTTTGCCAATACTTCGATATGGTACTTATTGGTGACTAATAGCGACAAGTGTAAAACCTCCTACCAAACATATGAAGTTTCAGGGACGTCCTAATGATGCAATTGTCAACGTCACAAAAATAGCCATCAAAACTGGAGAGATAATTACTTGTTTCCGACATTGGCATATTTTTCTCTTGAAAAAGAAAAATAGAGGATAAGGTGCATATGTAAGTAATCAATATAACTCAAGAAATAAGAAAGCTAAATAACATCAACCTAACAAGCAATCTCACTGGTAACAAGTTGAACTGCTAGTTTGCTGCTTAACTAGCAGCAATTGCCAAAACTACAAAAGGAACAATCAAGCAGACCAAATCAAGCCCAAGAGTAAGTACCTATCCAAAACAGAAACTAGTTTAATTTACCAAGATTTTCAATCATTTCTTAGATTCATTGAAAGTGAAAGTGCTACCTCTAAACTATTAAAGATCAAAACTTTGTAAAAAAGCAAAGTAACTAATAAATAGAGAGGACTAAAATTCCAGCAAATGAAAAGAAACCCATTAACAAGAATTGAAATTCAAACAAAACAGGATAGAAAATAGTGAACAAAAATTTGAGAAAAGTCACCTTAGGGAAGTGGGTTTGGCTTTTTTTTGCTTCTGGTTTTTGAGCTCAGGCTAATTCAGCTAATGCTTTCATGTGTGTCCCAGTTCCCAACTGCCATTCATTTCAAGTTTCAAGAAGTCCTACATTTCACACTCTACAATGATATTGAGACGCTATTGTAGCAATAAGATTTATTTATTTACTAGCAAGACAACAAACACAATGAATGAATAAATGGATGATTAAACGCCTCATTACCAGAGAAATCTTTAACCAATAGATTAAAGTTGGACGATAATTTATTAAAAGGGAAACCAGAGGTCATAAAGAACCAAACGTGTAATACACGCTACTAGTCAATCAGTTTTATGACAAGAAAAACAAAAATTGAGAAAGTTGAAGATCTAATGAATAAGATAGATACTCTCATACCCCATCAACAGAGAAATATTGAATCAAAATCATGTTCTGTGGTTTACGTTAAAAAAACAAAACACCATTGGCTCCACAGTTCTCATAGCAACCAAACTATACTAAAAAGGGGGGGGGGGGGGACTTCATGATTCATGAACCTTAAGTTTTTCCATTGAAACATACAGATCAATAAAATATATTTTTTTTTATCGTTCTTCGGCATGTCCAAAACAAAATATTATGTCATTCAACCTTGCAAATCAGACTTCACTACCATCAAATCCAAGAACTTAAATCGAAATCTCTAATATTTACTTTCTACTAGGTCCAATCTTTAGTGAAAAATTTAGCATAATAAAACAAAAAAAAAAACCAAAACCCTAGCCAAAACTCAATCTAATAAAACCCACAAAACCAAACCAAACAAAACCCACTTCGCCATTGTAACCAGTAAACAAAAACAAAACGAAGCGATTTCAAGACGAAACTTTCAAATCTCATTACCTGCAGAAATGAGTGAGCCACAATGAAAGATATCAAGAGGCTTTCTACAGACTACAGAATGAAAATGCGTTGTGCTTGTTTGTGTGAGAAAGGTGTTAGGGTGGGAAAGGAGTGAAATTGGAAGAGGGTGAAATGAGTTTATGGAAAGAAGAGTACACCAGAGGGAAACCGATCTTCACCGGCATCGGACTGGGTTGTCTTCCTCGTGGATTTCTCTTCTGAGCTCTTCACTGGCGTCGGATTGGGTTGTCTTCCTTGTGGATTTCTCTAGTTGGCGTGGACTTCTCTTCTCGAAGACAGGCGTTAGGGTGGGACAGGAGTGAATAAAAGAAAAAAAAAAATGGCAAAAACGCGTAGCTTAAATACTTTCAATTGGGCTACAGTAGTCGACCCCAAAAATAATCAGTTGGCGTTTCAAAATTATTTGCTATAGCCTACAGTGTTTTCAGTTTTCAGCAAAATTAGCGGTATCCAAACGAATCCTTTATATACATATATATATATATATATATTGCAAATGATAACATCTTGTTTTGTAATGCAAAGATGGAGGAAGGCAAAGAAATTCAAAATAGTTCACAAATTTATGAGAAGGTATAGAGGCACAAGTTAATCTTAGAGAAAACAAATATGAATATAGGAACACAAATAACGAGAGGTAGTAATTACAAGAGTGGATATGGAAGAATCTATCAGAAGTCCAAGTTATTAAGCAGCATGAAAAAAACGATTGTGGTTGCCTTCACTAATAGGAAAATCAAAAAAGCAACCATTCTTTGGAGTTAAAAGAAAAGAATAAGAGTAAAACTTCATGCTTGGAAAGGAAATACTACTATTATAGAAATGAGATAGAAATGAGAAGTTGTAAATAAGGTGGTTGCACAATCAGGTAAAGCTTTCATCCAGTGCTCTTGTATACTAAATGATATACAAGGCTAACATGTGGTCATTTCAAACACATGTCATGTTTGTGTCGCGTTTAGCGCACAAAAACATTAGACTCAGAAGCCCACCCAACACAATTAATCTCAACATACATATATAATAAGTTACTTTAATTGTGCAAGGAATTAAAGATTATGATTGAAAGTTTCCAAGTCCTTAAACCCCATTCCACCTCTCAATGCTCTCATCTTTATTTATTTATTTTTTTTTAAAAAGCTTGTCGACTCATGCATTATCCACATTCTTTACTATTTATTGTTTTGAGTGATGAAGGCTAGATGTTTTTCCAACAAGCTCTTTCCTAGGGGCCAAAGTGAGCCCATGATGCATATTTTGCATGGAGGAGCATCATTGAAGGAACTAGGAAGAGAAGTCCTGATATATATATATATATATGGATGTCGATAGAGGATTGGCAATGGTGAAGCTGTGAAGATTTGGCAAAGACAAATGGCTTCCACTCTAGCTAGTGACTTACAAAGTGACTACTACTCCCAAGTAAAATCTTAGGGGAAGATGCAAAAGTGAGTGATTTGATTGATGGCCATACACATGCAATGGTGGAAATCAAATCTAATATAATAGATTCAATCTTATCAAATGAAGTAGAGCTGACAAAGAAAAATCCCTAATGCAGTCAACTTCTGCAAGATACTTTGATATGGTGAGCAATACAAAAAGACTATATTCTTGGTTGGAAAGTGGCGTGGAAAGGCAAAAACAAATTAAGCAAGAAAATGCTTAATTTATAAGGTAATTCTGGAGGGTGATTTGTTGATGACAATGCAAGCTCTTATATATGTTAAACAACTGAACCTGTCCATAACTGCAAAGGACATATAGTGGAGGAAATAAAAACGAAATATCATGAGTGTTAGAAAATGGTGGCAACGAGAGGCTACGTACTCACAGATGTATTAGTTTGATATGCATACATGTTGACAGCGTACATCACAGATATGAATGAAAGAAGCATATACAATGTTTTACCATTGAAAAAACACATCTAATGTTACATATTTATAGTACTCAGGTGAATTTTTTTTTTTTGGCAAAGTAATTAAAGAATTGAACAAAATAAGTGTAAGTAACCCTCAAAGTAACCACCGCATTCTCTTGGTGCGATGGTTACTCCACAACTATATGCAAGGGCTGGAATTCAAGTTTTCGAGAGGGAGTTTCACACACAAATACATTTGGATTAGACTACAGTAGAATTTCTATTTTTAAAACAAATAAAAGTAGAATTTCTATTCAAAAAAAAAAAAAAAAAACCCACTCTAGAGTTCTTAAAATTCTATTTATCTAATTTAAAATTAATGAATTAAATTTTGTTTTATCAATATTAAAAATTGACATATATTAATGTACATTTGTTTAAATATAGGTGACATGACAAAATTTAATTTTATTAGTTTAAAAATGGATAGATAGAAATTTTGAAACTTCATAGTGAAGTTATGGGTACGAATTCTAGAGATTTTTTTTAATAATATGAAGTGGTTAATGCCAATATCAATTAAAAGTATTTCAAAAAATAAAATAGCAATGAAAAAAAAGTAAGCAAATTCAGGAATTTTGTTTCACGCATTTTAAAATTTTCCAAAATAAAAATGGCATACTTGCAGTAATTCGAAAAGGCAAGGGCATTAAAGTCAGGAAGTGGAAATCGTAATAAAATATGATTAGAATTAGAAAAAGCAGGTATTATTATTATTATTATTATTTTTTAAAAGGTACTATAATTTTTTTTAAATAATTAAAAAAATAAAAAATTAGTGGGAGGGAAAAGAGGAGCTGATTGATTCCACGCGCTTTCCCCATGATGTAACCAAGTGAAACTGTCATGTGGGTTCCGTTCCCATAGCGGTGCGCCTGCGTTACACTCACTTTATTTGCGCGTGGACTATCCCACCGCGTCATGATTTTGATAATGAGCTGAAGAGCCTTTTGTGTCCATTAAGCTTTTTCACGTAGAAAAAAATAATAATAACAATAATTTTAGAGGCACATTTTCACACTCATTTTCAATCGCAAACAATTGACTCTCCCGTGAGTAATCGACAAAAAAAAAAAAAAACAACGAATCCAATATCTGTTTAAAAAATAGTGGACAAAAAAAATCCCATCGATCATGGTTAGCATAAATCAACGTATTGTGAAATTTTAGCGCGGAAATGAGTGTTATTAAAATTATTTTAGAGAACCATATGGGGAAGTGCCAGTCACCACTAAAATTCACAATGGTATGGCATCGTTATCAACTCGTAGTTGCTTTCAATGTTTATTATTTTTTTATAATATATTTTTTTTCTCTCTTGTTGTAATTGCATACATGTTTGCCAAATTTTTTTTATTAGACAAAAGCTAGCAAGAAGCTGTGTATCTTCGTGTTGCTAGTAAACGCGTATGGCTGTATCTATGCTGCTATCCATGAAAAGAGAAAATTAAAGAAACGTCTTAGCTAATTTGTGCTTTGTAGATAAACTGGGTCAACATTATTAAAAAAAAAAAAAAAAAAAAAAATCTAACATAAACATTTAAAGCTTAATTTTTCAACTTCAACAATCAATTATAAAAAATAAAAATAAAAACTAAAAAAATTTCTTCGCTCAACATAACATATTATAGGTAAGATAGGTGGAATACATTTTTAAGTTTTAAGGGGAAGACTTCAAGTAGAATTTTTAATAATTAAATAATATTGTTTAACTATATAATAATAATAATAATAATAATAATAATGTGATGCAAAATTACTAATTAAGTTTTAGTATTTAGATTTTATTAACATCTCTTTTATTCTTGATAATGACTGATCTATTTAATCAAAATATTCATAAAAAATTTTCTTTGGTGAAAAATTTAGGGGATTTTAAGAGAGTTTAATTTTTATTGGCCCAATATTGTGGAACATCTTGGAGGTAGGAGAAAGAATGAAAAGCAAATTTTTATATCTTTTGTTTGACAGAAATATTTTTTTTGGTCCTTATATTTTGGGCCTACTTTCATTTTGGTCATTCAATTTCACAACATTTGGTAAAATATCTGATGGTTGAATAAGAGATTTGAAATTTAATCATTGTCTACAACAAAAAGCGATTAGTGTCTTTGTTTGATAATAAAAAGTACAATTATTATAAGCGAATGTTATATATTGAAACTATAGAAAAAAAATGGTCTTAGAGTTATTAGACTCGTTGTCATTTAGTCCTTGCCGCCATCAAATAAATGATGAAAAACTATTACGTGGCTAACAAAATTGTAGTGCTGGTATATAGGTGGCTAAAATAATAATAAATATATAATTGCCACTAGAAAAGCCACATCAACAATTTTAGAAAAAAAAAAATTTCACATTTGAAAAATAAAATAAAAACATGCATATACTTAGCTAGCTAGTACTTTGCAATGCATTCCCCTTTTTGGTTGAAATGCCACAATAGCCCCATATATATATATATATACTATTACATATCCTAATAACTTTTTATTAGATAAATAATTTAAAAATCTATCTATTGGATTATATGTTCTCTATATTCTTAACATATTTACCAAATTTCTAATTAATTAGACATTATTTACTATTTGATTCATAATTTCATCTTTTATACATGATTTTAAACAACAAAAACTTACTCTTTAAATTTTTGATCAATGACCTAGTTATTAATATTTGATTGTCTTGAAATTTTGCAAAAAAGAGAATATACAAAAATAATGTAGAGTCATGCTAACGGGTGCCCTTAGGGCAATGGTTAACAATCCATTTTAAGAAAGTTTTGATATCACTTTTATGGGAAATGGAAAAAGCTGTCAAAACATTAATTTTTTTTTTTCCATAAAAACTTTCTATAAATGGATTATTAATCATTGCCTTAAGATAATCCAACAATAGATTTGTTAAAATTTGCATATAATAAAAAAAAAATTGAGTAGCGTAATATTCCTTAAAGTTATACAAGGTGTAAGCACGCGTGTCCACACACACATATATATAAATTAAACTTAAAAGTGGAGAAGGGGTTTCAAACATTGGTTTTCAGACATAAAATAAATTAGGTAGCCTTCTCCTTAATAAACCAAATAAGTCAATACTCCCTCTTTGTCTCTTGGATCACATTAATCATTGTGATCTCGTGCCTAACACCCACCCATATTGTGTTATTATCTTGTACTTATCACTTGGGCTCATTGTTTTGTTGTGATCCAATCTATGCTCATCATAAACTCAACTTAATGGTGAAATTAATTACTTAAAACCGGGGTAGGGGATTCAAATATTGGTTTTTATGCATAAAAAATTAGGCAGCCTTCTCCTTAATAAACCAAACAAAGAGGACACTATCTCTTATTGTATTACATGCCAAATTCAATACTCCCTCTTTGTTTCTTGGATCGCATTAATTCATTGTGATCTCGTGCTTAAAACCCACCCATATTGTGTTATTATCTTGTGCTTATCACTTGGGCTTATTGTTTTGTTGTGATCCAATCTGTGCTTATCACTTGGGCTTATTGATCTACGTTTGTCTCTTAAGAGTGCACGTGACTTATATCTTTACCCGGCCTAAAAAACTCAACAAGATACGGGAGGATGAATAATTTTTCATTAGCCTAGTCTCAAGAATCTGTTATAGGCATTGTGGATTAGATAAAGCACGTCCCCAAAATCGAAGTCCTCGTGTCAAACTTAGGAAGCCTTATCCAACAAACAATGTCTCGGAAGCTCCTTATAATTTTTCTTTAGCCGTACTTTAAGTAAGTAATTTCCATTATTACAAAACCATAAAATAAATAAAGTATATATTAATTAGCTCTTCAAATTTATTTGATAAACTATCACTTTGTCCCAAAAACTTAAACTGATAAAAAAGAAGAAGATGAAATTACATAACTGTTACCTCCTCAACACCAAGGACAACTCCAATGCAGAGCATAGTAATCAATGTATTTCCTATTGGTCTTGAAAAGTATATAAAGGGATCACTATTCTTGCTTTTGTTGTTGTAACCACTGTTGGGTGAGAGGGGTGGAGTAATATGATGATCAAGGGGTGTCTAAACTCTAGTATGCCCTTGGTAGATATGGATTTCAAATAAGGGAGATGTTCAGGATACTAATGAATGTTACAAACCTAGATATGGCAGCTGAATTCGCAACCTACATGCAGCATATATATGAGTCCATCCTCAAGAAATTGGGTGTGTTAATTATGTACTCTAGAACATGCAACGGAAGATTTCATATAAATTAAGAAGTGCATGAAAAAGAATATAGATCCCATAAAGGGTTCACCTCCTTAAAATCTTTGCTAAGGTGGCTCTCAATATATAAACACAACCTTGTAAGTTCAATATAAATATGGCGATCCCTCACCAAAAATAAAGGATGCAACATATGCAGGTTAAACCATAAATAAACACAATAAAATTTTTTTTTTTTGCCTCTATAAATAAACACAATAAATTAAGTAACCTGAAGCAATATATATTAATTAATTTAATATCATGATATGGTGATACTACTAACTATTAAGTTTTTGATAATATTAAATAAGGTAAACTACATATTTGGTCTCTAAACTTTATATTATATGTCAATTTAGTCTTTGACCTTTTAACTGTCTCAATTTGGTCCCTATCCTTTTGGTATTGTGTCAAAATGGTCCCTGTCATTAAGTGTTGGATGGAAAATGTTGGCGCGGCTAACGGTAAAATTAATTTATTGTTTTTATGCCACTAGATTTCCACGTAAGCTGCCACGTGGAATTAATTTAAAAAATCAAAGTTTTTTCTATCTCAGTCGAACTCTCTCTGTGTCTCTGATATATCCCTCTCTCTCTGCTTACTGCTCACCCTCCATGACCGAAGCTTACTCAAGGCTAAGCAAATACAAAAAAAAAAAAAAAAAAAAAAAAAACCCATTCCAAGTCCAAAAATTGTAGATGTGTAATTTGTATCCTTCATTCTCTTTGAATAATTTTTATTTAAAAAAAAAAAAAACCCTTCATTTCTATTCCGTCAAATGGAAAAATGAAAGAAGGGATAGTATTGGGTAACTTAATTTTAGAAGATGGAAATAGAATAGAAGTTAAAGTACCCAGACCTTTATACCAAAACAAAAATTTTTAGTCAGATCACATGAAGCACTTACTCATATCCATAACCATTTACAAATCTACTTAGAATCGGAAACATCCAAACCCATGAATCCATTTTGAAAAACAAACCAAAATCTAAATCAAATCATACCACCATCTATATGGCTTGCAAAAATGAACAATACCCACAAATGCAAAGGGCTTCATCCACTCGAAACATACCCCTCTGAAATCACCAAACCCTTCTCCTTTAGTTTCCCCTCACGCTCAGTTCAAAGACAGATAGAGGCTTAGAGCTTTGATCTTGGTAGATTGATGAGAGAGAGCGAGTAAGAGTGAGAGAGCGGGAGGCTACAAAAGAGGGTTTGGATTTGGCAACCACTGGTATGATGGCGGTGGCAAGCGGCGGAGAATAGCACTGGCGTTGAAGGAACTTAGAGAGTGAGCTTCGATCATGCCGTCATGGAGGCTAAGCGTAGAAGAGAGAGAGTGAGTCTGAGTTGGATCAATGAGACAGAGAGAGTAACAGGGGCTCAGTTAGAAAACTGTTGATTTTTTTTTTGAGAGATGCTACGTCTACAATAATTTTACAATATTTTTACAACAAATCACAGGTGGTTAGTTGTTATTGGTTCAAATTTGAAACTAACACTAAGATTACTTTTTTGCCCCAACAATAACAACCAATAACAACCTACCACTTAAGATTTATTGTAAAAATGTTGTAAAGATGTTGTAGACATAGCATTTTGTTTTTTTTTTTTTTTAATAATGCCACATGGAAGCTTACGTGGAAATTGCTGTAGCATAAAAGATAGAGAGATGCTACATCTACAACAATTTTACAATATTTTTACAACAAATCACAGGTGGTTAGTTATTATTGGTTCAAATTTGAAACTAACACTAAGATTACTTTTTTGCCCCAACAATAATAACCAATAACAACCTCTCACTTAGGATTTGTTGTAAAAATGTTGTAAAAATGTTGTAGACATATCATTTCTCTAAAAGATAATATATTAATTTTACTGTTAACCACGTCAATATTTTCCATCTAGTACTTAATGGTAAGGATTATTTTGATACAATACCAAATGGTTAGGGATCAAATTGATATATTTAAAATGTTAAGAATCAAATTGATATTTAGTGTAAAAGTTAAGGACCAAAGATGTAGTTTACCGTATTAAATACTTATCTAAAACTCATGCCCAACTAAACTAAAAGTAACTGATGCAATTATCCAAGACCCCAAACAAAAAGAAGACCCCACTTGTGTATATATATATATAATATTTATCCATATATTTTGATTAAGGAAAAATTTTTAAGTCTTTTTATTGGTCAATAGAATACATTATAAATTTTTTAGGGCAAATAACACTCTCCTCCCTTGAGGTTTGGGAAAATGACACTCACCCCCAAACTTAAAGGAAAAAAACATTTTCCCCCCTTTGACATTTATTTATCTAAATTCTGTTAAATTGACGTTAAAAATATTGTGCACTAACGTACCCTTTGGTTAAGAATGTATTCCCAAAATTGTCCTTAACTTATTCTCAAATTATTCAATCAAGAGTCCATATTTTAAGCTGCTTTTCTAATTTAACGTTAGATGGTAAAGAATAAGCTTTTGTGAGTTTGTTCACCAATCAATCAAATTGACTCTGAAAGTTTTTTATATTGATAAGTGACTTTGAAAATTTCAAACTCGTTTTTAAACAATAAAAGCTTGAAAGTTTCAGCAAATTGTTTTATTTCATAAATTTTGATCCAAAGTGTTAGAGAGAGGAGCGATTAAAAAATCTAAGAGGATCATCAAAATTTAAAAAATCAATTGGAAAGGTGCTAGAAGAGACTAAAAAATCAACATAAGCAACATGTTTTATAATATGCTCTTTTCATTTTTTATTTTATTTTATGTAAATACTCTTTTCACTAACCATGGTTAAACTTTGGTAAAGAAAATCTTTAAAAAAATTAGAATATTCCGTTACTAATATTAACAGAAGGGGGGGAGTGTTATTTTTTTTTTAAATCTCAGGGGGGGAGTGTTTTTTTCTTTCAAGTTTGAGAGTAAGTGTCATTTTTCTAAACCTTAAGGGAGGAGATTGTTATTTGCTCAATTTCTTATGTAATTCTAAAATAAGGCAGACTGCTGACTGCACGACACACTTCCCATAGCATATTATCACTGTAGCATATCACAACCACATAGCCCACAAACTATCACTAAAGGCACTAACATACTGTACCCACCAACTGATCGAATGAGTTTGAGCATTAAACATTAAAGTATCAAGATTTGTTGAGTTTTAGGTTTTATTAACAAAACATTCTTCAACCCACCTGCTATACACACAATACACGAATTTCAACCCAAAAAATCTTGAAATTTTAAAAGGGTTTGGCGGAGTAGGTAATAGGAATTTTCTTTTGTTTTAATGAGAGACTGTCATATTATTCATTAACTAAGTAAAATGTAATGATTAAAACCCACTAACACATACCATTGTATATTTAAAATAAAATGATATGTCCAATTAAAAAAGTACTGAAGATAAGCCAAATCATTTTAAAACCCAAAACCCAAAAAACTTAAAACCTAAAAAATCTTTAGTGATACTAATTTATTGAACCGTGTAATAAATTAATTTTTATTTACGTAAGTTTAGACTTTAAAGTATAAAGTGGTCATAGTGTTAGAAAAGCAATAATCAGATTCTATTACCTTATACTTCAAATTTTATTTTTACTTAAATTATAAATTTTGTTTTATTTATTTATAAATATTTGCTCATTATAAATATCTACTACAAAATATTTATCTGGATATGAAAATTTTCAAAAAAAGAAATGTTAGAGGAATTTAAATACAAAAACTTAATTAGTAATTTTACATCTCAAAAAGCAAAAAAATATATTTTAAATAAAAAAATTTTTAATTAATATTTAAATATAAAAAATGCCCCTAAGGCCCCAAAATTGTTGAGCCGGCCCTACTAAAACTAACATTAATTAATATTCTCCTCATCTTCTACTAGTTAAACCAAAAAAACAAAAACAAAAAAAAAAACCTAAATTTTGCCATCGTTTTTCCTTCTTTTGTTGGATTTCCAAAATGAGGTAGAAAGTTGGAGTAGCCCTCTTCTATATATGTTAAACCTTTGCAAATGTTGACAATAATCTCATCTTGTATTTTCACTTACTCTCTTTTCTACCACTGTGTTGTGATCTTGTGTTCATAACATTTGCTTATCATATAGAAGAACCAGTGATGGAGGCATTAATTGACCAGGGGGGCAATGGCCTCCCCTAATTTTTTTTTTAAAATATATTAGTATATATATATATGTGTGTGTGTGTGTGCGCGCGCATTAAATTTAGCAATTTTATTCTATAAAATTATATTTTTCCCCTTTAACAATATTTTTGATTCTTTTTAGAGTAACGTTACAGTTATAAACTTACTTACAACATTTTTATAAACTATTGAGGTACAAATTCTTATTGGTTCACATCTGAGCCTTTTACTTACATAACTTTTTTACTTACCAATAATCACTTACTATATCAACAATATACCTCTAGTACTTTCATCATTTTAAAGGCCATTAAAAAAAATTTATAGATCTAAAATTTAAAACAACATATATTAGCCCAAAAAAATTTGTGCAACAACAAATAATCACCAATAGCAAAGCTAAAAAAAAAATTAGTCCAATTAACCAATTTTACTCAAACAAACAATTGGCCCTTTAAAAAGTTTTAAATAGAATAATTTTGCCTTTACCCATCAGGCACACACATCAAAAAAAAAAGAAAAAAAAAAGAAAAGAAAAGAAAAACTCAGCGGCTAAGAAGTCGTCAAGTTAGAGGTCAGAGTTGCCCCCCTTAACTCAAATTCCTGACTCCGTCCCTGGGAAGAACCACACTCTCCACATATACACCAAGTTCAAGCCAACGAGAATAATATGAGTCATCTGACTCTATATTTGAGATCACAGTTCTTTTATAAGAATTGTTTAAAAGATTATAGATGACTATTTTCTTTCTGTTCACCTCCATTAAAACATCACCATTTTTGGTGAAACACAATGGCCTCAAACGCTCCTCAAAATAGGGAATGACAAACAATTTTTCCCAAGATTCTTCCACCCCATATTTCTTCATTACCCAAGTCTCAAAGTGGCTTCCATTGGGGTCGTAATCATCGCATGTAAGAGAAAGGCATCCACCTAAAACCCCCAGCTCAAACTCATAATGCTTATCTAACATGCATGGTAATGGCAACTCATAAAAGCGTTCTTCAGCCGGATCAAAATAAACCAGTACCATTGCTATAGAGTTATAATTGACTTCCGTATTATATTCTTCACGGGGAAGAACCCAATGGGGAGCTCCATTCAAAGTAACCCCTTGTGTGTCAAAATCAAAATTGTAAGGAAATTCATTGTCATCAATTTCTTTCAAAGTATTGGTCCTGAAAGAGTAGGTAGAGATGGAAAAAGATTCTGTATGAGATACCAACACAGCCTTGTAATCATCAGAGGAAGAATCATAACCAAGTCCACACATGAGTACACCACAAGAATAATCCGTAGTATCATAGTCTAATTCAAACATATCATGTGTACCAGAAGATGGGTTCCACAGATAAAGATAAAAACAACAATAAACAAGTAACAAATTGTTGCAAGAGCCCAAGATCTCTGGGGTTTCTCTTCCAACAATAAACGAGTCGAGAGATTTCGCTTCAAGCATGAAGCCATTGTAATCTATGATATTAAGCCAGGCGGAGAAGACACCAGAATTTATATCTTCGCGTTGCTCAATGCAGTCGCATCTCCAAAGGGCCATGTTGTTGTTAGGCTCGTTGGCTCTGTCATAGCGTGCTTTGGCAAACTCAGAGCTTGAAATCAAAGAACACCATGTTTTGCATACGGACTTAAATCGCTGTAGAGATTTGACGGGGAGTCTTTTTAGTACGTCATGCATGATGTCTTCTGGAATGTTTTGTGAAAAAAATTTTGGGCTTTCCATGATTTTCAAGAACCTGTGTGTGAAAGGTTACTATGTTTTTGTTTTTGTTTTTTTGTTTTTTTTTGGTTTTCTTATGTATGGTTGATGCTAGGGTTTTTCTTCATTTTATATGGCGGCGTTATAACTTTTAAGGCCAAGAATCGTTGTTCATTTGGGTCTTTTTTAATTGGGTTGGCTTCCATAGTAGCTTCAATGGCTGAAGATACAAAGCTAAATCGCAATTACATTATACGTAATAGCCTATGAACGCATATGAAAGCCCATTTATTTTCATTCTTGATAAGAATCCAATTTTGTTTTTTGGGGGGCTATAATCTATGTATGATTCTTATTTTCATTCTATCTCAATATTTGAAAGGTTAGCATAAACATGATTTGGGACATTAAACCTCCAAGAACCTCTGATTTGGGACACTTTTATGTCATGTCCTACTGTTTGAGATTCGCTTATTTTATTGAAAGTACGGTAAATAAAGGTAAAAATTAGCTGAAATAGTACAATGAAACTTATGAATAGTACCAAAAGGTGTAGTAGGGTCCATAAATAGTAGCAAAAATAAGCTGAATAATAAAATAAGTTGACAAAAAAGACACATTAACTTGGCAAAATCTAATCAAAGAAACCCGCCGCCCACAAAGTACACACTTTGCTCTCGCTAGCATAGTAGTACAACCATGCTTTCAGGTAAAGCATGCGACTTTGATGCTATCCATGTAAAGAGAAAATTAAAGCAACTTCTTAGCTAATTTGTGCTTTGTATATACACTGGGTCAACATTAAAAAAAAAAAAAAAATTCTTAATTTTTCAACTTCAACTATCAATTATAAAAATAAAAATAAAAACTAAAAAAATTTCTTCGCTCAACATAACATATTATAGGTAAGATAGGTGGAATACATTTTTAAGTTTTAAGGGGAAGATTTCAAGTAGAATTTTTAATAATTAAATAATATTATTTAACTATATATATATATATATATAGTATTGATCAGATGCAAAATTACTAATTAAGTTTTAGTATTTAGATTTTATTAACGTCTCTTTTATACTTGATAATGACTAATCTACTTAATCAAAATATTCATAAAAAAAATTTTCTTGTGGTGAAAATTTTAGGGGATTTTAAGAGAGTTTAATTTTTATTGGCCCAATACTGTGGAACGTCTTGGAGGTAGGAGAAAGGATGAAAAACACATTTTTATATCTTTTGTTTGACATTAAATATTTTTTTGGTCCTTATATTTTGGGCCTACTTTCATCTTGGTAATCCAATTTCACAATATTTGGTAAAATATCTAATAGTTGAATAAGAGATTTGAAATTTAATCTCTGTCTACAACAAAAACCGATTGGTGTCTTAGTGTGATGATAAAAAGTGTAATTACCATAAGCGAACGTCATAGGTTGAAACTATATAAAAAAATAGTCTTAGAGGTATTAGACTTGTTGTCATTTAGTTCTTGCCGCCATCAAATCAATGATGAAAAACTATTATGGCTAACTAATTGTAATGCTGGTATATAGGTGGCTAAAATAATAATAAATATATAATTGCTACTAGAAAAGCCACGTCAACAATTTTAGAAAAAAAAAATTCACATTTGAAAAATAAAATAAAAACATGCATATACCTAGCTAGCTAGTACTTTGCAATGTCTTCCCTTTTTTGGTTGAAATGCCACAATGAGCCATATATATATATATATATATATAAAAGCTATTACACATCCTTATAACTTTTTATTGGATAAATAATTTAAAAATCTAACTGTTGGATTATATGTTCTCTATGTTCTTAACATATTTGCCAAATTTCTAATTAATAGAAAATTATTTACTATTTGATCCATAAACCTATCTTTTACACATAATTTTAAACAACAAAAACTTGCTATTTAAATTTTTGATCAATGACCTAGTTATTGATATTTGATTGTCTTGAAATTTTGCAAAAAAAGAGAATATACAAAAATAATGTAGAGTCAGCTAAGGGGTGCACTTACGGTAATAGTTAACAATTCATTTTAGGAAAGTTTTAATATCACTTTTATGAGAAATGGAAAAAGCTGTCAAAACATTAATTACTTTTTTTTCCCTTAAAAACTTTTTTAAATGGATTTTTAACCATTGCTCTAAGGTAATTTCAACGATAAATTTGTCAAAATTCGCATACAATAAAAAAAAAAAAAAAATTTTGAGTTGTGTAATATTCCTTAAAGTTATATAAGGTGTAACTTGAACCGTACTAGCGCGCCCACACGCACACATACATACATACATACATTTATACGCGCGCGCGCGCGCACACACACACACATATATATATATATATATAAATTAAACTTAAAAGTGGAGAAGGGGGTTCAAACATTGGTTTTCATACATAAAATAAATTAGGTAGCCTTCTCCTTATTAAACCAAATAAGTCAATACTCCCTCTTTGTCTCTTGGATCACATTAATCATTGTGATCTCGTGCCTAACACCCACCCATATTGTGTTATTATCTTGTACTTATCACTTGGGCTCATTGTTTTGTTGTGATCCAATCTATGCTCATCACAAACTCAACTTAATGGTGAAATTAATTACTGAAAACCGGGGTAGGGGATTCAAATGTTGGTTTTATGCGTAAAAAATTAGGTACTCTTCTCCTTAATAAACCAAACAAAGAGGACACTATCTCTTATTGTATTACATGCTAAATTCAATACTCCCTCTTTGTTTCTTGGATCGCATTAATTCATTGTGATCTCGTGCTTAAAACCCACCCACATTGTGTTATTATCTTGTGCTTATCACTTGGGCTCATTGTTTTGTTGTGATCCAATCTATGCTCGTCACCAACTCAACTTAATGGTGATCTGCGTTTGTCTCTTAAGAGTGCACATGATTTATATTTTTCATTAGCCTAGTCTCAAGAATCTGTTATAGGCATTGTGGATTAGATAAAGCATGTCCCCAAAATCGAAGTCCTCGTGTCAAACTTAGGAAGCCTTATCCAACAAACAAGGTCTTGGAAGCTCCTTATAATTTTTCTTTAGCCGTACTTGAAGTAAGCAATTTCCATTATTACAAAACCATAAAATAAATAAAGTATATATTAATTAGCTCTTCAAATTTATTTGATAAACTATCACTTTGTCCCAAAAATTTAAACTGATAAAAAAGAAGAAGATGAAATTACATAACTATTACCTCCTCAACACCAAGGACAACTCCAATGCAGAGCATATAGTAATCAATGTATTTCCTATTGGTCTTGAAAAGTGTATAAAGGGATCACTATTTATGCTTTTGTTGTAGTAACCACTGTTGGGTGAGAGGGGTGGAGTAATATGATGATTAAGGGGTACCTAAACTCTAGTATGCCCTTGGTAGATATGGATTTCAAATAAGGGAGATGTTCAGGATACTAATGAATGTTACAAACCTAGATATGGCAGCTGAAATCGCAACCTACATGCAGCATATATATTAGTCCATCATCAAGAAATTGGGTGTGTTAATTATGTACTCTAGAACATGCAACGGAAGAGATTTCATATAAATTAACAAGTGCATGAAAAAGAATATAGATCCTATAAATGAGAAATTATACAGTCCTCTGGTGGACTAAATTATTTGTCTACCATTCTACTAAAAGACTTCCATCAATATTCAATATATATATAAAAGCAGAGATCTCATGTGGGAGAACAAGATGTTTTGCCATGTGGCACATTTGTTGAGCTTCTCTCATTTAGGCTTTCACCTCATCAAAGTTTACATTTATGTAAAATTTTTAATTCATTGAATGTGTCAATGAAGTTAATACACATTAATTATCTATAAGTATGCACTAATTATATATATATATATATATAAGAATTTCATATGTTTTTTTTTAAATATATATATATATATATATAAAAGAAAGAAAAAAACATCACGTGAGAAACCATGCGATTTTGTCATGTGACAATTTGGAAGAGTAATTTTTCATTTAACTTTACACCTCAACTTATTTACATATTTGGATTATAATAAAATTCTATTAATAGGATATCACTATTTTCACTGAGTGTTTAATTTGCCATTATCATACTTCAATAACAAAAACGTGATATCATAAATTTTAGATGATATCTCCATACCCTACAAAACATTTACATTTTTCTCAAAAAAAAAAAAAAAAACATGAAATTACAAATTTTTTATGCTAACTCCAAGCCAATGTAGAAACAAAAATTATGATTAAAAATTTCAGTAAAAAAATAAATGATTAAACAAACAATCAACTTATTACACCATTTTTTTTTTTTTTTTGAGAAGATATTACACCACATAATAATAACTAATTTCTAATTTATGTAACTTTTTCTCAATAGTTTAAATTCTACATCCCCTTAATTTTGTATTACATGATTAATTTAACAAAAATCTCTTCATGTTATTGCAACATTACTTCATGTTATTGCTATAAAATATTTTGGATATTCTATATAAGTTTTTCACATAACAACTTGATGTATTATCCGCGCATCGTGCGGGAACGTGGCTAGTTTGTTTAAAATTGCTGAGTTAATAATTAGTTGCTATTTAAAAAAATTTATAACTCAGCAATTTTAAATAGGTGAGAGTTTTTTAATGGAATGGTGGACCACGTCACTTGTCCACCATAAGGATCTTAAAATTTTTCCCCATAAAGGGTTCACCTCCTTAAAATCTTTGCTAAGTTGGCTCTCAATATATAAACACAACCTTGTAAGTTCAATATAAATATGGTGATCCCTCACCAAAAATAAAGGATGCAACATATGCAGGTTAAACGATAAATAAACACAATAAATTAAATAACCTGAAGCAATATATATTAATTAATTTAATACCATGATATGATGATACTATTAACTATTAAGTTTTTTTTTTTTTGAGAAAAAAAATGTCTTAATACCATGATATGATGATACTATTAACTATTAAGTTTTTGATAATACTAAATACTTATCTAAAACTTAGGCCTGGCTAAATTAAAAGCAATTGATGCAATCATATAAGACTCCCAAATAAAAAAAGGCCTCACATGTACATAAATAAATATGTATATATATATATATATAAAATGTTTATCTATATATTTTGATTAAGAAAAAAAAATTAAATCCTTTTATTATTTAATAAAATGCATTAAAAATGTCTTATTGTATTATAAAATACAGCACACTGCTGACTGCACCACACACTGCCCATAGCATATTATCACTGTAGCACATCCCAATCACATGGCCTCCACACTATCACTAAAGGCACTAACTTACGGTACCTACCCTACCTACCCGCGAATCAAATGAGTTTGAGCATTAAACTTTAAACTATCAAGATTTTTTGAGTTTTAGGTTTTATTAACAAAACATTATTAAACCCACCTGTTATACACACAATATACGAATTTCAACCCAAAAAATCTTGAAATTTTAAAAGAGTTTGGCTTAGTACGTTTTAAAAATGAATTCTTTTTTGTTTTAATAGGAGACTTCTATATTACTTACTAACTAAATAAATTGTAAAGATTAAAACTCACTATCATTTGCCATTATATATTTAAAACAAAATGACATATCTAATTAAAAAAATACTGGAAGTAAGCTAAACTCATTTTAAAATCTAAACACCCAAAAAACTTAAAACCCAAATAATCGTTAGTGATACTAATTTATTGAACCATTTAATAAAAAAAAAAATTTATTTATGTAGGTTTAGACATTAAAGTATAAAGTGGTCATAGTGTAAGAAAAGTTGCAATAATCAAATTATATTACTCTATACTTCAAATTTTAATTATTTTTACTTAAATTATAATTTTTAGTTATAAATTTTTTTTTAATTATAAATATTTGCTCATTATAAATGTTTACTAGAAAATATTTATCTGGATATGAAAATTTTCAAAAAAAATAAATATTAGAGGAACTTAAATACAAAAACTTAATTAGTAATTTTGCATATCAAAAAAGCAAGAAAAATAAATTTTAAATAAAAAATAAAAAATAAAAAATTTAATAAATATTATTTAATTAATATCTAAAAATAAAAAATGCCCCACTGCCTAAGGCCCCAAAATTGTTGAGCCGGCCTTGCTAAAACTAACATTAATTAATATTCTTCTCATCTTCTACTAGTTAAACCAAAAAAAAAAAAAAAAACCGTAAATTTTGCCATCGTTATTCCTTCTTTTGTTGGATTTCCAAAATGAGGTAGAAAGTTGGAGTAGCCCTCTTCTATATATGTTAAACCTTTGCAAATGTTGACAATAATCTCATCTTGTATTTGCACTTACTCTCTTTTCTGCCACTGTGTTGTGATCTTGTGTTCATAACCTTTGCTCATCATATGGAAGAACCACACTCTCCACATATACACCAAGTTCAAACCCACAAGAATAATATAAGTCATCTGACTCTATATTTAAGATCACAGTTTTTTTATAAGAATTGTTTAAAAGATTATAGATGACTATTTCCTTTCTGTTCACCTTCATTAAAACATCACCGTTTTTGGTGAAACACAATGGCCTTAAACGCTCCTCAAAACAGGGAATGACAAACAATTTTTCCCAAGATTCTTCCACCCCATATTTCTTCATTACCCAAGTCTCAAAGTGGCTTCCATTGGGATCGTATGTTAGAGAAAGGCATCCACCTAAAACCCAGCTCAAACTTTGAATCCTTATCTAACATGCATGGTAATGGCAGCTCATAAAAGTCTTCTTTAGCTGGATCAAAATAAACCAGTACAACGGTTACAGATTTAGAATAGGCTTCCATATCATATTCTTCACGGCGAAGAACCCAATGGGGAGCTCCATTCAAAGTAACCCCTTGTGTATCAAAATAAAAATTGTAAGGAAAATCACTGTAATCAATATCTTTCAAAGTATTGGTCCTGAAAGAGTAGTGAGAGATAAAGATAGATTCAAAACTATAACCACTGTTGGGTGAGCCTGGTGGACTTACTAAATGAGATACAAAAACAGCCTTGTAATCATCAGAGGAAGAATCATAACCAAGTCCACACATGAGTATATTATCCGGGTCAATATGACTGTATAATTCAAACATATTGTGTACCAGAAGATGGGTTCCACAGATAAAGATGAGGACAACAATAAACAAGTAAGAAATCGTTGCAAGAGCCGAAGATCTCAAGGGTTATGCCTTCATACCTTGGAGGAAAGTCGAGAGATTTCACTTCGAGCATGAAGCCATTGTAATCTGTGATGGAGAAGATACCGGAATTTATTTCTTCATCACTTTGCTCAATGCAGGCGCATCTCCAAAGGGTCATGTTGTTAGGCTCGTTGGCTTCGTCATAGTGTGCTTTGGCAAACTCAGAGCTTGAAATCAGAGAACACCATGGTTTGCATACAGACTTAAATCGCTGTAGAGATTTGACGGGGAGTCTTTTTAGTACTTCATGCACAATGTCTTCTGCAACGTTTTGTGAAAAAAATCTTGGGTTTTCCATGATTTTCAAGAATCGGTTTGTGAAAGGGTTACTAGGTTTTTGGTTTTTTGGTTTTCTAATTTCTTCTATGGTTGTTGCTAGGGTTTTTCTCTATTTTATATGGTGGCGTTGTAACTTTTAAGACCGAGGATCGTTGTTTATTTGGGCTTTTTTTTTTATTGGGTTGGTATCTTTGGAAGTTGCCTCTTAATTTCCTTAGTAGTTTCAATGGCTGAAGATACAAAACTAAATCCAATCACATAATACGTAACGGCCCATGGATGCATATGATAGCCCATTTATTTTCATTCTTGATACGAATCCAATTTTTTTTTTTTTGGGGTGGGGAGCTATATATGATTCTTATTTTCATTCTCTATCTCAATGTTAACACAAACATGGGCTATATATGATTCTTACTTTCATTCTATCTCAATATTAACACAAACATGATTTGGGACACTTACACCTCCACATGTTGACTGTAGCAAACATTAAGAGAGCCTCCAAGGATGAGAAAGTGCACACACACTTAAGCTTGCAAAAAATTCTAACTTATCAAGCCAAAAATATTATCCCAATGCAGAAGGAATCTAGTGATGATGGCATGAGCATGCTTCAATAAGCGCCTTACCACATAACACAATCCCTGTGAGAGTGTAAACTCTGTTATATTATGTATCATTCATTCTTTCATCAAGAAAACCAAGAAAAATACTCGGAGGTGAAACAAATGCTAAAAGTATGAAATTTAGGCTAAAAGGATCATGGTTATATTCCAATATGTACAAAATTAAATGCAGCCTAAGCCAATCAACCCTCAATAGAAGAATGATGAATCAGTATTTGATCTTCCCGCCTTAGATTGAGAAGTTAAGGCCCGTCATACTATTTCAAAAGTTCGGGTGGAGCAGTTTCGTGAATCTCAACTCCTAGTACTGCAATAGGAACCTTATCCCCTGAAATAATCTTCAATATTAACCAGTTAGCTATGACACAAAATTGTTAAATTTTTTCCTTCCTTGCACTTGTACCCTTAATAGAATAAATAGATAAATTTAGTAAGTCCATAGGAGTTTGAAGATCTTTGCTATGGCTTCCATGTTTAAAACCCTTCTTGTGTGGAATTTTGCTGCTAAGAGAAATTCCCCCACCCCTGGTTCCTCTTGAACTGCAAACTTATTCCCTTCCGACTCTGAAAGAGAAAACTTCTCTGATGAGCCCATTAACTTCTCCATCACTCTAACACTGCTACTCTCTTTTCTCAAGACCAACAAAAAAACAGCGTATTGTGAGAAAACTATTTTTTGCCTCACTCAATGTAGGCACTACCTTTCTATTGACTACTAGGGTTTGACATTCTTTCCCCTAGGTCAGAGAAACTTTCTTAATAATAAGGAGCTTAATATTAATCTAATGCTACAATAAAATAAGTTCTTGACAATGGTCTCATCTTGTTCTCACTTTTTTTTTTTTTTTTTGGTGATCTTGTAAATTCTTTTAACGTCTTGTTCATAGCCAATCCAACATACGGGAAAATGATACTTCCCACTCCTTCATATACACCGAGTTCAAACCCTTGATTATTATCTGGCTTCATAAAATCCGTCACAATTCTTTTACAATTGTTTTGAAGATTGTAGGCATCTATTTTGTTGTTTATGTCCATTAAAATTTCACCATTGCATTGAAACACAGTGGCCTCAAATGCTTATCACGACAGGGACTAGTGCAGGATCTAATGATTCCCAGCTGATCACAACAGGGAATAATAAACAATTTCTCCCAAGACTCTTCAACCCCATATTCCTTCATTGCCCAAGTCATAACTTTTGCCACAAGGGAGACATCATTTAACGTAATTTTTGCCACAACTTGATAAAATGGTTGATGTAAGCGGTGGACAGTCACTTTAAACCTATCATTTTTTCCCATCACTTGTAAATTGACCACCTCATAATGGTAACTTTGAAAAGGTACAGTGGTATCGATCGGTATCCAAACATTTCGTTCTCTAGCAAAACTGAAACGGACAAAATTAACTCCTTGCTCACATGACCAAATTGAAAAAAAATAAAAAATTATATTAAACATACCAATCAAAATGTTGTTGGGTGTAAAATGCTAGGATCACAACTTTTTCCAAAATTTTTGTCTCAATTTACTCATGTGGCAAGACATGAGTGATGGAGTAAAAATGGTGGGTTCACAACTCCACCACTCACTTCTTGTGATAAAAGTTGTGATCCTAGCATTACTCTAATTTCCATGATTACAAAACCATGAAATAAATAAAGTATTTATTAATTATCTATTCAAATTTATTTATTAATAAAATATCGCTTTGTTGCAAAAAAAAAAAAAAAAAAAAAACTCTTGAGCTGATAAAAAGGAAGAAGAAATTACATAACTATTAATGTATTTCATTGGTCTTGAAAAGAGTATAAAGGGATCACTATTCTTGCTTTTGTTGTAGTAACTACTGTTGGGTGAGATGGGTGTAGTAATATGATGATCAAGGGCAACCTAAACTCTAGTACCCTTGGTAGATATGGATTTCAAATAAGGGAGATGTTAAGGATACTAATGGAAAACAAAAAAGGTGTTACAAACCTAGCTAGATCTGTTGAATTTGCAAGCTACATATGAAGGCATATATATGAGTCCATCCTCAAGAAATTAATTGGGTGTGTTATGTAACATCAACATGCAACGGAAGATTTCATATAAAATAAGAAGTGCATGAAAAAGAATATAGACCCATAAGGGTTCACCTCCTTAAAGTCTTTGCTAAGGTGGCTCTCAATATACACAACCTTGTAAGCTTAATTTTAATGGTGATCCCTCACCACCAAAAATAAATAATGCAACATATGCACTTTAAACCATTAATAAACACAATAAATGAAGTAACCTGAAGCAACATATATTAATTAATTTAATACCATGACATGATAATACTACAACTATAATGTTTTTGATAATACTAAATATTTATCTAAAACTAACATTAATTAGTATTCTCCTGCCATTGTTTTTCCTTCTTTTGTTAGACTTCCAAAATGAAGTTGAAAATTGGAGTAGCCCTCTTCTAAATATATTAAACCTTGCGAACATTGACAATGATCTCATCTTATTTTTGCACTTATTTTCTCTTTTTTGCCTTTACCCATCACTGTGTTGTGATCTTGTGCTCATAAGGGAACCATCAAATTGTTCTGATTATGTGTTCATTGCTTTCTCTATTTTATATGGTGGCGTTGTAACTTTTAAGGCCTAGAATCATTGTTTATTTGGGCCTTTTTTAATGGGGTTGGCTTCCTTAGTAGGTTCAATGGCTGAGGATACAATGCTAAATCCAATTATTTCATACGTAACAGCCCATGGATGCATATGAAAGCCCACTTATTTTCATTCTTGATAAGAATCCAAAATTTTTTTTTGGGGGGGCTATATATGATTCTTATTTTCATTCTATCTCAATATTTGAAAGGTTAGCACAAACATGATTAATTTGGGACACTACACCTCCAAGAACCTATGATTTGGGACACTTAATTATGCCATGTCCTACTGTAGCAAAACATTAAGAGACCTTCCAAGGATGAGACACGACTTTTGGTAGCTCTAGAAATTTTTTTTAGAATGGTCACTAAGAAACTTAAATTATACAAAATTTAATAAAGAGACAACTTGAATATATTAACGTCACAAAAAAAAAAAAAAAAAAAACATGCAAATGAATGAAATATTAAAATTTTTTGTAATAGCAAAGAGAGAATAAAAAAAAGATTAATAAGAGATAAAGTAGAAATTGAAAATGCTGATATAAGAATACTAAAGTGACCACAACAGTTTTATAAAAAATTTTATGCAACAAGTTGTCATTGGTGGGTAAAACATGTCAACATTGAGCCAAAATTATAATTAATAACAACTTACCACATAAGATTTATTGTGAAAATATTGTGAGTGTAGTATTACTTTTATTTTTGTTGAATTCAAATTCTTGTGATTTTCAGGTTGTGTTGTTTAACATTTTTATTAAGATGGTCAAAACATATTAAAATAGTATATAATATTTTTTTGTAAATATATATATATACATTTTTTTTTTTCAAATTAGGGTAGTCACTGAATAGATTAATTTAAACTAATTATTTATATATTTTTTTTGCTTAGTATAATTTTTTTTTTTTTGGCAAGTGTGACCACCCTCTCAAACAAGTGGAGCCGCCACTGTTTGGCAGAATCTTTGGCCATTTATACAGCCTCAGAGGCAAAACAAAGAAACCCACCGCGCACAAAGTACACACAAACTTTGCTCTTACTAGTATAGTAGTACAACCATGCTTTCAGATAAAGCATGCAACTTTGACCCATTATTCACAAATCGATTTGATCAAACTGTTACATATTACATATTGAAGTTTTATTACTCTCAAACATTTGGAAAGAACAATATTATTAGACTAGGTACACACTGTAACTCCTAATAATATAAAACCCAGGCGTAGCACACAAGTAGCTAATTTGACATTGTCACTTAATACACTTGGCAAACCAGTCCAACAGGTTCTGATGGGCCTCCTCAGCAGACTTCACAGCTACTTCATCTTCATCCTCGTACCTAGTTGTCCACCCATGACTGACTTTTGGAAATATCTTAACATAGAAATCCACCTGAAAAGAATCAAACATTATTTGATTGCTATCAAATGGAAAAACTAGGAAAACATTAGAGAAGGTAACACCAAAATAGATTGATTGCACGAACAAACTATAGCCTCAATATGGAAGATTGGCCTAAGTTAGTTAAAAGGTATTTAAAGGAAAAGGCAGATCACCATGATGAATATCTGTTTACTGTTTAAAATGATTTAATAACACTAACTAGCCAAAACCAAAGATTCTATGATCACATCATCAAAACCAAAGCCAAAGATCCATCATCAAATGCAAAAATGGGGAGAACATGGGAAAAAGTTACACTAATATGGATTGATTGCTGATTGCTGAGAAAACTATAGCCCTAGTAAGAAAAGATTGACCCAAGTTAAGGTGTTTCAAGTACAAGATGATGAATCACCATGATGAAAATTTATTTGTTTGATTGAAAAGATTTGACACACTTACGTTGGCCAAAATGGGTATTTACTCTTAATTTGAAAACTATGTAGCAAAATGTCTCTGTTTTTAAACTTAATTTTAACAAAATCGAGTTATATGTGGAACTTGACATTAGCAATATCGAGTTCTATGCATATTTTGCCAATTAAATTTTTTTTGGAAAATTTATTTCTCAAAAAAAAAAAAAAAATTTTTTTTGGAAAATTTAAGTGGAACTAATATTGAGTTCTACTTAAAAATATACATAGAATTTGATTTTGAGAATATTAAGTTTTACACTGAGCTCGATTTTGTTAAAATGAAGTTCCTTAAGAGGGGCATTTTGCTACATAATTTTCAAATCAGGGGTAAATACCCATTTTCCCCTACTTAGCCAGCCCCAACCTATATGTTTACGGCAAAAGCCCAGCTCAAAGATACCATGGTTAACATTAGTTAGTAGCCAAAATGCCAAGAAAAGACCAAAGAAGAAGTCATGATATAACAGAGGATAAGGCAAAAGATTCATGTAACCAATTTCATGTTTTGAAAAGTTTTTGTTACATAGAAGAAATAAGTGCAGTTAGCTTGCCAAAAATTGTAATTTATCAAGTCAAAAATCTTATCCCAATGCAAGAGGGATCTAGAGATATGGCATGAGCATGCTTCAGCAAGCCCCTGGCCACATAACACAAGACTAGTGAGGGTGAACACTCTGTTACCATTCATTCTTTCATCTAGAAAACCAAGAAAAATACTCTGAGATGAAACTAATGCTAAAAGTATGAAATTTAGGCTAAAAGGATCATAGTTATGTTCCAAATATTCCAATACGTAAAAATTAAATGCAGCCAGTCAAACCTCAATAGAAGAATGATGAACCAACATTATTACCAGAATGTTATTACTTATTATCTAAGAAGAAGAAAAAATCATAACCAAAAAAGGTTGAGGTATATAAAATAATGTAACAGCTAAGCACTGTAAAGAAGCATATAAAAATGGATATAAAAAAAATTAAAAATAAAACTAGACAAGGATTTGATCTTCCTACCTTTGATTGAGAAGTTAAGGCCTCATCATATTGTTTCAAGAGTTCGGGTGGAGCAATATGGTCAATCTCAGCTCCTAGTACTGCAATGGGAACCTTAACACCTGAAATCAATCCCCAAATACCAGTTAACTATGACACACAATTGTTATTTTTTTCCTTCCTTGTACTTGTACTCTTACTAGAAAATAGATCAATTTAGCAAGTCCTGGTCTGCAAGCAACTTGATTGCAGAAAAAAAAAATGGAACAAGAATTGATTTACATTTTACAACAACCAGGGGAAATGCAAAATTATGACAGAAAAGCAGTTATGTAAGATTAAATCATTGTAAACCTGCATGCTAATAGCAAAAAATATCCTTTGACCTCAAGAAAGGAAAGAAGCAAACTTATAAAGTCAGGTACTTGTGATTACTAATGACTTCCAATATTTTAATTGCTAAAGTATAATAAGAGCTAGAAGTTTTTTCTTGAGAGTCCTTCAAAAGACATTGTTACATTCTGAAATTGCAAACTAACAATCTAGCGAAACTAATATAAAGCTCTTGAAAAAGTTATACAATGGGATCCATTCAAATCCATACCCTTGATATCATCCACTGTTACCCATGCAGGATGTAATATCACTGCAGCTTGGATAAGTTCAACTTTTGAAAGTTCAACCACAACCTTACCTGAGAAGTGAGAAGAATGTAAAATTTCAAATGTTAGCATTTTTTTCAAGCAATAAAATTCTGTATAAAGATACAAAAAAAATAAAGAAAAGAAGAATTAATAGAGAAAAAAACTCACCACCCCAGCAAAAGCCTGCAGCCCCAACTGAAGAAGCACCTTTACTTTTCAAAGTTTCAATTATTGGCTTTGCCTCTTCAAATCCTTTATCCTATAGTAATAATAATTGAGCTTCAGATACTATTAGTGAAAACTGAAATTTGCATAGCAATATGTAGAAAACTGCAATATTAGGGTTAGTGGGTCACCAATTTTAACCCAGGTCACAAAAAGTGGACACAGCCAGCTAGTTCAATAATTTATTAAGTATGAACCATTTATTGCTTACAGCAATAACAATAAAGCAACTGTGCGGCTGAATTCACGCACATATTCAGACAGCCTAATATGCAAAATACGGTAAATACCAAACCTCACAATGGAGGCCTTCACAATATAATCTCAAATGAAAATGTAGCAATACATTCAAGTTTCACAAAAGGTTCACTGTGACAAAAATTTTTTCTCTTTGATAAGTAAAAAACAAACTTATAAACAATTTCCAAGCAGAAATTAAAATCTAGAACTGACCGACCGTTCCATGATCCTTCAACCAAACTTCTAGAGGATTATTAGCAATATCTTCGAGCACAAAGGGTTCTCGTATGAAGTCAGGAACTACCACATAATATCCAGCCGCTGAAACCTTGTCTGCAAGCTTCCTTTTATATAAAAAGCAGCTAACATTAGTTTTAGAAGCTAAAAAAAGCACAATTGTGCTAAAAAAAGCACAAACTCACAATGCTGATTGTGACTGTCCTTATGAACATGCATGAGAGATCACAACTTCACATTTTTAGTGGAAAAATTATGATTGTTGCACTTATTATTCAAAGCAACATAATATAGCTTTGAATAGACAATTACACGCTAGTATTTGAAGGTGTATTTGACCAAGTTAGGCCAGCTAAATTTCAGAGTGATGGGTTTAAATTTTAACAAATATATTGCCACCTAAACGAAAAATCGCAATGTAAGTTATGCCTTACATACAGAATGACTTGTTAAAAACAGCATAATCTGATGGACTAAGCAAAATTCATAAACTAAACAAAGAAAAGAGAGAGAATTAAGCATACCTCAATTTTGGAGCTTCATATCCTGCAGGAAAAATCAAACATAAAAAGTTGGAGCATGATAGTGGTAATAAATTAACATAGCCAATAATTGTTCAACGAATTTCACCACTTCCATATTAATTTTCGATACCCAACCAAGCCCAGGACAGAAAAACAAATAAATAGTATAAAAACAATAAATAAATAAGCAAATTTTTTTTTTTTTACGTGAATGCCTAAAACAAATACACTTGTGACTAAAAGTCTCTGTCTCTCTGATAAATTATACAGGGGAGGGTTTGGATTTCGGAGTACTTAATCTCTCATTTTAATCCTATAACAAATTACCAATTCTCTTTTGAAACAATAAAAAATGATGAATTTAATTACTTACAATATTATTCCAAGTTCTCACACTCTGGTTACTAGTAAGGAGAAAAAGAAAAGGAACTAATTTAATATATATAATAGGACTAGATTCAAATACTTAAACTTTTAAATTAAGTAATGTCTCACTATATAGTATTATGAGCGGTAATAGTTAAACATTGTGTACAAGACACAATTGAAATTGTGTTATATAATTGTAAAATTGTGTTTTCAAAACATGATTTCACCGTCTCATAATTATAATTGAAATTGTATTTTCAAAATGCGGTTTCAGCTCAATTGTGTAACTCATTGTGTGTAACAATAATTAGCACAATATTATATTAAGGAGTATTGTATATGTTAAGCAGTGTTGTTGCGGACAAAGTTCCCTCTAAACTAGTTTGGTAAAAAACTTTTTAAACTCCTCTTATATTTTTTTATTAGATGTGAATTTTGAAATTCAAACCATTGGATTGCATTTCTTTTATATTCCTAGTATACATGTCAAATTTCATTCAAATCGAATATTATTATTTACTTTCAATCAATAAACTTATTATTTATGCATAATTTTATATCACAAAAACTTGAAATTTAAATATTTGATTAATAATATATTTATTGATATTTAATCTTTTTGAATTTTTGCAAGTATGGAAGATATAATAAAAACATACAATCTAATAGTTGAATTTAAAAAATTTATATTCAATAAAAAGATATACGAGAAGTTTGGAGAGTTTTGAAGAGAAACATTTTCCTATCGTTACCATATGATCTCGGTAACACTCCAATCATTAGGAAAATAATACTCATTTTTTGAAGCAACATACAGATTAATGAAGATAAAATATGAACCTTTGATACTAATAGAAATCTTTTTTTTTTCTTTTTTGTTTTTGTTTTGGGTTCTCTTCAGAATTTCCAAGGATCAGGAATTTCGAAGGCCCCTATGTTATCACAGAATTTCCAAGGATCAGGAACTTCCATTTCCGAATGATTACTGAAAGTGCTAATCAATTAACCTCCAGATTCATGTATATATAACCCAATTATTCATTAACCATAAAAGTCAACGCCCAGGTTACAGTTTGGAGTGAAAAACCAATAACTTTTCACAAAATATTTTACAACTAATGAGATGACAAGTTCTTAATAGTAAATTATAAAATGATGTATGTAATGGATCCATACTAAAACTAATAAAAACCCAATTGTGAAAATTATTGCCTCCGAAAAAAAGTGAGTAAAGAAGCCAAGTGTCAAAGAAATGTGTAAGTACCAAAGATGTCAGAGATGAGAATGATGGCATGCTTGGCATTGGGGGAGCCAGTGACATAGGTGCTGAGACCACAGAGTTGTTCAACATGGCCAGCTCCAGCACTTGGGTCTAAAGTTGGTGGGTTAGAGCAGCACTGATGTCCTGCCATTCTTCTTCTTATTTGATCAGCAGAGCAGCACAGACGGTCAAACACAAAAAAGTCACAAACCCAAACACACACTCCACAATCTTTGAGGTTGTGAGAAAAGGGTTGATAATTATATATAGATGTCACTCGGGCCACCACCTGCTCCGCCCAATAGGTCGTGTACTGTCATCAATCAAAAAAAAAATATATATATATATATATTATATCAAAGAATACTACTTTATTCATATCAAAATTTAATAAACAAAGATATACATGCAAAAATAACTAACATTAATATATGTCTTTCAATTGTTAATAATTTAATTATTTTTTACTGATATATATCACACTTATTAAATTTTAAATTTTAATATCACTGTATTTTTTTAATACCAAAAACCTTCACGCCATCAATGACGTTACACATGAATTGGACCATTTATTATTATTATTATCAAAGTTCGTCATTCATGTTACCTGACTGTCAAGTTTGAGCAGCTATTTGTCTATTTCTGTACAGTTTTAATTTACTTCTTTTTTTCCTTCCTCCAATCTTCACTATATATATATATATATATATTTTTTTTTGGGTGGTTCTTGTTTACAAGAAAAGGGGACTATTCCCTTAAGGAAGTCGTTAATAAACTATAATAGAAATATTTTGACACCACTTTTATGAGAAATATAAAAAGTTATTAACAATATTTATTATTTTATCATTCTTTCAATAAAATATTTCTAAAAATAGCTCATAAACCAATGCTCATTGGTTAACATTTCCCATTTATTATTACCCCTTTGTGCTTTACCAATCACAACTTACTATGTGTGATTTGGGCCACCCTACTAGTCTTGCAATGGGTCATGTTGTGTCATCTCTCATGTCACTACTGATTTTATATAAGACTATTTAGGTCACCCCTAAATAGTCAAACATGCATTAAATTAAAATATAAGTTCTTTTAGGATTATATCAGTTGTCATATTTTAGGACACAAGGGTGATTTTTTCCACAACTTGATAAGATGGTTGATTATAAGTGGTGGAGAGTCACTTTGAACCTATCATTTTTTTTTCCATCATCCACAATCGACCATTTCATAGTAGTAATCTCAAAACAATATACCAAATCAATTAGTACCAAAACATTTTGTTCTTCTAGCAAAACTGAAACGTTCTACGGTACGAAATTAACTTTTGCTTATAGGACTAAATTAACAAAAATAAAACTTACGGGATCAAAATGACAATTGACCAAACTCAACGAATGTAATTTGCATTTTTGTCTTCTATATATATTTTTTCCTTGTTAAGTCAACTGATGATAATTAAGACCTAGTAAAAGCACTCATTACATATATACTCCAATCAATTTTGCATTATACCTAATTATTCTCTTAAAATTCTATTTTGATACCCAAAAGATAATTATTAATTTGATGCTTCGTTGAAGACATCTCTCTTGTCAAGAACTTTGGAATTAAATGACCAAATCTTAGTTAAAATCACTTTTACCATTTACCAACAATGTTTTGCCGCAAGAGCCAGATTTTTTATTTTTTAATAATTCAATAGTTACAATAGGGGAATTTGAACATTGAATCTCTCTATTGAAAATATTAAGAGGTACCAATCAATTGAGGTACAAAATTGGACCCAAATGATTAATAAAAGCAAAGTGCTAGTAATAATATGCGAGTACTGTGAGTGTGCTAAAAGCCTAAAAGGAAGAAGTGACATAGTTGGGATTAATTATATAAAATAAGGACAAAGTTTGACAACAAATTTAGTTGTAACCTAAAACTACAACTCCACTCAATATATTTTTTACTGAATGTGAATTTTGAGAAATCTACCGTTGGATTACATTTTCTTCTTATATCCTTTATATTTGCAAAATTTTCAGAAGATCAAAGATCAATAATTATGTCATCAATCAAATGTTTAAATTTCAATTTTTTGTAGTCTAAAATTATGCATAAAAAATAAGTTTATAGATCAAATAGTAAATAAAATCCGACTGGTGCAAAATTTTATATGTGTGTTAAGAACATAAAGAAAATGCAATCCAACAATTAAATTTTCAAAATTTGTAGTCATTTTAATTTTTTAAGTGAGAGTTGTAGTCTTAGATTACAACCAAGTTTAATTTGTAACCAAACTTTGTCCATAAAATAATATCAATTAACATAGAATTAGATTGTTTTGCACAAAATATAACTATTAGTTTTTTTTTCCTATAGTAGTAACTAAAAGCACAAGCTCATTCTATGGGATTTGTTCACCCTTTAGTTTGGCTACTTAAAATTGATGAGACCAGTAGAGTATAAAGTGTCACTATTATTATTTTTTGTTGAAAGGTGACTATTAATCTATTAGCATCATCAAACTGAAAGGAAGATGCTATCTAATAACAATAACAACAGCAAAAAAAAATAGAAAATACAAATAAAGCAAACCAACTCAACTATAGAAAATTCAAATAAAGGAAACCAACTCAACTATCTTGTATTCTAGTTATAATAACAACAAAACAAGTAAGACAAACACAAATAAAGCGAATCAACTCAAATCTCAAGATTAGAATCCGTCTTAAACCAACCCCACCCCCCCCCCCCCCCCCCCAAAAAAAAAAAAAAAAACGGAAAGGAAGAAGAACATGGATAGAACTAGAATTTTATGAATGAGGGCCAAAATAATTATAATAAAAAATATAAAATTGAATCAATTTAATAGTATCATATAAGAAATATGAAGAGTTTGGGAGGGGGGCTAACCATATTTCTTTTGAAAATTTTAAGTAAATTTAGAGGTAAAAATCTAATATTTAAGAAGTTTGGGGGACCAACCATATATTTTTTGAAAAATTTACGAAGCTTTAGGGGTAATTTTATAAAATTAGAAAAGTTGGAGGGGCCACCCTTCTAAGTGGTCCGCCCCTAGAGAAGAAGAAGCCAAATTGGAACAAATAACAAAATAAAAATGAATTCTTAAAAAGTGAAAGAAACACATAATGTTTGCGATGTTACCTCCAATGTGACCACATCTAAGCAAAAAAAAGTCTAGTTAAAAAGAGAGATATTTATAATTTCGGGGAACCAAATAACCAAATGTATATTCTTAGAACTTAAATATGGAGAGAAGGAGAATATGAAAAGATTGAGAGAAATTAACGAGATAAATTGGCTAATAAATTGAAAATAAAAGAGCAAAAGGATTATCTACATGGCATTAGGAAAAAGGAAAAAGGAAAAAGATAAAGAAACTGATTTTTTTTTTTTTTTGGTGTGTGTGTGTGTGTAATTTAAGTGTTTAATTACAACATGTTTGTTGTAATTCGTAACTTTTATTATATATGATATGATATGTATTAGTTAAAAATGCATGTGATGAACATAAAAAAAATTGATTTAAAAGTTCAAGTCAAGAGCATTATTGCTCAACTTGTTAACGCTTCTTGATGTGTACATGACATTTAGAATTTAAATCCCTATGGCATCTGTTTGTAAGCATTTTCTCAACACACAAAAAAAAAATGCCATCCCAACAATGTTGCCCTCCTTCGTCAAGAATGAATCTAGACATATGGTAGTCAATATTCACAATGACATGCCGAATGGAGTGAGGGTGTAATAGCCTACATAGACTACCTTAAGGAGGGCCCCTGAACTCAAACATCACTCTACCTTGAATGATGGGTCAAATAAAACTCCAACCATAAGCATTGTTTAATAAGCAGATGAGCAATTTGGGATTCCCGTGCAAATTGGACTCAAAGGTGGACTGTAATAATTAATGTGATAAATTTACTAACTTCTTTTTAAAAAAAAATTAATTTTATAGCTGTGCTGGGATTTAAATCCTCTCAAGTCTCTGTTAGAAGCCGTAAAAAGTGCTAAAGTCTCCTAAAAAGTGCTACAGACCGTAGTTGAGTTACAAAGCTCTTAGACAATCTATCTACTTAAGTACTATTGACCTTACCTCTCTTGTTGTTTTCTATATTCTTGTTTTGAATTGAAGGAAGTTGCTGACCATACAATGAATGAGTGGTCCCTTGACATGTGCCTGTATACCGTTAGGCAAACAAATATGTTAAAATTTTAGCTGACAGTGGAAGGATACAACATACTAAAAGTGCATAATCAGTGTACTATTTTTGTATTTTACGTTCTATTTATTTGATTGTAAAATGTTTTACAAAAAATATTTACAGCACTTTACCGACTTCATTATAAAATTTGACCAATCCAAATGACTATAAAATCCTTTGTAAAATGTTGTAAAACGTATTATCTTTATAAATTTGGTTAAACATTTTATGAAAATACATAGAGGCTCTCCTGCATCTAATGGTTGGGTCGTTGGTCTAATAGTCGGTGTTGACAATCTGACAACTAGAGCTGTTGGTATTGGCTTTTGATCACCGGACCTCCGACACTAGTAGCTACGGTGATTGAGCCACTAGTTTTTGTGGTTTGTATTTAAGAAGTTTTACAATTCACACTAAATATTTGAAAATATTTTATTGAAAATGTTTTAGAAAGTGAAACAAACAGAGCTTTGAGGTGAATAATTTTATATTCCAACCCTCAACTCCCAACGCCTAATTTTTGTAATCCTTTTTTTTTTAATGCACCTTCCATTAGCATTAAATAAAAACTGGGCCATGCTACTTGCTAGCAAGTGTTCTGAAGGGACATGTTAAGAATAATAAATATTTAATTATGAATTGTAATATATAAGACTGTCACAAAACAATCTCATCAGACATTTCTCTTATATGTGGGATTCACATGCATGGAAACCATAAATATTTTAAGAATGATATTTTTATAAGACTGTCTCATAAGATAATTTTACATTTTTTGAAGAGAGTTTTAACATATAGCTTCTACTTTTGATAATAACTCTTTATCATCAAACAAAAACACTAATCGGTTTTTAGAGTAGACAGAGATTGAACCATAAATCTCTTATTCAACTATTAGAGACTTTATTAATTGAATTAATTAGAACCCACAATTTTTTATTAAAGAGGAGTGAGTGATTTCTTGCTAATGCTAGTTATGGTCTAGAATAAGGATTTCTAATGTAAATACTTTTAAAGTCATATATTTTAGATCTTATTTTATATGGCAATTATTTGGGTATCAAAAGATTCTTCTTTTTTGAGAGCATATCCAATGTCTTCAAATGTCAAAAAGTAGATAAAGAGAGAGGAGTTATCTTATCAATTTTTCACAAGTTGATGTTTTCTATTTCAACACAAGAATAGAAAATGTTATCCTTCATTATAATTTATATGCCTTTCTTTTTTGATACTATATATATGTTTGATCCGCAAGCTTTTCTTTTTTAAAACTAAAAGTGCAGCTGAAAATCAGGAAGCTGAAAATCAGGAGGAAAGCATTTCTAGACCAAAACCACCTAAATTGTAGAAGGTAGACAGAGGTAGACAGCTAGCAAATTCAAAATATCTCAGCTAGCTATACTGTCAAAATATCACAGATAGCTGTACTGTTACACGTGATTTGCTCCCTATTTTTTCTCCTCTGTACATATCCATCTAAATGGACAATATACAAAATGTAATAGTTCTATATAAATGAAATACCAGCTCTCTCTATCTCAAGGTGAGATAGAATTTCTCAAGAATTCTTTAAAAACTACATCACTATCTTACTCATTTCACAAGTTGATGTTTTCTAATTGCGCACAAGAATAGAAAATGTGATCCTTCGTTATAATTTATAAACCTTTCTTTTTTTATACTATATATATGTTTGATCCTTCACCACAAGCCTTTCTTTTTTAAAACTACATCACTATCTTACTCATTTCACAAGTTGATGTTTGTAATTGCGCACAAGAATAAAAAATATAATCCTTCATTATAATTTATAAACCTTTCTTTTTTTGATATTATATATATATATATATATTTTAAATACTATATATATATTTGGTCCTTCGCCAGAAGCCTTTCTTTAAATAAAAAAAAAAAAAAAAACTACGTCAGTATTTTACTCATCTTTTGTGTCCAGTGGCTGTACAATGTTGATCCCATCCAAATAACTCTTCCTCTATATTAGGGAAAGACCTATTCTTTAGACTAAATGGGGCCATTCCCAACCAGCACCTATATGCAAAAAGTTTAAAATTTGGGTCAAAATTATTCCTGTTCTGTTCCCTCTCAAAAATGAAAATTAACTCTAAGAACCAAAAAATATTTAAATTAGTTAATTGACACATTTGTATTTGCCTCCCAAAACAAAATTGATATTTTACTTCTAACAAATCCCTAAAAGTTAAAAAAAAAAAAAAAAAAAAATCATAAACCTTGGTACTTTCAAAAACAATAATCTTCTATCCATAAATGCTTCAACCTATTACCACTCACTAAGCGTGCATTTGGTTCCAATTTGAGAGCTCAAAACGCACATTTTCAAGCCCAAAACCCAAAATGTGTGTTTGGTAAATTATTATCATCGTGCTTTATCAAAAAGTGGCTTTTTCAAATTCGAGAGACTCTTGCATTTTCATATTGGGCCCTCAGGGCTACAATACGAAAATGCAAATATGATTTGTAATGTTACCGTTAGTCATTTTAAATATTATCCTTGAACTACCCTTGTTTTTGTTTTGAAATTCCAATTTTACCCATATTTCTATAAATAAATAAATAAAAAATACCATCATGGAGCATGAGAAGAATTTCTCTATGCTCTATGCTCCCTCCTTGTCAATTGCAAGAAGACCAAAAGAAGAATCCCACCATGCCGATAGAAGTGGTTCTTTTTTTTCCTTTCCTCCAAATTCAACCAAACAGACTACAAAATTCTAAATCAAATGTGCAATTTTCAATTCCAACATAAACCCATAAACCCATTGCCATTGCGGGCATCTTCTTCTTCTACGGCGTGCGAGCTTCTTCTTCTCTGCTGCGGCTTCTTCTTCTCTCATTTGTGTGTGTGTAATATATCTCTTTCTTCTTGTCTTTTGGGCGAAGAAGAACTGTCTTTTGGGTGAAGATGAGGAACTGAAGAAGATTAATGTATTCGTGTTTTTTTTTTTTTTTTTTTTTTTTTTAATTATAATATTTTATATTTTTTTTAAAAATACAAATAATTCTTTATGTCAGTGCCTATTTGGCGAAGTAATAACTGCAGAGGTTTAGTAATAGAGCTTAACGTAAAAGCTCTATATATATATATGAGCCCATGATGCCACCATCTGCTTGCACTCGTAAAATAATGGAAATAATTCTATCACAATATTTGCATGGATAGCATGAATGATTTGGCATACACAGTAAACCTGTAAAGTGCAATGTAGACTGTAGCAAACATTAAGAGAGCCTCCCATAATGAGGCAGGAATTCAGCCATTTATAGAACCTCAGAGACAAGCTCTCCAGTGATGTAGAACAGACAGCACATGCCTTCCTAGAGCAGCAGGGGCGTAGGAAGTCATAACGTAGGATCAAAGGGGAGTGCCAGTAGGGGGCTATCGGGGTAACAGTGTCAGAATTGCATGAAATTTGGCAGGTTGAAGGAAAACGGCGTTCTGATCCAGATTCATCATGAACGTCGCCAAAATTTAGGCGAATTCCTTCATTAAGGCCCCGAAAACAATGTTTTTGCTATTTATAGTATTATTCGTTTTTCCTTAATAACTTTTAGTTTAAAAGTCAGAATAAGGTCCCGTCTATTTTGGGACAACCCTTAAGGTCAGTAGTTTATGATTCTGCATTTAACTCAATTTTGCCATTTTTGGTAAATTTCAGTATTTTGTCACCTAATCGCGTAATTAGTGTGAATTAGGGTTTTTAGATGTTTATTTCAGTATTTATATGTTTTGTAGCCGTCAGAAGGGAGATTAGACTATTATTAATAAACACAGACATTTTGTGAAATTTTCTTCTGGTGGATTTCAGTTTTATCTCCTTGTGGATTTAGGGAAACTCCTCGTGGATTTGAGGTTTACTACCCAGAGACTAACAGTTTAGTTTCTGTTCCATCAAGAGAGCATCGTGTGTGTTTTCTTCAGGCTTCCGCGACATCAGTTGGTATCAAAGCCTTGACTTACCCTGGTCTGATTGCTAACTGGCGAGACGGTAACCACCACCACAACAACGACGAATAACTTAGCGAGTATTACGTGACATACAACAAGCACTCACAAATATCTATGCTAGGATGGCGCCGTTGAAGAATGGAAACAATAGGGATAACTGCAGCGGAGACATAACTCACGGGCAACCTATTGGTAAGCAAATTTCATATAGACCTTATAAGAAAATTGCAAGTTTTAATGGTTATTTTTTAAAAGAAGATTTTCTTGATTGGTTACTTGATCTAGAGGATTTATTTGACTATGAAAATATTTGTTATGAGAGAAAAGTTGGACTTGCTTTGTATAAACTTAGTAAGTATGCCTTATGTTGGTGGGAACGAGTACAATATGATAGAATTCGACTAGGTAAAGACAAAATTCGTTCATGGCCAAGGATGAAAAAGATGCTTGCTATCAAATTTTATCCTTTGGATTGTGAAAAAATCTTGTCGTATACAATACAAGATTATTATTGGCCAAGAAGTTCATACTTGAATTATTTTGAAGAGCCAAATATTCCACCGTTAAAGGAAGAATTGAATATAGAAGAAAATATAGAGATTTATGAGGAAATTAATGAAGGCATTGTTATAGAAGAAGAACCTAAAATCAAGATTGTGGAGGAGATTAATGAAGACCCCATTATAGAGAAAGATCTTGAGGTTGAGATAGTAGAGACCATTAAAAAAGAAATTATAGAGGAAGTTGTCAATGATCTCGATGAAATCCAGTTAGATGATTGCATCATTCAAACTCCTATTATTTTATTGGGAGACACTGAAACAAAGTTTATTGATTTTATTGGGGTGGAAAGACTTGATTTGATCATTGACTCCTATTTGGTGAATATTGTCAATTACATGAAGATCAAGGGAGAAGAAGTTCAAGTTGCTCAATTAATGACTTTCAAGTTTGGCAAGAAGACAGTGAAGACGAGGAGTATGCAGAGAGAGTCCTTGGAAATCATTGTGGTCCCGTAAGGGATAATGGCCGAGATTATCAGGAGTAGAGGAACTATCGGATGAAAGTAGAGTTACCATCCTTTAATGGTAATGTTTCAATTGAAGAGTATTTGGATTGGGTCAGTGAGGTGGAAAAGTTTTTCGATTATATGGGTACAGCAGATGACAAACAAGTGTGTTTGGTGGCTTACAAATTGAAGGGAGGAGCATCTACCTGGTGGGACCGTGTTCAATTAAATCGTACCCGTGAACGAAAGCTTCCAATATGATCATGGAGGAGAATGAAAAGATTAATGACAGATCGGTTCTTACCACCAGATTACCAGCAGGAGTTGTTTAGGCAGTACCAGGATTACAGGCAGGGTACTCGGACAGTTAATGAGTACATGGAGGAGTTTGATAGGTTGGCGAATCGTAATGATTTGGAGGAAACTGAAGATCAACGGATATCCAGATTTGTACATGGGTTGCGAGTTTCCATCCGAGATCAGGTATCCTTATAAACCCTATATACTTTGAATGAGGCTGTAACCCTATCCAAGAAAATAGAATATCAGCATCTCAGGGCAGGTTCGAAGTTTTCCAACCATAGTTCGGAGTCCTCTAGTTCCATTGCCAACAAAGGTAAACGGCCCATGTTTACACCACGATCACAACCCGTGGTTAGGGAGAAATGTGGTGTCAACCAATCCATAGTGGCAGTAGCAGGTTCCGCAGCCCAGCCGATAGCGAATGCCAACCCCTATGCTAGGCCAATTGGGAATAAGTGCTACAGGTGCGGGGAACCAGGACATCGATCTAGTATTTGCCCTAAGCGAGTCGTAGTGGATCTGGTGGTGGCAGAAGAGGGCGAAGCAGAGGGTGAACAGGAGGGTAAAGAGGTGTATAACGATGCTGATCCATATGCCTATTATCCCAATGAAGTCCGAGAAGATGAGGAAGGCGTGCCATTAGGGAGGTCTTTGGTGATTCAGAGGTTGTTGCTCACACCAAGGGTGGAATACGGTGATTAGCGGAATGAGATCTTTCGAGCACGATGTACCATCAATAAGAGGGTCTGTGATTTGATCATTGATAGTCGTAGTGTAGAGAACATTGCATCGAAGAGTTTGGTTACCAAGCTGGGACTGAAAACAGAAAAGCATCCCTCTCCGTACAAGATAGGTTGGATCAAGAAAGGTACGGAAACTCTTGTTACTCAACAGTGTCGTGTTACTTTTTATATGGGTAAATGTTATATAGATGAAGTAGTTTGTGATGTTGTTGAAATGGATGTATGTCATTTAATATTGGGTAGACCTTGGCAGTATGATGTAGATGCTACTCATAGGTGTAAGGATAATGTGTATGTGTTCTTTAAGAATGGCAGAAAAATTGTCCTTAGTCCTATTAAAGAAGGCAGTGTACCCAAAGCTTCTAAAGTGGAGGGGAGGCCATCACTTCTCATCGTTAACAATGAGGATGAGTTTGACAGGGAGTGTAAGGAGTTGAAACAGGTATATGCTGTAGTGGTGACGAATGGCGAGCCAAAGAAGGTTGCTGAGGTACCTGAAGCAATTCAACCATTGATCAAGGAGTTTGAAGAGCTCTTTCTAGAAGAGCTGCCTGCAGGGTTACCACCAATGCACAACATCCAGCATTGCATTGATTTAGTTCCTGGAGCTAGTCTACCAAATCTGCCACATTACAGGATGAATCCTCAAGAAGGTCAAATTCTACAGGGGTAGGTGGATGAACTTTTGAGCAAAGGGCAGATCAGAGAGAGTATGAGTCCATGTGTAGTACCGGCATTGTTAACACCGAAGAAGGATGGGAGCTGGCGTATGTGTGTGGATAGTCGAGCCATTAACAAGATCACAGTCAGGTATCGATTTCCTATTCCCCAACTAGATGACATGTTTGATATGCTGAGCAGGTCCAAGTGTTACACCAAGCTGGATCTCAAGAGTGGTTATCACTAGATTTGGATTTGACCTGGAGATGAGTGGAAGACAGCTTTCAAGACAAAGGAGGGGTTGTATGAGTGGATGGTAATGCCTTTCGGGTTGTCTAATGCTCCCAGCACTTTCATGAGACTTATAAATCAGGTATTGAAACCATTTATTGGAAAGTTTGTGGTTGTTTATTTTGACGATATCCTAATTTACAGTAAGACAGAAGCAACCCACTATAATCATGTGCGGGAAGTATTGGCGATACTGCAGGCCAATGAGTTGTATATCAACTTGAAGAAGTGCAGCTTCTTGACTAATAAGTTGCTGTTCTTAGGGTATGTGGTCAGTACGGATGAGATTCATGTTGATGAGGACAAGGTTCGTGCAGTCAGAGAATGGCCAACCCCAAAGACAGTGAGTGATGTGCGAAGTTTTCATGAGCTAGCAACCTTTTATCGGAGGTTTGTTTGAGATTTTAGTAGCATTGTAACCCCTATTACTAAATGTCTGAAGAAGGGGAGGTTCTCATGGGGAAAGGAGGTAGAACAAAGCTTTGCCTTGATCAAGGAAAAGGTGAGCACAGCCCCAGTTTTGGCATTGCCCAACTTCGATAAGGTGTTTCAGGTGGAGTGTGATGCATCTGTGGTCGGGATAGGTGCTGTTCTTTCACAAGACAACAGGCCAATAGCATTCTTCAGTGAGAAAGTTTGTGAAGCTCGAAGTAAATGGTCGGCCTATGAGCTGGAGTTCTTTGCTATAGTACGGACTCTTAAGCATTGGGAGCACTACCTAATTCAGAGGGAGTTTGTATTATATACGGATCGTCAAGCATTGAAGCACATCAACAATCAAGCTAGCATTAACAGAATGCATGCTCGGTGGGTAGCTTATATACAACGCTTCTATTTCACATTGAAGCACAAGTCTGGTGTCACTAATAGGGTGGTTGACGCACTTAGCAGGCGAGCATCTTTGTTAACCACCCTACATACTAAAGTTGTGGGGTTTGATTGCCTCAAGGAGCTGTACGGGAATGATGAGGATTTTGGTGATATTTGGGGTAAGTGTCAACAAACTCATACTGCTGTCAATAGTATGTACATCCAGGATGGTTTCCTCTTTCGGGGTAACCAATTATGCATCCCTAAAAGTTCATTAAGGGAGCAAATTATTAGGGAGCTGCATGGTGGAGGTTTAGGTGGGCTTATGGGCAGAGATAAGACTATAGCACTGGTGGAAGAGAGGTATTATTGGCCACAACTCAAGAGGGATATTGGCAATCATGTGAGAAAGTGTCCAAACTGCTAAGGGTCAATCTCAGAATACTGGTTTATACATGCCTCTGCCAGTTCCACAAGCACCATGGGAGGATTTGTCTATGGACTTTATATTGGGTCTTCCTCGAACCCAGCGAGGTATGGATTCTGTTTTTGTTGTGGTTGACAGGTACTCGAAGATGTCCCATTTCATAGCATGCAAGAAGACTTCAGATGCTACTCGAGTGGCCAATTTGTTCTTTAAAGAAGTTGTGCGTTTGCATGGAGTGCCAAAGTCCATCACCTCTGACCAGGATACCAAGTTCAATAGTCACTTTTTGCGGACTTTGTGGAAGCGTTTTGACAGTTCCTTGAATTACAGCAGCACTAGTCATCCAAAGACTGATGGCCACACAGAGGTGGTTAATCGCACTTTGGGGAATCTGATCTGGTGTATCTCAGGCAAGAAGCCCAAGCAGTGGGATCTTGCATTGTCCCAAGCAAAGTTTGCATACAATAGCTCAGTCAATAGAAGCACTGGTAAGTCTCCATTTGCCATCGTCTATTGCGTGCCCCTAAAACACGCTTTGGACTTGGTACCTTTACCTGAGCTTCCAGGAGTGAGTCAAGCAGCAGAGAATATGGCTAACCATATTCAGGCTATACAAGAGGAGGTGAGGCAGAAGCTTGAAGCTACAAATGCTAAGTACAAGGAAGCTGCTGATAAGAAGAGGCGTGAGAAGATCTTCAATGTTGGGGATTTAGTGCTGGTCTATCTTAGAAAGGAAAGATTTCTTGTTGGTACCTACAACAAATTGAAGGACAAGAAGTATGGACCATTTCAGATTACTAAGAAGATCAACAACAATGCTTATGTGGTTGCTCTTCCTCTAGACATGAACATTTCTTCTACCTTCAATGTTGCTGACTTGTATGATTATCATCCTCCTGATGAACCAGATAATGGGAACTCGGGGTCGAGTTCTTTTCAAGTGGGGGGGGACTGATGTAGAATAGACAGCACATGCCTTCCTAAAGCAGCAGGGGCGTAGGAAGTCACAACACAAGATTAAAGGGGGGTGCCAGTAGGGGGCTATCGGGGTAACAGTGTCGGAATTGCATGAAATTTGGCAGGCTTAAGGGAAACGGCGTTCTGATCCAGATTCACCATGAATGTCGCCAAAATTTAGGCGAATTCCTTCATTAAGGCCCTGAAAACAATGTTTTTGCTATTTATAGTATTATTCGTTTTTCCTTAATAACTTTTAGTTTAAAAGTCAGAATAAGGTCTCGTCTGTTTTGGGACGACCTTTAAGGTCAGTAGTTTATGATTCTGCATTTAACTCAATTTTGCCATTTTTGGTAAAATCAGTATTTTGTCACCTAATCGCGTAATTAGTGCGAATTAGGGTTTTTAGACGTTTATTTCAGTATTTATATGTTTTGTAGCCGTCAGAAGGGAGATTAGACTATTATCAAAAACACAGACATTTTGTCAAATTTTCTTCTGGTGGATTCCAGTTTTATCTCCTTGTGGATTCAGGGAAACTCCTCGTGGATTCGAGGTTTACTACCCAAAGACTAACAGTTTAGTTTCTGTTCCATCAAGAGAGCATCGCGTGTGCTTTCTTCAGGCTTCCGTGACATCATCCAGCTTTTCTTAGCCCTTGATAGCTCAAAGGCATTAGCATTGATCACTTTTAAGATAATACATATGCAATAATGACATGGTCACACGAACCAATTCAAAGCATTTGGCAAATTTATAATCTATATTGAAGCATTCAATCATAACTCATCAGAATTAATCCAGTCACACAGATTTTAGAGCCGCTGAGGCAACATTTTCAGTGCATTATAGCCTCAGACGGCTTAAAGAGAATGCATGGTGAAATGACAACCACATGAACCACATACACACACATTGCTCTCACTACAGCCATACTTTCAGATAAAGCATGCAATTTTCACCCTTTATTCATAAACAAGTTCATTCAAATTCTTACATACTACAGATTGAAGTCTAGCTACTCTCAACACTTTCAATGCATTACAGCCTCAGACAGCTCAAAGAGCCAAACGCACCAATATTGCCGTGGACATCAGAGAATGCATGGTGTAATGACAACTACATGAACCACATACACACACATTGCTCTCACTACAGCCCTACTTTCAGATAAAGCACGTTATTTTCACCCTTTATTCATAAACAAGTTCATTCAAATTCTTACATACTACAGATTGAAGTCCAGGTTCTCTCAAGTCTCGACCACATGAGAAAACTAGCATTTTATTGGGTCCACATTGCTACTCATAATATTATAGAACCAAGACATATAACAGAAGTATCTAATTTGACGATTTCACTTCACATACTTAGCAAACCATTCTAACAAGTTCTGATGGGCCTCCTTAGCAGACTTCACACTTAACAACTGCCACATCTTCAACACTGTACCTGACTGTCCACCCATGTGCAACTTTTGGAAATACCTTAACAAAGCAATCCACCTAAAAAGAATCAAAACATTATTTTATTATTATGAAATGCAATATTTGGAAAAAGTTACACCAAGATGGAAGCATTGCATGGGCAAACCATGGCCTGGTTTCGAAGATAGACCTCAGGCATTTCAAAGACAAGATGATGAATCACCATATGAACATTTAGTCATTTGTTCAAAAAGATTGATAACACTTACCCCAACCCCAACCTATCTCTTTACCACCAGAGCCAAAGCCAAAAACGCTATGACGAACATTCATCAAATGCCAAGGCCAAAAAATCCATAATAAATGCAAAATTTGGGAAAAGATGGGGAAGAAAATTCTACTTATTAAGTAAAAAAACCTATCCGAGGAGTCATCTACTCATTAAAGAAATGTGCAAAAACAAAGCTGAATAAATAACATGACCAAAAGAATATTACTCTCTAAAAGAAACAAATGCTAAAAGCATGAAATTCAGGCTAAAGGGCTCCTGGCTATTTCTTAATATGTAAAAAATTAAATACAGCCAATCTGCCGTCATTAAAAGAATGATGAAACATCAATATTAGATTTCCTTCTTTATTATATAAAGAAAAGAAGCTTTTATAATTAAAAAGGAAAAGGCATTAATTATAAGATTTCATAAGAAAATAAGGATTTGGTTTTCCTACCTCAGGTTTAGCATCTAAGGCCTCTTCAAACTGTTTCAAGAGCGCAGGTGGAGAAAGATGGTCATTTTCAGCTCCTAGTACCGCAATAGGAACCTTAACCCCTGAAATTAATTCCAAATATTGGTCAGTAAACAATGAGACAATCCATTATTTTTTCCTCTTGCACTTGTACCAAAACAGAAGAAATTTAATGTAGAAAAACTCAAAAACACCATTGTTAAAGAAATGATTTTTGACAACCAGAATGTATTTTTAAAACAGAAAAGGCATTAAATAAGATTAAATCATTGCAAATCAGCATGCCAGTAGCAAAAAAAAAATCCATTGACCCCAAGAGAAAGGGAGAAAAAGCAACTTATAGAGTCAGATACTTGTAATTTCTGCCAACATTTAAATTGATAGAGTATTGATGAGAACCAGAAATTTTTTCCTGAATGTGCTAAAGACATTTTTAATTTCTGAAATTGCAAACTAATAATCTAATAAAACTAATGAAGGATGACATAGCACAGCAGCTTGGATAAACTCAGCTTTTGCAAGTTCAACCACAACCTTGGCTGAGAAGAGCACACAAGTTCAAGTATTAGCATTTTTTTCAATCAATAAAATGCTATCTGACTTAAAATGTTAGAAATTTAGAATCCTTAATCAAACTTGTTTTTCAGTAGAAAAATAAAGAAACTTAGTCAGGGGAGGGGGTTATAGTGAAACTATGAAGATACACAAAACCAATTCTTCCCTAACAAGCAATAACTTCTGCGCTAGGGTGCTAGTTTGGGAACGAAGAATTAATGATAAAAACTCACCACCCCAGCAAAAGCCAGCAGCCCCAACCGCAGAAACACCTCTACTTTTGCAGCTTCAATTACTGGCTTTGCCTCCTCAAATCCCTTATCCTTTAGAAAGAATTATAGAGCTTCAGACACTATTAGTGCATACTAAAAATCATATAGTAATTAGCTGAAAGCTGCAATATCAGGGTCATCAATTTCAATCAAGGCCACAAAAATTTTACACAGCTAGGTAGTTTAATAATTTATGAAGTAAGAACAATCTGTTACTTTCAGTAATAACGATAAAGAAGTTATGCAGCGAAGTCCACACACATATTCAGACAGCCTAATATGTTGTAAAATACCAAACTCACAATCTCAAATGACAAATGCAGCAATATTTTCAAGTTTCGCGATAGGGTCCACCATGAGAAAATCAAAATTATAAACAACTTCCATGCAAGTATTAAAAGATAGAACCAACCGCTCCATGATCCTTCAACCAAACCTGTATAGGCGTATTAGCATCATCAGGCACATAGGGATCTCCATTGAAGAAGTCAAGAACTACCACATAAAATCCAGCAGCTGCAACCTTGTCTGCAAGCTTCCTTCAAAATTAAAAAAAAAAAAAAAAACAGATGAAATTAGTTTTCAGAATGTTAGTTCTGTGTATCTGAAATGTATAAAGTACAACTCCAACTTTTAACGGCAAAATCTTTATTGCTGCACTTCTTATTCAAAATAACATGGCATAGCTTCAAATAGAGAATTACAATCATCTATTGTACTCCACTTCCAAATTAGAGAGAAATGAAAGTATTTTAAAGTGCCTAATATTTGACCGAATTAAGTCAGCTAAGTTTCACACTGATGGCTCAGAATTTTAAAGAAATATATGTGTCACCTAAACTAAAAAGTCATAATGTAAAAGGAGTTCACCAACACATAAACACTATTATAACAACCTAATCTGACAGACTATGCAAAACCCATAAACTAACAAAGAAAAGAGAGATGAAAATTAGCCATACTCAAAATTGCATATACGTACTCAAAATCGCATCATTGTTGCTACAATGATTCTTCACAATTTTATTAGAGCATATGAAAACAATGACCTTGAACGTGGGCATTCTGCACGAAGCACATATGGAAGTAGTGAGAGAGGTCATTACGATGGAATGACACGTGTGATCTCTTCCTTAGACGAAGCTGAGATTGCAATAGTAATCTGCCAAGAATTTAAAAATAAAAAATAAAGAAAACAAAATCTACCCTCAATTTGTTTTAAAGACACCAAGAACCCTAACTATTAATTGCTGGCAAAGTGTATATAGATAAATAAATAATATATATATATATATATATATGTATATATAGACACACATATACAACAACAGAACTTACAATCTCCATCAACTTGGCCATTAAAATTATCACCATCAAACGTCTCCACTTTGTTCTAAGAAGTACAACTACATACATATCATAAATTGTTATTTGCAATACAGAATAAATTGTAAGATTAACATACAAAACAAATGTAATAATACAAGTCTGTATTATTACATACATACACATCCCATTATGGTAAACACCTTTGCCTGATTTTGACTTCCCCAAACCTGTTAGACAAGATAAGCAATACTACAAACATGACCTAGGAGACTACTAGAGCTATTGTCAACTTCTTTTCTTTCTCTTCAGAAATCACGCGTGCAGCCTTGGTTCTTTCAGCCTTTCGTTTTGCAACTCACTCCTTTTCCAATGCTACATCTGTTAGGGCGTGTGCTTGCTTCAACTCTTCATTGGTAACTTCCACCGCATGCTCCAATTGCTTGAATTTGGCTATAACTATAAGTGCTGTTGCTGCATCACGCATACAACAAATGCTGGTGTCTAACCACTTGAAGAACTTGCATGCATGGTCATCATCTTGCACAATACAATACAACACATAAATAGGAATACAACGAATTGGTTCTTTAACGCACAACACAAATATTTTGCCAATACTTCGATATGGTACTTATTGGTGACCAATAGCAACAAGTGTAAAACCTCCTACCAAATGTATGAAGTTTCAGGGACGTCCTAATGATGCAGTTGTCAACGTCACAAAAATAACCATCAAAACTAGAGAGATAGTTACTCGTTTCCGACATTGGCATATTTTTCTCTTGAAAAAGAAAAATAGAGGATAAGGTGCATATGTAAGTAATCAATATAACTCAAGAAATAAGAAAGCTAAATAACATCAACCTAACAAGCAATCTCACTGGTAACAGGTTGAACTGCTAGTTTGCTGCTTAACTAGTCGTAATTGCCAAAACTACAAAAGGAACAATCAAGCAGACCAAATCAAGCCCAAGAGTAAGTACCAATCCAAAACAGAAACTAGTTTAATTTACCAAGATTTTCAGTCATTTCTTAGATTCATTGAAAGTGAAAGTGCTACCTCTAAACTATTAAAGATCAAAACTTTGTAAAAAAGAAAAGTAACTAATAAATAGAGAGGACTAAAATTCCAGCAAATGAAAAGAAACCCATTAACAAGAACTGAAATTCAAACAAAACAGGATAGAAAATAGTGAACAAAAATTTGAGAAAAGTCACCTTAGGGAAGTGGGTTTGGCTTTTTTTTGCTTCTGGTTTTTGAGATCAGGCTAATTCAGCTAATGCTTTCATGTGTGTCCCAGTTCCCAACTGCCATTCATTTCAAGTTTCAAGAAGTCCTACATTTCACACTCTACAATGATATTGAGACGCTATTGTAGCAATAAGATTTATTTATTTACTAGCAAGACAACAAACACAATGAATGAATAAATGGATGATTAAACGCCTCATTACCAGAGAAATCTTTAACCAATAGATTAAAGTTGGACGATAATTTCTTAAAAGGGAAACCAGAGGTCATAAAGAACCAAACATGTAATACACGCAACTAGTCAATCAGTTTTATGACAAGAAAAACAAAAATTGAGAAAGTTGAAGATCTAATGAATAAGATAGATACTCTCATACCCCATCAATAGAGAAATACTGAATCAAAATCATGTTCTGTGGTTTACGTTAAAAAACAAAAACACCATTGGCTCCACAGTTCTCATAGCAACCAAACTATACTAAAGGGAGGGGGGGGGGGGGGGGAGGGGCTTCATGATTCATGAACCTTAAGTTTTTCCATTGAAACATATAGATCAATAAAACATTTTTTTTTATTGTTCTTCGGCATGTCCAAAACACAATATTATGTCATTCAACCTTGCAAATCAGACTTCACTACCATCAAATCCAAGAACTTAAATCGAAATCTCTAATATTTACTTTCTACTAGGTCCAATCTTTAGTGAAAAATTTAGCATAATTAAAAAAAAAAAAAAAAAAAAAAAAAAAAACCCCAGCCAAAACTCAATCTAATAAAACCCACAAAACCAAACCAAACAAAACCCACTTCGCCATTGTAACTAGTAAACAAAAACAAAACGAAGTGAACCAAGAAAAAAAAATATAAAAAATGAAACTTTCAGATCTCATTACCTGCAGAAATGAGTGAGCCACAATGAAAGATATCGAGAGGCTTTCTACAGACTATAGAATGAAAACGCGTTGTGCTTGTTTGTGTGAGAGAGGTGTTAGGGTGGGAAAGGAGTGAAATTGGAAGAGGGTGAAATGAATTTATGGAAAGAAGAGTACACCAGAGGGAACCCGATCTTCGCCGGCGTTGGATTGGGTTGTTTTCCTCGTGGATTTCTCTTCTGAGCTCTTCACTGGCGTCGGACTGGGTTGTCTTCCTTGTGGATTTCTCTAGTTGGCGTGGGCTTCTCTTCTCGAAGACAGGCGTTAGGGTGGGACAGGAGTGAATAAAAGAAAAAAAAAAAAAGAGGCAAAAGCGTGTAGCTTAAATACTTTTAGTTGGGCTACAGTAGTCGGCCCCAAAAATAATCAGCTGGCGTTTCAAAATTATTTGCTACAGCCTACAGTGTTTTCAGTTTTTAGCAAAATCAGCGGTATCCAAACGAACCATTTATATATATATATATATTTTGCAAATGATAACATCTTGTTTTGTAATGCAAAGATGGAGGAAGGCAAAGAAATTCAAAATAGTTCACAAATTTATGAGGAGGTATTGAGGCACAAGTTAATCTTAGAGAAAACAAATATGAATATAGGAACACAAATAATGAGAGGTAGTAATTATAAGAGTGGATATGGAAGAATCTATCAGAAGTCCAAGTTATTAAGCAGCAAGAAAAAAACAATTGTGGTTGCCTTCACTGATAGGCAAATCAAAGAAGCAAGCATTCTTTGGAGTTAAAAGAAAGGAATAAGAGTAAAACTTCATGCTTGGAAAGAAAATACTACTATTATAGAAATGAGATAGAAATGAGAAGTCGTAAATAAGGTGGTTGCATAATCAGGTAAGGCTTTCATCTAGTGCTCTTGTATACTAAATGGTATACAAGGCTAACATGTGGTCATTTCAAACACATGTCATGTTTGTGTCGCGTTTAGCACACAAAAACATTAGACTCAAAAGCCCACCCAACACAATTAATCTCAACAAACATATATAATAAGTTACTTTAATTGTGCAAGGAATTAAAGATTATGGTTGAAAGTTTCCAAGTCCTTAAACCCCATTCCACCTCTCAATGCTCTCATCTTTGTTTTTTTTAAAAAAAAAAAAAAAAAAAAAAAGCTTGTCGACTCATGCATTATCCACATTCTTTACTATTTATTGTTTTGAGTGATGTAGGCTAGATGTTTTTCCAACAAGCTTTTTGCTAGAGGCCAAAGTGAGCCCATGATGCATATTTTGCATGGAGGAGCTTCATTGAAGGAACTAGGAAGAGAAGTCCCGATATATATATATATATATATATATGGATGTCAATAGAGGATTGGCAATGGGGAAGCTGTGAAGATTTGGCAAAGACAAATGGCTCCCACTCTAGCTAGTGACTTACAAAGTGACTACTACTCCCAAGTAAAATCTTAGGGGAAGATGCAAAAGTGAGTGATTTGATTGATGGCCATACACATGCAATGGTGAAAATCGAATCTAATATAATAGATTCAATCTTATCAAATGAAGTAGAGCTGACAAAGAAAAATCCCTAATGCAGTCAACTTCTGCAAGATACTTTGATATGGTGAGCAATACAAAAAGACTATATTCTTGGTTGGAAAGTGGCGTGGAAAGGCAAAAACAAATTAAGCAAGAAAATGCTTAATTTATAAGGTAATTCTGGAGGGTGATTTGTTGATGACAATGCAAGCTCTTATATATATGTTAAACAACTGAACCTTTCCATAACTGCAAAGGACATATAGTGGAGGAAATAAAAACGAAATATCAGGAGTGTTAGAAAATGGTTGCAACGAAAGGCTACGTACTCACAGATGTATTAGTTTGATATGTATAAAACTTTGTGCTCTCAATCTAAATAGAAACTGAACCTTTATTGAATGAAAGAATCAAATGAATCAACTGAATACATACAAGCTCTGATTCTATACTTATATATAGAGGCTAAAGCAATTAAGCAAAACTATCAAATAACTAACTTCCTAAGATAAAGGAAAATCTGTTACAGCAACATTCCAGCTCACATTCCAGCTCATGCTCACGTGTCAAATCATCTTCCAATATCCTTGCATACGTGGCATCATCTATTGCATTGAGTACAGTACTTGATCATAGTGAGGCATTGTTTCAATCATGACCATAGCAGCTGTTTGATCAATGTCTTGATTATCTTAAAGTTGTGAACTGATTTGATTAGCAAAATGAATTTCTCCTTGATGCAAGGAAACATTTTGCTGAGCTATTTTAACACTCCCCCTCAAGAGCAAAGCTCTTGTATCTTGATTATGCTTCTGATATTCTAGATACTGTATTTTGTGAGTAAAGATGTTGATAACTCCCAATCTTGCTAACAATTTGGAAAATTGATCAACCCCAAGTGCTTTTGTGAACATGTCTGCCAATTGATTCCTTGTAGAGACATAAAACATTTTGATGGTACCATCCAACACTCTGTTTCTAACTACATGACAATCTGCTTCTATATGTCTTGATCTCTCATGGAATACAGGGTTTGCAGAGATATGTATAGCTGCCTGGTTGTCACAGTACAGTAGCACTGGTCTCTCATGTGGTATGTGCAAGTCCCTTAACAAGTAAAGCAACCAAGTAACTTCACATGTGGTGGTGGCCATGGATCTGTACTCTGCTTCAGCAGAGGATCTTGACATTATGTCTTGCTTTTTGGATCTCCAAGAAATCAAAGATTCACCTAAGAAAACACAGTAACCAGTTAGAGATTTCCTTGTATCAGGGCAGCCTGCCCAATCAGCATCACAAAATGCTTTTAGCTGCAAGTCTGATTCAACAGGGAAGAATACTCCTTGTCCTGGTGTACTCTTAATGTATTGAAGGATTCTAGTAGCTGCCTTCATGTGTGGAGCTCAAGGTTGAGCTAAAAACTGACTTAATCTGTTAACTGCATAGGCTATATCAAGTCTGCTTAAATTCAAGTACATTAACTTGCCTATCAATCTCCTGTACTGCCCTGCATCTTTGAGTAACTCCCTATCTGCCTTGGATAATTTCAGTTGTTGTTCCATTGGTGATTTGACAAGTTTGCATCCAAGCATTCCTGCCTCTTTTAAAACCTCAAGAGCATATTTTCTTTGGTTAATGCTAATACCTTTAGCACTTCTTGTAATCTCCAAACCCAAAAAGTATTTGAGTGATCCAAGGTCTTTGATTCCAAAATTCTGGTCCAACAAGGATTTCAGCTTAGCAACACAAGCCGAATCATTTCCTGTAATTATCATATCATCTACATACACTAATAATGCAGTAAAGGAAGAACCATCAGAATGGACAAACAATGAGTGATCTGCCTGAGATTGTTTGAAACCAAGCTGCATAATGGTAGCAAAAAGTTTGGCATTCCATTGCCTTGAAGCTTGTTTGAGACCATATAAAGACTTCACCAACTTGCATACCAAAGGAGTAAAAGTGGAAGTAGAATTTGGAGACTCCCCCTTACTGTGAAAACCAGGAGGCAAATCCATGTATACCTCCTCATCAAGGTCACCATGGAGAAAAGCATTGTTTATGTCTAGCTGGTGCAAAGGCCACCCTTTGGCTGAAGCAAGAGCAATCAAAACTCTCACAGACACAGTCTTGGCAACAGGACTGAAAGTTTCCAAGAAGTCCAGCCCTTCCCTTTTAGTGTACCCTTTAGCAACCAACCTTGCTTTGTACCTCTCTATAGTCCCATCAAGATGTAGCTTCACTTTATAGACCCATTTACAGCCAATAGGTCTTTTGCCTGGTGGCAAAGGGGTAAGCACCCAAGTGTGAGTTTGTTCTAAGGCTTGAATTTCCTTATCCATAGCCTCCCTCCAAAGAGGATCTACAATAGCTTGGTGGAAGTACTGAGGTTCCTGATGACCATGACTGACAGTCATGAGATAGGACTGATAATGTGGATCCAAATGGCAATAAGTAAGACAATTTGCAATGTCATAAGGAGTCCTTGAGACATGAGAAAAACGAGCTGAAGGTGAAGTGGTAGCTGAATTGCAAGCATAGTCTTGTAAGTACACTGGAGTTTTGTGAGTTCTGGTGGACTTTCTGGTTGGTATAGGATCTGCATTAGGAATGTTAGGAACAGATATAGCAGAATTAAGGGAATCAGAGACAACCAAAGGGGCACAAGGAGGAGTAGGACTGTGTGAAGGAGTGGAAGAAGGATGGGAAGTTGAAGTCAAAGGGATGCAAGGAGGAGATGACTCAATAGGAGTATCTAGGATGCTAACAGGAGTAACAAACAGATTTATAGCAGAAACAGAAGTATCAACCTCACTAACAAAAGGATCGGATAGATCTTGTACAGTAGTAGCAAAAGGAAAACTATTTTCATGAAAGTAAATATCTCTGGAAACAAAAACAGATTTGGTAGACAGATTCATTACTCTGTAACCCTTGACTCCAATAGGATAACCTAAGAAAACACATTTGAATGCTCTTAGATCAAATTTAGTCCTATTGTGAGAGAGGGTGGAAGCATAACATAGGCACCCAAAGACCCTCAAATGAGAATAAGTTGGGGCATGACCAAAAAGAATCTCAAAAGGAGTTTTGTGACTCAAGACTGAAGATGGAGTTCTATTTATTAAGTAAGTGGCAGTAAGAATGCAATGCCCCCACAAATGCAAAGGTAAGTTGGATTGAAATCTAAGTGCTCTTGCAACATTTAAGAGATGTTGATGTTTCCTCTCAACTATTGCATTTTGTTGAGGGGTTTCAACGCAACTCAATTGATGCAAGATGCCCCTCTTTGAAAAGAAGGTAGACATGATGAATTCAGTCCCATTATCTGACCTAATGCATTTTACCTTACTTGAGAATTGTGTTTCTACCATGATGCAGAATTGTTCTAAGATGGCTTGAGTTTGGGATTTGTGTTTAAGGAGATAAACCCAAGTGCATCTTGAACAGTCATCAACAATGGTTAAAAAATATTTGCAGCCATCAATGGTAGGAGTTGAAAATGGTCCCCATAAGTCACAATGAATCAAATCAAAGCAATGACTAGAGATATGAGAACTAGAAGTGAAAGGTAATCTCCTTTGTTTAGCTAAAGGGCAAATTTCACAATTAACCATTTTATTAACATTGAAAGAAGGTACATCATTATGTTTCAGTAGTGCCAATTTTGCATTTGACAAATGTCCTAATATGTAATGCCAAACATGGGGCTGAACATGAACATTATTGACAGAATTTAAAACATTAGAACAATTTGATGAGGTTGAGATGCTCTTTTCCAGCAGATATAATCCGTTGCATTTCCTACCCAGACCAATTGTGCTCCAATGAGCCAGGTCCTGGATGAAGCAAAGAGTTCCAAAGAACATAAGACAGCAAGAGATGGACTTAGCCAATTTATTGACAGAAAGAAGATTAAAAGTGAATGAAGGAACACACAAAACATTGTAAAGAACAAGTTTTGTTGAAATTTCAACAATTCCTATGTGTGTAACTAAGGCTGACTCTCCATTTGGAAGGTTAACAAAAGTGTTCAAGACAGCAGTAATAGAAGAAAAACAAGACACAGAATGCACCATGTGATCTGTGGCTCGTGTATCAATTACCCAATCAGATCCATGGAAAGCAGTCTTATCAACTTTTCTAGCAGAAAATATGGAATGCTGAAAAGAAGGATTAAAGGAAGAATTGGAGTGATTACCTGACATGAGTGTAGGATTGAAAACAGGATAGGTATTGACCTGTGACTGTGAAGAAGATCCTATTAGTCCAAAACCCTCACCAGAAACTCCTCCTGCACCAGTAGCCATACAAGAAATGCTTGCATTTGCAGCATGATGTGTATCACCAAGAGCAGTCCCAGTGGTTCCTAAGTTGAGAAAAGCTAACAGTTTCTCGTATTATGCCTTGGAAATGGGACACTGATCCTAAGCAATCAAAGCACCATCTCCATAATTGAAAGATGCTTGATTTGCATTGGCTATTGGCTTGACTTTTGGCTTGTAACCAGGTGGATAGCCATGCAATTTGTAGCATTTTTCAATAGTGTGCCCTGCCATGTTACAGTGAGTATAGAAAGGCTTTTCCTTTCTCCCATTTCCTTTGAAGCTTCCCTTGGAATTTGCATACATTGCCATTGTATCAGACTAAGATGAACTAGAACCTCCATGACCAGCACTCTCGTGAGATTCCTCTTGTAAAATCAGTGAATAGACTTTGCTCATTGAGGGAAAAGGATCCATCATGAGAATTTGGCTTCGAATAGTGTCAAAACTCTCATTTAGTCCCATCAAAAATCTCATCACATAAGCCTTGTCATGAGAATTGCTCAGAGTCTTCATAGCTCCACATGAGCACTTTGGCATTGGTTCATAATTCAGCAATTGATCCCATAATCTCTTGAATTTTGTATAGAACTCAGTCACAGACATTTGATTTTGGCGAATTTGAGAGATCTCAGTTTGCAAATTGTAGTTCTTAGGTCCATTTCCTTGTGAAAACACATTCTGGAGTTCAATCCACATCTCCCTTGCTGTTTCACAGTACATGATATTGCTCGACACATCCACATGCATAGAATTAATCATCCAAGAAAGTACCATGGTATTGCAGCTCTCCCAATCTTCATATAGAGGAGATTCAAGATCTGGTTTCTCAATCTTTCCATTTACAATTCAAGATCTGGTTTCTCAATCTTTCCATTTACAAAACCTATCTTCTTCTTCGTAGTAAGGGCAAGCACCATAGCTTTTGACCAGGATTGATAATTTCTCATTCCCAACAAAGGCTGTGTAACGAGAATGTTCCCTGGATTCTCACTGGTATTCAAGAAATAGGGATTAGGAGTAATAGAAGCTGAATGGTTTGGAGAGGTCGAGTTTGCGTGCATGGATTGATCATTGTTAGGCTCAGGGGATGTATGAGTGGATTGGTTGTTTGCTTCATTGGATGCCATTGCAAGACCTTGAGGCTCTGATACCATATAAAACTTTGTGCTCTCAATCTAAATAGATACTGAACCTTTATTGATTGAAAGAATCAAATGAATCAACTGAATACATACAAACTCTGATTCTATACTTATATACAGAGGCTAAAGCAATTAAGCAAAACTGTCAAATAACTAACTTCCTAAAATAAAGGAAAATCTATTACAGCAACATTCCAGCTCACATTCCAGCTCATGCTCACGTGTCAAATCATCTTCCAATATCCTTGCATACGTGGCATCATCTACTGCATTGAGTACAGTACTTGATCATAGTGAGGCATTGCTTCAATCATGACCATAGCAGCTGTTTGATCAATGCCTTGATTATCTTGAAGTTGTGAACTGATTTGATTAGCAAAATGAATTTCTCCTTGATGCAAGGAAACATTTTGCTGAGCTGTTTTAACAATATGCATACATGTTGACAGCGTACGTCACAAATATGAATGAAAGAAGCATATACAATGTTTTACCATTGAAAAAACACATCTAATGTTACATATTTATAGTACTCAGGTGATTTTTTTTTTTGGGCAAAGTAATTAAAGAATTGAACAAAATAAGTTTAAGTAACCCTCAAAGTAACCACCGCATTCCCTTGGTGCGATGGTCACTCTACAACTATATGCAAGTGCTGGGATTCAAGTCTTCAAAATGGAGTTTCACACACAAATACACTTGGATTAGACTACAATAAAATTTCTATCTTTAAAGAAAAAAAAAAAAAAAAAAAACCACTCTAGAGTTCTTAAAATTCTATTTATCTAATTTAAAATTAATGAATTAAATTTTGTTCTACCAATATTAAAAATTGACATATATTAATGTACATTTGTTTAAATATAGGTGACATGACAAAATTTAATTTTATTAGTTTTAAAATGGATAGATAGAATTTTGAAACTTCATAGTGAAGTTATGGGTACGAATTCTAGAGATTTTATTTTTTTATAATATGAAGTGGTTAATGCCAATATCAATTAAAAGTATTTCCAAAAATTAAATAGCAATTAAAAAAAGTAAGCAAATTCAGGAATTTTGTTTCAAGCATTTTAAAATTTCCCAAAATAAAAATGGCATACTTGTAGTAATTCGAAAAGGAGAAATTATTGGTTCCTCCAGGAGGACCACTGATGTGGTCCTCCCAGCTCCTGCCAGCCAATAAAAAAGTGCCATGTGGCCATTTTATCTAATTCAGCTCCACATCATCTGCCTCTTTCTTTCTCACTCCCTCTAGCTCTATTTCTCATTTCTTTGCTCTTTTCTCTACCTTTTAGCTACCCAAAAAAACAAAAAACTCTCTCTTTCTTTAGATCTTTCTCTACCCAAAATTCAAAAACTCTCTCAAGGACCCAAGATGGGCAGATTACTGGTCCAATATCCTCATTCCTCCCAGCATGCATGGCTTCTCACTCCGATGTCCAAGACCACTTCAAGCGCAAGTTCTATCAGCGCTGCATCGTACCTTCTCTCTCTCTCTCTCTCTCTCTCATCTGGGTTTTCTTTTTTTGTTGGACATTTGAGATTCTGACCATCAATCCTCGTTTGGGTTTTTTATGGTTCTTCATTGTTTGTGGATTATTATGTCTATGTATGCGTTTTTTTTTTTTTTTTTGGTCTAAAGAAATGTTGTCTTGGGTTGTGTTTGATTTTTTTGGAACTGGTCATGTGACGTGTAAAATGTAATTGATTATTGATGTTCTATAAGAATTTAGGCTTGAGCCCTTTGAATCCCATCTGGGTTTTATCCATTTTATACTTTGGGCTTTTGGTTCTAGGTTTATTGAGATGGGTGTTGCATTTGGATTATAGGTTTTGTTCTCAAAATTTAAGAACTTTTCGAAAAATAAATTGATCAAGTATATGCCTTCTTTTTACAGTTAGAACTGAAGCCCCAATAAAACATCCCCACCTTAGAATTATTGGAGTCAGTTCATGGATCGTTTTTCAATTCTGTTGAAACCCATAATTTTAGTGCATTATAAAGTCTTCAAGAAGGAATACTATATTCATGTAAATTTCTGTGGTTCTTGCTGTTTTGTTTTCTTCTTGACATCACTGGTAAGTCTATTTTTGGAATTGTGGTTTGCCTTTTGTTTACACATGTAGAATTCCATGTCATCAATCAATTGTTAAAATTATGATGTAAGAGTTTTTGAATTACATGTAATTGAGCAATGGAGATTAAGCAATGGTATGAGAGAGTTTTTGAATTTTGGGTAGAGAAAGATATGAAGAAAGAGAGAGTTTTTTGTTTTTCTGGGTAGCTGAAAGGCAGAGAAAAGAGCAAAGAAAGGAGAAATAGAGTTAGAGAAGAGAGAAAGAAAGAGGCAGATGATGTGGAGCTGAATCAGAAAAAAAATGGTTACATGACACTTTCTTATTGGCTAACAGGAGCTGGGAGGACCATATCAGTGGTCCTCCCGAAAGAACCAATAATTTCTCTTTGAAAAGGCAAGGGCATTAAAGTTAGGAAGTGGAAATCATAATAAAATATGATTAGAATTAGAAAAAGCAGGTACTGTTATTTTATTTTTATTTTTTTTAAAAGGTACTATAATTTTTTTTTAATAATTAAAAAAATAAAAAAAAATTAGTGGGAGGGAAAAGAGGAGCTGATTGATTCCACGCGCTTTCCCCATGATGTAACCAAGTGAAACTGTCATGTGGGTTCCATTCCCATAGCGGTGCGCCTGCGTTACACTCACTTTATTTGCGCGTGGACTATCCCACCGCGTCATGATTATGATAATGAACTGAAGAGCCTTTTGTGTCCATTAAGCTTTTTCACGTAGAAAAAAAAAATAATAACAATAATTTTAGAGGCACATTTTCACACTCATTTTCAATTGTAAACAATTGACTCTCTCGTGAGTAATCGACAAAAAAAAAAAAAAAACAACGAATCCAATATCTGTTTAAAAAATAGTGGACAAAAAAAATCCCATCGATTATGGTAGCATAAATCAACGTATTGTGAAATTTAGCGCGGAAATGAGTGTGTTATTAAAATTATTTTAGAGAATCCATATAGATTCTGAGGAGACCAAAGTGAGTAAGTGACCATCCAAATGGGGAAGTGCCAGTCACCACTAAAATTCACAATGGTATGGCATCGTTATCAACTCGTAGTTGCTTTCAATGTTTATTATTTTTTATAATATATATTTTTTTTCTCTCTAGTTGTAATTGCATGCATGTTTGCCATTTTTTTTTTTATTAGACAAAAGCTAGCAAGAAGCTGTATATATTCGTGTTGCTAGTAAACGCTTATGGCTGTATCTATGCTGCTATCCATGAAAAGAGAAAATTAAATAAACGTCTTAGCTAATTTGTGCTTTGTAGATAAACTGGGTCAACATTATTAAAAAAAAAAAAAAAAAAAATCTAACATAAACATTTAAAGCTTAATTTTTCAAATTCAAAAATCAATTATAAAAAATAAAAATAAAAACTAAAAAAATTTCTTCGCTCAACATAACATATTATAGGTAAGATTGGTGGAATACATTTTTAAGTTTTAAGGGGAAGACTTCAAGTAGAATTTTTAATAATTAAATAATATTATTTAACTATAATAATAATAATAATAATAATAATAATAATATTGAGATGCAAAATTACTAATTAAGTTTTAGTATTTAGATTTTATTAACATCTCTTTTATTCTTGATAATGACTGATCTACTTAATCAAAATATTCATAAAAAATTTTCTTGTGGTGAAAATTTTAGGGGATTTTAAGAGAGTTTAATTTTTATTGGCCCAATATTGTGGAACATCTTGGAGGTAGGAGAAAGAATGAAAAGCACATTTTTATATCTTTTGTTTGATAGAAATATTTTTTTTGGTCCTTATATTTTGGGCCTACTTTCATTGGTCATCCAATTTCACAACATTTAGTAAAGTATCTGATGGTTGAATAAGAGATTTGAAATTTAATCCTTATTTACAACAAAAACCAATTAGTATCTTAGTTTGATGATAAAAAGTGCAATTATCATAAGCGAACGTTATATATTGAAACTATAGAAAAAAATGGTCTTAGAGTTATTAGACTTGTTGTCATTTAGTCCTTGCCGCCATCAAATAAATGATGAAAAACTATTACATGGCTAACAAAATTGTAGTGCTGGTATATAGGTGGCTAAAATAATAATAAATATATAATTGCTACTAGAAAAGCCACATCAACAATTTTAGAAAAAAAAAAATTTCACATTTGAAAAATAAAATAAAAACATGCATATACTTAGCTAGCTAGTACTTTGCAATGCCTTCCCCTTTTTGGTTGAAATGCCACAATAGCCCCATATATATATATATATATATATAAAAGCTATTACATAGCCTAATAACTTTTTATTGGATAAATAATTTAAAAATCTAAATGTTAGATTATATGTTCTCTATATTCTTAACATATTTGCCAAATTTGTAATTAATTGAACATTATTTACTATTTGATCCATAAACCAATCTTTTATACATAATTTTAAACAGCAAAAACTTGCTCTTTAAATTTTTGATCAATGACCTAGTTATTAATATTTGATTGTCTTGAAATTTTGCAAAAAAAAAAAGAGAATATACAAAAATAATGTAGAGTCATACTAAGGGGTGCTCTTATGGTAATGGTTAACGATCCTTTTTTGGAAAGTTTTGACATAACTTTTATGGGAAATAGAAAAAGCTGTCAAAATATTAATTACTTTTTTTCCCATAAAAACTTTTTTAAAATGAATTTTTAACCATTGCCCAAAGGTAATTCAACAATAAATTTGTCAAAATTCGCATACAATTAAAAAAAAAAAAATTTGAGTTGTGTAATATTCCTTAAAATTATATAAGGTGTAACTTGAACCGCATGAGCGCGCCAACACACACACATACACACATACGTACATACGTACATTCATACACACACATATATATATGTATATATAAATTAAACTTAAAAGTGGAGAATGGGGTTCAAACATTGATTTTCATACATAAAATAAATTAGGTGGCCTTCTCCTTAATAAACCAAATAAGTCAATACTCCCTCTTTGTCTCTTGGATCACATTAATCATTGTGATCTCGTGCCTAACACCCACCCATATTGTATTATTATCTTGTACTTATCACTTGGGCGCATTGTTTTGTTGTGATCCAATCTATGCTCATCACAAACTCAACTTAATGGTGAAATTAATTACTGAAAACCGGGGTAGGGGATTCAAATCTTGGTTTTTATGCATAAAAAATTAGGTAGTCTTCTCCTTAATAAACCAAACAAAGAGGACACTATCTCTTATTGTATTACATGCTAAATTCAATACTCCCTCTTTGTTTCTTGGATCGCATTAATTCATTGTGATCTCGTGCTTAAAACCCACCCACATTGTGTTATTAGCTTGTGCTTATCACTTGGGCTCACTGTTTTGTTGTGATCCAATCTATGCTCATCACCAACTCAACTTAATGGTGATCGCGTTTGTCTCTTAAGAGTGCACATGATTTATATTTTTCATTAGCCTAGTCTCAAGAATCTGTTATAGGCATTGTGGATTAGATAAAGCATGTCCCCAAAATCAAAGTCCTCGTGTCAAACTTAGGAAGCCTTATCCAGCAAACAAGGTCTTGGAAGCTCCTTATAATTTTTCTTTAGCCGTACTTGAAGTAAGTAATTTCCATTATTACATAACCATAAAATAAATAAAGTATATATTAATTAGCTCTTCAAATTTATTTGATAAAGTATCACTTTGTCCCAAAAACTTAAAACTGATAAAAAAGAAGAAGATGAAATTACATAACCATTACCTCCTCAACACCAAGGACAACTCCAATGCAGAGCATAGTAATCAATGTATTTCCTATTGGTCTTGAAAAGTGTATAAAGGGATCACTATTTATGCTTTTGTTGTAGTAACCACTGTTGGGTGAGATGGGTGGAGTAATATGATAATTAAGGGGTACCTAAACTCTAGTATGCCCTTGGTAGATATGGATTTCAAATAAGGGAGATGTTCAGGATACTAATGAATGTTACAAACCTAGATATGGCAGCTGAATTCGCACCCTACATGCAGCGTATATATTAGTCCATCCTCAAGAAATTGGGTGTGTTAATTATGTACTCTAGAACATGCAATGGAAGAGATTTCATATAAATTAAGAAGTGCATGAAAAAGAATATAGATCCTATAAATGAGAAATTATATAGTCCTCTGGTGGATCAAATTATTTTTCTATTATTCTACTAAAAGACTCCCATCAATATTCAATATATATATAAAAGCAAATATCTCATGTGGGAGAATAAGAGGTTCTGCCATATGGCACATTTGTTGAGCTTCTCTCATTTAGATTTCCACCTCATCAAAATTTACATTTATGTAAAACTTTTAATTCATTGAATGTGTCAATGAAGTTAATACACATTAATTATCTATAAGTATACACTAATTATGTATATATATATATATATAAGAATTTCATATGGTTTTTTTTTTTAAATATATATATATATATATATATAAAAGAAAGAAAAAAACATCACATGAGAAACCATGCGATTTTGTCATGTGACGCTTTGGAAGAGTAATTTTTCATTTAACTTTACACCTCAACTTATTTACATATTTGGATTATAATAAAATTCTATTAATAGGATATCACTATTTTCATTAAGTGTTTAATTTGCCATTATCATACTTCAATAACAAAAACGTGATATCATAAATTTTAGATGATATCTCCATACCCAACAAAACATTTACATTTTTCTCAAAAGAAAAAAAAAATACATGAAATTACAAATTTTTTATGCTAACTCCAAGCCAATGTAGAAACAAAAATTATGATTAAAAATTTCAGTAAAAAAATAAATGATTAAACAAACAATCAACTTATTACACCATTTTTTTTTTTTTTTTTTTTGAGAAGATATTACACCACATAATAATAACTAATTTATAATTTATGTAACTTTTTCTCAATAGTTTAAATTCTACATCCCCTTAATTTTGTATTACATGATTAATTTAACAAAAATCTCTTCATGTTATTGCAACATTACTTCACGTTATTGCTATAAAATATTTTGGATATTCTATATAAGTTTTTCACATAAGAACTTAATGTATTATCCGCGTATCGTGCAGGAATGTGGCTAGTTTGTTTAAAATTGTTGAGTTAATAATTAGTTGCTATTTAAAAAAATTTATAACTCAGCAATTTTAAATAGGCGAGGGTTTTTTAGTGGAATGGTGGACCACGTCACTTGTCCACCATAAGGATCTTAAAATTTTTCCCCACAAAGGGTTTACCTCCTTAAAATCTTTGCTAAGTTGGCTCTCAATATATAAACACTACCTTGTAAGTTCAATATAAAGATGGTGATCCCTCACCAAAAATAAAGGATGCAACATATGCAGGTTAAACGATAAATAAACACAATAAATTAAATAACCTGAAGCAATATATATTAATTAATTTAATACCATGATATGATGATACTATTAACTATTAAGTTTTTGATAATACTAAATACTTATCTAAAACTTAGGCCTGGCTAAACTAAAAGCAACTGATGCAATCATCTAAGACCCCCAAATAAAAGAAGGCCCCACTTGTACATAAATAAATATGTATATATATATATATATATATAATATTTATCTATATATTTTGATTAAGAAAAAAAAAATTAAGTCCTTTTATTGGTCAATAAAATGCATTAAAAATGTCTTATTGTATTATAAACTGCTGATTGCACTACACACTGACCATAGCATATTATCATTGTATCACATCACAATCACATGGCCTCCACACTATCACTAAAGGCACTAACTTACGGTACCTACCCACTAATCAAATGAGTTTGAGCATTAAACTTTAAACTATCAAGATTTTTTGAGTTTTAGGTTTTATTAACAAAACATTCTTAAACCCACCTGTTATACACACAATATACGAATTTCAACCCAAAAAATCTTGAAATTTTAAAAGGGTTTGGCTTAGTACGTTTTAAAAAGGAATTCTTTTTTGTTTTAATAAAAGACTGTCATATCACTCACTAACTAAATAAATTATAAGGATTAAAACTCACTAACACTTGCCATTGTATATTTAAACCAAAATGACATGTCTAATTAAAAAAGTACTGAAAGTAAGCTAAACCCATTTTAAAATCTAAACATCCAAAAAACTTAAAACCCAAATAATCATTAGTGATACTAATTTATTGAACCATGTAATAAAAATAAAAAAAATTTATTTATGTAGGTTTAGACTTTAAAGTATAAAATGGTCATAGTGTTAGAAAAGTTGCAATAATCAAATTATATTACTCTATACTTCAAATTTGAATTATTTTTACTTAAATTATAATTTTTAGTTATAAATTTATTTATTTATTTATTTATAAATATTTGCTCATTATAAATGTCTACTAGAAAATATTTATCTGGATATGAAAATTTTCAAAAAAACAAATATTAGAGGAACTTAAATACAAAAACTTAATTAGTAATTTTACATATCAAAAAAGCAAGAAAAATAAATTTTAAATAAAAAATAAAAAAAATTAATTAATATTTAAAAATAAAAAAAATGCCCCACTGCCTAAGGCCCCAAAAATTGTTGAGCCGGCCTTGCTAAAACTAACATTAATTAATATTCTTCTCATCTTCTACTAGTTAAACCAAAAAAAAAAAAAAAAAAAAAACCCTAAATTTTGCCATCGTTTTTCCTTCTTTTGTTGGATTTCCAAATTGAGGTAGAAAGTTGGAGTAGCCCTCTTCTATATATGTTAAACCTTTGCAAATGTTGACAATAATCTCATCTTGTATTTGCACTTACTCTCTTTTCTGCCACTATGTTGTGATCTTGTGTTTATAACCTTTGCTCATCATATGGAAGAACCACACTCCACATATACACCAAGTTCAAACCCACGAGAATAATATGAGTCATCTGACTCTATATTTGAGATCACAGTTCTTTTATAAGAATTGTTTAAAAGATTATAGATGACTATTTCCTTTCTGTTCACCTCCATTAAAACGTCACCGTTTTTGGTGAAACACAATGGCCTCAAACGCTCCTCAAAATAGGGAATGACAAACAATTTTTCCCAAGATTCTTCCACCCCATATTTCTTCATTACCCAAGTCTCAAAGCGGCTTCCATTGGGATCGTATGTTAGAGAAAGGCATCCACCTAAAACCCCCAGCTCAAACTTTGAATCTTTATCTAACATGCGTGGTAATGGCAGCTCATAAAAGTCTTCTTTAGCCGGATCAAAATAAACCAGTACTACGGTTACAGATTTAGAATAGGCTTCCATATCATATTCTTCACGGCGAAGAACCCAATGGGGAGCTCCATTCAAAGTAACCCCTTGTGTGTCAAAATAAAAATTGTAAGGAAAATCACTGTAATCAATATCTTTCGCAGTATTGGTCCTGAAAGAGTAGTGAGAGATAAAGATAGACTCAAAACTATAACCACTGTTGGGTGAGCCTGGTGGACTTACTAAATGAGATACAAAAACAGCCTTGTAATCATCAGAGGAAGAATCATAACCAAGTCCACACATGAGTATATTATCCGGGTCAATATGACTATATAATTCAAACATATTATGTGTACCAGAAGATGGGTTCCACAGATAAAGATGAGGACGACAATAAACAAGTAAGAAATCGTTGCAAGAGCCGAAGATCTCAAGGGTTATGCCTTCATACCTTGGAGGAAAGTCGAGAGATTTCACTTCGAGCATGAAGCCATTGTAATCTATGATGGAGAAGAGACCAGAATTTATTTCTTCATCACTTTGCTCAATGCAGGCGCATCTCCAAAGGGTCATGTTGTTAGGCTCGTTGGCTTCGTCATAGCGTGCTTTGGCAAACTCAGAGCTTGAAATCAGAGAACACCATGGTTTGCATACAGACTTAAATCGCTGTAGAGATTTGACGGGGAGTCTTCTGAGTACTTCATGCACAATGTCTTCTGCAACGTTTTGTGAAAAAAATCTTGGGTTTTCCATGATTTTCAAGAATCGGTTTGTGAAAGGGTTACTAGGTTTTTGGTTTTCTAATTTCTTCTATGGTTGTTGCTAGGGTTTTCTCCATTATATAGGGTGGCGTTGTAACTTTTAAGACTGAGGATCGTTGTTTATTTGGGCTTTTTTTTTATTGGGTTGGTATCTTTGGAAGCTGCCTCTTAATTTCCTTAGTAGTTTCAATGGCTGAAGATAAAAAGCTAAATCCAATCACATTATACGTAACAGCCCATGGATACATATGATAGCCCATTTATTTTCATTCTTGATACGAATCCTTTTTTTTTTTTTTTTGGGGGTGGGGGGCTATATACGATTCTTATTTTCACTCTATCTCAATGTTAACACAAACATGGGCTATATATGATTCTTACTTTCATTCTATCTCAATGTTAACACAAACATGATTTGGGACACTTACACCTCCACATGTCGACTGTAGCAAACATTAAGAGAGCCTCCAAGGATGAGAGAGTGCACACACACTTTAGCTTGCAAAAAATTCTAACTTATCAAGTTAAAAATAATATCCCAATACAGAAGGAATCTAGTGATGATGGCATGAGCATGCTTCAATAAGCGCCTTACCACATAACACAATACTTGTGAGAGTGTAAACTCTGTTATATTATGTATCATTCATTCTTTCATCAAGAAAACCAAGAAAAATACTCTGAGATGAAACAAATGCTAAAAGTATGAAATTTAGGCTAAAAGGATCATGGTTATATTCCAATATGTACAAAATTATATGCAGCCTAAGCCAATCAACCCTCAATAGAAGAATGATGAATCAGTATTTGATCTTCCCGCCTTAATTAGATTGAGAAGTTAAGGCCCGTCATACTATTTCAAGATTTCGGGTGGAGCAGTTTCGTCAATCTCAACTCCTAGCACTGCAATAGGAACCTTATCCCCTGAAATAATCTTCAATATTAACCAGTTAACTATGACACAAAATTGTTAATTTTTTTTCTTCCTTGCACTTGTACCCTTAATAGAATAAATAGATAAATTTAATAAGTCCTGGTTTGCAAGCAACTTGAAGCTAGAAAAAAAAAAACAATTGGAAAAGCAAATGATTTCCCAAAACCAAAGAAAATGTGTAATTATAGCCCAAAATAATAATAATAATAATATTGAAGCTAATCAATGCTTTGTTTTTTGGAACACATAATAAGGAGCAGCTTTTTTTTTTTTTTTTTTTTTTTGAGGAGAAGGTAAGCGAGTTTTATTAACTTAAATCAAATTGGAATATATCATCCAAGTCTGTAGATAGCTCTTTTACCCATACATCATTATTTACAGTTAGAACTACTCTTCTAGCCAGGGCATGGGCCAAGGAATTACCCTCCCTACGAATATGTTTGAAATGACAGCTTGCTAAAGAGGAACTAAGACATTGTATCTCCTCAATAATGTGACCAAACATGGTGTGGCATGTTTCAAGTGAGTTGATAGCTTTTATAACCTGTAAGCAATCCCCTTCAAAGATAACTTCAAAAAGGCAAAGCTCCTTTGCTAACTCCACCACTTGGCTCGCTACTAAAGCTTCTACATGCTCGACTGACTGGGGCAGTAGGGTCTTCTGACTAAGAGCACCAATCACTTCACCAGAGTAGTCTCTGAAAACCACTCCTATCTCGGCAAAGTTGCTATCCTCAAACAAGGCCGCATCAAAGTTAGCTTTATAGATTCCCACTGGAGGCGGCGACCATCTTACCTGAGGGGTCTGTGGCACTGAGCTTGGGGCTTGTTTGTGTGTGTCAAAGAACTCCACCACCAACTCCTTTGCTCTGTTTCTGATCTTATGGAGAGGCCACGATGGCTGATTCTCCTTGATTCTATTTCTTCTCTCCCATAAACTCCATGCAATAGTGGAGAACAGACGTGCCACCATGAAAACTAACCCTTGCTCTAGTATAGCCTCAACAAGATCCACGAATGATATGAAGTCCCTCTGAAACAACTTAGCAAAACAGAGCATCAATTTCCATATTGCCTTAACATGATCACAGAACCACAATGCATGCAATATCATTTCCTGATGCTCATCACATAGGGAACACGTCTCATCCACCTTGATCTGCCGCTGAGCCAGGTTTTGTCTTGAAGGCAGGGAGTCCTTGACCGCTCTTCATATGAAGTGCCTAATTTTTTAAGGAGCTCGAATCTTTCAAATACCATTCCACACCTTCTTAGGCGCCCCATCAGAAGAGGAGGGAGATGAATTAAGGGCCTCATAAATAAGCATTTGATAGGCTGATTTCACCGAGTAGCTTCCATCTAGTGACCAAGGCCACACCAGGCAGTCCTCGTGGCACAAACTATTCACATAGATTCTTCTGATCACATCCACTTCCGAGGGGTAAAAGGAGTTTTCCAACAACTCAGCATTCCACACTTTGGTATTTGGATAAAATAGATCACAAACCTTATTCAATTCTCCCCCGAGTCTTAGTGATACCACCTTCCTTCCACCAGGTTCGGGAAGCCAATTATGGTTCCAAATATTGATAGTATGACTATCCCCAATCCTTCAAACTGCTCCCTTTTGAATCACCTCCCTAGACTACAAAATGCTACTCCACGCATAGAAGCAGTTGGAAGGGACAGAAGCCTCCATTATGTTCCCCTCTGGATAGTATTTAGAGCTAAACATAGTGTCCCTTTTATGGTGCAGTCACTAGACCTGCTTGGCAAGCATAAACTTATTAAACACTCATTGAGTAGGCTTGAATTGATTGGATTACTACCTTGATAATGATTTCCTTCCTGGCCTGGGATAACAATTTCTCCTTCCAACCTTGCATTTTGACCAAATGCGTTCTTAATCTGTGTGAAGCAAGCTTTCTTGTTTCAACATACAAAGGAGGGTAGATCCAAGTACTTCTCATAGTGTTGGATTGCTAGAATACCAAGAGACACCTTTATTTCTTCTTGGGTTGCATCATCCGTGTTCTTGCTAAAGAAGAGAGTAGTCTTGTCCTAGTTCACCATTTGGCTTGATGTCATTTCATTAATGGTTAAAAGCTCTTTAATTTTATCACACTCTTCCAATGTAGACCTGTAAAATAATAAGCAATCATTTGCAAAAAAGAGGTGAGTGAGCTTTAGTCCTCTTCTGCAAATTGAGAAACCATGAATATCACCATTATCTACATCCCTTTTTAGGATAGCATTTAAACCCTCTACACAAAAGAGGAAAAAGTAAGGAGATAATGGGTTCCCTTGTCTGATTTCCCTAGTTGGTGAATTCATTTCTTGTGGTTCCCCATTCACCAATATGGAGTAGGACATCGTAGTGATGCACTTCCATGATCAAAGCTACCCAAGAATTATAGAAGCCCAGCTTCAAAATAATTTTTTCCAGAAAAATCCACTCCACCTTGTTATAGGCCTTGCTCATATCAAGCTTTAGCGCTATGAAGCTTGTTCTTCCTGTACAATTTGTTTTCATATGATGCAAAGATTCAAAGGCAATCAAAACATTATTAGTAATCAACCTCTCAGCAATAAAAACACTTTGTTTTTCCAAGATAATTTATTGAAAAGAGGTTTAAGTTTATTGGCAATGACTTTACTCACAATTTTATAAATCACATTATACAAGCTTATTGGTCTAAGTTCTAAAACTCTCTCCAAATTTTTTACTTTTGGAATTAAAGTAATGAAAGTGTGATTATAGACTTTAGAATAGAGTCAGAATTAAGACAAGACAAAATAGCTTGAGTAATATCCATACTGACATCAGACTAGTAGGTTTGGTAAAATAGTGGGGGCATACCATCTGGGTCAGGAACTTTTAAAGGTGCCATATCCTTTATAGCAATCTACACTTCCTTTGCTGTGTATGGGGCTGTAAGTTTTGAGTTCATCTCCCATATGACCACTTCCTGGACCCCATCTAAAATGCTCTCAAAGTTATGGGGATTAGATGAAGTGAATAAACTTGCATAATAGTTAATAAGCACTTTTTAGACTACTTCCTCCTCTGTATGCCACACTCCGTCATTGTCCCTAAGCCCCTTAATGAAATTCCGTCACTTCCTTTAAGTGGCTGTCCCATGAAAAAACTTGGTGTTCTTGTCACCATATTTAATTCATTGGACTCTAGATCTTTGATGCCACATTTGTTCTTCTCTATCACATAGCTTATTTAACTCCGCCTTCAACCTCCCCACCTCTTGAAAATTCCCATCCCTGACAGAATCTGCTTCGGCCTTCCATAGTAGCTCCTTTGTTTTCTTTATTTGATTTTTTACATTGCCAAAGTGTTGCCTACTCCACTTCTTCAGCTTCTTTTTACACCATTTCAACTTTGCCATAGCTCTGTGCATGGGAGTGCCCTCAGCTTGGAGAGTCAACACTCTTGATATGGTGTTGCTACAACCTGGGTTAGACGTCCACATTGCTTCAAATCTAAAGGGTTTATGGTTCCATTTTTGGCTTTCTCCATTCGAATCAAAAGTAAGCAGCAGCGGTCTATGGTCCGAGGTGAAACAATGGAGGTGTTTTACTCTACCTATAGGGAACTGATTCAGCCATTCGTAATTTGCAACTCCACTATCTAAGCGTTCCCACACCAACTCTCCCCTCCATTTCCCATGCCACGTAAAATCTAGTCCTGAGTATCCCAAGTCGACGAACCCGCAATCATTAAGTACTTCACGGAATGCCTGCATAAGATTGTGTGGCCATGGTGCACCTCCATACTTATCCTTCACCTCCAAAAGTTCATTGAAAGGCAACATCATGGAAGGGATAGTTTGGAGCTTAACATGCATAACATACTCCACCCGTTGCCCCTCCTACTAGTTTTGGGTTCATCGTAAAACCCCTTCAGACGCCATGCCCTTTCCGAGCCCCCATGCAATATAGCGTTGATGTGATAGTTCAAGAAGCTATGGATCCAAACTACATCTTCATCCCTTCATAACAAAGCTAATCCTCCTCCTCTACCATTACTTGGAACAGTGAAACAGCCATCAAACTTCAACTGAAAATGAACCCATTCCATATGTTCTCGATCGGACTATGTTTCTGACAAAAACACGATCGTGGGACCTTGCACTTGCACTATATCTACAAGCTCTTCAATTGCTCGATGGTTCCCAAGCCCCCAGCAATTCCACGCTAGGAGATTCATTGGTGTCGGCGGGGCTAGGAACTAGCCTCCACTGATGGCATTGTATAGGCCTCAACCATATTTTTCTTAACTTCCTCAGACTCCCTTCCAGCATCATCCTCCTCCCTGGTTGTTCTCTTTTTTAACAAAGAAGAGCTTTCTCCCTTAGGCTCACTTCTATTTTTCTCTCTATAAACCCACCCCTTAGGTCTGGGCTTGACCTCATCATGGGTTGCACTTTTATAATTATTCGGGCCCAACAATGCAAGCCCGTTAGTGTCATACTCCTGTACTTGGTCCGAATCTTTGTTTGACAAACTAGCCACAGATACTCCCCTTGAATCCTCTACGTGATCAAACTTTGCTAGCTCCTCATCAATATCCTCCAACTGCACCTTAAAATTTGCTCCTTTATTCTCATTGACTGAATTTAAAAACTCCAAGCTGTTAGGGATTATTTCCATACTAGTAGGATTGTCTTTTTTACTTATTGGATAATTCAGAAATTCCTTATCAATGAGAGCCCACGGGACTGTCGTCTGCTTCCTCCCAATGCCGATTCCTCAAATTAACCCTGTCCTTCCCTTGTTCAAATTCATCCCTATCTACATCACCATGCAAGCCATAATCCTCCCTCAACTCTTCCTCGTCAAGCCCTGCCACACGGATCACTGTTCGCCGATACGGGTTCAGTGTTGAAGCGCGAAGCCAGCTTCCAAACTGTTGATCCCCGACTTTCAAAGTGCCTCTACTCTTTTCCCACAACTGATATTCTCTGTCGCTGTGTGTCAACTTACCACACCAGTAGCATAGCTTAGGTAGTGTCTCATATTTGAACCTAACCCATCCCTCCTTTCCATCAGCCATAGTAATCTTTTTCTCACGGCATAAAGGTTTGGACATGTCCACTGCTACCATAAGCCTAAGGAAGTTAAAACTGTTCAGGCAACCCTCCTCAGAAGCCCTCATATCCACCCAGCCTGCTATCGAAACAATTTCCTTTGCTATTGCCATTGATGAGCTTCGAATTGGTAGATTGTGAACTTGCACCCAGAAGCTAGTAAGACTGAAATCCAGACACCAAGTGTTTGTCAAACATCCAAGGCTCCCCTTGAAGGACCCTATCAATGTCAATTGTATCAGGGAAAGTAAACAAGACCAGGTGGTCGCCCATATCCCTAATTTCGAAACCCTTTCTCGTCATCCATAGGAGTTTGAAGGTCTTTGCTATGACTTCCATGTTCAAAACTCTTCTTGTGTGGAATTTTGCTGCTAAGAGAAATTCCCTCACCCCTGGTTCCTCTTGAACTGCAAACTTATTCCCTTCCAACTCTGAAAGAGAAAACTTCTCCCACGAGCCCATTAACTTCTCCATCACTCTAACATTGCTACTCTCTTTTCTCAAGACCAGCAAAAAAACAGCGCACTATGAGAAAACTATTTTTTGCCTCACTCAACGTAGGCACTACCTTTCTACTGACTGCTAAGGTTTGGCATAACTTTCTTAATAATAAGGAGCTTAATATTAATTTAATGCTACAATAAAATAAGTTCTTGACAAAGGTCTCATCTTGTTCTCTTTTTTTTTTTTCTTTTTTTTTTTTTTTCATTATTGAGTTGTGATCTTGTAAATTCTTTTAACATCTTGTTCATAGCCAATCCAACATACGGAAAAATGATACTTCCCACTCCCTCTTATACACCGAGTTCAAACCTTTGATTATTATTTGGTTTCATAAAATCCGTCACAATTCTTTTGCAATTGTTTTGAAGATTGTAGGCATCTATTCTGTTGTTTATGTCCATTAAAACTTCACCATTTGCAATGAAACACAGTGGCCTCAAATGCTTATAACAATAAGGACTAGTGCGGGATCTAATGATTCCCAACTGATCACAACAGGGAATAATAAACAATTTCTCCCAAGACTCCTCAACCCCATATTCCTTCATTGCCCAAGTCATAACTTTTGCCACAAGGGAGACATTATTTAACGTAATTTTTGCCACAACTTGATAAAATGGTTGATGTAAGCGGTGGACAGTCACTTTAAACCTATCATTTGTTCCCATCACTTGTAAATTGACCACCTCATAATGGTAACTCTAAAACAGTACACCCGTATCGATTGGTATCCAAACATTTCATTCTCCTAGCAAAACTGAAAGAGACAAAATTAACTCTTTGCTTACATGACCAAATTGAAAAAAAAAAATATATATATATATATATAGAGAAATGCTATGTCTACAACATTTCTACAACATTTCTACAACATTTCCTAAGTGGCAGGTTGTTATTGGTTGTTATTGTTGGGGCAAAAAAGTAATCTTAGTGTTAGTTTCAAATTTGAACCAATAACAACTAACCACCTGTGATTTGTTGTAAAAATGTTGTAGAAATGTTGTAGACGTAACATCTCTCATATATATATATTAAACATACCAATCAAAATGTTGTTGGGTGTAAAATGCTAGGATAACAACTTTTTCCAAAAATTTTGTCTTAATTTACTCACATGGCAAGACGTGAGTGATGGAGTAAAAGTTGTGGGTTCACAACTCCACCACTCACTTCTTGTCACGTGAGCAAGTTGTGATCCTAATATTACTCTAATTTCCATGATTACAAAACCATGAAATAAATAAAGTATTTGTTAATTATCTATTCAAATTTATTTAATAATTTACTATCGCTTTGTCGCAAAAAAAAAAAAAAAAAAAAAAAAAAAAAAAAAAACACTTGAGCTGATAAAAAGGAAGAAGAAATTACATAACTATTAATGTATTTCCTATTGGTCTTGAAAAGAGTATAAAGGGATCACTATTCTTGCTTTTGTTGTAGTAACTACTGTTGGGTAGTAATATGATGATCAAGGGCAACCTAAACTCTAGTACCCTTGGTAGATATGGATTTCAAATAAGGGAGATGTTAAGGGGAAAAAAAAAAAAAAAAGGATGTTACAGACCTAGCTAGATCTGTTGAATTTTCAAGCTACATATGAAGGCATATATATGAGTCCATCCTCAAGAAATTAATTGGCCGGGTGTGTTATGTAACATCAACATGCAACGGTATAAAATAAGAAGTGCATGAAAAAGAATATAGACCCATAAGGGTTCACCTCCTTAAAGTCTTTGCTAAGGTGGCTCTCAATATACACAACCTTGTAAGCTTAATTTAAATGGTAATCCCTTACCAAAAATAAATAATGCAACATATATATGCACTTTAAACCATAAATAAACACAATAAATGAAGTAACCTGAAGCACCATATATTAATTAATTTAATACCATGACCCGATAATACAACAACTATAAAGTTTTTGATAATACTAAATATTTATCTAAAACTAACATTAATTAGTATTCTCCTCACATCTTCTACTAATTAAACCAAAAAAAAAAAAAAAAAAAGTCTAAATCCTGCCATTGTTTTTCCTTCTTTTGTTAGACTTCCAAATTGAAGTTGAAAATTGGAGTAGCCCTCTTCTAAATGTATTAAACCTTGCGAACGTTGACAATGATCTCATCTTGTTTTTGCACTTATTCTCTCTTTTTTGCCTTTACCCATCACTGTGTTATGGTCTTGTGCTCATAAGGGACTCATCAAATTCCTCTGATTCTGTGTTCAATATTGCTAATTCATCGTTGTGGTGAGAAAGGTTTAACCTTTACTCATCAAATGGAAGAACCATACTCTCCACATTATATACACACCGTCCATACCCAAAATAATTTGACTCTATATTTGGGATCACAGTTCTTTTAGAATTGTTTAGAAGATTGTAGATGACTATTTTCTCTCTGTTCACCTCCATTAAAACATCACCGTTTTTGGTAAAACAAAATGGCTTCAAACGCTTCTCAAAATAGGGAATGACAAACAATTTTTCCCAAGATTCTTCCACCCCATATTTCTTCATTACCCAAGTCTCAAAGTGGCTTCCGTTGGGATCGTATGATAGAGAAAGGCATCCACCTAAAACCCCCAGCTCAAACTTTGAATGCTTATCTAACATGCATGGCAATGGCAACTGATAAAAGTGTTCTTTAGCCGGATCAAAATAAACCAGTACCATTGTAAAAGATTTAGATCTAACTTCCGCATTATATTCTTCATGGCGAAGAACCCAACGGGGAGCTCCATTCAAAGTAACCCCTTGTGTCCCAGAATATAAATTGAAAGGAAGAATATTGTCATCAATTTTTTTCAAAGTATTGGTCCTGAAAGAGTAGGTAGAGCCTGGTGGACTTACTATATGAGACACCCACACAGCCTTGTAATCATCAGAGGAAGAATCATAACCAAGTCCACACATGAGTACACCACAATAATCCATAATATCATCGTCTAATTCAAACATATCATGTGTACCAGAAGATGGGTTCCACAAACAAAGATAACGCCAACAATAAACAAGTAACAAATTGTTGCAAGAGCCCAAGATCATAGGGGCTTTGCTTCCAGCAATAAACAAGTCGAGAGATTTCGCTTCAAGCATGAAGCCATTGTAATCTATGATATTAAGCCAGGCGGAGAAGACACCAGAATTCATATCTTTGATTTGCTCAATGCAGCCGCATCTCCAAAGGGTCATGTTGTTGTTAGGCTCGTTGGCTCTGTCATAGCGTGCTTTGGCAAACTCAGAGCTTGAAATCAAAGAACACCATGTTTTGCATACAGACTTAAATCGCTGTAGAGATTTGACGGGGAGTCTTTTTAGTACGTCATGCACGATGTCCTCTGGAATGTTTTGTGAAAAAAATCTTGGGTTTTCCATGATTTTCAAGAACCTGTTTGTGAAAGGTTACTTGGTTTTTGTTTTTTTTTGGTTTTCTTATATATGGTAGTTGATGCTAGGGTTTTTCCACATTTTATTTGGCGGCGTTGTAACTTCTAAGGCCCAGAATCGTTGTTTATTTGGGCCTTTTTTAATTGGGTTGGCTACCTCAGTAGTTTCAATGGCTGAAGATACAAAGCTAAATCCAATTACATTATACGTTACAGCCCATGGATGCATATGAAAGCCCATTTATTTTCATTCTTGATAAGAATCCAATTTTGTTTTTTTGGGGGCTATAATCTATATATGATTCTTATTTTCATTCTATCTCAATATTTGAAAGGTTAGCATAAACATGATTTGGGACACTACACCTCCAAGAACCTATTATTTGGGACACTTTTATGTCATGTCCTACTGTTTAAGATTTACTTATTTTGCTTAAACTGAAAACTTTTTACTGAAAGTACTATAGATAAAGGTAAAAGTTAGCTGGTGCAGTGGGACCAATAAATAGTAACAAAAATAAGCTGAATAGTAAAATAAGTTGACAAAAAATAAGCTATCCAAACAGACACAAGACTTGGCAGAATCTAATCAAAGAAACCCGACGCGCACAAAGTACACACACTTTGCTCTCGCTGGTATAGTAGTACAACCATGCTTTTAGGTAAAGCATGCGACTTTTACCAATTATTCACAAATTGATTTGATCAAACTATTACATATTACATATTGAAGTTTTGTTACTCTCAAACATTTGGAAAGAACAATATTAGAGTAGGTACACACTATAACTCATATAATATAATAATATAAAACCCAAACCCAGGCGTAGCACACAAGTAGCTAATTTGACATTGTCACTTAATATACTTGGCAAACCAGTCCAACAGGTTCTGATGGGCCTCCTCAGCAGACTTTACAGCTACCTCATCTTCATCCTCGTACCTAGTTGTCCACCCATGTATGACTTTTGGAAATATCTTAACATAGAAATCCACCTGAAAAGAATCAAACATTATTTGATTGCTATCAAATGGAAAAACTAGGAAAACATTAGAGAAGCTAACACCAAAATAGATTGATTGCACGAACAAACTATAGCCTCAATATGGAAGATTGGCCTAAGTTAGTTAAAAGGTATTTAAAGGAAAAGGCAGATCACCATGATGAATATCTGTTTATTGTTTAAAATGATTTAATAACACTAACTAGCCAAAACCAAAGATTCTATGATCACATCATCAAAACCAAAGCCAAAGATCCATCATCAAATGCAAAAATTGGGAGAACATGAGAAAAACTTACACCAATATGGATTGATTGCTGATTGCTGATTGCTGAGAAAACTATAGCCCTAGTAAGAAAAGATTGACCTAAGTTTAAGGTGTTTCAAGGACAAGATGATGAATCACCATGATGAAAATTTATTTGTTTGATTGAAAAGATTTGACACACTTATGCCGGCCAAAATGGATATTTATCCCTAATTTGAAAACTATGTAGTAAAATGTCCATGTTTTTAAACTTGATTTTAATAAAATCGAGGTATAAGTGGAACTTGACATTCGCAATATCGAGTTCTATACATATGTTGCCACTTAAATTTTTTTTGAAAAATTTAAGTGGAACTAATATCGAGTTCTACTTAAAAATATACATAGAATTCGATTTTGAAGATATTAAGTTTTACACTGAACTCGATTTTGTTAAAATCAAGTTCCTTAAGAGGGGCATTTTGCTACATAATTTTCAAATCAGGGATAAATACCCATTTTCCCCTACTTAGCCAGCCCCAACCTATATGTTTACAACAAAAGCCCAACTCAAAGATGCCATGGTTAACATTAGTAGCCAAAATGCCAAGAAAAGACCAAAGAAGAAGTCATGATATAACAGAGGATAAGGCAAAAGATTCATGTAACCAATTTCATGTTTTGAAAAGTTTTTGTTACATAGAAGAAATAAGTGCAGTTAGCTTGCCAAAAATTGTAATTTATCAAGCCAAAAATCTTATCCCAATGCAGGAGGGATCTAGAGATATGGCATGAGCATGCTTCAGCAAGCGCATGGCCACATAACACAAGACTAGTGAGGGTGAAAACTCTGTTACCACTCATTCTTTCATCTAGAAAACCAAGAAAAATACTCTGAGATGAAACTAATGCTAAAAGTATGAAATTTAGGCTAAAAGGATCATAGTTATGCTCCAAATATTCCAATACGTAAAAAATTAAATGCAGCCAGTCAACCCTTAATTGAAGAATGATGAACCAGCATTATTACCAGAATGTTATTACTTATTATCTAAGAAGAAGAAAAAATCATAACCAGAAAAGGTTGAGGTATATAAAATAATGTAATAGCTAAGCACTGTAAAGAAGCATATAAAAAAATTAAAAATAAAACTAGACAAGGATTTGATTTTCCTACCTTAGATTGAGAAGTTAAGGCCTCATCATATTGTTTCAAGAGTTCGGGTGGAGCAATAGGGTCAATCTCAGCTCCTAGTACTGCAATGGGAACCTTGACACCTGAAATCAATCCCCAAATACCAGTTAAATATGACACAAAATTGTTATTTTTTTTCTTCCTTGTACTTGTACTCTTACTAGAAAATATATAAATTTAGCAAGTCCTGGTCTACAAGCAACTTGATTGTAGAAAAACATATATTGGAACAAGAATTGATTTACATTTTACAACAACCAGGGGAAATGCAAAATTATGACAGAAAAGGAGTTATGTAAGATTAAATCATTGTAAACCTGCATGCTAATAGCAAAAAATATCCTTTGACCTCGAGAAAGGAAAGAAGCAAACATAGAAAGTCAGGTACTTGTGATTACTAATGACTTCCAATATTTTAATTGCTAAAGTATAATAAGAACTAGAAGTTTTTTCTTGAGAGTCCTTCAAAAGACACTGTTTCATTCTGAAATTGCAAACTAACAATCTAGCGAAACTAATATAAAGCTCTTGAAAAAGATATACAATGGGATCCATTCAAATCCATACCCTTGATATCATCCACTGTTACCCATGCAGGATGTAATATAACTGCAGCTTGGATAAGCTCAACTTTTGAAAGTTCAACCACAACCTTACCTGAGAAGTGAGAAGAATGTAAAATTTCAAATGTCAGCATTTCTTTCAAGCAATAAAATGCTGTATAAAGATACAAAAAAAGAAAGAAAAGAAGAATTAATAGAGAAAAAAAACTCACCACCCCAGCAAAAGCCTGCAGCCCCAACTGAAGAAGCACCTTTACTTTTCAAAGTTTCAATTATTGGCTTTGCCTCTTCAAATCCTTTATCCTATAGTAATAATAATTGAGCTTCAGATACTATTAGTGAAAACTGAAATTTGCATAGCAATATGTAGAAAACTGCAATATTAGGGTCATTGGGTCACCAATTTTAACCCAGGTCACAAAAAGTGGACACAGCCAGCTAGTTCAATAATTTATGAAGTATGAACCATTTGTTGCTTACAGCAATAACAATAAAGCAATTGTGTAGCTGAATTCACACACATATTCAGACAGCCTAATATGCAAAATACCAAACCTTACAATGGAGGCCTTCACAATATAATCTCAATTGAAAATGTAGCAATACATTCAACTTTCACAAAAGGTTCACTGTGACAAAAAAAATATCTCTTTGATAAGTAAAAAACAAACTTATAAACAATTTCCAAGCAAAAATTAAAATCTAGAACCAACCGTTCCATGATCCTTCAACCAAACTTCTAGAGGATTATTAGCAATATCTTCGAGCACAAAGGGTTCTCGTATGAAGTCAGGAACTACCACATAATATCCAGCAGCTGAAACCTTGTCTGCAAGCTTCCTTTTATATATAAAGCAGCTAACATTAGTTTCAGAAGCTAAAAAAAGCACAAACTCACAATGTTGATTATTTGTGACTGTCTTTATGAACATGCATGAGAGATCACAACTTCACATTTTTAGTGGAAAAATTTTGATTGTTGCACTTATTATTCAAAGCAACATAATATAGCTTTGAATAGACAATTACACGCTAGTACTTGAAAGTGTATTTGACCAAGTTAGGCCATCTAAATTTCAGAGTGATGGGTTTAAATTTTAACAAATATATTGCCACCTAAACGAAAAATCGCAATGTAAATTATGCCTTACATACAGAATGACTTGTTAAAAACAGCATAATCTGATGGACTAAGCAAAATTCATAAACTAAACAAAGAAAAGAGAGAGAATTAAGCATACCTCAATTTTGGAGCTTCATATCCTGCAGGAAAAATCAAACATAAAAAGTTGGAACATGATAGTGGTAATGAATTAACATAGCCAATAATTGTTCAACAAGAATTTCACCACTTCCATATTAATTTTCGATACCCAACCAAGCCCAGAACAGAAAAACAAATAAATAGTATAAAAACAATAAATAAATAAGCAATTTTTTTTTTTTTTACGTGAATGCCTAAAACAAATACACTTGTGACTAAAAGTCTCTGTCTCTCTGATAAATTATACAGGGGAGGGTTTGGATTTCGGAGTACTTAATCTCTCATTTTAATCCTATAACAAATTACCAATTCTCTTGAAACAATAAGAAATGAATTTAATTACTTACAATATTATTCTAAGTTCTCACACTCTGGTAACTAGTAAGGAGAAAAAGAAAAGGAACTAATTTAATATATATATATATATATATAATTGGCCTAGATTCATATACTTAAACTTTTAAATTAAGTAATGTCTCACTATATAGTATTATGAGCGGTAATAGTAAACATTGTGTATGAAGACACAATTGAAATCACGTTATATAATTGTAAAATTGTGTTTTAAAAACATGATTCTACCATCTCACAATTATAATTGAAATTGTATTTTTAAAACGCGGTTTCAGCTCAAGTGTATAACTCATTGTGTGTAACAATAATTAGCACAATATTATATTAAGGAGTATTGTATATCTTAAGACGTGTTGTTACGGACAAAGTTCACTCTAAACTAATTTAGAGAAAAATCTTTCAAACTCTTCTTATATATTTTTATTAGATGTGAATTTTTAAATTCTAATTTTTGGATTACATTTTCTTTATATTCTTAGTACATATGTCAAATTTCATTCAAATCGAATATTATTATTTACTTTCAATCAATAAACTTATTATTTATGCATAATTTTATACTACAAAAACTTGACATTTAAACATTTTATTAATGACATAATTATTTATATTTAATTTTTTTGAAATTTTGCAAGCATGGAGAATATAATAAAAACATACAATCTAACGGTTGAATTTTAAAAATTTATATTCAATAAAATGATATATGAGAAGTTTGGATGGTTTTGGAGGGAAACATTTTCCTATTGTTACCACATGATCTCGGTAACACTCCAATCATTAGGAAAATAATACTCATTTTTCGAAGCAACATACAGATTAATGAAGATAAAATATGAACCTCTGATACTCATAGAAATCTTTTTGTTTTGTTTTGTTTTGTTTTGAATTGTCTCCAAAATTTCCAAGGATCAGGAATTTCGAAGGCCCCTACGTTATCACAGAATTTCCAAGGATCAGGAACTTCCATTTCCGAATGATTACTGAAAGTGCTAATCAATTTACCTCCAGATTCATGTATATATAACCCAATTATTCACTAACCATAAAAGTCAACGCCCAGGTTACAGTTTGGAGTGAAAAACCAATAACTTTTCACAAAATATTTTACAGCTACTTACTGAGGTGACAAGTTCTTAAGTTCTTAATAGTAGATTATAAAATGATGTATGTAATGGATCCATACTAAAACTAATAAAAAACCCAACAGTTGTGAAAATTGCTACCTCGGAAAAGTGTGAGTAAAGAAGCCAAGTGTCAAAGAAACGTGTACCAAAGATGTCAGAGATGAGAATGATGGCATGCTTGGCATTAGGGGAGCCAGTGACATAGGTGCTGAGACCACAGAGTTGTTCAACGTGGCCAGCTCCAGCACTTGGGTCTAAAGTTGGTGGGTTAGAGCAGCACTGATGTCCTGCCATTCTTCTTCTTATTTGATCAGCAGAGCAGCACAGGCAGTCAAACACAAAAAAGTCACAAACACAAACACAGTCTCCACAATCTCTGAGGTTGTGAGATTTTTGTAAAGAAATAAGGGTTGATGATGATATATGGATGTCACTCGGGCCACCACCTGGTCTGCGGTCGTGTACTGCCATCTATTAAAAAAAAAAAAAAGTTCGTCATTCATGTTAACGACTGTCAAGTTTGAGTAGTTATTGTCTATTTTTGTACAGTTTTAATTTACTTCTTTTTTTTCTTTCCTCCAATCTTCACTATTTTTTTTTTGGGTAGTTCTTGTTTACAAGAAAAGGGGACTATCTATTATGGGTCATATTAATAGATACCTTTATAACAGTTGTTAATAAATTATAATAAAAAAGTTTTGACAACACTTTCATGAGAAATATAAAAAACTTTCAACAACATTTATTATTTTACCATTCTTTCAATAAAATGTTTCTAAAAATAGCTATTAAATCAATGCTCATTGGTTGAAATTTCCCATTTATTATTACCACTTTGTGTTTTACCAATTATAACTTGCTATGTGTGATTTGGGCCACCCTACTAGTCTTGCAATGGGTCATGTTGTGTCATCTCTTATGTCACTACTGAATTTATGTAAGACTATTTAGGTCACCCCTAAATAGTCAAACATGCATTAAATTAAAATATAAGTTCTTTTAGGATTATATCAGTCTTTGTCATATTTTAGGCCACCAGGTTGATTTTTTCCACAATTTGATAAGATGGTCGATTATAAGTGGTGGACAATCACTTTGAGCCTATCTTTTTTTTTTTTTTCCCAATTATACACAATCGACCATCTCATAGTAGTAACCCCAAAACAGTATACCGGATCAATTAGCACCAAAACATTTCATTCTTCTAGCAAAACTCAAACGTTCTACGGTACGAAATTAACTCATTTGCTTATAGGACTAAATTAACAAAAATAAAACTTATAGGATCAAAATGACAATTGACCAAACTCAACAAATGTAATTTGCATTTTTGTCTTCTATATTTTTTTTTTCCTTGTTAAGTCAACTGATGATAATTAAGACCTAGTAAAAGCACTCATTACAAATATACTCCAATCAATTTTGCATTATACCTAATTATTCTCTTAAAATTCTATCCCAAAAGATAATTATTAATTTGATGCTTCATTGAAGACATCTCCCTTGTCAAGAACTTTGGAATTAAACAACCTAATCTTAGTTAAAATCACTTTTACCATTTACCAACAATGTTTTGCCGTAAGAGCCAAATTTTTTATTTTTTAATAATTCAATAATTACAATATGGGAATTTGAACATTGAATCTCTCTATTGAAAATATTAAGAGATACCAATCAATTGAGGTACAAAATTGGGCCCAAATGATTAATAAAAGTAAAGTGCTGGTAATAATATGAGAGTACTGTGAGTGTGCTAAAAGCCTAAAAGGAAGAAGTGACATAGTTGAGGTAAATTATATAAAATAAGGACAAAGTTTGACAACAAATTTGGCTGTAGTCTAAAACTACAACTCCACTCAATATTTTTTTTACTAGATATGAATTTTGAGAAATCTACCATTAGATTACATTTTCTTCTTATATCCTTTATGTTTGCAAAATTTTTAGAAGATCAAAGATCAATAATTATGTCATCAATCAAATTTTTAAATTTCAACTTTTTGTAGTCTAAAATTATGCATAAAAAATAAGTTTATAGATCAAATACTAAATAAAATCTGACTGGTACAAAATTTTACGTGTGTGTTAAGAACATAAAAAAAAAAATGCAATCCAATAATTAAATTTTCAAAATTTATAGTCATGTTAATTTTTTAAGTGAGAGTTGTAGTCTTAGAATATAACCAAGTTTAATTTGTAGCCAAACTTTGTTCATAAAATAATATATTAATTAACATATAATTAGATTGTTTTGCACAAAATATAACTATTAGTTTTTTTTTTTTTTCCCTATAGTAGTAACTTAAAGCACAAGCTCATTCTATGGGATTTGTTCACCCTTTAGTTTGGCTAATTAAAATTGATGAGACCAGTAGAGTATAAAGTGTCACTATTATTATTATTATTATTATTTTTTGTTGAAAGGTGACTATTCTATTAGCCTCATCAAACTGAAAGGAAGATGCTATCTAATAACAATAACAACAGCAACAAAAAATAGAAAATACAAATAAAGCAAACCAACTCAACTATCTTGTATTCTAGTTATAATAACAACAAAACAAGTAAGACAAACACAAATAAAGCGAATCTACTCAAATCTCAAGATTAGAATCCGTCTTAAACCCCCACCCAAAAAAAAAAAGAACATGGGTAGAACTAGAATTTTATGAATGAGGGCCAAAATAATTATAATAAAAAATATAAAATTGAATCAATTTAATAGTATCATATAAGAAATATGAAGAGTTTGGGAGGGGGGCTAACCATATTTCTTTTGAAAATTTTAGGTAAATTTAGAGGTAAAAATATAATATTTAAGAAGTTTGGGGGACCAACCATATATTTTTTGAAAAATTTAGGAAGCTTTAGGGGTAATTTTATAAAATTAGAAAAGTTTGGAGGGGCCACCCTTCTAAGTGGTCCGACCCCGAAGAAGAAGAAGAAGAAGAAGAAGCCAAATTGGAACAAATAACAAAATAAAAATGAATTCTTAAAAAGTGAAAGAAACACATAATGTTTGTGATGTTACCTCAAATGTGTGACCACATCTAAGCAAAAAAAAGTCTAGTTAAAAAGAGAGATATTTATAATTTGGGGAAACCAAATAACCAAATGTACATTCTTAGAACTTAAATATGAAGAAAATTAGAATATGAAAAGATTGAGAGAAACTAACGAGATAAATTGGCTAATAAATTGAAAATAAAAAAGCAAAAGGATTATCTACTTGGCATTAGGAGAAAGGAAAAAGATAAAGAAACTATTTTTTTTATTTGTAATTTAAGTGTTTAATTATAACATGTTTGTTGTAACTTCGTAACTCGTAACTTTTATTATATGTTATATGATATGATATGTATTAGTTAAAAATACATGTGATGAACATAAAAAATTGATTGAAAAGTCCAAGTCAAGAGCATTATTGCTCAACTTGTTAACGCTTCTTGATATGTACATGACATTTAGAATTCAAATTCATAGGGCATATGTTTGTAAGCATTTTCTCAACAAACAAAAAAAAAAAATGCCATCCCAACAATGTTGCCCTCCTTCGTCAGGAATGAATCTAGACACATGGTAGTCAATATTCACAATGACATGCCGAATGGAGTGAGGGTGTAATAGTCTATATAGACTACATTAAGTTTAAGGAGGACCCCCGAACTCAAACATCACTCTACCAGTCTACCTTGAATGATGGGTCAAAACTCCAACCATAAGCATTATTTAATAAGCAGATGAGTAATTTGGGATTCCCGTGCAAATTGGACTCAAAAGTGGACTGTACTAATTCATGTGATAAATATATGAGTAATTTGGGATTCCCGTGCAAATTGGACTCAAAAGTGGACTATACTAATTAATGTGATAAATATACTAACTTCTTTTCTTTTCTTTTTTTTAAATTAATTTTATAGCTGTGCAGGGATTTAAATCCTGAAGTCTCCGTTAGAAGCCGTAAGTGCCAAAGTCTCCGCTAGAAGCACTAAAAGGTGCTACCAAAGCTCTTAAACAATCTATCTACTTAATTACTATTGACCTTACCTCTCTTCTTGTTTTCTATCTTCTTGTTTTGGATTGAAGGAGGTTGCTGACCATACAATGAATGAGGGGTCCCTTGACATGTGCCTGTATACCGTTAGGCAAACAAATATGTTAATATTTTAGCTGACAGTGGAAGGATACAACATACTAAAAGTGCATAATCAGTGTACTATTTTAGTATTTTACGTTCTATTTATTTGATTCTAAAATGTTTTACAAAAAATATTTACAGCACTTTACCGGCTTCATTATAAAATTTGACCAATTCAAATATTATCTTTATAAATTTGGTAAAACATTTTATAAAAATACATAGAGGCTCTCCCCCATCTAATGGTAGGGTCGTTGGTCTTATAGTTGGTGTAGACAATCCGACAACTTGAGCTGCTGGTATTGACTTTTGATCACCGAACCTCCGACACTGGCAGCTACGGTGATTGAGCCACTAGTTTTTGTGGTTGGTATTTGAAAATTTTTACAATTCACACGAAATATTTGAAAATATTTTATTGAAAATGTTTTAGAAAGTGAAACAAACAGAGCTTTGAGGTGAATAATTTTATATTCCAACCCCCAACCTCCAACTCCCAACCCCTCATTTTTGTAATCATTTTTTTTAATGCACCTTCCATTAGCATTAAATAAAAACTGGGCCATGCTACTTGCTAGCAAGTGTTCTAAAGGGGCATTTTAAGAATAATAAATATTTAATTATGAATTGTAATATACAAGACTGTCACAAGACAATCTCATTAGACATTTCTCTTACATTTGGAATTCACATGCATGGAAACCATAAATATTTTAAGAATGATATCTTTACAAGACTGTCTCATAAGATACTTTTTCATTTTTTTAAGAGAGTTTTAACATATAGCGTCTACTTTTAATAATAACTTTTTATCATCAAACAAAGACACTAATCGGTTTTTGGAGTAGGCAGAGATTGAACCATAAATCTCTTATTCAACTATTAAAGACTTTATTAATTGAGTTAACTAGAACCCACAATTTTTCGTTAAAAAGGAGTGAGTGATTTCTTGCTAATGCTAGCTATGCTAGCTATGGTCTAGAATAAGGATTTCTAATGTAAATACTTTTAAAGTCATATATTTTGGATCTTATTTTATATGGCAATTATTTGGGTATCAAAAGATTCTTCTTTTTCGAGAGCATATCCAATATCTTCAATGTTAAAAAGTAGATAGCGGGAGAGGAGTCATCTTATCAATTTTTCACAAGCTTATGTTTTCTAGTTCAACACAAGAATAGAAAATGTTATCCTTCATTATAATTTATATACCTTTCTTTTTTGATACTATATATATGTTTGATCCGCAAGCTTTTCTTTTTTAAAACTACATCACTATCTTACTCATTTCACAAGTTGATGTTTTCTAATTGCGCACAAGAATAGAAAATGTGATCCTTCATTATAATTTATAAACCTTTCTTTTTTTGACACCATGTATGTGTTTGGATCCACGGTTGTGTTTTCAAACGCGCATTTTCTTTTTTTCTTTTTTTTATTTAAGCTGCAGTTTTTGACTTTTAGAGACAAAATTCACTGTTTATAAACAGTGCATGCACGCACTGTTCACGCACTATGCATATACTGTTCATGCATTTAAAAATATTAAAAATGGGTCTCACGTTACTATTCACACATTTAAAAATTATTTTGCTACAGTATTTTCAGTTTTCAGTTTTCAATTTTAGCAAAAATAAATTGCATCCAAACGGACCCATATATGTTTTTTTTAATACTATATATATATATATATTTGATCCTTCGCCAGAAGCATTTCTTTTTTTAAAAAAAAAAACTACATCACTATTTTACTCATCTTTTGTGTTCAGTGGTTGTACAATGTTGATTCCATTCAAATAACTATTCCTCTATATTAGGGAAAGACCTATTCTTTAGACTAAATGGGGCCATTTCCAACCAGCACCTATATGCAAAAAGTTTAAAATTTGGGTCAATATTTGTACGGCACTGTGGTACCCAAACCCATTTTGGGTCTTGGACTCTGATCCGATGGTGTGGTCCATGGACCTGACCTCATTCTACCCAAGACCCCATCCCTGACCCATAAAAGCCATGGGCCTAAGTTTCGTATTGCTCAAAAGCCTGAGTAGGCAATCTACATAGGCACGCACCTTATTTCACTACCTGGCCTTTGCTCGGCGAACCGTTCCTGAGTAAGGAGAAAGGCGTTTGGATACAACACCCCTCGCATGCCCGATAGTGCCTTGAGGAATATCGCCGCCTAGCATATCTGCTGGAGTGGAAACCAGTTCCAAGGCCACATTCACCACACCCCACTTCCACCTAAACGTCCACTTAAGGCTAACAACATTGAACCTCCTTCCCCACTAACCATAGGAGTAATCATGATTCTTCCACTAGTTTGAGACTATAAATATGAGAAACGGAGGAAGGAGAAGGGTTGTTGAAAGGTTCTGAAGAGAGCTTAGAGTTGAGAGTAACAAAATTATGAGAGTAAGAGGGAAAGAATACAAGGGTTAGAGGGTTGTTGTTAGGCCTCTAAGTCAGAATTGCCCAAAGTAAGAAATCCAAAGCCCACATTACAAATTGATTGTAAGTCCAAACGAGAACGAGCACCTCAACCTCGTTTTCGCCACGCACAATATTATTCCTGTTCTATTCCCTCTCAAAAAATGAAAATTAACCCTAAGGACCAAAAAATATTTAAATTAGTTAATTAACACATTTGTATTTTCCTCCCAAAACAAAATTGATATTTTACTTCTAACAAAAAAAAAAAAAAAAAATTCATAAACCTTGATACTTTCAAAAACAATAATCTCTTATCGATAAATGCTGCAACCTATTACCGCTCACTAAGTGTGCATTTGGTTCCAATTTGAGAGCCCAAAACCCAAAATGTGTGTTTAGTAAATTATTGTCATCGCGCATTATCAAAAATTGGCTTTTCCAAATCCGAAGGACTCTTGCATTTTCATATTAGATCCTCAGAGCTGCAATGCAAAAATGCAAATAAGATTTGTAATGTTACCGTTGGTCATTTTAAATATTATCCCTAAACTACCCTTGTTTTTGTTTTGAAATCTCAATTTTACCCATATCTCTATAAATAAATAAATAAATAATACCATCATGGAGCTGGAGAAGAATTTCTCTATGCTCTATGCTCCCTCCATGTCAATTGCAAGAAGCCCAAAAGAAGAATCCCACCATGCCAGTAGTAGTGGTTCTTTTTTTTTTTTTCCTTTCCTCCAAATTCAACCAAACAGACTGCAAAATTCTAAATCAAATGTGCAATTTTCAATTCCAACATAAACCCATAAAGCCACTGCTGTTGCAGACTTCTTCTTCTTCTTCTACTGTGAGCTTCTTCTTCTTCTGCTGCAGCTTCTTCTTCTCTCATTTTTGTGTGTAATATATCTCTTTCTTCTTGTCTTTTGGGTGAAGAACTGTCTTTTGAGTGAAGATGAGGAACTGAAGAAGATTAATGTATTTGTGTTTTTTTTTTTTTTTTTTTTTTTAATTATAATATTTTATATTTTTTTTAAAATACAAATAATTCTTATTTCTAGTGCCCATTTGGCGAAGTAATAACTGCAGAGGTTTAGTAATAGAGCTTAACGTAAAAGCTCTATATATATATATATGAGCCATGATGCCACCATCTGCTTGCACTCGTAAAATAATGGAAATAATTCTATCACAATATTTGCAAGGATGGCATGAATGATTTGGCATACACAGTAAACCTGTGAAGTGCAATGTAGACTGTAGCAAACATTAAGAGAGCCTCCCACAATGAGGCAGGAATTCGGCCATTTATAGAACCTCAGAAAATACATATGCAATAATGACATGGTCACATGAACCAATTCAAAGCATTCGGCAAATTTATAATCTGTATTGAAGCATTCAGTCATAACTCATCAGAATTAATCCAGTCACACAGATTTTAGAGCCGCCGAGGCAACACTTTCAGTGCATTATAGCCTCAGACAGCTCAAAGAGTCAAAGGCACCCATATTGCCATGAACATCAGAGAATGCATGGCGTAATGACAACCACATGAACCACAAACACACATTGCTCTCACTACAGCCGTACTTTCAGATAAAGCATACAATTTTCACCCTTTATTCATAAACAAGTTCATTCAAATTCTTACATACTACAGATTGAAGTCTAGCTACTCTCAACACTTTCAGTGCATTACAGCCTCAGACAGCTCAAAGAGCCAAAGGCACCGATATTGCCATGGACATCAGAGAATGCATGGTGTAATGACAACTACATGAACCACATACACACACATTGCTCTCACTACAGTCCTACTTTCAGATAAAGCACGCTATTTTCACCCTTTATTCATAAACAAGTTCATTCAAATTCTTACATACTACAGATTGAAGTCCAGGTTCTCTCAAGTCTCAACCACATGAGAAAACTAGCATTTTACTGGGTCCACACTGGTACTCATAATATTATAGAACCAAGACATATCACAGAAGTATCTAATTTGACGATTTCACTTCACATACTTAGCAAACCATTCTAACAAGTTCTGATGGGCCTCCTCAGCAGACTTCACAGCTGCCACATCTTCAACACTGTACCTGACTGTCCACCCATGTGCAACTTTCGGAAATATCTTAACAAAGCAATCCACCTGAAAAGAATCAAAACATTGTTTTATTATTATGAAATGAAATATTTGGAAAAAGTTACACCAAGATGGATGCATTGCATGGGCAAACCATGGCCCGGTTTCGAAGATACCTCAGGCATTTCAAAGACAAGATGATGAATCACCATATGAACATTTAGTCATTTGTTCAAAAAAATTGATAACACTTACCCCAACCCCAACCTATCTCTTTACCACCAGAGCCAAAGCCAAAAATGCTATGACGAACATTCATCAAATGCCAAGGCCAAAAAATCCATAATAAATGCAAAATTTGGGAAAAGATGGGGAAGAAAATTCTACTTATAAAGTCAAAAAACCTATCCGAGGAGTCATCTGCTCATTAAAGAAATGTGCAAAAACAAAGCTGAAAAAATAACATGAACAAAAAAACGTTACTCTCTAAAAGAAACAAATGCTAAAAGCATGAAATTCAGGCTAAAGGGCTCCTGGCTATATTTTAATATGTAAAAAATTAAATACAGCCAATCTGCCGTGATTAAAAGAATGATGAAACATCAGTATTAGATTTCCTTCTTTATTATATAAAGAAAAGAAGCTTTCATAATTAGAAAGGAAAAGGCATTAATTATAAGATTTCATAAGAAAATAAGGATTTGGTTTTCCTACCTCAGGTTTAGTAGCTAAGGCCTCTTCAAACTGTTTCAAGAGCGCAGGTGGAGAAAGATGGTCATTTTCAGCTCCTAGTACCGCAATAGGAACCTTAACCCCTGAAATTAGTTCCAAATATTGATCAGTAAACAATGAGACAATCCATTATTTTTTTCTCTTGCACTTGTATCAAAACAGAAGAAATTCAATGTAGAAAAACTCAAAAACACCATTGTTAAAGAAATGATTTCTGACAACCAGAATGTATTTTAAAACAGAAAATGCATTAAATAAGATTAAATTATTGCAAATCAGCATGCCAGTAGCAAAAAAAAAAAATCCATTGACCCCAAGAGAAAGGGAGAAAAAGCAACTTATAAAGTCAGATACTTGTAATTTCTGCCAACATTTAAATTGATAGTATTGATGAGAACCAGAAATTTTTTCCTGAATGTGCTAAAGACATTTTTAATTTCTGAAATTGCAAACTAATAATCTAATAAAACTAATATCAAGCTTTAGCACATTTCAAGCACTAGAATCCATACCCTTGATATCATCTAGAGTGACAAATGAAGGATGACATAGCACAGCAGCTTGGATAAACTCAGCTTTTGCAAGTTCAACCACAACCTTGGCTGAGAAGAGCACAAAAGTTCAAGTATCAGCATTTTTTTTCAATCAATAAAATGCTATCTGACTTAAAATGTTAGAAATTTAGAATCCTTAATCAAACTTGTTTTCAGTAGAAAAAATAAAGAAACTTAGTCAGGGGAGGGGGTTATACTGAAACTATGAAGATACACAAAACCAATTCTTCCCTAACAAGCAATAACTTCTGCGCTAGGGTGCTAGTTTGGGAACATAGAATTAATGATAAAAACTCACCACCCCAGCAAAAGCCAGCAGCCCCAACTGCAGAAACACCTTTACTTTTTACAGCTTCAATCACTGGCTTTGCCTCCTCAAATCCCTTATCCTTTAGAAAGAATTACAGAGCTTCAGACACTATTAGTGCATACTAAAAATCACATAGTAATTAGCTGAAAGCTGCAATATCAGGGTCATCAATTTCAATCAAGACCACAAAAAGTTTACACAGCTAGGTAGTTTAATAATTTATGAAGTAAGAACAACCTGTTACTTTCAGTAATAACGATAAAGAAGTTATGCAGCTAAATCCACACACATATTCAGACAGCCTAATATGTTGTAAAATACCAAACTCACAATCTCAAATGAAAAATGCAGCAATATTTTCAAGTTTCGTGATAGGGTCCACCATGAGAAAATCAAAATTATAAACAACTTCCATGCAAGTATTAAAAGATAGAACCAACCGTTCCATGATCCTTCAACCAAACTTGTATAGGCCTATTAGCATCATCGGGCACATAGGGATCTCCATGGAAGAAGTCAGGAACTACCACAAAAAATCCAGCAGCTGCAACCTTGTCTGCAAGCTTCCTTTAAAAAAAAAAAAAAAAAAAACAGATAAAATTAGTTTTCAGAATGTTACAGATCTGCGTGTCTAAAATGTGTAGAGTACAACTCCAACTTTTAACAGCAAAATCTTTATTGCTGCACTTCTTATTCAAAATAACATGGCATAGCTTCAAATAAAGAATTACAATCATCTATGTACTCCACTTCCAAATTAGAGAAAAATGAAAGTATTTTAAAGTGCCTAATATTTGACCGAATTAAGTCAGCTAAGTTTCACACTGATGGCTCAGAATTTTAAAGAAATACATGTGTCACCTAAACTAAAAAGTCACAATGTAAAAGGAGTTCACCAACACATAAACACTGTTATAACAACCTAATCTGACAGACTATGCAAAACCCATAAACTAAACAAAGAAAAGAGAGATGAAAATTAGCCATACCTCAGGTTTGGAGCCTCATATCCTGCAGGAAAACTCAAGCATGTTAAGATGGAATCATGGAACATGATACTGGAAATGAATTAACCTATTACATATTTTATAGCAGGTACATATGTATCCACAGCATCTATATCAATTGTTCAACAAATCCAAAATCCAAAAATATAATTTAAAGCTTTTCAACTAAACAGATAAATTCAAAGGACAACTGAAGGTGCTAATCAGTTTTTCTCAAGATTCATAAATAAAGCTAATAAATATAAATATATATAAAAAGGAAAAATTCAGCAAAAACCTATATTAATCCTCAATCACAATTCTATTCCACTAAATTTGTTGCATTTTGAAACCTCAGGGTCTCATTTGTTATTTGTTACAATCCTAAATTATAGAGTTCAAAATGTAATTTTTTCCAAAAACTTGAACACCATTTCCTCCACCAATCACCTAAAATGAACCTAAACAGCCCCCCAATGGTATCCTCACAACACAAAATCCAACACCCAGATCACAGTTTGAAGTGAAAATTAGAGCACACCACAAAAGCAAGCAAAAAAACTGAAGTGTCAAAGAAAACTGTAGGTACCATAAACGTCAGAGATGAGAAGGATGGCGAGCTTGGAGTTTGGAGAGCCAGAGACATAGGTGCTGAGTCCACCAAGCTGTTCAACATGGCCAGCTCCAGCATTTGGGTTCAAGGTTGGTGGGTTTGAGCAACACTGAGGACCAGACATTCTTATTCTCTTTTTTTCTTTCTTTCTATGATCAGCAAACACAAAACAGAACACCAAAAATATCCTCAATCTTTGGAATTTGGCATTTTATAGAAGAAAATGTTTGATAAAAAGGAACCTTCTAGTTTCTCCCAAAAAAAAAAGAAAACCTTCAAGATTCCACGTCACTACAAATTTTGCAGTACTCGAATAATGCACAGAATATTCCTCCTTTTGTCACACAATAAAATTTGACCATATTTTTTTACATTTATTGGGTTGGCATGGTATTTTTAGTTCTCTTCTTATTATTGGTATTATTTTTTTTATTTATCATTAATAATTTTTTTTATGTACCATTAATAATTTGCCATATTAGCTTAGTGTCAATTTTTTTTTGTCAAAATTTGTATCTCTATACTTTCTCCAGATTTAATTAATAATAAATTTAAGTAGATACTCAATTTCATAGTCTAATGAAATGGTCAATGTAAATGGTTGATACTCTACCCACCACCACAAGTTCCCACATTGAGTCTTGCTGTTTTATGGGCGAGTTGTGTTACAAGTTGTGCTATTTTATGTGGTACTAACATTACTCCTCCACACTGCAAAGTTTAGTATTAGTTTTTAATCAACAAGTATCATTATTAATCCAAAAGAATGGAATAGCACCGTATCTTTGTACCTTGAGACTCAATTTTATGGGAAACTAAATAGTTTAGTTAGTAGTTACAAAAAAGAAGGATTTGAACCCTAGTGAATAGCTACTTAATTTTATGGAGGACTAACAATTAGTTAGTTACTAAGGTGGATTTGAACATTGATGTCTTCCTTAGCTTTCAAAATATTATTTAAATATTATTATTTTATAAAATGTCACATATATATATATATATATATTACTCAACAAAAATGGCCCCATAATTAGTTTTTTTTTTTTTTTTTTTTATGGGAATGGCCCCATAATAAGTAGTAGTAAATGTTGGATACCTCATACTCTTAATAGCTTATTATAAAAACCAACTGTTATAGGATAAAGTTGGTATTTAACAAAAATGGCCCTATTTACTAGTATTTATGAATAATAAATAGTAGTAGATATTGGACACCTCAGATTCATTTTATAGCTCAAAACCGTTATAGGATATAAAAGTTGATTAAGGAGAAATTTTACAATTTGTCCTTTGCTTTTTTATAGTGTACTGTAACAACTTTTTTCCCCTTAATGAAAGAAGAGTGCTGGAGCCAGTAAAATATACAGACTTTTTAATATCATTATCATCTCATAACTCATAAGGATTCACCTCATCTAGACTCCACCACAATACAAAAATAATAGGGTGTAAAAATTTCAGGATATATTTTTGGTGCCCCTAGCAATTTCCTTAATGAATATGAGACTTATTTATTATACATTTGGTTCAAAAAGAACACTGCGGGTCATGTGGTAACTTTTATCATCTTTTCTTAAATCTAGGCTGGTCACGTGAAAGTGGTTATTTTTATTGGCTTTTATTAAGTAAGTACATTTAAGGGTAAATTATAAATTATACCTCTTGAAGTTTAGGGTTGACTAAATTTTATATCTCAAAATTTCATTAACTTGATTTTAAGTAATTTTTTTTTTTAAAGTCATATTTAAATATATAAAAGGTCTTAATTTCAGTTTTTGCCTTAGAACCTAAATGCACCAAGCCGCTCTTGCATTAAATGGACAAAACAGACTAGGACTTGAAATAGAGAGATCTTGTTTCGCACGAAGATACCGGCTAGAGGTTTTAAAATCAATATCTCATGAAACTCGTAAGGTCTTGAGAACCACTTGACTTCTTTTTTTTTTTTTTTCTTTAATTGATCGCTAGACCCACTTCTAAACGTTTTGAATTGGAGTCTAGAAATTCAAGAATATTGCAGCATATTCATAAATATTATGTAACTATATATAGAGGGAGAAAGAAGATAAATTGGTACCAAAAATTTCAGAAAGGAGAATGATGGCAAGCTTAGAATCTAGAGAGCCAGTGATGTAAGTTTGAAGACCTCCAAAGTCTTGGACAGTCCCTACTCCACAGGTTGAGCTCAGGTTCGGTGGGTTCTTGAAGCACTGAGAGCACGACATCTTATAATTGTGATCAGTGCAGTTTCAAAGTGGAGGGAAGCTGAGGTTTATACCCACAGGACCAACTAACTTTAATCTCTTTCCCAAAATAATTAAATATTCCGACCATATTGTCTTTTTCATCTGAGACCAGCATGAATTCCTAGGCAGCTACTTTTGTGTCCAAGAGTTTTAAATTAGTTTTTAGTGATAGTCATGTTGGGTGGTTGAGAAATTGGGAGAATAGAAAGCTGAACCGGTCTCTCTTCAACTTGTCGAGTTTGAATTAAGTTTTAGTGTCATTGAAAAAAGGGACCTCGAATATCAAGTTTAAATCTTTGGGTCCTCAAAATGCTTTGTTTACTATGCATCTATCAAAAAAAAAAAAAAAAATGTCACCAAGTTAGAACCTTTTGGCCCTGAAAGTTCTTAGTTTAGTTGTTGAGAAATTCAGGGAGGATAAAGAATAAGAATTGAAAAGTTTTGTATTGAATTGGTTGAGAGGCTGAGTTTTTCTGAGTCCAACCTGAGTACTTGAATATTGTAGTAGTTGTATTTTTCCAAGTTTTAGAATTTACGACCCCTGTTTGGGATCAACATCATTTCCTGTTTTAAATCTTGTTCCTATATTTGACAACTAACCTAATGTATTAGAAATGCTGGCCTTAGTAATTGAAAAATGTTGAGAGGCTGTGTTTGTGTTTCTATGAATTAAATAGCAATGAATGTCTATATTTATGGCTCTTTTCAGGAGGAGAAGTTGTCCTTTTCTTTCTATATATCAGATAAGGAACTTGCTGTGCCTCTTGGTACTTACGGTAGAAGTGTCACGCTTTAGCTGTTGAAATTGGATTTTCGTAATTGCTCCTGTTTTTTGAATGAGGCATTTAAAGGCTGAAGTTGCCCTATTCTTTCTATATTTTTATTTTGTTTTGATAATTGATTTTGGATTTATTATATCATATGGAAAGGTCTATGCTGTTGATAGAGTATTGAAGTTGTGGATGGGTTACACAAATTAGGGGCAAATACATGATTGAAATGTCAAACAGCATGGTCATTCTGCAGCTTCTACCATCTGGAACTATTGACTCTAATGTAAAGATGAAAGTATATGTTGAGTGATATGCACTGGAATAGAGAACTGAAGAATCAGGATTAAGGTTTAGGAACAACCGAACAAGATATTCAATTTCTAGGTTGAGATATTCTTCTCCCCCCTTTTCTTCTTTTGTTTTGGAGTTGTAGATACACTGGAAAAAATGTAGTGCTACAAAGCATCACTTCTCTTCTGAATCTAGCAATTGCTCTTTTAGTTGGAAACGATTGCACCTTCTTGTGCAATGTGTTATAGATATTATTAATTCTATAAAAGGCGAAACTATAATACTGGTCTCTCAAGTTTATCCTATACGCGCAATTGTTCCCTCAAGTTTGAAGCGTGCGCAATTGGTCCCTCAAGTTTTCAAAATGAGCAACATAAGCCCTTTTACTAACTGTCATTAACGGTGTTACTTATGTGACTAACGAAATAATGACTTGGCATTTTGTTTTAATGATGTGGCATCTTTTTAATTAAAAAATTACAAACTAAAATTACACATGAGAAACATTATTTACCAAATTAAAAAACTTTTTTCTACCAATTGTAAACACCCAGCCACGGCCTAAAAAAAAAAAAAAACACCTAGCCACGAGACAGAGAAGGGGAGAGAGGGAACAAGAAGCCCTAGCCGCCGCAATGCTACCGTACTGCAACGCTATTATGTCACCCTTTCCAAACCTGCAACGCTACCATACACCCAATGATTTAAATTAGCATCCAACCCTCTCAGCACTTCAAGCACAGTCCTACTGCTTTTATAGGTCTCGCCAACTATACCATTTAGCATACTTATAGGCAAGCTTGAATTGGATCTTAGAGGAGCCCTCCCTTTCAAAACTCTACTTATTGTACTACTTGAGGCAGAATCAAAAGCAGAAAAAGAAGAAGAACCTTCTCTTTCATCAAAGCTCAACTGTCTATTTCGTAACAATGAAATCTCATTATTAGGTAAGTTTATCGACACCCTTTGATCCTAGTAGGTTTTGAGGACATTTGTGGCTTTAGAGGCTTTGAGGACATTTGCTGGAGATCCAATTCCAATATCCTGGGGCTATTTATTGCACTATCACCTACATAATTGGAAAAAACTAATCTATCATTGCGGCTGCTAGGGCTTGTTCTTCCATCTCTCCCCTTCTCTGACTAATCTATCATTGCAGCTGCTAGGGCTTGTTCTTCCCTCTCTCCCCTTCTCTGTCTCGTGGCTGGCTAGGTGTTTGTTTTTTTTTTTTTTTACGCCGTAGCTGGGTGTTTACAATAGGTAGAAAATAGTTTTTTAATTTGGAAAATAATGTTTCTCATGTGTAATTTTAGTTTGTAATTTTTTAATTAAAAATATTCCACCTCATTAAAATAAAATGTCAAGTCATTATTCCATTAGTCACTTAAGTAACAGCGTTAATGACAGTTAGTAAAAAAATTTATATTGCTCATTTTGAAAACTTGAGAGATCAATATTATAGTTTCGCCTTCTATAAAATTCATTGCTGTTATCAGTTATCTCATTAATTATCATACACAAAGTTTGTTGAAACCAAAGTCCCTTCGGTTAGAGTTTAAATCCAAAGATTTCATGTTCACTTTCTTTCTCTCTCTACTATTTTTAAAAATATTTTATTACAAAAATTATTTATATTTTTTTTGTTTGAAACTTAACTCGTGGACCGTGGTTAAACATGAAAGTATGACCATTGTAGTCCGGATTGTCTCCACCAGGATTGTTTGTCTGCTTGTATTGACTTCACTGCTTAGGATGGCTTAGCATCACCACCAAGCTATAGAGAAACTCAACTCATTATTATTACTATTCTTAAATTCAATATCCCAGAAGTTTACTGGAGCCATGCTCAACACCATCGAACCCGTTCAAGTTATTGGCTAGGATAATAGGGGAATGGGATTTGCATGACAGATTGACAGATATTTTGAACATGTACCAATGCCATGTCTAATGGATTTTAGGGTTTAGGGCTTTTAGGAACGCATCAACAAGGAAAGCTAGAATCATGTCATTAATACAATCCCATAAAAAAAAACCCCAATCAAAATAAAAATCAAACTTATTCAAAACTCAAACATAGCAAAAAATCTAGTTCAAATCGGCACAATACCTGGTGTCTGCACCAGTGTACAAACCAATTTTCACTTGACATACTTGGTAAACCTATTTAACATGTCCAAATGAGACTCTTCAGCATTTTTTACAGCTGACTCATCCTCAGCATTGTACCTTACCGCCCATCCATGAGCCACACCAGGGAATATTTTCACAAAGCTATCGAACTGAAAGATATAAATAATAGGAGATTAAGAAAAAGGCCACTTAAGTTTTAACACGGAAAGCAGAAACTGAAAATCACTTCATTTTTGTTGTGGGCAGAAGAAATAGCTTTTTCATAAAAATAACTAGAAATTTTACTCTACTTGCGCTTATACTGGAAGAGATTATGCTCTCTCATCTTGAAAGATATGAAATTCAAGCATTTTACCCAGGCTTCATTAAATGTGGGAAATCTTCTATGATGGAAAATTACATTAAAATGTTTATAATTGGAACAAAAATTTTACAGTTATTAAACTAAAAATTGTGATGAGAGAATTAAAGGCTGACCTTTAATTTGGACTCACCTCAGATTTTGCTGACAACTTCTCTCCAAACTGTTTCAGTTGTTCCGGTGGGGAAATATGGTCATTCTCTGCTCCCAATATAGCAATAGGAATTTTCACATCTGAAACAATGAACTTTAACATCTGAGACACCATGCAATCTGTAACAAATATTTAGCATAAGCGTGAGTAATGGGATACTTGCCATTGATTTGATCTTCTGTGATTGGAGCAGGATGCAAAATGGCAATAGCGTGAAGGTCAGTAGAACTTGCTAATTTCACTGATACCATCCCTGAAAAATATGCAAGAAAGCTAGATATGTGAGCAGATAGAGCACTTACGTTTACCATGCAAAAGCCATTTTCAAAGATTTCAAGCATTAAGTTTCTTGTCAAAGTTGAATTGAAAGCAAACCGCTTACCTCCCCAGCAAAAGCCAGCAGCCCCAACTGCAGAAACACCTTTACTTTTTACAGCTTCAATTACTGGCTTTGCCTCCTCAAATCCCTTATCCTTTAGAAAGAATTATAGAGCTTCAGACACTATTAGTACATACTAAAAATCACATAGTAATTAGCTGAAAGCTGCAATATCAGGGTCATCAATTTCAATCAAGGCCACAAAAGGTTTACACAGCTAGGTAGTTTAATAATTTATGAAGTAAGAACAATCTGTTACTTTCAGTAATAACGATAAAGAAGTAATGCAGCTAAAAATCCACACACATATTCAGACAGCCTAATATGTTGTAAAATACCAAACTCACAATCTCAAATGAAAAATGCAGCAATATTTTCAAGTTTTGCAAAAGGGTCCACCATGAGAAAATCAAAATTATAAACAACTTCCATGCAAGTATTAAAAGATAGGACCAACCGCTCCATGATCCTTCAACCAAACTTGTATAGGCCTATTAGCATCACCAGGCACATAGGGATCTCATGGAAGAAGTCAGGAACTACCACATAAAATCCAGCAGCTGCAACCTCGTCTGCAAGCTTCCTTTAAAAAAAAAAAAAAAAAAAAAAAAAAAAAACAGATAAAATTAGTTTTCAGAATGTTAGTTCTGTGTGTCTGAAATGTGTAGAGTACAACTCCAACTTTTAACCGCAAAATCTTTATTGCTGCACTTCTTATTCAAAATAACATGGCATAGCTTCAAATAGAGAATTACAATCATCTATTGTACTCCACTTCCAAAATTAGAGAAAAATGAAAGTATTTTAAAGTGCCTAATATTTGACCGAATTAAGTTAGCTAAGTTTCACACTGATGGCTCGGAATTTTAAAGAAATATATGTGTCACCTAAACTAAAAAGTCATAATGTAAAAGGAGTTCACCAACACATAAACACTGTTATAACAACCTAATCTGACAGACTATGCAAAACCCATAAACTAAACAAAGAAAAGAGGGATGAAAATTAAACATACCTCAGGTTTGGAGCCTCATATCCTGCAGGAAAACTCAAACATGTTAAGATGGAATCATGGAACATGATACTAGTAATAAATATGAGAACAGAGGATACTAGTAATAAATTAACATAACCTATTACATATTTTATAGCAGGTACCTATGTATCCACAGCATCAATATCAATTGTTCAACAAATCCATTCCCACTGCTTCCTTAATACTCATTTTCGATATCACAACCAAGCCCAACACAGACAAACATTAATCCTCAATCACAATTCTATTCCACTTAAATCTGTTGCATTTTGAAACCTCAAGGTCTCATTTGTTATTTGTTACAATCCTAAATTATAGAGTTCAAAATGTAAATTTTTTCCAAAAACTTAAACACCATTTCCTACACCAATCACCTAAAATGAATCTAAAGAGCCCCCCAATGGTATCCTCACAACCCAAAATCCAACACCCAGATCACAGTTTGAAGTGAAAATTAGAGCACACCACAAAAGCAAGCAAAAAAAAGTGAAGTGTCAAAGAAAACTGTAGGTACCATAAAGGTCAGAGATGAGAAGGACGGCGACCTTGGAGTTGGGAGAGCCAGCGACATAGGTGCTGAGTCCACCAAGCTGTTCAACGTGGCCTGCTCCAGCATTTGGGTTCAAGGTTGGAGGGTTTGAGCAACACTGAGGACCAGACATTCTTATTCTCTTTTTTTTCTTTCTTTCTATGATCAGCTATAACAATTTTTCCCCCTTAATGAAAGAAGAGTGCTAGAGCCAGTAAAATGTACAGACTTTTTCATCCATCTCATAAGGATTCACCTCATCTAAACCCCACCACAATACAAAAATAATGAGACTTATTTATTATACTGATACTTTTGGTTCAAAAAGTGGGGCATGTGATAACTTTTATCATCTTTGGCTTTTATTAAAATGTTCAAAATCGATCATGTGTCTATATTGTGTCTTATCTAATGCATTGGACAAAAGCCCCTCCATTTTTAATATATTTTGTGAAAGGTAAGTTGTTATCAATTATTTGGACGTATGATCGATACATAGGATAATTAAAGAAATTCAACCCTCAACAATACTTAGGTAGAGAAATTTGAGCAAGGGAGAGGTTCCAACTATTTTCAACAAGAAATTACTGGAAAAGTTCAACCCTCAAAAATACATAGGTAGAGAAATTTGGACATGGAAGAGACTATTTTTCAAAAAGAAATTATGAGCTTCAAGTCTCAATTGTTATTAACATTTTTAATTTTATCAATCTCAAAAAATCTTTGGCTTTCATAAATTGATTTGTATTATTTTTTTATAAACATAAGTGCTAAGTTCTAATAATACTACTAGTGAAAACTCCATATGGGAAAATGATCTCGGTACAGTACCTTAAATTCTCTAATTAAATTCAAATATGGGGATTATATTGACCAATGAAAAATGCATAATTTTATCTTTTGCAAGGACAATTTTAAATACAAAAAATTTAAAAAGAAAAGAAAAGGGAAGAGATTCAACAAAGTGATGGAAGGGAAGCCAGGGTGGTCTTGGATGATGAAATGACTTTTCTTCTTCTTCTTCATTATTATTATTATTTTCTCTTTCTCTGGAACGCAATCCAGATCACTTTTGAGTATGCTTTTCCTTGGAGCTTGAACCCTGGGATTGTAGGACTCATGGGTTATGCCCTGTGGGTTGAGGGGTAGAACATTTTATATCTAATGACCATTGTAGGACGCATGGAAAATCTTGCTATTTGTACAAATGACTAGTACAACAGGTTTCACTTGAAATATAGTTAGCAATCACGACCTGTAGCATATGTGTAACTAAACAACTTGTACCACTCAAGGATTCCACTCTTCTTCTACCTCCAAATCAAAAGAAGCAAAATCCTATCTCTATGTAAATCCCCAGACAAACAATACTACCACCCAAAACTGATTTGTATGATGAAGCCTTTAGCATTTCTTAGAATCTTTCCTACCATATAAACCTCTGGATCCCAGCCTCATGGTCCCAATGGAATGGCCGGAACAAAAAAATCATCATTGTGAAGACATTGATGGCTAGATATAGAAGTCCCATGAGAAGCCAGCTTTGATAATCATTAATGTGGGAATGAAGTATTATGAAATAGAATGGTATCGTGTAGTATCTTAACTCAATCAATGGAGCAGGTACCAGAACTGCAGCAGTAGCCAAGAAAAATGCTAACACCCATATCTTCCTCTGAACTTTCCCTGCCAATGAAAGATATAAGCACCCTTAGTGACGCAGAAAGAAACTACAAATGGAAGGATGCAAAGATTCAATAATCATATCTTCATTTGCTCCATTTTCAGTAAATGTTGGGGAAAAAAGTATTTGTGACAAATATTGATAGGAGCTTGTACTAACCCAATGTACTGAAGATGGAAAACCATGAATAAACATAAAGCGGGACTAGAAGGTATTTCATTGACCAATGAGCATTGATGACCTTCCGCCAGAGATAGAATGGGTAATGTCGATTATCAGCAATAAGATAGGGATGAGCTATGCTGAAACAGTCAAATAACCATGTGAGGAAACAGTAACATAAACTAAAAGTACTTCAATTTTTGCAATCTACTAAAGTAAAAAATACCACTTAAACTTTCCCCACTTGGATTAGAGAAAAATGTAAGAAAAACTTTTACAGGACAAAAAGGGTCTATAGAAGGTAAGTGAGATTGCAAAAGGCACTCAAAAAATAACCTTTCATATAAGAATGCTTTGGTAAATCCACCACAAGTAATAACAAAACCCAATTCACACCCATAAATTTAAAGATCAAAACCAGGAATAGCATTCTCTTCAATTAAGTTTATGCTAGTATTTCTCTAGAAGCATCAAGTTCAATTAGGTGTAGTAGAAAAGTAAAAAAGATCCCTATAGCAATTTACTCAGGATACTAACTGGTTCTCTGACCTGAAAAAATGTACAGAGAAGAAGCCAGCAATAACAGCTACAAAAACTTGAAAGAAACTGATGGGCCTTCTCTTCCAAAATGACCGGAACAGGTCCACAACTTGACCTTTGCTGCAGTGTAAAGGAGCCACAGCAAGAGCAGAAACCAAACCAAAATACATGATCTGTGCAAAATGTGGAGAAACTGTGTGAGCTTCTTTTGCACCTGCCATATCAGGACAAGCAGTGAGAGACAAGCAACAAAGGCCCTTCATATGCCTTAAAGTTAAAAGAAGCAACATGAACAATACCTAGAACTACACTCCCATTCCAACAGATGAAAGCCAAAAAAGCCACAAATACCATGAGAAAAGGACTAAAGGAAACCAAAAGCTCCCACTTCATATGCCATAATGCTAAAAAGATGACCTTGACCTCATCAAGTAAACCTGCAACACAGTGCCAGTAACTGAATCATAAGGATCAAGAACAAAAAAAGTATAGATAGTGAGGGAGAAAGAACCAATTTGGAAAACTACCATATTGGCAGGCTCATCTTCCATTACTTATAGAAAATGGAGAGTAAATCTAGTAAATTAACTTTCATCATAACATAACACGATTACATATGTTACAAATAACAAACCTGATGAGTGGTTTGTTGAAACCAAGCTTGCAGTAGGCATAGAATGTTTATCAGTACCCTGGAAATTACTGAACTTTCGCTGTCTCAAATTTGACCCTGATGTAACATCATCGTTGGAAGTTGAACGATTAGACTTCCTGATAGCTGTGTAAATATCATTTACTTCGACATTATCTCTTGGACGGACCAGAGTAATATTTATAACCCCAGTGCATGCAACGAAAAGCATCCAAACTATATTTGTCTGTCGAATGACAACAGCCAAGGCACCAAGCTGCATATAACAAAATGAAATTAGTTTACCACTAGAATGAAGTTATGTATTTCTTTGTTTAAGTTTGTAATCTATTGATTTTCAAACAAATTTAATGATTAATGAAAAAAGACTTAAGCTGAGTACCTTACCACTGCACTTAACCAGTAACTCTTTTTCAAACATGCAAGATACATAGCAAGCACTGCAGTAAGTGATGCAACATCTGTATAATAGAGAAAAGTGAAGAACCAGTGTAGGGGATATAAAGCTAGGACCACTGCACAAATTGTTGCTTTTCCTTTGCTAAGAGTTGGTCTCAAGAGGGTAATAATGTCATACACAAGAATACTGCATAATACTGCCAAGACACCATTTACAGATCGAAGAATTGCAGTGGTGCAAACTTCAGAAAATGATGAGGCTGCTTGTACTATAGACATGCCTGGAAACAAAGAAGCAACATGGACAAGTGAAAGGTAGTACCTGCAAAAGTTTTTAATCGCATGTATCAACCCCTTTATCAAAATATTTGTTCTGATTAGGACTGAGCCAACCTAATAACTTACTATGACCTAAGCAGCCCTTGTGTGTTATTCTGGTAAGGCATTTGGAAATATATGGAGCATGGTAAAATCTTCATTTTAAACCCCTCAGCTGAAAATAGGGGATATCCTATCACATGCATAAAATGATATGCCAAAAGAAAATCATTCTTGGAGCAGCTTAAAGGTCAACTGCTATTTCCAAGCAGCTTACTGTTTCATTAATAAATAGTCATGGTGAAAAAAATATTATAATATATAATACCTATAAACCCCACTTCCATATAACCTTTTCTTTGCTTTGTGCCCTTAATCCAGAATACAAGTTCGAGAATAGTAGAAGCCACATTCAAGCTAATAACCATAATTTCAAAAGCAAGGTACAAATTTCACATTGTAACACCAATTAATGAGTGGAAGTTAAATATGACCCACTTCAATCTCTCATTTATTAAATCTTTCTTTGTTAAATTGTCCATTCAAGTGTATCCCCAATTCAGCTATCAACTAGTGGAAGTTCAAATTCCTCAACAAAATTATTAAAATTTATAAAAAAAATAAAAAGAAGAAATGCAAAAGGTTTAAGAGGGCGTACAGGCCAGGAGGGGTGGTAATCATGGGATCCCAGCTTCTGAAATTGCCAATGCAGTACTGTTGTGCCTGAGGTATGTGGAATATTTCATCCTATGCAATCAACAAAATAAAAATCAGCCAATTTTTCAAAAACATACATATTCTTTTGGGTTTGGGGTTTGGGGTTTGGGGCTTACCATGTAAGGCTCAGGAACTATGTGATTAACGAGGATAGAGAGAGAAATGACCCACAAACTCACAATCACTGCCACAGCTACTTTTCCCATCTCTCTCTCTCTCTCTCTCTCTCTCTCTCTCTCTGTGTAGCTGTCTCTTTCACAGAATCTTTGGAGCTATAAGAACTGTGCTGGACTCATCCTTCCTTTCACTCCCGAGTCCTGGTCCAGCTCTCACTCATGTAAGTTCAAATCAAAACTGGGTTTTGAGGTATTTCAAAAGAAAGTCAGGCTTTATAATTAAGGGGAAAAGGAGAAGCTAAGCTTTCTGTTCCAGCATGATATCAGCAACAAATCATTTCAGAAACTCCAAGTAAAAGTTTTGAATCACATGAAAAAATTTATTAGAATTAAGAAAACGTAAAGAAGTTTGCAGTGAAATAAAATCATTTTACTTTCATTGGAAAGGAAGGCTGGCTGCATATAAAGTAGAATTTGACAATGTACCATGCCTGCCAAGTTATTTTTAGCCAATTCAACTAGCTATTGCATGTAATGGGATTCAACCAGTGACATCCTAATTTTGAAATTTTATGGAGCACGTCGTGTTAACAGTTAGCAGTACTGGAAAATGGGGACTCTTTAGAAACCCAATCCAAATGTCTGCCAATTTAACAAGTCAACATTCATAAGCAATATTATCATTTCATTCAAGAAACACCCGTACAAAAAGGTCACAAAAGAGAGGATAAAAGAACGAATCCAGTGAAGGGGGAAAAACACTCATTAAGCGGAAGATAAGATTTTCAACAACAATTCAAACCATGTAATAAAGAGAAGATAAGATGAGTCAAAGTCAAAAATATAAAATGGGAATCAACTTAACAATCATGTTAAAAGAAATTCAAAAGTACCAGAAAAAAGAAAAAATAAGTAAAGAATGATGAAAAAGGGAAAGAGTTCAAGAATTATATTCTTGCCCATGAACACCATTAAATTAACAGCCAAATATACCTGACAATGACATCAAAGAAAAGAGGCAAAATTTGCCAAACAGTATAATTCTGGAAAAATTTTAGGCGGATGGCATGCGTTCAAATTTTATTAGTTAGTTGGACTCTTTTCTAGAAATAGAGTATAGCAAAATCGACTTCCAGCCAAAATCAAGTTTAATATACTTGACTTCCTACCGAAAATTAGCTCTGAGGTGGATAAAAAAGGAAGTTGAGTATAGTAAACTCGATTTTGGCTGGAAGTCGATTTTGCTGTACTCGATTTCCAAAAAAGAGTCCAACTAACTAATAAATTTTGAACGCATGCCATCCGCCTAAAATTTTCCCAATATTATACTGTTTGGCAAATTTTGCCAAGAAAAGACTTGAGAGAGACTACTAAAAAGTAATAACACAAGGAACAATCCCAAATCAGCTTGAAATCAAATGGGAATGTAAATTAATTTCTAAAAGCATACACTTAAGCAAAGCACTGCCAACTAACTTAAGAACAACTAAATGAAAGAAAATATCCTAAATTAGCCACACACACACAAAACTTCTTATGAATAGAAACCAGATCACACAAAACAGTCCATTTCCTCTGTTTTCTATGTGGCAAATCCAAAATCTCCAAAGCTAACAGACACACACACACACCAAAGAAAGAGACCTTAGTGCCTTGAGCCTTAGAAAAAATCTGGAAAAATATGCAGTTTGTATTTTCCACCATAATAAATATGAAAAAAATTATTGCTATAAACATTTTTTGCCTGCATATGACTTAAAACCAACATATAAGCATATGAATCCATGATAAACCCAAATTTCCTCCAAGCTTTTTTTTTTTTTTTTTTTTTTTGATAGGTAATCAGAAAACTATTATTAATGAGAAAATAAGGAAATGTACAAGTTGTTCGTGATGATGAACAACAAGAAATAATAGAACAAACAGCACAACAAAAAGAGTAATCAGGAAACTAAGCTAAGGGAAAACATAAACTCAGAGAGAGAAGAACAATCAGTAAATTTCCTCCAAGCATATTGATAAATAAAAAACACACACTTCATCAACAATGACACAGATTATTCAACCATAGAAGAATAGAAAACTGCTTCTTAATAATATAAACCAATAAATTCTAACAGGCCCAACTCAACCAAATGATGTCCATAACAAAACCTATATCTCATCCATAGCCAAAGCTAATGCAGATAAATAAACAGCTTAAACTTGAGAATTTTTTTTTTTTTTTTTGGGTGAAGAAACAGCCAAAACAACTTATTAGTTACCTCTCCATTTGAAATGGATCCGTTTCATGGGTCAAATTAAATATTATAAATCTAAAGATGCATATAGTGCCACGCCATTTCAAAACTCTCCATTTGAAATGTATCCATTTCATGATTCAGATTCAATATTACAAATTTAAAGGTGTATACAATGTGGCACAGCATATAAAATCTTAATAGCGAAATGAACCCTCTCCGTTTCAAGTGAAATGGAGAGGATCACAACATACAAAATCATTAAAAAACCTCATACAACCAAACCTATCACTTGTAAAATAACACACAAGGGTTCCAGTTACCTCAACTAGTAAAGTCACTTGTCCTCAAATAACACACACACTCACACACAGAGTTCACCAGAATAACACAGCTTCACCCATCACAAATTTTAAACCCAAATACCCCAGCAAAACCCTGCAGTACCAAGCATAGTTTTAGCAATACAATCGAAAATAGCTTAATACATATGCAGAAACATCTAATGCAAAACCAAAAATGAAATGGGCACCCTAAAAGAATAAACTTGGCTACAATTAACTCATTGAATATCCTTGATTGATTAAGTTTTATATCAAAGAAAACCAAATTTTAAAATTTTTCGAAAATAATAATTTTTCTACACATTACTCACCGCATTCCATTCAAAAGTGTGAACATGTGATGGTAATGGCATGTGGGGAATGAGAAATCTGGAGATTTTGGAATAGCATTTGATACTAAATAACACAAATTGAGGTTTCATATGCTTCTGTTCAATAGGTTTATTAAACAAACAATAGAATAGATTAACAAAATTTCATACCCTTTTGGCCTTTGAACGATGCGAAGCTAAGCTAAGCGAAGATGGCAGTGAGTGGGTCGAAAGCTATCAAGCGTTTGTGTTATGGACTCTGAGAGCGAGCGAGAGAGAGAGAGAGACTGTGTAATACGTTGGGGAAAAATAACAAGGTTTTTTGTTTTTATTTTTTTGGTAAACCATGAAAATATCATTAAACTTAGAAGTTAACATGGTTTTTTTTTTTTTTTTTTTTTTTTTTTTTTTTTTTTTTTTTTTTTAGTAAAAGATAGAGAAGTGTGTTCTCCTTTCTTTTCTTTTCTTTTTTTTTTTTTTTTTTTTTAGATACAATTTTATTTTAATCTAAGGTATCTCTCCATGATAATGATGATTAACTTCAAGTATCTTATTTAATGACAAAGAACTTTATAATTAAATTAATTTAAGAATCAAAGAAACAAAAATTTGGTATTAACTCAATTTTTAAGAGAACTCACATCATGATAATACATACATAATTGGATGAGATAACTAAATTAACCGTAATTGAGTGCTAAATTAAATAAGACCTCGGGCTTGATTTGGAGTTTAAGCTCGAAACTTAACATTGGTCCAAACTCCAAAGATAATCAATGGCTACTAGTGTATTTTTTCCTGCTTCTAAGAGAAACGGGGCCTAAAATTCGAGAAGTAAAGCTTTTGTGATAAGTGAGCTTTGATTTGTGCACAGAGATTAGAATAATATGGGTCCAATAGGGAGGAGTTAAAAATAACATTGAGTCTCCAACAATAGAAAGAAACAAAATATTATACTTCCATGGATTAAGTGAAAAGCAAAAATAATACACGTATGGTGATAATATAAAACTGAAATAAAACAGTCTCAACACTTATGGTATGATTGTGAGTTCTAGTTAGTTCAACTGGCAAAATTTCTAGTAGTTGAATAAGAAATCTAGAATTCATTACCAGTCTACACCAAAAAACGATTGGTATCTTGGTTTGATGATAAGAGCATCTTCAGGAACAGACGCCATAGATTGAAATTCTCTCTCACCAAAAAAAAAAAAAAAAAAACACTTATGGTATGGTTCATTATCCAACAAAAAAAAAAAAAAAAAAAAAGGCCAATAATAGTTCTCTTTTGGTTCATTTGGACATGCATACATGTTTTAATTCCTTCATGAAATAAATGTTTTTTTTTTCCCAAAAAAATAATAATAATAATGGTGATTTCTCTGTAAATACCTATATTTAGATGACTTGTGTTTACTTATTAAGTTTACAAAGATGATTAATTATCTATCTTATTCAAGTAAGTTATGAATTAATTTAATATTAGAAAAAAATAAAGATTTTTTATTTTTTCCATGGAGATGGAGTTGTGAAGCAATGTTTAAAATTTGGCACCCCATAATTTATAATTGTACACTTTATTTATTTATTTATTATTTTTAACTAGAGCCAAAAAATTTGGTCTCCCAAAAATAAGACAAATATTCCTCTGGTTATTGCGATCACAGGAGTTAATTAACAATTTACTTCATCATGCGAACAATTAGAAAGTTTACAAAGACCAAAAAAGGAACTGAGAAGTTGAGAGAAAATGGCCTAGGGTTATAGGAAGAAGGTGAATGAAGAAATGGTTGAAACAAAAATTGCGTAATTGGTAAAGTAGAGAAAAGTAGCCCTTTTGAATTTCAAATGATAAAGTGGGTGTTTGGGAGAGTAGTTTGAGCTATGTTGTTTGGGTGTTTTTGATATACGTGTGGGTGAAAAAGTGCGTGGAAATGTATGTAATGATGTTTAAAATATGTGAAAATGTGTTAGAACTACACCATCAAAATTGCCATGATAGACATGTTTTGTCTTATTATTTTCAATAACACAAACAAAAAATTGGCTATAACCTATGCCAATCATGTATGGGGGCATTTGTTAACAACATAATTAAAAGACAGGAGGGTATTTGGTATAGTTGTTTGAACAATAATTTTCAATGTTTAAATATTGAAAGATGTATTTCCACAATACTTTTTAACTCGTACATATTTTCACAACACTTAAACAACGATATTAGAAATCTCTAACCAAACGGACCTTAGGCAACACTTCCATTTGGATACAATTTATTTTGCTAAAAACTGAAAACTAAAAACACTGTAGTAAAATAATTTTTAAATGTGTGAATAATATCGTGAGATCTATTTTTAATATTTTTTTATGAATAAAGTGGTTGTGAGTTCTATAAACAGTGTTGCTACAGTGTGTAAACAATAACTTTGTTTTCCGCACAGTATAATCACGTTCATGAATAGTGTCATTTACTGTTCATGAACGCTAAAAAAAATTAAATAAAAATAAATAAATAAAGAAAACGCAAAATGTGCAATGGCATAAATGCAGACTTGTATCCAAACCCCACCTAAAAGAACAGAACACGTGTAAAAAGTATCATTAGGAGACCACAAGGATGGTAGTGCAACATATTTAAAATGTGATGGTGAAGTGACAACTCCCAATTTAAAGTATAAGAAGCTTACCGTGCCAATCATTATAGTTATCATAATCCAAAAAGAAGTTAACACGTGATGCAACTTATTGGATTAGTGTCCTATGCGATGAATGATAAAATTCCATATGTTACAACAAACTAGAAATAACCATCAAGACCTCGAGTATCTAAGTAAAGGCTCATATCCTAAGAAGAGACACATCTCAAATTAATTTTTTCTATTGTTTCACTTGTTTAAGGCTATGTTTAGTCTTATTAAGGTGTTGATGCAAGTAAGTAGCTATATATATATTTAGTAATTTCTTATTTTAATTGTATAATGTCATTGTAATTAGTATCGATAGAATAATTACATTATCTTGTAATTAGCATTGCCCATAGTGCAGATCGTTGTAGTTTCTTAATAGCATGCATCTTAACATTTATTCTCATCAATTACTTAATATTTGCCTTTATAATCGACATAGCACTGTTGACGTAGTTACCATCAATTTGAAAGAATCACCCTTAGGTGTTATTTGCTGATTTGCATGGTCATTGGGGTACCACATGTAGCCGAAATAAATATAAGAACATGAAGCTGTTTTGATAAGTAACAAAACAAGCTGCAATGAAGAAAATAATAATTTTTCTACACATTACTTACCGCATTCCATTCGAAATTACGAAAATTTGGTAGTAATGGCACATGGATAATGAGAAATTTGGAAATGTTTGAATAGAATAATATATTAAATAATACAAATTGAGGTTTCATAGGCTTCTGTTCAATAGGCTTATTAATTAAACACACATTAGAATAGAATCAATAGATCCTCTCTTTTCATACCCTTTTCCCTTTGAAGCAGAGCGAAAATGGCAATGCGTGGATCAAAAGCCTCATTGAGTTGCTGCTTGCTTTACTCTGTTAATGTTGAAAAATTATTATATGAGACGGTCTTATGATTTTGTAATGTCAAGATCTCAAGTATAAATAGAGGTTCGCATCCAAAGAAAATGCACATTTCAGTCTAATTTCTCTTAATTTTCACTTCTAGCTTACTAGTTTAGGGTTATATGTTGTCTTATTAAGCTATTTGATGCAAATAGCTATGTATTCTTGTAATTTTTTAATTTGATTTTATAATGTCATTGTAGCTTTTCATTATGTTTAAAGATTAGTATTGAGAGATTAATGACATTATCTTTTAATTAGAATTGCCTAGCTATAATGGTTTTTTAATTGCATCTTAACATACATATAGTTATTTTTGTCTATTTAATTAGTATTACTTAATATTTGCCTTTTCTTATCTGCATAATGTTGTTGAAGTAGTTTCCATTAATTTGAAAGAAATCGCAAAATCAAATGCTTAACGCTAGCCATGGACACAACCTATGATCGAATCGATGATTAAAATTAAAACGAGTACAAATAATCATCATAGTGGAAATTCTATCCCATGATCCATATAGCAAATTTATGATCCATATCCAAGGATTCAGTCATCAAATTAATGCACAGTCGATCATTGAGAGACACCCACCCCAAAGGGCCCAAACAATCTACAAAGCCTCCCACAGTGTGGCAAGACCCTACAGGAACTTCACCATTTTCAAAGTCCCCTCGAAATCATGGAATTCATGATTTAATCATAACCAGATGAACCATTAAAAAGCATTCAAAGAACTTTTATAACTCCGGTGAAACCATTCATTAGTTAACAGTGAAATTATTCGGTGCATCTGGTGTATTGCACTTTTCTCTCGCCTAACTTATAGTTATATATCTGTCTTGCATATGTAACCCACATTTGACATTTATATAAGAGAGAGAGAGAGAGAGATGTAATACAACTAATGTATTGAATAATTTCTCTAGAAAAAGACACCATGCTCTCATTACAAGATAAAGCATGCAGCCTTTATTTACCCATAATTGATAAAGTTCTTACATACCACATATTAATTTGGCTGGGTTCACACTTCACACTGTTACTCATATAATAATACAAGGCCAAGACATAACACAAAAGTATCAAATTTGACAATTTCACTTCACATACTTAGCAAACCATTCTAACATATCTTGATGAGCCTCCTCAGCAGACTTCACAGCTGCAGCATCTTCAACATTATACCTGACTGTCCACCCATGTTCAACTTTCGGAAATATCTTAACATAGCCATCCACCTGAAAATAATCAAACATTACTTGATTACTATGTGGCAAACCCAAACATTAATCAAAATGCCAGGAAAGACATAAGAGAAATCAATCAAATCATGATATAATACGGGATATGGCCCCATATAGAGGTAAGGCAAAGATTCAATTCATGTAACCAACCCCAAGTTTTGGTGTTTCATTGTATCTACAAGTAACACACCTAAAGTATTTGACACATAGAAGAAGGATGTAATCAAGCATTTAAGAGCAACTTTAGCTTGCAAATTTTTTTTACATATCAAGCAAAACATCCCACGTACCTCATCAGATTTAGAAGCTAAGACATCGTCAAGCTGTTTAAAGAGTTCGGGCTTAGAGTAGTCACCAAATTCAGAGAATAGTATTGCAATCGGAACCTTAATCCCTGAAATTAATTCCAAATATTGATCAGAACAATGATACAATCAATTGATTTTGTTCTTCCTCACACTTGTACCAAACCTCAACATAAAAAATAAAAAATAAATAAATAAATAAAAAAGAGGAGGCGTTAACTGTTAATAAGGGTCATCAAATAGCCCACGGCTCACAGTCCAACCACGAAACCCGACGGCCCACTAGGTTAATGGGCGGCCCGACCTGTTGTTATTGAGACCCATGGGTAGCCCACTAGCCCAGTGGGTCAGGCTGTGGGCTAGTTTTTATGCCCATGGGTACCTGGTGGGCTAACCCAGTAGCCCAACCCGTTTCCTAGCCTGTTGGCCTAACCCATTGGCCCAGTCTAATAACTCATAATTCATAACAAAAATATATATGAAGTGTATGAAGGATTGATCTTAAGATATTATAGAGCAATTTCTTAAGAGAACTCCCTCAACCACTAAGATATCCAAAGTAATTGTGCTAAACTTAGTTTACTAAATATATATTTTTCTAGTAGTCTTTCAAATTTGAATTAACCATTTGACATTTTTTTTATTAAAGATAAAAACAAAAAACTATTTAAAGCCTTAATAAATAAAAAATTAAATAGGTTTCCATCAACAAAACAAAAAATTAAATAGATTTGACTGTAAAAAAATTTGTAATTAAGTATTAAATTCTTTAATTCTTTCCTTTAAAAAAATAGATTGATTATTCCCTTATAAAAAATTGATTTTTTCCTTTTAAGAGCAATAAAATAATATGCTAACACAAGCCTATGAGTAACTCATGAAGCCTAACTCGATAGCCCAGCTCGCTAAAGACAAAATAGGCATTGCCCATGGGCAGAGTCATGGGCTAAGGTTTTCTCCTTCGGCCCAGCCCAACCCGGCCTGTTAACTAGTTAATAGCCTATTATGCCCAGCCCATTGTGTCCATGGGCTAAGTAAAAATGAGCCGGGCCGGCCTGACCCAACCCATTGAAGACCCTTAACTGTTAAGTAACCAGTAAACTGTATTATCTTCTCAACAACAAAAACAAGGTAAAATGTATTATTATATCTGTGGGGCCCGAAGATTTGGCAACCCCGATCCACTTCATATCGGGCCCAAGGCCCATACCGAGGACAATGCAGTATCCAAGGATGAGCAGGGAAGGCCCAAATTGTCAAGGAGCATCACCGAGGATGACCATGTCTTCGGCCGGCCAATATTGAAGAAGGGAAGGTCGGTGTCCTACCAAAAGCACCCTCCCAGGGCATGTCAAAGAAAAAGACAAGTACCCAGGGTCGATCGGGGGAATATGGTGAAGGAATAATCCGTAGGGACGCTATCATCCTCACATTAAAAGCACGCCACTAACGCTCTGGCTGCATTAATGAAGAATTGACCGTTGAACATCGATGTTTTGGTTACTTCAACTAACAAGAGGTCTGGAAAGGTGGCTGATGGGACAAGCCCTCAGACGCAGGCTCAGATGATCAATAACTGGAAGGCAGAGATCAACTGAACAGGACTATATAATAGAATGAACCCACAGAGAAGAAGGGGTTCAGGAGGGGGGGGACAACCCCCATTTTCATTAGTAATCAGGGAAGAGCTCCTCGGACTGGGCCGAGGACGAATTTTCCCTTAAAAAACTTAGCTAAATCTCATTTGATGATCTTGTAAACCCACATCAACCATTGTAATATTCGCTAATGCCTAGTCCTTCAACCCACTCTCTACAAATTCATTGTATCGGGGCGCTTTTCTTACAGACGTGGGATTAAGGTGTCAAGCCTTACACTACAAGGTTAGCCCTTGGTGGGGTGAAAATCCTGAAAACCCGCGTCGCTAGAGAACAAAAGCCCAGCCCCTACAATTGGCACCGTCTGTGGGGAGGACTTGAGGATTAGCGAGTGCGACAGTTGGTGTAGAGGGATTAATAACAACACCTCTTCCAAGTTGGAAAAAAAAAAAAAAAAAAAAAAAAAAACACAAACGACGGCAACGTACTCATTCAAAAGGCAATCATCATAAAGAAATGAAAGATTCAAGAAGTAAAGTAAACGAAATGTGGCTACTTCTTTATTAAGTAAAGAAAAGTTACATTGTGCAACAAATGCTTAGGCAGGCTTGCTCTAAAGCTAACTACGAAGGTAAATGCTTAGGCAGGCTTGTCCTAAAGCTAAAAAAAAAAAAAAAAAAAAAAAGGCCTAGGTAGGCTTGTTTTAAAGCCAAGCTAGGTATGGAGGGAGAGGCGGAGATAGGCCTGTTCTAAAACCGTCCACAACTCCCAGGCCAACATAGGTGGCACTGGTGATGAGAAGGAAGAGGAAGCCGTGGCACCTGATGGTCCCACCTCAAGGTTTTCCCTTAATTCTCTCCCAATCCCACGACGACCGGGCGCTAGCGAATCACTACCAGCTTGGAAGGCCGGTGGACCCACACGTGGAGGAGAGACGTTATGCTCCTTTCGGATTTCCCTCCTAACTGTAAGGGGGATCCTCTCTCTTGCTAGGTTGAAAAGAATGAGGGTCTTTGGCCTCTGCTTATTTCGCCTCCATTGTGTCGTCCAAGATCGGGGTGGCATTCTCTGCTCCTGAAGGAGGCCTGACTTCCTTATCCCTGCCCTTTTCCAGGGCCACTCCATCTCCTCAGGCACAAGTCACTATTTTGGTAAGGCCCTCGAAAACGCCCAGAAAATGAAGAGCCTTGAGTCCCTATTGAACCCAAGTGTTTGTGAAACTTGAGAAAAAGATTATCCCAAAATGCCTTATATAGAAGGCAACAGCTAATGAAACCCAGCCCTCACAGAATCCTAAGGAAGAATTACTGGAGGTATTAACTCCGCCCAATTTCTAAAGAGCTTACCAGCCGCTGGATCCTCGTAAATCCGCAAGGATATTAATGAGGATACGCCTCACGCACCGAAGCGTCAAGCGCGTTACTCGAATAGCCCAAAAGAAGCCTCGTAATCGGAAGTGGCGCACCAGGTAGGCGCTACTACCATATGTAGGGATGGAGGATGAGCTTACCCATGTCCGGGCCAGCGCTAGGCCAAAGAGCCAGACCAAAGAGCAGTCCCCCCTCGGCGGAGCAAGCTCAAGGGCCGTTATCACTCTAAAGGCAGACTCCCCAACACTGAGGATGAGTCCCCTTACTCCAAGCAGTAAAGAAAACTTCAGGTCCTAAACAGAACTAAGGTATTGCATGGTCTTCGGACTCAAACCTATGGGGAAACTAGGTACCTTAGAAAAGCTAAGTGTTAGACAAAATCAAGGCCTTGCATGGTCCTCGGACTCAAACTTGTGGGGAAACTAACTACTTCAGAAGAAAACTAGGTCTTAGACAGAACCAAGGTATTGCATAGTCCTCGGACTCAAACTTATGAGGAAACTAGGTACTTCAGAAAAGCTAAGTGTTAGACAGAACCAAGGCCTTGCATGGTCTTCGAACTCAAGTCTGTGGAGAAACTAACTACTTCAGAAGAAAACTAGGTCCTAGACAGAACCAAGGTATTGCATGGTCCTTGGACTCAAACCTGTGAGGAAACTAGGTACTTCAGAAAAGCTAAATGTTAGACAGAATCAAGGCCTTGTATGGTTCTCGGACTTAAGCTTGTGGGGAAACTAACTACTACAGAAGAAAACTAGGTCCTAGACAGAACCAAGGTATTGCATGGTCCTCGAACTCAAACTTGTGAGGAAACTAGGTACTTCAGAAAAGCTAAGTGTTAGACAGAACTAAGGCGTTGCATGGTCCACAGACTCAAGCCTATGACAAAACTAACTACTTCAAGAATAACCTAATTGCGGGGTAGAATTAGAGCCGTGCCTAATCCTTGGATCATCGGCCTTGGTAAAATTTACATCATACAAAGTCTGCCTGGGTGTCAAACAAAGCCCATGAACAAGTTAGTCCGACTTGATTAATTACTTTAATGCCCGTCGTGATCATTACAAACAACGATGATCTTTCCTATAACGAGATCTAAGGAATTAAGCCCATGAGCATCACTTAAAGCGTTTTAAGGTGCCACGGACTTGGCTCTAGAGAGTTCCCCTGTTTCCATAACTTTCAACACTTACTAAATAATTGAAGGGTTTGGTGACCTCGACCTACCCCGGTTCTAAATTAAAAACAGGAGAGAGGTAGGTCTCCATTTGCATAAACTTCCATACGCTATTATAATTATCGATGTGGTCAGGCGAAGCGCAATTAAAACCAGAATTATACAAGTAAAAATAATAATAATAATGCAAACAGGACGAGTAAGAGAAAATAAAGTATGCACTTCATTGAATCTTTAAGAGTTACACAAGGCAAAAGTGCCATTACAATGCTTAAAATAAAAAAATAAAAAAAAAAAAACACAACAAACGAAGCGAATGCGCCACAGAGGATCATTCCTTCAGCTTCATCTCAATTCCTCCCTCAGGGGGCTGGGCAAAAGAGGTCTCAGGGTCCTCGTTACCCTCACTAAGGATTACAGCCCAAGGAAGGTCAACTGAAAGAGATGTCTCCTCAACGTGAGGGGCTTGGGCATCAGCTAAGGGGTCCGCAGCCTCTTGGGGCGCATCCGCATTGGGACTCTTGCTTGTCTCAACGGCCCCAGGAGGGGTAACTTCCTTTGCAAGCTCGTCCGAAGTGGTAATAGCCGGGGCATCTTCATCAGGAACAGCCCCAACTCCCTCAGGAGTCACCTCGACCTCGGAGCTAAGAAGAGCAGCCTCAAGAATGGCAAAGAGTAGTACACACTCTCTACCTTCCACAGACCAGATGAAGCCTCAACACTTGCCTGTTTCAAGACTTTATTCCACACCTGGGAACAATAAAGTCTGCATACCCCAGGCACTTGAGCTTTAAGGGTGGCTTCTGTCTCAGCTACCCCTGACTCGTAGGCCTCCTACTTGGCCTTACTTTTGGAAGCCTCAGCCTCAACCCTGGCAAACTCAGCCTCTTCCTTGGCTTTCAAGGTCTCATCCCTGGCAAATTTCGCGACGCCTCTGGCCCCCTCTGCCTCGAGCACCCTCTTTTCCAGGGTCGTGACCTCCTCTTTGGCGACCCTGAACTGATCCTCTGCTTTAAACAGGCACTCCGCTTGATCTAGGGCCTGCTTTTAGGCTCTAGCAAGACCTGATTCAACGATGTCTCGAGCCCTCTTCATCTCCTCCAACTCCCCCCTCGTCATTGAAAGATCGGTCTTGGAGGTTTTGAGGGTCCGCACAACGTCTAACAGCTTGTTACGCTCTAAGTTCGCGACCCTGCTTTGGCTACTGGCCATACCCTCCAACCTAAAGGTAGCCTGGATAGCCTGCCAATTAAAACCAGTGCGTGATAGGTAAGGAGCCAAAAGGCAGGAAGTCAAGAAAATCACAAGAAATCAGAAAACTTACCGTGCCCAAGTATCGCTTGAGGAAGACCTACTTACTCCTCAGAACCTTCAGCTGGGCCACATCCGTGGGGAGTAGCAAGGACCTCCCCAATGTGTCAACCACATGCGCACCCTCGCCTTCTCGAAGGTCCCTAAGGGAGGCATCATCCATCAAGGGCTTCCCATGAAGCATAGGGGCAAGAAGCCAAGCCTGGGCCCCGGGCTGGATGGTGGTCTGTTTGTCCTGACCTCGGCACCCTGCTCTCAGCTGCTTCCAGGGCCGCCGAGTGTTGTCATCATCTTGGGAAGGATCCGACTCTTCGCCCCCCATAGGCCTCTTTCCTTTGTCTTTCTTCTGCTTAGGATTGGTGGGCTTAGACCCAGATAGCGAACTCTGTTGGGATGGGGGAGGAGGAAACTTGGGAGGAGACTTTCCGGCCGCATCCTTCCTCGACTGCCCCTCAATTAGGGCCAGCAGGCTTATTTAAGGTCGTCTCTTGAAACTCATCTTTAACCGAGGAGGGGCTTCTTCGGATAAAAAGTCTGCTTCAATTAAGCTGGGGTCACCCAAATCGCCAGGAGGGTCCTCGGGCAAGCGGAATTGGTTGAACACGTCAAACTCATCCTCGGACGGACCTAAGTCAGCCACTTCCTCTTCTCCTGGCTCTCCCCCTTCAGCCTCTACAACTTGAGGTGATGAAGAGGTACCTCCCAACGGTACACCCTCCAGAACGGGAGATCCTTCGGGGATCAAAAATCCGTGCTCGACTACGGTGATCTTATGCAGCCGAGGATCTTTAGCTCGAATCACGCACTTTAGAGCCGAGAACGATCTTTGGATCGGTTCGTACCCTAGGATCTCATGAGCGGTTCTAACTTGGTTATCGGCTTCATTCACAAAAATCTCCGACCTCAGTACGGTTTGCAAATCCTCCTTGTTGACCAAGCCTAAGTGACACTCAAAAGCGTGCAGATCTGCATAAAAGAAAACAAGTTCCTGTTAACAACCAAGCAAAGCACAGCGTGAAGGCATAAGAAATTAGACCCTCTCCTAATCTGAATGCCCCACCTAGTGTACCCTCAACTGTTGGACAATGAAGGCCATCGTGCCACTCTCCGGACACAATGAGGAAGTCTTTGTTCAAACCATTGCTGGACTCAGGGAGGCACTAGATGAGCCGAACCCTATCGTCCCATGTCTTCATGTAATAAGACTTCCCCTTAAGGCATTGAAGGTTGTAGCACCAGTTTACATCGTAGTGGGTTAACCCCAGCTCCATCTTCTCATTCAGGGCATCCACACAACCTAAAATCCTGAACACATTGGTGGCACACTAGGTGGGAGCTAAACTGAAATGTCTAAGATAATCCCTCATCACTGGCCTCATGAGGATCCTTATACCACCCTCCAGAAAGGCGATTATGGGAATCGCCACCTCACCCTCTTTTCTCCTAATGCCTCACTCCCCTTCTCCACAGTACCTCAAACCCACGGTACCGGGGATCTTGTAGTCAACAATGAATTTTTCCATCGCCTCTTTAGACTCAACTAACTTCTTAAACTTACCCATCCTAAAGAACTAATGAAGGGCTCAAGGAAAGACGAAGGAGAGAGAGAAAGAGGAATAAGAGGACAAGGAACTCAGGCGGAAAAGTATTAATCGGAAAGAGAAGAGAACTTACAGAAATGAGGAAAGACTCCTCGGACAGGCCTTTTATGTTGAAAGGATGCATAAGGTCGATTAGAGGCTTGACCAAGTTTGGCGTATGTGCGCAAGAGCTCTTGAATGCAAAAGTGAAAGGGCGAATTAATTCAAATGGGTATTTATAGCCCTAATAAAAAATAACAACCGTGCGAGTTTTTCCGCCCATAAAGTCAAGAGGATCACCACCGTTAGATTATCATCACACCGATTGAACGTGGGGAGCACAGAGCCACCCGAATTTAATGTGGGCGCGCTCCGCATACCAAAGCAATAGGAACGTGCCTTGGACAGGCGAAAAGGCACTAGAATTGATAGAGGGCAAGACTTGGCAAGCCACGATAAGGACTCGAGGACATCAAAATCCTCCTCCCCGTTCGAAGAGCCGGGCAGCAGAATTTTGAGGGGCTAGTGTGGGGCCCGAAGATTTGGCAACTCCGGCCCATTCCATATCGGGCCCAAGGCCCATGCCGAGGACAATGCAGTATCCGAGGATGAGCGAGGAAGGCTCAAATTGTCAAGGAGCATCGCCAAGGATGACTATGTCCTCAGCCGGCCAATATTGAAGAAGGGAAGGTCGGTGTCCCACCAAAAGCACCCTTCCAGGGCATGCCAAAGAAAAAGACAAGTACCCAAGGTCGGCTGGGGGAATATGGCGAAGGAATAATCCATAGGGAAGCTGTCACCCCATGCCACTGACGCTCTAGCCGCATTAATGAAGAATTGACCGTTGAACAGTGATACTTTGGTTACTTCAACTAATAGGAGGTCTGGAAAGGCGACTGATGGGACAAGCCCTCAGACACAGGCTCAGATGATCAACAAGTGGAAGGCAGAGATCAATTGACCAGGACTATATAATAGAATGAACCCCCAGAGAAGAAGGGGTTTGGGGGGGGGGGGGGGGGACAACCCCCATTTTCATTAGTAATCAGGGAAAAGCTCCTCGGACTGGGCTGAGGACGAACTTCCCCTTAGAAAACTTAGTTAAATCTCATTTGATGATCTTGTAAACCCACATCAACCGTTGTAATATTCGCTAATGCCTAACCCTTCAACCCACTCTCTACAAATTCATTGTATCGGGGCGCTTCTCTTACAGACATGGGATTAAGTAAGGTTTTCAGACCTGGATTGTTTATTGAACTGTAAAAGGAAGATGTTCAAGGTTTTTGAGGTCGAACCGAGGTCGAACCGTGATGACGTCATAATTAATTTAATAATTATTTTAATATAAATAAATATATTAAATTAGTATAAATAGAAAATTTAACTAAAATAATCCAATTAAATATAAATATCTATATTTCAAATATATATTTTTATATCATAACTTTTACAAGACAAATAAGAAATATTAAATCCTAAGCAAATTTGAATATAATATCTATTTGTTTATTTATATATTGATTAGTTAAACTTGTAATAATAATAATAATAATAATAATAATAATAATAATAATAACAAATTTTGTCACAATTTGCCACGTGACGAGATGTGAGTGGTAGAGATGTAGACCCATAATTTTTATTTCATTACTCACACTTTGCCATGTGTCAAATTATAGCAAAAAATTATGTAAAATATTGTAATACTACATTACTCTTAAAAGAATAATGCTAGAGATACAACTTATTTTACAAAATTTTTTTACAAATTATTGATGTGGTGAGTGATTATGGGTAAATTAAAATGTAATATTAATGGTGGGTCTAGATAAAAACTAATAAAAAGTTGATCACATTACAAAATGTTGTAAAATAATTTGTGTCAGAGCATTACTCTTCTTAAAAATACTTAAAATATTTAATACACCTAGCAATGCATGTCACATCATGCTAGGCAACTGAAAAAAAATATGAATCTAATGGCTGAAATTTTTTTGCTTTTATTAAAAAATTAAAGGGTAAAATATCATTTTCGTCCCTAAACTATCACAAAAGTTCGTTTTCGTCCCTAAACTTTCAAAAGTTCGTTTTTTGTCCCTGAACTATCACAAAAGTTTGTTTTTCGTCCCTAAACTTTCAAAAGTTCTATTTTTGTCCCTAAACTTTTCCAAACGTATTTATTTTCGTCCCTCCGTCTGACGGAGTGCTGACGTGACTTTAACAGTGTGCTGATGTGAGAGGGACAAAAATCAATACATTTGGAAAAGTTTAGGGACGAAAATAGAACTTTTGAAAGTTTAGGGACGAAAAACGAACTTTTGTGATAGTTCAGGGACAAAAAACGAACTTTTGAATGTTTAGGAACGAAAAATGAACTTTTATGATAGTTTAGGGACGAAAATGATATTTTACCCAAAATTAAAACCTTTTAGCCACATGAGGGAATGCATGTCACTCAGCTGAAAAAAAAAATCTCAATCTAATGGCTGAAATTTTTGTGCTTTTATTAAAATATTAAAAACTTTCATCATCCCAATGTTAGCCACGTGAGGGACTTAGGAATTCAAAACTCAAAAGGGTAACAAAGTAACACAAGAAAGAAAGAGAACACATAGGAGTAGTATTCAGCGAAAAGGAGGAATTACAAAGTGATCTCCATCCACGGAAAGAAGAAAGGGAAGAAGAAAAAGAAGAAGAAAGAAGAAGAAGCAGCAGCAGACGACGAAGGCATGATCGGCGATTGTGTTGGCAACCTGCTGGCTACTGCTTTAACTGGGTGCAGACTCTGTTTCGTTGCATTCTTCTTCTTCTTCTTCTTCTTCTTTTTTTTTTTTTTTTTTTTTTTTTTTTGAGGAACTTGTCTTCTTCTTCTCTGGTTCTTTTTTTTTTTTCCTTACAAATCCCTTTGTTCAAGATCTGAAATTATCAGATCTCCTTCTGATCTTTGTTCTTCTTCGTGTTCTTTCATTTCTTCTAGATCTGATCATAACTTCATACCCGTGTATTGGCCAAAATTCACCGGAAAAGCTGACACAAAAAGAAACCGTTCAAACCTTAAAAACCGGTCACGGTTCACAGAACTGGATGGTCGGACCGCGGTCCATACGGGTCCTTGCTTTTTTTGCATGGAACGGTTCTTCACCCTAAACAGACCGTAAAGCTGAACGGTTTGAGGTTTTTTCGGTCGGACCATACGGTCCGGTCCGGGTCTCAAAACCTTAGGATTAAGGTGTTAAGCCTTACACTACAAAGGTCAGCCCTTGATGGGGTGAAAATCCTGAAAACCCGCGTCGCTAGAAAACAAAAGCCCAGCCCCTACAATATCAATATTCCAGTACTAGCAAATAAATAACCATTGACCTCAAGAGAAAGGGAAAAAAGCAACTTATAAAGTTTGGTACTTGTAATGACATCTAACATCTTAATTGCTAAAGTTCTTTTTTTTTTTTTTTTTTTTTTTTTAAGGTGCTTCAAAGGACACTTTTGAAGTTTTGAAACTACAAACTAACAATCCAGTGAAACTAATATCAATCTTTGGAGAATTTTTAAGCATATAAATCCATACCCTTGATATCATCTGGAGTGACAAATGAAGGACGTAATATCACAGCAGCTTGGATATGCTCATCAGTTTTTCCAAGCTTAACCACAACCTTGGCTGAGAAGAATACAAAAGTTCAAATGTCAATATTTTTCTCAAGCAATAAAATGCTATATTATCTAAAATGTTAGAAATTTAGAATAGATAATGAAACTGCAAAAAATAAAAAATCTTCCCTAACAAGCAATGGTTTTCTCAATAGGGTGCTAGTTCGGAAATGAAGAGTTAATCAAAAAACTCATCACCCCAGCAAAAGCCTGCAGCCCTAACTGCAGAAAATCCTTTACTTTTTAAAGCTTCAATTACTAGCTTTGCTTCCTCAGTTCCCTTGTCCTATAAATAATTATAGAGATTCAGACACCATTAGTTTTAGCCAATAAATAAAGACAAAGAAATCGCATTAGAGAGACAGAGAGAGAATGAACTTGCCGGTTGAGTCGGAAAATGATGGACAGAGAGGGACACTGGAGAGAGAGAGACGATTATCGAAGAGAAGGAACGGCGTAGGAGAAAGAGTGAACTCAATTATATTAAACTCGGATTCCCCTTTTTAACCCCCATGAAATTTTTTTAACCTAACCTGGAAGCCAAGTACATTATAATCGGCTTTCAATAGAAGTCGAGTTCAATATACTCGACTTCCAAGTGGCTTTTTTCATTTGTTTAATCCACGTCAGACAATATATTTGCCGTTGGGGGTGGGTGATTTTGCCTAGAAGTCGAGTTTGATAAAATCAACTTCCAAAAAGAGTCTAACTAACTAAATAAGTTTGAACGCATGCTATCCGGTTGAAATATTTCTAAAATTGCACTGTTTGGCAAATTTTGCCGAAGTTTTAGGGATTTGCCAAAAGAAGTCGGTGAGGCTTGGTGGATGCAATCGGGCATATTGCAGGATCTAGAAAACTAGTGAAGACAAGACTCTAAGAGGTCCGTTGGTAGCAGGAGCTTGGAGAGCTCAAATACATTGGGTAGACTAAGCTTGGAGGGTGTTTTGTTATTCATGTACTCCAACTTATTCACTAGTAGATTGATTTCGACTTGGAGGATCGCAAAGAGATTTTTCATTGAGTTCTTCAATTTCCTCTTTGATAACACGTCTTGGTGTTATCTTGTGTTCGCATTTCTCTTCCCTTACTTTTGTACTTTACTTTTATTGTTTATTGTTTATGTGTATGCACTGGAGTGGATCCGGTGATTGTGTTTCATTTACTCTTATTTCGCACTTAGATAAGTTAGAGTAAAAGCAATCTAGCCATAATTTTAATTTGGGATCTAAACAAGCTCTTATGTTTTATCACAAATTCGAGCTTTCAATGTAAAAGGAAGAGTATAAGTTGGAGAAAGTATAAAAATATGTTGGGAAAATAATAAGAAAAAGAAGTTAAAAATAAGTGAGAGAATGTTGGAAATGGGTGATGATGTGGTTGCTAATGTGATTCAACAAGAGTGTAATAACAATAAATACAATATATATATATATATATATATATGTATGTATATATATATATTTATATATAGATTGATTATTTAATATTTGCCTTTCCTAATCGACATAACATTGTTAATGTGGTTTCCATTAACTTGAAAGAATCACAAAATGAAATGCTTCATGCAGTCCATCAACACTACCTATGATCGAATCAATACTTAAAATTAAAACAAGTACAAATAATCATCATAGTTGAAGTTCTATCCCAATATTTGGAAGGATAGCACGAACATAATTTGGCACATGTACACATCAAGCGATGGTAAACATAAAAATTTCTCAAAGTTTTGAAAATCAAACAATTGAAAATTGTTTCGCACATAATTTTGTGTTAATCAAATAGTAAGTACAATCTCTATTTTGATTCTTTTACAAAAGAATACTCCTTTGATTCTATCTTCTATCTTGACTCGAATGCAAAATCTTCTTTACTTTAGTTGGAAGATGGATCAAATGGTTATCACAACGAATCTCTGACTTTGAGCTTGTTAAAGATTTGTTGTTCTTCAAGTTCTTCGAATGTTCTTCAAGTTCTTTGAAGATTCTTAGATTTTTGGTTGAAATTCTTTGATGCTTTAGAGACTTGATCCCTTGAAATTCCAAAAGAACTTCAAGTCTCGGAAGAATGATTCAAGTGAATTTTCTTTGAATGTTTTTCGTTCATTTTTGAGGCAAAATTTCTTCAGAGTTTTGACTTCTTGAAAACTTGGTATTTAAAATGAGAGAGGATGTCTTCTATTTATAGTGGTTTCAGAGAAAAAACTCCACTTTGAATTAATATCCTTGAAGATATGTAATAGACTCTGATTGGCCCAAATTTTGTTTAGAGATAATTATCTTTATTTATCTATTTTGATAAAGATCATATTTTGGTAAAGATAATAATCAACAAAGATAAACAATAATCTCTATTTTATTTATTTATTTTAATAAAGATAATTATCTATCACTTTTGAATAGGAAATTTATCTTTATCTTGTGGACCAAATGACATGTGACAAACTTTAATATGCCAATTCAAATGACACATGTCATCATTTGATTTATTAATTTAATAACATATCAATTTAGAATTTATCACTAAATTTTGATGTGGCATTTTTCAATTGATTTAAAATTTTGCCTCCGACCAATAAAATGTCATGTACCCAGAATCTTGTGGCTCGTTGATTGCTCGATTTTTTGATGAAGGAACAAATTCACTCCCCACTCCCCTCTTGTTTTTAAAGAAAAAAATAGACAAACAAAAACTTGTAACGTGCCATGTAAATTGAAGTAAAAATTACTCCCACAATGAGACAAGACCTGGCAAGAACTTGGCCCTTTATAGATAGAGCCTCAGACACAAGCTCTTCAACTTTTCTCAACCTCTAATAGCTCAAAGGCATCAACATCAATCACTTTTGAGAGAATGAATATGCAATAATGACATAGCCATATGAATCAATTCGAAGCATTTAGCGAATTTATGATCCGTTTCCAAGGATTCAGTTATAAAATTAATGCAGTCACTCGGAGACACCCACCGCAAACAATCTTCAAAGCCTCCTAGTGTGCAAGACCCTACAGAAACTTCGGCATTTTCAGAGCCCCCAGGAAACCATTTGAGTGCATTTTAACCCCTGATAGCTCAAAGGCATCGATATTGAAGTTGAAATCATGGAATTCATGATGTAATGATAACCATATAAACCATTACAAAGCATTCAAAGAACTTTTATGACTTAGGTGAAAGCATTCATTGGACAACGGTGAAATTATTCAGTGCATCTGGTGTATTACACTTTCTTTTCACGTAATGGTGAACCTATATGTGTCTCGCATATGAGACCCACATTTACTCAAGAGGAAAGTGTAATATGTACAATTGATTTATTAAAATAATTTCTCTAGAAAAAGGCACTTTGCTCTCACTACAACCATACTTTTAGATATAGCATGCAACTTTTATTCACCATTTATTCATAAACTCATCCAAGTTCTTACATACCACATATTAAAGTATAGCTGTATAATGTAAAGCCAATACATAACACAAAAGTATCTAAATTGACAATTTCACTTCACATACTTAGCAAACCATTCTAACAGGTTTTGATGAGCCTCCTCAGCAGACTTCACAGCTGCCGCATCTTCAACACTATACCTGATTGTCCACCCATGTTCAACTTTCGGAAATATCTTAACAAAGCCATCCACCTGAAAAGAATCAAGCATTACTTGAATTAACCAAAACTTAGTAGAAAAGAAAGAAAGAAAAAAGTTTCATAATTAGAAAGGGAAAGGCATATAAATTTAGTTAACAGCTTAACACTGAAAAGTAGTGTTTAAAAATGAATAACGAAGACTTCTTTTTTAAAGGTCAAGGATTTGAATTTCTTACTTCAGATTTAGCAGCTAAGACCTCTTCAAACTGTTTCAAGAGTTCGGGCGGAGAGGATTGGTCAATTTCAGCTCCTAGTACTGCAATCGGAACCTTAACCCCTGAAATTAATTCCAAATATTGATCAGGACAATGAGACAATCCATTGATTTTGTTCTTCTTGAACTTGTACCAAACCTCAAAAAAAAGAAAAGAGAAGGCATTAAGTACGATAAAAGAAGTGATTTCTAAGAACCAGGTAATGTATTATTATATCAAAATGCCAGTAGCAAATAAATAACCATTAACCTCAAGAGAGAGGGGAAAAAGTAACTTATAAAGTCTGGTACTTGTAATGACATAACATCTTAATTGCTGAAGTTCGATAAGAGCTAGAAGTTCTTTCCCAAAGGTGCTTCAAAAGACACTTTTTAAGTTTTGAAACTGCAAACTAACAATCTAGTGAAACTAATATCAAGTTTTGAGAATTTTTAAGCATATGAATCCATACCCTTGATATCATCTGGAGTGATAAATGCAGGATGTAATAGCACAGCAGCTTGGATAAGCTCAGCTTTTGCAAGCTCAACCACAACCTTGGCTGAGAAGAATACAAAAGTTCAAATGTCAGTATTTTTCTTCTCAAGCAATAAAATGCTATATTATTTAAAATGTTAGAAATTTAGAATTAATAATGAAACAAAAATAAAATAAAATAAAATAAAACTCAAGAGGGTGCTAGTTTGGGAATGAAGAGATAATAAGAAAAACTCACCACCCCAGCAGAAGCCTGCAGCCCCAACTGCAGAAACACCTTTACTTTTTAAAGCTTCAATTACTGGCTTTGCTTCCTCAAATCCCTTGTCCTGTTGCAATAATTATAGAGCTTCAGACACCATTAGTGCATACTGAAAATTGCATAGCAATTAGTAGAAGGCACAGCAATATTAGGGTCGCCAAATTCAATCAAGGTCACAAAAGGGGGACACATCCAGGTGGATCAATATTTTAGGAAGTATGAACCGTATATTGCTTTCAACAATAACAATAAAGAAGTTACACAGCTTAATCCAAACGCATATTCAGACAACCCAATATGCAAAACACCAAACTCATAATGAGACCCTAATAAGCAAATCAAAATTATAAGCAATTTCCAGTAAAGTATAAAAATAAAAAACCAACCGGTCCATGATCCTTCAACCAAACTTGTAAGGGCCTATTAGCATTGTCAAGCACAAAGGGTTCTCCATGGAAGAAGTCAGGAACTACAACATAAAATCCAGAAGCTGCAACCTTGTCTGCAAGCTTCCTTTAAAATAGAAAACAGCTAACATTAGTTTCCATCATCGAAAAGTAAGCACAAACTCACAATGTTAAGTGTATGTTTGAACAAGCATGTGTAGATTACTACTCCACATTTTAACGGAAAAATCTTTATAGTCGCACTTCTTATTCAAATTAACATAATATAGCTTCAAATAGGCAATTACAATTATATATTGTAATCTGCCTCCAGAATGAAAGAAAAATAAATGTATTTCAAATATTTGATCAACTTAAGTCAGCTAAATTTTAGAATGATGGCTCTGAATTATATATATATATATATATATAAAATATCAGGGGAATCAGATGATTCGCTAGCAGATCGATAATTAGATTCACTTGAGGTTAAAATATCAATATCAAATGAATCAGAAGATTGTGACTTAAGTATCCAAATCAAACCTTTTTTATCACTGTTATCAATATTTAACATATTAAGTTTATTTTTCAATTTACTAGTTTTTTGTTTGCATTCTTTACTAAAGTGACCATATTTTCCACAATTATAACATTTTCCTTTACCAAATTCTGTTTATCATGTTTTTTGTAAACAATTTTGTTTTTAGCATAAAAGTCATCAGGTTTAGTGTATCTTTGTTTTTTAGATCTTTTATATTTATAATCTTTATAGATTTATCATCATTACAAAAAAAGCTACCTATAGCAGCGTTTTTTTTTTTTTTAATGGCATTCACAAAAAAATGCATGTTTCTTTTTCCCTTTTTGCTTGGAAGGGGCAATAGGGGTAAACTAAATTGTTCACAAAAATTACTCATTTCATATTTAGCTTTTTTATTATTTTTTAATTGTTGTACCAAGATTTTTGATAGTGCTATATATATGTGTGTGTGTGTAGAGATGAGGGGCCCGAAAATATATGTTGGGACTTGGGCCTTGTCTGAGGAGACTCAGTGGTCCGAGGATAGATCAGTCATAAGGAGGATGTAAGACTTTGAACTTCACGAGCAAACTATGACTATGAAGGCCGGGGGAAGTAGGCTGAGGAGGAGTATCTCCTCAGCTAAACGAAGCAGATGTCAGAAAGTGTGTTTTGTCATCTAGAGTGACGTTTCAAGAAGTTCTATTGATAAGGATATGTATTGTGAATGTATAGGACAAATGGGAGTTGGGAAATATTTAAGGGAAAGCTGCTATCACCGCATTGAATGCTCTGTAGCTAACTCTCTGGCCACATTAATGAGGAAGTGATATCTGAACAGTAGTTTTCAGCTTTACAGCTACTCTCCAAAGAGTTCAAGAAAGTGCTGATGTGATAAGGATCAACATCAACAATTTAATTTACACGTAGAGGGCAGAGATGAAAGAAAAATATAGTATAAAATAGAATGGAAACCCTAAGAGAGAGGGATCGGAAAATTAAGAAAGAAAATACTGTAGTAATAAGAGTTGTATTTGTAATCAACTTCAAGAAATATATATAAGAACTGATCTCATCGGACTATACCAAGGACCTTTTTTCTTTAGAGAAAACCAGTCTATCTTTTCCTTATTGTCATTTGGATCAACCATAATTGCTACCCAACTCATTATAGCCTAATTTTCCAACACACTCTCTACAAATTAATTGTATTAGGCTCTTTAGGTTTAGATCCTTTTAACTTTTGGGCTTAGGACCCAAATTGCATCTCTACAATCATCACTACAAAAAAAAGCTACCTATAGCAGCGTTTTTTTTAATGGCATTCACACAAAAAATGCATGTTTCTTTTTCCCTTTTTGCTTGGAAGGGGCAATAGGAGTAAATTAAATTGTTCACAGAAATTACCAATTTCATATTTAACTTTCTTATTGTTTTTAAGTTGTACCAAGAATTTTGATGGTGCTGTGTGTGTGTGTGTTAATATAGAGAAATCTAGGGAGACAACTTTTGTCAACATTTTGTCATGGATATATGGGAATGGTGGGTCCATGTTTAAATGAAAATCTACTATTCATAATCGACTATTCATCATCGACGACTTCAGCAAATTATGCCAAAAGTCTTACTCTTCAAAACCTATAAACTAAACAAAGAAGAGAGTTATGAGATATAGCCATACCTCAAAATTGGAGCCTCATATCCTGCAGGAAAAACTCAAACATGTTAAGATGGAACATGACAATGGTAATAAATTAACATAGCCGATGATTTTATAGCAGGTACAGACAAACAAACATATATATTATGGCATAAAAATAAATAAATAAATAAAAAGCGAAAATATTTACATAAATGACTAGAAAAACACCAATCATCAATAAATGTATCCATTTTTCAAAGCAACATCAGAGAGTACTGAATATTGAATGTAAACCTTTGAAACTGATCGAAATCCCTTTTTTTTTCTCCTTTTGTTTCTATAATACCCTACGTTTTCCGGTTTTCACAGAAATTCTTTTCATTGAAACATTTCATTAAAACAGAGAAATTCCAAGGATAACTGAAGGTGCCAATCAATTTTCCTCAAGATTCATAAATAATTCAATTAAACAAAAAACAATGGCTATTACACGTACATATGCGTGTTTTTAACCAACTGAAATCGTACTTGTACGATTACAAGTACAATTTCAGTTTAAAACATGCATATGTGTAACAGTGTATGTAAGAGTTATTTCCGAATATCTCAGAACCCAAAAGCCAATACCCAGATGAGATCACAGTTTGAAGTGAAAAATAGAGTAGCCAAAGAAGTGAAGTGTGAAAGAAATGTGTAGGTAGGTAGGTACCTAAAACGTCAGTGATGAGAAGGATAGCAAGCTTGGAGTTGGGAGAGCCAGAGACGTAGGTGCTGAGACCACCAAGCTGTTCAACATGGCCAGCTCCAGCATTTGGGTTCAGGGTTGGTGGGTTTGAGCAACACTGAGGACCAGACATTCTTATTATTCTCTCTTTTGTGTTTCTTTCTATGAGCCGCAAACACAAAACAAAACACAAACTGTCTGCTCCTAGGTCTTTGGGCTGTGGGGGTTTTGTGTTGTACTTGTACATGGTTGGTTGGATACTTGGATATATACAAGAAGGTCTAATTTGGGACGCCCTGGATCCTAGTTTCTACTGGATCGCATCATCACTGATGTCACCTCAGATTTTTTATTTTTTCATTTTGGTAGCTCATAGTTACAATGAAAGGAGAATGAACCTAGACGTTTCCGATTGGAATAGCACTTCTAGTTATCTGACCACCACATATTTTATTAGAGATATATTAGACATATTAGCCCAATATAATAGGCTCAAACTCATTCTTACTTGTACTAATAGTTTAAGATTTAGTCGTTTATATATACTCTTGTTATGATTCATTGTAACACAGGTTATTGTACTACATTCTTGTACAATAAATATGTAACTATTAAGGGTTTCCTCTATGTACGTAGGCCGACAAAGCTGAATCATGTAGACTTCATGTTCTCTCATTCCTATACTATGCTACCACTTTCACACCTATTCTAACATATACAACATTGTATAACATATCGCGTTGCTAATATATTTAACATATTGTATATATGACATTACAATGATTTTATAGCTACATAATGGGAGCGGGAAATGGAATTCAAATTACGGACATTTGGTATGATAAAAAATACTAGGGTAAAGATTGAGGATTATGACAAGTGTACACTTTTTCCCAATGATGACTCTACATTATAGTTAGGGAGTTCACAAGAATACCCTGAATTCCAAAAAAAGAAAAAACTAACTTGTTTTGTCAACTTTAAAAAAATATTGACACCCTGACTTCAAAACCCTAAGAATTTGATTCAAGAAAAATAAGAGTAACACTATATTCACAATATTTATACAACAAATTATATGTGATAAGTTGTTACTCATTCTAATATAGACTCACTATTAGCAACATTTTTTTATCCACTAATAACAGCTTATTACTTAGGATTTATTGTTAAAATATTGTGGATGTAGCATTACTTCAAAAAAATCTTGGCCCCAAACATAATCTTTAACACTTAAACAAAAAATAAAAAATAAAAGTCCAAATAACAATAATAAAAATTGGTTAAATAAGAAGTGTTGGGGGAACCACAATTTAACTTCCTACAACCACTCTAGAAATAGGCTCACAGGGCGTGATATCAAATGCCATAAAAGATTTGAATGGTATAATTCACAGTCTGACAAATAGCATCATAACCAAGGTCATGGGTTTAAGTCACTAGAGTGTCATTGCGAGGGAGAGATTGTTGGAGGGACCACAATTCAACTCCTCTCTCTCTCTCTCTCTCTCTCTCTCTCATTTCAAACTCTATCTCATTTTATTACTCTCATCTTAGCATTCTTAATTCTAACTTTATCTCTTATCAGTAATTTTTTATTTTTTTCCTTTATTAGTAGAAAGAAATTGAAAAAACTTCATGTATTTGCGTTTGTTTGTTTGTTTGTTTTTTTTTTTTTTTTTTTTTTTTTTTTTTTTTTTTTTTGGTGATGTTAATATATTCAATCTCTATTTTTATTATATTTCATATAATTTAAGTTTCTTAATAACTACTTTACAAAAATTTCTTAAAGCCACCACTTCTTTTTACCACGCGTCATGATCTTGAATGATCAAATATATAAAAACATTAAACTCAAACCAAGTCCTTACAATAATTACTAATAGTTGTTATGTATTATCAAGAGTCATACAACTCGATTAACATCTTTTAATGTCTCCAATGAATACATATTCAAATTCTCTTTTTGTGTTTTCAAGGAATTTGTATTCAAATTCTCTCCAACCTTGGAATTTATCGGGGAAAGAAAATAGTAGTACTAGTTACTATATATATTCTCAAATCTTTACGCAAAACGTGGGAGGCTGACTGCTGACATAAGGAAATACGATATGAGATTAGCACTTGGCAGATGGCATTGGCATGATGGTAAAAGGGAGAGTTTATATTGTATTATGTTGCCCGCTAGTTCACGTAATTGTGACCGAAAAGTATTTAGATTCTGACTCATAATTGGCTTTTACCGTGATATATCTTATTATTGAGAACTTTAGATTTATCAAAATTACTTCACCACAATAAATAAATAAATATATATATTGGCAACCACATACTGGTTTGTAATGTTGCTAAAATGTACTCATTCTTGATAATGATTTTTTTTGCATATAATGTGGTGGCCAAATGTTTTGAGAGATTCGATTCTACACCACTATTAGGAGTGGTCCAAGTGCATATGTCGGTTGGCCCAAAAGCCATTGACAACTTTATTGAGATTTCCACCCCCACCCACCAAAAAAAAAAAAAAGTAATTAAATGGAAGAAAAATAGTAGACAAAGGCTTCATGAAGTGTATAATGTAAATCCAAATCCATCTAAAAAAAAGTTACTCTAACTTCCAAGTGCTTATACAAACCAAAAGGCATAAACCTTTTTTTTTATTTTTTTATTATGAAACAAAAGGCATAAACCTATTTCGATCATTAAGGTTGTCTTAGATATATCATATATAGAATATGCCAAGAGTTTTGTAACTCGAATACGTCCTATTATATATAGAATGAGCCAAGAGTTTTGTAATTCAAATAGTTGACACATTCGAGTATTTTTAAAAGAGACATTCAGAGTTCAAATCCTCATTTTCTGACGTAATTATTAATTTTTTTTTATTTAAAAGAAGGATATATAGATTGAAAATTTCAAAATTGTCACTAATAACTTCTAAATATTTTAGATGATATTTACATAGATATATTTAGGTAAAGTGTGATTGTAGAGACTATCAACACATTTGGTAAGGGTATTTTTTTAGGAGTATTTGAGTTACATTGTTCATTTTAGGATGTTTAGACATTGAATTTAGAAAACTCCTCTTACCAGTTTTCAAATTTCAAAAAATATTGCTCTTGACACTTTTGTAAATATTTTGAAAAACATGGGGCCTACTTGATTAGATAACACATAAAGCTTCCTTCTTCAATTCTAACCAAGAGGTGCACTTATTAGCTTTTAAAAAAAAACACACACACACACACACATATCAAACACACAATTATATTTTTTTTACATACTGAAACATGTTATTTAAACAGATGGTACCAAACACATTTTTTGCTTTATGAATACTGTAAACACGTGTTTTCACAACACTTTTTAAAGCACAGTTTTCACTTCATTTAAACAACGATACTAAAAATCTCCAACCAAACGGGCCTTAATCCACTCATAACAGTTGTTCATTTTAAGGTGTTTAAACACTGAATTTACGCTCTATTTGTTTCTACATTAACATATTTTAGAAAATGATTCATTTTTCAGAGAGCATTTTTTGGAAAACTGACTCGTTTTCCGATGTTTGGTAACAACCTTGAAAATGAGCTTGAAAATGTTTGATGGTGTTTGGTATCCACAGTTTTTTTAACATTTCTTGTATAGTTTAAAACATGTACAATATGTGTATTGTGTATACCAAGAATGAATTTGGTTTACAAACTAAAATTTTGACAATGGATACAATCAAAATTAGCTATCCAATTTTCATGATCTTATATCGTCATCTTGCTCATGTATATGAAATGTAACGTACATAATATATATATATATATATATATATATATAAAACCATACTTCTCATAATTCAAAATAACCATTATAACCTCAAGTTCCATTTTAAATAGTTCAAAATGCCACATAGGTCAAATAGTTTTATTGGCAAACTAATCTAGTACAAATAGTTTGATAAATATACCAAAAATTGTTATAGGACCGTTGACCAATCTGTGAGGAGAAAAAAAAATAAAAACCTTATTAAAGAACGTTGTTATAGAGGGGAGAAAAAATAGGGAGAAAAAAAAGAAGAGAGCCTGATAGAGAGAAAAATATGTGGGAAGAGAAGAGGCCAAAGGGGGTGATAGTGAGGATGTGAGAAGAGAGAAAAAATAAAGGGAGGAGAATAAGTGTGAGAATTTATTGTGAGAATGACTGAATGAGTAGAAAAATATATTTTTTCCTAGGTTAGAAGAAGATAATATTCATAGGAGCTATGCACCATGTGAGAGAGAGATTGTTTTCCAAAACTTTTTTTTGGAAAACAACCTATAAAAAATAAACCTTATTTTTATAAGAATTTTCCGTTGAATAAAGATAGTTTTCCATTAAACAGTTTTTTTTTATGCTACCAAACATTAAAAAATGTGGAAAATTATCTTTATAGAAGGTTTTCCAGCAAAACAAGTAGAGCGTTAGAAAACTCCTCTTACTAATTTTTAGTTTTCAAACAACGTTACTCAATAGCACTTAGTAAATATTTTATAAACTGTAGATCCCACTGATTAGGTTACATGTTATCACTTTACAAAAAACACACACATATCAAATACATAATTATGTTTTTTCACTTTTGAAAATATATATTTTTGCTTAATGAGTACTTTAAATAAGTGTTTTTACGACACTTTTTAAACCACAGTTCTCCTATCATTTTGAACGAACACTATCAAACACTTATGCCAAAATGGGTTTTGTGAGTACTTGAACTAAAATACGGCAGGCCGGCTACTATGAGTATAGGCGTAAATGCACTTTTAGTCCTTATATTTTGAATTTTTTCTATTTTAGTCCTTACATTTTTATTTTACCACTTTTAGTCTCTAAACCAATTAACGCGTGACATTTAAGTCCTTACCGTCACCCAACTAACTGAAAAAGCTGACATGACAAACAGAGTTTATTGTTGATACACTAAATGCTGACATGACTAACAAAATAATATTTAAAAATGTCACGTCAACATAAAATAGTAATTAAAAAAGACATATCGGCATCCACACAACCTTTGATTTTTTTAAATTAATTTATCAATTTAAACAAAATGAAAAATGAAAAAAAAAAATAGAACCCAAAATACAAGTGAATTCAAATTTGGTTTCATCTTAAACATGAACAAGAAAGAACAATAAACCCAAAAAATTCAATCACAAAAACACAAATCCAGAAAATTCAATCACAATAACACAAACCTAGAAAAAAATATAAGTTTATCAACAAGAAACATTTCTTGCATTTTCTTATACTTAGAACTAAACACAAATTACCAGCAAAAACATCCAACCAAATGCCACCAAAACCAGCAAAAACATCCCCCAATAACTCCACTGAAAAAAAAAAAAAAAATCCTAGACGAATCTCCAAAAATATCTCTATAAACTCATCAAATAACCCAAAAAATAAAACCCAAAACCTCAACAAAATATTCCCAAAATTTCTCTGCAAATCCAGCAACAACAGAACAGCAAGCACAGCCTAAATGAACGAGGGGTTGCTCGCCATGGTCCGATCTGCCATTGCCACTACAAGGTCTGAAGACATCGCTGAGAAGATATTGTATTCCATCGAGTGCGAGATAAGGCCATGCCCGTACACTCTATGCTTGGGAGAGCTGAACCTAGAATACGATGCCATTTGCAAGCCAAGCAAGCTTCACTGCTTGAAAAGGAGTCCATACGATCAGAGACGGTGTACACCACGCTTCAAATCCTCGAGTCGTGGATCCACATGGCGCAACAGATGTTGAAGCATGTCTGAGCTAGTCAAAGCTCAGAAATTCGAAAAAAATGCAAGTGATTGTAATTTGATCGAACGGATCTAGAAGCTTCTCTCTGAAACTGAATTCTTGTTGGAGTTTGGGTTTGTGTTTATTTTTTTGTGTTTGGTTGACAAGAAAGATCAATCGCCGGGTTTGTGTTTTTGTGTTTGGTTGACAAGAAAGAGCAAGAAAATCCTAGAAAATTTGGGTGTGTGATTCTTATATTTAAATCTGGGTTTATGTTCATTGTGTTCTTGTTGAAGATGAGCCCAGATCTAAATTTATGTATTGAATTTTACTTCTGTTGTTTTCTTTTTTAATTTGTTAAATTTGATTGATTAATTTTAAAAAAAAAATTAGATGCATTTATGCCTAATTTTTTTATTTACTTAAAATTAATAAATTAATTTTTTTTAATTTAGATGCTGATGTGGTATTTTTAATGCCAAAATATATTTTTTAATTATTATTATCTATACTATTATTTAAGGAGTTTTCACTATTTAGATTCTTCATTTTTTAGTTCAAAAAAGCTCTTACACTCTTATGTTTAAATAGAGACAAAATTAAAGGACAATCTTGTAAAAATGCAACTTTAATTTCCACTAAAACATTACCTAAAAAATAGGACCACTCTTTTGTAATTTTTAAATTGTTTTATTCAATTTAAATTTTCAAAATAAAAATTATAAATATATATATATATATATATATGTAGAATAAAAAAATCTACAGAATAAGATCACTAACCAAAAAAAAAAAATCTCATTGCACTCGCGAAGGCGTGTGATGAGACTATATGGTTTAAAAATACTCTTATACTCTACGTTTAATAGGGACAAAACTTGAGAACCCCTCGATAAAAATATATTTCCAACTCCACGTAAAATGCCTACAAAATAGAATACTTTCCTATTAACTCATGTCTTCAAAATAAACTTATCTAAATATTAAAATATAAATAAATAAAAAAAACTACTCAATCCACTTTGATATTTTCCTCAATTCACATTCCAACTTTTTTTTTTTTTTTTTTTACTTTATCAAGACTCTTCGGTTTCTTTTATTTCACTTTTTCTCTTTTTTTTTTTTTTTTTCCTAATCTCACATACACTTAAAAAAAAAAAAAGTCTCATCGCACACGCAAAACATGAGGCTAGTTTTAATAGTATCGTCAGTCACGTCATTTTTTTCAGTTAGTTAAATAATTGAGTGACTGTAAGGACTTAAATATCACGCATTAATTAGTTTAAGTACTAAAAATAGTAAAACGAAAATGTAAAAGCTGAAATTAAAAATAAATAAATAAATAAAAAGCTAAAACGTAGGAATTAAAAGTGAATTTACGCCCTTTGTAGTAATGTTGATGCAAAAAAGAGCTTCTTATCAAAATTGAATCACCCAAAGCAAGCCCATTAAAGCCAGAAGAACAAGATTCATTATTCAACCACTGCAAATCAAATCAAATCAAATGGGGACTCTCACTCCCTTCCCAAACCCCATCACTCCTTCCCAAACTCGCATAGGTTGGATCGGCATAGGCGTAATGGGCGCTGCCATGGCCTCTCGCCTCCTCTCCGCCGGTTACTCACTCTCCTTCTACGCCCGCACCCCTTCCAAACCTTCATCCCTCTCTCTCCAATCCCAAGGCGCCGTTCTCGCCTCTTCCCCACGCGACCTCGCTCGTTCCTGCGATGTTATCTTCACTATGCTCGGACACCCACCAGATGTTCGACAAATTGTCCTCGACTCGGATGGCCTCCTCTCCGGCCTAAATCCAAACTCTGTCATTGTTGACACTACCAGCAGCCACCCTGCACTCGCGCGCGAAATTTTCTCCGCTGCACGCAAGAGAGATTGCTGGGCTGTCGACGCCCCGGTTTCCGGGGGCGACATTGGTGCTAGAGATGGGAAATTGGCCATACTCGCTGGTGGTGATGGTGAAGTTGTGAAGTGGCTGACACCCTTGTTTGATATTTTAGGGAAGGTCACGTATATGGGTCAAGCGGGTTGCGGCCAGAGTTGTAAGATAGGGAATCAGATTGTTGTGGGAGCGAATTTGTTGGGGCTGAGTGAAGGGTTGGTGTTTGCGGAGAAGGCAGGTTTGGATGTTGGGCAGCTCTTTGAGGCGGTGAGGAGTGGGGCGGCGGGGTCGATGGTGATGGAGTTGTTTGGGGAGAGGATGATAGGGAGGGACTTTAGGCCAGGTGGGTTTGCAGAATATCATGTGAAGGATCTGGGGATGGGTGTGGATGTTGTGGAGCAAGGTGATGATGAGAAGGTTGTGGTTTTACCTGGGGCAGCATTGTGTAAGCAGTTGTTTTCTGGGATGGTGGCAAATGGGGATGGGAAGCTTGGCACTCAGGGCTTGATCACTGTTATACAGAGACTCAATGGCAAGTGAGAGCTTAAACAATTTCTAATCTTTGCAATAATGTTTGGGGTTTATGCATGGTTTTTCATGAAAGTTAAGGCAATGTATAGAGCATAAAATATGTTATGCAATGGGCGTACATGGCATAATTCTTTTATGTATGTGAGATCCATACAGCATGCGAGAATGACGTTTTATGTGTTTATTACATAAGGTATCGCCTCGAGTGAGATTGAGGTGGTGGAATGGTGTGACGTGGTAGGAATTTGTTCATGGTTCATTTTGCTTGGCTGGTTCTGTGTTTGTCCAAGATGTTTGGTGACTATAGTTAGTGAATGTTGGTCTGCATTTTGTTCTGCTCTGCAATGGGTTTCTTAAGAGTTGTTTCTTTAGAGATGAAAATAAATGAAAGACGATTGTAAAAGACCTCAATGCGTGTAATTTGGAAAATTAGCGGTTTTTTTTTCTTCTTGTTATTAAAGTAAATCGGTTTGCAAGAGCAGAAAAATATGTGCTAATGTATAATAATTCACCTACCGAGACAAAAGTCAAAGGTCAGTCTTGTATGTGGACGTTTGAAACCGAAATAAGATCTCAAGTTGACATCTTTGATACACTAATTTTCCATAATGATAAATAGATTCAATGGTGAGTCTACCGTGGGAAGAGCTGTTTCTTCCTTGCTTGATTTCCCCCCAGGGGGGGGGGTGTTGGAATGGGTGGGGTGAGGGGAGGGGGAGTGAGGAGGGGATAATTGTGAATTAATGAAAACATGCTTTCACAATTTTAACTAAAATTCAGCTAACGTGGCATTGCGTACCCTGCACTATGTGTGACTATCATATACTGTAATATCATAACTGAAATTTAGCTGGTAGACTGCACTTTGTGCTGGCTGTAGCTAAGCATCAACTCAAATTTAATACCTTTCTCTGTATGTGCCTTGTGAGTAATATTTTCATATGTCATGCTTTAGTAGAGTCTTGCACTTTGAAGTGAACATTTAGCTTCAAATAAAATGAATGGCACACAAGAATTGGCCATTTAATTAAGACAATTTCAATCAACATTCTAAATTGTTCTAATTGAAAATAATATCATTAGTAAAATAATCATCCATGAGTATGTAATTATCACCAAATTTCAGAAACAAGGATGCTGATTTCTGCATACAATACATGGAAAATTAGTCTTCTAGGCACATTGCCTTACAAGCACATTCCAACCCACAGAGTTCACTTTCATGTATAAACAATTTTCACTTGACATACTTGGTAAACCAATTTAACATGTCCAATTGGGCCTCTTCAGCACTCTTGACGGCTGACTCATCCTCAAGATTGTACCTCACTGACCATCCATGAGCCACACCAGGGAATATTTTCACAAAGCTATCAAACTTAAGATATACATAATAGGAGGTTAAATAAAAGCAACTGAATTATTGTTAATTTTGACATGCAAAGCAGAAAAATCACTCCATATTTGTTTTTAGAAGAAGAAATAACACATTTAATAAAAGTAGCCAGAATATTTACATGCCCCAATGCTGGAACTTCGAAGAGATTATGCTCTCTTATTGACAGAAATTTTTTCTGACCATTAATTATGTCTTGAAATTCCAGGATTATTACCCAGGCTTCATTAAATGCTGTAAATATTCTATGATGGCAAATTTAATTCAACAAATGTTTTAAATTGGAACATAACATTCACATCTATAAAATTTAAAATCATGATGAAAGAATCAAGGAATGACCTTTTCTTAGGTCTTACCTCAGATTTTTCTGACAACTTCTTTCCAAACTCTTTCAATTGTTCAGGTGGGGAAGTATGGTCAATCTCAGCTCCCAATATAGCAATAGGAACCTTAACATCTGAAAAAAAATGAACCTTAACATCTCAGACAACATGCAATCAGTAGCATTAATTAGCATGAGCTCGAAAAGTGGGAGACTAACCATCAATTTCATCTTCCGTGATCTTTCCAGGATGTAACACGACAGCAGCCTGAATGTCAGTAGAACTTGCTAATTTCGCTACTACCTTCCCTGGTAAATATGAAGGGAAGCTAGATATTAGTAGCTGAAGCACTCTAGGTTTTCTATGCAAAAACTAATTTCAAATCATTCAAGCATGAAGTCATACAACAAATTTAAAATTGAAAGCAAATCACTTACCTCCCCAGCAAAAACCTGCAGCCCCTATGGCAGAAACTCCTCTACTCTTCAGAGCCGTGAGCACAGGTTTGGCATCTTCATATCCTTTATCCTAGAAGGAAAATGTATTCAAATTCAGCTCAAAGCAATCAGAAACGTTCAAGCCATACATAATAGATAATAAGCCATTTTATTTCAATCAACTAAGGCCCCGAACAAAACATGCATAAATGTTCAATTTGGACATCAAAGGCAAATCAATATGTGCCCTGTTTGATTTCTTGATTCTTGCACAATTTGTCATATGCCCATCCATAGATTGCAACTGAGAAGCAAGAAACTAACCGTGTTGTGAGTTTTTCGCCATGAGTCTCGATCAAATGTAGGGTCATTAAAATTAATAATAGGGTCCCCATAAAAAAAATCAGGAACTACCACCAAATATCCAGCTGACGCAACTTTGTCCGCAAGTTTCCTTCACAGCAAGACAATGCATAATATTAATTTCATACTAGTGAACAACATTTACTTCCACCAATTCAAACTATAGAGGACAACTGGATATCATTTGGCATGAGCTTAGATAATTTATGGTTGAATATATCATTAGCATGTGAGAGACTACTAGGTAGTATGAGAAAAATCATTTATATGGTAAGAGAAGAAGAAAAGTATGTATCCTGTACTTAGTTTACTGTTTCAGACTTGTGACCTGGAAATTTTATATTTAGAATGCATATGCACAAGAAGAACAAATAACAATTAGGAACAAGTTTGCTTTACAAGCTCTTAAAATCAGTATGGGGAAACTACCAAAAAAAATAAATAAATAAATAAACCCTTATGATTTGCCTATAAAACACGGAGGCCCACTAAACTTTAAAATGTAACACATAACACCCCTGTAGTCGTGTTTTAGTTGGAACTGTTACATCTTCTGTTACTATTGATGGTAAATAACACATGCCTCACACATGCATTTACACAATTCAAAACAAAGACTAAAAAGACATGAATATTTCCCACCTCTTTCTGACGGCTATGAACTATAAAGGCTAAAATTGAGCCATTTAAGCCTTTATAACTGTTGGAAACTTTTCTCTGTTTTAACCTTCTAGGATGTACAAGTGTCCAAGTGAGGCAAACACTATCAACAATAACAAAAAATGTTATGGTTAAAAGAAAACCATGACCACAAGGTGGTTGTGTGTCACAATTCAAAGTTTGTTTTACAAGCAAACCACAATGGTTTGTTTTTAGTTTTTATTTTTAAATAATTTTCCCTTATAGATATTTGCTACTTCATTTTTCTTATTCTTCTTTGAAATCAGAGACGTAAAGTTTATGAGCTCATCATTTTATTCACATTTCTTGTTTCATGATTCTCATAAAATCAATCAGTGAAATTCTCAATTCTCCACTCACACTTAGATCCATTTTATGCACAGTGATAAAATAATACATTTCTTTTGCTAACTCACATTATTTGATTAGCTAAAATTTTCATTCCTCCAAAGGCTTTGAAATATATTTAAAATGATGTCAAAATATTATAGCCATGATAGGCCTGGTGTTGCTCCATATTAAGGGTTGCTTGTTTATCATCATCCTTTGAATGACTTTTTAAAGGCAGAGAAACCAAATTGTAAAATAATGGTATTCATGAAGTTAACAACACATGTAGTTATGTGAAAATTTTCGCATTACTAGTGTTGGGTCTTGTTTGGTCCAGACCCATAAGGGATTATTCACTTATTCATGCCCCAACCCATCAGGCATTTTATAAAACTAAGTGGCAGGAACTTTCAGCACACAAAGCAATAGACACACACACACATAGATAGTGAGATATACACAAGAGGCCAAGAGAACACACTAGTGAAAGAGATAAGGGTTTGGGTGTGAGTCTTCTTTCCTCCTACCATGGCCATTAAAACTACTAAAAGCAAGTGTCTGAAAGGTGTTTGGTGTCTCATTGTTGTGTAACCTCAAGTTGTGTGATAAAACTTGAGTAGAAAACCATTGTAACTTGTTTTCTATAACAATTTGTTCGGTGTGCAACCCATGGATGTAGGCTTAGTGTAAACCAAGTAAATCTTGTGTGTGCATTGTGTATGCCTTCTATGTGTTTGATAATTTGTCTCTTATATTCAACATTGCATATATAGCCAGCTTAGCCTTGGTATTTGTCGTGGCTAATTTCCAATACCTCTGTGTTGGTAAATTTAGAATTTTTTTTTTTTTTTTTTTAAGATAATTTTATTGAAAAGAGAATGCTTCATGCAAAATGACGTAAATCAGCCTAAGAATTAAAAACAAAAACAGAAAATTTAGACTTGCTTCAGTTGCTTGACAATCTTGATGGAGAGTTTGCTCTCACCAAGAAGTGGCTAGTTTTTCCCAACAACTAGTACATGTATTGTGAAGAAATCTTTAATCCTAGAGAATGAAAGATTTATAAGCTCAGCTAGCTATACTTTCAAAACCAATCTTATGTTTCTGTGCTTTTCCTTTAATTATCTAATTTACTAATGTTGTCACAAAATTATATCCTCTTATTTTGAGTGACAGTTTTCTTCTAAAATGGAAGCAAGCACCAAAATATGTACTAGTTGCCTCTATATACCGCAATTGAATTTGAACCATTTAGTAAGTTACAAAAAACCTGATCCAGTAAAACAAAGAAATCATCGTACCTTAAATTGGGTGCTTCATACCCTGCAAAACATCACCAGATGATACAAAAATGAAATTGTGGCTCCAAGGAACATTGTCAAATTTATGTATTACATAAAAAAAACAAATTCCACATTCACACACATATGTATATAAGTGAAAGTTGTGAAATTATAAATTGAACAACAACAAAATCATTCAAACCCAGATGGCTATAAAGTTTTTTTTTTTTTTTTTTCTTTAAATGTTTATTATCAATTAAAAAACTGATCAAAACCCACATCTTTAAACTTTTTGAATAAGAGATTCAAGAATACAACATTTACATACATGTTATAGTGAAGAAGGAAACACAAGTGAGATGGGGTGGTACCAAAAACATCGGAAATGAGAAGGATGGCAAGCTTGGAATCTGGAGAGCCAGTGATATAGGTTTGAAGGCCTCCAAATTCCTGGACTGTCCCTGCTCCACAGGTTGAGCTCAGAGTTGGTGGGTTCTCAAAGCACTGAGAGCTTGACATCTTTACAATTTTGAGTGGCAGTGTTGAAGTGTGAAAGTCAGGACTGAAGAGAAAAGTGGAGGGAAACTCAGGTCTTATAGAGAAGACAGCGTCACTGCTTACGTACGTGTATGGGTAAAAAATAGATATGCTTGACAATTCCAGGCTGTTCACCGGAGCTATCTTTACGCGGTAGATTATAACCGAATGATCTGTCACTTTTATATTAACCCAGCATTTTTTATAAGTTATTCTCATTTTATCATATCATAGTTGTGTCAAAATTATGGTACAAAATAGTGTTGTCTTAGGTTCTTTTCATGTTTGATACGTCCCAAAACACAAGCAAAAATAATATTAGTTTGGATTTAAGCTTTTGGATCACGTTCGCATGTTTACGTTTTTGCCTTTATTATTATTATTATTATTATATTTATCGTCGTCTCTTACACTGTTCATGAGATATGAATAGTACATTAAGGTAAAATTTTAGTGTTTTTAGCCGTGAACAGTAACTCAAAAATTATTTTTTTATTGTTTTCAACAATAAATTTTTAGTTTTCAACAAAATAAGCGATATCCAAATACACACTTAGTGTTTAGTACAAATGAGATCGTGTCGAAGTGGATTGTAATTGATCCACAATAACCAAATTCATATAAATAATTTTTATTTTTATTTGACTTTAATTTTGAGTTTTAAATAATGAACTGAATTATTAAAACTTAAAAGAGTTTTAATGGTAATATTGACAAATTCTTCATTTTTGGCATTTTTTAAATAGGTTGAAATGGGTTTTAGTCGTATCAAGTATCAACTCTTTACATGTTTATTAAAAATATTGAAATAAGTTTGTTTGTATCAACCCAACATGACCTATATGTTAGGTGCGTTAAATGGATCGTGTTTTTAAACTAGTGCTTGATGGATTTTGACATTATTATTAAATATGCCACATTAAAATTTGATCCATGTAGTTAAATACTCATGTTTGGATACAAACACAATCCACTATCATGAAATGAGTGAAGGAAACCAAGGTCTCTCCAAAATAGCAATTCATTATTCCAGCCATTATACACTAATATTCCTTTTCTCTCGGTCACATCATTACTTTTTGTTTTGTTTTTGTTTTTGCTTTAATAGATAACATAGACTTCATTTTATGACATCCATTCTATAATAATTGATTTATTCTTTGTTATTAGACTAAGATACTAATTGGTTTTTTTTTATGTATAAAGGATTTGAACCTAAGAAGAGACCTTACTAATCGAAAATGGATCATTATTTTGAAAGTGCCATTTTTTAATCCGTTTTATAATAATTGATTCATTCATTGTCATTAGGCAAAGATTCAAATTGGTTTTTGTGTATAATAGAGGATTTGAAACTAGAAAGAGACATTATTAAATAAAAATGAATCATTATTTTGAAACCGCAATTTTTTTAATTTAATACTATCCCATCAAGTCATGAAAACACCTCAAGAAACCGGCTACTTGACTACTTCCCTCCTCTTACACACACACACACACAGATTTTTCAAATTTCTACTATCAGAAATTTTAAATATTAGCACGATGCACATAAATCAGGCTTGTGCTAGCTGTAGCATGAGGTTATGCTACTGTAAATTAAACATCAGACAAGAGTGTGAACGGTCCAAATTAACAATCCTAAGTATTAACTCAAATTCAATAGTAGCTTATACTCAACTAGTAAAATTTCTGATGGTTGAATCTAGGGTTTAATCGTAACTATGTATCTCTCACAATTTTCTCTTTCTTTCTATATTTTTCTCTCTCTTTTGCTTGCTCTCTCACTCACGCAGTTCTTCAAGACTGCAATGTCCTCAGTCTCATTCTCTAGGACTTCTCCTCCTAGTCACTGACCGAATGGCCTCTCCTTTTATTTCATCTTTTCCTTCTTTTCTTCCTTTCATACTCTTGACATCAATTCACAATAAATGCAACCCACTTGCCTTGACTTTGCTTCAGCCAATTTCATTTTTCTTCGACTCTCCCTTGGGCCGAATAGCCTTAATGCATCAGCCCCTTTCTTTCTCTTTTTCTCCTCAGCGTGTCCAGTACGCCTAAGCCAACCAACCCAATAATCATGCTGACTTTTGTACATGATGAAGAAAAGTTATAAGACATGAAAGACAAGCTCTTTTTTTTTTTTTTTTTTTATAAGAAACTTGTAACTTTTATAAAAACGAAGATAACATAGCTACATCATGCAGACTCAATCATAGAAGGTGTTTCCTCTATCCAAGCTCATTAAATGAGCATGTCTATTACAAGTGAGCTGGACCCATGGTGCAGTGCACCCAACAATATTGTGATTCTTCGTATGACATGTTTATTGAGAAACTCTAATCTCATGTAGGATCACCATTAAAGTAGATTTTTTGGCTAGAAATGTCCGGTTAGAGAGGGAATAATAAATAATATTATAAAGTCTCATACTTTAACAGAAGATATCATGCTCAAGTGAAGATATAGCCAAATGGCCAAAGAAAGAATTGACCTCTTAATTCAGACAATTTTAATTAATATTCTAAATGGTGCTAGTACAAAATTATATCATAAATAAAATAATCAGCCATAAGTAATTATTACCAAATTTCTGAAACAAGGGTGCTAATCTCTTTTTTCGATAATTCAATTATTACAACAAGTGAAAGACGCAGATTCAAATCTTGGTTCTTTTCACTAGAAAGACCAAACAATTCTACTAAAGTACAAGCTTTTAGGCGAAACAAAGATGCTAATTTCTGCATACAATACATAGATGATTACCCGTATTCTAGCCACATTACCTTACGTTATTTCAACCCTCACATTTCTCTTTCATGCATAAACAAATTTTCACTTGACATACTTGGTAAACCAGTTTAACATGTCCAAATGGGCCTCTTCAGCAATCTTGATGGCTGACTCATCCTCAACATTGTACCTCACTGTCCATCCATGAGCCACACCAGGATATATCTTCACAAAGCTATCGAACTGAAAGATATACATGGTAGGAGGTTAAAAAAAGCAGCTGAATTATTGTTAATTTTGATATGCAAAGCAGAAAAATCACTCTTCTTTGTTATAGGAAGAAGAAAATTATAACTTTTATCCAGAAGATTTACTATGCTGGAAGAGATTATGCTCTCTTATCAAGAGACGTATTTCTGACCATGAATTTCTAGTCATGAAAGAAATTCCAGTATTTTTACCCAGGCTTCATTAAATGCCGGAAACATACTATGATGGAAAATTACTTCCAAAAAAAAAAAAGACTTAAATTGGAACAAAACATTTACATTTATAAAATTCAAAATCATGAATAGAGAATCAATGAATGACTTTTTCTTAGGACATACCTCAGATTTTTCTGACAACTTCTTTCCAAACTGTTTCAATCGTTCAGGTGGGGAAGAATGGTCAATCTCAGCTCCCAATATTGAAATAGGAATCTTAACATCTGAAACAATGAATATGAACATCTGAGACAACATGCTACCTGTAACAAATATTTAGCATAAGCTTGAAAAATGGAAGGCTTACTATTGATTTCATCTTCTGTGATCCGTCCAGGATGCAACAAGACCGCAGCCTGAAGGTCAGTAGAACTTGCTAATTTGACCAATACCATTGCTGAAACACATGCACACAAGCTAGATGTTAGCAACTGAAGCACTCCAGGTTTACTATGCCAAGAAATTTTCAAAAAATTCAAGAATTAAGTTCCTCATCAAAGTTGAAATTGAAATCAAATCACTTACCACCCCAACAAAAACCTGCTGCCCCTATGGCAGAGAATCCTTTACTCTTCAAAGCTTCAATCACAGGTTTGGCATCTTCAAATCCTTTTTCCTAGAAAGGAATATTTATTCAAATTAAGCTCAAAGTAGTCAGAATTAGGTCAGTTCAAGTCATACATTACAGATAAAAAGCATTCAATTTCAACTTTGGCTTTTTTTAAAAAAATGCATAGATGTGTAATAGTATGTCAATTAGGACATCAAACACAATTTGATATGTGCCCTGCTTATTTTCTTGATTCTTGCACAATTTTTCATATGCCCATCCTGAAGATCGCAATTGAGAAGCAAGAAACTAACCGTGTTGTGAGCTTTCATCCAGGTGTCTCTATCAAATTTAGGGTCACTTAAATCAGTGACAGGGTCACCATGGAAAAAATCAGGAACTACCACAAAGAAGCCAGCTGCTGCAACCTTGTCAGCTAGTTTCCTTCATAGAGAAGCAATGCATATTATTAATATCATATAGCTAGGAATAACTGATATTTGAATGCACTTACATCTAGTTTATCCAGAACATAAAAGTAAATTTGGCTGGTGAATAACAAAATTGATGGAACATAAAAAGCTCTAAGACATGGTTGATGGCAGTTTGGATTTATGCGCTTAGTAAAAGTTAAAATATGATAAATCATAGTATTTGAAAAACATTTGCTTCCACTAATTTGAACTATTGTGGACTGGATATTATTTGGCTCAAGTTTAGATAATTTATTGCAAATATATATCATTAACATTTGAAGGACTAAAAAGCAGCATAAGAAAAATCAAATAAATGGTGAGGACAGAAGAAAATAAAGAAGAAGAAAACATTATATACCCTGGACTAAGTATAGTGTTTCGGACTTGAGATCAAAACACTTCATATTTAGGATGAACTTAAGAAAACACTGATATTTAGGATGCATAGACAATCAACAATTAGAAATAAGTTCACTTTAGAAGCCCTTAAAATCTATAACATGGAAAATGCAAAAAACCCACTTGCGGTTTGCCTGTAAAACACAAAGACCTCATAAACTTTTATGTTTGACACACAAATCCATGTAATCGTGCTTTAGTGATAATCGTGACGTTTTCCATTACTATTGATGGTAAATAGTATATGTACCTCACATGGGCATTTACACACTCTGAAATGAAGGGCAAAGAAGGAGAGTCATTTTTGTTACTATCTCCAGCCTCTTTCCAAAGGCTATAATTTCCACGAAATTCAAAGAATTTTAGGTCCCTTTGGCCCTTGGATTGCCTGGTTGAGTTCCATTAGTTAACTAAACATGCCTAAATTTAGGCCAATTACATGTAAATGGCCCAATTTTGGCCTTTATAACTGTTGGAAAGAAGCATGAAATATTCTTCTCCTGTCCCCTATTTCATATACATACATAATTGCCCATGCAAGGCACATGTACTATTAATGATAAATTGAAACAGTTGTACCTAAAACATGACTTCAAGCATGTAATGGGTCACATGTCAAAATTCAATGATCATGTCTTACAAGCAAACCCCATGAATCCTTTTATGGATACTTGCTATTTCATTTTCCTTCTTGGAAAGTTTGAAAGTTTATAAGTAACCATTGAATTCACTTTCCTTGATATCGTCATTCTCGTAATATTCATCAGCCACATTCTTCACTCAAACTAAAAATTTCAATCCTTCCACAAGCTTCATGTTTCCCACATTCTTGGACTTGATATCACTTATTTTTTCTTTTTTCTGTTTTTTTTTTTTTTTTCCAAATTCATTAACAATGATGTTAAGGATTGTATATTTATTATCATTGTCCTGCGTGACTGCATCACATCCTTTAAAAGACTTTCTTAGGCAGGTGAACAAAATTGTTGGATAATGATCTTTGTGAAGTTAACAATACATGTATTGGCAGAAATCAAGGAATCTAGGCCGGTCACAATTACTCAGTGTTACCAAATCTGGTCCTAATAAACCACCATTAGTTGGAGCCTCCTAAGGAAGCAATTCCAAAATAATCTCTAAGCAATTACTCAAATGATACCAAAGTTAGTCCTAGTCAACCACCTTTACTATTGGAAAATTCTAAGGAAGCAATCACATAATACTTTCTAAGAATCACTCTTTGTACAGTCGATTTTGAATTTAAATTCTTTTTGTATGGAGAATATGTTGTATTATAAAAGGAGATGTAACCTTACTACACTAGCCGAATGAACAAGATACAGTTTCTACTTTCTACTCTCCAAATATTCTCTCTAATGTTTGATTTCTTTGAACATGTACTAGTTTTGTGAAAATTAAGAAGAGAAAACTCTCCATTCTTCCTTAATCCAATAGAAGGCAAGATTTTATCTCGGAGAATCACTCTTTATAAATTTGGTTTTGAAATTTGAAATTCTTTTTGTATAGAGATTATATTGTATTATAAAGGAGAGATAACCTTACTATACTAGCTTTCTAATCTCCAAATATTCTCTCTACTGTTTGATTTCTTTCTACATGTACTAGTTTTGTGAAAATTAAGAAAAGAAGGATCATAGCTACACAAAGCGGATTTCCTTCAAAATCCTTAATCCTAGAGAAGGCAAGATTTATCTCTAAGAGAACCAAGGGAAAAAAAATAGCAGCCCCGCTAGCCGTCCTTTAAAAATCATTTCTATCACCTATGTTGTTTTCCTTTTGCTTTAATGATCCAATGTAACTATTGAATGTTGTCACATAACTCTATCCTCTTAGTTTGAGTGACGGTTTTCTTTTATATGTAACTTTTTTTTTGAGAAACAAACACACACACACAAGAGAGAGGGCAAGGAGTTCTAACACAAAGGCACACCACAATTCCACTCAAAAGCCATGGTGACTTTTAAGGGAGAGTGGGGCAAGTTATACTACACACAACACTCTCTTAAACAATATGGGACCATTACCCATTATTTTTTTTTTTGAGAAACAAACACACACACACAAGAGAGAGGGAAAGGGGTTTTAACATAAAGGTACATCACAACTCCACTCAAAAGCCATGGTAACTTTTAAGGAAATGTGGGGCAAGTTATACAATACACAACATACTCTCTTAAGCAATGTGGGACAATTATCTTTTTTTTTTTTTTTTTTGAGAAACAAACACACACAAAGGAGAGGGAAAGGAGTTCTAATACAAAAGCACTCTCTTACAACACACTCTCTTAAGCAATGTGGGACAATTACTTATTCTTTTTTTTTTTTTTTGAGAAACTAACACACACAAGGGAAAGGGAAAAGGGGTTCCAATACAAAAGCATACAACAACTCCACTTAAAAGTTATGGTAACTTTTAAGGAATGGTAGGGTAAGTTATCCTACACACAACACACCCTCTTAAGTAATGGAGGATAATTACACTTTTTTTTTTTTTTGGAGATACAAACAAGCACAAGGGAGAGGGAAAGTCTTTTATATGTAACTAGTTGCCTCTATATAGCGTAATTGAAATATTTGATCCAGTAAAATAAAGAAATCATCATACCTGAAATTTGGTGCTTCATAACCTGCAAAACACCACAAGATGATACATAAAAAAAAAAATGAATTATAGCTCCAAGGAACATAATCAAATTTATGTCTAATAAAGATAGATCATATTCCTTATTTGTAATTCTATACTTTATCTCCAAGAAAACTGAAGAACCCCCCCGCCCCCGCCCCCCAGACACACACACATATACACAACAACAACAAAAGGCAAGCCTTATGTCTCAAATTTTGTTGGGGTTGACTATTGATTATCAACAACTAATCATGGCCAATCACATATTCTTTCCTATCATTTTATTCTATTCAAAATCATATTATTTATTACTTCATTAACAACGATATCATTCAAACCCAGGTGGTCAATTTTTTCTTTTTAGAAATGTTTATTAGGAATTAAAATCGCTTTGCAAGGAAAGCCTCCACAAAACTAATCAAAACCCAGGTCCAAAACTTTTGAATTAGAGATTCAAGAATGCAAACATGTACATAAACATCATGTATATAAAACACATAAAGAAACAAAGGAACCCAAGTAAGAGAAAAGAAGATAGGTACCAAAACCATCGGAAAGAAGAAGGATGGCAAGCTTAGAATGAGGAGAGCCAGTGACATAAGTTTGAAGGCCTCCAAACTCTTGGACTGTCCCTGCTCCACAGGTTGAGCTCAAGGTTGGTGCGTTCTCAAAGCACTGAGAGCTCGACATTTTGGTTACAACTGTGATCAGTGGCTGAGTCTGAGCTGCAGTGTCAAAAGTGGAGGGAAGCTAAGGTCTTGTAGAGAAGAAGACATGAATGGAGTAAACGTCACTGCTTACGTCAAAGGACGCTTTGTCTGTCTCATCCCTCCAAAAATAACAATTTTGTTATGGATTTTGCTCATGTGTACAAAGCGCGCAATATAATTTTAATTTTTAGAAGAAAAAAAAATGGGAAATTGAAAAAGTATTGACAAAATTTTCAATTTAAAAAAAAATATATTTAAAAATAGATGGTTTAAAAATGGGTAAAATAGATATCTAATTTTTTTTTCTAACTATCTAGTTAATTGTTATAGTTTCCAAAGTATATCACTTTCTAGCATTTCGAGTTTTTAAAGCTCGATTTTGGCCTATAAATCGAGTATCAAAGACTCGATTTTTATGGCCTGATGTGGCAAGTTTTTCACAACTGAAAATCGAGTCTTTAAGGCTCGATTTATAAACAAAAAAATTTTAAAAAATTTAAGTCTCAAGTCTCTCATACAAGCTGAAATACCCAAAAAAAATTTAAGAAATCCAGAAACACAACAATCCCAATCCTAATCCCAGTAAAATTAGTTCAGAGGAAGAAAGAATCTAGAGACTCGGATCAGATCCCAGTACAATCAGATCAGAGGGAGAAAGAATCTAGACTCAAATCAAATAGGAGAGAAAGAGAGCTCAGCCTGGGTCTCACGCACCAGCGCGCAGCCTGGGTCTCGCACCAATGCGTGGCCTGGGTGGTCTCGCATTGGGTCGTGCACGATGGTGACTGTGGGTTCTTTGGTTTCACTGTGGTGGCTCTTTTCTCTCTTTCTGTTTCTGGTTTTTTTTTTTTTCTTTTTTTTTTTCTCTGGGTTCTTCTCTCTGATGTTCTGGGTACTTAAGTTATAAAGGTTGTAAATCTAGTCTTTAAGACTCGATTTCCATGTGGTCGCCACGTGGAAAAACTTGCCATATAGGATGTGATCAGGCCATCAAAATCAAGTCTTTAAGACTCGATTTATAGGCCAAAATCGAGCCTTATAAACTCGAGATGCTAGTAAGTGATATACTTTTGAAACTAGAACAACTAACTAGATAGTTAGAAAAAAAAAAATTAGATACCTATTTTACCCGTTTAAAAATGGAGTAAACGTCACTGCTTACGTCAAAGGACGCTTTGTCTGTCTCATTCCTCCAAAAATAACAATTTGTTATGGATTTTGCTCATGTGTACAAAGCGCACAATATAATTTTCATTTTTAGAAAAAAAAAATTGGGGAATTGAAAAAGTATTGGCAGGATTTTCAATTTTTAAAAATAGATGGTTTAATATGTGTTTTAAGGGCAAATATTAACCAGACTCGTTAATTATTCATGCTTATAAAAAACAAACAATTTATTATTCTAGGCGTAATATACTGCTAATATATTCCTTCTCTACATATCAAACCTTTTTTTTAACCCACTATATATCAAAGCTACTTAGACAATACAAATTTGATACCTGCTAATATGACAGGTCGAACCTATATAGACACTGACAAATTTGATACTTGCTAATATGTCAGGTTGGTAGTGTGAGTTTAAAAAATGAATTCAGTGGTGAGTCTATATAAGAATTGATAAAATTTTGCCAAGTGAAAAAATTTGTCATTTTTTTTTCTTTGTTGTGTATCTTACTCTAATGGCATGTTTGGATGTTTAAAAAAGGAGGGAGAGTAGAGTAGAAGGAGGGAGAGTAATCCAATTACCTTATTTGGAAGTTTTTTAAGAAATGAGAGGAAGGGGTTTGGAAGGGTTTACAGGGGTTTCAACTCTCTCTAACTCCTCATTTTTAATTCCCTCAAATTGGAGAGATTTGGAGGGAGAGTAAAGTAGATAAATTATTGTCCAAGTAAATTTCCTAATTTACCCTTTCTAACAAATTAATCATAAACCAATGTTGCAAGTCCATTTTTAAATACGGGTAAATTTGTCTATTTTAATTATTTCCTCTTTTCTCCATTCTAATTTTTAAAACATCCAAACAAGGGGAAGGACTATTTACTCCCTTCCCCCTTACTAATTTTAAAAACATCCAAATAAGGTGGAGGGGAATCATTCCCCTCTACTCTCCTCCCTCTCTAAACTTCCAAACAGGCCATAAATCAATCTTGAAAATAAGGAATTAACCGGGATGAATATAGGTGACAAATCATTGACCTAGTCAATATTGCTGATATTATTGAAAATCTTGAAAGATAACTTGAAAAGAAGGAATTAACTGAGACTAATATAGGTGACAAGTTGATATTGCAAATATTATTGAGAATCTTGAGGTTTATATATATATATGTGTGTGTGTGTGTGTGTGTGTGTGTGTGTGTGTGTGTGTGTGTGTGTGTGTGTGTGTAGGGATAAGGGCTTAAAATTATATGTTGGATCTCGGGCCTTATCCGAGGACGTTGGCATATCTGATGAAGGATAGTTAGTTAAGGAATACCAATTTGAGAATCTCATAAGTAAGGAAGGAGTAGAAGGCAGTCCGAGGAGGAAATTCCTCCTCGACTACAACAAGTATAACTCAGACATGAATTCCAATGACGAGACTGATCTTCATCAAAGCTCCAATGTTAGTAGCGTGCCTCATGAACACACGAAAAGGAGGGGACCCCAAGAAATATCCAAGGAAAAGTTGCTATATCCACATTAAATGCACCGCAACTACTTTTCTTGCCGCATTTATGTGGAGAAGACCCCTGAACAGTGCTTCCTTGGCTACTGCAACTCACAGAAAGTCAGAAGGAGTGTTTGATGGGACAGGTACTCCAATAGTGGCTTAGATGGTTGACAGATGGAGGGCTGAGATCACAGGAAATGAGATATATAATGTAAGAGACTCCTGGAGGAAAAGGGATCAGAAAAATAGAAAAAGAACACTGTAGCCACGAAAGTTGAACTTGTGATCAGTTTCATTGATCTATACTAAGACTTGTCTCCTCAGACAACACATTCATCCAATCTTACGCGTATTATTATTGAATAATTGTCTTTCGACCCCATCCTAGCCGTTGTTAGATTCACTAGGACCTAGTTCTTTAACCCATTATCTACAAATTTATTGTATTGGGCTCATTAACTCACAATCCCACACTTATTGGGATTGGGTTGCAAATCATGACTCTACAATATATATATATATATATAAAGAATCTCGAGTTTTTATTGGTCCATAGACAAATTAATAATATTTCTTAAGGCAGTTAACTCCTTTAACACAAAGCAACACCTGATTCTTGAGATTACAGTGGGCCAATTTATATTTTTAGTTAATTTGAATATGTGCAATTTAGCCATGCTAGGAGACAAAGTAACAGCGCCACCCATAACATTACTAAATATGTGAGACATGTTAGCAAGTTTTTAGTGTGAATAGAAGATGTTTCTTTACACTTTTCCACTGTAATTCAAGTTAATTCGACTATTCCTTAAATAAAATTAAAGTGTTCTTTCTCAAAAAAAAATAATAATAAAAAAAACTTAATCCTTGAGATGGAATGAAAAAAAAAAAAAATATATATATATATATATATTAAAATTACATCAATTTCTTTTTAAAATTTTTTTATTTATAATAGTATGCTAGTCAATAACTTTTTATATATTGACTGTATATTATGAAAAACTATTAGATTGTTTACATTTCAAAATAATAAGATATTAACAATTATCTCATCTATAAATATATTTGAATTTTTTTGTTTTCTTAAAATTTATACATAAAATATGAGTTTATGGACTAACTAGTATATACCATCTTATAAAACCAGTTTTAGGATGCAGATTTCATCAAAAATAAAATAAAATTAGTGTGCATATTAAAAAAGTGAGAACTTAATTAAGATTAACAATGAAAAAACAATGAAAATTTTAAAATATTGATTAAATAAAAAGTTATTAACAAAAATTTATAGGGTAGCATTGAATATAATCAAAAGAAACATAAATTACCACAATAACTTCTATTTTAAGAATTTCCTAAAAAAGAAACTTCTATTTTAAGAAAGCATTAACTTTAAGGAAAAAAAAATAGAGGTGTTCTTCCACAAGTAAAAGTATGGAGTCACATATATTTCACATATATTGGGCTGGGGGTTTCAAAACATGCGTTTTAGCTTCTAAAAGCTAAAACAAACGGGCACTAAATGAAAATCATTCATTAATAACAATGAAATATTAGAAAGATATTATTATTTTATTTTAAAAATATCTCACTTCCCAAGGATGTTAGTCGGTTTATTACTAAATTTACATTTGACGTAAATAACGTGATCAGGAGATTAGCCTGGGACTTGGGACTTAGGACTTGGGAGGGTGTGAGACTATCAGTGTTGTCCGGTGGGACTTGGGGAGGTGTATCATGCATGATGTATGTGTTCTTTTTCTTTTCTTTTTTTAATTTTCGATGGGAAACTGAAAACTTTGGTTGTGTTTGTTTCGGTGGTAAAGGAAATCAGGAAAACATTTTACACCCTTAAGGGTGTTTGGGTGCGCAAGGAAAATTGGGTCAAACGGAAAATCATTTCCGTTAACCGTAAAATATGCCCTCTGACCCTATAAAACCATTTTCGTTTGTATTTTACCTTCAAATCAATTCCGCCCTAGGAAAACAGAAGAGAGAGAGAAACAATAAGGAAGAGAGATCGCACACCAGCACCGGCGAGCTCGCGCCACCTGAAGCACCACCGAGATCGCACACTAACACCGGCGAGCTCACGCCACTTGAAGCACCACCGAGATCGCACACCAGCACCGACTCGCTCGTTGCACCCAAGCACCGGCTCGTTGCACCCTAGCACCGGCTCGTTGCACCCCAGCACCGGCTCACTCGTCACACCCCAGCACCAACTCGCTTGTCGCCGGTATCAGACCCACCCATCGATCTCATCGCCATCACCTCCTTCGGGACGCAACAAAATTTTTTTTTTTTTTTTGGGGGGGGGGGGGGGGTTTAACTACAATTATATAAATTAATAGCTTAAAGACATCGTTGATCCCTAAAGTTTAGCTAATAAAGAATGCTAGACTACAAGTAATGATAAAATGATCACTTTTTAACTTATAAATGTCGTGGTTAAACTAAAAATTAACATATCATCATTTTATAATGATTAAAATTGTTTTAATTTAAAAAAAAAAAAAATTTAAGTGATTACTTAGTTTGATGACTAAAAATGATCAACTTAAAATTTTAAAAACTAAAATTACTCGTGAACTAATCTAAGAACAACTCATGTATTTTAACATTTCTTCATTCTATTAAAAGATGGCAAATGACCATAATGTATTAAATTTTGTATTGTATAGACTATAGTGAAAGTTGAAGAGTTAAATTACCGCGCATTGATCACCCTACCCGTTAACATCGCAATCATGACAACACCACCCACTTCTCTCCATTTGTAACTTTTCATTGTTGCTGTCCTGAAAGGATTGAGATCTAAGTATTGTACTTGATGCAATAGCTATCAACAATTAAGATTGAAAGTTTAAAAAAACAATTTTTACTCTCAACTATTGAATAAAAAAGTGAAAAAGTTAAACATAAAGGTAAAGATAGTAAAATTGTATAAGTTGTTTGCGAGTGGGGGAGAGGGTAGGGTATTGCACCCAATCCTAATTCATCCTAAAAATGTACGGTACAATTCTTACCTTTATTATATTTTATCATACGATTAAGTTGATTATTGTACTACAATTTTTAATTTGAGAATCTAAAATATAATGTATATTTTTCTTTTGTCCCTAGAAGTATAAGCCACCTTTTGAAAAAAAAATTTGAGAGTCTAAAATATAATGTATATATTTTTTTGTCCCTAGAAGTACAAGCCACCCTTTGAAAAAAAAAATCTAATAGCCTGATAAGGAAGATTTGAATCTTAATAATCCTAATTAAGAGGAACAAATTATGCCGTTGAGTTACAAAGATCTTGATACAAATTCCTATTTTTGAATGAGTAATTTTATAACCATGTTATGTTATGAATAGAGTAACATTATTTTCATGTGGGTCTATTACTGACACCACATTTATAATACAACAATCACAACAAGTGATATAATTAGTTAAAAAAGTTAAAAATATAGTGTTTTGAGTTGAATTCTTTGCAAGCCTCTAGTTCTGCAACTGCCAACTCGCCCACCATTTTTTTGAAATTGTAAGATTGCAAAGTGTCGAGTAAAGGAGATCAATTTATTTGATAGATTTTAGTTAAAATTTTGTTATTAGTTATAATTTGAGTCCACAATTAATGTTACTTTTTTTTAACCCACCAATAATAATTTGATACCTAAGATTTGTCATAAAAATAAAATGTAATAAAAATGTATAGACCGCAATATTTCTCATATATTTTACTCTTTTGTTTTCGGACATTCATTTGTTTTGGTCACAAGAGCCTTAGATCATGACCATGGGCCTAATGGGTCCATAATTTTGTTTAGATATTATAATGTAGAAAAATGTTGCATCAAGAATGTGTTTGGATATCGCTTATTTGCTGAAAATTGAAAATTTATTTCTAGAAACACTATAACAAAATAATTTTTAAATATATAAATAGTGCTATGAGACTCAGAAATGTATTAGTATGCAAGTTTTTGTGTTTTTGACTGAGTCGTGAAAAATGCTACGAGACCCAGTTAAAAACGCAAACGCTGTATTGCACGCTTAAATCGTGCAATCCAAACGTAAACCAAATAACTACCGCGGTATCATTTACTGTAATATAAAATACTTTTTGACGTGGTGATATAGCTGTTGTAGAATTATTTGATATAAAATATTTTTTTGGTGTCCATGAAAAAAAAAAAAAAAAAAAAAGTTGACGTGGCGTGGCCTTTTATAAAGGCGTTTTGTAATAAAAGTTGCTAAACCTAAAACAAAAACTCTGAAACCTAAACTAAAACCCAAACCCCAAAACCCTGTTTCTTTGAAACACAAAACCTTGAGTTCCATTGCACACACAGATACACATACACACGGTTGGATTTTGAAGCTTAGCAATGGAGGTGGTGGAAGGAGAAGAGCAAAGAGAGACAAGCAATAAGGTGATGTGTCTTTTGACGGACCCAGAAGGAACTCCTCTAGGAGTTCCCATGTACCTTCCCCAAATCGCTGGGCCTCAACAGCTTCAGCAAATGGTCAATCAGCTTCTCAACAATGTAAGTTTTTCTTTGCTTTTTGGCTTCTGGGTTTTGTTTTTTAGTTGCGGTGGCATGTTGGGTTGTTGAGAAATTGTGAGAAGAGAAAGCTGAACTATTAAATGAATTGAGCTTTCTCTGTTTAACTTGTCAAGTTTGGATTGGGTTTAGTTAGTTCAATAGGTAAAGTTTATTGTCAATGAATAAGGGACCTCAAGTAGGCCTGCATAAAAAAGAAACCAATTGGTGCCTTGGAACGATGGTAAAGAGTAATATTATGGAGGGGACACTATAGGTTCAAGTCTTGTTGTAATTATATAATTTTTTTTTTTTTTTGATCAAGTTTGAATCTTTTGGCCCTCAAATTACTTTGTTTACTATGTATCTATATATAAAAAAAATGTCAAGTTCGAATCTTTTGGCCCTGAAAATTCTTAGTTTAGTTGTTGAGAAATTCTAGGAGGATAAAGAAGAAGACTTGAAAATTTTTGTATTGAATTGGTTGAGTTTCTAGGAAAGCATTATAAGGAAGATGGAAAATTCAGCCACATGGACTTGTGGATAATGGAAATTATGAATCTTTGAATATAGGAAGTAGAGGGACTAAAACTGCCAGGGCTATGGTCCCAAAATTATGTAATATGGTAACAAGGATGGTAAATTGATCAACTTATTAGAAATGGTGGCCTTAGTAATTGAAAAATGTTGAGAGGCTGCGTTTGTGTTTCTGTGGATTAAATAACAATGAGTTTCTATATTTTTGGCTTGTTTCAGGAGGAGAAGTTGCCCTATTCTTTCTATATATCAGATAAGGAGCTTGTTGTGCCTCTTGGCACTTACTTAGAGAAAAACAAAGGTTAGTCAAATGAGATTGGCAGTAGAAGTGTCACACTTTAGCTGTTGCAATTGGATTTTAGTTATTGCTCTTGTTTTTTGAATGAGGCATTTAAAGGCTGAATTATGAGGCTTTGCTATTGTTTGTTTACTTGATGACAAATTTGCAGTTTCTGTGGAGAAGGCACTCTCAATAGTTTATCAACCACAGGCTGTTTTCCGAATTCGTCCGGTTAATCGTTGTTCAGCAACAATTTCTGGTATGATATTTTGAATTTTTGCATTGCCATTTTATATGAACGCATTAACTACAAGACAACATGAACTCTTTTACCTTTTTTATTTAATTGGTTGCTTTGTATTTATAAAAAAATAATTGGTTGCTTTGTGATACTTTATTATGAGTGGACTACTGCTAGTTTTCATTGGTCTAGAGACCATCATTGTGCTACTTATATGCTATTCCATTGCAGTAGTTTTGTGGTATTTGTATTTGTAGTATGGTATTTACTAGTTATTTTGAATAGGGATACTTTTAAAGGATATCTTGTCTTGACAACTCTTGTTACTGATAAGACCTGCAAAGTCTTTTTTAATTGTTCTTTTTAGAATAGTTAATAAATTCATATACAATGGCAATTACATATGACTGAATGGTATTACTTGTACTTCTAAAATAAAATCTTGTATGTCCTGCCCTCCTGATGTACTTTAATTATATAATCTGTAAAGGATTACACCAGTCTAATTTTAATTGATTGATGCAATCTGACGTTTTCCCTTTTCAATTAGTTTCACCCCCCTATTGTTGTCCGATGTTAATCCTGGCTTCCAAACTGAGCTAAATTCAGCTAATGAATTCAATTTGTATGGTTAACCCTTTTCTTAGATTTACTTGTTATATGCAATGTCTTTATCGGCATGTAGTTTAGTATCGTTTCATTGGTTTTCTTAAATCTGTATTTGTCACTGCAGGTCACACTGAAGCTGTACTTTCAGTTGCCTTTAGTCCTGATGGGCGACATTTGGCCAGTGGTTCTGGTGATACCACAGTCAGAATTTGGGATCTTAATACCCAGACACCACTATTCACATGTACAGGTTTGAAATCTAGGAGACTCGTCTCACATTGATATTCATCTGTAACCACTTGAAGAAAATGTAGTGGAAAAAAGCAAATAGAATAAAATTAAAAACTTAACTTATACGACGCACAGAACTCTTAAGTAATCGTGCCATTGTGTGCATATGTGTGCGTGCTTTTTTTTCCCTCAAGGACATGTCCTGAAAGTCAAAATTTTGACATTGCCCTCGTATTGAATTTTTATGCCCACTATAGCATGCTGCATATTAAATGAGAATAACATGCTTTGATCCTTTTCTTTCTTTTCTTTTTTTTTTTTTTTTTTTTTTTGGTGTTAATATTTTATAAAACTGGGATAGCACTTAATTTAATTTTCTATAAAACTGGGATAGCATTTAATTTAATTTTCTAGTAGATGGCCAGTCATTGCCCTTCCTCTATCCATTGTATTAACAATCATGAGCCTTCTCCTTTTATACAGGACACAAGAACTGGGTTCTTTGTATTGCATGGTCTCCAGATGGTAAGCATCTTGTTAGTGGCAGCAAGGCTGGAGAACTTCTATGCTGGGACCCTGAGACAGGGAAGCCATCGGGCAATCCACTTACCGTAAAGTATTTTACTTGACAAAATGTTGGTTCATTGTATAAATTTTGGTTGTTCACAGAACGTAATGATTGATGCTAGTGCTAGAAATTTCTTTATTATTATTATTATTATTATTATTATTATTATTTTCAAATAGTGGGCTTACCAATACATTTTCTGGACATTAACATTTGGAATCTGCTATTAATTAGGGTCACAAGAAATGGATTACTGGTATCTCTTGGGAACCGGCCCACCTGAATGCTCCATGTCGTCGATTTGTAAGTGCTAGTAAAGATGGTGATGCACGCATATGGGACATCGTTTCTAAGAAATGTGTTATTTGTCTTAGTGGCCACACACTTGCAATAACTTGTGTAAAATGGGGTGGAGATGGAGTTATCTATACAGGGTACCCTTTTTTCTCAAGTTCTTATAATTATGTTGCAATGTTTATCGGTGAAGCTCTATATCCTTACAAAAATCTTAATAGTTACAAACGAATACCTAGACTTCTTTTCCTTTTTTTTGATAAGTAAGAATAGAATATTATTAATAAAAGAAAAGCAAGAGAAACACAAAGAGTTCACGGTAGTGAACAAAGGAAAAAAAGAAACAACAAGACAAAATAAACAACCCCTAATCTATTCTAATAGAGGAAATAAAATCCGTAAGGGTAGAACAATCTGAGAAACCCCAACATCGAGACCAATCAAAGAGGGTCCTTTGACACAACTCTAATAACTGAACCACAGTTTTCCCCTCATCCTCAAAAGCCCGCCGATTCCACTCAGACCAAATAGTCCACATTAAACAGCCTGGGACCAAATCCCAAATATCAGAACTATGCTTCCCAAGCCAATGAAACTAACAGAATAATAAGTCCTCAACTGAACCTGGCATGACCCAATCGATCCCAAACAACTGAAGCATATGCATCCATAAAGAATGAGCTATCGGACAAAAAAGTAACAGGTGATCCACAGATTCCGCATTACAACAGCACAAATAATAACGATTCACCAAAGGACAACCACGAAGCATAAGATTATCCAAAGTTAGAATCTGACCATGAGCTGCTGTCCACATAAAAAAAGCCACCCTATTAGGAACCTTAACTTTCCAAATACCCTTCCAAGGGAAGGTGGAGGGATCTGCATTACGAATCTTATAATAGAAAGATCGAGTATCAAACTTCCCACTGCCATTAAGATCCCAACAAAGCCTATCACAACCTCTACCCCTAGGGATTCGGGTTTGAATGAAGTGGAGGAGGGAGTAGGAAGCCGCTAACTCCCAATCATTGAATGCCCTCTGAAATCTTAAACTCCACACTCTGTCATTCTCACCCGCTGAAGGGCTTAACACATCAGAAATACAAGCCTCTTTATTAGCTGAACACAAAAATAACTAAGGATAAAGACTTTTAAGAGTGACATCCCCAGTCCACTTGTCATGCCAAAAAAGAGTACGAGATCCATCCCCCACCAGAAAAGAGAAATGCTTAGCGAAAGTTTCCCACCCTTCACTAATACTCCGCCATAACCCACAACCATGGGCCCTACTACAAGCTCTAGTGCACCAACCCCCTTTTCCCTCCCCATATTTCATGGCTATGACCCTTCGCCACAAATGAGAGGTTTCATGGCCATACCTCCAAAGCCATTTCCCTAAGAGGGCCTGATTAAACGACGCCAACTTTCGAACTCCTAAACCACCCAACTCACGCGGTAAGCAAACCTTTTCCCAAGCCACCAAAGGATATTTGAAACATTCAACTGATGAATCCCACAAGAAGTTCCTTTGAATGCGTTCCAATCTAGTCGCCACAGCTTTGGGGATAGTAAAAAGGGAAAGGTAATATGTCGGAAGGCTTGAAAGGGTACTCTTCAGCAAGGTGAGTCTACCACCCTTCGACAAAAAAAACCGCTTCCAACTTGAAAGCTTCTTTTCCATCCTCTCAAGGATCGGATTCCAAATGGAGGGTGTTTTATACACAGTTCCCAAAGGCATACCCAAGTAAGTCATAGGCAGACTGCCCACTTTGCACTGAAGGATATTAGCCAAAGATTGAATGTTACGCACCTCCCCAACAGGGACAATTTCACTTTTCCCCACATTCACCTTCAAACCAGTAAAAGCTTGAAAACAAGTCAAAGCCAGCCTAATAGACAAAATCTGCTCTCTAGTGGCATCACAGAAAAGAATGGTATCATCAGCAAATAAAAGATGAGAAACACGAATACCAGTAGAATTAATAGGACCCAGATGAAAGCCCTGAATGAAGCCACCTTCCTCAGTTTTCTTCATGATACGACTTAAGACCTCCATGATCAAAAGAAATAGGAGGGGAGACAAAGGATCGCTTTGTCTGAGACCTCTAGAGCTACCAAAGAAACCAGCAGGAGATCCATTAACCAGAACTGAGAAGCGAACGGTAGAGACACAAGTCTTTAACCATCTCCTCCATCTATCCCCAAATCCCATCCTCTCCAACAGATAAAACAAAGTGTCCCAATTCACATGGTCATAAGCTTTCTCAATATCCAACTTACACACCACCCCCGGGGTACGACACTTCAGTCTACTTAATGTTTTCTGTAAATGTAGATTCAGTTGATCAATGTTTAATGTTTTCCTATTTAATGTTTTCTGTAAATGTAGATTCAGTTGATCAATGACTTTTGTCTTACTACAACATGTATTGATTTTTATAAGTGCTTCAATGTCTTTTCAACCTTTGAACGGCATGGCTGCTCTACCATTTATTTTTGGTTGGGCATTTCTCACAACTTTAACTGATTTGTGAATCTAAATTTGTAATAACATGTTCAAGATTGCACTGTGTATGAGTAAAGCTATATGGGGGTTTAACCAAGTCCCTACACGCCCCCCCCCCCCCCCCCCCCCCCCTCCTCCTATTCCCTTAAAGTAAATTTGCCAACTTTGGCTTAAAAATTGCGAGTGGAATGCCCAGGCTATGCAGTGTAATGAGATTCGTTAGGGGGAGTACATATCTTAATTTATGATGCGATTTGCTAATTTGTAAATTGGCTCATTGTGTCAGACAGATGCCAGTTCCAATTTACAATTTCAAATGACATATATAAAATACAAATAAATATGTGTGTATATGTATGTATGAATGTATGTCTCTGTGTGTGTGAGGGGGAGAGGGGGGGGGGGGTTATAAATTTTAGTCTTCTTCTTATGAAAGAACAAATAACTTAAAGAGCAGGAAAAATGATTTGGAAGGCACAAGCAACCAAAATAAATACAACTAGAGGATGCAGATGATATTTTCTTAATTTATAAAGATTTACTTAGAGCCTTTCATAAAGAATGGTGAAGTTGTCTCTTGATGAAGCAAAAGAGACAAAGTTTTTGGAGAATTGAAAATTTCATGATAAAGATGATTTGAGTTACATTTTAAAAACTCAAGAAAAAGTTATGGAACTTCCCTTTTGAGGAGATGGCCATCATTGTAATTTTGAATAAACACAAATTACTGTTTACTTATAGAAAACCAGAATCAAGTATTAATAAATAATTAGCTTTACTAGTCTGATAGCCACCATCCAAGCTTCAGTGTGCTCTGGATTTCTAACCATATCTTCATCTCAATTGATGCAGCTCCCAGGACTGTACTGTCAAAGTTTGGGAAACTTCACAAGGGAAGCTGATTCGTGAATTAAAGGTAGTGATAACTCTTTTAGAGTTGTTTTCCTAATAGTTCATGTCCTTTACTTGTCTGTAAATGTTCTTATGATGTCATTATTTATCACCTTCCATGTCTTCCTCTGTTGGAACTAGTCTGCTGTATTTTTATTTCATCAGTAATAGTGTGCTTGTCCATAGAATTTACGACAACAGTTTATTAAAAGCTTTTTGTTACTTTTTTGATTGGAAGTTACACATGCACCATTGAGTTTTGTACCCATGACCTCACCCTCCACCCATTACAATATATTTTTTTATTTGTAAGTGCCATTTTTTTTTATGTTACTTGAAGGCCTTCAAGCAAAACCTTTATATTGGAAAGCATCCTCTTCACATCTCTGCCTTCTTATGTCAATGAGAAAAAAGAAAAGAAAAAGAAAACAAAGACTGTCATTGTATCAATGTGCTTCTGTTTTTTATTTTTCCTCAAATCAAATGTTCTTTTTAGATTGTTTACAAATCCTTTAAATTCACTTAGCTAATTTCTTAAGATCTTTGTATGACTGGATGATTGTAATGTGCAAAATCTTGATTGATCTCCTTATTTTTAGATTGTAATATTTGAAGATCTCTTTGAATGCCTATATGTTTCTTGGTTTCTTAATGTATTATTACCTATCCCCAAAAAGAGGATCTTAGATTTGTTTTTCAGGTATCTCACTTTATTTTATCTAATACTTGAAATGAACATGTTCAAGGATATTTGACCTTTTGGCTAAGATCAAGTATGGTGCTAATTCTTACTTGGGTTTTCAAGAATTCATATTTTTCATATTACACACGTTTCTTCAATCTATCAGAAACATATTAAAACATTCAATTTAATTGAATAACCAAAAGCCCCAATAGTGGGTTACCCTCCACCAGTACTGTAAACCACTGTATTTTTTTTTATTGGATATAATTTGATAATTATAACAATGAGGGAGAGAGAATTTAAATCCCAAACGTCTTTATTGGAAACACTAGGACCCCGTTTGGTACACCCACTCAAACATATGTTTTCAGTTTTTAAATAACATTACACGTATTTCTACACTTTTTCACCCACGTATTTCCACACATGTTTTCAAACATGTTTTCAGTTTTTAAGTGCATGTATCAAACACTCCCTAAGAGGTGCTAGTTGAGCTAGAAGGCTCTTGGCTTGTACACCACTATAAAGCATGAATAAATGCATTCTCTTGTGATATTTATAATGCCTATCAAATTTTAGGTTATGCTCTGATTGTACAACAGAAGTCAATGTGTTTCCTAATTTCCTTGGGCTTTATTGCAGCATTTCCTTTTCTTCTCTTAGGATATATCAAAAAAATAAATTTGTAAAATTTGTACAAGTATGTGATATGTGTCGTGATGATTTTTTTTTTTGGTTGTTGGTTGCTTCTGACATTAAATCATTTGCTTCAGTTGTGCCATATATCATTATCCAACTTGTATTGCCATTCTTCTGCTGTTGTCATTAGTGTTCCTATCTATTATTATTAGTCTTATTTGGGGAGTCTATGATCTTGAATCCCAATGGTTGATGTCATTTATTAATTTCCTCTACTTTCTACTTTTTCTCAAACTTTTCTTTATATAGAATAATGAGTATTTGTTTCAGGGTCATGGGCATTGGGTCAACTCGCTTGCATTGAGCACTGAATATGTTCTTCGCACTGGAGCTTTTGATCATACTGGCAAGCAATATTCATCTCCCGAGGAAATGAAGAAGGTAAATATTTTTTGTTTGCTTTAAATGTTGTATTCATCATAACATTTCACTCTCTCCTTGGTGGAGACATAATAAGATTGGAAAATGAAAACTTCTTTGAGGAAGAATTTGCACCAGATAAGGGATATTGCAAGCACCTGTAGAGTCTTGCTGTTAATCATTTGCAGTCTGCCTTTCAGAATCTTAAGGAATAAGGCCTTTTTTAGGGGCTCTTGTTTGAGTTTTCCTGCAATCTTATTACATTTGTATTATGTAGCTTTTTCTTTTTGATTTTTGTCTTAAATAATTTGGGGAAGACTGGAGGCTTGTTTTACTCAATGTTACTTAAGTTTGATTCTCCAGATTTTGTTCATTTTTATGAGCACATGCTTCATGCAACCATAGGTTATTGGTCATGTTGAGCCCAGGCTTCATGCCAATTTTTTTTTTTTAAATCTTCCTCTATCTTCCTTAATATGGAACTAATTGCATTTCACTCTATTAATAAATATAGGTTGCTTTGGAAAGGTATAACAAAATGAAAGGCAATGCCCCTGAAAGATTGGTCTCTGGATCTGATGATTTTACTATGTTCCTTTGGGAACCTTTTGTCAGCAAACACCCGAAAACTCGAATGACAGGTCATCAACAGGTACAAATATTTCATAATCAATTATCTGTCTTCATTTAAATTGTTTTTCATTCTTGGGAGTGCAAGATTACTTTGTTTTCCTAGCTTTTCATCTTTTCGATTTGAGTGATTTTGACTGAAAATAAGAGAAGTGGGACTCTCTTTTTTGGCATGGGTGAAACTCCATTTGTACTTGTTTCGTATTACTCACAAGAATATGCATCAATAATTGTTTACTAAAACTAACAAGATCATAGTCCTTGCCAAGATTCAAGTCTTATCCTTATGACTGCCGCCCATTTGAGAAGCCCTGAAAATAACGTTTGAGATCCATACCAATAACTATGGAAAGAACAAAGAGACATTCCTTTTGACTCACTTGCCCCTTTCTACCATAGTTATCTTTAAGTATCATGTCATCCTGCTTTGCAGAATTGAAATAATTAAAGATAGTTTGGGTTTAGTACCTGGAAGCATAGGGTTGACAATTTTCTTAAGCAGTTAAATTTCAACTTCCTTTTTTTGTTTCCCCTTTACAGCCACAGATTATTTGAACATATCTGAATCTTCACGACTATGCCAGTTTTGAATCCTTCAGTTATTTATTTTCCTATGAAGTGTGAATGGTACCCTAGTTGTTGCTGGAGCTGCTATATAGATACCATATCTTCTTATGATGCAGGAGACACAAGAAAATTATTATTTAGTATTATTTATATTTGCAAGTCAATTGTATTTTTATGTTTTAGGTCCTAGTAGTTTATTAGGTTATTAGTATTTTAATTTGGAAGAAAGGTTATTTTTGTAATAAGGCAATTAGGGTTTCATAGCCAATTAGAACTAGGGTTTAGCAATCCTTTATAAGCAACCTATTGTACTCCTTGAGGAGATAGTTGATATTTTGATGAATGAAAAAATGATCATTTGGTCTCTCTTTGGTCTAGTACTGACTTCAGGTCCATCTTAGGTGTTGACTCCTAATGGTTCCTCATGTTGACTCCAAGCAAGGTCTAGGAGCTGACTCTTAGGCCATATCCCCTTATTTTCTTCTTGTTTCATTTTGTTCTGGTTGTCCTGCGTCAGTTTTGGTATCAAAGCAAACACTAATCTGTTTGAAGCATCACTGCAGTCAATCCGAACCAGAAAATATTTGAAAAAAGAAAAAGAAAAGGGAGTTTCGGCCATTGCATTTTCCACCCACCAGAAGAATAGTATCTTTGCCTACCACTACAGAAAACCCCACAAAATCCTGCCGGCATCACCCTCTACCTCCACCATCTCACTACTGTCAAAATCCACATAGCAGCATCCATCAAGTTTTGAGCTCCACAACACAAACCTACCCACAACCCACAAAACCCAAGTGCCGATCGTACATTGCTCCAACTTCACTGTTCCGCCAACAACCACTGACCTCCATTGCCAACCATGGACCCACCGCAAAACCAACCCTCCCCTGGGCCGCCACACCACCATCCAACTGCAACACGAGTGCCTCCCATCGATCTAATCTCAAAGGTAACGCCTAACCCGGTCCTTTTTCTTTTTAACTCAAGTACCAAGTTCCCCCTCTTGTTTTTGATCCACCCAATTAGGAAGCCTTTTGGATTTTAATATTCCCTGGCCTAGTCCAATTAAACTACACAAACCAACCCAAGCCAGTTTTTAAACCCAAGCCTTTAAGTGAGTGCTCACCCACTAGCACCCCCTTCCCCCCCCCCCCAAAAAAAAAAAAAAAAAGAAAAGAAAGGAGCACGAAATCCAAACTTGTCAACAAGCCCCAGCAACTATTTGGGAGAACAGTCTTAGAAGCCCATTCCAATGATTTGTCCAGAGAAAATCACAGCAACTATTTGTTGGAGCACTATTTTAGAGAATCATGGAAATATTATAAGCACCTTATTTTGATGGTTGTAAAAATAATCCAAGGGATTTTGTCAACTAGATGAATGGGATGGAGCAATTTTTTGAGCAAGCAAATTTTGCGGACAACATAAAGGTTAGGTATGCAAAGTTGAAATTAAGAGGTGGAGCACAACTGTTTTGTGAGGATCTTGAGTATTCTTGCTATATAAAGTATGAACCTGCCATTAGTGTGGGAAGATATGAAAGAAAAGCTTTGTGATGAGTATTTGTCACCATATTTTCGAGCTAAGTATCTACCACAATCTCACTGTGGTATTTTTCAAGTTGAAGCAAATACGATGAATCCTCATCCCATTTCATGTCCTCAGTGCACTTTTGAACAATCTACCAAGGAATTAAAGGAATTATCTGAAAAGCTCATGAAAGGTGTTCCAGACATGATTGCTCAGATGAAGCAAATGAAGACTCAAATTGATTCAATTGGGAAACCAAGGATAATTGATCACAATGAAATCATTGCTGCCCCCATAGAAGACAACATTGATGATATCTTGGTAGTGGAGAAACCTCAAGTAACACCAAAGCCTAATATTGAGAAAGACGTACATGCCTCAACAAGTGTTGCTTTAACATGCATGCAAGGAAACAAATCTATTGAAGAGCAGCAAGGTGAAGAGATGGTTTCTAAAGAGATTATTATGTTAAAGGGTGCACATGATGTGATATTGGAAGTTAATGAATCTGCTTTTGATCAGCCTTCCATGGTGCATGAAGACAAACAGTTTGCTAAAGTGGAGAAAGTGGATAACGTAGTGCTTCCCATGGTTCAAGATAAGATTGTATTAATTCCACACATTGATTTTGTTATTCCAGAAAAGTTTGGCATGGTGGAACTCAAGGTTTTTCTTTTTTTTGTGCTCCCTAAGGTGATTCTAGACTTAAAGCAAGTGTTACTTGTCAGCATCTTAAACCTTCAATGCCTTAGAACTCGAGGTCGAGTTTTCTCCAACCAGAGGAGAATGATGCGTGAGACGCAAGAAAATTATTATTTAGTATTATTTATATTTGCAAGTCAATTGTATTTTTATGTTTTAGGTCCTAGTAGTTTATTAGGCTATTGATATTTTAATTTTGGAAGCAAGGTTATTTTTGTAATAAGGCAATTAGAGTTTCCTAGCCAATTAGAACTAGGGTTTAGCAATCCTTTATAAGCAACATTTTGTACTTGTTGAGGAGATAGTTGATATTTTGATGAATGAAAAAATGGCCGTTTGATTTATCTTTGGTCTAGTGCTGACTCCAAGTTCACCCTAGGTGCTAACTCCTAGTGATTTCTCTGCTTGGTGTTGACTCCAAGCAAGGCCTAGATGCTGACTCTTAGGCCATATCCCTTTATTTTCTTATTGTTTCATTTTGTTCTGGTTGTCCTACGTCATCTTATCTGTATATAGAACTTAATGTATATAATTGCACAAATCTATTCTTCTAGTATACTAATTGAAGTTTGTACTTGTCTCTCTCTAACAGCTAGTAAATCATGTTTATTTTTCACCTGATGGGCAATGGGTGGCAAGTGCCTCATTTGATAAGTCTGTCAAGTTATGGAATGGTGCTACTGGGAAATTTGTTGCTGCTTTTCGGGGCCATGTTGGGCCTGTTTATCAGATCAGGTTTGTACTGTTTTTGTGATTATAATCATCCACTTTTCTTGGAGCTAATGTTTATGTCGCATGTTGCCCAACAGCTGGTCCGCAGACAGTAGGCTTCTTTTGAGTGGCAGCAAGGACTCGACACTGAAGGTAACAGAAAAACCATTACCTTTTCTTCTTATTAAGAGTTTCTAAAATGATTGAAAGCCTTTGGTTTCACATATTGCTGTAAACTCAATTCAGATTTTAGGCATTTTAAAACAAGAATAGACTAAAAAATAATTAATTGTCAAAAAATTATGCCATAAAATGTGTATAATGCCATCTCTTCACAATTAAAAGATCTTATGCACAAAATGGAAAAGACTCATAGCAAATGCTATCCGCCATGCTAATTAATTTTGCTACATTGCTTCTGATGGAGAGTTTCTAATCATGAATGTTTTCTTCTATCCATATGAATAAATAAGTACCCTCCCCATACTTTAATCCTACTTACAAAATTCTTGGCTTTGATGTTGTCTCTTTGCCATGTGCAAGGCGGTGACTTGGGCAATGATGGAATTGATATCTATTATGCATTAATAAATTTTCAAATTTTGACCACAGGTTATATTTGTTTAGACCCTTTAAATTAAAGCATCTACATCTAGATGTCTTACTATAGTTGTTACATGCTGGACCTTGATTGATTTGATGGTCATGTGTTTACTGAGGATGGGCATATCCAATTACCTTTTGTTGAAATTTGTTAAATTCATCTAGGTTTGGGATATCCGGACACAGAAGTTGAAACAAGACCTTCCAGGCCATGAGGATGAGGTATGTTCTGCATCCAAATAAAGGTCTTTTAATTTTTGTTTTGTTTTGATAATTGATTTTGGATTTTATTTTATCATTTGGAAAGGTCTATGCTGTTGATTGGAGTCCGGATGGTGAGAAGGTGGCGTCTGGTGGCAAAGATAGAGTATTGAAGTTGTGGATGGGTTAGATAAATTAGGGGCGAATACATGATTGAAATGTCAAAAAACATGGTCATTCTGCAGCTTCTACCATCCGGAACTATTGACTCTAATGTCAAAGATGCAAGTATATGTTGAGTGATATGCACTGGGATCGAGAAATGAAGAATCAGGATTGAAGTTTAGGAACAAGATGTTCAACTTCTAGGTTGAGATATTCCCTTCCCCCCTTCTCTTTTCTGTTTTCGAGTTGTAGGTACACTGGAAAAATTTTGTGCTGTAAAGCATCACTTTCCTCGTCTGGATATAGCAATTACTCTTTTAGTTGGAAAGCATTGCACCTTGTTGCGCCAATGTGTTACAGATATTATTAATTCTATAAAATTCATTGCTATTATCAGTAATCTCATTAATCATATCAACTTCATAAACAAAGTTTGTTGAAACCAAACTTACTTCAGTTAGTGTTTAAATCCAAAGATTTCATGTTTGCCATTTTGAATAGGATGTTATCATTAATTTTACTCTCTCTCTCTCTCTCTCTCTCTCTCTCTCTCTCTCTATGCTATTATTTAAAATATTTTATTACAAAAATTATTTAGATATTTTTTCTTTGAAATTCATGATTTGACATGAAAGTATGACCATGGTAGTCCGGATTGTCTCCACCAGGATTGTTTGTCTGCTTAGGATGGCTTAGCGTCACCACCAAGCTATAGAGAAACTCAACTCATTATTATTATTTCATTCTAAAATTCAACATCGCAGAAGTTTACTGGAGCCATGCTTGACACCTTCCAACCCATTCAAGATATTGGCAAGGATCATAGGAATGGGATTTGCATGACAAATATTTTGAACATGTACCAACGCCATGCCTACGGTCTACCTCATACAGATTTCCTACAAAAGTAGCCTACCAAGACAAACAGAGGGCATGAAGGTAATGGATTTTAGAGTTTAGGGCTTATAAGAACACATCAACTAGGAAAGCTATAATCATGTCATTACTACAATCCCATAAAAATTCCCAAATCAAAATAGAAAACAAACTTATTCAAAACTCAAATAAAGTACAAAATCTAGTTCAAATCGGCATAATATCTAGTGTCCACACCAGTTTACAAACCAAATTTTCACTTAACATACTTGGTAAACCAATTTAACATGTCCAAATGAGACTCTTCAGCACTTTTGACAGCTGACTCATCATTAACATTGTACCTTACTGTCCATCCATGAGCCACACCAGGGAATATTTTCACGTAGCTGTCAAACTGAAAGATATAAATAGTTTGAGAGTTAAAAAAAATGCAACTGAATTATCAATAAGTAGAAACTGCAAATCACTTCACTTTTGTTTTGGGAAGAAGAAATAGTATCTTTCACAAAAATAACTAGAAATTTTACTCAAATTGCTCTAATGCTAGAAGAGGTTATGCTCTCTCAATTGAAAGACACGACTAAGAGCATTTTACAGGCTTTATTTAATTCTAGAAATCTTCTATGATGGAAAATTACTTGAAAGTTACTTAAATTGGAACAGAATGTTTACAGTTATTAAATTCAAAATCATGATGAGAAAATCCAAGAATGGCCTTTCTTAAGAACTCACCTCAGATTTTGCTGATAACTTCTCTCCCAACTGTTTCAATTTTTCCGGTGGGGACCACTGGTCAATCTCAGCTCCCAGTATAGCAATATGAATCTTAACATCTGAAACAGTGAACTTTAACATCTGAGACAACATGTAATTTGTAACAGTTATTTAGCATGAGTTTGAAAAATGGGAGACTTGCCATCGACTTCATCTTCTGTGATTGAACCAGGATGCAAAACGACTGCAGCGTGAAGGTCAGTAGAACTTGCTAATTTCATTAATACCATCCCTGAAAAATATGCAGGCAAACCAGATGTTGGCAGATAAAGCACTCAAGTTTACTATGCAGAAACCGTGTTCGAAGATTTCAAACATTATGTTCTTTGTCAAAGTTTAAACTGAAAGCAAATCACTTACCTCCCCAGCAAAAGCCTCCAGCACCAATGGCAGAAACCCCTTTACTCTTCAAAGCTGCAATCACAGCTTTGGCATCCTCATATCCTTTATCCTATAAGGAAAATTTATTTAAATTAAGCTATAAGTTGTCAGGAAAAGGAAGTTACAAGTCCTACGAAACAGAACATGCATAAACTTGTGATAGTATGTAAATTTGGACATCAAAGGTAAATCAAAATGGTCCCTGCCTGTTTTCTTCATTCTTGCACAATTTTCCATATGCCCATCCCAAAGATTGTAACTGAAAAGCAAGATACTAACCGTGCTGTGAACTTCCAACCATGACTTTACATCAAAGTTAGGGTCATTAAAATCAATAACAGGGTCACCATAGAAAAAATCAGGAACTACCACCAAGAATCCAGATTCTGCATATTTGTCTGCAACTTTCCTTCACAGGGAGACAATACATAATATTAATATCATATAATTAGGAATAACTGAGAATTAAATGCATGAATGTCTAATACTATCTGGGACAAGAATTGATTTAGCTGGTGAATAAGAACAGCGCCTAGGAACAAAAACAGCTATAAGACATGGATGATGGCAGTTAGGTTCAATTCAAGAGCTTAGTAAAAGCTCAATTATGATAAATCATAGTATGTGAAAAACATTTGCTTCCACCAATTCAAACCACGGAGGACTTGACATCATTTGGCTCAAATTTAGATCATTCATTATGAACATATCATTAACGTGTGAAGGACTACCACGTTTTATGAGAAAATCAAATACATGGTGAGGGAAAAAGAATATAAAGAAGAATAAAAGAACGTATCCTACACCAGGTATAGTGTTTCAGACGTGTGACCTGAACATCTTATACTGATGCTTTGTATATTCAGCAATTAGAAACAAGTTCAGTTTACAAGACCTTAAAATTAGTAAAGGAAAACTACCAAAAACAACCTTGTGATATTTGCCACTAAGAGATGCCTGAACTTTGAAATGTCACACATAACCCCCTGTAGTTGTGTAAACTTTATGGGGGTGATTTATACCAGTGTACTAGGTTCCCACTTTTGCAAGATCTGTGGGTGGTGATTGATAAACAACCTTACCCCAAAATTCAATGGCCGTGTTTTACAAGCAAATCACAAGGAATTTTTTATAATCTCCCCTCATAGATACTTGCCTTTATCCTTCTAAGAAATTATAGTCTGAAAGTATAAACACTCATGTTTTTATTCACTTTCCTTGAATCATTATTCTCTTAATATTCATCAGCCACATTCTCCACTCAAGCTTAGATCCTTTTTATGCTTAGCAATAAACTAGTACAGATCTTTGGCTTTAAATTTTCAATACTACCGTAAGCTTGATGTTTACATGTTAAGTTAGCTGGTACTTTCAATACCTATGTTATGCTTCTCTTCTTTTATGTCTTATCAATGTTAGTATTGAATTTTGTCACAAACCCCTATCCTCATAATTTGAATGATAATTCTCTTTAAAGAAAAAAGGCAAGCACCCAAATATGTAATTAGTTTCCTCTATATAGCACAATTGACTTCTTCAATTTTGAGTGATTTAGCAGGTTACAATACTTGATGCAGTAAAAGATAGAAGTTATTAATTGTACCTTAAATTTGGTGCTTCATACCCTGCAAAGCAATACGTCACAAGAGGATGTAGAAATTAAATTTTGGCTCGAAGGAACATAATCAAATTAATTATGAGTTGTACTAGAATCATATAAACAAACCTAGATGGTTAAAAGATATCTTATTGTTTGTTAGCATTTAGAATCACTTCGCAAGGATGCACCCAAAAAGAGTATCTCTTTAAGTACCTAAATATTTATTATCAACATGTGCTTATTGCTATAGAAAAACTTTGTAACTAGAGGAAATTCCTTTCAGAAATTGACAAGATTCATAGCAAACTCAAGGACAACTGTAAAAGAAAAGATTTGTAGATTAAGTGCTATGAGAAGAATTGTGCCTGTACAACAAAAAGAAGAAATCATTTCAAGAAATATTCTTGGAAGAAAAAGCACTATGCAAGCCAAAATAAGAAATCCTTCAGAAAGAAAAAATGGAAATTTCTCAGAAGAAAGCAGTTCAAAGGAAAAATTTCAAAAGTCTGTTTTGTATGCAGAAGACCAGGTCACTTTGCAAAAAATTGTCCAAAAAAGGAAAAAGCAGCAAAACTCCTTGAGCAAGCATAGATTCATGCAGATGATACTCCTTTCTCAGATATAGAATCTCTCTTTTCACTGGATGATGATTACTCCCTTCAAGGTTTGGCAGTTTTGGCCTATTCCACTTTAGAAGACGATTCAGATCTAGACAATGAACAGAACTCAGATCTAGAAATACAAACCATCTATACATCCCAGCCCATCATAGCTCCCTTAACCAGTTCTCCACCCATAGCCCAAGTACATATCCTTCTTGATACTTATTTCAGGCCTATCCCAGTATTAGCCTTGTTTTGACATAGGGGTAGTAGCAACAATTCTCCATTCTAAAATATTACCTAAAGAATTCTGGTTACCCCATCATTAGATGTTCAGAGCGGCAAATGGAGATACATTTTTAATTACCCTAAAAAGTAAGCCTATTCTTATCAGAATTTCCCCAACCCTCACCATCAAATACCAAGTTCTTGGATCCCCTTTAACGGGCAGAGACCTTCTTATAAGATTTGATCTCTTTTATTAAATACCTAGCCTTAGATGGTCTTCAAAAGGACTTTTGCATAAACAACACCTTCTCACTTGGACCCAAGTTCCCCATCTATTTACAATTGACCCATTTCACTCTTTGAGACTCCAGCTTATCAATGATTGTTGTGCAAACAGGCATTCTGAATTCCTTCTTAAAAACCCAAATCCTTTGTGAAAAAACCCAAACTTTTTCATACACCTTCCCTTTAAAAAAAATGAAAATGTCAATTCCACAAAAGCCAGCCATAGAGGGATGAATCCAAAACATTTACCTTTGGCCAAGCAAGAATTATCTACCCTTCTTTCAGAAGGCCTCATTGAACCTACAACTTCTCCCTAGGCGTGTGAAGCCTTTTATGTCAATAAGCATGCTGAGCAAGTTCGAGGAAAACTCAGATTGGTAATTAATTACCAGGACCTTAATCATTTCCTTGCAGATGATAAATTTCCTTTGCCAAACAAGAGTACTCTTTTCCAGCATCTTTCAAATGCCAAAGTATTTTCAAAGTTTGACATTCAACAAACATTAGGTATTTGCATGGAGGAATCTTTTGGGATCTCCGTTTCAGATATTGTCTATGTCATCCATTTCATAGTCCACATTAGATTTTACAAATTTAAAGGTGTACAATTTGCCAAGTCATTTAAAATTTTATATATAGAAATTAAATCTGAACTGTTAAATGAACAAAATAGACAAGGATTTGAAATAGAGAGATCCAATTTTGCCCAAAGATACTAGTTAGAGATTTTAAAACCACTGGTCTTTTTTTTTTTTTTTTAAATGGTCACTAGACCCACTTCTAAACGTTTTGAGTCTAGAGATTCAAGAATATTGCAACATATACATAAATATTATGTAACTATATATAGAGGGAGAAAGAAGATAAGTTGGTACCAAAAATATCAGAAAGGAGAATGATGGCAAGCTTAGAATCTAGAGAGCCAGTGATGTAAGTCTGAAGGCCTCCAAACTCTTGGACACTCCCTACTCCACAGGTTGAGCTCAGGTTCGGTGGGTTCTCGATGCACTGAGAGCACGACATCTTATAATGGTGATTAGTGCAGTTTCAAAGTGGAGGGAAGCTGAGGTTTTTATACACACAGGACCAACTAATCTCTCTCCCAAAATAAATAAATATTCCGACCATATTGTCTTTTTCCTTTGAGACCAGCATGAATTCCTAGGCGGCTACTTTGTGTCCAAGAGTTCTAGATTAGTTTTTAGTGATAGACATGTTGGGTGGTTGAGAAATTGGGAGAATAGAAAGCTGAACTGGTCTCTGTTCAACTTGTCAATTTTAAATTAAGTTTTAGTGTCATTGAATAAGGGACCTCGAATATCAAGTTCGAATCTTTTGGTCCTCAAAATGCTTCGTTTGCTATGCATCTATCACCAAAAAAAAAAAAAAAAAATGTCACCAAGTTAGAACTTTTTGGCTCTGAAAGTTCTTAGTTTAGTTGTTGAGAAATTCAGGGAGGATAAGAAGAAGAATTGAAAAGTTTTGTATTGAATTGGTTGAATTTCTAGGAAAGCATAACATAGAAAATGGAAAATTCAGCCATATGGGTTCTTTTTTCAGTTGAATAAATTTTCTATTTTCATAAATCCATTGTTTCACATTATTTTAAGTGATAAAAAAATTAATCAGAAGTGATTCATTTCAAAATATATAATCTCTAATTAAGTTTTTCTAAGTCCAACCTGAGTACTTGAATATTGTAGTAGTTGTATTTTTCCAAGTTTTAGAATTTACGACCCATGTTTGGAATCTGTATCATTTCCTGTTATAAATCCTGTTCCTATATTTGACAACTAACCAAATGTATTGTAGTAGTTGTATTTTTCCGAGTTTTAGAATTTACGACCCATGTTTGGAATCAACATCATTTCCTGTTATAAATCCTGTTCCTATGTTTGACAACTAACCAAATGTATTAGAAATGCTGGCCTTAGTAATTGAAAAATGTTGAGAGGCTGTGTTTGTGTTTCTATGAATTAAATAGCAATGAATGTCTATATTTATGGCTCTTTCAGGAGGAGAAGTTGCCCTTTTCTTTCTATATATCAGATAAGGAACTTGCTGTGCCTCTTGGTACTTACGGTAGAAGTGTCACGCTTTAGCTGTTGAAATTGGATTTTCGTAATTGCTCTTGTTTTTTGAATGATGCATTTAAAGGCTGAAGTTGCCCTATTCTTTCTATATTTTTATTTTGTTTTGATAATTGATTTTGGATTTATTATATCATATGGAAAGGTCTATGCTATGATAGAGTATTGAAGTTGTGGATGGGTTACACAAATTAGGGGAAAATACATGATTGAAATGTCAAACAGCATGGTCATTCTGCAGCTTCTACCATCTGGAACTATTTACTCTAATGTAAAGATGAAAGTACATGTTGAGTGATATGCACTGGAATAGAGAACTGAAGAATCAGGATTAAGGTTTAGGAACAAGATGTTCAATTTTTAGGTTGAGATATTCCCCACCCCCCTTGTCTTCTTTTGTTTTGGAGTTGTAGATACACTGGAAAAATGTAGTGCTGCAAAGCATCACTTTTCTCTTCTGAATCTAGCAATTACTACATGAAAGTATGACCATTGTAGTCCGGATAGTCTCCACCAGGATTGTTTGTCTACTTGTATTGACTTCACTGCTTAGGATGGCTTAGCATCACCACCAAGCTATAGAGAAACTCAACTCATTATTATTACTATTCTTAAATTCAATATCCCAAAAGTTTACTGGAGCCATGCTTAACACCATCGAACCCATTCAAGTTATTGGCTAGGATAATAGGAATGAGATTTGCATGAAAGATTGACAGATATTTTGAACATGTACCAATGCCATGTCTAATGGATTTTAGGGTTTAGGGCTTTTAGGAACACATCAACAAGGAAAGCTAGAATTATGTCATTAATACAATACCATAAAAAAATCCCAATCAAAATAAAAATCAAACTTATTCAAAACTCATATAAAGCACAAAATCTAGTTCAAATTGGCACAATAGCTGGTTTTTGCACCAGTGTACAAAACGATTTTCACTTAACATACTTGGTAAACCAATTTAACATGTCCGAATGAGACTCTTCAGCACTTTTTACAGCTGACTCATCATCAGCCTTGTACTTTACCGTCCATCCATGACCCACACCAGGGAATATTTTCACAAAGCTATCGATCTGAAAGATATAAATAATAGGAGGTTAAAAAAGAAAGGCCACATAAGATTTAACATGCAAAGCAGAAACTGAAAATCACTTCATTTTTGTTATGGGCAGAAGAAATAGCTTTTTTCATAAAAATAACTAGAAATTTTACTCTACTTGCACTAATACTGGAAGAGATTATGCTCTCTCATCTTGAAAGACATGAAATTCAAGCATTTTACCCAGGCTTCATTAAATGCTGGAAATCTTCTATGATGGAAAATTACTTTAAAATGTTTATAATTGGAGCAAAATTTTTACAGTTATTAAACTAAAAATTGTGATGAGAGAATTTAAGGATGACCTTTCTTTTGCACTCACCTCAGATTTTGCTGACAACTTCTCTCCAAACTGTTTCAGTTGTGCCGATGGGAAAATATGGTCATTCTCTGCTCCCAATATAGCAATAGGAACTTTCACATCTGAAACAATGAACTTCAACATCTGAGACAACATGCAATCTGTAACAAATATTTAGCATGAGCATGAGAAATGGGATACTTACCATTGATTTGATCTTCTGTGATTGGACCAGGATGCAAAATGACTGCAGCGTGAAGGTCAGTAGAACTTGCTAATTTCACTAACACCATCCCTGAAAAATATGCAAGCAAGCTATATATGTTAGCAGATAGAGCACTTACGTTTACCATGCAAAAACCATATTCAAAGATTTCAAGCATTAAGTTTCTTGTTAAAGTTGAATTGAAAGCAAACCACTTACCTCCCCAGCAAAAACCTGCCGCTCCAATGGCTGAAACCCCTTTACTTTTTAGAGCTGCAATCACAGCTTTGGCATCCTCGTGTCCTTTATCCTAGAAAAAAATTTGTTCAAATAAGCTCTTAGTGTTCAGGAACAGGAAGTTTGAAGTCATACAAAACAAATGATAAGTCATTCTATTTCAACTTAGGTCCCAAACAAAACATGCATAAACATGTAATAGTATGTCAATTTGGACATCAAAGGCAAATTAAAATGGCCCCCTGCTTGTTTTCTTGATTCCTGCACAATTTTTCATATGCCAATCCCAAAGATTGTAACTGAAAAGCAAGATACTAACCGTGTTGTGAACTTTTAACCATGAGTTTATATCAAAGGTAGGGTCCTCAGGATCAATAACCGGATCACCGTAGAAAAAATCAGGAACTACCACCAAGAATCCAGCTCCTGCAATTTTGTCCGCAAGTTTCCTTCACAGGAAGACAATGCATAATATTAATATTATATAATTGGCAATAACTGAGAATTAAATGCATGAATGTCCACTACTATCTAGAACAAGAATTGATTTAGCTGGTGAATAAGATGAGTGACTAGGAACAAAAACAGATCTAAGACATGGATGATGGCAGTTGGGTTCAATTCAAGAGCTTAGTAGAAGATCAAATATGATAAATCATTGTATGTGAAAAAAATTTGCTTCCACCAATTCAAACCACCGAGGACTGGATATCATTTCATTTGGCTCATTAACATGTGAAGGACTACCAGGTGGTATGAGAAAAATCAAATACACGGTGAGGCAAAAAGAATATATTGAAGAAAAAAAGAACATATCCTACGCTAAGTATAGTGTTTCAGACTTGTGACCTGAACATCTTATACTGATGCTATGTATAATCAATATTTAGAAACAAGGTCAGTTTACAAGCCCTTAAAATTAGTAAAGGGAAACTACCAAGAAAAACCTTTTGATATTTGCCTCTAAAACACAGAGATGCCTGAGCTCCGAAATGTTACACATAAACCCCTGTAGTTGTGTAAAATTTATGAGGTGATTTATACCAGTTTACAAAGTTTCCACGTTTGCAAAGTCTGTGAGAGGTGATTGATAAGCAACCTTATCCCCAAAATTCAATGGCCGTGTTTTACAGGCATCTTACATGGAATTCTTTTATAATCTCCCCTCATAGATACTTGCCACTTTCATTTTTCTTATCCTTCTAAGAAATTATAATCTGATAGTATAAAAACTCGTCTTTTTATTCACTTTCCTTGAAATCATTATTCTCGTAATATTCGTCAACCACATTCTCCACTCAAGCTTAGATCCTTTTTATGCTTAGCAATAAACTAGTACAGATCTTTTGCTAATTCATAGAATTATTGGCTTTAAATTTTCAATACAACCACAGGCTTTGTGTTGACATGCTAAGTTAGCTGTTCCTTTCAATATCTATCTTATGTTTCTCTTCTTTTATGTCTTAATTCTCAGTGTTAGTATTGAATTTTGTCAAAAAACCGTATCCTCTTAATTTGAATGAGAATTCTCTTTAAAGAACAAAGGCAAGCACCCAAATATGTAATTAACTGCCTCCATACAGCACAATTGAACTCTTCAATTTTAAGCAACATAGCAAGTTACAATACTTGATCCAGTAAAAGAAAGAAGTCAATAATAGTACCTTGAATTCGGTGCTTCATACCCTGCAAAGAAAAACATGACAAGAGGATGCAGAAATTAAATTGTAGCTCCAAGGAACATAATCAAATCTATTGCAAGTTGTACAAGAACCATATAAACAGACCCAGATGGTTAAAAGATTTCTGATTGTTTGTTAGCAATTAGAATCGTTTAGCTAGAATGCACCCAAAAACTTATCAAACCCACCTCTCTCTCTCTCTCCAAAAAGGGTTTCTCTTTAAGTGCCTAACTATTTCAGTATTTCCCCATTTATGTGTATATGTAGTCTTCCGTTCAACAAACACCAGGTATTTGCATGGAGGAATCTCTTGGGGTCTCCATTTCAAATACTGTCTATTTCATCCATTTCATAGTCCACCTTTCTTTTTATGATCACTAGACTCACTTCTAAACGTTTTGAATTAGAGTCTAGAGATTCAAGAATATTGCAGCATATACATATATAAATTAAATAGTGTGTAAATATACATATAGAGGGAGAAAGAAGATAAATTGGTACCAAAAGCATCAGCAATGAAAATGATGGCAAGCTTAGAATCTGGAGAGCCAGTGATGTAAGTTTGAAGGCCCCCAAACTCTTGGACGGTCCCTGCTCCACAGGTTGAGCTCAGGGTTGGTGGGTTCTGAAAGCACTGAGAGCTTAACATCTTATAATTGTGATCAGTGCAGTTTCAAAGTGGAGGTGAAGCTGCGGTCTTACAAACTCACAGAATAGACACTGAATAATAATAAAATAATTGAGTTTGAGATTTGAGAAACGTCAGTACTTACGTAACACGACAGGACCAACGAACATTGGTAATCTCATCTTTTTCCTAGAGCCGCCCTACTTTTGGGTCCAAAGAGTCTACCCATTGAGTATGACACCGACAATAATGTCGTAAAGTTTCGTGCAAAATAGTTTCGGAGAATGCTGCATGTTTATCCATTTAGCATGACACCATCAATGTTGTAAAGTTTCGTGTAAAATAGTTTTGGAGAATGCGGAATATGTATTATAGTATAATTATTATAAAATTTTATTGGTAATGAATTCATCATAAAAAATAATAATTATAAATTGTAAATACTTATCCATTATAATTGTTCAATTGAAGTAATAAGAAATAATAATTAAAAATAAAAAAATTTTGGAAGAATATCATAGAATAAAAGTTTATATATAATTTGTGTTTCTCTTTCTTCTTAATTCTAAAACAAAATGCACATCCCTAACACCCACATTCAATGACTTAATTTACAAAATGCACAAATCCACAACGTCTGACTTTAACATTAAAATTGTAACTGTCGTTGTTACTCAATATAAAATGTAAGTCCTCTTTCCTTGGTGGTAGCCAATTTATATGGATTAAGATTAGATGAAACAAAAATGTTAGAGACAGGTAGATGTTGTCAAAAGATTGAAAGTAAATGGCATCATTTTTTGTCTATGTATTTTACATGGGATGACACGCAAGGTTATGGGTAAGTATACATAAAGGGGTAGAAGTGCAAGAGGTGAAAATGGTGTATTAAAATGCAAAAAGTTTTGCGTGTATGTGTGAGGAATGAAAAGTCTTGAAATTATTAAACCAAATAAAATAAAAAGTCAATATTTAATTTGTTCTTATCTCTAATGTGACACACTTGAGAATATTTCAATTCTCATTGCATAGAATGCGTCATTTTATAAAACTTCATAATTTTCTACATGATGTCTCTGCTTTTATATATATATATATATATATATTAATTGATGATTGATTTAAAATTGTTTAATAATATAGAAATAAACTTCAATCTTAAATTCTGGGTAAAGTACAAATAATAATAATAACAATAATAGTTATACATTCCTTATTATACACTTATCATACACACAGCCACATGATTGAAATCGTTTTTTTAATCGTTTTAGCTGAAAAAAAAATGTGAAATTGTGTTTTTATATGGAGTGTGTAATAAGATTTTCTGAACAAGTTTGGGTTCCCAAACAAGTTTTTATATGTTTGGGTTGCCAAGTTTTTTTGAAAATTGTGAACCCAAAATTGTGTTTTGGGTTCATAAGTTTTTCTGAAAAATGTGAAAATTGTTTTTATATGTTTGGGTTCCCAAACAAGTTTTTTAGTCTCAAAAATAGAAAATTGGTTTTGAGAACAAAAAATAAGAGAAAAAAACAATTACCAAACATACTAACACATACACATGGGAAGAGGGGAGAATGTCTTAAAAAAACTTACGACAGTGTATATCCAAAAGGGCTTAACTCTTGAATACACAGCACATGCTTTAAACTTCTTTAACTCACACTCATTTTCCAATGTGAGATTAACCCCTTGTTTTTTCTTTTGAGAATACTAAGGTTATGTTTGGTAATAGTTTTTGTTTTTTATTTTCAAAAACTTGTTTGTGGGAATATAAATAAAAAACAATTTTCTTGTATTTTTGAAATAAAAAACATATTTGGTTAGTTGAAATTAAAAAAAAAAAATTTTTTTTTGAAGAAAAAAATAGATTCATTAAATTAAATGTGTGTTTTCACTGACTTTTGAAAATTAGAAACTGAAAACAACATTTTGCATGTTTTCAGTTCCTTTCACAAATTAAGTTTTGAGAACAGTTTTTATTTTCTATCCATTTTAGGTTGCCAAAAAAGATTTTTAGTTTCAAAAATAGAAAATTGTTTTTAGAAACAGAAAATAAAGGAAAAAAACAGTTACCAAACATACTCTAAGTATTTTTAACACACACAAACAAAGAGAGGGGAAAACACCCAGTATAACTCTCTACGAATGCTACACCACTCAAATAAATTTACTACTAAATTAAATATTTACATTATTCTTAACATGTATGTTAAATTTCTTATTAATTGGATATCATTAACTATTCTATCATGTTTTGTGTAATGTATTAAAAAAAAATCATATTTTGAATGTGGTAAATAGTTATTAAACTCTAATCATCCTGAAAATTTACAATCCCGTAGAGTAATTTTATAGTAGATTTGTCAATGTGTCAAGGTATGTATCAAATAAAAAGATATTAAATTGTGTAACATTTCTAAAAATTAATTACATTACATATAACTTTTTTTTTTTAAAACAAACACACACAAGAGAGAGAAAAAAAAGGTTATAACACAAATGCACACCCTGTATAACTTGAAAGCAACTTATAACATGTATTTAATTAGAGAGAGAAGATAAATTGATACCAAGACCATCAGAAATGAGAAGGATAGCAAGAATCTGGAGAGCCAGTGATGTAAGTTTGAAGGCCTCCAAACTCTTGGACAGTCCCTTCTCCACAGGTTGAGCTCAGGATCGGTGAGTTCTCAAAGCACTGAGAGCTCGACATCTTTACAATTATCAATGTCAAATTCAATGTGAAGTGAAGCTTAGCTGAGATCTTATTGCAGAGATAGTGAAGACTAAAAAAAAAAATGATTGAATTTGATATTTGAGAAACGTCAGTACTTACGTAACACTAACAGGAGTATTTTACCAAAAAAAAACACTAACAGGAGTCCTGTTGGTATTATCTCTTCAAAAAACAAATCTTTATTCCGACCTTATTTTTATTATCTTTTTCCTTTCACATCACCATAAAATCCATGTCCCTACATTTGTTTCCAAGAGTTCTAAATTTGTTCTTATTTAATTGTTTAATAATTTAGGAACAAACTTTAGTGTTAAATTTGGGGTAAAATACAAAAGTCACATTGGAGAATAATCAAACCAACACCAATCACCTTTTTAGTACTTATAAAAAATATCTAATTTATTAAAAACAAAACGACACGTGGAAGTTAGTTTCTGACAATTTTTTTTGAAAAATGAGGTTTGAAAATCCGTACATTATTTAGGGATGAAAATAAACTCGTGACAACACAACAATACAAATTTGAACATCCAATTCTTGGTTGTCTCAGGCTCAGCCAAGATTCCTTCTCTGCTTGTATGGGCTTCACCACTTAGGAGATTACTTAGGCTGAGTTTGGATCTACGTTTTTGCGCGTTCACGTTTTGCGTTTCCCCACTCCTGCTCCCTTTTTTTTTTTTTTTTTTTTTTTTTTTTTTTTTTTTTTTTTTTTTTTTTTTTTTTTTTTTTTGCCGTCTTTTTTGACTTCTCAACAACTTTTTAGCCACACAATTGAGTTCCGTGTATTATTTATGAGACCCACAAATTTCACTTTTTAACAATTTTTTCATTAAAAATGAGTTCTATGTTACTATTCACATATTTAAAAATTATTTTGCTACAGTGTTTTCAGTTTTCAATTTTGGCAAAATAAGTTCTATCCAAACTGACCCTCAGAATTACCACCAAGCTATAAAAAAATTCAACTTACTATTTTTTTAAAAAAAATATTCTAAAATTCAGTACTCCAAGCTTTAGTGGAACCACGCTTGACAACATTCAACTAGTTCAAGTTCACATAGAAATGTTACGTTTACAGTATTTTTACAACAAATTATAGATAGCAAATTGTTATTGATAAATAAAATTTTGATATTAATAGTGGGCGGGCCCAAATTATGACCAATAACAATTTGCTACCTAAATTTTTTTGTGACAATATTGTGAATATAATATTACTCCAAGTTCATGATTAGGATCATAGGAATGGGTTTTGCATGATGTAGATTCTGAATATGTACCAAAGGCATGTGTAACTCATACAAATTTCTTACAAAGAAGTAGTCCACTAAATCACTTAAGGAGTGTTTGGTTCGCTATGATGTTACATTACGCCGTAATATTATGTTATTGTTATTTTACATTAACTAGATGATGTCTTGCGCGATGTGCAAATTACTTTACAATTTCACTTGAAATCATTTTTATGTATATTAAGATTATCATATAATACTTATTTTGTTGTATAATATTTATGTTTGCCCACAATATTTTTGAATACTTTGAAAATTTATTTTCTTAATTCATATTTTATTTTGAAAAATTATATTACACTGTAAGACTATAACATATTATAATATTTACCGTTAAAAGTAAATTTTATTTTTTAAATTGATTAAATGATTTTGAAATCTATAAATAATAATTTAAAGCATAAAATACTTTTATATTCTAAAATTGCATAAATTTAAACAACCTCCCAAACATTTTCTCAACTACTCTATTCTCACAACCAAATATGAAGGCCTCAATCGCAAACACCCAACTCATTGTCTCACATGAAATTAAGGAAATTATTTGTAAGTATTAACATAAAGAGAACGTGATTAAACAAAGAGAAATTGACTAAAAACACATCCATTTATCAAAATTCAATAGTTTTTATTTGGGCTTACATACCCTTTAAAAAAAAACTGCAAATAATTTGAAATCATCATCAATTTTTATTTTTATCACTATGGCTCATACAATAGTAGTGAAAAAAATAAAATAAAATAAAAAACCTACAAATTATGAGTTCTAACACAATTTTTTTTTTTTTTGTTGAAAAAAATAGCTAAACAAAATACATTTATGACTTTCCCGAACCAAAATCCCAAACACTGAAAGACTCAAAACGAATTACAACCTTTACAAAATCCAAAATTTCTGACTTCAACATCAAATCGTAAGCTACCATCATTGAATAAAAACGCAAGCTCTCTTCCTTTGTCATAGCCTCATACGGGTTAGAATTAAATGGTACCACAATGTCAGAGTTATGTAGGTGTGTTATTAAAAGATTGAAAGTAAATGACATCATTTTTTGTCTGAGTGTATTTGAGATGGGATAGCATGAAGGGTTATAGGCATGTCTATATAAAGGAGCAGAAGTGGAAATTGTGAATGGAAATGCAAAGTGTTTTTTGTGTGCGAGAAAGAAGAAAAATTTTGAAACATTAAACCAAATGAAATAAATAGTAGTCTTAAAACATTGAATAAAAAATGTAACAAAAAGTAGTCTTGAAACATTGAACCAAAGGAAATAAAGAGTCTATTTTTAAATTTGTTCATATCAGAGTGACTTAAGAGTATTTTAATTTTCTTCATAGAGTGTACCAAATGGCAAAACCGCATACTTTCTATATGAGGTTTCTGCTTTTATATATATATATATATATATAATAATGTAATTTTAATACAAGAATACAACATTACATTGTTTAGGAAAGTGATGAGATTAATATGATATGATATATTTTGTAATTTTAAATAATGATAATGTTAGAAAAAATAAAATAAACCAAAAATCTTAATGTCGTATTATCGTAATGTGCATCACATTAAGAGCACATCAACGCAAACCAAACGGCCACTTAGACACTTAGAAGACAAAGGGAATGAACTATGAAGGTAATTATTTTTCAGGGTCTTAGGGTTTTATGGCTTCCAAAGATCACAACATCAAGGAAAGCTTTAATCATGTCAAAAATACAATCCCATAACATCCTCAATCAAAATAAGAACCAAACTAACTCAAAAACTCAAATAAGCACAAAGACATGTTCAAATCAGCTTAACATCTGGTTTTTGCACCAATGCAAAGACAATTTTCACTTTACATACTTAGTAAACCAGTTTAACACGTCCAAATGGGCCTCTTCAGCACTCTTGACAGCTGACTCATCATCAACAATTGTACCTTACTGTCTATCCATGAGCCACACCAGGGAATATTTTCACATAGCTGTCGAACTGAAAGATATGAATAATATAAGGGTTAAAAAAAACTCAATTGTATTATCGTTATTGCTCTTGTTTTTTGAATGAGGCATTTAAAGGCTGAAGTTGCCCTATTCTTTCTTTATTTTTATTTTGTTTTGATAATTGATTTTGGATTTATTATCTCATATGGAAAGGTCTATGCTGTTGATTGAAGTTGTGGATGGGTTAGATAAATTAGGGGCAAATACATGATTGAAATGTCAAACAACGTGGTCATTCTGCAGCTTCTACCATCTGGAACTATTGGCTCTAATGTCAGGATGCAAGTATATGTTAAGTGATATGCACTGAAATGGAGAACTGAAGAATCAGGATTCAAGTTGAGAACCAGGATGTTCAACTTCTAGGTTGAGATATTCCCCTCCCCACCTTGTCTTTTTTTGTTTTGGAGTAGTAGACACACTGGAAAAATGTAGCACTGCAAAGCATCACTTTCCTCTTCTGAATATAGCAATTACTCTTTTAGTTGGAAAGGATTGCACCTTGTTGCGCCAATGTGTGACAGATATTATTAATTCTAAAAAATTCATTGTTATTATCAGTTATCTCATTAATTATACCAAATTCATACACAAAATTTGTTTAAACCAAAGTCACTTCAGTTATAGTGTTTAAATCCAAAAATTTCATGTTCACCATTTAGAATAGATGTTATTATTAATTTTACTCTCTCTCTCTCTACAGTTTTTAAAAATATTTTATTACAAAGATTATTTATATTTTTTCTCTTTGAAACTCAACTCGTGGTTAAACATGAAAGTATGACCATTGTAGTCCGGATTGTCTCCACTAGGATTTTTTGCCTGCTTGTATTGAATTTGACTTCACTTCTTAGGATGGCTTAGCATCACCACCAAGCTATAGAGAAACTCAACTTGTTATTATTACTTCATTCTTAAATTCAATATCCCAGAAGTTTACTGGAGCCATGCTTAACACCATCGAACCCATTCAACTTATTGGCTAGGATAATAGGAATGGGATTTGCATGTCAAATTGACAGATATTTTGAACATGTACCAATGCCATGTCTAATGGATTTTAGGGTTTAGGGCCTTTAGGAACACATCAACAAGAAAAGCTAGAATCATGTCATTATTACAATCATATAAAAAAACCCCCAATCAAAATAAAAATCAAACTTATTCAAAACTCAAAAAAAGCACAAAATCTAGGTCAAATCGGCACAATATCTGGTGTCTGCACCAGTGTACAAACCAATTTTCACTTGACATACTTGGTAAACCAATTTAACATGTCCAAATGAGACTCTTCAGCACTTTTTACAGCTGACTCATCCTCAACATTGTACTTTACTGTCCATCCATGAGCCACACCAGGGAATATTTTCACAAAGCTATCGAACTGAAAGACATAAATAATAGGAGGTTAAAAAAAAGGCCACTTAAGTTTTAACATGCAAAGCAGAAACTGAAAATCACTTCCTTTTTGTTATGGGCAGAAGAAATAGTTTTTTCATAAACATAACTGGAAATTTTACTCTACATGTGCTAATACTGGAAGAGATTATGATCTCTTATCTTGAAAGACATGACGATGAATTTCATGTATGAAATTCAAGCATCTTACCTGGACTTCATTAAATGCTGGAAATCTTCTATGACGGAAAATTACTTTAAAATGTTTATAATTGGAACAAAATGTTTACAGTTATTAAACTGAAAATTTTGATGAGAGAATTTAAGGATGACCTTTCTTTAGGACTCACCTCAGATTTTGCTGACAACTTCTCTCCAAACTGTTTTAGTTGTTCCGGTGGGGAAATATGGTCAATTTCAGCTCCCAATATAGCAATAGGAACTTTCACATCTGAAACAATGAACTTTAACATCTGAGACAACATTCAATCTGTAAGAAATATTTATCATGAGCGTGAGAAATGGGATACTTGCCATTGATTTGATCTTCTGTGATCGGACCAGGATGCAGAATGACTGCAGCATGAAGCTCAGTAGAACTTGCTAATTTCACTAATACCATCCCTGAAAAATATGCAACCAAGCTAGATATGTTAGCAGATAGAGCACTTACGTTTCCAATGCAAAAACCATTTTCAAAGATTTCAAGCAATAAGTTTCTTGTCAAAGTTGGATTGAAAGCAAACCACCTGCCTCCCCAGCAAAAACCTGCTGCCCCAATGGCTGAAACACCTTTACTTCTTAGAGCTGCAATCACAGCTGTGGCATCCTCATTTCCTTTATCCTAGAAGAACAATTTGTTCAAATAAGCTCTAAGTGGTCAGGAACAGGAAGGTTCAAGTCATACAATTTCAACTTAGGTCCCGAACAAAACATGCATAAAATGTGATAGTATGTCAATTTGGACAACAAAGGCAAATCAAAACGGCCCCCTGTTTGTTTTCTTGATTCCTGTGGAATTTTTCATATGCCAATCCCAAAGATTATAACTGAAAAGCAAGATACTAACCGCGTTGTGAACTTTTAACCATGAGTTTACATCAAAGTTAGGGTCATTGAAATCAATGATCGGATCACCATAGAAAAAATCAGGAACTACCACCAAGAATCCAGTTCCTGCAATTTTGTCTGCAAGTTTCCTTCACAGGGAGACAATGCATAATATTAATATTATATAATTAGGAATAACTGAGAATTAAATGCATGAATGTCTAGTACTATCTAGAACAAGAATTGATTTAGCTGGTGAATAAGATGAGTGACTACGAACAAAAGCAGCTCTAAGACATGGATGATTGCAGTTAGGTTCAATTCAAGAGCTTAGTAGAAGATCAAATATGATAAATCATGGTATGTGAAAAAAATTTGCTTCCACCATTTCAATCCACCGAGGACTTGATATCATTTCATTTGGCTCATTAACATGTGAACGACTACCAGGTGGTATGAGAAAAATCAAATAAATAGTGAGGTAAAAAGAATATAAAGAAGAAGAAAATAACATCTCCTACGCTAAGTATAGTGTTTCAGACTTGTGACCTGAACATCTTATACTGATGCTATGTATAATCAGAAATTAGAAACAAGTTCAGTTCACAAGCCCTTAAAATTAGTAAAGGGACACTACCAAAAAATACCTTGTGATATTTGCCTCTAAAACACAGAGATGCCTGAACTTAGAAATGTTACACATAACCCCCTGTAGCTGTGTAAAATTTATGGGGTGATCTATACCAATGTACGAAGTTTCCACGTTTGCAAAGTCTATGAAATGTGATTGGTAAGTAGCCTTACCCCAAAATTCAATGGTTGTGTTATACAGGCAAATTACATGGAATATTTTATAATCTCCCTTATATATACTTGCCACTTTCATTTTTCCTATCCTTCTAAGAAATCATTGTCTGAAAGTTTAAAAACTCATTTTTATTCACTTTCCTTGAAATCATTATTCTCGTAATATTCGTCAGCCACATACTCCACTCAAGCTTAGATCCTTTTTATGCTTAGCAATAAACTAGTACAGATCTTTTGCTAACTCATAGCATTATTGGCTTTAAATTTTCGATACGACCACAGGCTTTGTGTCGACATGCTAAGTTAGCTGGTCCTTTCAATATCTATCTTATGTTTCTCTTCTTTTATGTCTTACTTCTCAATGTTAGTATTGAATTTTGTCACAAATCCCTATCCTCTTAATTTGAATGATAATTCTCTTTAAAGAACAAAGGCAAGCACTCAAATATGTAGTTCGTTGCCTCTATACAGCACAAATGAACTCTTCAATAAAGCAGGTTACAATACTTGATCCAGTAAAAGAAAGAAGTCAATAATAGTACCTTAAGTTTGGTGCTTCATACCCTGCAAAGAAAAGCATCAAAAGAGGATGCAGAAATTAAATTGCAGCTCCAAGGAACATAATTAAATTTATTACAAGTTGTACAAGAACCATATGAACAGACCCAGATGGTTAAAAGATTTCTGATTGTTTTTTAGCAATTAGAATTGTTTAGCAAGGATGCACCCAAAAATTATCAAACTCACCTCTCTCTCTCTCTCTCTCTCCAACAAGGGTGTAAGTACCTAACTATTTCCCCACATGTGTATACTATGTAGTGACTTCTTCTGTTCAAGGTATATGCATGAAGGAATTACTTGGAGTCTCCATTTCAAATATTGTCTATTTCATCCATTTCATAGTCCACGTTACATTTTACAATTCTAAGGCTGTACAATGTGTCACGTCATTTAAAATTTTAAAATCTAAAAGAGAGAGATCCTATTTCAGCCCTAAGATACTAGTTAGAGGTTTTAAACCTGGATTTCATGGACCTCATAACGCTTTAAGAACCACTAGACAAATTTTTTTTTTAATGATCAATAGACCCACTTCTAATTGTTTGAAAAAGAGTCTGGATATATTAGAGTCTAGATATTCAAGAATATTGCAGCATATACATAAATAGTATGTAAATGTATAGAGGGAGAAAGAAGATAAGTTGGTACCAAAAACATCAGAAATGAGAATGATGGCAAGCTTAGAATCTGGAGAGCCAGTGATGTAAGTTTGAAGGCCTCCAAACTCTTGGATAGTCCCTTCTCCACAGGTTGAGCTCAGGGTTGGTGGGTTGTTAAAGCACTGAGAGCTCGACATCTTTACAATTATCAATGTCAAAGTCAGAGTGAAGTGAAGCTTAGCTGAGATCTTATTGCAGAGATAGTGAAGACTAAACAAAGAAAAAAAATTATTGAATTTGTTATTTGAGAAACGTCAGTACTTACGTAACACTTTAACAGGACCAACTAACACAGGTATTGTCTCTTCAAAACATTTCTATATTCCAACCATATTTTTATTATCATTTTCCTTTCACATCACCATTAATTCTATGTCCCCACTTTTGTTTCCAAGAGTTCTAAATTTGTTCTTATTTAAAATTGTTTAATAATTTGGGAGCAAATTTTAATGTTAAATTTTGGGTAAAATACAAAAATCACATTGGAGAATAATCAAACCAACCTCAAGCACCTTTTTAGTACTTCTCAAAAATATCTATTTATTAAAAACAAAACGACATATCAAAGTCAATTTCTGACAATTACTTGAAAAAAATGAGGTTTGAAAATCTGTACAATATTTAGTGATAAAAATAAAGTCGTGCCAACACAACCATTCAAATTTGAACATCCAATTCTTGGTCATTGAAAAAAAAAATTGAAAACTAACTAAATAAATAAATACATATTCTTCAACATTTTCACTCAACTTAATCGTGGAGCTTCTTTTTTTGTTAGGGTTATTGGATGTATCACATATCCAAGAAAATAACATGTTGTTTACATTCTATATTTGTTTCAACTGAAAATGTTTTCTAGAAAATATGATGCATTTTTTTTTTTTGAACACTTTTTAACAAAAAACTAGCTCATTGTTTTGTGTTTAGTTGAAACCCTAAAAATGAGTAGATAACATTTTCTGACAGGAAAACAAGTTCACCAAATGGGTAAATAGATCCTAAATTTTGAGTTTAGGTAAAAAAATTTAAGTGGGAAAGCGACTGATTTTGAGGGGAGAAAAAAAGTCAAATGTTGGACAACATTGATCAATGATTGGTCTGTAGAGGAGTGGGTGAAGAGAGAGAAGTTACCATTTGAAGTTTTTCTTTTAGGTCTATTTAACATTCTAAAATATGTTTTTATTACATTTAAAAAGCGAAAACCGTTTTCTAGGAGCTGGTCGTTTGGGTTGTCTCAGGCTCAGCCAAGATTCCCTGTCTGCTTGTAGGAGATTACTTAGAATTACCACCAAGCTATAGAGAAATTCAAATTACTATTTTTTTTAAAAAAAATTCTAAAATTCAATGCCCCAAGCTTTAGTGGAGCCACACTTGACACCGTTCAACTTGTTCAACTCCACATAGAAATGTTACGTTTATAACATTTTTACAACAAATTTTATGTGGCAAATTGTTAATGGTGGGTAAAAAAATGATGTTAGTAGTAAACCCAAATTATGACTAGTAACAGTTCATCACCTAAATTTTTTGTAAAAATATTGTGAATGTAATATTACTCCCAAGTTCAAAACTAGGATCATAGAAATGGGTTTTGCATGATGTAGATTCTGAATAAGTACCAAAGGCATGTGTAACTCATACAAATTTCTTACAAAGAAGTAGCTCACTGCCAAAGGCCTTGTAGCTGAATTAGCACTTCCCCATGCACAAAGTGCCTAAAGATCTAGGGGGAAAAGGGTTCGAATTGCGGGATTAGTAACATGTTGTAATTATCTCTCAAAAAAAAAAAAAAAAAAAGAGTAGCCCACCAAGACACTTAGACACGTAGACAAAGGATATGAGCTATGAAGGTAATGGTTTTTAGGGTCTTAGGGTTTATGGCTTCCAAAGTTCACAACAACATGGAAAGCTTTAATCATGTAATAAATACAATCCCATAACATCCTCAATCAAAATAAGAACCAAACTAACTCAAAACTCAAATAAGCACAAAAATGAGTTCAAATCAGTTTAACATCTGGTGTTTGCACTTTGCACTAGTGCACAGACAATTTTCACTTTACATACTTAGCAAACCAGTTTAACATATCCAAATTGACCTCTTCAGCACTCTTAACAGCTGACTCATCCTAAACATTGTACCTTACTGTCCATCCATGAGCCACACCAGGGAATATTTTCACATGGTTGTCGGACGAAACAGAAAGATACGAATAATATAAGAGTTAAAAAAATTCACCTGAGTTATCATTTAGTACTTGAGTTTTGACACCAGCAGAAACTGAAAATCAATAAAAAAATTTATGGGAAGAAGAAATAATGTCTTTCTCAATAATAATGAAAAATGTTACTTTTACTTGCTCTAATGATGCTGCAAGAGATTATGCTATCTCATTTTGAAAAACTTGTTTCGGACTATGAATTTCAAGTTTCGTTTAGTAATGTTGTTCTAATAATATTGTTTGTATTTTTTGAAAATACATGTAGGTGAAAAGTGTGTAAAAATACACGTAGGTGAAAAGTGTGTAAAAATACATGTAATGTTATTTAAAAACTGAAAATTTTTGTTTAAATTATGGTACCAAACACCCCCATATTTTGAGGATTTTACCTAAGCTTCATTAAATGCTGGAAATCATGAACCCTATTCAAAATTTTGTGACGGATAAAGCGAGCCAAAAAAAGTCCCTACTTTTTATGTCCCAAGAGTTATATGCTACAACTATGCACTGGCCAGTTTTTCTCTCCTTTTGTCAGTTCCACCGCTTTGATTGTTCCATGCCATTTCAAGTGGTTTTTGCTTTTTCCTAGTCACACCCTGCAAAAGCCTGCTCTTCTCAGCGGGACAAGTTCAATCCACTTGTCTTCCTTCAAGGTGGCCTATGCATCCAGAAAGCTATACATAAGAACTTGGCATCCCTTGCAAAATCAAATTGAAGACTTTGACACTTTGTCCCACTTTGTTGTTGTGGAACTGTGGAAGGAGTTGGATGATGACTTTATAAATACCTAAAAGTTATTTCATGAAAGTTTTTTGATTAAAAAAAAAAAAGAAGCTACCTTGAAAGTTATTCCATATTATTTCCTCTGTCTTCTTAATATATCTTCTTCTTCTTCTTTTTTTATTTATTTTTTTTATTTTTTTGGATATTACATTCCTTTTATGCCTTCTTCAATTGTTTCTTTTATAGCTTATTAAATAATACGGGTCACCAATCAAAGCAACATATAAAGTCAGGGAGACAAATTTAAATTTTGAAATATTAGGGAGCAAAATTTATATAAAATAAAATAAAATAAAAACTACAAACTTTAGAGGTGTATTTTGTACTTGAGCCTATAGATTACAAACAAACTTAATCAAAACATCACAAATCATACTTATGGACTTTCACAAACCTCATAAATATAAACATAACTACAAATATGAACTAACCTAAATCTCATTGCACCCAAAACAAACTCTCAATACCTGCCAACAACTCTCTTACACACCCGAAGCCCTAAAACACTGAAGGGCCAACTTCGATAAAGTTTCATTGGGGAAGATTTTGAGCCCAACAATGTACATAACAAATTTCACTCCTTTTTTTCACAATCTAAAGTGTTAGATTGTGACTGGTGCAACTTCACTTTTATGTAGAACCATTATTGACATCACTTTATTGTACATCAATCACAATTCACAATTTATCACCCTAACAGTTATAAAATTTGTTGATTATCAAAATTTGTTGTTCTCACAAGACGACCATACTCTCGATGAGGGGTTTTAAAGGGCATTCTACTTTTACAACAACGAGGTCTTACCCAAGTGGGCCGTCCACCCCACACACCCACATCACTTTGAACTAGGTTAAGTCGAACTGAGTTGGATGCAAGTCCATGTGACCTAAGCCTTGTCCATCCAATATTTAATAACATTTTCTCTAAAAAAAATAAAAAATAAAAAATAAAAATAAAAATAAAAAAGAAGAAGAAAGAAACATCTCAAGAAGCCCACTAGCTTCAGCCCACAAAAAATTCCTCAGAACTAGTAACACAATGAAGCCCATAAAACAAACCCCACCCCCCAAAAAAAAATAATGTTACAACCAACTATGACACCCAAAACGTCGTCGAAGAAAGGGATCCAAGCAGTCTATTTCAATTTTCAACTCCAACCCACCATGCACGAAACCAAACAAACATTAAAAAAAAAAAAAACACCAATAATTCACGGACTCTGTTTGTGGTTTCGCTTTCACAGTTTCACCATCACCAATTTCAACCCCTACTGTCTGTTTCTCTTTTCTTTCTTTGTGGGTTTTTGCAGGGTTTATCATCTCAAACCCCAATATATCATTAGCTTCAAACACAAAAACATACACACAAAAATGGGGTCTTTGGAAAATGGGGTTGAGAAACTAGCACTACATGACACAGAAGAAGAACAACAACAAGAAGAGCCAATATTGAAAGAGCAAAACCAGAGGTTTTGCATGTTTCCCATAAGGTACAAGCAGCTTTGGGAGATGTACAAGAAGGCTCAGGCCAGTTTCTGGACCGGTACTTTCTTAACCTTCTGTGTTCTTTTTGTGACATTTTGGTTTCTTCATTTTATTCTGTGTGTTCTTGGAAATGGTTTTTTATTTTTATTTTTATTTTATTTTATTTTCTAATTTCTGTTTGTAATTCATGGTCTCGGGCACCTATGGTTTGAAAAGTTGGTTGTTGCCGTTAAGACACAGATATAGAAATGTTATTATATAAGTTTTTGTTTGAACCCCATCAATGGGCTGCGCATAATATGGAAGTATTTTGGAGTAATCTCATAATTCATGGAATTATGTGTTTGTTATAGAAAGCTTGTATTTTTTTTCTGGTTATGTTTGAATTTGAAAGCAATTAAATTTGAATTGGGATTTCAGCATCAGGTTTTATTTTATACTTTGGTTGAGTTTTGCATTTTCTTTTGGCTTGTTTCTGTTATATTTTTGTCATTTTTTAGAGAAGTTGTTCAATTATGTGTTTGAATTTAATATATCAAATTTGGTTGGGTAATTCAGTTATATGATACTCCCTACCCTACTTTTAAAATTTGAGTTTATGTTCTCATGCTTTTGAAATTACTCTCTTTAATGTCATTAATGGGGTCCGGCCATCCAGAACGTTACTTTAGATGAGTTGAAGTCTCAATTCATACCCTTTTGGGCAGTTCTAGCTATTGACAAATCAACAACTAGGACATATGCGGTGTTACAAATACAAGAATTTCATAATGTTTTTGGAGATAGATATTGATTTTGTGAAATTGTTGGTTCTTTGGAAGGAAAAACTGTAATTGAAATAAATATTTGGGTTATTGCATGTAAATATTCATGCATTAGTTTGGGAACCTTGGGATACGACAGCTGTTTAATGTATAGAAAATGTCATGTCATAGTAATGACAGACATTATTCATATGGAGATGTCTTGTTCCAGTAGCAGTCATTATTAAGCTGAGTGAATTCCTTTTGCAAGAATTACATCAGGAATCTGAATTCTTTCTCATGATGCTGTGTAAGCGTTATAGAAAAATATCACTAGTGAGAAAGCTTACAGGCATACCAAATTATGTAAATGTAAGCTATTATGGGCAGCAAGTTTAATGCACAAAATTGATGTATAGTGAAGACTGAAACTTTAATATGTCTCAGACATGGAATAGTTACATCATTGGGACTTGCTTGTAAGTGCTTTAAACAAATTGTAAGATACTTTTGCTATGCCTGCAGTACCAAGCATAAACAGTTAGTGACATTTGAATTTAAGATGTGTATGTGAGGCCATGAGTCCAGCTGTTATTATTTACTGGATCAGGCAATGCACACTGTTTTTCTTTTTTTCAGTGCATATTCTAATAACTTTTCATTTGACTTACAGCTGAGGAGGTTGATCTTTCCCAGGATATGAGGCAGTGGGAAACTCTGTCTGACTCTGAGAAACACTTCATTAGCCATGTGCTGGCATTTTTTGCCGCGTCTGATGGGATCGTATTGGAGAATTTAGCTGCAAGATTTCTAAATGATGTTCAAGTACCAGAGGTGAATTTCATGATCATGGTGACAGTAGTATTTTAACTTTGGTGTTCATTTTTATGGAGAGAGTTATGTACATATAACCTCATAGGAGAATTATATTGTTGAGTTGCTTGTTTGATTGTGCGAATAGGATCGGGGACTTGCTATATAAGTTAAGGCATAACTTTTATGGTTAATCACCTTAAATTTCTTCAAAATCGTCAAGGGGCAGAGTGCTCTGTTATTCATGCCTCTTTTTATGCACAATTATGAGAAACTTGGGGAAAAAATCTGCCTTTTAAATGCTTAGTTCTGTGATGGTGTTTTTATATTTTGGACATATAAAAATGTATTGTAAAATCTGTATTCCGTTTTAAGAGATATAATGGGGATCAGATACCTCTGTCGCGCTTGTCCCTTTAGTGCCTAAGCCAAGTGGGGGTGCATCAGTATCACCTTTTACTTCCTTATTGTTGACCATCTAAAATCAAGGCTTTTCCTTGCTCTCAGGCTCGGGCATTCTATGGATTTCAAATTGCAATGGAGAATGTTCATTCTGGTAGAGCTTTGTAAGTGATATATGTGGGTTTCTCTCTATAAGCTAGTACAGGCTACCTGACTTAAATATGTTCTGCTGCCTATTTTCAGAAATGTACAGCTTGCTTCTAGAGACATATATCAAGGATTCAAAAGAGAAGCATAGATTGTTCAATGCAATTGAAAACATTCCTTGTGTGGCTAGGAAGGCTAAGTGGGCTTTAGATTGGATTCATAGGTATGTATGAAGTTTTGTTTTATATTTTTGATATCACTTCATGTAGCAATTATATTTAAGGAAACCCTAATTCTTTTATATTTAAGGGTCACATTTGTACACTCCAAGCAACTAGATTCAATTTTTTCTTTCAAACAAGTACAAATGCCTGCTACAATAGAATGCTCATACCATGTGTTTGGGCTTTGCTGCATACAATTCTCAAAAACTTAAATGTTGCCAGTGTAGTGGGATTAATGATGTGTTATATAAATTTTCCATAAAAGGAAATGTAACAAATATCAATTTATAAGGCCATTTATCTGATGTGTTTAGTTCTACAAGTTCTTTAGTTTTTGGAAGATTTTTCTCATTTTGCATCATATGCAAGTAACAATTTCTCATTGTTCATCTTGTGCAGCTCCACCTTGTTTGCAGAGAGAATTGTTGCTTTTGCATGTGTTGAAGGAATCTTTTTCTCTGGAAGGTATTCTTCCTTAGAGATTTTGGATATTAGGATATGATTGTCTTTCTTTTTTCCCTTGTTTGTTCTGAGTTATATTTGTTTGTTTTGTTTCTTTGTGGTTGTCAGCTTCTGTTCCATATTCTGGCTTAAAAAGAGGGGAATGATGCCAGGCTTGACATTCTCAAATGAGCTTATTTCTAGAGATGAGGGCCTCCATTGTGACTTTGCTTGCCTTCTTTACAGGTTAATTTTGTCTCTTTTTCTAGTCTAATTGTCAAATTTTCACATTTGATGGCTAGAATAGAGAATAATAGTTTACATGGTGTTTCTACAATAAATATTTGACTGAAATCAGAGGCATAGGTTTGGTTTCTTTAATGATATGCAAAGTAACAATTATAGGAAAGACAAAAGGTTCATTTATTGTTACTGCTTACAGTTTGTTAAGGAATCAATTACATTGGGAAAAGGTTCATCACATTGTACATGAAGCTGTTGAAATTGAGATGCAATTTGTGTGCGAAGCCCTTCCATGTGCGTTGATTGGCATGAATTCAATACTCATGAGCCAGTATATAAAGTTTGTAGCTGACCGACTTTTGGTATATTTCCTCGAATTTGTTTTTTTCTCACCCATTCTTTCCCAGGGTATGGGATTAGTCATTTTTTGTTAAATAATTCTATGTTGATTTCTTTTTTTGTCAAATAATGTTTTTTTTGGTCCCCAGGTTTCATTAGGGTGCCAGAGGAAATACAATGTGGAAAATCCTTTTGATTGGATGGAATTTATTTCTCTGCAGTGAGTATTGATGAAAGCATGCTTAGGTTCTGATTTTTGTCTTTAAATTAACTCAAGCAAAGGTTAAAAGTACCGCTGATCTCATTAGGATTTCCTTTCATTTTCAAGTAGGTTGTAACCCCTTGAGGGTCCCTCTTAGAAGGCTTTAACAGCCAGATATTTTTCTTTGAAAACCAATTGGTTTATGGGTTTCCACCATCCCCTGCATTGTGATAAAATATTAGGTCTATCATATTTTCATAAGTATAATCATATCACTATTAGCACCTGCAGGGACCAATCAAATATTGGTCCCTGACTGAAATTATCAAACCATGTTTACAAGAATTGAGGTGTGAACAGCCAGACTTGATGGAAGTATGGGATAAGGCTTAAGAGTCACTTAGGAAGTCAGACTTATCTGAGTTGGTGACATGTTTGGCCAAAATAAACAGGTCAAACCATTTTTTCCCCCTTTCCTTGCGTATAATATTTTGACTTTGTGCTAATGAATTTATAGAATGTGGTTAAGATCCTGAAATTTGGTATTAGTTTGGTTATTAGAGTATAATCATACTGATTATGACATCTTGCACTTGGGTTCAGGCTTAATTTTCTTCAACTTTATTTGTTTGATTTAACAGAGGAAAGGCAAACTTTTTTGAAAGAAGGGTGGGTGAATATCAAAAGGCATCTGTAATGTCAAGCCTTCAAGATGGTGGAAAAAACTTTGTCTTTAAGCTGGATGAGGACTTCTAACCATACTTATCCCACTCCCTCAAGTATCATACAGATGCTAGAACTGGGCATCAAAATTTTGTTACTATTCTTCATGGCAACCTGTTGTGTATAAATCTATTCAAATTAGAAGCAATTTAAAGGCATCATCAAGGCCTAGTTTAAAATTGTAATTTTTATTAGGAAAAAAATTTATTTGAACTTATATAAACTTGTCATATGTACAGTATACTAAGGACCTAAGGTAGTGTATCTTTTGCTTATCTATGATTTTTAGTGCCTGTCATAATCAAAATGATGGAATTTATCTCTTTTTCGGGATTGATTCTCTCAAGGTGGAATGTTTATGTCAGGCTGTTAGCACTTTGTTTGCACTTGGTATTTGTTTCTTTTGCTTTCGTCACTTGTCCAGATGATATTATTTAATTTTAGGTAGTGTCTATTACACACTATCTATTACACAACTTTTTGAACAGAAATTTTGATTTGAAATCACGATTTCAATTTTTCAATTTAGAAAATAAACAGCGTCTTGTGTGCGCAACAAGGTGTATGCAATAACGAACGCGCATTATTTTATTTAGATATGGATATGGATACACTGTGCATGTATGTGTGTGTGCACACATTGCTAGACACCTATAGGGTGACAAATCACAAACCAAAGTCGGGTTGTTCAAGTTATTGAGACTTCTCACTTCTAATAAATTGGAGTAATTTGCAAGTTTTAGAAAAATATTGAAGGAATATGACATTCATGATCCCTTTTAGTAGTAAAGCTTTCATGAACTGTTTATTTTATGATCAATTCTCATTGGAAAAGGAAGAGCATATTCAGGATCAGCTTAATTAATTCTCTATCGTCATTATAGGTTTTGATCTTAGTTAGGGGTTGTTAACTACACGTGGAAAGCTGAAGGTGGAGTACAAAAGCCTCATGTTGCTTAGCCATAAAGGACAAGGCGCATGCAATGCAAGTGCGCTTGTGATTGAAGTGAAAGCAACATTTTTAAATGCAATAGTGACTATTTCTAAGATAGATATATATTTTTTTTTTTTTGGCTGATTAAACCGTGAATAACATAAAAGAGACAGAGAGCAATACATGGAATTAGGGACTAGGAAATGGCACAATCTATAGAAAATTAATTTATCAAATTTGTGATTTATTTAGTTCATTCTCACAAATAGTTTCATCTGTTAAACAAAGGTTTTAGGTCCACAATCTAAATTCTACATAGTTTATTTAATTTCTCTAATTATTTATTACAAGAAGTGGATATTTTTGGTTGGCGTTTCCACTTTCCACAAAAAGCTTGAAACTTTTTTTTTTTTTTTTGGTTGGCAATTCGACAAAAAGCAAGCGCATTTTTCATTAAAAGTTGTGCATAAACAAACACTAGTAAGCTAAAAAACAGAGGTGAAATTGAAGATCAAGATAGAAATTCTATGACCATCACACCAAGTTGTTTTTCTTTTTCATAAGAGTTTATAAAAATATTTTCTAAAAGGGCATTCATTAATTTTTCCATTTTTTATTAGAATCCAAAATTTATGTTGCAGTGGCTTGTTTTTAGCCATGAACTGATATGATGTTTGGATTTGAGGTGGCTTGTTTTTAGTCGTGAACTGATATGATGTTTGGATTTGAAGTTTCCTTTTGGATATTTGCATGAGTGGCTTTCATAATAGATCACTAAACCACCAACCAACCCCCTCCCCCTAAAAAAATAGATTCCAATTCCATTAAAGAAACGATGGCATGCCATGCCTAAGAGTGCAATTGGAGTTATTTAGTTTACTTGGCACAAAAGGAACATTGGTTCTTGTGGACATTGTCCCATATTATTAAAAAATGAATTTAATTTTATAATTGCATCCTAATTATTTTAAACGGATGTGAAGCTTGTGGTTATAATATTTAGGGTTCACCAAGAATCTTGTAACTCAACTGGAATAATTGGTGTTTCCAACGGAGACGTCCATGATTCAAAATTTAAATCTCTCCACTCCTAATTATCCACGTATATATATATATATATATAAAATAAAAAAATAAAAAAAATAAAAAAACATTAAGGGTTCAAATCTTTCCACTTCCATTGTTACTTTAGAATTATAAATAATAATTATTAAAAAGAAAACCCAAATCCTTGGTCTAATTGATGGATAGAAATGCGATAGCAAGTTGTGTAATTAATGCTCCTATGGAGTTTTGAAATCTCCGTCTAAACAAAGACATTTCAGCAGTCACCTTAGACTAATTAGTTGGCCAACAAATCTTTAAAAAAATAAGTTGATAAACAAAGAGGCATATAATTAATATATATCAAATTGTCAATAACAGTTGGAATCGATTCAGATCTATCTGTGAGAAAATTATATGTGGGATATACCAATGTATTGAGTGATGCATCCTAATTCATTTTCGTAACCTCCATTTGCATCAAGACATGGCACATAATAATAAAAAAAAAAATTAATTAAATAGCAATACTAGACTTCATTAGATTCTCACTCCCATGTTCTTATACCCTTATTCATAAAATAAAAAATAAAATAAAATAAAATAATAAAAAAGTCCTTATAAGTTATACCCTTCACTCTCAGGACTCAAAAGTCTTGATTTTTTAATTCAATCACGCCTGGTACAAAGGGCCAATAAATCAGACAAATGCTTTTATTTATATATTAAACTTTTTCCCCAATGAGATAGTGGGTTTAATCCTTTTATATATAATTATCCAAATTCTAAGGTTTCATGATGGCTTTAACAGGACATAAGGATAAGGGGGACTATATAAGCTTGAGAACTAATTCAATTAAGGCAATGATGTCATTTCCTCTTCAAGAAGGTGACCTCTCTTATCAACTCTCTCCTTTAAGGATATGATCATTAGACATGAAATTAACGTGAGGAATCTCGAGAATTACCAATAATAGCTAATATTATGAGTTTAAAAGTCTTGGGTCTCTCAATAATAATTCATGTGATTCTAAAATTTCACCTAAAAATTAAGTTTTTTTTTTTTTTAATTTATAATTTGATAATTGAGGAAGGAGAGAGACTTCTGGCAAAATTAAGATTTTTAGTCTTTTATATGTTGCACTTAAATGAAATTATAACAAATCCCTCTTAAAACTAGTTAACAATCCTTGCCTATTAAATCAAATCCTGTATTTCCATTATAACTATCAAATAATTAAAAATTAAAAAAAAAAAAACATTTTTAACTAGTTTCACCTGCCATAATGCAGAGGTGAGTTGTTTTCTATCCCATTAAATTTACATATATTTATAATAGAACAAAACTTATGTACAGTACCTTAGGTGCTGTTCCTTAAGTTCTCCTCTTAAAATTCTATCGTGTGGTTACTTAACTTAAAAAATACACTTTTATCCATGAGAAAAATTCTACATGGCAGAATCTTAAGAGATGAACAAACAGTATCTAAGTATTGTACTTAAATCTTGCATTTTATAAAACTAATTTTTTAATACATCCTGACGTTAATATTTAATTTCTTCAAACAGTTAAATTCATAAATTTGTATATACAAACTCATAAAAATCTTTAATTCTCAAAAATAAGAAAATCATTGGGACCTAAAAGACCCCAACTTTCTTTTGATTAGCAAAAAAGATTGAAAGGGAGTGGTAACTGGTAAAATTCTCTTTAATTATATCTCCATTTTTTGACTGATTGAGTCCATAGATGTTAGAACAGAACTAAATGCCTCCAATACAAATTTTTTTTTTTGAATAATTTTTTTGATTCAAGATAAAAATTATACTTTAAGCTAATCTAAGTGTATATATATTAAAGTTCTCTCCTAAAAATTTAAATTCCAATTTTTTTTTCTCTCTTCATAAAAATTTTGTACTCGTAAAATAACCATTAGACTAGTCACATGGTTGTTTTTTTATTTATTATTTTTTATTATTTTTTTTTAATAAGAAAATTGATTAGTGGTACAGTAGTACTTGAAATCTAAACTTAAGTATAAAATGATTCTCAAAAAAAAAAAAAAGTATTAAATGAAGAAAACAAATGCATTTATTAGTCATCTACCTACTAAGGTGAGTGGTGATTCTCATCCTGGCCTCTTCTAAATAGACCGCAACTCGACATTAGAATAATAATTGGCAAATTCAGAGTCACATAGGCATAGCTACCCCTCCCCTTTTGTCTTTGTCCCTCTCTCTCTCTCTCTCTCTCTCTCTCTCTCGCTCTCTGCTTGTCACCTCTTCACGTATGTTCACTATAGGCAGTGGTCCAGTGGGGCACTCAAAATTATTGTTCCTAAAGTAATGGTGGGTAATAGTTTGATCCCAAGTCACCAACCCCCAATTCTTTATATATATATATATATATATTATTCTTAGTACATTACTGGCCACCCATCCACATGCCCTTCAAACAAAAAAAAAAACAAAAAAAAAAAAACACAAATAATTTTAGAAATTTTGATGTGACAAAGTTGTTATTAGTAGGTAAAATCATGATGTTAGAATTAGTAAAGAATTAGTTAGAATTGCTGAGTCTTTGGTGTATTGTAAAGTGTGTGGGTTTAATAAAAAAAATTAATTTTTTAGTTGGTAAAATTGCAACTCGTATGCATCTCCAAATATGAATGCTCTAATGATGAATTTATATTAGAATCAGTAAAAAATAATCGTTAACTCAATTATTGCGAAAAATATTGTAAAATTTGTTGTATTTTTGTAAATACATATATGAGTAGCAGTTTTCTTATTTTTAAGTAGGTCACTATTATCAATTATGATTGCTTTCCTTGGCCGTCTTGGTTTTGGTGGGAAGGCACTCTCTATTGAAAGGCACTCCTGAATCAATGTAAAGTATTATTGAGATTAATATATTTTTTTTTAAAAAAAGAGGACTATAATCATAAAGTTTAACTATAAAGTGTGTGAATTTCGTAGTTTCTCACAAACTTTAATCCATGTGGTTTTTTTTTTTAAACCCACTTATCACACTTTAACACCTTCAAATGAGATGATGGTGCCGACTTTTAATAGTCACATGTTTTAGGTATTTGAATGACTCATTCATTTCACCTAACTCATTTTCAAGTGGATATTATAGCTATAGGCTATAGCCATGCAATGATATTGATTTGTAAACATAGTTTATCACTGACTAGCCTCATTACACGCGCTTCACGTGATATGAGTTTTTTTTTTTTTTTTGTTAGTGGTCCTATTTTGTAGAAAAAAAAATGTGTTTTTTTTATTTTTATATATATATATATATATAATTTTTATTTTGAAAATTTAATTTATAAGTGAATAAATCAATTTGAAAATTAATAGGAAAGTGGTTCTCTTTTTAGGCAATGTTTTAGTGAGAGTTAGAGTTGCATTTTTACTAGATTGTCCTTTAGTTTTGTCTCTACTTAAACATAGGGATGTAGGGGCATTTTTGAACTAAAAAAATAAGGAATCTAAACAGGAAAAACCCCTTAAATAATAATATAGATAAGTAACAACTACCACGTAATAGAGAAATTATAGGATCTACATGGTGGACAAGTGATGTGGTCCACCATTCCATTAAAAAATTGCCACTTGTTTAAAATTGTTAGTTAAAAAAATTTTTAAACAAAAATTAATTACTGACTCAGCAATTTTAAACAAATGAAAATTTTTTAGTGAAATAGTGAATAAATGATGCGGTACACCAAAGTATCCTATAATTTCTCCACGTAATGATGGTGGTGAACGGTTAAAGAAATTCCCTTAATGAGTCCAAACTAATTAACATTTAATTCATAGATTCAACTTCTAGCATCATCAAAGCATGCTTTGACATTTTGACAGTTTTTCTTGCTTCATAACTTACCAAACTATATACAAACATGTAAATCTCAATTTCATATCCATTTTTGGCTTCAATGTCTGGGGTGTTGAACCAAATGCCAAGACTTTTCTCTGAGGGTAAAGATGGACCAATCCCAATATTTCCTTGTCAGCAATATGATAAAGCCAGAATTCTGTGCAGCACTGGTGCTTACCAACCAAAATAATATAATTCATAAATTTGCATAATAAACAGAAACTGGGCGTCCATGGAAAAAGTGCGTATAAAAAGCCAATGAATTTTCAGAGATCATTATCACTTAGAGTTAGACCAACCCTGGTGGGGTTCACCTCTCTCACCCTGTCATCATCTTCACCTACCCTAACCACTATAGAAAAATTAAATAAAAAAAAAAGAAAAAAAAAATTGGTAGTTCCACTAGGCAGTGAGCCAGTGACCAACCTATTGGACCTTATGGATTGAAGATCATATGTGGGCCATGACCTGTCATGTACTATTTGCATAGGTGGGTCATTGTCTTGAGAGCAGTTTGATCCTCTGATCCCAATACTATATGTTTAAGAAGTTATAAAAGAATGAAGTTAATGTAATGGAAATGAATAAAGAGTAATAAAATATTTATTTCTATCCTATTTTAAATATTTGAAAATAAAGAAATATAAGAAAATAGAAAATAATTTTATTTGGAGGTTTAATAAAACAAATTGTAAAAGTAACCTTAATAGGGACACATTTGATATTTGGGCTAGGAATTGTTATATTATGCACAATTGAGCCGTAGTCTTGGATGCATTTTGATTATGGAAATGGTCTTCACAATACTTGAGTCTCAATGATGTGTGAGATTCATCAAATATGGGAAGATTGTGCCATATGTCAGTTTCATAAGATGTTTTCTTTTGATATGGCCCCAAAATGTCCAACAGGTAACAACTTAAGACATTCCAATTAGCCCTTTCTCTTTCCTTTTTTCTTTTTCTTTTTCTTTTTAGGGATGAATTAGTTCATACTTTCTTTAATTCAAAAGCTAGGTAGTTACTTCTTATAGGTATGTGATAATTGTGTTTCCATTTGTGACTTTGTGTCTGTGTGTCCTTGCTTTTTAGTTTTGCCGTATTGTCTTATTCCCAGGACATCTGAATCTAAACCAAGCTAAAAGAGATGATTAGTCTGCATCAGTGGCAATTTCATTTATAAACTACCCATCTTCTTAATATATAATTTATTAATTAAAGTTTTTTTTGGTAACCTATTAATTAAAGTTAAGCAAGCTGCATGGTGAGTAAGCACAAAGTAATACACCTGTCCTATCCTCCATAAAATATGGTACTTTTAGCCCCTCATTAGAAAATAAAAATACTCAAAGTTTTTTTAATAAATAATTCAATATTATTCTTGTATAAATTTGATTAAACCTTTTATTCTTTTAGCTTTTTAACTTATTTATAATTTTGTGGGTTCCAGTTTGCTCAACTGGTAAAGTTTCTGATAGTTGTATAAGAGATCTGGAGTTCAATCCCCGCCTACACCAAAAACTGATTGGTGTCTTGGTCTGATAATAAAGAGCAATTATCAGAGCAATTATCAGGAGCAGACGCCATAGGTTGAAACTCTCTAAAAAAAAAAAAACTTATTTATGATTTTAAAAGTATAATTTTTTAAGCTATAATAATCTTTTTATCAATTTTCAATATAAAAAAATAAGCTTTATTGTTAAAATATGTAATTGTTTATAATTGTATTTCTTTGAAACGTTTTTTCTTTTTTCAAGGGACATTATAAGTTACTTGTTGAATTAGTCAATTTACCCCAAAAAAAAAAAAATCATATTAAACACGTTTTCGCTTTTTTTTTTTTTTTTTAAGGGACAACATAAGTTACTTGTTGAATTACTCAATTTACAACCAAAAAAAAAAAAAAAAATTAGGAAAACTTTTATATTAAACTGTTTTCAAGGCTTTCTAGAAATAAAATTGTACCAATCTATATAGATATATATATATATATATATATGTATATATATTCTAGCCTCGTCACATGCTTTGCGCATGCAATGAGGCTTTTTTTTTTGTCTAGTATCATAATTTTCATTTCTTTTTAAATTTTGGAATTTTTTTTTTTTTTTGGAGAGTCTGGATAAGTTTGTTTTGAAAATATAGATTAGTAGGAGAGTATCTTATTCATAGGCATTTTAAATGAAGTTGGATATATAGATTACCAGGTTATTTTTAAGTTTTTTTTTCCTTGTTAAACCTAAAGTTTAAGGATATTTTTGAACCACATAAAAGTTCAATCCAAAGCTCTTATTAATAGTGTATATATATATATATATATATCTATCTATACTACTATTTAAGAGGTTTTCCCTGTTTGGACTAGACATTTTTTTGGTTCCAAAATACCCTTATAACCTACATTTAAGTAGGGGCAAAACTTGAGGATAACACTGTAAAATCATATTTCTAAATCTCACCTAATACATTTGTTACAAATATATGATCACTCTCTCACTAACCCTTTTCTTCAAAACAATTACGTATAAGTTTATTATTATTATTATTATTTTTTAAATAGAAAAACAAGTTAAACAACTCCACGTTGCTTTTATTTTTTTTATCCTCATGTTTATCTTTTTATCAATTTTTTTTACAAAAAAATCCTCAAGTTTATCAAAAAAAGAAAAAGAAAAAACTAAATAGATATATGCACGTTTGATTACAATTTAAACTGCTTTTAACTTCTTTTTAAAAAATAACTGCTCTTAACTTCTTATACTTATCTAAATTAACAATATCAAATCCTTCATTGTAATTTTTTTGTGTTTAAACATTAATTTTGTTTTGAAAATCATATGTCTGATTTTAAGATCACTGCTGCGCTAATGCATTATGTTGTTATTTACTTATTTTTATTCTTTTGTGTAGATGAATTTATTGGTTAAGAACAAGGTCAAAATTTTATCTTGCTTTAGATAAGTCTTCACGTCTGTCATATTCTATCTTGCTTTAGTTTTTGATCTCTTACATTCTGTTTTTTTTTTTTTTTTTTTCTTCACCCGTAAGTTAAGGTTGGAGATGTGTTCCAATCTAGCAATACTGATGCGGCAGTAGGGATGAAGGGAGGACTGTAGCGAAAAGCGAGAAGAGAGAGATTAAAGGAGCATGAACTATGGAGGAACCACAACTAAAGCATATGCTTTGATGTTTTGTGACAATGCAATAATAGAATAGTTGTGTTCGAGTCTATTAATAGTGTTGGGGTTGTCATCCATTGCATCATGGGCTGATCTACGACATGTTCTTTTTTTTTTTTTTTCCTACTGGGGGTTATTGTTGAAAACTTGGATTTGGGTGGTAATGCACAATTGCATAGGATGTCTTCATGTGTAGAGAGTTAGGATTTTTTTTTTTTTAGAGAGTTAGGAAGTTAATCATGAAAAAAAATTTGTATCCAAAATGCATAACACTCATCATACGATTAGGTATTTTTGCGATTAGAAAATGTAATAATTTCAAATTATAATGGATGCAAATTATTAACTTTTACAAAAAAAAAAAAAAAAAAGCCTCTGATAAACCATTCTCTAATAAGCCATTACATATATCATATCATATTATATATATATATATATATTTATATAATGATAAAGTATTACATATTTTAAAAATGTATGGTTTTAAAAAAGTGTAAACTAATTTCATGTATAATTTGAATCGTATAATTGTACTTGTACATATACACGGGTTACAAACTAGTCTCTCTCTCTCTCTCTCTCTCTCTCTCTCTCTCTCTCTCTCTATATATATATATATATATATTAATAGGCAAAACAGAGATAAAATCTAATTAGATTTCAAACTAAAATTCAATTAGAGTCTAATTTTGCACAACGTGTCCCATTTAATCTAAGTTTTTAAATTTTTATGCCAAGTTATTTAATTCAGTGTAAAAATCATATTTCAATTAGAGTTTAATTTACACCACATGTCTCATCTAATGTAAGTTTTTAAATTTTTGTGCCCCAAGAGTTTAATTCTATGTAGAAAACATGGACTTCAATATAAATAAATCATTAAAAAATCCTAATAATACATATATATATATATATATAGAGAGAGAGAGAGAGAGAGAGAGAGAGAGAGAGAGAGAGAGAGAGAGAGAGAGAGAGCTGAGAGAAAATCCAATTAAATTCTAAATTGGAGTCTAATTTTGTGTCACATGTCTCATCTGATTTTTAAATTTGTGTTTCAAGTGAATGTGCAAAAATCAAAGAGTCTAAATTAAATTAGATTCTAAATTGAATTTTAATTGAAGTTCAATTTTGTACCATGTATCCCACCTAATTTTTTAATTTTTGTGACAAATGAATTATTTGGTGCAAAACCCAAAGAGTTTAGATTCAATTAGATTCTAAATCATGTCTAATTTTGCGCCATGTGTCTCATCTAATTTTTAAATTTGTGTATCAAGTAAATTATTAGGTGCAAATATCAAAGAGTCTAAATTAGATTTTAAATTGAATTTTAATTGAAGTTCAATTTTGTACCATGTGTCTCATCTATTTTTTTTTTTTTTAATTTTAATGGAAAGTGAATTATTTGGTGAAGAAATCGAAGAGTTTAGATCCAATTAAATTCTAAATCATATATATATATATATATATATTAATAGGTAAAGTTTAGAGAAAGTTCAATTAGAATTTGAAATTAGAATTCAATTTGTCTAAATTTATGTGGGGACTACACCATAATTATCCACTTAAGTTTGTACCATGTGTTCACTTAAGTTTTTTAATTTTTGTGCCAAGTGAGCTAATGAGTGCAAAATACTAAGAATCTAATATTAATGAATTATTAAAAAAAAACAATAAAAAAACCCATCATATATACTCAATAAAAATCACTACATGTTCTATCTTATTAAAATTAGAAAAAAATTATCATAATTATTATTAAATTTAGGTAAGAATTTTAATTTGACTAATTATTTATATTTTTATGATAAAAATTTTGTTTAATTTTAAATGTTCCTATAAGTTTTTGCATGTGTTACATGCTATTTTTTTAATAATTTGACTAATTATTTATATTTTTATTTTATAATAAAAATTGTGTTTAATTTTAAATGCATCTACGTGTTTGCATGAGTTACACACTAATTTATAAATAATAAATGAAATTACAATCCAACTAACAGTTGAAAAAATTGACAAAAATAATTTATTTGAAGAGTTCAAAAAGGTAAATCATGAAAGCAAGAGAATAATCAAATATTAATAAAGCATTCAATCCAGATATCAATCAGGGTGGTTCATTTAAAATAAATAATAAAAGAGCCCCATAAAATATTACTCCCTCCGTCCCATTTTTTTTGTTCTGTTTGAAAAGTCAAACTTTTTAAGGGAACATTATTAATTGTCTTGTCTACCTTTCAAAAATGTATAAGTTTTCAAAACTACCCTTAAAAAAATTTATCAAAAAATTGAATTAGTAAATTAATAGGGGTATAATAGGAATATTAGTAAATTAATGACTTTTATTTTTAGAAACAGGACAATATTTTGGGACATCTCAAAATGAAATAGAGGACAAAAAAAGTGAGACGGAGGGAGTAAATATTTAAACCCTACTTCCATTCCTCACACAACTTGACTTTTAGTAAAAAAAAAAAACTATAAAAAAAACTAATCATATATCAGGGGCGGCTCCATTTGGAGCCATTTGAACCCCCTGAATTGGACCCAAAAAAATTTATAATAATATTTTTTATCTTATTTTTCTTGTTTTGACACTTCAAATAAAAATTTGAACCCCTAACTTTAAGCCTAATTGAAATAAACTTAAATATGATTATCTTAATTCTTAACAATATCTTAACCTTTTTAAACATAAAGAAAAATCTCAATAACAAACCAAGTTAATCTAAAATTTGGGAAAAATTTTTAATTAGCCCAACAATAAAACTAGGATTTGCTAATTTTAAACCTTAGAAAAAGCTCATTTAGATCTTAACAAATTTTAAATAAATCAATCAAATAGGAAATTAGTAGATGAATGATTGATGTACGTTGAAACAGATGTAGCTAGTAGGATTAATAATGAAGATATCATGTAACAATTTTAGAATATGAAACATCGTAGAAGATAATTGTAAAACTTTATGTATTAAGATTTTTTTTTTGGTGATGTCAATATATTTAATTTATCTTTTATTTGAAATTTTGTATAATTTATGTTTCTTATTGAACCCCCTAAAAAATAACCCTAGAGCTGCTACTGTCATATATACTCAATAAAAATCATCACACGATAAAGATCATCGCACATTCTATCGTATTAAAAATTAAAAAAAAATTATCATAATTATTATTAAATTTAGATAACTAATTACGTTTACTTTAAAAAAAATAATTTGATTAATTATTTATATTTTTATGATAAAATTTTTGTTTAATTTTAAATGTATTTATAAGTTTTTGCATGTGTTATATACTATATTTTTTAATAATTTGTCTAATTATTTATATTTTATAATAAAATTTATATTTAATTTTAAATACATTCATGCATTAGTCTCACTAACATACTGGTGTACAAATAATGAATGAAGTTACAATCCCACTAGCAGTCGAAAAAATTGACAAAAATAATTTATTTGAAGAGTGCGAAAAGGTAAGTCATGAAAGCAAGAGAATAATTAAATATAAATAAAGCATTCAATCCAGATATCAATTAGGGTGGTTCATTTAAAATAAATAATAAAAGAGCCCCCTAAAATATTAAATATTTAAACCCTACTTCCATTCCTCACACAGCTTGACTTTTAGTAAAAAAAAATAATAAAAAAAACTAATCATATATACTTAATAAAAATTACCACACGATAAAGATTATTGCACATTTTATCTTATTAAAAATTTTAAAAAAAATTATAGTTATTATTAAATTTAGATAACTAATTACGTTTACTTTTAAAAAAATTAATTTGATTAATTATTTATATTTTTATGATAAAATTTTTGTTTAATTTTAAATGTATTTATAAGTTTTTGCATGTGTTATATACTATTTTTTTAATAATTTATCTGATTATTTATATTTTATAATAAAATTTATATTTAATTTTAAATACATTCATGCATTAGTCTCACCAACATACTAGTTTACAAATAATGAATGAAGTTACAATCCCACTAACAGTCGAAAAAATTGACAAAAATAATTTATTTGAAGAGTGCGAAAAGGTGAGTCATGAAAGCAAGAGTATAATCAAATATTAATAGAGCATTCAATTCAGATATTAATCTGGGTGGTTCATTTAAAATAAATAATAAAAGAACCCCCTAAAATATTAAATATTTAAACCCCACTTTTATTCCTCTCACAGCATGACTTTCAGTAGTTTCTGAATTCTGACCAATCACGCAATCAGACATCGCAAATATCCTCCCATCACACAGAAGAGAAACAAAAAAAAAAAAAAAAAACAGTCTTGTTAAAAACACAAACACACCTAGAAAACATAAACATACACGCGCAGACATAAACACAAACACATAGAAAACACAAAACACAAACACCAAAAAAAACACTATCTTGACGATCATAATCGAGGTGTTTAAGGCTAAAATGGCTGTTTCTGTACAGAGTAGTACGTGGGACAGTGTGATAGACACAACAGAGGTGGCACAGCGAAAGGGTATGGATCCTCTGCTCTGGGCGTTACACTTGTCATCGAGCTTGAGCTCAGCAGGAGTGGCTTTGCCTTCTGTGGAGCTCGCTGATGTGTTGGTTTCCTACATTTGTTGGGACAACAACGTGCCTATTCTATGGAAGTTTTTGGAAAAGGCTTTGATGCTTAATATTGTGCCCCCTATGCTCCTCCTTGCTCAGCTCTCTACCAGGTTGGTTTGTTTGTTTGTTTGTTTCTGTGTTCTGTTTTGCTGCTTGTTTAAAATGGTTTTTTTTTTTTTTTTTTTTTGGGTTTTTGTGAATTGAAATGGTGTATTCTTTTGTGGGTATTAGAGAAAGTTGGTGTATTTGTTTGAATATTGTTGTTTTCTTTTTCTTTTTTTTGAATGTTTAGGGTGTGTGATGGTTCTTAGTGCTTGTGTTATTTGATGAGTTTTTGATTGGTTTGGGACTGTTGATTGTACTGTGTTTGGTTCCTGAGAAAATGGAGGAAAATAAAGTAATGTCTAGGTTCAAGAGTGTATTGGTTTTCCCTTTTGTTTTTGTTTGTTTTTTAGTTCTGTTTTCTGTTTCCAATGGTTTTGTTTTTGGTGGGGGGATTTGAAATGGGGTATTCCTTGGTGGGTATTGGCGAAAGTTTGTGAAATTTTTTTGAATCTTTTTTATTTTCTTTCTATTTTTGAATATTTTGGGTGTTTGATGATTCATGGTACCTGTGTTATTTGATGAGTTTCTGATGCAGTTTGGGACTGTTGTCTGCACTGTGTTTGGTTCCTGAGAAAATGGAGGACAATAAAGTAATGTCTAGAGTCAAGAGGTTATTGGTTTTGTTCTTAAAAGCTGAGAATAAGCCAAATGATTGTTTTGAGCTCACTTTATGGAAATTTGAGGATAAAACTGCTATTTTTGTTTCTGTTTGACATCAAGATTCTGAATTTCTTTCTTGTTCATTTCCCCCATTATTCCTTTCTCTCTGTTGGTCATTCTATTTTTTTTTTTTTTTCACCTCAAGATTCTGAATTTCTTTCTTGTTCATTTCCCCCATTATTCCTTTCTCTCTGTTGGTCATTCTATTTTTTTTTTTTTTTTCACCTCAAGATTCTGAATTCACTTTTTGTTTATTTCCCCATTGTTTCTCTCTCTGTTTGACAAGTTGTTATTTTATCTATCTTTCCAGTCGTACCAAATTCTTTCAGTTTGGCCTACGAATGAAAATGAGTGTTGCGTGTAATGCTTGATGTCAAATTTGATTCCAAGAAGTAATAGAAAGCAACTTTCATTGTATTTGCTCATTTGACTTGTAGAGCATTGGTTCCCTCGGGTCATGCACAACATATCTAATACTTTCAGTCTCTCACGTCTTTTTTTTTTTTTTTTTTCCTGCATCTTCTTCCAATCAACACAGACCTGAGCTTTTGTTTATAGCACATTACAACACTTATCAAATGGCATTTTCCTATGACCTTGATTTTGCAATATTCATGAGCACAAAATTGTTTTTGTTTATTTATTTTGGGACTGAATGGCATCTACATTCTTGATTTAGTTTAGAATCAATTTCAGCAGCTCTCATTGAGTTATTGAGTAGTTCTACCCTCAGTTTGGGTCTTCGAAGGATGGGGGAGAGGAAAAAAAAGGTGACTGGAGTGGAGATTGTTTCTTAGTATTTTGCAGGCTCTCCTTCCTTTAATATCCACATGGAGGTTTCATAATTCATGAGAAACTTTTCATTAATAATATATCTCTTGTTGAGATGCTGTAATTTTCTTGTTTACTCTTGTGAAGTGGCTTATTTATCTATCAAATATGAAAAAAAGGATCCACACGAAGAAAGTAATTATGACTTGGAGGCTTGGCTGTCTTGTTTGGCACATTCACATTTATAGTATTGTTATTTTTTATTTTCTGCAGGGTCATTCCAAGTAGACATTCTCGGCCTGCAGCATATAGGCTTTATCTTGAACTCCTTAAGAGACACGCTTTTACACTTAAATATCAGATAAATGGACCAAATTATCATAAGTAAGTTATATTTATTAACTTATTTATATATTTATATTCTACTTGGTTCACATTGTCAATATAATTAAGCTCTTTTCTGTTGCCATCTAACTTATGGAATTACTGTTGTGTTCTGACAGACCATTTGTATTGCACCACGCCAAAAAAAAAAAAGGAAAAAAAAGATAGGATCATGAGAATATTAAATAATTCGAAACTTTTAAGTTTTACATGTGGCATTGTATTCGACGAAGATTTTCAAATACTTTTTTGGTTAATGGCAGTCACCTTCTAATTAGTAATTATATACTGAAAAATTCTAGAACTGTCTTTATTAAAACCTTGTGGAAGTACTTTAGACAGTAGGCAACGCAATCATAAATGGTCTTGCTAGGGTACCTATTCCCACAACATTGCCAAAGATGGCTGTGATGGTAAGGAGAACAAGAATTTGAGATGTCAAGCTATGCATAATTTTGTCAGTTAAACAACATCGCCAATTTTTCATCTTTCCCATTCTACACCCAATATCAAGGGAATTTGAGGGTATTTCGGGTATCAAGAAGTAGGAATCCAAACAAGAGAAGACCCTTTGATGTCCTTACAGTGCTAGATGTTATGACTGATTAAAAGGTATTTATGCTCTGTGGTTATCTTTAATTAGTAGGCTTTTAAACTGGTTCTCACCTCTCATGATTCAACAGCTAATGAGATCCCCATTGTTCTAAACCCTTCATGTGTGCTTTGGCCTTTTTAACAGCTCTGGTCTACAACACATAAAGTTGAAATACAGAGAAGAAATGAAAAATAGCTGCAGTTATTGCTAAGGAATAGGAAACCAGAGCTTTCCATGTTGGCTTGAACTGAAATCTTCTCTTTGGGATGGTGCATGTTGGATGCATCACTGGCTGTAACTTTTATTCATCTTTGTTTATTATCTTTAATAAATTCACAAATTTTCAACGAGTTTCTGTGAAAATTTTATTTTATGTAGTACTACATAATTTGAATAAGAATAGAAGAGCTCTACAATTCAAGTGTAATGAAGTTGTTTTCAAATTTTTTAGTTTACTATCTCTTAATTAATTCACAAATATTAAATAAATTTTTATGACATTTATTTATGTGATACACATGAATCATATAAAAACAATAAATTGAAAATTCATGTTTGATGAAATTGCTCTCATTTAATTTATACTGCTTGTATTCCATTGTAATTTTCTATCATAAAGTTTTCTAGTTTCTAACCTTTTTAAAAAAAAAAAAAAATTATGCAGGGTCATGAAATCAATAGATGCCGTTCTTCAACTTTCACAGGGATATGGTATGCCCGTGAGTGAACCTGGGATTCTTGTGGTTGAATTTATCCTTTCAATTGTGTGGCAGTTACTTGATGCAACATTAGATGATGAAGGCTTGCTAGAACTTACCTCAGATAAGAAGTCCAAATGGATAATTAAATCTCAAGAAATGGAAATAGATCGTAATGATAGTTTTGATGAGAAGAGGGCTGAACTTCAGGAGAGATTGCAAAATTTAAATACTGTGATGGCCATTGAATTAATAGGGGAATTTCTACAAAATAAAGTAACTGCGAGAATCCTTTACTTGGCTCGTCGAAACATGTATGTAGATTTCCCTTTTAATAACTTCCTTCTCAAACTCTGTTCATCTTACTTTAATTGCATGCAAGTGAAATCACACTGGATGACTCTTATGCTTAATAGGTCAAGCATTGGATAGGGAGTGTTATCACTTGACCTTTAAGTGCATTATTTATAGACATAACTTAATATTCTATGAAAGAAGTTTCCAAAATAGTTGTCCTATATTTTCAGTGAATCCTGTTTTGTTATTCCATTCAATTCCATTTTTATAATTTTATGAAGTCATAACTATCATGCCTCTTCATAACTGCCATAATCATATTTCTATTTGGTCTTCTCTCTTGAATGAAAGAAATTTGGCTAATAGTCCCTGCTACATTGTCAGGCCCTCACATTGGCTAGACTTCATCCAGCGATTACAGTTGCTTCAAGCAAATTCCTCAGCATTAAGAAATTCCAAAACTCTAACTCCTGAGTCTCTTCAGCAGTTGACTTCAGATGCTCGAATAGTATTGTCTCGAGAATGCAAAACAAGTTCACTACAAAAGTTTCATGCAGTTATGGCTTTTGGGTCTCTCTCTTCCTCTGCTGGTCTATGCCAAGGAGCTAGCCGTTCTGCTCTTTGGCTTCCTCTTGATCTCTTATTAGAAGATGCCATGGATGGATATCAAGTTAATGCAACATGTGGCATTGAAATAATTACTGGTAAATTCAGAGTTTGTTCATAGTCCTTGACATGAATGTTAATAGAAATGACATCATATCTGTTCTTCCAAATCCAATGTCTATAAAAATGATAATTTTAAGGTTTCAAATTGTGCAGGTTTGATTAAAACCCTTCAAGCAATAAATGGCACCACCTGGCATGACACCTTTTTAGGTCTTTGGATAGCAGCTCTTCGTCTTGTTCAAAGGGTTAGAATTCGTCATGATTGTACTAATCAATTTCATTTGTTTCTTTGAGTATATGTCAAATATTTTTGACATCACAATGATTTCTTATTTCATTCAAGTATCGTGTCCTACCCCTTAAATTGTCTTGTCCTCTTTAGCCTTAGACCTGACTCAAATTTTTGTGTTTTTAGAAGTTTTTGTCTAACATCAATCTTTGAGTTTTCTTCCCTATCTTAATTGATCAGTAATCTGGAGAAGTTTTAAGCATTTTGGGGGAAAAACATCTGTTTGGTTCAGTGAAGTGCCCTTTTTATTTTCTATATATATAAGAAATGGTATTTTATTGATGAAAAAAAGAGAGCCCATGAATGCAGAAAGTGTACAATGGGAACAAGAATTTCAAGTACATAGATACAATGTTTAGGGTGAAGAGATTGTTACTATCTAGGTTTCCAGTGGAGATATATATGCACATCACTCTAAAAGTTTTATTTTACATTATCTTAATTGTTAATCTTTTCAAATTCTAAATATTTTTCTTGTTAGGAAAGAGATCCCATTGAAGGTCCTATGCCTCGCCTTGATACTCGCTTATGCATTCTATTGTCTGTCACAACCCTTGTGGTTGCTGATCTCATTGAGGAGGAGGAAAGTGCACCTGTTGATGAAACAGAATGCGGCTCCACTAATCATTGGAAAGAAAAAAAGGTTACAGGGAAGTGCCGCAATGATTTGGTCTCAAGCCTACAGATACTAGGGGATTATCAGGGCCTGTTGACTCCACCTCAATCTATTGTTTCTGCTGCCAATCAGGCTGCTGCAAAGGCAATGTTATTTGTTTCAGGCATCAATGTGGGGAGTGCATACTTTGAGTGCATCAATGTGAAAGACATGCCTATCAACTGTTGTAAGTGATACTTGATTCTTATTAACAATAGATCATTTAATGAATTTCTTCAGTTAGAGGAAAGGTTGGACCAACAGCCAATGGGAATATGGTAGTAAGTAGTAACTAGCTAGGTCTAATCATGGTGCCTCCCAAGAGTACTAGTAATTCATTCTAGATGATATTGTGTCCCCTCTCTTTTCTTAACATACTTTCTCACTGTTGAAAATGAATTATGATGTATCAAATTGCCTTGATGATTTAAATGAGGCTTAGGAAAATCATAAAGAACAGAATAGTATTTTTTTTTTAATAAGTAAATAAAATTTTATTTGAAGTCATAAAAAGGAGTCACCCAGGTATACAGGAAGTATACAGCAGTGGTCCAACCTAAGAAAAAATGTTTAATTTTGTTCAACTGTTCAACTATAAAGAACAGAATAGTTGAACAAAATTAAACATTTTTTCTTATGTTGGACCACTGGTACCTTTTAGAGTGTTTCCGTTCCTTGTTCCATCTGTAGTCTGTTCTAATATTCTTGTTGAGACATCCATTTTCTTTCCCCAATATTACCGATTATGTATTTACTTTATTTTTTGGCTACGTTCTTTCCTTACTCCAGTATTATTCAATCAATATGTATCTTTGCATTCGTGTTTTGTTCTTTTTTCATGGGGCCAGTGTTAGTCTTCGAGATATATCTTCTAGTTTTTCTAATCTTAGTTCTGTACTAATATTTCAGCTGGAAACTTGCGTCATTTGATAGTTGAAGCTTGTGTTGCCAGAAACCTACTGGATACATCTGCATATTACTGGCCAGGTTATGTGAATGGATGCATCAATCAAATACCTCATACTCTTCCTGCTCAAGCCCCTAGTTGGTCATCATTTATGAAGGGTGCTCCACTCACTCCAGTATTGAAAAATGCTTTGGTTTCAACTCCTGCTACAAGGTATACTCTTTCTGGTTCTTATTCTTAAGTACTGTAGTTAATAAATCTGTGATACCCCATATTTTGTGGATTGGATTGGTTTGTTTTAGTGTGTGTTGTGCGGGCATGTGTTAAGTCCCACATCGGTTCTTTACTAGGTGGATGTTGGATTTATAAGTGATTATGAGGGACCCAGTTGCAACTATAAGTGTAGATGTGGCTAGCACTTTCCTCCCGTCCTTATAGAATCAATATTTTTATAACAAGGTTTCTACAAGTCACCCTGTTGAGTTATTTAGATTCTAGGGTTTGTCCTAAAGGGGTGCATTAAATGGTAAATTGCATATCCTTTCTTGAAAAATATGCTTAATTAACTAGTCAGATGATTGTTGGACATTCCAATTTGCGAAGTTCATTGATTTAAAATATATATATACGAGTATAATGGATTTTTCCTTCAGCCATTAACAATTATGATCCATTCACTTTATAAATGGGGTTCCAATATACAAAAAATATATAGATGATCTCTATGTGGTGAACTTTTAGATTACTAATTAATGTCTTTAACTATGGCCTGGTCTTCAGTTATTCCTTTTTCTCTCCTGAAGCCAGGTATATCAAATGCTCTTTTTTGTAAATCTACCCAAAGGTAAATTCACTGAATTTAAGCTCATGGATTTGATGGAAGCTTAGCAGAACTCGAGAAAATATTTGAGGTTGCAGTCAATGGATCAGATGATGAGAAGATATGTGCTGCTACTATACTTTGTGGGGCCTCTTTAATTCGCGGTTGGAATATACAGGTAACAAAGTTGAACTTTTACATACCATATTTTAAATTCTTTGTTCCTGAATAGCTACACAACTAGTTTCTTTACCCTTGCATATTATTAATACCTAGCATTTCTTTATTTCTTTCTTTTTAATTTTGCTTTTAGTAATAAGGGCACTGCACAACTACTCTAATAACTTTAAGGTCTGCATTTCATGCAGGAACACACTGTTCATTTCATTACTAGACTATTATCTCCTCCAGTTCCTCCAGAATATTCTGGGAGTGACAGCCACTTGATTGGTTATGCACCAATGCTGAATGTAATAATTGTCGGAATAACTTCTGTTGATTGTGTTCAGATCTTCTCTCTACATGGCTTGGTACTTTCTTCAATGCTTTTCCTTGGCTAAGAAGGGTTTTTTTTTTTTTTTTTCATGTGTAATGGAACCAATAAATAATTGCAACAATGTGAGTGATATCGTTAAACTTGAAAATACTCTAGAATAAGGAAAGGCCAACAGAAAGTAAACTAAAACATAATTAAGACATGATGACATACATTTTAATAATGTTGAGACTTTGCAAAGCATTATGCAACTAGGTTTGCTTGCCTTTGACGGAATACATCAGTTGAGTGTATTATTGGCTACCAAATGAAGCATGGTTATGAAATTGAAAGAGGAAACGGGGATAGAGGCTCAAGGAACAATTTTAATAATCAGAAGTTAGCACGTTTAGTAATGCAATAATGACAGGTGTAGACATGTAGGATTAAGTGTTGAATCTTCAATTAAATTGACTTGGAATTGGATTGCATTTATTTTCAAACTCCACTGATTCTACACAAGGGTGTTAATGACTGAGAATATTAGGTCAGCTACAAAATAATGTTGCTTTTCTGAATTTCTTGCCAGGTTCCGCAACTTGCATGTTCACTGATGCCAATCTGTGAGGTTTTTGGATCATGTGTACCAAATGTCCCGTGGACTAATGGGGAAGAAATTTCTGCTCATGCTGTGTTTTCAAATGCATTTATTCTTCTTTTGAAGCTATGGAGGTTTAATCATCCTCCTATTGAACATGGAGTAGGAGATGTACCCACAGTCGTATCCCAACGAACTCCTGAATACCTTCTATTATTACGAAACTCCCACCTAGTATCTTCTGGGAATGTAAACAAAAATCGAAATAGAAAAAGACTCTCAGCGGTTGCAAGTTTATCATCTCCACAACCCATATTTGTGGATTCATTTCCAAAATTGAAAGCATGGTATCGGCAGCATCAAGCATGCATAGCTTCAACATTATCTGGTCTTGTTCATGGAACACCAGTTCATCAGATTGTCGATGGGCTTCTTAATATGATGTTTAGGAAGATTATTAGAGGAAACCAATCCTTAACTTCAGTTACATCTGGAAGTAGTTGTTCTTCAGGAACTGGAAATGAGGATACTTCTTTAAGACCTAAATTGCCTGCCTGGGATGTACTGGAAGCTGTTCCCTTTGTTGTTGATGCTGCTTTAACAGCCTGTGCTCATGGAAAACTTTCTCCTCGTGAACTGGCTACAGGTTAGTGTGTGTGTTGGTTTGTGCTGGTTATACATGTAAAATTTGGGAAAACAAAATCAAATGAGTTTTATACTTGAATTTCTTTTAAATTACAATTGGGACCCTAAGATGATCTTTGCAACTGTAAATAAAGTTTATACGACAGGATATTTATGATGTACTCAAATCACCATTATTGATTTAACATATCAGTAAATGACAAAATATGTTCTTTGGTTGAGTCGATGTCGCACCCAGTTGTTGATCAAAACAGATTCCTTTTAAAATAGGGTAGTGTTATAATTTATAACTTTTTCAATATTTTCAGGTCTGAAAGATTTAGCTGATTTTCTCCCTGCATCTTTGGCAACTATTGTGAGCTACTTTTCATCTGAAGTAACTAGGGGTATTTGGAAACCAGTTTTCATGAATGGAACAGATTGGCCTAGCCCTGCTGCAAATTTGTCTAATGTTGAAGAACAAATTAAGAAAATCCTTGCCACCACTGGTGTTGATGTCCCAAGTCTTGCTGCAGGTTTTCTCTTGTAAACATTATAACTTCTCAATTATTAGTTTTGCATGTCAAGACATTGGCCAAAGACCTTTACTTCTGTGTCTGCCATTGTCAAAGATGTCCAAAGTCAGAAGCTTAGTGATAAATATAATCAATCCTGTTTATTATAATACTTAAGATCTCCTTATTTAGGATTCAAGCTGTGTCAATCAAAATTCATGTTTTTTTAACACTGCCAACCCCCCCCCCCCCCCCCCCTCTCTCTCCCCCCACAAATTAAAAAAAAAAAAAAAAACACAGAGAATCCCTTACTTATCAGGTCTTACAGGATTAAGATGATTATACTTATCAAAAAAAGTATTAAGATGATTATGAGCTATTAAATTGGCTTCTTGGAGGTCTTTCTTTTCTTTATATAGAGTTAGTTCTCCAGTATTCTGATAGAGAAATGGTTCTTGCAGGTGGAAGCTCTCCATCTACACTTCCACTTCCCCTGGCTGCCTTTGTGAGCCTTACAATAACCTATAAAATTGACAGAGCCTCAGAACGTTTTCTCAATTTGGCTGGCCCAGCCTTGGAGTCCCTTGCAGCAGGTTGTCCGTGGCCTTGCATGCCAATCGTGGCTTCCTTGTGGACCCAAAAGGCGAAGCGCTGGAGTGACTTTCTTGTCTTTTCTGCATCTCGAACTGTCTTCCTCCACAGCAGTGATGCAGTGGTTCAGCTCCTTAAAAGCTGCTTCACTGCCACACTTGGTCTGAATGATGCACCTATTTCAAGCAGTGGTGGTGTTGGCGAACTTCTTGGCCATGGATTTGGATCCCATTTCAGCGGTGGGATTTCTCCTGTTGCTCCGGGTATTCTTTATCTACGTGTTTTTCGATCCATTAGAGATATTGTGTTCGTAACAGAAGAGATTATTTCTCTCTTGATGCATTCTGTCAGAGAAATAGCATCTAGTGGGCTTCCAAGAGAAAAATTAGAGAAGTTAAGGGCAAGCAAGAATGGATTGAAATACAGACAGGTTTCACTTTCTGCATCAATGACTCAGGTGAAACTTGCAGCTGCCCTTGGTGCTTCTTTGGTATGGTTATCTGGAGGCTTGAGTCTAGTCCAATCCTTGATAAAAGAAACCTTGCCTTCTTGGTTTATATCTGTTCACAGATGCGAGCCGGAAGAAGGGTCAGAAGGGATGGTTGCAATGCTTGGGGGATATGCTCTTGCCTACTTCACAGTGCTTTGTTTGGCTTTTACTTGGGGTGTTGACTCAACATCATCTGCATCAAAGCGGCGCCCAAAAATCCTTGGGACACACATGAAATTCCTGGCAAGTGCACTTGATGGGAAAATTTCACTTGGTTGTGATTGGGCCACTTGGCGTGCTTATGTCTCAGGATTCATGACCTTGATGGTTGGCTGCACACCAAATTGGGTACTAGAGGTAGATGTAGATGTCTTGAAGAGACTGAGTAGTGGGCTGAGACAGTGGAATGAGGAGGAGCTTGCTTTGGCATTGCTGGGGATAGGTGGGATTGGTTCAATGGGTGCAGCTGCTGAACTGATAATAGAAAATGAGATGTAAATTCCTCTCGCTCTTTTCATTAATTTTTTTTAGGATGGCCTCTGTTCTATATAGAATGTAATTGTACATTAATCCCTCATAGGAAAGTTTTTTTAGGAATAAACTTCCATTTTGTATAGTTAAGGTTCTAAAGTTTGTCCAATGGAAAAGCTTCACCCTCAAGAATGGGGAAATTTTGTCCAAAAGGGGCTCATATTTGTGCAACATAATTTCTTTGACCATAAATTCTTCTTGGAAAGTTGTCAGCCAGTTAAATTTATGTCATCTTCTGCTTATAATCAATCCATTTTGGCTAAAGGCTTTGAAGCTTAACATGAGGTGCAGTATTCTTATATATATAATGAATAAGCGTATAATGAGTTTTAAGAAAGCACTCAATTCTGAGATGAGTTGAGAGATTTTGTAAGTTTCATCTATTCAGCAACAGACCCTTGACTCTTATGAATTTAATTGAGTTTTATTATGATGCCTTTACAAGCAATGTCCAATCTGGTCTATTTGTATTTTTAGTCTCAAACTCACTAAAAACATATACTATATACTTCATTTACTTAGATAAAAATATCTTTGGGCCTCTTAAACTTTATTGGATAGTAAGGCAGCCACAGCAACATGCGTTAGACTTTTTATGATTTATATATATGTATCTCTGTTTTGGGCCTTCAACGCTCTTGGATAGTAAACCAAACCATTGAACAAGTTCCTGTTTTCCTTTTTTTTTTTTTTTTTTTTTTTTTTTTTTCAAAAGCCTACTCGTAATGTGAAATTCTTTTAGATTCAGATAACTTTTCTACACATATGATTCACAAACTATTGGATACAAAATTTACTACCTTGACATCCTATTAAAATATATATGAATTAATTTAATAAAATATTTAAATTATTATCAAGTTTACTACAAAATATTTACAAATTTACTCATTAATTTAACCATATAATAATCTTTCAAGTGAAAATTGAAAAAAGTCAAAGAACTCATGATCATGAATGATCTAATCCCAAAACTAAGGTGGAATGCAATAAACATAAGTAAAATGTATAGACTAGTTTATCACTCAAACATTATAATTTATAAATATTCCATATCTCTCTCTTTCAATCTTTTTTTTTAAGTACAAAAGAAATACTTAGTTGCTTTCATGTTTTATTTATCTATTATATTTCTTATTTTATTTCTATCTTATTTTTGTATATTTAAAGACTATCATGGATTTAAGTCCAACATATAACCAAATTGAACTCAGAATAAGAGATAAATTTAAGTTTTAATTTTTTTTTTCTTTGAGAATGAGATAAGTTTAAGCTAACTAAGGCAATATGATTTAATTGTGTTGGATTGTACAAAATCATTCTATTTGTTTATATATATATATATATATATTAAATATCTATTGGTTAGTATGACTTGAATTAGGTTTCAAGATTTCCTAAAGATGAGATCACATCAAGGTATGTGCTTCAATTGAGAGAATCTTTTAATTTCAAAGTAATGGATATTAGTAGAGGTGTTCGCAGTGCAGTGCGGTGCGGTTTTGGGCTATTTTTAGCACTGCACTTTGCGGTGCGGTCTAACTAAAACCATAACTGCACAACACTTTATTTTTGTTGTCACATGTGCAATGCGGAGCGGTGTGATACGGTTTAGAGTTTAGCCAAAACCATAACCGCACCGCATCTCATTTTTGCAGTTACATATGCAGTGTTATGCATAAAATACAATTTGAAGTTGGTATATTTTTCAAATTTTGGGCTTTCCCTACCCAACCCAAAACTAATTTTTCCCTTTTTTTTGGGCAAGTTTTAAATTATTGAGCTAGTTTTTCTTTATTTTGGGTTGGCTTTTCTAGTCAACACTTGTTAGGGTTATCAAATTCTTTTTTTTTTTTTTTTGAAAATTAGGATTATTAAACTATTAATAATATATTTAATATTAAAAATAAATAAATATATTAATATATAGAGACGGTGCGGTGTAGTGTGGTACACTGTTACTTGTGATGCAGTGCGGTTATGCCATTTTGCGGGCGGTTTTGGTGTGGTTTGTGCGGTTTATGCGGTTTATGAACACCCCTAGATATTAGTATTACCATGGAAAACATAAAGCAATACTGCATGTATGTCCATAGTTATAAAATGGATGCAACAGTTAAACATTGTAAGCGTCCCAAAGTTGTTTCCTTAAAAATTATAAATTGTAATTTTTTTTTTGAGAAGATAAATGGTAAGAATCAGGGATTAGATTTAAAAAAAAAATTAGTATGTTTGATTTACCATAATGTTATTTACACCGTAATTTTTAAAGAGTTTCAACCTATGGCGTCAGTTTCTTATAATTGTGTCTTTTATCATTAGACCAAGTCACTAATCGATTTTTGTGTAGGCGAGGATTAAACCCCAGATCTCTTATTCAACTATTAGAGACTTTACCGGTTGAACTAATTGGAACTCACATTTACACTGTAATTTGTTGAAAAATTAATGAAAAAATCATATTAAGCTAAGTTATAATCCCAAATACAAAGAAAAAGAGGAATACCATACGGTCTGTACCTATCGATCATAAGGTATCCTAAGAAGTTAGAAATTAGCATAGATTTAGATGAGATTAAAGGATAATTAGCAAGAATTTATGTAGTACTTTATTTTAAAAAATAATAAAGCCAATTCAAAAAAATAAAATAAACAAATGGGAGGCAGATGACCATGTGTTAAATCAATAAAACGTATTCCAATTCTTTAGACACAAACAATTTTAATCGGTAAAAAGCAATTATGTATATAAAAAATGTAAACATGAATAGAAAGAAATAGACTAACAATTGAAAATTGAAAATTGAAAAATTAAAAATTAAAAAAAAGAAAAAAAAAACACAATATTTACAACCTTGCAAAAGAAAATCCATCACTAATCATAAATATTGCAATGGAAAAGCAAAGAAGCTCAGGAAAAGAAAAAGAAAAAGAAAAATTGACCTTGAATTAGTGGATTTTAAATCCAAAGGAAGGCAACTAAATGTTTTGATGGGGAGAGAAGCTGTTTGCTTGATAAGGAGAAACATTAGCTATTTGTTTGACAGAAGATGATTGATTATTTTTGGAGAGAGAGAGAGAGAGAGAGAGAGAGAGGAGATGGTTGATTGCTAAATTTAAGGCAATTTGGATTCACTAGAAAAGTCATTAATAGGAGAAACATTAGCCGTTTGTTTGATGAGAAGATGATGAGTTTTTTTTTTTTTTTTTTAGAGAAACACACACACACATATAGGGGAAGGGGGATGAGATAAGGGAATACACTCACACGTCAATACCAAAACTGCATGTGGCAATTAGTGTCGCGGAGTAAGTGATAAACCCCTTCTCAATATCATACCTTACCGATGTGGGACAATTCAACAACACTGAGTATCTTTTTTTTTTTTTTTTTTTTGAGAAACACACACACACATATAGGGGAAGGGGGATGAGATAAGAGAATATACTCACATGACAACACCAAAACTGCATGTGACAGTTAGTGTCGCGGAGCAGAAGATGATGAGTTGAGAGAAAGAAAAGATGATTGATTATAGAGAATATGTGAAGTGGAAACCAAAAAAGAAAAATTTGTGACATGACAATAACGTGACTTAACTAAAAAATAGCAAAAATAAATATTACACCTCTTCAACTTTTAATTTAGATATATATATATATATATATAGAAACTAGACATAGATAGATTATATCGATATTAATTTGGCCTAATAATACAAATGATCGTTTTGAATTTGATTCTATTCGTTAAAATTCGATCCTATCTATAAAAATTAAAGGGCAAATAACACTCCCCTCCCTTAAGGTTTAGAAAAATGACACTCACCCCCAAACTTGAAAGGAAAAAACACTCCCCCCCTTGAGATTTAAAAAAAAATAACACTCCCCCCCCTTTCTGTTAATATTAGTAACGGAATATAAAGTATATTATAAAACATGTTGCTTATGTTGATTTTTTAGTCTCTTATAGCATATTTCCAATTGATTTTTTAAAGTTTGATGATCCTCTTAGATTTTTTAATTGCTCCTCTCTCTAACACTTTGGATCAAAATTTATGAAATAAAATAATTTGCTGAAGCTTTCAAGCTTTTATTGTTTAAAAATGAGTTTGAAATTTTCAAAGTCACTTATCAATATAAAAAACTTTCAGAGTCAATTTTGGGAATACATTATTAACTAAAGGGTACGTTAGTGCACAACATTTTTAACGCCAATTTAACAGAGTTTAGATAAATAAATGTCAAAGGGGGGAAAATGTTTTTTTTCCTTTAAGTTTGAGGGTGAGTGTCATTTTCTCAAACCTCAAGGGAGGGGAGTGTTATTTGCCCAAAATTAAAAAGAAAGAGCTCTTCTCTCACTTTAATTAATCTTACAACCATATTTCTCAAAAAAAAAAATCTTACAACCATAAAGTCGTCAACTTACATTTGACTGTTTCTTTCTCTGACCGATTATACTGCAAATTACACATCACAAACTATAAAAGAAGAAGCTGGCAATGGCATTGTGTATGCCTAAAAATCACAGAAACTGTTCGTAGGGACGTACCATTTGAAATGGAGCAAAGCAATGATTGGGTCCAGATGGTGATAGAGGTAACCAAAGATGCACAAGAAAAGGGTAGTGACCCTCATGTCTGGGCAATGCAGCTGTCCAAGTTCTTGAACTCGAAAGGAGTGTCACTGCCATCCATAGAAGTGGCAGAGGCTTTGGTTTCCTACATTTGTTGGGACAACAACGTTCCCATCTTGTGGAAGTTCCTAGACAAGGCCTTGGTGCTAAACATTGTGCCCCCTCTGCTCGTTCTTGCTTTGTTTTCTACAAGGTTTGTTTGTTTTGTTTTTTTTTTTTTTTTTTTTTTTTTTTTTTTTTTTTTTTTTACGTATAGACGCTTATTTTTTCGTCGGACATCATTTTTATCATACACCTATGAACGTGTCAAGTAAAAAAATACACGTTATGAAACGTGTTCTAAATTTGTTATTTTTTGTTTGGGATATGTTTTTGGAGTTTTGAGGAATGACGTGGCTGGTTTGGAGAGAAACATTTTCCTTGCAAGTATCAAGAGGACAAAAAATAACTATTTTATCTAAAAAGTGTTTGAATTTCAAGGATTTTTATAAAGGATTTTTATAAAGAGTTTTTGAATAAAAAAATAACATCTCTTATTAACATAAAATTTGGTGTACGAGAGAGAAGAACGTGGATTTTTAAATTTTTTATCCAAAATATTGTATGTTTATATATTTTGAAAATCTATGTTCTTTATGTTATTAATACAAATATCAAATTTTGTGTCAATCGGATGTTATTTATTATTCGATTCATAACTTATTTTTTATGTATAATTTTACACTATAAAAACTTGAAATTTAAATATTTGATTAATAATATTGTTATTGATCATTGATTTTTTGAAAATTTTGCAAACATAGAAGATATAAGAAGAAAATGTAATCTAATGGTGAATTTATTAAAATTCTTATTCACTAAAAGAATATTAAGTATAGTTGTAGCCTTAGGCTACAATCTTGGCTGTAACCAAACTTTGTTCAAATATTACAGGTTCTTAGAAGTGGGTCTTTGTCTATCTTTTTACTAAAAAACAAAAGAGAAGAAAAAGAAGTAAGTCTTTGTGGAATATTCAAGTGGTCTGCATTGTAAAGGATCATAGATAGATATTCGCATGACAAAGTGAAAACATCCTTATCAAGAGTAACATTTTTACCTTTGATTGTGTAATTGAAATTTTTAGTGAAAAAGGTTGTATTATTTCAAGAGAGTTATTTCTTAATTTTGTTAATCATACATCCAAAGAAGCTTATACAAACTAGGATGTCTGACTATAAAATTGTTTGGAAATCCCTATTAATTGAACATGCCATTGTATATGCATAGCTGTTAGATGTAAATGAATAGTAAATCATATATATTTATTATGTACTAAAAAACATGACAAAATAACAGTTCCTGAAAATGATAAAGAGAATTGAAATTACAGACTGAGATGTTCGTTTTCTTGGCCTATATAATGGAAGATAACAAAAAATAATAGTAGATTTAAATAATTAGAAACAACTATTGTGTGAAATAACAATGGATGTTTTGGATATAACTTGCCAGTTTTTACAAAATTGTTTTTTCTGCTGTATTTGTTGCAAAGTTGCCACTCATTCTGTTAAAAAAAAAATGTTGTTAGTGGATTGTTCAGTTTCCTTTCAAATTCATGTTCATTCGTTTACAGGGTTATTCCAAGTCGGTGTCGCCAGCCCGCAGCATATAGGCTTTTCATGGAGCTCCTTAAGAGACATGCCTTTACTCTTAAATCTCAAATAAAGGGGATGAATTATCAAAGGCAAGTTTTAAATTTTGTTTTGCATATCATGTTAGACAGACTGGATTATTTATGAACTGTCTTCATTATTGTCTAAGTCAGTGCTATATTGCCTTCTTGTCTTGAATTTATCTATAGGTGTGTTTTTTAGGAATATTTTATGTTGTGTCTTGTTTTGTGCAACAAAACTTTCTGAAGTCAAGAAAACCCAAAGTAATTAATTCTTATTGATTTAAGTTATATATTACATAAAGATTTTCCATGCAAAGTAAGGATAGTTGTTCAAGTTCTGTAGTGGAAACCAAAAATACTGGATGATGCTCTTCTTTTATGTATCTTTTGGTTTCTTAAGCAGCTCTAGTGTCATCTACACGGGTTTTGTAAACAGCCCTAGAAGGAAAATAGAACATATCTGCCAATTGAGAATTGAAGAGGACGCAGCAATGAATGAGAGGATACTAAATTTACCACAAGGACACTGTAATTTTTCATGCCACCATTGATAAGATCATCTCAATGTAATTTAATTTTTTCATACTACATGTAAATCCCAAATTGGTAACCAGTTTCTATTCATGTGCCCGTACAAATCCTTATGTTACTTAAAATACAAGCACTCTACAGCCTAGTCTACATTAATATAGTGGTAATTATTTATGTCAATAAAATCATTTGCAATTAGTATAATCTTTTCTCTCTCTAGTGACTAGTCTCTAGTATTATTGCTTTAAAATAAAGTTGATGTTGTTAAATTGATTGCAATATTTGATGTCATTCCATAACATTGCATTCATTCTGTTTTTTCATTGACAATTTCTAGTGTATCTTTCTATACAGGGTTATGCAATCGATAGATACTATTCTTCAGCTCTCCCAGATATTTGGTCTGAAAACTAGTGAAGCTGGGACTATTGTGGTTGAGCTCATCTTTTCTCTTGTGTGGCAGTTACTTGATGCATCATTAGATGATGAAGGGTTACTAGAACTTACCTCAGAAAAGAAGTCTAGATGGGCAACTAATCTTCAAGACATGGAAATAGATGGTCATGATAAATATGATGAGAAGCAGAGTGAATGTCATGAAAGAATGCAGAAATTTAATACATTGATGGCTATTGAGCTTATTGGGCAATTTATGCAGAATAAAGTAACTTCCAGGATTCTTAACTTAGCACGCCAGAACATGTATATGCTTATGTCTCTTAGTACTTGCTTTTTCACAATTTATTCACTATTATTGCTATACTGTGTAAGTGAAAGCACACTAAAACTTCACCAATTAGTACTAAAGTGAATTTCTCTTGGGCTTTTCTATGACAATTTAATGGAAAATGGTCAATGCACACACAACTGAGTTTTTTCCTACGTATATGTATCAGCTACTTGTTCTATAATTTTCTCTCCTTTTTTTTTTTAATTCATTCCCTTTTATCCTTCCTTAAGTCCCATAGGTTTGATCTTGTATAATCTGTAATCACCATCTGATTATGATTAAGTTCAGTTGGAGAATTGATTTTATCACAGATTCATATTCCAATGAAGAAACCCCATTTTCTTTTCAAAAGAAAAGGAAACCCTCTAAAGCAATCCAAATGATGCTAAATTTTAAGCCATTAAGTCCTGCCAGTGACCTTTAAGCCATATGACATCTTCACCCCATAACTTAAGGTGGTAAGGTCATGGTTTCAAATTCCATTGGGCGCATGAGTTAACTGCAACAACAAACAAACAAACAAAAAAGCAAGGGAAGACCATCAAGTAATTTTACAGATAGCTTACTTAGTTTCCTGCTTGGTCTTTTTCCTCAATGATTTTGCTTAACATTTAGTGCCACATTTTAAGGTCCTCACATTGGAAAGGATTTACCCAGCGCTTACGGCTGCTTCAAGCAAACTCATCAGCTTTGAAAAATGCAGAAATAACTCCTGAGGCACTTCTGCAGTTAGCTTCAAATTCTCACATTGTCTCTCAAGAAATCAGATTAAAGTCTAGGCTAAATTCCAATGACATTGTGGTTATTGGTGCTCTGGCTTCTTCTACCAGGCTGTGCAATGGGGCTAGTCATTCTGATCATTGGCTCCCACTTGATCTGATTTTAGAAGATGCTATGGATACAAAAGAGGTCAATGTCATAGGCGCCATTGAAACCATCACAGGTGAAGAATTGTTATCCCAAAAAATTTTATTTTAAATTGTATAATCTCATTGCTTAACAAACTGGCATCTATGTGAATGTTGAAATTTCATTTTGTGCAGGTTTGATTAAGGTCCTCAAAGCCATAAATTGCACTTCCTGGCACAACACCTTCTTGAGCCTGTGGATTGCGGCTCTTCGTCTTGCACAAAGGGTAAAAAATATTTGTGGTTAACTCAAAATTTTCTTCTGTCTTTGATTTTTTTTCCTTGGTCCTCTGGAACATAGAAAAATGATGCTTCCTTGAAGAATCATGTTGAGGCTCCTTAAAACTTATAATGTTCTTGGGGAAGCGGTCTATACTTGGTTGTTTGGGTTTTCCTGCTGGTGAATTACATTCTATTACCATCAAACTGTCAAAGTTTCTTGTTAGTGAATTGATCAACAGGAGCATCGGAGTCAGTAGATCGAGTTATGCTTTGCATATCATTAGGTGTCATATAGTTCTATTTCTAGGAACTGAACTGATTGAATTTTCCATTTTAATTTTTTATTATTGTTAGGGTCGGGATTCCATTTACACTCCTAGGTTTCGCCTAGATAATCGGTTTTGCACCTTACTGTGCATCATAACTCTAGTGGTTGCTGATTTTATTGACGAAGAGGAAAGTGCACCACTTGATGAAACAGAATATGGCTCGACAAGTAGCTGGAAAGAAAGAAGTGTTCCAGGAAAGTGTCGCAACGAGTTGGCCTCCAGCTTACAGATGCTAGGTGATTACAAGGGGTTGCTGATTCCACTTAAATCCACTGTTTCTGCAGCAAATCAGGCTGCTGCAAAGGCAATGTTCTATATTTCAGGCATCAATATTGAAAATACAAACTTAGAATGCATCAGTATGAATCATATGCCAGCTAATTGTGGTAAGTAATAACAGGTTCTCATTCATTATCTACGATTTACAAAAGCTTTCTGTAGGCGTAAACTTCAAACTCGTATAGCATTGTGATAACTGTCTAGGGGGTACAGTGGTGAACTTACTCACTCAGTGTACCTCTTGAAAATCATGCATCCGACAATTCATCTGAAAGATATATGTAAGCTTCTCATTATTTATCATTCTTGTTTAATGTTCTTTAAGGCTGTAGTGATCTAGTTGAAGTGAGCTCAACTTAAAATTGGATATAGATAAAATATCGGTGGTGTGTAAAAGTCTATGAAGGCTACTCACTATTTTGTTCCCATTTATATCAAAAGCAAGAGTGAAAAAAGCAGAGGCACTCAAAATTTTTAGTTACACCAAAATAAGGAAAAAGTTATAATTTGATGCATCACACTAATAACAGTTGATTATTTGATATTCCCAGACAACAAAAAGAAGTTTAACCTGGTTTGTTAGATTGTATATTTGTATCCTTAAAGTTTTCTCCCTAAGCCATAAAATGGTGTTCTGGCATTCTAGTCTTCTGTTTATGTATTTCAACATCTTAGTTTCTCTTCCAAACGTTCTTTTTATATTTTTATGTTGGAAACGTTCCTTTTCACTCGTATGCATCCTTTTGTCCCTAAACATGAAACTAATGTTGGATGCTAATACAAGTTTCTTATTTTGACAGAAGTAAAAAGTTTAGCTCCAAACCGGTTTGGATATCTTCCTCCAACGCACTATGTGACAATTGAAAGGGCCATCCATGTTTAGTTTTAGTCATATGACATTTTGATGAGTCATGTGACTTGTTTAAATCATACACATGGATAATCTTATAAATTGCCATGTAGTGGGTTGGAGGAGATAGCTCCAAACTGGTTTGGAGCTAAACTTTGTCCTTGACACAAATATGCAGTGTTGGACACAACCACTCCCAGAAATCTATATGCAATGACGCGGCTATTTGTTTTTATCTTTGTCAACATACATCTATTGAGTGTCATTTGCATGCAAAACTATAGATACCATGACAATTAAGAACTAGGGATTACTTCCTTGATGGATAATGTGTAATACACTTTCTTAGGCAGCCCTTTGATTTTTATTTTTTGTCTTGCAACAAGTGGGGGGAGGGAGGGGGATTCAAACCCAAGTTCTCCTCCAGCCATAAGGCTGTTGGCACTTGGCAGGCAACCTCGTGATTGATGCTATGTAAGTTTGAGAATTTCTGTGTACGATATTCATCTAATTGAGGTACAAAATAGTGTACAAGGCAAGTAATAAATGGGGAACAATGTACGCCTAAATGAAAGCGTGAATATATGTAACACAGAATCAGTCAAGCTTTAATATGTGTAACATAGCATCAATTAATGACCTGCCTAACACACTTGAAGTCTATAAACTTTCTAGGTGAATGAGTGTCATTTCATTTATGTCTGAAAGCATGTGTCCCAGACCAGGTGGACTAGAGTGTCATGTCCTCTCTTGTCCAACACATAAGTTTTCATTTTTTCCTATAGTGTTCAACAAATAAGTTTTCATATAAAAGTATTCCACAGATTGTAGCTTCAACTTCATGCCCTGTCCAATTCTTTGGTGCCACTTGTGTTTGTCCTTGTAGCATATTTGTAATGCCTTCTAATCCAAGATTTTGCAGCATGTGCAATGCTTTTAAAATTAGTTCTATCCTTGTTTCAGCTGGAAACATGCGGCATCTAATAGTCGAAGCTTGTATAGCTAGAAATCTACTGGACACATCAGCATATTTCTGGCCAGGCTATGTGAATGGAAAGATCAATCAAATACCAGTTAGTTTGCCAGGACAAGTGCCTGGTTGGTCATCATTAATGCAGGGGGAATCGCTTACTCCAGTAATGATAGATGCCTTGGTATCCACTCCTGCTTCAAGGTATATTCACACTTGTTCCTTTTAAAGTTCAACTGAAATACACTCAAATTGAACAAGCCTTTACCATATGTAATTGGTATTAGCTACATGAGCCCTTTATTTAACTAATCTGGATCTGGTGCATGAAAGTAGAGAGCACCTCAACTCAATTCTCTAAGCCATTATTTTTCATAAGATGTGACTAAGACATTCACTAGCCATCAACTTGCAACCCTCTTCCTTTGTCGAGGCTTAGAATTGGTTGTGTGGAATTTAGCCTAGGTGGATACATGCATTTTGTATCAGGGGTGGTCCAAGAATGGAATTGAGTAACACAACAATCAATAATCATACCACTTGATTCATCTGCTCCTAATTGGCATAGTTACCAGTAAAAATGGCCATATCCAAATTAGTTTGATTTCGCAACTTAGAATTTCTATGTTAAGACTTTTATTTGACTCTTGAATCTTATAATTCCAGTAAAGATGCCTAGAGGTCAGATCATATAATTGTCTGACAATGCCAACTTTAATATAACATTTTGAACCCTCTAAGTTCTATGTTTTTTAAAATGTTAATGGAGGTTGGACATAATAATTTTGAAGTTAAAGAGAGAGCAAAACTTTTAGATTAGCTAATTTCTCTGACTGGGGCCTGGTATTCGGTTACACCATTTTTATTCTGAAGCCAGGTTTATCAAATGCTCTTTTTAGTAGATCTATCCATGTTAAAGCAACTAAATTAAACTCATGGATTATTTGGTGGAAGTTTAGCAGAGCTCGAGAAACTATTTGAGATTGCTGTCAATGGTTCAAATGAAGAGAAGATATCAGTGGCAAAAATTCTTTGTGGGGCCTCCCTAATCCATGGTTGGAAAGTACAGGTGATAATTCTACCTGATCATACAAATATCACATTCATACTTGAGCCATTGGTTCCCCCCAATTATTTCATTCCCTTTCTTTGTTACTTCTTACAATTTTCTTGCTGAATTATTGAGCTACTCTGGTTAAATGAATATCTACATTTCATGTAGGAACACACTGCTGATTTCATTATAAGATTATTGTCTCTTCCAGCTCCTGCAGATTACTCAGGGAGGGAGAGCCATTTGATAGGTTATGCTCACATGCTGGATATACTTGTTCTTGGAATAACATCCCTTGAATGTCTTCAGCTTTTCTCACTACATGGCTTGGTATATGTTGCTTCCCTGATTCAAACATCTCCATTACATGGATAAGAAATGATATTATGTTGGTTGAATAGACTTCTTTAATAAGTGACAGGATTTAGTGAATCTATGTTTCCACATATTCTGTCTTTATAGAATACTATCCTAACAGTTAATTTGGCCGCCAAGATGGTTTGCAACATTCATTGTGATGGCAGCGTCAATGTGACATGAATTGAAGGTGCTTTATGGATAGCCAGATGGCCAGGAAAAATTTAGATTAGAAGACGGATGTAAGAAAAGATGGTTAATGGTTTAACTCAGTCTAGCTCTTGGTGAAGCAGAATGGTGGCAAAGCTATTCTCACTGTTGAGCATTTTAGTTGCTTTTTTATTTGGTATTATTGAAATGAGAATCTTTCAGCTACTAAATGGAGCTTACTTGTAAAATTGAACGGTGTAGGGGCATCCAGGAACGATGTTAATGGTGCACCAATATATGGATTAAGTTGAATATGGATTGTATTGAGCTTTAATTCCACAGATCTGTTAGAGAGAGGCAATGCTATGGACTAATTATTTTTGTCTACTTTTGTTTGCAGGTTCCGCACCTTGCGTGTTCATTGATGCCAATCTGTGAGGTTTTCGGGTCATGTGTGTCCAATGAGTTGTGCACTGCTGCAACAGGGGAAAAAATCTCTGCCCACACTGTGTTTTCAGATGCATTTACTCTTCTTTTAAGGCTATGGAGGTTCTATCATCCTCCAATTAAACTGCGAACAGGAATTGTAATCCAAATTGAATTATTCCAAACTCCAGAATACCTATTACTTTTACGTAATTTTTACCTGCTATCTCATGGACGCATCCACCAAAGTCGAAATAAAAGGAGACACAAAGCTGTTGCAAGGTCATTAAGTCCACACCCCATATTAATTTGCACATTTCCAAAAATGAGAGATTGGTATCAGCAGCATATTGCAAGCGTACATTCAACCCTCTCTGGACTTGTTGTAGAGGCTCATGTTCATCAGATTGTTGATGCGCTTCTTGGAATGATGTTCAGAGGAAGTCAGTCTCTGCATTCTGTTAGTTCTGGAAGTAGTGTCCGTGGACCTAAGGATGAAGACACCTTTCTAAGACTAAATTTGCCTGCATGGAATATACTGGAAGCGGTTCCTTTTGCGGTTGAAGCTGCTTTAAAAGCCTGTGCTAATGGAAGACTTTCTCCCCGTGAACTATCTACAGGTTATTCTCATGTCACTATTTGATTTCTATTGGTGAAATCATTTTTTTTTATAGGTTCCTCTAGGCAAACAAGTCAAATTATATGTTTCATTTTCTGCTCTGCGTGATAATCTATGATTCTTTTGGCAACTCTTATTGGCAGCCTAACTGGTGATAATCTTAGACTTTAACTAATCACAATTATTCATTTTACCTTGGAACCCAAAAGAAATAAATTATTATTATTATTATTTTTTCCACTTCATTATTGCTTGAATCAAATAGGCACTGATATAACCTAAAATATTTTAATGTCTCAGGGCTTAAAATGTTATGTAATTTTCTTCCTGCGTCTTTGGCTTCCATTGTAAGCTACTTCTCATCTGAAGTATGCCGGGGTGTTTGGAAACCAGTTTCTATGAATGGAACGGATTGGCCCAGCCCTGATGCAAACTTATCTGATGTCGAGGAACAGATAAAGAAAGTTGTGGCTGCCACTGGTGTTGATGTCCCAAGCATTGCCTCAGGTTCATTTTACCATAATATACATATGCATATACTCATGTGTTTGTAGTTGTGTGTAAAGATCAAAGTCATACGTCTGCCCACATTTTTAGTTCTCTTACTTATAAATGAGAACCCCAACCCCAGGGTCGTGGAAGTCCTTTTAATCCTGGAACCTTCTACATGAGTGCTATGCATGTATAAACAAGGACAACAAATTTAAAAAATAAAGAAAGAAAGAAAGAAATGTATTATTTTCCAAACCAGAAGTATTAATTTATTTATTTTTATAGGTAATAAATAACTTTATTAATAAAAATATCTGCAAGTACACTGGGAGTAACAGAACATCATGGTACAACTCTAAAATTACAAAAATCAATAAGTTCAACTAAATTAGATAATGTAAACCTGAAGCTGTCAGTCATCCACTCAAGAAGCGTCTTCATGAAGAGATCTTTCAGCCCTATCTTAGTCCTCTCACACCCATCAAAAGCCCTTGCATTTGTTTCCCTCCAAATACACCACATCAAACAATGAGCAATAATCTTCCAAATTTCAACACATCAATGATACCCAAAACCTCCTTGCCAATAGGATGGTAAATCAATAACCTCCTAGACATCACCCACTAAATCCTAAACAGGACAAAAACCAAATCCCACAATTCTCTAACCAAGGAACAATGCAATAACAGATGGTCCACTGTTTCATCATCTCTTAAACATGCAACCCAACTAACCAGCAGTATTTAGGTAAATATATAGAGTTCTGGTTGATGGTGCTTTAATATACTCCTTTGCAAAACCAATTAATACTCTCATGTCTATGCCCTTTACTTTGGGCTTATTTTAGGCACAAGGTTTAACTATCAAAACTCTTCTTTTAAATGTTTAGCAATTAAATTAGTATCAAGGGTTTCTCCATATATTAATCTAGAAACATTCTCTTCAGTATTCTAACTGACTCGTAATTTTCACAGGTGGAAGCTCTGCACCTACACTTCCACTGCCCCTGGCCGCTTTTGTAAGCCTAACCTTAACCTTTAGAGCTGTGGAAAGTCCACTCTATTTGGCTATCCCAGCCTTGGAATTTATTGCTGCAGGATCCCCATGGCCTTGTATGCCAATTGTGGCTTCCCTGTGGTGCCAAAAGGTGAAACGTATGTTTGACTACTTTGTATTTAGTGCATCTCGTACAGTCTTTCTCCAAAACCATAGTGCTGTGGTAAAACTTCTTCAAAGCTGCTTCACTGCCACACTTGGAATAAATTCCTCTCCTATCTCAAGCAATGGCGGTGTCGCTGTCCTTCTTGGCAATGGACTTAAATTCCCTTTCAACGATTGGTCTCCTGTTGCCCCTGGGATTCTCTTTCTACATGCCATTCGATCCTTAAAAGGAACTCTCCTAGTTGCAGAAGATATTCTCTCTCTGTTGATGCATTCTGTGAGAGAAATAGCATGTAGTGGACTTCATAGAGAGACATTGGAGAAGATGAAGAGTACCAAAAATATAGTAAGATCCGGAAAAGTTTCGTTTGCTGCAGCATTGGCACGGGTGAAACTAATGGCTTCTCTTGGGGCTTCTTTAGTATATATATGTGGAGGATTCAGTTTGGTTCAGCCATTGTTTAAAGAAACTTTGACTTCCTGGCTTATATCACCTCACAGTTCAGAGTTGGAAGGAAGGTCAGAAGGGATGGTTGAAGTGCTAATGGGATACGCACTTGCATACTTTGCATTTCTATGTGGAGCTTTTGGTTGGGGTGTTGACTCAGTATCATATGCATCAAACTGGCGCCATGATATCCTCAAAGGCCATATGAAATTCTTAGCGAATGTACTTGATGGGAAGATATCACTTGGATGTCATCGGGCAACTTGGCATGTGTATGTTTCAGAGTTTTTGAGCTTGATGACGGATTGCGCACCAAATTGGGTGCTAAACACAGATGTAAATGCGTTGAAGAGTATAAGTAGAGGTTTGAAGCAGTGGAACAATGAAAAGCTTGCTCTTGCGTTGCTTGTTATTAGTGGGGCTGGTAATATGGGTGCAGTTGCGGAATTCATTATAGAAAATGCCTTATAATTTCCAATTTTTTTTTTTTTAATCTAAAAGTATTTTAAAAAGGTAATCTACTTTACACGTAATAAATTTATGTAGTAGTAATAAACCTTCTCTACTGATGAAAGTCTTTAATTTTATTTGTATGAGAAAATTATGTGGTGTATGAGGAATATCTTCTTGGTGAAAAGGCTAACGTATATGTAAAGGTATTTCTTGAGAAAAAGGCTAATGTATATGTAAAGGAATCTCAAAACAACAGCTTATTTATAATCAGGCGGTACATCGCCTGAGTCTCATGTTTTGATAAATAAAAATAAAAATATCCTTCAATAATTGTTTTTAAAAGCTAATGTGGACCACACCACATCCACACTATGTAATAAAATTGTAAAATTATTTGTATTTCTAGCATTATTCTTCTTTTGAATATGGCAAGAGGAAGTCATGGATTGAGAAAACATGAGTTTTTTTTCTTTTTTTTTTTCTTTTTCTAGTGGTTCAGCAAGAGGGAGAGAATACCAAAATAGAATAGAATTTCATAATTTATTGTAATAAATAAGAGAGAACACTAAAACATGCTATATTAATTAAGTAAGATAGTGTTTTTTGAACCATTAGATTGCTTATATATCTACGGTGGATAAAATGTGTAACTTTTTGTAAAATTAAACAAGATGTAACTTCACTAACTTGAACTCATTTCTCCTTTTCTCTCTCTCTCATATATATATATATATATATATAAATTGTTTTTACATTCTTGATTGTGTGTTATTATTATTTTTTCTTTTGTTGGACCTTATTTCCACTGTTGCAAAAGTAAATAAATTTTTGCAACAATACCATATTTCTAATCAATTTTGTTCTATATAAATCTTAAAAAATTGACATCAAAATTTTACTATAATTAAATAATTAATGAACCACTTAAAATAATTAATATAAAAAAAAAATATATATATATATATATATATATTTATCATATTAGTAATCTTTTTAATTATATAGAATAAATACTATAATGTTGATTATATATATAATATAAGTTAAGAAATTTAAATGGTTATGACTAATTTTAGTGAATTTACAAATATTTAATTTTTTATGGCTTTTATGCCAATTGCTACCAAAACAACTAAACATTCTAATTATTATTATTATTATAAATGTTTTCTCATATAAGGAGGAATATAATATTTTAAATCAATTATTATAATTATAATTAAAAATATTTTCTTATATAATATATATAAAACTAATCATTTAAATTACTCTAATATAAATAATTGATGTATAGCAATATATAATTAATATATGCATTTACTTCGTTAGTTAATTCAATGAAGTAATACTATTATGTAAATGCAAACTTTATTAAAGTGTAAGCCTAAATAAAGAAAATTCCAAGGAATACGCCACATGGCAAAACCTCATGCTTTTTCGCATGAAGTCTCTGCTTTTATATATATATATATATATATAAATATATATAAATTGATTTAGAATATATAAGCCTTAGTGCATCATGTCACAATTCAATTGCAAATACTAAATAAATTATCATGTGTAGAGATCACTTTACTATGATAATGTTATATCTATATTTATGTAATATAATATCTAAAAGTCGAAGTGTAGCAATAAATTCTACTACTCTCTTTAAATAGCCACATCATCCATTTATTTCCAACCCTCTCTCTCTTATTTTTAACACTTCTTCTTATTATTAATTTCTCAACTTATTGTTACACTTTCTCCAATCTTTCCCCCTTCATTTACCTTTTCATCTTTCTACTATTCCACCTTAAGTCACTCTCCCTCTGTCCATTTATCTTCCTTTATTTTAGTTTTTTTTTTTTTTTTTTTTTATTATTATAAATGTCATTCTCTCTCGTTCTGTGCATATTTTTTTCCACACAAAAAAGGTTCTCTCTTTCTCTCTCTCATTTTTTTTTTCATTTTTTGGTGATTTTTTATTTTTCTTTAGCTGATGAATTTTGTATTCTTTAGAAATGTGATTTAGTTTCGTGTTTTTAAATTGTTATCTTTTTTTTTTCTTTGATTGTTAGATGTTATCTTATTACACTATAAATATAGCATATAAGAATATAATGCTATTCTATAACAAAGAATGGCTTGGATAATTTGGTATTTATTACTTGTGGAAGCAAGAAATTAACTAGTGCTTAATTACTTGCTTAAGAACACAATTAATTTAGATTATGGGCTTAAATCAATCCGCAATGGAAAATTTAAACAAGAAACCAAAGACTGTTATATTCCTGTCAAAGTATGTAAAAAAGCTTTTATTCATATAATAGTTCTTTGTTACAATTCTCACTCTATTTATTTCTCTCTTTATATTTTTTGTGTGTGTCCCCTCTCTTTCTTCTTTCTTCCCTTTTATATGAGTCATCTCCTTCTTTTTCACATTTTGTCTTTGTCCACCTGGATAATTTTTTATCTTATTAGGCTCTTCTTTCTTGGTTTTTCATCATGAATAGAGCTTTCTAGGGCTTCTTTTTATTGTTTAGGGATCCACCTAGACAACTTCTCATCTTATTGGGATTTTTTTTTTTTTGGTTATTCATCATGAATGAAGACTTTTAGGGCATTTTTTACTGTTCAGACTTGTCCTTTTGCATTAAATGTGATTATGTCATGCAGGTGACCTTCATTAATGTAGGGGTTGTTGTGGAATCATCTAGAAATCTCAGAAAGCTACCTTGGAGAGGTTGATCTTCTCTAGGATCTATTTTTGTAGCTCAGATACGTCTCAGACATGACCTCGACATGTGGTCTGGAAAGGTATTGGGCTTGACCAATTATTCAAGGTTTTATGTTCATTATAAAAATGGGTTGGTCAATGCTGGATTTATCTCCATTGTTTGGACCGATTCTTAAATTGGGCCCAATATTTATCCTGTTATAATAATGCCCAAAGTTTGCCCTACTACATTATTATATATTTTATTTTTACTCTTTTTCTTCTCATCTTATTTTCTATAAATTTGTTATTCTCTCTTACATTCTTTCTTGAAAAATTGTTCTCTCTCTCTCTTTGTCTCTCTGTCTCTCTATCTCTCTCAATTTTTTTATTTTTTTTTGTAACTCTACTTTAAGTTTATAAATCATTATATTTTTTATAACTCTATTTTGGGTTGATATGTTTTGGTGTTTTGTTTTTGAGTTCCCCATCACAAGTAGTATCTCTCCCTCTTATAGCCATACTTTGATTTTTGTTTAAGTTAATACTAAGTTATTTTGGAAGTGAGATTTTGAAATTATATCAGAACACAATCTTGGCTATGCATTTGGATGTGCCTATTAATTATTTGAATAATATCAAGTGTGATTTTGTTATGGGTTTTGATTATCATGATGATCTCCTTTAAGACAATGAGGAATTTGAATAATTACTTGAAACTTAAAAAGTTTAGTTGTGCGGAAAAAAAAATAGGAAAACATAGCACACTATAACATAATTTTGCAAAATACGGACCACCTAAAAAATGAATAATGTCAATCAAATACACCCAAAATAATAGAATGATATATTGGTAGAGATAGAAAGATGGAAAATAATTTTACAAATTAATTAATTTTTAGGGGGAACAAATTATCTTTAACAAATTTTAGGGAACAAATTATATATTATACATTTATATCACAATTAAAAAATAATTATATATTTTCACGTATCGTATTAGACCGTCAATCCATTTTAATCCACTTCAGTCATTCGGTCCACTTTAGTCGAATTCGGTCTACTTCAGTCCATTTGATCTATCTCGGTCCACTTTAGTCCATTTTGTACTAATTGAGTCTTAAATTGATTCTTTTTTGTAAGTTTCCTTTTTCAATTTTAGGCTCAAAACTTCATTTTTTTTTATATAAAAAAAAAAAATCAGGGTTAAAAAGTATGAAATTTTATTCTATTTGGGCCGAACTCTTTAGTTTTTTGTTAAAAAATACAAATATATATATATATATATATAGGCATTAGAAATTAGATATATAAGCCCTAAAAAAGCAATAAAATGATAAATATCCAAAAGATTAACTTAAAATTCAAGTTTCAATAATATAGCCTATACTTATAATTGGAAAGAAAAAAAAATGTTACGATTCTAAACTTATATAATTTAAACTAGATGTAGCATTTTACAAGTGTTCTATTGAATAGAGGTGTACATTTAAATATATATATATATATATTCTTGGATATATTCAAATTAGTCAACCGATTATAGTATATTTAAAAAAAAAAAAAAAAATTTAATAACATCTTCTCCATTGATATAAACCAATATTATAATTATGTAGTTTAAATGTGCTTTTATGTTAGAATTTCTTTCCCTCTACCTTGTGTGTGTGTTTCCCATAAAAAAAAAAAAAAAAAAAAATTTACACTTATATATATATATATATTGATGTCGCGGAAGCCTGACAAAAGCATACACGATGCTCTCTTGATGGAACAGAAACAAAACTATTATCTTCTGGTAGTAAACATTGAATCTACGAGGGGTTTCCATAAATCCACAAGGAGAAAAAAACTGGAATCCACCAGAGAAATAATTTGACAAAAAGTCTGTGTTTAATGATAATAGTCTAAATACTGAGAAAAACGTCTGAAACCCTAATTCACACTAATTAAGTGATTACGTGACAAAATACCAAAATTTTCCAAAAATAGCAAAATTGAGTTAAATGCAGAATCATAAACTACTGACCTTAAGGGTCGTTCCAAAACAAACGAGACCTTATTCTGACTTTTGAGCAAAAAGTTATTAAGGAAACAAAAATTACTATAAACGGCAGAATTGCAGTTTTTGGGGCCTAAATGAAGGAATTCGTCATTTTCAGGGGGTACCTTGTGGCAAAGTGACGACGTGAAAAATGTCTAAAACCCTAATTCGCACTAATTATGTGATTAGGTGACAAAATATCAAAATTTTCTAAAAATAGCAAAATTGAGTTAAATACAGAATCATAAACTAATGACCATAAGGGTCGTTTCAAAACAAACGGGACCTTATTCTGACTTTTGAGCAAAAAGTTATTAAGGAAACAAAAATTACTATAAACAACAAAATTGTAGTTTTTGGGGCCTAAATGAAGGAATTCGCCATTTTCAGGGGGTACCTTGTGGCAAAGTGACGATTATTGCTCAAAAGGCCGTTTCGCTTCAGCCTGCCAAATTTCATGCAATTTCGACTCCGAGGCCCATGATTTCTACTAGTGTCTTTTTATCTTGCACGTTGATTTTAGGCACGCGTGAGAGTCCAAAAAGGCCATGGCGCGTAAGTTTGTGACTAGTAGATATAAAATCGGATTTTCTGGATCGTGTCTGTTTAGCTCTTTATCTTTTAAAGTTTTCCTTGATCTTTTAATCTTCTCTTCTCTTCATATTTAAGTTACAAGCATCTAGTCATTTTCAATTTTAAAGATTTCTTTCGGTGACCGGACTCTGGCTTTTTCTATTTTTTTCCTTTATTTTCTTGTTGAAGATGTGGTACAGTAATAATACTGTCGCAAATTTGATATGGGGCTACATAGAAAATTTATTGTATATTGAAGCAAAATTCTAGTGTACCTACGGTTCATGTGGGTCATCACCTAGTTAGCTGTATCAGATACTGTTACATGTTAACTATGATTTGTTGAAAAAACCCTGCATGTTTGTTTGTGTATTTTGAGCAACAAATTTGAAGAAAACAAAGGCACAGTGAAGGTTTATAAAATTGTATGCAAATGGATAAGTTTATATATGTGATGGCATTGAATTCATTTATGTTCTGCAGGCTGACTAAGAAACACATTTATGCGGTTTTCTAGTTAAGCATTCAGTTCCTATTTGGGAATGTCAACAGAACAAAATTTCATTATTGAACTTGAACTTTTTAATCTACACCAATTAAAGATTGAAGAGGAAAAGCGGATAACAATTGTGCACGCCAAAAATAAAGGAATTTAATACAAATCTCTCTTTTTTTTTTCTTTTTTTTTTTTTTTGAGGGTGAATTTAATATAAATCTCAAAATGGATTTCTTAACATTTTTAACAAGTTATAAAATTTTCAAACATACTTGGAAACTCTTTTTCAGTTTATTTGCATAGCAGTCTTTATTTTCTAATACCGGATTCGTAAGGGGCAACCCAAACTTAGCAAATATGATAAATGGAAATATGATGGATGAATATATTTTATATTTTCTAGTTTTGATAAAATAAGAAAACACTCAATAATTTAATGATAGATAAGCTCATCACCAAAGTAAACTCAAAGGGATATAGATAATACCACCCAAAGGAATTTAACTGAGGATTCAGAACTATTTTGGCTCACCACTCTATGAGATACAGATTAGCACCACCCAAGAGATGTAGAAACCGACACTCGCCACCTAAAGGAATCTACCCAAGGGATAAGAGATAATTTAGAAGAAATTCATCTTCTGAAAAACACAAGGTTTTTTAATTCTGAAAATACACTCTTATTTTTATTTGATTCAGCCAAAGGTTTAAATAGAGCTTGGAATAGCCCCCCAAGCATAGGAAAACGAAAATAATAATAAATACATTCACTTAATTTGATCAAAGTCAAATATAACTCTTAAGAAATTAGAAACACAATAAATTACTTGTTGGCCTAGGAGAAATAAAACATTTAAGTCTAATTCATCCTGAGAGACACTAAATAAAGAAAAATTGACTTAATTAATAATAAAAAAAAACGTTTTAAAATAATGGGCTATTATTCTGATCTTCAAGGAAAGCTTTTTGGGCCGGATTGTCATCAGATTGGCCTTACTGGATCTTGGGACACTTCGGTTGGAACTTGGGACATTTTGGTGTCAAGAGGAACAAAACATAATGACTGATGTTAGGAAACCACATTAAATACTCTTTGACTTCTTGGAGAAAATGACTTCAAATATCTTTTGAATTGTTGGGAAAATAATGGCTTTATTTGCTAGGCTTGAAAATCAACATGGTTGGGCTTAAAAATCTGATTGGATTGAGCTATAGGCTTATTTGGATACTCCTCATGCCACCATGTTTGTAACTGCCACTTTACTCCCGTGTCATTTTCAATTTGACCAAACTGTATTCAAACCCCATCATGTTGTCATACAACACCACTGCACCCTGGTGATTTCTTCATTCTCTGAATTTGCATTGCTTTCCTTACCGAAAATGCATCCTCCCACCTACCAGCATTTGCATATATGTTGGATAGAAGAACTCTACCAGCCCCGTGAGATGGTTCCAACCTTGCCAAACTCTCTGCAGCCCTCTCTCCTATGTCCACATTCCCATGAGTTCTACAAGCTGCCAATAATGTGCCCCATATCACAATATCTGCCTTCATAGGCATGCCTCTTATTAAATCTTCAGCTTCTTCTAACTGCCCAGCTCTGCCCAGGAGATCAATCATACAACCATAATGCTTGATGTTTGGTTCTATGTTATACACATTCTTCATTATCTTTAAATATCTCTTCCCTAGCTCCACCAATCCAGCATGGCAACATGCACTTAGGACTCCAATGAATGTGATTGAATTAAGCTTGATATGACGGCTTTGCAAGTCGGAAAATATTTGAAGAGACAAATTGACATGTCCATGCATTGCCAACCCGCATATAATTGAGTTCCATGGGGAGACAGTAGAGGCATTTTCTCGGATTTGATAGAACACTCTCAAGGCAGTATTGATGTTCCCACATTTGGCATACATGTCAATGATAGCTGCACTTAAATTGTCATTAAGAGGGATGGAATTATTACACACATATTCATGGGCCCATCTTCCTTCTTTCAATGTCCCTAAAGTCGCGATTGCAGAGAAAACACTCACCATAGTAATTTCATTCGGTTGGATGCCACAAGCTATCATCCCATGGAAGAGTTCTAGAGCCATATTAGGCTGCTCACTCTGTGTATAACCAGAAATCATGGCACTCCATGATAAAACATCTCTTTCTGACATATTGTTGAATATCTGCCTTGCCTCATCAATCATCTCATTTCTTACAAATCCTGCAATGAGGGCATTCCAAGATGCAATATGACCCTTGATTCCCACTTCAAATTGCAAACGAGCTAGTGTCATTCTGCCACAAGCTGCATAAAAATGAATGATCGTTGCCTGTATAAAATCATAACAGTCAAAACCTGTCTTTACAGTTATACCATGAAACTGCTGACCCTCATCCAATGCCATTGATTGGCCACATGCTGAAAACAAATCAACGATCATAATATCTTTGGGTCCCACTCCAGTACATAACATTGCACGATACATTGTAAAAGCTTCTGCTAACCATTCTACTCGCACGTAGCAATTGATCATTGTACCCCACGAAACCACATCTTTTGTAGGAATCCTCTCAAACAACTCTCTAGCCATATCAACAAGCCCTGCTTTTGAATACCCATTTAACATTACATTCCATGAGACTATATTCCTCTCAGGCATCTCCTCAAACAACCTTCTCGCCTCCAATACTCTCAAACAAAGACAATACATGTGCAACAAATTCGTTGAAATAAGAACCAATCCCTCAAGTTGCAGCTTAATCACCAACCCGTGAAGCATCCGGCAATTCCAAATCCCACCTAAACGCGCACAAGCCGACATGACACTTGCCAGTGTAACCTCATTCGGGATCACTCCAGCAAACCTCATATCCTTAAAAACCTCAACTGCCTCATACCAACAATTATTTTGGGCCAAACCCATTATCATAGTCGTGTACGAGACAAAACCTTTACTGGGCATTATATCAAACAATTGGCGAGCATTATCCAATTGCCCGATTCTTACATACCCAGCAACCATAATATTACAAGACACAGGATCCAACTTAGGACAAGAATCAAACAGCAACTGGGCATTACCGATAAACCCACATTTCGCATACATATTAATCAAACTGTTTAAGATAAAAGTGTTGGAATGAAGCCCAGATTTCAAGGCCAAGCAATGTATTTGTTGGCCTTGAGAGATGGCCAAAAGGGATGAGCAAGATTTGAGTACGGAAACTAAGGAGAGCTCGTAATTGGAGCTGTTGTGATTGGTTTTGGTTGGGGTATTGAAGAAGAGACGAAGATGTTGTTGTGGGTCTGAATGTTGAGAAAGCTGATGAGGAGGTTTGGAGGAAATGGTGGAGACCCATTTGAGAATTGCGATTGGAAATGGAAAAGGGAGTGATTTGGGTCTCAGAGAAACGATCATGAGACGAGTTCATGAGACTATTTGCAAGTAAAATGAGTTTTCAAAAAGGAATACAAATTTTGGGGGGAAAGATTTGATCATCCCTTTTATACTTTCATTTGTGTTTTTTAAGTTTAAGATTTAATTTTTTTTTTTAATTATTTTGAATAATTCTTGTGAAACCTCACTGTGAGTGTCAACATGGAACGAAAATGCTACTAATTTTGACTTTTGAGTGGTTAATTTTGCTTAAAAAATAATTTGGGTAAAGGTAGAGTCGTATTAAAAATAATAATAATTATACACTAAGAAATTGTGTTTGATCAAATAAACTTCAAAATAAGGTAGCTCCAACACACTACACTAAATGATGTGGTAACGACTCCTGCTTCTGCCCATCACATGGTTACATTGTTTTGTATTTTATAACAAAATAGTAAAAATGTATGGAGTAATCCAATATGTAAATAATCTAGTGTGTACTAACTTGCAATTCAAACTTCAAATTGCATCAATGTGAGTCTTGGCAATTGGCAATCACTTTTTCTAATTTACAAATCAAATTGTTTATATGCATATATATATATATATGTGTGTATGTATGTATCATCATGAGTAGGGATAGCAATAGATTAAGGGAGTCAGATCATGGATGTCTTGTCCCTGTTTCATCCCTTCTTCATAATAGGAGAGGGACACGAGATGGAAGCATTTTGTCATCTCTAATTAGGTGGCTTTGTCACTTATGAGATAAAGATAAAAGAGAAAAAGAATAGGCGACAATGAATTAGAAAGAGAGAGAGAGAGAGGGAGAGATATAGACCTGTATGTTTAGGAGATGTATTTAAACTTCAAACTACATCAATGTGAGTCTTGGCAATTGCAATCACTTTTTTTTAGTTTACAAATTAAATTGTTTATATGCAAAAAATATAAAATCATGAGTAGAGATAGCAATGAATCAAGGGAGTCAGATTATGGACGTTCTATCCTTGCTTCATCCCTTCTTCATAACAAGAGCGGGCATGCGATGGAGGCATTTTGCCACCCTTAATTAGATGGCTTTGTCACTTATGAGATAAAGATAAAAGAGAAAAAGAATTGGTAATGATGAGAGAAAGAGAGAGAGAGACTCGTACGTTTAGGAGATGTATTCAAACTTCAAATTGCATCAATGAGTCTTGGCAATTGGCAATCACTTTTTTTAATTTACAAATTAAATTGTTTATATGCAAAAAAATATAAAATCATGAGTAGGAATAGCAATGGACAAGGGAGTCAGATCATAAATGTCTTGTCCTTGTTCCATCCCTTCTTCATGATAGGAGTGGGACACAGGATGAAGGCATTTTGCCATCCCTAATTAGGTGGCTCTGTCACTTATGAGATAAAGATAAAAGAGAAAAAGAATAGGTGACAATGAATTAGAGAGAGAGAAATAGACTAGTATGTTTAGAAGATGGGGTAAAGTAAGCAAAACTTGTCCCTATCCTATCCCCTCTTTAGACATAAAAAATCTGCACGAGACAGAACATAACATGATGGGTTAAGCGAGGCAAAATTGTTGCCATCCCCTAGTGTCAAGCATCACAATATTTACTATGTTTTGAATTACCATTTTGTTTGAAAGGAGAAGTCTCTAGAGTTTAAATAAAAAGCTTGGGACGAAGTCTATTTTCTTCTAGAACAAACAAAAGAGAGATTTATGTAGGAGAGGAATAAAGAATAAGGTTAGGATCTGCGTCCTCACTCCTCGTTCCATTCCAATCTAGCCAAAAACTTATGAGAGAAGAAGGTAAATTCGTCATATAGCAACTCATAGACTTTTTTTTTTTGGTTGATGCAATTATTTCTTGAATTATGGCATGAATCATCTCCACCTCCTTATTTGTAACTATCCTCTGGCGGATTTGAACTTTTTTATTGTGTGACATTTCGGGGGTTGCTAAGAAGACCTACACAACGATTTTGCTGAGGATGCTGAATGCTTCTCAGGTTGGAACAATGATATCGCTCTCCCTCACTTCTCCCAGCTCTCTAGTTCCTTTAGGTTAAGGCCTCAACTTTCCCAGAAATCAAAATCTTGTTTACTTTGGTGAATTCACCCTCTTCTAGACTCATTCAATTACACAATGTACACATATTTGAGCTTGCATTCCTGAAATTGTTGATTGCTCTTTAACATTTTTACTGACCAAGAATGCAAAATCACCTTCTCAATCAGCCCAATCTGTTATTAAACATTCTTATACAAAAGGCAGCCAATTGTTTGAAACTTGAAGCCGTATTGATTTAACAACTAAGTACAGGAACAACTACAGTAATTTATTTAAAGCTGAGACAAATATCCATTTAGCATATCATATGTTTATTGGCATATGATTTTATGTATCCTTCCTTAAATGAGTGTAATATCCAAGGTAATGCAGATGCAGGGAAGGTTGTTTCAGTTCAGACATATAGAAATACTATCAGATTATAGGATTGAAAAAATTGTTTTAATAATGAGATTAATCTTTGAGAAAGATCATAGAAAGTCTGAAAGGTAAATATATAAGTAGGCCCTGATGATGCATCAGAAACAATTAGCGATGATCTCCTCCCCCATTAACTGCCACATTGGCCAGAGCTCTGCAAGACCAACAAAAAACAATACATTATATCATATAACAAAATGAAAATTTTCATATTCAAGTCACTAATTAAAATGATTTGTCCCGCAAGTCATAGTAGCATATAATTGTAACATATATCAAAAAATGGTCAATAAATTATGGTACAGGGAACAATCAAGAGGAACCAAGTTTTATGCCAACAGAATATTCACAAATCATTATAGCCTGCCCAGTTGTCTAATCCAGTCCATCTTCAGGGTTTAATTTGACTAAAATAATATAATCCAAGAGTCCTGCAACTTAATAGTATTTTCCGACTCTTCTACAAAAAGAAGTCAAGTTTGAATTCCCTCTCAGCTTTGTTGTAAGCAAAAAATGACTCACATAATATTAAAAAGCAAAAGTTGTCCTGAACAGTAAACATCACTAATGAATGAGTAATTTGCCAGGGAACTAATTGATTCCTCTTGATAGGCAACTCTGACTCGAGCAAACCCATGACCTCCAGACCTTGTACCAAAGACCACTGGTGTAGAGAAATACTAATTAACAACCAAAATGAAAGCAAATCCCAGTAATATGGCACAAATATTTTGCAGTCAGAGTTCTATATTAAAACTGAACTTACAAAGTGAGGAAGGGAATGGCAAAGGGCATCATCCATTCTTATTAATCAACTGAATACTAACCAAAAGCAATTTTAATTTTAATCTTAAAAAAAATGGCAACAATCTTACATAATGAAGATCGGGTGTTCATGGTTTGGATCACATTGGATTTGGAATGCTTTCTACCCAACCCAACTGGTATTTGAGTCAGGTCATTTGGGTTGAAACTTTTGCCAATGTGAACCCAAGCTTCAAATATATACATGACCCAACCCGTAAACCAACGAGAAACCAACCTGAAACGTTGGGTTGGATCAGGCCATATCAGGTTCGTAACATATATAAACTGAGTATCAAAATCCAAAATAAATACTAAAAAATTTAAAACACCTGTTTTTCTGAACTATTATTAGCATGGGTTGGATTTAGTTATAATCAGAATGAAAATTTTGCCAACTGCCAACCCAGACTGACCAACCTAAACCATCAAATGGCATATTGAATGCACAACCCTAGAAATGAGGAAGGGGGTGGCGAATGGCATTAGTTTCTTTCAGTTAACTGAAAACTGGCCAGACTTTTTTTCTTTTTCTTTTTTCTTGAGAAAACAGACAATTTAATTTAAAAAGTAAAAAACATGGGTTAGAACCAAGAGCAAAGCTAAACAGACACAATCAAACCACTTAATCCAGTCAACAGGGTAATCGCAGGATCTTTTCAGGATAAAAAAATAAGATTAAACCATGTGTGAGGGCCATAATTGAGGCTTTTAGAAACTACATCCACCCTGAATGTGGAGACAATAAAAAATTTGAAGCAAAACTGCTCATAAGTTATTAGCTTTTCCTTCTGCCTATATATCACACTGCCTTTATAATGTGGCTGAGCCATAAAGATAAGCATAACCTACTCTATTGACAACAAAATCAAAGCCTAAAGACATTTACACGCACTTTTGATCACATGATCAGAGTTCTAGGATATGAAATTCACCACCAAGGACAGCAAATTCCCTACAATCTGCATATCTAACACCTAAGAGGCATGTGCACACTGTTAACATAGTGGCTAAGCACTGGGATACATTATGGTCGCAAATTCCCGACAATCTAAAGTTTTTGACAAGAACCAGCTCCATCTATAATTTGACCAAGTTAAACAGCAAATTTGAACATTACATTAAAGCATTCTCCATTGCCACCTTTGATTGAAATCCAAGTAATGCGAAGGACAAGATTTGACTCCCTATCAGCATATACTTTTTTTTTTTATAAATATCAAGTGCATAAGTATATGCTGTAAAATCATATTGCATAAAAGAAATAAAGCACGCTGGACAGTTTTATATTTGTATCTGACAAAACAATAAAATTACAAGCTATTGAGAGTTGCGTTGTCCACTACTTAGACAAGATATTAATGTTATAAAAATTGTATCAAAGAAGAATAGCAAGCACAATTGTGTATTGGGTCTGTAATAACAAAATGAGTCCAAAGGTACAGCAGCACAACCAGGCCACCAAACACTAAAGGTATGGAGTTTTAATTAAATTGGGAAGTTTAGATACCTCAACCTTAGAAGGGAATAGAGATTTTGCTGCTTTCCTTTTTTTGTTTTTTTCCTCCTATTCTTGGTGGGGAAGAACAACGTGGGGTGTTGGTAAAATGAAGAAAGTTGTGTCTCAATATAAAGAGAAACCCTAATAACTTCAAGATTGGCAGAGATTCAGGCCAAGAAAATTAAGCATTTACTATTGCACCATAGAAAAAGAAAAAGTTTTCATAAGGCTTAAAGGTGAATTTGATATAAACTAACAATGACAATTAGTTACTAAAACAATTTCAAAGGCCTTCATGCAATTTCAGTAAATTTAAGTTAGTAAGGAGGAAGTCATGGAAAGTAAATTTAACATTAGAGAATACACAAATGGTCTAATTTCACGTATCTCTAGCTGTATATCTTATAGCATTCTGTTCACAAAAAAGGCACCCCCTCGCTCCTCCTTGTGTAAGAGCAAGGTGGTGGGTGACAGGTTCAAGACCCATATAACATGTCTGCAACTTACCAGTTAAAAAAAAATCAACCTATGTTTTTTGTAGCTACAAAATAATGTAGAAGTATTGGAATGATGAAGCTACTAATTCCAACAGCTATATACAATCACTCTTAGAGATTTAAAAACATTTGCAAGATGCATGCAGGTTTTTCCCATAAACCTATAACCCAAAAAAAAGATAAAAAGTTAAAGCTTCAAAGCAAATCAAGGGAGAACCAAGAAAGAAAAAAATAACACAAGTTCCTAAGAAGTGGTGATACATGAGCTCAAAAAAGACTAAAAGACTAAAGGTATCACAACAGAGAAGACACATCAGGAATTGAAGCGAATATTGACTTGGACAAAAAATGCCACAAGACCAATGTCCAAGAGTTGGCACTTAGACGAAGAAGTGCCATTTATTGAAAGAACAACCTACAAAGTATTTATGCCTTGGAACACCATTGCTTTGACTTAAGCACATATTCACATGTCATACAAAGTATTAGAATATAACTACTGGATGACACATGCTACAAAGATACATTGCAAAGAAGCAGATAATTTGAAATGGATCCCTTTAAAGACTCAATGCTTTAAAGTAAATAGTTATTATAAGACATTGAAAGGAGGTGGGAATTTGTTTTCTTTGGAAAGGCCATGTACCATCAAGGGTGGCTTTTTTCACATGGAGTGTGTGATTAGGTAAGACTTTTTTTTTACTACAAATAACCTTAGGAAGCGAGATTAATCATTATGGATTGGTGTTTAATGTGCAAAATTCATGGAGAGAGTGTGGCCCCCCATCTTTCCTCCATTGTAAGGTGGATCAGGAATTGTGGTCCTTGATTTTCAGCTTTTTTTTTTTTTTTTTCCCTTGGTAATGCCTTCTTCTGTGTTGAAATTTTTATCTTTTGAAAAGGGATGTTTTAATAAGAGAAGCAATGGGGAGATTAGGAACGTTGTTCAGTTGTATTTAATGAGGGTGAGAGCTGCACATAACGAAGATATCCATGAGCTTGAGAAAGCACACAGTGGAATAAGCATGAAAAGTGGATAACTCATAAAACTCAACTCACACCAAGTACATCAAATATTGCTACAATAATTTTTGCAGTTACCCAAAATGCCAAATTACTGACCCATATCCTCATAATTTGGGAGATCACCATCAACAATGATGAACTTCACTTTTTTATCCTCTTTTCTTTCTTTTTACAGAAGTGGAGGTAGGCACCAGGGGTAACAACAAAGGCCTAACAGCAAAAAATCAGGTATAAGAAACCTCTCACATCATAAGAATTTAATTAAATTTTTGTCCACAAAATACTTAAGCAATACACTTTCATCTATAGATTCAATACTAATAAACCAGACAAACAACTCAATTAAATGTTAAAAACGACAGGTATACACACAAACCTGGTAAAAATTAGACCATAGGCAGAAATAATTAGCTCATTACCTTGAGCATTTGTCTTACTGAAAACATTTCCACTCAAATTTCCATCAATTTCCCAACTACAAACAAATCCTTATTGCACTCTATTTTGAATAAAAATGCCATATCCATGACGCGAAATATTTCACAGAACACACAAAATTTTCTTTAATAATCGTGTTTTCCAGTCTATAGGAGTGCAATTTGCCACCAAATGTTCCTCCTTTTTCCAGACAGTACACTGACTAAACTCTAAAAAGTTCGAATTCTCTTCGATAAACTGAATTTAATCACAATTGGCTATAGGAATTGAACAGATCAAGCTTAATACAAGTTACACAAGGATGTAGTTAAGTTCTAGATCAATTCACAAATTGAACACACACGAAAAAACCCTAATTAACGAAGAATCCAAATTGCAAATGCATTCAAACTTTCAAATTGAATCAAAATCGAATAAAGAAACTCACTTCTTATGGCGCCGCCCACGCTTCGGTCCCCATCCCTCGAGCTTGGCGACGGGACAGCCACACCGAGCACGGAAGAGCAAAACGGCGCGGCCATTAGGGGGAGCCATTTTTCTGAGCTCGGATCGGAGGCACTCGTAGTCGGGATTAGCCTCGGTGCCGCCTTTCCAAGGCAAGCGATCGATGAAATCTTTGGAAGATTTGGACTTGAGAGAGTCCTCAGTCTGCAACTGGAGATCAAACTCCAGCGCCTTTTTGAGTCCCTTGCAGGAGGGATTGCTGCAGCGGCGAGATCTGGCGCCGCAGCAGAAGTCGGCGAGGGTGGCGGAGAGGGCGAAGAAGAGGAGGAAGGAGAGGAAGTAAGGGAGGGAGAGAGGGAGAGAGAAGGAGAGGGAGAGGGAGTGGTGGGAGAGGAGGAGAGAGAGGGAGTTGAAGAGGTAGGAGAAGTAGGAGGAGAGGAGGAAGGAGCCGGAGAAGAGGACGAGGATGAGGATCAGGAGGTCGAGCGTGGCGGAGGGAGAGTGTTTGCAGAGGAGGGAATGGGTGTGGGGATGAGAAGAGCAGTGTTGGTTGTTGTTGTTGTTAGGGTTTGGGGATTTTGGGGGTTTGAGGGAGGAGGAGGAGGAGCGCATAGTGGTGGTTGAGTTGGTGGCGGCGGTGGCGGGGAGGAGGAGGTGGCGCATGTTCGAGAGGGGAGGGAATGTTGTGTATGTATGTATTGGTTTGAAGGGAAAGAGTTTGTGGAGGTGGAGGGGGGGAAAGGGAATGGGGGAGGAGGGAAATGGGGGGGTGCGTAGGTTAGCGAGGTTGGGGTGCGTAGGATTAGAGGGAGGTGGGGGTGGTGGTGAGGAGGAAGCACGCGCCCTTGGGAGGGAGTGGGGGAGGTGTTTTGTGTAAGAACACGAGTAATTAATTAATTAATTATACAATATTTTTAGAATTTAATAATGTCGTATTCAATATGAATATACCATATTTTTAAGAAGAAAATTTGTCTAGATGTCATTATTTCAACACTTGTGTGTGAATTTTATTTTATTTTAAATCCTAAAAAAAAAAAACACTCCTATAAAAATACTTGCGTGTGAATGTTATTTCAATAAGAAAACATTTGTTTTAAATTAGGGTAAGTCTTTTTGATATAGGGTCTATTATCAAGGTTCAAGGTTGAGGCAAGTCTCTTTAAAAAAAATTAAAAAAAAGGTTGAGGCAAGTAGCATGCTTTTTTGTAGCTTCTATTTTTCTTTTTCTTTAATAAATAATTCTTTTCCTAAGAAAAAAACAAAATTATGGTGGGTCTCTTGATATGATATTATTTTATTTCTTTTGATATATGATGGTCTATTTAACGACTCACTTGTTGTAAAAAATATTGTGAGATTTTATTGTGTCTTTAGAAGAACTAGATTTCAATATAAATCATGAAAGTTTACATCTTTTATGAATAATGGTTTTATAATTTGAATTGAAATATTTTTTAAAGTATATAATTTAATTCAAAATTTCTAAAAATGTAGGATTAGACTGGAAAATAATTTATAAAATAGTATGAGATTTAATATGCAATTCACCATGTTATTTTATATCAATATTTTTTTTTCATTTATTAAGCTTTTAATGGGGGAGGAGTTTTGATGTGTAGAATTAGCAATATATTATTAATAAATTTCTAACTCTTTTAACAACAACAACAAAAAAGTAAAATCGCATAAAATGAAAGATTTTGTCATAATTGATAAGATTTGCTAGAAGATAATTTGGACAGAAAATTCTTAGATACTCTCGAAGTATGAAAAAATGGTGCTCTCTCTTCTTACATTCATGGTATACCTCACCATGAATTCAATGAGTGGACTCCACCATAAATGTAAGAGGAGAGGACATCATTCTCCATATTTGAGAATACTTAAAAATTACTCAATCTGGACAATCTATTGGTCAGCCTAAAAAAAATAGTAATAATAAATAAGAAAAAATGACAATGAGGTAGATTTGAATGGAATTTTGGGATTGATTATTATTACAACCGGAGGAAAAAAGAGAGTGTTATCTCTTTTCTTTTTGTTCGAATGTAATCCTTATTTATATTTGTGTTCACTTTATGCGAACCTTTTATTGGATTTTTGGGACAAGATTACAAATCATTACATTACGGATAATGATAGTTTTAAGTTGATGTTTGTATTATGAAAATTGGTTTTTATGGTAGGTACGGCTTGTGCCTTGTTTGCTTGTTTTGTAAAGTCAATTATGCTATATCTTGTTAGGTTATGCTAATTGCCAAAGGTGCAGTTACTTATTCAACTTAATTCGCAAAAGAGAAAAGCATCTTATATCTTAGGACATGGTAAAGGGTGTAGTTATTCACCCACTTCATTAACTCAATTACACAAAAGATAAAAGCATATGGTTTGACTTAGGTTAACCAATCTTAATCTTAACATATCTTGAATGAATCTCTTTTGAAAAATGAGATTTAAGTTTGGTTTGGCTTAGGTTATTTATTATGATATCTACTAACTACATAATAAGAGCGAAGAAGCTTATTTATAGTAGTTTTATTTAGTCAAGTTGTGTTTTTTTGTTAAGTCAAAACGGTTCGTTTGGCTGGAGATTTCAATTAAATAGAGAGAGAAAAAGGGGCAAAAAGAGTAGGAGAGAGATAATGAGAGCTCCAGAACTCTTTCCGTGTCTCTTATGTTTCTTTCTATTTTCTCTCTATAAAAAACTCGGGGAAAGGGGGCGGGGGGAGGGAGAGAAAAAAGACTAACTCATTTTTCTAGTTTTATTTAAAAATATAAGCTAAAATCAAAATATATTTCTTTAATGAAAAAATTAGACTGCAAGATCTATAAAATAGATAATTTTTACTTAAAGAAAAGTGATATTTACCCTCCGTTTAGGAAGCACGTTTTTCAGCGGAAGCGTTTTTTTTAAGGTTTCATGTACTGTTCATGACACTCACAAGTACCATATTCACCAACTTTTTTTTATTAAAACTAAGTTTCATGATACTATTCACACATTTAAAGATTATTTTATTACAATATTTTTAATTTTTAATTTTTAATTTTCAACAATAAATAATATCTAAATAGACCCACAGAAAAGCTTTAAATTCATTAAATTGGTAAAAACAAAAGAAGCCAAAGAAGACAATTCAATGAACCCAATCCATGGCATGGACAACAAAAGCGTGAAATGCACGACTCTCAATGGATAAGACATTGAACTTTTGTATCAACACCACGTTACGTAGTGATTCACAATATTGACTCCCAATAGAAGTACATCTATGGCAAACCAAATAGGATTGTGTCCGATATTTAGTGCACATATCACTTTTTGATAGAAAAATGCAAAAGTGATAAAAAAAAATTTGTCAATTTTTTTCAATTTTTTATAAAAATTTATCTAAAATGAATGGTTATTGTATACATTAATGGTAATCATTAAAAATATAAGATTTTACTATTCAACTCAAAAATAAATTTAAAAAATCTCATATTTTTGGTATTACTATCCGACTACTTAATAAAAAAAAATGGTACGAAATAATAATAATAATGATGATGATGATGATGATGATGATGATGAAAAGGGTAAAGGATCGAAAATCTATATCTTACATAGTATATTGATACATTGAATTAAGACAGATCTTTAAACATTTGGCTTTCTAAACTTATTTTACACTTAACACAAAAATAGAAATAATAAAGTAAAAATGCAAGTCAAGTTCATATGTAAATTATATTTCACTATGCACAACTTAAACACAGTACTTTAAAGTTTAGTATATGATTAGATGTTTGAATTTAATTGAGAAATGTATCTAAGAAGTTTAGTATATAATTAGATGTTTGAATTTAATTGAGAAATGTATCTAAGACATTGTACTAAGTTTTGGATTATTAATAATGTCATATATATTGGCTGACCTTGCACGTTACATGTTTTTCTCCTTCATATTTTTTTCTAGATTCAATGGTAGTTATGACAAGGAAAGAAGGATTTGAATCTCAAGCTACAAGATTCTTAACTTTTCTCTCTCCACTTATTTCTTTAATACTTTTAGATAAAGGTCGCTCAGATTTATCGCGTGTTGCAAAATGTCAATTGACAAGTTACTTTCTTTCAACTCATAACCCTTTTATCAAAAAAATATATATTAAAAAAAAAAAAAAAAAGCTCATTTCTTGAATATATACTATTAAGAGCATTCTCATCAGGTGTGTCAAATGTGCCAAATGCTAAATATTTGGCACATTTGACACACCAAACACAAAAAACATCTCTCATCAGATGTTTTAAATCTCAAAAAATTTGAGACATATGAACAGTACGCTCTCAAATATGAGAGCGTACGGAGAGATGTGCTATAATTCTTTGGATTATTTTAATTGCTTTTCTCTCTCCTCCAACACACATCTCTCTCGTCTGCAACAGAGCTCTCCCTCTCTCCTCTTTGGTCTTCATCTCTCCGTGCTCTCTATTTCTTTCTCGCTTTTTTTTTTTTTTTTTTTTTCCTGTCATGAAGAAGAAGGCGATTCCGATCTGAAGCAGAGCTCGCCGATTGAAGCTCGCCAATCTAAACCTCTGATCGCCGATCTGAAGCTCTGCTCGCCCAGGGGAGTCGCCGATCTTTGTTCGTCGTCCTCCATGGTCGCCGATCTTTGCTTCTTGTCACGAAGAAGAAGGCGGTTCTGATCTAACGTAGAGCTTGCCGATTGAAGCTCACCAATCTGAACCTCTGCTCGCCGATCTGAAGCTTTGCTCCCCCAAGGCCAGTCGCCGATCTTTGCTCGTCGTCCTCCACAGCTCTTGCCGCCGATCTCGCCGCCGATGGTTGGTTGAGTTTGGTCATTGATTGATCTGTTGGGTTGGGGTTTTGTTGAAGATTTTGAGTTTTTTTTTTTTTTTTTTTTTTAATTTTGTTGAGGTTTTTGAATTTGGAATTTGTTAGAGGATCCGGTGATTGTGGTTGTAGTTTGTGGCGGTGGTTGTAGCGGTGGCTGTTGTTGTGGCGGTGGTTGTAGCGGTGGCTGTTGGTTCTTGGGTGGTTGCGACTGCCTCTAGTTGGGCATTTATATATTTTCTAGATTTTAGGTAAATATATTATTTTAATGTGTAGTAAATATTATTTAAATGTATAGAATTGAAAAATAGAATACCTGATAAATGAGATGTTGTAAAATAATGTGGTAAAATAGTAAAGTAGGTTTTTGATGTGTCAAAATGGCATTTTTTATAGAACATCTAATGAGAATGCTCTTAGACACCATTAGATAAAGGTGACTCAAATTTATCTGCGTGTTGCAAAATGTGGATTGACAAATTACTTTCTTTCAACTCATTAGGCCCTTTTATCCACACACACACACACACACAAAAAAAAAAAAAAAAAAAAAAAAAAAAAAAAACTTTTATAATAAAAAAAAATTCATTAGGCCCACTGAATTGCCGGGAAATCAATATAACAGAATGAATTTGGCCCATTGAATCTAATGACTTGGTCATTATTATGCACAATGATTAATTTTGCAAGAGACATATCAAATCAGTTGGCTAATAATACCAATTATAATAAACTTTTCATGAGGTAAAGTTTATAAAAAGAATAAAGATGGAAACTTTTCAACCAAAAAAAAATAAAGATGGAAACTTTTGACCTTTTGAAGCCTCTGGACTTTTAAATTAGATTTAAAAAAAAAAAAAAATCAATAACTTCATAAGTCTATGATATCCCTCCCCTTCCCAAAAGTGAAACTAACAATTCAACCCGTCCTAAGGGTAAAACTTATGAAAAGTTATTCAATCATTCCATTTACGGGTTTCTATAGGTCGGAATGGGTTTGGTCAGTTTTGGACTCAATCTGAACCTGATTTGTTCGCATCAGGTGACAAGTGGAGAGACTCGCTGCCAACTGCCAACATCAACGGATTGAGTCAAACTGGGCTCGAGTGGGACGCCATTGGTTCGGTTGAATCCTGTGAAGAGATGTGGTGGTGGAGAGTCATCAAAATTGGTTGGATCCTATGGATCTAGCTAAATCTTGTTGTATTTGGTCATGATTTTGGTGGATATGGTTGGATCTAGTCAAAATTTATTTCGTTGGTTGGGTTAGGTGGCTCAGGTTTTAGAGAAGGAAATCCGCCACTCAACTTGTCGACAGCAGTTCGTAGAGGTGGAGACCTGCTGTTGACTAGTGGAGCTTTGGATCTAGCAGTAGGCAAGTTGGTTATGCTAATTTGGCAGTTTTCGATTATGTCTTGATAGCCCTAATTCCACCAACACCTTATGCTTATGGCTGTAAACGAGTTAAGCTTTTTTGAGTACTAAGTGTTTCGAGCTTGGCTTAACAAAGAAAGTAAATGTCCAAGATTGGCTCGGGCTTGAACAAAGTCTATAAATGATGCTTGAGCTCAAGCTTGTTAAAATTTCTAAAAGCCTAAGCTCAAGTCAAGCTCGAGCTTAATATCAAAATTTTGAGCTTGAGATCCAATACAAATACATTATCAAGCTCATATCAAACTTATTAGTAAGTTTATTTGGTTTGGTCCCAACTCCCAATTACTCTCAGTCATAGTAAGATATTGGTTTAATTGTCAAGCTTATTACAAAGCATATAAACTAGTCTAAACTTAGCTTGTTTTATATCAAGTTTTAATGTTTACTAGTCGTAAACCCACACGATATATGAGAATATATAATTATTTTGTAATATGATATAATCCATAATTTATTCTCTAAAATTTATTGAAGATAGTTTTCTCCTAAAAAATTGAATTATTTCTAAAAGTATTTTTCAACTCTCTATCTTTACAAATATATCATTATATTATTTTAGGTTTTTTTTTAGATATGATATTTGTAACCCAATAATGGAGGGACAAACCAACACAACATTAGATTTCCTATTTTTCTTCCCATGATGAAATTGTATCATATTTTAATTCTTCTAAATTTTGAGGTGCAACCTTCGTACCAGTTGCTAAATCCTTAATTCCTAAAAGTGATGTCAAGTTAGTTGCCAACAGAAAAGAATAAGACCACCAAAAAAAAGAAGTAAAGTGAAGTTTTATAGGTTAGAATCATCATGTATAAAAACTTATTTACAATATGGTAAATAAATAAAATACATATATTAAACAAACCTTACTTCAGCAAAAGAATCAAATTTAATAGACCCTCACTTATATCAATTTCCATCAAAGACCAAATTGTCAAATAGTAATGTGCCATTGATTCCACCCATGTCACCTGTACTGCCATAATGTGGTCAAAGTTGGTGGCAATCTTGCTAAACTCAGCCAATTGTTCTTGCCTCGAAGAAGATGTCTATTAGCATTCCAGGTTATGAATTTTAAATGGCTACTTAAAGCTATCAGATTGTATCAGTTGCTATCCCCCAAAAATAGCAATTGCTTCTGCCTTCATTGGAATACATTAGCTATATCATATTATGTTTAATAAGGAAAGAAATGGTAAAATCCAAAAGAAATAGTATTGTTAAGTTTTGTCTAAAACTCACATACATAGTATTCTAGATATTCAAGAAGAGAAAATTCTAAAACAAAAATCAAGTTGTCAAAAAATAGCATAATTCAAAATCTAAAACTAAAAACCCAATTATTGTTCATGTACACAGTCTTATAGATAGGTATTCAAAAATCAAGAACCAATTAGTTTTTCTATCCACACAACAATTAGCATAAAGCTGGGTACTAATGGAATTTACAAAATAATTCAGTTCTTTGAATTTCCTCACTCCTAAAATACTAAAAAATTTCTCATAAGCTAAATATTCCCCAAAGTTATTCGTCAACCAAACAGGCCAACTAAGGTCCCAAACACAACAATTCTAGCCACAACTCAACTATCTACTTAAGTTGATGTACTTTGAAGAATTAGAGTTTCCATTAAAAAATTAAGATAAAAAAATTTCAACTATTACATCCCAAGTTCCATACACAAAAAAAATTTAATATTCAAACTCTACTCTCTTTTCTCTTCCATTTTCCCACAATTTCTAGGACACCAAACAATCAAATTAAACAATAAACAACAAATTATTAGTATAAGAAAATGAAAATCTAATATAGCTGATGTGTATTAAACCATAAAAAGAAAATTATCAAGTACCACCCAAGAAAAGCAACAAATTTATTCCCCTTTCCTTCAAAAGGTTCTAAGAAAAGAATGGTTACCAATTGATTAGTATGACCTTCAATAGATTAAAAAGTCTCCAGTGATTGCAAGTCTTGATCATTGACATTTGCTGAGGAATTGACAAATGAAACAGAGATAAAAATGAAATTTAGTTCAGCATATAAGATGACTGGAAAAAGAGAACAATAGCAACTTCTCTTTGATGAAAACAAATAACACTCTTACTATAAAACAAAGACCAAAATAAAAATATCACATTGAAGTTAATTATCATACATTATAGCAAACATATTGAGAGTAACATTCCTACAATCTAAAGAAAGGCAACCATTAAACAATTTATAACAAACACGCTCAAATGCCCAACTCAAATTAATTTTGAAAAAGAAAAAAATATATATTTTAATAGTTTTGAGACCATGAAAACTCAATCTTTCATCATGAAATCCCAAAATTGAACTACATTTTTTTTTCTAGCAATGAGATGGGAATAAATAAAAAAAGAATAAGAATAATACAAATAGCGAAACTCATTTTGAGTTTATACCCTTTGGACCTGGGCTACTAATGTTCACCTCTCATCTCGTTTGCTTCAGTTTCATCTGCAAGCTCTAGAGTCACTATCTGTCTCTTGCACTCATTTGATTGGGTTTTGGTAGACGGACTCAAGCCATGACTGAAAGAACGGAAAAAGCACTCAAGAAACTATCCCATTGTAGGTCATGACCATACCAATCAATTTGCAGAGAGAGAACAATTGAAAATTTAAAGAAAAAAAAAAAATGAGGCTTGAGGAGGTTGTAATATATCAATGACTATAAGAATTTCATATGATAGCAGCATCTTAAGAGTTTGGGTTAATAGAGAGACACATGATAGATTTGGAGATAAATTATCAATGACTATAAGAATTCTATATAATAGTAGCATTTCAAGAGTCTGCCTTAATGGAGAGACACTCAATAAATTTGGAGATAAAGTAACACTTGAATTTAAGAAGAGAATCAATAAATGGCAATTGGTAAAACAAAAAAATAAAAAAGAAAGAAGGAAAATAAATGATGACATGGTGCTGATGTGGCTTAACCGGAGCGTAGAAACAGTAAATGCTACGCTTCAGCTTTTAGATATATATAGATATTGATGAGTCTAATCATGAACAATTTTTTTTTTTTTTTTTTTTTGCCTAATCTTGGCTTGTTTATTAAGCAAACATAAAACTAAGGCTCAAGCCTAGCTTGTTTATAAACAAACAAATATAGCTTTTTATGAGCCAAGTTCAAGCGGTTTATGAACTACTTGGTTCATCTATAGGCCTGTTATGCTTACATTTAAATTTTTAAGATTTAATAACTAAAGGGATTCATTTATTTTCATGTATTCAATAGAGTTTAAATCTATGACATCTAATCTGTTCCATGATATATATATTTTTTAATCACCCGGCTAATATATCAATGCATTCTTTCAAAATATATATATATATATATATATAGCAATGTATTCCATTTTTATGTAGGAAATATTCAAATTCATTTCACGTGATTGAGAATAAGAAACTTTTTCAGTTAAATTAATTGAAACTCACAAAATTAAGGGTTTTTTTTTAATACAAATTTTTTTATATATTTTATGGCTGGATGACAAAAATCATGGTTTTAAGAAACAATTATTAGAATAACTAGTCGCTAACCCGTGTGATGCACGGGATAGATATTACAAAATTAATTATATAGTATAAATTATATATATATTAAAAACAAAAAAAAAAAAATGTTGCCAAGTCCACTAATTTTTTTTTTTTAACGACAATTTATCCTAGAGCAAAGAAGCTCATTTGTTCATGACAAAGGAAGATTAAAAAAACCACTATATAAGATAAACAAAGGCCCAAAACATAATTGTCAAATTATCAATAAGACATAATATCTATGTACCTAAAGCTTAAGCTCTGATACTAAACCTTTTGAGCATTCTGACATGTTTATATCTCTTTGAATTGGGAAAGTAGATGATCTAACTATGTACAAAGGTTTTTCAATGACTTATAAGACTTTAAGTCCATGAAGAAGTAACAGCAAAACAATTATGCATGTATAGCTATATTGCAAGTTGTCAACAATTTTCAGGACCTTGCACATGGACCATGCATTTGTTACCAAGGAATAATATGCCACATAAACACATTGGGCACTATGCCACTATCTCTTATAAGAAGCAACTCATAAACACAATATTCAAAACTTCGAAACGAAACAACTGACAAATAGTCTAAGTATCTCTGCTTATCTACTCTTGATGGCCCCCCCAATTTTGATTATGCTGGCTTCATGGAAACTATTAAGGAGATCATTTGCAACAACAGATATTTGTGTCAAATGCATCTAATTTCCTTTAGATACATTTTAAGTACATGCAAATAATAGTAGTTTGAAAGAGTCTATTTGAAAGGAATCAAACGAAATGCCTATTTATTTCAGTTTCAACTATCTCTATAAACAATTAAAACCAAATTTCATAAACTCTTTGGATACATCTTAAGTAAGACATACAATCAATTTCAAAAACACCAAATGTTGGGTTGAAACACACAATTATTCGAAGCGGTGCTATTAGGCTCAACCAAGCCACTCTCTATGGAAAAAATTTAAAATACAGTAAGGTTCATTTAAATAGAGACAATACAATAATGTATTAATAGCTACTTTTATGAGCAAGAAAATAAAAAATATTTGAAGCAATTGCTTGAAATCATTTAAGTACATGCCATCAATGAAGTTGCTTGAAACCATTTTAAGTACATACCATCAATGAAGCTACAAATAATTACCAGCCTATTGGGTTATAAACTGTTTTCAGACTTCTCAACCTAGTCTAAAACAAAGACATTAAAAATGGATATCATAGAACATCCAAGTGTAGCAACCAAACAGATATGTGTTCATAAGTATGTTTCCTGACCAGATTTTAACTCAAGCATTTAGTCAAACACATGATAGCCACTTTTGTGTGGACCAAACTAATTCAAATTCTTAAATCAAAACATTCAAAACCAATCCGATTAGTGACCACAATACAAAAACTTAAATCATATTTCCAAAATTAAAAATGTAGAAAGAATCTAAACTAAAAGCTATAAAACGAAATTGGTATATATATATATATATATTCTGCCTAGATCTATGGCAACTCTATCCACATACTGCCTCCTTGGCCTGATAAACCAACTGTAGGTATGTATGTCTGTGGTCAGCAGTTGGGTTTCTACTCTTCTGGGCCTCTGTTCACACTATCTCACCACATGGTAGTGTGGCTTGCGGCAAACAGGCTTTATCCCCGGCGCACATGTTCAGTGTACCACTCTGCGGGTACAAAATCCTATCTTCACTACTTGTACAGGCTTGACGGAGCTAAGCTGTCTGGAGGGAATCATCTCCATATAAATTGTAATTATGGGCCTTCAAGACCTTATACTTCAATATGTACTATTGCTTTCACTGAGAAATTTAAACAAACACATAGACAACAATACCAATAAACCAAGACAAACTTCAAACCCACATTACTTTCTGGTTGATCACATACAGATACTTTCATAAAGAAATAAAAAGTAATTAACTATACAAAGAAAACTGATCTTGAAAGGAGAATTGTGTCCGTATTCGTGTTTTTCATGGGGGAGCAAAGGCAAGTGTCAGTGAAGGGTTGGGGGAAACGATGAAAAGAAGGAGAGGGAGTTGCGTTTCAATGAGAGAGTTGAAGGAAGGAGATAGGAGCTGAGTCTGTGTTTGAAGGAGAAAGACTGAGTTTGATCTAGCTGAATTTTTTGAAAAAGAAGACCATTGTGAAAGGGAAAGGCAGAGCATCAGGAGGCAGAGCATTGTGAAAGAGAAAGGCTTGATTAACGGGTTATTACGTTTTTTTTTTTCTCTTGGTTTTTTTTTTTTAATTTTTTATATTATGCTGACGTGGAAAATTGTGGAAGCTTCAAAGGCTTCAGTTTTATATATATATATATATATATACATACATACATATATATATATATATAGATGATTTGATAAGAATTTAACAACACATTTTGTGCTCGAACTTGAAGAAGTTTGCTATAACAAAAATATATATTGTATATCATGTACTTGAATAATGTTTTACACCTAATCACATCGAATCCATACGTTGATAAAGGTAAAATCCATCAATTAAATTCATCAATATTTAAAAAAACAAAAAAAACAAACAATTCTATATGTTATTCAAGTCATTTACACTAGATCTGAAATCCAAATCTCTCTTCAAATACTTTTAATTAAATGAACCAAATGATCTGATTTACCAGGAACTAATCTTTAGAAATATCCCATTACTGCCCATTTCGAACTCAATGTTTTGACAAAATAAACAAATGTCACTTAAAATAAATGTAAAGAAAAGATGAAGAACAAGCATCATGCTTTCCAAAAGAAAAAAGTTTGACAATAGAATTCAAATGGTAGACACAAATACCATAGCAATATCTGTTCCATATTGGGATATTTGCAAACCTAACTCCGAAGGATACAACACTTGATAGACCTAACACCCCTCCCCCCTCTACCCATTGCACATTTGATTCTCACACACTCCTTATTGTATATCATCTGTATACATCATCCATTTCAAATTTGAAATGTGGACATCAATAAAAAAAATATGGACATTGTGCATGAAATTATGGATGTCGTTTGTACAGAGTATACATTAACGAATGTGAGAGAACAATTACTCCCCGTCCCTTTTCTTTTTCCACCCCCCAAAAATGAGCTTAGACAAATTAAATTTATACCTCATTACCTAATTATGCACATAATAACAGATTCCAGGAGAGCTAGACATATCATGAACAAGACACCTAATAGAACTCACGATCAGGGAAAATCAAAGGGGCCACAAGAGACCAGACAAACAGTGCAGCAGTAACCCACTCTGTGCAGATCCGAACCCAAACTGATGTCCAGCCAACATCTATGAGGTCTGAGCTCTCAGATGAGCTGGTCCACCCAGAAAGAAGCATAGCTGAGTACATGCTAGCTAGAGCAAATATCAGATGGAAGAACATATAGGAATAGCTAACCGGGCGTGCTTCTGCATCCGTTTTCTTTTCCTTTTCCTTTTCCTTTCCTTCTTCCAACCCTTCTTCTTCTAGAAGAGGTTTCTTCCCACCTGCAACAAGATTTAACAATATTAGAAAGCACTTAGCATGTAGCCAGCATTCATTATATGTGGCTGCAGGTGAGACCAAAAAGCCAGCAGGATCCAGACCTTCAGAATCCTATACCATACCAGAATGGTTTGGTCTTTACTACCATATCTACTATGGAAGGCAGAGAAGCCAAGTGTCAAGAGCTCATCCAAGTACATAGAACATACTGAAAAATAACAACTTTTACCAGTATGGTTTTATTCTACAATGAGGTAGTACAAAGAATTACTGTATTTGGTCCTTTGAAGACATTTACTTCATCAAGATGTCTGAAGAAATATTTTTTCAGAACGCTTATATTCAAAATGTAAAATAACTAAAAAGGATTCCATCTAGCTATGAGCACCTGACTTGGGTGAAGATGGTGGTGACAAAAATGTCGTTGATGATCCAGCGCGAAGAGCAGAGTATAGAACAGATAAAACAGTTGTGAGCATCCCAAGAATAAGAGTACTTGTGGTGACTGCCTTGGTATTGTTCAGACCATTGCATACATAGTCATGAGGTTCACTGGAGAGACCCGTGTAGCACACATAAGCACAATAAAGAGAGATCACAGAAGCAGGCAGGAGGCTACCATTCACCTGTTTGAAATTTTCAGTCACAATCATCTTGCCAGTTCAAAAGCCATTTTCTATTATTAAAGTTCAGTAAAGGGGTTACAACCCTGTGTTGCATGAATACCAACTTGCAATTTTGTAAATACAAGAATTACATTGCACCACATAAAATTAACAAGATAATTCCAGCTAATGAGAGAATATTGCTAGTTAGTTTTGAAAAATAATCACGCAATCTCTGCATGATGGGTCTACTACTATTTATACTTATAAAAAATTATTGGTCTACCATATAGACCATGTGCCCAAAATACTTTCAGAGCTTACAGATTTCAACCACTGATGCCAATCTAATACCTCAAAACATGCCCATTCTGTGGCCAAACCCAGAATATTAAAAAGCCCTTAGTACTGTGAATATAGGTTTTTAAGTTTAATTAAAAGAGTACAATATTTAAAGACGCTGGCCTAAATCCTTTAGGCTGTAAGGATTGCATTTAGTTTTATATCCTCTGCCTCAGACTAACAGCATTGTTGGTCCCTTAGATTGTTTGGAGATAGCTGATGTAAACTATACAGAAAGATAGTTGACAATAGTTTGATTGAATAATGAATTAATCAAAGTTGGTTCCTTCATGTGCACTAGGATAGTTAGGGGATTTAAAGAAATCATTAACCATACAGGATGCAATAAATACATCATAACATAAAGGGCTGATGGACACAGTTGCATCGAAGGAATAAAAACATATAAGGAGGTGTCATTTCCCATCCAAGGGAGGGGAGGAGGAGGGCTACTCCACACATTTTGCAACCTAATATTTCTGCTGAATGTTGTGCTCTTCCCCCCCCCCCCCCCCCCTCTCTCTCCCCCCCCCCAAAAAAAAAAAAATCTGCCCCAGAGCATGAACCAGTAAAATACAAAATGCTAAGCTTACCGCAGGATGCAAAGCAATAATGGCAAATGCAAATGCCAGGATCATGCTCATGACAATGAAGAAGACATTTAGGCCACAGTCTTGGCCAGAGGGGTCGAACCAGATGAACAGAATTCCCAAGAATGTAAATGCTATAATGTAGCATCCAATTGAGATAACAAGTAAAGCAATATACCTAACAAAATGCCATTTGTGAGGTTAGAAGTCAAAACAAAGCAATGAAAGAAGGTATGATGAGATTTAAAAATTTGAACTAACCACTTTTGCTCGTCTTTCTCAACCCATGCATCATTCCATGCGTGGGTAAAGTCTAGTAAGATAAGCACTTGAACCAATAAAAATAACCCTGCCCCAAATTTTGATAGAGTTCCTGCATGTACAGAAATTTGCATAGATCAATAATATTTGGCATCATATCTCAGGAAAAGAATGAAAATTTTTGGATAATTAGAGACTAAGTAGGGAATTTGAGGCAAGACAGCCATCCTTGGGGAACAGCATCATTATTAAAGAAAGAAAGTTGATGTGTAAGTGCATGATGACAAAATGTAGCCAGTCATATACTTGATCAATCCCATCAAATACAGGGAAAAGAATAATCTGCTCATGAGAAGATTTCTTATTGATCATCTGATGGATAGATGTGTCTTCTTTATCACATCATGTTAGTGGAGCCAAATTACAATGCAAGGAGGAAAGCAATCTTCCCTTGCTTTAATGTTATTCTAATAAACTTTGAAGCCTAAGGACTATGAGAGATCCCCAGGGTGAATATGGGCATGGTAATTTCTGGAAACCCATGTCCTATATATGTTGCACAGAATAAAAAGAAGTATAATGAGTTAGCCCCATGCATGAGAGTCATAAATGCCTAGAGCGAAAAGAAAGCCATTGCTATGTTAATTTAGCTGCTATGAGCAATTTATTGCATCTTATTCAAATATTTCACTCCAAAATTTTTGAAAAGCAGCCAAGAAATTCTCTGACAATGGCCCCCCTATGGCATTTGTGAAGCACACATATATTTCAAAACAAGGTTTAATATCATAATTGTGGAAGAAAGACTTACCATATACTGAAATGACGGCATTAGGAAGGAAAAACATGAGGACTACAAGTAAAATCCAGAGCACCATCTTCACAATCCATCCACCATGGTGCCAAGCATCACGTTTGTCATTTTGGTCCTTTACACCGATCATTATAAGAGCAAAAATTGCAAAAAACAAGAAATTCCCCATGCTCACACGAAGAACTGCTTGTATTTGATACCATTCCTTTGTGTGAGTTTCAGAAGTGTTTATCCCTGTTAACACAAATGTCAATGACAAAAGTTGCGAATTTAAAATATACATTTTTTCTCCGTTGAGCTCATGAGCCAATTCTCAAATTCAAAAATAAATCTCAACTAGTAACTCATTAGTGTTTTCAGGTATCAGGAAAATTCATTTTGGCCCCCAAATGCATATATTGCCTAATCTACATCCAACCTTACTAGGCCCTGAAAATTCTTCAACTTACTAACTTATCAGCCAAATTCTCCAAATTTCCACAGGATTTCCAAATTATTTGGATGAATTAATTCAGAATGTCTAAATCATTAAATTTTCAGCCATTTATTAAACAAATTAATATCAACCAGCTGCTGCCCAAATGACAATTCAGCCTAGTAGTTTAGATTAGTATCAACTATGCACATAATTAAGCATGCTTCAATAAATAACTAAAAGCAAAACAAACCCAAGATAGGAAGTTTAGAAATAAATGCAAGAGAACTAGAAAAAGGAAGTCCCTGTTAGAATTTTAGTTAAAATGATTAAATTCACCATTTTCCAACGGCTTAAAATTTTGGAACATTTGGTAATTTATCATGATATCAATGCAAGTTGTCCAAAGTTCGAAGCTTGTTTTATCATTAAATTCACTATTTCCAATTCAACAGCCCCCATCAAATGAACAATTAATCCCCAATATACAAGAACACATCAACCAAGCAAAGCAACAACAACCAACCCCAACTGACAAAAACCCAATTGGAAAACGTTGGAAACAGAGCAAACCCAGTTCACATATTCCACAAATTCACACAAAGAAACGAAAAAAAAAAAAAAAAAAACCTCAAAAAAAATTGAAACTGACATGGGATTTTCTCCAAGAGAGGAGCTGCAACTTCACGGAGAACCCAAGAAAGGATTAAGAATCCACCAAAGAGACCACAGTAAGCAAGTCTAGCAGAGCGCTTGGTGATACCAGAGGCCACACAGTTGCAGAGACCACATGTCGAAGTTGCACAGCAAGAAGCTAGGCACGACATGATCTCCAACTCTCTCTCTTTCTTTGTTTCTCGAAAACTCTTTGGGGGGCCTATTTATTTTACTTTCGTAACTATTAATATAGGATGATTGACTGGTAGATAAGGTTGGAGTTTTTGGCTTTCTATGTTAGTTAGTTTTACCGTTCGATCTGATCCAGCTTTTATGTACACCAGGTCCATGTTAAGGGAACAAAAAGGTAAAAAGCTTTCACCTAGTTTTCCAGACTGTTGTTTTCCTGTATTGAAGAAGTCAACGTAGCATCTTTCCATGGATTTCTCTGTTTTGCTAATCCGGAATTTTAAGATTACATGAAATGACACGACTTACCACGGTTATGGCGATTGGAAAAAATATCTAATTCACGTGAAAGTAACATATAGTTTATCATAATTTAATATGTAAGTCAGTTGTAATAAAAATTGTGACATGTAATATTAGAATTACTTTATTAATTTTCACTTTTGATGTTTTGGAATTTTTGAAATGAAATGATTTTTATGAAAATGTAAAAAGAAAACACTTTTTATAGTTTTTTTGATGAATAAAGGTTATATAAGAAACTGAATTTCAACTTTTGAAAAAGTTTCATATATTTAAAAACAACTTTTATAAAAAAAAAAAAAAAAATTCTTGTGTGAGACAAAGGAAATATATATATATATATATATTACTTTTTTAATATTATTACTGATTAAAAAAATTTTGCATGTCAATCTAATTTAAGTAAATATAAAAATGTTTTATTCAAAAAAAATTATGCAAATAATTTAAGGAGAGGAAAAAGAGTATGTAAAGATCTTATAAGTATTATCCCAAGTTCACTGCACGGTAAAAGGTAAATGTTAGCTTTAGAATACATTTATGACATGAATTACATATTTTAATTGTGAATTCTAATTAGTTTAACTGATAATTCTCTTGTTACTGAATAATAGATCTGGGTTTTAAACCTGTCTCTTCTTTTTAGTTTTTACTAGTCTAGTAATGTTGTTAATTGCATTTAGCTTAAGTTGTATTGGTTTCTAAAGTCAATTGGGATTAAAAGAGTACTATTGTTTTAATAATTGTTGTCAATGAAGAATAGTTCAACTAACCCCCTTTTTCTTTTCTTTTTTTACTAATCTTAATGTTGTTAATTGCGTTTAGTTTAAGTAGTATTGGTTTCTAAAGTCAATTTGGATTAAAAGAGTCCAATATTATACACCTTATAATCTGTAAATTTGTTTGGATTTGTTTGCTTGTGCAATTGATAGAAATTAAGAAAAAACCTCAAGAAGAGGAAAAATATTTATTCAAGACTTAGAGAAGTAATGTTCAGTAATCCAATTCTATTACCGTTGATCAATCATGATCTATCTTAAATACTTGACATGACATTATTCTGATATCTTTTTAGCACAATTTCATTGAATAGTTATTAGATTTGGGGTAAGCAATTGTCACAAATGGTGCTAATCTTACCTCCCCAGTGGAGCTCCCATACGTGAAGCTATCACGTATAAGAGCTCCGTCGATGCATTCTGGCAATTCATTAGGAATGAATGTCTCAAATCTCTCTTCAAGGAAGCTGGTGCAATTATTCTCCACGGAGCCATCGTTTAAAAAACGATGTATTCAACAAAAAGAAAGAAGAAAAAGAAAAGCCCAAGATATATTTAAATCTTATTTTCAATAGCTTTATTGTATATCACACGGGTTTTTGAGTATTACGGATTAAACTTTGTTATGACAAAGCCTTCACGGTTGTATTTTTTGTTTTCTCTCAAGGCCATTTTTCTGTATTTTGAATGATAAATGGTTAAGGTTTTATTTAATATGTACAAAAATATACCAATGATTACTTGTGCATCAGGCATAGGCGTTATTTCTTTTAATTACAATAAGCAATGTCTTGCGTAGATGCACCCGAGTGTGCCTAAATGTAACACAGGCTTCACTTAACCAAGTAAAATTGAATGGTAGAAGCAAGAATATTAAATTTTTTTTTTTAATGAAAAAAAAGAGGGAATTGTTTCTAATTTGTGTTTGTAACAGGTTCCTTTGCTTTTGTCAAGATCAACTGAACCAAAATAGGCTTGGATCTGAAGCAATTACACTCCCCAAGCAAGATTTACTGAACAATGCTGAATTCATAGACTAACATATTTTTGGAAGAGAAGCTTATATATTTCCAATTTTCAACACTAGAACCATTATTTTGTTAATGTCTTGTCCTAGTGATTGATGGCTGCAGGGTTGGTAGATGACTCGTAATATAATAAAAATCCTTCCTGGGCGTGACATGTGAAATGAGCCTTGGAAAGAAATTAAGACAAGTTTGATAAGAAAAAGGTATACAACAGTGGTAAATGGTCAATGGACTAGTAAATTTTTTTTTATATTTTTTATTTAATGACTTAGTAAAAAAAAAGTTGAGATTATAAGTTGTAATCACCATCATCTTGGTGATATACCAAGAACAACAACGACTGCTAGCCAGGGATGCAGAAATCCTTGCGCACAAATACATTCCGGAAGAGACGACCACCCAACATCCTGATCACATGATCTATGAAAGAAATGTTGAACACCATTTTTTCCTGCTTTGCTTTTTTATTTTTTTTGGGCTAAAACCTCCTTTGCTTTTCAACATGCAAGAAATGGGTTGCAAAGTTGAGTTTATATAGGGGTAGCAAAGGTGAGAATATTTATGATTTGCAACTTTCAAATATTAGGATTCATATAATCACAATTTCATATGCATAGCTTACTAATATGCATGCTACGATTATGTTTCCATACCAAGCAAACGTAGGGAATACACAAACTTTGTTATTCACATTGTCTCTCTATATATTGTAAGCACAAGCATTGTCTAGATAAATTACTAAAAATGGTTAGTTAAAAACATGACCTTCACATTTTCTATTAAATAGCTTTCCATACATAGAAAATATAACAAATCTAAAACTTATTATATGCTTAGCTGGCTTTTTATATATTAGGAACTCGTTCACAAATATGTGTACAGGTTCCTTTGTATACTGTCATTGAATTCTCATGCACAACATTTTCCATTTCAAGCAAAACCCATGAGCAAGTAATGAAAACTTTTAACTTCATGCGCATGTGTACACATGTAGGTTTATACACATTATGAACAAGAACAACGAACACATATCTATTACCATATATACTTGTAGAAGACAATTCCACAATTCCCTCTCTTTATGCCATGTCTCGTATTGAACATATTCATTCAGCTCCAAACCAAAATATTCATTCATATGCAAATTGCAATGTTTAAAACAACTTCACTTCGACACCATCTCAAACACCCATATATGACTTTCGGTCTAATACTCCTATTATCCATACATTTGTTCCCACAATAAACTCCTATTATAATATAAATATTTAGGTGTGGTGGTCACTTCACAAGTTTAAGTACTTGTGGAGTGTGTGGGGGCAAGGGTCGGAGTTTAAGCCTCTAAGAGGGATTTCACTCGCATTTATAGTTAGATTAGGCTAAAGTAGAATTTCTATCATGTATAAAAAAAATAAATAAATAAATTATAAGTCAAACAAATTTCCATCTTAAAATTTATCAAAGAAATTACCTATAACCCATCTAACCAAAATCCCGTCCAATTGAAAAGCTACCAGCGTTGCACCCATAAAGAAAACTCTAATCCCAACTCCATCACAACAAAACAACGTCATAATTCCCTTTTGAAAGGGACTGAAGTGGACTAAAACGGACCAAGATGGACCGAAGTGGAATAAAATGGACTGAAATAACTAAAGTGGACCGAATTGGATTGAATGGATCGAAAGGATTGAATTGGACCAAATTGAACCGAAGTGGAATGAAATTGACTGAATGGACCAAAGTAAATCCAAACGAATCGAGGTAGACCCAAATGGACTGATATATTTTGGTGTTTTTTTTTTTTTTTTTTTAATTTTTTATTTCCTTATCACAAGTCCTCTCCCTCCCTCTTATAACTTTGGTTTGATTTTGGTTTGAGTTAATCATTTGTTAGTTCAGAAGTGAAAATTGATTTTATAACAAAACAAAATTTGCATGGCTATGTATTTGAATGTGCCTATCAATTATTTTAGTAATATCAATTGTAATTATGCATTAAGTTTTAATTATTATGTTTGTAAAGACTAGATTTGAGTCCCTAGCCCAAAATGTGGATGGACTTAGGCCTAAAAAGCCCAAAACAATGAATTTGTAGAGAGTGAGTTGAAAAAACTGGGCTTTAATGAATCAGACAGTCACTAAAGTGGATTTAGATCACTAAAGAATGAAAATAGACAAGCTTGTACTAAAGAAAATCGTCCTCGGCACAGTCCGAGGAGATCAGTTCTTATATATTTCTTTCAAGTTAGGTTACAAATGTAATTTGTGATTGCTACAGTTTTTTTTTCTTAATTTCTCAATCTCCTTCCCTCACTGCCCTTTTCTTTCTTTATACTACCTTCCCCTTTCATCTCTACCTTCCATGTGCAAACCAGATGGTTGGTGTTGATACTTATCCCATCAGCACCTTTTTGAAGTCTTGGTATAGTAACTGTAAGGCTAAAAACTATTATTCAGGTATCATTTTCACATTAATGCGGTCAGAGAGTTAACTACAGAAAATTTAATGCGGTGGTAGCAACTTTCTCCTTAGATATTTTAGGACTCTCTCCTGCCATATGTCTCTACAATGCTTATTCGTACCCACAGAACTTTTTGGAACATTCCCCTGGACGGTAGACCACCTATTTGAACCTCGGCTTTGGTTAGCCGGGGAGGCATTCATTCTCGGCTCACCCTTCTAGGTCATTATGACCAAAACTAATTTTTTCATCTATTAACATAGACTCCCTTGACAATGTTTACTCATCCTTGGATGACTTCTAGTTCTTGGCTTGGGCCTTAGGCCCAACATATACATAGATAATGAGCTCCTGGGTCCAATGCCCCTACAATGTTAATCTTCTTAAGAAAATGAGAAATTTGAATAATAAATTTGAAACTTAGAAATTTTAATAATACCAAAATAAATTAGGAAAATATAATGAAAAATAACAATAGTTAGAAGAATATGAACCACTTCAAAAAATAATAATATCAATAAAAAACTTCAAAAATAATAAAATTATATATTTTTGAAAATAGAGAAATATAAATTATTTTAAAAAATTATTTAATTTTTAACAAAAACAAACAATCTACAATAAAATTTAGAAAATAAAAAATACATTATAATACATCTCAAAATAATTATATCGGAGGATACAAATATAACTTGCTAGCGAGGCCCCCCTTTATCACGGTTTGGGCTTTCTTCTTTACATCGTTTGAACCTAAAAAAGCATGTTAGACTTCTCTTCATGGCCCAATGGGCATCCATATACTAACAATAGACTTCAGACGCAATATGAAGCTATGAGCACAATAGCTAATTATACAAGAGTATATAATTTTTTCAGAAATTAGTTAGGACTGTTTTAATCACACCACTTTTGCCCATTACTTAAAAACCAATGTACACTACTATGCAAGCTTAAGGAAAAAAAAAAATTACACTGTTATCTTTATATGGTATAATTTAGAGAATTCTTCATATCTTATATTTTTATTTTTATTTTTTAAAATGTAAAAGTTAATTATATAAGAGTATATAATTTTTTCTCAAATTACATGTCATATACTCAATAATTTATATGCCATGTAAAAGTTTTCTTTAATAATTTGATAAATAGATTTTTATATTTACACAAAATACTAATGCTGAGTTTATAACCTATTATTGTAAAAATATCTTTATGATAGGTTTCTATCTCTTGACTCTCTTTGCACTATATGTTTTATATAGTATATTTGATGGGAAAACTGAATATCTCTTTTATAGTAGAGAGAGAACATGTAGTTAACTCTTTATTAAAGCTCTAACATATACGTAGGTTATCAAATGGAACATTATGTTATTAAATGAGACACTAATAGTTAATTTTGGTCATAGAATTAAATAAATTAAACTAAACTAAACTAAATTAAAATTTTAATTTAGTCTTAAAATTCTCTCTCTCTCTCTCCACATATAAATATAAATCATATTAGGGGTTAAAATTTAATTTGTTTAGGTATTGTCTATAAATATATATAGTTAAGCTAACAAAAATATAAATATTTAAATATTTGAGGGGGTTAAATGTTATATATCCTAAAGTAAAAATATTTTTTTGTTAATTATCCTAAAGTAAATATAACTATACAGCAGGGAATAAAATAATATTTAAATGATGGCCCATGTCTCCTATGATATTCACTGCCAATACTAGTAACCTTTTTCCCTCTCTCTCTCTCTCTAACATCCAACTCTTTCCACGATGTTTCCTAAAGGGAATGTTGATTGTGGTGTCTCAGTTAGTCACATCTTGAACTACACAGATCAACTACTTCCACTCATTATTGTACTTCCAAATTAAGACCAAACAATAACCAACAAAAGAAATGACCCCCCCACTGCTTGGTTTTTTTTATTCAAATTTCTCACATTTCAGCTTGTTAAAGCACAACATTCTAATGGTCCAAGTTGTTTGCACACTTCTCCAATTACTCTCCATGTTATAGAATTAGACTCAGACTCAGACTCAGACTCGCTAGCTAAGGCCAAAACCCAATCCTTTTCCATCAAGTTTGACACCAATATTAGCTGGATATCAGAACATTAACCCATAGGTCCACATAGATTTATTTTGTATTTAGAGATCTTATCTTCATGCTTTTGCTTTAAGATAAGGTTTGAGAGCCTCTCCTTGCCATTCTTTTACATGGCAATTAAACATGATACGACACGCAGGAAGGCGACATACACTATCAATCCTCTTGAGATAATTGTCACTTCTATTATAAGCTTTTCTGTAGTCTTCTACAAATTGATGTATATGCCTAATGAATTATCATGTCACATTTATAACATCATGATTCCTCATTTCCATTTTATCAATATCATCCACAAAATTCGTTCATTAAAAAAAAAATATATATATATATATATATATCATCCACAAAATTCCATTTTCTTCTAAAAATTTTGTAATAAAATAAGATTACTATATAGTCATGATTTAGTGAAGCAAATTTAGAGCTCATATGATCTTGTTAAATTTTGATGGATTAGCATCTTGGAGAAAGTAAAAGTAATTTTTAAAATGAAAGCGTTTCTCAAATTCTATCTTTTGAAAGTTTGAGTGTCTCTTCCATTGTGAGTGTGTGTGGAGGGAGTGTGACTGTCCATCAAGAGTGACAATTACCAGTGAGATGGTGTCATTTCTTATACTCCCATCATACCGAAGAAAATCTTGATTATTGGAGTATTCGAATGAAAGCATTACTCATATCCCAAAATTAATAGGAGTTGGAGAAATGTTATGTGAAGCCACAAGATAAAGTATATCTAACTTAAAATCAAACTAGAAGTATGTCTTGTAAGAAAAATAGTATGGAGTGGATAAGAAAATGACTCCTAATATGTTCGCTTAAATATGATATTAAAGTGGTGAGAATCTTTGAGTCTCACATAGGAAATGATAGAGAATATGAGTTTATATGCTCATAGGTTGGACATTGGGTTGGGCTTTAGGCATGTGTGGACTGAGTCCTCTTATCCAAATAATAATAATAATATATTTTATTATTTTATTTTTGAGTCAGTAAGTCTGTATACAGTAATTATTTCTGAAACAGTATGTCTGTTCAGTAATGTATATATGCATAGTCTCTCATTCATGAAAAACAACTTTTGAGAAACACTCCCAAAGAAAAAAAAATATTTTTGTGCATTCATTTGAGTCAAATAGAGAGAAATAGACATAGAGCACTTCGCAGAGCACAGATCTTATTTGCTTCTTCTCTGTGCTATAGGTCATTTTATCCTAAGAGGCAAACGTCTGTGAGTCTCAAAACACCACAAATTGTGTGAGGGGCGAAATCTATTTTAAGGAGGTTATGTCAAACACAAGACTTGATCTGAATCATTCATCATTCACGCATTTGGTCAGTGAGTTTTTAGTAATTTGTAGATTTCTTCTTATATATATAGCATCTTTTTATTGCTTTTGTCTATTACATCTATTTGTGTTATTACTTATAATTAGATATGTACGTAATTCCTTTTTACTTAATTATAAAAGTAAATTGTTGAAATATATTCAACATATCTTACAAAAGTTTTGAAAGAAATTATCTAAGAAATTCTTATATTGACCTATTGTCAAAAAAGAATGGAAATTGCCAAACAAGACCTAACACTAGCTCTAACAAAGACCCTGAATTTTCACGATCGAAGTAATTAAGAACATAGAAATGAAATATAATTATTTTAAAGAAAATTTTGTTAAAAAGAAAGTAAAAGTTGAGTTCGTAAGGTCATATGCTCAGGTTATAGATATACGCAAGTACAACACACCTCAAAAACTATGAGACGTGCTTGGAATGACAAATAAATCGAGCTTAAGGGGGGTGTTTAAGAAATAAACATTTTTTTTAAATGAAGTTCATTTATAAGATGAGTTAGTACTTAGAATTTGGAATTACATAAAGTAAATATGAGAAGTTTATGACAGTTAATTGATGAGGTTATCTCAGCAAAAAAAAAAGTTTATTGATGAGGTTATAGTTGCATCATGCATACATGTAGAGTTTATATAAAAAATATATATATATATATATATAACTCATGCATGCAATCATTCCATTAATGTACAAAATAATTCCCTTCTTCTTCTTATTCTACTTTTATCTCCTTTTGAAAATGAATTCAAAGCGTCTCTTTCATTGTAAATGTGTGTGTGAGACTTGACGCTGAGGGGGGGCAGGGGGTGTGAGGCACGCAAGCTAGCTTTCAACACAGTACTCCTAATAAGGTCTCAGAAAGGTACCTTTTAATTTCTGTCATTGCTTAAAGGAAAAAGACAATGCTATCCAGAAAAGGATAATGAATTGTGGGGTATGTCACCCCTGAAGATAAGATTCAGGTGATGTACTTTGAAACTGCCTTAACATTTAACAAAGGTCGACAATTGTCAATGGCCGGCATGATTTAAGTTTGAGTTCAGATAGGGAAAGATCACGTGGCATTCATGCACATGAAGGCACAAGGGGACCCCAGCTTTGACGTGTCCTTGAAGTGTGTACTTGTATGTCCAATCTCATGACTTGTAGAATCCTACGCCACATCGGATTTTTTGATCTCAATAAATTCAGACCTTGTCTTAGAATGGCTAGTGCAATATCAGAGACTAATGGAAAACATGGGCAAGAGATTTGCCAAGTGGAAGAGAATGGTGAGACAGCAAAAGGGGAAGCTCTATATTATGAGGGTTTGCATCTCTATGCTTCTTGGTTGGCACAAATACTCCAAGGCAACGTACATGGGTTCTAATTAAGGAGCATTTAGCTTTGGTTTTGTTTAGTTTTTCTAGTATGTGATGAGTTTAGTTTGCTGTATTTTTGTTACTAAGATATGTACATTCTCTCCATAATACAAATGAAATGTTCACCATAATTATTACATGAATGAATACAATCCATTCCTTGCATTTAGATTTTAGTGTGTTGTTTAGTGCATGCATGTCCAGATGTCTTTGGGTTTCTACTTCCTACTAGAACTAGAAGTGTTTTTTTTAAGGATATCTTCCTTCTAGAAGTCATTATTATTATATACCCTTTGTTTTCATTCTAATAATATTGCTTAATTTATCCAAGAAAAAATATATTTATTATCCATCCGTGTTTCCATGCCTATCCACGCTCAAGTTTGCTATTAAGCTGCTTTCTTTAATATTACACTACTAATTGGCCTACAGATGAATGCAATACTATATTTTCATCATATAAACTTGGATGTTTCTGGACAAAAAAAAAGTAAAAACAAACCTTGGATGTTTGGTGAAATTCTGATTAATTGGAAGTTTCAAATCTAAACTAATTGGCATAGAATAGAACTGACTTAAAGCCTTTTTTCTCTCTTTGACAGAAAGGGGAAAAAAAAGGTTTTAATTTGGAGGGGGTTGGTTTTATTTAAGCCTTTAATTTAGAGAAAAGGATTAATTGGCTTGATTAGAATTAAAAAGATGGTCTCCTTGGCTTTATCAATATCGAGTGAGAGAGAAACTGAACAGGCATAGTGTTATCCATGTTCACAGGACATAACCATAGCCATCAATCTCCAATAATATCTCCTTTGTGTGGGTTTTAGTTTACTTCAAAAAGTGAAGACCCATCCCTCACATGAAACTAGGTTTACTGTGATTAATGATAAGGCTTTTGTTTTTCTTTCCAAAGAGCTCATGATGATTCACCACCTCACATATTTAAGATGACTCAAAATGAGTGTACGTACAAAAAATATGTACATGTGCAGTTCAATTTTCATCCCAAAAAAAGATATAAAACTCTATATATACATGTGCAATGCAACAAAGATATTCTATGGAGTTCTAAAGACTTAGAAAGTTGTATCAGCAAATGAGAAACCTCGCACATTAATTATGTTACCCTTTTGTTTTTGTTATCTAGCTGTTGATGTAACACATTCATAACACCCCCACTTAGCACACATCCAAACGCATCCGGGAATTGGGGCGGCACTGGTTTATTTTGCTGTACATCTGAACACATCTGAACACATTAGGACAAATAAAGTCTTATAGAGACAGTGTCAGAGATGGAAACTTCAGATTAAACTAGGATAAGTTATAACTAGTCCTTTTCCAGTTGAATTGGCAGGGAGACAAGCTTATGGGCCTACCTTGTTATCTTTGTTTAAATGGGACCCTGATATGTTTACCCAATTAGGGGCCAGCACTTGTTACCAACAAATACAATGTCTCTGACCTTTCTTCTTAGCCTCCCTCTTTATAAGCCTATGCTTTTCATAGGCTTTTTAGATCAACAAAAATTTTAGCACCACCACCATATACCATTACTGTTTTGTACATGATCATGGCTAGCCATTGGAATTCAGTGCGACTCCCAAAGCTCAGGTCTTGGCAAAGGTGTTCAAGGCACATGCGAGAGCAGAGAACAAGGCTTTATATCATATGGAAGTGCACTGTGATTCTTCTAAGTAGGGATGAGCAACATTGATGAATGTTGTAACTTGGTAATGATTTTTCCCAAGTCCAGTGAGGTTAGTTTTGTGCAACACCTTTTTTGTATGAGCAAATCAGTAAACCATGTACATTCGAGTCCTGTGGTGATGAAGATGAACTCCTCGTTTCAGAGAGACGGATGACCACACATTGTGTACAAGCTAAGGTCACTTATATGGCTGGAATTATGACAGCATGTATACTATATAGTGTAAGATTAATGTACAGGATCTTTACTGTTGATTAACATATGCAGAATAGTCTATTTTGATATTATTTTTTTCGCTTATTTTTTGACCTTCGATCAAACTGAGGACATTGTCACTATCCCAATCTCAATCTATTTTCAACTGAGGCCTAGGAACATGTATCCTAGACCATGAATACTCACTCAACCAACCAGCTCGGATGTTCTTGATGAAGTTATGAAGAGAAAAAAAGATGTCCCTTCCCACCCTTCTTTCTTTCTGGGGCTTTTGCGAAAAGAAAATTCTGATTAATTTTTGTTCAGGCAAAGATTATAATTATTTTATAATTTACAAGTTCAATCATTGGTTTTCCAACTCAACCTTTTTGCCTGCCCATTCCAATAGGAGGAGAAAGTGCACTTTAGCCTAAACTCGTTGAAAAAATAAAAAGCTATTGTACGTTCATTATCCACTTTGTGCGGAAAATATTTTATCTGGTTGCCTTCTCCTGATGTTTTCCCGAGTTCAAATGCCCCCTCCTATTAAAACTATCAAATAATAATAATGATAATAAAAAAAGAAGACAATAAGTTTCCGGTTTCCTTCTTCCCAACCTGCCTAAGTTTCATGTTTCCTTCTTCCCAACCGGTCTGCTCCCCTCTTCGCTTCCCTTTATTCAGAATTTTTAGTAGACTGAGAGAGCAAGTAATTTATTTTATTTATTCACATAATTCAAAACAGCAGATTGAAGCTAAAACTCAATAATACAACCTCTTCAAACATTATGAGGGCATTATTACCCTCTTAGTTTAAGAACCCTTTTCCCATACCGTTCTTCCCAAAATTAAGTTGAGCCTAAGCTCAAGAGGTTCAAAATCCCGATATCTCGTACATTCTGCGTGAAGTACAGATTTACATGCCCAATGTAGCGATAGTTTAGCAGAGAACCATACGGCATCTTCTAAATAAAATTTCACATCTACAAAATATTGGTTGAGTTTATTGTTCTCCCTTCCTCTCCTCAACCAGCACCACCACCAACTTTTAGTTCTCTGTACGAAAATAAACACCCTTGCTAACGATGACAGGGATCAATACACTCATTTCTTATTCCCAAAAGGTTCGCCAGAAGCTCCTTGTGACCTTGTGGAATTTAAATCATCCTCGGCAGATTTCTTTGGGGTTTGCCCTTGCTTGTTTTGGCCTCCCTGGGGTTATTACAGCAACAAGGGAAAAAACAAATAAACAAACAATAAGATTTAGCTTCAAAGGGTATATGGAAAAATATGTTTTGCAAGCATAATGGTGCAGGGAAAAAAAAATTACTCCCGTAAAATTATATTTCTATTTTTTTTATACAAATATTTGATAATGAAGTTACGTACTTTTTGCACCAAGTGCACTATTTGTTCCACCATTTGATGAATGTAAAGAGAATAATTCTACTTAATCTAAGTTCCCGTTTAATTAGCCACAACAATCTTTTGTGACAGGTACATCACAAATTAATGCCCTTCATTATAAGGTATAAGAGGGTTATTAACCTGCCATCCAATTATAAAGACATTAATTCCTTTTTCTTTTCTGTTAAAAGGTTCATCAATTTGTATTATATTTGATTATTTGTTGATTCCAATTTCAATATATCAATAATAAGGGCAAAAAAAATTTATTTCACAGTAACAGTACCTAAAAATCCAGGGCCCTCTGTCCTAAAACCATTATGGACAAAGATCAGAGACCCAGATAATTAGTTCTCTCCCTAGCCAACAGTCTACAAAAATACACTGAAGCTGGATGCATAAAATCATAAAAAATTGTTTTTCAATTGCTTGTGCTCAAAACATGTGTTGTTGGAGGTTTTTATTCCCCTTATTATATTCAATTATTCTCATAGAAACCTGAGTCTCAAGACTCTCAGCACTTAAATGTTGATTAATTTATGTCGTCTTCTTCACATTGGGCAAAGCTTAAATATATTTTACTAAGCTAATAGATATGAAAGAAAATAATGGAAAATATATCAAAATTGATAATGAAAAAGGTTCTCTTACTGCTCCCTTGTGGCCTGTTAACCTCCGAGTTGATGGAGCTCGTGCCATTGATGAAGCAGCTGCAGCTGCAGCCACACGGATTCTGCAAAAAAGAATTCATAACAAGATCCATTGTCATTTTATTTTTCATTTTGGCAATACCGTACATTACTGCTTCTTCTTCTTTTTTGGCTTCAAACCGTACATTACTGCTATTGAATCTTTAACATTAATCCAACCTTTTATGCACATCAACATATTCATCTGTCTCATCCACAATTTCCTCCTGCATAAATTGACAAAATTGTCACTGTTAATCTACTGGAAACTGGAAAGACATGCAAACTGAAAGGAATATATAAATAAGGGGTTGCACTTTACCTGCAGAAGTTCTTCAAACACATCTTCCAGAGTGATGATACCAATAACTTCACCATCTTCAATATCCTCTGACAAATGAGATATGCCATTAGTTGCAGTGTCATTACGCCTAAAAGATGCTGGCCTCCTCATATTGGTAGGCATTGAAGCCCTGTCAATCTCAACAACAACACTGTCTGACTTTTCATCCTGCTTTAACAAAGGAGTAGTCAGTTGAGAGTCCTCGCCACAAACTTTGTTCTCTTCAGATTTTTCTCCATCAATTGTTGGAGGAAGAGTCTTGCCTTTTCCCTTAGACTTCACCACAGCTGCCATATGACTGCTTCCCTTTTGGAACTCATTCAATATATCATACAGAGGCATATCTGCTGGAACCCTAAGGACACATCCCACACATCAACAATTCATATCCACACTTCCGAAAAAAGAGAGAATAAGCACATCTTTAAGTATATAAACATACCGTGGAATTCTGCGGATTGATACAGCACTGACAGGGGTCTCTGTTTCAGGTCGTACGGTGAGTAAACTCTTCACCTAATCCCAAAGGGAAAAGAAAAGAGTGAGAGAAATAACCAGTTATAAATCAGTAAACGTCTAAACCAGTACTATAATTTAAAAGTTTGTCAAAAGCTTAAAGTCAAACCCACCAGAAGAAGTCCAATTACATTCTTTGGATTCCCAGAATAGACAGGAACTCGACTATGACCCCGAGCAAGAATTTTCCCCATTGCTTCCCTGGGTTATTAAAATTATGAAAAGAAAAAACAAATATAAACAAAGGATAGATTGAATACTAGTATTCTAGAACTTCTACTAAGAATAGACAAACTCATGTAATAGTGATGACCATGCAAAGCTTTATCACAAGATAAATGGAAAGTTTAACAAAAATAACAGAAACAAATTGTAGCCAATATTCTTGTGCTACGAAAAGAAACTTGCAATCTATTGCAAATGCACTCACATATGTTAAGACCATAACAGATTGATTGGAATGACATAGAAGCATATATGAATGCAAAACTTAGTTAAGATATGCTTTGCATAACTAAAGTTTTAAACCAACATAAAATAATTTGAGCTTGAATCATACTCATTTATCACAAATTTTTTTTTAAAAAAAAATTCTTTATCAGATAGCAAAACAAGATCCCCATAAAAATAAATGTTGAATCGCACATATTTTTTGAAGCAGGAAATTGATTATAAAATAATGGATTTAATTTTTGGAAGAATGTGAAAACAGAAATTTTAAAGTATAACTCTTGGTATCTTGATGAGGAAGTTGGATCAAAAAGAAGAAAAAAATGATAATAATAATGGCATAAAAACTTAGTCAGGTGTAGAACTTACCAGTCCAACTTCGAATTGACATCCAAGGAAAAGGTCGACTCAATAGGTGTCATAGCCTCCTCAGCAGTCTGATTGAAAATAATAATGACAACATGAAGAGTGACTTCGAGATACTAACTCCAGCTAATATCAAGGATCTAAATTTAGATAAGGCATTATATAGAAACATCAAACTATAGTGACCACTTTCAGAAACTCAAAATTTTAGCTTTTCCACCAAGTCACAAACTCAAAGGTAGTTGGTCAGTTTGAATCAAGAGAAGGGAATTTACAGATGCAAATTTAAAAACAAATCTACATAAGAAGCAAGGTACTCTTAACCATCAGGAAGTTCTGCAAATGCACAATGACAAGCAAAACAATAAATAAACTAGCACACCAGTTTAAGTAACATTGTTTACCTTTTCAGTTAAATCTAGGGCTCCGCTAATAATTGTTGTCTCATCATGTGTAAGCTCCCCTCCCTTGCCAGCCTAAGCATAACAAGAATAACAAGCTATTACTCCTTGAAACATTTGAATAGTTTTAACAAGTGATAATTGCAGTAGTTTATGCATATAAACTCCAACGGCTTTACCTCCTGGCCGTGGATGGAGACAAGGGCTTTAAGCTGCGCCCGCCTAAATAATGCTTCATTATGTCCCAGAACCCAGTCCAGAATCTGGAACACATATATTTCTAGTGTTAAGGGCTAAATATATATCAACAGAACCAGAAATACAAAAAGGAGAAGATGAGTTTAACCATAATATCAGTAAAGGAGTGCTTTGATATTGTATGGAATCTTATATACATTCTCCACTAATACTCTATTTTAGGATGTATATACAAATGAAGCTAAAAAAACGATACTAAAGCTTCATTCCGCAACTCAATTTTACATATAAGAAAGATACAGGGGAAATAAGAAGACACTGCCTACAAGAGAGGTTTCTGAGAACAACGTTTTCAAGGTGTAGAGGAAAGAATAATAAAAATAAGGAATGGAAACCTTCTTGGGAACCACCTCAAGTGTGTAACAAGAACTATGTAAATCTCTTATTCACAAAACATTCAAAAATTTGTCTTAGATTTTACCTTTCCAATGGGATAAGCTATTGGATAGCAAATTATCATTAAAACTCTCACAAGCCATACGAAATTGGCCCCTACAGCAAGCCCGTATCTTGTGCATATTGCTTGTGGAATGACCTGACAAATGAAATGATAACAGGATAATCATCAATCAAATGTAGCAGCTTCAAAAATATAAGCTAAACCAACAAAATCATGAAAGCGTGTAAAAGCAACATACCTCCCCGAAAGCAAGAACGAAAGTTACAGAGAGAAGAATTGCGACATACTGATTGAAAAGTTTATCCAGGTATATAGGAAGGGCCTGCAGATTGCAAATACCAAACCCAATAATAACTGTTAATTAAAACTAAGCATACTCTAACAAGGACTACAAACTCAATATAACAAAAATTTAAGGATACCAATACTTAGTGTGAGTTTGGATTAGCTTTTTTTTTTTTTTTGGGAAAAGTTGTTCTAAATATAACCATACTTTTGCCAACTTTTAGCCAATAAACAAATAAACTTTCTGAAAAAGAACTAATCAAAATGCATGCTAAAGGGATATTCTACTATTCTCTGCACAGCTTTTCCGAATTCACAAAGGGTTCAGGTTTCAAATCATCCACCAAACTCCAAAGCCACTTTAAAGAACACAACCATTTGTTTTTTTTAACCCAATTACTTCAACAGGCACAAGTACACTACTCCACCAAAGCCTTTGGCTTCTCACTTTAAAAATCTTTTACCCTTTTCTAATGTAGTTTTCTAAATAGGCACAACACCCTTAATTCAATAGTTACAATGGGGGAATTTGAACCCTGGACATGAGCTACAAACATAGGAAGCACGGACAATTCATTTAGGGTGCCGGACCTGTTTCATGTTATAATTTTTTACAAATTTCTCGTGTCATACCCGGGCCGTGCTTTCTAGCTACAAACTCTTAGCTTATATAAAATTCTAAATGTCCTCATCACAATCAAATACCCATTAATTTTCACAAATGTGCACAAATATATCACTACATAGCTATCACATTTAACACTTGAATCAAATTAACCAATTGAAAGAGACAGTTCAAATTCAAACAAAATTGATCAAGAAATAATATCAGAAAATATTGATTCCACTAAATAAAGAAAAACGAACCTCCATGGAAACCGCATTACACAAAAGCAAAGTGACAAGCAGCTGGTGTTGCTTTTGAACCACTGGAAGTATAGCAGCTACAACAACAACAACAACAAAATCACACAAATTCAAGATTCAAATAACAATGAAAAACCGAAACGAAACGAAATGAAATTGGTAAATATCGGAATGAATCGGACCTGCTTGTTTCTTTTCGGAAATGGTGCCGCTACGCTGGAGGATCTCCAAATCGACGAGGCCGAGGGACATGAGGCCTAGAGTGAGCCCGGACATGATTCCGGCGAAGAGGACAAGGAAGCAAGAGATCCCGGCGTAGATGAACCACCACGCCGTTCCGAACGATATGCCGCCAAGCCCCGCCGAGTCCGACTCCAGGTTCCGAGTCAGCATCCGAGTCGCAATCGCGGCATTGATCAGGTGCATCGCGGCTCTCTGTCTGTCTGAAGTACAAGAAGTACTGGTTGTTGTGTTTTTTTTTTTTTTTTGAGAAACGGTTGTTGTGTTTGATTTGTTGGACAGGAAGAGAGAATTTTAAAACAGTTCGGAAATGAAAGAAGTTTTATTAGTACTTGGAGACTTGGAGTTGGCAAGATGGAGATTATTGGAAATGGCTTGTGTCCAGTGGCCGGTGGCAATTGGACACGTGTCCTATCCTATCGTGTCCAGTGACAACTGGCCACTGGACAGAAGCTCCCTCCAAGATTATTAATGGTCAATGGTCTTTCTTTCTTTCAATTACACGTGGCATAATCAGGGAGATTTAGGGCCCATTGGGTGGGTAAGTCTAGGACCACGTAATAATGACTTTATAGGTAAGTGATAGTTAACTACTCACAATGTTCTATGTTAGAATTGTGGCAGAAAAGTTGTGAAATAATTTGTGGTCCTAGAACTGCTTTCTATTGGGGTGGAGATTTCAAGTCCAAATCTTCTGTTCCACTTTTCCTGCTTCCCTCTATACTCTACCAATAAAAATTTACCACATGTTTATATAATTAATTAAATACTACTATTAATTAATAAATGTATTATTAATAAGTCAATAATGACAGTATTTAATTAATTAGGTGAACACGTGGCAAGTTTTTATTGACAGAATATAGAGTGGAGTAGAAAAAGTGGGACAAAAAATTTGGACTCGGAGATTTCTAATATTGTTGTTTAAAATAATGTGAAAATTATGCTTTAAAAAGTATCATGAAAATATGTATTTACAATATTCATAAAGTAAAAAATGTGTTTGGTACCATGTTTCAAATTACACGTTTTGTGGAAAAAAATATAATTGTGTGTTTGGTATGTGTGTGTGTTTTTTTTAAAGCTGACAAGTACAGTAAAAGTATTATTATTTTATTTGAAGAGAGAGAAAATTCCCTTGTGTGGTCTAATCAGGTGGGACCAACCGTTTTTAACATATTACAAAAGTGTCCAGTAGGAATAGTTTTTTAAATTCAATATCAAACACCTTAAAATGATAAACGTAACTTAAATACTCTTAAAAGAGATCCCCTATCAAACCTTTTTTTTTTTTTGCCAAAGTTTTTAGTGTTTAAACATTGAAAACTGTTGTTTGAACTCCCTTATCAAACAGCCCTAATGGTACTATGTTTCAAATAACATATTTCAGTGTGTGAAAAAACATGATTAGCTTTTAAAAAAAAAAAAGCTAATTAAGTAGGTCCCATGGTTTTCAACATATTTACAAAAGTGTTATTGAGCAATGTTGTTTGAAAACTAAAAACTAGTAAACGGAGTTTTCTAAATTCAATGTTTAGGCCATGTTTGGTATGTGATTCTAAATAACAGTTTTCAGTATTTAAACACTGAAAACTATAGTTCTAAAAAAAGGCAACGCATTTAGTAATGGTGTTTTTTAGGAGTATTTGAATTATGTTGTTGTTGTTGATTTTTTTTTTTTTTTTTTTTTTTTTAATGTTTGATAGGGAGACTTGTATTTGTACCTAGGGGTGTCTATGGGTCGGTTCAGGTTGGATTTGTGCCCAACCCGGAATCAACTCGATTCCATCGGGTGGCAGATCGGCGGACCCGCAATCAACCTATTCTACCTACGGGTCGAATCGAGTCGGATTCTCCGGCGGGTCGAGTTGTTTCGCTCAAAACCGAAAGAATGTGCTAAATGATCAACAACCACCGGATTTGGGTGGAAATCACGAGATTGCCACCAGATCTGGATGGAGAACTCGAGATCTCCACCTAATTTAGGCGAAAATCGCAAGATCATCACCAAATCTGGGCAGAGAACTCAAGATCTCCACTCGATCTAGACGGAAATCTTGAGATCTCCATCGGGTCTAGGTGAAGAACTCAAGATCTTCACCGAATCTGGACATAGAAGGGCTAATCTCCACTAAAACTGGGCTAATCTGAGAGAGAAAAGGAGGAAAATCAAACAAATCTACCTGTTCTTCGGTCGAGGTAGCTCCGGCAGGTTGAAAGAAGTGAAACCGAAACTCGAACCGATGAGGGTCAGGTTTCGTTGGACAAAACCGTCACCGACCGCAATGGTGCTCAGGTCAGTCGGCTTTCAGTTCGGGTGGCAGCGGGTCAAGTGATTCTGGCGGTTCGAACAGGTCCTGGACACCCCTATTTGTACCTATCCTCTCCAATGTCCATGGTCAATCGAATGTACGGTCTAAATTAAACACTACCTTAAACTCTAGTTTAGTTTTACTTTAGTTCTCATCAAAAAATCAAAAACAAAAAACAAAAAACAAAAACAAAAACAAAAACAAAAAGTTTTATTTTAGTTAATTCTTGTAGTTTATTTATTCGCAATTAAATGAGTTGGCATAATTTAGATGATGTATACTCTCCACTTCACCTTGAAATTGAGAGAATCATTGTCTGAAGAGCAGGCGGCTGTAGTTTTGCTAAGAATCAACATGTACCGTGGATTGTATGTTTATATTGAACGCATATGCATCCATAATTATTTTTTGGTTAATTTGCAAATTCACTTTGTATGTGTGTGTGTAAGTGAGAAGGGTAGTTTTGTCAGGGCCGGCACTAGACATTTTGGGATCTAAGGCGAGAATTAAAAAATGGTCTTTTTTATACTTATGTATTAATTAAATTGATATTTATTTAATATTTTTATATTATAATATATTTCATTTAAAATCTATTTTTTTGCTTTTTGAGATGCAAATTGACTAATTAAATTTCTGTATTTAAGTTCTTCTAACATCTTCTTTTGAAGTTCATTATCAAGATTTGTTGTATTGCAAAATTGAACATCATTGTTATCTTGCAATTGTATCATTTCATTATCTTCTAACTCTTTTTGGTGAATTTCTTGTTCATTTGTGATATTTTTATCTAAATTTTGTTTATTACTAATAACAAATTTATCCGTTGATCATTTTTGAGACTCAATTAATTATTTTTTTTTTAAGTTTTTCATATCTAAATGCATATTTTCTAGTAGACATTTCTAATCAAAAAATATATTTATAAAGATTAAAATAAAATATAACTTTCAAGTATAGAGCAAATAAGAAATAAAACTTGATTTATATAAAAAGTATTGTTGTAGTTTCACCGAATAATAATAAGTTTTTAATAATCTCAACCTGTATAGATAAAGATTTATTCATCATATTACCAATAACTAATATATATATATATATATATAAACACAAGATTACACAAAAAAAAAAAAAAAAAAAAAAAAGCACAGCCATAACAAAAACAAGCCCAGCCCAGCCAAGACCCACCCACCAAAAAAAAAAAAACATAAAACAAATCCAATTACACCTATAACCCAAAAAAAAAAAAAAAAAAAAAAAAATTGTCAAGACCCACCCACAAAAAACGTAAAACAAATCCTGTTACTGTATTTGTATTACACCACCAATGACAACAAAAAAAAGCAGGCTGAACAAAAAAAAATCGAAGGCCCAAACATGAAACACTGAAACATCCAGCCACAGAGCCCAGCCCTCTTAACAAATCTAAAGTAGAAAGCCAAGCCATATTATAAGTTATATCTCAAGTTCAAGAGTCAAAACCCACCTGCAGAATGCCAGAATCAAAACGCAGCATGGCAGCTTTGAAAGAAAAAAAAAAAAAAAAAGGCAGTTAGCTCAGCAACAGTGGAGACTCCTCAGAGTTTTCAAATCGTAGATGATTTAGATCGGAGGAAAGGAAGCTTGACTGCTTGAGCCAGGCAGCCAGGCCCAGCAACAGTGGAGAGAGAATGAGAGAGGCAGAGAGCAAGAATTGAGAGAAAAAGCAGAGCAAGAATGAGAAAGTGACCCTAAAAATTTCAGGGATTTGAGATTTTTTTTATTATTAATTTTTTTTATTATTATGTTTTTCTGCCTACAACATTGAACTTCCAAGATTCCAAGACATTTTAGAGTTAGTGTTTTATGAAATAGTTAAACATGAAGGGTATTCGATAGTCAAATTACTAATAAAAATAGATAACATGACTAATATGAAAGTGAAATCAAATATGAACAAACAAAATGAAAAAATTGAAAAGTAAAGGGAAAAATGAAAACAATCACAAATTTTAAGAACCACATGTATACTTTAGTCAAAACTTGGATATATGCATCGCTTGGTGGGGGAAGTTAACGGTGAAGTTAAAAATAGCTAAAATTAGACATACGTCACACAAGTGTGTCAACTGTGAATGATTTGATAATCCTAGGAGCTATGAACAAGGTGGGAAATTGGTTTTACACACAAAAGAAATCAAACTAGAGCTGTTGATTAAAGTTAACGATATGGAATAGTTTGTAAAACTCAATCAGAACTACATATCAAAACTCAATCAGAAATAGATGATATTGATAGTCATGATCAATATGAGAAATTTGTAATTGTGGTTTAGTAAATTAATTGGGAGTATGCGCAAAAAGGTAATTCAATTTTTTTTAAATGATGATATGACTTGCACCGTGACTGTTAAATTTAACAATCAATTAAACAATGGGGGTGCAATTGGAATGATAACAAGAAGTTTTCAAGATTTTTGATGTAAAATGCATATATCCCCCAATTTAGAGGGTGACTATGCAATTTATCGTTTCTCTTTCTTTCTTTTTTAATTTATTTATTTTCTTTTCCTTTTTTAATTCTTGGTCGGTGAGATATCGAAATCATGATCTAGAATTTTTTTTTTTTTTCGAGGTGATATCATGATGATCATGATCTTTTGTGCAACATGCAATATATTCATTTTCGACAGGTACGATAATCTTTTTGTGCTCAGAAGTCAGAATATAAAACATGGAAATTAATTTGATTCGTCGACAAAAGATTATGCTATCAAGAAAGAAAAATATAAAAAGGTTGTGTGCATTCAACCATTCACATGCTGTAATTAGTCAAAAAAAAAAAAAAAAAAAACCATTCACATGCTGTAATATATTTTATACAGACCACTTGGTGTATATAATATAATTTACTATTTTGTACTTTTTTAGTTAATTTATTTTACTATTTTTTTAGTGTATATAATATATATTATATTTTTTTCTGAAAAAAAAAAAATATATATATATATATATAATCCATCCTTCACAAAATTTTATATATGTATATATCACCAATTTTGTTATCAACCCAACTTATTTCACAATTTATTGAAATAATAACAATCCTAAGTGATCACAATCAATCACTACCATTAACTCAACTTTTATTTTTTTATCACTCACAACATGCCATTTTAGTAAATTAGAAAAAAAAGGATGGAATAAATTATGTTCTATGTTTATTCATAATTTGAATTTGTGGACAAAAGGATGAAGTCCAAAAGATATTCGAACAATTTTATAATTAGTGCATAGAGGATCATTTTTTGAGATAGGATACATTCTTCCAAAAAATAAGATGACCCTACTTATATATAATTTGTTCTTGTATTTTAAGTAACTTTTAAGACTTTATTGGGTATCATTAGAATTTTGTTTCATTGGCTTATGACTTATAAATTTTATCTTATAAGACTTTATTGGGTTTCATTAGAATTTTGTTTCATTGACTTATGACTTATAAATTTTATTTTATGGACGCATAATATAGGGAATTGTAGAAATGTTTTTTTTGTTCAATTAAGCTTTTAATAGTTTATCAATGCTTGATTGAGACTTCAAATATTAAATTCATCAGAGTACTTGAAGGAATAAACAAGATTGAACGTTATTATCAACAAAAAAATAAAAAATCGAGATTGAATGTCACAATCTTATAAATCACATAAACTTGATGGACGACTACCATTGTTGAGTCTAACTTTGATGAGAGATGTCAAGGTATTTTATTTATTTATTTTTTTATACATAGATGGCACTAAACAATTTTTGTATATTTATCAGAGTGTAAGAAGATAATAAGCTTTTTTCAAAGATTATCTTGTAACTATGTATATCAAACTTGATAATTTTGTAAAAAATATATTATAAGTTATGACTTAAGTTTATAATTAAAAAACTAATTTATAATTTCTTGCATATGTAGGGATACAATTAAAAATAACCACAATCAAATCCATATATATAAAATGTTAGCATACAATTGGAATGATACTTGACACAAAATTGGAGTGCCTTTAAAATATAAAGACACTTGACATCAAATTAGGGTGCAATTAAAATAATACTTGACACAAAATTGGGATACAATTATAATTTAATATAAATTCTTGATTGAGCTTCCTATTTAATGTATTATACAGAATAAATTAATAAATACTCTCTTTTTTTCCCATATGCATACAAATACACGTGAATGAATATGCTCTGGGTGTGTACTAACTAATATATCAATACTTCAATCCGATACCGTAGAATAAAAAACTTCTAGATCTGGACTTTTTTTTTTGTCTTTCAACCACTTTTAAAATGATTTTTTCCCCTTTGACATTGTTATTACCATAGAACAAGTTCTGTTGCTTGTGTTAACATCTTGTCAAATGATTGCAATACACAAGTTAATGGAAACTTGGATTCTCAATGAAACTAGCATTTGCTTGGTAAATAACTAAATATTAAACTTCACTGTGCAGTGTGAATACTTGAATGACCTGCTTCGTTCCTCTTTGTACCTGTAGTCTTACTCCTCACACATCACACCTTGGTGATTGTGGTAATTTTACCTAAGAACACCATCAACTGCTTTAAAGCAGAGGCCAAGTAACAGTTGGAAATTCCCCTTCCAGACCATCTGAACCGAGAATTACCAAGGACAACTTTTTTAACAACATTTTGACAATAGATAAGATGGCTAATGACAATAGATAAGATGGCTAATTGAGATTCAAACAACATATGTTTCACACTGACCATCGCTAACAATTTTTATTATATACTAATCACAACAAGATACATGTCGTATCCCTAAACAAAAGTATAAAGGGTAACAAAGCTTAAATTAAGGTTTTATGAATGTAAAAGGTAAATGCAGTATTCAGTTCTTGGTAGCAAAATTCTCACTTTGATGGGTACAGCCTAACTCCATAATTAGTGCCCCCCCCTGTCCCCCAAATACACCAACAAGTGGTGGTGTTAATTATTTTTGCATTACATTCATCGGCCTCTCACCTAATTTTGCCCACCTCTTGGGAAGGGAAAATTTTAAGAACTTCAAAAGAGTTTTAAGACTGTTCAAATTAGAACTTGTAAGGTCTCTTCCAACTTTTGGATGGTGCAGGTTTTGCAATTGTTACATAAACAAACCTGCCATCAAAAAACTGAACCAAATACCAAATCATGTGTTATGAAAAACAATTTTACTGGATTCCTAATTTACTAAGAATAACAGATTATTACAAAAGATGCATACCTTTCCATTCATCTCTTTCACTGCCAATTCTGCAGAGTCTTCTGTAGTAAACCAGATATATGCAAACCCTAAAGGCTGCCTGGATTTTGTATCCATAATCATTTTCACTGCAAGATGATGTTAACAGAAACACATGTAATACTGAAACATTGTCCTCAAAATTCAACAATATTAAAGCAGCATGCACCCCAAAAAAATATTAGTGAAACTAAACACAGGTGCATGCATAATTACCAATAAACAAAAAAAAAAGGTTATAATCATGGTAAAGGCCAAAGGGCTTCTACAATTCTCCAACATGATTTTGCACACTCCATTACCCAACACCTCCCGTCCCCAACGTTGTCAGCCAATTGTGCTACAAGAGCACTGCAAGCATGCAACATAGTGTGCTGTTCTTAAACTGGTGCATGATCCATAAACAGTATGACATTTTGGTAAACTAGAATAAGAAGCTTGTCCTTTTATTTTTTTTCAATTAATAATAAGAAGCTTTTAGAAGTTACTTCCAGAAACACCTTAACTTCAAATTATAGAAGCTGAGAAATTCACCTCGGCTTACTTCACCAAACTGTGAAAAAGTCCTCTGCAAATGTCCCTCAGACATTGATTGTGGTAGTCCTGCATCAGTTAGCTCCAAAGGCTTCAGAAAAATTATTATTCTCTGCCAAGAATCAATGGAGAACTTTATCTAAACAAGAACAGCAGTACCGCACAATTACAAGGCAACTTAGTATGGCTTGCTGAATAAAATTACCACCTTAAATGCAACGGCAATTGTAATTAAAAGAAAAACCATAGAAAGATGTAAACAAGTGCTTGATTTTGCTTCTTCTTTTTTTCCCAATTACTAATAATTCAATATTATTTACCATTCCAATGAACCAAAACCATGACTTTAATCAAGCAAGTCAGTGAAAATACTGCTTAATTAAAGAGGGAAAAGTCCAAAATACAACCTCCCACACTTAATGGGCTCTCCTGCCAACACCAAAAAGAAATTCATTGGTGTCTTGCCCTAATGGTAAAGGCAATCACCCATGGAATGGATGCCATATATCGAATCCTACATAAAGAAAAACTGATGAAATGCCAACCAAGTATCACCTATAGATTTCTATGAACAATACCATCCTAAATATCTAACAAATTTATGAGCCCCATTGCAACAAATTCCAATATAAATCATGTAAAAGTTTTCAAACCAGCCTAGGTCTATATTGGCTTAAAATTTGCACTAGCTGCACATGTTCACAAATGCCAACCAATGTACAATCTCTTAGCACCAATCAATAACATTTTTGAATTTCAACCTAAATAATTAAGTACAAAGACCAATTTTTAACTCCAGAAAAACAAAAAAAATAAAACACTTCAAAACGTGATATTCCATCCATTTCCTACATTTTCTCAGAAACCAAACAGAACTTAAGACTCTGCCCTATGAACAAACTTATCAGAAAGCTGAAATGAGTGAAAAATAAGCAATATTGCCAAAGACCCAGAACAAATTTGTTCGCCATTTAGTAAAAAAAAAGTTACCTTTTATGAAGATTTTCGTGGAAGGAGACGCATCATGTACTGAAAAGCTCGAGCTTGAGCTCCTGCGAAGTGATTGAAGGGATGGGTAATGAAGATTGGTTGGTGCAGAGAGAGATATTGAAGAAATTAGTGGGGAGATTGATGGTGGAATTGGGGTTTCTGAGACAGAGGGGTTAGGAATTGGGAATTGTCTGTGGGATTGAAGTTGAAGCAATGAGATTTGGGATGGGAAAGAGTGTAACAGTGCCATTCAAAACCCTAATTTCTAAAACCCTACAAAAACAATTACTGTGAGAAGAGAAAAGGGGGCAATGATTTTTTTTTTACGGCGCTTCCCAAACAGCCGTTACAGGCTTACAGCAATCGAGTCATTTTGATTTTTCATTTTTCCAAAGTTAAAAGTCAATAATCAAAATTTTTTTTTTAATTTTTAATTTTTAATTTTTTAATAAATAGAAATTTTACTCTAAAATTATCCAAGTATATAGAAGCGTGAAACTCATTTATAGAAGCGTGAAACTCAGCCTTTACCCCTCACACCCTACACCCTACAAACACTTATACTTGTAGAGTAACGCATTGTTCAAATGGTTTTATTATTATTATTTTTTTATGAGTCATGTTAATAAAAAATGTAAGGACTTGAATTGGAAGCCCAATCCCACTTAAATTGGTAGTGCCTTGCACTTCAACCCATGCCCAAACAATAGAATTGTTTTAATATAGAGGTGGGAAGACAATTACAATAGAATGGCTACCTAAGCTTAAGGTTGATGCAGTGGTACATAGCTAAGGAAGAATGAATCAAGCAATGGTAGAAAAAAGTAGTCCTCGGTCATTTCCAAGGAAAAGTTCTTATATAAGTTTTACTTTGGTTTTGTCAAGCAATACATTGTTCACTTTTCTATCTCTTACTCTCTTTTTTCTTTTTTCTCCTACCCCTCACCTTCAAAACTTCTTCCCATTATATAGGGCAAATAACATTCCCCTCCCTTGAGGTTTGGGAAAATGACACTCACCCCCAAACTTAAAGGAAAAAAACATTTTCCCCCCTTTGACATTTATTTATCTAAACTCTGTTAAATTGGCGTTAAAAATGTTATGCACTAACGTACCCTTTGGTTAATAATGTATTCCCAAAATTGACTCTAAAAGTTTTTTATATTGATAAGTGACTTTGAAAATTTCAAACTTATTTTTAAACAATAAAAGCTTGAAAGCTTCAGCAAATTGTTTTATTTCATAAATTTTGATCCAAAGTGTTAGAGAGAGGAGCGATTAAAAAATCTAAGAGGATCATCAAACTTTAAAAAATCAATTGAAAATGTGCTATAAGAGACTAAAAAATCAACATAAGCAACATGTTTTATAATATGCTTTATATTCCGTTACTAATATTAACAGAAGGGGGGGGGGAGTGTTATTTTTTTTAAATCTCAGGGGGGGGGAGTGTTTTTTCCTTTCAAGTTTGGGGGTGAGTGTCATTTCTCTAAACCTCAAGGGAGGGGAGTGTTATTTGCCCCATTATATATCCTCCTTCTTGGCATTCTAACCCTCCACTTGTACGTGCCAAAACTTTTCTCTTAACACTTGTCCTATCAAGGTTCTATTGAAGGTGGTTAAAGGAGTTGCTAACTCTGAAGACATTGTTCAGGAGTCACTTCTTCATTAATGAAGCTGATAAGGTTGTTACACATTCAATGCGGTGGTGGGAGGCATATCATTTCAGGAAGCTTCCTCCCACCACACTGATCCTCTCCTAGAATGCTCTTTCTCCCATTTAGGCACTCATCAGATTCTAAGAACCTTCCCTACCTTCTTCTTGGGTAAACCAGCTTCTTAAGTCAAATGCGCTTTACAAATGAATGGGTGCAGGACTTCCCACTTCTTACTCTCCTCGGTCCTCAAACACCCCACATTAGCCCCCTAAGACCTTGCTATTAACAGTTGATTTAAGAGCAAAGTTTTAGCAACACTTGGGTGGGTAGTACATGCTAGGCGCGTTCCCACGTGAAGACTTCGTTTCAATTGTCTTCTGCACGTCCCTAATGCTTCTCTATCCACATTCCTATAGTTATTGCGTTAGGCTGTTCCCCCCCACATTCTATGGCATGATGATGATCCTACGACCCTCATTTTTCGTAATTTATGAGCTGGAGTTTTACCGCTCTTTTTTATTTATTTATTATTTTTTTATTTACTTCTATATAATAAGGCGTTGAGAGCAATTCTGTCCCATTTACTTGTTCTCTAGCTTTTTTCGTTTGAAGCAACAGTCCAAGGAGAATCCTTTCTAGTGCTTGTAGGTGCGTTTGGTTTCATACTCCATACCATAAAGAGATTTACTTGTTGCTGTTATTTTTTTTTTCGTTATCTTTTTTTTATATTTTAACCTTATAGGGATCCATGGGTAGATTCGCTAGGCTAGTTGACACTCCTGAAGGCATGGTCGCCTTTAGGGCTAAGTATAGGATTCTCGACAATGTTGAAATTCAACATTGTGAACTAGGCAGAATGGTTAGTCATAAACAGACCACCTGGTTCAGTAGTTATTCCGATGATCACTTTCACAGAATGCAAGATGGAAATTCCCATCGGTAAGGTGACTAGGGATTATCTTATTAATTATCGGTTATCCCCTACCCAATGCTTTCCTAACCTTTTTATGATCCTCGGTAGTGTAGATATGATAAACCAAAAGATGGGGATTAACCTCACATGGAACAACATAAACTAGGTATACAATTGCCAAAAGGGAAAAGACTCTAGTTACTACTTCAAATGTAAGGTTCCCTCTGTTAGGTTAATCTATTGTATACTTGAGTCGAACAAGGGCTTGGATGAAGACTTCCTCATCGTCTCAGGTGATTAGCATGATGGGTTGCATTGTCCTACCTAAGATGGGGAACTAGGTAGGGTTCCCACAGACTTTAGACTAACTTAGGACATCCATTTCCTACTAGTTCTTTTTTTTTTTTTTTTTTAATTTTTTAAATTATTTATTTATTTAAAGAAAAATAAACCACTTTATAATTTACAGTTTCTATTTACTTGCAAACAAATTTCACACCACCTCGACCAAAAGCTTAGTAAACTTTGTAGATCTCAATCGAATCCTTCAATTAGAGATCTTTATACACTGAGATGGGCAACTCAAGGCGGTGCACATGATCCTTAGATTCAAGCCCATTTCTAAGCGCTTCCAAAATCCTAAGCACATGATTAAAGCAAAAGACCTGAGGTTAGCGCTAATTGACATGGTTGTTCTTGGATTTTTAACATAACCTCCCCCGTCTGGCACCCAAGACGCGCAATTGCCAGCCTCACTTGCAGCCAAGCTGCTCTATTTCCAAGAACAGCCCATCCCCTCCAATGACAAGCAAGAAGAACGCACGCCCGAACCTACCAAAGAAGACTTAGATAAAGACTTCGAAGTCTTTTTTCAGGAAGATCCCAAAGATCTCCCAGCCCCTTCTCATCATCGTCTAGCCATTGCTCTCGTCAGTACTAGTCAAGAAGTACCCAATATCCCAGAAGCTATGGTCCTAGAAGAAAAGACCCTGGACTTGCTAGCACTACTCATTGCACATGCTGGGGGTAATGCTCTCATGATTCCTATAGTGCCTCGGCCATCAATTCCTGCTCCCATTCGTGCCTCCTCTGATTATGCTCTCGAGAAGAAGAGAAAAAAGCAAAGCATCTGAGAGTATTAAGAAGGGGGAAATAACCCGCCCAACGTAGCCACCACCTACTAAAGAGTCCAGAGTCATGAGGGCTCAACAAAAAAAAAGTACCTCTTCTGGGTCTGCCAAAGGTGCCGAGGGAGAGTCATGCTTTAAGGCCTTTAAATGGAACCTAGCTTTTGTACTAAGTTTAAGGGATCCCCAGATGGACAAATCAAGGATACTATCTGAGTGTCTAGAGAAGGCCCTCTTGCTTCCTAAAGACATGCATGAGCTCTAGTCATTGCAAAAGTGCGAGGTGTTTTTATCACTCAAGAAGGACCTTGCTAAGGTATGCCTTTAATCATTTCTCTCTATATTTAAACTTTTAGCTACGTACTAACATTATGTTTTCGTAGGCGGTGCAAGCATCCTTCTTTGCTGAAGAATGGGTGGACCACACTTTGTCCAAAACTCGTGAGGCAGAACCAAATTGGCGCAATCTGAGAAGGCCTATGTCGACTTCAAGAGAAGACACAAAGAAACCCTAGATCACCTAGTTGAGGTAGAAAAAGCACACAAAAATACTGAACCAGCCTTGGCAAGGTTTGAGAAACGAGCTAAGGAAGCGCGACTTTCTCTGAAAAAAGCTGAGACTTAGCTAGCCTTGGCAATAGAGAGGACCAAGCAACAGCAGAAGCAGCTTAAGGGGAAGAACGTTGAGAAAGCAAAGGCAGAGTAGGCCGCCTACGATGCTGGCATGACCAAGAACGCTCAGAGCTTGACCGCTCAACTTCTGGACGTTGCTCAGGCCTTCTGTGTTGAAGTCTAGGTGAAGCTCTAAACATCGCGGGAGTGAATACAGATTCCGAATTGAGGGAGGCAAACAAGGTTTATTATCCTCAAGCACTCCGTATTGCTCCTAGTTCTACCCCCATTCCTCCCTATCCAAGCTCCACCTCCTCAGTGCCCAAGCCGACTATGACTTCAACTTCTATCTCTTCCTCCGAGAAGGAGAAAGAGCAGCACCTTAATCTCCTATCGTGGAACTGGGACTAGAGGAGGTGATTGAAGTTGAACAGCAAAAGAAGAAGAAGAAAGAGAAGGAAAAAGATGTAACTGAATAAGTTCTTCTGTTTTTAGCACTTAGGGTAATTTTGTAGGGTAATGGGCTCTAGAGAGACATGTATTTTTGTAACTCCAACCTTTGAATGGAAATATATGCAAGTTTTGCTGTCATTCTTAACTTTCATTAGTCGTCAATTCTTTATTTTCACCATCAATATCCATGCTTCATAGATGAAAGCAAATAGCTTAGTAGATGAAAGCATATAGCCTATCATATTGCAAATCAAATTAGATTTGCTTTTGCCTTACTTTCAATTGTATTTGAATTATGTTTCACTGACACTAACTTACCCAAGGCCTTAAAACTAGTGGAGTCATACATAATAACCTTCCAATAAAGAGTAACTTAACCAAGTCTTGTGACCCAAGGAGTCATTCAAGACCACAGCTTTGTTTAGTACTTAGCCTATTTCATGTAAGGGTTAATTTATTCAAAGCTTGTAACCTAAGGAGTCAAACAAAGACCGTGATTCTGTCTAACACTTAACCAGTTTCACACAATAATTAATTTACCAGAGGCCTGCGACCCAAGGAGTCGAACAAGACCGAGGTTCTGTTTAACACTTAAAAAATTTCATATAAGGGTTAATTTACCTAAGGCTTATGACCTGAGGAGTTGAATAAGACCAAGGTTCTATTTAACATTTAGACAGTTTCACATGAGGGTTAATTTACCTAAGGCTTGTGACCCGAGGAGTCGAACAAGACTGAGGTTCTATTTAACACTTAAACTGTTTCACATGAGAGTTAATTTCCCAAGGCTTGTGACTCGAGGAGTCGAACAAGACTGATGTTCTGTTTAACACTTTGTAATTAGCTATAAGTCATTACGATTTAACTTGCAACTACAACAGTAACTAAATGGAAGAGAAATGAAAAAAAAAAATTCATATCATTAATAATAAGCCACAATTCTTGATACTGAAGTTATCTTGTACGAACCTTTCCAATTTGGACCTAGTTTTCCCCATGAAGGATTCCTTGCTGTTGCCACAAGTTTTCTTAAAACTAGATCTCTTGGCATCAATGGCCTTGCCTTAACTCTCTTATCATACCCCTGTCTGAGCTTTTGTTGGTAATATGCCATTCTGACCATGGCCACTTCTCTTCTTTCATCAATTAATTCTAAACTTGCAGAAAGTAAATGATCATTCTCCTCCACATTAAACTTATCAATTCTCAAGGTTGGGAAACCTACTTCAAGAGGTATAATTGCTTCAGATCCATAAGTCATTGAAAAATGAGTCTCTCCTGTTGACCTTCGAGGTGTGGTATGATATGTCCATAACACATGCGGCAGTTCATGCACCCATTTTCCTTTTACATCATTCAGCCTTTTTTTTAATCTTGGCATTATGGTCTTTTTAATTGCATCAGCCTGACCATTTCCTTGAGGATAAGCCGGAGTAGAAAATATGTTTGTGATACCGAGCTCCCTACAATACCTTCTAAAGGCTTTGCTATCAAATTGGAGTCCATTATCCGAGATCAAGGTATGAGGGACTCCAAATCTGGTAACAATGTTCCTCCAAATGAACCTTTTCGCATCTACATTTCTAATGTTGGACGGAGGCTCAGCTTCCACCTACTTTGTGAAATAATTAGTTCCAACAAAGAGCCACCTTCGGTTTCCTGTAGCCTTCAGGAAAGGTCCAACTATGTCCAACCCCAGTGGATTTGAAACCCCTCCTAGTTTATGGATATTACGGGCGTATCTTTGACATTGATCACACTTACGAACGTATTCTTGTGCAGCCTTCTACATACTCAGCCACCAATATCTCTGGGTGAGAGCTCTATGGGATAAAGACCTTCCCCCAGTGTGACTCCCACAGATACCTTTATACAATTCCTCCAACAATGGTTCCATGGTGTCTGGATGAACACATAATAAATACGGGCCCAAATGGGAGCGTTTATACAACTTTTACCCTTCAAAAAGCCAATACCGAGGGGCCTTCTTCCGTAACTTCCTAACTTCATTTTTTTCTTCAGGCAGTAAGCCTTCCTTTAAAAAAAATATCACAGGATCCATCCAGCTCAAACCTGCCCATATACTATTTACTTGAACAAAAGGTTGGTCATCACAGTTGAGAGCTATCAGATCTTCCACCGTTATAACTCAGGGTAGTCCCAACCCCAAAAAAGTAGTTAGCATAGCCAACGAATCTGCATGGGAATTCTGTCCTCTCAAGATTTTGCCTTAGGATAAAACATTTAAAACCAGATTGGGCACGTTTAACTTTGAGGAGGTACCCCTGCATTCTTTGATCCCTAGCCTTAAACTCTCCATTGACTTGCCTGACAACCAGGTGGGAGTCCCAATATATTTCTAGGACTTCCCCTCCTAGTTTGCCAACCATCTCCATCCTAGCTAGTAGTGCCTCGTACTCAGCTTCATTGTTCATAACAGAAAAACCCAACCGCAAAGACTTCTCCACCACCAACTTATCGGGAGTCACCAATATAATTCCAACTCCAGAACCTCTTTGGTTTACCACTCCATCTGTGTACACCTCCCAGGTTGAAGGAGGGAGGGAAAAAATCACCAAAGTGAACAGTCCTAACCTTTTAACCTTGCCGACGTCCATGGTGAATTTTGCAACGAAGTCTGCTAACACCTGTCCCTTCATGGCTGTATGAGGCATATATTTAACATCCAAAGCCCCAAGCATGGTTCCCCATTATGCATTCCTTCCTGTGTAGTCTGATTTCCATAACAACGCTTACAAAGAGAGCTGTGTGAGCACCACTATAGTGTGGGCCTAGAAATAATGAGGGAGCTTTCTTGTGGCATGTATGATGGCTAGCACTGCCTTCTCCAAGGGTAAGTAACGGGTCTCAGCTTCCTGCAAGGACTTACTTACATAATATACGAGTTTCTAAATTCTACAAAATGTATTTTTAGCAATGAAAATTAGTGAGGAAATATTTTTCGTCACTAAAAATACAAATTTAGTGACGAAACATGGATTTCGTCGCTAATAATGAAAAAAATTATAACATTTAGCGACAAAAAGTAATTTTCGTCACTATTGATGATTTAAAATATGAGCGCCAAAGAGAAAATTGTGGTGGGAACTTAATTAATCTATAATGACGAAATCTTTCGTCGCTAAAAGTTGAAATTTTTAGTGATGAAAGATTTCATCATTGTAGGTGTTGGTATAAATAGTATTAGCGATGAAAATAATTTTGTCGCTAAAAGGGAGCATTAGCGACGAAAAACTATTGTTGCTAAAAATATTCACATATAATAGGTTTTTCATTTCATAGTTTTAGCAACAAAATCATAATTCATCACTAAAAGTATGCTATAGTGACAAAATCTGAATTTCGTCGCTAAAAATATTCACACAAAATAGGTTTTTCATTTCATAGTTTTAGCGACGAAATCATAATTCGTCACTAAAAGTATGCTGTAGTGACAAAATTTGAATTTCGTTGCTAAAAATATTCCCACAAAATAGGTTTTTCATATCATAGTTTTAGTGACAAAATCATAATTCGTCACTAAAAGTATGCTATAGCGACGAAATTCAAATTTCGTTGCTAAAAATTGTAACAAAATCCGGCTAAAAGTATGCTATAACGACGAAATTATATTCGTCGCTAAAAATCGTAACAAAATTTGGCTAAAAGTATGTTATAATGACAAAATTATATTCGTCGCTAAAGAGTACAGCTTAAATTTCAGCAAAAAAAAAAAAAAATTTCCATTTCCACATAAAATTTCATTTCTCCCACCCATTCACTTAAAAAATTTCAGCCCGCCCTCTCTCATTATCACTCACTCCCTAACACAAACACAAACTCAAATACAAACACAAATACACACATCCCTCTATCTCTTTCTCTACCAAGTCTCTCCTCCCTCTTGGTCTCTTGGTTAGCTTCTACTAGATTTTTAGTCATCAAATTCTTATCCAGGGTTTGACTTCTCGTAACATAAATCTATGGTAAAATCTCCATGACCCACCTTCTAATATCTTTGGGTTTTTATCCTATATTGTTAGGATTGCTCTTTATGTTGTGGGTTTTGTTTTAGAAGTAGTTTGCTGTGTTTGTTAGTACATTTAAAATCTTATTGGAAATTTTTAATTTAATGGAGTGAAATGGATTTTGTTGTTTGGCAACTATGTGAGTTGGGTTTCTTAAGAAATCATTTGGGTTTTTGACTATATGGAAGATTGGGTTAATTTTAGAAAAATGGTTTCCTTACATTTTGAAATGTCTTTGGCATATGTGGTTGTGATTGTGGTGTTAACTATAAATTTATGCAAGTAATATGAGCATGTGTCTTTTACTTACCAAATGTTTGACAAATTGTCTATATGAGTTATGAAATGGATTTTGTTGTTTGGCAACCATGTGAGTTGGGTTTCTTGAGAAATCATTTGGGTTTTTGATTTGTATGGGAGATTGGGTTAATTTTAGAAAAAGGGTTTCCTTGCATTTTGAAATGTCTTTGGCATATGTGGTTGTGATTGTGATGTTAACTATAAATTTGTGCAACTAATATGAGCATGTGTCTTTTGCTTACTAAGTGTTTGATAAATTGTCTATATGAGTTATGAGATTGAATTTCTTGACTTGTGTTGTGATGGTTGTTATATGAGGTTATGGGTTGTAATCCTAGTTTTTTATTTGTACTAACACATATGGCTTTAAGGTTTAATCAAGTCTTAAAGCTTTTGGCATAGGGTTAAAATTATAGTATTTTTCTTTTGTGACTTTATACAGATTTGAGTCAGATGCACTATATGATTTTTAATAAATTATAGAAACATTATTTTGAACTGAATTTTTTATGGTACATACTAGAAATATAAGGGCTTCTCCCTATTTAATTTCAAGCTTTTTGGATAAAATTAAGTAGACCAAACAAATTTGTAAAAAGAGCTGACTTGTTGCAAATTTAATTAGAAAGTATGATTAGAATGTTGAGACTATAAGGAATTTACTACAAGCTTTTGTTGTGTGGTCTATCTTGTAAGTTCATATGTGCTTTCTTTGACAAATGTTTTACTTTGGCTAATTTTATCATGGTTTGGTAATGACATGCTTTGTATTAAGTTGGTAAATGCAAATTGTTTGTGGTAGAGAAATAAAAGGTTTTGGTTGTGTTAAACCTGTAAGTCTCTTGTATGCTTGCTTGGTTCCCATTTGGGTAGGGGTATTCGTCTTAGGATGGTAAAGTTAGGTTCTAGGGCCTTAGGTTTTGATTGAGTTATATTTGTTGATTACTTTTTTTTTTCAATACTTGAAGCATTTGGAGGTCTTGGTGGTGTGGAGAGGTGAGTATATGATAATTTGATGGTTTGGGTGCTATGAATCTGTTTTAAAACAAATGGGTAATGAAGTGTTAACCATGAAAGTTTAAGTACTTTGAGGTTTGCTTTTTGCACATAAAGTGTTTGATATGTTACCTCAATGAGTTATGAAGTTGGGTTTAATTGTTTGTTGTTGATTATTTAATTTGAAGTTGGACTATGTGATATATATATATATATATGTATGTATGTATGTATGTATGTATGTATATAAAGTTTGTGAAATTTGAAATTTTGTTTAAATTATTTTGCTCTAGAGGTGAGTATGTGATACATTGATGGTTTGGGTGCTATAAACTTGTTTTTAAACAAATTTGTAATGAAGTATTAACCATGAAAGTTCAAATGCCTTGTAATGTCTTTTCTTTCTCTTGGCCTTTTGGTTTCTTGCAATGGGATATTTGGCTAACAACCTGCCCTACAAAACTTTTGCCTTCTCCCAACATGATTCCAAGGTAATTTTTCTAGATTATTTGTCTCTATGATTTACAAGTTTTGGTTTCTTGATTTGTTGTTATGGTATTTGTTTATATGAGATAGAGGGTTTCATTCCATGTTTTTAATATTCTTTAACATGTAGCTCTAATGTGAATAAAGTCTCAAAGCATTTGGACTAGTTTTAAAACTATAGCAATTTTCTTTTAAGAACCTAAATTTGTCAAGGGGAAATTTGAGTTAGCTGTAATACGTGATTTTTAATAAATTATAGAAAAATTATTTTTTGCTGAATTTGTTATGGTACATACAACATATATAAGAGCTTATCCCTATTTAATTTCAAGTTAATTAGATAATTTTTCATGGACCAAACGATTTTTACAAAAGGGCTGACTTGTTCTGTAGTGAATCTGAAAGTATGACGAGTATGTTGGAATTTTGTGGAATTTACTTGAAACCTTTGTTGAGTGGGTTGGCTTGTAAATTTCTACGTTTTCCTCAACATGTGTTTTACTTAGCTAATTTTAATAATAGTTTGATTTAATCACTTGCAGTAGTGTATTAAAATGCTTTGGTTGTGTTATGGTCCTTTAGATCACTTTTTTCTTTTTGTGTGTGTGTGTGTGTGTGTGTGTGTGTGTGGCATTTGATTATGTTTTAAATCTGAAATTTGTTGCTTTTGTGTCATTTTGATTGACTTAGATTTGATGGGTCATTGTGATAAAGCTTGAATTTTTCTTTGTATTGATGTTTACGTGGGAATTTAGTTCAAGTTCTTAAATTGTGTTAGATCTGATAATTGGGACTATTTTTTATTTGTCTTTGTAGTCTATGGCTCTATGCATTAATGCCCAAATTGGGTTTTTGTTGTTTACTTTGATTGAATTATTGAGTAAATGATTTAGTTCTAGCAAATATGTGGTAATTGAATTATGCAATGTGAGGTTGATAGCCAAATTGGGTTTGAAGTTTGTGTCTTGGATGAACATATATATATATATATACACACAAAAATATTCAATAGGGATGTTTGTTATAACATAGTTAATGTTTTTACTTTATAATTTTAATGTAGTATTGTTTTTCATTTGTGCATATTTCTTATTGGTGGCTTTTAGGACATTTTCTTTTGGCACTACTTGAAAATGTTTAAGGACATCTTCTTTTAGCCCATAGTATTTTATGTTATTATATGTTATAAAACATCTTGTATTATTGTATGTTTTGGAAACAATTTGTATGGATGGATTGAATAGAATACTTGTTTTATTTTTACATTTGAAATGTATGGATCATATTCTTATAAATGTGTAGTTGACATAAATGTGTTATTCAAGTGTAAGGAGTTAATAATGTAATGACAGGTTACATACAGGAAAAAAATGAAAATTGATAAGTAGCTTTAGTGACGAATTTGTCCGTCACATTTAGCTACATTTAGTGACAAAATTTTTCGTCGCTAAATGTAACTGAATTTATAAAAAACACTTTCAGCGACGAAAATTTTTGTCGCTAAATATAGTTGAATTTTTCAAATAGTAGTTTAACGACGAAAATATTTCGTTGCTAGAAATTATCTAATAAAATAAGGTACATATAACGACTCACTAAATAGTATTTTTAACGAGAAAAACATTTAGCGATGAAATAATTTCGTCGCTAAAAGTATTTTTATTTTAAAACAACTTGGATCTTTAGCGACGAAATTTGTTGAAAGTTTTCGTCACTAATACTTTTAGTGACGGGGCTATAGTGAAGAAACAAATTTCGTCACTAAAGAGAATAATTCGTCACTAAAGGTACTAGGCGATGAAATATTGGACTTTTAGTGACGAAAATTTTCGTCACTAAAAATACATTTTGTTGTAGTGTAACTAAGACTAAGCTTACTGCATGATCTATAACTACAATGTACACATATAGTACCTCCTTTCTCTCAGGTCGGGACCGGATAGGTGGGCACGATAGATAACGCTTCGACTTTTCAAAGGCCGCTACACATTCTTTGGTCCATTCAAAATTCTTCCACTTGTGAAGGAGCTGGAAGAATGGTCTACATCAATCTGCCGATCGAGAAATGAACCTATTCAAAGCAACCATCATCCCTGTTAGCTTCTGCACTTTTTTGGGATTCCGAGGAGGGTGCAAATCTTTAATAGCCTTTATCTAGTTAGGGCTCACTTTTATTCCTTGGTGCATGATCATGTGACCGAGGAATTTTCCCCGAGCTAACACCAAAAGAACATTTCCATGCATTCAGACGCAAACTATGTCTCCTGAGCACCGAAAATACTTCTTGCAAATCCCCCAAATGGTCCAAAGTTTGTTTAACTTTTTACCACCATATCATTGATGTACGCCTCTACATTTCTCCCAATTTGTGCTTCCAACATTTGTGTTACCATTCTTTGGTATGTGGACCCAGCATTCTTTAAACCAAAGGGCATTACCCTATAATAATAATTGCCCATGGGAGCTTGAAAAGTAGTCTTTTCTTGGTCGGACAACGCCAAGGGTATCTGGTGTTACCCCTGAAAAGCATCCAAGAAGCTCATCTAAGGGTGTCCAACCATCGCATCCACCAATTGGTTAGTCCGAAAAACAGGGAAATGATCTTTTGGATAGGCTTTATTTCGGTTAGTGTAATCTACACACACACGCCACTTCCTGTTCTTCTTCCTAACCACTATGGTGTTAGCTAGCCACTTAGGATAGAAGACCACTTTGATCGCCCCTATTTGTTTAAGTTTATTTACTTCTTCCTTGATTGCCTCAGCATGTTCCTTTGAAGAGCATCGAGGTGGCTGCTTCCTCAGTACTGCACCAGGATTCACATTCAATTGATGGCAAATTAACTCAGGATCAACTCTCGACGGATCATAATGTTGACATCCCATTTTGCAACCCGCATTTAACCTCACATAGAGGGTAAAAGGGTAATTTCACCTTAAAAATATGCATCTTGATTCTGGTCATTAGATCCTTAATATCATTTCACCAAAATGATCTTAATGTTGTAACAATCAAATCTGTTAGGTTCTAAGGTCTTAGGATTTTGTGTATTTAGAACTCTAGTTTGTAATGTTGGCAAACCATGATCAAAACAATGCATTTAGTCTTGTTTAGGCTTGCTCAAAGTTGGTAAAATATTGTAAAGTTGGAATCGAGTGACTGCAGATGCATTGGGGCTTCTCGGCCTGGCTCGATCGATCGAATGTAATTCTCGATCGATCGAAAATCGGCCCAGATGCGTTTTCTGCAGAAATTCCAGCTCAGCCCTAGCCACGTTTTCAGAGTTGCACAAGTTGTATTGTTGCTCATACATTGCGGTTTTGTGTAAATCTCTTGTGAGATCTAGAGGAGCTTTCCTTTACACAAAGCTTAGGGTTTTCAAGATTGAGATTACTTCAACATCTTGATGATCAACTTGGTTGCTGCCATTGAAGCTTAAAGATAAACAAGCGGGGAACTTGTAGTTGATTGAAGGAATACAAAGAAAGAAGTAGTCCGTGGATTCGGAGTCTGCGCGTGGTCGCGTCAGGAAGTTTTACTGGTGGGTAGCATTAGGAAGTCAAGCGGGGAGCTTGTAAGTCCTTTTGTAAGAACTTCAATTCTTTCTTAGTGGATTCCGTTTTGCCTTGAGGATCGGTGGGTAAAATCCTCCCCAGGTTTTTCTGTGTGGTTTCCTGGGTGATCATATCACTGTGTTATTTATTATTCCGCTGCATTATATTTTTGATATGATTATTTGATTGCTTTAACCTAGAATTGCTTAATTTGACTAAGTAACAACTTGGCTAATTAATCTAGGCTACGCAATCTGGTTGTTTGTTTAAGGGGTCTAAACCCTACAAAATCGACTGGTCATAAGCCCTAACCAGACCATCATATTGAAAGTTATCATCAAATCAAATCTTAATGGCTGAGATTCACTATTACAAATTGAGTCCGACTATAAGTGGTTATGAACAATTGATTCCAATTACTTATAATTATAATCAATTTGAGATTAATGACATGTCAAAATTTGATTAGTCAAACACTTAATTAATTAGATAGTCAAACATTAATTATTTAATGAGTAATTTGTGCAATTATCTTTTAATTAGGATAAATTTGGAACTAATTAAGTCTGGAATAGGAGTGATTGGAGCCTATTAATGTTAATTGGAAACTAATTTGGGACCTATTAATGTTAATTGTGCTGAAATAATTTTCTAGCAAATGACCTTTGCTTACCATTTCATCAACATCTCTTAGAATATTTTGAATTTGTGAATGAGGTTAATTTTTTCAAAATCTAGACATCCGAGGCTTCAATTTGAGCATAACAACGAGACAATTCTAATCAGAATTGAGGAATATATGATTTTTTAAATTTCACTTTATAGGCTCTTACAGTAGCTATAGGAAAACCGAATTTTGCTTACTCCTTACTCCCACCAATCTTTGAATTTAATGCACCCGATTTCCTCAAAGGCTAAAATAAGGTCTAAGTTCATGATTCTTTGTTAACCCTCATTAAATGACACTCCATTTATATTTTCTCCACCACTACTATATAACCACCCCTCTCATCCATTCCAAGACAAAAATCCCCTCTCTTCTCCTCTCTTGAGTTTTAGTGAAGTAAAGTAGTCTTGTCATATCTTGATCTTCTTGAAACTCAAGGTATTGAGTGAAACTTACTTTCCCTCTCCTAGCTTTTCTTTTCCTCTACCTTTAGGACCTTTACCAAGAGTTTCCTCCACCGTATGGATCTTGCATAAAAGTATAATCTATTTCCCTAACTTGTTTTTTTTTATGTTGCCATGATGAGAATTTAAGATTAAAGTATGATAGTAATTATTTAAATTCCTTTAAATATGTTTGAATGTTCTTATTTGTTCTTCACATGTTCTTGGTTGTTCATTACATGTTCATGCATAACACTAGTTTTGATCTTAAATCCACATCAAAAACATGAAAAAAATGTTTGTTTAATAATTCTTTCAAATATTTGAATCTAGAATATCACTATCCACACACATTCACTAGAATTTATTTTTCGATGCAAACGAAACGCTTAATAAATTGAATTAGGATTTATCACAAGTACACACATTAAATTCAACATGCAAATTGATTGAAAACATATTGGATGATGTGATATGAATGTTGGCTATCATAGTCTAGAAGACCGGTTTCACTGGGTAAGGTAGGTGCCTAACACCTTCCCACCTTGTAACAAAACCTTCGAGCTTAGATCAAGGGTTGATAGATCAATGCATATCCTTGTAATTTTCAATTTCTAGATTGTAACTAGGAGACAAAGCCATGTACTTTATCTTAGATTGTATCTAGGACCAAAGCCATGTAATTTCCTATGATCCATGTAAATTCAATTTCAAATTAATAAAATGAAGAACTTTTCAATTTTGGTTTTCTTATTTATTTTAATAATTAAATAAGTGGCGACTCCATTGTAAAACTTTTAATCTAAAGGGAAAAATATAATAAGCCGAATCTCCATTTTGAGAGACAATAACACAACTCCACCTATTCACGTGGGTTTGGCCCAACATTAAAAAAAAAAAAAGGGCCGGAGGCACAATCTCTAAGACATAAGTACTTCATGCAAACACATCCATGTTGTCCTTTAAAAATGCCACCAGCTCTGTTTTCTCCCTAAGAGGTAACTGAGCACCTACTTGAAAGTATTTGTCTTTGTCATGACCAATCATAACCTTTTGTAATTCTTCAGATGGCAATTCCTTTATCTCGAACCCCAATTCCTCTTCAGGGTTAGTTAATTGCTATGGAGCCTGCGTTTCCCCTATTTTCGTTTCATCTAGTGAGTATTGACTAACAGCAGCTATCAAACACTGCCTAGTCATTGTCTGACTTCCAACAATCTCTCCAACTCGTCCCTGTGTGGGATATTTAACCTTCAAATGTAAGGTAGACAATACTGCTCCTATTGCATGAAGCTAAGGTCTTGCCAAAATTGCAATATAAGGGGAATAGGCTTCCACTACAATAAAGTTAACTTGCACTTCCTCATCTTTGGCTTGCACTGGTAGCTTAATCCTTCCCTAGGGGATTACCATTATGCCGTCAAATCCTATTAGAGGTGAATCATATCTCTCTAGATCCTCAAGTTTAAGATTCAACCCTTTGTATAAATCTTGATACATAATCTCAGCCCCGCTCCCCTGATCCATCAAAGCTCTCTTCACATCATACCCCCCGATCCAAAGAGTTATTACGAGGGCGCCCTCATGGGGCTGGAATGTCCCCGACTTATCTTCTCTCAGAAGCCCAAGACTGGTGATAGCTCCAATTTAGCCCTTTTTGATACTTGTGCTAGATTTTCCTGCTCTGAATTTAAAGCAACAACCAAAATTCTGGAATGCAGATTTGCATCACTCCTAGATGCAGCAAAAATTACGTTGATCATACCCAAGGCTGGCCGAGGGGCATCATCCCTCTGAAACCTCGCCCCGGGTTGTCCTATCAGCCCCATGGGTTGATGTAAAAACTGTTTTAGCTTTTCGACCTTTACCAACTGACCCAAGTGATCGCGTAAAGTCCTGCAATCCTTGGTTGTATGTCCCTTTTCCTGATGGTAATGACAGTAGAGACTTTGATTTCGCTTGGTCGGATCTCCCCCCATCTTGTTAGGCCACCTGAAGTAAGGCTCATTATTTATTTTTTCGAGGATTTGATAGACTGGCTCCTTAAACATCGAGTTGACCATCGGCGTGCTATCTCTTGGTGATTGGTTGGAAAAGTCGCTTCGTTGTCTATTTTGATTATATCCTCTTGCCCTAGGATCCCTTTTATTTGGAAACATTTTAGCCTTACCATTTCCTTGCATTTGACCTTCTTTAACCCGCTTGTGCTCATCAATGTGGTCCATGAGTTGACGTATGCTACGAGTAGGCTTCATTGTCAGTGACTTCCACAGATCATGTTCTGTTGGAAGCCCTACCTTAAAGGTTCTTATAGCCACATCTTCAAAATGCCCATTTATTTCATTAAATGTTTCCCAATACCTATCTGAGTAGGTCTTAAAAGTCTCCCCCTCTCTCATTGCCATGGATAGTAGAGAATCCAAGGGCCTGGGAACTTGGCTACATGTTACAAACCTAGCTTCAAATGCTCAGGTCAACCCCTTAAAAGATTTTATTGAACCTTCTTCCAAAGCATCGAACTATCTCATAGCAATAGGGCCTAAACTTGAAGGAAATACCTTGCACATGAGATCCTTGTTTCTGGAATGAATGGCCATCCTCTAGTTAAAATGGCTCACATGCTCCACGAGGTCAGTTTTACCATTATAAATGGTGAATGTGGGCTACGTAAAGCAGTGGGGTAACTTAGCTCTATTAATTCTTCTTACGAAGGGTGACTTCGAAATTTGATGAAAGGCTTTACTCATCGTGTCATTCCCCATAGTCTGAGGGAACAAATTTTCTCCCCGCTTCCCCTTTCCTCGCTCCCTCTTGCGCTCTTCAAACTTATCCTCCTCCGAAGATGTAGGGAAAGATTCACTGGTAAGGGTTCTAGATTTCTGCCAATAGAATCTATCTTTCCGCTCTTTGGACCTTTCTCTTGATGGGGGTGTGAGATTTCTCCTGCTATGTTCCCTCCTATGCAGTTTTTTACGTAGATTATCAATTTCTAGCCTCAAATTTTACGTTTCCTGTTCATGTGAAACGTGACTTCACAACTTAGAGTAACTTCTTCCAATGTGTTCTGTATGTTGTGTTTCTACTTTAACACTGGGTGTAGGATTGTTCTCCTTATCCCTCCATCATTCCATATTAACCAAGTGATCCTCACATTAAGAACCAACGGATTCCTCCCTATTGCGCTTTGAGTTAGCCATGACTTAGGAAAACTACTTGTAATTTCCCATAGACGGCGCCAATTGTAAAACTCCTTCCAGTGTGCTTTGTATGTTGTGTTTCTACTCTAACACTAGGTGTAGGATTGTTCTCCCTATCCGTCCATCATTCCATATTAACTAAGTGATCCTCACGTTAAGAACCAACGGATTCCTCCCTGTTGCGCTTTGAGTTAGCCATGACTTAGGAAAACTACTTGTAATTTCCCATATACGGCGCCAATTGTAAGGACTTGTATTGGAAGCCTAAGCCCACTTAAATTAGTAGTGCCTTGCACTTCAAACCAAGCCTAGACAATAGAATTGTTTTAGTATAGAGGTGGGAAGACAATTACAATAGAATGGCTACCTAAGCTTAAGGTTGATGCAATGGTACACAGAAAAGGAAGAATGAATCAAGCAATTGTAGAAAAAAGTAGTCCTCAGTCATTTCCGAGGAAAAGTTCTTATATAAGTTTTACTTTGGTTTTGTCAAGCAATACACTATTCACTTTTCTATCTCTCACTCTCTTTTTTCTTTTTTCTCCTCTCCCTCAGCAACATAGCTTCTTCCCCTTATATATCCCCCTTCTTAGCATCCTATCCCTCCACTTGTAACTCTTCCCTGGATACTTGTCCCATCAAGATCTGCTGAAGGTGGTAGAAGGGGTTGCTAGCTGTGAAGACACTGTTCAGGGGTTACTTCTTCATTAATACAGCTAATAAGGTTGTTACAGAGCATTCAATGCGGTGGTGGGAGGCAGACCCTTTGAGGAAGCTTCCTCCCACCACACTGATCCTCTCATAGAATGCTCTTTCTCCCATTTGGGCGCTTATCAGATTCTAAGCACCTTCCCTACCTTCTTCTCGGGTAAACCAGCTTCTCAGGTCAGATGCGCTTTACAAATGAATGGGTGCAGGACTTCCCACTTCTTACTCTCCTTGGTCCTCAGACACCTCACAAAAAAATTTTTAAAAAGTTTTGACATAACTTTTATGAGAAATAAAAACAGTCATTAATAATTTTTTTTCCTTTCTCATCAAAATTTTCTAAAAATATTTCTTAAACCAATAGCCTTTACAATTTGTCAAAAACTTTTAAAATACCTGACGATTCTTTTAGGATGAATGGTCCCTTCATAAAATCTCATATATAACGAGGTTCTAGAAATTATTAGACCAACCCACCATGGTTGATTTTATCATTTACTAGTTAGGGTAGCAAGTGCAAGGCACATGCTTGCTATAGAAAAAAAGTACTGTAGTAATTAAGGTTAATTCTAGATTTTATTCGTATTATAAAACAAAGATATGAATTATTTGATTTTTAAAGTACATAGAGAGTACATAGAGATTTACATTAATTAAAAGAGACATTAATTTTAAGAATTTTGATAATTATGTCGTAAAAAGTTAATATCATTCGTTTAAGAATTTTGATCAACCACAAAGTTTGGGTAGCTATTTAACATATAAATATTTATTTAACTATAATAGTTTTTTAGTACCTACTTGCTAAAGATAATATATCAATTTCCTAAAAATTTCTAGGAATGATAACGATTATCATCATTTTCTAACAATAAACAACTGAATTTTGCTAAGAAATTTAAAATAAAAAATAAAATAAAAAGATAACAAAAGGCTTGTGTCATCGAATATCATCATTCTAACTTTCTAAGAATTTTTATCATTTAAAACTCAAAATACGTAAAGAAAATTTTTAGGATATTAAAATTTAGCAGGAGTAATTTAGACATTACACAATAAAATATTTTAAGAATCATAAGCTTTCATTAGGGTTTAACTAAGAAAATAACAATATGATATATCTGCTCTTTTCCAAAATATTAAAGGAAAAATTGCTTGATTTTAAAGTTTAAGGAAGAATTGTAAACTACCCCAAACATAAAAGATGAAAAATATTTTTTTCCTAAGTTTTTGTTTTTGTTTTTGTGTGCAAAACTATGTGTTTTTACTTAAAATAGTGTGTAAAGAAAAAAAAAATACAAAAAGTCAACCCAAGAAAATTGTATGTGGAATAGTGAATTTTGGCTCAACAAAATTGATTAAACGAACAAAAAATTTCTAAAAACACAACAAAATGATGCAACATTTTCATAATACTTTTATAATATTGTTATATTTTATTTTAACTTGTAAAGAATTGACAGCTCAGTAGTTTTGAAAATATTATGACAACATCAAGATGTCTTAACATTTTTCACACAAAAAAATTTTATGTCCATGACATTTTTACAACAAATCATAAGTAATAGATTAGTACACATTGTTATTGGTGGGCAAAAAAGTAGTTTCATTGGTAAGTTTAAATTAGAACTAATAACAATTTACTATATTTGATTTGTTATGAAAGTGTTGTGAAAATTATTATGGACAAACCAAAAATAATATAGCAAATATACTACAACTTTATGCATTCACCAAAAAAAAAAGAAAAGAAAAAGAAAAAAAAAGTAAAAGTTAAACAAACCAAAACTATTGTAGTGAAATTACTGTAACTTTTCACACTCACTCTTTTTATATATAATATATATATATATATATATACACACATTGCACTTACAATGTAAATTTATATTGTAAACACATAAAAATTGGTAAATGCTATACACATTTGCAAAATTTGTACAATTTTTTTTTTTTTTTTTTTTTTGCAAATGTATATAATATTTGCTACTTTTTGTGTATATACAATGTAAGCTTACATTACAAGTAGAAAGTAAACATGTAAAGATCTTTTAAAAGAAAAAAACAAGCTCAAACCAAGTTGGTGAACTTGAAGGAAAAAAAATAGGAGGAAAAAAACAAGTCACTAAACCAAAAATACTATTTATGAGCATTCGCTCTTTTTATATATAGAAAAAAAGAGCACAAATCGATGACTAAAAAAAAAAAAAAAGCAATGAACAGTACATATTGAACAAACCAAAAGTACTGTAGTTTTTACACGTTCACCCAACAAGTGTCACAATATTTTCACAAAACGTTTATTTTCAGTTGTGGTTGGTCACAGTTTCATATTTTATTATTTTATTTTGACTTATAAGAAATTGACATCTCAATAATTGAGAAAATATTGTGAAATTTGTTGCTTCAGTATAATAATATATATGCGGGTTCTTATAAATATTTAAAAGAAAAAAAAAAAGTATAAACGGAAGACTAAAAAAAGAAAAGCTGTAGCTATTGTAGCTATAGTGCCACTTGAACAAACCAAAGTGGCACTATAGCAACTGTTCAAAATTTGGGGGGGAAAAAAAAGGCTTACTATATCAAAAGAGGCACTGTAGAGGCATTGCCTCTTTTTATATAGTTAGTAGAAAAAATAGCACAAATCAATGACTAAAAAAAAAAGTACATATTGAACAAATCAAAAGTACGGTAACTTTTACACATTCACCTAACAAGTATCATAATATTTTCACAAAATATTTATTTTCAGTTATGGTTGGTCACAGTTTTATATTTTATTATTTTATTTTGACTTATAAGAAATTAACACCTCAATAATTGTTAAAATATTATAAAATTTGTTGTGTCACTATAACAAAACAATATATAAAAAAGGAAAAAAAAAAAGTACAAACGGAAGACTAAAAAAAAAAAAGTACAAACGGAAGACTGGAAAAAAAAAAAAAAAAGTTGTAGCTATTGTAGCTACAGTGCCGCTTGGTATTGTAGCTATTATTCAAAACTTAAAAAAAAAAAAAAAAAAAAAAAAAAAAAAAAAAAAAAACAAACAGTGTTTCAATAAATCAAAATGGCATTGTAGAGACATTACCTCTTTTTATATAGTTAATAGAAATTGTATGATATTTGAGCAAGATATTTTATATTGGTCACTGTATTTTGGAAACCAATCCTAGATTGGATAAAGGTGCTTGATACCTTTTTACTTTGTAGTTTAACCCCCCAAATTTAGTGATATGGGACTTAAATTAAGTATTTTCTGTATAATTTCATTTTTTTATATATATTTTTTCCTTCAATTATCACTATAAAATTGATATGTGTATTTAGATGAATTATCAATAAAGTGAATTTTTAGAAAGTTTTATCAATTTCTCTTCTTTAGATTAATTAAAGTGGCGACTCTATATAAGTTCCTAAATTAGGGATAAAAAATATTAACAATTGAAACTCCACCTTGAGATTGGCTATCGAGGTATTCATTCTTTGTAGACTTTTTCGAGGTTCAAAAGGCCGGATTCGAACATGCTATAAACTAAGGTAATCCTTGTGATGACACACATGATACATATTTTTTGTTAGATTGAAAATTATCAAGAATCACCTAACATTTCATTCTCAAAAAAAAAAAAAAAAAACCAAACATTTATGACAACTACGGTCTATGAGAGCATACACCATATATGCCCTAACGACACCTAAGATATGGAGATGTGAAATTGGATAAAGCTTAGTATAGAGGATGCAACGCATACCCATGTAATTAAACAAGTGAGCATGTTAGAAAGAGAGGGGATAATTGTACGTAGAGGAGTATGGATATGGAGATTCCATAAAGCATTCACATTAACTTGTGCAACAAATTTGGTTTATTTTAGTACCCACTTTTTCTATTTTACATACTCACTTATCAAAACATCTCACATCAGATTATTTATTTTACACTACATTACATCAATTTTTCTTGATTTTTTTAATTGTTTCTCTTTTTTCACACACAATAACTACCATTCACTCTCTTTCTTCAATCTCGAGATACATAAAGAAAAAAAAAAAAAAAAACTATATGTAAAATAGATAGTGTCAGAATAAATTTACACAATTACTATAGCAATTTTGCAAATTTACACATTTTTAACTTGATTGAGATGTTAGTGATTTTGGAAATTAAATGGGTAAAATTGAAAAAAAAAAAATTCTTCTATTTTGCACTGACTAATTAATGCAAATGCTCTTAATAGGAGAAACACCGAGTACCATAGAAACTAATTTTGGTGTCACATGGAATCTGAATGTTCACTTGGTGTGTAAAACACTAGTGAATATTTAGACCACCAATTCCAAAAATACCAACACAAGCTTATATTTAAACAATGTATGTGCGGAATGATAAATATAAGCTATATCCAAACAATCAAACTTCTCTAAGCCATAATTTAATCACAACATAGTAGTAATTAAATGCAAAGAGTAAAGGATAGAGAGAAGCAAACGCAAGATAACATCAGCATGTATTATCGAAGAGGAAATCGAAAAACTTGGCGAAAAACCTGTTCGCCACTTTCCAAGCGATGAAATGATCCATTAGAAAATCAGTTGGGATACATGAATAGCAATAGACCCTCCAAGCCTAATCAACCCGATGCATCTAAACCCTCCAAGATTCTTGCTCCAATAGGGTTAAGCCTAATCTTATCTTCTCTAGCTTACTGAATCTCGTAATATGCCCATTGCATCAACCAAATGCATTATTCCTCTCTGAACTGCTTCCCAAGCACCAAATAACCTTCACATTGATATGAATATGGTGAGATAAGGATTTGGCTAAAGCTCCTCCCAACCCAAGGGTATGTTAATGGAGAGGGTGAAAGTAGAGGAGTTTAGAGAATCAAAAGTATAAGATTGTGGATAAATCAATCTTGTTGTTATCTATGATTTATCTCTTAAAATTCTCTCTAGAAGCTTTCTACATTTCGTGAGTATAAGGGTATTTATAATAAGGTATGAGAAGGAATGTGAAAAGTCATTTTTCTACAAAATAGGGGGCTTTGGCAAGTGACTCGCGACTGAGATGAGTCACGAGTTCCAATCGTCAAGTAATAGAATGGCCAAATTGTACTTTTTTCTTGTAGTGATCTAGCTGCACTGACCCTTCAACTTCTTGCATACTTCACACGTGTGACACTTTTGTTGAGTCATCACTCGCGAGTCAGTCACGAGTTCCAGTCACGAGAATGCTTTTGAATGCACACACTTGATCAATTCTTCGTACTCTCTCACACACAACCCTTACATTATTCCCACCTAAATACAACATTTCTAATTGCTGAATTACAAGTAAATTTGGCAGGAAATAAAACCAATACATGGTTGAATAAATTCAGCCTATATAATCTAGTGCTCCAACTCAAAAAGGAGGCTTTGGAGATATATTATATGCCCGAATGATTTTGGGCTTTCCGTACCTGATTATACAAGTCACACATCCATAATCAAGGTCTACCTAGAAAGGACATATATGGGCATTCTGTACCTCATTGTTTGCTTCCTCTAAAATGGCCGCGAAATTCTTGAACATTAAGACAAGAAAAGAAGGGTGATGCTCAATTGATGCTTCAAATTTCAATCGTAGCAAGAAAATTTCGAGCACTAAAAGATCCCATAAATTGGTGACTTCTTGCCTAGGCAACTATAGGCTTCCAATCAGCAATCACATAGGCACTGCCATAAAGTCAAAGCCCACACAATACTTTCAACTGTTTGGGCCCTGCTCGCTTGCTTCGTCTTCCTGGAATATTAGAGTACATCACTTTTAAGTTCAATTTTTTTTTTGGCTGAATATCACTTTTAAGTTCAATACTTATGTATCCAACTTACTTTTTAATGGGCCAACATAAGTTCAATGGTATGGCCATGCTTGGCTTATTTAATTGATGTTTTTTCAAAAGGTTTTACAATGTTTGCATGGGATTCCTTATAGACTTTTAGGTATAAAACTTTTCATAAGTCTGGCAATACAATAAATTTTACAAATTTTTTTTCACAATTGTTAATATGGTTTATTGTGATCGATACATAATAAATTAATAATATGAACAGTGTCAATAGTGGTTCTAAATGAAAGTGTTGTATCTAATAACAGCAAATTATATTAACAATTGTAAAAAAGATTATAAAATATGTTACCGTCACTCAATGATCATAAAAAAAAAAAAAAAAAATGTCATTGATACTGAAAACTTTAACTGTATGCCTTTGAAATTTGAATGCATCTTTTTGTTGAATGCTTGAAAAGTTGTGAATATATAGAAAAACTAAAAAGTTAAAAGAAAAAGTTAATGGCAAACAGAATAACAGATCCACCCCCCATTACTTTTTAGGCACCAAGTCCACGTGGATTTGTGGTCAAGACTTAAATAATAAAGAGCATTGTTAATTACATAATGCATAATGGCATGTGTAGTGTGTACGTTACGTCAGCTGAAATCTTGAGTTTAAAAAAATCAGAATATAATTTCAGTTACATTATGAAATTGTGTTCGATTTCATAATTTTAAAATTATAATTAAAATTATGCTTTGAGTACACGATTTTCAAAGCTGTGTATGAATGTATGCAACAAATATTAACTTAAGATTAATATGACATGACTGATTATAAATGTATGCAACAGTTATTAATCTAAGATTAATATGACATGACAAATCAGTTATCACTTTACTTGGCTGATTTTTTTATTTTTTTATTTTTAAAGAAAGTCTTAACACTAATAGTGTTTTTCTTTTCCCTTTTATAAAACTTTTTTTTTTTGTCACTTGCTTTGAGGGGAGGGGATCAGGTTCTGTTTTAAGCTTTGAGTCGAATCAGTTGATTTGAGGCATGCATGGATTTAATTTAATGATAATGATTATTCGCTTTAATGAATTTGAACAATGTACGTCTTAGCAAGTAGCAACAGTTAACCCAAAATAACAATTGCATATATCGCTTTATCGGAAGTTGTTAGTTCTTAGTATAATATATTGAAACTAAAGTTTGACACCACTCTTTTTACTAGAAAGTCGGTTAAAAATTCTTATATTGTCAAGGAATTTTCTTATCTAGTAGTTTTAATTAGTGCTAAAGAATCTTCTTATCTCTTAAGTCTTTCTAATATTAGACAATGCATCAAGTATAAGTAGTTAAATCAAGTACGATACTTTAAATTTTAAATATATAGTGCACAAAGCTAATTAAGTAATAGTTGAAAATTAGTAATTAAAGAAGGATATTATAATTTTAAGTATCAAAGGGTTCGATCAGAGTGATATATATACGTCACTCCACTAGGATTCACTGAAGCTATATGCTCCTTGAGATTCTTGTTACGGGAGTAACAGGTTTTTGGTTAAATTCAAATTTACCAGTATGAAGTCGAATTCCCAGGTTATTTGTTTTCAATGTGTCGGGAGAAAATGGGTAAATGCCCTTTTCGCGCAAAAATTTCAGCGTTTTGCCCATTTTTTCAAACTAATTAGAGAAATGCTCCTATGTTGAAACTCGATTTTTAGACAATCGAGTTATAGTAAACTGAAAATTAAAAAAAAAAAAAAAAATTGCATAGAACTCAAGCTCCATGAACTCAAGTTCTATGCAATTTTTTAAAGCCCTGTAATGGTGTTTTAAAACATGCAAGTTTTTTTTCTTAAGTCTGATAGCTCAATGAGGAGCCGTATAGTGGCGTTTTAACATGCAAGTTTTTTTCTTAAGTCTGATTACTCCATAGGAAGCCCTATAGTGACATTTTAAATACTTATAGGAGCGTTTTTTATGGAACTCAAACTCCATGAACTCAAGTTCCAAGCAATTTTTTTTTTTTTTTTTTTAATTTTACCTATAGTTGTGTTTCATGGAGGCCTATAGTGGCGTTTTTAATACCTATCGTGGTGTTTCTTATGGAACTCGAGCTCCAAGAACTCGAGTTCCATGCAAATTTATTTATTTTTTATTTTTTTTAAGTTTGATTGCCTATACTTGATTTTCTACAAATCAAGTTAAAAAAGAGGAGCATTTCTATAATTAGTTTGAAAAATAGGGCAAAACGTTGAAATTTTTGCGCAAAAAGGGCATTTGCCCATTTTGGCCTAGCATGTTGTGCTATACACATACATAATACTAACATATCAGTAAATACATACGTCAATATGGACATGATATAATATTAAATACAGTAACATGATAATTCTTGAAAAATTAGAACACGAATTTAAGACATGACATAATATGGCTATAGAAAGTTATATATATATATATATATATATTCATTAATTTTGAGTTTTTAGAATAAAACAACCATCAAAATCTTGCAAAATATATAACTAAACAAATGATTTTTAAGAAAAAATAAAAGGGTTTTTTTTTCCCAACGCACTTATTGTTATTTTCTTTTTTCCGAGTGCTAGTATCCAACTCTGCATGTCCTATACTAAACCTAGGTCTCTCTCAACCAGTCCTACATTCATGCACGTCTGCACAAGGTTGCCAAATTTGTACATTAACTGCCAAATTGAACACTTTGACTGTGCGAAACTACACCACATCTAGAAGATCTAGAAAACAAACTTTCCCATTCCCAGATTGAAAGCAAAATAACACACACGTAGCAGACAACATGATCAACACCAAAACAAATTAATAGTTTCCACAAAACTACGTGTTCAAAGGGGTACAAAGAACTTGCCAAGTAAAAACAAAAGAGTACAATAAGGGCGGGTTAACTTAATTGAGATTCTTTGGAATAAGGTTGAAGTGGCGGTTAATTCTAGCCAGACCAAGACATCTTTGGCAGCTCTAGCTCTTTTCCTTACACTACTATTCTTTCATTTTGCAATACACAGGCAACTGTTTTGGCTGTATGTGAAACTTTATGATTTCTCTGATATCTTGCGGACGAAAAGCATTTGGTCACATGCCAATCCTTTCGGTCATTTTCATAGCTTGTGACCTGCCTTGAATGAGGACTAAGGCTCACCATATAAGGCTTCATTTAAAAGATAAGGTACTAAAATTCGTTTTCAACAAAAAGGGTAAGGACAAAATCGACTTGGGCATAAAACAAATAATTTAATTATAAGATATTAAGATTAGATATCGTTTTAATTAGACACAAACTCTAAATAAATATAAATTTTTTTAAAATTTACAAAGAAGATGGATTAAGATTCAATTGATAATAGATTTATTTTCAAAATTTTTTTTAAATATATTCTAGTTCATACAATAACATTTAGAATTTCAATTTGCTTACAAAACTCTTTAAAAGGGGTAAAGTAAAAGTTTGATAAAAATAATATTTTTTTTGTGATGTCCTATAATTGTAGTTCGAATCTCAATTTCCCTTCATCATCATCTACATGCATCTAAAAAAGATACTCTTAAAAACACTTAAAATTAAGGAAATAAAACCTTAACTCCTAAAGTATGAAAATTAAAAAACCTATGAAGAAATGAAAAAACAATAAAAATTAACCCCTATATTAATTTAGCCCTACATAATATCCTTCAACTTGTCTGAAACTCAATATCATTTTTTTTTTTTGGGAAATTTTAAATCTTCTATTTTAAATGAAAAAATTGTTTCTCTACTAAAAAAAAATTCTATATAGTCAAATAACCCCTCTAGATCAATAAGTAACTAATTAAGGGAATTTTCCTTATAGATTAAAACAACAATACAAGTTTACAATTCTTTCTTAAGATTTATAATCTCCTTACTAATAGTATGAAAAAGGTGCTTATCAATAGTATACCTGCTATGAGCACGAGGTGAAACTAGGAATTCTTAATTTTTTAGAGGACGATGAGTTATGGTATTGATACATTATATATATAAATATTAGAATAAGCCATAATTCATAAATATATTACATATATACATAATTAATTATCAATTTTGTTGTATATATATTGACTATTTTTTTAATAGGACTTATCATTTTTCAAACTCTATTGAGTATGCAAGATTTGTCTAGTTTAATATTCTATAGGTACCTCTCTCTCTCTCTATATATATATATATTATCTCTTATGATAATTATGCTCGATAATGATATTTCTTAGAATAAAATTTAACTATTTTCATGTATTTCTCGAGTGAAATTTTTAAAATTTTTTTTTTCAGTATAAATTATAAAATTGATATAAGCTTGATGAGTAGGTCACAGATTTCATGGACTGCACAAGTTATATTCTCACCATTAGCTTGAATTATTGCCTTAGAGCTTACACTCACGTCATAATACTTATTTACCAAGAAAAACCAATTCTATGCACCTGCTATTAAAATATATTATAATAAGACCCTAATTCGACTGTATGAATGTTGTAAAACACATAAAATCAAGAAAATAAAACCCTAACTCTTTAAAATCCAAAAATTACATAAAAATACAAAAGATTAATAAACATATGTATAAGTTAACTCCATATTTGATCCTACATAAAGCTTAATAAAATTCCTTCAACTAAACTGCATGCAATTCTTTCAATTAGCATGTCACATATATGACGAAAAACGAAATTTAAAGTTTAAATGGATCATATTGGCACAACTAGCTGCATGGCGTATGTATGACTCAAAACTGACGCCATATGAAATTAAAGAGGGGGATGGGGACCCGTTAACCTGTTATGGCATGTTCTACATATAGACAAATGAATCTCTTTCTTTCACTGGTAATCTGCAAGATGACTCGTTTCATTATGTTTTGTGTTGCACCTGCAATTTAGTTAAATACGACTGCAAGCATGTAAATTTTAAATTAGAAACTGCTCGATTGATGTTAGAAGCAGCATAAAAACAATAAACTTCGAGTTAGAATATTAACGTAAGGAATAAAATAGTTTGACCAAATGCTGAAACACAACTTATATAAAGAAAAGGATTCTCTTTCCAATGGAGAGTATCGATCTTTCTCCAGCTCTAAATATAAAATATAGTAATGACAGAGAACCAAGAAGTTTTTATTTCACACATCAAGTAATTCATGTAAAAAAAAACTTTACCAGAAAGAAAATTTTAACCTAAAAAAAAATCTAGATCGACTTGGTAAGGTATTTTTTGGGGCTAGCTTACATGCGGCACATTGACATGACGTGCATATGAGAACTACAACACGTGCACCACTGTAGAATGACCTGTCCTTATATGATAGTACTCGACTAAGACCAATTCTATGAGGGAATTTTAATTTGCAGGTTCTCAAAATTTATGAATTGCTCAACGAGGTTGATCATGATTAAGATTGTGATTGATAGCTCCTCTTTGATTTTTATGTTGTCTTTTTTATTTTTGAACCGGACGTCTAGCTGTGCGAGCAAAAAAGATTCTATGCTGAAAGTATGAAATTGCAGGTAACCCGTGCAAATTTTTGCAATGATCAACAACTTGATCATCATTAAGATAGTGATTGATAGCTCACTCTTTGAACTTTATATTGTTTTCCCTTAGAAGTTAGAAAGAACAATTAGATGATAAGTTCGATAAAGGGTTTCTAGCTAGGAAGCGTTCTAGTCAAAGGAAGCTCATTCTGTCTCTGTCAACCTTAGCTTTTCTTGCAACCGAAGGGATATATAAACGACATAGGGCAAAAAGGAGGACAAATACTAGTCTTTCATTTTCTCTTGTGGCTAGCATCTTGTCTCATTTCACAATTGTGACTGAGATAAAGATGTTCAGAAAAGTGTATTTTTGGTTTGTACTATAATGTGTTTATAGGTCTTAATTATTACCAAGTTTTTCCCTCCACTATAAAAATCTATCAATATGACATCTAAAAATGGATGGATTGTTCTTCCAATTTACGATGTTGCAACTTAAAATACTATTAACGTAAACTTTTACTCACATGACGTATTTAATATATAGTCATGTAAACTATTTAAATGATTTAATGAATTATGTAATTTAATATCATGTAATGGTTTGAAAGAAAACTTTGTGCCATATAAAATATATATAAGGCAATAATTGAGTCAATCTTATCAACTAGATTGACCCGGCTCAACTTTATCAATTACAAGATTCTAATTTTCTTCTTAATTAGGTTCAGATTGTTATGATTATCTTAAATTTGCTTGATGGGTGGGCTCATTATGCGCATGTGATGATTGAGCAAAGTTAGTTTAGCTTGGTTTTCAACTAATAATAACTGAAGCTTACGCTAGGAATGAACTTAATTCAATCTTATGGTAGAGCTCGATTCTCTAGATTGCTCATAAGTGATCAACCCTCATGTTCATCTTAAAACATGAAAAGTGTTCTGATAGTATAACCCAGAATGGTACTTATATACAGCACGCAGTTAACCAAGAATTTAAAAGTTTTACTTGTCTAAGTCTGACTTGATGATTAAAAGGTAAATATGAGGTACTGAGTACTTCTTAATTACAAATGACATATCTTCCTTTTCTAGGTTCTAAGGATAACGTTGAGCTTCTTTTCTAGGTTGTAAGGATAATATATTGAGAGTGAAATGTAGAATAGAATTTAATGGCACTGTACACCATACAGCTACCATATGGGAATAACTTTCTTGATAAGTCGGCTATCACATACACAAAGCTGGCTATATATGATTGAACTTCAATTCCCTTTCAATTATGGAGCTATTATTGCCGACTTTGTTTTTGTATTTTGAATCCTTTTCAGTGTGACACATCACCCACTAGGCAACTATTATGTGTTAGGATTTAGACTTACAATATTCGTTGAAGATGAAGTGCAAGTTGGTAGATGCTGAAAGAAGAAATCTGTGAGGGCTTGCTCGAACGAAACACTAAGATCATGAAACAATTATCCAACTTGTTAGCTCGAGCGAGAGATGCTTTTCCGAGTGTATTTTGAAACAGTCTGTGTAACCTTATATAATATCATGAGAGACTTTTCTTTGACATATCTTTGATCAAGAAGATGAGAAACCATGCTTTACTAAATCCACTAAGAATTCCGAGTCTTGCACCTGTGCATGCAGTATGATTCTCGAGTTTTGGAGTGAAGTGGACATGTCATTTGTGAAGGGTTTCATATAAATTAAGTGGCTGTTTGGTAGATATGTTTAAACACATGATTTTAGTTTTTAAACAACATTATACGTATTTTCACACTTTTTCACCCATACGTATTTTAACACATGTATTCAAACAATAAAACACATGTTTTCAAACACATGTACCAAACAACTCCTTAGTCTTTAAGTTCTAGAGTTGATGTGGTGGCATCAAAGAGTTGTTTGCTGGGTTAGTAGAGTTTAATCAGAAAGGTTTTGTGAGTAGTTTGAATTTTTTTTTTTTAAATTTTTTTTATAATGAATTTGGAGAGAATCCCTTCAAACTATTTCTCTATATCTTTTTATTGAATATGAATTTTGAAATTCTAATATTTGAATTATATGTTCTTAGTTTATCCTTTATACTTTCAAAATTTTAAGAAAATCAAATATTAATAGTTATACCATTATACAAATATTTAAATTTCAAGTTTTCATAAGTTAAATTTACGCATAAAAAATAAGTTTATTGATCGAATAGTAAATAACATCCAATTTGAATGAAATTTTACATGCGTGTTAAGAACATAAAGAACATAGAATCTAACTATTAGATTTTCAAAATTAACATTTAATAAAAGGATATAAGGAGAGTTTGAAAGGTTTCTCCATAAATTAGTTTGAAGAGAAACATTTTTCATTCCAGAACCTCTTACTACGTACTCAATGTGTCTTCAGCAAAAGCAGAACCATAGGGTCAAGGGGCAAGGGAAAAACTTTAAAACCTGCTAGTTATATATATATATATATATATATATTGCCCCTTTCCCTCTTTTCTGATATATTTATTTATTTCCTTTATATAATCTTTTTAGTTATATCATAATTGATAAATAATATTTCATTTTATATTTTAAACTTCCATTAAAAAGAATAAAAATCTTTCCTATTTTATCAATGTACTATAAAGATTCTAAATGTATAAAAGGAAAAAAAAATGATGAAGAAAAAATAAATAAAATATTGTAACCGAAAAGATCAACAAAAAAAAAAAAAAAAAAACAGAACTTTATTATTACCTTTCAAAAAATGATAAAAGAAGCTCAAGTACTTCTTAATATAATACTTTCTTCTTTTTCATGGAAATTTGTCTAGAAATAATAAAATTTAAGAATACTTACATGATAAACTTCAAAATTTAATATTGCTTTCTAGTTAAATTATGAAGTTTTAGGTGCATATATGTTCACAATATAGTTTAAATTTTTTTTTCTACAATTTGATCATTTATGAGTATATATTAACCCATATATCAAAATTCAAATGAGCTTTACTGTTTGTCTAACCGCTAAAAATCCCTTCAATATGAGTCCTAAGTAGAATTTTTACATTAAAGAAATCACAAAAAAAACTTATTTATGTGTTAAAAAAACTCTAACAGATATAACAATAAATTAATATATATACACACACATAATATTTTCTTATATTAAAATATCCCTTAATATTCACATGAATAATTTTTTTTAAATAAAAAAAAAATTGATTTCTAAGACCTCATGATATCCATGAATTTTTGAGTTCAAAACCTTTAATTAGCATCTTTGAGTCATCTTTAAGAGATTTTTCACTATAAAAACTTGGACTGTGTGGGACAATACACTCGGGAAAATAGTTAGGTTCTCTAAAAACTCCGGATACCCTCATTTCTCTAAAAAAAAAAAAAAAAAAAAAATGAAGCAAGAAATTTAAGGAATTAAGCTAATGCTAAGCTTTAAGAAAATGTTCCTTTGCACATGTGAGCTTTGGAGTACTATAAAACTATGCAATACATCTAAACAATATTTTTGATTGAATATCTGTCCTAATTCATGAACCTTACAATTTAATCAAGTTTTGCATGTGAAACGCTGGCTGTACAACGAATTAAGTTGGTAGTCTCTTGATTTGAGTTGTAAACTTTGGAATGTCGATCCATGTCCATATCCATATGTGTGATTAGAATTAAATATTCACTTATGTATATATTTATTTTCTTTTGTTGGCTGACTCAAACCAACTATAGAAATATAACAGAAAGGAAAAACAAAGGAACGGGGAAGTACACAGGGTCAATGACGTTTTTGCTAATATGACGCTTTTTTATTTTGGGGTAAAATACTATTTTGGTTCTTAAACTTTACCAAAAGTTCATTTTTTTTATTTCTAAACTTTAACAAGTTCGTTTTTCGTCCCTACATTATAGAAATTTTTTTTTTCATCCCTAAACTATTGAAAATTTTTTACTTTCGTTCTTAAACTTTAAAAAAGTTATTTTTTCATTCCTAAACTATTGAAAAAGTTTTTTTTTATCCCTATTTTTGTCTCTAAACTATTTAAAAAAATGTTTACAAAGTTTAAGGATAAAAAAAGAACTTTTCAAAGTTTAGAGATGAAAAACAAATATCTGATAAAGTTTAGGAATCAAAATAATATTTTACCCTTTATTTTTTCAATGGAAGCGTTTAGGATTTGAATCTCCCTTTTCTACTTAATTTGTATAAAAGAAAAAAGGGAAGCAAAAATGAAGACATGCAAAACTAAAGAAACACTGAGATGAACTTCCATGTCCTTCACATAATTTTGGGAAATTCTTCTAGAAATTAATCAAATTATTGGAAAGTAATGGTCAATGTTGTATTGTGCCCATGAATGCTTAATTACTAAGCTATTTAACTTATCCCCTACACTAATATGTGAAATATATACTTTGTCGTGCTTTCCCTTTTCACTTTCACACATGTTCACACTTAGCCTCCTTTGAAAATCCCAGCCATATATGTTCTGGTACTTTATAATAACAGGCAATCCTCCAATCTTAAACATTTATTTGTTTAAAGTTAAGACTACTATCAAATATTTTCACAATCACTTCCTGTGCTTGCTTTACGTTGAGATATGTATACGCAAGCCTTTTTATATATGTGTACAAATCAAGCCTATGTTGTATCTATTGTAGGGAAAAGATTCATTTCCATTTAAATAGGTTTTCATGGTTTAAATTATATATTATAAATTTAACATGTACCAAATACTATTTCCATTTCGTATATAAGAAAATAGGAGCATGAGATGTCGCTAGTAGTTCTCATATCGCTTCACTTGATACTTGATAGGAGTTAAATGGTTCGAGTAATAGCATTTTAACAAATATATTGTGCCCACGATGATATCCCTATCAAGACTCCAATTGTATTTTCATAATCACTTCCCGTGCTGGCTTTATGTTGAGATATGTACACACGTCTTTTATGTATGTGTACAAACCAAACTTTTGTGTGTATCTAGTGTATGGAAAAGAATCATTTCCAATTAAATAGGTCTATTCCATAGTTTAAATTATATTATATAAAATCTAACATGTACCAAATACTATTTCCATTTCATATATAAGAAAATAGGGCATGAGGTGTGGCTTGGCGATAATAGTTCTTATATCGCTTTACATGATGTTTGACAGAAGTTGAGCAGTTCGAATAGTGACGTTTCAATAAATATGTTGTGTTCACGATAATAGACCTATTAAGACTCCAATAATATATATAATATTACCCGTTACCGACACGAGACTTATGACCTAATTTTTTTTATTCAGAAAAAAAAAAAAAAAAAAAAAAAAAAAAAAAAAAAAAAAAAAAAAAAAAAGATCTGCGTAGGTACATCATGTTGTGTCATTACTCTCACCATGAAAAATTGTGAGGTGTCGGATACCCTATAAAGAAGCTTTTAGAAATTCAATATCCCCCTGTCATTCCTCAAAGGGATGCAAAGCCAAGCTAAGCCTCTTCTGTAAAAGTTGTTTTGATAATTAATTTTATATCTATTCTTATTTCTTTTTAAGAGCTACTCCTATTAAGGTAAAGCTTAAAAATGAAAAGAATTTTTTTTTTTTTTTTCTAATGTGGGTCAGGCTCCTTTTTAAAACGCGGGGTGGTGAGTGGGTATAAAGGCAACCCCATATTATATAAGTTGGAAACTTGAACTTGGAATCATGTGGGCATGAAAATGACTATAGGGTTCCTCTAGATTGGCCCTACCAATTAAAATTGCCCTTTCCTTTTTGTCCCATTTCTAAGATTCCCACAACCTTAGCACCCAAAAAAAATCGAACAAAGAATGAACAGGTAGCTAGAAAATGTTCAATCATAACCGTTGGTTCCCACATCAACTGTCAATCAGAGCATATTCATTTCCATCAAATCAAAGGGTGTTTTTTTTCTTTCTTTTTTTTTTTTTTTCTTTTTTCTTTCTAGGGTCCCAAATTGAAATTGTAGCTTGTTCTTAATTTGATGGTGATTAATGGTGAATAACAAAGCTTGCAAAATAAACTCAAAGAAGCACTAAAGGGACACCTTTATATATTCTCAATCATAGAGGTAATAATCACGGTAAGAAAATTACAAGATTGTCAAAAGTTTGCATACACACACACCATGAAAATAAAAGGACCAAAATGCCACTCTCGGCTCAGGTACAACAACAAGTGGGGCCAACTGGGTTTATTGGACTATATACTCACAGATTGGACCCCACCGGTGAAACTTAAGCCTACTTTGTATCATGATTGATGCAGGCACACAATATAGTACGGAAACCCTAAAAGGAGCTTTTTTTTTAATTATTATTTTTTTTTTTTTATAAAGTATAACTAGTCCGCACGGATCTCTAAAATGCTCCCAACTGTACGGCCGCCAATTCTCAAATGATAAGTACTTATAAACGACCTGACAGCAACTACCCTCTAAACACCAAGCCGTAATTTTCCTTCTTTTGTTTCTTATCCACTTTTAATTCTTACCATAAACCAAAAAATTAAAAATAAAAATTAGAAAGAGGGTGTGTTACCAGCTTGCCACGTGGCATCATCAGAGTGGAGATGGGCAGATTTCATGGGTTCCACGCAACATTCCTTACTAGCGACATGCTGTAGCCACAGCTGCTATAGAGATAGGCGCGCCAATCATAGCAGCAGCGGCAACTGCGACTTCATGTGAAACAATGTTAGGCACACAATCTTCGTATAGGAATTTTCGTACTATGTTTGAGCTAGGTTCTGCCACGTGTCTATTCCATGCCTCATCGGCCTCCCTGCCGTGATTTAAGAACACCTCAGTGGCATCGAGCCGATGCATATCCCATTCCCATTGGCCATGAAGCCGTTGAATCTTTTGCAATTGACGCCAAGCTAACATACATGTGTTCTCCTTGATTTTTGAAATGGCTACCTTAAGAAGTTGATCTCGGGTTCTTTCGTCAACTCTGACTCCAAAACGTAGATATTGGTCCAATTCAGGTACCCCAATTGCACGTCGTATTCCACGCGAGTAATCAGCTTCTGGGTCAAACAATCTCCTCACCTCTTCCACCAATCCGGCTTCAACCATCTTGTCCACTCGTTCGGACACAAATGAATGAAGCACAGGCAACGACACATCTACCCATAAAAAGCAACACTCATATTTCATTCGAAATTCAGCATGATGATTCACTAATGCGGAAATATAAGAATTGGATCCACCAGCAATTATAGGAAGCCGATCACGAGATGTAATTGATTCCATAACTGACAAAGCTTGGTGGCAGAAATCTTCAGCACTGAAATTGGAGTTGGGGTCAATTGTGCCTAATAAATGGTGGGGTACACCACGACACTCTTCCTCAGTAACTTTGTTTGTGACTATGTCAAGGCCTTTGTAAACTTGCATTTTGTCAGAATTTACAATCTCGGCATGGAAACGAGTTGCCAAGTCAATGGCAAGCCTTGACTTGCCGGTACCAGTTGCTCCAACTACAATCACAACCTTATCTCGACGAAACAGAGGTGCCATGTTGAGACCCCCAGGTAGACCACCAGGGAAATTCACTAGGGGCTGTACTTGTTTACAGGCAGACATACAGATTCTCATATTAATCATATTCATACCTGTCAAGTTGACCAACAAAAGAAGAATATATTAATTAATTATACTAGATAACATTAATTGTTACCATAAAATGAAAATGAAAGTTTGATGAGAGAGAGAGAGAGAGAGAGAGAGAGAGAGAGAGAGAGAGAGAGAGGAGGGAGAGAGAGTTTATGCAGAACATGAAGAGAACTCAGACTAACTAGGTCTATATTCAGTCTATAATTATCCACACAAAAAAACGCATTTAATACAAACCATACAAAATTCAAAATACCCCACACGATTTTTAGGACCACCAATCCTTACCTTTGATATATCAAAACGCGGCGAACTGTGTAGAAGATTAGCTTACAATTTCTCTTTGTATACGCAAAAAGCACAAAGAAAAAGAGAGAGGAAGGAAGGCAGGGCGAGAGAGCTTGCCAAAAAGGAAAGGTTGGAATAAAGGGTTGTGAAAGATAAGAAGCAAAAACCAGTGTGGGAAATGGGTCTTTTTTTGTAGGCTTATGAAAAGATCTTTGGCCGTGCACCAACAAAAGGTATATTATATAATAATTTTTATTTTCAATATTTACACTTGGGAAAAAGAATTGTACGATAAAAGAGCAATTGTATGAACAAGTAATAGAGAACTTGTGGGATTTTCAGAATTTATGACATAAGATGCATTTCCAGCTCGACGACCTTCCAACACAAGCATGAGAGGCCTTGGAATTTTTGGCGATGACTGATGGGAAAACACTAATACAAGTATACAACTGGTTGTACTGGTCTTCAATTTGCCTCAGTGCCTGGATTCTTTCTTAGACTTGATATTTATATACACGCTTGCTTGCATCCCTTAAGCTTATATAATGGGGAAATGATTCTTTACAGTAATTTAAATGTATATCCCATATCACCGCATTTAAAACTTCAACTGATGCGATACTTTGTACACTCTTAAAATTTAAAAAATAATTTCTTTACGGTGAAAAAGACTCTCAATTTCTAGTAAAATTTATACTTTTCACTGTCACTTGGTAGGTACATAATTTTTGTTGGACTGAACTAATCACAGTCTTAAACGTATTAAAGGTGAAATTAGCATGATCTTTTTCTTTATGAGGAGCAATTATGGAAGAGAGATGCTACGTCTACAACAATTTTACAACATTTTTATAACAAATCATAGGTGGTTAGTTGTTATTGGTTCAAATTTAAAACTAACACTAAGATTACTTTTTTGCCCCAACAATAATAACCAGTAACAACCTGCCACTTAGGATTTGTTGTAAAAATGTTGTAGAAATATTGTAGATATATCATTTCTTATTATGGAAAATGATAATGCTATGAGTTACCAGATTCTCTTCTTCCACGTGTTGCCGTTTGATCTTGGTCACTTGGCAATTTTGTAAAGCCCCTATTACTCAGTGCCTATGGTGCTTGGCTATGATTAGGTCAAAGAGTTAATTTGGGCTTCAATTTTAAATAACTAATAAAGGACCATATATATACATATATATATAAAAAAAAAAATTTGGACCACCTTGAACATCATGGTTCTTAGGAAGGCCTCTTACTAGGAGGGCCACCCTATAGTCCTATACATATATATTCATGGAAAGTTTATGACTTAAGGGGTCGCCATTTATATAATTAAGGAGGTACATGTCTATGAAAATTTGGCTAAACAAGAATTAGTCAACAGAAAGTAGGAAGTAGTGGTTCATATAGAATTCCCTAGAGCTCTATTTGTTTATTTAGGAACAACTTTTTCTTTATTTGGGTTTTATAGAAGTTAGGACTTATCCCTTAAACAAATGAAAGAACCAACATCATCGACAATTTGGGTGGAAATTGGAAAAGTTGTTTTTGGAAAGTGCGGAAAAAAGGATTTCCTTTTAGGCGGTTTGATACCTAAATAATAATTTATGTGGCAAAGACAAGCTAATAACAGCCTTTTATGGGACGCAATTTCATTTTTTAAGTCCCATATTTTGAGGTTAATGCCTAATTTCTCATCCCCAGTCACTTCATTGTTATTGCGGAAGGAATTTTGAGTTCACATTGTGCCAGTGGTGAAACAAACAACAATTGAAAATAAAGAAACATTTCTATATTCGAATTTTATAGAGTAAACAAAAATCTATTTGTTTGCTATATTGAACTTTTTTTTTGTTTACTCAAAGTTCAAAAATCTATATTGAACTTTCAGTAATGGAATCTTGTCAAATTGAGTAATTGGATTCTTTCTATCTTTATTTAGTCTATTTTACATTACCTAAAAAAGATTAATTCTAGAGTCACAAACTATATTTTACAAAAAAAATTGTCGTGGTATAATCCACGTTAACTTTAAAAAAAATTGAAATACACATTAGATTAGAAAAAAAAAATCATTAGATCTTAAAAAGAAATAAATTTGAAAAACCTTCTAATGACCATCTATCTACCTCCAATTTTTCTACCTTATCTTCCTCTTTGCTTTCTCTCACTATTGGGCATGGTAGCCCTTTTTCTTTTGGTGGCTCCACTCACCTATCAATTATTTTAATCTGTTGCCCCCTCCAGGATCCGACCACAAAATCGCAACTCATTTGATCCTATACTCAATGAGTTACACCCAACTACTTGGGGTGGTGGTTGGCTATGATACCAAATATTACAAACTCATGGATAGGCTTGAAAACCAGTTTGCAAAGAGAGGATGTCCAATAGCTTATAAACATATGGTTAAACTTACACTTAATCTATTTGTGACACTAGAATCATAATAATTTCTCTTCTAATGGTTATATAAAACTTAATCTTCCCTGCTTTCTTGGTCTTATTAATCATAGCTATTGACACCCAAGACACCGTTTTGCTTGTCATTTTCATACCCTCTGTATCACTGCACTACGGCACTTGGCTAGTGTGGTTTCTATGTTGAAACCAGTTTATTGGTTTTCTGCTATGAAGAAGAGCTATGAGTTGCTAACAGGAAAAAGACCTTTGTGCTTGTTTTTGTGCATTTGGGCCATTTGGCCATTTGCAATTGTGGGGTTATTGGTGGGGTGTTTGGGTGATTGGGTCTGTGGTGGTGATAAATTTGGTTTCTTTTTGAGAATTGTAAGGAAAACCTAAGATATGGTAAAGACGAAAAGGATAAACTGGACAAAAACTATTTGTCTCCAATGAATGGAGAGGACTCAGACCACAATGGGGAAGGGGGATAGAGCTGGATGGTCGATATAATGTTTTTTAGATTTGATTTTTCTTTAAAACCTTCTAATGAAATTTTAAATTTTCAAAAAATTGACATAGATTATGCCATATTAATTTCTTCTTCTTCTTCTTCATATATATATATATATATATTTAACTTTTGTAAAATAATTTGTGGCTCTAGCATTATTCTAAAAAAAAAAAAGACAAAGTAATATTTTTTTTTATCTTGCCTCTTTTAATTTAAAATCAAAATTTGAATTTAACTTGCCTCCTCTTCTTCTTCTTCTTCTTCCCTTTTTTTTTTAGGTAGAATTTACCTTGCCTCTTAAGGCTTAAGGTCTTCAGTCATTCAGAGCTCTTCAACATACTATTTCAAATAAAAAAGATCCTTATTTTGTATATAAAAAATATATCACTTTAACGATCACCTCATTCCCTTAGAAAAAGACTAACTTTAACATGAGATAAAAAGTTTTGAACAATCATAAAATATGAATCAGAATGTTGAAATGGACAAAAAAGACAATCTAGAAGATTGACATTGTAGTAAAGATTTTTTTTTTTTTTGCCCTCCTTAAACCAAGTAATTATAAAATAATCTGGAACTATCACAAATGCATATTGTCATCTCTTACATAATAATAGATCTTACTAATTGAATTTATAATAAAATGGATGAGCCCTTAATTCATGTGAGAAGGGTGAGTACACATTAATTTTAGCCCCTAAATATTCTATAATTATCCCCTTAAACCAATTGCAGTTAATTAAGATAAGTTGGGTTCTAGGGGAAGCTCTAGAAATCATGAGGGCATGAAAAAAAAAAAACCAATAAATATGATGATAAATGGTATAGCAACAGTGAGTTTCAGTGGGATTTGGGGATTAAATGATAAACTAGTTTACAATCCCGTGCATAATAATTATATATAAACAATCACAATTAACACACACACTCATACATCATATATGATACTTAGTAACGGACCGTACATATTAATAGTATTACATAAATAACTTATAAATTTGAATTATTTTAGTTACATAATAAAATGGCTCATAAAAGTAAAATCATTCGAACTCTCTATGCTTCTAATTTTATATAGAGCCAGATATATGAATAGGTTTTAATGGTTTATTTATATTAGACTCCTCATTTTCTATATTAAAATTATCTTACTTGGCATAAAAATTTAAAAACTTAGATGAGACACCTGGTACAAAATTAAACTCTAATTGAAATCCAATTTGAAATGTAATTGAATTTTCTTTCAATTTTGGTTAGCAAGGATTGCTATAAATTCCATTGAACAACCTTTCAAGAATCTTTGGGCCTTTTCTTTTCTTTTCTTTCTTTTTGATTCTTTTTTTTTTTTTTTTTATTCCTCTCCCCCTCTTTCCTCATAATTGTCCTTTTTTGCTTCATAGGACGGCGAGCATTTTAGCATAAGTAACAAAAACAAAGGCAGCCGAAAGTGATATACTACGGGTCCTAAAGTTATAAAAAAAGGTATTTGTCAATATAGTATCATCATATTTGGTAGTTAACTAGTTATTGTAAGCTTTAATTAGACCTTTTTCTTCATACTTTGACCTTCTTCAAAGTCATATTTATAACTTATCCCCCCCCCCCCACCCCCCCCCCCCCCCCCCCACACCCTCTACTGGAGCCGATTCACACGATTAATCCTACTAGACCAAACTTGACCCAATCTGTTTTGGTGGCTGTGGCGGTCGACGGTGGATGGTAGGTCAAGTGGCACACAGGTTCCCTTCTCCAAAACCTGATCCACTGTATTCGACTGATGAGGAACTCAAAATTTGGCGAGATCTTTGCCATGCAAGTCTTTGGCAAGATCTCATCAGATCTCCATTGAATTTTCACAGTTTTGAGAATTTTATTGCCTCTTTTCATTGTTAGTCGTTTGTTGCCTGTGCTAATCGATTTGTCACCACTCTTGGAGAGCTTGATCCATCTGATCCATTGCACCTTGTCGGTTGACGTTAGGTTGCAGTTTTCTCCACTTGATCAATTTGGGTTGGGCACACACCTAAACCAGACTAACTCGTGGACACCCCTAGTATTAATTATGAGAATCAATAACTTTTTTTTAAAGTAAAAGCAAGAATAATAATATTATTAAAGATATCAAGAACCAATAAGAAAGGGAGAAACACCACCTCCAACTGAAGTGGATAAAACATGACTAAGGATGGAGAAAATGGGAATCCTTATTCTAAGATTACAAAAAATTTCCTAACTAGCAATCACTTGGGTGAGGGTTTTACTCGATCTCGCAATATGTGTGACTTTTCAAGAAGAGAAAGATTTTAAAAGCATTAAAATATCTATTATTGTTGTGTATACACGTGTGAGTAAAGTCACACGTTGAATAATAATGAGAAAAATAAGTGGTTAATATAACATAGTTAGATCCAAACTCATAAGTTTAAAACTTTTGATCAGGTGGTATCCTTATATATTATATCAACTACTCGATTGGAATTTCTCTAAAGTTTTTAAGCCAAAAAACCTTCCAAACAAAGAAGCATGCTTCTAGTGCTTGAATTGAGAACCAAGTATTCAGAGTTTCAGGCAAGAACCAAACTATTTGAGCCACATAATTGAAGATATACACAAATGCTCAACTCAACAAACTCCAAAGCCCTGTAACAAGATGTACTAGTATGCGTTTGGGAAGCAACAAAAATTATAAATTATTTCACTATTCAGCTTATTTTTATTACTATTTATGGGCTTCATTTCACTTTTTGGTACTATTCATGTGTCCCACTGATCTATTTAAACTAACTTTTTCATTTATTTACAGTACTTTTAGCAATAAGTTCTCAATTTCAGTAAAATAAGTGGAATTCAATCAGACCCCTAAACTCTCACCGTCACCGGCGAAGAAAACATGACAAAGGTCATCATTGAGATATCATATACCCATTTGATATATATGTGGAGTCTTTTTCTTCTTTAATGAGCACTATCATTGATAGTTTAAGCATGCGCACGTACAGTTTGTAAGCTTGAGTGGAACATAATCAGAATGAGTAGCTCTGCAAATCATTTTTCAAGGTCAATTAGGGTCCTCATTATTATGCTGTGGAGCTCACAATGTACTAATAAGCGTTGTCCTTAAGATATTATAACAGTTGCTTTGTATAAACTTTCGATATATTTAGTCTATTCATTAATCTGTTCTAAAAAGATGAACTTGTCACGTCAGTAGAAGTATATGTTATCTTCGTTCTTTTCTTGAATAAACAATCATGGTTAGCCAAAAAAAAAAAAAGAGAGAAGGGATACACTTATCGTTGAAAAATCAACTCAGAGATAGATTCTGGGGACGGTTGGATATAGAAATAGAGGCATTATACATTTAAAAAAAAAAAAAAAAAGTGCGACAAATTTGATAGGCTAAAAATTTGTATTTTTCCTAGGCAACTATACGTATTACTACTGGATTAGCTTAAGTATATATTTTTTTAAATAAATTATCTTTTGGTAGTTAATAATGTGCTTTGACTTTTTCCCTCTCTCTCTATTTTACTGCCATTTTTACGTAGAAGACTTAGGTCAACATGGTGTTTCTCTTTTCACCATGTAGACATAAACTCATAATCATTTCTTCTCTCATTGAGGACCACCTTGAATTTTCGTTTCAACTTTTTTTTGGTGGAGTTCCTTGAGAACTTAATGTCACTCTAAAAAGCAATATATTGCTAAGCACAGGAACACAATTTTCCTGTGAATTTAGTCAATATACTAAAACTGAAGAAAGTGGCTGACAAGACAAATTGCAAATTTAGTCATGTTACATGTGTGTGTGGGCTTAATCATCCAGCAAAAAGGGGAGGAAAGTAAAACCATAAATCCACATAAATCTATTTTAGTGTAGTAAAATCATGAGTTTTACATTGAACGAAAAAATATTTTAGCACTCAAATCAAGTGGACATGATACCAACTGAATAATCATTAGGAATTATATTATTTAACATTATCTAAAGTACCAACTTGTAGCATAATTTATGTTGAAGATTGTACAAAAAGAATATTATCAAATTAAAACTATGGCTTCAAGCTCGATGAAAAATGGAAGTCAAGAGCATAAGAGATTGCACATATATAGCAATATTTTTTTTTTCTCATCACTATGATGAGCTTTAGTGTGCGTGGGGGCACAAAGTTGCTTTCTATAAATCAAATTTCAAATGGAAGTGGCACTAAATATAATGAGAAGAGATATAAAAAGCACGCCACAATCATAATTTTCTCTCTCAAAACCCCTCCCTTTTAATTTCCATGAATATTCAAACTCACTTGATACAAATCAATCATTCCATAAACTTTCTATGTGAGCGTGAAGCAATTCTTGATCAGCATTTGCTTTAGGTGCTTATATTAAAAGATTGATTTGATAGTGTCCCTCACATCACATGATTGCAAGTGTGTACACGTGCGCAGAGAGAGAAAGAGCCTCTAAATTTAACCACAAAAAGATTAGCTTCCCACATATCCACATAATAAAGCCATATATCATATATGTCATTTTGATTTAACGTTTTGATATAGTTTTCATCTTTTGAGGAATCACACTCCTTCCACAAAAAAGACTCAAGAGGCAATCATGAGCAAGTCAATGATGGGGTTCACAATTTTTTCTTACTTTTTAAAGAATAGAATCCATAAACTACATTAAATAATCTTAAAGGAACCCGTGCAAAAACCCCATATTAATTAATATTATGATAGTACTCGATCGGCATTTCTAAGGGGCATACTCACCTCCATTTTAATTTAATGAAAGGTCTGTTTTTCACTTGAGCCCACCTTCTAATTTTCATATTCCAAATTACCCCACTTCCATTCATTGCATTCATCTAAAAATTCCCATTGAATGAACTTAATTTTGAAATTGTTAATGACCCTATTGCAATTGTCGTTATTTTTATTTGTTGAAAGCTTATTTACTGGTAATTGGTTTAAGTATTATTAGACTTTAAAAAAAATAAGTCAAAAGAATTTTAAAAAATCAAATAATACAAAGCTTTACCAAAGCAACAAGTATATAGGTCGTCACAAACTTGCACTAAAAATAAAAGGAAATGGTACGAGTGATTCGAGAGTGTGCCAAGTATAAGTCTAATTAGGTTGTCAACGCCATAGTCACTAATGAAGTCTTAGTCATGGAGTCATTATGATTTGACAATTAAAGGATTAATGTATAGTACTAGACTCTTAAATTTGGACTGCGTTTTTTTCATCATTTCGAAACATTGAAAATTCTAGAATCAAGTTTGGTTTTCATTTGATTAATAATTTCACCAGCCATTGACCCACAAAAGGCTTCCTTAACAAATCAAATAATGGAGGGAAGTGGTTTCGTGGCAAATTTTGCGACCCTGAGTAGCATTTCTAGTAAGTAGGACAAAGAAAATAATATGCTCAAAATGTCTGACAGTTCCATCCAAGCAAAAAGGAGTATTCTATCCAAACCAAGTTTTATGATTGGTGTTATACAATATTAACAGCATTTTAAAGTTGAGTAATATTAGACAAAATTTTCACTTTTTTTTTTTCCATAATTGTTGATATGATGATTTGTGTTGATATATTGGAGCAGTTACCTTTGTTAAAACTACTTTGATGCTAAATTAAAGATGTTCTGATATCATGTTAAACATATGTTTTGATACCATATTAAAGATGCTTTGATACTTTATAGATTTTTCTGTAAATGTAGGTTGATAGATCAAACTACGCAATTCTTGTTTTGTTCTTATATTATTCTTTACACTTCTGCATCAACAATATTTTCAATATCTCCCCCAATTTGTTAAACATGCTATCACAACATCCTTTACATGGTATTAGAGCATCCTGAACGTTCATTAAAAAAAAAAATTTAGAGCATCTTGATTCTTAAGCTACTTTCATTTTGATCTATTCCTTACGCCACTTTTAGTATGTACGAATCACACTAGATATATTAGTAATTACGAAAAATGATGTGACCTTCAACTCATTTTCTAAAGTTTTGAGATTGTTCTCTCTTGTAATAAGTGCTTAAAATTGTTGCAACTTGTAATATATATGTGACAGCCATCACATTGAGCCCTGCAATATGTGATCCCAAATGCTTAAAATTGTTGCAACTTGTAATATATATGTGACAGCCATCACATTGAGCCCTGCAATATGTGATCCCAAATGACGTGGTTGTACCATCTAATTTTAATAGGACTACTTATTATTATTAATTTAAGTGATCCTCTAGTAGGCTCTAACTATATTTAATTTGTCTCACCCTGACAACGATCGAACTCGGATCACTCATTGACTAATCAAGTTTTACTAAAGGATATCCAGAATTGAACAAGGATTTGGCCATCAACTGATGGCACATTTGGCCTATCAGATCACAAACAAGACCCAAAATAAAGCATTATAATTTAAAAGATCAGTGAAGCATAGCCAGTAAAGTAGGAATAAGTTTTGTTCGGGTGACTACTGACTAGGACTATTCCAACTTGCCTGGCTCTTGTAAATGATAACCAAGTCAAAGAATGAAGGACCATATTTAGCAAATTTTATATACTCTGAATATTTTTTTTATTTTATTTTTATATATCCGTTCTCATCCAAAAATGGTAGGTTGCACAGTCGAAGTCTATCTTTTAACCGTTCCTCAAAATATAAAAAATAAAAGTCTGTCTTTTAACCTACTACTAACATTTATACCTATAAAGTGGGTAGTCAACCTGAACCAGAGAGCCCAAACCATTAACAAGAGGAAAGAAGTAAGTTGAAACTATTCTCATCATGATATCTACGAAGGTTATTGGCATTGAGACTCAGCTTTAATTGCTACAAATAGAGTGGGATTGGTAAAGCTTCTAGGTTTGAAATCTCATCAGGATTAATGGATATAAATAAAATAAAATAAAACACACGATAACTTCATGTTTTAACTTCTAAGGGTACACCACATCCACAGGGATGGTATCTCTACTTTTCCCTTTCATTTAAACCAATAGAATTAAGGGTTTGGTTGATTCTTTCTAAGGACTAATCAAAATTAACCAACCCTAATCCCATGCATGCATATTTATCAAAATTAATTAACCAGCCCTAATCCCACAATTTTAATCAATACTTCTACCTTAGCTCATAAAAATATAATTAATCCTTAACTTCCATGATGTTCCATTATGGTGTAGAATTTCACCCAAGATTAATTATGGAAATTTTAAATTTATATGAAATAACGTATATTACCCTTGAGCCTAATTTTTCTTTTAAAAACAAGATTTTTCATGGTTGCAAAATTGTGTGGCTATAGATCAATAGATGCTCCTCATTAGTGGAACTTACACAATAAGTGAACACCATTCAAGGGTCAATCGACGATTTGGAAACTTTTTTAACGTTCAAGGGGAAGTTCGATCAAGTTTAGCTAATGATTCTAGATTTGGAACTTCTTAGCCATTCAAGGGGAAGCTCAAGCTTGGCTGATGATTTTGGAACTTCATAGCCATTCAAAGAGAAGATTAATCTCAATTGATGATTTTAGAACTTAGTTGTTCAAGGGGATTGAAGTTCAAGCGGCGCCAATAATTTTAAAATTTCATAGCCATTCAAGGGGGATTTTGGATTGAGTTGGTATTCTTGGGTTGTGAGAATGGATTTTTAACCTAGTTGGATGTAATTGTCGGGAAAAAAAAAAAGCTGTTGTGAGTTTTCAACTTTTGTTAGATGTGAATTCTATCTTGAGAGTTTAACCTCAAAAAGTTTAATTCCAAGAAATTTTTCTGTATTAATTTCGAACATTTTTGGGTGTATTGAATTTATGCAATTCTAACCTCAAAAGGTGTAATTCCAAAAAACTTGAATTTGTGGTGCATTTTTGCACCATTGTTGGGATGAATTGAGTTTTGGGGACTTTAACTTCCATGAGTTTCCTTGGAGAAACTTGAATTTGTTGTGAGCAAGATTTATGCTAGAAGATTTTTTTTTAGCCTACCCTTTCTCGGCATTTTATTTTGGACTTGTTTTCTCCTCTTTTGGGCTTGAAAAAGATTTTTGGGTCCTTTAAAATTAATTATCGGGCTTTTTAGTGTTCATGAAGAGGAAAGAAGCCCAAACTCATTTTCTTTATAGTAGTGGGCAAAGGCCCAAGGGAGGGAATTTTTTCCAACCCAAACTCTTCTTATTCTTCTTCCATTTTTACTACTCAAACCCAAAGGGTAGGCCTCCTTTCTTTTTCTCCACTCCAACCCCACAATTTCTTGGTCCAAATTTTAGCCTGAGGAGAACTTAAGACACATGTGACCTTTTGATTTTCCAAATTTTACCGCACATTTTGATTTCGTTAAGTGCAATCACGTACAACATGCCTTACTCAAAGTCAAAGTAATTATTGTGCATCGTAATGCTTCTCCTCTTTATTAGATAACATATCTCATTTAAAGGGGGCCCAAAAAAAAAAAAAAAACCCTTTATTATAATTGTCTATTATTTATATTGCATGGGTGAAGAAAATTACAACTTCTAGAATCGTCTTTGTTGACTGAACACATGACACTGCACTTTTTTTTTAATATAACATTACAAACAGATCAAAAGCCACAGAAAATTAAGCAACACAGCACATGCAGAAGATAGAAAAGAAAAGAAAAGCCAATTTTAAACGAATAGTTATATATACATACATAAAAGAAAGAGGCAGCCACTGCGATACGCTCTTCTTCTTCTTCTTTACAATGTGCAATTAATGACAATGTGAAGACCCACATTGCCATGGTTTGCCACTTTAAGATCGTTTTCTTCTGCGGTTTGAATTTTGTTAACATGAAAATTACGTGAAGCCTGTCTTGCTCATTGGTCTAGGGTGCCAAGTTGGGGTTAGGTCAAAGAGTGAATTTGGGCTTGCACTTTAATACATATTGCTTTCACATAGAAACACACCTTAGAGCATCAGCATCCGGAAGTGGGAATGCCAAATGCAAAGGATATTTAGCATTAACAGCCACAAATCACTCAGCAATAGGAAGGCCATATGCCATATGCCAAATTTTTTTTTGAGATTTTGCTACAGTACCATCTCAAATGTAAGATGGTACTGTAGCAAAATCCTATAAAAAAAATTAATTTTTTAATACTTTAATTTCTCTCTCCTCTCTCATTTTTTCACTTTCTTTTCACTCTCTTCCTTCTCTCTCTTTCTTCCTACTCTCTCTTCTTCAACGGAATGGAGGTAGCGGCGTGGAGGCTCGATCAGAAAAGCTGCGGTGGAGGCGTGGAGGTCGTGGGTTTCCGGCGTTTGGGTGGCGTTGGAGTGCTGTTTGGCGTTTGGCGTTTGGGTCAAAGATGGTGATGATGATGATGGTGATGAAGATGGCGTTTGGCGTTTGGGTCGAAGCGTTTGGCTTTCCGGCGACCCTCTCTCTCTCGCCATCGCTGCCGGTGAGAACAGATGGGTTTGGGTTTGGTGAGAACAGATGGTGATGGGTGGGCGTGGGTGAGATGGGTTTTGCTTTGATTTTTGTATGTGGGTATCGATGAATCTGCAGGTCCATGGTGGTGGGGATGGGTTCAACTTCTCTCCTGGATTTGGATTGAGATTTGGGTCGGTGGTTGATTTTGTGTTTACTGTTTCGCCGATCTGGGTTGGTTGATTTTTTTCTTTTCTTTACTGTTTCGCCGATCTGGGTTGATATGGATGATGGAGTTGTGTGGAGGAGTTGGGTTGATATGGATGATGGATTGGAGGAGGCTGGATCTGGAAGAAGGTGAAAAGTAAAGTAATGGAGGATTGAAGGGACGCGTGTGGGGTAGAAAATTGAGAAAAAACAAAAAAACAAAAAATATATTTTATTACATAAATATATTATTTTAATGAGTAGAATAAGAAAATAAAATTTTGGGATGTTGAGTATATTGTAAATGGTATGGTATAATTGATAAAGTAGATTTTAAGATGGTAAAATAAGATAGGATATAGAATCCGAATGCGGATGCTCTTAATCAAGATTTATCATTTCAATAGTTATAAAATTTTTGCCGACTAAGAATTATCGAATAATTTAAAAAGTTGGGATTAGGTCAAAGAGGGAATTCGGGCTTGGACTTTAATATATATCACTTTTACATAGGATCACACGTCAATCACGGTTTATCATTTCAATACTTATAAAATTTTTGCCAACTAACAATTATCGAATTATTTAAAATGGCTGGCTACAAATTAAGGATATAACTTATTTACTGCGCAGTCAAGGGTGAAGCCAAAGGGGAGGGGGGGAAGGGGAGGCATTTGCCCCCTGACCCACCAAAAAAAATTAACACTCCTCTTTATTTATACTTTAAATTAAAAAAAAAATTACATTTCCTTATGTATTTTTTCATATATTTATTTTATATATGTCAATTTTCAATGAAAAAATAATAATTTTTTTCTTCATGTTTTATCAATATTTCTAAGGTTTCAAAAGTTATAAAAGGAAAACAAATATAGGAAAAAAGAAAAAGAAAAAGAAAATTAAATAAGCAAAAGTTTTAATTGAAGATAATTTTTTTTATTACATTTCAAAAGTATTAAGAGTTCAAATTAGTTATTTAATAAGTTATTATTTTTAATAAAATGAGTATGTAAGTAATAAAATTAAAATATAATGATAAAATAAGATCCGTAATTTGATATTTGATGTTGTTTTAAGTTAACTCTAAAGTTTTATATGCACAAGACATGTGATTAAGAATGTTATAAAAATCGACATATGCTTTACTTCAGGTTTATCTAAGTACTAAAAATAACATGAGAATTATAAGTAAAATTTTGACCGTGGAAAAAAAAAAGTACAATATAATTATATATATATATATATATATATATATAGAGAGAGAGAGAGAGAGAGAGAGAGAGAGAGAGAGAGAGAGAGAGAGAGAGAGAGAGAGGGTTTAAGTTACACCTGGTATAACTCTAAGCAATGTTACACTACCTAATAACTTATTATTGAATTTATATTTTAAAAAACCAACCATTGGATTACATTATCTTCATATATTCTCCATGCTTACAAAATTTCAAGATGATCAAAGATCAATAGTCATGTCATTAATCAATTATTTAAATTCAAGTTTTTGTAATTCAAAATAATGCATAAAAGATGAGTTTATGGATCGAATGGTAAATTATATCTGTTTGACATAGAAATTGGCATGCATGCTGAAAACATATAGAATATGTAGACTATGTTTGAATAATGTTGAAAAGCACTCGTGTCTGTGTTTAAGGTTTGTTTGTTTGTTTGTTTGTTTTTTTTTTTTTTTTTTTTTTTTTTTTTTTTTTTTTTTTGAAAAGAGCATTTCACGTTTTCAGATGTGGGACCCATGGCTACAGTGCAGGAAGAGAAAACAAAATTATGTTTTTCCAGTGGCTCCCGTGCATTGTTCACGAGACCCGCGAGTATTTTATTCAGAAAAAAAAAAAAGGGTCCCACCGTACTATTCACACATTTAAAAATTATTTTACTACATTATTTTCAGTTTTCAGCAATAAGCGATATTCAAACAAACCCATAATCCAACGGTTGGTTTCTTAAAATATGAATTCAATAATAAGTTATTAGGTGGTGTAACATTACTTAGAGTTACACTAGGTGTAATTTGAATCTAACCCATATATATATATATATATAACATAACAAACAAACAAAATATCTATCTTTTATGAGGTTAGTTATTAATTTGTTCCCTTGAAGTTAAATCTTGACTTAGCCAATGGGTGCACTACATTAGGTTTCTTGATTAAATTCAAATACATAACTTTATTGAATTTAATTGCCATGGAAAATATAATATATATTTTTTTATATTTTATTAGCCAATGCAAACATATATGTTTGAATTTAATTTGAATCTTTAATGTGTATTGTACCTAAATTTTATCATGTTACAAACATGGGGGAGGGGTAGGCATGGAACAACATTTTGGTCATTAATCATTAGCCTATGTTATCATAAAAACTTATCTTTGTAGCTCGAACTTGTCCATAGCATTTTATAAATAATATATATATATATATATATTATTGGATGTCTCCATTGGAAATATTAAGGATACGTTTGGTAGATTGTAATAGGCACTAAAATGTAATAGTTATTCAAATGTTTTAGTTATTCAATAGTTTGGTTATGTTTTTATTACAATGAATACTCATTCCTTATAGATAACTATTCTTTAAAATGAGAAATAACTATTCATCTATAAAATGGTTATAATAGCTATTCCTTAGTAGGTGTATTAATTTCTAAAATTAATATATTTCCAAATAAACAAACTTTCCATAGGCACATAATAATTATAAAAATAAAAATTCATAAAAAATAACTAATCTCTCTTTCAAATTTAAAAAATTATTTTTTAGGAAGTATAATTATATGAATAAGATATTTTCTAAAATATGTTTTAAATTTTGATTTAAAATGCTTTCATTATATTATTTTCAGGATTCCATTATTGTGTTGTCACCAAACAAAATAATAGTAATAAGTTTTACATTACAATATCTTGTATTCCTTGTAATATTCTTTCTTATTCCTATATAATTACTGTTACAGTCTATCAAATGTACCCTAAGAGTCATTAACTAGTTGAATTACAAGGCTTTTTAGCCGTCCATAGCATTATAGGAGTATTCTCTTTTCCTTTCCAAGTTTTCATCTCTTTCCAATTGGCGTGCATTATGACAAGAGAAATGCTATGTCTACAACAATTTTACAACAAATCACAGGTGGTTAATTGCTATTGGTTCAAATTTGAAACTAACACTAAGATTACTTTTTTGCTCCAACAAGAACAACCAATAACAACCTGCCATTTAGGATTTGTTGTAAAAATGTTGTAGACATATCATTTTTCTTATGACAAACTTGGTATTGTCATACCTAATATATATATATATATATTGTAGGGTGTCCGAGGACCAAAAAAGACAAAATATGAAGCATCACACATGATCCCACCCATGGAAGTGTATCCGGCCCGAGGACTTTTTTGACCCAAGAATGGAAGGAGATGCGAGATAACATTTTGTGAGAACCCGATTAGAAGAGAAAGGAACATGGGAAGGGGCTAGGTCGGTGCGGGAGGGAGTTTCCTGTAAAGGTACACCTTGACCCTTCACATTGAATGCACTGCAACAACCTTATTAGCTGCATTAATGAGGAAATGACACTTGAACAGCAATTTCACAGCTAGCAACCCCTTCTACCACTTTTAGCAAAACTTTGATGGGACAAGTGCTTTGAGAAAAGCCTTGAGGCATACAAATGGAGGGCTAGGATGCAAGGAGGAATGATGTATGAGGGAGGGAAACCTCCCGGTTAAGGGGATGAACATGATTATTGAAGAAAGAAATAAACTAGAAAGTAAATAGTGTATTGCTTGGTATAGAACTTGTATTAATCATATATAAGAACTAGACTTCAAACTTGCCTGAGGAGAGCATTATTCTCAATTATTACATGAATTGTTCCTCTTTGTTACTTTGGGCTCTTCGGCCTAAGACTTTAACTTAGCTCAAAATTATACTTGAACTGTTTTCCCACTCTTTATAGAAATTCTATTATTTAGGCCTGGTTTGGAGGATAAGGCACTACTGTTTTAAGTGGTCTTGGGCCACCAACTTTTGAGTACCCACATATATATATATATATATATATTTCCCTTTATGTAAAACTGTAGTATTATGATTAATTTGTACAAAACTATATTAAAGTTCAAATGGAGTTGTCCATAACAAACGGAATAAAGGTTAGAAACACAATTACCTCTCACAATAAAAAAAGTCAACAAATTAAAAAGATGGGCTATCATAGAACACAATTTGCGCTATTGCTGATCATATACGCTCTTTGCCAAAAAATTCAGCACATTGGTTTCATAGTTCATAAATCATAATTAATGATTGACATTTCTGGAGCCCTTTCTCCCATTATGAAGTATTAAAGTCAGATCAAGATTAATTAAATTAATCATCACTGTGTCGTGTTTTCACAACCATTTTTTTTGGGGGGGAGGGGGGGTTCGTTTGCTTTATTTATTCTATAAATTAAAATCCCATTCTCATGCAATTTGTGAGACAAAAAAGAAAAAGAAAAAAGACATATATTGCAAATACACATCTTTTCCTTTCTTGATGAAGCAAAACATGTTGTTTGGGAAAACTCTCTCAATTTCCAACATTGTAAAGGCTGTGATTCTCGCCTTCTTTATTTTTAGCGTCAAGCCTCTTGAAGCTGCAAGGCCTTTGGATGTCATGAAGTCAAAACTTGCAGCAATCAAGGTGTCAATTCCTCAAAAACGAGCACAGGTTCCACCTTCTTCTCCAAATCCATGTACTTATATACCTGGACACAAAAGTTGCCATAATTGAAGAAACTGAAATTTAGCTTTAGATCCTCTCCATTTAAAATGGATTCATTTCATGGTTTATATTAAATAAAATAATATAAATATGTATCAAGCATCATATTATTTAAAATTTTAGATAGTGTGGCACTTAATAAATTTTTAGATTTAAAAAATAAAATTGTAACCATGAAAGGAAAGGATCTTATTCTATGGTGATGTTGCCTAGTTGTTAGTCACGTGTATTTGTAATTGTAAGAATAAAATTGTTATGTAGTAAGAAAAAGCAAAATTACTGTATTTGCCAAATGTTTGTTTTTTAATGTTATCTCTTCGTGTGTGTATATATATATATATATAGTGTCAAAGCTTGGTTGCACTTGCGAGATTTACCAAAAAACTGCTATAATATTGGTACGAGGTTGTGTGATAACTGACAAGTGACAACTGATTACGTTCTCGTTTCGTGAGTTTTAGGAAAATTTGAAATCCAGAGATACCTTTTGCCTTTTACACAAAATATCCACCTGCCATTTGCAAGAAAGCATGCACTCCCTTTTTCTTCGAACATGCAAACATTATTGGTAGTTGGTACGAGGTTATGTGATAAATGTTTTCTTTTTTAATTTATATATATATGTGTATGTGTGTTTTTTCTTTGTTAATTTTTATATAAAGACTAGAGAGGAATAATATCTTACTTGGAACAGCCTTTCAATACAAGATCCAATTACATCTTCTTGCATCTACTTAATTTGCAGGAGTTGCAATTAAAATGTTTACAAGTTGTTTCTTTTGGTTTGGGATTTGGATCATTTTTTAGATCTCCCTAAAGAATTGAGTTTCATGAGGGAATGAACATAAACATTCAACATAGGCATGAATGAATTAATTAGTCCTTGTCTCCTTGGGAGGAGCTCTCCACACCACTAACCCAGCCAAGTTATGTTTCCCATTCTCAACGGAATCATCATTTCCATTAGATATGCATGTGCACGTTCGGATTGGGATAATTATGTGACACTTCTTGTGAGCAAAAAGTGTTGAAGGTTCAGTTGATGTAGTTTATGAGGTGATATATAATGCCCCCTGTAATTACTTAGTATGTGTAGTTTCCCGTCTCACACACTCTTTGTTGTGTGCGTGTGTGAGACGGGAGACTATACATACATCTGGGAAATAATCAAGGCTCGTCCAACTACCCTGGTCCATTTCTCCACGGCCGCCCACTGTTAATCACCTATCGCCTGATGGACGATTGTCCAAAACAAGTCACACTTTGGACGCAGCAATATTGAAAGAGCGATTCCCATCATCGATCGTTGCACTTTGAACTACCATACCTAGTTTTTGTTAAGTTTCTGTTAATCATTTTCCCCTGAATATGAAAGGCACATTTTCATCTCTTAAATTGCTGTCACGTACAACATGCAGTTGCAAGTAAAAGAGAAAGTACTTAGAAACGGTGGCTGGGTTCAGTACGACTGATTCAAAGTCAAATTAACTATATCTGCGTAGTAATGCTCCCCTCCTCTTTAGGGTTTACATAACAAGTCTCATTCAAACAATAAATAAATAAAACTGGTAAGAGCTTAGAGCAGAAAATACAACTTCTAGAATCGTTTTTGTTTTTTACTTAATAATGCATGGCACAATTTCTTTTAAAGCTACTACAAGCTCTTCTTACCATTATGGTAAGCCCAAGCTATTATATGCATAAAAGAAAGGAGCCACTTTTATGATTATGTTTATATATGAAATTCTATATTTTAAAAAATAGGATATAGTAAGATTCTAATAGAGTGTGTAAATATATAATATAATTTTAATTTAATTAAAAAATAAATATTAAAATAATGAAGTGTAAAATGGTGGTGCGTCACAAAGACTTATATATATTGGTTAACTGGAATAGATTCGAAGAAAGAACTAGAGAGTTATTGGCGCTGCTAGAGCAGTGCCTACAATAAGTAGTACTAGAGACATCAAGCGTAATTTGACACAATAAACTTATATAGTACTATATTTTGATGCCAACTAAAAATCAAAAGTCTTTGGCTTTATAGAAATTGTAGATTATATATATATATATATGTGGAACCACTTTGAATATTATGGTTTCTGGGTTGGGCACATAATTGTTTACAACAATAGTAGAAATTAACTACAAACAAAATAAATTTCACACTTGTTAAGGTGGGAGATCATGATTAGTTTAATGATACTTTCATATAAGGCCACAATCAATTTTATTTCTATTTTACACCACTTATAATCTCATACCCTAAAAAGTTTGAAATTTATTGTGAATTTTGTTATAGCTTTAGACTTGCTGAATTAATTTAAAAAGGGCTTGTTATGCTAACAAATATGGGGCAGGGACATGCATGGAACAACGTTTTGGTCGTTAACCTGATGGTCATAAAGACACATCTTCATCTCTTCTTTCCAATTTTCATGCATTATGATAAAGCTTGGAGGATTGTATAATTAGTAAGTACCCACAAAAAAGATGTAATAGTACGCATATCATAGAATTATATTACATACACCATTCGGTCAAAAATTCGGCTCACTGGTTTCATACTTTATAATTAATATGATTGACATTCCTTAACACCCTTTTCTCATTATGTGATGTGTTCATCGAAAAAAAAAAAAGCCTTTGAATGTGATCAAATTCAAGCCTCTTGAAGCTGCGAGGCCTTTGAATGTGATCATGAAGTCAAAACATGGGGCAACCAAGGTGTCAATCCCATATGATCGAGCACTAGTTCCACCTTCAGGCCTGTACTTACATACCTGCACAATGTTTGCCATATTTGAAGAAAACGGAGCTTTACCTGTGGTGATATATATAGGGGAGCTGCCAACTTATTAATTAGTCACCTTTATTTTTAATTGCAAGAATAAAAATTGTTTTTTAATATAATTTAATAATACAACGAATGATGAGAAATTTGAATCATAATTCTCTTAATAAAGAAGAAATTTGAATCATAATTCTCTTAATAAAGAAGAGTATATATTATGCTACTGAACTACAAAATTCTTGACAAGAATAAAATTGTTACGTAGTAAGAAAATGCAAAGCATCTGTATTTTCCAAATGATTATATTATACCTAAAAATTGTTTTCTCTTCATAATAATAATTTTATTGCATGTATATAATAATGGTTAGCATTGTCCAACCTACTTGTGGAACTGACTAGGCCAACCTAAAAACCGCCCAATCTAATGCCTATGATGGTCAACGGCGGTTTTCGACCTCTAGAAACCGACTCTAGTGGGTCAATTGGCAGGTTGTTGCATCAAAACCCGATTTCAACCAACCCAATTGATCTCCATCCACCAAAAGCTGTCATTATTCGCAATTTGAGGCATTCTTTAGTCAAATCAGTCGAGATATCGTGTAGATTCGACGAGATCTCATCAGATTTGGCAGAATTTTGGCCAAATCCTATAAAATTTTGGCTAAATCTCCTCCTCCCTGACTCTGATCGAGACCGACCTCCGCCCGATGCATTTTTAACCAGTCTGACTTGACTTGGTCGAGGGCGAATCTAGAAGTTCTTCACCCAATTTGGTTGAGTCGATTGCAGATAGGGAACAGCTCAGCCTAGATCGATCCATGAACACCCCTAATAATTGTACGAGGTTATGCAAGGATAGAGCTATGGTGGGACTAAGGGGTGGTGCTCCTGCTGCCCATTCCAAATAATTTTTAATAAGTTATCATTATTATTTATTAAAAGCAAAATTTTTTAGAGTTTAGCCCAAAAAAAAGTTTTGGTTCCCCCGAAAGAAAATAATAATAATATTCTTGAGTAAAATTGTAATATCCAATAAAAAAAAATAAGATTACAAGTAGATTATACAAATTATATAAAAACTTTATTCAAATTCACTCTTTTTGTGAAATATTTAGTGGTTCTAATGCAATTATATTTAACGCATCTAGCTAAAGAAACTTTATTGTCAATTCTAAAATGGATATGAGTAATAAAATAGTTTCTAAGAAGATTTAGGTTTTGTCAACCAAGTTCCAAGAATGAACTTTTCACCTAGTGTATTCATAATATTCTTGAGTAAAATATTTTATCTTCAACTTATTGTTACTTTTTCTTATTTTCTAGTATGTAAGTTGTTGATCTTTGGGATAGGAAAGAGTGAAATATTACATGACCTGTCAATTGAAAAGAAAATTGAGTTTTTTTTTTTTTTTTTGAAAGTAAATGGAATGGTAGTTTTCTAAAATGATTCTTGATTGATGTATTGTTTTGTTATTTGTTAGTCAAATAGTTGTTATATAAGTTAGGCATCTAGTGTCTTCCACAAGTTTCTTAGTATTATGAGTAGTAAATGAAGTTATTTTTTAGAAATAAAAATTTAAATGTTTAAGAGGTTAAAAGTTTCATTAAAGTAAAAATTATCTCATAACACATGATTAAAACTAAAAATATATACTACAGATACCAAATAAATGCTTAATTTAAATTTAAAGATAAAAATCTATACTATATACCAAATAAATGCTCAATTTAAATTTAAGAATTTATATAAAACTCATACATCTTTCAATTACTCAATTGTATACCATCGTATTCAATCTTATTCTAAAGATAATATATAAACAAAATCTAAGGTCTTAATAAATCAAGAAATGAAATTGAGCTTAGATTTTTTTTTCGTAATTTTAGTTTAGTTATCTTTTATAATATGGAAAAATATGTACTCATTGTTTCAAGTAAAGTTATCTTTTTATAAATATGGAAAAAATTGTACTCATGGTTTCAAGTAAAATATCAAATCACATCCAAAAAAAAAAGTAAAATATCAAATGCATATATATCTATGTATGAGAGAGAGAGAATTTAGTTTTATACCATGTTCATTTGGGAAAAAAAATTGCTTTTGATTTTTATCATAGTCTTTTATAAAACATTTAATAGAAATATATTTTTTTTAAAGCATATTATTATCTTTTTTTTACACATTTAACATAAAAATTACTAAAAACTATATCTTTTATGCCATATTTAGCGAATAAGCTATTGAAACATTATGGAACACCGGACACACAATTTCTACTTGGTCATAGAGATCAGCCCTCCTAGAAAGGATTTTTTGGGTCCATCCCATGAGTTTATGTGACATCTTTTTCCCTATTCTTATGAAAACTTGTAAAAACCGCTAAAGCCTTTTACAAAAAACAACTAGCTGCCAATTGTGTGAAAGCATGCACCAACTTTTTTTCCTTTTTCCCACATACAAACACGGTTTTTCCCCTTTGAACCCAAATTTTGAGTGTCCTTCCTTTCATTCTCATGCACTTTTAATATGATTAATTAAATGTTGCTTTGATAATTTTTTGTCTATAATTTTTCTCCAAATCATTCATTCCATCTATATTAATCCTGGTGGGAGTTGATTTTTTTTTTTTTTTTTCTAAACTTTATAAGTTGGTGCACTGTCAAGACAATAAAAAGGAACATATATAATTATTGAGCCATCCATTTCTTGGTGCAAGGTTTAACAAGACTCAACATCTTTTTGCATCTACTTTGCAGGACTTATATGGGTTTGGGTTTTGGATCATTTAGATCACCCTGAAGATTGAAGAATTGATGAGTTTCATGAGTGAATAACATAAACATAAAACTTGGGGATATGAATCAGTCCTTTCCTCCTTGGGAGGACCTTCTCAACACCAGTACTAACCGGGCCAAATTCTATTTCCATTCTTAAAAGGATCTGTTAACCAGGTTGGCAAATCGTACATGAACAAAACATGTTTTGTAAGTTGTTTTAGTATTTTATTTTAGAAGAAAAGACAGCTACCAGGTACTGCTATTAATTGCCTTCAATTTGTGACTTCCATACTTTTCGAAGAGGGCAATAAGCTACGTGTGGGACAAATAATCAGATTGAGGAGATTTAGGCTTCATTTGGTTTAGAGCTGACTAAATTCTTAGTTCTCAGTTTTCAATTCCCATAACTCAAACCCAAAACTCATAACTCAATTCTCAAACTCAGTTTCACTCAAAAATTACAAAACACATGTTTGGGTTGAGTTCTCAGTTATATATCTGTACCACTTTTCCCCAAACCCATGGACCCCACCACTGACACTACCCAATGCAACACTGTTGCTACCCACGGCTTATTAACAAAAAAATCTTCCACTCTTCCTCTCACATTTCATTTCTCTGACTCTCCCTCTTTTCTATCAAATTTTTTTGTCTATCAAATTTTTTCACTTTTCTCTGTTTCTTTCTCAACTTTCTCTGTCTCTCCCCTCTTCAATCTGTATTTGGGTGTTGGCTGGGTTTCACGGTGGAGATCGGGTTTGAGATTGGGTTTTTGGGGATGGGTTACGATGGAGATCGAGTTATGGGCCACGGCCTGGCTTGAATCGGTTTGTTGTGGATCGGCACTAGGTTGGTGGGTTGGTGTTTTGGTGGTGTGGATCGGCACTGAGTTGGTGGGTTCATCATGTTCTGCCTCTCGCCTCCCACATCGACGCAACCCACATCGACGCACGTCGACAACAAAACAGGTTTTTATCAAAATTATTTGCTTGGATTAGTTAGGGGATTTTGTGTACTGGTAGGTCAAATGTGATTAGGTTTGACAATGGCATGGTTGTGGCTACTGGGAGGTTTGGACTGGACAATAAAAATTTTCGTGTTATCAAGTGTTAGTTATTAACTTTTGAGCAAGCTTGTTTATCAAGAGAATCTCATGTTTCCTACCACTCTTGATTTATACATAGAAGTGCTCAAATTTTCTTTGCTAGCAATTTTATGGTGACAGGTGATCCCTTTTTACTTCATGTTTTCAATCTCATACTAAATGCTCTTGTTTATTATTCATCTAATAAGTTTCTTATTCAGTCTAGTTTGATCTGTTTATGCTAAAAATTTTCTTCTGCATTTGTAGAGCAACGTTAATTGAGAAAGCAGTTCACCGGCAAGCATTGCTTGATTTTGGTGATTAAGAATTGAATTGACCTGTTTATACTCCTCTTCTGAAATCTTTTTTTTTCTTTCCTTCCTAAGCATGATTTGCATTAATTTTCCTAGTAAAGTAGTTATGCTTAGATATATTTTTTTGTTGACTCCATTTCATTTCTTTTCCCTCTCTTAATCTCTTGTAAGTTGTGAATGAGTTAGTATTTTCTACTTCACAATTGTATGAAGTAGAAGCAAAATACCAACATCAGTAGAAAAAATAAAGAGGAAAACTAAGCATATAGAAGACAGCAACTTATAACTACTATACTTGCAGGCAGCAATAGGCTGTAGGAATGGGAAGCATTTCCTTATAGACATTAGACATGCAAGTTAAAGGTGGAACTCAACCCGAAATCCTAAAACTAGTCCCAAAAAATAATGACCAAAAAACTAAGCTAACAACTCTTTCATTGATTTATAATGCTGAAAACTATTTCATCTTTTAAGGTGCTAATGTTTTTACTTTATTCTTTAGGTTAAAGGAATTTAAGAAAGAAGATATTGGTGTTAAAGATTTAAGGATGGTTAAAGAGCATCTTTTTGAGAATGGTTAAAGATTTGCCTTAAGCAATTTAAGAAAGAAAATATTGGTGTTATGAATAAAAACAGTACATGAGTGATCAATTATTGTTGAGGAAGGGATAGTACCCTACAAATAAGTAACATTGAACACTCAAGGATATATACTTTTTCTCAAATACCATTAACTAACAGCTAGGGATGTATTACTATGAGCGTGTTGATGGATGATACAAGCCTTAACTCATAATAGTTTTTTGTCGTTGTCTTTGGCTACACTTTCAAATGTTTTGTTTTGGTTGTAAAGAACAATTGAAGTCAATTTCAAGTGTGACTCTTTGTGCTCATTTGTTTGTGCTATCACTTCCAATCTTTTTTTTGATAAGTAAATAAGCTCCGTTGATAGAAAAAGAGGACAGTACAAAACAAAAACCAAAGCACATAGGATGTGTATTGAGGAAAATGAGAGAACAAATAATCCCTCCAAATGCCCCACATCAAACAGTGAGGAACCAAGTTCCAAATAATCCCATTTTTATGTTTTCTAAATTTTCCTGGCCAGCTAGCAGTAAGCTCCACATCCTTGGGCATAACCCAAGATACCCCAAAGAGCGTGAACACCATACTCCCCAACACTCTTTTGATTTACATCATTTACTTGGAGAACCTATTACTGTGGATTTGGATTGCTTTACTCATGCTTGTATAGAATGCTTGTATTGATGGTAATGGTCATTGATTTTATAGACTGATTGTATAGAATGTTTGTATAGAATGTTTCAAATATTCTTGTATTGGTGATTGATATAGAGGCAGGTTCTTACCAATGTCGGAAACAAGTAATTATTACTTTAGTACTAGTGGGCATCTGTGTGACCTAGACCATTGCACCCTTAGGACGTCCCTGAAACTTCATACTTTTGGTAAGAGGTTTTATGGCTGTCGCTACTGGTCACCAATAAGTACCACAACCAAAATTAGTAAAATATTGATTATGTGCATTAAGTCACCAATTTGTTGAAATGCTATTTAATTGGTTTATTTGATTGTACAGGGTGATGACCGTGCATGTAAGTTTTTCAAATGGTTGGACACAAACACTTGCATGCGTGGCACAGCAACATCTCGTATTGTGTTAGCAAAATTCCGACAATTGGAGCACAAGGTGGAACTTGCTAATGAAGAGTTGAAGCAAGCACGTGCAATGGGAGAAGCTGCAAAATGAAATGATGAAAGAGCCAAGGTTGCACGCAGGATTTCCGAAGAGAAAGCGGAGAAGGTCAAGATAGCTCTAGTAATATCATGGGTGATGTTTGGAGTTTTGCTTATTTTGTCTACTAGGTTTGGGGATGTTAAAAGCAAGAAAATGTATTTGCCTGGATGAGTTGGTTATGTGCGTAATAAGCTAGAGTTGTATTTTGAAAATTGGAGATCATTTGTATTATAATGGTACAACTTCATGTACCAATTTTTGTATTGTAAGTATAAAAATTTATGGTATGTATGACATTGTACTTTCATAAATCTTCCTTCCAAGTTTTCCTATGCTCAATTATTTTACCCCATGCCATGGAAGTCTCACAATGCTTTTATCCATTGATTTATATATATATATATCTTTATTTATATTCATTTATATCTTTATTTTGGTGCTTATACAAAGAAGATAGCTGACTTGTACAAGTACCAATTTTTATTCACTCTCCTTGTTTTGGTCATTTACAAACAACAGAACCCTTTCACTTCTTATTTCAGTTATCTTCCATGATAGGTGATTTTTCTTATATGGATATTTATATTCACATCATTTTAGGCAAAAGGAATTGTTTGGTAAAGAAGATTGCAAGATGTAACACCCCAACTTAAATTGCATATTTAATTTTATGGGTTACATGCATGTTAGTATCTTAATTACTTTTAAGTGCATGAAGTGTTGATTTTGGTAAAGATTATAAATAATTGAAATGGCTAGTGGTGTCATGAATATATATATATATATATACACACACTTAGTTTGATGCATGGTTGGTATTTTAATTAGACATATGATGCATGACATGTGAGAGTGAAAATTCAACCCACATGCAACCAATGAGAAGTCAACACATATAGTACTAAAGCACCATGCATGTGGACTAACCAAAAGGGCCAAGACTTGGCCGGCCATGCATTTCACCAAGAGCCACCTTCCTTGACTTTTCTCAAGCATTAGAACATCCAAGAAGTTATGCTCCTCTATTTTCACGGGTACACACACACAAAAATCAGAAAATGTAAGTGTGAATGCAAGAAAAGTTGAAGAAAGTGGGTGTGATATTTCTACCCTAGCATCACACGTGTCCCACCCCCCTAAAGTTAATGTTCTTATCCTTCTTTTGCTGCTCCAGAACAGCTTCTAGGTTCATCCTTCATTTGTTCTTTTTGTTTATTTCCTTTAGCTCTCGGCAACTCCTCTCCCTCACTCTCACACCAAGAATCATAAACATCTCTCTAAGAACAAATTAAGAGTCTAAGCACTAAGGTGTCATCTCCAAAGTGTGTGGGTAAGTAAGTTAAAGCTCATCTGATTTTGTGTACTTGGAAAAGTATGATTGTTTGTTTATTTTCATTCTTTATCCTCTGTTCTGTTTTGTGAGACTGAACTTGTGATTCTATGTTAGTAATTTGAAAGTTGATGGTGTTATGGTCTATTGGATGCTGATTAGGGTATTTTAACATGTATTGTATAAGTATAAAAATACCCAAATGAAATGAAGGCTAATTGCTATTTGTTGATGATTTTAGAAAGAACATGCACCGAAGCTGTCACTGTGACAGATTTGATGTTTACAAGAATAAAATTCTGTATTAAATCATGTTTTGTGAATTAGGATGCTAGGAATAGTTTTTGTGAACCCTAAGACATGTAGGGTTGTTATGGAAGTGGTCTCACAGTATTTGGATGAGTATAAAAATAATGGTGTAATTTCTAAGTTGCATGAGTTTCTGCCAGGACAGATTTGAACATGTTGAATTGTATGATTTATAATAAATCATGGTTTTATGCTTTGACTACGAAAATTTTATGGTATATAATAGACATACAGGGGAGTAGTTATGTAAATTTTCATGCCATTTGGATGTGTTTGGACAGCCCATTCGTATTTTACAAATGGGGCTTTTGCTGCTGTGATGACCAGTAAACAGGGTAGGAAAACTTTGACTTTGTGGATTTAATTTTGAAGCTAGGGTGAATTTTTTGAGCTATAATTTTATATGCTCATTCTTTAGTATGTTTTGATTTCATATTAATTTTATGCCCTGGTTTGGATATGGTTTGGATGCATAATGTGTTTAATGATTGTATTATGTGCTTTGGGGAACTTTATGTGATGGGAATTAAGATTTTCTTGAGTTTGAGAGTAGGTTATGTTTGAGGTATAAGTATATATATATTAGGATGAATTGGTTAGTAATAAGTCTTGGTTTTTCCTTTAGGTGACGAGGACGAGAACACGGACACTTGAGCTCCTTTTATACAATCTCTCGCGTCTTCAGTTTTCAGGTAAGGGACTTGTGACATGTGCTTTTAATAAGTATAAAGGTTATTTCGAAACGTATTATGCATTAAAGTTTTTGATTAGAGATATTACATATAAGCATGATTTAAGTAAAATATATGTTCGTGAGTTGTTCAATCTTATATATATGATAATTTTAGCATATTAATGCTAGTACTTATATCACGAACATAAATTTTCAGAATGAAGTGGATATGCTACTATTATGAAGTAATTATGTAAAATCATGATTATCAAAAAAATATAGCGTTCGGGTTATTCCATTGTTATGTTCTGAACTCAGCCAGTAGGGGTTAATTATTGGCTTTCCATGGAAAAATGTCATATGTTTGGCCATTTAAAATAGAGGAAATGGGGCTGCCCGTAACTCTAGGCCATTTAAAGTAGAGGAAATGGGGTTGCCCGTAACTCTAAGGCCTTCTCCCCAATGTGTACGGACGGCGGGGAGGAACAAAACCTGGAGGGGATGTGCCATCAAGCCTCCCAAAGGGGACAATATCATGCACACGAGGTCACCCAAATGTGATGAGGCCTTCTCTGTACAGACTTATCAGATATGGAATAACCAATATATTATGAACAACTATATTACATTATTGATCATGAGAGAATGATTTTGTTTAAGTACATTATGAAAAGGTAAAGGCTCTCATGAAAAGAAGCTTATGATGAAACATTTTAGTCTGTTAAAAATAAGATAACGGAATTATGTTTATGTTTCTTATTGTGTCCTTATATTATTATATGAAAAGAAGATGAAGTATTTTATCTGAAAGTTCATACGCTATTTTAAGAACCACATGAATAGTATGAAGCTATATTACCAAACTTAGCATATCCATAAAATATTTGATTTACATGCATTCTTATTAAAGGCCCATGGAGCTTTAAAACCTTACTGGGCTTCGCAGCTCACCCTATTATATTTCAGTGCACAGGTTCTTCCTGGAAGCAGCGAGAGTATTAGAGGTGGCAAGGATTCTGTGTTTCCTCGTCTGTTAGAATGTAGAGTTTTTGTTGTATAGTAATTTAGCTCTTTTGTTGTATAGGAGGAATCAAGATATACTTGATTCTTGAGCACGGATGTAATTTCGTATTTTAGTTTGCTTTGAACCCCGGTTGTATGTCTTTGGGGTTAGGTTTGTAATAAGAGTTTTGCTAAACGTTTAGTTATGTAATATTTACATGAATACCCTAAGTTTCAGCCAGGTGGTAATCTTTCCAAGTTCAAAGGAAATGAAATTTCAGGTTTTCATCATTTTTGTATATTATAGTTTTTATGGAAGAAAATAAGCAGGTATTCAAGAAACAAATTCTGAATAAGCCCCTTCAGTTTAAGTTGGTTCGTGTTAGTATTAAATTAAACTTGATATTAACATGCCGGTCATGCTCTAAATCCTGAAGTACAGGTTTGGGTCGTGACACAAGATATGTGATAATATTGATGTGGATTAGCCATGCATATGTTAGTTTTATCTTTGAAATCACTGTTTGCAATCTGGATATTCCTTTCAATGCCTTTTTTTTTTTTTTTATAGATGAATGAGAAATATTTTTATAAACTAAAAACTAAAAAGCAATGTACAGTTACTATCTCAACTCACAGACCAAAAGAACTCCTAGTAAAGAGCAGCTATACAATTGCATATCACAGTAAAGGACAAAAAACACACATAAGGAAGAGGTAGCCTTTGTAAAACCCCCCTACCAGCAATCAAAATCTAAACACACATAAGGAAGAGGTAGCCTTTGTTTTCCCAAGTCTCTACACTTGTGTAATGACCCGATTTTGAGGGGATCCACATTGCCTGATCTGAATCACCAATAGAAATCAAATTAAGCTTGCTTTGTATTACCTTCATGTTGATGATTTTTTTTTACCCCATAATAGTAGCACATTAGTGTGCAAAATTCATGTTTATAGCACAACATTACTCAACACAAACAAGTAAGCAATTTAAACAATTCAAAAATGGGTAAATTAGCAGTCGAACTAAAAATGCATGCCAATCATAGCACTATATATATATCCCAACATCACCGCTAAGGAATTACATCGAAAATGTCAATGGGTTATTGACATTAAGCCATAACATGTAACCATTGTTCATAGTTAATGTAAATTTACAAAAAGATGCGTCATAATATCCAAAAGAATGCATCATGGATCTAAGGGACTGCTAGTCACAGTACCTAACTTTATACAAAAGTCGCCACAAAAAGTCCTAGGCGAAGGTAATAACTCTATACAACAAGTCCCAAAAAAAGGGGTGAATTCGAATACGTGCCCACCATCAACCCTGTCGTCACGCGTACGCCTCCCACATGCGGGTAGTCACATCATTCCTAAACTCACCCATTGCCCTCTTTGCCGCATCAGACATCTCCCTCACATGCCTTCTTTCAGCACTTGCACTCGACTCAGGAGAATTCCCATTGTTCTCAGCTTGTACATCATCTCTATTAACGTCAAGGTTCTCCCATGAGTTAAACATTTCGTCTCTACGATTATTGATGTGTATAAAATTGTGTAACACACAACATGCAAAAACAACCAAACGTTGTCAAGATTCCTTATAGTTCGCCGTGCAACTCAAGATGGGAAAGCAAGCCTTAAATACTCCAAAACTTCTCTCAATTACCATGCGCAACGAAGAGTGTCTATAGTTAAAAACTTTTTCCCCGATGCTGGTTGCCTATTGCTCCTCCTGAATTCCTGAGCATGATATCGGGTGGACTTGTGTGGTGGAAGAAACGATGCACCAATGGGGTACCCCGAATCAACCAAGTAATAGGATCCTACAAGAATAGCATATCTCTTTTAGTAATAGGAACCTACATAAAGGAAAATAAGACAAAAGAAGACAAAAGGAATAAAAAGCTACCACATAAAGTGTTCAGCTAAAATATTCTCAAAGGCTGCTGCAAGTGCAAGGTATAGTGAATGCATGTTTTATATATATAATGCAAAATGCAGAATTTGTATAATGCAAAATGCAGAATTAGAACAAAACAGAATAGAATGTAGAATTTTAATGCAAAATGCAGAATTGTAATGCAGAATGCAAAAGTTTAATGCAGAATGCAGAATTTTAATGTAGAATGCAGAATTAGAACAAAACAAAACAGAAAACAAAATGAATAAATAGTAAACAGAATTCAAAACTATAACAGAACAGAATTCAGCACAGAAAAAATTAGGACAAAACAGCAATACCTTCCGGTGGCCATGGGAATCCATGCTTCGGGTCTTTAATAGCTTCTTCGAAGACCTTTGAGTCATGGGCACTTCCCTCCCAACCAGAGTGGACATATGTAAACTTCATATTATGGTCGCATGCGCACATAACGTTGGTTGTAATCAAGCTCTTGCGACTCCTGTGAGGTTGGGTTTGCTCACTTGGAGGCTGAGCATTAATATGCGTTCCATCAATAGCTCCTATGCTTCTCTACATTGAAGAGAGACAATTATTTGTAAACAACATCTTTATATGTGAATGAAGGAATACAAAATAGTAATATGTGCGAACATACTCATTGAAAGAACTTGTATTATGAAATGATTTACCTCGAACCAAGGGTAGTATTTGTTATTCGACTGCATATGCTCTGGAAGGCCTACCACATTCGAATCGAGCTTGATTAAATGTTGGCCATAGGTGTGGACAACACGCAACACCCTACGGAACTTGCGGCTAATAGTTTCAGTGGAATGTTGGAATCTGTCACTCACAAGTCGCATCCGAGTATTATGGCCGACAATGTACAAGAATATAGCAACAGCCTCCTGCACGTCCACACGCCCCTTCCCTTCCTTTAAGTACCCATGATGTTTCAGCTCATCCACCAAATGATAGAACAAGTCCAATGTCATGCGGAACATGTCATGACAATTGGTAGGATTGTCGTCCCTCACTTCATCCATGTAGTCTTTCCCACTCAAAATGCTAGTACGCATTGGGCGCTTGTCGTAATGCCACTGGAAATAAGCCACCATCTTGCCAACAAGTGGAAATACAATCCAAAACTCATCCTCCTCACTGTCATAGCCTGAATCTGTGTCTGCACTAGTGTCCATGTCATCATCACAGTCACTAACATCCATGTCATGATCACAATCACTAACATCCATATCATCACCGCATCCAGAACTCTCCACGTCATCATCGTCATAGTCAAAATAGGCATCGTCAAAATCGAAGGTTCAGAAAGGATCATTGGGGGAGACCATTCTACCCTATAACCTATAAAAACCAAAGCATCAATACCAATTCATTGCAATATGTAAATTGATAAAAGGAGTAATAAGTGATACTAAAGATGCTGGAATAATGTTAGCACAACTCTCTTTATAATGTAAGTACTAAAAAACAATTACCATAGAAATGATACAATACTAAAAAAAAAAAACACCAAGTACATAACAGCAATTACCAAACCCACATACTAATGTAGATTGCACCAAGTAGAGATCACCAAGTGAGAAAGCACACATACTAATATATGTTAATCATGTCAAATCCACATGCATAGTTCACAACAATTACCATTACAACAAAAACAGCTTTAAGTGTTCAGTTGAACAAGGCAAATACAACCAAAGTCCAAGATCGTCTACACACACACATAAAGTCTTTAAAAGTAACAACTAACGTGATTCACATCCAAATCACAATAATCAACATAAACTGAAATAAGAAGTCTCCATTAATTTTCTAGGCCATGAGCATAACACTCCATCCACCGGAGATGTTAATGTAGGAGTCATCATCAAGATCATTGTACTGGTTCAGCACCTCTAAAGCCCTCCCAAGGAAGTAAGGATCGCCACCGGTAGCAGATTGTGCAACATGGTCGGAGCTGCCCATAAACTTGCCCTTTTTCTTGTTAAACCGTTCCCTTGCCAATGCAATGTACTCTTCAAGAGCAATGGTCATGTCACTAGCCCTATCTGCTTTCTTGGCAACCTTCTTCCCCTTGCCAGTAGGCTTTTCAATGGGACGTTTGTCCGCATGTTGGGTTTGCTCTGTAGGAAGGGAATCATCTTAGGTTATGCCTTCCATGTCAGGATTGTAGCAATCATTAGCACCCAACTGGGTACGACTCCTCTCATTGGCAATTTCCTCCTCTAGGCACGCTTTTCATTACTATCGGGGGTTGGTGTGTTTGATGAAATTTGAAAGGCACCAGTTGCAGCATTAGCAGCAAATAGCTGCCATAGTTTGTCATAGCTAGGACATCCACTCTTCCATAATGCATTTGCTTTAGGATCAGCTTGAAATGAGAAGATGTACATCAAACTCATACTAATACAAAATAGAAAATTACGAACATTTTACCAAGGAATTAGGGTATTAAATATAACATACCGCAGTCACATTCGCCCACACCTCCTCAGAAGCAGTAACCATTTGGGTTGTCTCATCCCACCCCAACCCGGTATGGCTCAAAAGCTGGCTCCACTTTTTTTGCTTACTTCTAAGCCTATTATGCTTCTGTTGCAGTTGCTTAGGGCGAAAACTCTTCCCCGTTTGCTCATTTAGGCCATTCATCATTGATAGCCAAGCTGGACCCTTAAAAATACTATGTTCCATATTCCCCTTTTGTTGTTCATCCACCATAAGATCAATGAACATTTTTTCAATGTGGGGAGGCCACAATTTGTCCTTAGCATTTTGAGATACTTGTGCCATCTAATACAAATATCCCAACACAATTGTGGAGATGTTAATATATATATATATATATATATAGTTCTATGAATTGGCCACTTCATTTCTATTGGAAGATGAACCCATTGCTGCTGCAATAAGTTTTGGCAAAAATAACATTTCTAATGAATTCCATTTCTTATTCGAATTCCATTTCTTATTCCAATATTAATATGGTTAGTAAAGAAACAAGTTAACATTACAAATCATAGTTTCTCAAAGTAGGTAATAGAACTCAGTATCATCAAATCATGTTCAACAAAAGCATATATGCCCTATTCTTAAAATGTTCTGCTCTAAGTCCTCTGCAGCAGTCAATTTAAACCTAATAAAAGGAGAGAGCTACATCAGGGAGGAGGAATTCTTGTTTCTTCTTAGATAGGCTAAATCCACTAAATAATAATAAAAGGAAAATAAAAACAAAATAAAAAAGAAAAGAAAAAGAGATAAGTTCCCTATCAGACCCATTTCCTTTTGCAATATTAAAAAAAAAAAAAAAAAAACAAATTTGTTACCTAAAAAAACCATACATGAGTTTTAAAGTCAATTTTGTTTTAATAATTTAATAGTTAGGTGAGGGGGATTTAAACTCTGCATGTCTATGTTAAAAACACCAAAAAAATATAAATTGAGACGGTATGCAACATGTACCCTAGCTTTTAGAGATGTGACAACATCTCCCTTCTAGCTGCAGCTCCCTTCATTAATGTTCAAATTAAATCCACCAGTTGGGCTCTTTTTCTGGGCCAAAGTTATCAAATGAATCTTAATTACCTAGCCTTGATGATTTATTTTATTGATTAGAAAGGAGCCTTTTGCCCTAATGCCCATTCCTTCTTTCTAGTCTGCAGTTCTATTCTAACCATCTGGTTGGTCCTGCATTAGCTTTTGTCCTGAGCTAACTAAATCTAACTAAACAAGGGGTTTTCCTTTAATTACAATTACAAGTCTTGTGCATTCATATATGAATTGTTATAACAAGGAGAAAAGCCCCCCAAACTCCCTCTTTGACAAGTTCATTTTTTTGAGCTACCTGTTATGATCATACGTAATGCTTCTCCTCATCATGCTTTTCAATTTTTGAGAGTGCAGATAATCAGTGGTTTTTTTTTTTTAAAACATTTTTTGAAGTATTCCCTATCAGACTCATTTCCTTGTTCAAGTAGTGAACTCTTTTGACTTCTAGATTGGGGTACTTGTTACTGGTGTGTTCAAGGTTTGATATATTATTTGTTGTCGATGATGAAAGAATCTCTAAAGGCAGGAAAATAAATTAAACAAATGGCAATTTCAATTCATCAATTAAACAAATGGGTCACATAAATTTCATACCACAACAAAGAAAGAAAGACCCACTTCAATAAAACACAAATAATGAACAAAAATACCCAGGTGCAGTAAAAAAAAATTATAAAAAGAAAGAAAGATTGAAGATGAGTCCATGGAGAAAAACTAGACATGGCAAAACGGGTCAGAATTTTCTGACCCGACCCGACCCGACCCGAAAAATACCCGACCCGAACCCGGTTTTTTTGACCCGAAGCAAAAACGGGTTGACCCGTGACCCGACCCGTGTTTTTTGCGGGTCAACCCGACCCGACCCGCGACCCGACCCGAACCCGAACCATTTTTTTAAAACTTTTTTTTTTTTTGGTAAAAAAAAATAGTAAAACTAAGATAATATTGGTTTAATTGTTTATTATGAACTTTAAGGAAACAATTGATACATTTACATAACTACATACAAATTAATTGAAAGATAAATGGTTGAACATTCTGTAATGAGTAAATATTTTTAAATATCAAATAGCAAAGTACATGCCAAGATAATCTAGTTACAGTAGAGTTAAAAACATAAATTTAAAATTGTAGACATGTGAGAAACATTCACAAGTGTGAAAATAGTAAAGCTAAAGTATCAAATTAGCATAAATTATGAATACTTAGACCTATTTTTTAATAATTTATATCCAAAATAAACGGTTTTTCAAAATAAATTATGATATTTCCTAGAGTGTGTGTTGCTTAACAATAATATGATATTCATAAAAGAGACCATGTATAAATAAGTAAGCAATCAAATTTTAAAATATATCTCAAATTGAAATAAAGTGTCAACTACAATTGATAATAGATTATAAAAATAATTTTTAAGATTGTAAATTTCTTATATGTTTTTATTTTTTATCAAATGAGTTATCCAATAAGTCATTTGTAATTTTGTTTTATATTTTGAAATGTTGATAATGTGTAGAAATAAAACTTGTGTATTTGTTTTACTTATCTTTGTGTTATTTTGTTTTAAATAGTAATGTTATAATTTGTATAATTTTAAAATTATTGAATAAGTATTAATAAGTTTAATTGAGTTCATGCTTGATATAAGTGGTGAATTCAAAATAATGCATTTTACATCAAGTAATTTGTTGCATAACTTTCCAAATGATAGATACATGTTGTTTTCTTTATAAAAATAAAAAATAAAAAATTTCATGTGAAAAATACGGGTCAACCCGACCCGACCCGACCCGACCCGCAACCCGATTGACCCGAACCCGATTTTGACCCGCTTAAAATGACCCGTTTTTGACCCGTGACCCGTTTGACCCGCAACCCGATTGACCCGACCCGAACCCGACCCGACCCGCCCGTTTTGCCATGTCTAAGAAAAACCCACTTCAACACACTCACCAATACCCATTTCAGTTCAAATGTTCTTTGCAACGGACAGAGAAATACCACAATACCCACTTCAGTTCAAATGGTCATTGACAATGGAGAGGGAGATGGAGATATACGTACCTGGGAGATGATCACAAATTTCGTTCAAATGGTCTGTTGCAACGGACAGATGTAAGTTCTTCAAACCCACCTCAGTTCAGACTCAGGTGCAGAAACTTCAAACCCACTTCGTGCTTCTTTTTTTTTTTTTTTTTTTTTTTGGAGAACCCAATTCATGCTTCTATCAAACCCACTTCAATTCAGACCCAGGTACAGAAACTTCAAACCCACTTCGTGCTTCTTTTTTTTTTTTTTTTTTTTTGGGAGAACCCACTTCGTGCTTCGATTTGATGGAGTAATGAAATGTGAGAGGGAAGTGAGAAAGGGGGGAAATTTTTGGCTGAAATATTTTCAGGGAACTGAGAAAGAGAAATGGTCTTCGCTGAATTTGCAACGGTAATATTAAACTGGTCTGAGCTGACATGACAATACAGAAGTTGTGGGCTCCACGAGGTCAAGAATATTACAATTTTACTACTGAGTTATGTAACTCAGAAACTGAAACACCAATTTGGTGTTTCCAGTTTTCATCACTCTCACTCAACCCAAATTGAGTTTGAGTGATGAAAACAAGGAGAGGAAATCAAGCTAAACACTCAATTCTCAGTGGGTCCCACACAATTCTCAATTTGATTGATGAGAACTGAGTCATATGACTCAAAACAGGGCTAATCCAAACAGGATCTTAATCTCAAGTATCCAAAAAAAAGGGGCTTATATATATATATATATATATATAAAGTTTTCCAACACAATCTCTAGAAGACATATAAGGACATCTTCCATTAGTTTTAAAATAGGGTTTAGGTAGAGTTATTGTATGTATTGCAAACAATTATTGTATGGAAGGAGTTTAAATTGTATACTTGTTTTATTTTTTACTTGTGGAATGTATGGATCTTTTATAAATGTGTTGTTGAAATAAATGTGTTATTTAAATGTGAGGTTTTAATAATGTAATGACAGGTTACAGGTTAATATCAAAGCCATCAAAAAAATAAAAATAGAAAATAAGTTTTAGTGACGAAAATTTTCGTCACTATATGTGCTTGGATTTTCTTAAAAATAGTTTTAGTGACGAATTTTTTCGTCACTATATGTACCCGAACATAGTTTTAGTGACGAAATTATTCATCGCTAAATATGATTTAGTAAACTAAAGTATTTTTAGTGACGAAATTTTTCGTCACTAAGACTTTTAGTGATGGGGCTACAGTGACGAAATGGGTTTCGTCACTAAAAGTCAAATTTCGTCACTAAAGGTCTTTAGTGACGAAAAACTGGACTTTTAGTGACGAATTTTTTCGTCACTGAAAATACATTTTGTTGTAATGCCAAACAGAAAATAGCTCATCATTTCTTCTCATTCAAATTCCATATAGCTTGGTTTTATCTCTCAAAACTCAAATTCCCATTAAAAAGATATAGAAGAAGAAGAGAATTGTGTTCATAATTTACAAATTTTGCCAACATAAATAATCAACAAAGAAATTAAAAAAAATTTTGGTAGAAAAAAAAAAAAACGAAATTTGCAATTTAGCATTAGGTTTTTTATTTCTTTAATTAATTAAGCCAGTTTGCAGTGTGTATATATATATATATATATATAAAGTTCTCCAACACAATCTCTAGAACCAAACAGAAAATAGTCCATCATTTCTTCTCATTCAAATTCCATATAGCTTGGTTTTATCTCTCAAAACTCAAATCCCCATTAAAAAGATATAGAAGAAGAAGAGAATCATGTTCATAATTCAAAAAATTTTTCCAAAATAAATAATAATAAAAAATAACAAAAAAATAATTTTTGGTAGAAAAAATAACGAAATTTGCAATTATGTTTGAGTTCTTTAATTAATTGAGCCAGTTTTCATTCTTCGGGAGGGAGATTCTTTTTTTTTTTTTTTTGAGAAACAGAGGGGGATTCTTTGAAAACACTTTTTAAAACTAGTTTCTTTGATGGAAATTGGTATGTTGTTTTATTATGTTTTTAGTCCCTAGTGGATTAGGGAGTGCCAACATCGTTATTATTATTATTATTATTTTTTATTTTTTATTTTTTTTTAAGAATATAGGGGTGCCAAATTCAATTTGGGGAGTTAGGTACAAATTTATTGGACCCAAATATTTTATAAATTTTTTCTGGGGGATCATGGCCCCGTTAAATCTCCTTTATATATTTTTTGTTACATTAACTTAGGGAAAGGAAATTAAACCCTAATCGTCTCTATTGGAGAGGCAAGAAGTGGCAGTTGAGGCTCATTTGGCAAATCTCTTTTGATATTGTGCTCTATCTAGTTGGAAAGTTATTCATGTTATCTTAAGAGAGTTAAATGAGCTTAGCGGAGCATGTGTCAGCGGATCCGCCCTGTAAAAATGTTGGGGAACTATCCTCAATATTCATTTCCTTATCGCTAGTGCACCAGGGAAATGAAGAAGGCGGAGAGAGTTCCAAACTATTGGTTTTTGATTCTTTAAAGTTGATTTTACTCAGCGAAACAAAAAAGAAGGTTTATATGCGTAAACAAAGTGGGGATGGCAGCTAGGCCACGACAGAAGATAGAAAACAAAAGCCAAAATTAAAAAACTAATAGTTATAAGGAGTACAAAGTTATGTACAAAAACAAATAAAATAATTAAGGATGATAAAGCTCCTTATCATGATATCATTCTTATTTCCGATAAGAAATTGAGGAGAATGTGAAGATCACCATAGATTGACATGTAACATTTAGAGCATTTTCTTCCACGGTTGGCAAATTTTGTGTAGCCTCTCTTACTCATGAATCATGATCATTGGTGTATGGTGACAAGATAGGGCTAGCTAGGTTAGGTCAAAGGGTGAGATTAGACTAGGATTTTAAATAAAATATAGTGCTGGTTACTGGTTAGTGGTTACAAATAAGGGGGCTGATGCATGCATATTTTTTTTTTTTTTTTGGGATAATAAGGGGGCAAACGCATCCATATTGGATATTGTTTTCTTTACTATATTTATTTAAAATACAATAAAATGAAAAATTTTAAAATTTAGTGTACTACAAATGACAATTCACTAATCTTATAGAGTTTCAATTGTATTATTGTTTGAGGTTTCAAACGTCAATATTTTTTCTTGTGACGATTTTGTTCTATAGAAGTCATTGTTTTCTTGTGTAATACACACAAAAGTGCATTAAACGTCCTCTCTTCATGATGCAAAACATGTCTTGGAGTAAGACTCTCTCCAACATTCTCAAGGTGGGGATTCTCGCTTTGTTGATTTTTAGCATCAAACCTCTTGATGCTGCAAGGCCTGTGCATGCCATGATGTCAAAACTTGGGACAATTAAGGTGTCAGTTTTGAAAGATCGATCACCGCGGGTACCACCTTCAGCACCCAACTCATGCACTTACATGCCTGGACACAGTAACGAAGGTTGCAATAAATGAAGAAACGGAGCTTTCGCTATGGCCTTGTGGGGAGTTGCTAGTCACGTTTATTCTCATGTAGTAACAAAACAGTTGCCAGTGTTTTTACTATGTTATAGTTTCGCATATTAGATTTTATTTTGTCGAGTTTTCTTTCTTTGCCTCTATGACCTTCCCGCGCTGAACCCCCAAGATCCCCCTAAGATACCAACTCTGCTGTGTCGTTGATATGAGCATTCTGTCACATACAAGCGCCGAAATTCAGGGTGCATCGCGCGCCTTTCTCTTTATTTTGGTGGTATTATAATCCTATTGATTAAATGTTGCTTTGATAAATTTCTCTTTCTTTACTTTTTATCGAAATCTTTCATGTGATCTCTAATATTCTTGTGGGGGTTGATTCTTTTTAGTGATACCTAAATTTTGAGGTTGATTATGTCAAGAAAGCACAAAGGAATAATACAATGAGCCATCCATTAATTTCTAGGTGTAAGTTGAAATGAAAAAAATAATCTGAAGTTGTTTCTATTGGTTTGGGCCTTGGATCATTTAGATCTCCCTGAAGAATTTAGTTTCATCAGGGAATAAACCTAAACATAAAACATGGGCATGTATATGAGTGTCCTTGAGAGAGCATATAAGATAACATTTGCCAAGGATAATGCTTCAACTGAGTGATCTAATGGAACTCATAGTATGAATAGTTTGGTTTCTGGTTGATGTTAGGTAGAGCAGTGGGTTCACAGCTACCATGAATTGTTTGCATTTGGAAATGGTTTGTTACACTCAAAAAAAGAGAGAAGGGAGCATTGGGAGTGTAGGTGTTTAGCATATTTCCTAGACATGGGCTTTGTTTTCTATCATATTTTCAATTCCTCCATCCCTCCTCATGGGCTTCAAAGTTGGTTCAATACCCAATTTTATTAATTAAAATAAAATCAATTAAACATAAGTGACCAATTACATCTTAGATTCTAAATATTTTTGGTTGTGACTCCAAACTTTTGACAGAAGAAATTCGTATGTAATCCCTTAAATTTGCGCCATTAACTCCTTAAAATAATCAATTACTTTTTACCATCTTCTTTCAGTACACTGCCCCTGTACACAAAGGTCTTAACTAATTGGCTTACATTACATGCCTAACATGAAACAGCATCACTTTTAACTTTCTTTGAGGTGACCACAGCATCAATAATAATAGTTTGACAGTTTGACACCAACGAGATAAAATTTAGCGGAAAACAAAAACAAAAACGATAGAAAAATGAGATTGAAATTTTCAACTGGGCTTTGACTATATTATTAGCTACTTAAAAGCTTGGTCCAAATGAAACTAGTTCTGAAGTGGAAAATGGGTATGAAAACGTGTCAGTCATTTGCTACGGTTACTGATTCTACTGAAATCCACAGTCTTTGGGCCCTTTTTATATCAACCTCAGCCCATTCCTCATTTAAAGTTGGGCTACGACTACACATGTTCTCCTTTAATACATTTACAAGGCCATAATCTTTCCTTGTGATTAGTTGGGCCAACTGGGAATTTCATTTTTTTGGTAGTGGCGAATTTGGGTTTGGTCAATCTATAGTGTCACTAAAAGCCTCTGGCCTATTGGCCTGCCAATGCAGTAAATTTTCGACGCATATACTATGCTATGAATGATGGTACACCAATGAAAATACCAAATACATTTTGCATTTTCGAAAATCATGTTAGAAACATAATTTCGCGTCACACTGAATTGGGTATTCCCATGAAATTTGTTACTTGTAATTGATATTATTGATGCTGCTGTTGTTGCCAATGTTATTATTATTATTATTATTTTTTTATGGGAGTTGTTACCATTGTTATTATTATTATTATTACTACTATTATTTTTTATGGGAGTTGTTACTATTTTTTTATTAGGAAATTTGTAACTTGTAATAGTTTTATATGATAATTATATGGTATTGCAGGTAAAGGAGGTAAGGCCAGAGGTGAGACTAGTGGTGACGATGGTCAAAAAAGTAGGCAACTATGATTATATTATCTACTGGTAATGGGAATTCAAGTCAAGTGGCTGCATTAATTTAATTGGGTTATCATCTCTCACTGCAAGAAAAGAAAAAGGTTTTTTTGTTGCAATAAACTCGAAAATGTTGTAATAAACCCTTATTGCAATGAACAATTTTTGTTACCCACTGTTGCAATAACCTCTGTGGCAATAACTTATCGTAACAAAAATTTTATTGCAACAATAATATCTTTTTGTTGCAATAGCTTTGTAGCAAAATTGCTTTTTTCTTGTGCTGTCTCATAATATTTTCTTCTAACAAAAAACTCATATTTTGATTAATACAAAATTACTTTCATATGGGAATATTATTGACATTATTTTTATTATACATCAATCATAATATGACACTTCAAAGATTGTGAAATTTATTGTGACTTTAGAAGATATTGTTAATTTATTTTCAATTCAAAAAATTTTGTATAGAATAAAGTGCTAGTATACAGAGCAATATCACATGAACTAATAGTATGTCCACACACAAACTTGAGTAACATGGTAGCATCAATATTGATTTCTGTCTCTTAGTTTGAGCCTTTCTCAAATTATCTTGATAGGTGGGACTATTAGGAGTTCTAGAAGCAAAGGGTGTTGGAAAAAAAAAATTATTTTAAATTTAAATTTTTAGCTATGAGATAATCGAATGTTTGAAGGTTTAAAAGTTTCATTAAAGCAAAAATTATCTCATAACACATGAACAATTGAATAGTTTATCTGTAATCCAATATATAAAATCTTATTTGAGTGTTTTATATGTAGGATAAAAATATTAACTCGTGGAGATGTATCCATAGGAGAAACAAAAGGAATGAGACAGAATAAATAGATATATAGTAAGAGAAGGTCCAACATATTTAACCTCCAAATCTTAGTTCTTTAAATGGGACAATCATCCATTTAGGTCTTGAGTGCAGGCCAAACAGAAACCAACATTTCAAGTCACTTCAAAGTGAATAAATAGATTGTGTGAAATTGAAAGGGAACTTAGTAGGTCGTGTCCATAAGGACCGTTTAATCATGATTAAATATATTATCTCATAGCCAATGAGAGTGTGTATTGCATACAAAACTCACATTGTTGGGTAACCTATAGTTGTCCTCTTAGCTGAATCTTGCTGCTAACGGTGAACAAAAACGCTTCCCTTGCTGTAATGAGTAATCTACCCTCACCTATTAATATTTTTTTATTATTATAGCTTGCTTCTTCCATTTTTTTTTTCTTTCCAATCATCTAGAGAATGCCTCTCTACAATTATTTTATGGTGAATGTTGTCCAATGAATTGATGAATATCAAAACTTAGATTCATGAGATGTGCCAGTATTATTTTTGGTGATTGTACTGTCATTGGATGCGACTGATTAGTGATTGGACTTGTCCCATTGATATTAGTTTGATTTGGAATGTGATAATGGAACCTTATTTTCTTTTTAATCTCCAATTTTTTTTTTTGGGTTTTCTTTTTAATCTCAAATGTGATAATATACCTTGTGGAGAAGTTACAAATGTTGCAATAGCAACGGGGCAACTGAAACTTTTCTTGGTTCTGAAACAGAACAAGACAGAATATGTGTTATAAAATAAAACTAGAAATAAATCTGATGGAATTTATTTGTCGAAGATTTGCAACCATCATGTACATGGGTTTCTTGGTATTTTGTGGCTCACTCTCCACAACATCTATTTATTAATTATTTTCAAGGTTATTTTGCTAAAATTTATCTTGGTTGAATTTTTGATTTGTCTCATGTTTTTTTTTATAATCATTTTATCTCTGATTATTATTATTTTTTATCCTGATTTTACTTTTAACTTATTTAAAAAATGATTTGTTTGAGCAATCCATATTGACACCTGTGAAATCATTGCACTGAAGATTGAAAGTCCTATTCGATTTATCCTTTTGTTTCCTTTTGCGCAGTGAATAGTTAAAAGCATATCATGGCTTACTTGCGTTTTATATGAAGTAGTTTGTAACTCCATAAATATGCATGAATACACTTAAAAATATATAATAAGATGCATATTATAATATCTATATATATAATTTAAATACTACTGATAACCATTCTTATATTTTGTTAACTTTTTAAAAAGTCTTGTAAGAATATTATTAAGTATAAAATGTAAACTGTCCATGATTATTTATTTTTATTTTATTTTATTTTATTTTTTATTACTTCTTAATTTTTGTTATTGTGAAGCACTTTTTTTTTTCTTTTTTTACGATTCATTTATTCTAGACTCTTTGATTTTTGTACTCAATGACTCACTTAGATGAATATTTATGATATGGTACCACATTTGATTCTAAAATTAAGAAATAAAAATTTCGCTAAAAATAAATAATTTATGACAAATTGCTCAAAATTTGACTCTAATTTAAAATTCTAATTGAATTTTCTCTAAACTTTGCTTATTAATATATACTAACACGTAACCCATGCAAACACATAAATACATTTAAAATTAAACACAATTTTTATTATAAAAATATAAATAATTATTAAAATAATTTTAAAAAAGTAGCATGCAACACATGCATACGTATAGATACATTTAAAATTAAACACAATTTTATCATAAAAATATAAATAATTAGTCAAATTATTTTTTTTTAAAAAGTAAACGTAATTAGTCACATATTAAAATTCTTACCTAAATTTATTTCTACTTATGATCATTTTTTTTTTAATAAGATAGAACATGTGGTGATATTGTTGTGTGGTGATTTTCATTGAGTATATGTGATTGGTTTTTTTTTTTTTTTTTTTTTTTTTTTTAATTTTATAGTTCATTAATATTAGATTCTTAGTATTTTGCACTCATTAACTCACTTGACACAAAAATTAAAAAATTTAAGTGGACACATGGAATAAACTTAAGTGGATAATTATAGTGTGGTCTCCAAATAAATTTAGACACATGGCGCAAAATTGAATTCAAACTTCAAATTCTAATTAAACTTTCTCTAAGCTTTATATATTTATATATACTTGCATGTGACCGATGCAAACACATTGATGTATTTAAGAAAATTAAACACAATTTTTATTATAAAAATATATAGGACAAAATTTAGTTATAAAATTAGTTGTAGCCTAAGGTTATAACCTTACTTAATATCTTTTTATTAGAGGTGAATTTTGGCAAATACACTATTGGATTACATCTTCTTCTTATATACTTCATGCGTGCAAAATTTCTAGAAAATTGAAAATTAATAGTTATGTCATCAATAAATTGTTTAAATTGCAAGAATTTATAGTTTAAAATTATGTATAAAATATAAGTTTATAAATTATATAATAAATAATATATGATTGACACAAATTTTGATATGTATATTAGGAGCGTAAAAAACATGCAATTCAACAGTTAGATTTTTAAAATATGTAGTAATGTTTATCTTATTGAGTAAGGTTGTAGCCTTAGGCTATAACTAATTTTGTAACTAAAATTTGTCCAAATATATATAATTAATCAAATAATTTTAAAAAATAGCATGTAACACATGCATATGTATGGATACATTTAAAATTAAACACAATTTCTATCATAAAATATAAATAACTAGTCAATTTATTTATTTTAAGTAAAAGTAATTAGTCATATATTAAAATTCTTATTTGAATTTAATAATACTTATGATCATTTCTTTTTTCTAATTTTTAATAAGATAGATTGTGTAGTGATTTTTGTTGTGTGATAATTTGTATTGATATATGAGATTAGTTTTTTTATTTATTTATTTTATAATTCATTAATATTAGATTCTTAGTATTTTGCACTCATTAACTCACTTAGCACAGAAATTAAAAAACTTAAGTAGATAATTATGGTGTAGTCCCTACATAATTTTGGTGTAGTCCCTACACAATTTAGACACATAAAGCAAAATTGGATTCTAATTTTAAATTCTAATTGAACTTTCTTATTGATATATAGATTTTAGACGTGTTGCCCTTGGGCTGCTCATTCTCCTAACTGAATAGTATAGTTTTCTTGATGATGAATTAATATACGCATTGGGATTGACCATACAAATTGCATGCATGTATCAAAGGAAACATGAAAATATTTCACTTTCTATTTATGAGTAGACGATGACATATTGGTGGAGCTCGAATAGGAATTGTGGCCAAACCTTCAGCTAAATTTGTTGGTGGAATATTAGGAACCTTGTTTAATGGAAGTGTTTCACTTCTACTGGGACTCAGCTACCCTGAGGCCAAGTTTTGCATGTGATAAATGACTCAGTGTCTTGTAATGCTTTTTTCTCTCTTTTTTTTTTTTCCCTTTAATTATAAGGGTAAATTTCAATAAACTATCCTGAGATTTGAGTTAATACCAACTAGGTGCAAGACTTTTAAAAAATAACCAACTTAGTCCTTAAATACAATTTGGTCCCTAGCTTTGTTTATCACCGTTACTTTATTCTCACATTCTGTTCTCTCCTCTCTCATCTCAGACTCAAACACCTCTCTTCAATGTTGTTTCTATTGGTTTGGGCCTTGGATCATTTAGATCTCCAAAGAATTTAGTTTCATGAGGGAATAAAGCTAAACATAAAATATGGGCATGCATATTAGTGTCCTTGAGAGAGAGCATATAAGATAACATTTGCCAAGGATAATGCTTCAACTGAGTGATCTAACGGAACTCACGGTGTGAGTAGTCCGAATTCTGGTTGATGTTAGGTAGAACAGTGGGTTCACAGCTACCATAAATAGTTTGCATTTGGGAATGGTTTGTTACAACCAAAAAAAGAGAGAAGGGAGCATTGGAAGTGTAGGTATTTAGCATATTTCCTAGACAAGGGATTTGTTTTCTATCATATTTTCACTTCCTCCATCCCTCCTAATGGGCTTCAAAGTTGGTTCAATATTCAACTTTATTAATTAAAATAAAATTAATTAGACATAAGTAATCAATTACACCTCAAATCCTGATGATTTTTGGTTGCGACTCCAAACTTTTGAAAGAAGAAATCCGCCAACACATACAAATGTATGTAATGCGCTTAAATTTGCACCATTAACTCCTTAAAATATTCAATTATTTTTTTACCATCTATTTTCAGTACACTACGTACTGCCCCTGTGCACAAACGTCCTAACCAATTAACTTACATTACATGCTTAGCATTGAAACGGCATGGCTTTTGACTTCTATGAGGTGAACACAACATCGACAATAAAAGTTTGACGCCAACGAGATAAAATTGAGAGGAAAACAAAAACAATAGAAAAATGAAGCAGTGATCTATTGTGGGCCCGGGATGAATGTAATTGAAGAAGAACTTCTAGTAGCAGGCCCGATTAAAGTTTTCACCTGGGCTTAGACTATATTAGCTACTTAAAAGCCCGGTCCAAATGAACCAGTTCTCTGTGTGATTAGTTAGGCCTACTGGGAATTCCACTTTAGGATTCGACATTCAAGTCGGTCCAATAATTTCTCTAGCATCAATTTATGACCTTGAGAAGCGAAAAATATCGGCAGGTTCTATTTATGCAGAGGACTCATATCTGAGATGAATGGTACTACAAAAACTTTTTTGATAGTGGTGAATTAATTTGGGTTTGGTCAATCTGCAATGTCACTTAAGCCTTTGGCCAATTGCCCTGCAAATAGTCTTTTTAGACGCATGCTATGCTATGAATGATGGTACACCAATGAATATACGAAAATCATGCTAGAAACATAATGTTTCGTCACACTGTGCCTAGTGCCCTAGTGGTGAGGATGGTCAAAATAGTAGGCAAGTATGATTACATTATCAATTGAGAATTCAAGCAAAGTGGCTTCATTAATTTAATTTGGGCTATATTCTCACCTATTTTGATTAGTACAACATCAATTTTTACGTGAAAATATTCACATGAGAATATTGTTAACATCTTTTTTTATTATTTATATCTATATAAAATATAGAGAAATGTTAAAAAAATGCCCTAAAGGTATTAGTTTAGGACCAATTTTTAGAAAATTTTGTGAGAAAACGATAAAATAATTAATTTTGTTAACAATTTTTTATATTTCCTATAAAAATATTGTCAAAACTTTCTTTATATGGTTTATTAACAATTACCCTAAGGACACCTATTAACATGGTCCTATAATATAAAAGCGAAACATTTGATTTTTTGTTGATCACTTCTTATTTTGCCACATGGTTACATAAATTAACGCCACATATATATTTAAAAATATCAAACAGTTGTGTCTTTTCATTTGGTGGAAGTTTTAGTGATATTTTCACTTTTCAAAACCATTGTGTTCAGTCATTTACAGTAAATTAGAGACACAATATTTATAGTAAATTATAGTAAATTGTGTTAAGTCATTTATAGTTAGTTTGTTAAATTCCAAGCATGTTAATTACATTTAGTACATGTTGGAATTATTAATGCACATGAAAAATAATAGAACCAATAAGATGAGGCCATGTGGGCCAATGAGATTAAAGCTAGTCTCCTCTAAATATATGATTGTAATTCAACATTAGATATCAATGAAAGAATAAACCAATTGCTTAGTGCATTAGTGCATCTTTGTCTCCTAATTTCTCTCTTTCTCTTAATATTTTCACTTCCTCTATCCCTCTTCATGGGCTTCAAAATTGGTTCGAATACTCAATTTTATTAACTAAAATAAAATTAATTAGACATAAATGACCAATTATACCTCATATTCTAATGATTTTTGGTTGCAACTCCAAACTTTTGATAGAAGAAATCCCCTAACACATACAGGTGTATGTAATGCCCTTAAATTTGTGCCATTAATTCCTTAAAATATTCAATTTTTTTTACCATTTTTTTCAGTACATTGGGCCTGGCTGCAAATGTCTTAACCTTTAACTAGTTGACTTACATTGAGGCCTATCCACGGGTCGAGCTGGTTCGGATTTAGGCCTGAACCAAAATCAACCTGTTTGGGTTGGGTGGTTGGATCTTAGACCCGTATTCAACCGAACAGTCGAGTCGGATCGGTGTTTCAAGCCATTGGATGGGAAGAGTTGTCGGTTAGGCGGGTTTAGGCCATTAATTAGGCCCATTTTGGGACTTTTATGAAATTTATTTTAGTTCAATTTTTTTCAGCCTTTTTAGCCTAAATTAAGGAGTTTGGCAGTTTTAAAAATTACTTGGGTGTCATATTTTTTGAATTTTCCATATAAAATAGATTGGGCCTCCCTTTTACCTTTTTTTTTTTTTTTTTTTTTTTTTTAATGGGCCTTCAAGATAAACTTAAATTAAGCAACTACCCCACTTATAAATCCATTGGGCCTTCAGGACATAAATATTCTGGACAAAATACCTCACCATAGGACACAAAATAAGCCTATTTTGACCACCTGTTAAGCATTAAACATCCTGGACAAAATACCCCACCACAACTCACAAAATAAACCTATTTTTACCACATCTATTAAGCATCAACACATTGACCACAAAAAATAAACACAACAAAATATATTGTAAAACCTGGACAAAGAGCACAACACAACTAACAACACACAAAATCCTATTTTCACCAAATCTTATTTTCACCACTTGTGACTTGTTAAACAGCCACACATTGACTACCTAAAAATTAACACAACAAAATAACCTGGACAAAATAGCAAAACACAATACACAAACATGTCTATTTTAACCACCCGACAATAAGCCAGTAGCTTAACACAAGTCATATATATTCAAGAACTGCCCACAAGCATAAAAGCCAGTCTTAACACCTATGTTAAACCTTCACCTGCCAACCACACAACAAGTACTATTTCCAACAACAAATAAGCCAACAGCAAGCATAAACTATAGATTTATAATATAAATGGATATATAATAGCTAAGCCATATAGGTTGAGAAGGAAATTAGATTACTGCAAGTTTTTAAGGCAGTAAGCTTGCTGGCTATACAATGTTCTCAGCAATATAATTAATTACAATTATGAAATACCACAAGTATTTCCAAAAAAATAGCTTTTCCAAAGCATTAAATGACAAATACTATAGCAAATAAGTCTATAACTAATAGAAAAGAAAACCTATTGACTAGGATTTCTTTTCTATAAGCATTAAGAGTAGTATTGTTAGAAAATCAATTTACAAAAGAGCTTCCAAAATGTTCCCAAAAGGCTGCCTCGTTTATAAAATAAATGATTCTTCCTACAAAAGACAAAAAAATATTTAACAAATAATACATTACTACCAAATACAAGACCAACTAGAGAAGGCAGCAAGTTTATAACAGTAAGAGGCCAGAGGCAGTAACATACCAAGTCAATTATCAATCTTCAACACTAATTAAAGGTCATTTGCTTGAGCTAGAACCCAATTTGAAGCTGGCACTTGCCGATGCACTTGATGATGATTGTTGATTTAAAACTAGAAAAGAAAATGAAATAAATACAATAGATTAAATTTTGTTTGAATACATGAGAGACATTCAATAATAATTAATAGACAATAAGTTTTAGAATTTATACATATTACCTAAATCATGAAATTCCTCCTCCAATGCCTCAACCTCATCCCTTGATTGGCGATGAGAAATCGAAACTATGGCTTGAAGCCAATTTTGTGCACATACAAGGTTTTGAACCATGAGAGGAGAGAGAGAATTTTGAAATGGATCAACAATGCGGCCTCTGGTGCTAAGTGCTGACTCAAATGCAATAGCCGAAACTAGTACAGTCAGCACATCCTTAGCCACTTTGGACAACAATGGGTACCTACTAGAATTGTCCTTCCACCACCCCATTACATCAAAATTCACATCCTTTCTACCATCACAATTTTCAACCAAATACTTTTGGACCTCATTACTACAACCTATAGATTGGTTAGCTTCCAAGAAAAGCTCATATCGAGAGTGAACCATCATATATGGATCACTAGCATCACCTATCATTTGTATCCTTTCACTTCCACTTGGTTCTTGCACATTTAGGGAATTAACAGAACAGTAAAAATTATACAACTTCATCAAAAGATCTTTCACCTTATCAACCATCACTTTCTCAACTGCATTCTCATAAATTTCAAAAAAAGAAAACTTCAAAAACCTCAAAAAAAAAAAAATTTCGTGGATCAACAACCACAGCCACATACAAAAGAGGATTAATTTTATCACCTTCCCCCCAATACTTCTCAAATTTAGTTTGCATATTTGTGACTGTGTTTTTCAAGAGGGTGTTTTGGGATTTAACTAAATGAGAAATACTTTCTTGAATAACAAAGATCTCATCAAATAAGGCATTTGAAGTAACATACAAAGAGTCGGAGAGCTTCTTTATTGCATTGTAAAAAAACCTTAAGAAAGTCACAAATGCCCTACAATTTTGGAAATCACTCATACAATGAGATCTCAAACCACCACTATCTTCCTTAGTCCTAAAGTATGACGAGTAGCCATCATCTTCAAAGTCCATTCCAAGGAACACTTTATCAAAATTTTCAACAGTTTCCAACATGAGGTAAGTTGAGTTCCACCTAGTAGGTACATCTAGACAAAGAAAACTCTTGAACTCCATACCTAATCTCTTCATAAAACTCCTAAAATTTTGATATCTATTGGTTGAGGACTTCACAACTTCACGCACCCCAACAACAGATGCATCAATTTCTTTCAAACCCTCCCCAACAATGAGATTTAAGATATGGGCACAATACCTCATGTGCATGAACTCATTTTCTAAAATTGTCCCATTCTAATCTTTTGTTACCCTTTGCAAAAATTTAATTGTGATTAAATTGGAGCTAGCATTATCCACTGTTAATGCGAATATGCCATCAATACCCCACTCATGCAAAGACATCTCAATTTTTGACAAAAATTTAAAATTCTCTTATGCAACTTCCAAGCATCATCAATAAATTTGACATGTGAGACACATATAATTTAAATTTTGAATAGAAGTCCATGTGTCCGTAATAAGACACATCCTACAACCCTTCAAGGATTTTCTTAGCTTCGCTCTCTCACTATTATAAATTCCAATCACATTTCTAGCCACAGTTTGACGAGATGGAATATCCTTTTGACGAAGCTTAGGTTGTAAGGTAGTTACATATTTCTTAAACCCATACCCCTCAACACACCTAAAAGGCAACTTATCAATTATAATCATTTTAGCTAGTGCCTTTCTAGAAGTCTCAATAGTAAAGGTTGTTGACACAAGTTGGAACCCTTCATCTCCATCATTTTTGGGATCAAAAGCTAAGGTTTTCTGCCTTTTACCTATATCTTTTCTATTAGGGCTCTTGGGACAATTTGTCACATGAGCTAACAAATTACTAGTACCACAACTCTTACTATCAGCATGATATGATTTTTTACATTAATTACATATAGCCTTAGTGACCCCCTCATCTACCTTTACTTTTTCAAAATGATTCAAAGCTAAAAACTTTTTCCAACCATTACCAATACTATTCTTACTCACTTTACTAGGTGGAACTGGGGGCAACTCATCATCAATAGCTTCAGCTTAGGTTGTAGCAGCAACCTCTTGGGTGGCAGTAGCACCATCAACTTGGGTGGCAGTAGAACCATCACCTTGTGTAGAAACAAATGGTGCATTAGTGGAGGGTTCCATGACCTAAAAAAATCAAATATAAATATTAGCAAACTAGAACAACAACAACAATTAATAATAATAATCACACAAATCAAAAAGGAAAATCTTTGATGCTTGAATCCATATAATAGAATCCTACATAAAACATAATTGTATCCTACATAAAACTAAACAAAACCCAGATACAAACAATATGATGTTTGAAATTTCAATAAATAATAAAAGCAAAAACATTGGTGCTCAAAATTTATTAAACAAAGGCAGCAAAACAACAATAACCACCACCACAATAGCATAAGTAACATTCATCAAGTCTAACAAAAAAGAACAAAATCCCAACTTTTAACACAAAACAAAAAGGGAAACAAAAATTATACCTTAAAGAAACCATGGTTGTTGGAGTTTTGAATTTGAAGACTGAAAACCCCACTTGGACAACTTTCAATTCCTGAATAAAATTAAAATAGCAATAGAATTAATCAAACTAATAAACAAAGAACAAAAAAAGTAAAATGGTTAGGGTTTCAAATTTTTTTAGTTAGTGTTTCAAATTATAAAACTTTGAGTTTATTTGATTTTTAACAGTAGATTTTCATAACAAGTAAAATTTTACTAAATAATAAAAGCAGAAACATTGAACACATCCACAGCAGCATAAGTAACATGCATCAACTCTAATTCTCTTACCAAAAAAGAACAAAATCCCAACTTTGAACACAAAAAACAAAGGAAAACAAAAATCACACCTTAAAAAACCGTGGGTGTTAGAGTTTCAAGATTGAAGACCGAAAACCCCAAGTTTTGGGAAAAAAAAAAAACACTTTGGTGGCTAGTTATTCACGTGACATAATCGCCTTGAAAATATGCCGAAAAGTGAACTTTTGTCATAGTTTCGACAATAACTACTGAACCGTTAGGAATTTTTAGACGCGGGCTAAATGTTTTAGAAAGTAGACATTATTGGCTTTAATTTGAACACAAATTTTTGAATTCTTTCGAAAAAAAATCAAGAGAGTTATTGTCGTTTGAGGGCCATTTGTACAACTTTCAATTCCTGAATAAAATTTAAATAGGAACAAAATTAATCAAACAAATAAAAAAAGAACAAAAAACAAAAGTAAAATGGTTAAGGTTTCAACTTTTTTTAGTTAGGGTTTCAAATTATAAAATTTTAGGGTTATTTGACTTTAACAGTAGATTTTCATAACAATTATAATCAATGAGAGACTAGAAAAAAAGAGAGATGAGAAAAGGCGAACATATAACTTAGATTTTCATATATTAAACAGAATGATCTCTTCAATGGTTCAACCTATATGATCGACAGCAGGGAGAGGAGTGGGTGCTGGTGGCGGCGGCGGCAGCTAGGTATGAAGAACTTGTAGTGAGAAGCTAGGGTTTGGACCTTAGAGTAGAGAGATGCGAAGTGAGAACTAAGAGTTTGAGAGTGTGGTCTGTTCATTGGTGAGAAGACCGAAGGTTAAAGCCTTTAAAGAGTGAAGATTGAAGACTGATGAAGAGTGATAAAGATTTCATATGGGATTGGTGAAAAGATTAGAGAGAGAATGTGTGTGTGTGTGTGTGTGTGTCTGAGACTGAGAGATTTGAGAAAGGGAGAAAGAGAGAGAGAAAATCTGAGTCTAAGACTGAGTGAGAGATAAGATTGAGATAGAGAGACTGAGGCATGAGGAGATTAGAGAGAGAGAGAGAGAGCATCTGAGGCCGTTGGATTGAGATATGAGATTCAGAGATTGAGATATCTAATCAAGAAATTTATCTCTAATTGTGACTGTTGGTTTGTGATATTAGTTTTAATTTTAATGGTTGATTTGTAATTGCTCTGAATCACTGATATAATGTCTCTGTGCTACTGTGCTAGAATACTCAAGGAGTTTGTAGATTTTTATCATAATCGTAGAATTTGAATCTTAATTTGGTTTAAATGGTTGGATTTGAAATTGGGAACTTGTGCCAAAAAAATGTTGTTCAGATTGGTTTCCTCTCTACTATACGTTACCTAATAACAGAAGCACATGATGTGAGTGGAAGACTACTTTATGAGTTTATTTTACCCAAGTATCAATTGGTTCGGTTTATTTAGATTAATTATTTTGTAATCCGAAACTCAAACCGAATAATCGGTTCTTTTTAAAACAGGACCCGTGACGACCCAGACATGCATTTGGATCCACCCGTGGACCTTCGGGTCGAGCTGGTATGGTCGGGCGGGTCGGATATTTCGGGTCACTAGATAGCCTTACTTACATTACATGTCTAGCATCGAAACGGCATCGTTTTGATTTCTTTGATTTCTTTGAGGTGACCACAGCATCAACAATAAAAGTTTGACACCAACGAGATAAAATTTAGCAGAAAACAAAAACGATAGAAAATGAGATTGAAATTTTCAACTGGGCTTCTCTTGACTATATTAGCTACTTAAAAGCCCGATCCAAATGAAACTAGTTCTGAAGTGGAAAAGGGGTATGAAAACGTGTCATTCATTTGCTACAGCTATTGATTCCACTGAAATCCAGTCTTTGGGCCCTTTTTATATCAACCTTAGCCCATTCCTTATTTAAAGTTGGGCTAGGACTACACTTAGTCTATACCTTTAATAAATTAACAAAGCCTCAATTTTTTCCTGTGATTAGTTGGGCCAACTAGGAATTTCACTTTTTTGATAATTGCAAATTGGGTTTGGTCCATCTATGGTGTCACTTAAAGCCTTCGGCAGGTTGCCCTGCCAATGCCGTAAATTTTAGATGCATATACTATGCTAGGAATGATGGTAGTCCAAGGAAAATATCAAATATATTTTTCATATTCGGAAATCATGTTGGAAACATAATGCGGTGTCACACTGAATTGGGTATTCCCGTAAAATGTGTAACTTGTTGTAAGTGATATTATTGATGCAGTTGTTGTTACCAATGGAATTATTGTTATTATTATTTTTTTTTGGGAGTTGTTACCATTTTTTTATGGGAAATTTATACCTTGCAATAGTTTTATATGATAATTATATGGAATTGCAGATAAAGGAGGTAAGGCCAGAGGTGAGGATGGTCAAAATAGTAGGCACACAAACTTGAGTAACATGCTGGCTTCAATATTGACTTCTGTCTTACTTCGAGCTTTCTCAAATTATCTTGACAGGTGGGACTACAAGGAGTTCTAGAATTGAAGGGTGTGACTAATCTGATATACTCACACAGATCAAATAAAGAAGGATGTGCACAGCACATTGTTACCATAAAACACTATTGGTGTATGCCACGACTAGGGATGGAACCATAAATCTTTTCTTGGAGGGGTAGACCCAATGACCAAGATGATACTATATAAATCAATATCACAAAATGAATACACACATACATTCGTATATGGTTATATATATGCTTTTGTTATTTTGCGTGAAAAGATGAACAAAATTTTGCATATTATGTAAGAGAACAAAATTAAAACTATAGAAAAATTCGTAATTTAATTTTTTTTTATAGATGTTTTAACATCGTAAATTTGTTTTATATATTGATTTATTTCATATAAAATTGGATAAGTCATACATTACTTAATTAGATTAATTAAGTAGGCGAAAGATTTTTAAGTTTTATGTACAAATTAACTCAATTTACATTGATCACTTATGCTGAATTTCTAAGTATATTTTTAGTTTTATTCATGTGTTATGGGATAATTTTTGGCTATGAGATAATCAAATGTTTAAAGGTTTAAAAGTTTCTTTAAAGCAAAAATTACCGCATGACACATGAATAAAACTAAATATATAATACATTGATCACTATTGATCACTCGCAAGCAAAAATATATTACATTGATCATGCCATTGCAAAAATTATGTTTCTCTCTGGCTTAGGACAGAACAACTCTATCTTGCAACAGTGTAAACTATCCCAAAACGTTAACAAATGTTTGTTTGACTCTCTTATATTATATAGTGTCATGCTAACGGATACTCTTAAGGCACTAATTAACAATTTATTTTAAAAAAGTTTTGACACCACTTTTATGGGAAATGAAAAATGCTGTCAAAACATTAACTGTTTTTTTTTTTTTCCATAAAAATTTTCTTTAAATGAATTATTAATTATTTCTTTAAAAGTGTCTGTTAGCATTTCCTTATTATATAGGTGTATATAAGTTGAATAGTTTATCACTTTTTTTTTTTTAGAAAGAGTTTATCACTTTATCTGTAATACAATATACAAAATCTGGTTTGAGTTTTGTATATGTAGGTTAAAAATTGAATCGTGGAGATGTATTCATAGGTAGAAACAAAAGGAATGAGACACGGAATAAATAGATGGAGCAAATAAATTTAACCTCCAAATCTTAGTTCTTCAAATAAATGGGACAATAACCTGATGGGCTTGTTTTGGTGTCGTTGCAAATAGCCAAAACAATCTTTGTCCCTTTATGATTTAAGGACATTACAACTGTGTCACGCGGATATACGTGCCCCAAGTGTTCACAAAAACCTATTTGACTCTCTTATACTATATATATAAATAGAATAGTTTATCTGTAATCCAATCTATACAAAATCTGATTTGAGTTTTGTATATGTAGGTTAAAAATTATAACTCAAGGTGACTGGAACGGAACTACTAAAGGGCCCAAGGGGCTGAGGCCAAAATATTTTAAAAATAGTAATATAGAATATAGTATATACATTTAATGAATATTTTAACAATTGAGATTATTTCTGGCTCCCCCTCCCTCCTCCCAAGAAGTTACAAGCTGGCTTACGAAAACGATAAAATTCAAAAGGCAAACACCCACACTTTAACATCTGCAGCATAACGCGTTGGCTGTCTCTCACTCTTTTACTCATATCCAAGCTTTTTTTTATTTATTTATTTATTTTTTTTTTTATGAGTGCTAAGATTGGTTAATACGAGAAACAGAAAGACTCTGAAATAATGACTGGCAGCTGAAAATACCGTCAATAAAGTAGGAGATAGAGGGGGAGTTGGTTCAAGCTTGCAGTGAATTAACAACTGTCAAGCAATGATCACCTTCCAACAGTGCTGCGTCACGGATATATATATATATATATATAATTATATATATATATGCCAATGTCTCCACTAGCAAAAGACAAACCTTCCTGATCAAAAGCTTCAAGCTTCACATTCCAAATTTTTTTCCTCTGCTACATTTTACCGTTTCTCCTCTCTCTCTAAATATCTCTTTCCTTTTATTTTTTTTTGCATCACTCCCTCATCATGTCTCTCTGTCTCTCTCGCTCAAATCGAAGTATACACTTTTATTATTATTATCTTTCCTCCTCCCATGGGCATCCTATCATTTATTATTTTGATTTATTTTGTGTGATATACATAGGGTATTATTATTATTTTTTTTGAAAATAGTACATTACTAATTTATGTTAAAATAATATGATATAAAATTTTTAATCTAAGATTTGTTATAATAATAATAATAATAATAATAATAACCAGAACCAGGAGTAATCTTGAAATACACTGGCATCAAAATATTTTGCATTCAAAATGTTGAGTACGAAGCAGACAAATGGTTTGATAAAACTCATTTATTCTAAACTCATTTATACTACATAGTTACATATAGCTGCCTAAAGGAGTTCAATATCAACGTTGGCCATGGCCAATGCTTCATATTATTGGGTTCTTTCTCCTTCAGCTTCATGTGATATCAGTTTATTTTATGGCTTTTTTAATTTTTTTAATTTATATGTGTATAATGTATTTCTTAGTTCTTATTATAGAATTGTTATCTTATATTTAATTTTTATGTGAAAATACGAGCTTGGGCGCCAAGACAAAACCTACATTAAATGAACCTTCATTTTTGGCGTGGTAAGTGTCTTTCGCTTTCATTGTGTTTGCTATCTTGCTTATACTTATCTCCTTTAACAAAACCATCGATGCCAAAACCATGAGTTGCAAATTTACCTAAGCGTCCAATAAGAGAAACATAAAGACTCTGAAATCGTGATTGGCAGCTGAAATACCGTAAATAAAAGAGACAATGGAGGTAGGAGAAATGTGAAACCAAACAGCCCTTAACAACTGTCAAGCAATATTGTGTGGGCTTAGAAAGACATGGATATATACCAATGTTTCTACTAGCAAAAGACAATTAAACCTTCCTCGAAAAGCTTCAAGCTTCACATTCCGGAGCATCTATTCTAACTTCTAAGGGATGAAGCAATTTCTTACTCAAAAGCTGCCACAGCTCGACCTAAAGAATCTCTGATTATGATTGCCTCTATTATTTATTATGATACTATATTATTTTACTCATATTCGTAGATGGATTGTGTGGGCTTAGATATGTATATGCATGAGTTGGTGAATGATGAATATTTTATTTGTTACAAAAAGCTTGCTACATATATGTCAAAGATTATATATAAGAAACTAATTCATGAAACCTATGTTTTCTTTTTTTCTTTTTTTAATTATTATTTTGGCACGAGAGACATGTAGATATTTTTTATTATATTTTTTTGATAATCAAGAAATTTTATAACAAGGCTTCAAAAAGAGCAAGCCAAAAACAACGATTACCACAAACGGACTGGAAAAGAGCAAAAGAGCCATTTTATTGACACAATGATCGTGTTATTTTGTATAACTGTCAGAAATGAATTAACCCAAATTAATTACTCAGTCAGTCAGTCTCACATACCTAAATTGCCCAGTGTCATGTACCAAAATATTCCTTGTATGTAAAACCTGAAAACAACAGACCTCATGGGCTAGAGAAGAAACACCGTAAGCTACCGTTGCTATTGATAATGGTGGAGGAGACTTTCCAGCAATTGCGCGCATTCAAGACCACTAGAGAATCACATTCAACAATGATCAACGGCAGCTCAAGCCTCGAGGAATTTTGTTCAGGTAGGTCGTTAAGAAATTTAAATTAAAATTTTTTTAATGAAAATAAAACTTGAATATTTTGACATAAAAAAAATTCCAAATAAATCAAATTTTAAAATTTCCTTCTACGAGTTTTTCATATTTGAAATTATTGTGTGATAATTTCATTATTAATGTTATCAGTAGTATCAGTAACATCTTTTTCAATACACATAACCAAATAATCATTAAACTACGTACTAATCTCCTATTCAATTACCAAAATTTTGCCTAAATAAGTAACAATATAATTAAACAAAATAAACAAGCAATATTTTGTATTCTTCAAACTAATCTCTAATTATGATTAAATCAATGTAATGCTCCACTAATTTTTTGTAGGGAAATCATGGTTAAGATGTTGACAAGAACATCTTTGTAAATATGCTCTTTTTATTTTCTCCTTATCATTAGGATCAAAAGATGAGACATTTTCTCATAGTTTAGGATTTAAAAGAAGATTATTCAAGTGAATACGAATTTGCTTAAAAGATAAATTTTGAAATACAATTGATTTCCTTATAAGAATTTTGCCAATAGTGCTAACAAAAGAATAAAGGGTAAATTATAAATTCATTCAAAATATTCAATTTAGGAATTAAAAATTTACATTAATCATGTCCAATAAAGTTTTTTTTTTGAAGCAATGTTCAATAAAGTATTAAAACATTATTTTAGTGCATATGCATATGTACAAGATGTATCACACAAATCCAATATTGAGCACACAATAAAAATTTATAAAAAAAAAAATCTCCAATAAATTCAGCTAAAGACCAAAGCAAGCACTGACCAACTAGCTATTGGAAAATATGCTTTATATATATATATATATAAATAGCAATTTTAAGATGCATATTTTGAAAAAACAATTTAAAATATCACAATTAAACATTTTTTTAGCTTTTAGCCTTAGGTTAATTTATTTGTTTAGACAATTTTTGAGAAATGCTATGTCCACAAAATTTTCACAACAAATCCTAGTTAGCAATTGTTGTTGGTTCTATTTTACATATCATTGAAATTGTTTTTTTTTTCAATAGTAACCTCTCATTTAGAATTTGTTGTGAAAGTGTTGTGACTTGTAAATATAGCATTTTTTGGTTCAATCTTCAACGGACCAAAACGTTGAAGATATCAAATTTTAGTTTTAATGGGCTCAAATTTCTTTTAAGATGAAGGATTTTTTTTTTTTTTGGCGGTCAAGTTTTTTTCCTAAGGTGGTCAACAACCCATATTATTAATTTAAAATTTTTTTTTTTTAAGGTATAATTTTTTTTCCAAGTTCAGGGTGGTCCTGTGACCACCCTGAATCATATATAGCGTTGGCCTGACAATAACACCCAGGGCAAATGTCATGCCTTCTTAAAGGACCACCCTGAATCATATATAGCGCTGGCCTGACAATAACACCCAGGGCAAATGTCATGCCTTCTTAAAAAACTTTAGCCTCAATTTCCGATGCCCCTAGTGGTTGTAAAAATTTCTTACTCATAGTTGCTGTAACCATATTTATGCATGACAGTTAGGGGTGGAACTATAATTTTTTTGTTCGGAAGACCAAAACTTAATGATAATATTTATATTGTACCTATGTATGTATGTCTAGCCCACTCATCACTAAACTAAGAATTTTTAAACATCATTTTCTGGATTTGTGTCTCCAAATGTCAAATACATAAACAAATTTATTAGTTTTGGCATGTCTATGAGATTTTCCAAATAAGATTAGTGGTACCATAAATTGAACTGAAGTTTTATGTTGTAATCTTGTACTAGTAGTGTTTGTCATATCCAATCAATCGTGCTTGTATTTGATTCTTTGAGTAGAAGTTAGTATGAAATTTTAGATAAAATAATAAATAAAACCTCTCGATTGGTTTAGTAAATTAAGGGGAAAAAAAAACTATTTGGTATCTCTCAAGATTCTAAAACTGTTTCCCCTCAACTTCAAACAAGAAAGCTTTTTGTTAAGAACAAAAAGAGCTAAATGAGAATGTAACTATGTGAAAGTAGAGAGATTGAATAGTGTGAGAGCACTTGAATTACTGATCACGTTGAATTGGGTGGCAGTACCGTGTTAAGTAAAATATGGGAAATGCATATTGAAAAGGTAAAAGAAAACTAACAATACAACTATACAAGTTGATAAGAATGGTAGGCTTCCTTGAGCTGACACGTTGGGGGAGTGGATGACTTAAAATAAAAAATAAAAAAAAGAAAGAAACATCAAACAAGCATGGGGCTAGCTCTTGCGCTCCCTTCAAAAAATGCTTTCTTAAGTCTTACGTTTTAAAAAAAGTCTTACGTTTTAAAAAAAGTCTTACGTTTTAGCTGCTATAAAAAAAAAATAATAATAAATAAAAAAAATTAAAAAAAAAAATTCGAGGAATCACTATGATTCGGTGATTATCGTGGGCATGCCCCTGATGAGTCGTCAGTGATGACAGTCACAGATAATTATCCGAACTTTTATGCTGTAACTATTGTTTACTGATATAGACGTCTCTCATGATTTTTTTTTTAGCAGCTAAAAATGAATATACACGTACACTCATATATAGTTATATATGCTTTTATTATTTTTCTTGAAAAGATGAGCAAAATTTTACATATTATGCGATAGATTATAAAATTAAAACTATAAAGAAATTTGTAATTTAAATTTTTTTTTTTTTTTTGGTGTTTTAACATCATAAATTTGATGTATATATTGATTTATTTTATATAAAATTGGATAAGTCATATATTACTTAATTAGATTAATTAAGTAAGTGAAATATTTTAAAGTTTTATGTGAAAGATTTTTAAGTTTTATGTAAAAACTCAATTTACATTGATCACTGATGCTGAATTTCTAATATATTTTTAGTTTTATTCATGTGTTATGGGACAATTTTTGGCTACGAGATAATCACATGTTTAAAGGTTTAAAAGTTTTATTAAAGCAAAAATTACCTCTTGACACATGAATAAAACTAAAAATATAATACATTGATCACTATTACTATTGGTGTCATTGCAAAAATTTTGTTTCTCTCTGGCTCAGGCCAGAACAACTCTGTACTGAAACGTTAACAAAAGCCTGTTTGACTCTCTTATAGTATATATACAAATTGAATAGTTTATCACTTAATCTGTAATATAATATACAAAATCTGATTTGAGTTTTGTATATGTAGGTCAAAAATTATAACTCAAGGTGACAAGGACTGAACTACTAAGGGCCTAAGGGGCTGAGGCCAAAATATTTTAAAAATAGTAATATAGTATATACATTTAATGAATATTTTAACAATTGAGCCCTTTGTATGAAAATGATTATTATTGGCTCCCCTCCCTCCTCCCAAAGAAGTTACAAGCTAGCCTATGAAAACAATAAAACTCAACAGGCAAACACCCACACTATAACATCTGCTGCATACCGCGTTGGCTGTCTCTCACTCTTTGTTCACATATCCAAGCTACTTTTTCTTTTGTTTTATGAGTGCTAAGATTTGTTAATACGAGAAACAAAAAGACTCTGAAATCTGACTAGCATCTGAAATACCGTAAATAAAAGAGACTGTTAGGTTCTAAGGTCTTTGGATTTTATGTATTTAGAACTCTAATTTGTAATGTTGGCAAACCATGATAAAAATAATGTATTTAGTTTAGTTTAGGCTTGCTCAAAGTTGGTAAAATATTGTAAAGTTGGAATTAAGTGACTGCAGATGCATTGGTGCATTTCGGCCTGGCTCGATCGATCAAATGTAATTCTCGATCGATCGAAAATCGGCCCAGATGCGTTTTCTGCAGAAATTCCAGCTCAGCCCTAACTCTTTTAAACGTTTATGGTTTTATGTTTTTGCCCTAGGTATATAAAGCAAAACCCTAGCCACGTTTTTAGAGTTGCACAAGTTGTATTGTTGCTCATACATTGCGGTTTTGTGTAAATCTCTTATGAGATCTAGAGGAGCTTTCCTTTACACAAAACTTAGGATTTTCAAGGTTGAGATTACTTCAATATCTTGATGATCAACTTGGTTGCTACCATTGAAGCTTAAAGATAAACAAGTGGGGAGCTTGTAGCTGATTGAAGAATTCAAGAAAGAAGTAGTCTGTGGATTCAGAGCCTGCGCGTGGTCGTGTCAGGAAGTTCTACTGGTTGGTAGCATTAGGAAGTCGAGCGGGGGAGCTTGTAGTCCTTTTGTAAGAACTTCAATTATTTCATAGTGAATTCTAGTTTGCCTTGAGGATCGGTGGGTCAAATCCTCCCCAGGTTTTTCCATGTGGTTTCCTAGGTGATCATATCTTGTGTTCTTTATTCTTTCTGCTGCTTTATATGTTTTACATGCATGATATAATTATTTGATTGTTTTAACCTAGAATTGTTTAATTTGACCAAGTAACAACTTGGCTAATTAATTTAGACTACACAATCTGGTTGTTTGTTTAAGGGGTCTAAACCGTTCAGAGACAATGAAGGTATGAGATAGGGGGGAGTTGCTTCAAGCTTGCAGTGAATTAACAAGTGTCAAGCAATGATCACCTATGCTAAAACTATTACAATTTTTTATTTTTATTTTTATAATTGATGATACATTAATTTATAAATTTTATATGGTAAAATTTGTAGATACTAGTGGCTACACACTCCACATTAGCACCAATTTATTAACACAACTATTCAATTTCATAACGCCCCATATAAAATGAACACTAATTAGTAACAAACAGCCAACAATAACTAGGAAGTTAAAAACGAAAAGAAAAGAGTTAAATATTTTAATTTTTTAGTTAAAAATTATGATAAAATTTAGGTGCAGTACTTTAAGTTCTTCCTCTTAAGATTTAAACATATGGCTACTTAACTAAAAAATACACTTTCATCCCATGAGGAAAAAAATCCATATAGCAAAATCTTAAAAAAAGAATTTAAAAAATAACACTTAAAGTACTGTACATAAATCTTACTCTAAAAATTAATAGACACATACACGGATACACCTGTCACCCCACCCACTGATTAATTAATGGCCACACGTGCACCCCCAATCTCACTCGATCTCCAAAACACACACATGCCTATGTTTATTCCATCTCACTCCTCTTGTTTCGTTCCTATGGTATATAATATATATATATATATATTCCTCCTAATGTACAGACGATGAGGACCATTTAATCATGATTAAATATATTATCGCATATCCAAAGATCTGAGCCATATAGGCACAGACAGCAAGACAAAGATTGTTTCTTGGACAGTTAATATATTGAAAGAGTTTTGGCTATTTGCAAGGAAACCAAAAAAATCATTGAATACAAGGGAGTTTAGGTAAGCATTAAGGTGGGATCTATAAAATTGGGATTACCAAACTGAAAATACTAAATACTTATGTTATATATACAAATAGAGTAGTTTATCTCTTTCTAATTTGAGTTTTGTATATGTAGGTTAAAAATTTTAACTCTTGGAAATGTATTCATTGTAGAAGGAATTAGATGGAATAAAGGGGTGGAAAATGCTAAAAAGTGTGCACTGGTTAATAATCCATTTAAAAAAAATTTTATGAGAAATAAAAAAAAAAATTAATATTTTGACAATTTCTTTCATTTTCCATAAAAGTGTTATTAAAACTTTCTTAAAATGGATTACTAACGAGTGCCTTTAAGGCACTCGTTAGCATGACTCTAAAGAGATATAGGTTGCGTTTAGCATTGACTTAAAGAGTCAATTTTTTTTTTTTTTTTTACTATTTAGCTTATTTTTTCTACTATTTAACTTATTTTTTGTACTATTTATGAGTCTCATTGTACTTTTTGATACTATTCATGAGTTTCCTTGTACTATTTTAACAATCTTTTAGTTTTCTACAATATTTTCAGTACAAAATTTTCAGTTTTAACTAAAGAATCTGTTCCCAAATGAATTTATAATAAGAAAAGGTCTGACACATTATTGACTTGAAATGTCAGTTTCTGTGTGGCCTGCAAGCGATTGTTGTCTCATGAATATTTTTTCTTAACTCTTATAAACCACCTTACAATACGGGATGCATGATTTGTTAGTTTTCCGGTTGCCATCGTTGAATATCATGGAGCTTAATTAGCAATTGAGTCATCTGTGGAATTGTGTTGTCACGTTTATTAACTCTGTATTGCTACTTGCAAGAATAAATAAAATTGTTGCGTAGTAGAAATAAACGGCAAAATGGGGCTAGTCTAGCCACTTGCAATTAATTGTAGCAAACGAAAAAAAAAGAAAGAAAAGAGTTCTCTCAGAATAAAAGGCAATATTGTTTTAAAAAAGACAATAAATATTTCTCAAATCTTTGATATTGTATTAGAAAATGCGAGACATAATTTTGAGATCATGATAAAATATAAACAATAAAATGAACAATATTTCATAAAATAAAATAAAAATGAATAAAATACAGAGAAAGAGAAGCATTAACGTAGTTTTGGCTATTTTGCAATCACATCAGTGGTAATAGTGATCAATGTAATATACATTGATGTCAGAAAACTTGTTCAATGTATTAACTGTCCAAGAAATTGCAATAACACCAATGGTAATAGTGGTCAAGGTAATATACCAAAGGATGCCATGGTATATTCTGTCCAAGAAGTGTGTTGGGGGTGGTTTAAGTTTTTATTGGTCTGGGTATGTGTTTTGGACACCCCCTTTCTCTTTTGAATTTCAGACAATCTATTTAATTCACTTTGGAGTGACTTGAAATGTCGGTTTCTGTTTGGCTTTCAAGGGAGAACAAAATAGGAGATTGCCCCATTTAATTAAAGAACTAAGATTTGGCATCAAATACCATTAATTTCACACACAACTCCAGCTTATCTGCCATGTGTCTCGTAGCAAAATGTAATATATTTTAATTTGCTAATAGCCAAAACTTGTTGAATAACATCAATGGTAATAGTGAACAAGTTTTGGCTTTAAATCTTTCTTTATTAATATTACCATCGATGTCATTGAACAAGTTTCTTTAAACCTATCCATACTAAAAAATGTAATATGTTTTGCAAACCAAAACTTGTTCAATGACATCAATGGTAATAGACTAATAGTGACCAATGTTAATACACATTGATGTATATTACATTATTATTATTTTTGATTTGTTAGGGTGTCATGAAAAACATATGAACCCGTTTTGGCTTTAAAACTTTCTCTATTTGTTGTTGTAATTATTGAATTAATATATATATATATATATATTATGTTTTGATATGAACAATATCAAATTCAAAAGAGATCATCACGGATGCTTTTAAAAAAGAAAAAAGAAAAAAGCTCTATATTATTTTAGAAAAGATAAAAACATTTGTTTCAAACCTTTGATATTGTATTAGAAAATGTGAGACACAACTTTGAGACCATGGTAAGATATAAACAATAAAATGAATAATATTTCATAAAAAATAATAATAATATACAGAGAAATGGAAGCATTAACGTGCCCCAGGAGGGGTGGCCCAACGGTGTGGGATCTCGCATGCATGCTCATAGTTCTATGTTCGAGTTGTGACGGGTACCATGTGGGGGGATTTATAGCACGTTTATGCACTTTGGACTTTGGACCGACTTGAAACGTCTGTTTCTGTTTGGCCTGCAAAGAGAGAATTACTAGATATGAGAATGAGACTGTCCCATTTAAAGAACTAAGATTTTGATGAGGTTTTTTGGACCTTTTGTTTATCACAGATTAATTATATGCCATGTGCCTCAGAGCCAAATTGAACTTGGACGGTGACAGGTCATTCATTCACACCACGACACCTCGGTGTATTTCAAGTGCTTCCAAAATTTCTTGATAATAACACCAACACAATTACTCTAGAAAACCACTTTAACATATGAACGACTTACCATACGTGTGATACGTGATATACACGTCTCTCGAATTTTTTTTCAGCTATAAATAAAGGGAAATGTTAGCCATTTTGTTCATTCAACAAACATACATTGTTCATTCTCAAAAAAAAAAAAAAAAAAAAAAAAACAAACAAACAAACAAACATACATTGCTAGAGGCAAAACATGGTTTCGGAGAAAACTGTCTCCACCATTGTAAAGGCGGTGATGATCACGATACTCGCATTGTTCATTGTTAACAGCAAGCCTGTTGAAACTAAAAGGCTTTTTGTTGTTGTCAGGAAGTCATACAAGCTTGAGACAGCCAAGGTGGTGCCAGTTTCACAGGTTCGAGCCCCGACTCCACCTTCTGCGCCTAATCCATGCACTCACTTGCCTGGACCACCCAGTAATGGTTCAAGCTGCCACCATCATTGAAGATAATGGAGCTAGCTTACTTAGCAATTTGGTCATCTGTGAAGTTTGTACTCGCTTTTATTCTGTATTGCAATATTAAATAAAATTGTTATGTTAATGAAAAAATAGCTCTAGCCACTTGCCAAAATTTTTGTTTTATGTTTATTAGTTGCAATTAATCGTAGCAAACGGAAAAAAAAAAATGTTCTCTCATCTACAGTATTATTGGTTGGTGTTTAAGCCTAGGAGTTTACGTAGGCAAAAGTTGACAGGACAGCTTCGATTCATCGCCTTGTACCTTCTTTTCTTTTATTTTATATATGTATATATAGTATTTGTCAAGCAGCGTATGAAATTACATTTTCGTCCACAAGATTTTATAGTGCCAATGCTTGTCAAACTGGGTGGTTTTTCGTAATTTGAGTCTGACCACAACAAGTCAATAAAGAGAAGGTCCAGAAACAGGGAAAGAGAAAGAAGTGAGCACTGTCTCAGTCTTCATGGTATGGCCTTTTTTAGGAGATGTGGTTATTCACCGTTAAGGTTTTCTAATTTTCCCTATGGTGAGATTTTTGTCAAGACATAAAGTACGATGGCTCTGAGTCTTGACCACAATAAGCCTCTGCTCATGGCCATGAAGTCACAGATTTACGACGACCTCAGCAGGTCTTTTTTTTTTTCTTCTTCTTTTTTGGTTTTCTGGCTACTTTCAATTTCTGTTTTTTGGCTTTCTCGGGCTTTATTTTGTCTTTAGTTTTTTTTGAAGTAAATGCGTAAAGCTGAGTTTTTTAGCATCTGGATTCTTTTGTAGCTAATTGTATTAGTCGATATGTGATGAATTTTTTAGAGGGGTTTTGAATTTTGGGATTCTGGGCGTGTGAAAGACTATAGAACTTTTTTTTGGGGGATTCGGTGGGTTTGGCCCTTTTGTGCATGTTAAATTTAGCCGACCCCAACATTTTGCAATTAAAGACTTCTTGTTATTGTTGTTTGGGTATGTTTAATTGTTGAGATTTTGAGGGTATTTTTATTGTTAGATCCATGTGGGTACAGGTGATTTTTGCCTTTATGGTGAATTTTCCTGTGGGTGATTATTATTTTATTTAAGAATCGCCTTAGGGTAATTAAAGTCAGTTAATGACCAGATGAAATTGCCTTCATGGTGAGTTTGCCTTAGGCTTAGGGTTAGTTTTTTTTTAATGACTTTATTATTATTATTATTATTATTATTATTATTATTATTAGTTTTTGTAATGTTTTCATCTGGAAATGTTTGTGAATATCATGTGAAATGTTATCCCAAGGGCTATGCTCATAGTGTACAAACCAAAGATGGTCCAGTATGCACTTTAATGCTTGGTCTATAGTCTATACCACAAACAATAGTTGTGTATTGCATACAAAACTCAGTGTTGGGTAACCCCTCTAGTCTATAGATCGGATATACAATGCAGCCTCCTCTGGGCTGAATCTTGCTGCTAGCGGTGACCAGAAACTTTTCCCTTACTGTTATGAGTAATCTGCCCTCACCTATTAATATATATTTTTTATTATAGCTTGCTTCGAACAATGGTTTTTTTTTTCAATCCTTTAGGTCTGAACTATTGTTGTGCTGAATGCCTCCTCACAATTATTTTCATGGTGAATATTGTCTGATGGATTGATGAATATCAAAACTTAGGTACCGTTTGGGCTCGGCGTCTGCGTCTCACGTTTTGTAAGTTCTGCGTTTTCAGTTTTTTTTTTTTTTTTTTTTTCTCTGCGCGTGAACAGTAACCTCACATGGGTTTACTGTGCAGGGAACAAAAATTACTGTGCGGCTACTGTTCATCACTGTTCATAGCACTGTTCACGCACTAAAAAATATTAAAAATGGGACCCACGGTACTATTCACACATTTAAAAATTATTTTGCTACAGTTTTTCAGTTTTCAGTTTTCAGTTTCAGTTTCAGCAACAATAAGCTCAATCCAAACGGACCCTTAGATTCGTTAGATGTGCCATTTATAGGTTGCTTTTCTTAATACTTAATAGACATTGTTTTTTGAGTATTATTTTTGGTTATTATACTGTCATTGGATGCAACTGATTAGTGATTGGGCTTGTACCGTTGATGTTAGTTTGATTTTAGATGTGATAATGGAACTGTATTCTCTCTCTAGTCTCCAATTTTTTATTTTGTGGTATATATGGCTTGCATAAATAACTTAAGGTCTTACAAAACGACTTGACTGAGGCTCAGAGTTATCAAACTCTGATAAAATAAAATAAAAAGGTACATCAGAAGGGGATCTTCAAATAACATGACATCTGAAAATAAGGAAAGCCTCTCTTCGCTAAAGCATTAGAACACTTGTTGGTTTCCCGATAGCTGTGCTTCACTTCACACCTATGGAAAGCATGGACTAAATTCTTGCAGTCATGTACAATGCTACAGATAAGAATGTTAGGACAAGAAACACTGTTTAAAGCTAATACAATTTCCATCGCATCCAATTCACAATTAAATAATGGATTCCTAACTCCTTAGCTAAAATGAGACCATATCTAACTGCCCAAACTTCAGCCAACACACTCCAAGCTTGCTGATGCAGGGCATTTAAGTAGTTGTTTTACATTTGTAGTTGAACAGAAAACCAGTAGCAATAGTCGCTTGTGTCTAAACAGTGAGTTAGAGGTTGTTATTGTAACAGCAATCACATAGAGCCATTTGTACTTAGTTAGTTAGTATGTTAGTTGGTTAGATTGCCAATTACCAATTAGGTTAAGTCTTTAATTGAGCCAATCCAGTGGCAGCTAGTATAGTGCAGCTTGTATAAATAGCAGATTAGGCCCTCCACTCTCATTTGTATTTAGTTTTTGTATGTGAATGACACAAGCCTTTTAGAGCTTTTCTTGAACTTTGCAGAGGTGCCTAGCCACCTATCAATTTGTTCTAAGTAACTCACATTCCATTTAGTTCTAATTCATATCACAGCCCATCACTTTCCCTGCATCACTTGCCCAATAGCTCTGTGGAATCCATTTACCTAGTTACCCTCTGCATTTCGAATAAGTCCACCTGCACCAGCCTGGCCTGTGATCTCCCAGGAGGATGATAGAGACAGAGACAAATCCAACGACATCATTTCAGGAAATCCAACTACAATAATGCTGTTTCAGTAAAACTTAATACAAACAGCAGCATTTCATACAAGTGCCAAAGCCCCAAATTGTGCTCTGTCTAATTATCTCCCTCAGGTTTAACGCGTGGTGCGATTAGTGGAAACGTGTGTTTAATTACTGATAACAGACTGTCATCTGTTAAGAGTTATTAGAGTTCTGTTAGAGAATTAGTTGTGGTTTACTGCCTAAATTGATCTAAGCTTAAGCTTATCCCAGTCCAATAAATAGGACTCTTGTATTGCATTACAGAGTGTGCTGCATAATATCAGATTCAGATATTTTTCAATCTCTCTCTTGTTGGGTGCACTGCACCATGAGTCCAGCCCACTTGTAATAGACATGCTCATTTAATGAGCTTGTCTTTCACGTTTCTTAACTTTTCTCCATCATGTACAAAAGTCAGCATGAGTTATTGGGGTTGGTTGGCTTAGACATGTTGGACACATTGAGGAGAAAAAGAGAAAAGAAAGGGGGTGATGCATTAAGGCTATTCGGCCTAAGGGAGAGCTGAAGGAAAAAGAAATTGGCTAAAGCAAAGTCAAGACAAGTGAGTTGCGTTTATTGTGATTTGATGTCAAGAGTGTGAAAGGAAGAAAAGAAGGAAAAGATGAAGAAATAAAAGGAGAGGCCATTCAGCCAGCGAGCAAGAGGTGAAGTCCCAGAGAAAGTGAGGACTAAGTGCAGTCTTGAAGAACTGTGTGAGTGAGAGCAAGCAAAAGAGAAGAGAAAAATAAAGAGAGTAAGAGAAAATTGTGAAAGATACATAGTGAGAAAGAGAGCAGTGAGTGAAAAGAAAAAGAAAGTTTTTTTTGCTCAAGTTGTATCTCTTAAGTGTTGTAATCTCTATTTAATATAGTGAAATTATTCGAAGTTTTTCCCGTGATTTTTCCCTTCAAGGAAAAAGGGTTTTCACGTAAATCTTTGTGTTCTTGTGTAGTTGTGCTTTTGCTGTGCTTGCTGAAATTTATTCACAGTTATATAGGATTTTTCCGAACATCTCTCTCTCTATGTTTTACTCTTTCGCACTTATCAACAAAAAAAAACCTCTTCTAGAGGAACCATTGGTATTGAGTTGAACCAGCCCGCTGGAGGTGTTTCCCATTTCAGAAACATAGTAGACCTGGCTGTAGATGCATGATTTGAGGGTAAAGAGGCAAAATTTCCATTGCCTGACTTAAATACTGTAGTCTCAGTTTAAGGCATTTATTGCTGAAAATTACTTCATTTCTATGCAGCCGAAGATCCCATATGCCTGTCAAAAACACAATAGCCCAATGGATAGAAGATTGAGCATGAATAATAGAAAAATTGCCATTCCTTTTGAACCAGGAATGAAGGGGGTTTCCCAAGAGAACCTGGCTTCATTCTTGTGGAAAAGTTACACATGTTGAGCATGGTTTGGGTTTTGTTATTTGTACTTTAATATATGTTGTGGAGAGGTTACATACGTTGCAATTGCAACAGGCAATTGAAGCTTTTCTTGGTTTTGAAACTAAACAAGACAGAATATGTGTTATGAAATAAAAAATAACTCTGATGGAATTCTATGATCTATGCCACTCACAAAGGTTGTGTATTGCATACAGAATTTAGTGTTGGGTAACCTATAGATCGGAGATACATTGCAGCCTCCTCTGGGCTGAATCTTGCTGCTAGCGGTGACCAGAAACTCTTCCCTTGCTGTAATGAGTATTCTGCCCTCACCTATTAATAATCTTTTTATTATAGCTTTGCTTCATCCAAATTTTTTTTTCAGTCCTCTAGATCTTGACTATTGTTGTGCTGAATGCCTCCCAACAGTTATTTTTTATGGTGAAAATTGCCTGATGGATTGATGAATATCTAATCTTAGATTCATGAGATGTGCCATTTGTAGGTTGCATTTTTTAACAGATCTTGTTGTTTCAGTATTATTTTTGGTGATTATACTGTCATTGGATGCGACTGATTAGTGACTGGACTAGTCCAATTGATGTTAGTTTGATTTGGAATGTGATAATGCAACTGTATTTTCTTTTAGTCTTCAATTTTTTGTTTGGCTTTTGTTATTTGCACTTTTATGTGCCTTGTGGAGAATTTACATATGCAGTGATGGCAACGGGCAACTGAAACTTTCCTTGGTTCTGAAACTGAACAAGAGAGAATATTTGTTATGAAACAAGAAATAAATCTGATGGAATTTCTTTGTTGGAAGGTTTGCAACCATAATGTCTATGGGATTCTTGGTATTTTGGCTACACTGTTTATTAACCTGGTTTAATGGAAGTGTTCCACTTTTGCCAGCACTCAGCTACCCTGGGGCTGAGTTTTACATGCGATGAATAATTGGTGTCCTGGGATGCTTTTTATCTTTCTCCTTTTAATTATAATTATTCTGACTTTTTTTTTTTTTTTTTGGGTTTTATTTGCAATAGCAACTAGTGAACCCAAACTTTGTGTATTTGTTAAATTTTAAAAACCTAGAACATTGTATAATAACAAGTCTGAATCCCTGCATTTTATTACTACTAACCCTTAATGGGGTTGATCATCTCTTAAACAATTATATGATGTCATTTGACTCCATAATTTATTTTACGAAGTTAACTATTATGCCTTTTAGTCTTCTTGAGATAGCCATGCTAGCTAATAGAATATCTTATATTATAGGTGAAATAAGGGTACTATGATTGCTTAAATTTGATAGCACTAGATGTGCTCAAAGGAGGTTTAAAGTCATGCCAGTCTCCATCATTTAGATTTTGTATTTTCTTTTTTCTTTTTTATTGCTGTGGACTTGTTTTTGCTGAACTCTTACCCTTATTGTTGATAGGATTTCTCCACGGTACTAAGTACCAATGACCATGGTAACTTATTGCGAGAAATTGTTTCCAAATGTGCTACTCAATTTTCTATTATTCAACTTGTTCCCAATATTTCTTCACTGAAAATTGCACATGATTATTCACAACCTAGGGAAATGGATGAACATGGGATTTTCTAGGGAAGTATTGAGTACTTAAGTAAGATAGTCATATATCTTTTGAGGAACTATAGACAACAGTAATAGTAGTGCACATGGTTAGAGACAACATTTATTTTAAAATTCTTTAAAACATTCCAAAATTTTTGTTATCCAAATTCTATATGGTTATCACAAATCTCCATCCATCCACACTAACATATATCATCTTTCTTTTGTTCAAATCTCAATTTTTTTTACTTATTACAATTCTTATCTCAATCAATAAATTCAAATGTCCCATTGGGTTTCTTTTGTTATCTATTTCATTTTTAAACATTATTTCACATTACCTTACTTTATTCTTATAAAAAAAAAAAGTACACATAGTTATTTATATATTATTTTTAAGCATTATAACACTAAAAAAAAATTAAAAAAATATCTATAAAAAAAAATTAAAAAAAAAAGATCACTTTTGTACGCGCAAAGCTTGTGTGATGAGTCTAGTATGTGTGTATATATATTTAAGAGAGAGAGAGAGAGAGAGAGAGAGAGAGAGAGAGAGAGAGAGAGAGAGAGAGAGAGAGATTTTAGTTTTATATATTGTCCATTTGAGGAAAAAAAAACTTCTTGCTTTTTTATTTTTATCTCATTTTTTTATTAAAATTAATATTTTTTAAATAAGCAATTTTTTATATTTTGTTACATATTTAACATAAAAGTATTTTATTTTGAGATAGTTTCAACTTATGACGTTCGCTTTTGATAATAGTTTTTTATCATCCAATCAAGACATTAATTATTTTTTAGTGTAGGCGAGGATTGAATTTCAAATCTCTTATTTAACTATCAAAAAATTTACCAGTGAACAAACTAGAACATGAAAATATTACTAATAAGTATTTTTGTTTCCTATGGAAAAATAAAATAAAATAAAGATAAAAGTTGGCTGAAATAGTACAATAGTATCAAAAAGAACTGTGAGACCTGTAAATAATAATAAAAATAAGTTGAATAATAAAATAAGTTAACTTTTTAAATTAAAGTCAAAGGCACACTTAAGAGTCAAATGAGCTTTGCGTGTGAAATGAGCTTTGCGTGTGGTATATGATCAGTGGACTCTGTCCTGTAATATTGTGTGGGGAAGTGCTATATATCCTCATTGGTAATCTCCTTGTCCCCAGAGACTAGAGAGTACTTCCATTTCCCCCACTGGTTTTTGGTTCAATCAAGTAGAGTTGGGATTACTCAGCGAAACCAAATGGAAACTTATTAGGAGCCCAAGTAATGTACGTAAAGAAATTAATAAGGATTAAGGAGCCATTATCATCCTAATTATGATGATGAGTTAGCCATTAAGGAGAATGTGAAAGATCACCACTACCATGGGTTGAAACGCGTATTCAGAGAGCCTTTTCTTCCAGAGTTTTAATCTTGTCACTAGGCGATTTCGTGCCATGATCCATGATCATTGGTGAATGGTGACAATGTATAGATAGGGCCGGCTAACTAGGTTAGGTCAAAGTGTCAAACAGTGACATTGGACTTAGATTTTAAATAAATATAGTGCTGTTATATAAAGAGAGCTGGTTACTGGTTATTGGTTACAAATACGGGGGAAAGGCATGAATGCATATTGGATTGTTTTCTTTACTTACGCTGTGTTTGTTTCAAGTGAAAACTAGTTTAGGAAAATGTTTTACACCCTTGTGTGTATTTGGCTCCAATGGTAAATACGGTCAAATGGAAATTGTTTTACACTTTGACTGTAAAAAGGCCCCTTTGACTGTAAAATCGTTTACGCTCTTATTTTATCTTCAATGTGTTTTCGGACTCCACACCCAGAGAGAGAGAGAGAGAGTAGATTGTGCCGCCCCCATCGCCGCCCAGCCAAGCTCTGGCCAAGCTCAGATCATGCCGCCCCTCCTGCCCAGATCGCGCCGGCCAAGCTTCCTTTTTTTTTTTCTCTCTTCTTCCTCAACTTTGTTTTCCCTCTTGCTCAACGTCGCTGATCTGGCTGCCACGGACCACCAGCCCACTCCACTCCACCCCCAAACGCACTCGATCTAGCCGCCACTGTCCTCCATCCACTCTGATCTCTCTCTTTCCTGATCTATCTCTCTTTCCCTCAATCTATCACTCTTTCTTCCTCCTCTCACATAAGCAGATCATGTATATGTTGTGAATAAACGTTTTTATTTTGATTTTTGGTTGTGTTAAAGTGTATATTTTGAAATTTTCTGTTATAAAATTTGTTTGGAAGTTGATAAAATGTGAAAAATTTATAAGAAAATAGCATTTTAATAATGTTATCAAATACTAGAAATCGTTTTCCGGACAATTTTCCATTGCAGAACCAAACACCTGAATTTCATTTTCCTTAAAAGAATTTATTTTCCTCTTCATTTATTTTACACTCGAAATAGCCTTAGCCATGAGGACTACTCATCTTCAACTCATCATCCATATTTTATACTAGTCTTTTCCCTCTTCTCTGTCCAATTTGAATACTTCTTTTCTTTGGAAAAAAATAGTCTACTATCATTATCCGATGACGGATGCTCATCTTCAGTAACATTAAGGCAGAAACAAGAATCTAACAGTGACAAAACTCGATAAGTCATATCATGATTAATGAATAATATTACACTTGAAAAGCAGGAACAAGAATCTAACACTAACAAAACTCGATTAGTCATACCATGATTTATGAATAATATTACACAACTCTGGAGTTTATTGCAGATACACGAATTCTTAGATTTGTGAGATGGAAAAATAGATAATAAAAAAAAAAATAACACATATACAAAGCAATCACACAACACAAAAAATGATGTGATTTTTCCAAAAAAAAAAAAATGATGTGATTTAACAATTTATTCACGTCTATGGAGTTAAAGTGATATTACTATTTCAGGAAAGATACTTAGATGTAGCAATAGATTTTTTTTTTTTTTTTTTTTTTCTATAAAAAACAACACACCAAACCTTAATACAAAACAATAGTAATTATATTCCACATAGCGGATCGGCCTAAGCCTCTACATTATGGAACAAGCGTTAAAAAACTTCTCATCAAAACCGTAGTACTTTTATATTGAGTTATTTTATAATTAAAATCAAACACAAACTAGCCTGCATATAACTCATCATTCATTTCATGTATTAGAGATTTCTTTTATACTTTTGTTTTTCTTGGTCATACTTTTTGATAGCCTTTTCTGGTAATCTTTTATAGTATTTTCTGGTAGTCTTTATAAAGTCATTGATCATCTTGGTTTTTTTACAAAATAGTACTATGGTGTTGGTAGGCTCTGACACCATACATTTATGAAAGGGGAAAAAGGACCAAGTGTGAGGCGGCAACTTCTCATGTTAGTTTTTTGGCATAAATGCACTTTTAGTCTTTATATTTTGGTTTTTTTTTTTTTCTATATTTTAATTTTACCACTTTTAGTTTCTAAACCAATTAACGTGTGTTATTTTCGTAATTTTCCGTTAGTCAACTGACGGAAATAACTGAAATGGCAGCAGGAGGAATTAAAATATTATAAAAATGCCACATCACTCATGACATATCAGCATATAAATTTAAAAAATTTATTTATTAATTTTAACAAAATTAAAAAACATAAAAAAAAAATTTAAAACATAAAAATATATCAAATTTGAATCAAACACACAAAAAACCCAGAATTTTTCTTCAAAAACAAACACATAAAAAAACTCAAAATCTCTACCTCACCTCCACAAAAACCCCAAGACCCTACTACCTCCTCATCTTCTTCAACGCCACCTAGCTCTACGACAAGTCGGAGCTTCAGCTCAAAACCCTTTACTTTGAATTCTCTCTCCTCGCCCAATCCTTCGTCACCGACAACCCTAACCCTAGCTCTAGCAACCCAAACCTCTTCTTCTGCGACATCGAGTTCAAAGAGTCTCAGCAGAGCTTCGCTCTCTTCGACGTTAATGCCCTCCCTCACATCTGCCTCGTCGCTCTGCACCAGTCCTCGAAGTAATCAGAGTAGATGGACCAGGGCGATTTCTTGCGACTCGTCGAGTCGATGGCCGATTTCGTCCAGGCCAAGACCAAGCTCAACGTTGGTCCAATTCACCGGCCTCCGTTCCTCTCCACCAGGCAATTGGGCTTCATCGTGGTCGCGACCCTGGTTTGGATCCCCTTCGCGATCAAGAAGATTGTGGAAGGCAAGACCTTGCTTTACAATCCCAAGCTCTGGCTCGCCGACTCGGTTTTTGTTTACTTCTTCAGCTTTCTCTTTGGATCTAGGTTTAGAGAAAGAGATGGTGGGTGCTAGGTTCGACTGGGTTTGCTGGGATCTAGGATTTCTCTTCGGCTTTGATCGATGATCGTTGGTGGGTTTGACTGGGTTTGATCATATCTGGGTTTAGAGAAAGAGATGTTGCTGGGTGCTGGCTTCGTTGGTTGGGATTGCTGGGTTTGTTGTTGTTGTTGGTATGATTGATGATCATTTCTAGACATTTGGGGTTTGGGGTTTACTAGAGATTTGGTTTTGGCGTTTGCTGGGAATTTCACATTTTGAAATTTCTTTTTGTTTTCTCAGTTATTAACTTGTTGTGGTATTCGAAATTTCTTTGATTATGGTTTGGTTTGGGAGTTGATGAGTTGGGTCCTTTGCTGGGTTTCTATTCTTTGGATGGTTTGGTTTGGGTGTGGTTTCATGTGGGTTTTCTTGTGTTTGCTCTTGTTCATGCTCTTTGATTTGGTGATGTTCAAGGTTTTTTTTTTTTTTTTTTTTTTTTTCTATAGGTTTGATGTTCATGTTCTTTTATTTTGAGTTTGCTCTTTGATTCTGGGTTTGATGTCATTGCTGGGTTTATTTCTTGATTTAAGAAGAACATTGAAGAACAAGTTCTTATCTTCTTAGATCTCAATTCATTTTGTTTTTAATTTTTTTTATTTAATTAAAATTAATTTAGATGCTAATGTGACATTTTTAATGCCAACATAGAATTTTTAATTATTATTTTAATTCCTTCGGCAGCCACTTTAGCTATTTCCATTGATTGACTGACGGAAATAATGAAAATAACACGCGCTAATTGGTTTAAAAACTAAAAGTGATAAAATTAAAATGTAGAGATTAAAAAAAAAAAAATCAAAATATAAAAACTAAAAGTGTATCTACATTTAATTTTTTTTAATTTTTCTGAAACTGTACTTTTACAGCGTGAGAGCCCACCAAAAAAAAAAAACATCTTACTAATAGTAGTAAGATGTTTTTTTTTTTTGGCGGGCTCTGACGCCATACAAGTATAGTTGGATAATGGTTTTAAAAAGCCCCTCCTCTGTGGCTGGGCTGACTGACGGGTATGCTAGAAAGTAGAAACTCAACAGGACCAGCTAGAATAAATGTTGAGATAAACATAAATTTTTTTTTTTTTTTTTTGAGAATGTGATAAACATAAAATTGGTGTAACAGGATTGAAGTAGCTAATGCACATAGCTGGAATTAAGGCTGTGTTGAGTTTGGGTTCGAGCAAGAGAGGATTTGCACATAGTTCGTTTCCGAATTATGAATAATAGATAACACCCTCCAATTTTTATATTTTAAAATTGCGAATAATAGTTGAGTTTATGTATTAAATATTAATGGTAGTAATTAAATAACATCATATATATATATATATATATATTAAAAGTCAAAATTTAAAGAAAATTAAATTAGAATCCAAAATTGAATTTCAATTGGAATGCAATTGTGTGTCATGTCTCCTATCTAATTTTTAATTTTTGTGCCAAGTGAATTATTGAGTATAAAAATTAAAAAGTCCAAATTCAATTAGTTCTAAATTGAATTTCAATTAGAGTCCAATTTTATGTCATGTATCCGTCTAATTTTTTAATTTTTGTGGCAAGTCATGAATTATTGGATTCTAATTTGATTTTCTCTTAGTTTTGGCTTTTAATATATATATATATATATATACATATCAACCTCTTTTCAAAAAAAAAAAAAAATGTATAATTTGAACTGTCTAATTGTGATTGTTTTTAATTATACCCGTGCATATATACGAGGATACACATTAATTAGTATAAAATTTAACATGCCTTTTAAAAACATAAAAAACATGTGATCTACTAAATATAAAAAATTATTAAGTAATGCAACATTAGTTGAAGTTAAACTAAGTGTTTAACATGTTATTACTTTATTAAAGAGGGATTGGCAAGCTGTCCAAGACAGGGTGTTCGGTACATGTGTTTGAAAACATGTATTTTATTGTTTGAAGGCATGTGTGGAAATACATGTGAGTGAAAAAATGTGTGAAAATGCGTGTAATATTATTTAAAAACTGAAAACATGTGTTGAAGTTTGTCCACCAAACAACCCCTAGCTACCAACCTTTGATATTTTGCCTTGGCTTTCATCCATATATATCACCTTAACTTTGTGGCATTCTTTTTTAACTTCTTTTTTCTTGATGCTACATTCGTTGTCCCCACCATTTATCACGGTATAATCTCATAGAGGGTGAATAATTTGTTGAAGATACAAGGCCTTTGGTTGTCATGAAGTCAAATACCTAATTAGATTTTTCTACAATTATATTATCACTTATTAACTCTCCTTATTATATATATATATATATATATATATATTTTTAGAAAACTCTCCTTATTATATTAATACCTAATTATATATATTTTTAAAAAAAGAAGGTGTCATTCTGGTGAGTGGTGACACAACTTGTGAATATCTCATCATGTGACACAACTATCGTGTTATCTTGTCTAGTTACCCAACTATTGCGTTAAAAAAGAAAAAAATTAAAAAGCTCCATTTTAGTGACACAATCATCAATATCATGCTAAGCCAGATTTAGAGAGAAAAGAAAGGTTATTTAAGTTTAATTTTCCCACTTCACTCGTGCTGCTCAGTGTCATGACATGTGTACCAAAATAGCAAAATGTATATTATCCTTTTCTAGAACATACGATATGCAGCATTGACAAATAGTTTTCAAAACCTTTCCCACTCGTATTGGAAGATAGCACAACGCAATGCAATTTAGAAAACTGTTTTATCGTGATGTTATAGGCTGATGATAAATAGAGTAATTATCATAAATAGACACCATATATAGATTGAAATTTTATAAATAAACAAAAAAAATTGACTATAAATTAAGCCATTTTTCATTCAACAAAACCTACATTGGAAACACACATCCTTTCAATTGTGGTGGATTAGAAACTACATAGGGCTGTTTTTTGTAGTGTCTCGAGGATGAAGCAAAACATGGTTTCGAAGAAAACTGTCTCCACCAATATCCAATAAAAAAATAATAAGATTACAAGTAGATTATACCATTCATATAAAAACTCTATTCAAATTCACTCTTTTGTGAAATATGCATGGCAAATCTTTAGTGGTTCTAATGCAATTATATTTAAGGCATCTAGCTAAAGAAACTTTATTGTCAATTCTAAAATGGATATGAGTAATAAGAAATTTTCTAAGAAGTTTTAGGTTTTGTCAACCAAGTCCAAGAATGAACATTTCGGTTTATGTGTTCAATATGCTTAGTATACTCATAATCGTCTTGAGTAAAATATTTTTATCTTCAATTAATTTATAACTTTTCTTATTTTCTAGTATGTAATTTGTTAAGCTTTGGGATAGGAAAGAGTGCAATATTAAATGACATGTCAATTGAAAAGATTATTGAATTTTTTTTTTTTTTTTGAGAAATTAATTGGAATGGTAGTTTTCTAAAATGATTATTGATTGATGTATTGTTTTGTTATTTTTTAGTCAAATAGTTGTTATATAAGTTAGGCATCTAGTGTCTTCCACAAGTTTGTTAGTATTATGTGTGGTAAATGAAGTTATTTTTTTAGAAATAGAAATTTAAATGTTTAAGGAGTCAAAAGTTTCATTAAAGTAAAAATTATCTCAAAGCACATGACTGAAACTAAAAATCTATACTACATATAACAAATAAATGCTTAATTTAAATGTAAAGCTAAAAATCTATACCACATATACCAAATAAATGCTCAATTTAAACTTAAGTTTTTATATAAAACTCATACATCTTTCAAGTAGTCAATTACTCATTAATATACAACGTATACAATCTTATTTTAAAGATAATATATAAACAAGATCTAAGATGTTAATAAATCAAGAAAATAAATTGACCTTAGACCTTTTTTTTCATAAGTTTAGTTTAGTTATCTCTTATAAAAATGGGAAAAAAAATTTACCCAGAGAGAGAGAAAGTTTAGTTTTATACCTTGTCCAATTGGGGAAAAAAAATCTCATGAGTAACGCGTGCCAATTGCGTGAAAGTGTGCGCCGACCGTTCTCCTCTTCCCACATGCAGAGGAAAAACCCAAATTCTCGTGCTCTTTTAATACGATTGTTAGGTCTATCTTCCACTTTTTCTTCCTCCACGTACTACCACTGGTCCACTACCAACCAAAGACAACAAATGGCCTTTTCAAACCGGAATGAATTGAAACGTAGTGGGACACATTGAGGCACTAGAAACGGCTGGTATGCTCTATCGTTTAACTTATTTCTAGTCAATGTGCAGTGTGTGGCTGGAATATCAAGTCAAATCTCACTAATGCAAAATGCGAACTGGATTACGTAACAGTCCCCACTAGACTCAATTATTAAGTCTTCTTGGTAGTCCTCCCCCCATCTCACACGGTTGGTCGTCTTACTCGTGGGTGCCACATAATGACACAGTTTTCGAAATCTCTTTTTCACAACACACTGGGTTTCCAACCGGATCAGTCCAGGTTTAATAATTATGATTTTAGCTTTCAATGGGTTTTAAAGCATTCTCTATTTTAGCATTCAGTTGGCTTTAGAGCACTGATATTTTTTTTTGTTTTGAGAGGCAGTTTTAACTTATGACATTCGAGTTATCATCAAATTAAGATATTAATAAATTTTTAGTATAAATAAAAATTGAATTTTAGATCTTTTATTCAATTATCAAAAACTTTACTAGTTGAGCTAGCTGAAACCCATTTAGAGCACTGAGTTTGAGTGTCTATTTAAGGAAAATATTTTAAACCACACTTTTTATTTAAAAGTAGCCATACTTTTAACCTTTATATTTTTTCTTTTAGACAATATTTGTAAAGGTCCATTTTCTAGAAGTTGAAAAAAAAAAAGGGTATCAAATCAAAATAAATCAATGGGAGAAAACAGTTCAAACTGAACAATCCAGCTTGCTTGGAAAATATTCCAAAGAGAAATTATGATGCTTGACTTTGACTTGATTTGCCAGACGGACAATGTTAGATCGGATATTTTATATGTTTGTTAGTTTTATTCTCGATAACCTATGTCGGATCTTACTCATAGGTACCGCATGAACCCACCTCTTGTAAGGAAAAATTATCTTACGAAATTTTTTGAGAAATGCTAACGAGTATCTTAAGGGTACTCGTTAATAATCTATTTAAAAAAAAATTTTATGAAAAATGAAAAAAAAAAAGTAATTAATATTTTAACAGCTTTTTTCATTTTCTATAAAAGTGGTATCAAAATTTTTTTAAAATAAATTATTAATGAGTGCTCTAAGAGTCCTCATTAGCATGACCCAAACTTTTTTTATGGAATCCCTTTCTCATGACAATTAATTTTCTCTCGTTGGTATGGTATGCTCTATCGTTTAGCGCATTTCTAATCAATCTGCCGTGTTCCACTAAAAAAACGAAACTGTCAAATTTTTCATAAATTGCAATACCCAAGGCCCAGGTTTGCTAGATTATTTCAGAATTTACAGACAGTTCAGCCTACCTCAACTAACATACATAGATGGTTACAAATTAAAGAACGATAATATACACTTCCTTTTCTATTTTTTTTTTTCCTTACATCTTTCCTTTCCCCCCTTTTATGATTTATCTACAACACCCTAACCGGTAAGTGTACATATTCTTTCTTTTAGACTTCCAATGAAATTCGTGTTTTAATTGGTTTCAACTTTAGGCCCATACTTTCCGGTGAGAGAAGGTCCGGGGCAATACAAGATGGACTCAAGGGGCTCCTTGATATCCCATGAGGAAGTACTCCAATGGTATTAATGTAGCATGGGGCTGCTCCTCTGTCACCATCAACCCACATGCCTGAACCTGTATGTCCCCATACCCTCCAATCAATAAAACTCACTTCCATATTCATAACAACTTAATGTATATAGTTTTAGGTATTGAACACTATAGGATTAAATATACTACATTATTAAAGTTTGAATATATGTAGTAGAAGTATGATAATTAAGTTTATATTAGATGCAAAATTCATGAATATGTAAAACGATCTTGTGCATTGCGTAGATTAAACACTAGTTATTTATAAGAATTCAAAAATTAGTAAAAGTCTAGAAAGTGTTCGGTTCATCTGACCTTCTTACATTACACGTGTCGGTTCAACTTTCTTCAATTTGTCATAACCAATTACTATATTATAATCATCATATCTTAATATTCTTCTGCTAGTCAAATTCCACGTGAAATGGCCGGGATCACCATTCACCAACAATCGAGGAATAAGGTGGGATATTCGAATGAATTGTGATCAAAGAACATAATAGATTTGCAATGCATGTATCTCCAAATTGTGACTTCAACTACCATGACATAATTAGTTAAAAGCCACAAAGCACAACAAATTTGAGCAGTACAAAAATCTTTGACTTGTGGAAAACCCATAAAACTATTGCCAGTAAAGAATCAAAACATGAGCGAAAAAGACATAATGGTAACTTCAATTACCAACAAACAATGAGCTAAGAGAAACACAGTACAAAAAAAAAACTGAGAAAAAGCTCCAATTTGTGAAACACCCATTATAATATGACCAACAAAAAACTATAATTTGAGATGACTCGTTTAGATTTGAAGAGGTTTGTAAACACAAATTTTACTCAATTGCAGAAAATCAAACAATTGAAGAGAAATATGGTTTGCAAATATAAATTTGTATTGATGTATAATGAGTACAATCTCTATTTCAATTCTTTTACAAAAGAGTATCCTCTGATTCTATCTTCTTTGAACTTGACTCGAACAAGGAATCTTCTTGATTTTAGTTGGAAAATGGATTGAATGATCTTCACAACAAATCTCTAGCTTTGAGCTTATTGAAGATTTATTGTTCTTTAAGTCTTCGAATGTGAAGGCTCGTAGGTTGAAGTTCTTCGGGATTTTAGAGGCTTGATCCGTTGAGCTTCAAAGATTTGGATTTGTTGAAATTTATGGAGGCTTTTTATATAGCTTAATTCCAATAGAACTTCAAAGAACTCGAACAAGAGATCTTCTTGACTTTGATTGGAAGATGGATTGAACGGTCTTCACAACGAATCTCTAGCCTTAAGCTTGTTAGAGATTTATTGTCGTCCAAGTTCTTCAAGCCCTTTGAATGTTCTTTAATTTCTTCAAAGATGCTTCAAGTTCTTCAAAGATTCTTGAGACAGAATTTCTCCAGAGCTTGGACCTCTTGAAAACTTCCTCCTAAAAATGAGAGGGGATGTCCTCTATTTATAGTGATTTTAGAGGATAAGCTCTACTTCGAATTGATATACTTGAAAGTACGTAGTAGACTTTTGATTGGCCCAAATTCTTCTTAGAGATAATTATCTCTATTTATCTATTTTGATAAATACCATATTTTGATAAAGATAATAATCAATAAAGATAAATAATTATCTCTATTTAATTTATTTTAATAAAGATAATTATCTATCAATTTTGAATAGAAAATTTATCTTTATTTTATTTATTTATAAAGATAATTATCCATAAATTTTAAATAAAAATTTATCTTTATCTTGTGGGCCAAATGACACGTGGCAAATTTTGATATACCTATGTAATGTCAATTTGGATGACACATGTCATCATTTAATTTAATTAATTTAATGACATTAAAATTTGTCACTAAATTTTGATGTGGCATTTTATAATTGGCTTAAAATTTTGCCTCCTACAAGGTTAATGGACAAACTACACAAAAGATAAATATTAAAAGGGTGGACATAAAGTGTAAACTGTTTTATGTTTTGGTTGTTTAATTCTTTACATTAGTGTTTTCAAAAAAAATTCTTTAAATTAGTTGCTCCTTTCCACTGTTGCTGGTGAAATAATTAGCTTGAATCACCTATACATTAAACAATTTTTTGTTGGTGAAATAAATTTTTTTTTTTTTTGTATATAATAATAAAATAGTTTTTTTTCCTCTCTCTCATGTTATCCATATTCCTTAAAATTAGGCACTTTCACATCTCTTTTAAATGTTAATGAACAAAAAAACTAACTTTGGTTGTTGCCTCCTATTGATCCATTTGGTCATTACATTTTTACTTGATTTTTGTAATAAATATGACTATCTTAGTGTTTGAAAGATAAGGCTTTACATATCTTTGCTCACTGTATTTTTCAGCTTCATGTTGTATCTTTTTCTCTCTCTCCTTTTTTTTTTTTTTTTCTCTGAGATTCTTGTTGTATCATTTTATTATATATATATATATATATACACATATATATAGTGTTTGAAACGCATTATAGAATTGTTTTCTGATATTTAATTTTTATGTGAAAGTAGGAGATTCTGCAAGACAAAACCTACACCACACCACAATTTACCTTCATTTGTTTGTCTTTTGGCGTGGCTGTCCTTCCCTCTCACTTTCTTTGCTATCTTGCATTCTTGCTTATAGCTAGCCTTATACTTATCTTCTTTAATTTTAGTTGCATCTTTGACCATTTCGTTTTCCCATTCAAAATGCAAACATTTATTTATTTTTTATAAATTGCTGCTATTAGGTGAGGCTAGTTTTTTGGTTTCCTTTAACTTTGTGGTATAGCCTATCACAATTAATGAAAGAAAATATACTAGATTTTATTAATGTAATATCAATGGTTACTCAAACTTGCGTATCTCTTCCCAGTGAAATTACTCCCTCCTCCACTAGACAACGATTTTTCTGCTTACAATAAGGTATTAAATGATTTTTTAAAAAGAAAACTGAGATTAACCATTCATCACCCAATTTTTTAGGTTTTTTTTAATAATTTTTTTAATGAAATATGTAATTTTCACAATATTTTCATAACAAATTATAAGTGACATATTGTTTTTGGTAAACAAAAAAGTAATTTTAGTTATAGTTTCAAATTAGAATCAATAACAATTTACTATCTATGATTTATTATGAAAATGTTATAGTTTTCTTTTTTATTAGGCTTTAGAGTATTTTTCAATTTGAATGCTAATACAATAAGATATTAAATGATTTTTAAAAAGAAAACTGAGATTAACCATATATCACCCAATTTTTTAGGATCTTTTGTACATTTTTATTAGGCTTTAGATTCTTCTTATAATTTGAATGCTTTAGATTCTTTTTAGTATGCGATATGGACGCAAGTTTACTTTCGATTTCGTTTTTACTTTTTCTTTTTATAGTTATACCAACGATTATATTATTTTTATGACAATCTTATAAAAAAGTTATAAGTTATAATTATACCAACGATTATATTATATGTGGGTGTGAAAGCTCAACGCTACGTATTGGGCCTGGAGTCCAATTTGAATATCACCGTTTGTCCGAAGAGGTAAAAGGGATCAGGGCTGAGTCCGTTTGGTGGAAATACACTTGAGAAGGAATGATAGGTATGTCCGAAGACAATCCTGTTGGTCCGAAGAGGTTCCCCTCATCGGATAGCTAGAAAACTTGATCAAGCAAATATATTGAAGACCCTAACAATCCTCCCAGCAGATTCCACGGCAAAGAGTGAGCTCTGGGCACGCCTAGGGATGAGAAGAACATAAAATATTTAGAAGGAAAAGCTGCTACCACCGCATTTAATACACTGTAGCAACTTTTCTGGCTGCATTTATGTGGAGAAGACACCTGAACAGTGCAACCTCAACTACTACCACTCACGGTAGACTAAAGCAAACATCTGATGTGACTAGTACTCAAGTGGATACTTAGATGAAGAACAAGTGTACGATGAAGATGAGGAGGAAGGAGTATATATAAAGGGAATAGGTCTCTCAGAAAGGGAGGAGAAAAATTGTATTCATTTAAGTCTGTAAACCTTAATCCTCTTCGGATTCAAGAGGATTCTCATCGAATGTTAGTCTGAACATCATTTTATTCTTACTTGCCTATTTGAATCGTTGCTAAATCCATATCCAGCCCAGCTGTTTAACCAATTCTCTATAAATTCATTGTTCGGGGTTTATTGGACTAAGCTTGCAAAGTTTGTGCTTGGCCCATCAAACTTGGACCCTACATTATATATATATATATATATATATTTTTTTTTTTTCCTCTTTTACTAAGTAATGGCCTTGACAAAGTTATTTTCTGACTGTGCATATCTACTTTCAATATAGTTGGTTGGCATAATCTATTTCATTAAGATGAGTTTATTAGATAAATCATTTAAATTGTTTCAAGCTAAGTGTAAGCGTTTTAGCTACTAATTTTTAGAAAGTTTCAATCTATGAGGCCCACTCATAATGATAAAGAACTATCATTATATTATTTTTATGGCAATCTTATAAAAAAGTTATAAGTTATAATTATACCAACAATTATATTATATATATTTTTTTTCTCTTTTGCTAAGTAATGGCCTTGACAAAGTTATTTTTCGACTGTGCATATCTACTTTCAATATAGTTGGTTGGCATAATCCATTTCATTAAGATGAGTTTATTAGATAAATCATTTAAATTGTTTCAAGCTAAGCGTAAGCGTTTTAGCTATTAATTTTTAGAAAGTTTCAATCTATGAGGCTCGTTCATAATAATAAAGAGCTATCATCATACTAAAACACCAAGTTTTAGCTACCAATTTGATTTCATTTTTTATAAAAAAAAAAAATTATATAACAAAGATTATAGGTAAGAAAACAATTCACGGAATATTGTAGAAAAGTAAGATTCATTATAGTGCACCCTCAGACGGGCGGACACTGAGTCAAGATAATCATTATCCTGTTATAAATAACCCAACAAGGCAACAACAACGACAGCGAAAAACAAAAAAACAAAAAAGGGTAGGTGTCCAAAAAGTCGTTTGTCTCGTAATGTTGCGAATCTGCGTGCGCAGCTATTTCTTACTTATTTTTAAGGGACATTACAAATGACGGGAAAAATTCTAGTCAAAGGGCTCGCTCACTCTGACTCAATCGGCCTTGACTTTTCTTTTCAATCTATGCGGTTTGTTTTTGATGGCATCTTTTTATAATTAAATTAAGATATTAATCAATTTTTAGTATTGGCAGAAATTGAATTTTAAACTTTTATACAATTATTAAAATTTTTATCAATTGAGCTAATTGAAACTTACAAATTGAACCAACATATGTCATTTGTCATTCCCAATGTGAATGTTTAGAACATTTACATCTCAAAATTTTATCACATTTTATTTTACAATGCCCAAAAAACTACTTTATCAATTACATCATATAATTTTACAATACTCTCAATATCTCAACTTTTATTTTACAATACAACACATTAAAATAATATTTTTATATAATAAAATAATATATCTCAAAACTCAAATAAAAACAAAAATCCAAAACCCAAAAACCTAGTTAGAGAGAGAGGAATTGATAAAGTAAGTGAATAAAATATATATATATATATATATTTAGAATTGAGGTACAGTGAAATTTTATATTTAGAATTGTACTATAGCACTATTGCAATTTTTTTTTGCAATGATTGGTTTTTCCAAATCTAAATGTGTGAGAAATTTTGAACTTTTATACTAAATTTTATCTACATATAATATTTCATTCTCAATAATATGAATGCTCTAAGCTGGCTTTTAAGTCTTAAAAATTTTAGATTTCTTTTAAGCAGCGATAAAGCTAGAAGCTTCTAGAGGGGGGCCCAAAAGATATCGCATAATTGGAATTGGAATGGACAGATCGAACAAGACTTTTCTGATATCTGATATAGCATTACTGATATCTGACATTTACCAATTAAAAATAGGATTTTACTTAGGGCGCAAATTAATTTCTTAATCTTTTTTAATTAATGATTAAAATTGAAAGTTATTTTTTGTAACTTTCAATCTTAACAATTAATAACAATTGCACCAGGTGCAATATCCTAAGTATTACACCTGATATCAATCCCACTCACTATATCTCAATCAACCTTGACTTTTCTTTACCACCGCCACCTAGTGTAGCCAAAGGCTCCACCACAAAAAATTTTTAAAAAAAATTCCCTTAGGAAAAATGCCCCTTCACCGTTGTTAAAGGCCCGAATTTGTATAAAATTTTATTTATTTTTTAGAGGCGGTGCAATTTTTTTTTTTTTTTGGATTGGTTAAAGGTACAACAAAATTTACTATTGGCTTATATATTGGTATGTTACCAAACACAAAAGAGTAATACTACAGTTATAAACTATTTTACAACATATTTACAAAATGTTGATGTGACCAACCTCTTATTAGTTTTCATCTAGGCCCACTATTAATATCATTTTTTTCATTTACCAATAATCACTCATTGTATCAGCAGTTTGTAAAATTTTTTGTAAAATAATTTGTACCTCTAGTATTTATCACAAAAAGTGATTAAATATTCATTAATTAGATTGATGAAGTTTATCAATGAGAGTCATTCTCACATCATGTTATGAACATTTTATAGTGCTTTAAGCGTATTTTTCATTTTCATTTCTATTAAAACTTTCAAAGTATGAGACCAATAGAAACCTATCCCAATTGAAACCCTAAAATGTTTCAAAAAAATGTTGCAAATATGTTAAATCATCAATTATAGATTAATTTCCCATAATAGTTTGAAATTTTAATTTTTATAAACTAATATCTTACAAAGCCACACACCAAATAATATATTATATATATGTCTCTCTCTTAAAAACAAGATATAAAATTAAAAATTAGATTACAACTATACTTTACTATGCATCGTCATATATCCAAAATAAAGTATCTTTTTTAATCATAGTCAATTTTTATTTTTTTTATTTAAAATTTATGGCTCAACTATGATATTCAATTCTCTATATGAAATTAACATTAGTTTAGTTGATACTATTCATCAAATTATGTATTTAATATATCAAATTAACTTTGTTTTGATTATTATTAAATAATTTTATTTAATTGATATTTACATATTAAAAGCCCCATATAAAATTTTCACCTTAATTAGGCCCCAAATTTACAAATTATGTTGGGTCACCCTTGCAACATAAATAACCGACAAAAAGTTTAGATACTTTCGCATTCATATTGGCTGTGTTGCTAATTTAGCCACCCAAACACCAAAAGTACTTGTTACATCAAATGTGTCCAAAGTTAAAAAAAAATTTAATATGTTACAGTGATCTACTACTACTATTTAATTAATTAATTTATTTCTCCCTTTCTTTTTAACCTCTATTATTAAGCGAGTTGTTAAAGTAGATAAAGTAACTTTTTGGAACACTAAATACTAAATTAAATTTGTAGCTTAGTGGGTGTGAATGCTATAAAGTTTAGTTCTTAAAATTTTCAAAGCTTATGAGGAACATCTTTTCTGGTTTTGTTTTTTGTTTTAAAATTTTTTTAATGATTTTATTTTCCTTTGCATCACAACAAATATCTTTGAACTCTTTGTCTATAATGTTGCATGGAGATTTAGGTTGAGCTAAAATGACGACATAGTAAGTGCACCTCTCTTGTTGTGAATAATCTCAGAATCCATATTTTAGAGTTTTAATTATTAAAATGACGACATAGTAAGTACACCTCTCTTGTTGTGAATAATCTCAGAACCACCACGCACGTGAATGCCATCAGTGAGTGAAAAAAGAAAAATAAAGAAACAAAGAGACAAATGTTTTGCCGCCACCTCACGTAAGTATGTGTTCGACTAAAAACTAGAGTTTAAAGTTTAAAACCTAGCCATTGAAATAATAGAACTGGAATGGATCGGTGATAAAATGTTATGGTCTTCAATGGAAAAAAGAAAGTATTGAAAAAAGTAAAAAACAAAAAACAAAGAAAAGTGGCAAAATGTTAGTCTTAAATGGATCGGTGATAATAACAAATAATAATAATAATCCACTGCCGCCGCGGGTGTACCACTACCTTGTGCCTTGGACCCCTAGTACGCCCTATAGTGTTTGATCGGACCGTTAAGGGTCTGTTTAGTACATATATTTAAATACAAGTTTTCAGTTTTTAAACAATATTACACGTATTTTTAAAAAAATTTATAATTATTATTTAAATATACGTACTAAACGGACCCTAAAAATGTCAAAAGAATTAGGCTCATAGAATAGAAATAAAAAATAAAAATAATTTAGGGCCCCAAGAAAAAAGAAAAAAAAAAAAAAAAAACGTTACAGCCTTTTCACTTTCACTTTTCCCTCCTAAAAAAAAAATATCTTTCACTTTTTCCTTTATCAGTCACCGCGGTAAGTCTTTGGGTTGAACGAAATTGAGAAAATTGGTTGGGTTGAACGAAATTTTTAATCATAGTAAATTTTACTTTTTTATTATTTAAAATTTATAGCCCAGCTAAGATATTAAATTCTTTATATGAAATTAATATTAGTTTAGTTGGCACTATTCATCAAATTATGTATTTAATGTATCAAATTAACCTTGTTTTGATTAATATTAAATTTGTTTAATTGATATTTACATAGTAAAAGCTCCATATAAAATTTTCACCTTATATTTTGAAAACATTAAAATAATTATATATATATATATATATGTATATATGTTAAAAAAATTCAAAATTTTGGAGGCCATGGCTCCCCACCCTATAACATAGCTCTACCCCTACTGGTGTGGCAGAATTACACACAATGACTGCGACTATGAAATATGGCTAGGAAGCAAGGGTAAGGTGAAGAAGGAAGATTATAAATTTTTTATTTTTATTTTTTTTTAGATTGATCCACTTTTCCTCACATTTTCAACATTCTTTAATAAAAAAAATGATATGTTACCATGATATAACTTTAAGTAATATTTCATTATTTAATAATTTTTTATTTAATTAATATTTTGAATATCTCACGAATTAATCAAATTTTCTCTATATTCTTAGCTTGCATATATACTAAGTTTGTATATGTTATTTTTATTTAATACATAAACTCATCTATTATCTCACCAATCCAATTGTCGGCAATCCATAGCCAAATTGTATGTAAATGAAGGTTATTTGAGTAGTGGTGATGAGAGACTTTTTTAGTAATTGAAAAGGAAAATAAAGACTTAAAAAGTTTTCGGAGATGTGATAAGAGGCTTCTAGAGAATATGCTCTACACGGTTCATCCTCAATCAAACAAACAAAAAGTTTTGCCCTAGTGAAGCTGTGTAGGTACTAAATACTTGGGTATCTAAGCGTCACTACTTTTACGTAATTAAGTAGTCATTAGTTTTTCTCAAAAAAAAGTAGTCATTAGTATTCCCCTCAAAGAAAAAACTAGTCAAAAATTTTCCTATAAATAGAGCACTCCAGTGATCAAAGCCACTTGATTTTGGTCAAAGTGTTTTTGTTTTTTGTTTTTTTGGTCCTAGTGTTTTTCTTCCAGTCCGAATGAACGCATTTCTAGGGAAGTTGAGTCACTCGAGGTAGGTAAGCTAACAAAAATGAATGGCTCTGCTTGTTTGGTCTTGGGAACGAAGGGTAGCGATTGGGTTTTGCATGGCTTGGTTTTGTGAACATAAAATGTGTTGTTCTTTTTGATAATCACATGAATGTGTTGTTCTCTAGTAATCCTTATTGTCTTCTTCAAATTAAGAATACCAGAATATATTCCAGAATATCAGAATAAAAGTTCATCACGACTAGGACTAGTCTTCAAAGCCACTTGATTTTGGTCCAAGTGTTTTTCTTTTTTGTTTTTTTGGTCCAAGTGTTTTTCTTCCAGTCCGAATGAACACATTTCTAGGGAAGTTTGAGTCACTCGAGGTAGGTTTGCTAACAAACTTATATAGTACTACATTTTGATGCCAACTAAAAGTCAAAAGTCCTTGGCTTTATATAAATGGTAGATTATATATAGGGTAAATTGTAAAGGGGTCATGTTAACAAGTGTCCTTATGGCACTTTTTAATAATCTATTTTAAGAAAGTTTTGAAATAATTTTTATGAGAAATGAAAAAGCTGTCAAAATATTAATTACTTCTTTTTCATTTTTCATAAAAACTTTTTTTAAGTAAACTATTAATTAGTGCCTTAAAGACACTCGTTAACATTTTCTATTGAAAATTACATTTTCTATTGAAAATTGCACCCCTGAAGTTTGGAATTACTGAATTTACACCCTAATATTTCAAAAACTTGATTTTACCCTCTGAGGATTGCTTCCGTTAGCAATTCACCTCCCGCATTTAATTTTTGCAGTTACTTGACACATTATCATGCTGTCATGTTTTATTTTTGTCAAGTCATCCCAAAACTACGTAGTTTCGATTAAAAATAAACGGTAGCTAAACCCAAATAGACCTTCAGCTCACCTCGTGAACCCAGGCGGCGGCGGCAGTGAAGAATCCAGGCGATGGTGATGGTGGCGAAGAACTCAGACCTCTCTCTTTGCTTCATTTCTTGGTCACTGCCAATGAGGTGTGTAAATATTCAATCATATGTGTTGATTTTTTCAATGACATTTTGGGCTGTGGTTTTTGGGTTTTTTCATGTTGGCTGTTAAAATTGAATTACTATTATTTGGGAAGATGTTATTTGTATACATGGGTGGTAAATTATTTGAAATTATGAAGTCCCTCTGATAGTTTATAATTATGTAATGTAGGTGTTTGTGAAAATGTGTGTGCCAATTCTGTAGTAGTGACTGAACAGTTAAAGCAGTGAAGCTTGAATCATTAATTATTTAAACAAAAATACGAGTTGCCACCTTTAGTTTATTGCTAAAAGAGCTTGAAAAAATAAAGAACATTGAATTTAGAGAATATAAACTAGGAAGCATATTGGTACTCTTTTTATAGCTCTAGTTTATTTTCTGTCAGGTAAATTTACTTGTGATACTCTGTTTAGTTCAACAATATGATTAGAATTTGCAACCGCCACTACAAATTATTTTTTAAAGGGATGATGTTTGTAAGGATGTACAGTTCTGGAGAACTGACAACAGAGGTTTTAGGTCCAAGGAAAGGAATTTGTGAAATTATGATATCTTGCCCAGCATTAGCTATTGATACTGCTATTAACCAAAATAGAATAAGAGTTTCTCCAGATATAGTTGAGGATGTATTTGAGATTTAAGAATGCAGGTATGTTGGAATATCAGTTCCTTGAATGGGCTAGAAAACAACAAAATTACATGCACATTGTCAGGGCTTATCACACCATAATTGAGTCTCTGGCAAAGATTAGGCAATATTAGATCATGTGGGATCTTGTGAATACTATGACGAGCAAGAACATGCTTGGTGTTGAGACATTTTGCATTATAATGTGAAATCCTAGGCTCCGAAGGTGGAGGGGCAGTTTGAGTTGAGTATATTATAATGGAAAATACTTTTTGGTAAAAATGTAAAGTTTTGAACTTTGATATTTGATTTGGCTCTATTGTACTTCTATTTGATGATGCACTGACAATTCTGCATATTTGGCATGTACTAATTATGAGAAAATTTTCATGATACATGATCATATCTTACATTGCTGTGTGACTACTTGTGTTATATCTCATCTTTAATAACTGTAACTGGTTAAAAATAATTTTTTTTTGAGGGAGCAGATTTTATCTAATCCAAATCTAATAACTCTTCTCTGTTTTTTCAGGTCAATCTTGACTGCACTGTTTTGTACTAATCCAGAATTTTTTTAATGGCAGTTAGCGATCATAAGGTGAAATGTAAATGCAAGTTTCCTGCAATCGTGAAGACAGGGCAAAGCAAATTAACCCTGGATTATTACGAAAGGCTAACAAGTTGGGAGCTACAATTGTGCTATTAGAGAAGGATAATGATTGTTGAAATTAATTGTGTTCATCAAGGGCAGGAGATGAGATTACTTTTTTGCCTTGCATTAAGTTGGTTTGTTTTCGTGGGGGTCATTTTAGTGACAGAAAAAGGCCAAGAACTTGTATTCAGTATAGGTGAATTGTAGTTTAGTCATTGCGAAAGACTGTAATGACAATCAGTTTGAGAGAGTAGATAGTTTCTTGTCTTGTTTAATGTAATGACAATTGTAATAGCCACTGGTTTTATTTTTTGATGAACACCACTGGTTTTATTATGTTGTAGTGGAAATTGAAATGCATTTCTTGCTATGGATTTTGGCTCTTAATTTTGTCTATTAATGGAATATTGTTTATTATAATGGAAATTGGTTGAAAGGTTATTAAATGTGGCTTTTGCTCCTGTTTAAGTCAAAGGTCAACAGTTTAGCAAAAAAAAAAAAAAAGTCAAAGGTCAACAACAATCATCCTTACAATTGGTAAAAGCATTGATGCACCTTTCATGACCATAGATGGGACTACCTGTACATAATAAATTCTAGCTCAAACCATACCAAACTTATGCATTGCATGCGCCAGACCCCGAAATGAAGAAAAAACTCTATGCATGTGAACAGTACCATTTTCTTATGGTGATAGTTACAGCACATGGAATATTAAGTTATAAAGAAATATGATTAAGTAATGCAGAAAAATTAAGTTTATCACTTAGCTGCTAATGCAGATATATGATTGGAATATTAAGTAACTGATGGACTTTAACTTGGTATTGAGTAGTTAAATTGGTTCAGGTTCACATGCATAGAGATTCTTCAATACCCAACACTGCCATACTCTTTTTTCTGCTGATGTCCAATATCACTATCATATAACCTGATTGGAAAGCTTTACAAAACAATGACTAGCAAATTTTGCCAAACCAAAGGTCCTAATAATAAAAAGTCCTAAGACCAACACAAAATAGGTTACTTTTGTCCTGTGACACCATCAAATAAGCTTATGGGCAGCCTTACAAAACAGTAAACCCAAAAGGTTCTAACAATCAAAGGTCCTAATGATAAAAGGTCCTACAAACTACCAACTCCAGATCCACTTCCGATTCCGATTCCTTTTCCAACTCCAGTTCTTTTTCCATATCTACCAACTCCACTGCTTCCGGCAGCACGTCTTTGGGATGAGACCTGTAATAATAGAATATAGATACACTGGACCATATGGTAAGCACATAACAAACTCAATGACCAAATTTCTGCCAATATGCAAATAACAAGCACTACTACAGAATTGGCACACACTGACACACATTTTCACAAACACCTACCTTACATAATTATAAATTATCACAGGGACTTCATAATTTCAAATAATTTACCACCCATATATACAAATAACATCTTCCAAAATAATAGGAATTCAATTTTAACAGCCAACATGAAAAACCCAAAAACCACAGCCCAAAATGTCATTGAAAAAGTCAACACATATATGATTGAATATTTACTCACCTCACTGGCAGTGACCAAGAAATGAAGCAAAGAGAGAGGTCTGAGTTCTTCGCCGCCATCGCCATCGCCTGGATTCTTCACCGCCGCTGCCGCCTGGGTTCACGAGGTGAGCTGAAGGTCTATTTGGGTTTAGTTACCGTTTATTTTTAATTGAAACTACGTAGTTTTGGGTTGATTTGGTAAAAATAAAACATGTCAGCACGAAAACTAACTGTTGGGGGGGGGGGGGTAAATTACTAACGAAAACAAATTTCAAGGTGTAAAATCAAGTTTCTGAAATATTGGGGTGTAAAATTCAGTTAATTCCAAACTTTAGGGGTGTAATTTGCAATTTACATTTACCCTTATATATATATATATATATGGAACCACTTTGAATATTATGGTTTCTAGGTTGGGCACATAATTGTTTACAACAATAGTAGAAATTAACTACAAACAAAATAAATTTCACACTTTTTAAGGTGGGAGATCATGATTAGTGTAATGACACTTTCATATGAGGCCACAATCAATTTTATTTCTATTATACACCACTTATAATCTCATACCCTAACAAGTTTGAAATTTATTGTGAATTTTGTTATAGCTTTAGACTTGCTGAATTAATTTAAAAAGGGCTTGCTATGCTAACAAATATGGGGCAGGGACATTCATGGAACAACGTTTTGGTCGTTAACCTGATGGTCATAAAGACACATCTTCATCTCTTCTTTCCAATTTTCATGCATTATGATAAAGCTTGGAGGATTGTATAATTAGTATGTACCCACAAAAAAGATGTAATAGTACGCATATCATAGAATTACATTGCGTACACCATTCGATCGGTAAAAAATTCGGCACACTGGTTTCATACTTCATAATTAATATGATTGACATTCCTTAAAACCCGTTTTCCATTATGTGATACATAACCATCGGAGAGCTGTCTCCAACATTGTAAAGGTGGTGATTCTGGCATTCTTGATTTTTAGCATCAAATTCAAGCCTCTTGAAGCTGCGAGGCCTTTGAATGTGATCAAGAAGTCAAAACATGGGGCAACCAAGGTGTCAATCCCGTATGATCGAGCACTAGTTCCACGTTCAAAGGTTGTTGCATCAAAACCCGATGTCAACCAACCCAATCGATCTCCACCCACCAAAAGTCGTCATTATTCGCAATTTGATACATTCTTTAGTCAAATTAGTCGAGATATCGTGTAGATTCGACAAGATCTCATCAGATTTGACAGAATTTTGGCCAAATCCTATAAAATTAATATCGCCTCCATTACTCTGACAGAGACCGACCTCCACTTGACGCATAAGTAACCAATCTGACCTGGCTTGGATCAGTAATCCCTATCAATAAATCTTCATTTTTCTATTCTTCTGCATGTCTATCTCCCACTTTTTCTTCGTCCACGTACTACCACTACCAACGAAAGACAACAAAATGGCCGCCAACAGGGAACGAATTCGTTCCGTGTGTGGCCTTCCAACACGATTCGAATCGAAACGCAGTGGAACACATTGAGGCACTAGAAAAGGATGGTATGCTCTATCGTTCAACGCATTTCTAGACTAATGTGTAGTGTGTGGCTGGAATATCAAGTCAAATCTCACTTTTTATGCAGAATGCGAACTGGATGACGCAACAGTCCTCACTAGACTCAATTATCAAGTCTTCTTGGTAGTCCTCCCCCCATCTCACACGGTTGGTCGGCTTACTCATAGGTGCCGCATAGACCCACCTCTCGTTTTATGAAATCTCTTTCTCATGACAATTAATTTTGTCACGAAACTCTCAGGTTTTCATTGATTTCATGAACAAAACTTCTGTATCTTACATTCAGCAGGTCTAAGGGTCGTTTGGATACAACTGAAAACTGAAAATACTGTAGTAAAATAATTTTTAAATGTGTAAATAGTACCGTAGGACCCATTTGTAATGAAAAAATTGATAAAAAATAAAATTTGTGGGTTTGTAAACACTACACAAATGCACTGTTCTGGACAAAAAGTCAACAACTACAGCTACTGTTCATGTGAACAGTAGCTGCACAGTATCGGCACAGTACCCATTACACTCCCTCACACGCCTGAAAAAAAAAAAAAACCCATTACACTCCCTCACACGCCTTAAAAATAAAATAAAAAAAAAAAAAAAAAAAAGACAAAACATAAGCAGAAAACGCAAACGTGAGAATAATTGCAATCCAAACGCTTACTAAAACTTAGGCATTCTTTAATTTAAAAGCAAAAATGGAATAGCCATAGTCCTCTTACATATACTAGCGGACTTTTTTTTTTTTTTTTTTTAGTGGTCCTATTTTGTAAAATAAAAATTGTGTTTTTATTTTTATTTTATATATATATATATAATTTTTATTTTAAAAATCTAATTTATAAGTAAATAAATCAACTTGAAAAATAACAGAAGAATGGTCATATTTTTTAGGCAATGTTTTAGTGAGAGTTAGAATTACATTTTTATCGAATTATCATTTAGTTTTGTCTCTATTTAAACGTAGGGGTGTATGGGTATTTTTGAACTCAAAAATTAGGAATTCAAATAGGGGAAACCCCTTAAATAATAGTATAGATAATAATAATAAGGCGTAAATACACTTTTAGTCCCTACATTTTGACTTTTTTTTTTATTTTAGTCTCTACATTTTATTTTTACCACTTTTAGTCCCTAAATCAATTTACGCGTTCCATTTAAGTCCTTGAAGCTACTTTCCGTCACTAATCTAACGGGCAAACTAACAGATGAATAAAATAATTAAAAAAAATTTACTGTAGCATGCCACATCAGATTATAATTTAAAATATTTATTTTTCAATTTTAACAAAAGAAAAAATAAGGAAAGAAATAGATTAAGTAATATATCCCAAATCCATGACCACCGGCCACCATGACCACCGCCTACCATCAACACCCGCACAAATAATATATCCCAAATCCACTCATAATCACCGGCCACCATGACCACAACCCAAATCCAACCAAATTTGTAACAAAAATCATCTAAAAAACCAATGAAAATTACACAAACCCATCACCACGAAGGAACAAAGAAAAAACACAACAGTATCACCACCTAAAACTTATCATCAACGCCATCACAACACCATCCACAACCCACAATCCAAAATCAACCAAAGACCCACACCATAAACCCACAAAATCAACCCACAACCCAAAAACTCAGATCAGTGAGGGGCGAGACCAGTGGCGAGTTGGCGACATGTAAGGTTGGCGGCGGTGAGATCGGCAACTTGTAAGGCAGCGGTGGTGAGATCCATAGCAAAACCCATCGGAATCCACCTCGTCGTGACCCGCACCGATCTCCACCAAACCCATCACCAATCTGAGCAACCTAGAAAAATTCACCCCCATCTCCACCTCATCGTGACCTCACCGGTGACCAACAAAACCCAGCAACACCATAACAACACCATCCACAACCCACAATCCAAAATCAACCAAAGACCCACACCATAAACCCACAAAATCAACCCACAACCCAGAAATTCAGATCGATGAGGGGCGAGACCAGTGGCGAGTTGGCGACATGTAAGGTCGGCGGCGGTGAGATCGGCAACTTGTAAGGCAATGGTGGTGAGATCCATAGCAAAACCCATTGGAATCCACCTCGTCGTGACCCACGCTGATCTCCACCAAACCCATCACCAATCTGAGCAACCTAGAAAAATCCACCCCCATCTCCACCTCGCCGTGACCTCACCGATGACCAACAAAACCCAACAACACCGGACTTGAGAGAACCACGATCCACAACGCACTTCAGCCATACCCATGATCCACGATCCTTTAAGCACCAGTCACAGCCAAAAAAAAAAAAAAAAAACACAGAACCACCAGTTATTGATTTCTTCCCTTATTTTATTGACCAACGTTTAAAAAAATATTATTTTATTCATCTGTTAGTTTGCCCGTTAGATTAGTGACGGAAAGTAGCTTCAAGGATTTAAATGGAATGCGTAAATTGATTTAGGGTAAAAGTGATAAAAATAAAATGTAGGGACTAAAATGAAAAAAAGTCAAAATGTAGGGATTAAAAGTGCATTTACGCCTAATAATAATAACAAAAAAAAAAAAAAAAAAAAACCTAAGGGTGTAATGAAATTTTAAAAAAGAAATTTGAAAAAAAAAGGAGGATAGAAAAAACAAATACATCGTGATAAAGTAAAAAAAAAAAAATGAAGTGGGGTGAGTTTTGTAGATTGGAGGACTTTTAAAACTAACAAAAGAGTAATCATATTTTGTATGGAGTTAGTAAGTAGAAGTAGGAATTTAAATCAACGTAAAAGTAGGAGTTTATGAGAAGCAGGAAGACATTTCAACATAGAAGTAGGAATTTATTATTTTTGTTAATTTACTATTTTAACCAAATTTTTAAATTTTAGGTAGGGGTATTTTTTACAGTAAAAAAGTAATAACTAACTTTCTTTTTCCAATTTATTATTTTAACTCAATTTTTAAGTTGTGGTTAATTAATTTACGGGTATTTTTGACAGGGAAAAAAAAACAATAACTAACTTAAATCAACGTAAAAGTAGGAGTTTATGAGAAGTAGAAAAACATTTCAACGTAGAAGTAGAAATTTATTATTTTTGTCAATTTACTATTTTAACCACATTTTTAAGTTTTAGGTAAGGGTATTTTTGACAAGAAAAAAAAAACAATAACTAACTTAAATCAACATAAAAGTAGGAGTTTATGAGAAGCAGGAAAACATTTTAACATAGAAGTAGGAATTTATTATTTTTGTCAATTAACTATTTTAACCAAATTTTTAAGTTTTAGGTAGGGGTATTTTTGACAGTAAAAAAAGCAATAATTAATTTTATTTTTCCAATTTACTATTTTAACCCCATTTTTAAGTTGTTGGTTAATTAATTTAGGGGTATTTTTGACAAGAAAAAAAATAATAACTAACTTTCTGAATCCTCTTAATATATACTAGCCTCTAAGCATGCGCTCACGCGTGTGCTCAGAGGCTCTTCTATTTTTTTGGTAAAGATTAATAATTTGCATTTATTATAATTTAGGACTTCTAGTTTTTCCAATCACAAAAAAAAAAAAAAAAAAAATCCTAAGGGTGCAATGAATTTTTTTTTTTTTTTTAAATTTTGAAAAAAAAAGGAGAGCAAAAGAAACAAATACATCGTGATGAAGTAAAAAAAAAAAAAAAAAAATGAATACATGGGATGAGTTTTGTAGATTAGAGGAGTTTTAAAACTAACAAAAGAGTGATCCTATTTTGTAGGGAGTTAGTGAGTAGAAGTAGGAATTTAAATCAACGTAAAAGTAGGAGTTTATTAGAAGAAGGAAGACATTTTAACGTAGAAGTAGGAATTTATTATTTTTGTCAATTTATTATTTTAACCCTATTTTTAAGTTTTAGGTAGGGGTATTTTTGACAATAAAAAAAATAATAACTAACTTTTTTTTCCAATTTACTATTTTAACTCCATTTTTAAGTTGTTGGGTAATTAATTTAGGGGTATTTTTGACAGGAAAAAAAAAATAATAACTACCTTTCTAAATCCTCTTAATATATACAGATATATATATATATATGTAGGGACCTGGTTCGGGCACTTCCCTCCTGAGGATGAGTGGACCTAAGCCCAGGCAACCCTATACAATAAATTTGTAAAGAGCCGATAGAAGGACTAGGTATTAGTGAATGATACAACGGTTGATGTGGGTTTACAAGATCATCAAGTGAGATTTAGCTAAGTTTTCTAAAGGGAAGTTTGTCCTCGGCCCAATCCGAGGAGCTCTTCCCTAAGTGCTAATGAAAATAGGGGTTGTCCCCAATACCCCTGAACCCCTTCTTCTCTGGGGGTTTATTCCATTATATAGTCCTATTCAGCTGATCTTTACCCTCCACTTGTTGATCATCTGAGCCTGTGTTTGAGGGCTTGTCCCATCAGTCGCCTTTTCAGACCTCCTGTTAGTTAAAGTAATCAAGGCATCACTGTTCAACGGTCAATTCTTCATTAATGCGGTCAGAGTGTCAGTTGCGTGCTTTCAATGTGGGGATAACAGCTCCCCTATGAATTACTCCTTTGCCATATTCCCCTGTTCAACCTTAGGTACTTGTCTTTTTCTTTGGTATGCTCTAGGAGGGTGCTTTTGGTGGGGCGCCGACCTTCCCCTCTTCAATATCGACCGGCTGAGGACATGGTCGTCCTCGGTGATGCTCTTTGACAATTTGGGCCCTCTCCGTTCATTCCCGGATACTGCATTGTCCTCAGCATGGGCCTTGGGCCCAATATGGAGTGGGCCGGGGTTGCCAAATCTTTGGGCCCCACAATAACCCCTCAAAATTCTGCTGCCTAGCTCCTCGAGCGGGGAGGAGGATTTTGATATCCTCGGGTCCTTGCCCTGGCCTGGCGAATCTTGTCTTCCTATCAGTACCAAAATCCTTCTAACTGCTCAGGGAATGCTCCTGGCGTTTCGGTACTTAGAGCACGCCTTTATTAAATTTTGGTGGCCCTGTGTCCTCCACGTTCAACGGTGTGATGATAAATAGACGGTAGAAATACTTCTGACTTAATGGGTGGGAAAGCTCATGCGATTACTTTTAATTAGGGGTATAAGTACCCAATCAAACCGATTTGCCCTTTCACTTTTACATTCAAGAGCTCCTGCGCACATACGCTGAACTTGGTCAAGCCTCCAATCGACCTTACACCTCCTTTCAACATAAAAGGCCTGTCCGAGGAGCCTTTCCTCATTTCTATAAGTTCTCTTCTCTTTTCGGTTCATACTTTTCCACCTGAGTTCCTTGTCCTCTTATCCCTTTTTCTCTTTCCTTCGTTTTCCCTAAGCCCCTCGTTAGTTCTTTAGGATGGATAGGTTTAAGAAGTTAGTTGAGTCTGAGGAGGTGATGGAAAAATTCGTTGCTGATTATAAGATCCTTGATACAGTGGGTTTAAGATACTGTGGAGAAGGGGAGTGGAGCATTAGGAGAAAAGAGGGTGAGGTGGCGATTCCTATAATCGCCTTTTTGGAGGGTGGTATAAGGATCCTCATGGGGCCAGTGATGAGGGATTATCTTAGGCACTTCGGTTTATCTCCCACCCAGTGTGCCATTAATGTATTTAGGATCTTAGACTGTGTGGATGCCCTGAATGAGAAGATGTGGCTGGGGTTAACCCACCACGATGTAAACTGGTGCTACAACCTCTAGTGCCTTAAGAGGAAGTCTTATTACATGAAGACGAGAGACGATAAGGTCCGGCTCATCCAGTGCCTCCCTGAGTCCAGCAAGGGTTTGAACAAAGACTTCCTCATTATGTTTGGAGAGTGGCACGATGGCCTTCATTGTCCAACAGTGGAGGGTACACCAGGTGGGGCATTCAGACTAGGAGAGGGTCTAATTTCTTGTGCCTTCGTGCTTTGCTTTGCTTGGTTTTTAACAGGAACTTGTTTTCTTTTATGCAGATTCGCACGCTTTTGAGCGTCACTTTGGCTTGGTCAACAAGGAGGATTTGCAAACCGTATTGAGGTCGGAGATTTTTTTGAATGAAGCCGACAACCAAGTTAGAGCCGCTCATGAGATCCTAGGATATGATCCGATTCAAAAATCGTTCTCGACTCTAAAGTACGTGATCCGAGCTAAAGATCCTCAGCTGCATAAGATCACCGTGGTCGAGCACGGATTTTTGATCCCAGAAGAATCTCCCATTCCTAAGGGCGTACCGTTGGTGGGTACCTCTTCATCACCTCAAGTTGTCGAGGCTGAAAGGGGAGAGCTAGGAGAAGAGGAAGTTGCTGACTCAGGTTTGTCCGAGGACGAGTTTGACGTGTTCAACCAATTCCACTCACCCGAGAACCCTCATGGCGATTTGGGTGACCCCCGCTTAGTTGAAGAGGACTTTTTATTCAAAGAATCCCCTCCTCGGTCGAAGATGAGTTTCAAGAGACGACCTCAGACAAGCTTGTGGCCCTGATTGAGGGGCAGCCGGGGAAGGATGCAGTAGGAAAGTCTCCTCCCAAGCTTCTTCCTCTCCCACCCCAACAGAGTTTGCCATTTGGATTCAAGCCCACCAGTCCTCGGCAGAAGAAAGACAAAGGAAAGAGGCCTAGGAGGGGCGAAGAGTTTGATCTTTCCTAGGGCGATGACGACGCTTGGCAGCCATAGAAGCAGCTGAGAGCAGGGCGCCGAGGTCAGGAAAAACAGGCCACCGTCCAGCCCGGGGCCCAAGCTTGGCTCCCTGCCCCCATGCTCCATGGGAAGCGCTTGATGGACTATGCCTCACTTAGGGACCCTCGAAGGGACGAAAGTGCGCATGTGGCTGACGCATTGGGGAGGTCCTTGCTACTCCCTGTGGATATGGCCCAGTTGGAGGTTCTGAGGAGCAAAGAAGTCTTCCTTGGCCTCAAACAATGTTTGGGCATGATAAGTTTTCTGATCACTTGTGATTCTTTTGACTTCCTGCCTTTTGGCTCCTTACTTATCGTGCATTGGTTTTAATTGGCAGGTTATCCAGGCTACCTTTAGGTTGGAGGGTATAGCCAGTAGTCAAAGCAGGGCCACGAACTTCGAGCGTGACAAGCTGCTAGACGTTGCGCGGACCCTCAAACTCTCCAAGGTCGATCTTTCAAAGGTGAGGGAGGAGTTAGAGGAAATGAAAAGGGCTCGAGACATTGCCGAATCAGGCCTAGCTAGCGCCCAAAAGCAGGCCCTAGATCAAACGGAGTGCCTGCTTAAGGCAGAGGATCAGCTGAAGGTCGCCAAAGAGGAGATCGCAACCCTGGAAAAGAGGGTGCTCGAGGCAGAGGGGGCTAGAGGCGTTGCGGAGTCCACCAGGGATGAGGCCTTGAAAACCAAGGAAGAGGCTGAGTCTGCCAAGGCCGAGGCTGAGGCTTTCAAAGGTAAGGCCACGCAGGAGGCCTACGAGTCAGGGGTGGCTGAGGCAGAAGCCACCCTTAAAGCTCAAGTGCCTGGGGTATGCAGACTTTATTGTTCCCAGGTGTGGAATAAAGCCTTGAAACAAGCAAGTGTTGAGGCTTCATTTGACCTGTGGAAGGTAGAGAGTGTGTACTACCCTCCTGCCATTCGTGAGGCTGCTCTTCCCAGCTCCAAGGTTGAAGTGACTCCTGAGGGAGTTGGGACTGTTCCTGATGAAGACGCCTCGGCTGCTACCACTTCGGACGAGCCCACACAGGAAACTGATCCTCCTAGGGCCGTTGAGACAAGCAAGAATCTCGCTGCGGATGCGTCCTGGGAGGCTGCGGACCCCTTAGCTGATGTCCAGGCCCCTCACGTTGAGGAGGTATCTCCTACAGCTGACCTTCCCCAGGCTACAGTCCCAAGCGAAGGTTGCAAGGACCTTGAGACCTCTTCTGCCCAGCCCCCTGAGGGAGGCATTGAGATGAAGCTGAAAGAATGATCCTTCATGGCGCCTTCGCTTTATTTTTTTATTTTTATTTTTTTTTAAGCATTGTAATGGCAATTTTGCCTTGTGTAACTCTTAAAGATTTAATGAAGTGCATCTTTTATTTTCCCTTATTCGTCTTGTTTATATTATCCCCCCCCCCTTTTTTTTTACTTGCACAATCTTGATTTTAATTACGCTTTAGCTGACCACATTGATGGTTATAATAACGTGTGGAGGTTTATGCAAATGGAGACCTACCTCTCTTTTGTTTTCAATTTAGAACCGAGGTAGGTTGAGGTCACTAAACCCTTCTATTATTTAGTGAGTGTTTAAAGTTATGGAAACAGGGGAACTCTCTAGATGTGGGTCGGATCAGGACCAAGTCTATCGAACCCTGAAATGCTTTAAGTGATGCTCATGGGCTTGGTCTTGAGATCCCATCGTAAGAAAGGTCACCATCCTATGCAGTGCTCATTACTAGAACCAAAGTGGTCAGCCTCGCCGCAGGTTTGGGTCCGCAGACAATGCAAGACCTTGATTCTGTCTAGTGTTTAGATCCTCCTGAAGTGACTAGTTTCCCTATAGGTTTGAGTCCATGGACCATGCAAGACCTTGGTTCTGTCTAGTACTTGGATTCCCTTGAAGCAACTAGTTTCCCCACAGTTTGATGCCGAGGGCCATGCAAGACCTTGGCTCATCCTGACACTTGGTCTTTCGTGAGTGGATAGTTTTCCCATAGGCTTGAGTCCGAGGACCATGCAAGGCCTTGGTTCTATCTAGTACTTGATTCTTCTGAAGTAGCTAGTTTGCCCATAGGTTTGAGTCCGAGGACCATGCAAGACCTTGGTTCTGTCTAGCACTTGGAGTTTTCTTTACTGCTTAGAGTGAGGGAGCTCATCCTCATTGTTGGGGAGCCTGCCCTTAGAGTGATAACGGCCTTGAGCTTGCTCCGCCGAGGGGAGGGGGACCCTTCTTCGGTCTGGCTCCTTGGCCCGGTGCGCCACTTCCAATTACGAGGCGTCTTTTGGGCTATTCGAGTAACACGCTTGACACTTCGGTGCGCGAGGTGCGTCCTCATTAATATCCTTGCGGATTTATGAGAATCCAGCGGCTGGTAAGCTCTTTGGAAATTGGGCGGAGTTAATACCTCTACTAATTCTTCCTTAAGATTCTGCACGGGCTGGTTTTCACTAGCTCTTGCCTTCTATATAAGGTATTTTGGGGTAATCTTTTCTTCAAATTTCATAAACACTTGGGTTCAATAGCGGCTCAGGGCTCTCCGTTTTCTGGGCATTTTCAAGGTCCTTGCCAAAATAATGACTTGTGTTTGAGGAGATGGAGTGGCCCTAGAAAAGGGCAAGGACAAGGAAGCCGAGCCCCCTTCAGGAGCCGAGAATGCCACCTTGATCCTAGACGACATGGCGGAGGTGAAATAAGCAGAGGCCAAAGATCCTCATTCTTTTCAACCTAGCCAGAGAGAGGACTCCCCTTGCAGTTATGAGGAAAATCCGAAAGGAACATAACGTCTTTCCTCCGTGCGCGGGTCCATCGGCTTTCCAAGCTGGTAGTGATTCGCCAGCGCCCGGTCGTCGTGGGACTGGGAGAGAATCAAGGGGAAACCTTGAGATGAGACCGTCAGGCGCCGCGGCTTTTTCTTCCTTCTCTTTCCCAGTGTCGCCCATGCTGGCTTGGGAGCTGTGGACGATCTTAGAACAGGCTTGTCTCCGCCTCCCCTTCCATGTTTAGCTTGGCTTTAAAACAAGCCTGCCTAGGCCCTTTTTTTTTTTAAGCTTTAGAACAAGTCTGCCTAAGCATTTACCTTTGTAGTTAGCTTTAGAACAAGCCTGCCTAAGCATTTGTTGTACAATGTAATTTTTCTTTACTTAATAAAGAAGTAGCCACGTTTCATTTTCTTTACTTCTTGAATCTTTCATTTCTTTATGATGATTGCTTTCTGAATGAGTGCGTTGCTGTTGTTTGTGTTTTTTTTTTTTTTTTTTTTTTGAACTTGGGAGAAGTGTTGTTATTGATCCTTCCGCACCAACCGTCACACTCGCAAATCCTCAAGTCCTTCCCACAGATGGCGCCAATTATAGGGACCTGGTTCGGGCACTTCCCTCTTGGGGATGAGTGGACCCAAGCCTAGGTAACCCTATACAATAAATTTGTAGAAAGTGGATAGAAGGACTAGGCATTAGTGAATGATATAACGGTTGATGTGGGTTTACAAGATCATCAAGTGAGATTTAGCTAAGTATTCTAAGGGGAAGTTTGTCCTCGGCCTAATCCGAGGAGCTCTTCCCTGAGTGCTAATGAAAATAGGGGTTGTCCCCGATACCCCCGAATCCCGAACCCCTTCTTCTCTGGGGGTTCATTCCATTATAGTCCTATTCAGCTGATCTTTGCTCTCCACTTGTTGATTGTTTGAGCTTGTGTCTGAGGGCTTGTCCCATCAGCCGCCTTTTCAGACCTCCTGTTAGTTGAAGTAACCAAGACATCATTGTTCAACGGTCAATTCTTCATTAATGTGGCTAGAGTGTCAGTTGCGTGCTTTCAATGTGGGGATGACAGCTCCCCTACGGATTACTCCTTCGCCATATTCCCCCATCTGACTTTGGGTACTTGTCTTTTTCTTTGGTATGTTCTGGGAAGATGCTTTTGGTGGGGCACCGACCTTCCCTCTTCAATATCGGCCGGCCGAGGACATGGTCGTCCTCGGCAATGCTCCTTAACAATTTGGACCTTCCCCGTTCATCCCCAGATACTGCATTGTCCTTGGCATGGGCCTTGGGCTTGATATGGAGTGGGCCGAGGTTGCCAAATCTTTGGGCCCCACAATAAATATATATATATATATATATATAAAGAGGACTATGGCTATTCCATTTTTGCTTCTAAATTAAAGAATGCCTAAGTTTTGGATGAATACACAAGCTTTGTTTTTATGATTTAAAGCATCCTCGACTAGATGTGATAAGTGATCCCAACGTGTATATGAATGACCAAACAAATACATAGACACGATCTCCTTGTCATGGAACTTCTTAAGAGGTAATGTGATCTCCTCTTAGAATGAATAAGCCAAATTTTAACAAATAAACTGACTTATTTGAAAAATATAAAGATTTTACGATATTTGCAATTTATAACTATTTATATTACTTTGTATAATTTTGGTAACTTATATATAACTTATGAGTCAAAATTATTTAAATTATAACCTCCTGTTAATAAATGCAGTAAAATTTATGGTATTATCAATTGGGGGTCTTTCTCCAGCAGGTAGTATCCTAGGTTATAGTCTAAGCAGCCTAGGCCTAGAATTGGCATTGAAGAGGTCATAATCTAAATTACTATGTCATTAAAGTATTTTTTTAATGTTTCAAAAGTAAGAAAAAAAATCAACATAATATTATTTTCAAGTGGAAATTACATTTTTTTCAACCCTAAACTATCACCTCAATTACACTAATTTCACCCCCTAAACTATCGAAATGCATGATTGACCCTATAATTTTAAAAATACATTACACTTAATCTCTTACCATATATTTTGTTGTCAACTCTAACGAAATTTAGCATTAAAATACCAATTTGCCTTAAACTGTATGTCTATTTTGTAAAGAAAGGTAAATAGGTCTTTTAATACTAAATTCCATTTGAGTTCACAACAAAACAGACAACAATGGAGACATTGAAAGAAATTTATAATTTTGGAAGGTCAATTGTGCATTTTGATAGTTTAGGAAATTAAGTGTAATTGAAGTGATAGTTTAAGGTGAAAAGTGTCATTAGCCCTATTATTACATATAGTTTGATAATAACTATTATTTCTTATAATCACTAATTAAATTATTTATTATGTACTATAGTTTACCGGTTACCCCTCTATTTCCTATACTTTCTAAGGTTTAGTTATTTAAATCCTTCCAATCTTGTAAGGAAAAAATTGTCTAAATTTTTGCATAGAAATTTAGGTAGGAGGTATATACTATATATGGTATTACATGCACTGAATGCACGTATCCACCCCAGAAGGATGGTTAATGGAAGTGTTGCTGCTAGCACTCAGCTACCCTGAGGCCGAGTTTTACATGTGATGAATGATTCAGTATCTTGGAATGCGTTTTCTCTTTTTCCTTTAATTATAAATATTATTATTTCTTCCATATCTTTTGAGGAACAATAGACAGTAGTAATAGTAGTGCACATAGTTAAAGGGACACCATTTTTTTCTTCTCATCTGCTGCTTATAAGTCTCTTTCAATGTGATCCAACTTTAATTATTTATACAAGTGCTATGACAGGAAAACCTAAAGGAGTGTTCACACTCACAGAAGCTACACTGCACAGTTATGCACACCATGCTTCTTGCGTTTTGATACACTTTTTAAAAACCTAATGTCCCCTTATAAACTACTATCCTTATGTGAAAGATATTATTTTTGTTAGGTGTAGCATATATCTGGCCGATATGCTTGACTGTTTATATTTATATGTTTGTGGTGTCAATATGCATCCATGGACATTAGTTGATCAAAGAAAAATCATTCATGTAGATAACTGATTTGATAGAAATCTTATTGTAGATAAATGCTATGTTTGATCTGAACATTTATTTGTTATTACCTGTTGTTAGATTCCATCGGTACAAGTGATGCTGAAATCACCTTAATGGAGCTATTGCTTGCAACTATGCAAACTGATGTTTTTGTTTTTTGTTTTCTTTATTGCTTTAAATTATAGCGTATTAATTAATTTATGATTTTTAAATTGATGTTTGCTACAAACATTCACTGAAGCTTGTGTACATATGCTGATTAATTTTTGCATTGTCTACCGTTACATCATATCCATCATATTTTAAGGAGAGCCGGATTTGACAATGGTCTTTGGGTTTACAACATAAATTCTTATGGGAAGCCACAGAGATATGGTTTGTTTGTTTGGTTGGTTGCTCCAAAATAAAGTGTTAGCATTAAATTACATAAGCTTACATTTCAGTGTTCAAACTTCAAAGTTTGAAGTTTGAACATTGAAATTTAAGCTAATCAAGCGTTAACAAGACGACAACTGGCAGCTTAGCTTATGTATATAAGAACTAAGATAGCCATAGAGGAACACGCAGAAATACATAGAAACGTGCGCCCAAAGTACTTGATGGAGCAAAAAATGTGGGGCAAAACTTTCTCTAAAATAATAAAGGTGGCAGTGGTTCTGGCTGTGCTCATCTTTAACTGCAAGCCTGTTGCATCTATTAGGGCTACGCCCTTGGCTGCGATGAACTCAACAAAGATGGGGTCAGTTCTTCCACAAGATCGTGGTCCGGTTCCTCCTTCAACGCCAAACCCACATACTCATTTACCTGTACCACCAAGATACTCAACAAAGATGGGGTCAGTTCTTCCACAAGATCGAGGTCACCCACGTACTCATTTGCCTACACCACCTGGATACTCAACAAAAATGGGGCCAGTTCTTCCACAAGATCGTGGTCCAGTTCCTCCTTCAAAGCCAAACCCACGTACTCATTTGCCTACACCACCAGGATACTCAACAAAGATGGGGTCAGTTCTTCCACAAGATCGTGGTCCGGTTCCTCCTTCAATGCCAAACCCACGTACTCATTTGCCTGCACCACCAAGATACTCAACAAAGATGGGGTCAGTTCTTCCACAAGATCGTGGTCCGGTTCCTCCTTCAGCGCCAAACCCACGTACTCATTTGCCTGCACCACCAGGATACTCAACAAAGATGGGGTCAGTTCTTCCACAAGATCGTGGTCCGGTTCCTCCTTCAGCGCCAAACCCACGTACTCATTTGCCTGCACCACCAGGATACTCAACAAATATGGGGTCAGTTCTTCCACAAGATCGTGGTCCGGTTCCTCCTTCAGCGCCAAACCCACGTACTCATTTGCCTGCACCACCATGATACTCAACAAAGATGGGGTCAGTTCTTCCACAAGATCGTGGTCCGGTTCCTCCTTCAATGCCAAACCCACGTACTTATTTGCCTGCACCACCACGATCCTAGTTTCCATAGTTGAAGATAACAACGGAGAGACTAGTAGCATTGGTCATCTGCGCATGCATTTACGTTTATTTTGAATTTGGAAGAATAAAGGTCTATTTGATAATGCCGTGTTGTTTACAGCCCAATCAAGTAGGCTCTAAATTCTTTCTCAAAAAAAAAGTAGGCTCTAAAATGTTTTTTTTTTATTATTATTTTTTTTATCTTTTATGTTATAGTTGTGTAGGAATGGATTCTCAAAAAATATTAATAAAATTCAATGCCACTAGGTGTATTTTGGTCATTAGTCTATAGTTTGTATTACTATTTAATGGATTTGTCCTGAATCTGTAATTTTATTTTTTCAAAAATGCTCAACACTCTATATTTAATTAGAGGGAAAATTAAACAGCAATTCGATAAAAATACAACTTTAAACCCGCCCCTACGGAAAAAAAAAAAAAAAAAAAAGCCCCAAAATGGGAGCATATCCCCTGCAATTAACCTTAAGATGCAATCCCTGCAATCTAGCTTAGTTGGTCCAATTAGAGCTTACCAAGTCACAACTAATTCCTTCTCAAAAAAAAAAAAAGTCAACTAATTAAGCTTCCACATAATATGTAACCTGACCTGCCAGGCTCAGACCATCGTTAAAACTTCCTCTCTTGTCTCTCTATCTCTCATTTTCCTTTGATTTTCTCGGCAACCAAACAAACCATATCTCATGGAATTCAAAATTAAACATCACCTGAGCCACTGTTCCATCACTTTCTTTCATTTTCCTTTATTTTCTTGGCATCCAAACAGATCCAAACCAGTTACTACAGGATCTGCGTTGACCACGTTGCGGTTGTTAGAATGGAGTTGATCTCGAGGTTTCGGATCTGCTTTAACCCGTGGAGTATTAATGTGGTCCATCAAAGCCCTTCGCCTACCACAGATCATCATGTTTGGGTTGATTCCGGGCGCGTGAAAAAACTATCGAACTTTTTGGGTATGTAAAATTAAGCCGACACCAAAATTTTGGGAATAAGGCATGTTGTTGTTTGGTATGTTAAATTTGTTGTCTGAGCATTATTTTTGGAGATTATACTGTCATTGAATGCGACTTATTAGTGATTGGAATGTGATAATGGAGCCGTATTTTCCTTTTCTTTTTTTGAAATTCCTTGCGTTTTACCTGAATTTCAGAGGTGTTGCCCTTGAGCTGTTCATTCTCCTAAGAAAATAGTATAGTTTTGTTGATGATAAATTAATATACACATTGGAAATCGACCATACAAATTGAATGCATGTATCAAAGCAAACACGAAAATACTTTGCTTTCTATTGGTAGGTAGACAATGGCAACAGTTGTGGCCAAATCTTCAGCTAAGTTTGTTGATGGAATATTAGGAACCTTGTTTAATGGAAGTGTTGCTGCTAGCACTCAGTTACCCTAAGGCCGAGTTTTACATGTGATGAATGATTCACAGTATCTTGGAATGCGTTTTCTCTTTTTCCTCTAATTATAAATATTATTATTTCTTCCATATCTTTTGAGGAACAATAGACAATAGTAATAGTAGTGCACATAGATAAAGGGACACCATTTTTTTTCTTCTCATCTGCTACTTGGTCTCTTTCAATGCGATCCTCCAACGTTAATTATTTATACTAGTGTTATGACAGGTAAACCTAAAGGAGTGTTCACACTCGCAGAAGCTACACTTCACAGTTATGCACACCATGCATCTTGCGTTTTGATACGCTTTTTAAAAACCTAATGTCCCCTTATAAACTACTATCCTTTATGTGAAAGATATTATTTTTGTTAGGAACTTAGGTGTAACATATATCTGGCCAATAAGCTTGACTGTTTATATTTATATGTTTGTGGTGTCAATATGCATTCATGGACATTAGTTGATCAAAGAAAAATCATTCATGTAGATAACTGATTAGGTAGAAATCTTACTGTAGATAAATTCTATTTGGAATGTTTGATCTGAACATTTATTTGTTATTACTTGTTGTTAGATTCCATTGGTACAAGTGATGCTGAAATCACCTTAATGGAGCTATTGCTTGCAACTACGCAAACTGATGGTTTTGTTTTTTGCTTTTAATTATAGTGTATTAATTAATTTATAATTTTTAAATTGATGTTTGCCACAAACATTCACTGAAGCTCGTGTACATATGCTGATAAATTTTTGCATTTCCTACCATTACATCATATCCGATATATTTTACATTTTTAGACCGCAAAACATTTTAAGTTCGCCATACAATTACAACTTGAGTGTATACCTTTCTGGGCTACTTTTGTGAGTATGTACAAAAACGATTTGGAATATCAGTGTTAGCGATCCCCTTCATGGCTTTTTTAATGCTTTACTAGCCCCTCTGTATGTGGGTTCAAAGGTAATTTAGTATACTTTATGTTTCTTTTAAAGTTCTTTTTGTTGCACAAGTTTTGGTTGTAATATCTCCGATCATGTTATAGAAGGTTGTGGGCATCATCGATGTGTTGAAATTTGAAAGGCTATTCCTCATTGTTTGATGTGGTGGTGTATTTGGAGGAAAAGAAATGCAAGGAGCTTTGATGGGTGCAATAGGACAATGATAGAGCTGAAAGCTTTCTTTATGAATACAAACTTCTTGAGTGGATGTCAGGCTGTCAGCCTTAGGTGTTTTTTCTTTCCCTAATTTAGTTGAACTTCTTGATTTTTGTAATTTTAGGGCTTTACCATGATGTTCTGTTTGTATACTCTCAGTGTACTTGCAATTTTTTTCTACTAACTATATCAAAAGAGTGAATGAGCTTCTCCACAGTCTTTTTATTGGTTTAGTTAAGTTTTGTCTTCTTGTGAAGCCAAAACAGTGCGTTTGAAGAGAACAACAATTTAGTCAAAATTTAAATATAAACTCAAACAACTCAGTGACTCACCATTTATTGCCTCTTATCTTCTTCTTCTCTATACACGATTTTTTTTCTTTTTTCTTTTCCTCCCAAACCACCGATCTGTACTGTGATTTCAACTCCTTCACAACCCAGCCTCAGCACTGATCTCTCTCTACTAATCCAGATCAACAAAAAATTTGGAATCCAAGAACATTTGAGAAGAGCCAGAAAAAAAACTGGAGCTCAAAGCCTCAAACGCTGTTCGTGATCTCTGTTGGTTGGTGGATGTGCAGGAGATAGACGGTTGCAGGTTTGAAATTCTGTTTTATTTACTTATTTTTGGTTTCTGGTACTACGAAATCATGGTTGCTGTGAAAATTAGGGACAAAAGGAAAGAAATGGAAGGAAATTGAGGATTTTTGGTGTTCCCTTTCAGAATTGAAAATTTGGAGCTCAATTCTCCCAAAATACTGAGATTTGAATTTTTGTACGCATGTTTGTGTGAAAGTTTGGTTTTTTACTCGGATGGGTCAGAATATTTAGTGTTATATTTAGATTATATAAATGAAAGTTTGGATATTTACTTAGGTTGAATTTGTATTGTGTTTGCTATTTGTAGCTGTCCTTCTTTGCAATTATCTTTGCACGTGAGATTGAAAGTTTGGATTTTTTTACTTAGATTAGATAATTTTTGTATATTAATATTTGCTATTAGGTGTTTTTTTGTCATATCATGCATGTAATTATGTATGTATGTATATGAATGAAAGTTTGGGGTTATTTTTATTTTTTACTAATATCCTATGAATTTTGTGTATGCAGGCGTTCTTTCTGCGGGGTAGGATTGGTTTTCCATAGATGAATCATTGTAATCTGTAATCTTCAGTGGAATGCCTTTTTGGTTGTTGGAGGTAAAAGAGATTAGAGGCTTTATCTCTTATCTGAAGGGGCCCTGTGGTTTACCCCAAGCCTCGTTGAGTTGTGGTTTTGGCTAACAGTCCATTGAGGTCCTTGCGATGGCACAAGGTAAAAATAATTTGTGACTTATTCTTTATATTTTCATGGTTTTGTTGAATGTTATAGGCTTTTGAGGATTTTAGATTTATAGGTTTTTGTTACTGACAGTCATCAAGCAGAGGTTTGTGATTCCAAGGCTGTAGCAAAGCAAGGGTGAGTTGTATTTTTCGTGTTTGCTTTGATTTCAAGTATAAATGCATAAAACTTTTAATATATGAAGAAGGGGCTTGGTTTTTCTTGTGTATAACTAATTGTTTTGATATGAGTAGGCATGACTTTGTGTAATTGAACAATCATCTTGATTCAACCAATGGATGAATTATTGTCTCTTTGGTTTATTTGAGAAATTATTTTGTGAAAAATTTTTGAAATTATTTTGAGGTTTTTTTGGTTAGAAATATTTTTTAGTGTTCAATGATTTGGATGGATGTGATGCTATAATTTTTAGTTTGTTTTGGAAAATGGGTTGTCGTAAGGTGTTCGTCTTCCCAACTTTTATATATATTAAATATATGTTATGTGGTAATTGATTAAGAACAAGGTATTGAGCAATTTCTTCAATTTTTTTTAAAATATAAATAAAACCTTAGGAGCAGTGTGTGTTGTCTTTAATTTGTTAATTTAATTTGATTTCTAAGTGAGTGTAGTACATTTGAATAGTTTTTTGAGATTATGTTTGCAATTTACACAAATGCGGTGGTGAATTTGTAATTAAATAGTTATGTATAGGGATTTTGTTGTGAGAGGTGTTAGTTAGATAGTAGATACTTAATATCTTTGTGATAATATGGGGTTTTAAATGAGTACTTGGATTGAAAAGGCTTATCATTGAGATAATATGATAATGTTACAAGCATTTTAACCTGATAGTTGTCAATTATATCATAGAAAATTTAATATGTAATAATTATGCTATTGAAAAAAAGCTTTTTTCATTTATATGTGTGTGTGTATGTATATTTGAATTTGTTAGATCCTTCAAATTTTGTTGTTTTTATTCTTCTTTAAAAAAAAAAAAAATTGTGTACTTGATTAATCAATAATAATATGCCTTCGTCATGATTTACTAAATTGTGAGAACAATATGATTTTTTTTCTTTTCTTTTTAAGGATTGTTCTTGAGAAGTTAGATGTTTTAAGGAATTGAAGACCAACATTACCAAAGAGCTCAACGCTAGGCACAAAAGGGTTCTAATTTTTCTTTGATTTTTTTTCCTTGTATTTAAAACTCAACAGACCCCCAAATTCAATGAAACCTAAATTTGCCACACTTCTTTTTCTAAAACTTTGGATAATACCCTTATTTTGATTGATCAAAAACCTCTACCTTTACTTGTGGCCAAGCAATATGATCATTGTTTGATTGTTTATCTTTATAGCTTTGTTTGTAGTTGTATATTCTTGTTGTTTATACTTTTTACTCGCCATTGTCTCTTTTTTTTTTGGTTATATGAGTTAGCAGTTTTCTGTGAGTCCCCATAAAGGATATGTCACTTTTGTCAGTTTAAAGGTAAAATAGCACTGTCATTACAATTTTTAGGTTGTTCACTAAAGGATATGTGTTATTTCTTATTTTAACAATTTTTGAATGCGTGTCAAGTGTTTGCCTGACTTTTGAATTAATCAAACAAGCTGTTATTCTTAACCTTTTAAGTTTCAACTCTCTAATTCTTTCCTCCATTCTAGGCTGTTGCTTTGGTTAAACCAATCTAGGAGCCGGAACAGGTAGCAATGAGGTTGATGTAAGAAGCATGTAAAAGAGTTTGTGCAGGATCAAGGAGATTCCTCTCACAGTAGATGTGGAAGCACCCTTCGTTGGCTTGATACTAAGGTTTGGTTTTCTACAAGAGTGGAAGATGAAGTGCAATAAAATCAAGTGGTTCACAATGATAGAAAATCTTAGTGTTGTGCTAGATATAAACAAACTCATTAGAATTTGAATGTGCATTACATACTATCACCTTGTAGCATAGAGCTGTATATATTGATTGAATTTAGCTAGAAAACATGCCTTGTTTGATTTTGTAAAGAACCATTGGCTATGATTACAAGGTAGACATAGTGCTTGGTACTTTGGTAGTGGATGTGTCAAACTATATTTGGTAGTGGTACTTTGTTAAGGTATTTTAAATTTCATCAATGATTAGCTAAAATCCTGTTTTCTTCTTCTTTTATGGGGTCTTTGGGTTTACAACATAGATTATTATGGGATTTTAAGGACTTGTTTTTACTACATATATTGCTAATACAAAAGGATCAAAATGCTATTTTGGATTGGTTAGTTGCCCATTACACTTTTAAATTTTTGCACTAATATAGACAATGGGATTGAAATAGAAAATTTAACACCAAAATGGCAAAATAAGGTGTTAGCTTTAAATTTTAAAGTTCAGGATATATTTCCAAATACCCAATGTATTGGCAAGCACATGCCTTGCACGTGCCCCACACTAATTATTAATAAAGTTTTAATAACCTATCAAAAGAATAAGATTGTTTTGTTTATGCCAAAATCTTGTGCAAGGGGAATCAAGCAAAGATGGCGTAAGTTATTTCCAGCTGATGGGGGACTAAGACTGATAAGAGCATTATTATCAAGCATTGTAAAAAATTTAGCATATACCCTCTCAAATCTCAATTTTATAACATATAACACCCCACTTTACAACACTCCTTCTATCAAAACTTCTATTTTTTTTAACATTCCATTAAAATATTCTTCCTTTATCATTTTTTATTTTTCCTTCTCTCTCCTCTGTCTCTCTTTCTCAACACAATTTTCTCAGCACCGCCGGCCACCGCATCCACCCACGCATACCACAACCATCGCATCCACCCACCATCGCCGCCACCAGCCACCAGCCAAATCCACTGCAACCACAAACAACAGCAGAGAAAAAAAAAAAAAAAAAAAAAGAAGAAAAACCTCCACATCCACCCACCACATCCACATCCACCATTGGACCCAAAAAAAATCAACAGCAATCGGACCAAATCACCACCAACCACAGCAAGAAAAAAAGAAAAAAAACCCAGAAACCACGCCCAAATCGGACCACAACCCACAGCAAAAAAAAAACCCACAAACCAAATCAACCAAATAGGACAATGACTCCTTCGATCCACGCTCCGACCCGTGCTCCGTGGTTGACCACCAAGCTCCGTCGCACGATCGGAGCCCAATCGGACCCAAGAAGAACCACGCAGAACCAAAAAAAAAAAAAGAGAAAAAGAAGAAATCTTCATCGCCGCCACCGGACCACAGCATCGGACCCACGATCCATGACCACAATCACCGGACCACAACCATGCACATCTCACAATCGTCGGAACACAATCATCGGCGGAGCCCACTCATCGACGAACCACATCGGTGAAGCACAGAGAGAGAAGAGAGAAGAAAGAAGTGAAAGAGGAAGGAGAAAGATAGAGCAGAGAGAGAGCGTCGAGTGAATAAAAAAAAAATCGGCTTGCTTGATGCTCCGGCTTGGGTTTCGTCGGAGAGGGAGGCGACGAGTAGAGGGAGAGAGAGAGCAGAGAAATGGTGAGAGGGAGAGAGAGAGCAGAAAACGGGAAATGAGAGGGAGAGAGAGAGCAGAGAAGGAAATAAAAGTGGGCCCCAACTGAATAAAAAAATAATAAAAATTTTACAATTGGTGAACAGTGCGGTTTCAAATATGAAACCGCACTGTTCATCAATGCCAAATTTTTTGGCATTTGAAACTCTTGATGGAGCATGGTTTTGGGTCAAAAATGCTAAAAAAAAGCATTTTTTAGCATTTAGCACTCTCAATGAGAATGCTCTAATGCTGTAACTGTATTTACAGGAGCAAGTCTGGTCTGTCTTAAGCTTGTATGTGTGAATGTCTCTCACCTTGTTTCTCTCTTAAAATATGTGTGCATTGCGCGCATACACACAAACTCGCCCAACGCTATGTTTATGTTATCACTTTGAAGGGTTGGCTTTAAGGTATTAAATTGAAAGTGTTGACAGGCAGCTGAGAATGTAAAACGAAAGTGACTTTAGTTTGTCATCTCCCAGTATCTTGATGTTATTATTTTATTTGATTGACCAATCCAATGTGTTGACAACATGGTTTTTAGGACTTACGATCCCGAAGTGCCTATTTGTTTCAGCGTTTTCGTGCAAAAAGTCACGATTGTGCTTCCAAAACGTGATTTTAGATGGAATGAAGCATTTGGTAAACTTTTGAAACCCTCTTTACTCTCGCCTCTAACGAAAAAATATACATACAGAAAGACAAAACACAAAGAATCATAGCAACAATAGACAGGAACCTTCTCACTCTCAACTTCTCAATTTGAATCTTCTGACACAGCTAAGGTTGAGTGACAAGGAGGAGCTCTGATGCACCCATCTGACTTCAATTCCAATTCGGTTTTGGGGTTACAAAAAGTGAGAAATTAAGAGAAACTAATTCACCTTTAGGCCTTAATGCTTTTCAATTGGACTCCAAATGTGCCTTTGAAACGTTCGAATGGATATCAAAATCTTAGAGGTACCCTTCCAGTTGCTTGGATGGTCTCTTCTATGGGCTTTACGTGTAGACAATAGCTCATGTAGTTCAAAAGGTTCAAGTTCCTGATGACTTCTCGGAATTCAATACTTCAATAAAAACTGCTTAGAACAAATGTTTTACTCTCCATAGTATTATTCTCATCACATGGAATTGATTAAGAACGCCAAGATGCCTAGACTTTGGGTTTATTTTGTTTTATGTTATTTTTAATTTAAGATTTTTATGAATTTTCCTACAGCTACTGATTCTACTGATTGGGCCCTTTTTATATTTATGGCTTATTGCAAATCCGGCCTATACCTTATTTAAAGTTGGGCTCGGACTACCTACTACCTAAGATTCAATGTTCAAGTCCGACCAATAATATCTCTAGCATCGATTTATGACCTTGAGAAGCAAAAATATTGCCAGGTTCTATATATGCAGAGGATTCATATCCGAGATGTTTGTGTGATACATGGACCCCACAGAGGAATGTTACTATAAAAACTTTTTTGATAGTAACAAATTTGGGTTTAGTCAATCTGTGGTGTAATTTTTAATGCAAATACCATACCATGAATGATAGTAGTTGGTACTCCAGTGAAAATATCAGAAAATTTCAAGTCATTTCAACCCATATAAGCAAGTGACCGCAATTGTCACTTCTTCTTTTTTTTTTTTTTTTTTTTTTTTTTTTTTTTTTTTTTCTAAATAGAGAAATTTATTAGGTATTCCGGAGTATGCTTCTTCTCATATAACAATGGGTTTCATGGTGGATGAGACTCACCCTATATGAGAAGGAGGGAGTATACTCTTAGAGTACTCAATAATAGCCACTAAAGAAGAATCTAAACATCTCTTTCTCTTGCATCATTCTTGCATTAATCCCTCATTCCCAGTCAAATAAAAAAAATACACTTTTATTATTATTATTATTATTACTATTTTCTCTTTTCCTTCTCCATATAAACCCATCCCATCATTTATTATTTTGATTTATTTAAAATTTATCTCATGTGAAATATATTGTATATTATTAATTTATTTAAAAAAATGATATAGACTTTTCAAACTAAGATTTGTTATATATATAATAAGGATCATGTTAATGGGTGTTTTTAAAACAATTGTTAATAATCTAAATTAGGAAAGTTTTGATATAATTTTCAAGAAAAATATAAAAAGTTGTCAATAAAAATATTTTCTAAACCAATACTATTATGACATTTTTTAACATTTCCTATACAATAATAATAACTTGAATTAGTAATCTCAAAATATACAAATATCAAAACATTTCGTTCTAGTGGACAAATTGACACATGTATAAAAACAATACTCAAAACATTGAGTAAGGTGCACACGAATGGTTTGATAAAATTTAAGAGTGTTATGTTTTTATTCTAAACTCAATTTGTATGATGTTTCATATGAAAAGTGATATGTATAATTCTTTCTATAGCACTTATATGGCCTAGCTAATTGTCTAATAGTGTGTTTGGAAACATTGGAAGAGAGAGGAAGAGAAGAGAAATGATAGAAAATGTAGTCTTTTCCTCCATTTGGTTAGCATGGAAGATAAAAGGGCAGAAACCATTTCCTCGGGCCACATATTTGCAATCCACCCAATTTGGGCGGATTTGAAGGGAGACAATGGCTTTAAAAAAATTGGGCCCACATAAATAACATAATATGATATGAAATTACATATTTGCCCATAATTTGTATGCATCTTTCACATTTATATGGATATAAAAGTAAAATATATATATATATATATATATATTTTCTTTTCATTTCCTTTCTTATTGCAAACCAAACAAAGGAAAGAAAAAAAAAAAAAATTCATTTTTCTATTTTCTTTGCCCCTTCTCTCCTTATTTCCTGACATAGGTAAGAGATCTAATTTATTTTCTTTCCTTTCTATTATTCACTTCTTTTCTCTTCTCTTCCCTCATTTGTTACCAAACAAAGTCCAACGGTAAAGGAGTTCAATATCTACATTGGCCGCAGCCAACGCATCGTATTATAGAATTGTTTCCTTATATTTAATTTTTATGTGAAAGTAGGAGATTGAGCAAGACGAAACCTCCACTGCACAACAATTCACCTTCATTTTTTTCGTCTTTTGGCGTGGGTGTCCTTCCCTTTCACTGTGTTTGCATTCTTGCATTCTTGCTTATACTTATCTTCTTTTAGTTGCATCTTTGACCATGTGGTTTTCCCATTCAAAAAGCAAACATTTATTTATTTACCTTCTGTGCATGTCTACTTTCAATATGGTTGGTTGGCGTAATCTATTTCATTGAGACGAGTTTATTGGATAAATTGTTTCAAGCTAAGTGTAAGCGTTTAGCTACCAAATTGATTTTATTTATCGAAACTGATAAGAAAATTGTTCTTTTTTTTAATGTTAATTGTTTATTTGAGTATTCTAATAACAAGCTTGGTCAAGTGTTATTTAATGTTCCTATATTTAGACAGGGCTTATGATTTCAAGTTATCACTATAACTTGTATAAATTAACAAAGCCTCAATTGTTCTGTGTGAATGGTTGGGCGACTGTGAATTCCACCTAGGATTCGACATTCAAGCCGGTCCAACAATTTCTATATATGCAGATGATTGTATGATACGTGGACCCAACAGAGGAATGGTACTATAAAAACTATGCAATGAATGATGGTACATCAGTGAAAATATCAAATGCATTTTGCATATTCGAAAATCATTTTGGAAACACAATGTGGCGTCACACTGAATTGGGTATTCCGGGGAAATTTATAACTTGTAATTGATTACATTGATGCTGTTGTTATTAATTTGCAATTTTTATTAATGTTTGGACATGTAAATATGTAATAGTTTTAGAGTCATGTATGTTAACAGATGTTTTTAGGGCATTTTTTTTTTTTTTTTTACAAGATAGAAATTTTATTTAAGTATAATCTAAGTGTATAAGTAAAGCTTCTTCTTAGGGACTTGAACCTCGGCCCTTGTGCCCCTATCTTACACCCCACAAGCACTTATTCTTGTGGAGTGACCACCACACCTAGAGTGCATAGTGGTCTTAAGGCAATTGTTAATAAGTCATAATATGAAAATTTAAACACCATTTTTATGGGTAATATAAAAAATTGTCAACAACATTTATTGTTTTATCATTCTCCCAATAAATGTTTCTAAAAATAGTTTTAATATTGCAGATAAGGGAGGTTAGGCCAGAGGTGAGCCTAGTTGTGAGGATGGTCAAAATAGTATGATTACATTATCTACTAGGAATTCAAGCCAAGTGGCTACATTAATTTAATTGGAGGTGTCATCTCTCATATTTATTTTCTTCTCCAAAGAAAAAAAAAAACTCATATTTTGATTAATACAACGTTACTTTTACATGAGAATATTACTGACATTATTTTTATTATATACCAATCATAATATGTTATTTCAAAGATTGTAAAATTTATTGTGACTTTAGAGTGTACCGTCAATTTTTTTTCAAACCTAAAATTTTTGTATTGAATAAAGCGTTTGTATACAAAGCAATATCACATGAACTAATAGTATGTCTTCCTACGCACACAAACTTGAGTAACAATGCAACGTTCTTATATATATATATATATATATATATACATATATATATATATATATATAAAACTTGAGTAACATGGTGATATCAATATTAATTTCTATGTCTCTTACTTTCAGCCTTTCTAAAATTATCTTCATAGGCGGGACTACTAGGAGTTCTAGAAGTGAAGGGTATGACTAATATGACATATACTCACACAAATCAAATAAAGAAGGATTTGCATTGCATATTGTTAGCAGAAAACACTATTGGTGTATACCAGTGCCACGACTAGGGACGGAGTCATAGATCTTTTCTCGGAGGGGTAGACCCTTGACCACGATGATACTGGCCAATTGGGTTTTCTTTTTAATCTCAAATGTGATAATATACCTTGTGGAGAAGTTACATATGTTGCAATAACAATGGGCAACTGAAACTTTTCTTAGTTCTGAAACAGAACAAGACAGAATATGTGTTATAAACTAGAAATAACCCTGATGGAATTTATTTGTTGAAGATTTGCAACCATCATGTGTATGGGTTTCTTGGTATTTTGGCTCACACTCTCCACAACATCTATTTATTCATTGTTTTCAATATTTTGCTAAAATTGATGGCAGCTTTATTTGGAGATGTTGCTATAAAAAATTTATCATGCTGATCAACAATGAAGCTAATCATAGACACTGCGCAAGTATTAAACAATCATGGCTAATTTTTAAATTAATTGGTTATTAACTTTCATATCTAAACTTGGCAACAAATTTAAAATCTAAAATTTTCACTTTTTATAACAAAATATAAGAAACTTACCTTGTTTTTTCTTTTTCTTTTTGATAATTGTAAGATGGGATAAAAAATATTGAAAGTTTTGCTAAGCTCTCCTTCGATAAGAAGTTTCTCATCCATGTAAGAGCAATAAAATGTGACATCTTTGGGGAATCATGCCATTGATGTTTATGATTCCATTCTAGAAAAATCAATAAAAATGAAGTTTTAAGTTTCGTATAATGCAAGACATCTACTTTTAGAACTATATTAAAAATAGGCACATAAAGGAAGCCAAATTCATGATGCATTATTATTTTTATTTTTTATTTTTTTGATATTGACAACTGAAGTGGGAAAAAAACATATGCTCTCTTTTTTTTAATGCACTATATGCCTACTATTATAGTCAACAGGACATTTTAGTACTATCAAAAAAAAAAAAAAACAGGACATCTTAGTGTTTTTCTAAGGACTCACATGTATATATTTGAAATACGTTAAAATATTAACTTGAGATTGTTGTCTTTCTTTGTATGTAGTCAAATTAATGTCTCTGTTTACTATGGTCAGCATGTGGCCGGCGCCGACAAAGTTAAAGACGCAAAAAATAAAGCTTTAAATAGTTTTGGGAGCCGCAATCCAGAAGCTTGTAGAGGGCACCAAAAAATTGAGTATATTTGAAAGGAAAATAGTAAAGGATGCCATTTAAAAAAAGTTTTAATATGAAAAAAAAAAAGTAATTAATTTTTTTATTTTTTATAAAAATAGTGACAAAATTATTGCATTTAAGACATTTATTAGTATGGCCCTTTAAATATATATGTGCAAAGTTTTCATTAAAATGATTATACTCACAAATACTTGTACTTGTAAAATGAGAACCAAACTATAGACACTCAGTGATACAAAAGTGGTACATAAAATTAATTAAAAGAAGATTAAGTTTGAGGTCATGAAAGCATCATCTATAAGAATTCAAAAATTGGTAAGAGTCTAAACAGTCTAAAAGTCTAACATTTGACCTTCCTACGTACGTTACACATGTCGGTACAACTTTCTTCAATTTGTCAGAACCAGTTACTATATTATAATCATCGTATCTTAATATTTTTCGGCAAGTCAAATTCCACGTGGCATGGCCGGATTCACCAACAATGGAGGAATAAGGGGGGACAATTTTATTTTTTGAGATTAAAGGCCCATTTAATACGCGTATTTAAACATATATTTTCAGTTTTTAAAAAATATTATAGTACGTATTTTTATATATTTTTTTACCCATATATATTTTAAAAAAAAATTAAAAATTGTTGTTTAAACACATGTACCAAACGGGCCTTATCACAATATACATTCACACCCTATACATTTAAATGACAATCGTGGTTACAAACTTAGTATAAGGAGGCTTGTAGTAAGTACTTACAACTCTACTTAATATAATTTTATTAAATACATAAACTCATTTATTATTTGTAATTTAAAAGTACAAAAACTTGAAGGATAAATATTATTCATAATTTAGCAATCCATTAAATGTAAATGAAAGTTTTTTGGGTTGTGTTAATGATGGCTGATGAGAGACCTTTTTAGTGATTGAAAAGTAAAATATATAAAGCTTCTAGAATATGCTTGCTGGACACTACACGGTCTAACAAACAAACAAACAAAAAGTTTTGGACTGCTACAAAAAGTTTCTAGAATAAACTGATTACATTACGTAACCAATGTAGTCATAAATGTTCTGCTCAAATTATCAAAAAAATAAATATAAAAATGAATTCAAAAATCCTATAAATATAGATTTAAGCAGACCATATTTTGTCACATTGAAAAAAAAAACTTATGCGCTATATTCTTGATGGAGCAAAGAATGTGGAGGAAAATTTTCTCTAAAATCATGAAGGTGGCGTTTTTGGCTATGCTGATTTTCAACTGCCAGCCTGTTAGCTCTACCAGGTCTACGCCTTTGGCGGCGATGAACACAGTTCCACAAGACCGTGGACCGGTTCCTCCTTCAGATCCAAACCCACGTACTTATTTGCCCGCACCCTCGCCGCATAGTTGAAGATAATAATGGAGAGAAGCTTCGCATATGCATGGTCTGCGCATGATATGTAATTCTATCTTTGATGTCAAAAAATTGATATGTAATTGAAAATAGAAACAAATCCAATATATCAATATGTTGCCAAATTTCTGCTTTCTGTTATTGCAATAAAAACAGACCATATGCATAAAGTTGGTATGGATATATATATTTTTTTCTACCAGCAAATGAAATAAAAAAAAATATGTTCTCCACTCTCCACTCTCCACTCTCCACTCGCAACCTCAATCTCGATCTCCATAATAGTAAAAAGTTTTTTTTTTTTCTTTTTCCTTACGATATGAAATTACATTTTCGTCGATAAGATTCAATCGTACCAATCCTATTTAGATGGGTTGTTTCGTAATTTGGGTCCACCATAACGCACCGTTTCGCACGAAAAGAAAAAGGCCCCAAAAGGCCACCCACCCACCCCAAAAAAAAAAAAGATGATAACAAGCTCAAGCAAGTACGATGGGTCTGACGAACTCTGCTCAATGTGCTCAAGCAGATCTTTTGGCTTTCTGGGTACTTTGAATTTTTTTTTTCTTTTTTTGTTCTTTTGGGGCTTTTTCTTTCTAAATGTGATGAATTGTTTTGAGGGGTTTTATATTTTGGGAAAAACTTTAGAACTTTTTGATTTTAGATATGTTAAATTTGTTGAAATTTTGGGATTTTTTTTTTTTTTTTTTTTTTTTAATAATATTGGATCACCAGGTGCTTTGCCATCTGGGTATATGAGACTTTGGCCTAACATGCTCAATTTGCTTAATCAGACTATACGGTAATTTGTGTTTCTATCTTACTTTGATTTTCTGTTATTGCTTACCATTATGTTGTTTAATTAAATTGTTTCATAGAATGTGAAATCCTAATCTTGCTCAGTAGATTGGTAGATTATGGGTGTGGTGTATTTGCTTTTTCTTTGTAAATTGCAATTGAGAGAATTTTCATTGTTCTATCTAATGTTATCCTTTATAATACACTGAAAGTTTGTTAAGTTTATATATTTGTCAAATTTATTAATTCGTAGCAAACACAACAATGACCAACTGCATATGTGACCACCTTAAAAAATGCGATGCACTTTTCCTGTATAAGGAAAAAATGTTGAAAACATTCTTTGCTTTTTGATAATTTTAAATAAAAAAGCATATTTGATCCATATCTTTAATTTGCACCCCCATTTAAGTACACTTAAATGGTATTCAACGTAAGATGCTAAAAGTGTTTATAATGTTCGCTAGTTTGACGCATCATTTAGTTTGATGTTTTTCTTAATGTTTTCATGTAAGAACAATTTGAGAGATTGGTACTTAGAACTTTATGCATATGGTGTGTTACAAGAATACTCCTTTTGTCATTATATTCTAATGTGTACTACTACCAACTTTTTCCTTCATGTTGTTGACTACAATGCTAAAAGCTTTATGATTGTTTAGCCTTTTTATGTAGGCTGGTTAGAGCTACTTATGCAAAGGGTGTAAACATTGTACTTATACAGGTATGAATAGTTGGAACCTGTGATGTCTACATTTGTATTGTACAGCTACTTTAGAAACATTCCTTTATAAAAATTATGTATATGATACATCTTCAGGAGTACTCTGTAGTTTCTGTTTCATTGTTCTTATGACTACAATATGGTTTTTGAAAATATGTTTTGTTCTTCAACTCAAAAATGTTTCCCTTTTGCTATTGTTATAATTTGTAAGGATTGGAAAATGTGCATGTTAATGACACTAGAGGACCTTCGAGTTTGTGTAAAAAACTATTTATTGAGGCACTCAAATTTATTCTTACTGTAGTTGGAAAATATGTATGGTTTAATGGAGTCTAACTTGGTTTTCCTGATGCCAAATATGTTTTGGCATAGATTCCAAGTATTTGAACATCTGTCAGCATTCTAAATTGATTAGAGGTTTTGAAAATGCCAGTTTTAGTGTTTTTGGTTCAAAAACCTTGAAGCTATGGTCATCAATGATGCTCAGTTTAGTACTCTTGGTTCAGATTTAGGTTTGGGTATATTTTTAATGGATGATTTCATTCCTCATAATGGAAATTTCCCTAAGCTTCTCTTTTATAAGATGACCCAACAATCATGGCCTGGGAGCTTACGCAAGAGTCTATGTGCACATTATATCCTTCATGGAAAACCATTTAGGTTAGAATAATCTTCTCTCTTCTCTTTATGTTGTTTCCAGCTTATATCTATCTTCAAGCTTCTACATTCATTTTTTTTCTTTTTTACTTAAAAAGGTTTACTAGCTTTGCTTTCTTTTAAGTGTAATCTATTCTAACCCAAACCAATTGAAGTTCATTTAGCATTAATTTTTGATGGTCACATTGGAGAATTACTACGCCTTAGTTTAATCTTTTTGTTATATGAACTGTTTTTTATATGAGCAGGTTTTCTAGGGGTTTTGGTGGGCCATGGGTGTTTAGATTAATGGTAATTATCTCTTTAGGAGTTTTCCAATTTGATAGCTTCATGTCATTAGTGTTTTATCTAAGCTTTTGATGATAGTTGGTTCTATTTGTAATATTGGTTCTAATGGACAATAGAGTAGCGTTTCATACAAGTGCCAAAGCCCCAAATTGTTCTCTGTCTAATTATCTCCCCCAGGCTTAACATGTGGTGCAATTATTGGAAACATGTGTTTATTGACGGATTACGGGATGTCAATCTGTCAGAGTTGTTAGAGTTCTGTTAGAGAATTAGTTTTGGTTTCCTGACTAAATTGATCTAAGCTTAAGCTTATCCCAGTCCTAGGACTCTTTTATTGCATTACAGAGTGTGCTGCATAATATCAGATTCAGATATTTTTCAATCTCTCTTTCTCTCTGTTTTATTCTCACACATACAATCTCAAACTCCTTTAGTGGAACCATCCGTATTGAGTTGTGCATTGCATACAAAACTCACTGTGTTGGTTAACCTATAGATCAGAGATACATTGCAGCCTCCTCTGGGCTGAATCTTGCCGCTGGCGGTGACCAAGAACTCTTCCCTTGCTGTAATGAGTAATCTGCCCTCGCCTATTAATATATATATATATATATATATATTTATTATAGCTTTGCTTCATCTAACTATTATTGTGCCGTACCTATCAAAAAAAAAAAAGCTATTGTTGTGCTGAAAGCCTCCCTACAATTATTTTTATCATTTTATGGTGAATGTTCTCTGATGGATTGGTGAATATTGAACCTTAGATTCATGAGATGTGCCATTTATAGGTTGCATTTGTTAATAGATTTTGTTGTTTGAGCATTATATTTGGTGATTATATTATCATTGGATACGACTAATTAGTGATTGGACTTGTCCCATTGATGTTAGTTTGATTTGGAATGTGATAATGGAACCATATTTTCGTTATTGTCTCCAATTTTTTGTTTGGATTTTGTTATTTGCACTTTTATATACCTTGTGGAGAAGTTACATATATTGCATTGGCAACGGGCAACTGAAACTTTTCTTGGTTCTGAAACAGAACAAGGCAGAATATGTGTTATAAAACAAGAAATAACTCTGGCAAACAATTTTTGGCATGGGGAGTGATAGAAGTCCTGCTCCAGATAGTTTTACTGCTAAAATTTTCAAGGTTGCCTGGCCTATGGTGAAGACGCTGTCATTTCAGCAATTACTTCCTTCTTCACATCCGGTAAGCTCCTCAAAGAAGTCAATTCTACAACCATTACTCTTGTTCCTAAAGTTCCTAATCCTTCCTATATTTCAGATTTCACACCTATATAGCCTGTTTTAATATAGTCTATAAATGTATTACTAATATACTAGCTAATAGGCTGAAAATCTACCTTGGTGTTTTGTTGAATTCTAACCAAACTGCTTTTATCAAAGAAAGGAATATCTCTGAAAATACTCTTCTTGCTCATGAGCTAGTGAAACACTATGTTAAGATCCCAGCTGATCTCACAAGTCTTAGGGATTGAATGGGTGAATGGAGAAGATTAAAAGGAATATGAGTAGGTTACTTCGAGGGAACCTAGGCCTCCGTGAGAAGAATAGGGGATAGAGAGAGAAACTGAGTATTCATCTTATTTCTTGACTGATTCCTATTACTTTTTTTTTGATAGGTAATAAGACTTTATATTGAAAAAATAGAACATCATGCTCACGATAGTGAACACTTTGAACAAGAAACAGATACAAAAAAATCAAGTACTAAAAGAACTAGAGGCTAAAAACTTAGATAAAGAAATACAATTTGTACACCCCCAAATACGAGCCCAAAGAAACAGAGTACCATAAAGGAGAGATTTTAGATGATCTAATGTTCTCTCCTTGTCTTCAAAAGTGCGGGTATTGCGTTCCTGCCAAACTAACCACATTAAACATGCCAGGACCAAATTCCAAATGGTTGAACGGTGCCTTCCAAACCAATTTCTCCACATAAAGAAAAAAGAGCTGACCGACCTAGGCATTACACATTGGATCCCAAACACTGCAAAAGCTTCGCTTCATAAGGCATGATAAAACTTACAATGAAGCAAGAGGTGATCCACTGATTCCCCATCACAGTACCATAAACAACATCTATTAACCAGAAACCGACCTTTGTTGACAAGATTGTCAATGGTGAGAATCCCATTATTAGTTGCTGTCCATAGAAAGAAAGACACCTGTTTAGGCACCTTTGCACACCAAATGCCCTTCCAAGGAAAATCATCAATGTTAGGACTAGATAGCAGCTTATAAAAAGAGCGCACATAAAAAACCCTAGACGTGGTCAATCTCCAAACCCAGTGATCCTCCCCCTCACCCCTTAGCATGGAGGAATAAATAAGCTCAAAAAAGGAATAAACAGTGTCTACCTCCCAGATCAGCACCATCCAAATGTATAATAATTGGTCCCTAGAAGCATCGCAGAACAAAATAGTATCGTCAGCAAAAAGAAGATGAGAGATATGCACACCCCCTTGTCTATGGGATCCCGCTTGAAAACCACAAAGAAAACCACCATTTTCCATTCTCTTCAGTAGTATACTCAGTACTTCCATAACTAATAGGAATAAAAGGGGAGACAAAGGATCCCCTTGGCACAATCCACGAGAACTACCAAAGAAACTAACAGGAGACCCGTTGACCAAAACTGAGAATTTAACTGTAGAAATACATGCCTTAATCCACCCCCTCCACCTTGCCCCTAAGCCCATCCTTTCCATAAGGTAGAATAAGGCATTCCAATTCACATGATCATAAGCCTTCTCTATGTCCAATTTAACTATGACACTCGGGATGCCACTCTTCAACCTGCTATCCAAACATTCATTAGCAATTAGAACTGAATCAAGAATTTGTCTTCCTCACAAAAGAATTCTGAGAGTCAGATTTCAGTTTATCCAACACCCCACGGAGTCTATGAGCCAAATCCTTAGCCAATAGCTTGTGAAGGCTGCCCACAAGACTAATAGGGCGAAAGTCTTTAATATTGACTGCATTAGACTTCTTGGGGATCAAACACAAAAAGGTGGTATTAAGAGATTTCTCAAAAACACACTGGCTATGAAAATCCTTGAAAAATGCCATGACATCCCCTTCCAAAAACACTCCAGCATTTTTGAAAGAAAGCCATAGAAAACCCATCTGGCCCAGGGGCCTTGTCCCCTTCCGCCTCCATGAGAGCTTCAATAATCTCCTCCTTCTCAAACTTCCTCTCCAACAAAAACCTCTCAGTTTCGTCTAAGCAAGCAAACTCTAACCTGTCAATAGTAGGCCTCCAGGTTTCCGGTTCCTGATATAGTTTTTTTTATAGAAATCCACTACTTGATCCGTAACCTCAGATTCATCCTCCTATCAAAAGCCATCCACCTCTACTTCCCTGATCTGATTGGTACGCCTATGAGAATTGGCAATTCTATGAAAGAACCGCATGTTGTTATCACCTTCTTTAATAAAAAGGGCCTTGGACTTCTGCCTCCAAGAAATCTCTTCCAAAGAGGCCAAGTAATCTATTTCAGATTTAACTACCAACCTTCTAGCCCTGTCCTGTGAAGTCAACACCTGCATCTCTTCTCTCATGTCAATGTCTAAGAGCTCAGTTAGTAGACTCTTTTTTTTAAAAGCTACATCTCCAAAAACATGCTTGTTCCAATGCTTTAAATCCCCTTTCAGAGCCTTCAACTTCTAAGCTAAAACATAACTAGGTGGCCCCACAAAGTGATAACTATTCCACCAAAGCCGCACCTTATCCACAAAACCCTCCACCTTAAGCCACATATTTTCAAATCTAAAAGGGCTTTTCCCCCTTGAAACTCCACCCGCCTCCACTAGTAAAGGACAGTGATTCGACACCACCCTAGGGAGAGTTCGTTGGGACACATCTAAGAAATGCTCCTCCCAATCAGCTGACATCAAAACTCTATCAATTCTGGACATTGACTGATTATCTGAATCTCAAAACCAAGTATACTGACCTCCCACCAAAAGCAAATCCACCAGCAAATGTTTTGCAATAAAATCCAAAAATTTAAACATATCTGGACTAAAAGAATTACAGCCAAGTCTCTCAGCTGGGAATCTGATAACATTGAAATCACCAAATAAGCACCAAGCCCCATCCCACAGTGACCTCACAGAGTATAGTTCTGCCCACATGGCATCCCTAAGGCTTCCATTAGTCGGACCGTACACCCTTGAACGGATCCATTTAGAGCCATCTGACACTCCCTTTAATAAAACTAAGACTGAAAAACTACCAACCACCAGATCAATTTTCTCAAAAGCCCTTCTATCCCACATCAGAATTATACTCCCAGCTGTATGCAAGGCATCTAAGGCCCCCCAGTCTACAAAAGGGCTACCCCAGAGGCTTTTTACCAAGATAGAGCTGGTGCTGTCCAGTTTAGATTCTTGAAGACAAACAATATCACACTTCCACTCCCTTAAGAGATTCTTCACAACTACTCTCTTATGGGGATCATTCAAACCCCTCACATTTCAAGATAGAAGTTTTAAAATCATTGACCAATAGTTGAACCCAAACCAGAGGATGTCAAACTGCCTCTAGTACCTCTACTAGAATGCCCATCATAATTAATAGAAGAAAACAGATTCCTTAATTCCCTCATACCTTTTTGGGTAGAGTTGCTTGTCCGGTGAGTAGCAGCAACAGTCCCTTGCTGCTCCCAAACCCTCTCAAGTTTCTGGAAAAAATCACAATGCTACTGTTCTCTTGAATACCCACAATTGTCCTAACTAACTAACTATTTTTGATAAGTAATAAGTTTATTGATATCAAAAAGAGAAAAGCACCCTAGTACATAGGGAGTGTACAAGGGGGCAAACAATCAAGAACAAAAATTACAAGAATCTAGGAAATCAAGAAAAGATAAAAGTGATTGGTTTTGCAATGCAACCAACCAATCCATTAAAGTTCTAAAGAAAAATAGCTTCAAATCTGATCTTGATCTCTCCTTATCTTCAAAGCATTTATTATTTCACTCTCCAAAGACACCACAATAAGCAGTGGGGAACAATCAGCCATATATACTCATTTCGATGACAACCAAATCTGCCTTTCTAACATGCTAAAAGCCCCACTACAAATTGCGGCATAACCCAGCTCACTCCAAACAAACCGAACACCATAGTCCACATATCCATTGCAACCGGACAATGAAGAAAAAGATGATCAACCGATTCACCATTACACTTGCACATGTAACACCAATCCAATATCCAAACCTTCATTCTTCTTAAATTGTCAATCGTTAAGCATTTCCCCAAAGCAGCAGTCCAAACAAAGAAAGCTACTCGAGAAGGAATCTTCTGTTTTCAAATACTTTTTTAAGGAAAGTAGTAATCATTAGAGCCCACTAAGAGACTATAATAGTCTTTAACTAGGAAGCCTTTCTCTCTATCAAGTTTCCAACACATCTTATCCTCACCAAACCCTTTCACCAAAGCACCATAAATGGTATTCATGAAACCGGCCAGAGCCTCTAAATCTTGAGCATGCGCACCCCTAAAGAAATTTACATCCCAAAAAAGGACTCCATTATCAAGTTTCATAAGCTCCGCCACACTAGCCTTCTTGTCTCGGCAAACTCTAAACAATTCAGGATAGCTAACTGCAAGAGAAGCTTCACCACACCAATGGTCTTGCCAAAATTTCACCCTAGACCCATCCCCAATATCATATAGAATGTGGCGAGAAAAAGAAGGCCATCCCCGACTAATATATTTCCACAAGTTAACACAATATGGACCATTAACAGGCCTAGTACACCAGCCACCCCATTCACTGCCATATTTCACCTCTATCACTTGCCTCCAAAGTGCAGCCCTCTCCATCCCAAATCTCCATAGCCACTTTCCCAACAAAGATTCATTAAAAAGTCTTACCTTCCTTATGCCCAGGCCACCCGAAGCAATGGGACTACAAACAGTATCCCATTTAATCAAATGGAATTTTGGTTCATCTCCAATGCCATCCCATAAGAAATTTCTCTGAAGTTTCTCAATTCGGTTAGCCACAGTTGCAGGAATAGAGATAGAAAATAAGTGGGCAAATTAGATAGAGTGCTTTTAATTAACGTGACTCTACCTCCCTTGGATAAGTACAAACGTTTCCACCCTGCTAATCTTCGTTCTATCTTCTCTAGAATTGGGTTCCATATTGCCTTATCCTTGAATTTAGCTCCCAAAGGAAGACCCAAATACTTCATTGGAAGAGTACCTTGTTTACAGCCAAGGACAATCAACAATAAGTCCAAATTATCCACCATACCAACAGGAACCAACTCTGACTTACCTAAATTTATCTTTAGACCAGAGACCGCCTTAAACCAAATGAGGATCGTACGGAGAAACAAAACCTGATCTAGATCTGCACCACAAAAAATCAAAGTGTCATCCGCAAAGAGGAGATGAGACACCGCCAATGATCTTCCCTCTTCATGACCCACACCAAAGCTTGACATGTGACCATCATGGACAGCTTTATCCAACATTCTCCCAAGGGCTTCCATAACCAGTACAAACAGCAAAGGGGACAGTGGGTCACCTTGTCTCAACCCCTTGGAACTCTCAAAAAACCCACTAGGAGTGCCATTTATCAGAATAGAGAAGCGAACTGTAGATATACAAAAGAATATCCATTGCCGCCATTTAGCAGAGAACTCACCATTTTCTAATAATTGCATAAGAAATCCCCAATTTACGTGATCAAAAGCCTTCTCAACGTCCAATTTACAAAGTAGCCCCGGCAACCCAGTTTTCAATCTACTATCAAGGCATTCATTAGCAATAAGTACTGGGTCAAGAATCTGCCGGTTCTTCACAAAAGCATTCTGTGAAGTTGAAATTATATCTTCCATGACTATGTGAAGTTTGTTGGCTAAGACCTTAGCAGTGATTTTATAAACCCCCCCCCCCCCCCCCCCCCCCCCCCAACAAGATTAATGGGGCGAAAATCCTTAACATCAATTGCTTCATTTTTTTTTTTGAGTATGAGAGTGATAAAAGTTGCATTTAAACTCTTCTCAAACTGACCTTTAGCAAAAAAATGATGAAAAACAGCCATAAGATTAGTTTTGAGAATTCCCCAGCTAACTTGAAAGAAAGCCATTGGAAACCCATCTGGTCTAGGCGATTTGTCACCATTAAAATTCTGTATGACCTCCAAAATTTCTGCCTCATCAAAGGGTCTATCTAGCCAATCTGCATTATCACCAGATATCCTAGGAAATACCAAGGCTTCTGGAAACGGTCTAACAACTTGCTCCTCAGAGTATAATTTCATAAAGAATTGAGTAATACAATCAGCAATCATACCTTGATCTGAAGACAAGATTCCATCAACCATAAGACTCTCAATACCATTATTTCTTCTATGGGAATTTGCCATTCTATGGAAAAATTTTGTATTTGCGTCCCCCTCCCTCAAATGCAGCACCCTAAACTTCTGCCTCCAACTAACCTCTTCTAAAAGAGTGAGCTTTTCAATATCGGTACGAAGATTAATTTGTTCTAACTTTTCCTTAGCTGTTAAAGGCTGAGACTCCTCTCTAACATCCAAATCATTCAACTTGTTCTAGAGTTGCTGTTTTTTAATAGTGACATTACCAAACTCCGCTTCATTCCACTTTTTTAGATCCAACTTAAAAGCTGCCAACTTTTTAGCTAGTATAAAACTCGGGTTGCCTTGGAACAAATAAGATGCCCACCAAGCTTTCACTTTATCAACAAAATTCTCCACCCTCAACCACATATTTTCAAAACGAAATGGAGTTCTACCTCTCCGATGACTTCCCCCTTCCAACAGAATTGGAAAGTGGTCTGAAAGTACCCTGGATAATCGTTTTTGGGTAAACATAGTGAAGTGATCCGCCAATAGTAGAGAGAAAATAAATTGATCTATTCTAGAAGCGGAGGAAGAATTGGACCAAGTATAAAGGCCCCCATCCATAGGTATATCCATTAGCCCATGGAGAGAGATAAAATCAGAAAATCCATACATAGCCCGAGTACAACTTACAGCCCCTAATCTTTCCGATGGGAAGTGGATTATATTAAAGTCCCCTCCTATACACCATGGCAAATTTGGCCCATATACTCCTGTAAACACTCACTCAAATTGATCCCCAACATTTTTAAATTTGCATGAAACAGAAAAATACCCCATTGCTTTCTCCATTTTTTCCACCACTCTTCGGTCCCACATCAGAATAATACCTCCAGAAGCACCTTCAGAACCCAGGTATAGCCAATCTACATAAGGGCAGCCCCATATACTTCGAACAATTCCTCTAGTTATCCATTCAAGTTTAGTTTCCTGCAAACATACAATATCAGCCTTCCAGGTATGCAGCAAGTTACGAATTTGAAGCCTTTTCTCAACCACATTCAAACCTCTGACATTCTAGGAAAGTATCTTCAAATTCATTTTGAAACAGATAATGCCCGCTCCCTATTAGTACCATTACACCTAGATGAAGTAGAACCATAATTAATCGAACTAAATAGACCCTTCAACTCTCTTATACCTTTCACTCCTGAACTCTTCAAGTCACATGCTTTTTTCTCCAAAACAGCCCTACGGTGTAATTCAGCCTCAACAGCTAACAGGAATTCCATCGCTTGATTTTCCAAACCTTGTAAGGACACGCCCAGAAAGTTATCAAACCCATTGAATCTACTTTGGAACCACTTAGAGTAAGAGGCTTTCCTCACTGGATTCTCCACACCCACAACTTCCTATCCTTCCATGGCCAAGGGTAGTGAAAAGGCTAGTGGTTCCACCACTAGAGGGGACAAACCCCCTTCGCTAGGTAGCTCAGCAGCCTCCGAATAGGTGTCTAAAACCCAGTCCTCCACAAGTACTTCATCCCCCTCAAACTCGGTTGATGACACCTCCAAAGGATCTGAAGACCTCAATGGAACCAAGGCCAGCTGATTTTGCTCTCCCAAAAAATCTGTGACTTCACCCGGTGTTATAGAAATTTGTATTGGCACCGCCACTCTCCTTCCATCTCGTAATTCAAGCACCCACTGCTTTGAATTCCCCCATTTCTTGACAACATTGCCGGAATGTTCCTAAAGTAACAGTCCGATGTCTCGCTGCAAGTTAACTTCACCTTCAGAGATGGATACTGACACATCGGTCTCATCGGATTCAAGAGATTCTGCATCGTCCCCTTCGGTGCCAAGAAACTCCATCTCGGCATTATTGGAGAGCTTCATTGGCTGGGCTAGCGTCGAAGAGCTGCAAGGAACAGCTTGAGAGTGCTTCGGCTCGACAATCACCACCTCACAGCTTTTAGACTTTTGCTCAGAGCTCACCGAGACCGATGGCAAAGAAATCCCAGTGTTTTGGGTCTCGTCAGATGGAAAAGAAAAAGGGTGGGTTTGTTTCGGCTTGGGCCGCCATACTGAAATGGGCTTGGGATTATCGATTTGGCGATTGGGCTTTGGTTTGAAGGGAACTGAAGGATTAACAAAGCTTTTAAAGCTTTGTTCCTTGGGCTTTACATTTCGGCCCACTTCTTGGACTCTGGACCATTGAACTTTCCACACACCATCCAGCCCACGCTCCACTCTCATGCTCACATCCAGTGATAAATGAGGTTTAGTGCCGCTGCCAATGCTACCTTTAATCTCCAGAGTGATTTTAGCCTCAGACATCGGCTTCTCTTTCTTAGCGATCAAATCACGAGTATCATAGCTATGATTGCGGAAGTTCGTTTTGTTTGTATTTTCAAAATTTGGTGTCTTTCCTTTCTTGCTACCACCACCAACTTTCCGATCATACTTTGCCGTCGCCAACAGTAATGATTTGGACTTTTCCACTGTTGGTTTCTGGACATTTTGAGGCTGTTTGCTAATTAGTGACTCAGGAGCAATGGCTTTCCATAGATGCAATCCAAACCCTCTCCACCCAGTACCCGATTTACCTTCTAGCACCACGATAAAGCCTTTCCGACGGCCATGGATAAGTTCCGAGATCATAAAAAAACTGCCATGCGCATTGGAACCTAGTTGCAAAATAAAAACTTTATCTCCATCTCTGGAGGTTCGTGCAAAATTACCCGTAGTTACATTCGACATGAGATCCTCCACAATAGCTAGCAAATGCTTTGCACTCTCTTTGCCCATGAAAACTGATCGGAGCGAATCTCGATTTCTCTCATAAATACGTAACATATAATAAGTGCCTCCCTCCTCAACAGAGAATTCAAAAGTCTTGGACTCAACGAAAAAGAAAATGGAACCTCCCATAACAACAGAGTAAAACCTCAAATTTTGTGACTAATCGGAGGTAGCCAAGCCTCAAATTTTGTAACTAATCAGAGGTAGCCAGGCCTCTGTTCAATGCATAAAAGACATGTTAATCCTAACTAATTAACTAACTGTTCAATCAGTTATTTCCTTCCCTAACAGTCTAACTAATTCCCAACTATCCACATGTGAGAAATCCCATTATTCACATGGACAATTAGGAGTTAGTTAATTGAAGGTACAATCCACTACATTTCAATTACAAGGGTAAGCATTACAACAAGTAACTAAGTACAAACTCCATGTGGCATTCCAGCTCAACAGCTAGGCTTCATAGCAATAACTGTTGGTGCCTTAACATACCCTTCCCCTTTAAAGCACCTTGCCTACAAGGTGAGGGTATTTAAGCTGTAATTGAACTAAGACTTCAGTGATGTCTATTCCTGAGCTGCTTCACCCTCTTCTGCAGAATGGCTATAGGTTCCAGCATCAATTGTCCATCATGATCCATAGGAGGCAGAGTAGGAATAGGTGATATAGCTGGTCTCAGCTTAGGTTTTAAACAGGAGACATGGAAAACTGGATAAATGCAAGCAAGCTGTAGGAGGCAAGTCTAACTTATATGCTACCTTCCCCACCCTTTGAAGAACTTGTGAGGGTCCATAGAATCTGGGAGATAGCTCTTACTTACCTTTCTGAGCCAAAGACTTGTGCTTATAGGGCTGTAACTTCAGGTAAACCCAATCTCTAATGGCAAAAGATCTGTCACTCCTGTGCTTATCAGCCTGTATTTTCATTCTCTGCTGAGCAAGCAAAAAATTAGCCTTTAATTGAGCCAACACTTGCTCTCTATTGCTCAAAAGGGTATCCACAGCTTCAAATCTAGTGGTACCTGGGATGTACTGCAATTTAGGTGGAGGGAAGCCATATAAGGCTTCAAAAGGAGTGAGCTTAAGAGAGGTGTGAAAATTGGTATTGTACCAAAATTCAACTAAAGGTAGCCACTGTACCCACTGATGAGGTCTGTCACCTACAGATGCTCTCAGATATTGTTCCAGCCCTTTATTTGCAATCTCATTTTGACCATCAGATTGAGGATGGTAAGCTGTAGACATGGCCAACTCCATACCCTGCAACCGAAAGAGCTCAGACCAGAATTTGGAAGTAAAAACAGCATCTCGATCACTAACCAAAGTGATAGGTAAGCCAAGTTAATTAAACACCTGCTGAAGGTACACTGCAGCAACCCTGGCAGCTGCATAAAATGAGCATATTTAGTGAACCGGTTTACAACCACCAAAATGACTTCATACCCTTGTGACTTAGGCAACCCTTCAATAAAATCAAAACTGACATCAGACCAAGGTCTATCAGGAATGGCCAAAGGTTGTAGCAGACCAGCAGGTGCACTGGTTTCAGTTTTAATCCCTTGGCAGACTTCACACTCTCTAATATACTACTTACCCTTCCAATAGAACTCTCTTTTGGCTCTATGAAGAGACTTGAGAAAACCTGAGTGGTCAGCCGAAGGACTAGCATGGACATGGTGGAGTATCAGATGCTTGAGAGGGGAATTAGAGCCTAGATGGAATCTACTCTTAAACAAAAGAAGACCATTTTGCATAGAAAACCCTGTAGAAGTGGCACTATCAGATTGCACAGCCTGGATAAAACTCTGAAGCTCAGGGCCTTGTTGATAGATGTCCTTAAGAATGTCAATCCAGGTGGGATTAGGAAAAGAGATAAAAAATAACATGCTGAATTTGGAGTCTGAAATGTTCTCTTGCTCTAAATCCTCCTTTCTAGATAGGGCAGCAGCAACCTTATTCTCTACACCTTTCTTGTATTCTACTGCAAATGCATTTCCCATTAGCTTGGTAATCCATTTCTGTTGACCTGGTGTTCCTACCCTTTGCTCCAATAAGAACTTTAAACTCTGGTGGTCTGTCCTAACCATAAAAGGTTTGCCCAACAAGTATGGCCTCCACTTCTTCAAAACAGAAACTAAGGCCAACCACTCCTACTAGGTTGATAAATGCAGATTCTTGCCTTTCAAGGCTTGATTGTGAAAAGCTGTAGGTCTCTGGACTTGCATTAACACAGCTCCCAAACCAATTCCGGACGCATCACATTCAATAGCAAAAGGTTTTGAGAAGACAGGTAAAGCTAGAACTGGTGGACTAGCCACTGCCTGCTTGAGTTGTTCAGCCCATAATACAAATAGATTTGGGGCCCCAAATCTCCTAAGGCCCAGGGCTCTTTGACGAGTGTAAGGCCTCCACAATTTGTATATCCTATTTGGACTGTTTGCAATAGCAATTCAGTCCATGACTTGTTATAGACACCTAGGCAAGAGAGTTGTTATATACATTCAGTTATTGTGTGTGTTCTCTTTTTTTTTTTTTTTACCTTCTAGTTTGAGTCAATTTTCAGTCAGCTTTTTCGATTTGAATTATCTGACATTTTCATTGTTTTTCAAGTTTGATCTAGATTACGTTAAATATAGGAGGGTTGTGTTGTGACTAATGTAGGTTCAGTTGATGTAGTTTATAAGGTGAAAGTGAAAGCTGCAGCAGATGTTGTAATTAGTTTTCTGCTGATTAAGCTTGTGTTCAATCATAAAATTGTACCCAAACTTATGAGGTAACAAACATTTTCCTGGGGCACTGGCTATAGTCATTCTGCTATATATGGTTCTGTTTTTAGTGGTTTGATCACTTGTGGAACTCACAGTGTGACTGTTTAAGGAGTCTGGTTTCCTGTTGCTGTGCCTGTTAGGTAGCTAGATCAGGTTCACAGTTTCCCTATAGTCATATAGAGTCAGCATTTGGGAATAGTTTGTTGCACTTGCACCCAACAAGAGAGGATGGAGCATTGGGATTGTAGGCAGTGGCAGATCAGGAAATTTTTGTTGTTGTGGGTTTGGGGGGGGGGGGGGGGGGGGTTGGGGGTTGGTGGGGAGACTAAATATAACAAGACTCTTAAAAAAAATATTTACTCAAAACAAATACTTAATTTCATAAATTAATTTTAACTTGATAACATTGTGTTGTAAGTTATTTCAATGTATTAAAATCATTTGCAACTGATTTTGAATTAATCAAGAATTATGTTCTAAGGAAGCAATATCTATTTATTTAAGTTTAAATCTTTGAACTTTTCTAAGGGGTTCGACATCTAAAATTTCATCATTTGGGACAAAAGATTGAGCAATAGCTTCTAGATCTTATTATTTTTTTACTCTTAAAATATGTATAAATTGTGGATATTTTCCCATTACCTTAATTTGAAACCTATATATTTGAATTTTATAACCTAGTTGTATAATTAATTAAAAAATAAAATTGGAAAACCAAGGGTAAATTACTACATTACGTACTCAATACCAAACAAAACCTCCAATTATTATCAAATATAATTTATAAATACATAGATTCTAAGCTTTGTTTCATCTTTTTTGAGAAGACGTAGATTCTAAGCTAATTACTCAAACCATCATTTCCGAATATAACATAACTTACAATAAAGGGAAATTACACTTTACTACCCTAAACTTTACACTAGATTACACTTTGGACCCTAAACTATTTGAGTGCATGCTTTGTACTCTAAATTATGACTCCTATTACACTTTGTACTCTGACGTTAGTTTTATTGTTAAGTTAGACAGAAATTAATAGCACATGATTTGCATATGATTTATGCTTAGATGAGACATTGTTTAAAGACTAAAGCACTCTTTTTACAAACAATTAAAAACAAAAGATTTTTTTTTCTAGCTCTCTCTCTTTAGCGTGAGTAATTTTAATAACAAGTCCAAGAAAAACACCATCTAGGTCATGAATACGAGGGTTGTGCTCAACTATATAAGGGTCACCGCACTATTTAAGAAAAATTCACTCTTTTGAGCTATGAGTCTTATGGACGTTATTAAAAGAATAAAGCAAGAAAACACAAAATGAAACAATGAATTAAAATCTCTTTTACTTAGGGGGGGAGCCCAGCGAATCTGACCATGGGGGTGGACAACTGGGGGGTGAACAACCTGAATTGATTGGAACTCCTGAAGACAATCAATGGGATCCACACAAATTCTAGAGTAAGGGGCAGAAGTGTTACCTAACCGAGATGCATTCCGCTTATTCCAAATGCCCCAAGCAACAAAGGCTAAAATTTCTGCAAGATTGGGTGTTCATGAAAGTGAAAAATCCTGGTGAGTAAATCTCTGAAACTTGTATAACAACTAGAGAGATAGCTTCTGTAGTGTTCAACTTCCCACCAAATCTCTTTGAGAACCTGGCAATCCCATAGAGCATGGATAGCATCCTCTGTTTCCCAGTCAGAACACTCACTTGTAGCATTGCAAGTGACATGGCGACAGAAGAGGTTCTTCTTCATAGGCAGAGCTTCGCAACAGGCTCGCCACAAGAAATGTTTAATTTTATTCGGGACTCTGAGGCCCCAGATATCCTTCCAAATCCCACTATTTGCTGTTGGGTTTGAAGGACCTGGATTAGACGAAGCCGTGGATTCAGCTAACATCCGATAGGCACTCTTTGTAGAATAAATCCCATTTTTTTTCCTTTGCCAAATCAAGCAGTCTTTAGGTCTGCGCGTACTGAGTGGGATTCTAATGACAGCGTTTGCCTCATGGGGCAGAAGCTCCTCACGCACCCTATCTTCTAGCCAACATGGTCCATCCTCATCAATTAGAGCACAAACATGAGCATTATTTGGCAAATGCTTCTGAGGTGAAATAACTTTCCTGGAAAACTGATCCGATAACCATATTATCCCCTCTGATAAGGACAGTCTCTCCATTGCCAATCCTCCACATTGCACCCTTGCGTACAAGGCTTTGTGCTTTCAAAATACTATGCCAAGCATGTGAACCATTAGTCTTTACTTCCTCATCCAAAATAGGACAATTAGAGAAATATTTTGCCTTGAAGGCTTAGTAGAACAGTGAATTAGTGTTGTGAATTAGTCTCCTAACCTATTTACCAAGAAGTGCCAGGTTGAATTGTTCCAAATCTTTGAAACCCAAACCACCATGATTCTTTGGGAGGCACAATTTGTTCCAACCAACCCAGTGAATTTTACTAGTATTTCTATTATATACCTACCAAAACTTGCAGATCAAAGACTCTATATCTTTGTAAAGGCCCTTTGGGAGTTTGAAGCAACTCATGGTACCTATCAAAAAAAAGAGTTCGAAGCAACTCATGATAAAAGTTGGCATGGCTTGGATTACGGCCTTGATTAAGGCTTCTCTACCGGCTTGAGACAAAAGTTTTTCTTTCCATCTTGTATTTTGTGCCAAATTCTTTCTCGAAAATAGATAAAACTTTGTTTCTATAATATATTATGTAATGTAATAAACAGTATACACTAGACAGCACTCAACAAACATATACTATTATACTATTATTTAGGATGGTCAGACAGGCTTTGCAATTATGTTACATCCAAATAGATTACTCTTTGTTTTTGAGTTGGTATCTGATGTTGATAATGTTTTGATGGGAGAATCTTGATATTCGATAAGCATTTATCATCTTTCAAAGATATTCTGAGAAATCATCTATAGATGATCGATATTTAAAGCGGCTACTTTTTGGATTCAGATTCACAATCTTCCTTTTTAGTCTTATTATTAGTTCCATCTCGCTACCAAGCAATATTAAACTGTCAGCTTCACAGGTCTTCCAAAAGTCTAGAAAGAAACAAAGAATAGTAGAAAACGTCCTTTATGGCTTTATCGTCTCATCTAAAAAGATTTTTTTTTTTTTTTTTTAAAAGGACCTCGGTTCAATATTGTCGATAATAGCCATCTTCTCTTTTAACAAAACATACATTTGGAAATACACATATCCTTTTCTGATGAAGGCAAAAAAAATTGTGGGGGAAGACCCTTTTCAACATTGTAAGGATGGCGGTGATTCTTGCATTGATGTTTCATAACAGCAAGCTTCTTGAAGCTGCAAGGCCATTAGATGACATGAAGTCAAAGCATGAGTCACAAGATCGACCTTCAATTCCACCATCCGTGACTAATCCATGCACCTACATACCTGAATCCAATGATGGAGGTGCCACTAATTAAAGATAATGAAGCTTTTGCTTTGGTTATGTTGTTTGTCAAGTTTAATTGTTTGGTTATTTTGTTAGAAATTTGAAGGATTCCATTATGAAAAGAGAACGAGGCCTGTATCTAGACATCGATTTTTTTTCTCTGAAGTTTAAGAAAGAATATGCAAAATTTTAAAGGATCATATTTTTCAAGATAACAAAATAGAATTATAAAAATAAGTTCTTTCAAAGGCATAAAAAGGGGTGGCAAATGGGTGGGTTTGGGTGGGTTTGGGGTGAGCATAATTGAGTTGGGTATATAAAACCTATTTACCCATTTAAAACCCATTTAACTAATTGTTTCTAACCCAAATCCAATCCAACCCAACCCAATTATTATGGGTAAACCCCAACCCACCCAATTACCCAATTATCAAAATTACCAAAATGCCACTAAAGTGAAAATGACCAAAGTACTCTAAAATCTTCAAAAATGACCAAAATACCCCCAAAACCTAAAAATTACCAAAATACCCCCCAAAACCCAAAAAATGACTAAAATGCCCTCGAAACCTAAAAAATGACCAAAATACCCTCAAAACTTAGAAAATGACCAAAATATCACCCGAAACCAAAAAATGACCAAAACACCCCCGAAATCCAAAAAATGACCAAAATACCCCCAAAATCCAAAAAATGACTAAAATGCTCCTGGAACTCAAAAAATGACCAAAATACCCCCGAAACCTAAAAAATGACCAAAATACTCCCGAACCCAAAAAATGACCAAAATACTCCCGGAGCCCCAAAAATTACTAAAATACCCCCGAAACCCAAAAATGACCAAAATATCTCCGAAACCCAAAAAATTACCAAAATACCCCCGAATCAAAAAAATGACAAAAAATTAGCAATATTTTTGTTGCAGAGCTCCAGCTGTTTCTTTGATGCCTTGTCAATTCCATTACTGTATTTTTTTTTTTTTTTTGTTTTTGTGTTTTTATTTTTAACATCATTATTGTAAGTGTCCTCTTGATGGGGCTGGATTATTATTATTTTTTAACATACCCAAAAGAGATGCCATCATTCGCAAGGCGAAGGAGGTGCCCTACCAACATGACATTTGAGATTCATCCACATACACGTGTATTATACAAAATGGTAAAGTACCATGATCACAAAAATCCAAATACAGTATCCAAATTCTTATACCACAAATAGATTCAAAAACCAATATTATAGTCATTAGTCAACGTATAAAAAAACACCCAACAAATAATATAATAGATGGAACATTACAATATACACCAAACCACTTCAAATTTGCAACCAATTAATCATGGTGTAAATGGGGTGCCAAAAATAGCAGGTCACAAAATTTGACACTCCATGATTGCTGGTTACACATCAATCAATCAGATTCCAATGCTTAATATTTGCCCCTGTAGACAAAAAGAAAAACAAAAAGAATACAACTTTACATCCCAAACAACAATCAGAATAGAAAAAAGTAAAACAAATCAAACACATATAAGAACAAAATGTAAAGCAAAATCATTGCATTCCTTGATATCCTATCTCTCCTTGGCATTCTATCAAACACTAACCGTGCACTTTGAAAATCACCACATTTCACATACATGGTAATCAATGCATTCACCACATCCACATCTGACTCAAACCCAAATCTTAACACATGCACATGAACCTCCCTTCCAAGAAAACACATCCCTCTCCTCACATACCAAGCATTACCCAGATCACCAAACCTCACAAACATACTCAACAAAGCATTACCGATGCTTACCGAAAAGATAAAATTAGAAGATGTAAACTGTTTGGTAACGGAGAAAACGAAGGAAAGCAAAAGAAGACTTTTGAGTAACTAAAGAGAGGAACCAAATCCGAGATTCGAAGCTTACCGATGAGTGCTGGAGTGATCGAAAAGAGATAACGTGAATATTCCGGCAAATAACTCAGAAATCTGCTGAAGCTTTGAAGAGTTTTGATATGTCCGAAGCTTTGAAGCTACTGAAGCCGTGATTGGAGGCCGAGAAAATGAGGGAAAATGAGGGAAAATGAAAACCTAACCCAGAAACGTCTAAGCCAGTACGTTTTCTTTGCTACGGTTTTTGGCTTTTTTTTTTTTTTTTTTTTGGGTGGGATGGGCTGGGTTGAGTTTGGTATATCATTTTTGGGTTAAATGGAGTTGAGTGGGTTTTTAGTTAAAACCCAATTATTTTTTGGTCTAATTGGGTTGGTGCCCATTTAACCCAACTAATAATTGGGTGAGTTTGGGTTTAATTAGAGTGGGCGGGTTTAGGTGGACAAATGGGTTTGGGCTTATTTTGCCACACCTAGGCATAATAAACTATTAAAAAAAACGGCGCAATTTCAGGGGCCTGAAAAAAAAAAAAAAAAAAAAAAAAAAAAAAAAAAAAAAAAAAAAAAAAAAAAAAAAGCGAGTGAGAGGGAAGGCCGCAATCCATGACTAGAGTTCATAAGAGGATCCTCTGCGCTGGTTAAGGAAAGATAGAAGATTAGACCGCAAAAAGCACAAAACATAAGGAATCGAATGATGAATACTTTTTGTTTTTGTCGAGTATTTTGAGTCCGAGGACCTTCTTCTAGTCCAAAATTATTCAAAATAAGCAGTAATTTGGACGTGGACGGGGAAGTCACGGTCCCACCAATCAATATTAAACTTACAAATTCACAATGGGTTGTTCAAAATTCTAGAAAGGATCAGAAAATGACAATGTGTCGTACAAAATCCTAGAAAAGGAGCTTCCTGTTTATCTTTTGGTACCAGCTTAAAGAAAAAGTAGAAATTGAAAAAGGCACCGGGCCTCATCTTATCCCAATGAAAAAAATAAATTAAAAAAAATGAGGATATCGGTTCAATGACTTCAATGTTGTCTATAAAAAGCCACCTCCTCACTTAACAAAACTTACATTTGGAAAAACACATATACTACTTCTCTAACGAAGCATACAAAAATGTGGTTGAAAACCCTTTTCAACATTGTGAAGGTGGTGATGATTCTTGCATTGCTGTTTCTTAACAGCAAGCCGCTTGAAGCTGCAAGGGCCTTGGATGACATGAAGTCAAAACTTGAGTCACAAGAACCAGCACAAATTGAAATTCCCCCATCAGCGCCTAATCCATGCACCTATATACCTGAATCCGATGATGGAGGTTGCCACTAAATAGAGGTACCGGAGCTTTGGCTTTGGTCATATCATATATATGTGAGTTGTTTGTCATGTTTAGTAATTGAAAGAAATGTAATTTTATGTAGTAACTAGCAAGTAAAAGGCAATTATCTCTATTAATTTGCCTAGTGTTTGTGACTTTGTGTTTGTTTTATGTTACGGTTGCATATTGATTCTTAAAAAAAAAGAAAAAAAAGTTGCATATTCTTTTTAATTTTATTTTTTCGAATGGAAATTGAGCACACTTTTGGTTTGCTGTTTATATTTATGTATCTATCTCTTTAGATGTATTAAAAAGTTTTGTAACTGGTTGCCCCTTGGACTCACCAAAAGTAAAAGCCCATTTGAGAAAATGATAAAAAATATTCCTGTCAAAAAGGCCCCACGCGAGAGAGAGTACATTTACTACACAAGAGAGTAGGTGCGTATCTACTATCTTCTCGGCGAGTAATCTCTCTCTAAATTTCCACTTTTCAAGTTTTGGTTGGTTCAAGCAAGGTTAGCTCTTCCTCTTTGATTTACATCTTCTTTTCTCTTCATAGGATTGTTCATACCGAATTTGAGATTTAAGTCCTAATTTTCGATTTTGGCGTCGTTTGGTCAAAATTAGATTCTTGAAAAATTGGATTTGGGTTTGATTTTGTTTTAAGGGCGGTTTGTTGCCGAGAGAATTAGGGGAATCCTTTTTGTTTGATTATTTTCTTAGAAATTTGAAGGCTGTACTTAGACTTTGACATCGATTTTGGTTCATTTGGGTTTATTATTATTATTATTATTATTATTTTTTTTTTTGGTGCTGTTTTTAGTTGGCAAGAAAATTAGGGAAGATGTTGAATCTCGGAAACCAAGATCACTAGATACAAGGCCTGATTTCATACCTTCTTGTTCTAATTTTTGTATCAAACAGATGGTTTCCTATGACTTTTATTTTTCACCAAAATTGTGATCCTCTCTGAAATTTTTTCAACATATTTAATCCACTCACCAAATCCAAGTTGACAATTTCTCTGCAGTTTTTATTTTATTTTATTTTATTGTGTTTGACTAATTGTTGTTACTTCTCAGTTCTCTCATGTTTGGAATTTTTTTTTTCAAAACCTGAGACGATCCACTGTGCAATCCAGCAGAACGAGTTAGAATTGTTGGAATTAAAGGGAATTATTGTGCTTTATTTTTTCTGTTTAGGTGCTTTGATGAAAGGTGAAGGCTGTGTAGTTGCTGAGAAAATGTGACGAGGAATATTGGAATTTTTGATGCATTTGGATTCGACTAGCTTCTTATCATACCCATGGGCATGCTCAACCATTATTGGCCAAGCCTTGTATTTTTAGGATAATATCAGGTTTGCCACGTTAAGGGCACGTTTGGATTCCACTTATTTTGTTAAAACCGAATTTTTTTTTTGTTAAAAGTACTGTAGATAAATGTAAAAGTTAGCTGAAATAGCATAGTAAGACGTATAAATTGTACCAAAGAGTATAAAAAGTGTAATAAGAGCAAGACCCATAAATAATAACAAAATAAATTAAATAATAAAATAAATTGACAAAAATAATCTTACCAGAATTTTTAAAGCTCTCTTTGTTTATGTCTTCATCCATATTGTACACAGCTTGGCTACTAAAAGCAAATGGAAGTTACTGAATTTGGGTTCAGTTCTGTTCTTTCATTATGTTTTGTTCATTTTATGTAGTAGTTAAGAGTTACCTACCTTGGGAAAGGAGTCAGAGACTCGCAGCCAGTAGTGGTTAGAGTTACCTGTCTTGGATGAGTTAAGTTATTACCATATAATTGGGCATAATTTTATGTCACAACTCACACAGTGAGTTATGATTGGTAAAGGTGTATTTTCACATGGTTTATTGATACACTTTTGCCAATTACAACTCACTATATAGTGAGTTGTGGTACAAAGTTGTGCACATTTATGTTGTCTTAACATAATTCATCTTGGATTTGATGCTACATATTTTAGCTTGTTTCAGTCTTTTAACTCTCTCTTTGTTTCTCTCTCATTGTGTGCGCACAGACAAGCACACCCAACACTACGTATATGTTATTACTCCCTACTTTTTTGAGTTAATTTGACGTATTAAATCGAATCCGTTGAAAGGAAGTTTGTTGGGAAAATATTATAAAAGCGACTCTTTAGTTTGGTCATGTAATTCGTTTTCTTTCTTTTCTTTTTAGTTCTAATTTTAATTTTTTTGGTTGTTAGGATCAATCCAAATAGTAGTACAATCATATATAAGGTGAAATTAAGGTAAAATTGTGATCTAGATCGTGAGATTACGTAAGGCTAATCCTAGAGGATTCTATAGTAAGGGGCTAAGGATTAAGAATTTTCTATTTTTGTGTCTTTGGTTTTATCATTTATGAAATATTTGGATTTATGTTTGATTGCTTTAATAAAATGCGTTATTCAACTAAAACAATTTACATCCAACAAGAGAGGATGGATATTAGAGATCTATTTAGATACAATTTATTTTTATTGAAACTGAAAACTAAAAATTAAAACATTATAGTAAAATAATTTTTAAATATGTAAATAGTATTATGAATCCTGTAAACAGTATATAAGCAGTGTGCTTTGTCTTCTGTGTAATGAATCTGTGTGATAGTTACTGTTTACGCACTGCAAGCCCCACTCCTAAGCGTCTATTTAGCATATTTCCTAGTCGTGGGATTTGTTTTCTGTCATATTTCTATTTCCTCCGTCTCTACTCATGTATAGAATGATGAAGAATATTGAGGAGTCTAATCATCAAAATAAATAAAGAATATTGAAGCGTCAATGATGAAGACTTTGTGGCGAGTAGGTGCTTTACTTTGTCACGTTTTGTTGGGTTAAAACTTAAAAAGTTAAAACTTTAAAGGTCTTTTAATGCTCTGGCTGACAACTGCAACTGGGCAATTGACAAATAATTTTGTTGAACCTATCCTAGCCTATCCCTCAAAGTACCTTGAGGCGCTGAGGGGTTGGCTTTTGCTTTTCTTTCGTTGTTCACTGCTATCGATTAGGTGATATAATATAAATTATTAGCGGATCATCTATTAATGGAAAAAGTTAAAGTTAACCGATACTTTAAGGTGTCAATTTATAAATTATTGTTAAAAATTTTTTATTGAAAAATAAAAAAGTATAAAATTTTTTGACAATTATTTTATATTTTTTATAAAAATTGTATTAAAACTTTTTAAAATTAATAAGTTAATAATTACCTTAAGGTTATACTTATATATCCTTATCAAGGCAAGGATTGAATACAAGTTTTTTGTTAGGCCGAGAGATACTCAACACACATTTCTAGAAGTTGCAGTTATCAAAGAACTCAGCAAAGTCACTAAACATAAAACCATGGTCACATAGTTCAGGCAAAACCATACGAACAAAGTTGTTATAAGGCATTTGGGAACCAAATTACAAATGATCTTCACAGATAGAGATAGTTGGAGACTTAATTTGAGGATGAAAGTGTGTGCATTTGTGTGGAAACTCACTAAACTTTCCTACTAACTCTTAATCATAAAGAGCATCCACAATGGTGAATGCTATCCTATTCTATTTTACTATCTCAAAAAATTACTTTATCAATTATATTATATTATTTTACAATACTCCCAACATTCCAACTTTTATTTTACAATACAATACATTAAAATAATATATTTACACAATAAAATAATATATTTCGAAATATAAATAAAAGCCAGCACGTAGAGAGAGAGAGATTGAGATGTGAGAGAGAGTGGGAGGAGAGAGGATTGAATAAAAAAATTACTTCTTTTTACAATTGTACTACAGTTCCATCATAAATTTGTGATGGTATTGTAGCACAATTTTACTTTTTTTAAGGATATAAAGCATATACAAGACTTGATGTTGGCTTGTTTTTTGCTTTGAATGGTAAATTCCTCAACAGATACCATTTACCTTGGGCCACTGCGGATGCTCTAAGAGCATTAGCATCGGGGTGTAAAATCCCCCAAGTTGCTAAAATAGCACCTAACCATCTAAAAAAGAGCTCCACCAGGGATGTTTACTTAAATTTTTTTACAGCCTATGAATAGTAATTTCTTATATTTAGAATTTACTATTCATGAGTTTGTAAACTAAAATAATATATTTTATTCAATTTTTTTCTCTCTCTCTCTCTTTCACTTTGTCTCACTTACTTTATATTTATATTATTATTTGATGGGATGGTTTATATTATTTTAATGAGTTGTATGTAAAAATAAAAATTGAGATGTTGAGTAAGTTGTAAAATGAAATGCTAAAATTGATAAAGTAGTGTTTGAGGATGTAAAATAGAGTTTTTTTTTGCATCCTTGAATGCTATAATGCTCTAAGCTCTAAGATGATTGTGGGTTTATATATACGTGATGGGAGTATTAGACTAATAATTAAGCAATTGAATTTATCCATTATTAACAGAGAGGGGTGAAGAGAGAATTTATCCTTGGAATAATTTTTGTCCTATAGAGTTTATTATTTATTATGATGATATTTTTAGTATGTAACGTTTAAAAAAAAATCATTTTTAGAAAAAGTGAAAAACGTCTTCTTTTTTTATTTATTGTGAAAAATCAATTCGCTCAAGATTAGAAGAAAAAGAGAAATACAAAAAATTTATGTCAAAAAATTTATGTGATTAGACTGTGTGCCTACATATGAGAGCAAACGGTTAATAATCAAGTAAGGTTATAATAATGTTTATATACAAATACTCCTCTACCATATTGCAAGGGCCATTACACATAAATAAATATGAACCGACACATTATTTTTGCTACCGTTTGATTTTCACCCCCATTTAATCAAGTACACTTAAATAGTATTCAACGTAAGATGCTAGAAGTGTTTATAATGTTCGCTATTTTGACGCATCATTTAGTGTGATGTTTCCCTTAATGTTTTCATGTCAGAACAATTTGGGGGATTGGTGCTTAGAAACTCTATGCATATGGTGTGTTACAAGAATACTCCTTTTGTCATTTAGATTCTAATATGTACTACTACCAACTTTTTCCTTCATGTTGTTGACTACAATTCTAAAAGCTTTATGTTTGTTTAACCTTTTTATGTAGGCTGGTTAGAGCTACTTATGCAAAGGTTGTAAACATTGTACTTATGCAGGTATGTATAGTTGGAACCTGTGATGTCAACTTTTGTATTGTACGGCTACTTTAGAAACATTTCTTTATAGAAATTATGTATTTGATACACCTTCAGGAGTACTCTGTAGTTTCTGTTTCGTTGTTCTTATGACTAAAATATGGTTTTTGAAAATGTATTTTGTTCTTCAACTCAAAAATGTCTCCCTTTCGCTATTGTTAAAATTTGTAATGATAAACTGGAAAATGTGCATGTTAGTGACACAAGAGGACCTTGGAGTTTGTGTAAAGAACTATTTATTGAGGCGCTCAAATTTATTCTTACTGCAGTCGTAAAATATGTATGGTTTAATGGAGTCTAACTTGGTTTTCCTGATGCCAAATAAAGTTTTGGCATAGATTCCAAGTATTTGAACATCTGTCAGCATTCTAAATTGATTAGAGGTTGTGAAAATGCCAGTTTTAGTGTTCTTGGTAACACTAAAACTGAATAAGTGAATTGCATAGTCAGCAACTTAAAATCCCAGTTGATAACACCCAAAGTACTCAGCCACTGAGTTCCCAAAACCACTTCACAGCCCCCGAATGGAATAAAATTAAGCTCCACCATAAATTTGATACCCTGCATCAAGAGTTGGACTCCATAACAGACACCTTTAGTCTTAACAACTGCCCCCATTAGCCACTTTCACCCCCAAAATCTTAGTAAGTATCAATTTGTAACTTCAACCTCATCGCCATAGCAGCATCCAAGAAATTGTGAGTACTCCCTGAATCTAACAGAGACATTACCTCTTGATCTTTAATTTTGCTCGACCCTCATAGTGTTTGGTGATGGATTTCCCACCAAGGCATAGAGTGTAATCTCAGCCTTGTCGTCTTGTTCTTCTTGCTCTATCTCCACATCACCATTGTCATCTAATTCCACCAATCATAAACCGTGTGCATGCTCCACTTCAAATGCAGATCCCTCCAACGAAATTTTTTTTCCTCCTTTGCATTTATGGCCAGTGTGCCATTTCTCATCACAGTTGTAACACAATCCTTGCTTTCTTCTTCCCTCCAATTGGGCACTTGTTAACCTTTGAAGAGGCAATCTTACCTTCCGTTCAGGGAGGAAATGTGCAGAATAACGTTGGGTAACTGTTCAATTTGGTTAGTTAGACAACGCGTGAAAGAATATAGGAAAGTAGACATCTCGAGTTTCTAAAACTCGAGATCCTCTTTTTTTCTCACTCCACCGCGTCCCGCACCAATGGGTGAGGTGGACAAAATTGTCCACTTGGATCTCGAGTCTTTAAGACTCGAGTTCCATTAATCAAAACTCGAGTCTTAAAGACTCGAGTTTTACTGAAATAACACTCAAAACCAAACAGATCTCGAGTCTTTAAGACTCGAGTTTCTTTCTTTTAGAACTCGAGTCTTAAAGACTCGAGTTTGCCGCAGCACTGTTCACACGTACAAACACTAAAAAAACAGAGCATAAAAAAAATTTACTCTACAGAACAGACGTACTCAGCCCCTCATTAACCCATAACTCTCACTCACCTCTCACTCCCTACAGAGCAATAGACATAATACACTCAGCCTCTCATTTACCCATAACTCTTACTCTCTCACTCACCACATTGCCTCTCACTCTCTCACTGCTCTTCCCTCTCAACAATTTCATATCTCAGGTAAGGGTTTTTTGATTTCATTGTTATTATATTTGGGTATTAGTTGTCTATGGGTCTGGTGGCAAACCTTTCATTTCATTGTAGGTGAATCATTCAAATTTGCCTTAAATAAGAGACCTTTACTGCATTGCCAAAACCTTTGACATCTTATATCCTATTAAATGATTCTTTTATATAAAAATCAAACTGTACAACACTTACACATTTGTTCTTTTAATTTGTTCTCTGCATTGATTCTCCAAAAAAAATATATATATATTGTTCTCTTAATCAATGCCTCAGGATACCCATTAACTAGATAATTATCATAAATTTCCTTTATATACATACACACACACACACACACACAACATTCATTTAGATTATGTTTTTACTGAACTAGTATGCCCTGCATCAAGTGTGCTTTGTGTATGTTCCAGATGTTACTTGTATGATGGAAAAAAAAAGTTTCCTTTTGGTTAATTGTTACTCAATATGAGTATTTTTGGCTCGTCGTTTGTGTCTCACAAGTTGTTTATTGGCTCTCTTACAAGCGATTGCATCCTTGTCACTAATTTTTACTGAAAGTTTGGATTTGGGCCCTTGCATTTGTCTCCTCTCATCTGAATTATACCAAATGTTAAATATAGTTGTACTACAGCCAAAATTTTAGAAAAAAAAATGTTCAGTTTGTATCATGAAAATCAAATTCAAAAAATTTCTTGGCCCTTCTTTTTATTAGACAGTTAAAGACTTGCTTCAAGTTTCTTTTAGATCAGGGAAGTTTAAAATGTTTTTTAACTAACATGGTAACTTGACTTTAACAGGTTCACAATGCCTGAAATTGATATAATCCTATACCACGGTGGTCCGTTGAAGAATGCCAATGCGAACAAGGGATTGCCATTTGAAGGGCCGGGTATAAAGAGCTATTTAACCCAAATTGATCGTAGGTTCAAGACCCTTGACGAATTGAAGATGATGGTTATGGAAGAGTTGTGTGAGAATCCTGCTGTGCACAACATAGAAATTACTTATCGTATGCCAAATGAAATCCTGAGGCACCGAATTAATTACAAGTACATGGCGATAGAAACAGACAAACATGTGAAGATTATGTTTGACAAGTTGGAGAGAATACCTGAAGTAACTAACATTGAGTTGTACATACAGTTAAAGCCGCGTGCAGAAGTTAGCATTGACGAAATTCACCAAACACAAACAAGTTTACCGGTTACAGTTCCGGATGCTCAATATGAGTATTTTACACATGTAGAGCATGATAATTTTCATGCCGATGATAATGATGATGATGAGGATGACAATGATGATGAGTATGAGGATGACGATGATGATGATGACGACTATGTTGATGGGAGTACTGCCATTGACGATGAAGATTTTGATGATGGATATGAGATTGAAGACAGGATTGAGCGAGGGGACTTTAGGGACTGTGAGAGGGACATTGATGATGATGAGACATTGGACGGTAATGAAGCTAATGCGGACAATGTTCTTAGTGTCCAAAACATTACGGACACAATCCCCGCCTACACACCTCCTGCTTTGTCATTTTCTGCAAATACTTGGGAAAATATGGTTGATCCTTCACATATGGAGATACCATTTGTGTCTACTTGGAGAGAGGGGATGAATTTGTACAAAGGCTTGACTTTTGCCAGTAAGGTGGAGGTGCAGCGTGTATTAACAATATGTGCCCTTAAGGAAAACAAACAGTATATGATCAGTAGGTCGACAACGACAAAACTTTGTGCAAAATGCGTGGATGAGTCATGCAGGTGGTATGTCTGCGCAGTCATGAAGCCCAATCTGCAGCGACTATGGATGGTCACCGTGTATAAGGGTCCTCACACGTGTATACGGACTGGGGTGCGAAATGATGGTAGAATGATGAATTGTAACTTTATTGCATCAGACATCCTTAAGAAGTTAAGTGAGGATCACACTACTCCAATTAAGCATCTTCGATCTATGATAGAGTCGAAATATGAGGGCCATAAGCCTTCTTACTACAAGGTATGGGATGCGAAACAAAAGGCGATTGAGAAGCTGTTTGGGAATTGGGAAGAGTCTTACCAGAGGTTGCAAAAGTTGCTTATGGCATATATTGATATGGATCCAACTACCCAAGTGTTCTATCGTACGATATCCACCGATGAAGAGGACACTGTATTATTGAATTATGTGTTTTGGTCTTTCGGTCCAAGCATTGATGGATTCAAATATTGCAAGCCAGTTATCAGTATTGATGGGACCCACTTGTATGGTAAATATCAGGGAAAGTTGTTGGTTGCAATGGCAACCGACGCTAACAACAAGGTATTCCCTCTTGCCTTTGCTGTTGTGGATTGTGAGTCAGGGTCCAGTTGGAGGTGGTTTTTACAATGCCTCAGAGATACGATTGGCCACGTGATACTAGAAGAAGGCATTTGCATAATTTCTGACCGACATCTTGGTATCAAGAATGCCATTGCAAACTGGCCTAGAGGAGATGATGGAAGAACACGGGTATATCATAGATATTGCATTCGACATGTTGCTAGCAACTTCAACACACATTTTCAGAACTCGACTCTAAAGTCAGCTTGCTTGAAAGCAGGATATGCTACTCAGGTAGTTAAATTTGATACCATAATGGATTCCATTAAGCAAGTGGAAATGGAGGCCATTCGGAATAAGAAGAAGGTGACGGGGAAGGATGGGAAGGAAAAGAGTCAAGATTATCTTCCATACACATACCTAATGAGCGAGTCTGAGGATATGTGGACCCAATCACATGATGGTGGAAGACGTTTTGGGGCAATGACAACCAATATATCAGAGTGCTTCAATGGTGTACTGAAAGGTGCACGGGGCCTTCCTATTGCTGCGTTGGTTGAGTTCACTTGGTCCAAACTTGTTCAATATTTCCACGACCGGCACAAAGAATACCTCAATCGCCTGTCAGAGGGTAAGAAATGGAGTCAATATGCCTTTGACAAGTGGGAAGCAAATAAGCTTAAATCTGAGAAACACTATCTCAAGCCATTTAACAGTGAACAGATGGTATATCAGATAGTTACTTCATTCACTTGTACCGCAGGAGGGGGAAACCACAGTTATGAAGTTCGGATACGGGAAAGAACATGTAGTTGTGGGAAATGGCAAAACATAGGGATCCCGTGTTCACATGCAATTAGAGTATGTGACTATTTAAATATTGATTCGACCGCATATATTCACCCATGTTATGGTTTGGACAATGCCCTTAGCACTTATCAGCATGCATTTGTGATTCCCAAGTCACAATCATTATGGAGGGATCCCATGGGGCCAAAGTGGTTGCCTAATCCAGCATTGTTGCGGGCCAAAGGTCGACCAGTGAAGTCAAGAATAAGGAATGAGATGGATGGAGTGAGGAATAAGGATCGAGGGTCGGGATGGCGGAGGGAGGATGCAAATTTGATAGAGACTCAACCCAAGCAAACATGTGGATTGTGTCATGCTTCCGGGCATAACCGTAGAAAATGTCCGCAGGCCCGTGGCGCTTCCACAAGTAGTAATGTTCCACAGTAGGTACGTAGATGGGAAAATATTATGCATTGGTTAAATATAATTGTTGTTCGTTCTACCATTAACTAATGTTTTTACTTTCTTGTCTCCTAACGTGATTAGTCTACGTTTTGCAGGCATGCTTCCATGGACGCCGTTTTTGTTGTGCGAATTGCTGATCTTAGGAAAAGTGACTACGTTGTATTGGCACATTTAACTTTTTGGTTTTTGTTGAATGTACTTATAATTCTCTACCCAATGTACCTCTATGAAGATCGTGACTTGAGTAGTACGGTTAGAATTGCAAATTAAGGATGGTTGCGCATGTTTAGAATGTTGATATATTGAGAATGGCTTTTTGTTGTGATGCCAATGTATTTGCATTGTAAAACTATATTTATGAATAGAGCATAACAGTTTCTATAGCTTTGTGCGAGAACACGTTTTGATGTAATGGTTGTGCATTTACATGATCAATTTCTCCGCCTCTCAATGAGTGTTAGATTAAATTCTCAGCTTCTTTATCTATGTTTCTCAGCAGGTGCATGTACACATTTAAGTTCCTGATTTGCCTGCATGTGCAAGAAAAAAAAAGAGCAACCAATCTGTCCGAACAGGGGATTTGCCCAAGTAAACAAAAAAAAAAAATTCCCCAGTGGATGGAAAAACAGAGGAAACAGGGCAACCCCCTTCTGCCTGAACAGGGGAGTTGCCCAATTGAAAAAAAAAAAATTTTCCCCAGTGGAACTCGAGTTTATAAAACTCGAGTTCCACTGGGAAAAACAGGGGAAACAGGGCAACCCCTTCTGCCTGAACAGGGAGTTGCCCAATTGAAAAAAAAAAAAAATTTTTCCCCAGTGGAACTCGAGTTTATAAAACTCGAGTTCCACTGGGAAAAACAGGGGAAGCAGGGCAACCCCTTCTGCCTGAACAGGGGGTTGCCCAAGTAAAAAAAAAAAAAAATTGCCCAGTGAAACTCGAGTTTTATAAACTCGAGTTTCACTAAGGAACTCGAGTTTATAAAACTCGAGTTCCACTGGGCAATTTTTTTTTTTTTCAATTGGGCAACTCCCCTGTTCAGGCAGAAGGGGTTGCCCTGTTTCCACTGGGGAAATTTTTTTTTTTTTTTTTTCAATTGGGCTTTTAAAACCATAATTCCCACAGTAGCAAAGATCACATAATTTCTGCTAATAAGATGTATAGGCAGGATTTATGGCAAAGGAAGACAAGGCATGAGTCCAGAATCCAGAATAGGCAACAAAACTATCATATTCATTCATTTCATTGAAACTGTATTACAGCTCAAGTGTCTCAATCTACTAATAATTTACAGCCAGCCGCATAATGAACACCCTGGACCGAAAAAATTAAATAATAATAATAAAATCTGTAATGTGTTTGCGTTAAGAACAAATACTGAAGCTTTTTTCATGCAGGCTACATCACTCCACATGCAAGCCAAAATTTTCCTAAAATGATCACAATGTATTGAACAAAACATCATACGCTCTAACCACCAAAAGGTCGACATTGGAGACAGCTATAATCCTCTTAAAAACTACAACATAATTACTAATCCAAAAGAATTATCATCCACTACTCCTTTTGCTGCAACACTACTGCTGAATCTTAAGGACTGGGAACGCAATTACATCTCGGATACTGGCAGAGTTGGTCAAGAGCATCACTAGCCTGTCAATTCCAAGTCCCTGAAAACAAATTCTTTCAATTAAGTAATGCTCAGGAAGATGCGTAGCAATAGCAGTTGAATGAAAAATAAAATCACTAATGCTCTCAATCCTTCATTTTCTTTGCAAGAATGAATAGATGTAGTAGATGTACACATGGAACCACCCACCTATGCACACGTTTCTTACAATGTCTTCTTGTATATAAATACTGATTCAGGGTCTTGAAATTATTTACTATGTGAAATATTGCAACAGCAGGCATTTCAGTTAGAACTTAGAAGAACATGCAAGAAAATGAGTTGCGTTATCAGGAAAAAATTAAAACGTTGGAAAAGCCATGGGAACACAGCAGGCCCCTCTATATTTCATATTATAAATAATTAACAATTCCAAGTATATCATAATTTTTTAGGAACCAACTTTGTTCAGTAGGTTATAATGTGTATTCTCTATTTTTTTTTTTAATTCATTAGTAGCTATTTTAAATTCATAATTTCAGTACCAGATTTCTTTTGCTTAACCTTATATCTTAAGGACTAGTTAAATTGGGGACTAGTTAAATTGGTCTTCTGTTTGTTACATACTTGTTTTAAAATTAACAAACTTAATAAGCACTAGCTTATCTGTTTAACATGGTATATACGTTTACTTCATGTAGTTATTGTTAAGGTTTGTACAAAAGAAAAAAGGTTGGAGAATACAGATCAATTGTTGAGTAGCCTTTTGCCTACAAAATAAAATCAAACACCATAAATAGAGAGTATGAACATTTTAATAAAATTGATGCACTTTATATATGCATGAAATAGTAAGAGCTCAACCCATTCAAATTTGTAGCTAAAGTAATCATTTATTGAGTATTCCTCCAAAAAAAACCCAAGCAAAATTAATATACAGCAAAAGGACAACCATACCATTCCTGAAGCTGGAGGCATTCCATATTCCAAAGCCGTCAGAAAGTCATCATCAAGTGTCACTTCATATAAGCCGTCCTCATCTTTATTACTTTTTCCTTCCCCACAGTTTGTATCCATGGCGGCTGCTGTTCTCTTCTCATTATGCTGCCTCACTTGCTCCAAGCGTCCTCTCTGCCAAAAGACAAGATTAATGACAACCAGTCTTTGCTTTCTAGAATGCCAGACGCTGTAAATCTCCTGCATCTACCTTTTCAGGTACATAATGAATGAAACCCTCGAGCTTGGGTAGACTCTGGAAAACAATGAATATAGAGAAACAAGGAAAAAATCTTCATTACTCTAGATTGCAAATAATGGGGGGGAGAGAGAGAGAGAGAGAGAGAGAAGAAAAAGAGAGGGTTGGGGTATAGCATGTACCTTGATCACCATAAACTTCAGGTTATCACTACAAGAATGCTTAGATTTCCTTCTTCCCTTTGCATTTGTTTTCTTCATATGATTGGACTCAAAGTTGTGAAAACCAACTACTGAACTTGACAATTTCCATCTGACACCAGTAATTTGTAGCATTCCTTCGACTTTGGGAGTAACTGTCAGTTGGACCTGAGAAGACAAGACACGACATTTTATTCAAACAAGAACTTCTAAACCATATGCTCAAATATGTTTTCAGTAGTTCTCTTTTTTACCAAAAACAAAAACCGTAAGATTCCTAAACTACTCCCAAATCCCAGCCATTAGGCTTAGTGTGAACCACTCCTTACCTCTAGTACTTCACAATAGGTAACTATTGCAATAGCCACAGCTTTTAAATTTTTTTTTTTTTAATCTTTTATCTGGGACAAGATTATTTTTTACTGGTTTTAGAAGGCAAGTACTACAATCTATCAGAGTGAAATTTAAGGTAAACATACAGATAAGCTAGAAGCCTGTACAAGAAAAATAAAATAAAGTATTAATCATATTTGTTGTCTTAAACATATGAATTTAGAAATGAGACCACCTCCATACAAACTACTGAGCACCACTAACTGCAAAAAGATTTAGCAAATTCAAGTAATAAAAAACTTATCCCAAAAAAAGATAGTAATAAAATCACAAGGGTGCCACTGCCTAATAAAATCACAATGGAAAAAGTTTGGAGCTTTTATGCAGAATTGCATGGTTTCAATTCTTAAGAGGAGACCCTTCAATCAACACTGACTAGTAAAGTATCCAAAACTTCTCTCCCAGGATCCCATTCTTGTGGGACCAACACTGGGCAACAAATTTCTACAGCGGTAAAATTACATTAAATAAAATATCTCAACAAAAGATATATTTTCATGCATTTATTCAATTGTTCCCGAGGACAACTCACCACAGTTGTTTCAGCCCCTCCCAACAAAACGTCAACCTCAGATAAGGTAAATGACACATTGTCAGAGCTCATGTCCCTGCGATGATCAAGCAAAGCCAGCTTAACAGTTGCAAACACAATGAGGTGTGAGAAAAACACCACTGAAATATGTTAGCCTTATTTTTATAAAATAAAGGAAGGAGAGAACATGAAAAAAAATCAAAGCCATACCCATTGGTGATCAAATTTTTGAAGTCATCATCATTCTGAGGCTCCACAGTTGAGCTACTTGCATCTGCACCAACAATGACAAAACTATTACCCTTTTTGACAAATATTTATATTCTAGAGAACAAAATACATTAAAAAAATATATGTAAAATAAAACTGATAGTAACCAACCAGATTTCATACCATCAGATCCTGCAGAAAGCTCACATATCAGAGAAACTCCGGAGATGGAAATAGGGATCTGCAGTGGGTTTTTAAATTCGATATCCACCTTTACTGCTTCTGCAAAGGGATTAGCATCAAAATATCAAAACCATATGTCAATGCCATTTTTACTGTTTCTTTTTGTTCTAGACTACTGAACTTTTTATAAAGACCAATATTTGTAGTTCTGACTTCTGACTAAAAGGATATTCAAAGAGGATATGTACTCCTAAAAAAATTCTTCATGCACTAAAGGAGTAATTTTGATTGCCCCCTTTTGCTGCTTGGGATATACCATCACAGATGTCTACTTCCTAAAAATAAATACTAACTATATAATTTTCCTAAACTACCCTTAATTTTGAGCAGGAATACCAAATAGAATGAAAACAAAAATAAAGAAGTTGTAGCTAAGGAAAGTATACACTTTCTATTTGAAGTGAAAGCAATAATTGATGTTCCCCCAAAATGTTGGATTTACAAATATTGACAAACAAAATGAGATGTAGTGTCTGTATACCACGTTTTGTGGCCCCAATCTACACCTGATCTATATGGCCCAAGGGCAGAAAATTGGTTATTTGAGCTTAAATGTTGCAGAAGAGTAATTAAAAAGTAATATGATGCTACAAGCATATGATACAACATTATTTGATAATGCAAGAATTCTGTCACCTTCATACCTCCTGCCACACAAACGTTTGATTCTTTGTACTTTTTTGAGTTTGATTGTAAATCCAACCAGTTAGTCCTGACATTAGACAATGAGGGAATAATGTCCTCCTCTAAAGATTGCCACAAACTTTCTCTAACAGTAACCTGGAAAGTCAAAAGTCAAAAATGACATCAACTAAAGCCTAAACCACTGTAAAATGACAGTTATATTAAGCAAATCATTGTATGATTAATTCTGACGAAGCTCAATTAAAAAAAATTAATAAAGATCATTCTATAAGAATCACGTACTGTAGCACAAACTTGATTCAAGACATTACTTCGGTAATGATCAATAGGACACTTCACAATGGGTGTTCATACTTGTAAAACACAGAAAAACCACTTGGCTTGACTTTCACAATAAATTTTGAGTTTATAATATATATATATATATATATATAATCTATACATAAGAACATCATATGATCATTATTCATGACCATCAGTCAAACTTCTTTCTATTGGTAATTACATATGCACCCAGTGGTCTTGATCCCACAAGGTTAGACATTTACTCAACCATATACCAACATATTAGTATATTACAATTGAATCATCCTCATGGTCTAACAAATAACTTTACGTTTCAGCATAACAAGCAAAAATAATTCAACTTACAGCAGCAGGTGATGCATAAGTTCGATGGTCTTCAAAAACAACCTTAAGTGAAGAGATGTTGACCTGAGGCAGCTGAAGTTTCAATACCTCAAATGTTTTCCCTGTTTTTTGTATTAACAACAACAACAAAAAAAACAAACAAACAAACAAAACAAAAAGGCAAACTGTTAAAATATAACAAAGCTCATACAATGATCTTTAAGAAATTTAATGCTCAGATAGCTGACAGTAAGTTTAATGAAATGGATAAAATGCTAAACTTTAATACTATTAAAATATATAAAATAAAAAGATTTTTCTTTATATAAATTTTCTGATGAGCAAATACAATTCACACATCCATATGGGTTGAACCTGCATCCTTAACTCCAATTTTGTTCAAAAGGGGTCGGACATGCCATTAGTGCAAACACCATTGACTTCTTTTTCATTTTTTCCTTTTTTGGCAAAGTAGAAAATGGTAGTAGATGTTTTAGAGTAAAAGGTTTTTTCTTATTTCCAATCAAGTTATATATATATATATATATCATTAAATGGCAAAATTTATTCAATGAAAAATAAATACAGCAACACCACAGTACATGGGAAGTGCACAGCAGTGGTTAAAAATCAAAGGAGAGTACAGAAATCTAATATTTCTAGCAAATCAGAAAGAGTGACAACGTAGGACAGCCATCCAATCAACATCTTAATATCCAAGAGCAAGCCTTCTATTCCTTCAAACGTACGATTATTACACTCTTGCCAAATAATCCACACTAGGCATAAAGGAATAGAGATTTCAATGAAGAATTGATTATTCCTATCAGAATTTTCCTGTTTCCTATATCTCAAGCTTCTCAAACCTTTGAGAGTGATGCTGAAACCCAGTTCACCCTCGATAAATGGGGTGCGTAACTTACCAATCAAAGAGAGTGGGGAAAAAAAATAGAAAGGATAATTAATAGAATATAAATCACCTGAACAATTTGAAGAAAGTCTCTCAGGAATAACTCCTGCGTTGTCTTGGGTTGATGACTACAGGCCAGGACCTCCAACATAGGTTCGACAGCCAGGTCATCCATCCCAAGAATAGCATACCACCTAAACCAAATGAGTTTCATAATGAACTTTTGCACATTACAGATACCACAAATCGTGAAAACTATGAATGCACATAGCCCATATAACTCACTGTCCAATTCGGAAATGAACATTGTCTTTGATATGGCCCCACATAATTCCTTCAAAAACAGACACAGAACTTCTATATGTGCGAATTGCATGTTTAATCTGGAGGACACAAGGTAAAAGCATTTTTAAGGATCCCGCATCTGGCAAGCTAACTAACATTTTCTATAACTTTGTAAGATAGGTACCTGATCACATTTTTTGTACCGATCACCAGACAGAACAAGATGAAATCCAAACTTGCGTAACATAGGAGGTTTGGACAACAAATAGCAATAAGATGCTTGCTCAAGAAATACAGCTGAATGTAGAGGTTCCTAAGAAAAGAATGTTGTCAGGAAGAGAAAACAAATCTCTCATTCAATTTTATTTCCAAGAAGTTATGCATTACCTCACTACAAAGGCGAAAGTAAACAACAGCAGCCTCTTTATACTGATCTCTTGTCTTTAACATCTCTACCCACCAAAGGCCACACCGTGTCGCATTTTGCTGACTTAATGACCCAATTTTCTGCATGAATTTCAAGTTAATGCCATTGGACATTCATCAAGGCCCAAACAATGACAACAAATTGCAAGAGCATATTACTCAAGAGGATTTGCAAATTAAGCCACTCATTTTTAGAAAATTTTCACAAGGATATGTACATACAAAATCACTCTCGTACAGTAGTCAAACAAAAACTGTCTCCAGGGGTGATGCCATGATTGCAACGTAACATCCAATCCACCAAAAAAATCAGGCTTAACAAAGAATCAATCTAAACTACTGTGCATACGAGGCGGTTACCAAAACATACAAAATCGACTGATTAGCTACTTTGGGGAAAGTCTAATTGAACACAAAATTATCATTTCCCTTAAATATGGTCTCATCTAACTTGGGAGGGGACGTAGGAAATAAGAAGCATGTTGAACAGTATGACACATAACATCCCACAGCAAAAGAATACAAACAAAACACTTTTGAATAGTGTAGAGTGGATTCTAGTAACTAACATTTTCTCATCTGGTATACATTCAACTCTACCTCCATGGACTTGACTTCTTCTCACATTTAAATTTTTGGAGTGTTCAATATATACACCTAGGGGTATATATACACCTAGAAGATATATAATGTAGCACCAACATAAACTCAACAAATAACTGATAATCTTTTAAGTGAAATGTTAATTATATATAGACCCGATTCTATGCATTACCACTTAATCTATAGAATAAAATCGCTTAAACCACATGCTTCTACACACTTAATTAAAAGATCCAAAACGTTTCACTTGATCTTTTGGAACCCACTAGACTTTCAACTACAACTTTAAGAGAGAGTCCATATTAGCTGTCACCATCTGGCACATTCACGAAAATGCAAGGAATATGAACTTTGTACCAACATAACAAGTATTCAACATACAAAAACTATGACATTTGAGAACTTACTATGACATATATCACACGTGCACCGTCCATAACACAGTAATTTGCTGCATGCATCTTTAACAAACCTCTTTTTCAAGGTTCACCAGTTTTGCGTTTTTTAACCCTCGTGTAATATTTGGGCGGGGGAGGAGGCTGCGGGGCATCAGCCTTAGGCTCATCAGCATGCTGCAAAAACATTAGGTGCATACAATTAATATTCGGTGTAATGATAAGAGTAAATAGAATATTACAAAATAGGCATAAACATCGTAATTAATGTTATCGTACCATAGAGCTGCCTTTGTGTCCTATTTTGTGTCCACCTGTCCCACAAGTGGGTGCTCTTCTAGCACGTTGCGGTCTACCTCGTGGGGGTGACGGCTGATGAGGGAGATGCTCGTCCGGTACATCAATATCTGACTGTAGCGTGTCAATCCCAGCCGGAGGTCCTAGAGGGTCGGATGAGGATGAGGTAGGTGGGTAATGATGCTCTATGTACAGGCCAAGAGTAGGGATCATTGGCGTGGGTTCAGTACGGGGTGGGTCCATGGGCAAAGTGAGTACAGTAGAGCTGGTGGGTGTCTCAAGGTGCATAGGAGGGGTCAAGGGACTGGGCTGCAAAGGTGGGGTGAGTGAAGGGACCTCAGCCTGAGGAGATATGTCTACCATGGGTGGAGGGACCTCAGACTGAGGAGATGCAACTAGGATGGGTGGAAGGACCTCAGGCTGGGGAGATGCGTGCAGGATGGGAGCAGATATGTCAGGACTACTTACAACCTGAGGGATTGTTGCACACTGTCCACGGCCCCTAATTGCACTTGTGCTTGGGCTTGCTGTAACTGGCTGACCACGGCTCATAGCTGCAGTTGTGCTTGGGCTTACTGTAGTAGGCCGACCACGGCCCCTCGCTGCACTTGTGCTTGGGTTTGCTGTGGCAGGCCGACCACGACCCCTAGATGCGCTTGTGCTTTGGCTTGCATTTGCTGTGGCAGGCCAACCACGACCCCTAGATGCGCTTGTGCTGTGGCTTGCAGTACCACGCCGACCAAGGCTCAATGTACTTGCGGGTGTTGCGCTTGTGCTTGGGGTTGCAGTAGCTGCTGATTCAGTCTCATGCCCATTGTTTGCCTGCCCATTTGCTGCAAGACCACCACCAAGCCCAGCCACATTATTTAGGACGCGCCTGACATGGTTGTGAGCTAGGCTGCCTGCAGGAAGCATCTCCAACAACGCTAAATGGCTTTCAATCTGAAACGGATTTGACACATGTATCAATTACAAAATGGATAATATAGTACTTATGAATCTACTCAAATACTCAACTAAGAACAACAAGCATATATTGTATTAGAATACTATATGTAACAGAAAGTGTTTAATTGGATGTCAGTCGGATGAAACCAAATGTGCAGCAAAAAAGAACTCAATTGATTCTACATTCGTAAAACAAAGCAGGCAATAAAATCTAATTAGAACACATTACCATTATATATAACTTAGCGCTGTTGCGATCGATATACTTTCGAGTGACCTGACGGTACCACTCGTAATAGGCATGATTGCGGGGCATCTCACCAGGATTAGGGGGTGCACGACAAAGTTGTTGTCGTCTCATATTCCAAGAAATGATATACGGTTCATGCTCCTCCCTCCAATTCTTTTCCACCTTCCCACGCAAGTCAATTCTATGCAGTCTATCATTGTACACAACATTTTCGGGTTGCTTTTGCGCCAACCCAAACTGTCGAAGGACACGGTCTGGGTGGTGATGCTCTACTATGCAAAAACAGACAAGTGGCACCCTTGCCGTCCACGTATCCCTCCCTGCAGTGCAAAAGTCAGGAAGGTGGCCAAAGTCTGCCTCATATGGCTGTCACATAATCTACAATAGAAACAAAAAACAATTATCATAACATGTTCAAATGTGAAACAAGGGAGAATACATAGATAAAGGAAAAAACCAAAAAAAAAAAAACACAATACTTAAAGGATGAAAATTAACATAACGAAACAGAATTTTAGATTTTTATTACCTGATCCGGCTGCATTCTAACTAATTGCTCGCGATAGTGGATCAAGGCCGTGTTCGATGGCCTACTCTTTGGGCTTGGCACCCGCACCCACCTACAGTTACGAGCAAATTACATAAGATAAAATAATACAACTTAGTTATTAAGAAGAGTACATTGCATAACAGTAGATATCAAGAAAAAACTTACTTAAATGCAAGTGGAGCATTTGGCCATGGGCCATAATCAGATCCAGGTGCGGGCTCTATCCTCGGGCATAAGAATGGCAACCTTGCCCATGCCCAATACTGGACCAAGGTGCACGCCCCACCAATCTGCGATGCCCCTTTCTGGCTTGCCCGACACAACTCTCTATACAACCAGGCCAGGCAACCACTACCCCAACTATACTGTGGCGGATCACGAAGGTTCCGCAGGAACGCCAAGAACATAAGATGCACCCTATCTCCCGACTTGTCTATGAAAAGCTTATCCCCTAGCAGCGCTAAAATATAACACCGGGCATACTGGTGTAGTTGCATCTCCGTTGCATCATGAGGCAGTGGCGCTGCAATGGCCTCAACAAGGCGACTAATGAGAATTCTTTGCCCCACCAAAGTTTTGCCGTCATTCACGGGAGTAAAACCAAGCAACTCCGTGCACAACGGACTCCAATCCCCATCCGCCACACTAGTCGGCCCAACCAAGACCTCACCCTCTATAGGAAGTCCGAAAATGACCTCCACATCTTGTAGGGTGATTGACATCTCACCATGTGGAAGATGGAATGTATGAGTCTCCGGCCGCCATCGCTCAACTAGGGCCGATATTAGGCAATTATCTATTTCTCTGGAAGGGGCCCTAAATAATCCTTCCAGCCTTAGCAACTTGATGATGTCAATCACCCGATTATCTCGCATCTGAATAGTGGCCATCTCCTTTGTGCGACCACGGCACGTCAGTGGACCCATGTCCTGCAAAATCGATAACAATTATAACGGTTTTTAGTACTGGATATACAACTTTCAAAAAACTTGCTAACTAAACGTCAAAGACAACGTAAAAATTAAAGCAGCTATTAGAAGTAGATATTTCACCTCGCCATTCCAAATATCCTCTGATCGATGATATGGTTGTCGTGTCAACAATGAACGATCAAGCGGACCAGGGCGCACAATGTCTAGCTCCTCATCGATTCGAGGCTCCATACTGCAAAGAGTGCTACTGTGAGATCATTAACAGAAAATTTGAAGTAAAAAGAAAGAGTTACAAAAACAATCAACATTTCATTCGCACCCCAATAGAAAGAATTATTTGCAGGTGAGTCAGAAGTTTTTCCACAGATTTTTGTAGATTTGGTTAGGTTCAAAATAATACTGCCTATTTTCGAATTTTTTTCCATTTAACAATAAATATAAAAAAATTTAGTTAGTTGTCATTTTTTAGAAGAAAAATGAAAATTAGCATCTCGAGTGTTTAAAACTCGAATTCCAACATAAAACTCGAGTTTTTAAGTCTCGATTTGTAAACGGATGGGTCTGATTTGGAAAGAAATTCATGTGGAAATCAAGTTTTAAACACTCGAGTTCCGGAAAACGCCGCTATAGGGCTTAAAAACGCCACTATAGGGCTCTTGTATGACACTCAAGAAAAAATTTTGCAGGAAACGCTGCTATAGGGCTTTAAAACGTCACTGTAGAGCTTAAAAACGCCACTATAGGGCTTCCTGAACCTGGTATGGCACTTATAAAAAAAAATTTGCAGAAAAACGCCGCTATATGGTTTTAAAACATAATCTACAACATAATGCATATTGCCAGTGCCAAGTATATGAGACCACTCAAACAATGATCTCAACAAAAAGATTAATGTACATTTGAGTTTTTTTCTTAAAGACATAAAGCAAGAGGACATGTATTATATGTTTCCTATGCACATGGCTACAACAATGCAATAGCTGCATATAGTATTAGCAAATATGCATTATATTTTCTTTTGATTAAATTTAATCAATCTATTTCATGAGATATGATTTACGCATTTTCCATGATGATTTGTGTGCTTTCTCTTAGATGCTTGATTTATTATATCATATTTGGTTTGAATTGTGTACTGAAAACTAAATAGCACAATTTAATCTTAACAAATATTTGCTACAAAGAATTTTATAGTTCTCTTATAAAAAAAAAAAAAATAAAAAAAAAATGTATAGTTCCTTTGAAATTTGTATTAAATTGGGTCTGACTTGATTTGCAGCAAGCCAAGAGTGAGGCAGCAGCTGCATTTGGAAATGATGGAGTTTATTTGAAGAAGTACATTCAAAATCCAAGGCACATTGAGTTCCAGGTAACTGCTGGGTGCTGGGTGTTTTGATGTCTTTTCAAATCTATAATCTCTTGAAGTTCTCAACGAATTTCATTTAACTATGCCATAGCAAGTAACTCAAGAAAGGCCATTCCTGAGGAAAATAAGTTTATACTTAATGGAAGACCCAATTAGTTGAGCGTTCTTTTATTGAAAAAATTATACTTGGCATTTCTGTTCTTTAAGCTCAGTTGGAGAAAACTAATTGATTCATGGACCAGTAGGAGCATCCTGAGTGCTCTAGATATGCCCACTAGGCTCTATGTGAACTTTAGTCTGTGCTACTTTAGAGTCAGTTATAATCATAAATTCAAATAGTAAAATGTTCCAAATTCCTAACATTTTATTGCAAATGATTCACATTTGTGTAAGTAGTACATAACAGTTAGCCATTCAATAAAGATAGATGCACATATAAATAGTTTGTAAGTGACTATCCAACTCACTTACAAACTTCCCATAATAGATTCCCTGTGGAATCGTACAGAAACCAGAAGACCAGAACATTTAAAGTTGATTACATCATTATATGAACAGTTCAAAATTCGTTTCATATTTACTGGTTTTGGTGGCTACTTTAGTGACTTCAATAGCCAAAAAAAATATTTTAAAAACTAACTAATTAACTAATGAAATTCTATCATTAATAGATTTTGTGCTGCAAAGCTACATTTCAATTTAAAAATCACAAAACTTATCAGTCCATAATAGCTTTGGTTTAAATATTGCCATAAATTAGTTTTTTTTTTTTCCATATCATTGCTATACTTTAGCTTGACTGTGAATTATAAACCAAACCATTTAGGGGAATTGAATGAGTGATTATTAAACCCAAGACAGCCAAGTTCCATTATCTCAGGTTGAAGATAGCTCATGCAAAGCCAAAGCTTTATTGCTCATTTTTTATGGCAAGTTCACAGGCACCCAGTTGGCCTTGAACCCACATTCTCACCCTCCACCTTACTCTTACAAGGTCACTGTCAATGCCTTTGTACATGTTTCAAGTACATAATCACAAAGGATATCAGTTTGAAGCGTGTGCATGATAGTAGTCTTAAGCAAAGGAAGTTACTAGTAGCCCATATACAAGGCCCACTCATGCCTATAAGAGATCTCTCAATGCCCAAAACCTCCCCTTAAAAAAAAAAAAAAAAAAAAAAAATCTCAAATCTATCTATCTCAAAACATATGTATGGAACCTCCCCATAAGCAAATTTTAATCATATTGATCACACTAAAGGAAATTAGTTTCTTATAAACCTATGTGATTTGAGTTTCTAGTTTCCATATTTGTTATTATTAATAATTAAAAACCATAGGTTTCTTTAATTTTATTTCTTGTTTTTTGAAAAAATGATAGCTACAACAAGGGAGGAGGGATTTGAACCCTAGATATCTTGGAAACACCAGGATATGCCAAATTTGAATTTTAGTATTTCTTTTCATTTAATAAGACCAACATTGATACTTAAAGCAATGTTAGCAAGTTCAAAATGAAAATAACTAGCCACTTGTAAAACTTAAATTTTGGCCTTGAACTTGCACTATAAACCTCTTCCACCTCATCTAAATTAAGCAACCTATATAACCCCAAAAATCACTCTTGGCAGCATAAATTAAAACCCAACACTTGGATATGTGTCAATGTGTAAATGTAGTACCTTATGCAGTTTATACTTTATAAGTGTTTTGTTATATTGTTAATGGGATTTATTTATCTTATATTTTAGGCTGAAGTAGAGACAATGCTACAACAGAATACAAAGAAAATGACCTCCTTAAAATCACAATTGGAGAAAATCGACACTATAAAATCAAAATTGGTATCTTTGATTCAACAATTCAAGGGTCAGGGTGTAGTGCAGAAATCTTTCTTCTATTGATGCATATATTGAGTTGTTTGCTAAACATCATTACATATTGTCTTGTTGACATATGGTTTAGTAAAATAATATTGGCCTACCTACTATATACTTTTGCTTCATTCCTGGTATGCTATATGGTTCTACAGGTTCTTGCAAATAAAAACTACTGTCATTGCCAAAACATAACCATCTTTTCAGAACATCAATGAAAAAAACACACAACAAAAAAAACCAAAAAAGATCCGAAATTGAAAAACGAAAAACCCTAGAGAGAGAGAGAGAGGGGCATCTACGGAGCAAAAATGACAAAGTACTAAGAAGAAATAGAGAGTACCTTCAGCACGGTGGGCTACGAACGGCGAACGGCGAACGATTGCTTGAGCACTGGGCTACGAACGGCACAGTGGGCTACGGATTTGCTTCAGCACTGGCCTACGATTGCTTCAGAGTGAATGACAGCACGGTGGGCTACGAACGGCGAACGGCGAACGGCGAAACGGCGAACGGCGAACGGCGAAACGGCGAACGGCGAAACGAACGGCGAAACGAACGGCACAGTGGGCTACGAATTTGCTTCAGCACTGGCCTACGATTGCTTGAGAGTGAATGAGTGAGTGCGTTTGAAAGGGAGTTTGAGAGGGCTGAGCGAAATAGCGTTGGAGTGAGTGAGTGAGTGAGTGAGTGTTTGTTTGAAATTTTCTGTAATAAGCTATAGATTTCGAGTCTTATAAACTCGATTTCTACGTGGCTCCACGTGGAAATTTCGTCCAGGTAAGGCAGCAGAAAAACATGGAACTCGAGTTGTAGAAACTCGAGTTCTAATTGAATCTCGAGTTTCTAAAACTCGAGATGCTAATTTTACAAATTCTTCCCAATCCGGGCAACTAACGAAATTGTTGAAATATTTTAGTTATTTGGCAAGGGAGTTCGTTCAGACTTATTTTCAATCTTGGACACCCCTAACAATGAGGGCTTGCTGGGATCAAAAGAAGTCTTGAAGCTTTTCTTGCTACTGATCAAATTCTCCTGAATTTTGGCTAAGCCAAAAGCTTCATTCTGAGACTTGGGTGCCAACGTCCTCACAGGAAGATGTATCTCATCCTTTAACCCACTCAAGAAGGAACTGAGTTTATGGGTTTCTGACAAACCTGTGATCCTGTTTGATAAGGCCTCAGATTGACTCTTGTAAACCACTACATTAGATGATTGTTTAAGCCTTGTTAAAGCTTCCATTGGATCATGTTAGGCTGTAGAGCCAAAGAGAATCTGTTGAGCTTAATGAAAGCATCCCAACTTGAGAATATTCCAGCATTCTCAGCATCTTGAGACTACACCCAACTTGCAGGATCTTCCTCTTGGAATCTTGGAAAATCAAGCTTCAAGGGTTTTCCTGGATTCATGTAAAAAGATTCTGCAGTTGTTGAATCGTTGGTTGCATGGTGATCCCTAGGTACAAATTTTCTTCGATCTTCTGCTTCAATGATCTTCTGCATAAACTGATTGAGGGATTGCAACTGTTTCTAGATTTCTTCTAAAACGATATCATGTTGATCAGTAACTTTGGCTAAAGCTGCAATCTTTTCTGAGTTGTGGGAGGCCAGTCGAGCTTCAGCCATGGCAATAGGATGGTTTTGCTCTGATACTAAATGTTAACATCCCAGCTGATCTCACAAGTCTTAGGGATTGAATGGGTGAATGGAGAAGATTAAAGGGAATATGAGTAGGTTACTTAGAGGGAACCTAGGCCTCCATGAGAAGAATAGGGGATAGAGAGTGAAACTGAGTATTCATCTTATTTCTTGATTGATTCCCATTACAATTCTACTGTTCTCTTTAATACAATTGTCCTAACTAACTAACTGTCCATTCAGTTATTTCCTTCCCCAACAGCCTTACTAATTCCCAACTATCCACATGTGAGAAATCCCACTATTCACATGGACAATTAGGAGTTAGTTAATTGAAGGTACAATCCACTACATTACAATTACAAGGGTAAGCATTATAAGAAGTAACTAAGTACAAACTCCATGTGGCATTCCGGCTCAGCAGCTAGGCTTCATAGCAATAACTGTTGGTGCCTTAACACGCTATAATAGGAACAATGGTATAGCCAGATGTGCCATCAAGGCTGATTTGAGGAAAGCCTATGATTCTCTAGATTGGAACTTTATTCTTATGTCTGCTATCAGCTGGCTTCCCTACCAAATTTGTGCATTGGATCATTGTTTGTATTACTTATCCCATATTTTCTATTAGCCTAAATGGTTCTTTGGTGGTATATTTCCAAGGAGGACAAGGTTTGAGACTGGGAGATCCCTTGTGCCCTTATCACTTTGTGATTTTATCAAGGTTGGTCCACTCTAGGGTATAAGGCTTCAATAATTTAAAGTTCCATCCCCACTGGCCACTGCAAGGAATTGGGGCTCACTCATCTCAGCTTTGCAGATGATCTTCCAATGTTTTCTGCTGCTGACCTGCCTGAACTTAATCTACTTAAAGATGCCTAGATGGATTTTGGAAAAATCTCAGGCTTGGCAGTAAATCCAAGCAAGAGTGAGGTGTTTTGTGCTGGTATCCTTGCTACCTTAAAGCAGAATATTTTGAAGATCCTACAGTTCAATGAAGGCAATCTTCCAGTGAGATATCTTGGCTTGCTCCTCATTCCTGATAAACTTAGTTCCAAGGATTGTTAGCCTTTGTCGGATAAGATCCTAGCTAGGATCAACACTTGGTCATCTAGGAATTTCTGTGGAAAGGTAGAGGTGAAGGCAGGGGGTGGTATTAGGGTATCATGGGAAAAGGTCTGCCTCCCAAAAAGAGAGGGAGGTCATGGTTTAAAAAGGATTGTGGAGTCGAATAAAGCTGTTGTTATGAAACTTATATGGAATCTCTTTACCCAAAATGGGTCCTGAATCCTAATGGGTAGCTTGGGTGCATCAGTATTTGGTTGAAGGAAAATGCCTTTGGACTATTAAAATCCCTCAAGATTGCACTTGGGGATGGAGGTACATCCTTAAAACAAGACAGGAAGCTAGGCAGCTTGTGAGCTTTGAGGTTGGGGATGGGAGTAAAATCTTTCTATGGCATGATCTATGGCATCCTAATGGTGTCCTATTTCATAACTATGGTAATAGGATTATCTATGATGCAGGCAGTCAGTTTGAGGCAAAAGTATCTTCTTTCTTAAGGAGAAGCAGTGGATTTGGAGGGCTGCAAGGCTGATCAGCTTGTTGATATCCAAAGCAAGCTTAGTCTTATACAGTTAAAGGACTCTGATAGAGCTCTTTGGGCATCATTTCATAAATTCAGTAGTGCTGGGACTTGGGAAGAAGGGCAAATTGTCCCTTGGTGCAAGCTGATATGGTTTAATGCAACATTCCTAGAAATTCCTTCCTTGGCTGGCTAGCTTTGAGAAACAAATTTCCAACTGAGGAGAGAATGATTCATTGGGGTTACCAAGGGGACAGCAACTGTGTTATTTGCAATGCCTTCTTAGAAAGCAGATACCACCTTTTTGTTTTTTCCCTCCTTCACCAAGTGGATTTGGGAGAATGTCATTAGTCTTTGTTTAATTTTTGCTGCAAAAATTTGATTGGCAGGACTTGTTGGAATGGGCTACTAATCAGTTGAAGGACCACAGCTTTAGAGTGGTTATTTTCAAACTGGCTTGGTGTGATGCTGTGACCATAAAGAAATGCAATAATTCATGCTGGCAGAATAAGGAGTGAAGAACAAATAATGAGTGGTATCAAGAAGGAAGTGAAGTGTATAATGGAAAGCAAATGCAAGGCTTTTGATTCAGTTCTTAACAGGATTTTATGTTGAAAGTGGGGCATTAGTCCTAGTGTGCTCTGCAGAAAGTCTTGATCTGACTGTGATGATAAGTGAGGGTGTTGGAGTTGAGGTTTAATCGTGACTTGGGTTGTGGGATTGCGATCCCAAGCTGATCCTATAGAGGATTCTACCATAAAGAATACTTCTTGGAATTTTCTGTTCTTTTTTTTTTTTGGGGGTTTTATGAAATATTCGGATTTATGTTTGTTTTCTTTATTGAAATGCATTATTCATCCAAAAAAAAAAGTTACACCCAATAAGAGAGGATGGATATTAGGTGCTTATTTAGCATATTTCCTAGTCGTGGGCTTTGTTTCCTATCATATTATTCTTCCTCCATCCCTCATGTAGTCGATGATGAAGAGCATTGAGGAGTCTCTAATCTTTATAAAAAAAAAAAAAATGAGGAGTCAATAATAAAGAATATAGTGAGTTTTTCTTAGAAAAATATTTAATTAATTCTTTAGTTGGAATATACCATAAGGGCCGATTAATCAAATTTATAAAGGGCCTATTGAGATCCTTGGCGAGTCTATTGTCATCTTACTATAGATAAAAAGAGTGTTTTGTAGGGAAAATTGGGCTTTTGCCCTTATTTTGCAAAAAATCTAAAAATATGTCTATGTTTTGAAATTATTTCGGTCGATGTATTTATTTTGAAACTCGATTTTCTTAAAATTAAGTTTCAATATAAAACTCGTTTTTTAAGAAATCGAGTTATGCCAAATCAAACTAAAAAAAAGATAAAATCAAATTTCAAAATAGAGATGCGTCTCTAAATAATTTCTAGATAAAAACATATTGTTAGATATTTTAAAAAATAAAGGCAAAAGCCATTTTCTCCTAGTTTTGCCTCTGTTGTGTAATAAAATGGCAGTAGAAGGGACAAACGAAACGATAGGTTGAAATCAATTGATTTTGGGCTGGAGAGAGAGTTTGGGCTTTTTTGTCTTTTTCATTTTTTTCCTATTGTTATCTATTGTCAGATTTTCCTCCGAATCCTTCTCCTAACCACTGCTGACGGTCACACCGAGTAGTGAGTACTGATAGAGAAACACGTATAGAAAAGAGGGAGACTGGCAGCAGAAATTCAGGGATTGTTATCTGTTCCATCACAAATCGCAGAGAAAGGGGCATGGAAGGGATTCTTCTCACAAATCATAGAAATTCAGGATTTTATGTTGTAAGCGAGGCACTAGATCTTTCATGTTTTTCAATTAATTACAAAATGATTTGTTGATTGATGGATTACAGTATGCCTCCATGCTTAGGAAGTTGGAGGAAAGAGAAGAGAGCGAAAGGGGAAGGAAGGTTGCAAATGACCATGAGTTGAATTTCAGTTACTTTAATGGATGCATTTGAAGTGTTTGTGAAAATGTCCGAATGGGCTTTTGGGTGTGTTTTTGTTATTTGTTTGTTAGCTTAAAGTGTATAAGCTTGAGGAAAGATGTGGCCATAAAACATGATGTCAGTTTTCATATGAAGTGTTTGTCTTAAGGGTCAGAACCACTCAACCTGAGTGTATAAAGATGGATGGCCACATATAGTTATGTATTAGGAACTCAGCCCGAATGCATAAGTACAGCTGTCTTTTAGATTTCTTTTGTTTCTTTTCTGATTTTGTATCATGTATAATGATGCTATTAATGTTTCTCTATATCTTTATTTTGTTAGACAGGAAGTGGAAAGACTTATAAAGTTATACAAAGGGTCCAGCCAATGCCTTTGGAGTTGTAGAAAATAACTTATCCAATAATCAAGATGGCTTAAATTTGGGGTGCATAATTTCGAGCTGGGAATGTCAATCTCATCTATAATGGGGATGGTCCATCAAACTCTGCTTTATTACTGCACTCAAGGACTTTATTAAAATAATAATTAAATATTAAAAACACATGAAATCATGGCATCTGTTACACCAACGTTCACTTTTTTATGGGAAATCCCACATTCATTCCATTTAAAAACTTTTTTTTATGTGATAAGAAAAAAATTAATTGATTTTTTTAAAAATATTTTTATCATGAAAGTAGTATTAAAACTTTTTCAAAAGTTTATTCACAAATGCCTTAAAAGTCACCTATTAAAACGGCCAAATTATCTTAGAATAAATTTACATTGAATAAATAAAAGTCTAATAATATCTAAGAATGCACTAGCTGTGTTGGAAAAGGGCTTAAGAGAGAGAAAATAAATACTCTAGCATGGAGATGGAGGGAGGGAATAGAAAATTTGAGGTAAGAACAAGGAACTTACATGAAAAAAAAAAAAGAAAAAAAAAAAGAACAAGAAAGACAAGAATCATCGGAAAAAATAGCCTAATATTACTATTTTTTGAAATTATTATTATTTTATCATTATTTAAAAAATATTTAGCAATCTATTACTTTTTAAAACTCGAGTTTTTGAAACTTGAGTTTGACATGAAACTCGAGTTTAAGAAAATTGAGTGGTATAAAAAATGTCACATGTAACTTGATTATGTGAAACTTGAGTTTGTGTTGGTCGACTTTAAGACACTCAAGTGCCATGTAAGAAAAATTCCCACAGCACTCACACAGCCACAATTGTTGACTTCCAGTTTTGTTTCTTACTGCCACAATTGTTGACTTCCAATTTTGTTTCTTATTTTTCCAGATTTCTCATTGGCTTCCAGGTGTGGGTTTCACATTTTTCTTTCTTTTGTTAGGGTCAAGTGGGATGAGAGATGAGTTAACCGTTGTGAAAAGGCAGTGGAAAAGGTAGCGAAAGAGTTTGAAACACAGGCAATAAATTTTATATCACAAGGAAATGGAACTCGAGTTCCAAGTGAACTTTTTTAAGCAATTCGATTTTTGTAAACTTGAGTTTCATGTTTAACTCGAGTTTCAGAGAGATGAGTTAGCAATTGTGAAAAGGCAACGAAAGAATTTGAAACATAGGCAATAAATTTTATATCACTAGGAACTCGAGTTTAATTTATATATCACTAGGAACTCGAGTTCCATAAACTCGAGTTCCAAGTGAACTTTTTCAAGCAACTTGATTTTTGTAAACTCGAGTTTCATGTCTAACTTGAGTTTCAGAAACTTGAGTTTCAAAAAAGTGGTACATTGCTACATATTTCTCAGTGGTAAAATACTAATAATTTCAAAAAATAGTAGTATTTGGCTATTTTTACCAGAATCATCAATAAAAGAGGAAATAAAAATATTTAGTCTAACTTTTTGGCTACATATTTTTAAAACAGTGGTAAAACACTAATAATTTCGAACAATAGTGGTATTTGGCTAATTTTTGCCAGAATCATCAATAAAAAAGGAAATAAAAATATTCAGTCTAACTTTTTGCGTTCATACTTCTAGAAGAAAATTATACACGAGCTTGAAAAGTGCAGTGGAGGGAGAGAGACAGAGAGAGGGATTTTTTTATGGGACTGAGCAGAAGAGTTGAGGCAAGAACAAAGAATTTACCTGAAAAAGCTTGGTTAGTTGGGGAGAGACTAGAGAGGGATAGGTTTGATTAAACATTTAGTATGGAAGAACTTTTTTTTTTTTTTTGGGTGTATATAATGAGAACAAAAAACTTTCGAAGAAGGGAAAAAAAAAAAAAAAAAAGGTAAATTATAAATGGGTAGCAGTGATTATTATTAATTTTTGGTGAATCATGGTAGCTTTTATTTATTTATTTATTTTTTATTTTATTATTATTATTTTTTTTGGTGTGTGTGTTTGTGTGGATATATTGATAATTAGAAGTAGACAAATTCCAACATTGAATGTTTCCATTACAAATATCCAGTGGTGCCGCGAGCTATAAGGCACCTAGTGTATCTATTATTTTAAGAATAAATATAAAATATTTTCTATTTTATATAGCTATATAAGTATAGTATTATTTTATATATATGATAAATTATAAAACTTTTTTTATATGTTCCAGTTAATTCAATTAGTAAAGTATTTTATACAAACACAATAAGTTAAAATTATATTGAATCTATAAAACTTTCTTCCATTAAGAAGGTTTAGATGCCAGCTTTATTTTTTGTAAAGTTTCCCATACTTTCGAATAGATGTAATGTTCCTCAGTTTATTATACAAAATAGCCGGTCACTGTAGTCCGTAGATGTCAAATGTGAAATATGCCCTCTGTAGTTTTGTTTGTGACATATATGCTTTCTTTACAGTTCCCTCCCGGTCTACCTAAAGTAAAACAAATGAAATATAGATAGAAAAATAGAACTGATAAAGTTTTTTATTGTGGAATAAAAAATTTAAAATTCAAATTTCGCCTATATTAAAAATCAATTAATGTTTTGGTTTGAATATAAATAGCAATCATCATTCATCATACCATTTGAATTAATAATAATTCCCTAGAGGGTACAGCCATGCCATGTCATTTGGGATCACATGGATGACTCAATATGATGGCCATTGCATATATATTACAAAATTGCAAAAGTTTAATCAATTGAACCTTATTTAATCTCTTCACTCATATGATTTTCCTCTTCTTAGAGCATTCGCATCTAGGGATACAAAAAAGTTCTATTTTGCATCCTCAAAACCTACTTTATCTATTTTACTATCTCATTTTACAACTCACTTAATATCCCAATTTCTATTTTTTTATTCAACTCATTAAAATAATATAACTACACAATAAAATAATATAAAAAACTGAATTCTTTTTCCTATCAACCACCCACTGCCACTGTAGAGCAACCCAATGACACCACCCACCACCACCACTGCCAATCAGCCAACTCGCACCACCCACCACCACCACTAATTAATTCAAACCCAAACCCAAACCACCCAATACCCAAACTCAAACCCAAACCCAAGCCACCCACTAACACCATAGAGCATCCCAATAGCACCACCCACCACCACGACCGAGCAATTCAAACCCAAACCCAATACCCAACTCACCAAACACCTAAACAAAAAATCACCAAACACCCAAACAAAACCCAAAACCAAAACCCAAAGGCACGGCCACCACCACCCCAAATAGAACCCAGCCACCACCAAAACCCAGCCACCAACGAAACCTAGCCACCAAAAAGACCATCACTGAAACACAGTCACCAAATAGACCCACCAAGCACCAAATCTCACCACCAAACAGATCAAACAAGCACTGAAACCCACCACCAAATGAATCCAGCAGACACTGAAACGACCCACCACCAAAGTTGGCCACCGAAATAGCAACTAGGGGATTTTTACACCCCTCAATGCTAATGCTCTTACTAATTTTTCATACAATTGCCTTGTCAATCATGTATTATCATCTATCTCCTTTCCTGTCTTCTTATTTTTAATAGGAAATATATATACCATCACTGTTTTTGCATATTTGTAATTTTTCTTACGTAATTCTTACTCCTAATATGTTGCTTTGTAGCAATGAATTTTGTCACATCAATATTATAATGACATCTTCATAGCAGGATTTTGTGGTTTCTATTTGAAGGGGGCTTGCCATTTTGTGAATACAAAAATTTAATTTAATTCTCTGGCCCATTGTGGTGGGTTATAAAGATTTAGCCCAGAACAGCATTTAAGTTTCTACAATTTCATCATGTGTTTTGTAGGGTAATTACGAGGTGCTTATGGTTACAGCATAAAAAATGGCATTTCCATTTTAAGAGCTATTAAGGAACCAAGCCATTCACAAACAGCTTGGGCTTGGTTTGATAAAAAGTTTATTAATGTTTGTTTTTTTTATAAATGAGCTAAAACTTGAGTCTTAATTTTAGGCTTATTAGTACTGAACAAGACCGGCCTAACATAATTTGGGGTCAAAGGCAAAAGATTTGTGTGGGGCTTTTCATATATAATATTAATTAAATAAAATAACTTAATACTAATTAAATAGAGGTTAAATTGATGCATCAAATACATAATTTAATGAATAATGTTAACTAAAACTAAGGATAATTTCATATAGAGAATTGAATACCATAGTTGAAGCATAAATTTAACAAAAAGAAAAAAAAAATTATATTGTTTTTCAAAAAGTTAAGTAAATTTGTATTCTAATTTTTAAGAGAAAGAGACATATATATTTGGTCTGTGGCTTTGTAAGAGATTAGTTTACAAAAATTAGAGTTTCAAACTATTAGGAGAGATTAATCATCATTGATGATCTAACATGTGTGGCACAAGAATTTAAATAAGGTACTTGTGCCACGTGTCATATCCATGGCCGAGGAGTCCATTATCATGCCGAGGAGGTCACACGCTCGGACATTAAGGTCATGTCAGTGGAACGTTACGAGAGGAGGCCATACTGTAGAGAAAGAGTTTCGAGGAGGGGGTTAGCCCTGACATGACTGAAGGGATGGTGGCTACCACCACATTTAATGCATCCCACAAAACCTCCTAGCTGCATTTATATGGAGAAGACCCCTGAACAATGCTGCCTTGGCTGCCCCAAATCACAAGGGGCTTGGGAAGGTGTCTGATGGAACAAGCACTCAAATAGTGGCCTGGATGATCAATAGAAGGAGGGCCAGGATCATCTAAAGGGAGCTATATAATATAAGAGACCCTCCAAAAAGAAGGGATCAGAATATCTGTAGAAAAAACACTGTAGCAACAAGAATTGAAAATATATCTAAATCTAAGAGAACTATATACAAAGACGATTCTCCTCGGACTTCATCGAGGAAAAATTCCCTTGCTCGGGGCTTATCTTTCTTTGTTTTCTTATTGTCTTTAATCCACTATACACGTTGTTTGACCCATTGAAGCCTAGTTGTTGAGCCCACTCTCTACTTCATTGTATTGGGCCTTTTAGGCCCGAACCTTCCTACCTTTTGGACTCAGGTACCAAAACGCCCCCATACAATTGGTGCCATCTGTGGGGAATTACTCGAGCTTCGGTGAGGTCAGTGTTCAGCTATGATGGAGCCAAGTCCCAATAGGGAAGAATTCGTTAGCTCCCGACGCCAAGATCATTTCCTCAACCTTGAGTTTAGGGGAGATCGTGAAGTCAGCGTACACATTACTCAAACTAGTAGGAGTTAGTCTCAAGGTGGGAGTCACATCTCTTATGAAGAAAACACTAGAAGCCTGCAGCGGGAGATAGATCGCTTACGAAGAAGACTACGCCGCGAGCAGCACAGAGGGACTCCTTCTAGTTCTGATCATTCTTTGGATGATGATAGTGATAATAGCTACAGGCCCAGGTCAAGGACTCCTCCCAGTGAGTCTTTTTCATGTGACAAGAAGTGCAATGATAGGTGGAGAAGGGAGAGCTCGTCTCACAAAGGCCTAGGCAACGATGCTATGAGTAGGGCTCTGAACCAAATTTCCAAGTCACCTTTTACCCGCAGGATAGAGGCAGGAAGACTTCCTCGACTATTCACCCAACCAACATTCACCATATATAATGGTAAGACGGACTCGGTGAAGCATTTTAGCCAGTTCAACTAGAGAATGATTGTTCACTCGAAGAATGAGACCTTGATGTGCAAGGTGTTCCTATCCAGTTTGGAGCCCATGGTGATAAGATGGTTTGACGGTCTGAAAGAAGGTTCTATCAGCTCCTTCAAGGAGCTCACTAGGGCCTTTGGGGCCCGTTTTGTGACTTGCGGTAGAGTTCCTCGGCCCTTGGATTTTCTACTATCTATGACCATACCAGAGAGGGAGATCTTGAAGATGCATTCTGACAGGTACTGGGAGATGAAATAGATGGGAACTTTGTTGACGTAGCTATAAGGACTTTCAAGGTCGGCCTGCCCGCCGAGCATGATCTGAGGAGGTCTCTGACTAGGAAACTGGTTAGGAGCGTGCGTCGGCTCATGGACCGTATTGATGAGTATAAATGGGTTGAAGAGGACCAACAGTAGGGAAAGGGGAAGGCTAAGGTGGTCCCTTAGGACAGAAGGGATCTCAGGTCAGATAAATACAATAATAACCAATCTTGAAGGGATTTTACGGGGCATTCCGGATCTACCACTACTCAGGTAGTCAGCACTATATTCTGAGAGCCGATACATCAAATCCTGGAGAAAATCAAGAATGAGCCATACTTTCAATGGCCAAATAGGATAGGGGAAGACCCCAAGAAGCGTAACCAAAGTCTTCACTGCTAGTACCACCAGGAACGAGGACACACTACCAAGGATTGCAGGACTTTGCAGAGCCACCTGGAGGAATTAGTTAAGGTAGGAAAGTTGAGTCAATTCCTATATCATCCCCACGAGCAGAATGGTCAGACAAGGACGGGGGCTTAGAGGGATGCTCCTACAAGGCCACCTCTAGGTACAATCAGTGTCATCCTTGCTACTTTAGGTAGGACTAGTTCTCCATCGTCCAGGGTGATGTCCGTGGCTCAGCCATCTGCAGAGGGCTCATCCCCCGATCTGAAGAGGAGTAGAATTGAGACCAGGCCGGTTTTAAGCTTTTTGGATGAGGATAAGGCTAGAACCTTGCAGCCACACGATGATGCCCTAATGGTTACCCTCAGGATAGGGGGATATGATGTGAAGAGAATGCTGGTAGATCAAAGCAGCGGCGCAGAGATGATGTACCCCGACTTATTTAAGGGGCTGAAGCTGAGGTTTGAGAACCTAACCTAGTATGATTCCCCTCTAATAGGGTTTGATGGGAAAATAGTCTTTTTGAAAGGCCAAATCTGACTGCCCGTTAAACAGGGACAAAGGTCGTGTAGGTAAATTTTATCGTGGTAGATGCCTACCCTACACTGCTATTGTGGGAAGGCCTTTACTTCACACCATGGGAGTCGTACCTTCCACCCTGCACCTAAATGTGAAGTACCCGTCTGGGGATCAGATTGAGGAGTTGGTGGGGAGCTAGTCTATGGCTAGGCAAGGCATGGTGGCTGCAGTTAGACATCAAACCGAGGGTGAGTCCTTAACCTTTATGGGCAGGACTTATAGCAATCAAAGGTTCCAGTGTTGTCCACGGAGGTAGAGGAGAAAGGGCAAAATGCGAGCAATTGGAAAGAGTTGTCATTGGCAACAATGAGGAGAAGTTCTTTTAGGTAGGAGCTCAGCTGCCTCCTCGAGAAAGGCAAGAGTTGATAGATTTTCTTAGAAAAAATATTGACGTGTTCGCATGGAGCGCCTACGAAGCCCCTGGGGTGGATCCGAACTTTATTTGCCATCGTTTAAACATCAAGCAGCCATCTCGACGCTCATTTAGGGAACATTCTGACGTTGTTAAGGGGGAAATACTCAAACTCAAACAGGCTAGGGCCATAAAAGAGGTGTTTTACCCCGAGTGGCTAGCCAACACAGTGGTAGTGAAAAAGAAAACTGGGAAGTAGTGAGTATGTGTAGACTTTACAGATTTGAATAAAGCTTGCCCAAAAGACCCTTTCCCTCTACCTCGGATAGATCAATTGGTGGATGCAATGGTAGGCCATCCTTGGATGAGTTTTTTTCGACACCTTCCAAGGCTACCACCAAATACCTTTAACTCTAGACGATTAGGAAAAGACCACTTTCCTTACACCCACCGGGAATTACCACTACAAGGTAATGCCCTTTGGATTGAAAAATGCAAGGTCTACTTACTAGAGGATGATGACCAGAATGTTTGAGCCTCAGTTGGGCAAGAATATTGGGGTGTACATAGACAATGTGGTGGTAAAGAGTAAAGTAGAGTCCGAGCACATAGGTGATCTTGAGAATATCTTTGAAATACTGAGAAAGCATAAATTGCGCCTTAATGCCGCTAAGTGTTCTTTTGGCGTAGGCTTTGGCAAGTTCCTAGGATATATGGTTACCCACTATGGAATTGAAGTTGACCCCAATCAGATTAGGGCGATTAACAACCTGCAGCCTCCTCGAAATCCCAAGGAGGTCCAGAAGTTGACAGGAATGACTGCCGCCTTGAACCGATTCATTTCTCGGTCAGCATAAAGGTGTGGGCCCTTCTTCCAGTTATTGCATAAGTGGAAAGGATTTGAATGGACAAAGAAATTTTCCTCGGCCTTCTAGCAGTTGAAGGAATATCTTTCTCGGCCACTTATTATGTCCAAACCCAAGGAGGAGGAGATTCTATTTGCCTACATTGCTGTAGCCATACATGTGGTGAGTTTAGTGCTAATACGAGTTGATGATAGGGTGTAGAGATCAGTTTATTACGTGAGCAAATCACTGCATGAGGCAGAGATTCGCTATTTACCATTAGAAAAGGTCATCTTGGCAGTAGTGCACGCTACACGAAAGCTCCCTCATTACTTCCAGGCCCACACTGTTGTGGTTCTAACCCAACTCCCTCTTCAATCACTGCCTCGGAAAGCTGATTACACAAGGAGGATTGCAAAATGGGGAACGATCCTAGAAGCTTTCGATATCAAGTACATGACTCGCACTTCTATAAAGTGTTAGGTCTTTGCAGATTTGGTGGCTGAGTTTGCTGAGCCTTTATTAGAAGAAAGTGGTGGAGGGCTGAACATAGATGGAAAATTAGTTGGGATGATCTCCTTGCAAGAACCCCTACCTTGGAAGGTGTATGTTAACGACGCAGCAAATCAAAGGGGATCAGGAGTGGGGCTAGTTGTGGTATCTCCTGAAAGGATCACCATTGAAAAATCCTTAGGGCTAGACTTCTCGGCTACAAACAATGAGGCTGAGTATGATACTTTATTGGTAGGAATGGCTATGGTTCAGAAAATGAGAGGAAGAATGGTGGAGATGTTTTCAGATTCGAGGTTAGTTTCAAGCTAAGTAAAGGGAGAACTGGTAGCAAGGGACATGAGAATGCAGGACTACTCGAATCAAGTTAGACACTTGCAATTAGGGCTTAAATCCTTCTCCCTACAACAAATCCCAAGGAGCAGAAACACGCATGCTAACTCTTTTGCCACTCTTGTAACCTCCTCGACGCAGAGTTTATCTCGGGTTATCTTAGTTGGGGATTTGTACAAGCCTGTCGAGACGAGAAAGTAGAACATGCTTATCCACCAAACCAGGGTGGGGCCGAGTTGGATGGATCCTATTGTGCTATTTCTCAAGGACGATATCTTGCTCGAAGAGAAGGGCGAAGCTGATAAAGTGTGGAGAAGAGCTCCTCGGTTCTGGTTTTTCGAGGATTAAAAGTTATACAAGCACTCTTTTTCTGGGCCGTATTTGCTATGCGTTCATCTTGAAACGGTGGACCCACTCCTAAAGGAGCTACACATAAGAATTTGTGGAAGTCATACAGGGGGCAGGTCACTGTCTCATAGGGCCCTTACCCAAAGGTATTGGTGGCCAAGTATGCAGAAGGAAGCACAGGAATATGTGAAGAAATGTAACTAATGTAAAAAATATGCCCCAAATATTCATCAACCAGGGAGTGTCCTCAATCCTTTGTCTAGCCCCTAGCCTTTTGCCCAGTAAGGTTTGGACATTGTAGGACCCTTCCCTAAAGTGGTAGGAAACAGGAGGTGGCTATTGGTAGGTACTGACTACTTCACCAAATGGGTTGAAGTTGAGCCCCTATCAAATATTAAAGCTATGGACACCAAGAAATTTGTATGGAAAAATATTGTCACTCAGTTTGGGATCCCTTACACCCTCATCTTGGACAATGGTTTTCAGTTTAATAGCAAAGCCTTCGGGAAGTACTATTGTGATTTGGGCATTAAGAATAGTTACTCCACCCCGGCTTATCCACAGGGGAATGGGCAGGCCAAGGCTATCAATAAGGTCATAGTGAGTAGACTCAAGAAGAGGCTGGATGATGCTAAGGGTAGATGGGTGGAAGAGCTATCACAAGTTCTCTGGATGTATTGGACCATCCCTCATAGGTCAACATGGGAGACCCCCTTCTCAATGACCTATAGGGTCGAGGCCGTGATTCCTCTAGAGACTAGATTCCCAACGCTAAGGACAAGCTCGTTCATCCTAAACAACAATGACAGCCTGTTGGAGAGGAGTTTGGATTTGGTTGAAGAGCGAAGAGAAAATGCATGATTCAGTTAGCATACTATCAATAGAAGCTCAAGTAAGGGTATGACTCAAGCGTGAAGTTAAGACCGTTAGTCCCGGGGGACTTGGTATTGAGAAAGGTCATGGGTACTACAAAAAACCCAGCATGGGGAAAGTTGGGGCCCAAATGGGAAGGGCCATATCGTATCACCTCGATAGTTCGGATAGGTGCATACTTCCTAGAGAACCTAAACAAAAATGTTGTATCATGCCCCTGGAATGTAAATAACCTGCGAAGGTATTATTATTAATGAAAGGCACCTTTGCCATGTTTTTCTTTCTAGAATTATGCGTTGTCTTTATTACTTGTGTGAATATTAAACAGAACCTTAGTAATGCTAGCTCCTCAAACTGCATACCTTGGGTAAATTAATATTTTTGGTTATTTGTTTAAGTGTTAAACAAAACCTTGGTTATGCTTGGCTCCTCAGACCATATGCTTTGGGTAAATTAACACCCATCATCACTTGTGTGAATATTAAACAGAACCTTGGTCATGCTGACTACTCAGGCCACATACCTTGGGTAAATTAATATTCTTGGTTATTTGTTTAAGTGTTAAACAGAACCTTGGTTATGCTTGGCTTCTCGGACCACATGTCTTGAGTAAATTAACACCCATCATCACTTATGTGAATATTAAACAGAACCTTGGTCATGCTAGCTCCTCAGACCACATACCTTGGGTAAATTAATATTTTTTGTTATTTGTTTAAATGTTAAACAAAACCTTGGTTATGCTTGGCTCCTCGGATCACATGCCTTGGGTAAATTAACACCCATCATCACTTGTGTGAATATTAAACAGAACCTTAGTCATGCTAGCTCCTCAGACCACATACCCTGGGTAAATTAATATTCTTGGTTATTTGTTTAAGTATTAAACAGAACCTTGGTTATGCCTAGCTCCTCGGACCACATGCCTTGGGTAAATTAACACCCATCATCACTTGTGTGAATATTAAACAGAACCTTGGTCATGCTGGCTCCTCAAACCACATACCTTGGGTAAATTAATATTCTTGGTTATTTGTTTAAGTGTTAAACAGAACCTTAGTTATGCCTGGCTCCTCGGACCACATGTCTTGAGTAAATTAATATTCTTGCTAAGTGTTTTGTTTGTCCCTAAAGACTTGGACCTCCCTATTGATTACACAGTTTTCAGTACCAACACATAGTCATTTTTCTCATTGTTTACACAGGTTTGATTTATTTGAGTTAAACAACAAATCATTACTATTAGCTTTTGTTAAAGTATGGGTGTCCATCCTTAGAAGCATCATTAATCTAAAGTCTCAGTAGAGGACAGAACTAGGACTACAACCAACCAAAGATAAATATTACAAAGAAAAATAGAGGTTCATAAAGTAAAAGTTGAAGTTTTTTCATTAAGTAAAAGAAAGATACATCATGAACACTTGGCAAAACTGCCATAACCAAGGAAAATTACATGTAAAAAATTATATATACATATATATATATATATATATATGAGAAAAGGTACCCAAAAAAAAAAAGGAGCAAAAGAAAAGGATCCTAAACTATGCCTTGGCTGGAGAAGGAAGGTCTGCTTTGTTGCCTGGCTGGGTGACAGGTTGGTCAGCTTCCTTAGATTTGGGATCAACCTCTTTTTCCTTGGGAGCAACATCCTTGACTTTAGGAGCGGCATCCTTGAGCTTGAGAGTAGCCTCTGAACCCTTGGCCTCTAGCAGAGGCTTAATCTCCATGCCCTTGCCCTTATCCTCTAGCTGAGAACCATCCTGGCCAGCCCTCTTGTCCTTAGCGACCTCAACCCCCTGGCATTGGTCACCAGCCTTGTTGGGCCCCTTCAGAACCTTAGGATGCGGAAGAGAGGCCTGAGTGGTAGAGGGCTGCTTAGAGGAGGTTGGTGCAGGGGCAACAGAAGGAGGGAGTGCAGCTGGAACTTCTTGAATGTCTAGAGGGTAATAGATGTTCTCAGCCTTCCTCCACTCTGAAGCCGCAAGGACTTCTGCCCGGTTGAGCACCTCTGCCTACACTTCCTAGCAGTAATCCCTACAGACCTCTGCCAGCTCCTCCACTAGACGGACCTCGGTTTCCTGCACCCCAAGGTCATAGGATGCCTGCTCTGCAACCTTCGTAGCTTCCTTCGCCGTCCGAGCAGCCTCCTTGGCCTTCCCTAGCTCTGCCTTCAAGTTCGCGACTTGTTGCTTGGCCGTGGCTGGCTTTATCTCAGCATAATGGAACTTCTTACATTGCTCCTCGGCCTGGTCTTGAGCATTCTAGAGGCCGGCCTTAGCGCTCCTTCTCTCCTTTTCCTTAGCCGTTAGTTTTGCAGTCAACTTTTTGTTCTTCTGCTCCTCTGCACCCAAGGCCTTGTTGGTCTTAGCATGTAGGTTAGCCTCGACTTTGGCTTTGTCGTGGGCGTTCTTCACCCACTCCTCAGCCATGAATACCTCCTAGATGGCCTGTGCAAAAACAACAAGGGAATACTGTGTCCAAAAAAAAAAGGGAAGGACAACTTAGCATGAAATTAAAAAGGCATGACCAGAAGCTTACTAGGGCCAAGTCCCTCTTTAGGGACAAAAAAAGATCTGGCTGCCTCATGGTCTGCAGTGCAGCCATATCTTTAGGAAGCAGCAGGGACTACTCCAAGGCCTCGGCTAGGTGGTAGGCATGTCCTTTCTAGAACTCCCTGATGAAGGAGCTCCGTGTTATGGCTGCCCCCTCTAGTTTCAGCTGAGGATCCCACACTAGGAATTGAGGACACACCTCAACTGCATTGTGGTCCTCCTTACTTTTGACCGAGGAGGCCTTCACCTGGCCCTTGGCCGTCTTTTGCTACTTCGACTCCTTTTGGCAGACCATCTCCCCCTTCTCAACTACTTCCTTCTCCTTCCTTTTCTTCTTCAGGTTGAGCATGGGGAGCAGGTTAACTATAGAAGGAGGAGGGGGGGAAGAGCAGGAAGAGGTTGGGACCCTGAGGTGTCCTTTTGCGCCGACTCCTTAGCCTATCCGTAAGAAGCTCACATAGGCCTTTCTTCTTGCTCAGGGCCATCTCCACTCCTTCTTCCTTAGAGCTGTTGTTTATTCGTGTGATGACGAGGCCAGGGGTGTGAACACCTGAAAATCTATCGGGCTCATCCTTTGAGTCCAAGACTCAAACCACGTGCTATCCCTATTCCTCTCCCTCTTCCTCGAGATGGAATTGGTCTATCTCCGCCTCGAGTGACAGCCGCGATGAAGCTATCTCTTCTCTTAAGACTGCAGCTTCGTGGGGAGAGTGATGAGAGGGTAACTCAACTGGCATAATATCCTCTCAGGCTAAGAATCCGGGCACCGAGACGTCTATCCTAGTTAGCCGAGGGTCGCCTACCCTAATTGTGTGGCCCACGTCCTGGAACTTGTCGGATAAGGCCTGAAAGTCGAGGATGAGGTGGACGGCTCTTAACTGTCTATCCTCACTCACAAAAGCCTCGGACCTTAGTACTTTGTTGAGTTCCACGACATTGACGAAGTTGATGTTGGGGACCACATACCTTTTATCTGCAAAAATAGCCGAGAAGCAAAACCACGGTCAAAACAATAAAGCCCTCCATAAAAAAGAAATGAAATACTAAAGAAAAAGGAGAGAGTAGCAAAACTAAGGAACTAGTGCCCGTGTTAAAAGACCTAAACCTAGGGTACCCCACCTAGCTCTCCCTCCCGGGTTGGGCAATGAAGACCATCGTACCATTCACCAGAGGCGATTAAGCAATCATCCTTCATGCCCTTGTTGGACTTAGGAAGGCACGAGATGAGCCTAACCACTAAAGACCTAAACTTCAAGTAGTAGCCCGAGTCTGCCAGCAGATGGCACTTGTACATCCAAATGACGTCATGCTAGGTGAGGTTCAATCCCAATTGCTCGTTGAGAGCGTCTACGCTACCTAAGACTCTAAATAGGTTGGGCGCGCACTGGTGAGGACAGATCCTATGGGCTATCAGGAAGTCCCTAGTCACCATTCTTATGGGTAGCCTCATCCCCCTTTCTATGAAGACAATCATGGGAATGACGATCTCCCCTTCCCTTCTGTGGGTAAGCCACTCACTAGGAAGGCAATACCATAAGGAAACGCCCTGACGAATGAGGTACAAGGCTCTAAACTCCTCTATACCAGCAGGGGAATCTACTAAATGAGCGAACCTACCCATCTAGGTGGACTAAGGAGAAGAGAAAGTAACTTATGTGAATGCAGAAATAGAAAACAAATTGGCCGAGGAGAAAGTAGCCTACGAATAAAGAAACTTATGAGAATAAAGACGAGGGTCACTTCAGAAGCTTCTTGAAAGTTTGGGGATTTAGGAGGTCTTGAGAGTTTGAAGATTGGAAAAGTGAGAGAAATGAATCCTCCAGGCGCCTTTTATTGGAGACGAAATTGGGTGGGAGTTATCCCGCCCAAAATTTGAGGAGAAAGGCCAGCCGTAAGATCTCCATCTCACCGTAGGACATGGGGAACAAAGCACCACCTGAAGCATTTAATGAGACGTTGCAGATTCCGAAGCGCCAGAAGGTTTATGGGGCATGTGAAATGACACTTTCACATGTGGAAATCAAAAAAATGTGCGGAATTAATGTTTCAAAGTCAAAACCCCATTTTTCTCTTCAGATAAGAGGAAAAAACTGGAGTTTTTAGGGGCTATTGTGGGGCACAAGAATTTAAATAAGATACTTGTGCCACGTGTCATATCCATGGCCAAGAAATCCATTATTGTGCCGAAGAGGTCACATGCTCAGACACTAAGGCTACGTCAGTGGCACGTTACCAGAAGAGGTCATACTATAGAGAAAGAGTTTCGGAGAGAGGGTTAGCCCTGACATGACTGAAGGGATGGTAGCTACCACCACATTTAATGCATCCCACCAAATCTCCTGGCTGCATTTATGTGGAGAAGACCCCTGAATAGTGCTATCTTGGCTGCCCTAACTCACAAGGGGTTTGGGAAGGTTTCTGATAGGATAAGCACTCAAGTAGTAGCTTGGATGATCAACAGATGGAGTGCCAGGATCATCTAAAGTGAGCTATATAATGTAAGAGACTCTCCAGGAAGAAGGGATTGGAAAATCTATAGAAAAAACACTATAGCAACAAGAATTGAAAATATATCTAAGTCTAAAAGAACTATATACAAAGATGATTCTCCTTGGACTTCACCGAGGAAAGATTCCCTTGCTCAGGGCTTATCTTTCTTTGTTTTCTTATTGTCTTTAATCCATTATACACGTTGTTTGACCCATTAAAGCCTAGTTTTTGAGCTCACTCTCTACAAATTCATTGTATTGGGCTCTTTAGGCTCAAACTCTCCTACCTTTTGGGCTTAGGAACCAAAATGCCCCTATACATAGCACATTTGCAACTATTTTTTAAAATAATTTTAGGGTTTCAACTAAATTAGTTTTCTATTATTCTTCTATTTTGAAAGCCTTGTTAAAACTTTTACAAAAAAAAAAAATGTTAGAGGTACTACATAATTTTCATAATATGATATGATAATAATTGTGATCAATGAATTTTAATAACGTAATTAATGAATGTTTGAAACTCTCTACAAATTCATTGTATTGGGTTTTTTAGGCGTGAACCCTCCTACCTTTTGGGCTTAGGAACCAAAACGCCCCCATACAAAACACATTTGCAACTATTTTTAAAAATAATTTTAGGGTTTCAATTGAATTAGTTTTCTATTATTCTCCTATTTTGAAAGCCTTGTTAAAAATTTTACAAAAAAAAAAAAAAAAAATGTTAAAGGTACTACATAATTTTCATAATATGATATGATAATAATTGTGATCGATGAATTTTAATAACGTAATTAAGGAATGTTTGAAACTCTCTACAAATTCATTATATTAGGCACTTTAGATCCGAACCCTCCTACCCTTTGGGCTCAGGAACCAAAACGCCCACATACACAACACATTTGCAACTATTTTTTAAAATAATTTTAGGGTTTCAATTGAATTAGTTTTCTATTATTCTCCTATTTTGAAAACCTTGTTAAAAAAAAATGTTAAAGGTACTACATAATTTTCATAATATGATATGATAATAATTGTGATAGATAAATTTTAATAACATAATTAATGAATATTTGAATTACTTTTTTATACGATTGGTGATATGTTGGTTTGTAAGAATTTGGGGTATTCCTAACATTACTAATAAAAAAAAGTGCACAATCATTTGAAAATTTCATATTTTTTAATAACATTTTGGCTTTTTACAATAGGAATGGGGCCTTTTTTCTAGGGGGTAAAAATCTTTTGTGGTGGGAGCCTTAGAGTTCTTTTAGTTGGAGAAGTAAAAAAGTGGAAGGATAGAAAATAGGGAAAAGATAGAAAAGTGGGAGGATAGAAGAGATTTAGTTTTCTCCCATTTGTATTTGGTTGGGAGAATAGAAAAGTAGAGAGATGGAAAACTTATTTTTTTGGTTGAGAAGAAAAATGAAAAAATGGAAAATGAAGTTAGTATAAATTTACAATTATGTTCCCATTAAATAAAACAAAAAAGTAAAACATTTTTTAATTAAAAAAATTGTGTATGGACACTTCAAATTTTTATTTTTTATTTTTTATATTACAAACCAAAGAAAGATGAGAAGAAAAAAAAGAAAACACTATTAAGAAATACAAGAAAAGCCAGGAAAAGAAAAACACAACTGAATGAAACCTATGTGCAAATGCACATAGGCATTTTCATCAGCTCAAAAAATTGAGCTTCTCCCCCCCTCCCCCCAGTTTTCTCCCCATTTTTGGGAGAAAACATTTTGGTGGGCTCTGAAAGAAAACACCCGGGCCTTACCACAACCATAATTTTTTTCCTCTCCTCCTCTTAATCAAACACCCTTAAAATAATTTATCTTTGAACGAGCTTGTGAACAACAAAGCTTAATAAAAAACCACCTGACCTTAGGCTGGTTTATGGGCTTAGTAAACCATTGAAAATTTATCTTAGCAGGATTTTCGTTGGCCAAACTTGGAGAACAAGATGGATTTGTTGGGGTCTAATCACATAAGGCAGATTTGAAGCTAAATGACACGATTGCCCAAAAAGGCCTTGAGAGAGAGAGAGAGCTATGTTTCTAGAAAGTGACTAATGACCAACTGCCTTGTTGTCTATACATATGATTGGGAGTTAGGGAAATTTGGTGAGTTTCTACCCAAATGCAAACACGCAAATCAAGTTTCCAACTATCTCTATCTCTATCTGTGTTGATAATTTATAAATTGGCTCCCAAATACCCTATAATCAGTTTGTTAATATAGTTTTGTGTCAACTATATATCTAACCATGGTTTTATGTTTAGTGACTTTGCTTAGTTCTTTGATAATTGCAACTTCTGGAAATGTATGTCTAGTATCTCTTGGACTTAAAAAGACACTTGTGTTCAATCCTTGACTTGTTGAGGATTTGTTCCTCACTGGAACGTTACTGATCCTATTTGCAAAAAATAATATTTTTGTTGGTAGATTCTCTTGAGATTAATGCTATTTCCTGGGTTCGATTGTTCAACACCTACAAAGTACCTCCTCTGATCATTGCCCGCTTTTGATCGACCTGTTGGGTTTGGACCCTCCCCCCAAAAAAGGAATTTTCAAGTTTTAGGAAATGTGGCTATCAAATGAACGCTGTGCAGAAATGGTGGAAGCTTCTTGGTCTTCCTATTCTGTGGGGCATCGTGACAGTGATATACTTAGGATGGTGGAGATTTGTGGTAGGGACCTAGCATGATGGAACCACAACATTTTTGGCAATGTGAGGAAAGAGTTAAAAACCAAAAAAGCTCTCTTGGTGGAGGCCGAATCTACTGCCATTGGCAAAATGGTCGAGTTAGAGAATTAAAGGAGGAGATTAATATTTTGCTGGATAGAGAAGCAAGAATGTGGAGCCAAAGATCACGTACTCTTTGGCTAAAAAATGGTGACACCAACACTAAAATTTTCCATTGTTGGGCTACTAAGAGACATAGGAAAAATAAAATCCAAGGACTTATGGATGAGAACAACACATGGAGAGTAGAATCAGAGGAGATAGCTTTGGTTCTGGTAAACTATTACATGGAGCTCTTCTCGACCTCAAGGCCGAATCCTCAATGGCCTCAATTGGAGCACATTCCTTTGATGATTACCGAAGAAATGAATTCAGCTTTAATTGACACCTTTACGGCTTTCGAAGTAAAAGAAGCTTTGAAACAGATGGCTCCTCTCAAAGCCCCAGGTCCTAATGGCATGCCACCTTTGTTCTTCTAGCATTTTTGGGGAGTGGTAGATGCTAATGTCACAAATTCAATTTTATCTTGGCTCAATTTAGGTACCATCCCACATCCATTAAACCACACTTTTATCACCCTTATCCCAAAAATTAAAAACCTTGAAAGTGTTAGTGACTATCGCCCCATCAGTTTATGTAATGTCTTGTATAAAATTTTCTCTAAAGTGTTGGCCCATATATTAAAGAAAATTTTACCAAGTATTATATCTAAACACCAATCAGCCTTTACAAAAAATAGGTTGATAACAGATAATATTCTTGTTACTTATGAGTCATTTCTCTATATGAATAATATGAGAACAGGGAAAACAAGCTACATGGCTGTAAAGCTCGATATAAGCAAAGCCTATGACCAGGTGGAGTGGGTGTATTTGGAGAATGTTCTAAGAAATATGGGGTTTAGTGATAAGTGGATTGGCTTAATTATGGTGTGCATAAAAATGGTGACATATTCTATCCTTGTCAATGGTGAACCTCAAGGTCTCATCCAACTTACCAGAGGGATTAGACAAGGGGATACACTCTCTCCCTTCCTTTTTTTTGTTGTGTATGGAAGGTTTACACGAACTTATACAACAATCTGCAAGAATAGGGGAGTTAAAAGGGCTATCCATTAGCCAGAATGGCCCTCAATTGACACACTTATTATTTGCAGACTATAGTGTTCTTTTTTGTAGGGCAACCATTGAGGAGTGCAAAAAAATTATGGAGATTTTGGAGATTTACGAGGAGGGGTCAGGCCAAAAGGTGAACAAAAATAAAACAGCCATCTTCTTTAGTAAATCCACTCTGGAAGGTACTAAGGATGAGATCAAGGAGGCTTTGGGCTTACAAGAGATTGTACATTATGATAAGTACCTTGGGCTGCCATCTCTAGTGGGAAGGAAAAAAAAAGGGAAAGTTTCAATTTTATCAAGGAAAAAGTGTAGCAGAAATTACAAGGTTGGGAAGGAAAGCTTCTATCTCAAGCGGGGCGGGAAATCTTGATAAAGGCGATCATTCAGGCAATTCCACCATATGCTATGGGGTGCTTCAAAATTCTGTTGGGACTTTGCCATGAGATTGAATCAATGGTCAGAAAATTTTGGTGGGGTCAAAGAGGAGATAAAAGAAAATTTCATTGGTTGAAATGGGAGGACATGACGAAATCTAAGATGGAGGGGGTATGGGTTTTAGGGACCTAGCAATGTTCAATGACTCTTTATTGGCAAAACATGCTTGGAGGCTCTTGAAAAATTCAAATTCTCTCTTCTACAAATTCTTTAAAGCCCGGTTCTTCCCAAACTATTCTATAAGGGAGGCAAAATATTCATCCACAGGGTCCTATGCTTGGAGGAGTATTTTACATGGCGATATGTGCTACTTAGAGGATGTAGGTGGAGGGTGGGAAATGGGAGGTCTGTGCATATTTGGCAGAGTACATGGCTGCCACGGAAACACCCAACCAATGTAACTTCTCCAATCATTGATTCCATGGTAGAAGCAAGGGTTGAAATATTGATAGATGAAGCGACTCACCACTAGAACCACTCAGTCATTGATGGTATTTTCATTCTTGAAGAGGCAGAACTGATCAAGTCCATCTCGCTGCCTCAACAAGGGGTGGATGACAGACTTTTTTGGCCCTTCACTCAAATCGGGACATATACAAGCAAGTCGGGGTATCGATTTTTGAAGTCGGAGGAAGAAACTAATGAAAATCCAGCTCGGTTGATGGAGGAGAGGGAATTATGGCGAGGTATTTGGTCATTGCAGGTACCAAACAAAATAAAAATTTTCATATAGAGGGCTTGTCGTAACTCTCTGCCCACGAAGGAAAATTTGGTGCGTCAAACCATTATTGAGAATCCACTCTGTGACCATTGCTCTTGTGCCAACAAATCAGCCTTCCATGTGTTGTGGTCATGTGGTGAATTGGACGTAGTTTGGGAGGACTTGTCCTTGTGGAGTTGTCGAAATACTATAAGCTTTATCACCTTCAAAGAGCTGCTGTCATGGCTGATTAAACACCAGCACCACGTGGAGCTCTTCTCTGTCACAGCATGGTCGGTTTGGACTCAACGGAACCAGGTCCGTCTAAATAAACCCAACTGTAGTCCGCACTTAATCTCCCCTCTAGCTAAGGAACGACTTCAGGAATTCCTTGCAGTTAATCCGCACCCTCCATTGCATCGGATTGCCCCTCCCCTAGCGTAGAAGTGGAAACCAACACAACACGGGTTGGTAAAAATAAATTGTGACGAGGCCAGGTTCACATCGGAGAACAGAGCAGGGATTGGGGTAGTTATTCGTGATAGGCCTGGTTTTGGGCTCACTGTCTAAACAAATATCCTAGGCATACAGCCTTCTTGAAATTGAGGCGATGGTTGTTGCAACAGTGATGCAGTTCGCGTTAGATCTGGGTTTTCAACATGCCATCCTTGAGACCGACTCGCTTGTGCTAGTGAAGGCTTTGCATGATGATACAGTGTTCCTATCAGCCATGGGCTTGGTGTTGGATGTGATTAGAATTAAGGTTAATTTGTTTAATGAATTACACTACTCTTATGTAAAGAGAGAGGGTAATATTGTTGCTTACAAGTTAGCTCGTCATGCTATTTATGTTTCGGATGTTGTAGTGTGGATGGAGGATGTTCCACAACTTTTATTTCTTGTTGTTTTGGCTGACAAAGCAGGTTTTACTTAATAAAATAAGTTACATTCTTCCTCAAAAAAAAAAAAAAAAAAAAAATTACAACACAAAAGAAAATCCAACAAAAATATTTGTCATTGCCCACTTGCTGCATTTATGAGCAAATCGTTATAAATTTACAATACCTTTTGACCCGTTAACAAAACGTGACAATAGAATTCAGAAAAAGAAAAAAAAAAAAAAAAAAAAAAAAAAAGAGGTATCAAACCGCCTAAAAAGGAAATCCTCTTCCCCGCTTTAAATTCTTTGTTGATGATGTTGGTTCTTTCATTTTTTTTAAGGGATAAGTCCTAAGAGTCTAAGACCAAAAATTGAGAAAAAGTTATTCCTAAATAAACAAATTAATAGAGCTCTAGGGAATCCTATATGAACCATTACTTCCTACTTTGTGTTCACTAATTCTTGTTTAGCCCAATATACATATACATGATCACCACCTTAAAAAAAAAAGGAATTAAAAACAAATAATAAATAATAAAAAAATCCAAAAAGTACTCTTTACAATAGAATTCACTAAATTGGGCTTGAGATCACGATCCCACAATCTAGATAACGATTTTACCTCGACTCCACCCTATAAACAATTTCACAACTGTTTGGATTGATTTAGTGACGTAGCCAGATCAAGATCCTAACAACCATGTTGTCAAAAAAAAAACACACACACACACGCACACGCGGACATTGGATTTAATACCTTAACTTCTTGTTGCTCTCTATCTTGATTTTTTTTTTAAAAAAAAAAAAAATTAAAATAGCTTTCTTTGTACTTGGCTAGCTGCTCATCATTCGGTGCAGGTTTATGGATTATGGTGTTGACTGCTCTCCTTTGTTCTTTATTTCTGGTTGACTTTAATTTACTCAGAGCATTCCTATCAAAACTTTCAAAATGTTAAAATGCTATTTTTTAACAACACAAACAATAATCTACATCAATGATGCTAAAGCTAAAACATTTAGCACCCGGGCTACAGTAAGCTATCATTTTTGACAACTTGTTGTAGCAATAATCTTTAAAAAAATTAATTTTTTATTCCATCCTCTCTCTTTTCCTCTTAAATAATATTTATTTATCTTTTTTCTAAAAACTTCTTTATTTTCTGGCTTCTTCTCCTCCATTCTTTTCCGTTTGTCTTTTTCTTATCTCTTTTTCTCTTTTTGCTCTTTCTTCTTCTCCTCTTGCTCAAGCTCTCAAAAAAAAAAAAAAAAAAAAAAAAAGTAGTGCTGGTAAATGGTTTTGGGTCGTGGTTTGTTGTGCTATGGTGGTGGTGGTGGATTTTGGGTCAGGGGTTCAGTGTGTTGTGGTGGCTAGTGGTGTTGGTCTATTTTAATGGGTTTTTGTGGTGGATTGTTGATGATGGTGGTTTTGTTGTGTTTGTGGTGGTGGTTTTGTTTTGAGTTTCTTCTCTTTTTTTGGGGTGGTGATGTTAGGTGTATTGTAAAATAAGTTGTTAAAATTGATAAAATAACTTTTTGATATGTTAAAAGCTAAAATTTTTAAAAGCTTTGATGGAATGCTCTTACCGTTTCCTATTGTTCTTCAACTTTTATTGTTACAATCTTGCACTGATCTATTGTCGTTGGCTTTCTGCTCTATTTTATAATACCTGAATGAGAAACTCTCTTTTGTCTCTGCATCTATGGTACCCTTTTTTTTATAGTCTTTTTAAGTTTTATAACTTTTATCTCCAAACTGATATAGACCTACTTGTTTATGGCTGAGAAGCATTCACCACTTTTCCCTCCGCACTTATCACATTAATCCACATGAACTACAATTTCTTTATATAATTAATTAGTTTTTATATTTTTACTTTTGTACTTTAATCTTTAATTCAACTTTAGTAAAAATAATAAATAGTACGTAGGTCGACTTTGTCTTTATTTTGCTCGTAGACTTGTCTTTAATTCAATTCAAGTGAGCCCACAATTTTACTTTTCTGGTACTTTTTTATTTCCATTTAGCAAGTCATTTAATTAGTAAAAATGTTATATTACTTTTGATAATATTATTTTACTGAATTATGTGATAAATAAATTTTACTAACAAAATTTGTTACAAATGCATATGTAAAAAGTTTTTTTTTTTTTTTTAAATTAAAATTGATAAAATTCTATTTAAGATCTACTAGTATGTCACAAGAAATATTAAGTGATTGTCCATATTATCAATTAAAAATAAAATGTTAGCAAAACTTGATTACAAAATCTTAAGGAAAAAAATGCAAATTGTACATTCTAAATTTGACCAAAATTTATTTCAGTTTTTTAACTTTACATTTGTTCAATTGAGTCCCCTAAATTTCAAGTCCATCCAACTAAAGTCTTTCTATCAAATTTCGTTAAATGTTATAGTTAAGTGCCCAAATGTTGCAGAGAAAAGAGATATTGATTCTCTTCTAGCTATTTCTTCACAAACTCTCCACACATTTCTAAGAATGCCATAGTTGTGGGATGAGGGATTTAAATCTATAATGTCTTCGTTGAAAATACCAAAGAGGTGTCAATTCTAGATCAGACTAAAAAATAACCAAAGATTTTTTATGTCCTCTTCAAGTAATATCTTGCCTTAGTTTGGTTTCAAAGAAAATAAATTTCTCAAAACATTTTAAAAAAATCCATTTATCATGTCATTGATAAAAGCCATACAACAAGAAATTGAACTACTAAAAAAGAAGGGCCAATTCCCATATTTCTCATTTCACATTTTCCCAACAACTAAACATAGTCTTTCATCTAGGGGGTGTTTGCGGTGTGGTGTGGTGCGGTGCGGTTTTGGGCCATTTTTAGCACTGCACTTTGCAGTATGGTTTAACCAAAACCATACCTTATTTTTGTGGTCACATGTGCGGTGTGATTTAGAGTTTAGCCAAAACCATAACATACCACACCTTATTTTTACGATCACATATGCGGTGCGGTGTATAAGATACAGTTTAAACGGTTTGAAGTCAGTATAATTTTCAAATTTTGGGCTTTTCCTACCCAGCCCAAAACTAATTTTTCTTTTTATTTAGAGCTACTTGAGCTAGTTTTTCTTTATTTTGGGCTAGCTTTCTTAGTCAACACTGTTATTAAACTTTTTTTTTTTCAAAACTAGGGTTATTAAACTATTAATAATATATTTAATATTAAAAATAAATAAATATATTACTATATAGAGAGGGTGCGGTGCGGTGCGGTACTTGTTTATGTGATTTTCTTATTATAAAACCGCAAATCACACTGTACCATGCGGTGTGGTGCACTATTACTTGTAATGCGGTGCACTATTACTTGCAGTGTGGTGCGATTATACTATTTTGCGAACGGTTTTGGTGTGATTTTTGCAATTTGATGAGCACTCCTACTTTCACCTATCACAGCACCTCAACAAAAAAATAATAATAATATGTTTATAATATTTTTACATCAATTTTACAACAAATTTTAGGAGGCAAATTGTTACTAACTATTACTAGTGTGCAAAAAAACATTTCAGTAGTGAGCTTATATTAGAATCAATAAAAAATTGTCATTAAAATTAAAATTTGTTATGAAAATGTTATGGAGTAAAAAGGGGTTGTTTTTTTTATTCAAATGGTCAAATCAGCACCCAAAAAAATATCTTTTGGTCAAATGCGTATAAAGGGTAAAGGCAGCCACATATAAGGGCCTAAGGGACTCTACCCCTGACATTTGGGGCCTTTTGATAGGAGAATTGTCGTTTTGGTTTTCAAAATAACGTGGAAAGAATTCAAACATTCGATTAAAAAAACTGAACATTCAGGTTGGATACATATAGCAGATAGTATCAGTATCATGATATATAGTGTGATTTCTTGATGAGGCTTCAATTATTACAGGGCAGTGAGTCAGCGACAAGATGCAAAAGTGTAAGTCTATGTTTCACTTGAAGTTCAAGTGCATTTCATTAGAACTCCAAGTGCTGCAATTCTGTATATCATACATATTAAAGTTTAAGCTAGAGCATTACCATCATTAACCATTTCATGGTGCTAACAAAGACATGGTAAAGTGAAAAGCAAACCAAATAATCTTCCATTTTAGCCAATGGCATTTCGGCCTAGCGACACCTTCACAGCTTGTTGGGAAAATATATATTGAGGAATATTAATCCATCCATGCATGTCTTCACCTAGCCATAAAAAATAATAATAAAAACCCATTTTGTACTTGCAAATCTGATAGATATAACAAAGCCCATGACTAGGAGGAAATATGCTAAACAAACTCCTACACTCCTCTCCCAATGATCCAACCTCTTTTGTTGGGTGCGGCAAACCATTCCCAAATGCAAACTCTACAGGGAAGCTGTGAACCTGCTCTACCTTACCCAGATCAAAAAAGCTCGAATATTGTGAAGAATTAGAGCATAGCGATCAAAATAAGTTTACCTACAATTAACTCATCTCACAGTTAAGAGCCGTGTGGGTGTAGGCGTAAATTTGTACATAAAATGTAAATTGGAAATGGATTGTTTGAAGATGAAGATCATAATAGCACATGTGGCTGTAAATTTGAATAACTAATAGGGAGTCAACAAGTTTTGAATTATACTTGAAATGTTAATAATTTTTATGCATACCAAATACCAAAAAAATATTTTGTAGATTATTGTAAACATGGCTACCAAATACAATAAAATATGATAGTATTCAAAAAAGAAAAGCTTGTTTTTTTTTATAAAAAAAAAAAAAATACTTAAATGTTTTCAAGTTGAAAAAGGAACCAATAATTCTATGTCCAATACACTCTTTCCTACAACTATTTTATGTGGTTAATTTTGAGTGATTGAGAAAAAGTTGTGAGCCTATGTCAAAGTAACAGACTAATCACTAGTATACCACATAAGTTACTAGTGGTAAATGGTGTAATAAATAATGCAGTCCTAGCTAGAATATCTGAAAAGGAATAAAATGGAGATTAGTTTTATTATGTGGAAAAGGCCAAGGTTACAAATTTTCGAGATTTCATATAAGGGACAGGAAATATTGTGGTATGATTGTACATAACCTGACTTATATATATAAAGTTTGGCTAACTGGTGCTCTTAGAGTATTTTTTTATGAACCATTTTAGGAAAATTTTCATATATACTACTTTATTGGGAAATATAAAAAACTGTTAAAAAATTAGTTTTTTTTTTTTCCTTTCTCATAAAAAGTTTCTAAAAATATTTCTTAAACAAATGTCCACAAAGAATTTGTTAACAAAATCCATATACACACGAGTCACATAACACCCTTGGCTCTTGCCAACACATGCCCAAATAACATTTGTATTGTTACGAGAGAACTTTTTCTTTTTGTTTTGTTTTGTTTTTTCATATGCTAGGATTGATTCCAAAACTGGCTAATAAAATCATCTTACTTCATTAGCAACCTCTTAAGCAGTTCGGTCAACTGTAGCAGTAGCCAACTAGTTAATAAAATAAAAATTTGAACTATAATAATAGAGAAACACTTGACATTCAGAGAGAGAGAGAGATTTGTCAAGTAGAGTTCCTCTTGCATAACAATTTTATTCTTACAATTAATAATAGTCTTGACAATAAATAAATAAATTACATAACAATTATAATGTTAAAATTAAGAGTAGAAGTGACTAGCAAGTGACAATTGTCGACAAGACCATAGCCTCTTTTTTTTTTTTTTTGGAGGAACAAACACACACTCAAGGGAGAGGAAAATGGGTCACATGACCACAACTAAAATACCTAAACGATGTGGATTTTTGTCATTATGGCAATTTCCATGATGTCCTGATCTTGGTATGTAAGTGCATGGATTTAGGCAAGAAGGTGGTGTTAGTGCTCGATCTAGTGAAATTGACGACCATGTGAGCATCATGACCAACATTACAATGTTGGAGAGAGTTTTCCCCAACATGTTTGCTTGAGGATGAAATTATGTGTATTTCCATTATCTTTTTATGTTTCATAAATGAATGAGAAAATGGGATTTTATAGGAAAAAAGCACCACCCTCAGTCCCTCTCTCAAGGCATAAAATGTTGAATATTCCTCTATTTTTTATGAGAAACGCTGATTATTCTTCTTTGTTCTTGTGGAATCTTCCATTTTCAGAGAAATAAGTTGTAAGTGACACAAATTAAAAAAAAAAAAAAGTTTTTAGTTTTTAATTTTTAATTTTTTCTTCTTCTTTGGCTAAGGTAGTATATAGTTTCCTTTTTCTTCCTTTTTTTTTGGCTAAAAAAAAGTATCTATTAAAAAAAAAAAAATCTAAATTTGATTTTTTAAAAAGACTTGCTATGCGGCTGTATATGGTTTGGTGAAGATGGAGGAAAAAAAAAATTTGTGCTGCTATATTAAACGAATGCCAGAGTCAGACCTACTAAATGTAAAAAAAAAAAAAAGTTAGTAATGGAAATTAATGAAAATAGAGCGTTTGGTGTGACAGGGAGTTAATTGTTAAACACCCTTGATGACCTTGTATTTTACAACTTAGGATTGGACGCATGATAAAATGTGCAATAATAAGTATCATGTAGTTAATTAGTCAAACCTAAACTGTGCAGTCAGTCTGCAAAAAGTTAAAAAAAATGGCCAATTAACAAGAAGCTGAACGCCTGAGCCTGCATATTAGTGTTACTTGATTGTGTTCGAGGCAGGTCATAGTGTAATTTCAACACACTTCCTTTGTATAACCCCATAGCAATTTCATTTCAGGTAAATAATCTGACTCATTTGTTCCAAAGTAATCAAACATTCAGGTTGGATAAGTATAGGAGATTGTATCGGCATCATGGTATTATATAGTGTGATTTCTCGATGACGCTTTAATCATTACAAGGCAGTGACTCAGTGACAAGATGCAAAAGTTTAATTAGTCTATGTTTCTGGATCATATATATTACAGTTTAAGCTAGAACTGATGTTAAAGACTTACGGACCTAAAACTCATCATCAACCAATTCATGGTTCCAACAAAGACATCGTTATATGAAAAGCCAACCAAATAATCTTCCATTCTAGCCAATGGCCTTTCGGCCTAGCGACACCTCCACCCTTGTTGGTGGGAAAATATTGAGAATTCCATCCCTCATGTCTTCACCTAGCTAAAAATAGAATAAAACCATTCTGTACTTATTACAATTCTGATAGATAACAAAGCCCATGACTAGAAGAAATATGCTAAACAAACACCTACACTCCCAATGCTCCATCCTCTCTTGTTGGGTGCAACAAACCATTCCTAAATGCAAACTCGACATGGAATCTGTGAACTCCCTTTACCTAACAGAGACAGGAAACCAGACTCCTCACACAGTCACACCGTGAGTTCCATCAGACCACTCAATTGAATTACATCTAGCAGAATGACTATACCCAATGCCTTTGGTCCTCTGGAACACAAGCTCAGAACACTAATTTCAACATCTGTTGCAGCATTCATTTTCACCTAATATACCACATCAATTGAACCCCCAACAGAACTGAAAGCAACTGGAAATGTTTTATAATTAAAATCGAAAGAAGCTGACTAAAAATTGACACTAACCAAAAATAATAACTATCAGTATACAACAACTCTCCTGCTTAGGTGTCTAAAATAAGTCATGGACTGAATCACTATTTTGCAAAACAATCCAAACAGGACACACATGATTTTAGCATTTCTTCTTGGTGCACTTTTTGCTCACACAGAGTGTTGCATAATTATGTCCCAATCCAAACACATGCATCTATATATGTTGGAAATCATGTTCATTTTAAGAAAACAGAATTAATTTGGCTGGGGTTAGCGGTGTGGATAAGCTTCTCACAAGGACTCATTTATATGACTGTCTTACTCTTACACGTTATGGGGCCATGTTTAGGTCTATTCCCTCATGAAACTCAATTATTCAGGAAGATCTAAAATTGTTCCAAAACTAAAACCCATAGAAAGAAGTAGGAAACTTTTCATTGCAACTTCTGCAAACTTTTTTCTTTTGTAAATAATCTGCAATGGTATTAATAAAACAGAACAGAACAGAGTGAGCAATCTTCCTTACAGAAAGAGTCAATGGAAGGAGGAAGGTTACCCTTATTAAAAACAACAGAGAAACAGGAATTTAAAGCGAGCTTAGCGGCTGTATGAGTAGCATAATTACAGCATCGATTAACCAAACAAAATCTAGAACAAGTAAAGGACTTAGCTAGGCTCTTAATATCAAAGATGATAGAACTAATAGCCCTCCTCTTCTAAAGGCTTGGACCTAGAAACAGAAATCATGAACAAAGACAATACAATCACCTCTCAATGTTCTCATCAATTGACCACTTCAAAGGATTAGAGATCAAGTGAATGTCTGAGACTGAGAGAGAGAAAGAGAGAGAAAAAACAACAACATTTAATCAATCGGGCAGGGCTAAAAGACCATAAATTTTTTTTTTCTTCATCTGCTACGATTGATTCCAAATGTAGGTAATACAATCTTTCCCAACTATAACATTAGAGAAACATTTGACAAGTAACCTTTTCTTACTACATAACAATTCAGAATAGAACTGAATATAGCGACTCACCACAAGACCACACCAAATCCCTAAAGCTCCGTTTTTCTTCATTTACGGTTTATGGCAACCTGAATCTCCAGTCTCGGGTCCAGGTATGTAAGTACATGGATTAGGAGCAGAGGTTCGAACCGGTGGTCGATCTTTTGATGAAACTGATGACACCTTGATTTTTCCAAGTTTTGGCTTCATGACATCCAAAGGTGGCCTCGCAGCTTCAATAGCCTTGGTGTTAAAAAGCAACAGTGCCAGAATCATCGCCACTTTTACAATATTGAAGATAGAAGAGCTTCCCAAAAACATGTTTTGCTTCATTTAGTAAGAAAAAAAATGTGTAATTTGTGGTTGCAATGTTGAATGATACTCATCAGAGTGGCTTCTAAGCCATCTATATATAGAACACAGAACTGACTTGGGTACGTGATATAACACAAAAGGCCAGACAGTCAAACACCATCCGCGATCTTTTTTGCGGCGTTCTAGAAGCAGAAGGGTTTCTTTTTGACAAAAATTCACCAATATTAGCCGAAATATTCAACTACAATTTTATTTTATATACTTGGCGGCGGGGGGTGGTGGTGTGGATAGAGTCTACCCTTTATAAGTAGTATTTCTTTGACCTTTGATAACACTCTCAGGAGAAAAAAGAAAAATAGGGTATTGACAATGGAAAACGTATTTGATTACAAATTTACAATCTGTTCTCTCAGCTTTACCTGTCCAAATGATATCAATTATAGCACTGCTATATTCTCCATGCAACAATATAGACATTCTGTTCAAAGAAATTTTTTGGGATGCAAAGGTAAATCAGAGAAACTATTCCTTACAAGCTTGGAAGGATTTAAGATTTTGTTTTTGAGAGGAAAAGGATTTAATAATTAAAGCTTAGAAAGTATCGGAAAATAGACCGGCAATCGGTAAAGTAATAAACAATTTATTTAGTAGTTGTTAATATCAAACTATAAATATGTTGATTTATTTTTACTTTTAAAACATCAAAAATACCTTAATGAGAGTAGTAATTAAGATTAGGTTAAATTACAATTTGAATTTTTATCAAAGGTTTTTTTTTATAAAAAAATTTAAAATTTAGAATTAGGGTATCATTGAATAACTGGTAAATCAGTAAACACAACATTATTTATGTCTGGAAGAATATACTTTATCCAAACTAACAACAAAAAAGAAAATCTTGCTCTCCAGGCTAAAGTATATTCTACTGCATTGCCTTGATTAAGGGTATGAGAGAAGGAAAAGTTTTGAAAAGAGCTAATATAAGACAAAATATCTTTTATTAAATAACCAAAAGAAAAGTGAAACATATCACCATGTTGCAGAAATTTATAACGATCTAAGAATCATCTTTAAAGATGGACTAATGGAGATCATTCTCTTGCATAAATTGCATTGCCCTCCTGGCTACAAGCAACTCCAAGGTAACCACAAAAGAAGGCTTTAGAATTCTTTCTAACAAAGTTAGAGAATGTAATTTGTAAATTAACCTTAAATTTTGACTCAAAATTTCTAAGTTAACTAAAATTATACGAGGTAGGTTTCTTTTATCCTTTTTTTTTTTTTTTTTGGCTGAACCGAGGCAGGTTTGTTAATCCGTTTGATTGGATTTTGTTTCTATCAGGTAAATGTCAGCTTCTAAATCTTGTAAATTTGAGAGTTTGGGCAACAAGTAATAGTTGTGATAAAATTAGCATTAAATGCAAATTTAAGATTTTGGGTGCATGCGTTTATTAACAAGTTTACGAGTCTTTTATGATTATTCAACTTCCATACATAGCCCAAGAGCCTTAAACTTAGTGGCATTGAAAACATAATTAGGATTTAAGTCCTCCTCTCCTATTATATTTACTATCAAATTATTTATAATATATATTTAAAAAATTTTATACACAATTTATATTATTATTTCATGACCTTGTAAGCTCTCCAAAGTTCAAACCATTTGCAAGTCCTCCAATGGAGCCCAAAATCGGTGATTTAAAAAAAAAAAAAAAAAAAAAAACCCTTTTATTGCCTCCAAACCACAATACCTACACTTTTTCACTTGGGTTTTCATGTAGGATTGGACCAAATGATGAAGTTTGGGCTCTAGGATTTTGTATCTATCTTGTTTCATTCTTTGTCTAGAGAGTGGTCTTGATTTGACTAACTATTCAAACTTCCAAAGTATTCTTTCTCATGTATTTACCCGACATTTCATGATTCATCCTTTTGTGATAGCAGCCAGCAGGAGATAAAAGTGCCACACGGAAGCTAATATATATATAAAATTGAAGTGCCAAATGTTTTGTCGGCAAAAAAGGAAATCATACTACTTGTTGTATTCGGTCGACCTGACAGACTTGTGGGTTGGAAATTCAAGCGACACACTGCCGTGCAACAATTTCTCTTTCCTTCAATTTTGTGTCCACATAGTCTAATTGCCGTTGGATGTCAGGGTTGAAAACGATATTTTAATTTAATTATTTGTTTATTCATTGGTTTGCCTTGTTCTTTCTCCAAAGGTATGGAGCCAAACGAAAGTGGCATCAACGACAAATGATTTCACATTAGGCAATGGCTTTGAATGGACTATACCATAGTAGTTTAATTATCACTAGTTGTCTTCAAACACGGCAACTTATCAAGATATGGAATCTCATGCAATTGTATATAATAAAGGTTTGGATTCACACTTTCATGTAACTAGAAACTATGATACATTATTTAATATTTTTTTATTAGATGCAAATTTTAACAAATTAATTATAGGAATAGATTTTTTTTTTTTTTTTTTCAAATTCTACATGCTTGCATTTACTTAAAATTATTGGTAGTTTCTTTCCAGCATTTTCTCATCAATAAAAAAAAAAGGTCAAAATCCAACAGCAAAGTAAGGGAAAATCGCAACTCACAAAAAGATTAGACATAAGCGTTTCTAATAATTCCCTAAATCCAAACAAATAAAAGATCTAGAGGGTGTTTGGTAGGGATTCAGATCCTCTAGATTTTCTAGGGTACTCTACCAAATAGATTTCTTTAAATCTTAACAATTCTTTAATGATTTAATGGTCTAGATTCTGCCATGTCAACATTCCACTAACAACATTTTTTTTTTTTGAGAAATAATTACAACATGTAATGCTAACCCCGCAACTCGAACCCTTTCCCCCCTAAACCCTTAAGCACTTTGTACCTAGAGAGGTGCCAATTCAGCTACAAGGCTTTTGGCCCACTAACAATAATCTTAATTGTTTTGTTTGCAATATTATTTTATTATTTTAAAAATATGGTTAGTGGAATGCTTACATGGCAAAATTTTGACTATTAAATCATTAAAAAGTGGTTAGGATTTAAGGAAATCTACTGATAAAGTACTCTTGGAAATCTAGACGATTTGAATCCGTTTGGTAGAGTAGTTTGAGATGGAATTTTTGTAATTTTTTTAACTACGTATGGGTGAAAATGTGTGTAATGTTCTTTAAAATGTAAAAATATAAGTTAGAGATTGGAAAGCAAATGGGCCATATTCAAAACCCTAATTCCTTCATGTCCTTTATTTTTATCACCAAACTAAAGACCTAACGCACACAAACCACCTTCAACAAAGTAAAAAATCTTTCAAAGAAATTAAGACAACATTAATTGATGGGCCCCATGGGAATACACTACGAACCACATGGGTTAAGACAACAATGAGCTTCTCTATTTTAAATGATCTATGAATGGTGAGTCACTTCATAGAAAATGATTGCACACTCATTTTCGCATGACAAACTTGATGTAACTTAACCCCGTGTGTTTGAGAGATTCTTTGCCCACTTAAAAAACTTATCCAATTATCAAGCTGATTCTTTTTTTTGTAGCTCATTGAAGCTCATATCATATTATTTTAGTCCTAATTTGTGCTTTTGCACTTCCTTAATACGAGAAAATCAAGCATGCTGAGTGATTATAAACTATTTCTTTTGGTAGACTTGACCTAGTTATTCTTGTAAGGATATGCCACTTGATTTTTCAGTTTTTTGCTGATTTGCTATGAATAATCACCATTGGATCCAAATCAGAGAAATCTTCAGTTAAAAGGAACTTATAACTATTTCATCTTTCATTTTTATGCTACAAACCTGGTCTTCTTAGGCCTTTTCTTTCGTTCTCCCAGATAAGAGATGTCAAATCCGACATCTATGTTGAAAATCTCAGAGAACAGTATATGTATACAATGAAGGATGTGACTCAGGGCTTGATAAAGGTTTTCTATTTGTTATACCTTTTCTACTGTAAGCATAGCATGAATACATATTTTGTTTTGGCGTTTTTGACTTTACTGAGTATTCACAGAGAATTGTTTTTAGTAGTGTATTTAGAGACCTATTCCTAACCTTTTGTTGATAATGAAACAATTGAATCCTCATACAAACTTACATTGCAAATGAAATCAAATAATTTCATTTTGTTAGTATTTTTGGTCCCCTTTTAAATTTGATAAATTTGGATACTGACACTTGATTCTAAGCTAGTAGTTTTTATTGGATAATTCAATTTCAGTTCGTGGAAAACATCTCAAAGGGTTGTCACTGTTAGGCTAGCTTACTCTTAAGGCCTGGTGAATCCTTAGGTGCTGAGACAAATTTTTTGGCCTGATTACTATGAACTTCAGCTGAATCTGTTGCATTTTGTTAAACGCCAAAAATATTCCAAATAAGCTTTAGACAAGCCCCTTTCTGAACTGTAGTTGGCTTAAATTAAAATGTTCCAATGGTTTACTCAGATCAATTTTCCTTATATGGGCTTCAAACGAACCTTTGAAACACCCAATTCCAAATCAATGTCAAAATCTTAGAGAATTAGGGGTACCCCTCCAGTGGCTTGGTTTCTCTCTTTAATAGGGGCTTGCCTCTAGACATGGTTCATGTAATTTAGGAGGTTCAAGTTTCTGATGACTTCTCGGGATTCAACACTGCACTAAAGGTTGCTTAAGAATAAGTACAGATTTCTTTATGGTGGTCACACAAGTGTTACTTTATTGATTTAGAACCCCAAGAGGCGTGGGTTTATAAGTAATGTTAGAAGGACAAACTATTTTACAATATTTTAACAAATTGTTAATGTGGTCAACTTCTTATTGGTTTTCATTTAGGTTTATCATTAACATCACTTTTTTATTTATCAATAATCACTTATCACATCGACAGTTTGTAAAATTGTTAGTAAAAAAATTTGTATTTCTAGCATTATTTGTGGGTTTAAATGTCTTTATTATTTTGTTTAATTAATGATATTTATGAATTTTCCTATATGGCACAACCAATGTTTACCATTTTATGCTGCTGTCTTGGTTCATACAGAACACAGAACGAAAAAGACGTAGATAGTGTTCGAGGCTAAATATTTACAGCCCAATACAATAGCCCAGCAAAATTAAATTTTCGAATTCGGACTCATAAAGTTGCTAAAGGCCCAACCCAATTACTCAAGCCTCGACGAAATGGTTATACTTTACCTCCTGCTACCACAAAAGGATGATACAAAATCCTGAGACCCAAGCCTGTATTTCACAAAGCTACCTATTTGGGCTTGTGTCTAAGATTTAAGATTAGTTTCATCATGCGGTCCAACCCTACGTGAAAACCCAAAGTGGAAAAGTGAGGGGGTTGTGTCTTGGAGGCAATAAAGGGATTTTTTTTGCCATCAATTTTTGGGCTCCATGCGGGGACTTGCAAATGGTTTGGAGTTGCAGGCCATGAATCCATGCTGCCTAAATTGTGTATATAAGTGTTTTCTATTTTTTTAATAAATAATTTGATAGTTACAATAATAAGAAATAAGGAGTTAAACTCTAATTATCTCCATAAAGAAGTATAGACAATACCACTAAATTATAAAACTCTTAGTTTGTGTATAGAAATTGAATTGACATGGGAGATTTACGAACTAGTTGAATAAACACATGCACCCAAAATCTCAAATTTGCATTTGATTCTAATTTTATCACAACTAATACTCATTGCCCCCAAACTTAATTAAGAAGATCCAGAAGCCGCCGTTCACCAAATAGAAACAAAATCCAATCAAACAAGATTAACCAACTTGCCTTGTTCAGCCAAAAAAGACAAAAAACTAATCTAGATTTTCATGAATTGCACCACTCAATGCACAGGTTCTGCTGGTATCTACTATTAGGGGTGGCAAAATTGGACACTACTCATGAATCCGACACAACAGGACACGACACGACACGAAATTAGCAGGTTATGAGTTGAAGCTTAATAGGTTCATGTCATATTCGAGTTAACACGACTAAACCGTTTAATAAACGGTTGAGTTAGTGTTTAACATATGGAACCCATTTGACCTATTTAATTAAATGACATTTTACCAATATACCCTTCAAATCCTAAGTATATAAACTTATTAGTTGTTGTGACTTATTCTCTTTGACATATTGTGATTGATTATTTTTTATATTTAGATATGCTTTAGTTTTGAATGATTATTTGTGATTCAGTTACTTGTTAGTTTTGAATTTTATATTAAAAATATTTATTTGCTTGCTTTTTTATAAATATTTTTTTTTTTCATTTTAATAAAATTTGATAAATAGGTCGACATGACTGACCCATTTAATAAATGGGTTATGTTAGGGTTGATGAATTGTGAGCCGTTTAATAAACATGTTGAGTTAGTGTTGAACCATATAGTTGGATACTCATAAGTTGACATGACACGAATTCGACATGCGAACACAAATTGCCACCCCTATCTACCATTTCAAACAAGTTCTACCTTTTAAAGACATTTTGCAAAATCAAAAGTCGTTTAAAAAAAAAAAAAAAACAAGGTCATTAAGGTTGTTTAAGAGTTAACTACATCTCACCAAACTCTTTAGTTTCTTTAATTTCGAGAATAAAAATTTTGTTAATATCACAAATGGAATTCCTTTTTTCTCCCACCTCACCAAACTACAGCCATAATCCTCCTAAAAATTAAATTTAGCTGAGAAAATTTTTTTTAGTCTTTTTTTAGTAAATAAAAACCCTTATTTTTATGGGATTAAAAGCATCCTTGACTAGATGAGATGTGGTGACTGGTATGTGATACAGCGTGTGTATGAATGACTAAAGCTCCATTTGGTAAGGCTTTTTGCATTTGCGTTTAGAGTAAGTTGCTTTTTTTGGCCAGTCTAAGGCACTGTTCATGGACAGCCAAGTGCAAATTGCAGATGAACAGTAAATATAAGCAATAAAAAATATTTTGCTATAGTGTTTTCAATAATAAATTTTCAGTTTTCAGCAAAATAAGCATTACCTAAATGCACATTAAGTAGATAATTAGATAGTAGACACAAACACAATCAAAACCATATATAAGTTTTCTAAAATTTAAATTTAAAAAAAAAAACCCTATATAAGGTCCACATTCTCCTTCCTTCCTTGTCATTGAACTACATGTTCCAGAGCTTGAAAAAAATTAACAAAGCCTCAATTTTTCTGTGTGATTTGTTTGGCCAATTGGGAATTCCACTTAGGATTTGATGTTCAAGCCGGTCCAATAATTTCTCTAGCCAATTTTCTGACCTTGAGAAGCAAAAAATATCGCCAGTTTCTATATTTGCAAGTGTGACACATGGACCCAACAGAGGAATGGTTGTAATACAAAAACTTCTTTTGATTGTGGCGAATATGGATTTGGTCAATCTGCAGTGTCAACTTAATTTTTGGAGTGTACTAGGCTTGAAGTTGATTGACGTGGTCTATTTTGTGAAGAACTTTTGTTAGACTTGTGTTTATTTTCAGTGAGTTAAATTTGATTACGGGTCTGTTTAGAATCTACTTATTTTGCTTAAACCGAAAACTTTTTGTTGAAAGTACTGTAAATAAAGGTAAAAATTTGATAGGTTTAGACCCCTTAAACAAACAACCAGATTGCGTAGCCTAGATTAATTAGCCAAGTTGTTACTTAGTCAAATTAAACAATTCTAGGTTAAAACAATCAAATAATCATATCACGCATATAAAACATATAAAGCAGCGGAATAATAAAAGAACACAAGATATAATTACCCAGGAAACCACACGGAAAAACTTAGGGAGGATTTTACCCACCGATCCTCAAGGCAAAACGGAATCCACTAAGAAAGAATTGAAGTTCTTACAAAAGGACTTACAAGCTCCCCGCTTGACTTCCTAATGCTACCCACCAGTAAAACTTCCTGACACGACCACGCGCAGGCTCCAAGTCCACGGACTACTTCTTTCTTTGTATTCCTCAATCAGCTACAAGCTCCCCGCTTGTTTATCTTTAAGCTTCAATGGCAGCAACCAAGTTAATCATCAAGATGTTGAAAATAATCTCAATCTTGAAAACCCTAAGCTTTGTGTAAAGGAAAGCTCCTCTAGATCTCACAAGAGATTTACACAAAACCGCAATGTATGAGCAACAATACAACTTGTGCAACACTGAAAACGTGGCTAGGGTTTTGCCTTATATACCTAAGGCAAAAACATAAACCCTAAATGTTTTAGAAGAGTTAGGGCTGAGCTGGAATTTCTGCAGAAAACGCATCTGGGCCGATTTTCGATCGATCGAGTCAGGCCGAGAAGCCCCAATGCATCTACAGTCACTCGATTCCAACTTTACAATATTTTACCAACTTTGAGCAAGCCTAAACTAGACTAAATACATTGTTTTGATCATGGTTTGCCAACATTACAAATTAGAATTCTAAATACATAAAATCCTAAGACCTTAGAATCTAACAAACTCCCCCTTTGGCAATTCGTGACAAAACACAAATTAAAAGCTCAAAGTTTACAATTGAAAAGCCCTTTACAAAAATAATGCTCATAAAGACTAGAATTCAATCCTAACTACTATCCATCGGTTGCAAGTGTAGACAGCAGCTCAATTGAAACAACCTGTATATTCCTGCAATACTCAACAAACGCATAAACGCATGTGTGACAGAAACTAGTATATAAACAGGTATAATATTCTTGTAAGATTCACACAACACAAAATAAAGATATATATATCAATGAACAAACTCATAAATATAAATCAATAAGCAGTGAATCATGAGACAACAAGAATCAAATAAAAAACATGTATATCAATATATCAATGTTACTCCCCCTAACATGAATATCCCCAAAAATGATATACAAAGTGAAGCACCTAGATACAATCTAATAAACTCCACAAAACAATATCTCCACAAAACAATATCTCATGCTAAAAATATATCTCCCCCTAACTACAAAATCTCCTCAAAAAGTCAAAACTCCTTTACAAGTCAATATATCCACTCCCCCTTTTTGTGACGGAATGCCAAAAGGCAATTAAGAGTCGCCATCAAAAGGTGGTGGTGAGGGTGAATGAAGACGCGCAAGGTCGGCTCGCAGAGCAGGCATCTCATCCAGCAGGTCCACCAAAATCTGACCATAAGCCGCTTGAATGGTCATGACAGTCTCCAAAGTACAACGAACATCGAAGTCGATCGAAGGAGGTGGAGGAACAGTAGCAGCAGCAGCATCATCACCAACTGGATCAGGAATATCATCACCAGCATGACCTGTAGAAGATGAAGGAGGAGGAGGAGCGCTACTAGATGGCTCAGACCTAGGGTGTTTAGAACCAGCTCGAAGATGAGCGACCCTCTGTCTAAGAAAAGACGCACCTATAGAACCAATAACATGTACAGGCTCAGATGAGGGGAAGTCACTAAGAGCAAGATAAAGTAAAATCCTATGAATGAAAATAGGATGAACAAGGGCATGAGAAGTGGACGAACTCCTATAAATTTCGTTCAAAGAACGAAGAAAAAGATGAGGAAAACTAATAGGAGCATCGGAGACTAAAGCGTACAAAAATACACACCTCTCGAGAGGAATGGTGTGAACATGAGAGATGGGCCAGAAGGAATGACAGGCTATCCTAAAGAAAAGATAATGTAACCCGGAGAGCTCAGCAGAAGTGATCCTAGGATCAGAACCCCACTGGACAGTAGTCCCAGTGATGTAAGACAAAACGTCGCTCAGCTCGGGAGACTCAGTGTAAGGATAGACAGGCTCACGAACCAACGGTACCCCTAGAGCATCAGCCACTACTTGAGGAGTAATAGAGTACTCTACGCCTCGTATCCAACTCCTAACTAGAGTGTTAGAATCATAGACGCGAATAGAGATGTTCGAGAAGAACTCTCTAATCAAGGTAGCCGGAGGAGGAGGGTCAGACACATCTAACAAAGGCAACCACCCTCTACGCTCAAAGTTTGCCCTAATGGCAGGATCTAGCTCATCTAGAATGACAGATCGCTCAGCCCAAATCTTCCTCTGAAGATTGAGCTTCTCATAGGTCTTTTGGTTTTTCTCGCTCGGAAACCTCTCTCGGTCAAAGGAAGGGGGGGGAAGGAGAACGAGAGGGAATAGTCCTACGAGCTCTAGTCTTCCTAGGCATGGTGCTAAGGAAAGGACAAGGACACAAGAACAAAACCAAAAGAACAAAAAAAACAACAAACACCAAGGGCAGACGGCAAGTTAGCACAAAAACAATAGAATGAAAAATCTATATGATGCATGAACAATAACAATGTTATGATGCATGAACTAAATGCAGTAAACAAGTTCAAATTAAGTTCAATTTCACAAAATTGGCTCGAACATAGAGTTTCTTAACAAAAACCCTAAAAATTTGAAAACCACTTGAAAAATTTTGTACCAAATTGATGAATTAAGCATTACAAAACACAATACAATGATTATAATGCCTGATTACATCAATACACAAAGCCAATTTCATCAAATTCAACTCAATTTCACAAAAGCCCTAATTCGGATCAAATAGGAACCCTAGAATTTTCAATTGTTCACAAAACTCAAAATTGATCAAATTAACCATCAAGGAACTAGTATATGATGTGTCCCCACTAAAACCCATTGATCAATTACATAAAATAAAGCTTGAATCAATCAGAAAATCCCAAAATGTAATGTCCGAAAATCTCCTCTAAAATGCATGAAAAATGCATGAAATCATGAAAATAAAAACAAAAGGAAGGGCAAAAAGGTCTTACCGGCTTGCGGAGAGAGAGATTTTGCAAAAAATTTGAAGGAAAACGACAAAACTTTGACTGTGATTCTTGCCTCGTCGGAGAGAGAAAGAAAAAGTTTTGAAAAAGTTTGAATAGTTCTTTGAAAAAGTCATATCTGAACTTTTTAAAAAAGCTTTTCCACGATCTTCGATCGATCGAAAAATACATTCGATCGATCGAATGTGATAGTCATTTTGACACATTCTGGGACACTTTTTCGATCGATCGAAAATCACACTGGATCGATCGAAATGGGCAGAAACTCACAAAAATTTTGGGAAAAATCACAGTTTTGAAAAATGCAAGCTCAATTTTGAAAACAACTCCTCAAAGCATTTGATCAATGAAAACAAAATGCATGAGTATGAAATGGAATGCTTTTTCAAAAACCCAAATTTTGTTAAACCCAATTTCATCAAAAACAAGTTCCAATCATCCTCCATTTAATTTTCTCAAGCAACAAATATGTTGTGCACAAATCTCAAGATATTTTCAAACTTGGTTGGTCAGACCAAAAACACACACACCAGTATGTACAGTATTTAACAAAGAGTAACTTGTGAAGTGTGTGATACTAACAAAAACTTGAGATACATGTGAGGTGATATGTGAATAGCAATCAAACACAAAGTCTACACAATTCATCACATAGAATTTAAAAGAGACTATCACCTAAAGAGTTACATCCTATGACTCCCACATCTCCTAGAATAAAAGCTTGCAATCATGTACGTTTCTTGCATTATTGCCTCTTATTTATATGAATTTGCATTCAGCCTAATAGTACACACCGGTTTGAATTAAGTAAATTGGCATCAAGCCTAATAGTACACACCAGTTTTAATTTTAGATGAGGCTACACCTTATGTTCTTTTTATGCATGTGCTACACTTTCTCGAGCACAAAATCTTATGATATGCACTAAGGTGTTCATGATTGGCTAGTGAACAGTGGTGAGATGGTTATTTATGCCTTTCTTAAAAGGATCAAGTCTGACAGTCAAATAACATGTGACTACATGATTAAGGCAAAGTGATTAAAAACCACACACATCTTTCCCACACAACATGCACTACAAATTTTCAATTAGTCAAGTGCAGTAAATAAGCTCATCCAAGTTAAACAAGGTACACAGAACATGACATGTGTAAAAAGATTGACCAACCTTATTTTCAAAAATCAAGAAAAATAGTGTCAAACATAGTTTTTGCTTTATCCCTTTTTTTTTTTTTTTTATTATTAAAAGAGAAAACAAATAAATCCTAGAATGAAATGCATGAATGTAATGCAATGCAAATCCTAGAACAAAAAGACACAAAAACCAAAGAACAATGGTCACAAGGATAGAGCAATGAAGCACAAGGACCATGTCAGAAAGACTCAGTTAGTTCGAGTCTTTTGCATCCAAAACTTTTTAGATGCACCACGAGTATTGGAGTTCTTATTCACATTAGAGTGATTCCCAACTTCAGAATTAGAATAAAGGTTTAACGCCTTTACCAATTCACCAATTAGTGCCATAGGATCTTGTACTTGAGGCATAGGCACTTTTGGTTTCTTCGCTCTCTTATCAGCTTGGAGTTTGAAACAGTTAGGACGAATGTGTCCAGACTTTCCACAGTAATGACAAACCCAAGTAGGTTTACCATGCATCTTGTCCTTGGATTTGGTAGGCTCCTTAGGTTTAGATTCCCTTAAGTCTATCCTAATCTTCTTAGGTGGTGAAACTTCTACAGGTTTAACAACCTCACTCACAGGGGGTTTAGTGGTTTCACTCACAACCTCACTCACAGAAGGTACAGAAGAAGAAGCAGGAACAAAGACAGTGGAATGGGGTGCAGAATCAAAGATGCTTTCAACATATCCTATCCCAGATTTATCAGAAGAACACTTTTGAACATTCAGCATGTGATCAAGTTTAGAACTAGCAGATCTAGCAACAGATAAATCATGTTCCAAAGTTCTAACTTTATCAAGCAAAAGCATGTTTTCAGATTTAACATTATTCAAAAGCTCATTAGCATCAAACAATTTGACAAGCAAGTTCTTCTTTTCAAGCTCAAGAGCATCAATTTTCTTCAAGCCTAGATCAACTTTCATAGTATCCTTTGCAGCAATTTTGCAAAGTTTGTTGTAGGCCTCTTGAAGATCTGCATCTTCAGAGAGTTCCCCATCAGCAGGGTTCTCCTCAGCAGATATGCTTTCATTGACTACAGCAGTAGCAGTGAAAGCAATGAAGTTTCCATCCTCGTCACAACCGGACTCATCATCAGAAACCTCATTATCACTAAGGGTTACAGCCATAGCTTTACCCCTATTTCTCAAGAAAGTAGGACATTCAGATTTGACATGACCATACCCTTGACAACCAAAACACTGAGGACCCAAAGAATTATTTGAAGATTGACCAACTTTTTCTCTAGGTTTTTCAAAGTTATTAACCTTAGTGGGATCATTCTTCCTAAAATTTCTAGGTTCAACAGTGTTGGTATTCCTTGCCTTCCTATTAGTGTTTCTAAGGAAATTTTTAAAATTCTTGGCAAGGTAAGCTATCTCAGTAGGAGAGAGCTCATCATCAAATCCATCAGCCTCAACATCATCAACAGACTTAAGAGCCATTGATTTGGATTTGGTGGTCTTGGGTAGATCAGACTCATAGGACTGAAGCGATCCTACAAGCTCATCCACAGGGATGGTGTCCACATCCTTGCTTTCAGTAATGGCTGTCACCTTGAGTCTAAAATCTTCAGTTAAGGATCTAAGAATCTTCTTAACAATTTTAGGTTGATCATAGACTTCACCCAAGTTATAAGCAGAATTAACAATATCATTGAGTTTAGCATAAAACTTATCAAAGGTTTCACCATCAGACATTCTAACGCTTTCAAACCTAGAAGTTAATTGCTGCAATTTGTTTATCTTAACAGCCTTTGTGCCTTCATGCACAGTTTGGAGGATTTTCCAAGCAATATGAGCAACCTCAACATTAAAGATCCTCTCAAATTCCTCCATTGAAACAGTATTAAAAATGGCATTAATAGCTTTGCTATTAAATGCAGCTGCTTCCTTCTGAGAAGTTTGCCATTCACTCACAAGAGTAGTGGGCTTCTCCCATCCATATTCAACAGAGTTTCATACCCTCTCATCAATGGATTTCAGGAATGCTTTCATCCTTACTTTCCAGTAAGCATAGTTGTTCCCATCAAAGTGAGGAGGAACAAACAGAGAGTGTCCATATTTCATGACAACCGGGGTCAAGGATCAACTCAAAAAAAACTCAAACAAAAGAGCAACCCGCTCTGATACCACTTGATAGGTTTAGACCCCTTAAACAAACAACCAGATTGCGTAGCCTAGATTAATTAGCCAAGTTGTTACTTAGTCAAATTAAACAATTCTAGGTTAAAACAATCAAATAATCATATCATGCATATAAAACATATAAAGCAACGGAATAATAAAAGAACACAAGATATGATCACCTAGGAAACCACACGGAAAAACCTGGGGAGGATTTTACCCACCGATCCTCAAGGCAAAACAGAATCCACTAAGAAAGAATTGAAGTTCTTACAAAAGGACTTACAAGCTCCCCGCTTGACTTCCTAATGCTACCCACCAGTAAAACTTCCTGACACGACCACGCGCAGGCTCCGAGTCCACGGACTACTTCTTTCTTTGTATTCCTCAATCAGCTACAAGCTCCCCGCTTGTTTATCTTTAAGCTTCAATGGCAGCAACCAAGTTAATCATCAAGATGTTGAAAATAATCTCAATCTTGAAAACCCTAAGCTTTGTATAAAGGAAAGCTCCTCTAGATCTCACAAGAGATTTACACAAAACCGCAATGTATGAGCAACAATACAACTTGTGCAACACTGAAAACGTGGCTAGGGTTTTTCCTTATATACCTAGGGCAAAAACATAAACCCTAAACGTTTTAGAAGAGTTAGGGCTGAGCTGGAATTTCTGCAGAAAACGCATCTGGGCCGATTTTCGATCGATCGAGAATTACATTCGATCGATCGAGTCAGGCCGAGAAGCCCCAATGCATTTGCAGTCACTCGATTCCAACTTTACAATATTTTACCAACTTTGAGCAAGCCTAAACTAGACTAAATACATTGTTTTGATCATGGTTTGCCAACATTACAAATTAGAGTTCTAAATACATAAAATCCTAGACCTTAGAACCTAACAAAATTAATTGAAATAATATAGTGGGACCCATGAATGGTACAAAAAGTACAGCGAGACCTATAAATAATAGCAAAAATAAGCTGAATAACAAAATAAGTTGACAAAATTAATAATGCCAAACGGACACTACATTGTGGCTTTTGAGACCATGCATACCATTTTGAAGTTTATTTGTTATGTTGGTATGTTATTATTTTGAATCCTTGATGTGACTTTGGGAATGTTAAGATTTTGAGTTTGTTGATTTAATTTTCTTAAGTTGTAAGCTAGAGCCTACTTTTGTTAGAGATGATACATCTCTTTTTCATTAACCCTATGTTTGTGTTGGAATTAAGATTGTTCAATGAAATCCACCTTTAGTTTTTTGTGTGCGTTAGTTATATATTGAGATTATTTAATAACAAATTGTAGTTTGTGATCACTTTATTTATTTATTTTTTTAAATCTTGTTAATACTAACTCACCCAACCCACCTAACCCACCGAGTTGAAACTGCTAAAATCTGTAACCAATTCGCTAGATTTAGACTTTGGTGGGTCGGTGGCAGATTGAAATTTTCCCAACCCGCTAGTGGAGAATTGGATAGAAATATTGGTCTTTACCAGCCCAATCCAACCTGCGCACACCCTACTACGAATACATCTCCACGAGTTAAAATTTTTAACTTGCATATACAAAACTCAAATCATTGTTTATATATATATATATATATATATATTGTATTACAGATAAACCATTCAATTTGTATTTTTGTTAACATTTTGGGATAGGGGTATCGCCACAGGACAGAATTGTTCTGTCCTAAGCCAAAGAGCAAGGACAAAGATATAGTTAATACATTGAACAAGTTTTGGCTACTTGCAATGACACCAATGGTAAGAATAAAATTGATATGTAGTAAGAAAATGGAGAACTAAATAGGCGATTAACCCATTTAAAGAACTAAAGTGCATGTTTGGTACATTGTGTAGATTACATTAGGGATAGTAATCTTTATTATTAGGAACAGAAGACACTATAATAGAATATTTATTACTATTCATAAGTTTAGGCGTTACACATGGAAAACTAGTAAAAGGTAATGTATAAGGAAAATTTATATTTTTGAAAATATATTAATTTTAAAACCTATTATTATATACACTAAGGAATAGTTATTACATTTATTTTAAAAGTAAATAGCTATTCTTCAATTTAAAGAATAAGTATTCCTATATTATAACTAATCCATGTAATTAATAAAGATGCAACCAAATGGCCGAATTGCTATTACACATGAATAACTATTTCATTACGGGAGCTATTACAACATACAAACATACCCTAAGATATAGAGGTTAAATGTGTTGGACCTTTCCTTACTATATATATATATATATATATATTTATTCCGTCTCATTTTGTTTCTCCTGTATGCATCTCCACGTAGAGACGAAACCATGATTTAAACTTAGGGGGCCAAAGCCTTGATATAAAAAAAAATAAAAAAAAAATTGTAAAATCCAACTAGCATATATTTAATGTTATGAAAATATCAACAAAAGAAAGAAGAAACAAAATAATCATTTTTAATATATTTTAACTTAGTCATCTAAAAATAGAATTTAACATTCTTTTAAATAATAAAAATCATCTATAGTTGATTTTGTACTTAAATTTTGCAACAATCTCCCATTCAATTAAAAAAATTAAAATTGAAAATTCTTTAAATAATTAATTTACAGAGTTCAATCCTACTTGAGTAATTATATTGATTCAATTACAATTCGAATAGTTTCTTTAACTTGTAAGGATACCAGACTTTATCCGATATAAAAACTAATGTTTCCAATATTTAATTGGAATTACTTATTTAATTCATTAAATGTTTCATCATTTCGATGTCTTACAATCATATTGAGTCAAATTTAAAAAAATGCATATATATTGGAAAATGTTAAGAAAAGTGCTAAAGTGACTACAATTTATTTTATTTTATTTATAATTGATGATACAGCAATTTATAAAATTTATATAGTAAAATTTGTAAATACTGGTACGTGGCTACACACTCTACATTTGCACCAATTTATTAATACAACTATTCAATTCCATAATGCGCCCCACATAAAATTAACGCCAATTTAGTAATAAACAACCAACAACAAGAAGATATATACCGCTTCCACTTCGAGCACATTCAAATCCAACCCGATGCCATCCTTAGAGGTGCAGTGTTTGCTACATGAAGAGTACCAGAGACTACCCGTTGCTTGCCAAGCCAACTGATGTCTTGCCTGGATTCTTTACTATAATTTGTATTCGTTTTTTTCTTTGTTTTAGTTTTATTTCCTAAGGCTGCATGCTACTGTGCTGACTTTGAGTTTGAATTATGCTTGTGTCACATAAAGTGGCACAACTTGTGCCACACCTCACCACATGGTAAGTTGTAAGTAGTAAAAAGTGATGGTGGGTCTATGCGGGAACATCTCTCTACTACTCATAACTCACCATGTGGACAAATTGTGGTATAAATTGTGCTACTTTAGTCTTTATGTGGCACTAGTGTAGCTCGCTGGCTTTATGTTACAACTTTCAGGAGAAAGAGTTATATATATTTCAATTTTTAAGTTAAAAATTAATAGACACATACACCTGCCACACCACCCACTATAATGGCCACACGTACACCCAACCTCACTCGATTTCCAAAACACACACACCTATGTTCCGTCTCATTCCTCTTGTTTCGTTCTTATGGTATATTCCTCCTCATTCTCAGCAGGAAAAAAAAACCCTCCTCATAGACCATGAGGACCATTTAATAAATTGAAAAGTTTTGGCTAAAGTAATGAATACAAGGAAGTTAAGGTAAGCATTAAGGTGGAATTTATAAAATTGGGATTACCAAACTAAAAATACTAAATACTTATATTATATACACAAATAGAGTAGATTATCTCTTTCTGATTTGAGTTTTGTATATTTAGGTTAAAAATTTTAACTCCTGGAAATGAATACATAGGAGAAGGAATGGGATGGAAAAAATGGATATAATAAGAAAATGTCCAACACATTAGTGACTTGAAATGTCGGTTTTTGTGCAACCTGCAAGTGAGAAATATATACGTGATTGTCCCATGAATTTTTTTCTCAACTCTTATAAACCGCCTTACAAGTTACAATACGGGATGCATGATTTGTTAATTAGTGTTCCGGTTGCCATCATTGAAGATCATGGAGCTTAATTAGCAATTTGGTCATCTGTGGAGTTGTGTTGTCACATTTATTAACTTTTTTTTTTAAGCGAGTTTTAACTTATGATATCTGCTTTTGAACCCAATTGATTTTTAGTATAGACGAAGATTGAATCATAAATCTCTTATCAAGTTTATTAACTCCATATTGCAAGAAAAAATAAAATTGTTGTGCAGTAGAAATAAACGGCAAAATGGCTTTAGCTAGGAGGCTAGGCAATATTAATATTGGTTGGTGTTCATAGCTAGGATGTTAGGCAATTTGGCAGCTTCAGCGCCCTGTTTCTTTCTTTCTTTTTTTGTTTTTTTGGCTAGGATGTTGTTTCTCACTTTCTCTTCTTTTATATAGATTTTCGTTAAGTAACGTTTGAAATTACATTTTTGTTCATAAAATTTTATTGTATCAATGTGTGTTAAGCTGGGTGGTTTTTCATAACCCAAATATTAGAAGCACTGGTACACAACTCTAGCTTATATGCCATGTGTCTCAAAACCAAACTTGCACGGTTTTCACCCCTCACACAGTGACAGGTCATTCATTAATAGTAGCAAAATGTAATATTTTGCTAATAACCAAAACTTGTTCAATGACATCAATGGCAATAGTGAACAAGTTTTGGCTTTAAATCTTTCTTTATTAATATTACCATCGATGTCATCGATTAAGTTTCTTTAAACGTGTCCAAACTAAAAAATGTAATATGTTTTGTAAATAGCCAAAAACTGTTCAATGACATCAATGGTAATAGTGATCAATGTTATATTACATTTTTTTTTTTAATGATTTGTTAGGGTGTCATGAAAAACATATGAACACTTTTGGCTTTAAAAATTTCTTTATTTGTTGTTGTAATTATCAAATTAATATATATATATATATATATATAATGTTGTGATATGAATTATATCAAATCCACAAGAGATCATCACTGATGCTTATTAAAAAAAAAAACTCTATATTATTTAGAAAAGACAAACATATTTTTCAAATCTTTAATATTATATTAATTAGAAAATGTGAGACATAACTTTGAGACCATGATAAAATATAAACAATTAAATGAATAATATGTCATTAAAAAAATTAATAATTAACAGAGAAATGCATGGAAGCATTAACGAAATTTTGGCTATTTGTAATGACATCAATAGTGATCACTGTAATATACCAAAAGGATGCCATGGTATAGATCTGGGTGTGCATGTGTTTTGGACTAATTAAGTTCCCTTTGAATTTCACACAATCTATTTATTCACTTTGAAGTGGGTATAGATCTGCCAGACCAAAGGAAAATTTGAAATGGGTACCACCTCCCCAAGGCTGGTTCAAAGCTAATGTTGATGGAGCTATATTCAAAAAGACTAATAATGCAGGCATAGGTGTGGTGGTGCATGACAGCCAATGATGGGTGCTGGCTGCTTTGTCGGAGAAAACGAACGGTGAGCAAGATGCAAATGTCGTTAAGGCATTGGCTAGTTATCCGACGGGCTATTAGGTTTGCAATTGAGACTAGTTTCAGTTGTGTTATAATTGAGAGTGACTCACTTTCGGTGGTTAAAGTTATCCAAGACACTGCTGTCATATGGGACATATCATAGATGACGTGAAGCATTTGTCAATGGCCATGAAAAGCTGTGAATTCCATCACACACAGAGGGAGGCAAAGCTTGAAGAGATTCCTCCTTACGTCTCTGTTGTAATCCAAAACGATGACGTGTAATTGCTTGTTTCTTTTTTGTTAGTTCTATTGATCTGATTCTCAAAAAAAAAAAAAAAAAGGTGACTTGAAACGTGAAATGTCCCTCTGCAAAAAAAAAAAAAGAACTAAGATTTGGACGGTTTTTTGTCGGAGACAAAATATCAGCACTGGCACGCACAACTCCATATTAATTATTTGCCATGTGTCTCATTAGACCCAAATTAAACTTGCACTGATTTCACCCCTTGAGATCACTGCACACTATCTTTTCAATGGTTCGTATTAAAAGTTAAAAAATTAATTTTTGATACCAACTATTATATCAAAAAATAAAAAATTAAAAAAAAAATGAAAATGACGAATGTTGGAGATATATATTAGACATATATTAGCCCAATGTAATAGGCCCAAACCCAATCCTACTTGTACTAGTAGTCTAGAATTTAGTTTTCTATATATACTCGTGTTAGGGTTCATTATAACACAGGTTATTATACTACACTCTTATACAATAAAAGATGTAGTCCTTAAAGGATTTCTCCGTAGATATAAGCTGACAAGGCTGAACCATGTAACCCTCGTGTTCTCAATGTTTCTATTCTATGCTTCCTTGCATTTGATAATCTATACATTTAACTTGGTATCAGAGCTAATATTCAACAACGGAAAAGATATTGCATGGTGCAATAGTCCTCAATGTTACATTGGATTCCAATCCCTCCCCGGCACACTCACACAGTGACACAGGTGACAGGTCATTCACACCACAATACCTCAGTGTTTTTCAAGTGCTTCCAAAATTTCTTGATAATGGTTTCTCAAAAGAAAAAAAAAATTCTCGATAATACCAACACCATTCTTTAGGAACCAACTTTGTCATATGAACCGCCTTAACATACGTAATACGTGGCCTAGACGTCTCTCGAATTTCTGTTACTCTATAAATTTAAGCCACTTGTTCATTCACCAAACATGCATTGAAAATACACATCCTATATCTCTTGTGGTTTGATTAGAAACATCTCAAACCACATCTTGATCGAGAAAAACATGTTTTCGGAGAAAAATGTCTTCACCATCGTAAAGATGGCGATGATCATGGTACTCACATTGTTCATTGTTAACAGCAAGCCTGTTGAAACTACAAGGCTTTTTGTTGTCATGAAGTCAAATAAACTTGAGACAGTCAAAGTGGTGCCAGTTTCTCTAATTCCAGCCCTGATTCCACCTTCGGCGCCTAATCCATGCGCTTACTTGCCTGGACCCAGTAATGGTTCAGGCTGCCATCATCATTGAAGATAATGGAGCTTACTTAGCAATTTGTTCATATTGGAGTTTGTACCCACATTTATTCTGAATTGCAATAAATGTGGCAAATAGCTCTAGCTATTTGCCAAAATTTTGTCCCATGTTATAGTTGCAATTAATCGTAGCAAACGAAAAGAAAAATGTTCTCTCCTTTTCAGTATTATTGGCTATTTATTTAGTTGTTTTTCATTCTCAAAAAAAAAAAAAAATTTAGTTGTTTCCATATTGGCATTGTGTTTGGTAACATTGGAAGAGGGAAGAACAGAAGAGAAATGATTGGAAATGTTGTCTTTTCCTCGTTTTGGTTAGTATGATTAGATTATAGAAGGGCAGAAACCATTTCCCTAGCCCACTTGTTTGCAATCCGCTAAGTGGGCCCACATAAGAGAATTGAGTTGGGGTGTAATTTTTGTATTCATCAGCAATATATGAGACCCACTTCTTTGCGTTATTCACGTACCCGTTGCTCTCTCTCCATCTTCTTCTCACCTTCGGTTCTCAAATCTCCAAGGCTTCTCCACAACCAGACATGGCAGCACCACGACCTCCATTCAAGTCTCACCCATCGCCACCACTCGCCAGCGGTGGGCCGAAAGAAAAGATTTGGGTTTGATTTAGAATTGAGTTCGAGTTGTGAGATTTGTCTCTGTTTTATTTATTTATTTCATGTTTAAGTAAATACGTAAAACTGAGTTTTAGCATCTGGCTTCTTTTGTTACTAATGGTATTAGTTGATATGCGATGAATTTTTTAGAGGGGTTTTGAGTTTTGGGAATCTGGGTGTGTGAAAAACTATAGAACTTTTTTTGGGCAACAACATTTTGGGGTTAACGGTTGTTGTTGTTTGGGTAAGTTAAATTGTTGAATTTATGTGGTGAGTTGTGACATAAAGTTATGCACATTTATGTGGTCGTAACATAATTCATCTTGGATTTGACACTACATATTTTAGCTTGTTTCAGTCTTTTAACTCTCTCCTTGTTTCTCTCTCATTGTGTGTGCACATACTCTCTTTCTCTCTCTCTCATTGTGTGCGCACATACACACACACAAGCACACCTAACACTATGTTTATGTTATTACCATAGTTGTCAAAATGTGAATTGTATCGCGAATCGATTCTTAATTTTTTTGTATTGTGTATCGTAAGATACACAAATACTTAATAAAATTTATAAAAAACTATAAATATACATTTATAAATGGTATGTTCATTATAAATTTTGAATATAGTCAACTAATGACTAATTTATTCATCACTTATGTAATAATATTTAACAAGCTAACTAAATAAATTGAACTAGCACGTGTTCATAACATACACATTTAAATTACTTAAATTCAAAAGTGGCAATATACTACAAATGACCCAAAAATAATAATTTATTTTCATCATATTTATCAAATTGCCTAATCAACTCCATCTACGTCAATGCTATCATCATTTTTATAATTTTGCAAATTTATTTCTTCATTAAAATTTTCTTTATCGTCATTCATCATTAACATTTACTATCTCTTCTTGTTCTTTTTATTTTAATAATTTTTTTATAAAAAAATTTTTGGCATTCCAGTTTCTTAGACTTATAACAATAACAATAAAAATAAAATAAATTTTTAAATATTAAAGTGAAAGATAAGTGTGTACTGTGTAGTCCAATTAAAGGAGAGGGGAAAAAAAACTTATGAATATGTTATTTTAGTAGGCTACATTAAGTAAACTATTAATAATTTTGTGTTCCAAACAAGTCTAACAACTTGTTAGATTCAAATAAGAGTACAAATTTTAACAAAAAATATCATTTTAAAGCATTTGTCTATGCATCGTACGATACGTATGATTTTACGATACGATACGATACGATTCATACAATACGCACACTGTATCGTACGATTTATGAATACTTACGATACAACGATATGATACAGAACTTTTTACACACGATACAATACGTATCATAAGATACATATCGCGTATTGTACGATACTGACAACTATGATTATTACCTCTACTTTTTTTAGTTATTTTAACATATTAAATCGAATCCGTTTAAAGGAAGTTTGAGGGGGAAAATATTATAAAAGCGGCTCGTTAGTTTGGTTATGTAATTCGTTTTCTTTCTTTTCTTTTTAGTTCTAATTTTATTTTTTTTGGTTGTTAGGATCAATCCAAATAGTAGTACAATCATATATAAGGTGAAATTAAGGTAAAATTGTGATCTAGATAGTGAGATTACGTAAGGCTAATCCTGGAGGATTCTTTAGTAAGGGGCTAAGGATTAAGAATTTTCTATTTTTGTGTCTTTGGTTTTATCATTTATGAAATATTTGGATTTATGTTCGTTTGCTTTAATAAAATGCGTTATTCAGTCAAAAACAATTTACATCCAACAAGAGAGGATGGATATTATAGGTGTCTATTTAGCATATTTCCCAGTCGCAGGTTTTGTTTTCTGTCATATTTCCATTTCATCCGTCCCTCCTCATGTGTAGTCAATGATGAAGAATATTGAGGAGTCAATGATGAGGAGAGCATCTCTAACAGATTCATCAAATTTTTTTACTGTTTGAAGAATGAACAGTAACTTTTACCTTTATCTACTTATTTTTTGAAATACACATTCCAACAAATTCTTTATCTCATTCTCTATTTTATTTAAATATTATTTTTTCATTCATTATTTATTCTTTTTTAACAACTACATATCTTCTAATATTTTTTTATACAACATATTATTATTATAATAAAAAAAAATGTATTTGAAGAATGAACAATAGTCCATCAAATTTGATGGAACTACTGTTTATAAGCCAAAAAAAAAATATGGGTTTAGAAAAGCTGGTAGAGTAATTTTTTTGGATTTTATTCTCCATAATAGCTAATATTTTGCTTTTGGATGTATTGTTGGAGATGCTCTTACTAGCGAGTGGCCGAGTAGGTGCTTCACTTTGCCACGTTTTGATAGGTTAAAAAGTTAAAACTTTAAAGGTCTTTTAATGCTCTGGCTGACAACTGCAACTGGGCAATGACAAATAATTTTGTTGGAGCTATCCTATCCTAGCCTATCCCTCAATGTACCTTGAGGCACTGAGGAGTTTTTTTTTTTTTTGTTGAAACTAGGCACTGAGGAGTTGGCTTTTGCTTTTCTTTCGTTGTTCATTGTTATCGATTAGGTGATATAATATAAATTATTAGCGGATCATCTATTAATGGAAAAAGTTAAAGTTAACCGATACTTTTAAGGGTGTCAATTTATAAATTATTGTTAAAATTTTTTTATTGAAAAATAAAAAATTATAAAATTTTTTTGACAATTATTTTATATTTTCTATAAAAATTATATTAAGGGTCTGTTTAAATACAATTTATTTTGTTGAAAACTAAAAATTGAAAACACTGTAATAAAATAATTTTTAAATGTGTGAATAATACTGTAGAACCTATTTTTAATTTTTTTTTTCTAAATAAAGTGTCTGTAGGTCTCATGAAGAGTGCATGAACAGTGTGTGAACTGTGAAATTTGTCTCCCTAAAACACGTGAAAAAAAAAAAAAAAAAAAAAAAAAAGAAAGAAAGAAAGAGGAAAACGTAAAACTGAAAATGCAGATGCAGTAAACGTGCTATCTAAACAGTCACTACAACTTTTTAAAATTAATAAGTTAATAATTACCTTAAGGTTATACTTATATATCCTTATCAAGGCAAGGATTGAATACAAGTTTTTTGTTACATCGAGAGATACTCAACACACATTTAGAAGTTGCAGTTATCAAAGAACTCAGCAAAGTCACTAAACATAAAACCATGGACACATAGTTCACACAAAACCATATGAACAAAGTGTTGTTATAAGGCATTTGGGAACCAAATTACAAATGATCTTCGCAGATAGAGATAGTTGGAAACTTCATTTGAGGATGTAAGTGTGTGCATTTGTGTGGAAACTCACTAAACTTCCCTAACTCCCAATCATAAGAGCATCCACAATGGTGAATGCTATCTTGTTCTATTTTATCATTTCAAAAAGCTACTTTATCAATTATATTATACCATTTTACAATACTTCCAACATCCTAACTGTTATTTTACAATATAACACATTAAAATAATACATTTACACAATAAAATAATATATTTCAAAACATAAATAAAAGCCATCACAAAGAGAGAGACAGAGATTGAGACGTGAGAGAGAGTGGGAAGAGAGAGGATTGAATAAAAAAATATTACTTCTTTTTACAATTGTACTATAGTACCAATTTGTGATGGTACTATAGCACAATTCTACTTTTTTTTAGGATACAAGACATATACAAGGCTTAATGTTGGCTTGTTTTTTGCTTTGAATTATAAATTCTTCAACATATACCATTTACCTTGGGCCACTGCGAATGCTCTAAGAGCATTAGCATTGGGGTGTAAAATCTCCCAAGTTGCTAAAATAGCACCTAACCATCTAAAAAAGAGTTCCACCAGGGATGTTTACCTAAATTTTTTTACAACCTATGAATAGTAATTTCTTATATTTAGAATTTACTATTCATGAGTTTGTAAACTAAAATAATATATTTTATTCAATTTTTTTTTCTCTCTCTCTCTCACTTTGGCTCACTCACTTTATATTTATATTATTATTTGATGGGATGGTTTATATTATTTTAATGAGTTATATGTAAAAATAAAAACTGAGATGTTGGGTAAGTTGTAAAATGAAATGCTAAAATTGATAAAGTGGTGTTTGGGGATGTAAAATAGAGTGTTTATTTGCATCCTCAAATGCTATAACTATAATGCTCTAAGCTCTAAGATTATTGTGGGTTTATACGTGATGGAGTATTAGACTAATAATTAAGCAATTGAATTTATCCATTATTAATAGAGAGGGGTGAAGAGAGAATTTATCCTTGGAATAATTTTTGTCCTATAGAGTTTATTATTTATTATGATGATATTTTAATTATGTAACGTTTAAAAAAAAATCATTTTTAGAAAAAGTGAAAAACGTCTTCTTTTTTTATTTATTGTGAAAAATCAATTTGCTCAAGATTAGAAGAAAAAGAGAAATAGAAAAAAATACAAAGAATTTATGTCAAATAATTTATGCGATTCGACTGTGTGCCTATGAGAGCAAACGGTTAATAATCAAGTAAGGTTATAATAATGTTTATATACAAATACTCCTCTACCATATTGCGAGGGCCATTACACAAATAAATATGAACCGACACATTATTTTTGCTACCGTTTGATTTTCACCCCCATTTAATGAAGTACACTTAAATAGTATTCAACGTAAGATGCTAAAAGTGTTTATAATGTTCGCTATTTTGACGCATCATTTAGTTTGATGTTTCTCTTAATGTTTTCATGTCAGAACAATTTGAGAGATTGGTGCTTAGAAACTTTATGCATATGGTGTGTTACAAGAATACTCCTTTTGTCATTTAGATTCTAATATGTACTACTACCAACTTTTTCCTTCATGTTGTTAACTACAATTCTAAAAGCTTTATGTTTGTTTAACCTTTTTATGTAGGCTGGTTAGAGCTACTTATGCAAAGGGTGTAAACATTGTACTTATACAGGTATGTATAGTTGGAACCTGTGATGTCAACTTTTGTATTGTACGGCTACTTTAGAAACATTTCTTTATAGAAATTATGTATTTGATACACCTTCAGGAGTACTCTGTCGTTTCTGTTTCGTTGTTCTTATGACTAAAATATGGTTTTTGAAAATGTATTTTGTTCTTCAACTCAAAAATGTCCCCCTTTCGCTGTTGTTAAAATTTGTAATGATAAACTGGAAAATGTGCATGTTAGTGACACGAGGACCTTGGAGTTTGTGTAAAGAACTATTTATTGAGGCGCTCAAATTTATTCTTACTGTAGTTGTAAAATATGTATGGTTTAATGGAGTCTAACTAGGTTTTCCTGATGCCAAATAAAGTTTTGGCATAGATTCCAAGTATTTGAACATCTGTCAGCATTCTAAATTGATTAGAGGTTGTGAAAATGCCAGTTTTAGTGTTACCGTTCTTGGTAACACTAAAACTGAATAAGTGAATTGCATAGTCAGCAACTTAAAATCCCAGTTGATAACTCCCAAAGTACTCAGCCACTGAGTTCCTAAAACCACTTCACAAACCCCGAATGGAATAACATTAAGCTCCACCATAAATTTGATACCCTGCATCAAGAGTTGGACTCCATAACAGACACCTTTAGTCTTAACAACTGCCCCCATTAGCCACTTTCACCCCCAAAATCTTAGTAAGTATCAATTTGTAACTTCAACCTCATCGCCATAGCAGCATCCAAGAAATTGTGAGTACTCCCTGAATCTAACAGAGACATTACATCTTGATCTTTAATTTTGCTCGACCCTCATAGTGTTTGGTGATGGATTTCCCACCAAGGCATAGAGTGTAATCTCAGCCTTGTCGTCTTGTTCTTCTTGCTCTATCACCGCATCACCATTGTCATCTAATTCCACCAATCATAAACCGTGTGCATGCTCCACTTCAAATGCAGATCCCTCCAACGAAATTTTTTTTCCTCCTTTGCATTTATGGCCAGTGTGCCATTTCTCATCACAATTGTAACACACTACTTGCTTTCTTCTTCCCTCCATTTGGGCACTTGTTAACCTTTGAAGAGGCAATCTTACCTTCCGTTCAGACTTATTTTCAATCTTGGACACCCCTAACAATGAGGGCTTGCTGGGATCAAAAGAAGTCTTCAAGCTTTTCTCGCTACTGATCAAATTCTCCTGAATTTTGACTAAGCCAAAAGCTTCATTCTGAGACTTGGGTGCCAACGTCCTCACAGGAAGATGTATCTCATCCTTTAACCCACTCAAGAAGGAACTGAATTTATGGGTTTCTGACAAACCTGTGATCCTGTTTGATAAGGCCTCAAATTGACTCTTGTAAACCACTACATTAGATGATTGTTTAAGCCTTGTTAAAGCTTCCATTGGATCATGTTAGGCTGTAGAGCCAAAGAGAATCTGTTGAGCTTAATGAAAGCATCCCAACTTGAGAATATTCCAGCATTCTCAGCATCTTGAGACTACACCCAACTCGCAGGATCTTCCTCTTGGAATCTTGGAAAATCAAGCTTCAAGGGTTTTCCTGGATTCATGTAAAAAGATTCTGCAGTTGTTGAATCGTTGGTTGCATGGTGATCCCTAGGTACAAATTTTCTTCGATCTTCTGCTTCAATGATCTTCTGCATAAACTGATTGAGGGATTGCAACTGTTTCTAGATTTCTTCTAAAACGATATCATGTTGATCAGTAACTTTGGCTAAAGCTGCAATCTTTTCTGAGTTGTGGGAGGCCAGTTGAGCTTCAGCCATGGCGATAGGATGGTTTTGCTCTGATACTAAATGTTAACATCCCAGCTGATCTCACAAGTCTTAGGGATTGAATGGGTGAATGGAGAAGATTAAAGGGAATATGAGTAGGTTACTTCGAGGGAACCTAGGCCTCCATGAGAAGAATAGGGGATAGAGAGAGAAACCGAGTATTCGTCTTATTTCTTGATTGATTCCCATTACAATTCTACTGTTCTCTTTAATACAATTGTCCTAACTAACTAACTGTCCAATCAGTTATTTCCTTCCCCAACAGCCTTACTAATTCCCAACTATCCACATGTGAGAAATCCCACTATTCACATGGACAATTAGGAGTTAGTTAATTGAAGGTACAATCCACTACATTACAATTACAAGCGTAAGCATTACAACAAGTAACTAAGTACAAACTCCATGTGGCATTCCGGCTCAGCAGCTAGGCTTCATAGCAATAACTGTTGGTGCCTTAACATGCTATAATAGGAACAATGGTACTGCCAGATGTGCCATCAAGGCTGATTTGAGGAAAGCCTATGATTCTCTGGATTGGAACTTTATTCTTATGTGTCTGCTATCAGCTGGCTTCCCTACCAAATTTGTGCATTGGATCATGGTTTGTATTATTTATCCCATATTTTCTATTAGCCTAAATGGTTCTTTGGTGGTATATTTCCAAGGAGGAAAAGGTTTGAGACTGGGAGATCCCTTGTGCCCTTATCACTTTGTGATTTTATCAAGGTTGGTCCACTCTAGGGTATAAGGCTTCAATAATTTAAAGTTCCATCCCCACTGGCCACTGCAAGGAATTGGGGCTCACTCATCTCAGCTTTGCAGATGATCTTCCAATGTTTTCTGCTGCTGACCTGCCTGAACTTAATCTCCTCAAAGATGCCTAGATGGATTTTGGAAAAATCTCAGGCTTGGCAGTAAATCCAAGCAAGAGTGAGGTGTTTTGTGCTGGTATCCTTGCTACCTTAAAGCAGAATATTTTGAAGATCCTACAGTTCAATGAAGGCAATCTTCCAGTGAGATATCTTGGCTTGCTCCTCATTCCTGATAAACTTAGTTCCAAGGATTGTTAGCCTTTGTTGGTTAAGATCCTAGCTAGGATCAACACTTGGTCATCTAGGAATTTCTGTGGAAAGGCAGAGGTGAAGGCAGGGGGTGGTATCAGGGTATCATGGGAAAAGGTCTGCCTCCCAAAAAGAGAGGGAGGTCATGGTTTAAAAAGGATTGTGGAGTTGAATAAAGCTGCTGTTATGAAACTTATATGGAATCTCTTTACCCAAAATGGGTCTTGAATCCTAATGGGTAGCTTGGGTGCATCAGTATTTGGTTGAAGGAAAATGCCTTTGGACTATTAAAATCCCTCAAGATTGCACTTGGGGATGGAGGTACATCCTTAAAACAAGACAGGAAGCTAGGCAGCTTGTGAGCTTTGAGGTTGGGGATGGGAGTAAAATCTTTCTATGGCATGTTCTATGGCATCCTAATGGTGTCCTATTTCATAACTATGGTAATAGGATTATCTATGATGCAGGCAGTCAGTTTGAGGCAATAGTATCTTCTTTCTTAAGGAGAAGCAGTGGATTTGGAGGGCTGCAAGGCTGATCAGCTTGTTGATATCCAAAGCAAGCTTAGTCTTATACAGTTAAAGGACTCTAATAGAGCTCTTTGGGCATCATTTCATAAATTCAGTTGTGCTGGGACTTAGGAAGAAATCTGGTGTAAAGGGCAATTTGTCCCTAGGTGCAAGCTGATATGGTTTAATGCAACGTTCCTAGAAATTCCTTCCTTGACTGGCTAGCTTTGAGAAACAAATTTCCAACCGAGGAGAGAATGATTCAATGGGGTTACCAAGGGGACAGCAACTTTGTTCTTTGCAATGCCTTCTTAGAAAGCAGATACCGCCTTTTTGTTTTTTCCCTCCTTCATCGAGAGGATTTGGGAGAATGTCATGAGTCTTTGTTTAATTTCTGCTGCAAAAATTTGATTGGCAGGACTTGTTGGAATGGGCTACTAATCAGTTGAAGGACCACAGTTTTAGAGTAATTATTTTCAAACTGGCTTGGTGTGCTGCTGTGACCATAAAGAAATGCAATAATTCATGCTGGCAGAATAAGGAGTGAAGAACAAATAATTAGACGTGTCAAGAAGGAAGTGAAGTGTACCATGGAAAGCAAATGCAAGGCTTTTGATTCAGTTCTTAACAGGATTTTATGTTGAAAGTGGGGCATTAGTCCTAGTGTGCTATGCAGAAAGTCTTTACCTGACTGATGATAAGTGAGGGTGTTAAGAGTTGAGGTTGAATCGTGACTTGGGTTGTGGGATTACGATCCCAAGCCGATCCTATAGTGGATTCTACCATAATGAATACTTCTGGGAATACTGTTCTTTTTTTTTTTTTCTTTTTTTTTTGGTTTCATGAAATATTTGGATTTATGTTTGTTTTCTTTATTAAAATGCATTATTCATCAAAAAAAAAAAAAAGTTATACCCAGTAAGAGAGGATGGATATTAGGTGCTTATTTAGCATATTTCCTAGTCATGGGCTTTGTTTTCTATCATATTATTCTTCCTCCATCCCTCGTGTAGTAGATGATGAAGAGTATTGAGGAGTCTCTTATCTTTAGAAAAAAAAAAATTAAGGAGTCAATAATAAAGAATATAGTGCGTTTTACTTAGAAAAATATTTAATTAATTCTTTAGTTGGAATATACCATAAGGGCCGATTAATCAAATTTATAAAGGGCCTATTGAGATCCTTGGGTGAGTCTATTGTCATCTTACTATATACAAAAAGAGAGTTTTGCCTCTGTTGTGTAATAAAATGGCAGTAGAAGAGACAAACGATAAGTTGAAATCAATTGATTTTGGGCTGGAGAGAGAGTTTGGGCTTTTTTTTCTTTTTCATTTTTTTCCTATTGTTATCTATTGTCAGATTTTCCTCCGAATATTTCTCCCAACCACTACTGACGGTGATACCGAGTGAGTACTGATAGAGAAACACGTATAGAAGGAGGTGGTATTGCATGCTTCCATTACATGTAGAAGAGAGGAGAAGAAGAAAAGAGGGAGACTGGCAGCAGAAATTCAGGGATTGTTATCTGTTCCATCACAAATCGCAGAGAAAGGGGCATGGAAGGGATTCTTCTCACAAATCATAGAAATTCAGGATTTTATGTTGTAAACGAGGCACTAGATCTTTCATGTTTTTCAATTAATTACAAAATGATTTGTTGATTGATGGATTACAGTATGCCTCCATGCTTAGGAACTTGGAGGAAAGAGAAGAGAGCGAAAGGGGAAGGAAGGTTGCAAATGACCATGAATTGAATTTCAGGTACTTTAATGGATGCATTTGAAGTGTTTGTGAAAATGTCCGAATGGACTTTTGGGTGTGTTTTTGCTATTTGTTTGTTAGCTTAAAGTGTATAAGCTTGAGGAAAGATGTGGCCATAAAACATGATGTCAGTTTTCATATGAAGTGTTTGTCTTAAGGGTCAGAACCACTCAACCTGAGTGTATAAAGATGGATGGCCACATATAGTTATGTATTAGGAACTCAGCCCGAATGCATATGTACAGCTGTCTTTTAGATTTCTTTTGTTTCTTTTCTGATTTTGTATAATGTATAATGATGCTATTAATGTTTCTCTATATCTTTGTTTTGTTAGACAGGAAGTGGAAAGACTTAGACAGTTATACCAAAGGTCCAGCCAATGCCTTTGGAGTTGTAGAAAAAAACTTATCCAATGATCAAGAAGGCTTAACCCCGTGTTTTTGAGAGATTCTTTGCCCACTTAAAAAACTTATCCAATTATCAAGCTGATTCTTTTTTTTGTAGCTCATTGAAGCTCATATCATATTATTTTAGTCCTAATTTGTGCTTTTGCACTTCCTTAATACGAGAAAATCAAGCATGCTGAGTGATTATAAACTATTTCTTTTGGTAGACTTGACCTAGTTATTCTTGTAAGGATATGCCACTTGATTTTTCAGTTTATTGCTGATTTGCTATGAATAATCACCATTGGATCCAAATCAGAGAATCTTCAGTTAAAAGGAACTTATAACTATTTCATCTTTCATTTTTATGCTACAAACCTGGTCTTCTTAGGCCTTTTCTTTTGTTCTCCCAGATAAGAGATGTCAAATCCGACATCTATGTTGAAAATCTCAGAGAAGAGTATATATATACAATGAAGGATGTGATTCAGGGCTTGATAAAGGTTTTCTATTTGTTATACCTTTTCTACTGTAAGCATAGCATGTATACATATTTTGTTTTGGTGTTTTTGACTTTACAGAGTATTCACAGAGAATTGTTTTTAGTAGTGTATTTAGAGACCTATTCCTAACCTTTTGTTGATAATGAAACAATTGAATCATCATACAAACTTACATTGCAAATGAAATCAAATAATTTCATTTTAGTATTTTTGGTCCCCTTTTAAATTTGATAAATTTGGATACGGACACTTGATTCTAAGCTAGTAGTTTTTATTGGATAATTCAAGTTCAGTTTCATGGAAAACATCTCAAAGGGTTGTCACTTAGGGGTGTGCAAAAAACCGAAGAACCGAAAAAACCGCTTCAAACCAACCAAACCGGTGCAAAAATTCCAGTTCGGTTTCAGTTTAATTATATGAAAAATTGAAAATTTCGATTTGGTTTTCGGTTGCAAATTTGAATGAATGAACCGAACCGAACCAAAATATATTATTATATTATATTTTATATTAAATATATAATATAAAGTTTATAAATATTTGAGTTTTGGGCCTCTGACTTATTATATATGGGCCTCCCTTGGTTTACATATACTTTGGGCTTCCATATTATTTTAAAACAATTGGGCCTTTTTTGTTTATATGATCAAACATATCATTGATCTGTTCACATAAATTTAAAAAAAAAAAAAAAAAAAATCACTAATCTCATGATCTGTTTAATCCGGCCCAAGCTTAATGGTTTTTCTCATTTTCTGCCGTTTCAGTTTATCTTTTTAAACATAGCATTTTAAAACCCATTAGATTCATTAACTATAATTAAACTAAGTAAATATCTAATTAAACTAATACTAATTAGACTATAAAAATAATAGTTTAGAAACCCTACCCTACATAACCCACACTTTTCACTCTCAGACTTTCCACTCTCATATTCAGACAGCTACAGGCTCCACTCCACGCTCCCTCTCACGCCTAATCTGCCTCCACACGCCGCCCTCTCTTCTCGTTGTGACTGTGCGACGAAAATGGCATTAGCAGCAGGGTCTCCACCATCGCCGCCACTCCAAGACAACGTCGACGCCGAGCACAGCCTTCAGGAAGCCGAGGACCATCTCCGCGAAGCCATAGAGGAGCTCCAAATCTGCTTGATCATCGGCTTCTCATCTCAAGACTCACGGTGAATCTCTTTTGAAATCTCAATACCCTCTGTTTTGTGTTTTGGGTTTTGTTTAATACTGAATCTGAATCAACAAAGTTATGGCTTTGAAAATAGTGAATCAAGATCAAGATGTTTATTTTTTCAAGTTTTATTTGCAAATAAAGTTAGGGATTTGAAAAAATGATAACCCATATGCTTGGCTGAATCTCTGTTTTGTAGTAACAACTGAATACTGCATTTTTTTTTTTATTTAAAAAAAAAAAAGCCCAAACAGAAAATTGTTGGAAAAAAAAAAAACCAAAGGCCCAATTGGCCAAAACTCTAGGCCCGAAAACCGAAACCGACCGAAACCGAAACAAACCGAAACCGACAGTTTTTCAACTATTTCGATCGGTTTCGATTGAGACTTTTTACAAACCGAAAATTTCGATTTCAGTTGGCTGGATAAAAAAAAAAACCGACTGAATTGAACCGATTACAGCCCTATTGTCATTGTTTGCATAGCTCTTAAGGCCTGGTGAATCCTTAGCTGCTGAGACAAATTTTTTGGCCTGATTATTATGAACTCAACTTCACCTGAATCTATTGCATTTTGTTAAACGCCAAAAATATTTCAAATAAGCTTAGGCAAGCCCCTTTCTGAACCATAGTTGGCTTAAATTAGAATGTTCCAATGGTTTACTCAGATCAATTTTCCTTATATGGGCTTCAAACGAACCTTTGAAACATCCAATTCCAAATCAATATCAAAATCTTAGAGAGTTAGGGGTACCCCTCCAGTGGCTTGGATTCTCTCTTTAATATGGGCTTCCCTCTAGACATGGTTCATGTAATTTAGGAGGTTCAAGTTTCTGATGACTTCTCGGGATTCAACACTGCACTAAAAGTTGCTTAAGAATAAGTACAGATTTCTTTATGGTAGTCACACAAGTGTTACTTTATTGATTTAGAACCCCAGGAGGCATGGGTTTATGAGTAATATTAGAATCACAAACTATTTTACAACATTTTAACAAATTGTTGATGTGGCCAACTTCTTATTAGTTTTCATCTATTTTCATCATTAAGATTACTTTTTTATTTACTAATAATTACTCATCACATCAGCAATTTGTAAAATTTTTTGTAAAAAAATTTGTATCTCTAACACTATTTTTGGGTTTAAATGTCTTTATTTTTTTTTTTAATTAATGATATTTATGAATTTTCCTATATGGCACAGCCAATGTTTACCATTTTATGTTGCTGTCTTGGTTCATACAGAACACAATAGGGTTGTAATCGGTTCGGTTCGGTCTTTTTTTTTTTATCCGGCCAACTGAAACCGAAATTTTCGGTTTGTAAAAGTCTCAACCGAACCCGACCGAAATAGTTGAAAAACCGTCGGTTTCGGTATTTGGGCCTGGAGTTTAGGCCAATTGGGCCTTTGGTTTTTTTTCCAAAAATTTTCTGTTTGGGCTTTTTTTAAAAAAAAAAATGCAGTATTCAATTGTTACTACAAAACAGAGATTCAGCCAAGCACATGGGTTATCATTTTTTCAAATCCCTAACTTTATTTGCAAATAAAATTTGAAAAAATAAACATCTTGATCTTGATTCACTATTTTCAAAGCCATAACTTTATTGATTCAGATTCAATATTAAACAAAACCCAAAACACAAAACAATGGGTATCAAGATTTCAAAAGAGATTCACCGTGAGTCTTGAGATGAGAAGCCGATGATCAAGCAGATTTGGAGCTCCCCTATGGCTTCGCGGAGACGGTCCTCGGCTTCCCGAAGGCGGTACTCGGCGTCAACGTTGTCTTGGAGTGGCGGTGATGGTGGAGACCCTGTTGCTGATGCCATTTTCATCGCACAGCCACAGCGAGAAGAGAGGGTGGCGAGTGGAGGCGGCGGAGGTAGATTTGGCGTGAGAGGGAGTGTGGAGTGGAGGCTGTGGCTGTCTAAATGTGAGAGTGGAAAGTCTGAGAGTGAAAAGTGTGGGTTATGTAAGGTATGGTTTCTAAACTATTGTTTTTATAGTCTAATTAGTTTTAGTTTAATTAGATATTTACTTAGTTTAATTATAGTTAATTAATCTAATGGGTTTTAAAATGCTATGTTTAAAAAGATAAACTGAAACGGCAAACAATGAGGCCATTAAGCTTGGGCCGGATTAAACAGATCATGAGATCAGTGATTTTTTTTTTTTTTTTTAATTTATGTGAACAGATCAATGATATGTTTGATCATATAAACAAAAAATGCTCAATTGTTTTAAAATAAGATGGAGGCCCAAAGTATATATAAACCAAGGGAGGCCCATATATAATAAGTCAAAGGCCCAAAACTCAAATATTTATAAACTTTATATTATATATTTAATATATAATATAATATAATAATATATTTCGGTTTGGTTCAGTTAGTTCGGTTCATTCAAATTTGCAACCGAAAATCGAATCGAAATTTTCGGTTTTTCATATAATAAAATTGAAACCGAACCGAACTAAAACTAAATCGAAATTTTTGCACCGGTTCGGTCAATTTGAAGCGGTTTTTTGCACACCCCTAGAACACAGAACGAAAAGATGTAGATAGTGTTCGAGGCTAAATATTTATAGCCCAATACAATAGGCCAGCAAAATTAAATTTTCAAATTCGGACTCATAAAGTTGCTAAAGGCCCAACCCAATTACTCAAGCCTTGACGAAATGGTTGTACTTTACCTCCTGCTACCACAAAAGGATGATACAAAATCCTGAGACCCAGTGACAACTCTAGGAATTTTTTTTCAAGGTGTTCCTTAAAAAATTTTCCCAGTGGTAGTGGGGGCTTCAAGAATTTTTCCCAAATGTATTGTTGTCTTTTAATTTGTTTGTTATAAAATTGTTTCATTAATTATAAAATTATTAATTGTTATTTAGCCTAACATAATTTAATTTTTTTGTTTTTTATAATGTATTGATTAATTAAATTATTAATTATTGTTTATTATTTGCTTTTTTCAATTAATTATTAGTTAATTAATATCTCAAATATACAAAATTAATTAATTCAACTAATTACTATGGTAGTTTGATGCTTGGAATATCACACTATTACTTAACAAAAAAAAAAAAGAAAAGTCAACAACACACAACACCGGATAATTCAGCCAAAAAAAAAAACAACACCGGATAAAGCCAAAAACAGGGTAAATATTAATAAAGAGAAACTGAGATGAAGAGAGAGAGAAACTGAGATGAAAACAGAGAGACTGAGAGACTGAGAAGTCTGAGATGAAGAAAGAGAGATGAAATACCTTGAGGTTGAAGCCTGAAGGGAGCAGGGAGGCCTGAGGCTGAGGGGCGGCGCCGTCGGGACTCGAGCAGCACGTCGAGGAGAGAAAGACCAATCCGATCTCCGATCTCCTTCTCCGATTTGGCGATCTCCTTCTCCGATCCGGCGATCCGTTGGTTCTGCCGTTCTGCTGTTCTGGAGCTCAGTATATTGGGTTTATGGGTTAGGTTTTTTTCTTTAGACTTTAGGTTAGGTTTCTTTCTTTCTTTCAAGCGCCGTCCGTTGGTTGCTGAGAATCTGATTTCAGTATATTGGGTTTGGGTTTTGCTTTGTTTTGTTTTTTTTTTTTTTTTTTTTGAGAATCCGTGGGTTTGCTACTGTAATCTGTTGGGTTTTACTTTGTTTTTTTCTTTAGTTTGCTTTACCGATTGATGTTGGGCTTTTTTTTCGGATGGGCTTGCACTGTAATAAATTTTTTTTTTTTTTTTTCAGATTTTAGTTCAAAATTTTTTTTTTTGGGCTTTTTTTTTTTTTTTTTTCTGCTTGAAAGTAGAACAAATAAAATTTTTTTTTTGTTGATTTGAGAGTGTTCCTCTTTTTGAATGAGGGTGTTCCTATTTTCTTTAAAGAGTAAAGAAATAAAATTTTTTTAATTATTATATATAATTTTTTTTTTTTTCAGTTCGGGGTGTTCTTAGGAGCACTGGGACCAACGTGGCGTCGCCACTGCTGAGACCCAAACCTGTATTTCACAAAGTACCTATTTGGGCTTGTGACTAAGAATTAAGATTAGTTTCATCATGCGGTCAAATCCTACGTGAAAACCCAAAGTGGAAAAGTGAGGGGGCTGTGTCTTGGAGGCAATAAAGGGATTTTCCTTTTTGCCATCAATTTTTGGTCTCCATGCGAGGACTTGCAAATGGTTTGGAGTTGCAGGCCATGAATCCATGCTGCCTAAATTGTGTATAGAAGTGTTTTCTATTTTTTTAATAAATAATTTGACAATTACAATAATAAGAAATACGGAGTTAAACTCTAATTATCTTCCCCACTAAATTATAAAACTCTTAATTTGTGTATAGAAATTGAATTGACACGAGAGATTTACGAACTAGTTGAATAAACACATGCACCCAAAATCTCAAATTTGCATTTGATTCTAATTTTATCACAACTAATACTCATTGCCCCCAAATTGTCAAATTAAGAAGATCCAGAAGCCGCCATTCACCAAATAGAAACAAAATCCAATCAAACAAGATTAACCAAATTGCCTTGTTCAGCCAAAAAAGAAAAGAAACTTATCTAGATTTTCATGAATTGCACCACTCAATGCACAAATTCTGCTGGTATCTACTATTAGGAGTAACAAAATTGGACACGACTCTTGAATCTAACACAACACGACACGATATGAAATTAGCAGGTTATGAGTTGAGGCTTAATAGGTTCGTGTTATATTCGAGTTGACACGACTAACTCGTTTAATAAATGAATTAGGTTAGTGTTTAACATATGGAACCCATTTGATTTGTTTAATTAAATGACATTTTATCAATATATCCTTCAAACTCTAAGTATATAAACTTATTAGTTGTTGTGGTTTATTTTCTTTGACATATTGTGATTGATTATTTGTGATATTTAGATATGCTTTAGTTTTAAATGATTATTTGTGATGCAATTACTTGTTTTGAATATTATATTAAAAATATTTATTTGCTTGCTTTTTTATAAATATATATATATTTTTTTCATTTTGATAAAATATGATAAACAGGTCGACATGACTAACCCGTTTAATAAATCGGTTGTGTTAGGGTTGAGGAATCTTGACCCGTTTAATAAACATGTTGGATTAGTGTTGACTCACATAGTCGGATGCTCATAAGTTGATATGACATGAATCCGAAATGCGAACACGAATTGCCACCCTTATCTACCATTTCAAACAAGTTCTACCTTTTAAAGACATTTTGCAAAATCAAAAGTCGTTAAAAAAAAAAAAAAAAGCAAGGTCATTATGGTTGTTTAAGAGTTAACTATATCTCACCAAACTCTTTAGTTTCTTTAATTTCAAGAATAAAACTTTTGTTAATAGCACAAATGGAATTCCCTTTTTCTCCCACCTCACCAAACTACAGCCATAATCCTCCTAAAAATTAAATTTAGCTGAGAAAATTTTTTATAGTCTTTTTTTAATAAATAAAAACCCTTATTTTTATGGGGTTAAAAGCATCCTTGACTGGATGTGGTGACTGGTATGTGATACAGCGTGTATATGAGTGACTAAAGCTCCGTTTGGGTAAGGTTTGTTGCGTCTGTATGGTCCGTTTGGATAGAACTTATTTTGCTGAAACTGAAAACTGAAAATTGAAAATACTGTAACAAAATAATTTTTAAATATGTGAATAGTACCGTGAGACCCATTTTTAATGAAAAAGTTGCTGAAAAGTAAAATTTATAGGTCTATAAATAGTGCATAGTGCACTATTTATGGACAAAAAGCCCGTGACTACTGTTCATAAACAGTAGCCACACAGTAGCCGCATTACTCCCTCAAATGCCTTAAAAAAATAAATAAATAAATAAAAAAAGGCAAACATGGGTTGGAAAACGTGGATCCAAACCCACCCTTACAGTAAGTTGCGTTTTTTGGCTAGTCCAAGGCACTGTTCATGGACTAGCAAAATGTAAATTGAGGGTGAACAGTACATTTGAGTAATAAAAAATATTTTGCTACAGTATTTTTAGCAATAAATTTTCAATTTTCAGTAAAATAAGCGGTATCCAAATGCACAATAAGTAGATAATTAGATAGTAGACACAAACACAACCAATACCCATATATAAGTTTTCTAAAATTTAAATTAAAACATTGTTCCGCAGAGCCATTTTGTGCAATTACATTTTTACATTTCCCTTCTCACCACCGCATATCCTTGATGCGATGGTCACTCCACAAGTATAAATGCTTGTGGGGTGTGGGGGGTAAAGGTCGGAGTTCAAGTCTCTAGGAAAGAACTTCACACACATATTTATTTATATTAGGCTAGAGTAGAATTCTATCTTGTAAAAAAAAAAAAAAAAATCCCTATATAAGGTCCACATTCTCCTTCCTTCCTTGTCATTGAACTACATGTTCTAGAGCTTAAACAATTAACAAAGCCTCAATTTTTCTGTGTGATTTGTTTGGCCAATTGGGAATTCCACTTAGGATTTGACGTTCAAGCCGGTCCAATAATTTCTCTAGCCAATTTTATGACCTTGAGAAGCAAAAAATATCGCCAGTTTCTATATTTGCAAGTTTGATACATGGACCCAACAGAGGAATGGTCGTAATACAAAAACTTCTTTTGATTGTGGCGAATTTGGATTTGGTCAATCTGCAGCATCAGCTTAATTTTTGGAGTGGTACCAGACTTGAAGTTGATTGATGTGGTCTATTTTGTGAAAAACTTTTGTTAGACTTGTGTTTATTTTTAGTGGGTTAAATTTGATTACGGGTCTATTTAGGATACGCTTATTTTGCTAAAATCGAATATTTTTTTACTGAAAGTACTATAGATAAAAATTAAAATTAACTGAAATAATATATTAAGACTCATGAATAGTATAAAAAGTGCAGCGAAACTCATGAATAGTAGTAAAAATAAGCTGATTAATAAAATAAGTTGGCAAAATTAATAATGCCAAACGGACACTACATTGTGGCTTTTGAGACCATGCATACCATTTTGAAGTTTATTTGTTATGTTGGTATGTTATTATTTTGAATCCTTGATGTGACTTTGGGAATGTAAGATTTTGAATTTGTTAATTTAATTTTCCTAAGTTGTAAGACAGAGCCTACTTTTGTTAGAGATGATACATCTCTTTTTCATTAACCCTATGTTTGTGTTGGAATTGAGACTATTCAATGAAATCCACCTTTAGTTTTTTGGGTGTGTTAGTTATATTTTGAGATTATTCAATAAAAAATTGTAGTTTGTGATCACTTTTTTTTTTAAATAAAAAAATATCTTGTTAATGCCAACTCGCCCAACCCACCGAGTTGAAACCGCCAAAATCTGTAACCAATTCACCAGATTTAGACTTTGGTGGGTCGGTGACAGATTGGAATTTTCTCAACCCGCTAGTGAAGAATTGGATAGAAATATTGGTCTTTATCCACCTAATCCAACCTGCGCCCACCCTACCACGAATACATCTCCACGAGTTAAAATTTTTAACTTGCATATATAAAACTCAAATCATTGTTTATATATATATATATATATATATTGTATTATAGATAAACCATTCAATTTGTATTTTTGTTAACATTTTGGGATAGAGATATTGCCACGAGACAGAGTTGTTCTATCCTAAGCCAGAGAGCAAGGACAAAGATACAATTAATACATTGAACAAGTTTTGGCTACTTGCAATGACACCAATGGTAAGAATAAAATTGATATGTAGTAAGAAAATGGAGAACTAGATAGGCGATTAACCCATTTAAAGAACTAAAGTGCATATTTGGTACATTGTGTAGATTACATTAGGGATAGTAATCTTTATTATTAGGAATAGAAGACACTAATCCATGTAATTAATAAAGATGCAACCAAACAACCTAATTGCTATTACACATGAATAACTATTTCATTACGGGAGCTATTACAACATACAAACATACCCTAAGATATAGAGGTTAAATGTGTTGGACCTTTCCTTACAATATATATATATATATATATATGTGGGACGGAAGTTGCAAAGCACCAAAGTGCCTAAGTATGCCTTCCACACTCGCAAAGAGGACAAAGCCATGAGGTCCTCAGATCCAAAGCGGACAAATAGACTGCGGGTCTGGGACCAAAATCCCCCCCCCCCCCCCTCCCACAATATATATTTATTCCATCTCATTTTATTTCTCCCGTATGCATCTCCATGTAGAGACGAAACCATGATTTAAACTTAGGGGGCCAAAGCCTTAATAATAATAAAAATTTGTAAAATCCAACTAGCATGCATATATATATATATATATATTTAATGTTATGAAAATATCAACAAAAGAAAGAGAAAACAAAATAATCATTTTTAATATATTTTAACTTAGTCATCTAAAAATAGAATTCAACATTCTTTTAAATAACAAAAATCATCTATAGTTGATTTTGTACTTAAATTTTGCAACAATCTCCCATTCAATTAAAAAAAATTAAAATTGAAAATGATTTAAATAATTAATTTACAGAGCTCAATCCTACTTGAGTAATTATATTGATTCAATTACAATTCGAATAGTTTCTTTAACTTGTAAGGATACCAGACTTTATCCGATATAAAAACTAATGTTTCCAATATTTCATTGGAATTACTTATTTAATTCATTAAATGTTTCATCATTTCGATGTCTTACAATCATATTGAGTCAAATTTTAAAAAATGCATATATATTGGAAAATGTTAAGAAAAGTGCTAAAGCGACTACTATTTTTTATTTATTTATTTATTTATAATTGATGATACAGTAATTTATAAAATTTATATAGTAAAATTTGTAAATACTAGTATGTGGCTACACACTCTACATTTGCACCAATTTATTAACACAACTATTCAATTCCATAATGCCCCACATAAAATTATCGACAATTTAGTAATAAACAACCAACAACAAAAAGATACCGCTTCCATTTTGAGCACATTCAAATTTCAAACCCAACCCAATGCCATTCTTAGAGGTGCAATGTTTGCTACATGAAGAGTACCAGAGACTACCCGTTGCTTGCCAAGCCAACTGATGTCTTGCCTGGATTCTTTACTATAATTTGTATTCTCTTTTTCTTTCTTTTAGTTTTATTTCCTCGGGCTGCATGCTACTGTGCTGAATTTGAGTTTGAATTATGCTTGTGCTACATAAAATAACACAATTTGTGCCACAACTCGCCACGTGACAAATTATGAGTAGTAAGAAGTGATGGTAGGTCTATATATGAACATTTTTTTACTACTCATAACTAGCTATATGAACAAATTGTGGTACAAATTGTGCCACTTATGTGGCACTAGCGTAGCTTGCCGGCTTTATGTTACAACTTTCAGGGGAAAGAGTTATATATATTTTAATTTTTAAGTTAAAAATTAATAGACACGTACACCTGCCACACCACCCACTGTAATGGCCACTACACCCAACCTCACTCGATTTCCAAAACACACACACACCTATGTTCCGTCGCATTCCTCTTGTTTCGTTCTTATGGTATATTCCTCCTCATTCTCAGCAGAAAAAAAAAAAAAACCCTCCTCATAGACCATGAGGACCATTTAATAAATTGAAAAGTTTTGGCTAAATTAATGAATACAAGGGAGTTAGGGTAAGCATTAAGGTGGAATTTATAAAATTGGGATTACCAAACTAAAAATACCAAATACTTATATTATATATACAAATTGAGTAGATTATCTCTTTCTGATTTGAGTTTTGTATATTTAGGTTAAAAATTTTAACTCTTGGAAATGTATACATAGGAGAAGGAATGGGATGGAATAAATAGATATAATAAGAAAAGGTCCAACACATTAGTGACTTGAAATGTCGGTTTTTGTGCAACCTGCAAGTGAGAAATATATACGTGATCGTCCCATGAATTTTTTTCTCAACTCTTATAAACTGCCTTACAAGTTACAATACGGGATGCATGATTTGTTAATTAGTGTTCCGGTTGCCTTCATTGAAGATCATGGAGCTTAATTTGCAATTTGGTCATCTGTGGAGTAGTGTTGTCATGTTTATTAACTCTTTTTTTTAAGAGAATTTTAACCTATGATATCTGCTCTTAAACCCAATTAGTTTTTAGTGTAGACGAATATCGAATCCTAAATCTCTTATCAAGTTTATTAACTCCATATTGCAAAAATAAAAAATAAAATTGTTGTGCAGTAGAAATAAACGGCAAAATGGCTTTAGCTAGGAGGCTAGGCAATATTAATATTGGTTGGTGTTCATAGCTAGAATGTTAGGCAAGTTGGCAGCTTCATCGCCATGTTTCTTTTTTTTTCTTTTTTGGCTAGGATGTTGTTTCTCACTTTCTCTTCTTTTATATAGATTTTCGTTAAGTAGCGTTTGAAATTACATTTTTGTTCATAAAATTTTATTGTGTCAATGTGTGTTAAGCTGGGTGGTTTTTCATAATTTAAGTTATCTATGATTCACAGTTTGACAATTAGTACGATAAGAAAAGAAAAAATGTACTCCTAATATATTTTGCAAATAATAGCCAAAACTTGTTCATTGACATCAATGGTAATAGTGATGATGATATTACATTATTTTTATGATTTGTTAGGGTGTCATGAAAATCATATGAACAAGTTTTGGCTTAATTTTTTTTTTTTTAATTTGTTGTTGCAATTATCGAATTAATATATATATACACACATTTATTTATATTATGTTGTGATATCAACAATATCAAATTCATATGAGAACATTACTAACGCCTATTAGAAAAGATAAGATATTGTCTTAGAAAAGACAAAAACATATTTCTCAAATCTTTGATATTATATTAGAAAATGCGAGACACAACTTTGAGACCATGATAAAATATAAACAGTAAAATGAATAATATTTCAAAAAAATAATAATAATATACTAAGAAAGAGAAGCATTAACTAGTTTTGGCTATTTGCAATCACATCAATGGTAATAGCGATCAATGTAATATACATTGATGTCGTTGCAAATAGCCAAAAACTTGTTCAATATATTAACTGTCCAAGAAATTGCAATAACACCAATGGTAATAGTGAATCAGTGATCAATGCAATATACCAAAAGGATGCCATGGTATATTCTGTCCAAGAAGTGTTTTTTTTTGGGGGGGGGGGGGGGGGGGTGGGAGAGAAGGGGGTGGGAATTGAAAGAAGTGGGGTGGTTTAAGTTTTGGGAAAACTGCAGTTAACCTACCTGTGATTTGGCCCATTTTAACAGTGCCTACCTGTGGTTTGAAATTTGTCACTTAACCCACCTGAGGTGGCCTCCGTTAGACCCCCGTTACCCACCTCTCTCTTTTCACCATTAAAAATAGGGGTAAATGTGTCTTTTTCATTATATTTTATGTCTCTCTCCTCTAAAAACAAAAAATAGCACAAAAATGCAAGAAAAACAGGATCAAAAAGTGGCATTTGTTTGTTTCTCCATTCACACATATTTTTGAACCTGAAGAACATACCCAGCCACGAACAACTACCAAACCCATTAACAAGAAAAAAATCAAAAACAAAATCTAGCAACCAAACCACGACCACGATCCACCCATCAAAAACAAAATAAAAAACAAAACCCATTAAACCACGACCATGAGGCAAGGCGGCGAAATCCAACAACCCAGCTACCACGAAACCCAAACAAAATCCAACCACACCACCATTGACCCACAATCCACCACAAAACAAACCAAAATCCACTGCCACAAACCCACTACCACGGCCAAAATCTACCACCATCAAACCCACAAACCATTAAACCCGAAACCCACATCGAACATGGCGAAACCCACGGCTTGGGTTGGCGAGAGTGAGGAACTGAAGAGAGAGTGAGGGTCGGCAACGAGTGGAGGAATACGTTTGGGTAGGGGAGTTGGGCCGGTGAGGAGTGGAGGAAGATCGGTGAGCTGGGTCGGCAGAATGGGTTGCGGAGATTGGCGAGTTGGGTCAGCGAAAAGGCTGGATCGGAGCTGGGGAGGCGAGCTGGGTTTATGGTGGATGGGCTTGTGCAGATCGGCGATGGAGGAAAAGAGAGAAACTCAGAGGGAAGATGTTCTAACCTTGAGAGACGGGCATGAATGGATCGCCGAAGAAGAGGGGTCACGGAGGCAAGTTCACCTAGGTTGGTGATGGCTACTCTCAGCCTGATATTGGGTTCGAATCTGGAGGAGTTTTTGATGTCAAGGACCCCAACTTTGAAGACCCAGATGAGACTTTGAAGACCCAGATAAGACCTTCACTGTCTGATGATTATGATAATCATGTGTTTGTTTGTCTTTTATTTTTACTAGATCATGAGACTTATGAGATGTAAATATTTTCGTTTGAATAAAAATATTTCCAAGCATTTTGTACAGTTCTAGTGTACTTTTAAAAAAGAAATAAGAATTGATGAAGCTATAACATGATATGATGCTTGGATTGTTCTGATAGGTTATTCCGTCAACACAGATTTATACTGGTTTAGATTACATGATTGTGTCAACACAGATTTATACTGGTTTAGATCACAGATTTATGGGTTTGGGGATTTTTAAGGATTCTAAGGTAGAGAGAGGGAGAGAGCTCCTTTTAGGGTTCTATTTGGTTTCTAATTTTGGCTTATATAGTAAATGAGATTTTCTAACGGAAAAGGCAAAGGTGGGTAACGGGGGTCTAATAAAGGCTACCTCAAGTGGGTTAAGTGACAAATTTCAAACAACGGGTGGGCACTGTTAAAACAGGCCAAACCACAGGTGGGTGATTTAAGTGTGTGTTTTAATTTGGACACGACCGACTAAGTTCCCTTTGAATTTCACACAATCTTTTTTTTTGAGAAAAACATCATCAAATTGGATTAATAAAAGAACTAAGGAATTACATCAACGAAAACTAAATAAGAAATGTTTGGTGGAACAGATTTCATCCAAACTAAGTGAGGGGAAGACATCGATCCTAGCTCTTTTAGCTAATGTATGACTTATAGAATTGCCCTGCCGCTTAGTACGAGAGAAGGAACAGATTTGTAAGAAACCCGAAATAGACTTACAGTATTTGACAATATGACCAATACAAGATCGATTTGGAGACTCTCTAGATAAGGCCTTAAAAACAATTTTTGAATCACCTTCAATGACAACCCGATGCAAACCCAATTCCGCAGAAAAAATATCTGTTCTGCTCGCAACCAGAGCCTCCAACACTTCGACGCTTACTAGCATGTGAATCCTTTCTGCTAGGGAGGCCATCACTTCACCCTTGTCATTCCTTTGGAGTGACTTGAAATGTCGGTTTCTGTTTGGCTTGCAAGGGATAACAAAATAGGTGATTGTCCCATTTAATTAAAGAACTAAGATTTGGCATCAAATACCATTAAATCCACAAACTCCAACAAAGTTAACCTTTTGTTTAGGGATGGCCATGGGTAGGGTATGGATCGGGTATACCCATACCCTACCCGAAAAGTTTGCCCATGGATACTCGATTATCAATACCCATTAATATCCATACCCAAATCTTACCCGAATATATTATCCATGGATATCCATACCCTACTCGAAACCCATTTATTTATTTTTTAATCCAAATTATTTTAATGTAAAAACTAACCAATCTTAAAAAAGAAAAAACATCTATCTTTGACGTCAAAAAAAAAAAAAAAAAAGCTCTGAATATCACAGAAAATATCTCTCTCTCTTTCTTTTAGATCCAAATATCGAATTCACAAATTTAGAGACTATTCGGATATGATTTGATGTTGATGAAGATGAGCGAGTACAAATTCGTGGATGGCAAAAATGGTGGCGATGAGGATAGAGTGACAGAGTGGGAGGTTGGGCTACCGAGCTTCAACGATTTGACGCCGCTATCGCAGCTGTTGATACCACCGGAGCTGGCTTCGGCGTTCAGTATTTTGCCAGAACCCTATAGGATCGCTGTGGAAGTCAACCGCATGTCTCAAACAAGGTTCTTGACTCTCCGTGGGGTCAACCACTTGACGGCGAAGGGGTCGCTATTTGAAACGACGGATTCGGATCCTGACCCGGACCAGGACCCGATAGTCATGGAGGCGGACGAGAACGAGATTACCGATTGAGATGGGTTCAGGTCGGATTCGAAAAGATCGAGAAAAGACGACGAATGTTTTGTGGAAATAGAAGTAGAAGAAGCCGATTCAGCACTCTGTAACAACGAGAACGACGAGTCGTCGGCGGCGGCCAAGATCAGCGATTCACAGACGTGGTGGATTAGTGCTGCTATGATTGACCAAGAGACGTGCTTAGATGGGTTGGGAAGAGAAGAAAGTAGGCTCTGGTCTGGAGAGGCAGAGAGAGTATGAGTGATGGTGAGAACGGTTTACGGGTTTTTTTTTTTTTTTTTTTTTTTTTTTTTTTTTTTTTTTTTACGGGTCGGGTTTGGATAATATCCATACCCTACCCGAACAATTCGGGTAATATCCATACCCTACCCGGTTAAGCTCTACCCATGAAGAATCGGATATTACCCGAAACATTTAGATCAGATAGGGTTAGATATCCATTACCCAATGGGTATGGCCATCCCTACTTTTGTTTATCACCGAAAATGGAAGTTAGAGACCAAATATTAGAAGCACTGGTACACAACTCCAACTTATATGCCATGTGTCTTAGAGCCAAACTTGCACGGTTTTCACCCCTCACACGGTGACAGGTCATTCATTAATAGTAGCAAAATGTAATATTTTGCTAATAGCCAAAACTTGTTCAATAAAAGCCAAAACTTGCTCAATGACATCAATGACAATAGTGAACAAGTTTTGGCTTTAAATCTTTCTTTATTAATATTACCTTCGATGTCAACGAACAAGTTTCTTTAAACATGTCCTAACTTATGTAGTTTGTTTTGCAAATAGCCAAAACCTGGTCAATGACATCAATGATAATAGTGACCAATGTTATATTACTTTTTTTTTTAATGATTTGTTAGGGTGTCATGAAAAACATATGAACACTTCTGGCTTTAAAAATTTCTTTATTTGCTGTTGTAACTATCAAATTAATATATATATATATATATATATTATGCTGTGATATGAACAATTTCAAATCCATAAGAGATCATCACTGATGCTTATTAAAAATACAAAAAAATAACTCTATATTGTTTAGAAAAGATAAAAACATATTTTTATATTAGAAAATGTGTGAGACATAACTTTGACACCATGATAAAATATAAACAATAAAATGAATAATATGTCAGAAAAAAAATTAATAATATACAGAGAAATGCATGGAAGCATTAACGTAATTTTGGCTATTTGTTATGACATCAATAGTGATCTCTGTAATATAACAAAAGGATGCCATGGTATAGAGCTGGGTGTGCATGTGTTTTGGACTAATTAAGTTCCCTTTGAATTTCACACAATCTATTTATTCACTTTAAAGCGGGTATAGATCTCCTAGATCAAAGGAAAATTTGAAATGGGTACCACTTCCCCAAGGCTGGTTCAAAGCTAATGTTGATGGAGCTATCTTCAAAGAGACTAATAATGCAGGCATAGGTGTGGTGGTGCATGACAGCCAAGGATGGGTGCTGGCTGCTTTGTCGGAGAAAGTGAAAGGTGAGCAAGATGCAAATGTCATTGAGGCATTGGCTAGCTATTCGGCGGGCTATTAGGTTTGCAATTGAGACTAGTTTCAGTTGTGTTATAATTGAGAGTGACTCACTTTCAGTAGTTAAAGCTATCCAAGACACTGCTGTCTTATTGGACATATCATAGATGACGTGAAGCATTTGTCGATGGCCATGAAAAGCTGTGAATTCCATCACACAACGAGGGAGGCAAAGCTTGAAGAGATTCCTCCGTGTCTGTTGTAATCCAAAACGATGACGTGTAATTGCCTGTTTCTTTTTTGTTAGTTCTATTGATCTGATTCTCAAAATAAAGAAAAAGAAAGTGACTTGAAATATCTCTCAGCAAAAACAAGAAGATTTGGACGGTTTTTTGTCAGAGACCAAATATCAGCACTGGCACGCACAGCTCCAGATTAATTATTTGCCATGTGTCTCATTAGAGCCAAATTAGACTTGCACTGTTTTCATCCCTTGAGATCACCATGTACTACCTTCTCAATGATTCAGATTAAAAGTCAAAAAATTAATTTTTGATACCAACTATTGGATCAAAGAAGTTAAAAAAATAAATAAAAAAATTAAAAATTTTGAAAAAATGAAAATGACGCGAGATATTGCATGGTGCAATAGTCGTCAATGTTACATTGGATTCCAATCCCTCCCCGGCACACTCACACAGTGACACAGGTGACAGCTCATTCACACCACAATACCTGTGTTTTCCAAGTGCTTCCAAAATTTCTTGATAATAGTTTCTCAAAAGAAAAAAAAAAATTTATTGATAATACCAACACCATACTTTAGGAACCGACTTTGTCATATGAACCGCCTTAACATACGATAATACGTGGCCTAGACGTCTCTCGAATTTCTGTTACTCTATAAATTTAAGCCACTTGTTCATTCACCAAACATGCATTGAAAATACACATCCTATATCTCTTGTGGTTTGATTAGAAACATCTCAAACCACATCTTGATCGAGAAAAACATGTTTTCGGAGAAAAATTTCTTCACCATCGTAAAGGTGGCGATGATCATGGTACTCACATTGTTCATTGTTAACAGCAAGCCTGTTGAAACTACAAGTCTTTTTGTTGTCATGAAGTCAAATAAACTTGAGAAAGTCAAAGTGGTGCCAGTTTCTCTAGTTCCAGCCCTGATTCCACCTTCGGCGCCTAATCCATGCACTTACTTACTGCCTGGACCCAGTAATGGTTCAGGCTGCCATCATCATTGAAGATAATGGAGCTTACTTAGCAATTTGTTCATATTGGAGTTTGTACCCACATTTATTCTGAATTGCAATAAATGTGGCAAATAGCTCTAGCTACTTGCCAAATTTTTGTCCTATGTTATAGTTGCAATTAATCGTAGCAAACGAAAAGAAAAATGTTCTCTCCTTTTCAGTATTATTGGCTATTTATTTAGTTGTTTTTCATTCTCAAAAAAAAAAAAATATTTAGTTGTTTCCGTATTAGCATTGTGTTTGGTAACATTGGAAGAGGGAAGAACAGAAGAGAAATGATTGGAAATGTTGTCTTTTCCTCGTTTTGGTTAGTATGATTAGATTATAGAAGGGCAGAAACCATTTCTCCAGCCCACGTGTTTGCAATCCGCTAACTGGGGCCCACATAAGAGAATTGAGTTGGGGTGTAATTTTTGTATTTATCAGCAATATATCAGACCCACTTCTTTGCGTTATTCACGTACCTGTTGCGCTCTCTCCATCTTCTTCTCACCTTAGGTTCTCAAATCTCCAAGGCTTCTCCACAACCAGACATGGCAGCACCACGACCTCCATTCAAGTCTCACCCATCGCCACCACTCGCCAGCGGTGGGCCGAAAGAAAAGATTTGGGTTTGATTTCGAATTGAGTTCGAGTTGTGAGATTGGTCTCTGTTTTATTTATTTATTTTATTTTTAAGTAAATACGTAAAACTGAGTTTTAGCATCTGGCTTCTTTTGTTACTAATGGTATTAGTTGATATGCGATGAATTTTTTAGAGGGGTTTTGAGTTTTGGGAATCTGGGTGTGTGAAAAACTATAGAACTTTTTTTGGGCAACAACATTTTGGGGTTAACGGTTGTTGTTGTTGTTTGGGTAAGTTAAATTGTTGAATTTTTTAGGGTATTTTTATTGTTGGATCACCGGATGCTTTGCCATCTGGGTATAGGAAACTTTTGCCTTTATGGTGAATTTTCTTGTGGGTAATTATTATTTTATGTAAGAATCACCTTACCTTAGGGTAATTAAAGTCAATTAATTACCAGACGAAATTGGCTTCATGGTGAGTTTGCCTTAGGGTAATCAAAAAAAAAAAAATTTTGATGACTTTATTATTATTATTATTATTATTATTATTATTAGTTTTAGTAATGTTTCATTTGAAAATGCTTGTGAACATCGTGTGAAATGTTATCCCAAGGGCTATGCTCATAGTGTACAAACCAAAGATGGTCCATTATGCACTTTCATGCATAGGAATTATATGGTCTATACTACTCACAATGGTTGTGTATTGTATACAAAACACAGTGTTGAGTAACCTATAGACAGGAGATACATTGCAGCCTCTTCTGGGCTGAATCTTGCTGCTAGTGGTGACCAGAAACTCTTCCCTTGCTGTGATGAGTAATCTGCCCTCACCTATTAATTTTTTTTTAAAAAAATTTTATTATAGCTTGCTTCAGCCATTTTTTTTTCAAACATCTAGGACTGAACTATTGTTGTGCTGAATGCCTCCTGACAATTATTTTTGTTGTGAATGTTGTCTGATGGATTGATGAATATCAAAACTTAGATTCATGAGATGTGCCATTTATATTATAGGTTGCTTTTGTTAATAGATTTTGTTGTTTAACAGTTTAAGTATTGTTTTTGGTGATTAAACTGTCTTGGATGCAATGGATTAGTGATTGGGCTTGTCCCGTTGATGTTAGTTTGATTTGGAATGTGATAATGGAACTGTATCTCTTTCTAGTGTCTAATTTTTTTGTTTTTTGGTAAATACAGCTTGCATAAATAACTTAAGTTCTTACAAAACTACTTACCGAGCCTCAGAGTTATCGAACTCTGATAAAATAAAATAAAAAGGTACATCAGAAGGGGACTAAGGAACAACCTCTCTTAGCTGAAGTGTCAACACACTTGTTGGTTTCTCGATGGTTGTGCTTCACTTCATACCTATGGAAAGCTTGGACTAAACTCTTGCAGTCATGTACGATGCTACAGATAAGAATGTTAGGACAAGAAACACTGTTGAAAGCTAATACAATTTCCATAGCATCCAGTTTCACAATTAAGTAATGGATACCTAACTCCCTAGCTAAAATGAGACCATACCTAACTGCCCAAACTTCAGCCAAAACACTCGAAGCTTGTTGATGTAGGGAATTTAAGTAATTGTTTTACATTTGTAGTTGAACACAAACCCAGTAGCAATAGATGCTTGTGTCTAAACGGTGGGTTAGAGATTGTTATTGTAACAGCAATCACTTATAGTCATTTGTACTTAGTATGTTAGTTGATTAAACTGCCAATTACAAATCAGGTTAAGCCTTTAATTGAGCCAATCCAGTGGCTGCTAGTATAGTGTAGCTTGCATAAATAGCAGATTAGGCTCTCACTCTCATTTGTATTTAGTTTTTGTATGTGAATGAAATAAGCCCTTTAGAGCTTTTCTTGAACTTTATAGAGGTGCCTAACCACCTACCAATTTCTTTAAACTAACTCACATTCCATTTAGTTCTAATTCATATCACAACCCATCACTTTCCCTGCATCACTTGCCCAATAGCTCTGTAGAATCCATTTACCCAGTTACCCTCTGCATTTCAAATAAGTCCACCCTCACCAGCCTGGCCTGTGTCCCCCCTGGAGGATGATAGAGACAGAAACAAATCCAACAACATCGTTCCAACTACAATGATGCCATCATAGTAAAACTTAATACAAACAGCAGCATTTCATACAAGTTCCAAAGCCCCAAATTGTGCTCTGTCTAATTATCTCCCTCAGGTTTAACACGTGGTGCAATTAGTGGAAACATGTGTTTAATTTCTGATCACAGGCTGTCAATCTGTTAAGAGTTGTTAGAGTTCTGTTAGAGAATTAGTTCTGGTTTACCACCTAAATTGATCTAAGCTTAAGCTTATCTCAGTCCTATAAATAGGACTCTTGTATTGCATTACAGAGTGTGCTGCATAATATCAGATTCAGATATTTTTCAATCTCTCTCTATCTCTGTTTTACTCTTTCGCACATACAATCTCAAACTCTTTCAGAGGAACCATCGGTATTGAGTTGAACCAGCCCAACGGAGGTGTTTCCTATTTCAGAAACATAGTAGACCTGGCTGTAGATGCATGGTTTGAGGGTAAATAGGCAAAATTTCCATTGCATGACTTAAACTTAGATACTTTAGTCTTGGGTTAAGGCATTTATTGCTGAAAATTACTGCATTTCTATGCAGCCAAATATTCCATATGCCTATCAAAAACATGATAGCCCAATGGATAGAAGATTGAGCATGAATAATAGAACAATTGCCATTCCTTTTGAACCAGGAATGAAGGCGGTTTCCCAAGAGAAACCCCACTTCATTCTTGTGGAAAAACTACACATGTTGAGCATGGTTTGGGTTTTGTTATTTGCACTTTAATATATCTTGTGGAGAGGTTACATATGTTGCAATGGCAACAGGCAATTGAAACTTTCCTTGGTTTTGAAGCCGAACAGGACAGAATATGTTTTATAAAACAAAACAAAAAAAAATTCTGATGGATTCTATGATCTATGCCACTCACAATGGTTGTGTATTGCATACAGAACTCACTTCCTCTGGGCTGAATCCTGCTGCTAGTGGTGACCAGAAACTCTTCCCTTGCTGTAATGAGTAATCTGCCCTCACTTATTAATATATATTTTTATTATAGCTTTGCTTCGTCCAAAACTTTTTTCAGTCCTCTAGATCTGAACTAATGTTGTGCTGAATGCCTCCCTACAATTATTTTTATGGTGAATGTTGTCTGATGGATTGATGAAAATCGAACCTTAGATTCATGAGATGTGCCATTTATAGGTTGCATTTGTTAATAGACGTTGTTTAAGTATTATTTTTGGTGATTATACCGTCATTAGAGTGCATCTAATTAGTGATTGGGCTTGTCCCGTAGATGTTAGTTTGATTTGGAATGTGAAAATGGAACCATTATTTCTATTTAGTCTCTTTTTTTTTGTTTGGCTTTTGTTATTTGCACTTTTATATACCTTGTGGAGAAGTTATATATGTTGCATTGGCCAATTAATCAAATTTATAAAGGCCCTATTGAGATTTTTGGGTGAGTCTATTGTTATCTTACTATATATATAAAAAGAGAGAGTTTTGCCTCTGTTTGTTGTGTAATAAAATGGAAGGGACAAACGATAGGTTGAAATCAATTGTGTTGGGCAGGAGAGAGAGTTTGGGCTCTTTGTCTTTTTCATTTTTTTTCCTATTGTTATCTGTTGCCAGATTTTCCTCCGGATTTTTCTCCCAACCACTACTGACACCGAGTAGTGAGTACTGATAGAGAAACACGTATAGAAGGAGGTGGTATTGCATGTTTCCACCATGTGTAGAAGAGAGGAGAAGAAGAAAATGATTCCACTACAAATTAGGACTTCAGGGCTTTGGGTTGTAAGTTGGGTTAGATCTTTCATGTTTTTCAATTACTAAGAAAATGATTTATTGATTGATGGATTACAATATGCCTCCATGCTTAGGAACTTGGAAGAAAGAGAAGAGGGAGAAGGGGAAGGAAGGTTGCAAGTGACTGTGAATTGAATTTCAGGTACTTTAATGGATGCATTTGAAATGTTTTTGAAAATGTCTGAATGGACTTTTTGGTGTGTTTTTGTTATTTGTTTGTTAGCTTAATGGTATAAGCTTGTGAAAGATGTGGCCATAAAACATGATGTCAGTTTAGTATGAAGTGTTTCTCTTAAGGGCAGAACCTTTAAGTAAACTCAACCTGAGTGCATATGTACAGCTTTCTTTTAGATTGCTTTTGTTTCTTTTCTGATTTTGTATTATGTATAATGGTGCTATTAATGTTTTCTCTATATTGTTAGTGTATAGGGAACTCAACCTGAGTGCATATGTACAGCTTTCTTTTAGATTGCTTTTGTTTCTTTTCTGATTTTGTATTATGTATAATGGTGCCATTAATGTTTTCTCTATATCTTTATTTTGTAAGACAGGAAGCGGAAAGACATAAATTTATAACAAGGGTCCAGCCAATGCCTTTGTAGTTTTTGTAGAAAAAGCTTATCCAATGATCAACGAGGCTTAACCCCGTGTTTTTGAGAGATTCTGTGCCCACATGAAAAAATTATCCAATTATCAAGCTGATTCTCTTATTTGTAGCTCATTCATTGCACTGTAGTCCTAATTTTGGCTTTTGTACTTCCTTAATAGGAGAAAATCAGGCATACTGAGGAATAATTTAACTATCTGTGTCACTGTTCTTTTCTCAAGGTTGAGTGATTATAAACTATTTCTTTTGGTAGACTTGACCTTCTTACTCTTGTAAGGATATGCAACTTGATTTTTCAGTTTAATGCAGATTTACGATGAACAGTCACTGTTGGATCCAAATAAGAGAAATCTTCAGTTAAAAGGAACCTATAAATATTTCATCTTTCATTTTTATGCTAGAAACCTGGTCTTCTTGGGTCTTTTCTTTCGTTCTCCCAGATAAAGAGAAGATGTCAAATCTGGCATTTATGATGAAAATCTCACAGGAGTATACATGTACAATGAAGGATGTGACTCAGGGCTTGATTAAGGTTTTCTAATTGTTACACCTTTTCTACTGTAAGCATAGCATGAATACATATAGTGTTTTGGCGTTTGTGACTTTACTAAGTGATTATTCACATGGGAATTTTTTGAGTACTGTATTTAGAGACCTATTCTCAACTTTCGGTTGAGAATGAAACAATTGGATCATACAAACGTGGTGGTGAATGTGATTGAGGAGTACCTACGCGTGGTGGTGAAAGTGACTGAGGAAGAACCACTAGTAGCAGGCCCAAATAAAATTTTCACCTAGGCTTAGACTATATTAGCTACTTAAAAGCCCGCTGCAAATGAACCAATTCTGAAGTGGAAAAAGGTTTTGAAAACGTGTCAGTAATCTTTGGGACCATTTTATATCTATGGCTTATTGCAACCCCAGCCTAGCCCTTGTTTAAAGTTGGGCTCGGACTACCTACAACCTAGGATTCAACGTTCAAGCCCGACCAATAATTTCTTTAGCATCAATTTATGACCTTGAGAAGCAAAAATATTGCTAGGTTCCATTTATACAGAGGATTCATATCTAAGATGTTTGTGTGATACATGGACCCAACAGAGTAATGGTACTATAAAAACTTTTCTAAGATGCATATTGGAAAATCATGTTGGAAAAATAATGTGATGTCACATTGAATTGGATATTCCCAGTGATATTGTTGTTAGCTGTTGTTATTACCATTGTTATTGTTGTTTGGACAAGTAATAGTTTTATATGATAATTATGTGGCATTGCAGATTAGGGAGGTTAGGCTAGAGGGTGAGCCTAGCGGTGACCGGTGAGGATCGTCAAAATAGTGTTTGCCATCATTTTTATTATATGTAATACGCGACTTCAAGATTGTAAAAGTTATTGTGACTTTATGCGTACGGTCAAAAATTTTTTTTTTCAAACCTAAAATTTTTGTATAGAATAAAGTGCTAGTATACATGGAAATATCCCATGAATTAATAGTATGTCTTGCTTGACAAACAAACTTGAGTAACATGTTAACATCAATATTGGTTTCTCTAGCTCTTACTTTGAGTATTTCTTAAATTATCTTGACAGGTGGGTCTAACTGAAGTTCTGTAAGTGAAGGGTGTGACATATACTCATTACTCACACAGATCAAATAAAAAAGAATGTGTGTGACACAACTTTTGCAGAAAAAACTACTGATTTGTATCATGACCAGGGACAGAACCAAAAATCTTCTCATGGAGGAGCTGACCCTATGACCAAGATCATAGTTTGAAAAGTACATTGTTGGAACTAGCTAGGTTGACAAAAATTAAAACTTTAGACAATATTTTAGTACGCATACGGTCATACCAAATAGGTATTTACTTTAGAATTCATGATGTATTTTATTTAGCTACATGCCTTAAATATAATCGTATTAGAATCACTAAATAATAATCATGTATTATTATCACAAAAATAATGAATTTGAGTGTGATTTTTATACAATTTGTATAATTTATTTGTAATCTCATTATCTTTTGTGAGATACTATTACTATAACTTTTTTTTTTTTTTTTTTAAGTTCCATAAAAGAGGTTTATATATTTTTTTTCGGGTGGGGGCATTCGTTTCTTTTAGGAGCCAAGCTATTAAAAACTTTTAGTTTGAAGAAAAACAAATATAAACTATTTTAAGAAAATGTTCTTCGTAAAATTATTGTAAAATTATTTAATCTCATACCTTAATAGTTTTGAAGTTTATTGTGAAATTTTTTTTTATAGCTTTAGACTTACTGAATTAATTTAAACAGGGCTTGTTATGCTAACAAATATGGGGCAGGGACATGCATGGAACAACGTTGTGGTCGTTAACCTGATGGTCATAAAGACACATCTTCATCTCTTCTTTCCAATTTTCATGCATTATGACAAAGCTTGGAAGACTTTATAATTAGTAATTACCCACAAAAAAGATGGGCTAGCTATATAGTGCGTATATCATAGAATTAATTACATTAATTTTCGCTAATGCTTATCGTACACCATTCGGCACACTGGTTTCATGTTTCATTAATAGTTGACATTCCTTAAAACCCTTTTCTCATTATATGATGCATAGAGTCAGAGTCAGATTGGGGAAGGAAAAAAAAAACCATTGTGACGTGTTTCACAACCTTTGGGTGGGGGCTTGCTTTATTATTTATATAAAAACCCACTTTCTCATGCATTTGTGAAACATAAATATGCATGTTTGCCTGTGTATAGTTAGTTTTCTCTTGGCATCTTCTCCTAAGATTTCTGTTTGTTGGGTGCTTAGATTGTGCAATGTGGCTTCTTATTTTTTGACAAAGTAGTCTTTAGCTTGTAATTTTTTAGGTTCTTTTGATATTGGTAACAGCCCCCTTTCTTTTGTTTTTGTTGTTCAGGGTGAGGTGTGTTTGCCTAGGTAATTAGTTTTCTCGAACAAAATTGCCCTTTGCCATTTTCGGGAAAATTATATAGCCTTATGCCCCTTTCTCAAATTAATTAGGAAAATGTCCCTCTTTTAAAACTCGATTTACTACAAATCGAGTTAAGTCTTATAGTGGCGTTTTTAAGGAGCCTATAGTGGCGTTTTTAAGGAAGCTATAGTGACGTTTTAAGGACCTATAATGGCGTTTTTTAACTCGACCTCCATGAAATTGAGTTATAGGTAAAAAAATTGCCTATAACTCGATTTCATGGAGGTCGAGTTAAAAAACGTTTCTATAGGTCCTTAAAACGTTTCTATAGATTCCTTAAAACGCCACTATAGGCCTCCAGAAATATATATATATATATATATTAACTCGATTTGTAGTAAATCAAGTTTTAAAAAAGGGGTATTTCCCTAATTAGTTTGGAAAGGGGGGTATAAGGCAATATAATTTGCCGGAAAAGGGCAAAGGGCAATTTTGTCCTAGTTTTCTCTCTTAATAAAATTTCCGATTCATCAAAAAAAAAAAAAAAAAAAAGACACATTAGAAATACTACAGACATCCTTTCTTGATGAAGCAAAACATGTTTTTGGGGAGAGCTCTCTTCAACATTGTAAAGGTGGTGATTTTTGCCTTCTTGATTTTTAGCATCAAATTCAAGCCTCTTGATTCCTTGAAGCTGCGAGGCCTTTGTATGTGATCATGATCATGAAGTTAAAACTTGGGGCAACCAAGGTGTCAATCCCATATGATCGAGCACTAGTTCCACCTTCAAGCCATGATCCATGTACTCACATACCTAGCCAATGTTTGCCATAATTGAAGAAAACGAAGTTTTAAGTTATGGTGATATATATCGGTGGAGTTGCCAAGTTGTTTGTCATGTTTATTCTTATTTGTAAGTGTGGAGATCGAGTTCGAGCACTATTCCTTGAGAATGAGTGGGCTCGAGCCCAGCTGGCCCAATACAATAAATTTATAGAGTACGGATCGAAGAACTAGGCTTTAGTGAGGATTGCAACAACTAAACATGGTAATGCATGGATTGGGTGACAAAAACACAAACTAAAATATGAAACTAGGCTCCTCGGCCGTTTCCTTGGATCATATATTTCTTATTCCTTCTTTAGTGCTAGGTTATAAGGATAATACAAGTGCCACGGTTCTTTTTTCCTTCCAAAAATCTCCCCCCTCTTTCTAGAGGATTTGCTACATTTTATATCCTCTTTTGGTTAATCCTGGCCCTCAATTTGTTGATCATGCAGGTCACTACTTGAGTGCCTGTCTCGTTAGCCACCTTCTCATCCTTCCTGTGGGTGGTAGCAGCTAAGGCGGTACTGTTCAGGGGTCACTTTTTCATTAATGCAGCCAGAACATTAGTTGTGGGCATTTAATGTGGAGGTGACAGTTCCTCCTAGGATTGCTTAGGATTGCTCCTCTACCATGTTTCCACGGTCATCCCGTTGTATTTGCCTCTCTCTTGGATCGCTCTAGAGGGTTACCTCCGAAGACGATTCGCTCTTCCTTTCAATGGTTCATACGGGCCGAGGACATGATTGTCTTCGGCGGTACTCCTAGTGAATGAAGCTTCCTTGACTCGTCCTCGGACATTCCTTCCTCCTCGGCATGGGCCTTGGGCTTAGCATAGAGTGGGCCAGGGTTGCCAAATTCTCTGGCCCCACAATAGCCCCTTAAAATCCTGCTGTCAGGCTCCTCGGACGGAGAGGAGGATTTTAACGTCCTCGGGCCTCTACCGCGGCTTGTCAAGTCTTGTCTTCCATCAGTACCAGTGCCTTTTCGCCTATCCAAGGCACATTTTTGACGCCTCGGAATGTGGAGTGTGCTCCCATTAAATTCGGGCGGCTCTGTACTCCCTATGTTCAACGGTGTGATGATAGTCTAACGGTGGTGATCTTCCTGACTATATGAGCGGGAAAACTTGGACGGTTGTTATTTTTTATTGGGGGTATAAATACCCATTTGAATTGATCCAACTCTTTACTATCGCATTCAAGAGGCCTTGCGCACATACTTCAAATTTGGTCACATCTCCAACTGAACTTGCGACTTCCTTCAGCATAAAAAGCCTGCCCGAGGAGCTTTTCCTCATTTCTATAAGTTTTCTTCTCTCTCTCTAAATTGCGCTCTCCCCTCTTCTAGACTTCTTTCTTCGTGTCTCTTAGTTGTCTTTAGGGATGAGTAGGTTCAAGAAATTGGTTGAGTCTAAAAAGGCAATGGAGAAGTTCATCGCTGATTATAGGATACCCAGTATCGTGGGTCTAAGGTATTGTAAAGAGGGGGAGTGGAGACTTAAGAGGGAAGATGGCAAGGTAGTGATTCCCATAATCGCCTTCTTGGAGGGTGGTATGCGGATCCCCATGGGTCAGGTGATGACGAGTTACCTTAGGCATTTCCGGCTTGCCCCCACCTAATGTGGCGTTAACGTGTTTAGGATTCTGGGTTGTGTAGATGCCCTAAATGAGAAGATGGGACTGAGGTTAACCCATCATGACATGAACTGGTGCTACAACCTCCAGCTCTTGAAAGGCAAGTCTTACTACCTGAAGACAAGGGATGATAGGGTACGGCTTATCCAATGCCTCCCCTCGTCCAGCAAGGGGCTGGATTAGGACTTCCTTATCGTGTCTGGGGAGTGGCATGATGGCCTTCATTGTCCAACAGTGGAGGGCACACCAGGTGGGGCACTTAGAGTAGGAGAGGGTTTATATTTTTGAACTTTCGCCGCCTGCTTTGTTTGGTTGCTAATAGTAGAATGTTTTATTCTCTGCAGATCCACACACTTTCGAGCGTCATTTTGGTTTGGTCAACAAGGAGGACTTGGAGATCGTGCTAAGGGCGGAGATCTTTGTGAACGATGCCGACAACCAAGTTAGGGCTGCTCACAAGATCCTAGGGTACGTCCCTATTCAGAAATCGTTTGCGGCGCCAAAGTGTGTGATCAGGGCAAAGGATCCTCGGCTCTGGAGAATTACCGTAATCGAGGACGGTTTCTTGATTTCGGAGGGGTCCCTTACTCTAAAAGGTACTCCATTGGCAGGCTCCTCTACATTCTATCAAGCTATGGAGGCTGAAGGGGGAGGCGAAGAAACAGAGGAGGAAGGTGCCGGTTCGGGTCCGGCCGAGGACGACTTTGGCGTGTTCAAATAAGTCCACCTGCCCGAGGAGCCCTCTGGTGACTCGGGTGACCAGAGCCTGGTTGAAGTAGACTTTCTATTAGCAAGGAATTCTCCTCGGGCGTGGGTTACAAGAAGAAATCCCAATCTAACTTACTCGACCTGATTGAAGGCCAGCCGAGGAAGTCTCAGTCTAAGCTTCCTCCTCCTTCACCCAAGTTTCAACCTGCCCAGACCAGGTCAACTTCCACCCAGCCCAGACTTCCTCTTCCTCCGCCTCGGCCAAGTCCGCCATCTAGGCCTGAGCCCTCTGATCCTAAGCAGAGGAAGGACAAAGGTAAAAGGCCCATGGGAGGGGACAGGCCTCATTCCTCCTAGGAGGAGGGCAACACTCGACAGCCCTCCAAGCAATTGAAGATAGGATCTCAAGGTCAGGACAAGTAGGTCGCCGCCCAGCCCGAGGCTCCCCAATGCTCCACGAGGGGCCTCTGATAGACGATGCCTCTCTCAGGGACTTCTGAGGGGGCGAAGGCACACTTGTAGCTGATGCACTGGAGAGGTCCCTGCTACTCCCTACGGACATGGCTGAGCTGGAGGTTTTGAGGAGTAAGGAGGTCTTTCTTAGCCTCAAACGGTACCTGGGAATGGTAAGACCCTCAGCACTTATGATTCTTCTGACTTCAATTTTTTCTCCTTTTTTCATTTTCTTCTTTTTATTTTATATTTTTTATTTCCTATTTTACTTGTGCATTTATTTCAATTGGCAGGCTATTCAGGCTACTTTCAGGTTGGAGGAGGCATCCAACAAATAAGACAAGGCCCTGGATGTAGAGCGCGAAAAGCGCATAGGGGCAGGTCGAGCTTTTAAGGCCTTTGAGGCTGATCTTGTGAAGGCCCAGGAGGAGGTGAAGGAGGTGACCAAGGCTCGAGACAGTGCTAAATCAGGCTTGGCTGGTGCCTAAAGGCAGGCCCAAGACCAAACGAGGCGTCTGACTGAGGTGAAAGAGCAGCTGAAGATCGCAAAGGAGCAGATTGCTGATCTGAAAAAGAAAGCGACTGATGCTGAGGGGGTCAAGAATGTGGCTGAGTGGGCCAGAGAAGAGGCTCTAAGGGCTAAGGCTAAGATAGACTTTGGCAGGGTAGAGGCTTAGGCTTCCAAGGAAGAGGTTAAGGAGGCAGCCTATGCAGCTAGGGTGGCCGAGACAGAGGCTGCTCTTAGAGCCTAAGTTCCTGGGGTATATAGGCTCTATTGCTCCCAGGTTTGGAGTGAGACCCTCAAACAAGCTAGGGTTGAGGCCTCGTTCAACCTGTGGAAGGTGGAGAATGTATACTATCCCCTTGCCATCCGCGAGGTTGCTCCTTCCAACTCTGAGGCCGAGGTGGACGCTGAGGAGACTGATACTGTCCTTAATGAAGAAGCTGAGGAGGCTGCGGTTACTACTGAGGTGGTTACTACAACCTCTGATGAGCCTACCATGGAAGCTGATCCTCCCAGGGTGACTGAAACAGCCAAAGGTCCCAATAAGGAAGTACCCCAAGAGGTTGCAAATCCCTCAGTCGATGTCCAGGCCCCTCTTGCTGGGGGGACAGCACTCTCTACGACGCCTTTACAGGTTATTCCCCTAAGTCAGGGCTCAGAGGACCCCGAGACCACTACGAAGCAGTTACCCACAGGGGGGAAGAAGATTAAGCTAAAGAAGTAGGCCCCTTGGCGCCTTTGTCTTATCTCCCCTTTATTTTTTGGAACAATGTAATGACACTTTTGCCTACTTTTCTTTTTTCTTTTATTTATTTATTTATTTATTTATTTTTTATTGTAATATGATTCCTGTTGTGTATCTTTTATGGACTTAATGTAGTGTGCATTTTGTTTTCCCTTGCTTGTCTTGCTTTTTATTATTATTATTTTTATTTATTTTATTTTATTATTTTTTTTTTATTTTGTATAATCCTAACTTCAATTGTGCCTCGGCACATCACAGCAATAACTACAATAAAGTGGAAATATGTATGCAAAAGGAAACTTACCTCTCTTTCATTTTTGACTTGGACTCAAGATAGGCCAAAGTCATTTAAATCCTTCAGGTGTGGGCTGAGCCAGGACCAAGTCCATGGTTCCCCAAAACGCTTTAAGCGATGCTCATGGGTCCCATTTTCGGAAAAAGTCATCCTCATTAGCGATGACCACAACGAGCATTAAGGTAGTTATTTAAACCGGATTAGCTTGCTCATCAGCTGTGTTTGATGCTTAGGCAGAATTTACTTAGCACTAATTTCACCACATCGGATGACCCCAGGATTAGGTATGGCTCTGATTCCGCCCAACACTTAGGCTTTTTCTTGAAGTGGTTAGTTTCCCTATAGGCTTGAATCCGAAGACCATGCAAGGCCTTGGTTCTGTCTAACACTTAGGCTTTTTCTTGAAGTGGTTAGTTTCCCTATAGGCTTGAGTCCGAGGACCATGCAAGGCTTGGTTCTGTCTAACACTTAGATAGTTGTCAGGGTAAGAAGCATGCAATCACAACGGACTTAGAATTTGAATTGACAGAGATACTTTCATTAATAATAATACCTTCACAGGTTATTTACATTACAGGGACGAGGTACAGGTTTTTCATCTAAATCTTCTAAGTAGTATGCACCTATTCCCGCCACTGAGGTGATTCAGTATGGTCCCTCCCAGTTGGGTCCTAGCTTCCCATAGGATGGGTTCTTGGCAGCGCCCACAATTTTCCTCAACACCAAGTCCCTTGGTGCTAGTAGTCTTAGCTTTACATTGACATCATATCCTTACTTAAGCTTGTGTTGGTAGTAGGCCAACTGGATCATTACTTTTTCCCTTCGTTCATCAATCAAATCTAGGCTCTTCCCTAGTAGCTCATCATTACTGTCCGGGGAGAAGGCACTCGTCCTCGGCGTTGGGAAGTTTGCTTCTAAAGGGATGACGGCCTCAGCCCCATAGGTCATGGCAAAAGGTGTTTCCCCTGTTGACCGCTGCGGTGTGGTCCGATAGGTCCATAGGATGTGCAGTAGCTTTTCTACCCATCTTCCCTTGGCGTCATCCAGCCTCTTTTTGAGCCCATTGATTATGACTTTGTTGACAGCCTCAGCCTGCCCGTTTTCTTGAGGATAAGCCGGAGTTGAGTACCGGTTCGTGATCCCCAGCTCACAACAGTATCTTCTGAAGGCTTTGCTGTCAAATTGAAGCTCGTTATCCGAAATGAAGGTATGGGGGACCCCGAATCGTGTAATAATGTTCCTCTAGATGAACTTTTTAGCATCCACATCTCTAATGTTGGATAACGACTTAGCTTCGACCCACTTAGTGAAATAATCTGTGCCGACCAACATATATCTTTTGTTCCTTGGCACCTTAGGGAAAGGACCTACAATATCCAGGCCCTACTGGGCAAATGGCCATGGGCTGGATAAAGGATTTAGGACACTTCCTGGCTGATGAATATTTGGGGCAAACCTTTGGCATTGGTCACACTTCTTAACATACTCCAGGGCTTCCTTCTGCATCCTCGGCCACTAGTATCCCTGGGTGATGGCTTGGTGCGACAGGGACCTTCCTCCTGTGTGACTCCCACAGATCCCTTCATGCAACTCCTCGAGCAGGAGTTCTGACGCTTCAGGGTGAATACACAGTAAATAGGATCTAGAGTAGGAGCGCTTATATAGTTTGTGGTCCTCGGACAATCAGAACCAGGGAGCGCTCCTCCGTATTTTATCAGCCTCTAACTTCTCCTCAGGTAGGATATCATCTTTGAGGAATCTGACCATAGGATCCATCCAGTTGGGGCCCACTCTAGCCTGATGGACATAAGTCGTGCCTTTTGCCACCTCACTCGCCCTCTCCAGATGCTCAATAAGGATAACCCGAGGTAGATCTCCTGTCGAGAATGTAGCAAGTGTGGCCAATGAGTCTGCATGGGTGTTTCCACTTCTAGAGACATGTGACAAGCTAAAAAAGCCGAAGTTTAACTACAGGCGTTTGACCTGGCTTAAGTACTCTTACATCCTCGTATCTTTGGCTTCCAATTCTCCGTTTACCTGGCCCACCACCAACCTCGAATCCGAGAATATATCCATTGCTTTTTCGCTTATTTTTTACACCATGACCATACCTTGCAGTAAGGCATCATACTCAGCTTCGTTATTTGTGGCAAGGAACCCAAGTCTCAGGGACTTCTCCATAACAGACTTCTCTAGGGACACCAAGACTAGCCCTACCCCAGATCCCCTTTGATTCGCAACTCTATCAACGTACACTTTCCAGCGTGGGGGCCCTGGGACAGAGATTGCCCCAACTGATTTTCCATCCATTTCTCCCTTTTCGGTCACTGCTTCTACTAGTGGTTTGGCAAATTCGGTCATCAAGTCAACCAGGACTTGGCCCTTTATAGAGGTCTGAGGCATGTACTTAATGTCAAAAGCCCCTAGAATCGTGTTCCACTTGGTGATCCTTTCAGTGTAATCAGCAGACCGAAGTACAGATCTCAAGGGTAGTTGAGTTAGGTCGACTACCGTGTGGGCCTGGAAATAGTGGGGAAGTTTTCGTGTAGCATGGACTACGGCCAGTAGGGCTTTCTCCAAGGGCAAGTACTTGATCTTAACTTCATGTAGCAGCTTGCTCACGTAATAGATCGACTTTTGAATGCTACTGTCATCCTGTATCAGCATCAAGCTCACTACATGAGGGGCTACGACGATGTAGGCGTACAGGACCTCGTCGGCTTCGGGGTTAGACATGATTGGTGGCCGAGATAGGTATTCCTTGAGTTGCTGGAAGGCCATGGCACAATCCTCGGACCACTTGAATCATTTCCACTTGTTGATCAGGAGGTAGAAAGGCCTACACCTATCGGCCGACCTGGAAATGAACCGGTTTAGGTCCACGATCATCGTAGTGAGTTTTTGAATCTCTTTAGGATTTTGCGGAGGCTTCAAGTTATTGATAGCTTTAATCTGATCAGGATCAACCTCAATTCCCCTGTGGGTGATGATATAGCCCAAAAACTTGCCTGGCCCTACGCCGAACGAGCATTTGGAAGCATTCAGGTGCAGCTTGTGCTTCCTTAGGACGTTAAAGATACAGCCGAGGTCTCCTAGGTGCTCGGACACCACTTTACTCTTTACCATCATATCGTCAACATAAATTTCAATGCTTTTGCCCAGCAGCGGCTCAAACATTCTCGTCATCATCCTCTGATAGGTTGACCCAGCGTTCTTCAGGCCAAAGGACATCACCTTATAGTGGTAATTCCCAATAGGTGTCACGAAGGCTGTCTTCTCCTGATCATCCAAGGCCAGTGGTATTTGATGATAGCTCTAAAAGGCATCTAAGAAACTCATTCGAGGATGTCCCGTGGTGGCATCCACCAGCTGGTCTATCCGTGGCATAGGGAACGGGTTTTTTGGGCATGCCTTGTTTAGGTCCATGAAGTCTACACAAACACTCCATTTTTCGCTTTTCTTCTTGACCAGCACAGTGTTGGCCAACACCTCAGGGTAAAAGACCTCCTTGATAGCCCTTGCACGCTTAAGCTTCTTCACCTCTTCTCTAACTGCATCGACGTGCTCCCTTGACGGGCGCCGAGGTGATTTTTTCTTAGGGATGACGGATGAGTTAACATTGAGATGGTGACAGAAAAAGGCTAGATCGATCCCTGGAGCATCGTAGGCGTCCAATGCAAATACGTCAATGTTAGTTTTGAGGAACTTGATCAACTCCTCCCTCTCTTGAGGATGTAGCCGAGCCCCGACCTGAAAGAACTTCTCCGGATCATCTCCAATGATCATCTTGTCAAGATCTTTATATTTTGCTTCTTCGGCAGCTGCATCGGGGGGCGTTGCTGGGTCCTTTGATTGCTATAAGCCCCTTTCAGTAGCGGCAAAGGGCCCTACATCGAGCCGATGCACTGCCTTGATATGGATTGGCAACCACGGATTTCAAGGATGTGGTCCCCTGATGAGAATTTCACCTTCTAGTGCAAGGAGGAGGCGACAGCCCCCAGGGTGTGGAGCCAGGGCTTGCCGACGATGGCTGTGTACGGGGAATAGGTGTCCACCACTATAAAGTCTACCTCCACTACTTCTGGGCCGGTCTGGACAGGCAGCCTAATCATGCCCTTTGGGATAACCAGCTTCCCATCGAAACTCATTAGGGGGGGAGTTATAGGGTGTCAAATCTTCTGGTTTTAACCCTAGCCCCTTATAGAGGTCGAGGTACATAATCTCGGCCCCGCTGCCACCATCCACCATCACTCTTTTCACATCATAGTCCCCGATTCTGAGGGTGATCACCAACACGTCATTGTGGGGCTGGGTGGTCCCGACCTTGTCTTCCTCTGAAAAGCATAGGGTTGGGTGAAAATTCCTTCTAGCCTTCTTCGGCTCTGATTGGGACTCCTCGGCATGCATCAGGGCCCCAGACAGCACTCGCGAGGGGCGCGCGCCTGTTCTTCCCAGCGCAGCCAAGATCACATTGATCTTCCCTGTGGGTGCCCTTAAGGCAGTATCTCTCTGGGGCTCTTGATAGGTCTGGCCCTGGTGGCTACTAGAATGGTGCAGGAGGTGCTTCAGCTTTCCTTCCCAGACTAGATGGTCTAAATAGTCCCAGAGATTCCTGCAGTCCTCCGTGGCATGTCCGTGGTCCTGATGGTGCTGGCAATACAGGTTCTGATTGCGTTTCGTGAGGTCCCCCGCCATCTTATTTGGCCACTTAAAGTATGGTTCATTCCTTATCTTCTCCAACACCCTGTGTACTGGCTCTAGGAATACGGCATTGACAGCCTGAGCGTTGGTCGCCCCAGATTGCCCTGCGAAATCTCTCCTTGAGTGATTGCTATTGTACCTATCCAACCTGAAATCTCTCCTCTCCTGAGGGATAACCTTCTATTTTCCTTTGCCTTGCAACTGATCCTCCTCTACTCGCTTATACTTATCGATTCGATTCATCAGCCAGCGCACACTGGTGGCGGGCTTACCGGTCAGAGACTTCCTCAGGCCATGCCCCATCGGGAGACCGTTTTTTAAGGTGTTGACGGCGACATCCTCATATTTGCCGTCCAATTCGTTGTATATCTCCCAGTATCGGTCTGAGTGGGCCTTTAGGATTTCTCCATCATGCATGGATAGAGATAACAACGCGCTCAAGGGCCAAGGGGGTCTGCTATTTGTGACGAATCGGGAGCTGAAGGCTTGAGTCTACTGCCTGTATGAGTTTATGGAACTCGTCTTCAGACCATTGAACCATCTCATTGCCACTGGTCCCAGACTAGAGGGGAAGACCCTACACATTAGCGCCTCATTCTTGGAGTGGATAGCCATCCTTTGGTTATATTGGCTCACGTGCTCCACCAGATCCGTTTTGCCGTTATAAATGGTGAAGGTTGGTTGCTGAAATCGTCGAGGAAGCATAGCCTTTTTGATATGGCAGGTGAAAGATGATTTGGAGAGCTGATCTAGTGCCCTACTCATGGCATCACTCCCCACGCCCCTAGGGGATAGACTTTTACGTTTGCACTTCCAGTAGTGCTCTTCTTCGTGAGAGAAGGTCTTGCTTGGGGGGGTCCCTGATCTTCTCCTGTAGTCATCATCGCCCTCCTCATCGGAGGGCGTGTTGGGACTAGGACGAGACTGCCTTCGCTGTGCATGGCGCAGCTTTCTCCTCAGACCGTCTATCTTTCACTGCATGGCCACCTTATCCTCCTACATCTTGGACATGTGGCTCTTGAACTCCTCTGATTGCACGGTCTGGTCGTCATTTTGCCTCTGTAACTTGTGGCTGCCCCCGCGGGTGTGGCTTCCACTAGTCTGTGTGGTGTGCACACTTTCCTCTCGAAACCTTCCATTTTCTTCGTTTTGACCGTGCTCGGGGTTAGCGAAGGTACCCTGTTGTTGGGACCTCACTGGTTTGGACTTGTGGGATCCTGCTTGGTGAGGGCCTACTCTTGCCATGCTTGGTCGTTGTCCTTACTAACACACAAGTTCTCCCTACAGACGGGGCCAATTGTGGGGACCGAGTTCGAGCACTATTCCTTGAGAATGAGTCGGCTCGAGCCCAGCTGGCCCAATACAATAAATTTGTAGAGTGCGGATCGAAGAACTAGGCTCTAGTGAGGATTGCAACAACTAAACATGGTAATGCATGGATTGGGTGACAAAAACACAAACTAAAATATGAAACTAGGCTCCTCGGCCGTTTCCTTGGATGGTTTTCTTATTCCTTCTTTAGTGCTAGGTTACAAGGATAATACAAGTGCCACGGTTCTTTTTTCCTTCCAAAACTCTCCCCCCTCATTCTGGAGGATTTGCTACATTTTATATCATCTTCTAGTTAATCCCGACCCTCCATTTGTTGATCATGCAGGTCACCACTTGAGTGCCTGTCCCGTCAGCCACCTTCCCATCCTTCTTGTGGGTGGTAGCAGCTAAGGCGGTACTGTTCAGGGGTCACTTCTCCATTAATGCGGCCAGAACATTAGTTGTGGGCATTTAATGTGGAGGTGAAAGTTCCTCCTAAGATTGCTCCTCCACCATGCTTCCATGGTCATCCCGTTATACTTGCCTCTCTCTTGGATCGCTCTAGAGGGTTACCTCTGAAGACGCTTCGCTCTTCCTTTCAATGGTCCATACGGGCCAAGGACATGATTGTCCTCGGTGGTACTTCTAGCGAATGAAACTTCCTTGACTCGTCCTCGGACATTCCTTCCTTCTCGGCGTGGGCCTTGGGCTTAGTATAGAGTAGGCCGGGGTTGCCAAATTCTCTGGCCCTACAGTAAGAATAAAATTGTATCTTTAATATAATTTAACAGTACAATGAAGGATAGAAGATTTAAATCCTACTTCTCTTAATAAAGACAAGTATGTTATGGTATTGAACTAATTTTGGCAAATAATTTCCTTTTTCTTTTTTTTTTTAATTTTATTTACCTAAAAATTGCTTTCTCTTCGTAATAAAAATTTTATTGCACATATATAATATTGGTATGAGGTAATGCAGGGATGAAGCTACGCTATGTTGGGACTAAGGGGTGGCGCCCTTAGTCCGAATAATTTTTAATAAATTATATATATTATTTATCAAAATCAAATTTTTTAAGAGTTTAGCCAAAATAAATATTTTGGCCCCCTGAAAAAAATAAACTAATTATTTAAGGATTTTTTTAATTTATAAAAGAGTTAAAATTGTAATAACCATTAAAGAATAATAAGGTTACAAGTAGATTATTACAAAATGATTGTTTGTTTAGACCCCTTTAAAACAAATTGTTTACCCTAAGAATTAGCCAAGTAGTTAATTAGGTTAATTATGAGATCTAGGTTAAATTGTAATAGATCATATTATGCAGTGCGGAAATCTAAAAGAGACAACGATATAATAACCCAAGAAAACCAATGAAACCAACCATTTCATGGTAAAAACTTGGGGAGGATTTGACTTAATCTATCTTCAAGGAAAACAAATTCACTATGATAGAATGAAAGTTTTTATAATAGACGTAACCCTAAATCTACTATTACCTCTTGTAGTACTTACTCACACAACCACGTGCAGCGCCGAATCCATGTACTCTTTTATCTTGGATCTGTTGCACACAAATACCCATGTTTGTGACTTTGAGATCCCCCTTAAAGGTTTCAAATTACCATCAATAGTTGACCTTGTAACAGCAACTTCTACAACACCAAATCTTGAGTTTCTTCAAGAAATATTGTCGGTAGAAGACTTTAGAGAGCTTTGGGTACAAAAACCCTAGATCTACAATTAGAGGCACAAGATGCACCCTTCTCTCTCTAAAAACCACCCCTAGGGTCAGATTTTAATGTCTTTTAAATACTGGAAAAAACGGATCGTGATTTGGGCTTCAAATAGACAAGTTATGGGCTTTTTACGTTTGCTGATTTTTTTTGAGGTAATTACACTAAACCCACCTATGGCTTGGTTTGAAATCACTTTGCCTATCCATGGTTTAAAAAGTGTCACTTTACCCACCTAAGGTATGTTCTGTTTATTTTCCTAACCCACCTTTGTTAAAATCAGGGGTAAATATGTATTTTTGCTCAAATTTTATGTATCTCTCCTCCTAAAACAAAAAATAGCACAAAAATGCAAGAGAAACAAGTTCAAAAAGTGATATTGGTCTCTCTCTCAATTCACATAAATCTTGAACATGAAGAACATACCCAAAAAAATAAAACCCAGATCATCCTACACAAATTACCGAACAATAGAATATTGCCCTTCAATCAACCGAACAATACATTATGACCTGTCTTAGGCCACTTACTCGAAACAAATGGAAAGCTATACAGTGCTCCATAAGGCCACTTACTCGAAACAAGCTAACCTGGTATTTGCAACCACTTGCCGATACATTTTCCATGATAAACATGTGAACACGGCATGCTAGTGACTTCAAAACCTATCTGAAACTCTTCCAAGCAGATGCTACATTCTTGAATCAAGTTTGAACTTGGCTGAAACCTAATCTTCTCCAAGGCCTCAATAGAAGATTTAGTCGCTGGAGTGGACTTAGGCTCATAAGTCTCCATGGAGTCCAAGATTATGGTATTGTAATCGAGCAACAAATCCACAATAGGCACCTCTATTTCCATTAACTCCACGTATATTATGTCCATAACAATGGGCATCCTTGATGTCCCGGCCAATCCAGCAACTTGTTGTACCATAGTACCATGATCTTCCACTGGGATCTTGAACTCTCTAAGCAAAGAGTACAAGCAACCACCATTGATATCTTGCGACATCACTTCATGTTTGGAAAGCCATAACAATCTTTCAATATTGGATGTAATTTCTTCGTAGGAAGACACTGGTTCTTGGCTGTTGCCGATGTAGTTCTTCTATTAATTTTCACAAAACCCTCCCTTTTGGTCTTGTTTCTCTTGCATTTTTGTGCTATTTTTTGTTTTGGGAGGAGAGAGACATAAAATTTGAGCAAAAATACCTATTTACCCTTGATTTTAATAGAGGTGGATTACGGTAAACAAACGGAACATACCTCAGGCAGGTAAAGTGACACTTTGCAACTATCGATCGATCGAAGAGCAATCGAATAGCAATCGAGAGAACCAGATTTTAACTCACTTTTTTTCATCCTAAACTTGAGTTTTTTGTCTTGGACTTGAAACTACACTATTCTAACTCAATAATACTTACTTTTTGGCATGGTTTACCAACACTACAAACTCAAAACCTAACACAAAAGTTATAGAAAAGCTCTATTCAAATTCACTCTTTTTGTGAAAATATGCATGACAAATCTTTAGTGGTTCTAACGCAATTATATTTAAGGCATCTAGCTAAAGAAACTTTATTGTCAATTCTAAAATGAAATATCTATTTGATATAAGTAATAAAATATTTTTAAGAAATTTTAGGTTTTGTCAACCAAGTTCCAAGAGTGCACTTTTAGGTTTATGTGTTTAAGATGCTTAGTGTACTCATAATTTTCCTAAGTAAAATATTTTTTTTCTTTAATTTATAGTTACTTTTTCTTATTTTCTAGTATGTAATTTGTTGATCTTTGGGATAGGAAAGTGTGCAATATTACTTGACATGTCAATTGAAAAGAAAATTGAGTTTTTTGATAAATTAATTTTGGAATGATAGTTTTCTAAAATGATTGTTGATTGATGTATTGTTTTGTTATTAATTTGTTAGTCAAATAGTTGTTATATAAGTTAGGCATCTGGCGTCTTCCACAAGTTTATCAATATTATGAGTGGTAAATGAAGTCATTTTTTAGAAATAAAGATTAAATGTTTAAGAGATCAAAAGTTTCATGAAAGTAAAAGTTATCTCATAACACATTATATACTATATAATAAAAGTTCGGCTTAAAAGCTGTGGTTGTGCCAGTGGCTTCACCAAATTGCAAAAAAAATTTCAAATTTTTAGATTTTAAGAAAAAATATATATAATTTTTCTTCTCCTATAATTTATATGTGGATAAAAATCTTAATTATCCTTTACTAACAAAAAGCGTAATATATTAACCAAAATAGGGAGAAAAAGTAAAGGGAAAAAATAAAAGTATTAGAAACAAAAAAATGTGAAGGAAAAAATAATTATAGAAAAATGTTAGAAACCGTTTTTTTTTTTTTTTTAAATTATAATCTTCTATATAATTGATTAGCTGTAATAAAATATTAGGCTTTTGTGTCTATCCAAATTGTTTTTTTCCCTTAAGAGAAGTCTATTTCTATCCAAAGAAGAGATTGATATATTATTATTAATTTATTAAGTTTTTGTGTTCATCAAATAAAAATCTTAATTATCCTTTACTAAAAAAACGTAATAGATTAACAAAAATCATATACTGTATAATAAAAACTAGGTTTAGAAGTCGTGGTTACACTAAGTGACTTCACCAAATTACTGGATTTTTTCTTTAGATTTTTAAAATATTTTTTATATATTTATATATTCTTATCTTCTTTTCCTATAATTTCTAAGTTGATAAAATTTTTGATTTGATTACAATCCAAATTCTTCAACTAATACTTATCTTATAATAATTTATAAGTCGATAAGTAGAACACTTAAAACAAAATTCAGCTTCACACTTTCATAAATTTTTTACTACACGTAAAAAAAATTGTAGAATTTTTTTTTTAGATTTAAAAAAAAAATATATATATATATATATATATTTAGATTTTTAGATTTTAAATATATATATATAGATAAAATTTTTCTTCTCTTATAATTTTTAAGTTGATAAAAATCTTAATTTGATTACAATCCAAATTCTTCATCTAATCCATCTAATCCATATTTTTATGTGTAGTGTATTATAAAAAAAGCAATTTTAACAAAATATGCAACTTACATTAAAAAAAAAAGTGTTTTAACAAACCTACATTCAACAAAAAGTAAAATTTTAAAAAGAGATTAAATTTAGTTAGTTTTCTTCTTTGAGAAATAAATTTAGTTCGTTGGTGCCATACAACTATAACTTGCAATTGTTTCTATCTAAATATTATCAATAAAGCCTAAAATAATAGGATAGAAAGGGAAAAAAAAAATTTCCAAGCATAAAATATTAAAACGTTTAGTTGTGTACGTAGAAGTTTATATAGCTAATCACATGAAAAAAAAAAAAAAAAAAACCACATTCATTGGGAGGATATACACCATTTGTGGGGGGAGGGTGTCAGTGGACTCTGTCCTGTGATATTGTGTGGGGGAACTATTTGGGTGTTTGGTACACTATTTTAAACAACAATTTTCAATTTTTAAACAATATTATACGTATTTTTACACATTTTTTTACTTACACGTATTTTCACACATATTTTCAAATAACAAAACACATGTTTTTAAGCAGATGTACTGAACACATCTTCATTGGTCATCTCTCTATCCTTTGAGACTGGAGAGTACTTCCACTTCCACCACTAGTTGTTGGTTCAATCAAGTAGAGTTGGGATTACTCAGCGAAACCAAATGGAAACTTATTTGGAGCCCAGGTAATGTACGTTAAAAAATTAATAAGGATGATAAGGATTAAGGAGCCATTATCATCCTAATTATGATGATGAGTTAGCAATTAAGGAGAATGTCAAAGATCACCACTACCAATATGGGTTGACACGGACATTCAGAGAGCCTTTTCTTCCAGAGTTTGAATCTGGTCACTTGGCGATTTCGTGCCATGAACCATGATCATTGGTGTATGATGATGACAATATATAGATGGGGATGGCTAGCTAGGTTAGGTCAAACAGTGATATTGGACTTTAGATTTTAAATAAATATAGTGCTGTTATATAAAGAGGGCTGGTTACTGGTTGATGGTTACAAATACGGGGGAAAGGCATGAATGCATATTGGATTGTTTTCGTTACTTGGCCATAAGGACTACTCATCTTCAACTCAACATCCATATTTTATAGTAGTCTTTTGACTCTTTTCTCTCTTCTGTCCAATTTGAATACTTCTTCTTTTCTTTGGAAAACAGTACTCTACTATCATTATCCGATGACGGATGCTTATCTTCAATAACATTAAAGCAGAAACAAGAATCTAACATTGTGACAAAAAACTCGATTAGTCAGTCAATTCATGATTAATGAATAATATTACAAAACTCTAGAGTCCTAAATATACACGAAATTCTTAGATTTGTGAGATGCGAAAATAGATTAAAAAAATAACACATACACAAGACATTCACTCAATACAAAAAATTGCATGGTTCAACAATTTACTTACGTCTATAGAGTTGCAATGATATTACTATTTCCAGAAAAATACTACATGTAGCGATACAATTTTTTTTTTCCTCTTAAAACCAACACATCAAACCCTAATACAAAACAATAGTATTTATATTCGGCATAGTGGATCGGCCCAAATCTCCACTCCATGGACCAAGCATTAAAAAATATCTAATCAAAACTGTTGTACTTTTATATCGGGTTATTTCATAATCTAGATTAAACACAAACTAGGTTCCACATAACCCAACATCCATTTCATCCATCTTGATGTATTAGAGATTTCTTTTATAATCAAAACTGTTGTGATGATGTTTCAAAAGTCATTAATCATCTATTTAAAAATTGTTTTTTGGAAAATTGAAAAAATTGTCAAACTTTTTGACAACTTTTTTAATTTTTCATAAAAAATTCTCTAAACTGGTTTACTAATATATGATTTAAGTATATACGTTAGTAAAACCATTTTTTATATTACTTTATGGCAATCTTATAATTTTTTTAACGGTCACGTTAACGGATGCTTTTAAAGCAATTATTAATAAACTATAATAAAAAGTTTTAACACTATCTTAATAAAAAACATGAAAAACTATTGTAGGGACTTGGCTTTTTTCCCATGCGACGCGGGGGTTTTTTCCATGCGACGCGAGAGTTCAAAATTTTCACCCCACCAAGGGCTGACCTTGTAGTGTAAGGCTTGACACCTTAGTCCCACATCGGCAAGGAAAGCGCCCCTGGGAGGAAGTGGGCTCAAGCCCAGGTAGTTCGGTACAATGAATTTGTAGAGTATGGGTTCAAGAACTAAGCCCTGGTAAAGATTGCGACAGCTAAACAGGGTAGTGTATGGGTTGGGCGACAAGAATATAAGCTAAAGCATAAGATATGGTTCCTCGGCCCTCTTCTTAAGGGTTGGAGGTTCTTATTGCTTTTTCAATGCTTGGTTACAGGGGTCATGCGAGTGCTGCAGTATTTTCTGCTTCCCCCCCCCCCTTCTTTCTAGAGAACTTCTTACATTATATATATCCTTTCAGTTGATCATAGCTCTACATTTGTCGACCAAGCAAGTCACTACTTGAGTGCTTGTCTCATCAGCCGTTTTTTCATCATTCTGTGAATTGCAGCTACCAAGATTGCAGTGTTCATGGGTCATTTCCTCATTAATATGGCCAGAACGCTAGCGGTGGGCATTTAATGTGGAGATGACAGTTTGTCTTGGATTTGCTCTTCCACCGTCCTCCCATGATCGGCACATTATACTCATCCTCTCTTATGGGGTGCTCTGGGAGGCTACCTGTGATGGGCCATTGACTCTCCCTCCTCTGGTTGGGGTTGGCCGAGAACATGGTTGTCCTCGGCGGTCATCCTGAGTGATTCGGGCCTTTTCATGTCGTCTTCGGAAGTTTTCTTCCTTCTCGGCATGGGCCTTGGGCCTGGTACGAAGCGGGCTGGGGTTGCCTAATCCCTTGGCCCCACAATAGCCCCTCAAAATCCTGCTGTCAGGCTCCTCGGGTGGAGAGGAGGATTTTGATATCCTCGGGCCTTTGCCATGGCTTATCAAGTTTTGTCCTCCATTAACGCCAAAGTCTTTTCGCTTGCCCAAGGCATGCTCCTAACGCTTCGATGTATGAGGCGCGCTTTCATTGATGTCCTCATGAAGTGGCGCAGATCTAACGGTTAGGAATTTCTTTGGAAATTGGGCGGGATTTGTTTCGCTGTATCTCTCTCTCCTCGAATTTCGTGTGGATTAATTTTCACGGGATTTCACCTTCTATATAAGGCCTCATGGGGGAATTATTCTTTTTATAACTCCCCACGTTCATCAGAAACTTCAAGCCTTCAACACTATAGGCCATTCCAAGGACTTTGCCAAGGCCGTGATCAAGGCTTAGAGAATGAGATGGCCCTAGATAAGGGCAGGGGTTAGGAAGCAAAGGATAAAGATATCCCTTCCCTTCAACCGAGCAAGAAAGAAAGCCTTCCTCCTTCGGCCAAAAATCGAAGTAAGGGTAGGTCGCATCATATTTCCGGCGCGCCTAAGTTTGGGCCTCGCATTGATGGTGGGACCCCGATGGAGGTCTGCGAGATTGCTGAACGTTTGACGCTCAAGCATTGCCCTCTCCTAATGTCCAGTTATCATGAAACTGGGAGAGAATCAAGGGAACATCCTAGGATGGGGCAGCCAGGCACCTTCGCTTCTTTTTTTTTTTCATTGCCGGTGCCGTCCCCATGGGCTCGAGTGCTGCTGAGACGAGGCGGGGCATCTACCATTCCCATGAGCTTTTTTTTTTTTTTAGAGTTAGCCTTAAAACAAGCCTGCCTCAGCCTCTTCCACCGTAGTTAGCTTTAAGAGACAAGCCATCCTGGGCTTCCTCTATTGTAGCTTAGCTTTAAGAGACAAGCCATCCTCGGCCTCTTCTATTGTAGTTTAGTTTTAAGAGATAAGCCATATGATGTATGATGTATATATTTTTTTTTATTCAATAATAAATGATAAAGAAGGCTGTTCTTCTTACTTTATGAATCTTTTTATTTTCTTTGCAATAATTATTTAATGTGTGCATTATCTTTTGCCTCCAATGAGACTTTATAGTTGATACCGTTAGTAGTAACAGAGCATTGTCACCCTAATTTCGATAAAGCCGATGATAGCCCTTGGTCATTATCTCTAATTAAGTTAACAATACAAGAATTACCAGGGAAATGATTGGGTGCTCTGCCCCCATGGACTGTGCGAATAGCCGAGCATGCTAGACTTAAATAAGTGTCTGATCTGAGGATCGTTTTTTATAGGTTTGAGTCCGAAGGCCATGTACTTTCTTGGTTCCATCTAGGACTTAGTTTTTTTTTCTTGAAGTAACTAGTTTCCCCATAGGCTTGAGTCCGAGGACCATGCAATACCTTGGTTCTATCTAGGACTTAGTTTTTTCTGAAATGCCTAGTTTCCCCACAGGTTTGAGTCCGAGGACCATACAATACCTTGGTTCTGTCTAGAACTTAGTTTTTTCTGAGGTGTCTAGTTTCCCCACAGGTTTGAGTCTGAGGACCATGCAATATCTTGGTTCTGTCTAGGACTTAGTTTTTTTTTTAGGTGTTTAGTTTCCCCACAGGTTTGAGTTCGAGGACTATGCAATACCTTGGCTCTGTCTAGGACTTAGTTTTTCCGAGGTGCCTAGTTTTCCCATAGGTTTGAGTCCGAGGACCATGCAATACCTTGGTTCTGTTTAGGATTTTTCCCGAATGCCTTAAAAGGCTCAGCCCCGAATGCACTAACACAGCATAAGGTAACAGTTTTTGGGACTTGCTTTACTTCGCATGTGTGGTAGTAGTTATGGAGTGTTAACTTCCCCTTAGCACCTGGTCTGAGGACTTCAGGCATGACTAAGGTTCGCATTTAAACACATAGCCTAGGTGCCTTAAAAGGCTCAGCCCCGAGTGCACTACCACAGCATGAGGTAGCAGTTTTTGGGACTTGCTCTACTTCGCATGTGTGGTAGTAGTTATGGAGTGTTAACTTTCTCTTAACACCTAGTTCGAGGACTTCAAGCATGACTAAGGTTCGCATTTAAACACATAACCCAGGTGCCTTGAAAGGCTCAACCCCGAGTGCACTACCACAGCATGAGGTAGCAGTTTTTGGGACTTGCTCCACTTTGCATGTGTGGTAGTAGTTATGGAGTGTTAACTTCCCCTTAGCATCTGGTTCGAGAATTTCAGGCATGACTAAGGTTCGCATTTAAACACATAGCCCAGGTGTCTTAAAAGGCTCAGCCCTGAGTGCACTACCACAGCATGAGGTAGCAGTTTTTAGGGCTTGCTCTACTTCGCATGTGTGGTAGTAGTTATGGCCGCCAAAATGGCCTTCTCCGCTGATGGGAGCTTGATCCTGCCATGTTTAACCATTGCACTTGCCAACGCACAAGCATTTCCCACAGACGGCGCCAATTGTAGGGACTGGGCTTTTTTCCCATGCAACGCGGGGGTTTTTCCCATGCGATGTGAGAGTTCAGGATTTTCACCCCACTAAGGGCTGACCTTGTAGTATAAGGCTTGACACCTTAGTCCCACATCGGCAAGGAAAGCGCCCCTAGGAGGAAGTGGGCTCAAGCCCAGGTAGTCTAGTACAATGAATTTGTAGAGTATAGGTTCAAGAACTAGGCCCTGGTAAAGATTGCGACAGCTAAACAAGGTAGTGTATGGGATAGGCGACAAGAATATAAGCTAAAGCATAAGATATGGTTCCTCGGCCCTCTTCTTAGGGGCTGGAAGTTCTTATTGCTTTTTCAATGCTTGGTTACAGGGGTCATGCGAGTGCTGCAGTATTTTCTGCTTCTTCCCCCCTCTTTCTAGAGGACTTCTTACATTATATATCTCCTTTCAGTTGATCCTAACTCTAGATTTGTCGACCAGGCAGGTCACTACTTGAGTGCTTGTCTCATCAGCCGTTTTTTCATCTTTCTGTGAGTTGCAGCTACCAAGATTGCAACGTTCAAGGGTCATTTCCTCATTAATGCGGCCAGAATGCTAGCGGCGGGCATTTAATGTGGAGATGATAGTTTGTCTTGGATTTGCTCTTCCATCGTCCTCCCATGATCGGCACATTATACTCGTCCTCTCTCATGGGGTGCTTTGGGAGGTTGCCTGTAATGGGGCGTTGACTCTCCCTCCTTTGGTTGGGGTTGGTCGAGGACATGGTTGTCCTCGGTGGTCATCCTGGGTGATTTAGACTTTCTCACGTCATCCTCGGAAGTTTTCTTCCTCCTCGGCATGGGCCTTGGGCCTGGTACGAAACGGGCTAGGGTTGCCTAATCCCTTGGCTCCACAACTATCAACAACATTTATTATTTTATTATTCTCCTCATAAAGAGTTTCAAAAAAAAATTATCTTTTTTTAATTTTCGGCTTCTGGTACAAGATCACATTTTTAGTAGTTTTCTGGTAATCTTTTATATCTTTTTTCTGGTAGTCTTATAAAGTCAATGATCATATTGGTTTCTTTTACAAAATGGTACTACGGTATTGGTAGGCTCTGACGCCATACATTTATGAAACGGGAAAAATGACCAGGCGTAAGGTGGCAACTTCTCAGTTATGTTGTGTTTGCTTTAGTGTAAAATATTTTTAAGTGAAAATATTTTTGAGAAAAGAAAATATTTTCAAGTGTTTGACTGCATTATAAAAATTATTTTAGAAAATATTTTCAAGTGTTGGGTTGTATTTTAAAAATGCTATTTTTCTACTAGTTTCTCACATTTTCTCAACCATTTTCTCAACTTCCAAACAAATTTCATAATAGAAAGTTTCAATATATATATATATATATATATTTTTTGGAGAATTAAAAGAAACAAAAATTAAAACAAAACAAAACAAAAATCAAAACATAACATTCGTTAAACTCAAAAATTCAGTCAAACGGAGAGAGGGAGGAAGAGAGAGTGATTGATAATTGAGGAAAAGGGAGAGGTAGATCGAGAAAGAGAGGGATCGAGCATGGGTGGTTCATGGGTGTGATCTTGTTGGTGCTAGGGTGCAATCTCAGTAGTGCTTCAGGCGACACGATCTCGGCGGTGCTTCAAGTGGCGCGATCTCGTAGGTGCTGGGGTGTGATCTCGATGGTGCTTCATGCAGCATGATCTTGCCAGTGCTGGGGTGCAACGAGACTGATGCGATCTGGGGTTGAGGGCGGTGGTGCGATCTGGGGTTGTGTGTGCTTCTAGCTCAGTCGCTCTACTCTCTTTTCTTGCTCTTTCTCTCTCTCTCTCTTCTATTTTCCAAGTCTGGAAATCATTTGAAAGTAAAATAAAAACTGAAATAGTTTTACAAGTGAGAAGGCTTATTTTACAGTCAACGGGTAAAATAATTTTCGTTTGACCTAACTTTTTGTAGGTACCAAACACACAAACTAGTGTAAAATAATTACCTAAAATCCTTTTCAGGCGAAACAACGCAGCCTTAGTATTTTTTTTAGTTTTTCTGGGACTACTCTTCTTTAGCGTCAGAGCCCACCAAAAAAGACATCTCACTTTTTTCGCAAGATTATATTTTTTGGGACCAAGATTATTTTTTTAGTAAAAAGTGAGATTTTTTTTAGGTGGGTTCTGACGCCAAAAAAAGCTTGGATTATGGTTTTAAAAAGCTCCTCCTCTTTGGCTGGGCTGACGGGTATGCTAGAAAGTAGAAACTCAACAGGACCAGCTAGAATAAATGTTGATAAACATAAAATTGGTGTAACAGGATTGAAGTAGCTAATGCACATAGCTACCTGGAAGTAAGGCTGTGTTGAGTTTGGGTTCGAGCAAGGGATGATTTGCAGATAGTTCGTTTCCGAATTATGAATAATAGATAACACCCTCCAATTTTTTATATTTTAAAAATATGAATAAAAGTTGAGTTTATGTATTAAATATTAATAGTAGTAATTAAATAACATCATATATATATATATATACACACACATATACATATAACTAAAGTCAAAATTTAGAGAAAATTAAATTAGAATCTAAAATTGAAATTTTAATTTAAGTTCAATTTTGCGTCACGTGTCTATCTAATTTTTTAATTTTTGTGGCAAGTCATGAATTATTGGATTTTAATTTGATTTTCTTCAAGTTTTGGCTTTTAATATATATATATATATATACATATTTCAATCTCTTTAAAAAAAAAAGTATAATTTGAATCATGTAATTATTATTATTTTTAATTGTACCTGTGCATATACAGCAAGTTACACACTAGTTAGAATAAAATTTAACTTTCTTTTTAAGAACATAAAAAAAATATGTGATCTACTAAATAATAAAAAAATTATTAAGTAATGCAACATTAGTTGAAGTTAAGCTAAGTGTATAACATGTCATTACTTTATTAAAGAATGCAGAAGGATCAGCAAGCTGTCCAAGGCACCTAGCTAGCTACCAACCTTTGATTATTTGCCTTGGCTTTCATCCGTATATATATATATATATATATATATCACCTTAATTTTGTGGCATCTTTTTTAACTTTTTTTTTTCTTGATGCTACAATCATTGTGCCCGCCATTTATCACCGTATATAATCTTATATTGGGTGAATAATTTGTTGAAGGTACAAGGCCTTTGGTTGTCATGAAGTCAAATACCTAATTAGATTTTTCTACAATTATATTATCACTTCTTAACTCTCCTTATTATTATTATTATTATTATTATACTTTAAAAAGGTTCCATTCTGGTGACACAACTATTGTGTTATCTTGTCAAGTCACCCAACTATTGTGTTAAAAAAAATTAAAAAGCTCCAATATTTCAGTGACACAATCATCAATATGTGTTATTTTGTAAAACTGTATCAGAAACTGTTGGTGCAAATACAATGATAATGGAAATAATACAAAGAGAAACTGAATATAAACAGACCTTCTCTGACTTGTCTCCCCCAGCATACAACAGCCCAACAAGTGTCAATTTGTAGGCTCAATGGGTCTCACGAAATTATTACCCAACTTATTCTGATTAATTAGGTCCATTATTCTGATTTAGTGGATGTTGCAAGATTAATTGTTAGACATTAATCTGATGGGCTGGAGTCAAGAGATTGAGTCATTTCCAATCTTGATACCTCCACTCTTCACCTCCCCCTTGCGCACGTATATATCTCAATATCTGAGACAATTCATTTTAGCCCATTAATCACCATAATTTAAAAAAATAAAAAAATCTCTCTCCTTTTCAATGTGGGATTAAACATTTTCACTAACTCCTTATCTTCCATATTCACTCTCATATCTTTTTATTTATGTTATAACATTTATTTATTTTAATTATTTAATATTAAAATGCTCTAACAGAAACTAATTAAGCCAAATTTAGAGAGAAAAGAAAAGTTATTTAAGTTTAATATTCCCACTTCACTCGTGCTGCTCACTGTCATATTGACATGTGTACCAAAATGGCAAAATGTAAATTATCCATTTCTAGAACAAACGATATGCCACATTGACAAATCGTTTTCAAAACCTTCCCACTCGTATTGGAAGATAGAACAACATAATTCAATTTAGAAAATTGTCTATAAATTAAGCCATTTTTTCATTCAACAAAACATACATTGAAAATACACACCCTTTCTTGCGGTTGATTAGAAACTACATCTCGAGGAAGGAGCAAAACATGTTTTCGCTGAAAACTGTCTCCACCAATATTGTAAAGGTGGTGGTGATCATCATGATACTCACATTGCTCATTTTTAACAGCAAGCCTGTTGAAGCTGCAAGACCTTTGGTTGCTGTCAGCAAGAAGTCAAACAAACTTGAGACAGCCAAGCTGTTATCAGCTTCACTAAATCGAGCCCCGGTTCCACCTTCTGAGCCTAATCCAACATATGATAATGGTTCAGGTTGCCATCATTAGTGAAGATCATGGAGGAGCTTAGCAATTTGGGAATCCGTACGTGGAGTTTGTACTCACGTTTATTCTGAATTTCAATAATAAATAAAACAGCTCTAGCTAGCCACTTGCAAAATGATTGTTTTTATGTTGAAGTTGCAATTAATCGTAGCAAACGAAAAAATAAATGTTCTCTCCTCTTCATAATCATGGTTTTTACAGAAAATTGGGCTTACCGGCGATTTTCACCATGAGTATGTATAATCAATAGAGTAATGGAGGATTTTGTGTGAAAAAAGAAGCTTTTTGTGTGAATAATGATATGCTTCTCGAGGCTTGCCACTACAGCAAATTGTTAATAATTTTAAAGTATATTTTGTTTTTATTTATTTAAATAAATTATGATGTTTTCGAGGTTCAATAGTTTAAAAACCATGTTCATAATAAGAGGGACAGTATTATTGGTTGGTGTTTAAGGATTCAAGGCTAGGAGGATGTTACGTAAAAGTTGGCAATGGCAACTTCATCGCCATGTTGTTTCTTTTTTATTTTCTATACATTTTATTTAAGCACCATTTGAAATTACATTTTCGTCCATAAAATTTTATTGTGCCAATGCGTGTTTTAGTTGGGTGGTTTTTCGTAATTTGAGAATTTGAATCACCTATAACGTTCGGTTTGTCAACTGTTACGAACAAAAAAAGGAAAAGTCCCAAAAAACAGGAAAAAGAGAGAAAACTAGAAAAGTGAGTACTTTTCTCAGTCTACATGCTCGATTAAACATGGGTTTTCTAAGTCTATGCTGAGATTTTTGTCAAAACGCCAAGTATGATACCTCTGAGTCTGACCATAATAAGCCTCTGCTCATGGCCATGGCCATAGCCATCAAGGGACAGATTTACGATGAGCTCAGCAGGTTTTTTTTTTTTGGCTTTCTGGGTACTTTGAATTTCTGTTTTTTTGTTCTTCTCGGGCTTTATTTTGTCTTTTGTTTTGGAGTAAAAATACGTAAAACTGAGTTTTAGCATCTGGGTTCTTTTGTAACTAATGGTATTAGCCGATATGTGCTGAATTGTTTTGAGTTTTGGGATTTTGGGCATGTGAAAAACTATAGAACCATTTGGGGGTGTTTTGGGTATGTTAAATTTGTTGAATTTTTTGAGGTATTTTTATTTTTATTTTTGGGTCACCTGGTGCTTTTGCCATCTGGGTAGATGAGAATTTTGCTTTTAGGGGAATTAAAATTCAATTCTTTTCAATTGAATTTAATTTCTTTTTGTAATTTTTTCATGGATTCTGATTTGTCCATGGTTCTGTGGTGATAGAAACTTAATTGGAGTGTGATAGTTAGTTTTAGAGAGGAAGGAAGAAGTGGGGACAAGTCTGAAGTATTGGTGGCTATGTTGAAGGAAGCAGTGGATTTGGTAATAGATCTGAACATTTTAAACCATTTTTTCTGGTTGCTAATTCTGTTTTTTTTGTGTGTGTGTGTGGAAATGGTTTCTTGTGTTAAAATTTTGAACTTTGTGAGTGTAGGAATAGATAACCGTTGAGGAAGTATTGGACAAACTCTAGGTTTCTTCATAAGATTAGTTACTGCCTTTAATTTATCTTGATCAGGCACAACACTTCTACCTTTAATTTCAGCCCAGCAATATTATAATTTTTTGATTGTTTATCTTCATGGCTGACCCTAGCTAGTTTGTGGAGTACCATTGCTGACCTCAAAATTTAGGATTAAGGCTTTGTTGTTGTTGTTGTAGGTGGTTATATTGCAAATTCTGAATGAGTAGGGGAAAATGATCCTATATCATTGTCATTATCAATTTTTAGCATCTGCATAACAAAATGCTCTTTGAAGTAATTTTCTTACTAATAAATTTTTGTTTCTCATTCTAAATGTACAGAAAAATTCAGCTTTCAATTTAAGCAAAGCCATGATGGAATTACTATGAATGTTCTTTGATAGTGTTTCTCACGTTCCTTGCATGTGCATCAAAACTCGTAATACATAAAAAGAGAGACTTTTGCCTTTGTGTTTATTGTAATAGAAAGGCAGTAGAAGGGCAAAATGATAGAGGAGAAGAAGAAGAAGAAAAGAGGGAAACTGGCAGCAGAAATTCAGTGATTATTATCTGCTTCATCACCAATTGTAGAGAAAGGGGCACGGGAGGAATTCTTCTCACAAATCGCAGAAACTCAGGATTTTCCGTTGTTAGTGGGGCATTAGATCTTTCATGTATTTCAATTAATCACAAAATGATTTGTTGATTGATGGATTACAATATGCCTCCATGCTTAGGAACTTGGAGGAAAGAGAGGAGCGAGAAGGGGAAAGGAAGGTTGCAAGTGACAATGAATTGAATTTCAGGTACTTGTTGAAATGACACTAATTACACTAATTACCACATCAATTTGTAAAAATTTTATTAAAAACAATCTAGTAGTTTTAGCATTTTTCTAATTGCATATTAGCATGTTAAAAGTTTGTTAGTGCCAAATGGACAGCAATTTACATTTTCATTAAAAAAAAATTATTCATATTCAGGCCCCCTTCAATCAAAATCCTGGTTCCATCCCTGGCCTTTAGGATTATTAAAAGTTTTTATTAATAGAATTTAATTTCTTATCTAATTTTTTCATGTGAAAATGCTTGTGAATATCATGTGAAATGCTATCCCAAGTGCCATGCTTATATAGTGTACAAACTAAAGATGGTCCAGTATGCACTTTCATGCTTGGGAATTATGTGGTCTATAGTGTATAATCTATACCACTCAAATAATTGTGTATTGCATTTGCATACAAGACTCACAGTCTTGGGTAACCCATAGTCTATAGATTGGAGAGATAGCCTCCTCTGGGCTGAATCTTGCTGCTAGCAGTGACCATAAACTCTTCCCTTGCTGTAATGAGTAATTTGCCCTCACCTATATATATTAGCCTGCTTCATCCAATTTTTTTTTTTTTTTTTTTTTTTCAATCATCTAGATCTGAACTATTGTTGTGCTGAATGCCTCCTGACAATTATTTTTATGGTGAATGTTGTCTAATGAATTGAAGAATGTTAGGAAAAGAAACACTGTTGAAAGCTAATACAATTTCCATAGCATCTAGTTTCACAATTAAATAATGGATTCCTAACTCCCTAGCTAATATCTAACTGTCGAAACTTCAGCCAACACTCTCGAAGCTTGCTAATGCAGGGCATTTAAGTAGTTGTTTTTCATTTGTAGTTGAACACAAAACCAGTGGCAATAGTTGCTTGTGTCTAAATAGTGGGTTGAAGGTATTGTAAGTCTGTAACAGCAAGCACTTAGAGCCATTTGTACTTAGTTAGTATGTTAGTTGATTAAATCCAGTTACCAATTAGGTTAAGTAATTGAGCCAATCCAGTGGCTGCTAGTATAGTGCAGCTTGTATAAATAGCAGATTAGGCTCTCCGCTCTCATTTGTATTCAGTTTTTGTATGTGAATGAAATAAGTCTTTTAGAGCTTTTCTTGAACTTTGCAAAGGTGCCTAACCACCTGTCAAGTTGTTCTAAGTAACTCACATTCCTTTTAGTTCCAATTCATATCACAGCCAATCACTTTCCCTGCATCACTTGCTCAATAGCTCAGTGGAATCCGTTTACCCAGTTACCCTCTGCATTTCGAATAAGTCCACCCCCACCAGCCTGGCCTGTGCTCCCCCAGGAGGATGATAGAGACACAGACAAATCCAACAACATTGTTTCAGGAAATCCAACTGCAATAATGCCGTTTCAGTAAAACTTAATACAAACAGAAGCAATTCATACAAGTACCAAAGCCCCAAATGGTGCTCTGTCTAATTATCCCCCTCAGGTTTAACACGTGGTGCAATTAGTGGAAACATGTGTTTAATTACTGATCACTGGCTGTCAATCTGTTAATAGTTCTGTTAGAGAATTAGTTCTGGTTTACTACCTAAATTGATCTAAGCTTAAGCTTATCCCAGTCCTATAAATAGGACTCTTGTATTGCATTACAGGGTGAGCTGCATAATATCAGATTCAGATTTTTTCAATCTCTCTCTATCTCTGTTTTACTCTTTTGCACATACAATCTCAAACTCTTTCAGTGTCCATCGGTATTGAGTCAAACCAGCCCACTGGAGGTCTTTCCCATTTCAGAAACATAGTAGACCTGGCTGTAGATGCATGGTTTGAGGGTAAATAGGCAAAATTTCCATTGCCTGACTTAAACTTAGATACTGTACTCCCAGGTTAGGGCATTTATTGCTGAATATTACAGCATTTCTATGCAGCCAAAGATTCCATATGCCTGTCAAAAACACGATAGCCCAATGGATAGAAGATTGAGCATGAATAATCAAACAATTGCCATTCCTTTTGAACCAGGAATGATGGGGGTTTCCCAAGAAAACCCCGTTTCATTCTTGTGGAACACATGTTGAGCATGGATTGGGTTTTGTTATTTGCACTTTAATATATCTTGTGGAGAGGTTACATATGTTGCAAATGCAACAGGCAATTGAAACTTTTCTTGGTTTTGAAACCAAACAAGACAGAGTATGTGTTATAAAACAAAAATAACTCTAATGGAATTCTATGATCTATGCCACTCACAATGGTTGTGTATTGCATACAGAACTCAGGGTTGGGTAATCTATAGATCGGAGATACATTGCAGCCTCCTCTGGGCTGAATCTTGATGCTAGCAATGACCAGAAACTCTTCCCTTTCTGTAATGAGTAATCTGCCCTCACCTTTAATAATTTTTTTATTATAGCTTTGCTTCATCCAAATTTTTTTTCAGTCCTCTAGATCTTAACTATTGTTGTGCTGAATGCCTCCCTACAGTTATTTTTTTTTTATGGTGAATGTTGTCTGATGGATTGATGAATATCTAATCTTAGATTCATGAGATGTGCCATTTATAGGTTGCATTTGTTAATAGATCTTGCTGTTTGAGTATTATTTTTGGTGATTATACTGTCATTGGATGTAACTGATTAGCGACTGGACTAGACCAATTGATGTTAGTTTGATTTGGGATGTGATAATGGAACTGTGTTTTCTTTTAGTCTCCAATTTTTTGTTTGGCTTTTGTTATTTGCAATTTTATATGCCTTGTGGAGAAGTTACATATGTAGTGATGGCAACGGGCAACTGAAACTTTCCTTGGTTCTAAAACAGAACAAGACAGAATATTTGTTATGAAACAAGAAATAAATCTGATGGAATTTATTTGTTGGAAGGTTTGCAACCATTGTCTATGGGATTCTTGGTATTTTGGCTCGCACTCTCTACACTGTTTAGTAACCTGGTTAATGGAAGTGTTGCACTTCCGCCAGCACTCAGCTACCCTGAGGCTGAGTTTTACATGTGATGAATGATTTTTTTCCTGGAATGCTTTTTCTCTTTCTCCTTTTAATTATAATTATTCTGATTTTTTTTTTTTTTTTGGGTTTTATTTGCAAATAGCAACTAGTGAACCCAAACTTTGTGTATTTGTTAAATTTAAAAAACCTAGAACATTGTTTAATAACAAGTCTGAATCCCTGCATTTTATTACTGTTAACCCTCAAGGGGTTAATCATCTCTTAAACAATTATATGATGTCATTTGACTCCATAATTTATGTTATGAAGTTAACTATTATGCCTTTTAGTCTTCTTGAGATAGCCATACTTGCTAATAGAATGTCTTATTTTATAGGTGAAATAAGGTAATATGATTGCTTAAATTTGATAGCACTAGATGTGCTCAAAGGAGGATTTAAGTCATGCCAGTCTCCATCATTTAGATTTTTTTTTTTTTTTTTCTTTTTTATTGCTGTGGTTTGTTCAACTCTTACCGATAAGATTTCTCCATGGTACTAAGTACCAATGATCATGGTAAGTTCTTGCAAGAAATTGTTTCAAAATGTGCTACTCAATTTTCTATTATTCCACTTGTTCCCAATATTTCTTCTCTGAAAATTGCAAATGATTGTTCACAGCCTAGGGAAATAGATGAACATGGGATTTTGTAGGGAAGTATTGAGTACTTATGTAATAAGATAGTCATATATCTTTTGAGGAACTATAGACAATAGTAATAGTAGTGCACATAGTTAGAGACAACTTTTTTTCTTCTTCTCCTCTGCTCCTCACTCTCTTTCAATGTGATCAGACATTAATTATATATACAAGTGGTACAACAGGTAAACCTAAAGGAGTCTTCACCCTCACTGAAGCATCACTGCACAGGTATGCACACCATGTATCTCATGTGTTTCAATACTCTTTGTAAAAACCTAATGGCCTCTTATAAACTACTATCTTTCATGTGAAAGATCTTATTTTTGTTTGGTGTAACATATATCTGGCCAATATGCTTGACTGTATATAATTATATGTTTCTGGTGTCAATATTCATCCATGGACGTTAGTTGATATCAAATGAAAATCATTCATGTAGATGACCCATGAGGTAGAAATCTTACTGTAGATAAATGCTCTTCAGAATGTTTGATCTGAGCATTTATTTGTTATTACCTGTTGTTAGCTAGACTAATAGTACAAGTGATGCTGAAATCACCTTGATTGAACTAGTGCTTGCAACTATGTAATCTGATGTTTTTGTTTTTTGTTTTCTTTTAATTATAGTGTCTTAATTAATTTGTGATTTTTAAATTGATGTTTACTGCAAACATTGACTGACGTTTGGGTGTGTACATACACTGATCAATTTTTGCATTGCCTACCATTGCATCATATCCATCATATTTTACACATTTAGATTGCAAAACATTTATAGTTAGTCAATCGTCATACAATTACAACTTGAGTGTATGCCTTTCTTGGCTACTTGTGTGAGTTGCTGTATAAAATTTGATTTGGAATTTCAGTGTTAGTGATCCTTAACTTATAAGATACATTTTCATGGCCTTTTTAATGCTTTACTAGCCCCTCTGTATGTGGGTTTAACGGTAATTTAGTTTACTTTATGTTTCTGTTAAAGTTCTTTTTGTTGCACAACTTTTAGTTGTAATATCTCCGATCATGTTATAGAAGGTTGTGGGCATTATCGATGTGTTGAAATTTGAAAGGTTATTCTTCATTATTTGATGTGGTGTATTTGGAAGGAAAGAAATGCAAGGAGCTTTGATGGGTGTGAGACGAGAATGATAGAGCAGAAAGCTTTCTTTATGAAGACACACTTCTTGAGTGGATATCAGGCTGCCAGCCTTAGGGGTGTTTTTCTTCTCTAATTTAGTTGAATTTTTTTATTTTTGTAATTTTAGGGCTTTACCATGATGTTCTGGTAATGTACTCGCAATTATTTTTATTAATAAAGTATTAATTACCTATCAAATCAAAAAAGAGATGAAGAAAGTTGTGTTTATGCCAAAATTTAGTTCAAGGGGAATCAGGCAAAGATGGCGCAAGTCATTTCCCGCTGATGGGGACTAAGACTGATGATGCTATAACGGTATTTACAGGAGTTAAGTCTGGTCTGCATCTTAAGCTTGTATGTGTGAATGTCGCTCTTTGTTTATGTTATCACTTTATAGGGTTGACTTTAAGTTATTAAATCGAATCTGTTGACAGGCAGAGAACAACACATAAAATAAAAGTGACTTTAGTTTTGTCACGTGGCAGTATTTTTTTTTTTTTTTTACAAAATAAAATTTTTACTCTAGTTTAATATAAGTGTATGTATATGTGAAACTCTCTTTTAGAGACTTGAACTCCGGCTCTTACTCTCTACACCTCACAAGCATTTATACTTGTAGAGTGACCATCGCACTAAGAGTGTGCGGTGGTATATCCCAGTATGTTATTACTTATTGGATTGAGTAAAGGAGGGTTTGGTTTGTTGTAATATACCCTTGATATAATGCACATTATGATGATGTGACATTAAAGTTTTGATTTCTTTTAGTTTTTCTAACATTACCATAATATAAAATTACAAAATATATCACATTACTTTAATCTCATTATCTTTTGAAGTAATGTAATGTTGTATTCTTGTATTGATATTATATTAATGTAAAGTACAATAATGTACAATTCATGGCGAACCAAATGTCCCTAAAGGTATTCAATCTAATGTGTTGACAACATGATTATTAATACTTGGGATCGTGATCCAAGTACATCACCAAATACTTGTTTGTGTCAACTCTTTTTGAGCAAAGAGTCGTGATTGCATTTCCAAAATGTGATTTTAAATGGAATGAAGCGTTTGGTAAAATTTTGAAACCCTGCTTTTCTGCCCTGTAAAAGTAATTTCCTGCATTTTTGCATTCCACCCCGAGAGATGCCATTCCAAAATGCATAGCTGTTAGTAAGAATTTTTTTTCCTTTTATCTCTAAATTGCCCTTAACTTTCTCTTGAACTCCCAAACTTACTCTCTTCTCTAACCAAAAAAATGTACGGACACAGATAAAACACACACAATCATAGCAACAATAGACAAGAACCTTTTCACTCTCAACAACCCAATTTGAATCTTCTGGCACGGGTAAGGTTTGAGTGACAAGGAGCACTGATGCACCCATCTGACTTCAATTCCAATTTGGTTTTCGGGTTAGAGAGAGAGAGAGAGAGAGAGAGAGAGAGATTAACCCACCTTTAGGCCTTCATGCTTTTCAATTGGGCTCCAAATGTGCCTTTGAAATGTCCAAATGAATATCAAAATCTTAGAGGTACCCTTCCAGTTGCTAGACAATAGTTCATGTAGTTTGAAGGTGCAGGACTTCAGGTCCCTGATGACTTCTCAGAATTCAACACTGCAATAAAACTACTTAAGAACAAATGTGTTACTTTCCATGGTATTATTCTCATCTCACGGAATTGATTGGGCCCTTTTTATATCTATGGCTCATTGCAACACGAGCTTATTCCTTATTTAAAGTTGGGCTTGGACTACCTACTACCTAGGATTCAACGTTCAAGTCCGACCAGTAATTTCTCCAACATCAATTTATGACGTTGAGAAGCAAAAATATTGCCAGGTTCTATATATGCAGAGGATTCATATCTGAGATGTTTGTGTGATACATGGACCCAACTAGGGGTGTACATGGGTCGAGTTAGATCAGATTGAACAATTTTTTTTATTACTATTATTATTAAATTGAGTAAAAAAAATATAAATATAAATATATTTAAAAAACTCAAAAATTAGTATCAATGTAACTCCTTAAAGGCAAACAACACTAATGACTAAACAACAATAATAATTTACTATGGTTTGTGTAAACTAATTGACTTTAATACAAAATAGGAAGAGTTGGTTATTTAAAAAAATTTATTAATTATATAATATGATAGTCCCAAAAAATACCCTCGTCCATTCTGGAAGGACGACAGATAAGGACAATCCCAGAGCCAGCCCTGTCCTGGTTTGACTAGAATTCCACCGATGTCGTGACAAAGCGTTACAGACATAATAATGATAAATTCCCATACCGTTGGGGGCATATCTATCCATTAAAAACCCTGCATGAGCATTACAACTTTGGTAATTTGTTGGTAGAACCCGAGTGGGAGGTATATACAGAATTTTCTAATATTTCTACTTTGCTTCCCTGTTTCATCTCCTAAGTATTCTAACTTTGGCATCGGAGACTCTGTGGCTGGCGCCGCACTAGTGACCATCTATTCCTTTTACAACTTGTTTTGTTTCAGGACTAGGATTAGTGGCAGACAACACATTTGGACGAAAGCTCTTACTAACGATCTGGGCATCATTAGTTCGGCACCGTCTGTGGGAAACATTAAACAATTCTTGAGCATCAAGTTCAAGAGCACTGTTTTATCCCAAGCTGCAAGTTCAGATAGAGTCCAACTCTAATCCAGATCCTGCTGCATTGGCCCTGCAAATTCAAGCACTTGCAGCCACAGTAGAGGAACTCACCAAGCAAAATCAGGAGATGAGGCAATAGCTGCAACAAGGAGATAACCACCCAGAAGTCAATAGAGACGATGATGGAGACAGTCACAGAAGACGAACTAGTACTCCAGAGGAGCCAAACTTGGATTTCCTTAGGGAGATGCAGAGGGAGAAGGATGAACTTAGAAACGCCATTAAGGAAAAGACGGATCAAGGAGTGGACAGAATTGTCAGAAAGACGGATTCACCATTCACCACAGCCATCCAAGAATGCTCGGTACCCTCTAAATTTCTACCACAGCTCGAGCCTTTTGACAGATTAAAAGATCCGTTAGATCATGTGAATACTTTCAAGACGACTTTGGGCCTTCAACAACCCCTTGACGAGATTCTGTGTAGCTCATTTCCCACTACCCTTAAAGAAGTAGCCCGGGAATGGTTTACCAAACTGCCAACCTCATCCATTGACAATTTTAAGTAGTTAAGCAGCTTGTTTGTTTGTCACTTTATTGGTGGACAACGTCCAAAAAGGACAACTGATCATTTGCTCACGATCAAACAAGGAGACAAGGAAACCTTGAGGTCTTATGTAATGCGCTTCACATGAAGAATGCTGGAAGTAGACAAATCAGACGATAAGGTGCAGCTTACAACTTTTAAAGCAGGATTGAAGTCCAGAGATTTTGTAGTTTCCCTAGCAAAGAATCCTCCCAAGACGATGGCAGAAGTGTTATTGAAAGCACAGAAATACATGAATGCTGAAGACGCTCTAGCAATTATAGATGGAGCAGAAAAACCCAAGGAGAAGAAGAAGGAAAAAGAAGATGATCATAAAGGACAAAAAAGAGATCGAGTAGACCGAAGAAGTGACGAAGGAAGTAGACGAAGGGATGACAAAAATCCTCGACAGACTAAATTCACACCTTTGGTGATGCCAGTTGACTAGATTTTGACGGAGATCAAAGACGAGCAATATCTTAAATGGCCCAAGCCACTCCACTCGTCACCCAACTTGCGTGACAAAAGAAAATATTGCCATTTTCACAAAGACCATGGGCATTATACAGAGGATTGCCGAGATTTGAAGGAGTAGATAGAAGAACTTGTATGGAAAGGGAAGTTACAGAAGTATGTGAAGAGGGGAGATTCCAGCAAATTTAGGGATAATAAGAAGGACCAAAAAGGAGGTTTTCAGAGGGACGAAGACCATCCACCATGTTTGCAGAGCGCGATAGGGGAAATAAAAACTATTGCAGGAGGACCAACTACAGGAGGGTCGTTCAGATCACTCAAAAAGTTGCACCAAAGGTAGGTAAACACTATTCACAGCCTACTCCCTTGAAATTAAGAAGGACAAACCAAGATATGTATTTCTCTGAAGAGGATGTCAGGGGAATAAAGCAACCCCATGACGACCCGCTGGTCATCATGATCATGATTGAAGGATTCAACACTAGAAGAGTCATAGTAGATAACAGAAGCTCAGCAGACATTATTTACCTTTTCACTTTTCAGCAGTTAAAAGTTGACCCAAAAAGGCTTCGTCCTTTTGAATCGCCCCTCGTCAGCTTCAGTGGGGACAAAGTATACCCTCGGGAAATAGTAACATTGACAGTCATGGCCGGTTCATACCCTTTCCAGGTAACAGGTAAACACAATTTTTTAGTGGTTGATTCACCCTCGTCCTACAATGTGATCATAGGGCGACGAACCCTCAATCGATGGAAAGCTGCCACTTTCACATACTGCCTGAAGGTAAAATTCCCAACTGAATAGGGTGTAGGAGAAATACGAGAAGACCAGGTGTTAGCAAGGGAGTGTTACCAAGCAGTCTTGGCCTCAAAGGAGAACCACACGTGGGTGATCGAAGACAAGACACCCGAGATCATAGAAAAGCTAGAAACGGTAGAATTGGTCGAGGGAGATCCCGTCAAGACGACCCAAGTAGGGATGGAACTAAGTCCGAAGACGAAGGAAGAGACTATCAACTTCCTGAAAGATAACTTTGATGTGTTTGCATAGAGTCATGAAGACATGCCAGGCATTCCAGCATCTATTATCCAGCATCATCTGAATGTAGATCCCGAGAGAAAGCTCGTCCAATAGGGAGAAAAGCCCTCGCACCTGAACGAAACAAAGCAATCATGGACAAAGTAAATAAGCTACTTGCTGCTAATTATCCGAGAAGTGTACTACCCCGAGTGGCTGGCAAATGTTGTCATGGTCAAGAAGGCAAATGGGAAATGGAGTATGTGCATTGATTTCACGGACTTAAACAAAGTTTGCCCAAAAGACAGCTTTCCCTTACCCAGGATTGATTAGCTGGTCGATTCTATAGTCGGGCACAAGTTGCTTACATTTATGGATGCATTTTCTGGATACAACCAGATACAGATGGCCAAAGAAGATCAGAAAAAAACAGCGTTCATTATTAGCCAGGGGCTTTATTGCTACAGGGTCATGCCTTTTAGTTTGAAGAACGCAGGAACAACATACCAACAGCTGGTAAACTAAATGTTTAAAAAGCAAATTGGGAGAAACATAGAGGTATATGTCGATGATATGCTCGTTAAGAGTAAAGAATAGGAGAACCACCTGGCTGATCTTAGAGAGACGTTCAATACGCTCAGGCAATACAGCATGAAGCTAAATCCGTCCAAATGCGCCTTCGGAGTCTCCTCAGGGAAATTTCTAGGGTTCATGGTGGCACAAAGAGGGATAGAGACAAATCCTGAGAAAGTGAAAGCTATCCTTAAGATGTCTTCACCAAAGACGGTCAAAGAGGTACAATCCCTCACAGGAAAAGTGGCTGCATTAAACAGGTTCGTCTCAAAGGCGAGGAATAAATGTCTCCCTTTCTTCAAGACTCTGAAATGAGCCTTTGCTTGGACGGAAGAGTGCGAAATAGCATTTCAGGATTTGAAACGATACTTAAGCCACCTTCCTCTCCTGAGCCCATCCAAAGAAGGAGAAGATTTGTTTCTTTATTTAGCCGTATCCATAACCGCGGTTAGCGCAGCCTTGGTCAAGAAGGAGAACAAGATACAACATCCGGTATATTACGTCAGCTAGGTTTTTCAAGGAGCCGAAGCCCGATATCCAAAGATAGAGAAGATTACTTTTGCCTTAATTGTTGCTTCTAGGAAACTTCGTCCATACTTCGAAGCGAACCCTATCATTGTAATGATAGACCAGCCCATTAAGAAGACAATGACCAAGCCTGAGGCCGCTGGACGAATGATACAATGGGCCATTAAACTCAGCCAGTTTGACATAGAATACCATTCCTGGACGGCCATAAAGGCCCAAGCATTGGCGGATTTCATTGCGGAATTCACAATCCCTAAACATGCAGACAACCAGGAAGATCTATGGACGATCAATACTGATGGATCGTCCATTCATAAAGGTGGCAGGGCGGGGGTCGTCATTACCTCTCCTCAGGGAGACATCCTTAGGTATGGGGTCCAGCACTTAGAGCTAAAAACATCGTGCTCAAGAGCGACTCACAGCTCGTCATAGGGCAAGTCAGAGGAGATTTTAAAGCGAAGGAGACAAGGATGCAGAAGTACCTTAGATTGACGAATCAATTGGTGAGCAATTTCGATCGCGTGGAGTTTGTCCAGATTCCCCGGGATCAGAATGCAGGAGCCAACGAAGTAGCACAGAGTTCATCAGCAGGTAACCAGGACAAGGGGAATGCTTGGAGACTGGAATAACAAAACTCCCCTAGCATCCAAGAGTTTCAGACATTTCCTGTGCATATTAGCCCAAGATGGAGGAGTCTAATTCTATCTTATCTCAAGGATGGATGGTTACCAATAAATCCAGTAGAAGCCAAGAAGATCTAGAGAAGAGCTACCCAGTTCATAATGCTGAACGACGAGCTTTATAAGAGGGGCTTCTGCCAGCCCTACTTGAGATGCATAGGGGAAGACGAGGACAGATATGTCCTGGAAGAAGTACATGGGGGAATCTGCGAGGATCACATGGGGTTAAGATCCCTTGTCAGGAAGATCATGAGGGCAGGCTACTTTTGGCCCACAATGCAGCAAGATGTAGCAGATTTTGTGAAGAAATATGACAATTGCCAGAGGTATGGAAATGTTCAAAGAGTCCTAGGAGAAAAGATGACGACCATCACCTCACCCTAGCTATTCACACAATGGGGAATCGACATCATGGGCCCTCTACCACATGGAAAGAGACAAGTGAAGTTCCTACTTGTCGCAATTGACTACTTCACAAAATGGGTGGAGGCGGAAGCTCTTGCAACCATCACAAAGGCAAAGGTACAAAATTTTGTATGGAAAAATATTGTTTACAGGTTTGAGATACCAAGAACGATCATCTCCGACAATGGCCGCCAGTTTGACAGTCATGGGTTCAGGATGTTCTGCTCAAGCCTGGGTATCAAAAACAAGTTTTCATCACCAGGACATCCTTAGACCAATGAACAAACAAAAGTAATGAACCGAACCTTACTCAAGATTATCAAGTCCTGGTTGGTAGGGGCGAAGGGAGCATGGCCCGAAGAACTGCCTAGTGTCTTGTGGGCTTACAGAACTACGATGCGAGCGCCAACAGGAGAGATGCCATTCAACCTAACATATGGCACCGAAGCTGTAATCCCAGTTAAGGTAGGACTCACCAGCCTCAGGAGAGAATTCTTTGACGAGCAAAGCAACAACGACCAGTTAAAGCTGAACCTGGATTGTTTGGACGAAGTTAGAGACCAGGCCGCCTAAAGAATGGCCAGGTACCAGCATAAGATGGTTGAATATTACAATCAAAGGGTAAAATTGAAGAGATTTAGAATTTGAGACCTCGTCCTTCGAAAAGTGACTCCTGTAACAAAAGATCCAGCACAAGGCAAACTAGCACCAACCTGGGAAGGACCTTATAAGGTCATTCACTATTCAAGACAGGGAAGTTACCACCTGGAAGACCTAGAGGGGAACAAGTTATCTCGTCCATGGAATGTCGAACATCTAAAGAGGTATTATGAAAAGGAACCATAGCACAATTATAAGTAGTTTATTTGACTCGATTTGATGATTTTCAACACAAAACATGTATTTGAATAAGTGGTTATTCAACATTGTGCAAGTATTATTCAGCAATTCATGCGTTCTCTGTAAGGTTGAATTTAATTAACCATCTTGTTGGCTTTATTCCATGCCAATTTGCTTGTAATTTAAGCACTTAGTAACCTTATATTTAGGTGGGATTATTGTAAGGGTAGTGTGTGAGAAGACGTGAAGAAAAGTTCAAGTATGTGCAAGAAGGCAGAGATTCGCGGCTGACTCGCGACTAGCAAGCCGCCAACTGCGGGCACGTGAGATGCACACAGGGGAGCTAAAGGGTCACGCCAGCTGTCGCACTACAGGACAAAAGTCCTAGGCTGGCCAGGCCGTTATCTCACGGCTTGAACTCGCGACTCAGACCAGTTTGGGAAAAACTGACTCTTCGCATTCCTTTCTCACCCCACTATATATAAACCCTTATACCTACCAAATGTAGAGAGCTTCCAGAGAGAATTTTGTGAGAGAAACCCTAGAGAAAAACAGGATTGATTCATCAACAATCTTTACCTTAGAGACTCTTCACATTCCTCTACTATCTTCCTCTCTATTGTCATACCCTTGAGAGACCTTTTTACCAAATCCTTATCTCACCATACCCACGTCTGTGAGAAGGTTTATTTGGTGCTGTTGGGAAGCAATTGGGAAGGAACCAATATCCATTGGTTGATGCTATGGTCTAGTAGCGGAATTCGGGAAGTTAAAGAAGAAATAGGTTCAGCGTAACTTTGTTAGAGCAAGAAGCTTGGAGGGTTTAAGTACTTGGGTTGATTAGGCTTGAAGGGTTTTTTGCTGTTCATGTATCCCAACTACATTCTTTAGTGGATTATTCACCGCTTGGAGGGCGGTGGAGAGGTTTTACGCCGAGGGCTTTGATTTCCTCTTCGATAACACATCGTGTGTTGTCCGTGTGTTTGCATCTTCCCTTCCTTAATCTTTGCCTTATATTTACTGCTGTGGATGTGTTTATATTTAGCTTATTAGATTGTTTATCAATTCTGTGTTTGGCTTATGTTCGTATTCCGCACATATATTGTTTGATAATAAGCTTGAATTGATAATTTGTTAATTGGGGTCTAAAAGTTCAAGGGTGTTTCATACCCATTTTGAACATTCATTCTCATTTTCTCTCTCTCAAAACCCAAAATGACCATCTCGGACCAAAACAAAAAAGACGATAAGATTCCTTAAATGGATGTACATCGTCCAAACGAGAAAGATGATAAGATTCCTTAAATAGATGTACATCGTCCAAACAAAAAGAGAAGACGAGATTCCTTAAATGAATATACATCGTCCGAACAAATAAGAAAAAGGGAATAAGATTCCTCAACGGACATGCATCATCCAAACTAACAAGAAAAATGAGGTTCTTTGGACGAATAGGCGTCATCCAAAGAGTACTTCATTTCTCTCTAAGTCCCTTGAAGGACGAAGAAAGCATTCCACAAGAAAATTCTCTAAGTCCCCATAAGGACGAAGAGAGTACTTCACTAGAAAATTCTCCAAGGCATTGGAGGGTCCGAGGGAATATCCCAACAAAAATTCTTAAAGTCCCCATGAGGACGTAAACAGAATTTCAACAAAAATTCTCTACGAACAATCAACATAAATTCTTTACGAATGAAGAAAATGCCAGCAATAAAAAGAAAATACCAGCAAATATATCTTATATAAGGATGCAAATTGTTCAAAAGCTCAAAAAAAAAAAAAAAAAAGATTGTTTATCCAAAAACCCAAAACACGTAGGGAATAAAAAAAAAAATGCCATAGTTAATGCAATATGGTCAGACTGTAGGGGCATCCTTGTCCACATCCTTGACTGCCTCTGGAGGGTCCTCGCCAGAAGCAACAAAAGCCTGAGCTACCTGGGCCACCTCATCAGCCTCAATCTCCATATCTACAGCTTCAAAATCCAAGTCTTCCTGATTAATTCTTAGCCCATGCTTCACAAGGTACCTTCTTAATAGTTTGAAGCCTTTAAAGTACGATTGGAACAAAATAGTGTTGTATTCATCAGTCGTCTGGAAGGCAAGGACAGCCTTGGCAACTGCTGCCTTCATCCTTTGACCTGCAGAGGCTAGAAGTTCGTCCTTCTACTTTACTAGTAACTTCTCCGCATCAAGTTGCTCGATCAAAACCTTGACTTGCTCCTTAGAATTATTATGAGCATCCGTGGCAGGAATCAGGTCTGTCCGTAATCTTGAAGCCTCAGCCTCCACCTTCGAAGTAGCCATAATCGCCTTCTCTTCGTTCGCCAAGTATTGAGTGGTAAGATGCACCGTCTCTCCCAACACCTAACAGCAAGGAGTACTGTTAAAAAAAAGAAAAAGAAAACAAGGCCAGGAAAGTCTACTTGTACAAGTTTATGTACATGCTGCTGGCTGACTATCTCATAGGAAGGCACCAGGGAAAGCTCCTTCATTTCTTCAAGAGTTAAAAGCTCGTTCACACGGGCCATGGCTGCTTCAGCATCAGCCTAAATGCTAGAGCCCACCTTCTCTTTGCCCTTAGGCCCCATCTTCCATTTCTTAGGAGCAGCCACCTCCTCAATAGAAACTGCAGGAGAGGTTGTCTGGCCCTCGTCCAGAGTAGGGGTGGACGAACCCCTTTCAACTGTCTCTTTCTCTCTCTCCTTTTCCTTATCAGTTATTCTTAAAGTTCTCTGACCAATATTGGAAAGGGGTTCATTCTTCTTCCCTTTTATTTTTGCATACATTTCCTTGTTAAACTTGCTCGTCATCTCTACACAATAAAGAGGAATAAAAAAAATAGAAAAAAAAAAAAAAAAGAGAAGGAAGAAAGAAAGGATGGTCAGGCTCACGTTTCCACTGTTCTCGATCAATCATTTGAAGAACGTAAACTGAAGGCTCAGGCCCCAAACAGTGACGAGCCAATGTTCGTGGATCAACCAAGTCATCAAAATCGTCAATCGTCCTTACGTATTTGATCACTTCCTGCACCCTCTCCTCAAATTGGCTCTCCAGCTCAAGGCGCTCCTTCACTACAGAAGAAGAAAGGATTACACAGGGTTAAAAGGACGATCAAAACAACTAAATCACAAAGAAAATAGAAGCATAAAAGGTGAACGCACCAAGAAGAGGAGTCTCCCATCGGTGCAGCAACCTAGGGACATCCCCCCAAAAATCATCGGATAAGGTCTCCCAACCATCACCGGACACAAAGAAGTATCTAGATTTCTAATCACAGAAGGACGAGGGAAGGTCAACAATAAGACGAGATCTCCTATCGTAGGGAACGAATTCATAATACCCAAATTCTTTAGACTTTTTTAAGCGATAGAGGTGGTTAAACTCATTTAAAGTGATCATGTCCCCATCCGCTACAGTCATCCAAATCACCATACAACTTATAACGATCCTCCAAGAATTCGGCATAAGTTGCCCATAGGCAATTTGCAAGTGATTTAGGAGCTCCATAATGAATGGATGGACAGGAAACCTTAGGCCACACAAGAAAGCAGCCTTATAGAAACAGACCTTACCATGGGCAAAGGCACAAGCCTTTTCACCTTTCTTGGGAAGGCGAGCCCTAGTCTCATCAAGAAACTGAACCTATCCCTAAATTTGTTAAAAACATCTTCTTTCAAGGAACACTTCTCCTTGAGGGCATGAAAAGGACGAGGAGTGGCGGAACTAGATGGAGGGATAGACAAAGGGGGAGGAATGGAGGTGGCTGTGTCTATAATAGCCCTGTCCACAACATCACCAAGAGACGAAGCCCTCTCAAGACCATTCGATCTCACCTCGGATCCCATATTTTCCCTCCTAAGAACACTACGAATTGATTCGAACCAAGATAGAGACTAGCGCAACAATGGATACAGGTCACCTAACGCCAAATTGAGGCCACTATCTCCTACAACAAAACCCCCAATTTGTGGGTATCGGTCACCTAAAGAATCTATTAGCCCCCCCAACCGAGCAAAGAAAAAAGCGATGGAGGGAGAAATGTGCCTAGATTCAGTATAACCCATCATTAAGGAAAAAAATGCAGTCTCAGAAAAGAAAATAAGGTCACAAAAAGAAGAAAATACTACACAGCACCAAAAAGGAAAGAAGCACAAAAAGAAGGAAACGTACCTAGAAATAAGGAAGGAAACCAAAAAGGATGGGAGCAAATAAAAATTCGCAGTGGCTACAGCGAACCTAGAAAAATCAAATGCAGAAGAGAGAAGAAAAGTTGAAAGTCAGAAAAACAGAATACTAGAGGAAAGTAAAGGGATAAGAGAAGAGAGGCAAAGAGTTAAAAAAAGTTTGCTTTGGAAAATGCAGGAAAAACTGAAAAGGCCCTCACCGGAAATGAGACCCACTTACCAGTCAGAAAAAGACACGTGGCCCCAATACTGGCCACGCAGCCATGAAACAATTAATGCGGAGAACACGATCCCCAAGCGTTAGAGAAGTTCTTCAAAAAAAAAAATTTCACATTCCTAAGATCGTCCTGATAACGAACAGCCTTGGAATAGGGGGGCAGCTGATAGTCCCAAAAAATACCCTTGTCCACTTTGGAAGGATGACAGATAAGGACGATCCCAGAGCCAACCTCGTCCTGGTCTGACTAGAATTCCACCGTCGTCGTGACAAAGCATTACAGCCATAATAATGATAAATTCCCATACCATAGGGGCATATCTATCCATTAAAAACCCTACATAAGCGTTAAAACTTTGGTAATGATTGCACCATTAAAGCCATATCAACGGCTAAGAGAAAAACATCTATATATATTCGTTGGTAGAACCCGAGTGGGAGGTATTTACAGAATTTTCTAATATTTCTACTTTGCTTCCTTGTTTCATCTCCTAAGTATTCTAACTTTGGCATTGGAGACTCTGTGGCTAGCGCCGCATCGATGACTGTCTATTCTTTTTACAACTTGTTTTGTTTCAGGACTAGGATTAGTGGCAGACGACCCATTTGGACGAAAGCTCTTACTAACCCGAACCCAACCCTACCCACTATCAAAAAAATTTTGTAACCCAACCCAACCCACCAAGCCGTAAAAACTGATCCAACCCGGTGGGTTAGGTTGGATCGAGTCGATTTTAGTGGGTTGGTGGGTTGGCTGCACACTTTTATCACCCAACAGAGGAATGGTAATATAAAAACTTTTTTGATAGTTGTTAGGTTCTAAAGGCTTAGAATTTTATGTATTTAGAACCCTAATTTGTAATGTTGGCAAACCATGATCAAAACAATATATTTAGTCTTATTTAGGCTTGCTTAAAGTTGATTAATTATTGTAAAGTTGGAATCGAGTGGCTGCAGAAGTCTTTATGACTTTCGGCCTGGCTCGATCGATCGAAGAACAGACTCGATCGATCGAAAATCGCACAGGTTGCATTTTCTGTAGAATTTCCAACTCAGCCCTACTTCATTAAACATTTAGGGTTTTATGTTTTTACCCTAGGTATTTAAACAAAACTCTAGCCACGTTTTTTGAGGTTGTTCACATTGTATTGTTGCTCATACTTTGCTGTTTTGTGTGAATCTCTTGTGAGATCTTTGAGGAACTTTCCTTTACACAAAACTTAGAGTTTTCAAGGTAGAGATTATTTTCAACATCTTGATGATCAACTCGGTTGCTACCATTGGAGCTTAAAGAAAAACAAGCAGGGAGCTTGTAGCTGATTGAAGAATCCAAGAAAGAAGGAGTCCGTGGGTTCGGAGCTTGCACGTGGTCGTGTTAGTAAGTTCTACTGGTGGGTAGCATTAGGAAGTCAAGCGGGGAGCTTGTAAGTCCTTTTGTATGAATTTCGATTCTTTCATAGTGGATTCAAGTTTACCTTGAGGATAGCTAGATCAAATCCTTCCTAGGTTTTTATCGTGTGGTTTCCTGGGTCATCATATCTTGTGTTATTTTTTTTTTCCGCTGCTTTATATCTTAATATGATTAGTTAATGGTGTTAACCTAGATTTGCATGAATTGGACTAAGTTAATCACTTGGCTAATTAACTAGGTTAATCCAATTGTTTGTTTTTAAGGGGTCTGAAATCCAACAAGTGGTATCAGAGCGGGTAGCTCTTTTGTTAGAGATTTTTTTATCTCTGAGCTGATCCTTGACCCCTATTGTCATGGAGCATGAACACTCTCTTGTTATTCCTCCTCACTTTGATGGAAACAATTATGCTTATTGGAAAGTAAGGATGAAAGCATTCCTGAAATTAATTGATGAGAGGGTTTGGAATTCCGTTGAATACGGATGGCAGAAGCCCACTACTCCTGTGAGTGAGTGGCAAACTTCTGAAAAAGAAGCAGTAGGCTTCAATAGCAAAGCTATGAATGCCATCTTTAATGCTGTTTTTATGGAGGAATTTAAGAGGATCTCTAATGTTGAGGTTGCTCATACTGCTTGGAAAATCCTCCAAACTGTGCATGAAGGCACAAAGGCAATTAAGATCAATAAACTACAGCAATTGACTTCTAGATTTGAAAGCATTAGAATGTCCGATGATGAATCTTTTGATGAATTCTATGCTAAATTGAATGACATTGTTAATTCTGCTTTTAATTTGGGTGAAATCTATGATCAACCGAAAATTGTTAGGAAGATACTTAGATCTTTAACTGAAGACTTTAGACCCAAAGTGACTGCCATTACTGAGAGTAAAGATGTGGACTCCATCCCTGTAGATGAGCTTGTAGGATCTCTTCAGTCCTATGAGTTAGACCTACCCAAAACTAACAAATCCAAATCAATGGCTCTTAAGTCTGTTGATGATGTTGATGCTGGTGGATTTGATGATGAGCTCTCTGCTACAAAGATAGCTTACATTGCCAAGAACTTTAGAAACTTTCTTAGGAATACTAATAGGAGGGCAAGAAATACAAATACTGCTGAACCTAGAAATTTTAGGAAGAATGATCCCATTAAGGTTAGCAACACTGAAAAACCTAGAGAAAGAATAGGTCAATCTTCCAACAATTCCTTGGGTGCTCAATGTTTGGGTTGTCAAGGGTATGGTCATGTTAAATCTGAATGTCCAACTTTCCTGAGGTCTAAGGGCAAAGCTATGGCTGTAACCCTTAGTGATAATAAGGTTTCTGATGATGAGTCTGGTTATGACGAGGATGGAAATTTCATCGCTTTCACTGCTACTGTTGTAGTCAATGAAAGCATATCTGCTGAGGAGAACCCTTCTGATGAAGAACTCTCTGAAGATGCAGATCTTCAAGAGGCCTATAACAAACTTTGCAAAGTTGCTGCAAAGGATGCTATGAATGTTGAACTTGGCCTAAAGAAGATTGAATCTCTTGATCTTGAAAAGAAAAATTTGCTTGTTAAATTGTTTGATGCTAATGATCTTTTGAATAATGTGAAATCTGAGAATATGCTCTTACTTGATAAAGTTAAATCTTTGAAATATGATTTATCTGTTGCTAGATCTGCTAGTTCTAAACTTGATCACATGCTGAATGTTCAAAAGTATCCGTCTGATAAATCTGGGTTAGGATATGTTGAAAGCATCTTTGATTCTGCACCCCATTCCACGAATTTTTTTCCTTCTTCTTCTTCTGAACCTTCCGTGAGTGAGGTTGTGAGTGAAACTGTCAAACCTCCTGTAAGTGAGGTTGTCAAACCTGTAGAAGTTTCACCTTCTAGGAAGATTAGAGTTGATGTGAAAGAGTCTAAACCTAAGGATTCTACCCCTTCTAAGGACAAGATGCATGGTAAACCTGCTTGGGTTTGTCATTACTGTGGAAAGTCTGGACACATTCGTCCTAATTGTTAAGAGAGCAAACAAACCAAAAGTGCCTGTGCCTCAAGCACAAGATCCTATGACATTAATTGGTGAATTGGTAAAGGCGTTAAATCTTTATTCCAATCCTGGAGTTAGGAATCACTCGAATGTGAATAAGAACTCCAACACTCGTGGTGCATCTAAAAAATTTTGGATGCAAAAGACTCAAACTAACTGAGTCTTTCTGACATGGTCCTTGTGCTTCACTGCTCTATTCTTCTGTGACCATTGTTCTTTGGTTTTTGTGTTTTTGTTCTAGGACTTGCATTGCATTGCATTACATTCATGCATTTCATTCTAGGATTTATTTGTTTTCTCTTAAAAAAAAAAAAAAAAAGGGAAGCACAACTATGTTTGACACTTTTTTTCTTGATTTTTGAAAACAAGGTTGGTCAATCTATTTACACATTTTATGTCTTGTGTACTTTGTTTAGCTTGGATGAGCTTATTTTATTGCACTTTACTAGTTGAAACTTTGTAGTGCATATTGTGTTGGAAAGATGTTTGTGGTTTTTAATCACTTTGTCTTGATCTTGAAGTCATATGTTATTTGACTGTCGGACTTGATCCTTTTGAGAAAGGCATAAATAACCATCTCACCACTGTTCATTAGCCAATCATGAACACCTTAGTGCATATCATAAGATTTTGTGCTCGAGAAAGTGTAGCACATGCACAAAAAGAACATAAGGTGTAGCCTCAATTAATTCATTTAATTAAAACTAGTGTGTACTATTAGGCTTAAATGCCAATTCACTTAATTAAAACGGGTGTGTACTATTAGGCTTGATGCCAATTCACATATTTAAAAAGCAAAAATTCAAGAAACTTACATGATTGCAAGCTTTTGTTCTAGAAGATGTGAGAGTTATATGATGTAACTCTTTTGGTGATAGTCTCTTTTAAATTCTATGTGATGAATTATGTAGACTTTGTGTTTGATTGCTACTCACATATCACCTCACATGTATCTGAAGTTTTTGCTAGTATCACACACTTCACAAGTTACTCTTTGATAAACATTGTACATGCTAGTGTGTGTATTTTTGGTCTGACCAACCAAGTTTGAAAATATCTTAAGAATTGTGCACAACACATTTGTTGCTTAAGAAATTGAATGGGAGAATGATTGAAACTTGTTTTTGAAAAAATTGGGTTTAAAATTTGGGTTTTTGAAAAAGCATTTTATTACATCTCATACTCATGCATTTTGTTTCTTCAATTTCAATGCTTTAAGGAGTTGTTTTCAAAAAGTGCTTGTTGTTTTTCAAAACTTGTGATTTTCTCAAAATTTAGTGAGTCTCTGCCTAATTCGATCGATCTAATCTGTTTTTCGATCGATCGAAAATAAGCTTCAATTCTTTTATGAGTCTCAGATTGATCCGATCGATCGAATGCAATTTTCGATCGATTGAAGATCGCGAACAAGCTTTTTTAAAAAATCAGATCTGACTTTTTCAAAGTCACTTTTCAAACTTTTTCAAACTTTTTCCTCTCTCTCTCCGACTTGGCAAGGCTCCACCAAGAATTTTTTGTCGTTTTCCTCCGAAATTTTTGCAAGGTTTCTCTCTCCTCAAGCCGGTATGTCCTTTATACCCTTCCTTTTGGTTTTTTTTTCATTTTTTCATGCATAAATCCATGCATTTGAGGGTGATTTTCGGACTTTGCATTATTGGGATTTTCTGTTGATTCAAGCCTTATTTTGTGCAATTGATCATTAGGTTTTTGTGGGGACACGTTATAAACATGATCCTTGCTTGTTAATTTGATCAATTTTGAGTTTGGTGAAAAATTGAAAAATCTAGGGTTTGTTCTTGATCCAAATTGGGGCTTTTGTTAAATTGGGTTAAATTTGATGAAATTGGCCTGTTGTTTTGATGAAATTAGGCTTTATAATCTATGTGCTGTGTTTTGTAATGCTCAATTCATCAATTTGTTTAAAAAAAAAAATTTAACAAGTGGTTTTCAATTTTTGGGATTTTTGATAGAAATTCTTTGCTCAAGCCAATTTTGTCAAAATTTGATCTCAATTGAATTTTATTTTTTCTGCATTAGTACATATAGCATGGCATTGTATTTGTTCATGCATCATATAGATTTTTATTTTATTGATTTTTGTGCCAACTTGCAGTCTGCCCTTGGATTTTTTTGTTTTGTTTTATTCTTTTTGGTTTTTCCTTGTGTCTCTATCATTTCCTTAACATCATGCCTAGGAAGACTAAAGCCCGTAAGTCTGTTCCCTCTCATTCTCCTTCCCCACCTTCCTTTGACCGTGAGAGGTTTCCCAGTGAGAAAAATCAAGAGACTTTTGAGAAGCTGAATCTTCAGAGGAAGATTTAGGCTGAGCATTCTATCATCTTAGATGAGGTTGATCTTGCCATTAGGGCAAATTTTGAGCGTAGAGGCTGGTTACCTTTGTTGGATGTGTCTGATCCTCCTCCTCCAGCTACCCTGATTAGAAAGTTCTTCTCAAACATCTCTATCCGCATCTATGATTCCAATACTCTTGTTAAGAGTTAGATACGAGGCGTAGAGTATGTCATTACTCCTACAGTAGTGGCTGATGCTCTCGAGGTACCTTTGGTACGTCACCCTATTTACCCTTATGATGAGTCTCCCGTTTTGAGTGATGTCATGTCTTACATCACTGGGTCTTCTATCCAGTGGGGTTTTGATCCTTGGATCACCATTGCTGAGCTTCCTGAGACGATCTATATGTTCTTTAGGATAGCGTGTTATTCTCTTTAGCCCATTTCTCATCTTCACACCATTCCTCTCGAGCGGTATGTATTTTTGTACGCTCTTGTCACTGATGCTCCTATCAGTTTTTCTCATCTGTTTCTTCGTTCTTTGAATGAAGTTTATAGGAGTTCATTTACTTCTCATGCCCTTGTTCATCCCATCTTTATTCATAGGATTTTACTTTATCTTGGTTTAGATGATTTTCTTTCTTCTGAGCCCGTTCATGTTATTGGACCCATAGGTGCGTCTTTTCTTAAATAGAGGGCTGCTCATCTTCGAGCTAGCTCTAAACACTCTAGGTCTGAGCCTTTTGGTATCGCACCCCCTTCTTCTTCTACAGGTCCTGCTGGTGAGGCTGTTCCTAATCCTGTTAGTGATGCTGCTACTGCTGTTCCTTCACCCCCTTCGGATGACTTCGATGTACGTCATACCTTGGAGACTGTCATGACCGTTCAGGCGACTCATGGTCAGATTTTGGTGGACTTGCTTGATGAGATTCGTGCTCTGAGAGCTGACTTGGTGCATCTTTGTTCACCCTCGCCACCTCCTTTTGATGATGGATTGTGATTATCCTTTGGCATTCCGTCACAAAAAGGGGGAGTAGAGTTTGGAGAGCTTGTAGAGGAGTTTTTGTAGTTAGGGGGAGTTTTTCTTTCTTTTTGCGGAGCTAGTGGAGTTTTTAAGATTAGATTGTATCTAGGTGCTTTACCATGTATACTTTCTTTTGGGTTATTCTTGTTGGGAAATACATTTTTTTATATATATGATTCTTGATTCTGTGTTCACTGCTTATTGATTTATATTTATGAGTTATTCATTGATATATGTCTTTATTCTGTGTTGTGTGAACTTTCAAGAATGTGTTTATTTGTTGTGTATCTAACTTAGGGGGAGAGTTAGATTACATATCTGTTGATTTACTGTTTTTTCTGTCACACATGCGTTTATGCGTTTGTTGAGTGTTTCAAGAATATACAGGTGGATTCAATTTGGCTGCTGTCTACACTTGCAATTGATGTATAGTAGTTAGGATTGAATTGTGTTTTATGAGCATTATTTTTGTAAAGGGGTTTTTACTTGTAAACTTTGAGCTTTTAGTTTGTGTTTTATCACGGATTGCCAAAGGGGGAGTTTGTTAGGTTCTAAAGACTTAGGATTTTATGTATTTAGAACTCTAATTTGTAATGTTGGCAAACCATGATCAAAACAATGTATTTAGTCTTATTTAGGCTTGCTCAAAGTTGAATAATTATTGTAAAGTTGGAATCGAGTGGCTGCAGAAGTCTTTATGACTTTCGGTCTGGCTCGATCGATCGAAGAACAGACTCGATTGATCGAAAATCGCACAGGTTGCGTTTTCTGTAGAATTTCCAACTCAGCCCTACTTCATTAAACGTTTAGGGTTTTATATTTTTACCATAGGTATTTAAACAAAACCCTAGCCACGTTTTTTGAGGTTGTTCACATTGTATTGTTGCTCATACTTTGCTGTTTTGTGTGAATCTCTTGTGAGATCTTTGAGGAACTTTCCTTTACACAAAACTTAGGGTTTTCAAGGTAAAGATTATTTTCAACATCTTGATGATCAACTCGGTTGCTACCATTGGAGCTTAAAGAAAAACAAGCGGGGAGCTTGTAGCTGATTGAAGAATCCAAGAAAGAAGGAGTCCGTGGATTCGGAGTTTGCACGTGGTCGTGTCAATAAGTTCTACTGGTGGGTAGCATTAGGAAGTCAAGCGAGGAGCTTGTAAGTCCTTTTATATGAACTTCGATTCTTTCATAGTGGATTCAGGTTTACCTTGAGGATAGCTAGGTCAAATCCTCTCCACGTTTTTACCATGTGGTTTCCTAGGTCATCATATCTTGTGTTATTTTTTTTCCGCTGCTTTATATCTTGATATGATTATTTAATGGTGTTAACCTAGATTTGCATGAATTGGACTAAATTAATCACTTGGCTAATTAACTAGGTTAATCTAATTGTTTGTTTTTAAGGGGTCTAAAATCCAACAATAGTAGCGAATTTGGGCTTGGTCAATTTGTGGTGTAATTTTTAACATATATACGATACTATGAATGATGGTACACCAGTGAAAATATCAAAGACATTTTGCATATTGGAAAATCATGTTGGAAACATAATGTGATGTCACACTGAATTGGGTATTCCCAGGGAAGTTGTAAGTGATATTGTTTGTTGTTGTTATACTTATTACCATTGTTATTGTTGTTTGAACAAGCAATACTTTTATATGATAATTATATGGTATTGCAGATAAGGGAGGATAGGCTAGAGGGTGAGCATGGTCAAAACAGTGGGCAACTATGACTACATTATCCATTGGGAATTCAAGCTACGTAGCTCCATTAATTTAATTGGGAGTATCATCTCACATATTGTGATTACTACAACATCACTTTCATATGAGAATATTGTTGATATCGTTTTTATTATATGTAATATGCTTCTTCAAAATTGTAAAAATTATTGTGACTTTATGCGTACTGTCAATTTTTTTTCAAACCTAAGATTTTTGTATAGAATAAAGTGCTAGTATACACGGCAATATCCCATAAATTAATAGTTTGTCTTCCTTCGCAAACAAAGTTGAGTAAAATGGTAACATCAATATTGGTTTATCTGTCTCTAACTTTAAGCATTTCTCAAATTATCTTGACAAGTGGGATTAACTAGAGTTCTATAAATGAAGGGTGTGACATATAGTCATTACTCATAGTTTGAAAAGTACATTGTTGGAACTAGGTTGATAAAAATTAAAATTTCGGCAATATTTTAGTACTCATACCAAATAGGTATTTTACTTTAGAATTCACAATGTATTTTATTTAGCTACATTCATTAAATATAATCAGGGACAAAATCAGGATTCAAACTTAGGGGGACTAAAGTTCTTTGTTCAAGAATTTTAAAAAGTTGGAATATTAATATTAGAGGTCGACAACGATGCTTTATTAGCATTAATTTTTTAATTTTTTTAATTTTTATTTTTTTAAATCAATAATAGATATTTATAATCAAGAGTTCTGTAAGTCAATTGGCACGTCTTGATATTTTCAAGATCTGTCTGAGGTTAAACCAATTCTTTATTCTATCCACATTATATATATATATATATATATTTAAATCTATTTATTCTTTTCACATAATTCTATACCTAATAACTTCATAATGCTACATATAAAAGATTCTAAAAAAAAAAAATTACAAAAACTATAGTTAAAAGTTCAAATCCATGTCTAGTATTACATTAATAAAACGACTAAAATAATGATTAATCAACATCATGCACTAATATTCAACGAAAAAAAGGGTGAGACAATTATTGTAGTCTTGGTTAAGGATTTTTTTTTACTATAATTACTTGGTTAATGTTGAGGTAGCATAAAGATGTGAGATCTTTTCCTTTAAAAAATTGTCATTTTGAAAAAGTAGTAAAAAAAGAAAAGAAAAAGAGATCTGTTAAACAATCACATGATAATGAACGGTAACTTTGAGTCTTTAACTATCTAAATAATAAATCTTTTTCCATCACTACATTAATTTAGCTAAGGCACAAAGTTTATTATCAATAGACTAATTACACACATGCTCTGGTGGCAATTTAGTTAAGGCACAAAACAATAGATTGTTGTTGTTTCACACATGTATTACATTTATGCATGCATGCCAAGTGTGCCCCAAAGTTAATAAACATTAAAAATTAATAAAATTTTATCCATTTCAAAAAACTCAAAATTTTCCACGGGTTGTGTTAGAGAGAAACAACTCTTTAAAAAAATAAACTTTTTCCATGGATTGAGTTAAAGACACCAACTAATCCAAGTTCCTGGTGACACTAATTGGTGTGTGGATGGAGTGATTAGCAGCATAGGAGTTGTCTTTGTAACTATGGGGAGGAGTCATTTGAGAGGGACAAAGAGCTCTTAAATGAGAGGTAGAAATTGAGTAAAGATTATTAGGTTTTTGTGATTTGTTTTGCTCGAATTTATAATTGAATTGTTTTATTTTTATTTTTTTTTTATTTTTTATTTTTTTTACTTAGACCGTGTCCAAAGATTTTTTTTATTATTATCTGAATATGTGAATTGTTTTGTACATTTTCCTTGTTGTCTGGATTTCTAAATTGTCCAAATGTTTAGCTAAATTTTTTTCTTGATATTCTTGGGACAACAAGACAAGGGACGATTTGATAATTTTTTTCATTTTTGGTTTAGTGGGTTAGCTTGTAAATTTTTTGGTAGAGGGGGGCCAAATATATTAATTTTAGAGTCAAAAATAAAAAATTTTATGCTATTAAATATACTAGGGAAGTTTTTTTCAAAGGTTGGGGGGAGGGAGCAGCATGGCCCCCCTCAGCCCCAAGGTAGTCCCGTCCCTGAATATAATTGTATTAGAATCACAAAATAATAATCATGTATTATTTTGACAAAAAAGAATGAATTTAAGTGTGGTTTTTATACAATTTGTATAATTTATTTGTAATCTCATTATGTTTTAAGAGATACTATTATTCTATAACTTTTTAAAAAAATCCATAAAAGAGTTTTTTTTTTTTTTGGGGGGGTGGGGGATTCATATTTTTTAGGAGCCAAATTATTAAAAAGTTTTAATTTAAGAAAAACACATATTAACTATTTTAAGAAAATGCTGCAAAATGTTTTTGGTAAAATATTTCACAATGCACAACCAAAGTGTTTGTAAGAAACAGAAACTTTGTAGCGGAATATAAACAATCAGTTTTTCAACATACCTCTCTTGGCCTAAATCGATGATCACATAGGAGTTTTAAGATTGTTCTGCATTGTCCAGAGCCAGCCTTAATGCAGACCAGCTATTCAAACACTATCTGAATTTCAGTTTGTATAACCAACGAACCAAAAATGACGGTATTGCACACTACTAGAGTGATGCAAACATAATCCACAACTTAAAAACCTCACAACACTCTGTAAACACTATGAGAGAAATGCAGAATTCGTTCTATACAATGGGTACCACTCTTCTTGGTGTTTATATACACACCACTCCATTAATATTAAGTGTGATAGTGGACATATTGGGGTAGAGTAACGGTTCAAGTTATTACTCAATAACTCCTGGATATTACTTTTGGTGAGGTATATAGAGATACATGCTCACTTTGAATGTCCTTTTATATTCCTCTCAGTTTCTAACAATGTTAAAAGTTGTTTGTTTTCAAATGTCTTACTTTGCTATTGGAAATATTACATAATAAGTTATTTAGATTTAGCAGAAGATGTTGCATTGTGAGTTAAGATGAATCCAAGAACTCCTCTCTGGCTTTTCCTACCCAAACATTAGCCCCATTACATGGTCATTGTCTATTGACATGTTTCTCCATTAGGTAGCCAATATTGTTGACATGCTCAAGATTACAAGAATTTCCAAAAGGCAGAAATCACATTTCGTCCTTATATTTTCAAGCGATTTCCACTTTGATCCCTAGATTTTATATTTACTGCTTTTAGTCCCTATCTTGAAAAATGTTTCCCGTTGTGGTCTCTGCCGTTACATCATGGACGGAAAAAGCACGCGTGACAAACGGCAGAATTAAAAAAAATATTATAATACCCTCCACATGTCATGGGATGCTTCACATGGCTTTCCCACCCTTTGTTGGTCACGTGGCCCTAATGTGTCCTCTAATGTGTTTGCATCCACGGACTCCAACAACTCAACACTTCCATGTTCCTCATTTTCTGAACATTATATTAAATCAAAATAGATTTAGATCCAATTAAATATTTGCTTTACTCTTTCTATGGCGAAAATGGCTAACTAATTTTTTTCTTCTAACTATCTAGTTAGTTGTTAAGGTTTTGAAACAATATTTATTACTAGCATCTCGAGTCTAAGAGACTCGATTTTGGGTCTATAAATCAAGTTTTTGGGACTTGATTTTCATGAGTTGTTCACGTCTGATGTGGCATTTTTTCCACATGGCAATTACGTGTAAATCAAGTTGTAAAGACTCGATTTATAACCCTTATATATAAACCCGAAACACATCAGAGAAGAACCACCAGAATATCAGAGAAACCTAGAAGGAAAAAAAAAAAAAAAAAAAAAAAAAAAAAAAAAAAAAAAAAAAAACCCTGAAACAGAAAAAGAGAGAAGGTCGACTCGCCGTGCGTGAGAGACCTAGGCCGAGCACAGCGGCCTGGATCGCGCAGCCCAGGGAGCTGCAGAAACCCAGAAGAAGGATAAAAAAAAAAAAAAAAAAAAAAAAAAAAAAAAAAAAAAGAGAGAGAGAGAAGATCGACCCAGGTGCAACCCAGGCCGCGCGCAGCGCCATGGGTCGCGGCTGCACCTGGCTGGTGAGGTGAGCTCTTTCTCTCCCTTTGATCTGAGTTTGTATTGAGATTGATGTGTTTGGGATTTTTGAAATTTGTTTGTGGGTATTTTGGCTTGTACATGGACTTAGAATTTTTTTATTTTTATTTTTTTGTTAGAAATCGAGTGTTAGAAACTCGATTTTTATGTGATCGCCACATAAAAAAATATGCCACATCAGATATGATTAGGCCATAAAAATCGAGTCTTTGAGACTCGATTTATAGCCCAAAATCGAGTCTAAGAGACTCGAGATGCTATTAAATAATATAGTTTGAAAACTGAAACTACTAAGTAGATAGTTAGAGAAAAAAAATTAGTTAGCTATTTTGGCCTCTTTCTATGGATAACTGTACTTTTGTTCAGCTTATTTTTTAAGAACCAATGCAAATGAACAATAAGCTAAACAAATTAGACGATATGAAGAAAAATTATCGACCCAAAAATTGAATACGAAACAAGCAACACTAGAAAGGCAACCTTAGAATCTCAAAGGAAACACTTTTATTTCATTTCAAAACAACTAAATAAAGTACGATCAAGAACAAATTGCACAATTTTTGTGACTTAAGCAACCGAATGAAAAAACTTTCTCTTGGCAAGCTCGATTCAAAGCTATTAAAATACTCAATTTCAGTGTAAAAAACAAAGATCAATTTGGCATCTGAAACTTTTTGCTCTTTACATATATAGGATAGGTTTAGTCTGAAGTAGAAAGTTTTTCAAAAACCTAAATCACGCTTTCTTTATAAACGACAAGATCAATCAGATTCACTCACACTGTCACACATACAACCCAAAAAAAAAAAAAACTTCATACACAATAATTCAAAAATGAAAAAGAAAGTTGTGGATTTAGAACCTGAAAAAGAATGGTATAGTGATTCAGAGAAAGAGGAATTGAATAAGAGGGAATCGTCCTCTAAGGAGACATTGATGAGACTGAGACGTCTGCCTTGAAGATCGTTGTTTCTCTTGATGAAATTCACGTGGAGCATCCAATGACACGTGGAAGGTATTATAATATTTTTTAATTCTATCCTTTGCCGGGCATGCTTTTTTCTTTATTAATGCAACGACAAAGAAAAGCATTTTTTAAAATAAAGATTACAAGTGAGAAAAATAAAATTTAAAAACTAAAGTAAAAATCACCTGAAAATATAAAAATAAAAATATAATTTTCAAGTAATAATAACTACAAAACAAAACCATAAGATTATGATTATTAATTGATTCGATTTGATTCCATTCCATTCTATTCTTTGTTGAAAAAAAAAAAAAAAGTCATATCTAGTGGTCACAGTTCAGGATTTTCTTTTTTCCTATACGTTTTATTCGCTCTCTCTAATAAAGAAGAATCTCTTTCTCTTGCATCACTCTCTCATGCACTGTCAAATCAAAGGATACACTTTTATAATAATTACTTTTTCTTTTCCTTATCCGCATGGCCCATTCCATCAATTATTATTTTGATTTATTTAAAATTTAATTCTTGTGAAATATATTTTTTATATTATTAATTTATATTTAAAAAATATGATATAAACTTTTTAATCTAAGATTTGTTATATACAGGATAAATTAAGGATCATGTTATCATAATGTTTTTAAAATAATTATTAATAAATTATATTAAAAAAATTTTAACATAATTTTTATGAAAAATATAAAAATTTATCAATAAAAATAGTTTCTAACAAGAATATTAATTTCGTATGGAAACTGTACCAATTTGACTAAGAGAACGATATATTTTGATACTAATTAATACTGATGTGTTGTTTCAAAATTATCACTAACTCTATAATAATAATAATAATAACAAAGAATAGAATGGAATCGAATCAATTAATGATTATAATCTTATGGTTTTGTAGTTATTATTACCTGGAAATTATATTTTTATCTTCATAGGTATGTGCCTATATTTTTGGCATGTTACACCAGCAAGCTGGAATTTAACTTCTTACTGATTTTTTATTTATTTCACTCGTCAATAATAATAATAATAATAATAATAATAATAATAATAATAATAATATCAAGAAAAAGTATACAATATTTTTTAAAAAGTTAATTCTATTTAACTAAGGTACAATATATATAGTTTATTATAATATATATATATATATTTTTATAATCAGTTTATTATAATATATATATATATATATATAATACACGATTGTCCTTTCTTTTTTTTTTTTCTTTTTTTTTTTTTTGAGTTAAAGATTAATACTGTAACAAAGTTTAAGGGAATAAAAAATACACCATATATAGGCCACGTGAGTTTCATAACCATTTGGATGGGTAAAACTAAAAGGTGCACATGAAGACTTGTTTTTTTTTTTGGATGAAGAGACTTGTCTTTTTCACTTTCCACCACTGACCACAAGTGTCAAAATTTTACATGAGATTCACAGCCGGATAAAACAAAAGAAAAGAAAAAGTGGGACAGAAGGACCTGCTAAAAGTAAAAGAAGAGAAGTTCATAAAGAAGGAGAAGTTCATGAGGCAGCATTAAAGAAAAGAGAAGCAGTAGCAGCTTGATTAATCTGCAATGACAGGTGAAGAAATTTTCAAAGAATCACAAAAGCCTCAATTGCTTCTTCTATTTTTATTATTCTTCAAAGACCTTTAGTTTTTTAGAAATCTACAACAAAACAATGGAGATTTTTATTTCGGCTCAGTATCCATTTATCGGCCAAAATATGGTATTCTCTCCAGTATTGCCAGAATGACTCTGGTACGGCCGATTTAAACCGCAATGAAATACTGGCATTTCTATACCAGCTAAGGTCCCGGTACGGTAAATACCAGTTATATCGACTAGTATGGTATGAAATTGATTTCATTGGTTTCTAAACCAACACCTATATAACACTCTTTAACATTTCCCATATAATAATATTTTCCACATAATAATAATAACAATAATAATAACTTGAATTAGTAATCTCGAAATATATAAATATCAAAATATTTCGTTTTAATAGACAAATTGACACATATATAAAAACAATACTCAAAATGTTGAATAAGATGCACACAAATGGTTTGATAAAATTCAAGAGTGTTCTATTTTTATTCTAAAATCATTTTGTACGGTGTTTCATATGGAAAATGATATGTAAATTTCACTATGTTTGCTATCTTTCATTCTCTCTTATACTTAGGGTATGTTTAGATATCATTTATTGCTGAAAATTGAAAACTAAAAATATTGTAATAAAATAATTTTTAAATATGTAAATTGTATCATGTGACCCAATTTTAAAGTTAATTTTACCAAATTTCATACTTGTAAATCCTGTAAATAATACACAAGTCCCAAATTTCATATGCTGTCCAAACTCACACTTACCTTCTTAGTTGCATCTTTGACCATTTCGTTTTCCTATTCAAAAAGCAAACATTTATTTATTATAAACTGCTGGTATTAGGTGAGGCTAGTTTTTTGGTTTCCTTTAACTTTGTGGTATATAGCCTATCAGAATTAATGAAAGAAAACATGCTTGGTTAATTTAATCTCAATGGTCACTCAAACTGTCTATCTCTTGCCCGGGAAATTATTCTGGACTCCACAGAGAACGATTTTGCTGCTTACTATAAGGTTTTAAATAATTTTTAAAAATAAAACTGTAAATCTGAGATTAACCATTTATCACCCAATGTTTTAGGATCTTTTGTAATTTTTATTAGTCTTTAGATTCTTTTTCATTTATTTTTTTTGAGAGAGTTTCAACTTGTGACGTTTGCTCTTAATGACAGCTCTTTATCATCAGACCAAGACACCAATCAGTTTTGAGTGTAGGTGGAGATTGAATTCTAAATCTTTTATTCAACCATCAGAGACTTTGTTAAACTAACTAGAACCCACTATTTTTTTTCAATTTGAATGCTGAAGAGACATTAACGAGTCTTTTAGTATGCGCTATATATGGACATAAGTTTACTTTTGTTTTTGTCTTTACCTTTTCTTTTTATAATTATACCAATGATCATATATTTTTTAATAATATTTTCCTGGTAATCTTTTATCAATCATCATATTTTTAGTATTTTTGATAAATATATTTGTTTCTGGTAATCTTATAAAATCAATGATCATATCCTTGTTATGAATGGTAGGCTCTGATGTTAAACATTTATAAAAAGAAGCATGCAGCAACTTCTCATTACTAGAAAGTGAGATTTGTTTTCTTATAAGAGATAGGTTCAAGTTACACCTGGTATAACTCTAAAGAGTTACATATTTTTTAAACCATTAGATTTAAGTAGATCCAACGGTTAAAAAAATACTATAATTATTACAAGTATTCTGATTAGAATCTAAGTAATTACTCTCATTTATTATCTTCTAAACTTATCTCTAAACCAAAAAAAAAAAATTTGACTTCTGAGTCTCTCTCATTTACGTTTCTCTCCGTTTCTCCCTCTCTCGCCTAATTGTTGTCTTTATTCCTTTCTCTTTTTTCAAAGAAAAAGGATTCTGCTAGAGTGGTATGAGTGGCTTGAGTTTATCATTTTTGTTGATGATTGGAGAGCAATGATATTATAATCATACTGTACTCATCATAATAAGTTGGTCGTTGGTACAAAAATTCAACCAAGGGACCCAATGAATCAAAAGTTCCAATGAACAGAAATAAAGGTGACCTTGCCACTCTTTTTATATATGCAAAGTGCAAGACCAATTGACAGTCCCCTTATTGCCTTATGATTGCATTGTTCTAATGATCATATTGGATTATGGGCATTATGCCAATGGATTTACAGCACAGTGGTCTGTGACGTGCCTCTATTTATCTCTTTAATTATACCATTTTGATATACAATTTAAAGCCAATTTTGTCTTCAATGAACTCACATTATACTCAGGCTTTTTAGAGCCAGAAGATTTTCCAATTGACTAATTCATAGAACCATGTAGAGGTATATATTCCAGGCTAATGTTGTGAGTACTCTTCAGGGTATTACTCTCAGTTTAACCTTCCCCTACTCTGCAAATACTTTGAGGGACTAAGTGATATACCAGGATTCACCGGAAAAGGAAAAAGGGGGAAAAAAGAAAAGAAAAAAAAATCTTTACACACAAGTTAAGTCAGATTAAATCAAACAAAGGCCTCTCTTGCAGATATTGCCTTTTCTAGTGCCCTATATGGGTCAAATAATGTACAGTAGAAAACCATTTGGAATCACATATATATATATATATATATAAAAACTTCGAAAAAAAAATAAATGAGAAGTTGAACCTATCTCATATTTTGATTTATGGGTTTTTTATAATAAGGTGTAACTTGAACCTATCTCATATATATATATATATATATATAATTAAAAAAAAATTGAACCCCTGCAATACAAATTTGCACACCCTCACTTGAACCTGGCCTTTTTTTTTAAGCCAAGCAAAAACTTCGAAAAAAAAAATCCAACAGCAAATTTTTGGTCTTTAATCTTAGAAATAAAAAGCCCATAAATCAAAATTTGAAAAATCATAAAAAAAAAAGGACCAATAAAACCTAAGATCTGCTGCTACGTTAGTTGCGTAGACGCTGCCCCCAAAATCTCCCACGATTCTTCTTCACTATCCAAACCCAAAGGAAAAAGGCTGCTTCACACACAAAAAAATCTACTGCTCTGTAGCCCCAAGAATCTGCCGCGGTGCTGCCGCTGGGGCTGTCCTTGATCTGCCGCCACCGTTGCTTGATCTGCCGCTGCTTGATTTGGTTTTTTTGCTCTCACTTTCTCTTTTTCTTTCACTATTTATTGTGATTTGATATACTCTTTCATTGAATCACCATGTGTGTGGGGTTATAGTCTTTTGATTTTTTTTTTGTTGAGTTTTGAGCATTTGACCGTGTGTTTTGGGGAGGGGGGGGGGGGCGGAGGGGTGTTGGGGGGCTGTGGGGTTATACGGTTTATAGTGTTTTGATTTTTTGTTGTTGAGTTTTTGAGTCTCTGAGTTGTGTGGGCCTGTGGGGTTGGTGTTTGTATTGCAAACTTATAAATTAGAGAATTGCAATAGCGTGGGGCTGTCTCTGTGTGTTTTTACTATTACTGTGAATTGTGTTTGTGGGGTCCAAGCTTTGTAGCCCAAGCCCAAAAGATTTGAATTGTAAGCCCAACGAACCCAGAACAATGAATTTGTAAAGAGTGGGTGAAAGAGCTGGGCTGGTTATAAATTTAGCAACGGTTCACTCTGATGAGTTAAGATGAACTGACGTAAAAACACGCTTGAAAGCTAAATAAACTCCAATCCGAAGAGGCTTGTTATTGATTTAAAGGTGAATACAATTCTTTGGGTTCTTCTTCAAATTTTTCTTCCTCTTTCTCTTTAAATTCCTATTACATTTATATATTCTTCCCCCTCCTCATCTTCACTGTACACCTGTTCTTCATCTAAGCATTCACTTAAGTACATGTCACATCAGATATCTGCTTTAGTTTTCCGTGAGTGGTGGTAGCTGAGATTGCACTGTTCAGGGGTCTTCTTCACATAAATGCGGCCAGGAAAGTTGCTACAGTGCATTAAATGTGGTGGTGGCAGCTTTTCCTTTTAGATATTTCTCCGTTCTTATCATCTCCAGGAATTCCCAAAGCTTTTCCTTATCGTGGAAGTAGTTGGGAAGATCACTCAAACCTTCCGTATATTTGCTTGATCAAGTCCCCTTGGTATTCGAGGAGAATGACCTCTTCAAATCATTATAGTTCTCTTCTGACTATTCCTCTCGTTCATTTCCAAGTACATTTCTTTCATCTGGACTCCTTCCTAACTCCTTTATTCTCTTCGGACACATAGTGATATTCGAATTGGGATATAGGCCCAACACATGATATTGGGCTTTTACACCCACAGTGTCTATGGGGCTTTGTATTGTAAACTTATAAATTGAATTTTTGAGTCTCTATGTGTTTTTATTGTTACTGTATTTAAAGAATTGTAAACAAATTAAAGAATTGCGAAAAAATCACTTAACAACAATAATTAATATGTTTATTGTATTAGAAAAATATAATTTAATGAACTTATAGTTTATTTTTTATTCTTTCACTACTATTATGAACTTAAGAAGATATTATTTACAAAAAATACATTTTCAACCTCATGAACACAATTTTCCTCAAATGAAAATTGGTGGACTTATGCGTCGATTTAATCCTAAATGGTTTAAAGAGTATGGAAGTTGGTTGGAATATAGTATTGAAAATGATGCTGCATATTGTTTATATTGTTACCTATAGTATTGAAATTTATGTTTTTTATTGACCGCCCCGAACAAAAGATCCTGAAGCTACCCCTGAGTTTATTTATGCAATTTCTTTCCAAGCCTTAGGTCTGGTTTCTAAAAAAAAAAACATCATAAATTTGTTTCATATATTGATTTATATCATATAAAATTGGATAAGTCATACATTACTTAATTAAATTAATTAGAAGTTGAAAGATTTTTAAGTTCTGTGTAAAAACTCAATTTACATTGATCGCTTATGCTGAATTTGTAATATATTTTTTAGTTTTATTAATGTGTTATGAGATAATTTTTGCCTATGAGATAAACGCTTAAAATGTTCATTAAAGCAAAAATTATTTCATAAAACATGAAAAAAACTAAAAATATTGTACAGTATTGCTTGCTGTGGGGGGAAAAAAAACGTGTTCTCTAACTTCTACCTCCCCGTTATTTGAATATTGATTTATTGTGTATTCAAAAAAGAAGAAGAAGGCACGTGATACTATGACACGTGGTTGCAGAAGAGTCTTTACAAAGAAAGCTACTTGTCTCACACGCACAGCTCATCTCCACCTCGAAGTCAGTTTCCAATTCAACAATGCAAACAAAAGACCAGAAAAAAAAAAGGGGGGGACAAAGTCACAAAAGCCTTTTCTGTGTGGCAAGCAAGGAGGGGCCCGCTAAGTTCCCTTTCGATTTCACACAATTATTGGTTCACTTTGAAGTGAGTTGAACTTGAAACGTCGGTTTCTGATGTGCGGCCTGAAATGTCGGTTTCTGAATTGTCTTTTTAAATTGATGTTTGCCGCAAATATTGACTTAAGGTGTGTATTTAGTGCTGTAATAAGGTGGATGAAAAACTTAAACAAAAAAATTATTTAGACGTAAAATAAAGTGGATAGAAAATTTTAAAGAGAAAATTGACACCTAGCATAAGTATAGTTTTTTGGTTATCTTTTTTGCTTTTAATAATAGTGTCTTAATTAATTTATAATTTTTTAAATTAATGTTTTACGCAAACATTGATGTAAGCTTGGGTGTGTATTGCATAGGTAAAGTTAGGGGAGGCTAGGGGGCATAGCCCCTTAGAGCATCAGCATTTGGATGACTATATGCCAAATGCAAAGCATATTTGGCATACAAATCCAAAACACACCCAGCAGCTGGAAGGCCATATGTGAAATGCTAAAAAAATTTTGGCATATTGCTACAGTACCATCTTAAATGTAAGATGGTACTGTAGCTCAATGTTATAAAAAAAAAATAATTTTTTAATCATCCCTCGTCCTTTTTAACCCGCAAGTTTCTCTCTCTTCACTCATTATTTCTGTTCTGTTCTCTCTGTTCCATCTCTCTTTCTCATTTGCTCTCTGATCTCTTCAGACTCAAGACCCGTGGCTTCCTCAATGGTGGAATCGGATGGGTCAGCGTGAAGGCTCTGACGGCTCCGACGGCTCCGATGGGTTTGAATCGGCGTGAGGGCATCGGTGAGCCTGAATGGGTTTGTATCGGCGTGAGGCTCCGGTGGTGGGTTTTTTTTTTTGGGTTTGGATCGGCGTGAGACTCCGGCGTGAGGCTCCGGTGGATAGGTGGATCGGTGTGTGTGGTGATCGGTGTGGCCTAAATGGGTTTGGATCGGCGTGAGGGCTCCGGTGGTGGGTTTAATTTTTTTTTTTTTTTTTGGGTTTGAAACTCTTGGATTGTGTTTTGATTTTGTTTTGGGTTTCTGTTTTTGTTTTGTTTGTGTGGCTCTGTGTGTGTGTGGTGATGGGTTTGGCTATGTGTGATGAAACCGGTGCTAGAGGTTGGCTCTGTGGATTGTGTTTTGTTTTTGTTTTGGGTTTCTGTTTCTGTTTTTGTTTTTGTTTTTGTTTTTGTTTTTGTTTGTGTGGCTGTGTGTGTGTGTGTGGTTATGGGTTTGGCTATGTGTGTGTGTGTGTGTGTGTGTGTGTGTGTGGCTGGGTTGAAACCGGTAATGAGGGTGTGTGGTGATGGGTTTGGCTATGTGTGTGTGTGTGTGTGGCTGGGTTGAAACCGGTAACGAGAGAGAAAGAGAGGAAGAGGAATACAAAAAGAGAAAAAGAGGAATACAAAAAGAGAAAAAGAGAAATAGTAAAAAAAAAGAATAAAATAGAATATTTAAATAAAATGAGATAAGATATAGAATTTTGGGATGCTGGGTATATTGTAAATGGTATGGTATAATTGAAAAAGTAGATTTTTGAGATGGTAAAGTAGGATAGGATTTAAGAATGGGATGTGGATGCTCTTAGGTTTTAGTAATTTTCAATTATATATATAGTATTTAAATGGTAAAAATAGTCAAATAGTATATTTTTGTAAATTATGTTACAATTTATCACTATTTTAGAAATATGTAAGGATATATCTTTTTTGGGTACTCGAATTTGGTGAAATTGAGTTTTTCATAGTATTCGAGTTTATGAAACTCAAGTACCAGGGAAAATTTTTAAAAAAATTTCAAAGTATATTTTTTCAAAGAACTCGAGGTTTTGAAACTCGAGTTTCACAAGCTCATGTTTCAAAAAAGTGGTAGATTCTTGCATATTTTCAAAACAATGATAGATTGCTAATTTTTTTGCTAAATAGTGGTAGTGGGCCATTTTTGCTGTATTCAAATAATAAAAAAGTACAAAGTATAAAAAAAATATAGTTATTAACTCCTAAAAATTTTAGAATTTAGACATTTAATACCCCGATCCTTTTGAATCAATCCTAAACACAAGTTTTATACATTGTGTAATTATTTAGGTTTTAAATAGCTTCTAAATAATTTTTTTGTATTTAGCTTGGCTCTCTTAGAAGATTTTCTAGCTCTACCACCATGTGTACATTCGTGTACTGATCAATTTTTGCATTGCCTACCATTACATCATATCCATCATATTTTACATATTTAGATTGCAAAACATTTATAGTACGTCAATTGTCATATGATTACAACTTGAGTGTATGCCATGCCATCCATCTCCTCTTATCGAAAGGTTTAGTAATAATTTTATTACTAGTCGCTAACCTGTGCTATGCACGGGAACCTACTTATTTGTGAGGTAGACTAAAATAATTTTGTAAAAAATTTAAGAAAATACATCATTGCATGATTTGCTTTTGTATGACTTCAATTTGTGTTACAATTTGAAGAAGTCATTGCTTGAATGTGCAATGACTTACAAAAAAATTTGTCAGACAGTTTTAGATACTGCAAAAAAATAGCTCAAAAATTCAAATATTGAAACTTTTCAAAAGTCAAAAAAAAAAATTAAAGAATTAGATGATTTATTGCTTAGAAATTGAACAAAACAAATATATATGACTAAATAATAGAGAATAGGGGTGTGCATGGGTCAGGTTGGGTAGAGTTGAGGGGATTTTTTGACTCAACCCATCATTTTGGGTCAAAAAAAATTTGACCCAACCCAACCCACATGGGTCGGGTTGAACCCATGAGTTTGACAAATTTTATTATTATTATTATTAAATTGAGTAGAAAAAAAATATTAATATTAATATATTAAAAAAATCTAAAGATTAGTATTAATGTAACTCCTTAAAGGCAAACAACAATAATAACTAAACAACAATAGTAATTTACTAGAGTTTGTGTGAACTAATTGGCTTTTATATAGGATAGGAAAAACTGGTTATTTTAAAAAATTTATTAATTATATAATATAATATTATATATATATATATATATATAATTAGTATTAGTAGGAGGAACTGAGGAAGTGCTACTCTACAGCTGGTTTTTTTAAAAAAATTTATTAAATATATATATATATATATATATAAGTGCCCTGTAGTTGGTTTAAGAAAAATTATTAAATATATATTAAATATGGGTGGGTCGGGTCGGGTTTGGCGGGTTTGTAATTTTATGATCCAAACCCAACCCGACTTACTATAAAATTTTTTTTTGTAACCCAACCCAACCCACCAAGCTTTAAAAACCGACCCAACCCGGTGGGTCGGGTCTGGTCGGTGGGTTTTCTGCACACCCCTAATAGAAAAATATAAGAGAAAGATAGGTTACATTCAAAAGAATAATTTCAATTATTACAAGCTTTTATATCTTAAAAAAAGGGCTAAATGGAGTTTGGTGGTTCATGTACGAAAATTATTTTTTGAAAAATAAATGAAAAACCATAAAATAAATTTTTTTTTTTTTAACAAAGTAGAGGAAAAGAAAATAACATAAGAAGAACTCATACTTCTGCTTGGCTTTTAAAAAAAAAAAAAAAAAATTTGGGGTTAGCTTTGCTTTTATAGTGTTCATGATTAATCTCGCAAATTTGGAGATAAATTATCAATGTTTGAGTTTGAGTTTAAGTTGGACTTGTTAGAGAGATAGAGTTTAACTCTTTGTTAAATTTGAATTAAACAAAAATAATTTTGTTTTAAAAAAAAATAATAATGAGTTTGAGTTTAAATTGAACTTGTTATAGAGATAGAGTTTCACTCTTTGTTAAGTTTGGATTAAACAAAAATAATTTTATTTAAATAAAATGATAATTTTATTTAAATATTATACTAACGTGGAAAATTGTGAAAGTTATAGAGGCTTTGGTTATATATATATATATATATAGATTACTAAATTGAGTAATAATAAAATTAGCATATAGCAGTTCACTCAATTTAAAGGTAGTTGATGGCAGTACCCTTTGTGGTGACTGAGTCATGATTAAATAATTAAATATAGAGGGTGTGTGTATAGTGGTGACTCTAGGAATTTTGTTTAGGGGTCATTAAAAATTTTAACAAAAAAAGAACTTAAATATATCGAGTTATCGACAAAAAAAGAATAATAATACGTGAATTTTACAATTTTTTTCTACATGTTTTCAAATTTTGAATGTTACATGATAATTCATTATGAGTATCTATTTCCAACGTAGGTAGCTATGAGCTTATGACCATTTTATTTTGTTAAGTTTGTTTAACATTTTTATTTTTATACAATTGTTATTATCTATTTGACTTTATTTTTATAAAAATATTTTAGACTAAATTACTAATGTCAACTCATTGGCTCTGAATTAATTATTGACGCATACAATTACATTCATTCATACATAAAATTATACACTATGTGTCTACTTAATCAATCAAATGCTTGAACAATCACTAACTTTACAATTTTTTTTTATTGAATTTTACTAAATTTATAACAAAAAGTTATTATAATATGATAACAATATACAAACATGTAAAAAAAAAAAAAAAATCCTCTCTATTTCCTAATAATTAAATTATACAAAGTTATATTATATTTATATTATTGTACACACAAACATCCACACATCATAATTTACACAAATAACATTATAACAAAAAGTAATGTACACAATCAATATTAGACACATTCACACACATAATATAAATTTATAAAAAATAATTACACTTACAATTCACAAACACTTACTCTTTACTCTAGAGTAAAAAATACTTGTAAAAAAGGTGCATAAGATTTAAGTTAGGGTGTGCAAAAAAATATTTTAAAGAATAAACTAAAGTATTAAACTAACAAAAAAAAGTATTATATATATATATATATTGAAGTCAAGGGGTTCATTTAAGCCCCTTGAATAGGCTGTAGTGCTGCCTCGGGTGTGTGGGGATTGAAAAAAGTAGGGTGGTATAAGTTTTTTTATAGATTTGGGTGCCTTTTTTTTAAGCAAAAAAAGAAAAAGAAATGTCGGTTTCTGATGTGGGGCCTGCAAGGGAGGACTATTACGCGTCATTGTCCCATTTATAGTACGAGTAATGCTAAGATCATTGAATTGGGCACAATTTTGTGTCACAACTCCCCACATGGCGAGTTGTGGTTGGAAAATGTGTGATAGTGGATTATCTGGGGATACATCTTTGCCAATCACAACTCACAACATGATGAGTTGTGGCACAAAGTTGTACACAATTCGGTGGTCATAGCATTATTCTTAAAGTAGAGAATTAGCATTCGGGATGCCAAAAAAGTTCTATTTTACACCATAAAAACCTATTTTATTTATTTTACCATCTCATTTACAAATCACCCAACATCCCAATTTCTATTTTTATATACAACTCATTAAAATAATTTAAACTATATATACCATCAAATAATATAAAAAATTATGTTTCTCTCATCTCTCTCATCTCTCTCTCTCTCTCTCTTTCTCAACCATAGTAGTCACCACCCCCACAGCCCACCACCACCACCTAGAATCCATCATCACCACCACCACCACCACCACTACCATTAACAACCACCAAAGTGACATATCCATACCAAAAAACAAAAAAACAAAAAAAAAACAAAACCCAAATCAGAACTGCTACCCACCACCATCATCATCACCATCCACTACAAACATCAAAACCCAGGAAAAACCCTCCACCGCCCACCGTCAGCACTCACCAAACCACACTGAGCAACCCACCAACACTCACCAAACCCACACCAATTCAACATCGAGCAACGAATTCAACCCACACAAATTCAACCCATACCAAGCATTAGCACAACCATAGATTCAATCCACACTGAGCACCACCACAACCATAGATTGCCCACGCCCTTGATCTCGTCGGAAGGTAGCCGATCTCTTGGTTTGATTTGGTGGTGGTCTGATCAGAAGGTCATATCTGTTGAGTGAAGCATGCATGATAGAGGAGAGGGTGAGGGAGGTGGTGAGAGGAAATGGGAGGCAAAATGAGAAGGAAGGTGAGGGGGTGGAGTGAGGGAGGTAGACAGAAGTGAGAGAGAAGAAGGGTGAGGGTGGCAGAGGGAGGCGAGAGAGAATGAGGCAGAGGGAAGAGGAGAGAGAAACAGATTTTGAGATTGTGAGTCTATGACCAAAAGCAAAATGTGAAGAGAGAGAAAAAAGAAAAAAGAAAACGAAAAGAGAAATAAAATATATTATTTTCTTTTACCATCTAGCTACAGTATGGTTGTATATGTACAACCATACTGTTTAAAGTAGCTAAAAAATTTTGGCAACCCATACTCTGTTGAAGCACAATTTAAGGGTGTGGGTCGCTAAATAGCATCTGGGGGGTGTTTACACCCCCAATGCTAGTGCTCTTAGAGCATTTGCATCCAGGATGCAAAAAAAATTCTATTTTGCATTCTCACACATCACTTTATCTATTTTACCAGCTCATTTTATAACTCACCTTACATCTTAGTTTCTATTTTTACATACAACTTAATAAAATAGTATAAATTAACTAATAAATAATATAAAACTACACCCTTCTCTCTCTCCTCTCTCATGTCTCTTTTAACTCTTCCTCTTCGTCTCTCTTTTTCAACACCCCAAAACTCAAACCCAGAACAGAACAACCAGCAATAACAATCACAGCAACAACACAGCCACCACCATCACCAACAACAACAACCAAAACAACCACCATAACCACCCAAACCAGCAACCACAACAATCACAATAACAACAACAATTGCCACCAAAAACCCAAAACAACAAAACCAACACAGACCCATCGGATTTGCCACAAACCCAAAAAAAAAAAAACAACAAAACCACAATCAAAACCATGTACCCATCGAAATCTGTCACAAACCCAAAACCACAAACCGCCATAGACCCACCAAGATCCACCACAAACCCAACCTAGCAACCATATAACATTGAAACCCACCATCACCAAGACCCATCGAAACCCACCACATCGAAACCCTGAAATCAAACCACCAAACAACCCACCATTGAAAATCTATCACAATGACCCACCATAGACTTACCCACCAATTCAACTCCACCACCGAATCAACTCCACCATTAAAACCCACCATTGAACCAACTCAGCAACCACCAAATCTCCACCCCTGAAACCTAGTCACCATCAAATCTCCACCCCTAAAACCCAGCCACCATCAATTTGATCCAACAAAAAATGTTTCAAACAAGAAAAGATAGATTATAGAGAAAAAAAGAGAATAGAAAGAAGATGGAGAAACAGATAAGAGAGAAATAGAGAGAGTGGAGGGAGAAAAGTGAAGACAGAGAAGAGAGAGAGTGAAATAGAGAGAATAGGGAGACACAATGAAGAGTGAAGACATAGAAGAGGGAGAGTAAGATGAGAGAGAGAAGTGGGAGAGAATAAAATATTAGTTTTTAAGTTTACATCCTGTGAACAATGAGGTTGCATATATGCAACCTCACTTTTCACAAGGTGTAAAAAATTTTGGGTTTACAAACTCGGATGAAGCATTGTTTTAAGAGTTTAGAAAGTAAAATAGCAACTGGGGGGTTTTTACGCCCCCAATACTAGTGCTCTAAGGTTTGAGGTTATAATGCGTGGGACCTTTTCTTGCTATATATGTATTTATTTATTCCGTCTCAGTACTTTTGTTTCTCACTTTCTCTTGTGAATACATACATCTCATGAGTTAAAATTTTTAACCTGCATATACAAAACTTAAATCATTTTATTTTATTTTATATTGTATTACAGATCAACCATTCAATTTGTATTTTTGTCGGTATTTTGGGATTGGGCATATCGTCGAAGGATAGAGTTGTTTTGTCATAAGCCACAGAGCAAGGACAAAGATACAATTAATACATTGAACAAGTTTTGGCTATTTACAATGACACCAATGGTAAGAATAAAATTGTTATGTAGAAAGAAAAGGTAAAACATCCCTACTTGCCTAAATTTTCCTTCATGTTGTGCTTGCATGTTAGATTTTATTACCTAGATCTAATAAATATAAAAAAAAAAAAAAAAAAAAAAGTTCCCTTGTAATAATACAAATATTATTGGGCATATGTGGCTTAAAAGTTACCATTATTTTTAGTAGAGTTTGTCACATAATTTGTTGTGTCCTATTCTCTTCTCTTTGTGCTTGTGTTCATTTTTCAAACAAAAGAAGATGAAAGAAAAAAAGAAAAAAAAGAAGAAGTTATTGGGCATGGTATACCGTGGTTGATGGAACATAAAGTAATACACAAAAAATAAAACAAAAGAATCGTAATAGACACTAGAAAGTCAACAAGATCATGTATGTCATAAATTTTGTGCATATGGTAAAAAAAAAGGACCATAACTTTTGTTACAATTGGACCATGGTAGATCATGATGGTCGTCTATTATTTTCTTATGAACCCATCATGTTTTTGTCATCTCTTATAATTAGTCACATCAAGATTTTGGCAAAAGTTATCGTATAAAAGTTATGTCCTTTCTATCAAAAGAAAAAAAAAATTGTGTCCTCAAAATTTTTAACAATTATATTATCTCCTTTGAGCCCTCCTTATTGTAATAGCTATCGAACTATTAAAAAAAAAGTGCCATTCTGGTGACACATTGTTATTACACAACTTTTTTTTTTTTTTTTTGTTCTATTTTTTTAAAGCGCCATTTTAATTACACAATTATTGTGTTGTTTTTGTATAACTGTTAGCAAAATGTAAATGTACCGCATTGACAATCGAGTTCAAATCTATCTTATTCACACCAAAGGTAGAATAACACTAGCCTTTAAGCACGTGCTTATGTGCATACTCAGAGGCTCTTCTATTTTTTGGGTAAAGGTTAATAATTTGCATCCGTTATAATTTGGGTAAAGGTTAATACTTAGGGGTGTTATGAAAAAATTATTTCACTCACAAATGCATAACAATCACAAACTACTTATCAGTTATCATGAACATATTATTCTCACAACTTTCCATTATCATTTGTTATAAAAATTACAACAAAAAAAATTATAATAATTTTTAATATTAACCATCACAAACTTCTAACAAAGAGAAAAATGTACTCTATGAGAAGAAATTTGTAGATTATGTCAAACAAAGGGGAAAAAAACAATAGAATTTAAGAATTTTTGTGGGCATCTACCTCAAATTTTATGATTATATTACTGTGTGAGTTTCAAGACTTTTGAATTTTTTTTTGTTGATATCTTTTTGTTTTTGGGTTGAGTTTGCTTCTTCTTTCTAATATTAAAAATTCATCTTGATTACTATATTTTCCAACTACAAAAATACCTAGAGGTGTGATGAGCGTTTTGCTTGGATAAAATAAGTTTTTCATATATGAGTGTTTTGCATGTGATGTACCTCTAATATACCAAACAAAAGATTAATAATTATTCAAAAATGTGCTTAAAAAAATACCTTTAAATTATATGCTCCACGAAGCACAAAAGTTTCAACACAAAAAGCTATCACAAAGTTTTAAGTTTTAACTAACGCCTTTTGAAAGCCATTCCTTATCCTCTAATCACTAAATACATATTCTTGATTATCAAAATATGGCATTTTGTCATTGAAATTCTATAAAGTTATTATTTTATTGACCATTCGTTCCATCTACTATTTTTTTTTTTTTTTAAATAACTTTTATCTTCATCCCAGCATCCCATTATTCCAATTAGTTTTTATTTATGGGAAATGCTAACGAATGCCCTTAGGGTATTTGTTAATAATCCATTTAAAGAAAATTTTTATGGGAAAAGGGAAAAAAAAATCAATTAATATTTTGACAGCTTTTTTCATTTCCCATAAAAGTGGTGTAAAAACTTTCCTAAAATGGATTATTAAAAAGTGCCCTATAAGCACTTGTTAGCATGACCCTTTATTTATTTGTCTCTATATATTAAGAGAATTCAGAAAGTTAGTTATTGCATTTTCGACTTTCAAAAATACTCCAACTTTTTTTTTTTCCACATAGTAGAAACACAATAATTGGAGTAAGAAAGTAATTTAAAGTAAACTGACACAAATAACCCATATATTATCTATACTACTATTTAAGGGGCTTCCTCTTGTTTGGATAGGATTTTTTTTTTTAGTTCCAATACCCCTACACCCTATGTATAAGTAGGGGCAAAACTTACTAAAAATACATCTTTAACTTCCACTAAAACACTGCCTACAAAATAAGACCACTCTCTTGATAGTTTTCAAATTGCTTTATCCATTTAATTAAAAATAAAAATAAAACAAATACACAGTTTCTTTGTAAAAACACATCTGCCATACTTATAAAAAAAAAAAAAAAAAAAAAAAAAAACAGACGTACATCCACATTTTAGTCACACATAACTCCAAACTTCTACTCAACAATTTTAAATTTTCCCATTATCATTAAGCAGTTATTAAGTAGTTATGATGTTATCAAATTACTTCCCATCTCCAAATGTCTAACATATATCATGTTGCTTCTTCTTTTCTTTTTTTTTTTTTCTTTTTTCCTCAAACAATTTTTGTTAACATCGATCCAAAACTCCAATCCTTCATTGAGTGCTGAGATGAAGAAGTGTTTTGTGACATTCAAGAACACCATGGTGGATCCAAGCTACCCTGTTAGGTTTTAGACCCCTTAAAAACAAACAATTGGATTAACCTAGTTAATTAGCCAAGTGATTTACGTAGTCCAATTTCATGCAAATCTAAGTTAACACAATTAAATAATCATATCAAGATATAAAGCAGCAAAAAATAAATAACACAAGATATGACGACCTAGGAAACCACACGGTAAAAACCTGGGGAGGATTTAACCTAGCTATCCTCAAGGTAAACTTGAATCCACTATGAAAGAATCGAAATTCATACAAAAGGACTTACAAGCTCCCCACTTGACTTCCTAATGCTACCCACCAATAGAACTTACTGACACGACCACGTACAAGCTCCGAATCAACGAACTCCTTCTTTCTTGGATTCTCCAATCAGCTACAAGCTCCCCGCTTGTTTTTCTTTAAGTTCCAATGGTAGCAACTGAATTGATCATTAAGATGTTAAAATAATCTCTACCTTGAAAACCCTAAGTTTTGTATAAAGGAAAGCTCCTCAAAGATTTCACAAGAGATTCACACAAAACAGCAAAGTATGAGCAACAATACAATGTGAACAACCTCCAAAAACGTGGCTAGGGTTTTGTTTAAATACCTAGAGTAAAAACATAAAACTCTAAACGTTTAATGAAGTAGGGCTGAGTTGGAAATTCTGCAGAAAACGTAACCTGGGCGATTTTCAATCGATCGAGTCTGTCTTTCGATCGATCGAGCTAGGCCGAAAGTCACAAAGACTTCTACAGCCACTCAATTCCAATTTTACAATAATTAATCAACTTTGAGTAAGTCTAAACAAGACTAAATACATTGTTTTGATCATGATTTGCCAACATTACAAATTAGAGTTCTAAATATATAAAATCCTAAGTCTTTAGAACCTAACATACCCAAAGGAGACGTGTATGATTCTAGAGCACGCAATCCAGGTATTTTTATCAATCACAATTTTGGAAGCCTTAATTTTGAACACATTTATAGGTATGCCGTATGCCCCCCTTTGCTTTTTATATTTAACTGCATAGTTTTAGACTACTATGCTATTAACTATTAATTGAATATCCTAATAATGTAGGGTATATGTGACTAATTACAAAATAAATAAGATATGTCATTTTGTCTTACTTTTTTTAGTTCTCTTTTACAGGGTGTTGCTATTGCACTTCTTGTTTATTTTACGAAACAAAGATATGATTCTGTGAAGGCACCAATTAGTTAACCCATTTGAAAGTTTTTATTTTTACTTCAGATATTTTTATTTTTTCCTTTTGTTGTTGCACTTCCTGTTTATTTTGCAACATATTTTTTTTTTTTTAGAAAAACAAAAATATAGAAGACATTAAAAAAGAAAAGAAAAATCCTCATTGCACACACTTTGGCCATGCGATAAGGCTCTTTCTCTTCCTTTTTATTTTTTATTTTTTATTTTTTTTTCTTTGCGTATAGTATAATAATTTTTTAATTCATTCATCTCTTCTAATGTCATCAATTTTAGAGGCTCATCATTCAAAGAATTTTCAAAGGTGAAAAATTAGCAATTTAGGATGTACATCTGAGGTCAAAAAATTTGTAAGTAAATAAAAATTGAAACAAATACTCATAAAGATTCAAACAATAGCAATATATATTACTATAGTAATCCCAAACTGTCTCTTCTATTTTTTGGGTAAAATTTAATAATTTACATCAATTATAATTTGGGATTACTTCATTTTTCAATCACCAAATACCTAGGGGTGTGATGAAAAAAATACCTAAGAATATGGTGAGTGTTATGTGTTTGTGGATGAAATATTTTTTTCCATCACACCCTTAGGTATTTTGTGATTGAAAAATGTAATAATCCTTAATAATAATTTATGCAAATTATTAAATTTTACTCAAAAAATAGAAGAACCTTTTAGCACACGCGTGAACGTATGCTCAGAAGCTAGTATATTTTAACGTGTTTCATTCCAGAAATGCAAGGGTAGATATGAAATTTACATGGCCAAAACTACTTTTGAATAACTTCATTCCTTCACATCTTCAACTTCCCACTACAAAACAAAAACTCTTCCCATGAATTACATACGATCCCACTACAAAATACAAACTTCTCACTAACTACTGTGAAAATTCAATCTTCTACGATCACAATAAGGTCTCTCTTATTCTTGGCTAGATTTCTTTTCCTTTCTAATCATATTCAGCTTTTTTCCCCCCCCCCCCTGAAACCATCAACGATCTCTGTGATAATTGAAATGTCAAAATCTAATAGAAGTGTCAGAAGGCAAAAATTCCACCTCAAATAAGAAAAAGCAAAAGCAAAGGTAATATCTTTCTCTTTCCACTCCACTTCACATTTCCTGAATTTTTTTTTTTTTTTTTTGGCAAAAACTTTGATGGTTAAGCACATAGTTTGTGGGTTATAAAAAAACTCACATAATTAATAATTTGCATCCATTATAATTTAGAAATATTACATTTTTCAATCACAAAAAAACTTAGAGGTATAATAAAAAAATTATTTTACCCACAAATGCATAATACTCATCACATATCTAGATTTATTTTTGATTGGAAAATGTAATATTCCCAAAATATAATAATGCAAATTATTAACATTTATCCAAAAAAATAGAAGAGTCTCTAAGCAAACATGTAAACACATGCCCAAAGGCTAGTTACTATTTACCATTAGAATTTTTTTTTCTTTTCTATAAATCAAGCCCATTTGTTCATTCAACAAACATGCATTGCATTGAATCAATCCAAAAAAAAAAAAAAAAAAGCATTGAAAATACACATCCTATATCTTGTAGTTGATTAGAAACCCATCATACCACATATTGATAGAGAGCAAAACATGTTTTCAAAGAAAACTTTCTCCACCATTGTGAAGGGGGTGGTGATGATCATGATGATACTCACGTTGCTCATTTTTAACAGCAAGCCTGTTGAAGCTACAAGGCCTTTGGTTGCTGTCATGAAGTCAAAAAAAGTTGAGACAGCCAAGGTGGTTTCAGTTTCACAAGATCGAGCCCCGGTTACACCTTCTAAGCCTAATCCATGCACTTACTTGCCTGATCCTGCTAATGGTTCCGGTTGTCATCATTGAAGATCATGGAGCTTAGCAATTTGGTCATCATATTTGTGGAGTTGTGTTGTCACGTTAATCTGTATTGCAAGAATACATAATATTGTTGTGTAGTAGAAATAAAAGGCAAATTGTCTCTAGCCAACTTGCCAATTGTTTGTTTTATGTTATAGTTGCAATTTCTCTCCTCTTCATAATAAAAGGCTTCAGTGTCATTGGTTGGTATTTAAGCCCTAGCTAGCCAGTAGGTTTTACGTAGGCTAGTTGGCAACTTCATCGCCATGTTGTTTCTCTTTCTTTTATATTTTATATTTATACGCATACACTTTCGTTAAGCGGGATTTGAAATTACATTTTCGTCCATCTTTTATTGTATCAATGCGTGTTGATTAGGGTGTTTTTTTCGTAATTTGAGTTATCTATAACGCACGCTTTGACAATTGGTACGATAAGAGTGGGTACTTTCTCGCACTGTATGGCCTTTTTGACATGGGATTTCTATTTCTAAAGATAAGATTTTTGTCAAAACATCAGGTACGAATACGATGGCTCTGAGTCTGACCACAATAATCCTCTGCTCATGGCCATGGCAATGGCCATCAAGGGACAAATTTACGACGAGCTCAGCAGTTTTTTTTTTGGGGCTTTCTGGCTACTTCGAATTTCTGTTTTTATTCTTCTCGGGCTTTATTTTGTCTTTTGTTTTGGGGGTAAAAATACGTAAAACTGAGTTTTTAGCATCTGGGTTCTTTTGTAACTAATGGTATTAGCCGATATGTGCTGAATTGTTTAGAGGGGTTTTGAGTTTTGGGAATTCTGGGCATGTGAAGAACAATAGAACTTTTTTTTTGGGGGGGGGGGGGGGGAGGGGGGGGGGGGTGTTGGGTAAGTTAAATTTGTTGAATTTTTGGGGGTATTTTAATTTTAATTTTTGGGTTACCTGGTGCTTTGCCGTCTGGGTATATGTGAATTTTGCTTTTAGGGTAATTAAAGTTTTTCTTAATTAAATTTAATTTCCTTTTGTAATTTTTTCATGGAGATTCTGATTTTGAGCATCTGCATAACAAAATACTCTTTTAAGTAATTTTGTTACTAATAAATTTTTGTTTCTCATTTTAAATGTTACAGAGAAATTCAGCTTATAATTTAAGCAAAGCCATGATAGAATTACTATGAATATTCTTTGATAGTGTTGCACACTTGCACGTGCATCTAATGATAAACTAGTAATACATAAAAGTTAAAACTAGAGAGTTTTGCCTTTGTCTGTATTGTAATAGAACGGCAGTAGAAGGGCAAAACGATAGGTTGAAATCAATTGTGTTGGGCTGGAGAGAGAGTAACAAGGGACCATTTTTTTTTTGTCTTTTTCATTTTTTTTCCTATCGCTATCTATTGCCAGATTTTCCTCCACTTTTTCTCCCATTGACACCGGGTTGTGAGTACTGATAGAGAAATACGCATGGAAGAAGAAACAAAGAGGAAAAAGAGAGGAGAAGAAGAAGAAAAGAGGGATACTTGCAGTAGAAATTTCAGGGATTGTTATCTGCTCCATCACAAATCGCAGAGAAAGGGGCATGGGAGGGATCCTTCTCACAAATCGCAGACACTGAGGATTTTGTGTTGTAAGTGGGGCATTAGATCTTTCATGTTTTTCAATTAATCACAAAATGATTTGTTGATTGATGGATTACAATATGCCTCCGTGCTTAGGAACTTGGAGGAAAGAGAGGAAGGAGAAGGGGAAAGGAAGGTTGCAAGTGACAATGAATTGAATTTCAGGTACTTTGATGGATGCATTTGAAGTGTTTTTGAAAATATCCCCATGGACTTTTGGGTGTGTTTTTGTTATTTGTTTGTTAGCTTAATTAATGGTATAAGCTAGATGAAAGATGTGGCCATAAAACATGATGTCAGTTTTAGTATGAAGTATTTGTCTTGAGGGCAGAACCTTAAGTAACTCAACCTGAGTGTACAAAGATGGATGGCCACATAGTGTTTGTGTATAAGGAACCCAACCTGAGTGCATATGTACAACTATCTTTTAGATCGCTTTTGTTTCTTTTCTGATTTTGTATTATGTATAATGGTGCTATTAATGTTTTCTCTATATCTTTATTTTGTTAGACAGGAAGCAGAAAGACTTGGACATTTATACCAAGGGTCCAGCCAATGCCTTTGGAGTGGAGTAGTTGTAGAAAAAACTTATCCAATGATCAACAAGGCTTAACCCCCTGTGTTTTTGAGAGATTCTGTGCCCACATGAAAAAATTATCCAATTATCAAGCTGATTCTCTTATTTGTAGCTCATTGAAGCTTATATCATATCATTGTACTATAGTCCTAATTTGTGCTTTTGTACTTCCTTAATAGGAGCAAATCAAGCATGCTGAGGAAAAATTTAACTATCTGTTGCTTTTCTTTTCTCAAGGTTGAGTGATTATAAACTATTTCTTTTGGTAGACTTGACCTACTTATTCTAGTAAGGATATGCCATTTGATTTTTCAGTTTATTGCAAATTTACTATGAACAATCACCAATTTGTTGGATCCAAATCAGAGAAATCCTTAGTTAAAAGGAACTTATAAATATTTCATCATTCATTTTTATGCTAGAAACCTGGTTTTCTTAGGTCTTTTTTTTCGTTCTCCCAGATAAGAGAAGATGTCAAATCTGGCATCTATGTTGAAAATCTCACAGAAGAGTGTATATGTACAATGAAGTATGTGACTAGAGGCTTGATAAAGGTTTTCTATTTTGTTATGCTTCTTCTACTGCAAGCATAGCATGAATACATAGTGTTTTGGCATTTTTGACTTTACTGAGTGAGTATTCACAGAGAATTGTTTTTAGTAGTGCTTTTTTTTTTTTTTTTTAGAATTGTTTTTAGTAGTGTGTTTAGAGACCTATTCTTAACCTTTTGTTGAGAATGAAACAATTGAATCATCTTACAAACTTGCATTGCAAGTGAAATCAAATAATTTCATTTTCTTAAGGTTTTTTTTTTTTTTGATGAATTGGATACTGATACTTAATTCTAAGCTAGTAGTTTTTATTGGATAAATCCGGTTCAGTTTAGTGGAAAAAATCTTAAAGGGTTGTCATTATGTGGCTAGCTTACTAAGGCCTGGTAATCCTTAGGTGCTGGGACAACTTTCTTGGCCTGATTACTATGAACTTCAGCTGAATCTGTTACATCTTGTTAAACGCCAAAAATACTCCAAATAAGCTTAGACTAGCCCCTTTCTGACATATAGCTGGCTTAAATTAGAAATTTAGAATGTTTCAATGGTTTACTAAGATCAATTATCCTTGTTTGAAGGCTTCAAATGAACCCTTGAAATATCCAAACCAATATCAAAATCTTAGAGGTACCCTTCCAGGGTCTTGGATGCTCTCTTTTATATGGGCTTACCTGTAGGCATGGTTCATGTAGTTTAAGAGGTTCCAAGCTCCTGTAGACTTCTCGAAAGTCAACACTGCACTAAAAGCTGCTTAAGAACAAGTACAGATTTTTTTATAGTAGTCACATAAGTGTTACTTTATTGATTAAGAACCCCAAGAGGCCAAGAAAGTGGGTTGATGTCTTTATTATTTTGTTTAACTAATGATGTTTTTGAATTTTCGCACGACCGATGTTTACCATTTTATGCAGCTATCGTGGTTCATACACAACACAGGATGAAAAGATCTAGATGGTGTTCGAGGCTAAATCTTTATAACCCAACACAATAGGCCAGCAAAATTTATTTTCGTATTCTGACTCATAAAGTTGTTAAAGGCCCAATTACTCGAGAGCCTAGGCTAGATGATATGGTTTTACCTCCTGCTACCACAAAAGGATAAAATGTCTGGTAATTAATTGATCTAGAATATGAAACTAATAAGGATACAGGTAGAGGAAGTGATAGATTAGCATGGTTGAATAATCCTAGAGGTGGTTTTGATCTTAAGAGTGCATATAGTCTTGCAATTGGTTCTGCCCATGACACTCCTTTCCCGATTAAATGGATATGGAAGGCAAACACCTTGCCTCGAATCAAAACCTTTCTGTGGCAATGTGCTCATAACAGCATCGGTGTGAAGGGCCGTCTCATGCGAAGAGGAATGGTTAGTAATGATAGATGTCCCATCTGGCAAGAAGAAACAGAAACTGTACTGCATGCTCCTAGGGACTGTTCTCAAGTTAAAACTGTGTGGAGGCAGCTGGGAGTGCTGCCTTCAAATCAAGATTTTTGGCAATTAGATTTGCAAGAGTGGATGGTCTACAATAATTTGAGCCTAAATGATGCTAATAGGAAGGTTCCTTGGAAAATGATCTTCACCTTTGCCATGTGGAACATTTGGAAGAGTAGGAATAGCTTTGTCTTTAATGGGAAGAACCCAAACCCAAGTTTGGCCACGGGTATAGTCAGTCAAGCAGTGGAGTTTATGTTCTGTGCTTCCTCGCCTAGAAGCCCGACCCGTAGCATCATCAAAAGAGTTAGATGGGAAAAGCCACAGGAAGGTTGGGTTAAATTGAATGCTGATGGGACCTCGAAGGGTAGTCCGGGATTGGCAGGTTGTGGTGGAGTTGTGAGGAATGAGAATGGAAGGTGGCTTGCTGGGTTTACAAGGCGTATAGGAACAGCAACCAGCTTTGTGGCGGAGCTCTGGGGGCTTAGGGGGGTCTTATATTATGCAGGAATTTCAACATCTCTTGCCTTATTGTTGAACTTGATGCAAAAGCAGTTGTGGATGTTTTTCTTAATTCAAGCTATCAGAACAATGTAGTCTCGCCTATTCTGGATGATTGCCGGCATTTGGTGCTCCAGTTTCGCCAAATTCAGTTCAGACATTGCTACCGTCAAAGCCAATATGTGTGCGGATATGCTTGCTAGGATGAGCATGGACCAAGTTGCTGCTTTTAATTCCTTTGATCGTCCACCTATGGACGTTAGAAGTATTTTAGAGGAGGATGTTGCTGGCTTGTATGTAAACAGAGCTTGCTCTGTCACTGATGTATTTTCTTAGCTGTTGAATGAACTCGTCTTTAAACCAATAAAAGAAAAGAAAGAATAGATGGCCAAATCAGGACCGCTCACTGGACAAGGAATGAGACAAGGACCACTCACTGGACAAAGAATGATATATTTTAATATATAATTCGATAGTTATAATAATAGGAAATAAGGACTTATAAAACTCCAATTCTTGTCATAAAGAAGTGTAGGCAATACCAGCCTAGATTCTTGTCAGAAAGGGGCCTAGACAAGCCCCTTTCTGACCTATAGAAAAAAACAAAAGGAATGAAAACTGAAAACAGTCCGTTTTTAGTGGAACAAACACGGTTCTTCGTCCCTAAGTGAAGCAAAGCATCCAGCCTAGATTCTCAAAAACAAAAAGAGAAGCATCCAGTCGACACAGCTTATTATGGCCATTCCTAAGGAAAGCAGCAATCTACCCCTATTTATATTGTTCCCACTGACCCACCAACATCACTGGCTCATATCCACCAAACAAAGTTCCAATTCCCCTGATTCAAAATTTCTTGGTTGCCCCCTTAGAAAAATAACTTTCTGTTAACAGGGTAGTGCATGTGGTGAGGCTTCCCCAACTATCACAACTTCTGAAAAGTGATAATAATAATAGAGAGATGCTACGTCTACAACAATTTTACAACATTTTTACAACAAATCACAGGTGGTTAATTATTATTGGTTTAAATTTGAAACTAATACTAAGATTACTTTTTTGCCCCAACAATAACAACCAATAACAACTTGCCACTTAGGAAATGTTGTAAAAATGTTGTAGAAATGTTGTAGACATAGCATTTCTCATAATAATAAGTTTAAAATGCAACACTAGCGCTCTAACTTTCTTTAGATTTGATAATTTTATTTTCGTTTATTTCAGTTCTAAATTTTAAATTTATTCAATTAAGGCCTTTCTGATAACTTTTGTTAAAATTTTTGAAAAACAAATCTAGAAAATATTTTTCAATCATTAATTGAAAATTTTTTTTTTTAAATTGAAAAGTTAACCACAACATATAACAAAAGTTGATGAAAAAGTTTTAATTGAATAAACTTAAATGAACGGGGAAAAAAAAAGTTAGAAGATTAAAATAAAATTTGAAAAAACTTAGAAGATCATTTTTACATTTTAACCTAATCTATATATATATATATATATATATAAAAAACCGAAACCTCTGAAACTCTCACAATTTTCCACATCATCATTATTTTCTTTTTCTTTTTATTTTAGATTCTTTTTATTTTAGGTTTTATATCTCATACAGAATCCACCAGAAAAACAATAGACAAAAGTTTGAATTTTTATTAATATCAATAATATTGAAAAATGTATACAAACTTGGAGGCCTATTTAAGGGCTCCATAAAACTTGATGGACAAGAAAATATATTCTAAAATAAGCCATAATTAATACCTAACTATAATAGGAACCAAATTTGACCTAAAAAAAAACATTAAAAGAACCAAAAAACAAGGAAATAAATCACCTAGACCTAAAATAGCGTTTTTTGCATAAAAATACCAAAATTAAATAATTACAAAAATTAAATTGTAAATTCTATCCTACATCAACTTATCACAAAAATCATCATCTATTATTATTATTATTATAAAATTGAAGATTAAAAATTAATTATAATTTTTTAAGATACCTCACGTTAGAATTAAAAAAAAAATGACTCACTTTAGGTTTGAATATATATATATATATATATTTTTAAAGGACTCACCAAAAAAAAAAAAACTTTAGGATTAAGAAAAAAAGAGAGAGACTCCTGGTAGGATTCTCTCTTCTCTCCTTAAAACTCTAGCAATTACCATCTTAAAACCCTAACCTCAATTTCACTTTAAGATTAAAAAAATAAGAAGGAGAGAGACTCACGTAAAAAAAAAAAAAAAAAAAAAAAAAAGTAGGTTTTGTCTTTTTTATTTGCTTTCATATGTGCCTGAAATTTTCATTCTATCTTATTGTTTTATTATGTTTAGAATTTATTTTCTTCTAAGTATTTGGGTTAATCTCTATATTTTGATAGTGTTTTTATGGGTTTGGTTTTTGGGTTGAAATTCTAATAATTATTTTATATTGTATATGGCAGATGAAACATCTCTATTTTTTGGAGAAAAATCAAAGTTGCAACCTATGTCTTCCAGCCTAAGGTGTTGTAAATTTTTATATGTTCTTACTTTATTGAGAATTTTTATTTAGGTTCATGTGATTTTTTGTTTTTTTTATTAAAGTTTTGATTTTTGGTTGATTAATTATTTGTTTGGATTCAACGTAAAAGATAATGGAATTAGGTGTTATAAATTCGATAATATTCTATGTTTTGAATTGTTTATATTATTTAAACTCCTGGTAGGACTCTCTCTTCTTTCCTCAAAACCTTAGCAATTACTATCTTAAAACCCTAAATTTAACTTCACTTTAAAATTAAAAAAATAAGAAGAAGAGAGACTCAACTAAAAAAAAAAAAAACAAACGTAAGTTTTGTCTTTTTTATTTGTTTTCATATGTGCTTGAAATTTTCATTCTATCTTATTGTTTTGTTATGTTTAGAATTTATTTTCTTCTAAGTATTTTGGTTAATCTCTATATTTTGATAGTGTTTTTGTGGGTTTGGTTTTTGGATTGAAATTTCTAATAATTATTTTATATTGTATACGGTAGATGAAGCATCTCTATTTTTTGGAGAAAAATCAAAGCTGCAACCTATGTCTTCCAACTCAAGGTGTGGTAAATTTTTATTTGGTATATTATATATGAATTTTTTGAATTTAAAGGGTTTTGTTTGGTTTTGAAGTAGAATTTGGAGATTTTATAAAATTTGGAAGGTTTAAGTTTTGGGGTTTTTGGTATTTGCGTCTTAGTAGGTTGATTTTAATTCTTTACCTTATATGTTTTTGCTTTATTGAGAATTTTTATTTTGGATTTATGTGATTTTTTGTTTTCTTAATTAAAACTTTGATTTTTTGTTGATTAATTATTTGTTTGGATTAATTTCAATTAATTATTTGTTTGGATTCAACGTAAAAGATAATGGAATTATGTGTTATAAATTTGATAATGTTCCATGTTTTGAATTGTTTATATTGTTATTAATACGACTAAATAAGATTTGTTTTTATCTTTGTAGTTTATATCAGTTTTGAGTATGTATATATATAACTTTTGGGAATTTTACTTTATTAATTTAAGAATTGTAAATTACTTTATAGGTTTCAGTAACTATGCACCTGTAGTGAGATATTGACAATATAAGCATATATATATGGTATTAACATTTTATAAAAATCTTTCTTACAATCCAATAACATTTTACGTTAGACAACACTTCTAAACTACAGAAAAACATAGAAGTTAAATATTTATTCCCATTGAATTTTATTTAATTATGATAGATCCATTTTCTTTTTTAAACTCTAACTAGCAAAATGTCTATAATATGCATATTATTAACCCAATTTTCTATTTCTAAATTTCTTAGATTTTATTATATCAATCTTTTACTTTAACATGTTGTTGGTTAATTGTCCTTTTATTTAACTATTCCGTATATCGCACGAATCAGCAATTAATAATAATCATAAAAACAATTACGTCTTAATTAATCTCCTAAGCCCAGTGTAAAGAAAGTTATTGAGTTCTTTAACATTTTAATTGAGGTGTCATTAAACAAAACAAACAAGAAAACCAAACCACATTATTATTGTTTTTATTTACTTATTTTAATTGACTTAAATTTTAATAGTTAAAATAAGATTGTGGGTTGTTATATTTTTTGGGTCATTGCTAATGGGTGCCTTTAGGGCAATAATTAATAATTCATTTTTGAAAAGTTTTGACACAAATTTTATGAAAAAAAAAAAATTATTAAAATATTAATTACTTTTTTTTTCATAAATTTTTTTAAAAATAAATTATTAATCATTGACCTAGGACTAACATTTCATTTATTTATTCATAAAAAAAAAAATTTCATTTATTTATTTTTATAAACCAGCGAATTCCTTTGAACCCGCTGGGATCAGCAATAAAGTACAGGACATATTCAGCCAAAAACTAAAAAGTATAGGACATGACAAATTTGTTCAGAATTTAATCTTCCGGGATCTTCAACACCTTTTATGCACATTTGACTTTGACCAAAGAGTTGAATACCGGTAAACAACACCTTTTTTATTATTCTTTTTCTTTTTTATATTCCAATACCAAATGTGGGTGAGAAAGCCCGACGCCACATGATGGGCCTGAGGCCCAGTTTAAATACGACTCTCTGTCCGAAGAGGTTAAATGTATCAATGCTATGCCACCATGGGGGAAGCGCAGCCCATAGGGAACAAACGGTTTGTCCGAAGACAACCTGGTTGGGCCGAAGAGACCCTACCCAACGGAGCCGCCCAGAGCTTGATCGAGTAGACATGCTAAAGATCTCCCTGCCAGGGCTGATCTTCAGACATGTCTAACTGCGTAACTATCATGAAATGTCTTGCCAATAAAGCTGCCACCGCCACATTTAATGCATTGCAGCAACTTTCTTGGCCGCATTTATGTGGAGAAGACACCTGAACAGTGCGTCTTCACCCACCACCACTCACAGCAAATTAAAGCAAACGGCTGATGTGACTGGTACTCAAGTGGATGCCTAGATGAAGGACAAGTGTGCGGTGAAGATGGGAAAAGGGTGTATATATAAGGGAAACAAGTATCACAGAAGAGGGGGGGGAAGAATTTGTATTCACCAAGCCTTTAAATAGAAAACCTCTTCGGACTATAAAGATGGATCCCGTTGAAGGCTTGACTCAACTCATTTCTTTATTATTGGTTTTTCTTCATCTGGACCGTTGCTAAATCCACCATTAGCCCAGTTGTTCAGCCCATTCTCTACAAATTTATTGTGGAAAATTTGGTGGGCTCATCATATAGAGTGTTGGTGCCTGGCCCAACAAATTTTGACCCTACAATTGGCGCCGTCTGTAGGAACAGCTTGAGCAAAGGTGGAAGCAACACCTCAGAAGATGGCTGAACCAAGGCAACGACCAGCTGAATCCAGGTCGTCTAAGCACACCGATCCTTTTCTTCATCTGGAGCGAAGGCAGAATCGTGAGGAAAGTGTACACACCGCACGTGACGACCAAAACCAGTCGCATGGGGAGAGCCACATGTCCCATGCAGAGAAGAACGAAGGCATGCAGAGGGAAATAGACAGGCTCAAAAGGGAGTTGCGCCATGCAAAGAGAAAGCGCAGCCCCTCGTATTCTGATGAAGATCTTGAGGACGAACAGGATGTTGGCTACAAATAGAAACATCGGACGCCGGTCAACGAATCCTTTACCTATGAAGAACTGCGTCATGATGAGAAGAACTTTCAGGATCCCTTACTGCGGGGCGCAGGGAACGATGCTATGAGCAAAGCTCTAGATCAGATCTCCCGGTCTCCTTTTACACGTAATATCGAGGGTGCCAGACTTCCCAGGCGTTTCCACCAACCTACATTCACCATCTACAATGGCAGGACCGACCCAGTTGAACACGTGAGTCATTTCAACCAGCGAATGGCAGTTCATTCCAGGGACGAAGCCCTGATGTGCAAAGTTTTTCCCTCCAGTTTGGGACCAATAGCCATGAGATGGTTCGATAGTCTGAAGGCAAACACTATTAGCTCTTTCCAAGAGCTAACCCAGGCTTTTGGGTCCCGTTTCGTCACTTGTCGAAGGGTTCCCCAGTCCGTGGCCTCGCTGTTGTCTATCAGCATGAAAGGGAACGAGACGCTGAAGTCATATTCGGATAGATTCTGGGAAACCTACAATGAGGTAGAGGAAGACTGTGAGCCGATGGCTGTTAGCTCTTTTAAGCTGGGCCTCCCCACTGAACATCCCTTGAGAACGTCTTTGACGCGCAAGCCTGCCACCAGTATACGCCAGTTGATGGACAGGATTGACAAGTACAAAAGAGTTGAGGAGGATCAGCAGCAGAGTAAGGGAAAGGAGAAGGTTATCCCTCAGGAGGGGAGGGATTTCAGGTCGGACAGGCAGAACCGCAATAGGCCGAGGAAGGACTGGGCCGGGCAAAGCACAGCGAACTTCCAGACGGTCAACGCAGTTTTTCGCGAACCGGTGCACCAAGTCCTGGATAAGATAAAAAACGAACCATTCTTCAAAAGGCCGAACAAGATGGTGGGAAACCCTGAAAGGCGCAACCACAATGTTTACTGTCAGTATCACCTGGACCACGGCCACACCACTGAGGACTGCAGGAGCTTGTGGGATCATTTGGATCAGCTGGTTGGCGAAGGCAGGTTAAAGCACCTCCTGCACCATTCATATGGTCAGGGAAATCAAACCAGCACGGGGCCCAGGAGGGGTGATTTTGTAAAACCTCCCTTGGGAACGATCAATGTCATTTTTGCTGCACCAGGGAGGACAGGATCTTGCCCGTCCAGGATATTGTCAGTTGCTCGGGTACCCTCGGATAAGGTTAACAGAGAGCCGAAAAGGACTAGGACAGAAGTCCCCGTTTTGGGCTTTTCGGAAGAGGACAAAATAGGAACTGTACAGCCGCATGATGATGCCCTGGTAGGCACTCTAAGAATAGGCGGATACGACGTCAGAAGGGTGATGGTGGATGAGGGCAGCGCTGCAGAAATAATGTATCCAGATCTATATAGGGGGCTGAACTTGTCCCCCGAAGACTTGACTCCATACAGTTCCCCTTTAGTCAGTTTCGATGGAAACGTGATCATTCCGAGGGGGCAGATTAGACTGCCTGTGCAAACCGGTGCTGAGATTGTGGAGGTAGATTTCATAGTGGTGGATGCCTACTCACCCTACACCGCTATTGTAGGCAGACCTTGGCTTCATACCCTTGGGGCTGTGTCCTCCACCCTACACCAGAAGGTTAAGTACCCCTCTGAGGGGGCAGTTGAAGAAATTCGAGGGGATCAGGCTATGTCCAGGCAATGTCTAGTAGCAGCCATCCAGCACGAGCGGCATGCCGAGCCCTCAAATGGTGACAAGGAGAGTTTATAGCAATTAAGGTCTTCGGCGACGGACACCGGAACCTCGGCCGGAGAAGCAGAGTGCGAAAGCTTGACAAGAATAGTTGTTGATAATAATCCAGAGAAGTTCTTTCAGGTCGGATCTATGCTGCCTCCTCAGGAGAAGGGAGAGTTGATAGAGTTCCTCAGGGGAAACGCTGATGTATTTGCATGGGATCCTGCGGAAGCCCCGGGGGTAAGCCCAGATTTCATTTGCCACCATCTAAACTTAGATCCCACCATCATCCCCAAGAAACAACCGCTCCGGCGACCATCGAAGGAACACGCAGATGCAGTCAGGGAGGAGGTAACGAGGCTCAAGCAGGCAGGGGCTATTAAGGAAATTTTTTACCCCGAATGGTTGGCCAACACAGTGGTGGTAAAAAAGAAAAGTGGGAAATGGCGGGTGTGCGTGGACTTCACTGATCTCAATAGAGCTTGTCCGAAGGATCCGTTTCCCATGCCAAAGATAGATCAACTAGTTGACGCTACCGTTGGGCACCCTCGGATGAGTTTCTTGGACGCCTTTCAAGGCTATCATCAGATACCACTGGCACTCGCCGATCAGAGCAAAACGGCTTTTGTAACCCCTATAGGAAATTACCACTACAAGGTAATGCCGTTTGGCTTGAAGAATGCTGGGGCTACCTATCAGAGAATGATGACCAGGATGTTTGAACCGCAGCTGGGCAAAAGCATGGAGGTTTATATCGACGACATGGTGGTTAAAAACAAGGTTATCACGGAACATATTGGGGACCTTCGGGACATCTTCGAGATTCTGAGGCGACACAGACTACGCTTGAATGCCTCCAAATGTTCGTTTGGCGTGGGATCGGGCAAGTTCCTGGGGTATATGGTCACTCATAGGGGAATCGAAGTTAACCCCGACCAGATAAAGGCCATCAACGACTTGCGAGCTCCTCGGAACCCCAAGGAGATCCAGAAGCTGACTGGGATGACCGCTGCCCTTAACAGATTCATTTCCAGATCAGCCGATAGGTGTAGGCCTTTTTTCTCGTTAATCAATAAGTGGAAGGATTTCAAGTGGACGGAGGAATGTGCCGTTGCTTTCCAGCAACTTAAGGACTACCTGGCTAGACCTCCCATCATGTCCAGTCCCGAGCCAGATGAAGTCCTGTTCGCCTACATTGCTGTGGCTCCTAGTGCTGTTAGCTTGGTGCTGATCCGAACAGACTGTGGCGTGCAAAAACCCGTCTATTATGTGAGCAAATCGCTGCAGGAAGCTGAGACTCGTTATTTGCCCCTAGAGAAGGCCATTCTGGCTGTTGTGATGGGTACTAAGAAACTGCCCCACTATTTTCAAGCTCATACCGTCATAGTCCTTACCCAGCTCCCACTTAGAACAATACTCCGAAGTGCGGACTACACAGGGAGAATTGCCAAGTGGGGGACGATGCTGGGGGCTTTTGATATTAAGTACATGCCCCGCACGACGGTGAAGGGCCAGGTCCTTGCAGACTTGGTCGCGGAATTCACAGAGCCCCCTTTAGACGAAGTAACCCCAACACTGACCCCTGAGAGTAGGACCGTTGGCATGGTCTCCTCACGGAACCCCTTGCCCTGGGAGGTGTACGTTGATGGCGCATCAAACCAAAGGGGCTCTGGAGTGGGGCTTGTGCTGTTAACCCCAGAAAGAATTACCATCGAAAAAGCTTTAAGACTGAATTTCTCAGCAACGAATAATGAGGCAGAATATGAGGCTCTACTGATGGGGATGAGGATGGTACGAAGGTTAGGGGGAAAGTCGCTTGAAGTACTCTCGGACTCGAGATTAATCGTCGGCCAAGTACAGGGAGAATTTGAGGCGAAGGACGAGAGGATGCAGGGGTACTTGAGCCTAGTTAAGTCCTTGCAATCAGAGTTTGAATATTTTAACCTGCGGCACATCCCCAGAAGTGGCAATACACATGCAGATTCATTGGCCACCCTCGCCACCTCTTCGGCACAGGCATTGCCGAGGGTTATCCTCGTTGAGGATATGCAGGAGCCTACGGAAACAAGAAAAGAGTCACTCCAAGTCCACTGCGTTAGAGCCGACCCGTGCTGGATGGATCCCATCATCAAGTTCTTGAAGGATGATGTGTTGCCCGAAGGAAAAGAGGAAGCGGACAAAATACGAAGAAAGGCCACAAGGTTCTGGCTGTCCGAGGAACGGAAACTTTATAAACGTTCCTATTCGGGTCCGTACTTACTGTGCATGCGCCCTGAAGCGGCAGAGTCACTACTGGAAGAATTGCATGAAGGGATATGCGGAAGCCATACAGGAGGTAGGTCTTTGGCCCACCGGGCCATCACTCAGGGTTATTGGTGGCCGTGTATGCAGAGAGAGGCCCACGAATATGTAAAGAAGTGCGACCAATGTCAACGGTTTGCGCCGAACATACACCAACCAGGTGGTAACCTCAATCCACTATCCAGCCCATGGCCTTTTGCTCAATGGGGTCTGGACATCGTAGGCCCATTCCCTAAGGCAGCGGGAAACAGGAAGTACTTGCTGGTCGGGACAGACTATTTCACCAAGTGGGTAGAAGCCGAACCTCTTGTAAATATCAGGGACGTAGACGTGAAGAAGTTCATTTGGAAAAACATCGTCACCAGATTTGGAGTCCCACATACCCTCATCTCGGACAACGGGCTTCAGTTCGATAGCAAAGCTTTTAGAAGTTATTGCAATGAGTTGGGAATCACAAATAGATACTCCACTCCCGCCTACCCCCAGGGAAATGGGCAGGCCGAAGCTGTCAATAAAGTCATTGTTAACGGGCTAAAGAAGAGGCTGGATGATGCGAAGGGTAGATGGGTAGAAGAACTACCCCACGTATTGTGGGCATATAGGACTACGCCTCGTAGGTCCACTGGGGAGACCCCCTTTTCGATGACCTATGGAGCTGAAGCTGTTATACCTCTCGAGACTGGGTTCCCTACCTACAGGACTAGCTATTTTAACCAAGCCGACAACGATAGACATTTGGAGAAGAGTTTGGATCTGATTGAGGAACGAAGGGAAAACGCAATGGTCCGATTGGCGCATTACCAGCAGAAACTCAAACAGGGCCATGACGCCAACGTGAGGTTGAGACCCCTTGAGCCTGGTGATCTGGTCCTGAGGAAGGTGGTAGGCAACGCAAAGAATCCAGCATGGGGAAAACTGGGGCCGAACTGGGAAGGTCCATATCGCATCACCTCAAAGGCCGGCATTGGGGCATACTTTCTAGAAGACCTGGACAATAATGTAGTGCCCAGGCCGTGGAATGTAAATAACCTCAAAAGGTACTACTATTAAATGAATTCTTCACTCAACCATGATTGCATTTTTGTCATGGTAGTTTCTCTCAAGTGTTTAAACTTAAATCCAATCATGCCTGTAGTCCTCGGACCAGATGATTTGGGTTAGTTAACACTCCTTTACGTTTCTCTCGTGTTTAAACTTAAATCCAATCATGCCTGTAGTCCTCGGACCAGATGATTTGGGTTAGTTAACACCCCCTTACGTTTCTCTCGTGTTTAAACTTAAATCCAATCATGCCTGTAGTCCTCGGACCAGATGATTTGGGTTAGTTAACACTCCTTTAAGTTTCTCTCAAGTGTCAACTTAAATCCAATCATGCCTGTAGTCCTCGGACCAGATGATTTGGGTTAGTTAACACTCCTTTAAGTTTCTCTCAAGTGTCAACTTAAATCCAATCATGCCTGTAGTCCTCGGACCAGATGATTTGGGTTAGTTAACACTCCCTTACGTTTCTCTCGTGTTTAAACTTAAATCCAATCATGCCTGTAGTCCTCGGACCAGATGATTTGGGTTAGTTAACACTCCTTTACGTTTCTCTAGTGTTTAAACTTAAATCCAATCATGCCTGTAGTCCTCGGACCAGATGATTTGGGTTAGTTAACACTTCTTTACGTTTCTCTCGTGTTTAAACTTAAATCCAATCATGCCTGTAGTCCTCGGACCAGATGATTTGGGTTAGTTAACACCCCCTTACGTTTCTCTCGTGTTTAAACTTAAATCCAATCATGCCTGTAGTCCTCGGACCAGATGATTTGGGTTAGTTAACACTCCTTTAAGTTTCTCTCAAGTGTCAACTTAAATCCAATCATACCTGTAGTCCTCGGACCAGATGATTTGGGTTAGTTAACACTCCTTTAAGTTTCTCTCAAGTGTCAACTTAAATCCAATCATGCCTGTAGTCCTCGGACCAGATGATTTGGGTTAGTTAACACTCCCTTACGTTTCTCTCGTGTTTAAACTTAAATCCAATCATGCCTGTAGTCCTCGGACCAGATGATTTGGGTTAGTTAACACTCCTTTAAGTTTCTCTCGTGTTTAAACTTAAATCCAATCATGCCTGTAGTCCTCGGACCAGATGATTTGGGTTAGTTAACACTCCCTTACGTTTCTCTCGTGTTTAAACTTAAATCCAATCATGCCTGTAGTCCTCGGACCAGATGATTTGGGTTAACACTCCCTTACGTTTCTCTCGTGTTTAAACTTAAATCCAATCATGCCTGTAGTCCTCGGACCAGATGATTTGGGTTAACACTCCCTTACGTTTCTCTCGTGTTTAAACTTAAATCCAATCATGCCTGTAGTCCTCGGACCAGATGATTTGGGTTAACACTCCCTTACGTTTCTCTCGTGTTTAAACTTAAATCCAATCATGCCTGTAGTCCTCGGACCAGATGATTTGGGTTAGTTAACACTCCCTTACGTTTCTCTCGTGTTTCAACTTTAATTCAATCATGCCTGTAGTCCTCGGACCAGATGGTTTGGATTCATTAACACATTTATGTTCCTCTTAAGTGTTTAAACTTTAATTTAATCATGCCTGTAGTCCTCGGACCAGATGTTTTGGGTTAATTAATATTCTTCGAACGATTCTTACTAGTGTTTAGTTGACAACCGCCCACATAATTAGTTGGTTGACGGAGTATGTAGACTTAGGTAAACGTTACGTCAAACATAATTATCATTGTTAACCATAAAGACAGTAACATATTCTCTAAAAAAAAAAAAAGAAGCAACAAAGAACAAAAGCAAACTATTTCATTGCAAGGGCAGTTTCATTACAAAATAGGCGATACAGGGTCCTAACTATTACACAACCCTAACATCCTAAGCCTTGTCTTGAGGCATCGGATCCATTGTTGGTAGACTACCCGCATCTCCAATCTGAAGGGGTGCTGGGTTTGCCTCAGTCTGGACTGAGAGATCCTGACCGGCCGAGGGAGCTTCCGGGGCATCTGGCAGGTCACTTATATCAGGGTGGTAATAGATGCTCTCGGGTTGCCTTAGGGCAGACTCCGCGAGGACTCCAGCCGCATCAAGGCATTTGCCCCATGTAATTGCGCAGTAGTCTCTGCACACTTTGGCTAACTCCTCGGTCAGCCTAGATTGGGTCTCTTGTACCCCCAGCATGAAAGCAGCCTGTTTCTCGGCCTCAACTGCTTCCTTGGCCAACTGAGCGTCCTCCTTGGCCAACTTAGCAGCATCCCTGGCTTTGTCTAGCTCGGCCTGCAGCTTTTTTACCATCACCCTCTCTGTTTCCAGATTGGTCTCGGTGACGTATAGTTTCTGCCGCTGATCCTCGGCCTGCTTCTCGGCATTCTTCAGGCCTGCCTCAGCGCTTCTCCTTGCCTTCACCTCCTCCTTCAGTTCCTCGGAGATGCGGGCGTAGTCGTCCTTCGCCCTGCCCAATGCCTTCTCCACCTCCTCCCTTGATCGAGCCTCAGCCTGCACTTTAATCTCTTTTTCTTTGTTCCATTCTTCCGCCACAAAAATTTGCTGAGCGATTTGCATGGCAACCAAAGAATTTTGCGTTAAGTAGCGAAAGCACATAAAGGCTACAAAATAGTCACTTATCTCACCATGCCTAAATCCCTTTTTAGGGACAAGAAAAGCTCCTGTTCGGAGAAGCGCCGATAGGACTCCATGTCCTTCGGAAGGAGGAGAGGCTTCTCCAACGCATCTGCTATGCGCTCTGCTTTCCCCCCAGCATAGTTTCGCAGGGACGCATCGTGTGGGATGGCGGCGCCATCCAATGTGAGCTTTGGGGACCACGCCTGAGTCCTTCGCCGCACGTCTGCGACCTGGTCTTCTTCTCGGCTCTCCGTAGAAAACGCCCGTTTGCCCCTAGTATCATGGGACGTCTTCTGTTGTTTGGGGCCCTTCGGAGGGACCACCTCCCCCTCTTCAACATCAGTCACCTCTGTCACCACCCTTTTCTTCTTCAGATCGGGTAGCGCTTTTAGCCCAAGATCTTTTGGGGCTGGAGGAGGGGGTGGTGGTGGAAGATTGACCTTAGGCTGGGAGGTGCCAGCGCCAGTACCTTTGGCCACATCCTTTGACTTCTGGTTTTTCAACAAGGACGATAGGCTCTGCATGTCTTCGTTAGAATCGTCTGGCAGGGCTAGATTTAAGAGCGGAGCAGCAGAATGCCTATCAAGCGCCTCTCCGGCAGACAAAATTTCGACTTCCCCCGAGTTTTCCTCTTCGAACTTGAACTGGTCGATCTGCTGATCAAGCGAGGGGGTAGAGGAAGCCCTTTCCTCCTCTACTACCGGTTCAAGGGGAACTTGTCGGACGGGCTGGACGAGCACCGGTATACCTTGCGGATTAGGATGGGGCACTGGGGCAAGGTCGAAGGGGGCTAAAAAGGTCCTTCGTGCCACGTCAATGCGGTTTATTCGGCAATCCCCGTATGTTATTGCGTTGCCTCTCGGCTGGATTTCAGTCTTCAGGGTGTAGTTGAGTATGAGGGGAACAAACCTAAGCTCACCGTCTTCACTCACGAAAATCTCTGACCGAAGGAGGTAGTTCAAGGCCGCAGTATTCGTGAGACTCAGCCGAGGAGCTACGTACCTTCTATCTGTAAACATAGCGATAGAACTGTCAGAGGATTGCAATATGGCGAAAGAAAGTCCGAACAGCTAAAAAAAAAATTTTAACTATTAGAAAAGCTCAAGGGGGAATGTCCCACCTGGCGCTCCTAGCTGGGTTGGGCAGTGAATCCCATCATGCCAGGCGCCCGAGACGATCAGATAATCGTCCTTCATCCCTTTGTTGGACTTGGGGAGACCGGAGAGGAGTCTGACAACATCGGATCGGGACTTTAGATAGTATCCCGCCCCTTCCTTTTTATGACATTCGTACATATGTACCACGTCGTGCCAAGTCAGTCCCAAGCCTAACTGGCGGTTTAGCTCGTCAACTGCACCTAAAATTCTAAATGTGTTGGGTGCGCACTGGTCAGGACTAAGCCTATGGGCGGTAAGGTAACTTCTGGTGATTGGGCCCATGGGAATAGTCATTCCTCCCTCCAGGAAGGCGATAATTGGGATTATCACCTCACCCACCTCACGGTCCAGTAATAACCCCTCCGTGGAGCAATACCTTAAATCCACTTCCCGAGGGATGCGATACGTCTCCCTAAATTTCTCTATCTGGGAGGGACTGTTCACTAGGTATTCAAATCTACCCATTGTTAATAAGTTTAAAGTGAGGGAAACGCGGAACAGCGACTGAAGAAAATCTACCAATGGCCGAAAATGCAATCTGAACAGATTTCAATAAATCTCGAAGAAAGAAACTTACGTCGGTTCGAATCGGAGAATGTTTTTCCTTGGCCTTGCGGAAAGATCGTAGCGGATTCTGGAATGAGTTGAAGCAGATGATAGGTAGAGCTTTAAGAGTCTGAACGCTTGAGTTCGCTGGGGGTTCTGACGCTTGCAAAGTGAGAAGACAATCCCCTCCAGGACTTTATATAGTGGCAGAAAAAGTAGTGGGACTTATCCCGCCCGAAATTTTGAGGAAAATCTCGACCGTTGATTTGAAATGAGCCGCTAGATTTCAGGGACAAGACGCCGCCTGGAGCAATTAATGATGCCTCGGAAACGGCGCGACGGCAGCGGTTATAAAGAAGGCGCCCAAATTCACGCGCACACACGTGTGGAGTCAAAATCCACCCCCATTCGTCAAAAGGTCAAAACCCCACTTTTTCTCTTCGGATGCGAGGTAAAAAGTGAAATTTTGAGGGGCTATTGTGGGTGAGAAAGCCCGACGCCACATGATGGACCTGAGGCCCAGTTCAAATACGACTCTCTGTCCGAAGAGGTTAAATGTATCAATGCTATGCCACCCTGGGGGAAGCGCAGCCCATAGGGAACAAACGGTTTGTCCGAAGACAACCTGGTTGGGCCGAAGAGACCCTACCCAATGGAGCTGCCCAGAGCTTGATCGAGTAGACATGCTAAAGATCTCCCTGCCAGGGCTGATCTTCAGACATGTCTAACTGCGTAACTATCATGAAATGTCTTGCCAATAAAGCTGCCACTGCCACATTTAATGCACTGCAGCAACTTTCCTGGCCGCATTTATGTGGAGAAGACACCTGAACAGTGCGTCTTCACCCACCACCACTCACAGCAAGTTAAAGCAAACGGCTGATGTGACTGGTACTCAAGTGGATGTCTAGATGAAGGACAAGTGTGCGGTGAAGATGGGAAAAGGGTGTATATATAAGGGAAACAAGTATCACAGAAGAGGGGGGGGGGGGGGAAGAATTTGTATTCACCAAGCCTTTAAATAGAAAACCTCTTCGGACTATAAAGATGGATCCCGTTGAAGGCTTGACTCAACTCATTTCTTTATTATTGGTTTTTCTTCATCTGGACCGTTGCTAAATCCACCATTAGCCCAGTTGTTCAGCCCATTCTCTACAAATTTATTGTGGGAAATTTGGTGGGCTCATCATATAGAGTGTTGGTGCCTGGCCCAACAAATTTTGACCCTACACCAAACACCACCATCCTTGATTATATTTAATAATTATCAACATTTATTTTATTTATAATTATAAATCTATATAGGAATTTTCAAGTTATTTAAGTCATGAACTCTAAGTTTAAATTTTAATTCAAGCAGTCTAAACTATGGACTCTAAGGAATTGTTTGGTATACAAATTTAAACATATGTTTTCAGTTTTTAAACAATATTATATGTATTTTTATACATTTTTTCATCCACACATATTTTTAAAAAAATAAAAAACTGTTATTTAAATACACGTACCAAACAGGCTCTAAGTCTTGAATATTTCAAAATATCCTATACAATGATTTGGTAAGTTTGCAGAATCAGTAAGTTAGATATGACAGAAAATGTGACTGGCTACACTTAGGCCTCACGGCAGTACTCCCACAGTCCCGCTGGTAAAATGCATTTTGCCTCAGTTTTGCATGAGCCATCCACTAGGAATGTTGTGTTCCTCAAAAAAGAAAAGGAAAAAAATGTTCTTGTGTTCCTAAAAAGAAAAAAGGAAAAAAGAAAAGATAAAGAATTGTGAGTTATATTCCCGATCACACTTATAACCATCAAATCCAAAGAAAAACTGGCTCTGGCTAGAACCATAGGAATGCTCCTAAGATACGTCTCCACTCTCTTTTTGAAGTTTTTATCTAAATATTCTTCAAATTCTTTCTATATCTTTTCTTGGATGCCATTTCGAAAATTTAATCGTTGAATTTTATGTAATTTATGTTCTTAATAAACATGTATGTCAAATTTAACTTATATTGATGTTATTTACTATTCAATTAATAAACTTAATTTTTAATATATATATAATTTTAGATTACAAAAATTTGAAATTTAAAACATTTGATTAATGACATAATTAATGATTTTTTATCTTCTTAGAATTTGGCAAGCATGAATAATATCATAAGAAAATGCAATTCAACAGTTCAATTTCCAAAATTCACATTCAATAAAAAAATATTGAAAAAATTTAAAATATTTCTCTCTAAACTATTTTGTGGGGGGAAAAAAAATCAGTCTATTTGAAGAATAGCTCTAAGTTCAATTTTTTTAGAATAAAGTTTCTTTCCAAACTAGTTTAGAGAGAAACTCTTCAAACTTCTCATATATTTTTTTTTTCGGTTGTGAATTTTTAAAATTTAACCGTTGAATTTCATATTCCTTATGTCCTTAACATGCATATCAAATTTCGTTCAAATCGGATGTTATTTATTATTTGATCAATTAACTTATTTTTTAATACAACTTTAGATTACAAAAACTTGATATTATAATATTTATTGATGACATAATAATTAATCTTTGATTTTCTTGAAATTTTGTAAGCATTAAGGATGTAATAAGAACATGCAATCTAACGGTTAGATTTTTAAAATTCACACTCAATATAAAAATATATAATGAGTTTATAAAATTTCTCTCCAAACTAATTTAGAGAAAAACTTTGTTTATTTTTTTATCAACAGTCGTATCTCATATTCTCAGTACTGTACTAGCTAGGCAATTCACACACATGGTACTATACAAAACAAGCAACATTGGGCACAAACTCCTATAAATCTCCTTGTATCAATATTATAGGTGCTCGCTTCTCAGTTTTTTTTTTTTTTTTTTTTTTTTTTTTCAAAGCTATTTTCTTATTCAACAAAACATACATTGGATATAAACACAACCTTTTCTGATTAATCAAAAAATGTTTAGGGGAAACAAGAAAACTGTCGCCAACATTGTAAAGGTGGCGGTGATTCTTGCGTTGCTAGTTTTTAACAGCCAGCCTTTTGAAGCTGCATGGCCTTTGGATAACATGAAGTCGAAACCAAATCAGTCACTCGATGTGTCAGTTTCACAAGTTCGAGCACCAGTTCCACCATCAGTGCCTAATCCATCCACCTACATTCCTCGGCCCAATGATGAAGGTTGCTCGTAAATAATTAAACATAACGAAGCTTTAGCTTTGGTCAATATCGTATGTATTATATATGAACATGTATATGGGGGTTGTTTGTCATGTTTGAGGTTTGTTTTATGTTATAGTTGCATACTAGATTTGGAAACAATTGTAGCAAAAAAAATAAAAAAGACTCTTTATGATAAAAAGCTTATGCATATAATTTGAGGCTTTTGTGCTACAAGTTTTTGGTTTGTTTCTTTATCATTACATCAGCTATCTTCTTTTTCTTTTCTTTCTTTTTTTTTTTTTTTGGGTAAACTCAGCTATCTCCTCTATTTACTTATATTAGAAAGTACGATTATGATGGGTTTCAGTTAGCTCAACTGTTAAAATCTTTGATAATTATATGAGAATTTGGAGTGCTTACATAAAAAAAAAAACTGATTGATGTTTTAATTTAATAATAAAGAACTATTATAAAAGAAATTGAAGTTATAAATTGAAAAACAATGGTTCACCTTGAGCTCACTAAGCCCAAGGAGAAGAAAGAAATTCCTTGTCAAAAGGCCCAAAACTCACGTGAGAGAAATATCAGCCTACAAAGAGTCGCATAGAGTAGGTGCGTTTCCACTTCTCAAGCTTTTGGTCTATTCAAGGTTAGCCCTTCCTCTCTAATTTTTTTTTTTTTTTTCAATATTCTTTTCAAAATTAGTTTATTGAAAGTTTGGATTTGAGTTTGATTATTATTATTTTTTGAAGGGCGGTTTGTTAACGGGGAATGTTTTTGTTTGATTATTTTGTTAGAAATTTGAAGGATTTCATTATTAAAAAAGAACAAGGCCTGTATCTAGACATCCACTACAAAAAAAAGAGGGCTATAGCCACATTTGAAAAACGCAGCTATAGCCTAAAAACACAGCTATAGCCTATAGCTGCGTTTCCATAGCCGCGTTTACAAACACAGCCTATCCGGTGCGACTACAGCCCCCCTACAGGACCTAGAGCTGCATTTTTAGAAATGCAGCCCAAACTGGGTCTATAACTGTGTTTTCTACGCCCTATAGCCGCGTTTTTTCCACATGCATAGATGTGGGACCTATAGCTGCGTTTTGTGTAAAACGCGGCTATAGACCTGGTTTGGGCTGCGTTAAAAACGCAACTCTAGGATAAAGACCTATAGCTACGTTTTATAAAAACCGCGGCTATAGGTTCAACTTATAATTGCGTTTGAAACACAACCCAAATGTGGGATCTATAGCCGCGTTTTTCACAAAACACAGCTATAGGTCCTGCTTCTGTGGGTGTATAAAAACGCGACTATAGGGTATAATGATTAAGAATATAAAGAAAATATAGAGAAGTAGCTGTTTTGTCATGGTGGGGTTTTGACATAGTGTTAAGAGGCAGGTTTGCTTATATTCTCAGTCAAATGACATGATCATTTCTTAAGGAAAATGTGATAGAAAGGAAAAAGAAAATACTAGTTATAAAAATTTTAACAACAACAGTCATCCAAATCCTGCCCATAAACATCAATCAAACTCTATTGCTATATAGTGGTGTCCTTTGACTAATCCAAATTGAACTATCCACTAGTTCTTCTCTATTTGAACTCATTACAAATTCCTAATCATTGGAATAAGTTCTCACATTAGCAAATGTGATACCCCACTAGACTACATACGAAGAAATGCAATTTTCATGAAAGCTGTTCTTGAATCCATTAAGCCCAGGATTTCATCTCATACTTCTAATTCTGTATCAAAATACAGTCACTTCTCCATAACCCCCTTTTACTTTATCAACCATTCAAATGAGGACTGCCCTTTCCCAAATTCAAACTAATCATCAACTGCAATATCTACATTCAGAATGTGAAAAATGCCATTAACCTTCTAACATCCTCCCACAAAATCTCTTAACCTTGTCACATTTGACAAATTGCTGATAGACACCAAAATAACAAATATAGCACATTCCCCATATGAAATTTAGTAGCAAATTTACTTAAAAATTGAAGGATTTTAATTCCCCACTTGCCACCATAGTAGAATGAACTTAAATAACAGTCCGAAACAGTTTGTAATTCCACAAAATGTACCATTAGTACTAACTAGTAATACACATTCAGCAACCCAAGAAGATGGAAAGTAGGAAAACTGTACTCCATTCTTTATAAATTTATCTAGGATTTCTCGATACAACAATAAAATACAAAATTAGATGAATCTAAAGTCCCTAAGTAACACAACAGAACATTCAAAGAAAAGGAAAACATATATCATATACTACATTTTAGTAAAGAAAAAAGATGAGATAGAAACAGAAAGAAGAAAAGCATACCCTTTTCCCTTCCTTTCTCAATCTCTCTCTCTCTCTTTTTAATCTCTCTTTCACTCCCACTCCATTCAGTATCCGAAGGAGGATATGAAGGTGGGTATGAAGAAGCATCGGAAGCTGCAAACAAAGCCGAAGACGAAAACCAAATCACAAACACGTTACACAAGCACTCAAAATATGGCGTATCCTCCAAAATTTTTACATTCCAAATCCTATCCACCAATAAAAGAAGAAGCTAAAAAATGGGTCTTTTCCAATGTTACCCAAACATGCGTAAATATACAAAAATAAAAAGTGGGTTTTTGGGGAGAAACCTTGATGAGGAGTTTAAGGTATATATCGTTGAACGTTGGAGCCGTACGCGTGCTCTTCTTGACCTTGCCTCTTGCGACTAAATCAGATTTACAATCACAAACATAATAAATAGACATACAGACAAAGATAAAGAGAAAGAGAGAGATACCAATTGAACTAAAGGGTTTGCTAGAAGAGCTCTATCTGTGTTGTTGAGGTGGATACACCGACTGCTATGAGGAAAAAACCTCGTGAGATTGAGACTTGGAGAGAGTGTCTTACTGTGAGGAGCGATTCCTACAAATAGAGAGAGGATCGATGAGAGAGAAAGAGAGAGAGGATCGATGAGAGAGAAAGAGAGAGAGCTTGCCTTCCAGATGAGTGAGGCTAAGAGGCGTGAGGTTTGTGGGTATTGGGTTGAGAGCACGGCGCCGAGAGGTTGAGAGCACGACGCCGAGATTAGGAATCAGGTGCTAGGTTGAGAGCTATAGGCTGAGAGTGTTTTTCAATTTAGGGTTTTTTCAATTGTATTGAAATTTAGGGGTTTTTTCAATTTATAGCAAACCTAGAGCTGCGTTTGATTAAATGCTGCTTAAACATGTTTGGACTTGCGTTTATTCAACCGTAGCTCTATAAGTGTTGAAGCTGCGTTTGTTAAATACAACTCTAGATATATTGAAAAAAATAAAATAAAATAAATCCTCAGATGGGTCTAGAGTTGCGTTTTTAAAAACGCAGCTTCAGTCCTACTAAGATAAACGCGGCTTCAACATCACAAAACGCAGTTTTAGAGCTGGTCTATAGCTGTGTTTAGTAAACACAACTATACGTCCAGTGGTGGAGCTGCGTTTTTGAAAAATGCAGCTTAAACAGTACCCTGAAGCTGCGTTTTTGAAAAACGTAGCTCCAAAACGCAACTTTGACGCGTGTTTTTTGTAGTGATCGATTTTTTTTTTCTTTTCCCTCTATTTTTGGTAGATTTTGGCTTATTTGGGTTTTTTTTTTTTGGCGACGTTTGGTTGGCAAGAAAATTAGGGAAGATGTGGAATCTCTGCAACCAAGATCACTAGATACAAGGCCTAATTCCCTTCCTTCTTCTAAATTCTCTATCAAACAGATGATTTCCTTTAACTTTTATTTTTCACCTAAATTGTATTGTGATCCTCTCTGGAATTTCTTCAACTTATTTAATTAATCCCCTCACCAAGTCCAATTTGACCATTTCTCTCAAGTTTTTTTTTTCTTGTGTTTAACTGATTGTTGTTACTTCACTCATGTTTGGAATTATATATAAATAAAATAAATAAAAAAAGATAAAGTGAACCACTGTGCAATCCAGCAGTATACGCGTTGTATTTTTTTTTGTCCATGTATACGCGTTGTATTTATTTGTGTGTGTATAGTGTATTCCTGGAAGTGTTGGAATTAAAAGGGAATTTTAGTGCTTTCTTTACTTCAAACACCAAGATTTTTGTTTCTCAAAAAAAAAAAAAAAAAAAAAAAAAAAAAAAAAACACCAAGGTTTTTTCTCGGTACCACTCCCATATTTCTCTGTGCTTTATTTTTTCCGTTTAGGTGCTGTGATAGGTGAAACTTGAAAGGCTATGTTTAGTTGCTGTGAAAAATGTGAGATGATATGGGAAATTGAATTTTTATTTTATTTTATTTTTTTATAAATAATTCAGGCTGGAGGAATTTTCTTCATTTGAAGTTGGAATTTTTTATGAGCACATTCGCATAGTAATGTTTGTGAAAATGCCGAAATAGTATATTTTTCTTTTGTCAACTAACAAATATCCTAGAGCACACACTTTTTGTTTGGTACGTAGTAGTTACCTGTCTTGGATTTGATATCATATATTTTACGCTCCTTTGTTTTTTCATAAATATTTTCTAAAAATTTGGTTACTTTAAAAAAAAAAAAAAAAAAAAAAAAAAACCATCTCATTTTCTGGAGTTTTGTATTTGTCTTAAAAATGGGCTAAAAACGTTTTTTTTTTTTTTTTTACTTGCAGTACAGCAGTCTTTTACTCTCTCCTTGTTTTTCTCTCAAAATGTGTGCGCACATACACACAAAGAAAAACACCCAACACTATGTTTATGTTAGTATTACTTTATTTGGGTTAATTTATGGCATGTTTTAATGGAGGGGGAAAGGAGGAGGAGTGAAGGGGAGTAGAGTAGTGTCAGCTAAAAATAAGCTAATTTTGTGCTAAATCTACCAAACTAGTGTTTTGATGTTACCAATTTATTGGATAGGCTTAAGGTATTAACATGGTTGTTAGGATCTCGATTCGGCTACATCACTGAATCAATCCAAATAGTAGTACAATCATTTATAGGGTGGAGCCTAGGAAAATCGTTATCTAGATTGTGGGATCTCGTAAGATCTTGATCCTAAGCCAATCTTAGAGGATTCAACTGTAAGGATTGGGTTTTTTTTTTAGATAGTTTCAACTTATAATGTCATCTCTTGATAATAGTTTTTTATCATCAAATGAAAATGCCAATTGTTTTTCTAGTGTAAGCTAAGATCGGACCCTAAACATTTTATTCGATAATAAGAGACTTAAACAGTTGAGTTAACTGGAATGGTTTTATGAAATATTTGGATTTTATGTTTGTTTGCTTTAATGAATGCTTTATTCAGCCAAAAAGATTTGCACGGATATTAGGTGTATATTTAGCATATTTCCTAGTCGTGAGCTTTGTTTTCTGTCATGTTTCCATCATTTCTTCCGTCCCTCCTCATGTAGTTAATGATGATGAATATTGAAGAGATTCTAATCTTTTACCAAAAATAAAATAAAATAAAGAATATTGAGGAGTTAATGATGAGTGAAAAATGTTAGAACCACAACTTATATCACAATCTGTTTATGTAGCAAGTCATAAGTGGTAGAATAAAAATGATGGGTCTATAACTCTACTACTCACAACTTGCCACTTGAGCAAGTTGTAGAAAAAATTGTGATCCTAACATTACTGATGATGAATTAGTAGTGGGTTGGTGTTTTACTTTGTCAAGTTTTGTAATTGGTTAAGGGTCTTGTAATGCTCTGGCTCATAAATACTGCAAGTGGGCAACGACAAATATTTCGTGGGACCTACCCTATTCCTACCATGGTTGCTAAAATCGCGATCCGGATCGTAAAATCGCACAATTTTACGATCCTATCTTACCAAAAAGTTTAAAATCGTAGCAAGATCGCAAAAATGGTAGGCTCGTATGTAGGATCGTGTAGGATCGTATAAGATCGTGGGATCATATGGAATCCTATCGATCCTACCATTTGGCTTGATTTTTTTTTTTTAGTGGGATTCATTTGGGTAAGATAATCCACCTAAACCCACAAGCCAAACGGGTTATCAAAAGCCCAATAATGAATTGAAGTCCCAAATTTATCCCTATGTTAACATAAAATCTCAAAAAAACCTATAGTACTTAAGTTTAACGTTTTCAAAAACAAAACCTAAAATATTTAGAAACACTAAGCTCTAGCACCTCTGTACCGCACCACCTCAGTCCTTTGTCAAAAACCCAGCACCTCTTAACCCTCTCCATGGTGAGCCATCGCTGCCTTTAAGCTTTCTTAAGTTTAACGTTTTAAAAAACAAAATCTAAAATATTTAGAAACATTCATGGATATTGATACTACTCACACTAGGAAGGATATAGATGATGTAGGGTCCAAATTTAGTAGGCCAAGCGCAGGCTTTGCAGATTGTGAGCCCAATGAACCCCGAACAATAAATTTGTAGAGAGTGGGTGAAACAGCAGGGCTGGTTATGGATTTAGCAACGATTCATTCGTGTAAGTAAGGATAAAACGATGTACGGACAGTTGTAAAGTGGATCTCCCTTAAATCCGAAGAGAATTAATATTTTTAGAAAAATGAATACAATTTTCTCCCCCTTTTTTCAGAGACCTATTCCCTTTATATATCCTTCTTCTTCCTCATCTTCACCGTACATTTGTTTTTCATCCAAGCATTCACTTGAGTACATGTCACATCAGACGTTTGCTTTAGTCTGCCGTGAGTGGTAGTAGCTGAGGTTGAACTGTTCAGGTGTCTTCTCCACATAAATACGGCCAGGAAAGTTGCTGCAATGCATTAAATGCGGTGGTAGCAGCTTTTTCTTTTAGATATTTTTATGTTCTTCTCATCCCTAGGCATGCCCAGAGTTTGCTCTTTACTGTGGAATCAGTTGGGAAGGTCGCTTAGGCTTTCAGTATATTTGCTTGATCAAGTTCTCTAATGATCCGATGAGAGGGACCTCTTCGGACCAACAGGATCGTCTTCGGACGTATCCCATCATTCCTTTTCAAGTGCATTTCCACCAAACGGACTCAGCCCTGATCCCTTTTACCTCTTTGGACAAACAGTGATACTCAAATTGGGCCCTAGGCCCAATACGTAGCGTTGGACTTTCACACCCACAGATGATAAAATGGGATATTGATACTAACAGTGATTAGATTAGAAGAACCTTAAAATGTGAATTCTCTTTTGGATTTCATATTTGTAATTAGCTAGTTTACCTGAGATTGAAAATTTTCTTTTGGATTACATATTGTAAATTTGTAGTTAGATAGTTTTTATATGCTAACTAGCCTAACTTATTTTGGATTTGGAACTTAGAATTTGGAAAACATTTTCCATATGTGTAGATAATATTTTGGTACTTAGTTGCTAATTAAACATGTACTGAATTTTTTAAATACATTATGTCAAAAGTTAGATATATTTTGTTTTGTTAGAATGACGTAAGAACGATATAGTGCGTGCAAATCACATTTTATGATGCAATTTTTTTTTTTAAAGGATGGATTCATATTTTAAGTAATTATATAATATACAAAATCACTATCAATAGGTTTTTTGCTTAAAATCTAAAAATAAGTAGGATCTTACGATCCACAATCCGATCCTACGATCCACGATCCTACCTACGTCGATCCTACCTACGTCCCACGATCCTACGTAGGATCCTGATTTTGACAACCTTGATTCCTACCATTAGCACAAAAAGATATTATGTTTTGGGTGTATATATCCAGCCTCTCACAACATATGAGATCTAAGTCCCATGTGTTGAGAGCTAGTATTATCTTGGGGGTAGGCAGTTTACTTTTCTTTTGTTGCTGTACGATTAGATGATCATATAATTTTCTTATCAAAAAAAAAAAAAAGATGATCATATAATTTAAATTATTAGCAAACGGTAACCATGAAAAATATCATTTATTCTCAAGAGAAGCTAAAAGATACCAACAAAAATATTTAATTTTTGCAAATAGGATCAGTTTAAGAGACAAACAAATCCTCAAAAAGACAAGGATTGAACACAAAGTGTTTTGTTACATCCAAGAGATAGTAAGTGTCCATTGGAATAGCTTATTAAGTTTTTTATTGAAAACTTTTTAATAAAAGTGTGCTAAAATATACTTATACCTTGAAAACAATTGAAAAAGTGAGAAACTCACCCTAAATATACATAAAAGTTGATTCCAAACTCACTCTAAATATACATAAAAGTTATACATAAAAGTTAAAAACTAAAAACTTAAACTTAAAACTGATGCCAAACTCACCCGAAATATACATTTCTAGAAGTTGTAGTTATCAAAAAAATTCAGCGAAGTCCTTAAACATAAAACCATGGTTACATAGTTCACACAGAACCATATGAACAAAGTGGTAATAAGGTTCCATAAAAAATATAAAAAAGAAAAAAAGCGGTTATAGGGCATTTGGGAGCCAATTTCCAAATACATAGATAGAGATAGTTGGAAACTTGATTTGGGGATGAAGTGTTTGTGTTTGTGTGGAAACTTACTAACTTCCGTAACTCCTCGTTTATAAGTATAGACGAGTAATTCTTAGATACTCCCAGAGTACGGAAAATGGTACTCACTTCTTTCACATTCATGATGAAGTGTACTTATTAAATTCATGGTGAGTGTTGTGAAATTTTAAAGTACTCACAAGTGTACAATCTACACCGAAGTATAGTTTGACAAGAACGATGTCGAACCCATAGAAACTTGAATGAACGTAGGAAAATTAATCAAATCTTAACCAAAGTAATCCTAATCTAATTCAATAAAAATTGGTTGTTTGAAATAAAATATACTAAAAAAATAATTAAATTAAGAAAAGATATAATATAATGCAGTAAAAAAATGTAAACAATCTAAATAAATGAATTAAGGTTTTGGAATCCGCCTTGTTAATTCATATCATTATATATTTACGATCATAAATTTTTCCCAACCACTACATGATAATTTAGAAATAAATCTTGCTACCATGGAAAATATTTTCATTAAAACTTCTATTTAAATATCTAAAGTATGCTCTTCTTTACTTCCTAGGTATAAAATCAAATCATCAATTGTATCTGTAGCCAAACAAATCATAAGAGTTATCCAATTTTAAAATCAAAAAATAATAAACCAAGCATTCAATTAATTAAGACAAATCCTAAATCAGAAGAAAAACATGATTGAACTCATATCTAGAATCTCATCTTAGCCAATTGATATGAAGCAAGAACAATTTAAATCATTAAAGAACAAATATTGTGGGAAAAATCAAATCACATAAATAATACTAATAATCTTTAACAAGGTTCCATCCTCAACCTCAATTATAAATTTAGCTACTCATAATAATTGAAATAAAACACAAAAATAAAATACTAAACATTAAACTAGACAAATAAAATAGAGAAAGAAATAGTCACAATACTAGACAAAAGCCATAGAGGAAGCCATATATGGTGCTGCCTCTTGCTCCAATTTTCTATTTTGCATCCCAGCCCTTGCAATAGCCTCTGAATTTTTCCCTAAAGAGCTTTTAAATAGGTTAAGGAATCTAATTACAAGTTAAATTCCAGTTTGGAGAAAATCTTAGATTTTTAGGCTTTCCTTAACCGATGATTTTGGCCCATTTAACATCAGAATTCAGACTTTGGGTAAACTACAAAGTTGTAACCCTTTAAGTTAACTTTCCAGCCCAACTTGAATCATCATGATTGGACATTTGAGATGAAAGTTATGTAAAAAATACTAACTGATGCGCATGCTAGAATCCTAATCCAAATTGGACTTGGATTCAGTGCAAGTTTCCTTTGATTCCTTGCTCCAATTGGATTTAAATTTAATTGGGTTGATCCTCTTTAACTTCATCATGGCCTTTGTAGAAGTAAAGTCCACTACCTTTCTTCTTTGCATAAATCAACTTATTTAATTCCATTTTCCTACAAAAGACAAATTCACGCAATAACATTCAATTAAGCACAAAATTGATTATTTAGCATTATTCCAAAATTAAATATAAAATGCATGAATTAAATCAAAATTAGTATTGTAGGGTCACAGTTTGGAGCCCAGGCCCAACAAAGGATTGAGTCAAGGTCCAAAGAACCCGATCCAATAAATTTTTAGAAAGTGGATTGAAGGGCTAAATTTAGGCTAGATTGTCAACGGCTAAAGTGGCATTACCGTTAAGAGCATACAAAAACGCTACCAATCAAAAATAGATCAATGCCAATCCCCGAAGTCTCTTTTTCATTCCTCTCTCTTTTTTCAAGTCCAAAAAATCCTTCCCTTTCCTGGCGGGGAGGCCCCTTACATTTTATATTCACCCCTATATCATCTTGATCGCCCACTTGTCAACCATTTGGGTCACTACTTGAGTACCTGTCCCATCAGCCAGCTTCCCTAACTTTCCGTGAGTCATTGTTGCCAATGTAACATTGTTCAGGGGTCTCCTCCACATAAATGTGGCCAGGAAAGTGGTTGATGGGCATTTAATGTGGAGATAGTAGCTTTTCTGTTAGACACTTCTGGGTTATTATCTTTTCTGCACGTGTGGGGATCTCCCTTGTCAAAAGAATCTTTTGGAGGATCATCTGAACTGTGAGGCATATAGCCGACCTGTATCTGACAAGATCCGAGGGTGAGTTCCCCTCGGACCATTTCAATTCGCTCTATCCCATGCAATCTTGGGCCTGGGACTTCCCCCAGTTGCTCGCTCCTCCTCGGATACTCCAGGTTTAAGATAGGGCCTAAGGTCCGGCCTGCATCAGGGATTTTTACCCCTCACAAGTATGATAATGCTTTCTAATAATGATATGAATATGAAAAATTAAGCTGTTATCAATACACATCAGTGAGGTCCACCATAAATGTGAGATGAGAGAGCACTATTTTTCTATGTTCCAGGAGTACCTAAATTTTTTTCAGTTCAGATAACATGGCATTTGGTTGTTAGTCACTTTCTAGAAATATAGTTCTCTCTCTCTCTCTCTCTCTCTCTCTCAAATCTATTTTTCTTATTTTTGTCTCCTCTTTCTTAGATTTCTCCCTCGTCACTTCTTTGCAACTGCACCAACCTCACCCATCCTCACTATTTTGCATTAAGGTCACTACTTCCTCACCCCTTTATTCACTTCTCTTCACCACTAAAGGGGATTTTGGGTTTATACGCAAGGGAAATATTAAAATAATAATTAAGTAATTGAATTCATCCCTATATTGTTAAGAGAGAACAGTTACCATTGGGAGAAATTTTTTCCTATAGAGTTTATTATGGCGATATGACAATATGTTAAGTATGTAATGTTTATAAAAATAAAAAATAAAAAATGTTTTAGAGAAGTGAAAAACGTTTTCTTTTTTATTTATTGTGAAAAATCAATTTGCTCAAGATTAAAGAAGAGAAAGAGAAAACTAGGGTTGGCTCAATGGTATAAGCTATTGATGCGGCCGCCTAAGGCCCCAAGTGAAAAAAAGGCCTCTAAATTTTAACCGATAGTATTAATCAAGCCAAAATATTAACAAATAAATAAAATAATATTTTCTTATCAAATGAAAAAAAAAAAATGTTATGTCCACAACATTTTTCACAATAGTTTTAGCAAAAAAAAAAAAATCTTAAATAGTAGATTGTTAAGGGCTTTTATTGATAGCAAAATAATAATTTTAGTGGTAGGCTCAAATAGAAAACAAAAAGTAACTTAACACCTAAAATTTGTTATGAAAAACATTATGAATATAGCACTTCTAAAAGAAGAAAGAAAAGAAAGAATGCAATCCACAAAAAAATTCACAACATTTTCACAATAGTCAAGTTAGCAAATTTTTACTAGTTTTTAACTAGATTCACCACTAACATCATTCTTTTACTCACTATTATTAATCTGCCACATTAACAAATGTAAAAAGTTTTATCAAATTTTTTTTTATGTTTATAAACTTAAAAAAAAAAAAAAAAATTCTACATGGTTCATATTAATTAACAATAATTTTACATATGAAACAAGATAATCAATTTTTGCCTTAAACCCCAAATGCATCAAACCACCCTTGGAGAAAACAATCTAAAGAATTTACATGATTTGACTGTGTGCCATGAGAGGAAACAGTTAATAATCCAAGTGGGGTTACAACAATGTTTATATATAATAAAATAAAATAGAATTGCGGGGACCATTACGCATAAATAAATATGAACCGACTCCAACGGTATTTTGCTATTTCCGTTTGATCACAGAAAATGTATTCCGTTAGCTTGCATTTCTCTTCGTACCTGGTAATTTTTTTTTTCTCCCTCCAAATAAATGGAGTGTCCGTTTCTTTTTGGGAAGAAAAGTGAGGGGGTTGGCTTATTCTTTCTCAAGACCTTTTTGCGCATTCTTGTCATGTGCGCTTCAAAGCTGCCTAATGTGATTAGTTTGAGAAACTCAACTCTCATTTTTCAGGCAATTTATGGGCTAGGCCCATTCAATGTGCTATCTATCCCAACAAATCCAACTTGAAGTTTTGTTCTCCAACCTTGGCCCGCGAAAATCCTAAGGTGGTCTTGGTTTGATTACTATGAACTTCAGCTGAATCTGGTGCATTTTGCTGAACGCCAAAAATATTCCAAATAAGCTAAGACAAAGCCCCTTTCAGTTGCTTGGATGGTCGGTTATATGGGCTTTACTTGTAGACAATGGTTCATGTAGTTTAAAAGGTTCAAGTTCCTGATGATGATTTCTTGGAATTTAACACTACAATAAAAACTGCTTAAGAACAAATGTGTTACTTCCATAGTATTATTATCGTCACATGTAATTGATTAAGAACCCTGAGATGCCTAGACAGTGGATTTATTTTATTTTATTTTTAATTAAAGATGTTTACGAATTCTCCTATATAGCACAACCGATGTTTACCATTTATGCTGCAGTCTTAGTTCTTACAAATCACAGGATGAAAAGATCTAGATAGTGTTTGGGGCTAAATCTTTATAGCCCAACACACTAGGACAGCCCAATTAAATTTTCGTATTCGGGCTCATATATTTGTTAAAGGTCCAATTACTCATAGCCAGACTAAATGGTTTTACAAAATGATGAAATGTAGGGTGACGGGTATAATTAATTGATAAATGAACAGGTAAAGTCTGCAACTACACAGATACATGAACAGGTGGCCAGATCAGGACCACTCACTGGAAAAGCATAAGACAAGATAAGGGTTGTAAATGACCCAATTAAGTTTTGTCGAATGTTGAATGTTCAAATTTGATTTGACAATAAATATAAAATGTTCAAGTTTAACTTGAACTTGAATTAAGTTTAAAAATAATGTTTGAGCTTGAGCTCGTTAAAAGGTTCAAAAGCTTGAACTTGACTAATTTTTAGACTAATGTTTTAACTAGCTATCCCCATGTTGTTTGTTTAGAATTAATGCTATCCTAGCTAAATTATGGGCATAACTTGTCATGTTTAATGTAAAATTTTATTTTAAATATTCTGATTTAAGATTAATTTATTTACTATATGTTTTTCTTTTCTGCAAGTCGTTGTGTTCTTCTCACTATTCACCATTTAAAACAGTGCACAAATTAATATATTTATAAATAGAGACAATGCAAGATTCTTTTATAGCTATTGGTATGAATAAGAACTTAAATATATGATTAAATTGCTTGGAATTATTTAAGTATATACCATCAAGATTACTCAACCTAGTCTAAAAGAAAGACACTAAACATGGGTACAGTAGAGAACATGCAGGTCTTGCGACCAAATATATGCCAAACTATTTCACTGGGTGCGTAAGTATCTAGCATGACCGGATTTTAGCTCAAGCATTTAGTCAAACACATACTAATGTTAGGTACCATATCAAGGTAAAGCCTTCTTTTAGTGTCTTGGTTAGTAAAATAGCAACGGTTTTTTTTTACACCTTCAATGCTAATAATGTGGAATCTTTTACGTGCAAAAAAGTCAATTCTCTATTCTACTATAAAAGTCAATCTGAGAGGCATTCAATACTTGAAAACCATAACAACAAAAAGACACACATCCCTTCTTGATGAAGAAAAACATGTTTTGGGGAAGTACTCTCTCTAACATTGTACAGGTGGTGATGATTCTGGCACTGTTGCTTTTTAACATCAAGGCTCTTTAAGCTGCAAGGCCGCCTTTGAATGTCATGAAGCCAAAACTTGGAAAAATCAAGGTGTCAGTTTCATCAAAAGATTGAGCACCGGTGTAATCATCTGCTTCTAATCGATGCACTTACGTACTTGAACCTGTTAAATATTAGCATCGATACACCATGTTGAATATGCTAGTATAGATGTGAAAGCGAAAGCATAAATTGTAGAACACAATAACACTCGAGGGTTGTGTGATTCAGCCTAACAGCCTATATCCATGGAGAAAACTCTAAAAAACTACATCAATAATATATTAGAATGTAGTATAAATCCTGTGTTACAATAAACTACAACATGTGTATATATAGTAGACTAAATCCTAGACTAATAGACTTCTAGTCTAAGTTGGAGACTTGACTTGCACACAAAGTAGAATTAAGCTTGGAGTTATGCTAATGTGCTAATATATTTCTAACAAGACCCAATGGTGGAGATTCAGGTTGCCATAACCCATAAATGAAGAAAACTAAATCTCTAGGGCTTTAGGTGGGGGCGCGTGGTCTTGTGGCGATGAGTTGCTATCTATTCTCAATTTTAAAAATAAATGGTTATGTAGTAAGAAAAGTAGAAAATATCTCTACTAGCCAAATGTTTCTCTCATGTTAGAGTTGCGTATTAGGTTTTATTACCTAGATTTGGAATCAATCGTAGCAGATGAAAAATAAAAAATAAAAAAGTCGTCGTGGCCTTTTAGCCCGATTGATTAAATGTTGTTGTTGTTGTGGTTTTCTCTCTGTCTAGAAAATTTTCACTTGATCTCTAATCCTTTGGGGTGGCCTTTTTGTCTGTTGTGATGCTTAGATTTTGAGGTTGGTATCAATTGTCAAGTATTAGCACCAAGGAATATAAATGTAAAGCATAAGTAATTGAGTGAGAGTGATTGTCTTGTCTTTGGTCATGTAACATGACTCATGTTATTTATGTATAGAAATTGTTTCTACTACCATCATCTTGCTGCATCTACTTTGCAGGAGTTGCATTGAAAAAGTTTCCAGCTTGTTTCTATAGCTTTGAGTTTTGGATCATTTTTAGATTTCCCTGAAGAATTGAGTTTAATGAAGGAATAAACCTAAACATGGGGCCATATGAATGAGCCCTTGGGCGAAGCTGATCTCCACGTACACCACTAACCCAGCCAAGATATTTTTATTTTATTTTTTTTTAAACTTCAATTGTATTAATAAAAAGATGGAGGAACATAAGGACAATCTGCGTTACAAGCTAACCTTAGAATCTCCCATCATGCAGATATTGAACTTTATTTCTTTTTTTGAGAGAGTTTCAACTTATGACATCCGTTCCTAATGATAGCTCTTTATCCTCAGATCAATACACCAATCAGTTTTTGGTGTAGGCGAGGATTGAATTTCAGATATCTTATTTAACCATCAGAGACTTTACAAGTTAAGTTAACTGGAACCCACGATTGAGCTTTATTGTGGGTGTATATTGCTAATAGTTTTTAGCAATTGCAAACAATAGGTTATTATTTATAGAAATTATTGTAGCAAGTTTGTATTTATTTTTTATTCTTTACCGGGTGTGGGCTTAGAAGTGAATGAGTTGGGGAATAAATTATGGTGAGTGAATGATTATTATTTTTTCCTTTTTTTGTTACAAGCTACGTCATTAATTTATTTTAATTGCTTCTTCTTTAAAAAAATTATATAATAAAGATTATATATAAGAAACTAATTCAAGAAACCTATGATTCATTTAATTATTATTATTATTATTTATTTATTTATTTTGGCATGATAGACATGTAGATTTAGGCTTTGTTTGGTTTGATGAAAGAAAAAGGAAAAGAAAAGAAATGAATGACTTTTCTTTGTTTGGTTAGAAATAAAATAGGAAGAAGGTAAAATGGGATGGAAAAGGTTTTTGTGGAATTTATTATTTTTTCTTCTGAAATTACTCTCATACAATTAAAAGGTCTTGACTATTTTTTTAAAATAACATTTATATTTTTATTAATTTATAATTTAAAATGATAAAAGTGTAAACTACCTCACATATTTCCTTTCTCTTTTTCTTAACACACTTGTGGAATAACTTTCCTTCCCCACTCTTTTCCCTTTCTCTTACCTTTTCATTCTTCTTCTCTTTCCTCCCATTCCATTGCAACAAACACGAACTTAGAAAGCATTGACATGGACAACACAAAGACACTGAGAGCATCCACATCTGGATCTCATATCTCATCTTATTTTACTATCCTAAAAAGCTACTTTATCAATTATATCATACCATTTTACAATACACCCAACATCCCAAAACTCTATTTTCCTCTTCTACTCATTAAAATAATATATCTAGCTAATAAAATATATTTTTTCTTTTTTTGTTTTTTCTCAATTTTCTCCCCCACATGCGTCCCTTCCAGAATCCTCCTTTACTTTACTTTTCACCTTCTGAAAAAACCATTCTGGTTCTTCCATCCCATAATTCTGAGTTCTTCACCAACTATGCCAATGTCGGACTCGATTTTCTCAACTTTCTTCCTTTGAAAGCAAGAAAAAACGATCCATTTTGCGTCGAAGTCGAAGCATCATTCAACGATTTATTGCTGGTACGCAACGAAGTTTCACGATTTTCAAAGCCCATAACGTTTTGTGAGTATTTCATCTGCAATCCATTTACCAAACAATGGCTGACCCTCCCTCCGATCTCCGCCACCCACCGATCCACCACCATAACGCAGCAACCCATAATCAACCGTCAACACAAAAAAAAAAAAAAAAAAAAAAAAAAAAAAAAAAAAATCCCAGGCAGTAAACCCACGCCACCACCCACTGACCCAAAACCCACTCCGACGGAGCCACGGACACCGACCCCATCGTTAGCCCACCAGCCACAACTACTTCCACCACCTCCACCGTCGGCCCACCAGCCACAACCATAAACCCCAGTAGCTGAACCAAAAAAAAAAAAAACACAATCCAACGCCAACACAGCACAGCCAAATCCAGCCAAATCAAAATCAAAATCAAAATCAAACCCATCTGTTCTCACCAAACCCAAACCCATCTGTTCTCACCGGCAGCGATGGCGAGAGAGAGAGAGGGTTGCTCGTCGCCGTCTCTATTCATCCCAAACCCACCATCATCATCATCATCTTCGACCCAAACGCCAAACGCCAACCCAAACACCACCAAAACGCCACCCAAATTCGACCCAAACGCTGGAAACCCACGACCTCCACGCCTCCACCACAGCTTTTCTGATGGAGCCTCCATGTCGTTGCCTCCATTCCGTTGAAGAAGAGAGAGCAAGAAGAAGAGAAATCGGAAAGAAAGAGAGAGAAGGAAGAGAGAGAAAAGAAAGAGAAAAAATGAGAGGGGAGAGAGAAATTGCCGGGTTAAAATGAGAGAGGAGAGAATAATGAAAGTATTAAAAAATTATTTTTTTTTATAACATTCCGCTACAGTACTATCTTACATTTGAGATGGTACTATAGCTAAATCTCAAAAAAATTTTGGCATATGAGATATGACCTTTTCATTGTTGAGCAGTTTTGAGGCTTAAATGCCAAATGTTCCTAACATTTGGCATATACAAGCTCCACTACTTATGTTATGATAATTGGTATAAGATGGGTACAACACTTTTTTTTTTTTTTGGGGTTAAAATGAGTACAACACTTTAATAAAATATCTGTGTTTCCTAGACCTATATATTATAGGAAAAAAATAAAGTAAGATTTACGTAGTACGTTACAGGTTACAGTACTGTGCACTCACAGGCGGGCGGACAATGAATCAATGATAATCATTATCCCATTGGAAATAGCTTAACAAAAGAGTTCGGCTAGGTGCCAAAAAGTAGTTCCTATTGTTGCGAATCTCCGTGCGCAGCTATTCCTTACTTTTTTTTTCTTTTTCTTTTTCTTTTTTGATAACAGCTATATTTCTTACTAATTTTGAAGGGACATTGCAAAAGTGATAAATTTTTTTTGATAAACTACAAAAGTGATAAATAATAGGGCATCGGTGGTACCATGGTAACTCATTGCGATGAAACAAACCACAAAGGTTAGTGCTTCTCTTATGTGAATACAGTTGGGAATGATGAAAAGTAATAATAATAATAATAATGGTTATTTTTGGTAACTTATTTACCTAATGTAAAATAAAAATGTTAAAAATTAATTAATTTATCATAAATTACAACATAAATTATTTGAAATACAATTAAAATAAAAAGTGTAGATGATGATATAGTATAATCAATCGTTCGTTAGTTTAAAAAAAAAAATCAATCGTTCGTTACTATGGATAAAGATAACTGTTAATGATGAGTAGGATAAAAATGTTCATTTGTTACTAGGGACAAAGATAACCGTTATTAATGAGTAAAGTGTAAAACGTTGTCTAAAGTATTAGACAACTTTTGAGTATTAAAGACCAGTCATAACTTGCTTGTAAGGCTGTAATTGACAGACCACAATGGTTAGATGAAGGGTCCTTTAGAGACGTTTAATTAAAATATTTAACAAAAAGAGGTTTAGAGATGTTATTTTGGTAGTAAAGAAGGGGACATAAATAGCCTCCAACGACTACACGGAACCAGATTATATTTAGTCATCACTCATAATGAAGAGGGGTATACATTCATAGTTATATTAAATTCTTTAAGTATTCTAAAGTTTTGTCAATTATCTAATTTAAATATCGGAAGGTCCTTGACAAACACCACTTCTATGTTATTTCTTCGTAGTTACATTTTTTTGCAGAAGATCATTACTCTTCCATTTGCCTGCAACAAAGAATTCAACAGACAACCATTTTTTACTTCATATAAGTAGATAAAAACTATGCTTTGTATTGTAACTTTAAAAATTAAAAAAGAAAAAGAAAAAAAAAAACACTAAGGCTGTGTTTGGTTTGGCTTCAAACCACTTCCGGAAAAGCATTTTTGGAAAATTAGTGTGTTTGGTTGGTTTGTAAAATTTGGCCAATTGTAATGCATTTCCCCTTTGACCGTAAAATAGAGGATTGAAGGTGGAAAATGAATTCAGTTCTCATTTTCACTTCAAATCCTATTTTCCGGAAAACTGAGAAACAGAGAGCACGAAGAGAGAGAGGGAGAAAGAAAGAGAGAGCCCAGCGCCATCGCCGATCCAAGCGCAGCGCCCATCGCCGGCGGCCACGAACCCACGAACCGCCGATCCAAGCCCAGAGACCATTGCCGGCGACCACGAACCCACGAACCCAGTCCCCATCGCCTCACCGCAATGAGCAGATCCAGTCGCACCTTCGATCGCACCGCGCCGCGCCGTCGATCGTCGATCTCGTTCGAACCCAAAACCCAGCGCTCTTCGCACCGGCGAGTCGCACCGCGCTGCGCCGTCGATCGTTGATCGTCGATCATCGTCGACCCAGACCCATCGCTTCCTCTTCCTCGATCTCTCCGTTTTTTTTTTTTTTTTTTTTTTTTTTTTTTTTTTTTTTTTTTTTAAGTTTGATTGTTGTTGTTGTTGTTGTTTTTTTTTTTTTTTTTTAATGAATTGATTGTTGTTGTTGTTGTTGTTGTTGCCGGAATTTGCTGTTGTTGTTGTTGTTGTGTTGTTGTGGCCGGAATTTGCTGCTGGAAATTGTCGTTGAATTGGATATGATGTTGAAATTTTTTGTAATAAATTTGTTGTTAGATGGTTGCTGTGAAAAATTTTTCGGAAAATAGCATTTTCAGAATACAACCAAACACATAAAAATATTTTCTACAATAATTTTCATAATACAACCAAACACTTGAAAATATTTTCTTTTTTTAAAAAATAATATTTTTAAAAAATATTTATTTTTTAAAAAACGTTTTACGACAACCAAACACAGCCTAAAAGTCAACAATCTAATTCCAAACAGACTAACTCTCATGATGGGATTTCTTTTAGCTGGCTTCGTCGCGAAGCTAATCATGCTGGTATGTTGATAAGTAATATGGTCCATTTGCATAAGGAAATTTTTGTACAATTTGACCACAAAAAGATTGTCAGAATTTGTCTACCAATGTCTCCTCCACTTTAGCTGGCGGCTGAAGTGTATATGTACTGTAATCGTCAATAGAAAGTCGACAAGATCACGCCTTTCACCGCTTGATTTCAGCTAAGTGTAGTAGTTGCTCCAACATTGATTTGGACTAGCTACTAGCTAGGTAACCATACTAAAATTTAGTGGACAGAAAAGATTAACTCGATTATTAGTGTGAACACAACGAATAAAGCCAGAATTGAAGAGTACTGAAGGATCTAATATAAGGCCACAGCCCACAAGGTCTTCGGAAAGAAGCATATTCGGGAATATGAACTTTGTAATTATTGCCTTTTGAAATACAACTAGTTCCTGATTATCAACCAAAAAAAAAAAAAAAAAAAAGTAAAAACATCTTATCAAATTATTATTATTATTATTATTTTTAATTTCGTAGCTCAAACTAAATGTTAAATATGTATATAAAACATCTATGAACATTTAGACCCTTAAATTACAAATTATCAATTCAAACTTAATATCAAACAGTATACGTGCGAAAAATGAATATAAACTTATAACAGAATTGATAAACAATCTAAACTAAATAAAATCACATCTATAGCAGAAATTAAATGGCAAAGATTAAGGGAAGAGAGATGAAAACACACGGACAACACAACGATGTATTATCGAAGAGAAAACTGAAACCTTCGGCATAAAACCTCTCCGCCGCCCTTCAAGTGGTCAATAATCTACTAAAGAATGAAGTTGGGATACATGAACAGCAGAAGACCCTCCAAGCCTAATCTACCCAGTGTACTTAAGCCCTTCAAGTTTCTTGCTCCAACGAGGTTGCGCCGAACCTTTGTCTTCTTTAGCTTACCGGATTCCGCTATAGCCCATAGCATCAACCAATATCAAATGGTCCCTTCCTAATTGCTTTCCAAGCACCAAACAGCCTTCTCATAGATATGGGTATGGTGAGAAAATATATTGGCTAATGTACCTTTCAAGAATGTAACAATGGAGAAGGTGAGAGTAGAGGAATTTGGAGAAATAAGGATGAAGATTGTGGATGAGTCAATCTTGTTTTTCTCTAGGGTTTCTCTCTCAAAATTCTCTCTAGACGTTTTCTACATTTTGTGGGTATAAGGAGTATTTATACTGGAGTGAGAATGGAATGCGAAGAGTCAGTTTTTCCAAAACATAGTGGACTGGCGACTTGGCCTCACGACTTGACTGAGTCGCGAGTTCAAGCCACGAGCTAACTGAATGGCTAGTTTGGATTTTTTGTCCTGTAGTGCTCCAGTTGGCGTGACTATTTAGCTCCTCTACATGCTCCACACGTGTGTCACTTTTGGCGACTTGCAAGCCGCGAGATCCAGTCACGAGCCACTTGCTGAGTGCATAAACTTGAGCTTTTCTTTAGACTTTTTCACACACTACCCTTACATAATTCCCATCTAAATACAAGGTTTCTAAATGCTGAAATATAAGCAAATTTGTCATGGAATAAAGCCAACAGAATGGTTGATTAAATTCAACCTTACAATCTCCCCCTTTGGCTATTTCGTGACAAAACTCTACAACAAACTCTAGACTTAATGCGTGAGTTGGGAACAGCTGAACAAAACTCACTCACACCTAACTCTAGAATCTGTGAAACTCTTGAACCATAAGAACAAGCATTTCCTGAAACACAACAACACAATATAATCATTGTATGCAGAAAACTTGTAATGCATATGGAGCAAGCACAATGCGATCAAGCAAAATGGAATAAAGCAATAGACCATGGCTTGACAAAAAATGAACAATCACTATAAATAATGATCACAATGCTCATTTACACACGAAATGAACATTCAGACATGCAAGCTAATAAGCTTAATGCAAAGTATTATTTGCATGTCCAACACTCAACCAATGCAACAACACTAGGTAAATGCATCAAGGATAAAAATCCAACAAGGGCACAAGAGTGATGTACTTAAGGAAAATGCATAACATTTAATAGCAAGTACTAAGCTACAAAGCATGGATACAAATCAAAAGGTACATAAGCAAAGGTACAAAGCAATAAACTTAAACTGAATAAATCATCTTATATTCATTAAACCATAATAACATAAGTTTTAAAACCTAATCACATAAACTAGCCATGAGTTTAAAAACCAAGAAATTAACCAAAGTTTATAAAAAAGTATGTAGCAAACCCATAATTAAAACATTATCCAAAATATAATACCAACTCCACCACATAACATCAAAACACATAAATAATAAAAAGCATAAAGTAAATGCTTGCTCCCCCTCAAAATGTGCTCCCCTCAAGAGCTACCCTAAAAAATCTCCCCCTTTTTAACCGGAATGGCCAAAGGGTCACTGCTGAGTAATGAAGCTATCAAATTTTGCTGAGAGAAGGGTCACTTGATCTTGGAGTGCAGCTAGCCTGTCAGATTGCTCATTCTGAACACCTCTGAGCCCATCAATCCTTTCAAGGATGATCTGGAATGCATCTGGAGGTACAACTGATGAGGATGATGCTTTGCTCCTTTTGCCATGGCCTCTTGAGCTTGAGGGTTGTCCTATAGCCTCTGTCTCAGTTTTGATTGGTACACCTTCTTCTTGGTCACCTTCCTCTTCATCACCTGGGTGAAGAACTCTTATCCTTGTAATGGTTAGAGCGTTGATTGCTAAAGGAGTAGGCATGAGGCTGATATCTTGAGGGATTTCCACACCTTTCAATCTAAAAAGCCTCATAAGAAGGCTAGGAAAAATCAGCTTGGCCTTGGAGGTTGTTCTAGTCTCATCAACAATGGTGTAGAAGATATGAGCACTGATGTCTATGTAAGTGTTCTCCTTGAGCTCCATGAGGAAGATACCTCTAGCATTGTTGATGGTGGTAAGCTTCCTCACTGGGTACAGATTAAACACCATGATGGTTGTAAGACACCTCATGTCAGCTAGGAAGGCAGTAGTGTTAAGGCATTTCCCTTCTCTAAATCCACAAATACGAGATTGGACAGTTTCAATGGATAGCATCCTGTCCTTGGAATGGGTGAAGTCATGGTCATCCAAATCTCCAAACCCCAGCACCTCATTTATATTATCTACATCTATGGTGAATTCATGTCCCCTTATCCAACAGTTGATCTCATTCTCTCTTAACACAGCATTAGCATAAAACTCCCTAATCAGAGGCACACTCCAGGCAAGTCACTCAACAACTTATCCCAACATCTGCCCTGAAAACAACTTGGTATGAAAGTGTTCTTCAAATGCACCAAGTCTACAAATCTTTCTTGAATGATGGTTGCCTTTATGTAGAACTGAGTGTGTCTTTCAAAGTGTTGAAGATACCTGAACTTGGTATTGTCCATCTTCAGCCTTTTGTCACTCTTCTTGGCAGTAGTCTTCTTCTTTGTGGGAGTCATTTGCAAAATCATAGCAGCAAAGCTCACAAAAAGAACAGAGCACAATAGAAACTCAAAAATCAGTAAAAGGTTAGTAGTGCTAAAAAGAACAGAGACTTATACCAAAATTCAATCCATACTTAGTTCAGAGTCAAACATGGAATGAGATAACCCAAATCAGAAGAGCACAGAACAAATTATCGACAGTTCTCAGGCATATCACATTATTACATTCAACACAGAAACCTAACATCAACATCCTAGGGAACACAGTCAAACACATACTCCAAACATGCAATAAACAAACATTGTGAACCAACCATACTCTCAAAACAGTGTTTATTACAAAATTCCCTAAAAATAAGCATCTGTCTACAAGACATATCTCAATGGGTATGGTCTGATCAATCACATGGCAGATCTGTAAACATACTCGAGGATGAAAAACAATCATGATGACATCAATATCTAGCATCCTAAAAACAAAAACAACAAAACCCAAACACCCATCCTCAACAAAATGAGCATACCCATATTCGAACACTATATATCTCAAATCTTAATAGCAACTCACAAATCCAAGAAAACAAGGCTATAATCATGAAATGTATAGAGAAAATAAGAAAACTCATACCTTTTTCTTGAAGATTGAAGTTGAAATGATGAACAACAATGGTGGTTCCTGTGAGAAACATGGTTGGTTTGAGAGAGTGATAAACGGAGAAGACAATGAACAGTCACAAAAGTTCGAGAGAAAAGTGAAAAGTAAAAAAAAAAAAACTGTCCTTAAAGCTCAAAACACGCGTTTTTCGCAAATGAGTTAAATCGTGTGCAAGTCGCCAGGGCCAGTCGCCAGAACACTTAAAACAAAAAGATTGAGAAACTTTTCTAAATGTTTTTCACAACTGGAAGTTCCACTCACGAGAATGTCATGAGTTGAGCCGCAAAACTTTTGGTATGACTCTTGCGACTGAACCTCCACTCGCAAACAAGTCGCGACATCAAGTTGCGAGAGACTTGAAACTCATATTTTGAAAAATTTTCTAAATATTTTTCGCGACTGGGATATTGACCCGCCAGTGAGTCACAAAAATCTACTGTATGAGCTTGTGACTGGGGGCATGCGACTGGACTAACCCGCAACCAAGTCGCCAAAACAGGGAAACATAGTTTTTGAAAAATTTTGACAATTTTTGTAAAAACAAAATACTTTCCAAAAACAACTAAAACACTCAAAAATCTTTTTGTGTTTGATCAACAAAAATTGAGCACGTGAAACACATTTAATCAAATACAATCACACAAATGAATATGGCATTCATTGAACTTAGACATGTGCGATGTGTGTGGGTATAAAAAACAAGATAGTCCTTAGTCTATTGTGAAGCTTCAATGATCAATTCAACCAAGGCATACACAATTAGTACTAGATAGAATGACCTATCTCAATTATAGAAATATGCATATATGACCTCTCAGATAAACTTGATAACATAACTTTGAAACTTTTCATTTGGTTCCATATACATCGTATCATTTGATCTTTTTGAATCATTACATCTCATTGTGAGATAGATGCCTGAAATTTTTGATATTTCAATTTGATGAGATAGCCTTTGACTTTTTGGGTATCATACATTTTATTTTAGGTCACTTTCCCTTTTTCTTAGTTAAATATTAGTATGTGCGACAGGCTTTTTTAGCTCATTATCTCTTTTCATTTAGAGATTTACATTTGTTGAGCTCTTTAAGCAAAAACAATAATTAAGCAAAAACAATAAAACAAAAGAGTGGGAAGATATATAGGTACAAGTCTATGCATGTCTCAAGACCAACAAACCATTGACAAATCACTCATGACAAGTTTGAAGATCGATTTATAACAGTCACATAGATTTCAAGATTTTTCCCACAATGAAATAAGTGCATAAGGTACAAACTATGCTCGTAAATGCACAAAACCATTAGCACAAAGGTACAAGACAAAACATGTTTGTGACAAAACACAATAATGTCGATCAAACTTTTTGGATTTTCTAATTTTTATGTATTTTTGGATTTTTGACACAAAAGCAAGAAAAGATTAACAAAAAACATCAATGTAAAAACATTTGAAGAAGAAATAAACACACAAACAATTTTTAACTCAAACAAGCAAAAAGCACACAACCATGCTTAGTCACAAAACATAAGAAGTATTAATACATGGACATGTTATAATGCTTATGCATGAGTATCCTTCTTCACCCATACGTCACGTGAGTTTAGGGTGATATCCCTATATGATTGGGTATGAGTGTTAGGGCTTTCAAACCTTCTAGTGAAGCTTTCCAAGCAGGTGTTGAATGCACCAATCATCTTCATCACATCCATCATTCCGGAATCACCATCTCGACCTCTTAATTGCTCAACAGCCAAAGTCCTCTTGTCATTTCTTAGTCCTCTTGACCTTTGATCACTTGCACTATTCAATGCTCTTAGCTTATGATAATTTGGTCTGGTGTGTCCTCGAAGTCCACAATGATGGCAAAAATGGTTCGTTCTCGGACCTCTTTGTGATCTTAGAAGTGATTTCCCTCTAACTTCAAGTTTGACCACTAATTGGTTATGGGGCTTATTCAACACCCATTAATCAGCCACATTCTTCTTCTTTTCATCCTCTACTTTCTCAGGAGTAGAGGCAGCCACTACTGGATCTTTGGCTTTCACAAACTTTACTTTCTTGGTGATTTTAACAACTAAACTACTTTCTCCGGTATATTCCAACCTGAATTTGTCTGAGAAATGTTTTTGTGAGGAAATGATATCATCTAGCTTCTTGGTGGAAACCCTCTCTATCTTGGCATTTGCTTGAACCAACTCAAGCTCAAGGAATTTCACCTTTGTGTAAGCTTCTGCAACTCTCCATTCAGCTTCTTTATCTCACACTTGGCCTTCTTATGTCGCACTAGAAGACTTCTATAGTCCTCCTCTGCCTTCTTCATCTTTTTCACGGCTACCTTGGCCACACAGGCATATTCTCCTAATTTCTCAAGGAGTGAGTTGTAGTTTTCTTGAAGACCCTTTGTACTCTCATCTTCTTCAACATCCGATTCATCTACAATTCCCATTGATTCCTCATCACTATGCTCCCCAAACTCTTGTACAAGCAAATTCAAGTCCTCCGAAGACTCAACATGAGCAATAGTCATAAAAGTGGAGTAATTCCCTTCTCCGTCACAGCTTTCCTCAGAATCAAAATTGGATGAATCTGAGTCACTAAGAATTGTGGCATACGCCTTGTCTTTCACTCTCAAATAATTAGGACATTCTTTCCTGAAGTGTCCATGCCCATTGCACTCAAAACAAGTGATTCCCTGTATAGATTGGGATTCATTTCCATCTTTCCTTTTGAAATCCTTTTTTTCATTCTCAGAACTTTGGAATTTCCCTTTATCACCAAATTTTCCATTGTTCTTGAATTTCAAGAATTTTCGAAAATTTTTCACAAGGTAGGCAACAACCTTCTCGACTACATCCTCATTCGATGAGTCATGAACTTCCACCCTTTCATTAATTTTCTTAAGAGCTAAAGCTTTGCTCTTTCTTTGTGTGGGCAACGACAGTTCATAAGTCTGAAGTGAGCCAATCAGTTCTTGGACTTTGATATCAACAAGGTCCTTACTCTTTTCAATCGCAGTCACCTTGGCACAGAAGTTTTCCGGCAATGACTGAAGGATCTTTCTCACTATCTTAGAATCCTCCGTTTTCTCCCCCAAATTAAACTTGCCGATGATCACCTCATTTAGCTTGCTATAAAAAGAGTCAAAGGACTCGTTCTCACTCATTTTGAGCTCCTCAAATCGGGTGGTCAGCATCTGCAACTTAGTGTCTTTTACTTTCTTCGTTCCTTCATAAGTGATCTCCAATATCTGCCATGCCTCATTGGCAATAGTGATGTGAGAAATCCTGTGAAACTCATTTGGAGAAACACCACAGAAAATAACATTCAAATATTTACTGTTAGCATTAACTGCTGCAAGAGCTGCCTTATCCCAAGTGGATTTAATGACCTCCGGCCAGTCCATCCTACTTCTACCGCATCCCAAACAGCATCATCAATAGAACACAAGAATGCCCTCATCTGAACTTTCCAAAATGCATAGTTGCTACCATCAAAATATGGTGGAACATTTAAAGATTGAGACCGGTCCATCTCAAACGGGGTCAAGAATCGCACTAAGGTAATTAAACCACAATAAGTGCACCTGTTCTGATACCAATTGAATGTTCAATATGTGTATAAAACACTTATGAACGCTTAGACCCCCAAATTATAAATTACCAATTCAAGCTTAATATCAAACAGTATACGTGCGAAAAATGAATATAAGCTTATAACAGAATTGATAAACAATCTAAACCAAATAAAATCACATTCAAAGCAGAAATTAAATGGCAAAGATTAAGGGAAGAGAGATGCAAACACAAGGACAACACAACGATGTGTTATTGAAGAGAAAACCGAAGCTCTCGGCGTAAAACCTTTCCACCGCCCTCCAAGCGGTCAATAATCCACTAAAGAATGAAGTTGGGATACATGAACAGCAGAAGACCTTCCAAGCCTAATCTACCTAGTGTACCTAAACCCTCCAAGCTTCTTGCTCTAATGAGGTTGGTCGAACTTTTGTCTTCTTTAGCTTACTAGATTCTGCTATAGCCCATAGCATCAACCAATATAAATTGGTCCCTTCCTAACTGCTTCCCAAGCACTAAACAGCCTTCTCATAGATATGAGTATGGTGAGAAAAGGTATTGGCTAATGTACCTCTCAAGGATGTAACAATGGAGAGGGTGAGAGTAGAGAAATTTGGAGAAACAAGGATGGAGATTGTGGATGAGTCAATCTTGTTTTTCTCTAGGGTTTCTCTCCCAAAATTCTCTTTAGAAGCTTTTTACATTTCATGGATATAAGGGGTATTTATACTGGAGTGAGAATGGAATGCAAAAAGTCAGTTTTTTCAAAACGGAGTGGACTGGCGACTTGGCCTTGCAACTTGAATGAGTCGTGAGTTCATGCCGTAAGCTAACTGAATGGCCAGTCTGGACTTTTTGTCTTGTAGTGCTCTAGTTGGTGTGATTGTTCAGCTCCTTTGCATGCTCCACACATGTGCCACTTTTGGCGACTTGCAAGCCGCGAGATCCAGTAGCGAGCCACGTGTTGAGTGCACAAACTTGAGCTTTTCTTCACATTATCTCACACACTACCCTTATATGATTCCCACCTAAATACAGGCATTCTAAATGCTGAAATACAGGCAAATTTGGCACGGAATAAAGCCAATAGAATGGCTGATTAAATTCAACCTTACACAAACCATTTCTTCCTTAAACCTTTAAACACTTTATATATGGAAAAGTGTCAATTCAATTACAGAGCTATTAGCCTTATGATGATACATCTCCTCTCTCCCCCTATCCAGTTTGAAGGGTTTGGCTTACCTCCAGTTCTTTTTTAATAGGAATCTCATTTTGTTTTAGTGAGAAACTATCACATCACCTAGTAATTAAATAAAATGTGGAGATTAAAACTCATTATCATTTGCTATTATATATTTAAAACAAAAGTACACTTTCAGTTAAAAAAGTACTGGAGATAAGCCAAACCCCAATTTAAAAATCATTGTCTTTAAAATCAAACTGTCATTATATCTTAGATTCTTGATATTGTACTAGCTAGTCAATTCACATAGAGTAACGCTTGTCATAAATTTCTTTATAAACTGTTGAGGTAACAATTTTTTCCTAATTTTCATTTGATTTAATCATTTACATTTAGGGCTGTAAATAAACTAAATTGTTTGTGAACAGTTTGAGGTCAATTAAAAAAGAAGAAGCTTTGTTTATGTTCATTTGTTTAGAAAACAAACTAAGTATAAGCTCAATTATTAAACAAGTCAAATACAAACATAATAATGTGTTCGTGAACATGAAAACTCGATTTAACTATATGTAATATTATATTTTTATATGCATATTTATCTAAAAATATATTTATATATACTTAAAATTAGATCATATAAGATTGTCAATAGGTTCATATGATATTAAATTATTATTTGTAGATTATTAATTATACAAACAGTCTATTTGTCATAAAAATTCAAAGAATTGTGAAGATGTATCATTTTAATCAAGTAGTTCATGAACAAGTTTAAACTTGTTCGACAAGAAAATAAGCCAAGCTTAAACATAAAATCTTGTTTAAAAATGAGTTTGAGTTTGGCTCATGTTCAAAAATAAAAAATAAAAAAAATTATGAACAAGTTTGCACTTTTTATACTCGGCTCAGTTTGGTTCATTTACAATCTTATATTACATCACTTTTTATTTACTAAAACACCTTACCATATCAACAATTTATAAAATATTTTGTAAAAATATATATAAATGTAGCATTTTCCATTTACATATATAAGATGTCCAAGATAAGCAATGTTACAAGTACAAAAGATTTCATAAAATTTGTTACAATAGTTAAATTTACAGTTTACCCTTTAATAATGTTCTATCATATAAAATAGGACTGTCCAACCCAACTCGAAACCCGACAAACCCGAGCAACCCACCTGAACCCGAACCGAAAATCGCCCGATCAACCACTCCGACGGTCGGTGGTGGGTCGCCGCCCACAGAACCCGACGTCATCGGGTCGGCTGGCGAGTTTCCTCTCCCAAAACCCGAGCAACCCGACCCAAGAATAGAACCAAAAACTTCCGGCGTTTTTTCGAGTTCTCTGGCGAAAACATACAAAAACAGTTGATATTAGGAGTTCTCCAGCGAAAATATACTTGAAACCCATCAGATCGGACGAGATACGGCGAGAATTTGGACGAGATCCGGCAAGATATCGTCGTGATCTGGCCAGATCATGACAGATCCGGCGAGATCTCGTCATGATCTGGCCAGATCGCGATAGATCCAGCCAAAATGACGGCACCAGAAATGAAACCTGAAACCGATCGGTACAACCCGACGCCCGACGCAACCCGAATCGGCCAATCCGACTAGCATTTCGAGTCAGTTGCGGGTTCCATTTTCACCCATCTGAAAGATTCGGGTCGGATTCGGATTGGGCACGAACCCAACCCAATCCGACCCGTGAACACCCCTAATATAACCCGACCCGACCCGTGAAGTCCATAATATAAAAGCTGTTGTAAAATTATTTGTTTGTGTCAAATAATATTATTATGGACTTCGACGTGGACGTCAATGGTCCCATCAATCATACTCTAAAGTCTAAACTCACAAATTCACGATGGGTCGTTCAAAATTCTAGAAAATCTTCTTTTTATTTTTATTTTTGATACCTACCTACCTACCAGTCTAGTAGCTGGCTGGCAAAGAAAAAGTAGAAATTGAAAACTTCCTTAATTATCTCAATCTCATCCAAATAAAAAAAATAAAATAAAAACCTCGGTTCAATATTGTCTATAAAAGCCATTTTCTCTTTTAACAAAACATACATTCGGAAAATACACATATTCTTCTCTGATGAAGCAAAAAAAAATGTGGGGCAAAACTCTCTTCAACATTGTAAAGGTGGCGATGATTCTTGCATTGGTGTTTCTTCACAGCAAGCCGCTTGAAGCTGCAAGGACTTTGGATGACATGAAGTCAAAACCCGTGTCACAAGAACCAGCACAAATTCCACCATCAGCGCCCAATCCATGCACCTACATACCTGAATCCGATGATGGAGGTTGCCACTAAATAAAAAGATACCGGAGCTTTAGCTTTGGTCATATGACTCATATCATATGTGAGTTGTTTGTCATGTTTAATTGAAAGAAATATAATGTTATGTAGTAACTAGCAAGAAAAAGGAAACTATCTCTATTAATTTGCCTAGTGTTTGTGTTTGTGTTTGTTTTATGTTACAGTTGCATATTGATTCTTAAAAAAAAAAAAAAAAAAAGGTTGCATATTGTTTTGGTTTTTTATTTATTTATTTATTTATTTATTTTTAAGAATCAATAATAGCAAATGGAAATTGAGCAAACTTTTGGTTTGTTGTTTATAATTATGTATCTTTCTCTTTACCTGTATTAAAAAGTTTTGTAACTAGTTGCACCTTTGACAAGGAAAAAAAAATTCTTTGTCAAAAAGGCCCCACGAGAGAGAAATATCAGCTAGAATCGCATAGAGAGAGAGAGAGAGAGAGAGAGAGAGAGAGAACATTACTACACTAGAGAGTAGGTGCGTTATCTACTATCTACTCGGCGAGTGATCTCTCTCTAAATTTCCACTTTTCCAGTTTTGGTTTGTTCAAGCAAGGTTAGCTCTTCCTCTTTGATTTACATCTTCTTTTCTCTTCATAGGGTCGTTCATACTGAATTTGAGATTTAAGTCCTAATTTCCGATTTTGGGGTCGTTTGGTCAAAATTAGATTTTAAAAAAAAATTGGATTTGGGTTTGATTTTGTTTTAAGGGCAGTTTGTTGCCGAGAGAATTAGGGGGGTCTTTTTTGTTTGATTATTTTCTTAGAAATTTGAAGGCTGTACTTAGAGACTTCGACATCGATTTTGGTTCATTTGGGTTTTATTATTATTATTATTATTATTTTTTTTTTTTTGTGCTGTTTTTAGTTGGCAAGAAAATTAGGGAAGATGTGGAACCTCGGCAACCAAGATCACTAGATACAAGGCCTGATTCCATACCTTCTTGTTCTAATTTCTGTATCAAACAGATGGTTTCCTTTAACTTTTATTTTTCACCAAAATTGTGATCCTCTCTGGAATTTCTTCAACTTATTTAATCCCTGATCACCAAGTCCAAGTTGACAATTTCTCTGCTGAAGTTTTTTTCTTATTGTGTCTGACTGATTGTTGTTACTTCTCAGTTCTCTCACGTTTGGAATTTTTTTTCTTTCAAAACGTGAGATGATCCATCGTGCAATCCAGCAGAACGAGTTAGAATTGTTGGAATTAAAGCGAATTATTGTGCTTTAGTGTATTTTCTTTACCTCAAACACCAAGCTTTTTCCTCGGTACCACAATCCTCCATATTTCTCTCTCTGCTCTATTTTTTTACCGTTTAGGTGCTTTGATGAAAGGTGAAGGCTATGTGTAGTCGCTGAGAAAATCTGATGAGGAATATGGGAATTGATTTTTTTATTATTATTATTTACATTGTTCAATTTCTTTGTGTATATAGGCTTTATCCATGACATGAGAAATGGAATTTAAAAAAAAAAAAATGTTTTGAGAAATTTTCTTTTCTTTGAAACCAAACCGAGGCAAGATATTCCTCGAAGAGGACGTAAAATCTTCTCTTTTTTTCTTGAGTGATGTAGAGGCGGTGGCCAAGAGCCTATTTCTTTTTTGTTCTTTGTTCAAAATTTCTTTACTTAATTTATTTCATAGGTCATGTTGATGTTTTTGATGCGTTTGGATTCGACTAGCTTCTTATCATACCGATGGCCATTCTCAGCCATTATTGGCCAAGCCTTGCATTTTTAGGATAGTATCAGGTTTGACACATTAAAATCCTTATATCTTAAAGCTCTTTTTATTTATGTCTTCATCCCTGTTGTGCACAGCTTGGCTACTAAAAGCAAATGGAAGTTAATTTCTGATGTTGAAATTCTCTTTGCTGTGTATTATTGATTTTGGGTTCAGTTCAGTTCTTTCCTTATGTTTTTGTTCATTTTATGTACGAAGTAGTTAGAGTTACCTGTCTTGGGAAAGGAGTCACGGACTCACAGCCAGTAGTAGTTAGAGTTACCTGTCTTGGACATCAGTCATTTTCGCTTGTTGCAGTACATCAGTCTTTTAACTCTCTCTTTGTTTCTCTCTCAAAATGTGTGCGCACATACGCACACTCAAGCACACCCAACACTTTATGTTATTACTCATACTTTTTTAAGTTAATTTAAGGTATTAAATCGTATGCGTTGAAAGGAAGGTTTTTTTTTTTTTTTTGGGGGGGGGGGGGGGGGGGGGGGGGGGGGGGTGTTGGTGGTGGTGGGAATATAATATAAAATGGACTCTTTAGTTTGGTCATGTTATCGTATTCTTTCTTTTCTTTTTAGTTCTAATTTTAATTTTTTTGGTTGTTAGATCAATCCAAATAGTAGTACAATGTTTATAAGGTGGAGTTGAGGTAAAATCGTAATCTTGATTGTGGGATTGCGTAAGGCCAATCCTAGAGGATTCTGTAGTAAGGAAATAAGAATTAGGATTTTTCTACTTCTGATTTTATCGGTTATGAAATATTTGGATTTATGTTCGTTTACTTTAATAAAATGCAATATTCAGCCAAAACAATTTACACCCAACAAGAGAGGAAGGTGAATACAAATTTTTTGTATCATATTTTGTATTTCACTTTATGTTTCATCAATCACAACTTATCATATGTTTATTTTTTTTCATTTTAAACTTAGATTATTTTATAAAGAAAATTAAATAAATACATGACAAATTATGATTGGTGAAATATAAAGCGAAACACAAAAAATAATACAGAAAATTTGTATTTCCCCCTTATGTATAGTCAATGATGAAGAATATTGAGAGTCTAATCTTTTATCAAAATAAATAAAAAATGTTGAAGAGTCAATGACGAGTTGTTAGTGGCGAGTAGGTGCCTTAATTTGTCACGTTTTGTTGGGTTAAAACTTGGAAGGTTTTTTAATGATCTGGCTCACAACTGCAACTGGGCAATGACAAATAATTTTGTTGGACCTATCCTATCCCTCATTGTACCTTGAGGCGCTGAGGGGTTGCCTTTTGCTTTTCTTTTTTTGGTTAATAGGCTTGAATATAAAATAGAACAAAATAAATCAATATTACAAATTGGCCACAAAGGCCAATGTCGTGGCTACAAGCCTAAGGTCAGACCGACCATTAACATCCAACACAAGCAAATTAACTAAATCAATAGAAGGTGGGGCATCAAAAATAACATAATTTTCCCTCATAAAGCAACCCCTTGTCTTTTGCTTTTCTTTCGTTGTTTATACGATTAGGAGAAATAATTTAAATTATTAGCAGACCTTCTTTTAATGGAAAAAGTTAACCGATACTTTAAGGGTATTGATTTAAAAATTATTGTTAACATATTTTTATTGAAAAAAAAAAAAAAACTTTTTTGACAGTTTTTTTATATTTCTCATAAAACTTGTATTAAAACATATTAAAAATAGTTTGTTAATAATTGCCCCAAGGGCACACATAATCGACAAGGCAAGGATTTAATACAAGCTTCTTAATACGCCAAGAGATACTAAACACACATTTCTAGAAGTTGCAGTTATCAAAGAACTCAGCAAAGTCACTAATCATAAAATCATGGTTACATAGTTCACACAAAACCATACGAACAAAGTTGTTATAGGGCATTTGGGAACCAATTTACAAATGATCTTTGATGATGCCGAAAATCTCACCAGTGAGTTGCACAATACTTGTACGCTCAAAACGACACCTGCACAATAAAAAGGAGAAAACCTAACAGAGAGCACCGGTGTGTGCCGGCCAAATACCCTCTGAAGGTTAAGTTAGAACTATTCTCACAACTCTAGAGTGCTAGAGAGGGGTTGATTATGCGTACCTTGATTTGTGAGGGTATTTGGACTTTTATAGTAGCAAAGGGTTGACCTCTCTTTCTTAGAGTAGAAGTCTTTTCCATATAGGAATCCTTATGGGCGTAGATCGCGGAATCCTTTCCTTATAGGATTCTTCTTTATAGAATCCTAAACTTGATGGACAAGGTTTTTCCTTGTGGAGAGAACTCATTAATGAGCATATCTTATAGAATCTTATTGGTGCTGAAATTCCATTTATGGGCTTTACGACTCAACTGGCCCACCCAAACTCGGCCCACAAGAGATGGCCCGTCAGGATTCTGGTTCGTCATGAATACAGTCTGTCATACACACACGCAGATTTTTCCCTCTTCAATCTTCACAGATAGAGATAGTTGGAAACCAATTATCTTCCCTTCCCAAATCTATTTTTCGTTTTTTTGTCTCCTCTTTCTTAGATTTCTCCCTCGTCACTTCTTTGCAACTGCACCATCCTCACTATATTTCGCATTACTTTCACTACTTCCTCATCGACTTATTCACTTCTTTCCACTATTAAAGAGGATTATGGGTTTATACGTGAAGGGAGTATTAGAATAATAATTAAGTAATTGAATTTATCCATTATTAATAGAGGGAGGTGAAAAGAGAAAATTTATCCTTGGGAGAATTTTTTTCCTACAGAGTTTATTATTTATTATGATGATATGTTAAATATGTAACTTAAAAAAAAAAAAAGATTTTTAGAAAAAGTGAAAAACGTTTTTTTTTTTTTTTATTGTGAAAAATCAATTTGCTCAAGATTAAAGAAGAAAAAAGAGAAAGAGAAAACAATACAAAGAATTTATGTCAAATAATTTATGTGATTCGACTGTGTGCCTACGTATGAGAGCAAACAATTAATAATCCAAGTAAGGTTACAATAATGTTTATATACAAATACTCCTCTACCATATTGCGGGGACCATTACACATAATTAAATATGAACCAACAGATTATTTTTACTACGGTTTAATTACAGAAAATGTTTTTCGTTAATTTGCATTTATCTTCATACCATCTTTTTTTTTTTTTTTTCCCCCAAATAAATGGGACAAAGTTTTTCTTTAAACTAGTTTGGAAAAAAACTCTTCAAACTTATTTTAAACCTTTTTATTAGATGTAAAATTTGAAAATCTAACTGTTGGATTGCATTTTCTCTACATTCTTAATGCGCATATCAAAATTCATTCAAATCTGATGTTATTTACTATTTGAATAATAAATATTTTTATAAATAATTTTATACCACAAAAAAATTAAAATTTAAACATTTGATTGATGACATAACTATTGATTTTTGAACTTCTTAAAATTTTGTAAATATGGAGAATATAATTTAGATATCTACAGCCCACAAAAAAAGTTTTCGCGTTGGTTTTGAGTATTCCCAACCCAAACCTGGTCATAGCCATCCCTAAGCGTTTGTTCATCCCAAATGATCTCTAAAGCAACTTCTTTTGTATTGACCACAGACTGCATCTAACTATTTGAAGATAAGTTCAAATCAAGCATTTAGTGTTTGTTTGGCAAAAATTAAAAAGCTAGTTTATTTTATTATTCAGCTCATTTTTCCTACTATTCAAGAGCCTCACTGCACTTTTTGGTACTATTTATGGATCTCACTGTACTATTTTAGCTAACTTTTACTTTTGTCTACAGTACTTTCAGCAAAAAATTTTTAATTTCAGCAAAATAAACAGATTCCAAACAAACCCTTAGTCAAATATGTAAATGCCATTTAAAGTCTTTTCAACTCACCCAAGTAGACTAAGGAAGAAGACTTCACAAGAAGGGAGAACCCAAAATTACAAACCTTTTTCCAAGAAAGGACGCAAGAGTGCCAAGAAAACTCTCCTCTACTTCACAATTTGTTATACATATTAGAAGAAAACAACGTTAATAAAACAAGAACATCTATGTTATTTTTTTATGTGAAACGCCTATAGTTTCTTCTCTGTTTGGAAGGTGATTTTCATGAAGATTCGGAAGAGAAAAAGAGTCAACAATATTCTTGGAGATTTTTTTATTATTATTTTTTAATGAGTCCAAATTTAGTAAGGAATGAGTGTAAAATTCATATTTTACATCATTCAATAAAAGACTATCATATCAATTTTTTATATAAAACTCAATACATCCTATCGCATCTAATAACATTTAAATAAACCCTCATTTGTGTTGGATTTTCAGATGGGTAAAATTGATTGGATGTGGTTGTGTTTATTCTTTAATATGTGATTAGATAATGTGCTATGTTAGGATTGAAGGGTGCAATACTTAGGTTTTACACCATATAGACATATATCTTTATGAGAATTACTACATCTAGAAAATTTTCACAATAAATTATAAGCGGTAAGTTGTTATTGATTCTAATTTGAATCCATAATTTAAATTATTTTTTTTGTCCACTCATAACAATCAATAACAAAATATCACTTATAATTTATTGTGAAAATATTGTAATATAGCATTTCTCTATCCTTGTAGAATTTAATCTCTTTTTTAATTTGAAGGAAGTTTTTTAAATAAAAAAAATTCATAGGGAATTAATGAGGAAGTATTGTGTACGGTAGGTTATAATCATTAATATGTAAAATGTTGATGCGGTGTGTTTGTATATGTGAAATGTACGTTGATGCGGTATGTTTGTATATGTGAAATGTACGTTGATGCGGTATGTTTGTATTAGAGGTGTAAATAAAGGGATTACACTTGCCCTTATTCAATTTTTATACTCTCTCCAACATTGTAAAGGTGGAATCTTTTACGTGCAAAAAAAGTCGGTTCTCTATTCTACTATAAAAGTCAATCTGAGAAGCATTCAACTTGGAAACCATAACAACAAAAAGACACATCCTTTCTTGATGAAGCAAAACATGTTTTGGGGAAGTACTCTCTCTGACATTGTAAAGGTAGTGATGATTCTGGAACTGTTGCTTTTGAACATCAAGGCTCTTGAAGCTGCAGGGCCGCCATTGAATTTCACCAAGCCAAAACTTGGGAAAATCAAGGGGTCAGTTTCATCAAAAGATCGAGCACCAGAGCAATCATCTTCTCCAAATCCATGTACGTACATACCTGGACCCCATAGTGGAGATTCAGGTTGCCATAACCCATAAATGAAGAAAACTGGAGCTTCAGGGCTTTACGTGTGGACGTGTGGTCTTGGGGTGATGAAAATTGTTGTGTAGTAAGAAAAGTAGAGAATATCTCTACTAGCCAAATGTTTCTCTTATGTAGTTGCGTATTAGGTTTTATTACCTAGATTTGGAATCAATCGAAGCAGATGAAAAAATAAAAAATAAAAAAGTTGTCATGGTCTTTTAGCCCGATTGATTAAATGTTGTTGTTGTTGTTGTGGTTTTCTGTGTGTCTAGAAATCGTTCACTTGATCTCTAATCCTTTGGGGTGGTCTATTTGTCTGTTGTGATGCTTAGATTTTGAGGTTGGTATCAATTGTCAAGTATTAGCACTAAGGAATATAAATGTAAAGCATAAGTAATTGAGTGAGAAGTGATTGTCTTGTCTTTGGTCATGTTATTTATGTATAGAAATTGTTTCTACTACCATCATCTTGCTGCATCTACTTTGCAGGAGTTGCATTGAAAAAGTTTCCAGCTTGTTTCTATAGCTTTGAGTTCTGGATCATTTTTAGATCTCCCTGAAGAATTGAGTTTCACGATGGAATAAACCTAAACATGGGCCCATATGAATGAGTCCTTGGGAGAAGCTGATCTCCACGTACACCACTAACCCAGCCAAGGTAATTCTGGTTTTTTTATTTTTTATTTTTTAACTTCGATTGTATTAATAAAAAGATGGAGGAATATAAGGACAATCTGCATTATAATCTCACCTTAAGGGAGGGGGCAGATTGTCAAAAAAAGAAAAGAAAAAGAGCAATTAGAAGATAAAGCTAATTAACTTAGCAGCAGTATGTGCTGGAACATTACAATTTCTCTTAACCCAAACAAAAGAGCAGCTAACAAAGGAGGATGCAAGATTCTGGATGTTTCTTAAAAGGGTCATCATTTCCATCAGTTATGCACCAAGAAGATCTGGGAGTGTAGGTGACATTCTTTGTGAGCAAAACGTGCACCAAGATTTAACCCTAAAAATAAAAGTGCACCAAGAGGAATCGCTTAAATCATTTGTGTTGCGTGTGTGTTTTCTTTTCTTATTTTTCCTTTCTAGTTAGAGTCAATATTTAGTCTTTTCGATTTGAATTATCCGACATTTTCATTGGTTTTCAATTTTGGTATAGATTAGGTTAAATGTCGGAGGGTTGCGTTGTGACTAATGTTGGAGGTTCAGTTGATGTAATTTATACTTTATATAAGGTCAAAGTGAATGCTGCAGCAAATGTTGTAATTAGTTTTCTGCTGATTAAGCTTGTGTTCAATACATAAAATCGTACGAAAATTTACGAGATAACAAACTTTTTCCTGGGGTATACATTGGGTATAGTCATTCTGCTATATATGGTTCTGTTTAGTGGTCTGATCCTTGATGGAACTCACAGTGTGACTGTGTGAGGAGTCTGGTTTCCTGTTACTGTTAGGCTAGATCAGGTTCACATCTTCCATACAGACTACAGTGTTTGCATTTGGGAATCTTTAATTTGTTGCACCCGACAAGCTTGGGAGTGTGGGTGTTTAATTTGTTTAGCCTATTTCCTCTTGTCATGTGATTTGTTATCCATCAGATTTGTAATAAGCACAGAACGGTTTTATTTTATTTTTGGCTACGTGAAGACAGAATGATTGAGTGCTTAATGTTTTCCCACCAAAAGGGTTTGAGATTCCAAGCCCCCTTAAATTTTTTAAAATTTCAGTTATTGCCTTAATAAATTGAAAAATTATATATAAGTTTTTTGTAAATTAACTTATTGAGCCCCCAAAATTTGAGGGGAAAAAAAAAATATTATAGGTTCAGTCCGCAATTAAAATTCACTTATCTCTCACATAATTTAAGATTCATTAAGAAAAACCCTTTCTTTTTTTTTTTTTTTTTTTAAATCCAGTCCATTCCTTGGCCCATTAGCTCCTCCAAATACCAAAAATAAAAATCTTTGACCCATATAAGTTATTTACTTATAATAAATATGAATAAAACAAAAAATTCCTTATTGTTGTCGCCGCTGCAGTCTCAGCATTGCAACGAACTCAACAATTTTCTTTGGCTCTTGTCTGCTAGCGCTGCACTCCAGCCTCCGTTCAAGTGAATCAACGACTGACAACCTCGAAATTAGTGGCCTGTAGACCAGTGGTAATGTGGTATATTTCTGTTACTTTATATTCAGTTTATCTTTTGCTGGGATCTCTATCTGTTTGAAAGAAAAAGACTAAAAAGTATCTCTCTTTTAATAAAAAAAAGTGTTTATTTAGCTTCTAGATGATGTCACACAGTACCAGTTTAGCGGCTTGTTGCCGGTACCTTTTTGATTTTTTACTATTTTTATATTATATTTTACTTTTCAACAAAGGTTACTAACTTATCTATTTCCTTATTTTACAATGATTAGTGTTATTGCTATTTGTTATACATTTGTTTATATATTTATGTTCGATCCTCTAAAAATAATATTGTTTGTCGAATGTGTAATTATAGACTATTGAAGCATAAATATGAAAACAAATTTACATAGGTTGTTTCTTTTATGGGCAAATTACAACTTATTCACCTGTGCTTTGACCGAAATTTAAGTTGCTTACCTGTAATTTGAAATTTGACATTTTACCCATTTGAAGTTAGCTTAGTTAGAGTTCGTAACTCACTTATGTTAAAAACATGATTAAATATGTAATTTTACTATACTTTTATGTTTCTCTCCTCCAAAAACACAAAAAACATAAAAATACAAGATCAAATAAGATTAAAAAAGAATTCAGTAGAACATTTGCATCATGGGATTTCAAGCCATAGATAGGCAATTTAAATTTTGATCAAATTTCAGGTGGGTAAAGTTTTAAATTTTAAACTATAGGTAAACAACTTAAATTTTGGTCAAATCACAGGTAGAGAAGTTTTAATTAATTTACCCTTCTTTTATTTTTTGAACATTAAATAATATTTTACATTTTTTAAGTGAAAAAAGTTACTATATAATTAGTATTTAAAATTTGATATTCAGGTTATATATATATATATATATATGTAATTTAATGAGAAACCAATCTAAAATTGATACATATTTTAAGAGAAAAAGTGTTTAAGATTTGGAGAATACTACACAATTCCCTGTCTAGAATAAAAATACTGATGTTGAACCCCTAAACTAGCTCAAAGATATGAATTTAAGGAATATTGCTTTCTTTGAATGTGATATTGGAATGAGTTTTTGAGTGATTTTTTAATGGTATATTAAAAAAAAAAAAAAAGGTTCAATCAATCATAAATAGTTTTAGTACCATAAACATTCCTATGACATGACCTTAGTGAGTTAATAGGAAAAATTTCTGACTCCGCCGCTAGAAAGGCCATTGGCTAAAATGGAAGATTATTATTATTGTGGGTGTGAAATCCCAACGCTACATATTGAGCCTGATGCCCATTTTGAATATCACTGTTTGTCCGAAGAGGTAAAAGGGATCAGGGCTGAGTTTGTTTAGTGGAAGTGCACTTGAAAAGGAACGATGGACGTGTCCGAAGATAGTCCTATTGGTCCGAAGAGGTTCCTCTCATCGGATCATTAGAAAATTTGATCAAGCAAATGTACTGAAGACTTGAGCAATCTACCCAGTTGATTTCACGGTAAAGGGAGAACTCTGAGCATGCCTAAGGATGAGAAGAATACAAAATATCTTAAAGGAAAAGTTGCTACCACCGCATTTAATGCACTGCAACAACTTTCTTGGCCGCATTTATGTGGAGAAGACACCTGAACAGTTCAACTTCAGCTACTACCACTCACAGCAGATTAAAGCAAACGCTTGATGTAACATGTACTCAAGTGAATGCTTGGATGAAGAACAAGTGTACGGTGAAGATGAGGAAGGAGGAGGATATATAAAGGAAGTAGGTCTCTGAAATAAGGGAGAAAAATTGTATTATTTTAGTCTGTAAACATAAAGCCTCTTTGGATTCAAGAGGATTCTTACTGAATACTAGTCTGAACATCATTTTATCCTTACTTGTCTATTTGAATCGTTGCTAAATCCATATCCAGCCCAGCTGTTTAACCCATTCTTTACAAATTTATTGTTCGGGGTTCATTGGGCTCACAGTCTGCAAAGTTTGTGCTTGGCCCATCAAATTTGGACCCTACAATTATTATTATTATTATTATTATTATTATTATTATTATTATTAATGGGAATTGGAAGATTATTTGGTTTGCTTTCCATTTTTCCATGTCTTTGTCGGCACCATCACCATGAAACGGTTGATGATGGGTTTTAAAAACTTTAACCTAATGTTCTACAGCTTAAACTGTAATATGTGTAATCCAGTATTGCAGCACTTGGAGTTCTAATGAAAAGCACTTTTGCATCTTGTCAATGACTCACTCTCACAGCCTTGTAATGATTAAAGCCTTAATTATCGAGAAATCACAATATTACTGCTGATACAATCTCCTATACGTATCCAAACTGAATGTTTAGTTTTTTATGTTAGTAATTTGGTGATCAGGTAAATAAAGTGTTTGATTTTTATGAAAAAGAATTCAGATTATTTACCTAACAAAAATTCTATCACCACATAAAAACATAAAAACGAAAATTTTTGTTATAATAGCAGACTATGAGTGACAAAGAAAAAGTAACAAATTTGTGTAAAAGTGAAACAACTAGTCACTAAAGTAGTGAATTTTATTTTTGTTCTGAGTGGTGTTTATTTCATATTGCTTGTGATTTTGTTATGAGTGGTGTTTATTTTACATTGCTTAGCTTATAGCCCCCGACCAGCTCGCCAAAAGCAATAAACAACCACTATTTTTGTCTGTCCCTAAACAAAAGATAACCAGTGGTGCCACTAAATATTTTTTGAAAAAAGAAATTTAATTGCTTCACATGTTCACAGTTCACCATCCTCACCGCAAGTTAAGGACTGAAGATTAAATAGTGGGTCTCATAAATTTCTAAAAGAAAAAAATAAAAAACCTTCTTTGTCATTGTACACATTAGTAAAAGTATAGCACTGTAATAATTAATTACTAAAGTATATCACTGTAAAAATTAAGAATCAAAATTCTATTTAGTTGTCAACCTGTTATTTATTTTATCCAGACTCATCATTGATATTATTTTATTGTCTATCATTTATAATTTGTAACCTTAATAATTGTGAAAAATTTTGTGAAAAGAATTGTGAATCCTGACTTATTGCAAAAAGACATCTTAGAGAATCCATTAACATTTTTCTCTTCCATCTCTTCATATTTTCAATTTCAAACTTGGAATTTTTTCTATAATCCCAGATTTAACTACTTACAAGAATAAAGGTAGATTTTTTTTTTTTTTTTTAAAAGCATTCAAAACAATGAGACAAACAATATATTGCTATATTCTTAACACTTTTTAAATGATTTATTTTTTCAATTTATTTGAAGAAATCAAATTATATGCTTAAAATTAATTTCTCAATTTGATTATCATTAATTATTTATATCGAGGGCAATTGAGTGGATTAAACTAGGTATGAAAAAATAAATTAAAGTTTAAATTTACGTTAGATTGCATGTGACAATTACACTAGCATATAATTGCTTCTTTATTTTGTTATTATTATTAAATTAATTTTTTTAGATTAATTTTACTTTGAAAATTATCTTTTAATTTTACCCCCTTAAACTAAAATCTGGACTTGGCCACTGAGTATATTAGCATATACCCTTTTGTTATTGGCACCGGTGCCATTGGCGATTTCATTAAATATTAGCACTTTGACTGACTATATAATTGAGGAAACGCATACAGTCAATCACACTGTAATTCTTTTGATAATTTTATAAATAAACAACTTTAGTATTGCTAATTGATATGTGATATGTACACAATATTAATAGTAATAAATAATAAAAGCAATAACTAATATACTAATAACTAATAGATCCCCCTAAAGAAAATAACTAATAGATATTATTATTATTATTATTATTATTATTATTATTATTATAAGAACATAAAAAAAGAAAAAAGAAAAAAAAGAAAAAGAAGTAGTGTTTAATTGTTTATACTTGATTATATACAAATTGTTTTAGACATGCTCAAAAAACAGCTGAAATCGTGACACCCAAAAGTTTCTATGGGTATATTAACACTTTTGGTAGTTAAAAGTGTGCCTTTACAGACATTTTAACCGTAGAAGACAATCATATCCTAAAACTAATAAATCTGCAAAAAATTTGTATAACAAATTGACTTAGATTAGAGTTGTCAACATTACACAAAACAAAAACATTTTGAATTTCGTAAAACTTTTAATGGCAGATTTAAATTTGTCATTACCAAAGAACAGGTTAGTGTACAACATTTTTTACATCAGTTTAACATAATTTAATATAATCAAATAAATGTCAATGGGGTACATGATCTTTCTCTTATCACCAAAGTCATGATCAATAGCAGCACATTTCTTCTCTCATTGAACAACACCTTGAATTTTCGTTGCCGCTTTTTTCGGTGGAGTTCCTTGAGAACGTAATATCACTCTATAAAGAATTGCTAAGCACATGAAAATTTTACTGTGAATTAACTAAAATTGACGAAAGTGGCAGACAATAGAAATTGCAAATTTATTAGTCATGTTACATCACACGTGTGCCCTTAAATCATGAGTTTTACATTGCACGAGGAATATTTCATCACTCTCAAATCAAGAGGATTTGATACCAAGTAAATAATCATTAGGAAGGTATAATTTGAAATTATCTAAATTCTATAGTGCCAACTTGTAGCATAATTTATGTTGAAGATTCTACAAAGAATATTATCATGGCTTCAAGCTTGATGAAAATGGAAGTTACTGGCATAAGAGATTGCATATATATTGCAATATTTTCCTCATGGCTACGAGGGCTTTAGCTTGTTTGGGGACACAAAATTTGCTTTTTTTAAAATCAAATTTCAAAAGGAAGTGGCATTACATATAAAAGAAGCAAGCCAAAATCATATTTCTCTCTTAGCTAAAAGCGCCTAAAACCCCTAGATAGAAACTAATCACTCCATAACCTTTCTATCTGAGCGTGAAACATTACTTGATTAGCATTTGCTTTGCATTAGGTGCTTATGTTAAAAGATGATTTGATTATGTCCCTGACAATGAGATCACATAATTTCAGGTGTAAACGTGGGCAGAGAGGGCATCTAATTATTAATTAACCACAAAATGATTAGCCTTCCACAAATCCACATTAAAGCAATATATGTCATTTTGATCTAACGTTGGATATAGTTTTTTGAGTCGTTTTCATCTTTTGAGTAATCATGAGCAAGTCCGCAATGGGTTACAAAATTTTACTTTGAATCCATAAATACATTAAATAATTTTAAAGGACACCGACACGGCGACACCCCGTGCAAAAACACATTAATATATGAGAGTACTTGGCACTTCTATGTTTGGCATGTTTGCTCCCCAAAAAAAAAAAAAAAAACTTACCTCCATGCTAATTTAATCAAAGGTCAGTTCTTCACCTCAGCCCATCTTGATATTCCAAATTACCCCACGTCCATTCATTGCATTCATCCAAAAATTCCAAATGAATAAACTTAATATTTGAAATTGTTAAGAAAACAGTACCTAAGTTTCATATAAACGATGTTACATTTATGCCTTTACTATTTTTTTTTTTTTTTTTTTTTTGAGTAAAACATATATGCCTTTACTTAATTATAAAAGAGTCACTCTTCCCCTTTATCTCCTATTTCCTATAGTGCAAAAGTCCAAATTGGAAATTTAAATTATAATTGATAAGAATTAAGTTAATACAAATGTCCTTCATAAGTTAAAACTGAAGAAGCTAGTTGTTAGGTCCAAATGTCCAATAAATTGAGTGTTGCTAACCCATGACAAAAAGGTTGAGATTTATTGAGTCTTTGACGTATATTTGTAAGTTCAAGATGAAGACCAAAGATTAGCTCAAGGAAAGAGTGGTTTCTAGAATCTCGATCAGTACCTACTTAATCAACTGAGAATCACAGATTTAGAATTTGACCTAATGCATTTTTTTTTTTTTTTTTAATTAAGTTGGCTATTTAAATGTGTTTTTGTAACCTAATAGAGAGTCTATATAAAGGCCAGTTAAACATGGCGTTTACAAAGATTAGAAAAGAAAAAACCCTAAGTTTTTAAGAGAGAATATTATATCCTCCATTCAGTGTACCCATGGATTCAATAGAAATAATTCTTCGGGTTGAATCTCATTGGTGAGATCAAAAGTTGAAGTCATAGAGTCTTCATTCTAGTACTATTATTGTGGAGCAAATCTTCAAGTGGGTACCTAAAGTCATGAGCTAGGATGTTCATGTTCAATAAAGTATGCTATAGAAGAGTCTGTAGATTCAGAGCTACGTCAGATAACCATAATAAGTACTATATGTGATAGCAAATGAGAATATGGCTATTCTATTTTGAAAAAACTTTAATTCTATTAGTGAATTTGTTCCTCTTAGTGGTTAATTCTTCGCAATGATTTTTCCAGTGTCACAATATAATGTGTTCTTTGTTGATTGTTTATTGTTTTACATATGGTGTACGTTGCTATGTGGTGATTAACATAGAAATTAATTTGAATTCATAACTACTTAATTTTTTAAGTTGATTAATTCCACTATAAAATCAACTAAGGGGTCTAAATAACCTAACATAAGTATTAGGTTAAGTGATAACCCAATGATGATAAAATCATGTGTGCACCATGTTTATGGTTTGAACCCGAACCCACTCCCGCAATCTACCTATATCAAAAAAAAAATAAAAAATAAAAAATAAAAATTGAAGATGAATTTCATGTTAAAAAAAATTATAGAATTAATCATAAATTTTCCCAAATTATTAACTTTTGTGGATGACTTCGAATTAGGTGACAATCTCATTAAATGATTTATATTATAAAATGAATTTTTTTTGCAAGGTCTTACAATTTGAAATTACTTATTCTTCGTCGTATAATATTTTGCAAGATTATAAGCTTTTTTTTTTTTTTTTTTTTTTTAAGCTTACTACTTTATAAAACTATTAATATATAATAATATCTAATTGTCTAATTATATATATATATATATATATATAGAGAGAGAGAGAGAGAGAGAGAGAGAGAGAGAGAGACGCACACAAGCAGAAGTCTATGCTAAAGCTTTGCCATCTATCAAATTTGGAGTTTTCCATGCTTGGAATTGGTGGATTCCTCAATTAATTTGAGATTATACAGAATAATAATGTCACATGATAAGAAAAGAAAAGAAAAAAAGACGTGTGTTAGCTAGATTTATTGTCTATCAGCACCATGTTTCAAACCATGCATTTTTAATCATGGAAAACCTTATTGCATGCTTAAATTGCTCCTAAACTAAATCAAACGGGGAGTTGAAGTACTTACCTTATTAATTAATTAATTAATCGGAGTTGTTAATTAGTTTCTACTTTTTTGTCAAGGCCTTTTTGGGCCATCGTGTCTTGTGGGCTTCAAAGCTGCCTGAGTTTGAGAAATTCAGAAACATCACTTTTCTGGCAATTTATGGGCCAGGCTCATTTAATGTAAGAACCCCAAGACCAAGAGGCCATGACAGTGGGTATAAGTTTTTTTTTTTTTTTAAATAAAAATATTTATGAATTTTCTTTATATAGCACAATCGATGTTTACCATTTATGCCTTAGTCTAAGTCTTGGTTCTTACAAATCAAAAGATGAAAAAAAATCTAGATAGTGCTCTGGGCTAAATTTATATAGCTCAATATAATAGGCCAGCAAAATTAAATATTGGTATTCGGGCTCATAAAGTTATTAAAGGCCCAATTACTCAAGGCTAGACAAAACGGTTTTTACCTCCTACTATCACGAAAAGATGAAATGTTGGATAATAAATTTATCATGCTTGAAACCACATGCATGAATAGATGGCAAAATCAAGATCACTCGCTAGATACCAAATCCTCAAGCCCAAACTTGTATTTATTTGGGCTTGAGCCTAACATTAGTTTCACCATGTGGTCCAATCCTACATGAAAACCAAACTGAAAAAAGAGTGGGAGGTGTGGCTTGGATAGTCTCTTTTATATGGGCTTACCTGTAGACATGGGCCATGGTAGGCCTAGAGCTGAAACACAGGCACCCAAAATCTCAAATTTGCATTTAATGCTAATTCAATCTCAACTATTTACCTATTGCCCCCAAACTTTCAAATTTAGAAGATCCAAAAGCCCGCCATTCACCAAATAGAAACAAAGTCCAATTAAAGTGTCAGACCAGACTAACCGACTTGCCATGTTCAGCCAAAAAAGAAAAGAAAAAGAAACTAATCTAGTCTTTCATGAATTGCACTACCCAATGCACAGGTTCTGTGGATATGTACCATTGCAAACAAGTTCTACCTTTTAAAGACATTTTGCAAAATCAAAACTTGTTATAAAAACTAAAAATCAAGGTCATTAAGGTTGTTTAACAATTAACTATCTCTGACCAAACTCTTTAGTTTTCTTTAATTTCGAGAATAAAACTTTTGATTTGAATATTCAATGGGTACTACTCCACATTCTTGGTACGATGGTCACTCTACAAGTATAAATGTTTATGGGGTGTGAGAAGTAAGGGGTAAGGTTCAAGTTTTTAGAAAAGAGTTTCACATACATTTATACTTAGATTAAAATAGAGTAGAATTTATATTTTGTAAAAAAAAAAAAAAAAAAAAACAAAACATTCAATGTGTTTGACTCTTAAGCATTCTTTAATAAGTTATATTAACGGATACTCTTAGAGCAATTGTTAATAAATCATAATAAGAAATTTTTTACACCAATTTCATGAGAAATATAAAAAACTGTTAACAACATTTATTATTTTATTATTCTCCCAATAAAATGTTCCTAAAAACAGTTCCTAAACCAATGTCCTAAAAACATTGGTTAACATTTCATTTTTTGAATTTAAGGGTCATGTTAATAAGTGTCATTAAGGCAATTATTAATAAATTATATTGGAAGTTTTTAACACCACTTTCATGCATTCGTAAACATTTCCCTTAATTTAATAGCATAAATAAAATTCCTTTTTTTCTCCCATCTCACCAACTATAGTCATAATCCTCCTAAAAATCAAATTTAGCTGAGAAAATTTTTTATTGTTTCTTTTTTAAATAAATAAACAACCTTCGTTTTTATGGGCTTAAAGCATCCTAGACTAGATGTGGTATGTGATCTCAGAGCGTATGTGAATGATTAAGTCTAAACAGATAATTAGACACAAACAATTCCCATATATAAGTTTTCTATTTAAAAAAAAAAAAAAAAAAAATCGTATATAAGGTCCACATTCTCCTTCCTTGTCATTGAACTTCTTAAGAGGTAATGTGATGTCCTCTCAGAATGACATTAAGATGCAATGCTAATTTTAAACAAATAAAGTGACATATTTGAAATGCATAAAGATTTTACGAAATATTACAATTTATGAATTTCTACTATTAAATTACCGGGTGTACAAAGACATGTATATATATTAATTACAAATTTTTCCCCCTGAAATCAAGTCCTAAGTCCACCATTGCTATGAACCCAAAATTTCTCCTATAAAGGGAGTCATGAGCCGTGAGAGAAGTCAAACCTTTGGAGAGTAATGGTCCGTTTGGATTGAGGGAAAGAGAGGGGGAGTATAGTAAAGTAGAGTAGAGTAGAGTTAGCACAAAATTAGTATATTTTTAGCCAACTCTACTATACTCCCCTTCATTCCCCCTCCTTCTCTCCTCCATCCAAACAGGCCCTAAAGCAATGAGCAGTACTCAAAAGTCAAAACTTCTTATAAAAAAAAAAAAAAAAAAAAAAAAAACTCTCTAGGGTTTTTTTATTTCTCTGATTTCAAAAGTTATAACTCTTTTGTGCTTGGTTGGTAGAGATTCTATTTCTTCCCAAAGACGAAGGGGACCAATATTCATTCAATAATAATTCAATTGATTTAAGTGGTCTTTAGGCCAAGGTAAGTTCTTTTTAGATTCTCGCATTTCTTGCTTTCAATTTGAAGTTTAGAAGTAGTTGTGCGTTACTTTAAAGGTCCTTGGTATTCTACTCAAGAATCATATAAGAAAGCTGACAATTAGACATAATTTAGAAAGGGGAAAACATCTTTCACATTGATTGTTTTTATAATTTGAAGACGCGAGTTTAACTCAATCATTCTTCATGAGAGTTTAAGTCACGTTTTCAGTTTACAAAAGCAAACCGCATGAAAGAAACATTCACATTGCTCATTTAAAAAAAGTTTTTTTTTTTTTTTTTTTTGAGAAACCAATGGGCTCAAAGCATTCTTCACTGCGTGTATTGTGTGATCCAATTATGCAAATGCATGACAACGCCCATTTGTAAAGAGTTCCACTTAAGCTCAACTGAATAAATTGTCCAGGCTCCTTCCTTCGCACATCCCTTCATGTACACGTGTGATGTGTGTGTTTTTATTTTATTTTATATTTTATTTTTAAGAAAAAGTTAAAATTCTTTATTCATAAACTTAAAAGAAACCCACGTAGTTTGCTAAAACAGCAACAAAACAAGAGTATATGTCCTCTTAATTAAGCATCTATTTCAAAAGCAACTCGATCTCCTTAATCAAACTATCAAGAACTACAATTTGTCAAAAGCAACTCGATCTCCTTAATCAAGTGACCGTACAGACCAGTTGGGCTGTGGCTAACTGGCTATCCCTGTGTTGTTTGTTTAGAATTACAGCTATCCAAGCTTAATTATGGGCACTTTATAATAACGTGCCATTTTAAATGTAAATTTTTATTATAATATTCTAATTTAAGATTAATTTATTTACTATCTTTTTTTTTTCTTTTTTCTTTTCTTTTCTTTTTTTTCTTTTTTCAAGTTATTATGTTCTTCTCACAATTCACCATTTAAATCAGTGCATAAATTAATATTTTTTTATAAATAATTAACCATCTTAAATTGTAAAGGCATTGTAAGTATTTCGTAATCTATAAATCATGTTAATAAGGTTTTAACTTTGAACCTCATACGTCTACATTGAAAACTTCGCAAGTTCTAGTTAAGTTATAATCCTTAGATTTTCAAGTATTTCTTTGAAACAAATTTAGATATTCTAACAATCAAAACAATATATCGTGTACTTAAATCAGCAAATTAATAGTTATTGCTAAATGAAAATTTAATTGTTAATATGCATTCTTAGTGTGTATATATATATATATATATAATCTAGTGATATATTGTGGCTAGGGTTTTGTAAACAGATACGTAAAAAAGTACAATTTTTTTGTCACTAGAATTATTATCTGGGCAGTTTTTGAGAAAACTCAATATTGTCACAACTCATACTTAATTAATTAGCCTCTACGTGTGTGTTCATGTGTTTATTTAATTTTTAATTGGAATTTTTTTTTAAAAAAATTACAGGAAGCTATAATCAATGTTTCATATTTATCGCGTCTATCTAAATAGTCTAAAACTTTCCATAAACAAAATAATGAATAGTCTAAAACTAACTAAAAGTACAAGTTTTTTTTTTTTTTTTTTTTTTAAATGAGAAAAATACGGATTCAGATCCTCTAGATTTCTTAAGGTACTCTAATAATAAATTTTCTTAAATCCTAACAACTCTTTTATGATTTAAAGGTTTAGATTTTGTCATGTTAGTATTTCACTAACAGTACTCATAAAATAATAAAATAATGTTGCAAACAAAATAATTAAGATTATTGTTAGTAGAATGCTGATATGGCAAAATCCAAATCATTAAATCATTAAAGAATAGTTAAGATTTAAGGAAATCTATTTGGTAGAGTACTTTTGAAAATTTAGAGGATATAAATTTGAAAAATACACGTAATTATAAAAAGTTATTTTAGTATAAAAATTGGGAGATAAGGGAAATTAAAATAATAATAATAATAATAATAATAATAATAATAATAATAGTAGGTGTGACCTACATTTTAGGTGTTTAAAATTTATTATTTTCTTTATTTAATCCTATTGTTTAAAGTTTTTTGAGCTTATCATAATTAATATTTGAGTATACTTTAGACCATCTAAAAAGTGGACATTAAAAATGTGTTTTCTCCGAATAATTATAGTATAAAATTATACATAATTGAAGATTCCAATAGCGGCAAATTGGATAGAAGATAGATTCAAGTATCAAAAAGATTGGACTGTGGATTTCCTTCCTTCCCCCCACCCCAAAGAAAAAGAGAGAGATTGGACTGTGAGTCAGAGTTGATCAACGATGATTCTTCGAATCAGTCAACCTTTGCTTTTTTATATGTAGGAATCATTTTACACTTTTACAAGACTTAGGTTTTTTATGTTACATTTTTAATGGAATAGTTAAAAGACGATTCCACAATAAAAGTGACCGAAATTTTCTTAAAAAATAAAGGGATGTCTGAATTCAAAGAGCCCTAACCACACGACTTAATTATAAAAGAGGACTCCTTAAATTAACTAAATGATTTTACGGGAAAAGATAACTTGAATAGAAGCAGATCAAAATTCGGCAGCAATATGAGCTATTGAGTTTAACAGTCTCCTAACCTTGGGACACGTTCTGTTTATTCCTAATCTGTGTAACAAAACTTTGTGACTTCCTTTTTATAGCTTTATGTTAATATAGTACCCGTTTATGCCCCCTCCCCTCCTCCTCACCACCCCCCCCCCCCCCCCCCCCCCAAAAAAAAAAAAGAAAACACAAAACTATTTTCTCATTACAATCCACTATATGACAACTCAAATCTTGTTTAGATCATTTAAATAATCATGTGATTTCATACACATGGATGGTTCTTTTAATCGCAACATAATGAGTCGGAGGAAATTCTTTCTAATTAATTTAGAGCAAAACTTTGTCCAATATAAAAAGACCATGGAACTTTGACAAACTACAAGTCCTTTCTTGATGAAGCAAAACATTATTTGGTAGAAAATTTTCTCCAACTTTTTGTTTTTCAAGAAAGATTTTTGTTGTAATTGACCACAACATGTTAGACATGATTTTTATTATATAGTATATGATATCATATTAATCGATCATGACAAGAGCTTATATAATACTAATTTCATTGGAAATACTATCACAACAATAATAAATGACTAATAGTGTGCCAAAAAAAAAAAAAAGTGTAAACACTTGGTGTAATTAACTGCAGTTTTTAAATTCTAATTTTAGTATATACTATGATTAGGGGTGGCAATTTTTATCCATATCCGATAAATCCACTAATAACTACTAAACCTATCTAAAATTTAAACATACCCACAAAAAACCACTAAACCCTTCTAAAATCAAACACACTTTACCACCTACTCTTCGACATTTCCTACATGTTCTCATCATTCAAACATTTCCTACATTTTCTCATCATTTTCTCATCATCCAAACAGACTCGTAACAAACACTACTACTACTTAACGCCAACCGCCAACTTAACCATTTTCTGTCGGAATATTCCCTCTTATTCTGTTTACTTTATAAAAGATGAAGAAGGTTAGGGCTTGTGAGCTTTGCAGCAAAGAGGCTTCGCTATGTTGTGCTTCAGGCTCTGCATTTCTTTACTTTCGTTGCGACACTAAGGTTCACCGAGCCAATTTCCTCGTCGCTCGCCATGTTCGCCAGGTGCTCTGCTTTAAATGCGAGGCTTTTTCTGATCATCGGATCTCCGGCGCCGGGAATGATCGTCTCCAGCGGTATTACTGCCTGGCTTGCTCACTGGAGGATGAGTTTGGTTCTGATTATGATTCTTCTGCTTTTTCTTCGGATTGCATTTCGAGCTCCGAGTCGTGCGCCACTGGTCTGAAGAGAGTCAAGCTCGAAGATCGGAGGGAGGATGAGAAGAAGAAGAAGAAGAAGAAAAAGGTTGCGAAATGCAGCGTTTCGAGCTCCATCACGGAGATCTTAAGCGGCAGTAACGATTCGGTGTTTTCTGGCGAAAATTTCTGTGAAGAAAATCTCTTTCTTTTTGTTTCAGGCGAGCTCACATCTTCATGTTTTCTTCTTTTTATTAATATTTACGCTTTGTTTGGATTCCAAGAAAGTTAGGAGAGAAAGGAAAGTTTAAATGAGTTAGAAAAGTGTTTCAATACGCTGGTGGCAATATTAAAATTAAATGGGTTAAATGGGTGGGTTACAATTAAATGGGTTGGACGAGTAATGGATAATTAATTTATATATAAACGGGTCATAAATGGATAAATGGGTAATTACATACCCAACTCATTTATAATCCAACCCATTTATGACCTAACCCGCCTATTTGCCACCCCTAGCTATGATATAGAGGATTATAATTATGTGACCACTCTGTGATAGTCAAAAACAAAACAAAAATTTTGCATCTTGAAAGAGGGGCAAAGGGGGCCCGCTATAGTTACATTCGTGGAGATTGGAGACTGATAAGAGTCTTCCCTAATATCTATTTGTTTATTTAGGAACAACTTTTTCTTGCTCTAAGGCTTACACTTATCTCTCTAATAAAGATGAAAGAATCCACATCAACCTTCGTTGCTTTTGAGATACGGAGGGCTGCTTTAGTTACTATAAAAAAACCAATTCGATCTGGTTCAAACTGTGAAACATAAAAAGAAAAAGAGAGCTTGATGAAGCAAAACATGTTTTGGGGAAACACTCACTCAAACATTGTAAAGATGGCTGTGATTCTCGCATTGTTACTTTTTAACATCAAGCCTCTTGAAGCTGCAAGGCGTTTGGACGTGAAGATGTCAAAACTTGGGACAATGACGATGTCAGTTTCACATTATCGAGCACCAACACCACCTTCTTCTTCTAATCCAGGCACTTACATACCCGGACCCTATACTGGAGGTTCAAGACCTTCAGGTTGCCATAATTAAATGAAGAAAAAGGAGCTTTAGGCTTTTGGTGTGGTCTTGAGGGGAGTTGCTATATTCACGTCTACTCTTCAATGGTAAGAATAAAATTGTTATGTAGTATGAAAAGGAAAAATATCCCTACTTGCCAAATTTTCCCTTATGCTGTAGTTGCGTATTATATTTTATTACCTAGATCGGATGAAATAAATTAAAAGTTCTCTGGGTAATAATCCAAATGTTATTGGGCATATTATATATGGCTTAAAAGCTATCATGATTTTGAGTGAAATTTGGTGTGTACTTTTGTGTTATAATCATATTTTTACTTTCTTGTGTTTGCATTTATTTCTCAAAAAACAAAAACAAAAAAAAGGTTATTATGAATGTATTGGCAGCAAGAGCATGAGCACAGGGATTTAGATTTGATATAAGAACGATTTTTTTAATCAATGATTGAGATTGAAGGTTAAAAATTTGCTTTTAATCTCAACTCTCAAATCATAAAATTTATTTAGCTTCAACTTTTTACTTTTTCACTTTTAGAAGTTTTACATCTCACATCACCATCATAATTGTGCCATGCAATTACTGCATGAGACCCAAATCTTAGACATGGCAAAATGGGTCAGAATTTTCTGACCCGACTTATTTGACCCACAACTCGTTTGACCCGTAACCCGTTTGACCCGTTTAAAAATGACCCGTGACCTGTTTTGACCCGTGACCCGATTGACCCGACTCGAACTCAAACCCGACCTGCCCGTTTTGCCACGTCTACCAACGTTGAGTAGATTAAGATTGAAGTGTAATTCTTATAAGATATTTACTTATTTTTCTTCACTTAATATGTTATGTACTCCATTATAGTTTGTTATTCTTTACTTGTCACCTTCATTTTCTCTTCCTACTTTAAAAAGATAAAAAATTATACTAAGATTAGCTTCTATAAAGCTAGAATAAGAGTTGCACCAAATTTAAGTATCAAGTATTTAGTGGTAATTAGTAAGTGGTAACAGTATCACCAATGAGAATCTAATCATAGTTAAGGAACTCAGAAACAATTGACAAATTGCATCTATTTAAAAAAAAAAAAAAAATTGTTTGAAAAATACGGGTCAACTCAACTCGTCCCGCGACCCGTTTGACCCGCAACCCGTTTGACTCGTTTAAAAATGACCCGTTTTGACCTGCAACCTAATTGACCCGACCTAAACCCGACCCTACCCGCCCGTTTTGCCATGTCTACCCAATCTAGAGTGAAGGGTTATGTGACTACATACTTAAGCATAAAAAAAAAATAAAAAAAGAAAAAGAAAAAGGAAGAAGATGAAGAAGAAAAAGAAGAAAGGGTTATGTTGTTATAATATATATTCAGTGGCGATGCCACATTGAAGTCAGGGTGTTCCCAGGAACACCCTGACTTGAAAAAGAAAAAATTTATATATAATAATTTAATTTTTTTTATCTATTTACCCTTAAAAAATAAAATGGGAACACCCTCAAGCAAAATTTGGAACACTCTCAAAAATTTTTATGCCAAACAAATTTTGAACTAAAATCTTAAAAAAAAAAAAAAAAAAATCTTATGCCGGCCAAATCCAAACGGATAGCTTTCAGCCCAAAAAAAAAAAAAAAAATTGTAAAACCTTATGATTTTATAGAACAAATTTGTTTGGATTTTACACTTATACCCAATTAAACATTGGTAGCACAACAAAATTTTTTGGTCTAAATAAAATCAATTGCACCAAAAACCAAAATCCAATCGGATAAACTACCAATCTGGTCTAAGAAATCAACCAAAAAACAATCAATAATCAAAACAAATAAAAAACCTCAAATCCCTAACATTTTTACCGTCTCTCTCTCATTTTTTCTCTCAACTCTTGCTCTCCACCTCTCTCATTCTTTTTCTCCACTGTTACTGGGCCTGGCTGCCTGGCTCAAACTTCCTTTCCTTCGATCTAATCTAAATCATCGGACTGTTACTAGGCCTTGTGTTTATATATATATATATATATATATATTAGTGGTCGGTAATATAATGAATAAATCTTTATTTATGCAGGTTGATATTGTTAAAAATTTGGTATTATTTGGTAAAATTACAACAATACTTTTTATATAAATCAGGATCTATTTTTCATTTGCTCTACACTTTAAAGTTATTTTTTTATTTTAGACTTTATAAATATATTGTTTGATTAGAAATGTCTACTAGAAAATATGTATCTGGATATGAAAAACTTAAAAAAAGAAAAAAAAGAAGAAAAATCAATTGAGTCTCAAAACATGATGTTTATTATGATATTGATGGTTTAAATTTATTTTCGGCCGGTATTTACCAAAACGTCCCGAAACACCCGAAATAGATCGAAATGACTTGAAATTTTTTCAAAATAGAATAGGAACACCCTGGATAAAATTCCTAGAGTCGCTTTCGGTGCCTTTTATGAAATGTTAAAAATCCAAAGACATTGTATACTTCTTTTAAGTGAATATTATATCCTAAATCTAATATTTTAACTCTTTTGTAGAAGTTACATAAAACTAAAGGCAAATTTAGTACATTGAGTTAGTGATAATATGAAAATAACGATTAGCATTTTAAGAAACACAAAAAGTTAGAATGGAATAACTAATCTAGTACCCGATATACAAAAATTTGGACAAAAAAAATAAAAATAATTAGAAGTAAAGTTGGAAAAGAGAGATTTACATGAGAATTGAACTGTTGTTCTTGAAAATGAGGAGTGTTTCTAATCAAGTTAAAAATTCTTTTTTTTTTTAATTTTAAATTAGATAAACATTCTCCTTTGTTCACCATATCAAAATAATAAACATATAAAGAAAAAACATACATGTAATTATTTACCTCAAAAAGAGTTTTTATTTTTATTTTTACATATCCGAGATACGTAGATAGATATGACCCCTGAACCATTTATAGATGCAACTTGTTCAAAGAACACTACAATATGTAGAAATTTAACAAAGATTCAAAGTCAAATAATGTATTTAGAATACATTAACATTAAATAATTAAATTAAAATCTATTCATATCTAAGAATGCACCAGCTGTGTGGACAACGGTTTAAGAGATACATATATGGAATGAATAGAACATTTGACTATTTGAGGCAAGAACAAGGAACTTTCATGAAAAAGCTAGTTACTTGGAGTGTTTAAGAGAAAATCAAATGAAAAGATTAAGAATACAAAAGTTGTGCAAATATTAAAGAATCGAGGCTCGAGGGTATAGAATCCATACATGTAGAGGAAAATTATACATGGGTTTGAGTCTTGACTCTTGAGGCAAAAACAACACTTCAACCACATATTTTGACATAATTTGCATATTTGTCATTGTGTGATTGGATTTCATGACTTACGCATGGGGACTGCCACTAGTATTTATAAAAATTAATCAACTCACTATTTGATATGTTTACTAATAATTATGACTTATGAGACAAAGTGTGTGCAAGTATGCATTTCCTGGCTTTTCGTAAAAACAAAGAAGTTACATGAAAAAGCTATAGTTAGCAGTCGAGAGAGATATACATTTGATTAAAGTATGGAAGTTTTTTTTTTTTTTTGGTAAATAATGAAAAATTTTCTTTAAAAAGAGAGGAAAAATATCATAAATAGGTATTTTTAGGGGAAAGTAGGTAGACAAAGCTCCTAGTTTTATACTTGAGACACATTAAACTACATGCTTTTAAATGAATTATTTTAAATCTCACACTTTCATAAATAGAACATTTTAAATCCTACATTAGGTCATGCAAAATTGTGTAAAAGTATATGGTTACTACAGTAATCGTGTAAATTTATACTGACACTATCCATTTTATATTTTTTTATTCTTTACATATTCCAAGGAAGAAGGCAGAGGGTGGATAGTAATTATTGTATGGAAAAAATCAAGAAAAATTAATATTATAATAAAATATAGTGTAAAATAAATAATATGATTAATGAGCGGTGTTTTGAAAATTGAGTATGTAAAATAGAAAAAGTAGATTTTTATACTCAAATGAATATGAATTTTTGCACAAGTTGATACAAATGCTTTAAGCTACTAAGTGTGCGTTTGGGTTAGAATGAAAAATGAAAATTATTTTCCTATTCAGCTTATTTTTGCTATTATTCATGGCCCTACTATACTTTTTGGCACTATTCATAGGCCCCGCTGTATTATTTTAACTAACTTTTACTTTTATTCACCGTACTTTCAACAATAATTTTTCAATTTTAGTAAAATAAATGGTATCCAAACACACCCTAAGACAAATTTCTTGGACCGGTTTCTATGAACTTTAGCTGAATATGTTGCATTTTGTTGAACGCCAAAACTATTCCAAATAAGCTTAGACAAGCCCCTTTCTGACATATCGTTGGCTTAGTATCTGTTTGGATAGTGCTGAAAAGCACTTGCGTCTGCGCTTCACCTTTTTTTTTTTTTTTTTGAAGAGCGTTTCACATTTTCAAATGTGAGATTATGCTTTTTCAGTAGGTCCTATGCATTGTTTATGAGACCTACAAATACTTTATTCAGGAAAAAAAAAACTTTAAAATTAGGTCCCATATTATTATTTACACATTTAAAATTATTTTGCTATAATATTTTTAGTTTTCAGTTTTCAATTTTCAACAAAATATACAGTATCCAAACATATCCTTAAATTAGAAAGTTTCAATGGTTTACACTATTACACAGACCAATTTCCGTTATTTGGGCTCGAAATGAGACTTTGAGATATCCAAATCAATATCAAAATCTTAGAGGCACTCTTCCAGTGGCTTGGGTTGTCTCTTATATGGGCTTACCTGTAGAAAATGGTTTACCATCCGTTCATGCAGTTTAAAAAGTTCAATTTCCTAATGACTTCTCGGGAATTCAAAACTGCACTGAAAGTTTTTTAAGAACAAGTATATAGATTTTTGTTTAAAATATAAACTGTACCTTTTAAGTTTGACCAAATATCATTTTAGGTTTTTAACTTTATTTTTATTCAATTGAGTCATTTATGTTTCAATTCTATTCAATTTAAGATTTTCATCCAATTCCGTTAAAAAATTTCCGTTAAGTAACGAATTAATGAATTTTTTTATTAAAAAAATTATCAAATAAAAAATCTATAAAATTATTTTATTAATTTTATAGATTTTTTTTTTCATGTGAGAAAAGATATATATATATATATATATATATAAAATGAAATTGGATGGAAGATTTGAATTGAATAAATTTGAAATTTAGAGAACTTAGTTGAACAAAAGTAATGTTAAGGGCTTAAAATTATTTCAATGCAAACTTAAAGAGTGAAATTTGCATTTTAACATTAGCCACACAAATGTGTTACTTTCCATAGTATTCTTGTCTCACGGATTTGATTAAGAACCACAAAAGGCCAAGATATTGGGTTTATTTTTATTCTTTAATTAAAGATGTTTATGAATTTTCTTTATATAGCACAACCGATGTTTACCACTTTATGCCGCTGTCTTGGTTCATATCCCTTTATACAAAACACATGATGAAAAGATCTAAATAGTGTTCTGGGATATATAATATATATAGCCCAACACAATAGGACAGCAAAATTAAATCTTCGTATTCAGGATAATAAAGTAGTTTAAGGCCCAATTACTCAAGGCTAGACAAATAAAGTTGTTTAAGGTCCAATTACTCAAGGCTAGACAAAATGGCTTTAATTTATCAAGCTTGAAAATACATGAATAGATGGCCAAATTAAGACCTCTCGCTAGATAAAAAAATGAGGCAAGATAGATACAAAATCCCGAAGCCCAAACTTATATCAATATATATAGAATCTAACACACCACATTTTTTTTTACCAAAAAAAAAAAAAAAAAAAAAACACACACACCACATTTGATTATGTACCTAATTATTTCAAGAACTTTCAAAATACTATTGTCTTACGGAGTAAGTAGTAAGACCTATCAATCCGTAATCAATACTCAACTCAATGAACATTATCAGAAAACAGAGGAGAGTTCTGCAGAATTGAAACTCTATTTCATTAAAAATGAATTGAATGAATTTACTAATAATACAATCAGATATGTATATATATACACCAAAGCTGTAACTAACTGTCCCTCCACAAGTAACTAACTAGCAGAAATAACGACTAAAACGCTATTGCTTAATAGCACACTCAAAATTTATATTAGAACTTATAATTCAGAGTAACAGTCCATTCAAAGCCATTGCCTAATGTGAAATAATTTGTTGTTGATGTTACTTTCGTTTGACTCCATGCCTTTGGAGAAAGAACAAGGCAAACCAATGAATAAACAAATAATTAAATTAAAATATCGTTTTCAACCCTAACATCAAACGGCAATTAGACTATATATGTGAACACAAAATTGAAGGAAAGAGAAATTGTTGCGCGGCAGTGTGTAGCTTGAATTTCCAACCCACAAGTCGGTCAGGTCGACCGAATACAACAAGTAGTATGATTAATTTCCTTTTTTGCCGACCTAACATTTGGCACTTCAATTCTCTCTCTCTCTCTCTCTCTCTATATGTGTATATATATATATATATATATATTAGCTTACCGTGTGGCACTTTTATCTCCTGCTGGCTGCTACCACAAAAGGATGAATCATGAAATGTCGGGTAAATACATGAGAAAGAATACATTGAAAGTTTGAATAGCTAGTCAAATCAAGACCACTCTCTAGACAAAGAATGAAACAAGATAGATACAAAATCCTAGAGCCCAAACTTCATCATTAATTTGGTCCAATCCTGCATGAAAACCCAAGTGAAAAAGTGTAGGAATTGTGGTTTGGAGGCAATAAAAGGGTTTTTATTTATTTATTTATTTTTAATCACCGATTTTGTGATCCATTGGAGGACTTGCAAATGGTTTGAACTTTGGAGTGCTCACGAGGTCATGAAATAATAATATAAATTGTGTATAGAATTTTTTAAATATATATTATAAATAATTTGATAGTTAATATAATAGGAGAGGAGGACTTAAATCCTAATTATATTTTCAATGCTACTAAATTTAAGGCTCTTGGGCTATATATGGAAGTTGAATAATCAAAAAAGACTCGTTAACTTGTTAAATAAACACATGCACCCAAAATCTTAAATTTGCACTTAATGCTAACTTAATCACAACTATTACTTGTTGCCCAAACTCTCAAATTTACAAGATTTAGAAGCTGACATTTACCTAATAGAAACAAAATCCAATCAAACGGATTAACAAACCTGCCTCGGTTCAGCCAAAAAAAAAAAAGGATAAAAGAAACTTAGCTCATATAATTTTAGTAAACTTATAAATTTTGAGTCAAATTTTAAGGTTAATTTACAAATTACACTCTCTAACTTTGTCAGAAAGAATTCTGAAGCCTTCTTTTGTGGTTACCCTAGAGTTGCTTGTAGCTAGGAGAGCAATGCAATTTATGCAAGAGAATGATCTCCATTAGTCCATCTTTGAAGATGATTATGAGGTCATTATAAATTCTCTGCAACATGGTGATATGTTTCACTATTCTTTTGGTCATTTAGTAAAAGATATTTTGTCTTATATTAGCTCTTTTCAAAACTTTTCATTCTATTGCGCACTATTGGTGTGGTAGTCACTCTACAAGTATAAATGCTTGTAGGATGTGGAGGGGCAAGGGCCACAGTTCAAGTCTCCAAGAAAGAGCTTCACACATATATACTTAGATTAGGGAGCTTCACACACATATATAAATTTTCCTTCTCTTATACCCTTAAGCAAGGCAATGCAGTAAAACATACTTTAGCCTAAAGAGCAAGATTTTCTTTCTTGTTGTTAGTTTGGATAAAACATATTCCTCCCGACATAAATAATGTTGTGCTTGCTGATTTAGCGGTTATTCAATGATACCCTGATTCTAAATTTTAAATTTAAAAAAAAAAAAAAAAAAAAACCCTTTGATCAAAATTCAAATTGTAATTTAACCTAATTTTAATTACTACTTTCATTAAAGTATTTTTGATATTTTAAAAGTAAAAATAAATCAACATATTAACAATTACTAAATAAATTGTTTATTACTTTACCGATTGCCGATCTATTTTCTGATACTTTCTAAGCTTTAATTCTTAAATCCTTTTCCTCTCAAAAACAAAATCTTAAATCCTTCCAAGCTCGTGAGGAATAGTTTCTCCGATTTACCTTTGCATCCCAAAAAATTTCTTTGAACAGCGTGTCTATATTGTTGCATAGAGAATATAGCAGTGCTATAATTGATACCATTTGGACAGGTAAAGCTGACAGAACAGATTGTAAATTTGTAATCAATTAAATACGTTTTCCATTGTCAATACCCTAATTTTTTTTTCTCCTGAGAAATTCAACGAAAAACACACACTCACACAAAACAATTCATGTTGAAAAAAATAGAATAAAATTGTAGTTGAATATTTCGGCTAACTGACTGAATAGAATCAATATAGGCATAAATTAAGTGTTTAATTTGATTTAAAAAAAAAAAGTTGACGGGAGGAGAAGTCTTCCAAAAAAGACAACCAAATCCTCTCTTGAAATTAGGATATTAACAAGGAAATATTGTGTGGTGTGTGGGGGTAGGAGAAAGTAAATGCCGTTTCAGGAACTCCAACTCAAAGTCATAAAGTTATGAATGATGACGTGGCATGCTAATATTGGTGATTTTTTTGTCAAAAAGAAGCCCTTCTGCTTCTAGAACGCCACTAAAAAGATCGCGTATGGTGTTTGATTGTCTGTCCTTTTGTGTTATGTCACGTACCCAAGTCGGCTGTGTGTTCTAGTATATATAGAAGGCTTAGAAGCCAATCTGATGAACATTATTCAACATTGCAACCACAAATTACACATATTTTTTCTTACTAAATGAAGCAAAACATGTTTTTGGGAAGCTCTTCTATCTTCAATATTGTAAAGGTGGTGAAGACTAATATCAGGTCAGGTCGGGTTAGGTCGGTTTTACTGCCACCCGCAACCCGACCCGATAACAATCGAGTTTATCAGGGAGAAACCTGACCCAACCCGAAAAGTACGGGTCTCAGGTCGGGTTGGGTGGTCGGGTATTGAGTCGGGTCTATCTTTCCTTCTTTTTCTCTTTTTTTTTTTTTCTTCAAATTGTGTGAAGATGAAACTGTGAAAGGCCTAAAGAAACATTGAAATAGCCACCACTTTAATGAGCTATTAATGGGGAAAAAATTACTTACCCTATTACTCAAACTTGCCATTTAAAAGTTGTAGGGTCAAATTTTTGTTGGGCCAAGTATGGATTTTATGGACTCAGCCCAATGAAACCCTTGACAATAAATTTATAGAGAGTGGGTTAAACAACTGGGCTAAAAATGGATTCAACCGCGGTTCAAACAGACAAAACAAGGAACAAAAGTGACGTTCAGGCTAGTATTCAGCGGGGATCCTCTTGAATCCGAAGAGGCTTAAAGTTTACAGACCTAAAAATGACAAAAAACCTCCCCCTTTCTGTGAGATCTATCTCCTTTATATATACCCTTTTCACTTCATCTCCACCGTACACTTGTTCTTCATCTAAGCGTCCACTTGAGTACTAATCACATCAGAAGTTTGCTTTAGCCTGCAGTGAGTGGTAGTGGTTGAGGTTGAGGTTGCACTGTTCAGGTGTCTTCTCCACATAAATGCGACCAGAAAAGTTGCTGCAGTGCATTAAATGCGGTGGCAGCAGCTTTATTTTTAAGATATCTCATGATCTTCTCGCACTTAGGCGTGCCCAGAACTCACTCCTTACCGAGGAATCTTCAGTATATCTGCTTGATCAAGTTCTCCGTAGATCCGATGAGCGGAACCTCTTCGGACCAGTCAGGTTGTCTTCGGAAGCAACATTCGTCCCTTCTTGGTTGCATTTTCACCAGGATGGCAAAGCGCTGAACACTTTTACCTCTTTGGACAGAAAGTGATACCTAAATTGGGCCCCAGGCCCAACATATGGCGTTGGGCTTTCTCACCCACAATAGCCCCTCAAAATTCCAATTTTTCCTTCATATCCAAAGAGAAAAAATGGGGTTTTGACCTTTTGCCAAATGAAAGCATTGAATTTCTGTCTCCGCACGTGTGTACGCATAACTCTAGGCACCTTTTTTATTGCCGCTGTTTGTTGCGTCGTTTTCGAGGCGTCATTAATTGCGCCAGGTGGTGTCTTGTCCAAGAAATCTAACGGCACGTCGCAAATCCAACGGTCGAGATTTTCCTCAAAATTTTGAGCGGGATAAATCCTACCACTTTGCCTACCTCTATATAAAGTCCCAGAGGGAGTTATTTTCTCACTTTGCAAATTTCAGACTCCCCAGCGAACTCAAGCATTCACGCTCCCAAAGCCTCTTTTGTCATCTACTTCAACTCGTCTCAGAATCTGCGACGATCTTCCTGCAAGGCTAAAGCGCATCCTCCAATTCGATTCTGCGTAAGTTCTTCGTTTGAGATTTTCGTATTCTTTTCAGTTTGCCCCTTCGGCGTTTGGACATTCATTTCCCAACCGCCGTTCTGCATCGCTCCCCTCTATCTTAACTGAAAATGGGTAGGTTCGAACATCTGGTGAATAGTCCTTCCCAGATAGAGAAATTTAGGGCGATATATCGCATTCCCCAGGATGTGGGCTTAAGATACTGCTCTTTGGAGGGGTTACTATTAGACCGAAAAGAGGGCGAAGTTGCAATCCCCATTATCGCCTTCTTGGAAGGAGGGATGACCATTCCCATGGGTCGGGTCACCAGGGATTATCTCTGGAACCATAGACTCTGCCCTAAGCAGTGTGCGGCTAACGTGTTTAGGATTTTAGGAGCCGTTGACGATCTGAACCAACATATGGGGTTGGGGCTCACCTAGCTCGACGTGGTACACATGTACGAATGTCGTTCCAAGGAAGGGTCGGGGTACTATCTCAGATCCTGATCCGATGAAGTCAGGCTCCTCTCTTGCCTCCCCAAGTCTAACAAAGGGATGAAAGACGACTATCTTATCGTCTCAAGCGCGTGGCATGACGGGCTTCATTGCCCTATTCAGCTAGGAGAGCCAGGTGGGATATCCCCTTCTTAGGTTTCCCCCATAATTGATTTAGGGTTTCTGTTCTCAATAAACTAGCCTCCTCTATCATGTATTAAGTTCTTCTGACAGTTCCATTTTGATGTCACAGATAGGGATCGTGTCACTCTTCGGCTGAGCCTCACCAACACAGCAACACTTAACTACCTCCTTCGGTCGGAGATCTTTCCAAGTGAAGACGGGCAGCTTAGGGCCGTGCATCTCATCCTTGGCTATACTTCGAAGAAAAAAGACTTCCAGCCAGCAGGCAACGCGATAACACTTGGAGACCCTCGCCTTAATCGTATCGACGTTGCTCGGAAGGGCTTTCTGGCCCCATATGACCTTGCGCCTGTGCCACATCCGAATCTACAAGGCATTCCATTACTCGTCCAGCCTGTTCATCAGGTAACTTTTCGGCCGGCGGCAGAAGGAGAAAAAGTAGCCTCATCGACTCCCTCACTTGACGAGCAAATTGACCAGTTCAAGTTTGAAGGGGCAACTTCGGAGGAAGTTCAAATTTTGTCTGCCGAAGAGGTATTTGATAGGCACTCAGTTGCACTGCTCTTAAATAGAGCAGCGCCTGACGACTCTGAAGAAGAAGATATGCAGAGTCTAACGGATTTGATGAAGAGCAGGAGGCCGAAGGCCTTGACCAAGGGTACTACTACACCCCAGCCCACGGTCAGTCTTCCACCTCCCCCCCCTCCTCCCCCAGCCCCAAGAGATCCCGGCCTAAAGCCACTGCCGGATCTGAAGAAGAAGAGGGTGGCGACGGATATTGAAGACATGGAAGTGGTTCCTCCGAAGGGTACTAAGCAGCAAAAGACGACCCATGATACGAGAAGTAAAAGGGCTTCTTCTACTGAGAGCAGGGAAGAACTATTGGCCGCAGATGTGCGGCGAGGGACTCGGGTGTGGTCACCAAAGCTGACACTGGATGGCGCAGCCATCCCATATGATGCCTCCCTCCGAAACTACGCTGGAGGGAAAGCTGGGCACATAGCAGAGGCACTAGAGCAGCCTCTCCTCCTTCCGAAGGACATAGAGTCCTATCGGCGCTTCAGCCCACAAGAGCTCTTTCTGTCCCTCAAAAGGGATATAGCCATGGTGAGATAAGTCACTCTTTTGTAGCTCTTATGTGCGTTCACAACTAATGTAAAATTCTTTGTTTGCCATGCAGATTGCCCAACAAATTTACGTAGTTGAAGAATGGGGTAAAAAGAAGAATGTTGAAGTGCAAGCCGAGGTCCAATCCAGAGAGGAGGCCGAGAAGGCATTGGGCACTGTAAAAGACGAGTGCGCCCGCATCTCCGAGCAACTGAAGGAGGAGGCGAAGGCAAAGAAGAGTCTGGAGGCAGGCCTGAAAAATGCTATAAAGCAAGCCGAAGACCAACGCCAGAAGCTATATACTACCGAGATCAATCTGGAAACAGAGAAGGCTTTGGCGAAAGAACTTCGAGCTGAGCTTAACAAAACCAAGGACGCTGCTAAATTGGCCAAGGAGGACGCTCAATTGGCCAAGGAAGCAGTTGAGGCTGAGAAACAGGCTGCCTACATGCTGGGGGTGCAAGAGACCCAAACGAGGCTGACCGAGGAGCTTGCTAAGGTCTGCAGGGGGTACTGCGACATCACGTGGGGCAAAGACCTTGATGCGGCTGGAGTCCCCCCAGAATCTGCCCTGAGGCAGCTTGGGAATGTTTACTACCACCCTGACATCTGCGACCTGCCGGATACCCTGGAAGCTTCCTCGGCCGGTCAGAATCCTCCAGTCCTAGCTGAGTCAAGTCAGGCCCCTCCTCAGACCGGTGATGCGGGCGATCTGCCAACAACTGATCCAGTGCCTCAAGAGAAGGCTTAGGATGCACTTTTTCTGCTTGTAATAGTTAGGACCCCTTATCATTAATTTTGTAACAATATTACCTCTTTAATGAATGAAATGGTTTACCTTTTCTTTGTTGCTTTTATGTTGTGTTAAATTGCGCCCTTACGACTAGTAACGATAGTTTGATAACCGAGAATCAACCAAGACCATGGTAATCTTTTGAATGTGGCTGAGCGAGGCCTTTTAATAACAACAGTCGACGGAATTGAGCTTAAATTTGCATACTCTGCCAAACTCCAAACCAGACTAATAACGTAGGCAGTAATACTTGAGAAACGTAAATGTGTTAACTAACCCAAATCATCTGATCCGAGGACTACAGACATGATCGAATTTAAGTTTAAACACTTTAGAGGAACGCAAATGAGTGTTAACTAACCCAAATCATCTGGTTCGAGGACTACAGGCATGATTGAATTTAAGTTTAAACACTTTAGAGAATCATTAGCACAATAGAATGGTAGCGTCACATAAAGAGAAAATAATAATAATACATTTTTAGGTTATTTACATTCCACGGCCGGGGTATTACATGGTTATCCAGATCTTCCAAGAAATATGCTCCAATACCAGCTTTTAAAGTGATGCGGTACGGTCTTTCCCAATTTGGTCCCAGTTTTCCCCAAGCTGGATTCTTTGCAGTACCTACCACTTTCCTCAACACCAAATCTCCAGGCTCTAAAGGTCTCAACCTCACATTGGCATCGTAGCCCTACTTGAGCTTTTGCTGGTAATGCGCCAGTTGGACCATTGCCTTTTCCCTTCGTTCTTCAATCAAATCCAAATTCTTTTCCAGCTGCTCATCATTGCCGATTGGATTAAAAGAGCTAGTCCTATACGTTGGAAACCCCGTCTCCAAAGGCATGACGGCTTCAGCCCCATAGGTCATTGAGAAAGGGGTCTCTCCTGTAGACCTGCGAGGCGTAGTCCTATACGCCCACAACACGTGAGGCAATTCTTCCATCCATCTACCCTTGGCTTCGTCTAGTCTTTTCTTCAACCCGTTAATTATGACCTTATTAACAGCTTCCGCTTGCCCATTTCCCTAGGGATAAGCTGGGGTAGAATATCTGTTTGTGATTCCCAGCTCACTACAATAACTCCTGAAAGCTTTGCTGTCAAATTGAAGTCCATTGTCCGATATGAGGGTGTGGGGGACCCCGAACTGTGTGACGATGTTTTTTCAGATAAATTTCTTCACATCTACATCCCTGATATTTGCTAGAGGTTCAGTTTCGACCCATTTGGTGAAATAGTCTGTGCCGACCAGGAGGTACTTCTTGTTTCCCGCTGCCTTAGGGAATGGGCCCACAATATCCAAGCCCCATTGGGCGAAAGGCCATGGGCTGGACAGCGGATTAAGAATGCCTCCGGGCTGATGTATGTTCGGCGCGAACCGCTGGCATTGATCACACTTTTTGACGTACTCATGTGTCTCTTTCTGCATATTCGGCCACCAATAACCTTGAGTAATGGCTCGGTAAGCCAAAGATCTCCCACCAGTATGGCTTCCACAGATCCCTTCATGCAACTCCTCTAGTAGTGATTCGGCTGCTTCAGGGTGCATGCACAATAAGTATGGACCTGAATAGGAGCGTTTATAAAGCTTATGGTCCTCGGATAGCCAGAAACGAGTGGCTTTCCTCCGTACTTTATCTGCTTCCCCTTTTTCTTCGGGCAACACATCATCCTTCAGGAACTTGATGATAGGGTCCATCCAGCTTAGGGAGGCCCTGATGTGATGAACCAGGACTGCTTCTCTTCTTAATTCTGTTGGTCTTTGCATGTCCTCAATGAGGATAACCCTAGGCAACCCTTGCGCCGAAGAGGTAGTGAGTGTGGCCAAAGAATCAGCATGCGTGTTGCTGTTTCTAGGGACGTGCCGCAGGTTAAAAGTTTCAAACTCTGTCTGCAGTGACTTCGCTTGACTCAGGTACCCCTGCATTCTTTTGTCTTTCGCCTCGAACTCCCCTTGTACTTAACCGACGATTAATCTTGAGTCCGAGTACATCTGGATTGACTTTCCTCCCATCCTTCGTACCATCGTCATCCCCATTAAGAGAGCCTCATACTCTGCCTCGTTATTCGTCGCGGAGAAATTCAGCCTTAACGCTTTTTCAATAACAATTTTTTCTGGGGATATCAGCACTAGCCCCACCCCTGAGCCCCTCTGATTTGATGCACTGTCTACATACACTTCCCAAGGCAACGGGTCCTGTAGAGAAACCATGCCAACGGACTTTCCATCCAAGCCCGGTGTTGGTGTTACCTCCTCCAAAAGGGGCTCCGTGAACTCGGCGACTAAGTCGGCAAGGACCTGGCCTTTCACTGATGTGCGAGGCATGTACTTGATATCGAAAGCCCCTAGGATCGTACCCCATTTGGCAATCCTTCCAGTGTAGTCGGCGCTTCAGAGTATGGTCTTGAGCGGCAGCTGGGTGAGGACTATAACGGTGTGGGCTTGGAAATAATGAGGCAGCTTCTTCGTCCCTAGCACTACTGCCAGGATGGCATTTTCCAGCAGCAAGTAACGTATTTCAGCTTCATGCAGTGACTTGCTTACGTAGTAGACAGGTTTTTGAATACCTGAGTCTGTGCGGATCAGCACTAAGCTCACTGCATTAGGGGCAACAACGATGTATGCAAATAGGACCTCATCGGGCTCTAGACTGGACATAATTGGAGGTCGAGCTAAGTAGTCCTTAAGTTGCTGGAAAGTAACAGCACATTCCTCAGTCCATTCGAAACCCTTCCACTTGTTGATCAGCGAGAAAAAAGGTCTGCACCTGTCAGCTGATCTGGAAATGAACCTATTGAGGGCAGCAGTCATCCCTGTCAGCTTCTGGATTTCCTTGGGATTCCGAGGAGCTCGTAAGTTGTTGATGGCTTTATTTGATCGGGGTTAACTTCAATCCCCCTATGAGTCACCATATATCCCAAGAACTTGCCTGACCCTACACCAAACGAACACTTGGACGCGTTCAAGCGTAATTTGTGTTCTCTCAGAATTTCAAAAACGTCCCTGAGGTCCCCAATATGTTCTGCGATACCCTTGCTTTTTACCACCATGTCATCGATATAAACCTCCATGCTCTTTCCCAACTGCGGTTCAAACATTCTGGTCATCATTCTCTGATAGGTAGCCCCTGCGTTTTTTAGTCCGAACGGCATTACCATGTAGTGATAATTCCCCACAGGGGTTACAAAAGCTGTTTTCTCCTGATCACTGGGGGCTAGTGGTATTTGATGGTAATCTTGAAATGCGTCCAGGAAACTCATCCGAGGGTGCCCAACGGTTGCATCAACCAGTTGGTCTATCTTCGGCATTGGAAACGGATCCTTTGGACAAGCCCTGTTGAGGTCCGTGAAATCTACGCATACCCGCCATTTTCCGCTTTTTTTCTTTACCACCACTATGTTAGCCAGCCATTCAGGATAAAAAAATTCTTTAATAGCCCCTGCCTGCTTGAGTTTCATTACTTCTTCCCTAACTGCGTCCGCGTGTTCTCTTGACGGGTGTCGGAGCGGCTGTTTCTTGGGGATGATAGCCGGATTAACGTTCAGATGGTGGCAAATGAACTCCGGACTTACTCCTGGGGATTCTGCTGAGTCCCATGCAAACACATCAACGTTGGTTCTGAGGAACTCTATTAACTCTTCCTTCTCTTGAGGGGGCAGCATAGATCCAACTTGAAAGAATTTTTCGGGGTCATTGTTAACAACTATCTTCACAAGGCTTTCACACTCTGCACCCTCGGCTGGGGTTTCGGTGTCCAGCACCGAAGGTTTTAACTACTATAAGCCTGCATCGTCACAATCCAAGGATTCGGTCTGATGTTGGCGCTGAATGGCTGCCATTAGACATTGTCTAGACGTCGATTGATCTCCTCGGATTTCCTCTACTCGCCCTTCGGACAGATATTTAACCTTCTGATGAAGTGTGAAGGAGACCGCCCTGAGGGTATGAAGCCAAGGTCTTGCCACAATCGCAGTGTAGGGTGAGTAGGCGTCCACCACTATAAAGTCTACCTTCATCGTCTCAGATCCAGTTTGCACAGGGAGTCTGATCTGGCCTTTCGGGATGACCACTTTACCATCAAAACTCACCAGAGGGAAACTGTAAGGTGTCAAATCCTCGGAAGTCAAATTCAGCCCCTTATAGAGGTCGGGATACATTATTTCTGCAGCACTGCCCTGATCCACCATTACTCTCCTCACGTCGTATCTTCCTATCTTGAGAGTAACCACTAGAGCATCATCATGTGGCTGTATAGTTTCGATTTTATCTTCCTCCGAAAAGCCCAAAATTGGTTGAGCCCCCGTCCTAAGCCTCTTCGGCTCCCTGCTAGTATTCTCCGAGGGCAGTCGAGCGACTGATAATACTCTGGATGGGCAAGACCCTGTCCTCCCTAGCGCAGCAAAGATAACATTTATTGTGCCCAAAGGGGGTTTCACAGGGTCTTCCCTTCGCAACCCTACGTTCCTCTGGCTTCCCTGACCATATGAGTGGTGCAAAAGTTATTTCAACTTGCCCTCACTGACAAGTTGATCCAAATGGTTCCACAAACTCCTACAGTCTTCAGTAGTATGACCGTGGTCAAGATGATATTGGTAGTAAAGATTGTGGTTGCGCCTTTCAGGGTTTCCGGCCATCTTGTTTGGCCTCTTAAAGAAAGGCTCATTCTTGATTTTTTCCAGAACCTAGTGCACGGGCTCACGAAATACAGCATTGACTGCTTGAAAATTCGTTGAACCCTGTCCGACCCAATCCTTTCTCTGCCGGTAATGGCTCTGTCGGTCCGACTTGAAATCCCTCGTCTCCTGAGGGATAACCTTATCCTTGCCTTTACTCTGCTGTTGGTCTTCTTCAACTCTTTTGTATTTGTCAATCCTATCCATCAACTGGCGCACACTGGTAGCAGGTTTGGCTGTTAGGGACGTCCTTAAGAGATGTTCAGTGGGAAGGCCTAACTTAAAAGAGCTGATGGCCACCATGTCACAGTCTTCTTCCATCTCGTTATACGTTTCCCAGAACCTATCTGAATATGACTTCAAAGTTTCACCCTCCCTCATGCTGACGGACAACAAGGAGGCCATGGATTGCGGAACCCTTCGGCATGTGACAAAACGGGACCCAAATGCCTGAGTTAGCTCTTGGAAAGAGCTGATAGTGTTCGCTTTCAGACTATCAAACCATCTCATGGCTATTGGTCCCAAACTGGATGGGAAAACCTTATACATTAGGGCCTCGTCCCTGGAGTGAACGGCTATCCGTTGGTTGAAATGACTCACATGTTCCACTGGGTCGGTTCGGCCATTGTAGATGGTGAATGTAGGCTGGTGGAAACGCCGAGGAAGTCTGGTATTCTCAATGTTATGTGTAAAAGGAGATCTAATCCAGAGCTTTACTTATAGCATCGTTCCCTGCGCCCCTTGGGAAAGGGCTCTGAGGGTTCCTCTCACGATGGTGCATTTCCTTATAGGGGATGGGTTCACTGACTGGTGTTTGAGGCCTCCGCCTATAGTCGCCGCCCCGCTCGCCCTCAGAATCTTCATCAGAGTATGAAGAAATGCGCTTCCTCTTTGCATGGCGCAACTCTCTTCTTAGCCTTTGAATCTCCAACTGCATGCTTTGGTTTTTCTCTGCATGGGACATGTGGCTTTCTCCATGTGACTGACTTTGATTGTCGTGTGTGGTGTGTATGCTGCCTTCACGTTCCCGTCTCTGTTCCAGGTGAACAAAAGGATCAGTGTGCTTAGATGATCTGGATTCCATTGGTCGTTTCCTTAGTTCAGCCGTTTCTGAGGTGTTGCTCCCACCTTTGCTCAAGCTGTTCCCACAGACGGCGCCAATTGTAGGGTCAAATTTTTGTTGGGCCAAGTATGGATTTTATGGACTCAGTCCAATGAAACCCTTGACAATAAATTTATAGAGAGTGGGTTAAACAATTGGGCTAAAAATGGATTCAACCGCGGTTTAAACAGACAAAACAAGGAACAAAAGTGACGTTCAGGCTAGTATTTAGCGAGGATCCTCTTGAATCCGAAGAAGCTTAAAGTTTATAGACCTAAAAATGACAAAAAACCTCCCCCTTTCTGTGAGATCTATCTCCTTTATATATACCCTTTTCACTTCATCTCCACCGTACACTTGTTCTTCATCTAAGCGTCCACTTGAGTACTAATCACATCAGAAGTTTGCTTTAGCCTGCAGTGAGTGGTAGTGGTTGAGGTTGCACTGTTCAGGTGTCTTCTCCACATAAATGCGGTCAGAAAAGTTGCTGCAGTGCATTAAATGCGGTGGCAGCAGCTTTATATTTAAGATATCTCATGATCTTCTTGCACTTAGGCGTGCCTAGAACTCACTCCTTACCGAGGAATCTTCAATATATCTGCTTGATCAAGTTCTCCGTAGATCTGATGAGCGGAACCTCTTCGGACCAGTCAGGTTGTCTTCGGAAGCAACATTCGTCCCTTCTTGGTTGCATTTTCACCAGGATGGCAAAGCGCTGAACACTTTTACCTCTTCGGACAGAAAGTGATACCTAAATTGGGCCCCAGGCCCAACATATGGCGTTAGGCTTTCTCACCCACAAAAGTTATCATGGTTTAATTTTTATTTTTAAACTTCTATGTTTGAAGAATCTCCACTTTTTATGACAATAAATGTTAATTCCTTTTTTCTTTATCAAGTTAATGCATGTTGGTTTAGGCAATATTTTATTGAAATTATTTTACTAATTTAGTGATTTACATTAATGTGAAAAATTAAATTCAATAATTTATTTATTGTTGTATAGGCTTAATGGTCGTGATTTCTTGATTAGGCAACAAACTTTTTCAATTTTTTTCCTTGTGTAAATCTTGACCTGCTCCTCATTGAATGAGAAAATAAAATTTAACCATTTTTGTTTACATCAGCACTAGGCTTAGTTTGGAAATATACTTTCCAATAAGAAACAAGGTCCTTGACATAATTAGGACCGAAATAAAAAAATTTTTAAACAACAATTTGACTTTCACTATGGAAAATATTATTGTTAGAGTTATTCCTTTTTTGTAAATTCCAATTATTTTATTATCATTTCAATCTTCATTTGGATGGAAAGTATTGTCATTAGAAAATTATGCTACAATAAACTAAATTATGCTAAAAATTATATTTGGAAATATTGCAAGAAAAGACCATTACTATTTAAATAAAAGCAATATATAAAACCAACATTTGAAAGTTTCGGGAAAATGTCAATTAGTTTGTATTTAGAGCAATGCTATAGACACAAACTATTTTACAATATTTTTACAAACTACTGATGTGGTTTTAGCATTTTTAAATAGATATTGTAAGTAAAAATGTGATGTTAGTGATGGGCTCATATTAGAACTAGAAAAAATTTGCCACATTAGCAGTTTGTAAAAATGTTGTAAAATAGTTTGTGTTTGTATCATTACTCAAATGTGGTCATTGTGTGGCAAATACAAAATATTAATAAGTTGTAATGACTTGCTTTACAAATTAATGTCTTATTTTCTCTAGCTTTACAAATTTAGTTAATCTTTTTTTGATAAAAAAAAAAATTTAGTTAATCTAAAAAATAAACTTAGTCAAATTCAATTTATTTTTATCTCACGCATGTACTAATATATATCGAAAATTGTTAAAAGCTTTGTAATTATGTTAAAAATTATATTTGGAAATATTGCAAGAAAAGAGCATTACTATTTAAATAAAAACAATATATAAAATCAACATTTGACATTGAAAATTATGGAAAAGATTTGTGAGGGGTAAAAACCCATAATGCACGCTGGGCCTTGGGCCCTATCTTAAGCTTGGAGTATCTGAGGAGGGGTGAGCAGCTGGGAGAAGTCCCAGGCCCAGGACTGTATAGGATGGAGTGAATTGAGATGGTTCAAAGGGAACTCACCCTCGGATGTTGTCAGATACCGGTTGGCCTTATGCCTCTCAGTTCAGGTGATCCACCAGAAGATTTTTATGACGAGGAAGATCCCTACACGTGCAAAAGAGATAAGAACCTAGAAGTATCTAACAGAAAAGCTACTACCTCCACATTAAATGCCCATCAACCACTTTCCTGCCCGCATTTATGTGGAGGAGACCCTTGAACAGTGTTACATTGGCAACAACAACTTACAGAAGGCCAAAGAAGGTGGCTGATGGGACATGTACTCAAGTAGTAACCCAAATGGTTGATAAGTGGACGATCAAGATGATCTAGGGGTGAATATAAAATGTAAGAGACCCTCCATGCGAGAGGGGGGGAATGATTAAATTTCACTTGTAAAAAAGATTAAAAATAGAAAATAATGAAAAGAATCTTCTCGAATAGGGCATTGATCCAATTTCATGTGTAGCGTTCTTGCATGCTCTTGATGGTAATGCCACTTTAGCCGTTGACAATCTTGCTTAAATCTGGCTCTTCAATCCACTCTCTAAAAATTTATTGGATCGGGTTCTTTGGATCTTGACCTAATCTTTTGTTGGGCCTAGGCTCCAAATTGTGACCCTACAAGATCTATTAAAAATATTAAATAGTAGAGTTAATATATGGAAACTCATTAAAAACCGTTGAAAACACCCTATAAACAATAAATTAAGAATATTAAATTCCATTACCAAATTAGGTGCTAAGTCTAACAAACGAGTATGGAATAGTAGAATCTATATTATTTTCTTTATCATTTTCTCATTTGTTTCTATCATTGTAATACAGTTCTATTTTCTCTAGCATAACCAAAAAAAAAAAAAAAACACTACCCTAAACATAACCTATACATATAGAGTAGCCTAGAGAATCAGACACATTTACATATCTCTCTCCTTCTCTCTCTCTCTCTCTCTCTCTCTCTCTCTCTCTCTTTTCTTTTTTGAGGGGAATCTCTCTCTCTCTCTTGGGTCTGTATCATATTTTTACTAAAAATAGTACAAGATTCTCAACCATAGTTTTGGGCTTGTTTGATACATTAGTTGTGTGTGTGTGTGTATGTGTGTTTTTTTTTTTTTTTTTTTTTTTTTTTTTTTTTTTTTTTTTTTTTTTTTTTTTAAAGATCGGTCGAGTCAGGTTAGACCCAAAACCAACCCTAACCCAAGACAAACCTGAATATTGGACCCAAACCCGACCCAAGCATCCATTCAACCCGCCCAAGACCCTTCGAGTCGGTCGGGTGGGTCGGGTTGGCCGGGTCTATTCTCAGCCTTAGGTATAGTCATTCTACTAGATGTAATTCAATTGAGTGGTCTGATGGAACTCACAGTGTGACTGTGTGAGGAGTTTGGTTTCCTGTCTCTGTCAGGTAAAGGGAGGTCATAGCTTTCATGTAGAGTTTGCATTTAGGAATGGTTTGTTCCACCCAACAAGAGAGGATGGAGCATTGGGAGTGTAGCCTACACTCCCAATGCTCCATCCTTTCTTGTTGGGAGGAACAAACCATTCGGTGCTGATAATGGGTTGGGGAAAGTTAGGTGGCTCACAAGAATCACAAGTCACAACCCATTGCTGAGGGGCGTGTGTCTATACTACACTATTAGGGAATTAATAATTTGAGGGCACTCTAATTGAAGGTTTAATGGAACATATAGAACACAGCATAATGGCCAAAATTGGGAATTAACCTTGTTTTCCAAACAATATAATTAGTAAGCACTGTTACAAAACTATATTTTGTTACAAAACTATATTTTTTTACTAATATCTCGAGTTTAAAAGACTCAATTTAGGGCTTATAAATTGAGTCTCAAAGACTCGGTTTCAGTGTTCAAAACACGTCTGATTTGGCCTTTTTTCCACATGGCGTCTACCTAGAAATCGAGTCTCTAAGACTCGATTTATGAGCTGACCCAATTTAATTCCCAATTTTGGCCGAAAATGAAGATACAAAAGAGACCATGTCCCATAAAAAAAAAAAAAAAAAAAAAAAAAAAAAAAAAAAAAAAAAGACCCTGTGGACATGACCCCTCCATCCAAGCCAACTGGCCATAGTAGACTGAGCCCATAATTATTGAGTCTTGGTCCTACCTACTCCAATAAATATGCCTGACTAAAGCAAACCTCAAACGCATAAAAAGAGAGAAGTTTTGAGCATCTTCAACCTATGACTCTGCAAACGTAGAAAAAATAATTGAGTCCTGGTCCTACCTACTCCAATAAATATGCCTGACTAAAGCAAACCTCAAACGCATAAAAAGAGAGAAGTTTTGAGCATCTTCAACCTGTGACTCTGCAAACGTAGAAAAAATAAATTATGTACTTTGAATTTTTTTTTTTCCTACCTACTTCTTTAAATTCTGCAAGACAAACCAATAGCATTCACTCTAATTTTTTTCCCTATCCACTGTAGCTTTGCTATATGCTAAGATGTTACTGTTTAGTGTCCGAAATGCTTTCTGTTCAATGTTCACCCACTGATAACTGAACTGCCCGATTGCTCTGCCCAACTTTTGAGTGGAAATAGGATAGGAAAATAATTAATTAAACCTTCTTGGGTAGAGTAATTGAAGACTCCTAATACTTGAAAATCATTGTAAACTTTTTACAAATATAAATAATTAATTGAACCTTCTTGGCAGAGCAATTGAAGACTCTAGACACTTGAAAATCACTGTAAATGTTTTACAGATATAAATCGAGTCTCTAAGACTCGATTTCCAGATGGACGCCACGTAGAAAAGCGCCAGCTCAGATCTGATCAGAGCATGAAAATCGAGTCTTTGAGACTCAATTTATAGGCCCTAAATCGAGTCTTTTAGACTCAAGATGTTAGTATAAAATATACTTTCAAAACAGTGTCTATTAATTATATTGTTTAGCAAATAGGGTTAATTCCCAATTTTGGCCCAGCATAGTTTAGAGGTTAAAAATTTATAGATTTGTGTCCTATTATATTATACTAATTCTTCAACTTCTTTAGGGTTTTTTTCATGTGAGACTTTCAACATGCACATCTTGTGTTGTGTGAAAGAGAGAACATAAAATAAACGGCTCGGTTAACAATTTTCTAAGACATTGATAAATATTGATTTTTTTTTATTATAATCGTTCATTTTTTCTACAAAGTTGCACATAAGTCAATTAAAAAAAAAATGGTCTAATTAATTGATGACTATAAACCATTTGTTAATGGACAATTTTAGAAAAAAAAAATTTAATACTACTTTTATGAGAAATGTAAAAAAATGTGAAAAAAAGTTAATTTCTTTTTTCTTTTCCCATGAATAATTTCTAAAATTATTTTCTAAACTAAACTTTTCCTTTAAAAAAAAAACATGCGTTTGTTTATTTAGATTTACTGCCTTCGAAGTTCCAATGCAATGGCCTAATTAAATTTCTTTTTAATGAATGTCTGAAAGCACTTGTTATCAAAAACCTAAAATAATACCTATTACACAATGAAGACTCCTAAAATAATACCTATGACACCCGTAGCCCCTGTGTCATAGCCTCTTATAATTACTCATATTATAATTTTTGTGTTTCAACTTTCAAAATCAGTGTTATTGAGGTAAGGTTTTACCGATAATGGTGTTGATTATCTTCTTCTTATTGGTTAGTAATAATTACAGTACTAGGATGAAACATGGTCATCGTTATTTGAGATAAGGATTTATTTTTCGTAACTCAAGGTTACGACGTGTGTGGTGTGGTATCCTATATAATTTATAAATATTACTACTACAAATTTCAAGATCAACATACAAACCTCGAATTAATGAATTATTTTAATTACGTGAAAATCCAGTTAAAAAAAAAAAAACATGAAATTTAATGGACAAAAGTTAGGCATAACACAATCCAATTTCTTTCTTACATAGTATTATCTATGATTTTACAAAGATATCATACATGACTTGTTACTGAATGTTCACTCTTTTTTTTTTTCCAGAAAAGTGATGCATCTGCATAGAACTGGAACTAGATTTTAGACAAAATTAGCACTCACAACTTCTCAAAGTTAAATAAATAATGGGGTTCTATTTAAACTAATTAAAGGTCCAAACAACAATACTATAATCAACATCTATAGACAATAAAAGTTTGAAACATAAGACACACTCAATTGCTTTTCCTTATAATAATTGAGCTATTTTATAATTGTTAATTGCTTTGATTCCGGTGAAACGGACAAACCATGATTGGTAATATGTATGAATCTTTGTAAGCCTAATCTAAGTTTTCAAGAGGGCATAGCAGCATGGCCAGAAGACTTTTTGTAGTGCCTACCCAGTTATATCACTATCACACAGAGTCATAGTGTGGGGAAAATATTAACAAGATTTTCAATGTTCCTTTATCAATGATTGTTCATTTAAAGATTGGACTGCTAATAAGTCTTGACAAATTGGTCAAAAGTATGTTGACAAATGAACCTCAGACAACTTGTCAAGTATAGTGCATATATATACCATATCCTTTTTTTTTTTAATTTTTTATTTTTTTTGAGAAAGATATACCATATCCTTTAAGTGTCTTGCCAAGTATAAAATTAAAGTATTGGGTTAGTGTTTCAGAACTTAAAATTAAAGTATTGTCCTTGTCTTTCGTGTTGTGCTTGTATCATATGGCTTATTATGATGCAATATGTTTTTGTCATATGGATCATTTTAAGTGTTAGATTATAATTAATGTCTCAACTGTCAAGCTTCTAGTTTGACTTTGGTTTAGGTTCTTATTTTTGGCCTGAAATGAAAGTCTATTATTTGTCTGTTAAGAAAATTATTTATTGTCTATAAATAAATAAATAAATAAATAAGAAAAAAAAAGAAGAAGGTAAAAATCCATCAAGAAATAGGTATTGAAGTTTTATAAATAAACAATAGTATCATGGGTATCAATTTATATTATTATTATAATTATTTTTAAATCAGTTTTAGATAAGTTGTTAAATATAAAAATGATACTTATTTTTAAGGGAAATTTTAAAGATCTTTTAGCCCTCGTTTGAGAGGAGGGAATAGAAAGGAATGGAAAGAATAATTTTAGAATATTATTCACTTTTCTTGTTTAGGATTTTTAATAGGAGAGAATGGAATAAATAGAAGGAAACACTCATTCTTTTGCATTTCCATAAAATCTTAAATTTTTATAACCCTGATATTGTAGGAATTGAAGAGAATGAAATAAGATTTAATGAATTTTTTTATTAAACTCTCAAAATGTCCATATATATTCAATAATTTATTTTAAAATAAAGGTTTAATAATAATATCGTCATTAAAAAAAAAAAAAAAAATTCTATATATACATGTGTGTGTAAGTTTGCAGAGAGTGCATCGTTAAGTTCAATGTGACTCTGTCTCTGTGCCACCATATACATATACATATACATATACATATACCTCCATAGTCCTTAGCAAATTTTGGATTTCGGGCTACCAACATTAAATGTTGTTGTTTCAGGGTCTCAGCAGTCAGCACCCGTGCAAGGGTTGCACCCGTGCAAGTGTAACCCTTGTGACTGAAATACAAGTTGGCGTAGGCAAATATTCAAAGACTTCTGCATCATTCACAAAATCTTCAAACATACACTTCACTTACAAAGCCCCCAATCTCACAACAAAGCAATCCGTTGTGAGTAATACACACTTTCTATCCACTCTTGTTGGCATGAATTTATTACTATCACTTATAATAAATCATACTTAATTTCACAACAAAGTGATAGATAATAAGCACTCTTATTTACATAAATTTATCTCTCATAATAGTACGAGAAGGCAAGTTATCGAATTGGGTGTATGCTTAGCATTGTGTTTTTTTTTTCTTAATAAAAGAGAACCACTGGTATACGCTCATTGACCTTACGTCATGTGACGATAATGAATATTAGAGATATGATTCGCTCTCCAAATGAAGCAAATTTTTAAGAACAACTACGCCAGGTAGTGTGTGGCAAGTATTGTTAATCCAAAAACTAGTTAAGATCAGGATACTACAATCCAGTAATACATGGAATTGTATCTTTACAATGTACTACACATTATAGCCAGGGAATCGTTAAGCTGAGAAAACAGAGAAGTACTTTTGAGAAGGTACATTGGGAGGGGAGTGTGGGACCCCACAAAAGAATTCACTGGTCTGATTAGACATATGGGGTGTGAGATTGATGCCCCCATTTTATCATCATGATGATCATGTGACCCTTGGTGGTCCCTAAGTATAATTTTTATTTGATTTTTACCTTGATGCCCATGCCCTTTCTGTCCTCTTTGATATGACCAACGCTTATCTGAATTCGTGTCTAAGTGTCAACGCCGTTAGATTTTCAAAAATAAGAAGTAGTTATCTTGTCCTTGTCAACATGTTCTACGGCTACAACTACCATGGATACAGGGACGGAGCTGTTCATTGACTAGGGGGGGCAGTGGCCCCCCCCAATTTTTTTTTTTTTTAAATTATAATATGTGTGTATATATATATATATATATATATTGAATTCTTTTAACATTTAGGTCCAAGATAATTACTCTTGGCCCTCCTCTCTCCAAACATTTACAAATTGACCCTTAGAACCCAACCAAAAAAAGAAAGTCCATCACTTTATTGAAAAATTTTAAATTGGTGAAAAATTCTATATCTAAGTTTTGTCTTCAATATATATCTAAAGTGAGCTACAAATTTTAGTAGAAAAATATGATAAATTTATGTGTCATCATTCACAAAAAAGTAATTAACATTTGTTTATTATGTGTTGAAGTGGACCTAATCATATGCTTTAACGCATGAGCTTATAAGTTTTTTTTAGTAGCCCAAGAATATATATATATATATATATATGAGCTTTTCTTATCTTCTCTTTGTTTACATATTTCTTTTTAATTCTCAATTAGTAGAGCTATAAGGTTTAAAATAAATGAAAGATTTGAAAATTAATTAAATAAATAAATAAAAATTAATGAAAACATTAATTTATATAAGATAGTCTTATTCAGTTACAAGTCAAGAATTTTTTTAGCATATGTTTTGCCCCCCCTAAGTCTAAAGTCTGGCTTCGTCCCTGCATGGATATATCTACGAGAGTGTATCATTTTGCTCTGACCAACTAAACCCCTCGCTCTCTCTCTCTCTCACTCACTTGAGTGAGTGTATAAACCTAAAAGTACATAAACAACAAAACCAATAATTATATACATACTTACTAAATTTAAGCAAAAAACTAATAATAGTATTACCATAATGTGTTTGTATTATTAGTTTAATTTCATGATTTGTGGGCCATATCCACCCATTAGAACCTTACCAAACACATAGCTTTTTGGTGGGCCTACTATTAACCGTCCTCCAATTAGACCCAACTCACAACAATGAGCCCCACAACACAAACATCCATAATTCCAATCACGTTGTAATCCATTGATCAGGATATGTTTGCAATATAATAACTTAAAGAGCAATGTAGACAGGGATGGCAATTTCAGCTCGACCTGCGAATACCTGGCCTGGCCCGACTCCAATGGGACGGATTTTACCCGATCCAATTAAAAATAGGGTCAAGTTTGGGTTTTTAAAAAAAAATCCAAAGCGGGTCTGGGTTTTTACAAAAACTCGGCTCGAACCTGGACCCGACTCGACCTAGTTATATACATATATATATATATATATATATATGTATAGTTACTAAAATACCCTTATATATATTATATATATATAGTTATAACCCTACCTCACCTCACACTCTCTTCAGCTGCCTCTCATCTCTTTCTCTTCAGCTCACCACTCTTACACACTCACTCACAATCCCACCGTCGCCTTAGCACTCAAGCGACTCAAGCTTAACTCTAGTTTCCACTCTCACTCTCAAGTCTCAACTCGAGCGATCAAGCCCCACGCAATTGACACGAGCCCTCCCTCAAGCGACCAAGAAAATCCTCGCATTAGCCCAGCCACAATCAAGCATCAAGCACCACGAAAATCTCCACAACCCCCATGAACTACCCTTCACCCGTTACAGACCCACAATCAGTTAGGTTTGGGTTTTTTTTTTTTTTTTTTTTTTTTTTTTTTTTTTTTTTTTTTTTTTGGTGTTTTGTTGGTGGGATTTTCAGATTTGCTAATTTTATTTCTAGGTTTACAAAATTTTTGGGATTTGTTGGATTTTTTTTTGTACAAATTGGTTTGTTAGATCTTGGCATCCGTTTGGACGGCAAGAAAATGCTGTGATTATTTTGGGTTTGTATTGATTTCTTTGTTTGTGATTTTGGGCTGGGGCCCACGGCTCTGACGGGGCGGGTTTGGGTGCAACAAAAAAAAAACCCATTGTCATTCCTAAATGTAAATGAGCATTCTGGAACAATATAAATTATTATGCACACCCAAAATTAAAAATTAAAGCAAAAAAACAAAAGCATATGATGATTTTATACAATAAAAGAAAAGAGCATTTGTACTTTTGAGTTTTAAGGGAGAAATGGGCAGAGAGATGGACTTTTTTTTTTTTTTTAATATCCCATTCATCTCTCTCTTTTTTCTTTTCTTCATCTTATTTTTGTTTGCAACATTTTTTTTATACAAGATAGAAATTCTACTCTAGCCTAATCTATGTGTATATGTGTGTGAATATCTTTCTTGAAGACTTGAACGCTGGCGTTTGCCCCCCACACCCCGCAAGCACTTATACTTGTGGAGTGACTATCGCACCAAGGGTGTGCAACATATGAATACATATAAACATCTCATAAAAAAAGAGAGCCCCTCTACCACCCCTTCCTACTTACATTCTCATTCCCTCTTAAAAAGCTTTAAATATATTATCATCATCTATATAAATACTCCCTATGATAATTAAAAAAACCTAGATTTAGCTTAAGATTAAAGGAAATTAAAGGAAATTAAAGGGGAAAAAATAAGGAGAGAAATTAAGCTAAAAATTGAAAACCCATTTTAAAGTATAATTATGGCATAGAAGAACTTGGCCAGCTCCATCACCACCACCACCACCACCACCACCACAAAACTCTAGCAAATTAAAATCCACAAAGCAGCAAGCAGCAGCAAATCTAGGCCAACACCACTTTTCACATCACATTACAACTTGAGGTGTTCTCATCACTAAAGATATGACTGTATGGGTCTTGACCTAAATGTTGAGGTGGTGGGTATGGGTATGGGTATGGGTATTGTTGTGGTTGTGGTGGCATGTAATTCACTGTTGGAGGGGGTCTAGCATACATGAACCCATCATTGCCCACTGCCATTACAGCTCTCTGGTTCATTGCTGCCACATGCATTTGTTGTTGCAAGTACTGCTGGTGGAAAGGGTTACCAAGCATCGTCTCAGGGCCAGCACCATGGAAGTACCAGGCTCCACCACCGTCACCACCATGAACAGCAGCAGCTGGAAGGCCTTGGACTGCTTGGATGTTACCCATTTGGCCCATTGGCATGTTGCCCATTTGGCCCATTGGGATGTTACCCATCTAATGACCCCATCATACTAGGCCTTGACATAGCTTGATGTTGAGAGCCACCCATGTTTGGCAATCTGTATTATTGTTCATATATAGGTTAAATCCCGCCATTTTTTTACGCCCCCCACCCACATTACCATTACCATTGTTACCATTACCACCACCATTGCCATTGGGGCCATTCTTGTTATTTGCCCCACCACCACTGTTACCATTTTTAGCATCCAAGGGAAATCCAGCCCCACCCCCACCATTTTTACCACCATTTTTGCCACCTCCTCCACCTTGATTCTGATTGTTATTTCCACCACCACCCCCACCTTTCTTTCCTCCATTTCCATTTTTACCATCATTCACCTGAATAGGCACAGCTCCTCCTCCACCACCACCTTTTTACCTCCATTAGCCCGCCATTTCCACCACCAATTCCATTCCCACCTTTCATGAGCTGTGGATTCATCATCATCATCATATTAGCAGGCATCTGACCATTACCCATCATAGGTTTCATCTTATTGTGTGGGTGATGTGGATCATGCAACTCATCCTCTAAATCCTCATCATCATCATAATCATCAAACTCATCATCATCATCCTCAGGCACATCAAACCTCACTGCCTTCGAAGTCAGCTGCTGTTGCTGGTCCTTGAGTTGATTTTGTAGCTGCAGATCTTGTAGCGCTTTCATTCTTAGTTGCTGCAGCTGTTGAATTTGTTGCGGATTCAGTTGCTGGATTTGTTGAGGAGTAAGCTGTGGAAATTGAAGTTGCTGTGGCTGTTGCTGTTGTTGTTGGTTTTGCTGTCCACCTTTGGGTTGGTTGTTGTTACCACCTTTCTGACCTTCGCTGTTCCCACCTTTGTCGTTATCAATTTGCATGTTCTTGAACTGATTAGCCATGTGGTTCTGGTTGTTGTTGTTGTTGTTGTTCGCCTTTGAAGCACCCCAAAGCTCTGCATGTTTTCCTGATTTTGTAAGCTTCTTGATGAGAACTGCTGGGTATACAGTACCTGAAACTGTCACCTTGCCCAGGTCTGCATCTATTTCGGTTTTAAAAACGCCTAGCAAATGGAAAAAATGGACCCAAAAATTAGAAGGCAAAATATAATCTTTTTGAACAAAGAATGAAAGAAATTTCACAGAAAAAAAAAAAAGCACAAATTTTGAGTACATGCGTAAATCAGCACAAGAAATTGAATTAAGTTTATGATGGAAGAGTACCATCAATTTTCTGCAAGATTTTCTTCTCTTTCTGCTTACATCCATCACAATGTATATTCACCTTGAGAACACATTTCTGCATGTACAAGCAACCCAAAAGAACAAAACATAGAGTAAAGAGAACTATCATTCAAAAAGGGAACACCCCCACCCCCCCCCAAAAAAAAAAAAAAAACCAAGTTTGTTATTAAAAATTGTTAAATATTAGCATTGATACACCATGTTGAATATGCTAGTATGGATGTGGAAGCGAAAGCACAAAGTATAGAACACAATAACACACGAGAGTTACGTGGTTCAGCCTAACGGCCTACATCCACAGAGGAAACTCTAAAGGGTTTCATCAATAATATATTATAGTGTAGTACAAATCCTGTGTTACAATGAATCATAACATGTGTATATATAATAGACTAGACTAATAGACTTCTAGTACAAGTAGGAAACTTGGCTTGCACACAAAATAAAATTAAGCTTGGGTTTATGCTAATGGGCTAATATATTTCTAACACCCCTTCTCAAACTCAAAATAGAAGCTTGATGAAATCTTGAGATTTGATAAGGTTGAGAAGATCCCTTGAATGAAGTTTGGCTCTATGACGATAGTTTAAGGAATGCAATGGTCTTGCAGTGTTGATACGACTTCTAACGATGGCATGACTATACTGGAGAGTTTTGATAGTAGTAGTAGGAAGTCAAAGAAGATGAACGCAGTGAAAAAACATCGAGGAAGACAAAGATTGCTCTTAAATATACCGCAAGGACAGAAAACCATGGCCACAATAAGGTGGCTCTAATACCATGTTAAATATTAGCATTGATACACCATGTTAAATATGCTAGTATGGATGCGAAAGCGAAAACATAAAGTATAGAACACAATAACACACGAGGGTTACGTGGTTTAGTCTAACGGCCTACATCCACGAAGGAAACCCTAAAGGGCTACATTAATAATATATTATAGTGTAGTACAAATCCTATGTTATAATGAATCATAACATGTGTATATATAATAGACTAAACCCTAGACTAATAGACTTTTAGTACAAGTATGAGACTTGACTTACACACAAAATAGAATTAGGCTTGGGCTTGTGCTAATGGGCTAATATATCTCTGATAGGAATGACTACACATATGAAAGGATTGAGTGAGCAATGCAAACAAAAAAAGACATAAAAATAAAAAGTAAAAAGGAAGTAAAAATTAATAATTGTTTGGAGTTCAAAATGAAGCAAAGTTCTCCAAGGAAAAAAACAAGAGAATAGATCAATGTGTGAGTGAGTGACTTAATTAGTGAGTGACAGAGAGAGAGTTTCAGGAACAAACAGAAGGGTACAACTGTGTAGGTGTTTGTTTAGCATATTTCCTCTAGTCATGGGCTTTGTTATCTATCAGAATTGTAATAAGTACAGAATGGTCTTATTCTATTTTTAGCTAGGTGAAGACATGAGGGATGGAATCCTCAATATTTTCCCACCAACAAGGGTGGAGGTGCTAGGCCGAAAGGCCATTGGCTATAATGGAAGATTATTTGGTTTGCTTTTCATTTAACGATGTCTTTGTTGCACCATGAATTGGTTGATGATGAGTTTTAGGTACGTAAGTCTTTAACATCAGTTCTAGCTTAAACTGTAATATATATGATCCAGAAACATAGGCTGATTACACTTTTGCATCTTGTCACTGAGTCACTGCCTTGTAATGATTAAAGCGTCATCGAGAAATCACACTATATAATACCATGATGCCGATACAATCTCCTATACTTATCCAACCTGAATGTTTGATTACTTTGGAACAAATGAGTCAGACTATTTACCTGAAACGAAATTGCTATGGGTACAAAGGAAGTGTGTTGAAATTACACTATGACCTGCCTCGAACACAATCAAGTAACACTAATATGCAGGTTCAGGCGTTCAGCTTCTTGTTATTGGCCATTTTTTTAACTATTTGTAGACTGACTGCACATTTTAGGTTTGACTAATTAACTACATGATACTTATTATTGCACATTTTATCATGTGTCCAATCCTACGTTGTAAAATACAAGGTCATCAAGGGTGTTTAACAATTAACTCTCTCTGTCACACCAAACTCTCTAGTTTCATTAATTTCCATTACTAACTTTTTTTTGTTACATTTAGTAGGTCTGACTCTGGCATTTGTTTAATATAGCAACAAAAAAAATAAAATTTCCTCCATCTTCACCAAACTATATACAGCCGCATAGCAAGTCTTTTCAAAAAATCAAATTTAGATGTTTTTTTTTTTTTTTTTTGAATAGATACTTTTTTTTAGCCAAAAAAAAAAAAAAAAAAGGAAACTATATACTACCCTAGCCAAAGAAGAAGAAAAAAAATTAAAAACTAAAAACTTTTTTTTTTTTTTTAATAATATGTGTCACTTACAACTTATTTCTCTGAAAATGGAAGATTCCACAAAAATAAATAAAGAACAAAGAAGAATAATCAGCGTTTCTCATCAAAAATAGAAGAATAGTCAACATTTTATGCCTTGAGAGAGAGGGAGTGAGGGTGGTGCTTTTTTCCTATAAAATCCCATTTTCTTATTCATTTGTGAAACATAAAAAGATAATGGAAATACACATATAATTTCATCCTCAAGCAATGGAAATACACATAATTTCATCCTCAAGCAAACATGTTGGGGAAAACTCTCTCCAACATTGTAATGTTGGTCATGATGTTCACATGGTTGTCAATTTCACTAGATCGAGCACCAACACCACCTTCTTGCCTAAATCCATGCACTTACATACTAGGATTAGGACATCATGGAGATTGCCATAATGACAAAAATCCACATCGTTTAGGTTTTTTAGCTGTGGTCATGTGATCAATTTTCCTCTCCCTTGAGTGTGTGTTTGTTCCTTAAAAAAAAAAAAAAAAAGCTATGGTCTTGTCGACAATTGTCACTGGCTAGTCACATCTACTCTTAATTTTAACAATATAATTGTTATGTAATTTATTTATTTATTGTCAGGACTACTATTAATTGTAAGAATAAAATTGTTATGCAAGAGGAACTCTACTTGACAAATCTCTCTCTCTCTCTCTCTCTCTCTCTCTCTTTCTCTCTGAATGTCAAGTGTTTGTTTCTCTATTATTATAGTTCAAAATTTTATTTTATTAACTAGTTGGCTACTGCTACAGTTGACCTAATTGCTTAAGAGGTTGTTAATGAAGTAAGATGATTTTATTAGCCAATTTTGGTATCAATCTTAGCATATGAAAAAACAAAACAAAACAAAAAGAAAAAGTTCTCTCGTAACAATACAAATGTTATTTGGGCATGTGTTGGCTAGAGCCAAGGGTGTTATGTGACTTGTGTGTATATGGATTTTGTTAACAAATTCTCTGTGGACATTTTTTTAGAAAATATTTTTATGAACTTTTTATGGGAAAAGAAAAAAGAAACTAATTTTTTTAATAGTTTTTTTATATTTTCCAATAAAGTAATATATATGAAAATTTTCCTAAAATAGTTCATAATAAAAACCCTAAGAGCACCAGTTAACCAAACTTTATATGTATAAGTTATGTACAATCATACCATAACATTTCTTGTGCCTTATATGAAATCTCGAAAATTTGAAACCTTGGCCTTTTCCACATAATAAAACTAATCTCCATTTTATTCATTTTCAAATATTCTAGCTAGGACCACATTATTTATTACACCCTTTACCACAAGTAACTTATGTGGTATACTAGTGACTGTCTGTCACTTTGACATAGGCTCACAACTTTTTCTCAATCACTCAAAATTAACCACATAAAATAGTTGTAGGAAAGAGTGTAAAAAAGGTTGTACCGTTGTGGACATAGAATTATTGGTTCCTTTTTCAACTTAAAAACATTTAAGTATTTAAAAAAAAAAAAAAAAAAAAAAAAAAAGCTTTTCTTTTTTGAATACTATCATATTTTATTGTGTTTGGTAGCCATGTTGACAATAATCTGCAAAATATTTTTTTGGTATTTGGTATGCATAAAAATTATTAACATTTCAAGTATAATTCAAAACTTGTTGACTCCCTATCAGTTTTTCAAATTTACAGCCACATGTACTATTATGATCTTCATCTTCAAACAATCCATTTCCAATTTACATTTTATGTACAAATTTACGCCTACACCCACACGGCTCTTAACTGTGAGATGAGTTAATTGTAGGTAAACTTATTTTGATCGCTATGTTCTAATTCTTCACAATATTCGAGCTTTTTTTTATCTAGGTAAGGTAGAGCAGGTTCACAGCTTCCCTGTAGAGTTTGCATTTGGGAATGGTTTGCCACACCCAACAAAAGAGGTTGGATCATTGGGAGAGGAGTGTAGGAGTTTGTTTAGCATATTTCCTCCTAGTCATGGGCTTTGTTAACTATCAGATTTGTTAAGTACAAAATGGGTTTTTATTATTATTTTTTATGGCTAGGTGAAGACATGCATGGATGGAATATTCCTCAATATATATTTTCCCAACAAGCTGTGAAGGCGTCGCTAGGCTGAAATGCCATTGGCTAAAATGGAAGATTATTTGGTTTGCTTTTCACTTTCCCATGTCTTTGTTAGCACCATGAAATGGTTAATGATGGGTAATGTTCTAGCTTAAACTTTAATATGTATGATACAGAATTGCAGCACTTGGAGTTCTAATGAAATGCACTTGAACTTCAAGTGAAACATAGACTTACACTTATGCATCTTGTCACTGACTCACTGCCCTGTAATAATTAAAGCCTCATCAAGAAATCACACTATATATCATGATACTGATACAATCTGCTATATGTATCCAACCTGAATGTTTAGTTTTTTTAATCGAATGTTTGAATTCTTTCCACGTTATTTTGAAAACCAAAACCACAATTCTCCTATCAAATGGCCCCAAATGTCAGGGGTAGGGTCCCTTAGGCCCTTATATGTGGCTGCCTTTACCCTTTAGACGCATTTGACCAAAAGAGATTTTTTTGGGCGCTGATTTGACCATTTGAATACTAAAACAACACTCATTTTTACTCCATAACATTTTCATAACAAATTTTAATGACAATTTATTATTGATTCTAATATAAGCTTTCTACTAAATTTTTTTTTTCACACTAATAATAGTTAGTAACAATTTGCCTCCTAAAATTTGTTGTAAAATTGATGTAAAAATGTTATGAACATATTATTATTATTATTATTTTCGTTGAGGTGCTGTGATAGGAGAAAGTAGGAGTGCTCACCAAATTGCAAAAATCACGTCAAAACCGTCCGCAAAATAGTATAATCGCACCGCACTACAAGTGATAGTGCATTGCACTGCATGGTACAGTGCAGTTTGCGGTTTTATAAAAAGAAAACCGTACAAACCGCACCCTCTCTATATAGTAATATATTTATTTATTTTTAATATTAAATATATTATTAATAGTTTAATAACCCTAGTTTTCCAAAAAAAAAAAAAAAGTTTAATAACAGTGTTGACTAGGAAAGCCAGCCTAAAATAAAGAAAAACTAATTCAATAGTTTAAAACTTGGCTCCAAATAAAAAGAAAAATTAGTTTTGGGCTAGGTAGGAAGAGCCCAAAATTTGAAAATTATACTGACTTCAAACCGTTTAAACCGTATCTTATACACCGCACCGCATATGTGATCGTAAAAATGAGATGCGGTGTGTTATGGTTTTGACTAAACTCTAAACCATATAGCTGTGCTGCACCACACTGCATATGTGACCGCAAAAATAAGGTACAGTGTAGTTATGAATTTGGCTAAACTACACTGCAAAGTGCGGTACTAAAAATGGCCTAAAACTGCACCGCACTGTGAACACCCCCTTGATGAAAGACTATGTTTAGTTGTTGGGAAAATGTGAAATGAGAAATATGGGAATTGGCCCTTCTTTTTTAGTAGTTCAATTTCTTGTTGTATGGCTTTTATCAATGACATGATAAATGGATTTTTTTAAAATGTTTTGAGAAATTTATTTTCTTTGAAACCAAACTGGGGCAAGATATTACTTGAAGAGGACATAAAAACTCTTTGGTTATTTTTTAGTCTCATCTGGAATTTACACCTCTTTGGTATTTTCAATGAAGACATTATAGATTTAAATCCCTCATCCCCCAACTATGGCATTCTTAGAAATGTGTGGAGAGTTTGTGAAGAAATAGCTAGAAGAGAATCGATGTCTCTTTTCTTTGCAACATTTGGGCACTTAACTGTAACATTTAACGAAATTTGATAGAAAGACTTTAGTTGGATGGACTTGAAATTTAGGGGACTCAATTGAACAAATGTAAAGTTAAAAAACTTAAATAAATTTTGGTCAAATTTAGAATGTACAATTTGCATTTTTGTCCTTAAGATTTTGTAATCAAGTTTTGCTAACATTTTATTTTTAATTGATAATATGGACAATCACTTAATATTTCTTGTGACATACTAGTAGATCTTAAATAGAATTTTATCAATTTTAATTAAAAAAAAAAAAAAACTTTTTACATATGCAATTGTAACAAATTTTGTTAGTAAAATTTATTTATCACATAATTCAGTAAAATAATATTATCAAAAGTAATATAACATTTTTACTAATTAAATGACTTGCTCAATGGAAAAAAAAAAGTACCAGAAAAGTAAAATTGTGGGCTCACTTGAATTGAATTAAAGACAAGTCGACAAGCAAAATAAAGACAAAGTCGACCTACGTACTATTTATTATTTTTACTAAAGTTGAATTAAGGATTAAAGTACAAAAGTAAAAATATAAAAACTAATTAATTATATAAAGAAATTGTAGTTCATGTGGATTAATGTGATAAATGCGGAGGGAAAAGTGGTGAATGCTTCTCAGCCATAAACAAGTAGGTCTATATCAGTTTGGAGATAAAAGTTATAAAACTTAAAAGACAATAAAAAAAAAAAAAAAAAAAAGTACCATAGATGCAGAGACAAAAGAGAGTTTCTCATTCAGGCATTATAAAATAGAGCAGAAAGCCAACGACAATAGATCAGTACAAGATTGTAACAACAAAAGTTGAAGAACAATAGGAAACGGTGAGAGCATTCCATCAAAGCTTTCAAAAATATTAACATTTAGCGTATCAAAAAATCATTTTATCAATTTTAACAATTCATTTTATAATACACCCAACATTAAAGGTTCTATTTTTACCTTTATCTTATTAAAATAATATAAACAACTTATTAAAATAAAATAAAACTTCCAAAAAAAGTTCATAACAACCAACCACTTTCACCACCACCACCACCACCACCACCATGGCAGCCACAACTTGCCCCCCCAAAAAAAAGAAAAAAAAAGAAAAAGAGAAGAAACTCAAAACAAAACCACCACCACAAACACAACAACAACCACCATCATCAACAATCCACCACAAAACCCATTAAAATAAACCAACACCACCAGCCACAACAACCACCATCACAACCACAAGCCACCTAAAAAAAAATCCACTAAGACCACCACCACAAAAAAAAAAAAAAAAAAAAAAAAATCCCACCATTGCCTACCATTACCACCATGACCTAGAAAGGGAGCAAACCCACCGTGACCCACCATTACCACCATGACCCACCACACCACCACCACCACCACAACACACTGAACCCCTGACCCAAAATCCACCACCACCACCATAGCACAGCAAACCACAACCCAAAACCATTTACCACCACCCCTTTTTTTTTTTTTTTTTTTTTTTTTTTTTTTTTTTTTTTTCTCTCTCTCTCTCTCTTTTTGAGAGCTTGAGCAAGAGGATAAGAAGAAAGAGCAAAAAGAGGAAAAGAGATAAGAAAAAGACAAAAGGGAAATAATGGAGGAGAAGAAGCCAGCAAATAAAGAAGTTTTTAGAAAAAAGAGAAATAAATATTATTTAAGAGGAGAAGAGAGAGAATGGAAGAGTTTTTTTTTATTTTTTTTTATTTTTTTTTTATTTTTATAAATTGTTGCTAAAGATGACAGCTTACTGTAGCTCGGGTGCTAAATGTTTTAGCTTTAGCATCATTGATGTAGATTATTGTTTGTGTTGTTAAAAAATAGCATTTTAGCATTTTGAAAGCTTTGATACGAATGCTCTGAGTAAATACAAGTCAACCAGAAATAAAGAACAAAGGAGAGAAGTTAACACCATAGTCCATAAACCTGCACCGAATGATGAGCAGCTAGCCAAGTACAAAGAAAGCTATTTTAAAATTAAAAAAAAAAAAAAAAAAAAAAAATTCAAGATGGAGAGCAACAAGGAGTTAAGGTATTAAATCCAATGCGCGCGTGTGTTTTCTTTTGACAACATGGTTGTTAGGATCTTGATCTGGCTACATCACCAAATCAATCCAAACAGTTGTGAAATTGTTTATAGGGTGGAGTCGAGGTAAAATAGTGATCTAGATTGTGGGATCGCGATCTCAAGCCCAATCTTGTGAATTGAACTGTAAATAGTACTTTTTGGATTTTTTATTATTATTTTTTATTTGTTTTTAATTCCTTTTTTTTTAAGGTGGTGATCATGTATATGTACATTTGGCTAAACAAGAATTAGCGAACACAAAGTAGGAAGTAGTGGTTCATATAGGATTCCCTGGAGCTCTATTAATTTGTTTATTTAGGAATAACTTTTTCTCAATTTTTGGTCTTAACTCTTAGGACTTATCCCTTGAAAAAAAATGAAAGAACCAATATCATCAACAAAGAATTTAAAGCGGGAAAGAGGATTTCCTTTTTAGGTGGTTTGACACCTTTTTTTTTTTTTTTTGACGTTTTGTTAACGGGTTAAAAGGTATTGTAAATTTATAACGATTTGCTCATAAATGCAGCAAGTGGGCAATGACAAATATTTTTGTTGAATTTTCTTTCGTGTTGTACTTTTTTTTTTCTTTTGAGGAAGAATGTAATTTATTTTATTAAGTAAAACCAGCTATGTCAGCCAAAACTACAGGAAATAAAAGTGATGGAGCATCTTTCATCCACACTACAACGTCCGAAACACATAGCATGACAAACTAACTTGTGAGTAACAATATTACCCTCTCTCTTTACATGAGAGTAGTGTAATTCATTAAACAAATTAACATTCATTCTAATATCATCCAACACCAAGCCCACGGCTGATAGGAACACTGTATCATCACGCAAAGCCTTCACTAGCACAAGTGAGTTGGTCTCAAGGATGGCATGTTGAAAACCCAGATCTAATGCAAACTGCATTGCTATTGCCACAACCATCACCTCAATTTCTAGAGGGCTGTATGCTTGGGATATTTGTTTTGATAGTGAGCCCAAAACCATGCCTTCGCTGTCACGAATAACTACCCCAATCCCTGCTCTGTTCTCTATTGTGAACCTGGCCCTATCATAATTTATTTTTACCAACCTGTGTTGTGTTGGTTTCCACTTCTGCGCTAGGGGAGGGGCAGTCCGATGTGATGGAGGGTGCGGATTAACTGCAAGGAATTCCTGAAGTCGTTCCTTAGCCAGAGGGGAGATTAAGTGCGGACAGCAGCTAGGTTTATTCAGACGGACCTGGTTCCGTTGAGTCTAGAGAGACCATGTTGTGATAGAGAAGAGCTCCACGTGGTGCTGGTGTTTGATCAGCCATGACAATAGCTCTTTGAAGGTGATAAAGCTGATAGTATATCGACAACTCCACAAGGATAAGTCCTCCCAAACTACCTCCAATTCACCACACGACCACAACGCATGGAAGGCTGATTCATTGGCACAAAAGCAACGGTTACAGAGTGGATTCTCAATAATGGTTTGACACACCAAATTTTCCTTCATGGGTAGAGAGTTATGGCAAGCCCTTTATATGAAATTTTTTATTTTGTTTGGTACCTGCAGTGACCAAATACCTCGCCATAATTCCCTCTCCTCCATCAACCGAACTGATTTTCATTAGTTTCTTCCTTCGACTTCAAAAATCGATACCCCGACTTCCTTGTATATGTCCCGGTTTGAGTGAAGGGCCAAAAAAGTCTGTCATCCACCCCTTGTTAAGGCAGTGGGATGGACTTGATCAGTTCTACCTCCTCAGGAATGAAAATACCATCAATGATCGAGTGGTTATAGCGGTGTTTGCTTCATCTATCAATATTTCAACCCTTGCTTCTGCCATGGAATCAATGATTGGAGAAGTTACCTTGGTTGGGTGTTTCTGTGGCAGCCATGTACTCTGCCAAATATGCACAGACCTCCCATTTCCTACCCTCCACCTACATCCTCTAAGTAGCACATACCGGCCATGTAAAATACTCCTTCAAGCATAGGACCCTGTGGATGAATATTTTTCCTCCATTATAGAACAGTTTGGGAAAAACCAGGCTTTAAAGAATTTGTAGAAGAGAGAATCTAAATTTTGCAAGAGCCTCTAAGCATGTTTTGCCAACAAAGAGTCATTGAACATTGCTAGGTCCCTAAAACCCATACCCCCTCCATCTTAGATTTCGTCATTTCCTCCCATTTCAACCAATGAATTTTTCTTTTTTCTCCATCTTAGATTTCGTCATTTCCCTAAGAAATTTGGAAGCACCCTATAGCATATGTTAGAATTGCCTAAATGACCGCCTTTATCAAGATTTCCCACCCCGCTTGAGATAAAAGCTTTCCTTCCCAACCTTGTAATCTGCCACAATTTTTCCTTGATAAAATTGAAACTCTCCCTTTTTTTCCTTCCCACTAGAGATGGCAGCCCAAGGTATTTATCATAATGTACAATCTCTTGTAAGCCCAAAGCCTCCTTGATCTCATCCTTAGTATCTTCCAGAGTGGATTTACTAAAGAAGATGGCTGTTTCATTTTTGTTCACCTTTTGGCCTGACCCTTCCTCGTAAATCTCCATAATTTTTTTGCACCCCTCAATGGTTGTCTTGCAAAAAAGAAGACTATCGTCTGCAAATAATAAGTGTGTCAGTTGAGGGCTGTTCCGGCTAATGGATAGCCCTTTTAACTCCCGCATTCTTGCAGATTATTGTATAAGTCTGTGTAAACCTTCCATACACAACAAAAAAAGGAAAGGAGAGAGTGGATCCCCTTGTCTAATCCCTCTGGTAGGTTGGATGAGACCTTGAGGTTCACCATTGACAAGGATAGAATATATCACTGTTTTTATGCACAACATAATTAAGCCAATCCACTTCTCACTGAACCCCATCTTTCTCATAACATTCTCCAAATACACCTACTCCACCCGGTCATAGGCTTTGCTCATATCGAGCTTTACAGCCATGTAGCCTGTTTTCCCTGTTCTCATGTTATTCTTATAGTGAAGTGACTTATAAGCAACAAGAATATTTTTCGTTATCAACCTATTTCTTGTAAAGGCTGATTGGTGTTTAGATATAATACTTGGTAAAATTTTCTTTAATCTATTGGCCAACACTTTAGAGAAAAGTTTATATAAGACATTACATAAACTAATGGGGCGATAGTCACTAACACTTTCAGGTTTTTTAATTTTTCGGATAAGGGTGATAAAAGTGTGGTTTAACGGATGTAGGATGGTACCTAAATTAAGCCAAGATAAAACTGAATTTGTGACATTAGCATCTACCACTCCCCAAAAATGCTGGAAGAATAAAGGTGGCATGCCATCAGGACCTGGGGCTTTGAGAGGAGCCATCTGTTTCAAAGCTTCTTTTACTTCAAAAGCCGTAAAGGTGTCGACTAAAGTTGAATTCATTTCTTCGGTAATCATCAAAGGAATGTGCTCCAATTGAGGCCATTGAGGATTCGGCCTTGAGGTAGAGTAGAGCTCCTTGTAATAGTTTACCAGAACCAAAGCTATCTCCTCTGATTCTACTCTCCATGTGTTGTTCTCATCGATGAGTCCCCAAATTTTATTTTTTCTATGTCTCTTAGAAGCCTGACAATGGAAAATTTTAGTGTTGTTGTCACCATTTTTTAGCCAAAGAGTACATGATCTTTGGCTCCACATTCTTGCTTCTCTATCCAGCAAAATATTGATCTCCTCCTTTAATTCTCTAACTCGACCATTCTGCCTGCTTACAATGGCAGCAGATTTGGCCTCCACCAAGAGAGCTTTTTTGGTTTTTAACTCCTTCCTCACATTGCCAAAAATGTTATGGTTCCACCATGCTAGGTCCCTACCACAAATCTCCACCCTCCTATGTATATCACTGTCACGATGCCCCACGGAATAGGAAGACCAAGAAGCTTCCACCATTTCTGCACAGCGTTTATCTGATAGCCACATTTCCTCAAACCTGAAAAATTCTTTTTTTGGGGGGGAGGGTCCAAACCCAACAGGTTGATCAAAAGCGGGCAATGATCAGAGGAGGTACTTTGTAGGTGTTGAATAATCGAACTCGGGAAATAGCATTATTCTCAAGAGAATCTACCAACAAAAATATTATTTTTTGCAAATAGGATTAGTAACATTCCAGTGAGGAACACATCCTCGAGAACATAAGTGTCTTTTTATGTCCAAGAGATATTAGACATACATTTCCAGAAGTTGCAGTTATCAAAGAACTAAGCAAAGTCACTAAACATAAAACCATGGTTACATATATAGTTGACACAAAACTATATTAATAAACTGATTATAGGGTATTTGGGAGCCAATTTATAAATTATCAACACAGATAGAGATTGAGATAGTTGGAAACTTGATTACTTTGTAGGTGTTGAATAATCGAACTCGGGAAATAGCATTATTCTCAAGAGAATCTACCAACAAAAATATTATTTTTTGCAAATAGGATCAGTAAAGTTCCAGTGAGGAACACATCCTTGAGAACATAAGTGTCTTTTTATGTCCAAGAGATATTAGACATACATTTCTAGAAGTTGTAGTTATCAAAGAACTAAGCAAAGTCACTAAACATAAAACCATGGTTACATATATAGTTGACACAAAACTATATTAATAAACTGATTATAGGGTATTTGGGAGCCAATTTATAAATTATCAACACAGATAGAGATTGAGATAGTTGGAAACTTGATTTGCATGTTTGCATTTGGGTAGAAACTCACCAAATTTCCCTAACTCCCAATCATATGTATAGACAACAAGGTAGTTGGTCATTAGTCACTTTATAGAAACATAGCTCTCTCTCTCTCTCTCTCTCTCTCTCTCAAGGCCTTTTTAGGCAATCGTGTCATTTGGGCTTCAAATCTGCCTGATGTGATTAGACCCTAACAAATCCATCTTGTTTTCCAAGCTTGGCCATCGAAAATCCTGCTAAGATAAATTTTCAATGGTTTACTAAGCCCATCAACCAGCCCAAGGTCAGATGGTTTTTTATTGAGCTCTATTGTTCACAAGTTTGTTCGGAGATAAAGTATTTTAAGGGTGTTTGATTAAGAGGAGGAGAGGAAAAAAAATTGTGGTGGTGGTGGGGCCTCGGTGTTTTCTTTCCGAGCCCACCAAAATGTTTTCTCCCCAAAATGGGGAGAAAACTGGGGGGGAGGGGGGGAGAAGCTCAATTTTTTGAGTTGACAAAAATGCCCATGTGTATTTGCACATGAGTTTCATCCAGTTGTGTTTTCCTTTTCCTGGCTTTTCTTGTATTTCTCAATAGTGTTTTCTTTTTTTTTGTGCTCATCTTTCTTTGGTTTGTAATATTTAAAAAAAAAAAAATTTGAAGTGTCCATACACAATTTTTTTAATTAAAAAATGTTTTACTTTTTTGTTTTATTTAATGGAAACATAATTGTAAATTTATACTAACTTCACTTTCCATTCTTTCATTTTTCTTCTCAACCAAAAAAATAATATTTTCCATCTCTCTATTTTTCTATTCTCCCAACCAAATACAAATGGGAGAAAACTAAATCTCTTCTATCTTCCCACTTTTCTATTATTTCTCTATTTTCTATCCTCCAAATTTTTTACTCCTCCAACCAAACAAACTCTATGGCTCCCACCACAAAAGATTTTTACCCCCTAGAAAAAGGCCCCATTCCTACTGTAAAAAGTCAATATTTTATTAAAAAATATGAAATTTTCAAATGATTGTACACTTTTTTTTATTAGTAATGTTAGGAATACCCCAAATTCTTACTAACTAACATATCACCAATCATATAAAAAATTAATTCAAACATTCATTAATTACGTTATTAAAATTCATTGATCACAATTATTATCATATCATATTATGAAAATTATGTAGTACCTTTAACATTTTTTTTAACAAGGTTTTCAAAATAGGAGAATAATAGAAAACTAATTCAATTGAAACCCTAAAATTATTTTAAAAAATAGTTACAAATGTGTTATGTATGGGGGCATTTTGGTTCCTGAGCCCAAAAGGTAGGAGGGTTCGGGCCAAAAGAGCCCAACACAATGAATTTGTAGAGAGTTTCAAACATTCATTAATTACGTTATTAAAATTCATCGATCACAATTATTATCATATCATATTATGAAAATTATGTAGTACTTTTAACATTTTTTTTTATAAAATTTTTAACAAGGCTTTCAAAATAGGAGAATAATAGAAAACTAATTCAATTGAAACCTAAAATTATTTTGAAAAATAGTTGCAAATGTGTTATGTATGGGGGCGTTTTGGTTCCTGAGCCCAAAAGGTAGGAGGGTTCAGGCCTAAAGAGCCCAATACAATGAATTTGTAGAGAGTGGGCTCAGAAACTAGATTTCAATGGGTCAAACAACGTGCACAGTGGATTAAAGACAATAAGAAAACAAAGAAAGATAATCCCTGAGCAAAGGAATCTTTCCTCGGCGAAGTCTGAGGAGAATCGTCTTTGTATATAGTTCTTTCAGACTTAGATATATTTTCAATTCTTGTTGCTACAATGTTTTTTCTACAGATTTTTCTATCCCTTCTTCCTGGAGAGTCTCTTACATTATATAGCTTCTTTTAGATGATCCTAGCCCTCCATCTGTTGATTGTCCAGGCTACTACTTGAGTGCTTTTCCTATTAGATACCTTCCCAAGCCCCTTGTGAGTTAGGGCAACCAAGGTAACACTGTTCAAGAGTCTTCTCCACATAAATGCAGCTATGAGGTTTAGTGGGATGCATTAAATGTGGTGGTAACCACCATCCCTTCAGTTATGTCAGGGCTAACCCCTTCCCCGAAACTCTTTCTCTACAGTATGAGCTCCTCTGGTAATGTGCCACTGACGTAGCTTTAATGTTCGAGTGTGTGACCTCCTCGGAATGATAATGGATTTCTCAGCCATGGATATGACACATGGCACAAGTACCTTATTTAAATTCTTGTGCCCCACAATAGCCCCTCAAAACTCCGGTTTTTTCCTTTTATCCGAGGAGAAAAATGGGTTTTGATTTTGGAACATTAATTCTGCATGTTTCTTTGATTTCCACACGTGAAAGTGTCATTTCGCATGCCCCGCAACCGTTCTGGGGCTTTAGAGTTTGCAACATCTCATTAAATGCTCTAGATGGCGCTTTGTTCCTCATGTCCTACGGTGAGATGGAGATCTTGAGGCTGGCATTTCTCCTCAAATTTTGGGGTGGATAACTCCCACCCAATTCCGCCTCCTATAAAAGGCGCCTGGGTGATTCATTTCTCTCACTTTTCCAATCTTTGAACTCTCAAGACATCCTAAATCCCCAAACTTTTAAGAAGCTTCTGAAGTGACCTTTGTCTTTATTCTCGTAAATTTCTTTGTTCTTAGGTTACTTTCTCCTCAACCAGTCTTCTTGGCCGTCTGTTTCCTATTTCTACCTTCATATAAGTTACTTTCTCTTCTCCTTAGTCCACCTAGATGGGTAGGTTTGCTCATTTAGTAGATTCGCCCACTAGTATGGAGGGGTTTAGAGCCTTATACCACATTCCTCAAGGCGTTTCCTTGCGATACTGCCTTCCTGGTGAGTGGCTTACCCACAGAAGGGAATGGGAGGTCGTCATTCCCATGATTGCTTTCATAGAAGGAGGGATGACGCTACCTATGGAGAGGGTGACTAGGGACTTCTTGATAGCCCATAGGATCTGCCCTCACCAGTGCATGCCCAACCTATTTAGAGTCTTGGGTAGCGTAGACGCTTTCAACGAGCAAATGGGGTTGAACCTCACTTGGCATAATGTCGTTTGGATGTACAAGTGCCATATGTTGGCAAACTCGGGCTACTACTTGAAGTCTAGGTCTTCAGTGGTTAGGCTCATCTCCTGCCTTGCCAAGTCCAACAAGGGCATGAAGGATGACTACCTGATTGCCTCTAGTGAATGGTATGACAGTCTTCACTGCCCAACCCGAGAGGGAGAGCCAGGTGGGGTACCCTAGGTTTAGGTCTTTTAACACGGGCACTATTTCCTTCGTTTTGCTGCTCTTTCCTTTTTCTTTAGTATTTTGTTTCTTTCTGATGAAGGGCTTTACTGTTCTGACTGTGGTTTTGCTTCACGACTATTTTTGTAGATAAAAGGTACGTGGGCCCCAACATCAACTTCGTCAATGTCGTGGACCTCAACAAAGTACTAAGGTCTGAGGTGTTTGTGAGTGAGGACAGACAGTTGAGAGCCGTCCACCTCATCCTCGATTTCGACCCTTATCCGACAATTTACAGGATGTGGGCCACGCAATCAAGGCAGGTGACCCTCGGCTAGCTAGGATAGACGTCTCGGTGCCCAGATTTTTAGCCTGAGAGGATATTATGCCAGTTGAGTTACCCTTCTGTCGCTCTCCTTGCGAAGCTGCAGTCTTAAGAGAAGAGACAGCTTCATCGTGATTGTCACTTGAGGCAGAGATAGATCAGTTCCATCTCGAGGAAGAGGGAAAGGAATAGAGAGAGCATGTGGTTCGAGTCTCGGACTTAGAGGATGAGGCTGATAGATTTTCAGGTGTTCTCACCCCTGGCCTTGTCATCGCACAAATAGACAACAGCTCCGAGGAAGAAGGAGTGGAGATGGCCCTGAACAGGAGAAAGGCCTGCATGAGCTTCTTACGGATAGGGCCAAGAGGCCAGTGCAAAAGGACACCTCAGGGTCCCAACCTCTTATTGCTTCCCCCCCCCCCCTTCCTCCTCCTACAGTTAACTTGCTCCCCATGCCCAACCTGAAGAAGAAAAGGAAGGAGAATGAAGTAGTTGAGGAGGGGGAGGTGGTTTGCCAAAAGGAGTTGAAGCAGCAAAAGACGGCCAAGGGCCAGGTGAAGGCCTCCTCGGTTGAAAGCAAGGAGGACCACAACACAGCTGAGGTGTGCCCTCAATTCCCAGTGTGGGATCCCCTGCTGGAACTAGAAGGGGCAGCCATACCACAAAGCTCCTCTATTAAGGAGTTCCAGAAAGGACACGCCCACCACCTAGTTGAGGCCCTGGAGTAGTCCTTGTTGCTTCTTAAAGATATGGTTGCACTGCAGACTATGAGGCAGCCAATCTTTTTCTATCCCTAAAAAGAGACTTGGCCCTGGTAAGCTTCTAGTCATACCTTTTTAATTTCATGCTAAGTTGTCCTTCCCCCCCCTTTTTTTTTGACACAGCATTCCCTTGTTGTTTTTGCGCAGGCCATCCAGGAGGTATTCATGGCTGGGGAGTGGGTGAAGGATGCCCACAACGAAGCCAAGGTCGAGGCTAACCTGCTTGCCGAGACTAGCAAGGCCTTAGGTGCAGAGGAGTAGAAGAACAAGGAGCTGACTGCACAGCTAACGGCTAAGGAGAGGGAGAGAAGGAGCGTTAAGGCCGGCTTCAAGAACGCTCAATACCAGGATGAGAAGCAACGCAAGAAGTTCCATTACGCGAAGATAGAGTCGGCCACGGACAAGCAGCAGGTCACAGACTTGAAGGCAAAGCCAGGAAAGGCCAAGGAAGCTGCTCGAACGACTAAGGAAGCTGCGAAGGTTGTGGAGCAGGCATCCTATGACCTTGGGGTGTAGGAAACCAAGGTCTGTCTAGTGGAGGAGCTGGCGGAGGTCTGTAGGGATTACTGCTAGGAAGTGTGGGCAAAGGTGCTCAACCGGGTAAAAGTCCCTGTGGCTTCGAAGTGGAGGAAGGCTGAGAACATCTATTACCCTTCAGACATTTGAGAAGTTCCAGCTGCACTCCCTCCTTCTGTTGCCCCTACACCAACCTCCTCTGAGCAGCCATCTACCACCCAAGCCTCTTTTCCTCATTGGCTAAGGACAAGGGGGCTGGCCAGGATGGTTTTCGGCTAGAGGATAAGGGCAAGGGCATGAAGGTCAAGCCCTTGCCAAAGGCCAAGGGTTCAGAGGCTGCTTTTAAGCTCAAGGATACCGCTTCCAAAGTCAAGGATGCTACTCCCAAGGCAAAGGAGGCTGATTCCAAATCTAAGGAAGCTGACCAACCTGTCTCCCAGCCAGGCAACAAAGCAAACCGTTCTCCAGCCAAGGCATAGTTTAGGATCCTTTTCTTTTGAACTTTTTTTTTGTACCTTTTATCGTGTATATATATATATATATATATTTACATGTAATTTTCCTTGGTTATGGCAATTTTGCCAAGTGTTCATGATGTATCTTTCTTTTACTTAATGAAAAGACTTCAACTTTTACTTTATGAACCTTTATTTTTCTTTGTAATATTTATCTTTGGTTAGTTGTAGTCCTCATTCTATCCTCTACTGAGAATTTAGATTAATGATGCTTCTAAGGGTAGACACCCATACTTTAACAAAAGCTAGTAGTAATGATTTGTTGTTTAACTCAAATAAATCAAACCTGTGTAAACAATGAGAAAAATGACTATGTGTTGGTACTGAAAACTGTGTAATCAACAGGGAGGTCCAAGTCTTTAGGGACAAACAAAACACTTAGCAGGACAAAAGGGTGTCTAAGGTCTCTCATTCTAGGAGTACCTTACCAATGTACCCTTAGAATCCTCTAACCAAGTCCCAAAGTGAGTTGGCCAAGTGTTAATTTACCCAATGCATGTGGTCCGAGGAGCCAAGTATAACCAAGGTTCTGTTTAACACTTAAACAAATTGCCAAGAATATTAATTTACCCAAGTTATGTGGTCTGAGGAGCTAGCATAACCAAGATTCTGTTTAATATTCACACAAGTGATAATGGATGTTAATTTACCCAAGGCATGTGGTCCGAGGAGCCAGGCATAACTAAGGTTTTGTTTAACACTTAAACAAATAACCAAGAATATTAATTTACCCAAGGTATGCGATCTGAGAAGCCAGTATGACTAAGGTTCCGTTTAATATTCACACAAGTGATAATGGGTGTTAATTTACCCAAGGCATGTGGTTCGATGAGTTAGGCATAACCAAGGTTTTATTTAACACTTAAACAAATAACTAAGAATATTAATTTACCCAAAGTATATGGTTTGAGGAGCCAGCATGACCAAGGTTATGTTTAATATTCACACAAGTGATGATGGGCGTTAATTTACCCAAGGCATGTGGTCCGAGGAGCCAAGCATAACCAATATTCTATTTAACACTTAAACAAATAACCAAAAATATTAATTTACCCAAGGTATGTGGTCTAAGGAGCCAACATGACCAAGGTTTTGTTTAATATTCACACAAGTGATAATGGGTGTTAATTTACCTAAGGCATGTGGTCCGAGGAGCTAGACATAACTAAGGTTCTGTTTAACACTTAAACAAATAACCAAGAATATTAATTTACCCAAGGTATGCAGTTCGAGGAGCCAGCATGACTAAGGTTCTGTTTAATATTCACACAAGTAATAAAGATAGCGCATAATTCTAGAAAGAAGAACATGACAGAGGTGTCTTTCATTAATAATAATACCTTCGCAGGTTATTTACATTCCAAAGGCGTGGTACAACATTTTTGTCTAGGTCCTCTAGGAAGTATGCACCTATCCTAGCAACCGAGGTGATACGATATGGCCCTTCTTAGTAGGGCCCCAACTTTCTCCATGCTGGGTTTTTTGTAGTACCCATGACCTTCCTCAGTACCAAGTCCCCCAGGGCTAACGGTCTCAACTTCACGCTTGAGTCATACCCATGCTTGAGCTTTTGTTGATAATATGCTAACTAAATCATGCATTTTCTCTCTACTCTTTAACCAAATCCAAACTTTTCTCCAACAGGTTGTCATTGTTGTTTGTGGTGAACGAGCTTGTCCTCAGCGTTGGGAATTCAGTCTCTAGAGGAATCACGGCCTCAGCCCCATAGGTCATTAAGAAGGAGGTCTCCCCTGTTGACCTATGAGGGGTGGTCCAATACGTCTAGAGAACTTGTGATAGCTCTTCCACCCATATGCCCTTAACATCGTCCAGCCTCTTCTTGAGTCTGCTCACTATGACCTTATTGATAGCCTCGACCTGCCCATTCCCCTGTGGATAAGCCGGGGTGGAGTAGCTATTCTTAATGCCTAAATCACAATAGTACCTCCTGAAGGCTTTGCTATCAAACTAAAAACCATTGTCCGAGATGAGGGTGTGAGGGATCCCAAACTGAGTAACAATATTTCTCTATACAAATGTCTTGGCATCCATAGCTCTAATATTTGATAGAGGCTTAGCTTCAACCTACTTGGTGAAGTAATTAGTGCCCACCAACAGCGACCTCCTGTTTCCTGCTGCTTTAGGGAAGAGCCTCACAATGTCCAAGCCTCACTGGGCAAAAGGCCAGGGACTAGACAAAGGATTGAGGACACCCCCTGGCCGATGAATATTTGGAGCATATTTCTGACATTGGTCACACTTCTTCACATATTCTTGTGCTTCTTTTTACATACTTGGCCACCAATACCCTTGGGTAAGGGCCCTGTGAGACAGTGACCTGGTGAGACAGTGACCTGCCCCCTATATGACTTCCACAAATCCCTTCGTGTAGCTCCTCTAGGAGTGGGTCCACCGTTTCAGGATGAACGCATAGCAAATACGACCTAGAAAAAAAGCGCTTGTATAACTTTTGATCTTCGAACAACCAAAACCGAGGAGCTCTTCTCCACACTTTATCAACTTCACCCTTCTCTTTGGACAAGATGTTGTCCTTAAGAAATAGCACAATAGGATCCATCCAACTTGGCCCCACCTTGGTTTGGTGGATAAGCACGTTTTGCTTTCTTGTCTCGGCGGGCTTGTACAAATCCTTAACCAAGATAACCTGAGGTAAACTTTGCGCCGAGGAGGTTGCAAAAGTGGCAAGAGAGTTAGCATGCGTGTTTCTGTTTCTTGGGATTTGTTGTAAGGAGAAGGATTCAAACCCTGATTGCAGGTGTCTAACTTGATTCAAGTAATCCTGCATTCTCATGTCCCTAGCTTCTAGTTCTCCCTTTACTTAGCCTACAACCAACCTCAAATCTGAAAACATCTCCACCGTTTTTCCTCTCATTTTCTAAACCATAGCCATTCCTACCAACAAAACCTTGTACTCAACCTCATTGTTCGTGGTCGAGAAGTCCAACCTTAAGGATTTCTCAATGGTGATCCTTTCAGGAGATACCACAACTAGCCCTACTCCTGATCCCCTTTGATTCGTTGCGCTGTTAACATACACCTTCCAAGGTAGGGGTTCTTGAAAGAAGATCATCCCAACTGATTTTTCATCCATGTTCGGCCCTCTACCACTTTCTTCTAAGGAAGGCTCAGCAAACTCGACCACCAAATCTGTAAGGACCTGACACTTTATAGAAGTGCAAGGCATGTACTTGATATCAAAAGCTCCTAGGATCGTTTCCCATTTTGCAATCCTCCCTGTGTAATCAGCTTTCCGAAGTAGTGATCGAAGAGAGAATTGGGTTAGAACCATAATAGTGTGGGTCTGGAAGTAATGGGAGAACTTTCATGTAGCGTGCACTACTGCCAAGATAGCCTTTTTTAATGGTAAATAGCGAATCTTTGCCTCATATAGTGATTTGCTCACGTAATAAACTAGTCTTTACACCTCATCATCAACTCGTATCAGTACCAGACTCACCATATGTGTGGCTACAGCAATGTAGGCAAATAGAACCTCCTCCTCCTTGGGTTTGGACATAATAAGTGGCCGAGAAAGATATTCCTTCAACTGCTAGAAGGCCAAGGAAATTACTCTATCCATTCAAATCCTTTCCACTTATATAGTAACTAGAAGAAGGGCCTGTGTTCGTTGATCGAGAAATGAATCGATTTAAGGTGGCAGTCATTCCTGTCAGCTTCTAGACCTCTTTGGGATTCTGAGGAGGCTACAAGTTTTTAATCTCCCTAATCTGATTAGGGTCAACTTCAATTCCACAGTGGGTAACCATATAACCCAGGAACTTGCCAAAGCCTACACCAAAAGAACACTTAGCGGCATTAAGGTACAATTTGTGCTTTCTCAGTATTTCAAAGATATTCCCGAAATCACCTATGTGCTCAGACTATGCTTTACTCTTTACCACTATATCGTTTATGTACACCTTAATATTTTTGCCTAACTGAGGGTCAAATATTCTGGTCATCATCCTCTGGTAGGTAGATCCTGCATTTTTTAATCCAAATAACATTACCTTGTAGCGTGCACTATTGCCAAGATGGCCTTTTCTTATGGTAAATAGCAAATCTTTGACTCATGCAGTGATTTGCTCACGTAATAAACTGGTCTCTACACCCCATCATCAACTCGTATCAGTACCAGACTCACCACATGTGTGGCTATAGTAATGTAGGCAAATAGAACCTCCCCCTTCTTGGGTTTGGACATAATAAGTGGCCAAGAAAGATATTCCTTCAACTGCTAAAAGGCCAAGGAAATTACTCTGTCCATTCAAATCCTTTCCACTTATATAGTAACTAGAAGAAGGGCTTGTGTTCGTTGATCGAGAAATGAATCGGTTTAAGGTGGCAGTCATTCCTGTTAGCTTCTAGACCTCATTGGGATTCCAAGGAGGCTACAAGTTGTTAATCGCCCTAATCTAATTAGGGTCAACTTCAATTCCACAGTGGGTAACCATATAACCCAGGAACTTGCCAAAGCCTACACCAAAAGAACACTTAGCGGCATTAAGGCACAATTTGTGCTTTCTCAGTATTTCAAAGATATTCCCGAGATCACCTATGTGCTCGGACTCTGCTTTACTCTTTAGCACTATATCGTTTATGTATACCTTAATATTCTTGCCCAACTGATGCTCAAACATTCTAGTCATCATCCTCTAGTAGGTAGATCCTGCGTTTTTCAATCTAAAGGGCATTATCTTGTAGTGGTAATTCCAAATGGGTGTAAGGAAAACGGTCTTTTCCTAATCGTTTAGAGCTAAAGGTATCTAGTGGCAGCCTTGGAAGGCGTCCAAAAAACTCATCCGAGGATGGCTTGCTGTTACATCCACCAATTGATCTATCCAAGGCAGAGGGAAAGGGTCCTTTGGGAAAGCTTTATTCAAATCTGTAAAGTCTACACATACTCGCCACTTCCCAATTTTCTTTTTCACTACCACTGTGTTGGCCAGCCACTCGAGGTAAAACACCTCTTTTGTGGCCCCAACCTATTTGAGTTTGAGTATTTCCCCCTTAACAACGTTAGAATGTTTCCTAGATGAGCGTCGAGATGATTGTTTCTTGGGGATGGCAGAGGGATTGACATTTAAAACATGGCAAATAAAGTCCAGATCCACCCTAGGGGCTTTGTAGGCACTCCATGCGAACACGTCAATGTTTTTTCTAAGAAAATCTATTAGCTCTTGCCTTTTCTGAGGAGACAGCTGAACTCCGACCTAAAAGAACTTCTCCTCATCATCGCCAATGATAACTCTTTCCAATTGCTCGCATTTTGCCCCTTCTCCCTCTACCTCTGTGGACAGCACTGGAACCTTTGATTACTGTAAGTCTCGCCCTACAGAGGCTGAGGACTCACCCTTAGTCTGATGTCTAACTGTAGCCATCACGCCTTGCCTGGCTATAGACTGGCTCCCTACCAACTCCCCAACCCAATCCCTAGATGGGTACTTCACATTTAGGTGCAGGGTGAAAGGTATGGCTCCCATGGTGTGAAGCTAAGGCCTTCCCACAATAGCAGTGTAAAGGGAGTAGGCATTCACCACGATAAAGTTTACCTACACGACCTTTGTCCCCGTCTGAATGGCCTTTCGGAAAGACAATCTTCTTATCAAACCCTATTAAAGGGGAATCATACCAGGTTAAGTCCTTAGACCTCAGCTTCAGCCCCTTAAATAGGTCAGGGCACATGATCTCTACGCCGCTGCCTTGATCTACAAGCACTCTCTTCACATCGTATCCCCTTATCTTGAGGGTGACCACCAGGGCATCATAGTGTGGCTGCAAGGTTCCAGCCTTATCCTCATCCGAGAAGCTTAAAACCGGCCTAGTCTCAATTCTACTTCTCTTCGGATAGGGGGACGAGCCCTCTGTAGATGGCTGAGCCACGGACATCACCCTGGATAGCTAAGAACCAGTCTTGCTTGGAGTAGCAAGGATGACACTGATTGTACCTAGAGGTGGCCTTGTAGGAGCATCCCTCTGAGCCTCCGTCCTTGTCTGACCATTCTGCTCCTAGGGCTAATACAAGAATTGCCTTAACTTTCCTGCCTTAACTAATTGCTCCAAGTGGCTCCACAAAGTCCTGCAATTCTCGGTAGTATGTCCTCGTTCCTGGTGGTACTGGTAGTGAAGACTTTGGTTGCGCTACATGGGGTCTCCCCCCATCCTATTTGGCCAATGAAAGTATGGCTTATTCTTGATTTTCTCCAGGTTTTGGTGTACCGGATCTTAGAACATAGTGCTGACTACCTGAGTAGTGGTAGATCCGAAATGCCCTATAAAATCCCTTCGAGGCTGGTTATTATTGTACCTATCCGACTTGAGATCCCTTCTGTCTTGAGGGACCACTTTAGCCTTTCCTTTTCCCAACTGCTGGTCCTCTTTAACCTGCTTATACTTATCAATACAGTCTATGAGCTGACACACACTCCTAACCAGTTTCCTAGTCAGAGACTTCCTCAGATCATGCTCGACGGGCAAGCCGACCTTGAAAGTCCTTATAGCTATGTTGACAAAGTTCCTATGTATCTCATTGAACATCTCCCAGTATCTGTCAGAATACATCTTCAGGGTCTTCCCCTCTCGCATGATCATAGACAGTAGGGAATCTAAGGGCCAAGGAACTCTACTGCAAGTCACAAAACGGGCCCCAAAGGCCCTAGTGAGCTTCTTGAAGGAGTTGATAAAACCTTCTTTCAGATCGTCAAACCATCTTATCGCCACGGGCTCCAAACTGGATGGGAACACCTTGCACATCAAGGTTTCATTCTTCGAGTGAACAACCATTCTCTGGTTGAAGTAGCTAACATGCTCTACCAAGTCCGTCCTGCCATTATTTATGGTTAATGTTGGCTGGGTGAATCACTGAGGAATTCTTCCTGCCTCTATCATATGGGTAAAAGGTGACTTGGAAATTTGGTTCAGAGCCCTACTCATAGCATCGTTGCCTAGGCCTTTGTGAGGCGGGCTATTCCCTCTCTGTCTATCGTTGCGCTTCTCGTCATACGAAAAAGACTCACTAGAAGGAGTCCTTGACCTGGGCCGGTAGCTATTATAAATATCATCACCCAAAGAATGATCAGAACTCGAAGAAGCTGCGTTGCTCTTGGCGTAGTCTTCTTCATAAGCGGTCTATCTCCCGCTGTAAGCTTCTAGTGCTTTCTTCATAAGAGATGTGACTCTCACCTCGAGACTAACTCCTGCTAGTCTGAGTAGTGTGTACGCTGACTTCACTATCTCTCCTAAACTTAAGGTTGAGGAAATGATCTTGACGTCGAAAGCTAACGGATTCTTCCTGGTCAAGACCTGGCTCCACCATAGCTGAATGCTGACCTCACCGAAGCTCGAGTAATTCCCCACAGATTGAGTAATTCCCCACAGATGGCGCCAATTGTATGAGGCCCAAAGGGTAGGAAGGTTCAGGCCCAAAGAGCCCAATACAATGAATTTGTAGAGAGTGAGCTTAAAAACTAGGCTTCAATGGGTCAAACAACGCGCACAGTGAATTAAAGACAATAAGAAAACAAAGAAAGATAAGCCTTGAGCAAGGGAATCTTTCCTCGGCGAAGTCCGAGGAGAATTGTCTTTGTATATAGTTTTTTCATACTTAGATATATTTTCAATTCTTGTTGCTAAAGTGTTTTTTCTACAGATTTTTCGATCCTTCTTCCTGGAGGGTCTCTTACATTATATATCTCCCTTTAGATGATCCTGGCCCTCCATCTATTGATCGTTCAGGCCACTATTTGAGTGCTTTCCCATCAGACACATTCCCAAGCCCCTTGTGAGTTGAGGCAATCAAGCTAGCACTGTTCATGGGTCTTTTCCATATAAATGCAGCCAGGAGATTTGGTGGGATCCATTAAATGTGGTGGTAGCCACCATCCTTTTAGTCATGTCAAGGCTAACCCCCACCCCGAAGCTCTTTCTCTACATTATGACCTCCTCTGGTAACATGCCATTGATGTGACCTTAATGTCTGAGCATGTGACCTCCTCGGCACGATAATGGACTCCTCGGCCATGGATATGACACATGGCACAAGTACCTTATTTAAATTCTTGTGCCCCACATGTTAGATTATCAATGATGATTAATCTCCCATAATAGTTTGAAACTCTAATTTTTGTAAACTAATCTCTTACAAAACCACACACCAAATATATGTCTCTTTCTCTTAAAAATTAGAACACAAATTTACTTAACTTTTTGAAAAACAATATAATTTTTTTTTCTTCTTTTTGTTAAATTTATGCTTCAACTATGGTATTCAATTCTCTATATGAAATTAACCTTAGTTTTAGTTAACATTATTCATTAAATTATGTATTTGATGCATCAAATTAACCTCTATTTAATTAGTATTAAGTTATTTTATTAATTAATATTATATATGAAAAGCATCACACAAATCTTTTGCGTTAAACCCCAAATTATGTTAGGCCAGTCTTGTTCAGTACTAACAAGCCTAAAATTAAGACTCAAGTTTTAGCTCATTTATAAATAAACAAACATGAATAAGCTTTTTATCAAACCAAGCCCAAGTTGTTTGTGAACGGCTGGGTTCCTTAACAACTCTTAAAATGAAAATGCCATTTTTTATGCTGTAACCGTAAGCACCTCATAATTACTCTACAAAACACATGATGAAATTGTAGAAACTTAAATGCTGTTCTAGGCTAAATCTTTATAACCCACCATAATGGGCCAGAAAAATTAATTAAATTTTCGTATTCACAAAATGGCAAGCCCCCTTCAAATAGAAACCACAAAATCCTGCTATGAAGATGTCATTATAATATTGATGTGACAAAATTCATTGCTACAAAGCAACATATTAGGAGTAAGAATTACGTAGGAAAAATTACAAATATTCAAAAACAGTGGTGATATATATATATTTCCTATTAAAAATAGGAAGACAGGAAAGGAGATAGATGATAATACATGATTGACAAGGCAATTGTATGAAAAATCAATAAGAGCATTAGCATTGAGGGGTGTAAAAATCTCCTAGTTGCTATTTCAGCATCTAAACTCTTAAAATTGCACTACATCCAGGTTTGTAAACCCAAAATTTTCCCCTCTCCGCTACAGTAAGGTTGCATATATGCAACCTACTGTTCACAGGTTGTATTATTATTTTATATATTTTTTTTATCTCCCGTTGTCTCTCTCCTTTGACTTTCCCTATTCTCTCTTTAATTTTTTTTCCTTTCTTTGTCTCTCCACCTCCTCTCTTCTTTGTCTCAGTTCTCCATCTCTCCCTCTATTTATCTCTTCTACATTTTGCATTCTTCTCTCTTTATTCACAGCATGTTTCTCGCTCATCTATCTCTTCTCATCTGACTAAGTTTTGGTTGGATCAAATCGGTGGTTGCTGGGTTTTAGTGATGGCGTTTCGGTGGTGGGTTTCAGTTGTGGAGTTGAATCGATGGCCGGCTTTGGTGGTGGGTTGTTTCAGTGTTTGCTGGATTCGTTTGGTGGTGGGTTTCGGTGCTTGTTTGATTTGTTTGGTGCTGAGATTTGGTGCTTGGTGGGTTTGTTTGGTGGCTGTGTTTCAGTGATGGTTTTTTTGGTGGCTAGGTTTCGTTGGTGGCTGGGTTTTGGTGGTGGCTGGGTTCTATTCGGGGTGGTGGTGGCCTTACCTTTAGGTTTTGGTTTTGGGTTTTGTTTGGGTGTTTGGTGATTTTTTGTTTAGGTGTTTGGTGAGTTGGGTATTGGGTTTGGGTTTGGGTTTGAATTGTTCGGTCGTGGTGGTGTGTGGTGCTATTGGGATGCTCTACGGTGGTAGTGGGTGGCTTGGGTTTTGGGTTTGGGTATTGGGTGGTTTGGGTTTGGGTTTGAATTAATTGGTGGTGGTGGTGGTGGTGGTGGTGGGTGGAGCGAGTTGGCTGATCGGCAGTGGTGGTGCTGGGTGGTGTCATTGGGTTGCTCTACGGTGGCAGTGGGTGGCTGAGAGAGATAGGAAAAAGAATTCAGTTTTTTATATTATTTTATTGTGTAGTTATCTATATATATTAAAAGGATTTAGAAAATTAGTTATTGTTTTTTTTTCCTGTAAACAATACCCTTAAATTAATTAACCAATAACTTAAAAATGAGGTTAAAATAATAAATTGGCAAAAGAAAGTTAGTTATTGCTTTTTTTATTGTCAAAAATACTTCTACTTAAAACTTAAAAATAGAGTTAAAATAGTAAATTGACAAAAATAATAAATTCCTTTCTTTACGTTGAAATGGCTTCCTGCTTCTAATAAACTCTTACTTTTACGTTGATTTAAATTCTTACTGCTACTCGCTAACTCCCTACAAAATAGGATCACTCTTTTGTTAGTTTTAAAACTCTTCTAATCTACAAAACTCACACCACGTAGTCATTTTTTTCCCCCCCAAAAAATAGAAGAACCTCTAAGCACACGCTCAAAGGCTATTATTATTTTAATAGGTTGAATCTAAAAATAGAAACTAGGATATTATGTGAGTTATAAAATAAGATAATAAAATAGATAAAGTAGGTTTTTAGGATGCAATGTAAAAGCTCTAAGAAGCAGAAAATCACATGAGTGAAGAGATTAAATAAGGTTCAAATGATTAAACTTTTGCAATTTTGTAATATATATGCAATGGCCATCACATTGAGTCACATGGCATGGCTGTACCCTCTAGAGAATTATTATTAATTCAAATGGTATGATGAATGATGATTGCCATTTACATTTAAACTAAAACATTAATTGATTTTTAATGCAGGCAAAATTTGAATTTTAAATTTTTTATTTTAGAATAAATTTTTTTTATCAAGTTCTATATTTTTATCTATATTTCATTTGTTTTACTTTAGGAAGATCGGGAGGGAACTGTAAAGAAAGCATATTTTTTTTTTTGAAAGGTAAAGAAAGCATATATGTCACAAGCAAAACTACAGAGGGCATATTTCACATTTGACATCTACGGACTACGGTGACTTGCTATTTTTTATAATAAACTGAGGAACATTACATCTATTCGAAAGTACGGGAAACTTTACAAAAAATAAAGCTGGCATTTAAACCTTATTAATGGAAGAAAGTTTTATAGATTCAATATAATTTTAACTTATTGTGTTTGTATAAAATACTTTACTAATTGAATTAACTGGAACTCACAATTTTTTTTTTTTATAATTTATCATATATATAAAATAATACTATACTTATATAGCTATATAAAATAGAAAACATTTTATATTTATTCTTAAAATAATAGATACACTAGGTGCCTTATAGCTCTGGCGGCACCACTTGATATTTGTAATGGAAACATTCGATGTTGGAATTCGTCTACTTCCAATTATCAATATATCCACACAAACACACACACACAAAAAGCTACCATGATTCACCAAAAAATAATAATAATCACAGCTACCCATTTATAATTTATCTTTTTCTTTTTTTCTTTTTTTTCCTTCTTCGAAAGCTTTTTGTTCTCATTATATACGCCAAAAAAAAAAAAAAAAAAGTTCTTCCATACTTTAATGTTTAATCAAACCTATCCCTCTCTGGTCTCTCCCCAACTAACCAAGCTTTTTCAGGTAAATTCTTTGTTCTTGCCTCAACTCTTCTGCTCAGTCCCATAAAAAAAATCCCTCTCTCTGTCTCTCTCCCTCCACTGCACTTCTCAAGCTCGTGTATAATTTTCTTCTAGAAGTATATGAACGAAAAGAGTTAGACTGAATATTTTTATTTCCATTTTTATTGATGATTCTTGTCTTTCTTCTTCTTTTTCTTTTTCATGTAAGTTCCTTGTTCTTACCTCAAATTTTCTATTCCCTCCCTCCATCTCCATGCTAGAGTATTTATTTTCTCTCTCTTAAGCCCTTTTCCAACACAGCTAGTGCATTCTTAGATATTATTAGACTTTTATTTATTCAATGTAAATTTATTCTAAGATAAATGAGTTGTTTTAATGGGTGTTTTTAGGTCATTTGTGAATAAACTTTTAGGAACGTTTTAATACCGTTTTCATAATAGGCTCTCCTCTACGTAGGAGCTCTCTCTCTCGCTTGACGAGTATCTTCTCTCCCTTAGACCATTCTAAGGGCTTGTCTTTTCTGTTTTTTGTCCTGTTTCCTTACTCAATTATGGCAGACGATGTGATAGACGGTCTAGAAAATATGACGTTGACAGCTGAAGAGGAAGAAGTGATTACAGTTCCAGATGAGGGCCGCAAGGATGAGATAGAGAGTTGTTGTCTGAGTTTGATAGGAAAATTTCTCACTTGCAAGCCTTTTAATAAGCGAGCAGCACTGAATACTTTGAGAAAGGCATGGGGTCTAGACACAAGAATTCAGAATTTGGAGGTGGGATCTAGCATGTTCCAATTCAAATTCCAATCCGAGTTTGATCTGGACAGGGTGATGAGGGGGGGTCCTTGGACATTTGATAATCAAGCGCTTATGTTGCGTAAATGGCAGAAAGGAATGACAGCAAGCAATGTGAAGTTCGAGTCAATATCCTTATGGGTTCAGATTTGGGGAGCACCCTTTGACATGTTCTCCCCTAAGGTGGCAATGGAAGTGGGTAGCAGGATGGGGGTGGTAGAGGAGGTTGAAAAAAGACCAAAACAGGAAGTACAAAATCTCTCTATGAGAGTCAAAGTCTCTCTTCCAATATCTAAACCAATTCGGAGAGGCAGTTATATTGCAGGTTCTGATGGAGGGCGGACGTGGGTCTCTTTTAAGTATGAGAGGCTTCCCATGCTTTGTCATTACTGTGGCGTACTAGGACATGATATTCGACATTGTGCAGGCCACTATGCAGCTTCGAAGAATGGAAAGGAGGTAGTGTGTCAATATGGCGATTGGCTGAAGGCTATGGGTGTTCGACCTGGGTCACCGGCAAAGAAAAAATCGAAGGAGTTCGAGGCAACTAGTGCAACCGATGGAGAGAGGGAGAAAGATGATGGTAGTCCCGTTACGGTGGCGGCGGCAGCGGTGATAAGCTCTACAAACCCTACTGAAGCAGGACACAACGTAAAAGGAAATTGCAGGGATCACGAAGCCGTTACAGAAGTTCAGGCAGTTACCAAGCCGAGTATTAATGAGGCGTGGACTGTTATGGAAAACATAATTCCTAATAATCCGGAATTGATGTTGGAGGATCCAGCTGTAAATGAGAAGGTGAGTAATAAAGGTGAGGCAATTAAAAGTGGGCCTAGTGAAGAAAATAAGATAACTAAGGCAAAGTGGACTAGGCTCACTCGGATGGAGTGTGGGCTTGGGGCATCAAAACAGAGTGGTCCTATTGATGTGCTAGGAAAAAGAGTGGCTTCACAATTAAACAGAGGGGAAGTGGAAGACGTGGGAGAAGAACATGCAGAAAAGAGAGTACGATACCAGGATGACCAACTTACCTTTGAAGCGGCGGGGGTGTCGAAACACCCTTGCCGATCACAATGAGGCTATTAAGTTGGAACTGCCAAGGGCTTGGGAACCCTTGGACAGTTCGAAACCTTTGCAAACTTGTAAAGGATCAAGCTCCCATGGTGTGCTTTCTAATGGAAACGCGGTTAGATAAAAAGGGTTATGCGAAGCATTGTAGAGAAGTACCCTTTCCTAATAAATTTATTGTGAAAAAGCCTAACTCTGGTGGTGGATTAGCACTATTATGGAAAACAGGTGTACAAGTGGAAGTTATTAATTTCACAGACAACCATATATTGGCAAGAGTGGGGGAAGAAGATGGTTCTCACTGGTTTTTAACGTGCTTTTATGGGTGGCCAGAACATACTCAAAAGTTTAAGTCTTGGGCTCTCCTAACTCATCTGGCCACATTTGTGGATGGGCCGTGGCTATGTATAGGAGACTTTAACGCCATCCTACACACGACGGAGAAACAAAGTGCTCGACCTCCTGCATATGCTCAGATGGACGAGTTTCGCATTGCGTTGGAGAGGTGTAACTTGGCTGATCTGGGTTTCTTAGGATACCCATTCACATGGAATAATAAGCGTCCTGGACATGCAAATACGAGGGAGCGACTTGACCGAGCTGTGGCAAATATGGAGTGGCGATCAAAATTCCCTGCCACCACAGTCACGCATCTTTTCTCTCATGCATCAGATCACGTGCCCATAATTCTTCAAGCAATGACAGATAGACACAAGACCGTAAGGAGCAAGAAGGGTTTTAAATTTGAAGAAGTCTGGCTAACGTGGGATGACTGTGACGAGGTGGTGCGTGAGGCGTGGAACATGTATGGAGGTGCGGATTCAGCTCTTGAGGATGTAAAGGAAAGAATTAAGAAGTGTGGGGCTGATTTGCAAGCATGGGGGGCTGCTAGAACAAACCCAGAGACGGAAAGGATTAAAGCACTTGAAAAAGAGGTAGAGCTCATCACAAAGACTGAATTGACAGAAGCTACGAAAGCTGACTTGGCTGTGGTCAGTAAGGAGTTAGATGATTTACTACTTAAACAAGAGATCTTTTGGGCACAACGATCCCGAGTGGCTTGGCTGAAATATGGGGACAAGAACACAAAGTTTTTTCATTCCAAAGCTTCACAAAGAAGGCGGAGAAATTTTATTCATGGGATAAGAAACAGTGAAGATGTTTGGATAGAAGAGTTAGATGATATAGCTGATGTGGCTGTTAAATACTTTGAGAATATGTTCAAGTCAGGTGATTGTGACAGATTGGAAGAGTGCCTTGCTGCAGTACCACAAAAAGTGACTAGTGATATGCGGACTTTGTTAACAGAGGAATATAGTACTCAAGAGATTAAAGCGGCATTATTCCAAATGGGACCAACAAAAGCTCCGGGACCTGATGGTATGAACGCTCTCTTTTATCAAAAGTTTTGGCATATTGTTGGTGAAAATGTGATTAATGCAGTGTTGGAATTTTTGAATACTGGTCACATGGATTCTGATTTAAACTATACTCATATTGTGCTTATCCCTAAAATTAAGTCACCAGAGAGAATGTCTGACTATAGACCTATAAGCTTATGTAATGTCATATACAAAATTATTTCTAAAGTCCTAGCTAATAGGCTTAAACAGATCCTCCCACAGCTGATAGCTCCCTCCCAAAGTGCCTTTGTTCCTGGTCGCCTTATTACTGATAATGTATTGGTGGCCTATGAAACTTTACATGCCATGCATGGTCGGAAAAAAGGAAAAAAAGGAGCTCTAGCTTTGAAATTGGATATAAGTAAGGCATATGACAGGGTTGAATGGGCTTTTCTGAAAGGTATTATGGTCAAATTGGGCTTCCCTGAAATTTGGATTGACCGAGTTATGTGCTGTGTTTCCTCCCCTTCCTTCTCAATTTGTATTAATGGTAAAGCATATGGCAATATTAAACCTTCTAGGGGGATCCGTCAAGGAGACCCGTTGTCCCCTTATTTGTTCCTTTTATGTGCAGAAGGGTTCACATCTCTATTGGCTAGAGCGGAGATGGAGGAGCAGTTGCATGGAGTGTCTATTTGTAGAAGAGCACCCAAAGTCTCGCACCTTTTGTTTGCAGATGATTCTTTGCTCTTTTGCCAAGCAAGTAGAGAGGAAGTGCAAGTGATGAAGGATATCTTGCAGCTTTATGCCACAGCTTCAGGACAATGTATAAACTTCATGAAGTCTTCTATTTACTTTAGCAGGAATACGAGGGTAGATCACAAGGAGTGGATAAAAGATTGCTTGGGAGTTAGGGAGGTGGACAAGTTTGAGACTTATTTGGGACTGCCCACATTACTTGGTCGCTCTAAATATCAAGCCTTCTCTTTTCTCAAAGATAAGGTTTGGAAAAAATTGCAAGGGTGGAAAGGATCAATGCTATCAAGAGCGGGGAAGGAGATACTCATTAAAGCGGTGGCCCAATCAATCCCAACCTATACAATGGGTGTGTTCCAATTACCTGTAAAGCTATGTGATGAGCTAAATTCAATGTGTGCAAAATTTTGGTGGGGGCAGGTGGGGAATGAAAGGAAAGTACATTGGAAGAGTTGGAGCTTCTTGACTAGACCTAAGAAACAAGGAGGAATGGGCTTCCGTGATATCCGGAGTTTTAATCTTGCAATGTTGGCTAAGCAAGGATGGCGGTTGCTGCAATATGAAGACTCTTTGGCTCACAAATGCTTTAAAGCCAAATATTTTCCAAGGTGTAATTTTTTGGAGGCACAAGATATACCTAACAGCTCTTATGTGTGGAAAAGCATTCTGGCGGCTCAACCCATACTAAAAAATGGCTGCTGTTGGAGGGTGGGTAACGGGTCAGAAATCCAGGTTTTGAAGGACAAGTGGATTCCCAACCACCCCACTAACAGAGTACTTCATCCACCATTGGAGGAGGAGTGGGAATGGAGAGTCAATGAGTTGATAGATTGGACTTGTAAAGTTTGGGATCGCCAACTAATTACTAGATGTTTTCACAGCGAAGACGCGGAGGCCATTCTGCGCATCCATTTGAGTTATAGCCATTCGGTGGATGCTCTGTTTTGGTTGTATAGTAACAATGGGGAGTATTCTGTAAAGTCCGGCTACCAGTTAGCCAGACAAATTAGAAGTGTGGAGGAGGGGAGTGGGGAGTGTTCTATGGAAAGAAGTGATGGGGGTGTGTGGAAGCTTCTGTGGAAACTACATATTCCAACCAAAATTAAAATATTTGCTTGGCGTGCTTTGCATGATATTCTTCCAACCCGTGAAAATTTGGTGCGTAGGAAAATTGTGGATGATGGGATCTGCCAGCTTTGTCAAAGAGAGACTGAAACGGTTCTACATGTGTTATGGGAGTGTAGTGTGGCAAAGGATGTGTGGACTGGGTGTTCGAGGGAGCTACAGAAGCATGTGGGTGGCCAAAATGATCTCATGCTTTTATTTGAGGAGCTGCAACTCAAGCTGTCCGTGGAGGTTTTTGAACTGTTCGTGGTGCAGCTGTGGCTGATATGGTCTCAGCGTAATGCAATTATTCATGGAGGCGTTATGCAGGACCCAGTTAAACTGGGACAAAGAGCCAGAGAGTTTGTGGAAGAGTATAGACAAGCGCAATCCCTGTTATCCATTCCAACAGCAGCGCCAAGGAGCAGCCATAAGTGGAATCCACCTCCTCACAGATTTTTCAAACTAAATTTTGATACTGCGGTATTTAATGATATTAACGAATCAGGTGTTGGGGCTGTGATTCGAAATGATTTGGGGGAGGTCATGGTGTCCTTGTCGGCTAGAGGTCCTCCTGTTGCTAACAGCGAGGAAGCGGAGATTTTGGCGTGTCGCAGAGCATTAGAGTTGGCTGTTGACTCCGGGTTTTCAGAATTGATAATTGAAGGAGATAATGCTTCTGTCATGAAGAACATTGCTGGTCCGTGTCCAAGATTTTCTCGCTTTGGTCATTTGTATGAGGATATCCACTGCTTAATTTCAGGTCTTCACTCCACAATTATTACATGTGTGCACCGTGAGGCAAATGGGGTGGCACATTCCTTAGCCAAATATGCTAGGAATATTGAGGATGAGATAATATGGATGGAGGACACCCCTCCACCAGTGTTAGAAGCATTGTACTTGGACTCTTCTTAAAATCCAATATATGAGCAGTTCAGTTTCAAAAAAAAAAAAAAATACCGTTTTCATAATAAAAATATTAAAAAAAAATCAATTAAATTTTTTCTTTTCACTTAAAAAAAAGTTTTTAAATGGAATGAATGTGAGATTTCCCATAAAAAAGTGAACGTTGGTGTAACAGATGCCATGTTTTCATGTGTTTTTAATATTTAATTATTATTTTTATAAAGTCCTTGAGTGCAGTAATAATAAAGCAGAGTTTGATGGACCATCCCCATTATAGATGAGATTGACATTCCCAGCTCGAAATTATGCACCCTAATTGTAACGGATATGAGTTATCACCTTAAAAAAAGCAGAGTTTCTGCTTTATTACTGCACTCATGTACATTTTGGGTTACTGTACATGTCCTATGAATTATCACTTTTTTTTTTTAGATATCAAAAAAAAAAAAAAAAATTATCACTTTTAAAAAAAAATACATATACATACTAAACATACCATTATATTTTTTCACATTTGTAAATAAGTTATTAAAAATATGATATCAAACACATTTTTTACATATATTTTCACAATGCTTTTTAAATCACAATTTCCGCGTCGTTTTAAACAACACCACTTAAAAATAGCTAGCAAGCCAATCCCAACACTTTCCTAGTAGCACTACACTTTTGCCGGCAGCGTAAGTAAGAGATTGCTGGTGTCATCAACACCGGCCATTCACCAATAGCCTATTTAAAAACATGCCAAAACCCGTCGGAATCCCGTTCCCATACCCCATCGTAAATGTTCCCGTTCACCCTTTTCGAAACCCCACGCCCCGAAATCTTGCCTTTTTTCCATTGCCCTATATACTCGTCACCACTTTACTTCCAAATGTAACGCCCTTGCCCACCCTGCAGGTTCTGTTTCCAGTACCCTTCATAGAAGTCTCCGTTCGCGTAACGCTTCTCTCCATAGCCGTGTTTCTGATTGGATCTCCATGACCCACTGTAACTATCCCCGTTGGATCCAATGAAGGCACCAAACCCGTCCATCTGACCTGACTTTAACTCGCTTTCGTAGATCGCTCCAGATGGCCATGAGATTTTTCCTTTGAAGGTTGCTGAAATGGAAAGATCACTAAGATTTATTTCATGATCATTTTGGGAACTACTATCTGTTAGAGACCTGGCTGGTGGAAAGAGTAATGGAATGGAATGAATTGTTGTTGGTACATTGAGTGATTGGATAGATTCTGAATCAATACTAGAAATGGTGGGTGGGAAGATGTGCAAAAATGAGTAGGGACTTGGAAATATTATTTCATTTTCATTTTCGGAAGGAGACTTGCTTGGTGGGAAGAATGACACTCCGGAATTGGAAAAATGAGAGAATTCCGAACAAGCATCAGTAGTGTCAGACTTCTAGGCTGGGAAGAGTGACGCGATGGAAAGCTGATCAGGAAGTCTGGATTAAGATTTGTCCCATTCAATATCTCCGACTTGCTTGATCCTGATGGAGAAAATGAGTACTCTACTATTGATATACTTCTTTCTTCACGAATCGGATTACCAGGGTCTGAGTTGTTTGTTGGCAACAAATTCTGCAACCAAATACTAGGAAATTACTAAATGAAAATTTGCAATTACATAGTATTCAGATACTAAAATTTTCTTGTCCAATTCGAAATTCTTTGAAACTTACTTGGATCAACTTGGTGCTTCCGCGTAGTACCAATCTTGGGCATAAAATTCTGGGAGATTGACATAACTGAATTGAGAGAGAGAGAGAGTTGAATATCAAAATGATATGTTAGAATTCATAATTTACAAGAATTCAGGGAAGATATCTTTGTTGGGAGCCAAGTCAACCAACACCCACAAGTTCAACCCACAATCTTTGTCGAAGCTCTTCAAATGAGCTTGCTAGAGAAGCTTCCGAAAAGTAAAATGAAGTTAGCTTTTTCTCTCTCTCTCTTTTTTTTTTTTTTTTTTTTTTTGTGTGTTCATCAAAAAATAAAAAAGTAAACTGAAGTTAGCTTTTTCTCCATATTTTTTTTGGTTCAAAAAAAAAAAAAAAATGAAGACAAGTGTGTTGACTTGTGCGTGTCTTAGGTTTCGTTTGGTTGGAGGAGTGGAAAAGTAGGAGAATAGAAAATTAGTTGGAGGATAGAAAATATTTAGTTTTCTCTCATATGTGTTTGATTGGAGGGATGGAAAAGTGGGAGGATGGAAAACTCTTTTGTTTGGTTAAAAAAAAAAGTGGGAGGATAGAAAATGTAGTTTATATAAATTGACTATTATACCTTTGTTACATAATAGGTAAGAAATAAATTTATTTGTATTCATTAAATAATATAAAATTTACCAACAATTATATTTTTCAATGAGAAGTGTTACGTCCACAACATTTTTTGCAATACTTTCACAACAAAATTTATGTGGAAAGTTATTACTAGTTCTAATTTGAACCCACCATTGAAATTATTTTTTTACTCACCAATATTAACTAATAACAATTTGTTACTTAAAATTGTGAAAATATTGTGAAAATATTTCTCAATTAGGATTTTTTATTCTTTATATTATTTCCCCTTTCTCAGCCTTCATTTCATCCATACTATAAAGTTGTAATTTACAACTATGTGTTTTGTTGGCTTTTATTCCGTGCCAAATTTGATTGTAATTATACTCAATCTTTTATACCCTTTATTATTTGTGGGATTTTATTGTAAGGGTTGTGTGAAAGAGAGAGAAAGAGTGTGAAGACTCAAGGCATGAAGACTAAAGCTGTTTTCGTAGGTAGCTCGCGACTAAGCATCTCACAAAGTGAAGCATGTGCCCTGCACATGACTGGAATGCGAAGAGTCAGGACAGGATGGAGACAGCTAGTTTTCGTGAGTATCTTGCAGGTAAGGCCTTCCCGCGAGACACCCGTGAAACATTCTATTTTGCCAGATTGTCTTATCTGATACACACTTTCTGTACCCACACTATATATACCCATATTACCCACATATGTTGAGAAGTACTTCTGAGAGAAAACCTTAGCGACAAACCTTGAGAGTTAGAGATTGTTATACCTACATTTCTTTACACAATTGCTTATGGATTTTCCTTAACTCCTACCTCTCCATTTCCATACCATTGAGAGATTCATAACCCAAACACTTACCACACCCTTTCAGAGTGTCAAGTGAGGTTTTGGTGCTGTTGGGAAGCATTGGAAGAAGTCAAGCTTTTGTGGATGCAATCGGGCGTATTGGGGGATCCGAATAGCTAGACAAGACACGGTTTCGAGAAGTCTTGTTGGAGTAGGAGCTTGGAGGGCTTAGGTACATCGGGTATATTAGACTTGGAGGGTCTCTTGCTAACCTATGTATCCCAACTAATTGTCTAGTAGATCGATTACCGCTTGGAGGGCGGCGGAGAGGTTTTTTGCCGAGTTCTTCGGTTTCCTCTTTGATAACACATCGGTGTGTTATCTTGTGTTTGCATTCTTCTTCCCTACTCGTTTACCTTTCATTTTACTACTGTGTTGTTATGATTATGAGTTAGAGTAGTTTGTTTGTTTATCCACTCACATTTACTTTATTCGGCACTTAGTATTAAGCTAGAGTAAAATCTATTGAGCCATAATTTTAATTTGGGGGTCTAAACAGCTCTTGTATTTTCAACACATTTTCAAGCTTTCAATTGGTATCAGAGTGGGTGCACTAGCTATAGTTTAATTACCTTAGTGCGATCCTTGACCCCGTTTGAGATGGACCGGTCTCAATCTTTAAATGTTCCACCATATTTTGATGGCAACAACTATACCTTTTGGAAAGTCTGGATGAGAGCATTCTTGTGTTCAATTGATGATACTATCTGGGACTGCCTTCTTATAAGTCGAGCAAATCTCTTGCTCTCAAAACCATCACTGAAAGAATGGATGACTCTTCTGAAGAAGATGATATGGAGAAGGAGGTAGCATTTTTGTCAAAGAACTTTCGAAAATTTCTGAAAATGAAGAACAGTGGGAAATTGTTCAGCAGAGGGAAGTTTTCATCCTTTAAAGGTGATAGGAAGGAGTTTAAGAAGAAAGATGGGAAGGATTCTTAATCCCCTTAAGGTATTGTATGTTATGAATGTAATGGCCATGGACATCGCATGAAGGAGTGTCCTAACTATCTAAGAGGGAAGGGCAAGGTATATGTCGCTACTCTTAGTGATTCAGACTCCTCTAATTCAGATTCAGATGAAATCTGTGATAGAGAGGGAAATTTCTCTGCATTCATGACTATTGCGTCCGTGGAATCTTCGGATGATTTAAGTGTGCTAGTGGAAAAGCTTGGTGAGCACATTGAATTGGAATCAATGGGGATTGTAGAGGAATCTGATGATGAGGAAGATGAAGGAACAGTGGGATTGCAAGAGATCTACAATTCCCTCCTTGAGAAGACCGGTGAATATGCAAAAGTGGCTATGGTAGCCATTAAAAAGATGAAGAGAGCAGAACAAGATTATAGATGTCTTCTAGTGTGATACAAGGAGACCAAATGTGAAATGGAGACGCTGAACGGAGAGTTAACCAAAGCTTATACAAAGATCAAATTCCTTGAGCTTGAGGTGGTTCAAGCCAATGTTAAAGTAGAGTGAGTTTCCTCCAAGAAGCTTGATGAAGTACTTGCTCATCAAAAACCTTTCTCAGACAAAAGCAGATTGGGATACACCGGAGAGAGCAGTTCTTCTGCCAATATATCTAAGGAAATGAAGTTTGTGAAAGTCAAGGAACCGATGGTAGCTACCACTGCTACTGAGAAAGTGAATGTGGAAAAGAAGAGGAATGTGAATGACCAACAAGTGCTGATAAAGCCTCATAACCAATCAATGGTCAAACCTAAAGCTAAAGGGAAGTCACTTCCAAAATCACAAAAAGGTTCGAGAACAAAACATTTTTGCCATCATTGTGGAATTCAAGGACACACCAGACCCAACTGTCATAAGCTTAGAGCATTTAAGAATGCAAGTGCTCAAAGGTCAAGAGGACCAAGAAATGACAAAAGGAATTGGACTGTTGAGCAAACAAAAGGACAAGAAGGTGATCTTGGAGTGAGGGATGTGATGAGGACGATTGATGCATTCACCACCTATTTGGCAAGCTTCACCAGAAGGTTTGAAAGTCACAACGATTGTACCTAATCCACTAGGGATATCACCCCAAATGCAAGTGTTGTGTGGGTGAAGAAGGGTACACGTGCATAAGCATTAGAACATGCCCATGCATTAATACTTCCAATGTTTAGGGTCATAGGTTCATACATCATGTTATGCATAATTCAATTTGTGTCAATTGCTTCTAGTTTATAGCATGTTTCTTTTACAAGTTTTGGCTTGTACCTATTTTTGTTGATCTTACTTTATTTGTTCTGTTTTTTAGTGTGTTCAAAAAATTCAAAAACCCATAAAAATTAAAAAAAAAAATCAAAAAGTTTGATCGCTTGTGTTATGTTTATCACATATGAGTTTGGCCTAGTACCTTCGTACTAATGGCGTAGTACATTTACGAGCTTAGCTTGTTTTGTATGCACATTTATCTATGTGGGAGAAATCTTGAAAACTATGTGTGATTGTTGTAAATAGATCTTCATGAATGATTGGTCAATAGTCTTGATGGTCTTGATACTTACATAGACTTGTGCTTGTATCTATTCCCACCTTTATTTTTATGTTCTTGCAATAGAGCTCACCAAATGTAAATCTCAAAATGAAAAAAAGATTATGAGCTGCAAAAGCCTATCGCATATACTAGTATTTGACTAGGAAAAAGGGAAAACGACTTTTGTATTGAAATGTATGGTCCTAAAAAAACTAAAGGCTAACTCTCAATGTTGAAATATCAAAAATTTCAAGCACTGATCTCAAAAAGAGATGTATTATCCAAAAAGGATCAGATGTTATGATTTATGCAGAAGTCATATGAAAAGTTTCTAAGTTTTGTAATCATTTTCTTGTGGGAGGTCATATATGCTCATTTCTATAATTGAGATAGTCCACTTGACTTAGTACCAGTTATGTATGACTTGATTGAATTGATCATTGAAGCTTCACTATGATATAAGGACTATTCCACATTTGATACTCACCCACAACACATAAGACTTTGTTCAAGTAATGCTTATTTCATTTGTGTGATTATACATATTCAAATGTGATGTGTATGCTTAATTACTTGTCGATCAAACCCAAAATGATTTTTGAGTGTTTTATATGTTTTTGAAAGTGATTTTATACTTTCGTGTTTTTAGTTTTTGTTTAAAATGCATTTTTTGTGTTTTTCTTCAAAAACTAGTTCAAAGGTAGTTTTGTGAGAAGCTCGCGGCTTAAAGCTTCCCGTGAAACCAGCTTAAGGGAAATAAAATTTTTTCAGTTTCATACAAAGAGTATCGCGACTGTCTTGCGAGTATTTTGCGACTAGACCCTTCTTGCGAAATGAGTTTTATGCAAAAACTGGAAAAACACAAGTTTCATACAAAGGCTATCGCGACTGTTTCGCGACTAAAAATGCGTGTTTTCAGTTTTATAAGGTAGGTATGATAGTTTTTAAAACACTCTCTACTTTCTCTCGCGTTGTCTCTCTCGAACCACTCTCAACCCAAAACTAATTTTCACTCAAACCCTATTATTTTCAAGAGTGTTTTCTGCAAAATCAACATCAGGGTTTGTTTTCTAAAACATTTTTTTTTTTTTCATTTTTGTCTTAGATTATGTAGAAATTAACTTAGGTTTTTTAAATTTGGGGATTTTTGAAAAAGGGTTAGGATTTTTAATTTTAAGCAAAATTTCTTCAAATCTTTGATTGGGCTGAGTCCCATTTGCTTTCTATGCATTTGTGTTGGCCCCTTGTGGCAATCTAAACATGTATTGAGTCAGATTTCATCTTGTTCAGGCATTGTTCATTGTTGTTGTGCATTGTTGCATGCTATATGTTTGACAGAATGTCCATGTGACATTTTTGAGTTGTAGTGGACTCAAATGAGTTCCATTGCTTAGGTTTACTCTTGATTGAACATGTTTGACATGTTTTGTTCAATGGGTGTGTGTTTTACAAACTTTGCCCAATTTGTGCCTCAATGCCATGCTATGCACCTCCTAGGCACACACTAGGCACCCACTAAGCACACCTCATGCAACACCTGCTGCACACACATGCACACACCTGCACAGTTGCTTACTTTCCTACATTTTGCTAATGTTCACATATCTTAGCACTTATAGCAAGATGTTTTTAAATTTGTTGCGTTCTGTTTTAAGTATTTTTACTTTTGTTTTGGACTAACTTGAATCTAATCAAGTTTTGTGGTCTGTTTTGTGTTGTTTGCACCTGTTTTCCTTCTTTGTTTTCTGTATACATATGCATATGTCTCCATTCAAGACTTCAGCAGTGAAAGGAGGCAGCAACAAAGGAAAGGAGCCCGTGATTGATGTTGACAACCTCTTACCCAGGCCAAAGAGGACTCGATCACTGATAGGAATCTTTGATCCGAAAATCCTATGCTGGATCTCAGAACTTTAAGAACTACTTTATGGAAGCTCCATTGCTGGTTGAAAGGGCTGTTGATCAGCCATCTCTCCTTGACACCAATATTCCAAAATGGTTTGCCACCAAGGACTGGAACTTTCTCCTCTCTAATCTTGATGACGCATATGAGAACTTGGTGAAAGAGTTCTATGCCGATGCCATTGTTGATGGAGAGGAGCTAAAATGTTGGGTTAGAGGAAAAAGGTTCTAAGTAACATTGGTTTATTTGGCGAAAATCCTACACATTAACCGGCCAATACTACCTATACCACCAATATATGATGAGCTGAATCCAGATGATGAGGTTTTTAGAGAAGCTTTAGGAGATAATTTGGAGTTTGCATCCAATGGAAAGTCGGTAAGTGTGGCATCTCTATCTCCCGAATTAAGGCTGCTCACAATGATCATGTTTAGCAACCTCTATCCTTTGTCAAGCACCGGGTTCATGAATCTCGATTGAGCACTATTCTTGCATGATCTGATCAGTGACAAGGAGATTGATGTGTGCTCTCATATTTTTCACATCTTGGAAAAAACGGCTGAATGGACTGCTTCACGGAATTGTCTTCCTTTTTGCCGCCTTATATCAAAGATTTTGAAGCTCAAAGGCATGCATCCCTCGGAAGATGAGCATCCATATCCTCGACCAAGTCCTATTAACATCCGCACACTTCATGCTAGTATGAGTCACACCAAAAAGAGTACCAAGCATGAAAGTCATGCTGCTCCGGGAAGTTCAAGCTCTACCTCCCATGCCCATGATGCATAGCTAGACAATATCATGGCTGCACTTCAAGGGATTAATACCAAAATATCTAGTCTAGCTACTATCATGCACTCCCAGCACATTCGCTTCGATACAAAGTTCACATCTCTCCAAACTCAGATGGACCAAATTCAAAGGAAGCTAGAAGAACATAGAGACTAGCTATTCCATGACAAAAAGGGGGAGATGGTGTCGTTGATAGGGACAGTGTAGTGATAGGGGGAAGAGAAGCTAGAAGCTGCTGTTTGATTAGCTGCATTGTGTTTACAACTCTTTATTGCTTTTCTTTAAAGCTTTAAGTACTCTGTTTTTAATTTCAGTTTATATTCAGTATTTGTGTTTATCTCAATGCTTTGTAGCATTTTTTTTTTGTACTTTTAGATGTTGATTATATATCTGTAGTACCTCACTCTTGTACCCTAGTAGGATATTATTTCCTAGATGCAAGTACCTCGTGTATTTTGTATTGGTTGAGTGTTGGATATGTAATTGATCCTTGTGATTGATCTTAATTGCATTGCTTGTTCGGATGAGCATTTACTAGCTAAATGTTCATTGTAGTCATTCTCTAATGACTGTTCTTGTTTGATAAAGATATGCTTACATGTTTTATAGTACTTACAAACTTGATCGCATTTTACTTGCTCATGTACGTACCATGTATTCAACTTGTCATAAGCTTAATGAAAGTTTTGTTTGTGTGCGAGTGTTTCAGGTTATAGGTATATATGTGCAAGTGCTTCACAACTTCTAAATTAGGTGTGAGTGAGTTTTGCCACTGTTCCCAAACTCACGTTTAAATCTAGAGTCTGTTTTAGGGGTTTTATCATGGAATAGCCAAAGGGGGAGATTGTAAAGTTGTAATTTACAACTATGTATTTTGTTGGCTTTTATTCCGTACCAAATTTTATTGTAATTATGTTCAATATTTTATACCCTGTATTATTTGTGGGATTTCATTGTAAAGGTTGTGTGAGAGAGAGAATGTGTGAAGACTCAAGGCATGAAGACAAATTGTTTTTGCGGGTAGCTCGCAACTAAGCATCCTACGAAGTGAAGCATGTGCCCTGCACATGATTGGAATGCGAAGAGTCAGGACAGGATGGAGACAGCTGGTTTTCGCGAGTATCTCGCAAGTAAGGCCTTCTTGCAAGACACCCGCGAAACATTCTTTTTTGACAGATTGTCCTATCTAATACATAATTTCTATACCCACACTATATATACCCATATTATCCATAGATGTTGAAGAGTGCTTCTGAGAGAAAACCTTAGCCATAAACCTTGAGAGTTAGAGACTGTTATACCCACATTTCTCTACACAATTGCTTGTGGATTTTCCTTAACTCCTACCTCTCCATTTCCATACCATTAAGAGGTTTATAGCCCAAACACTTACCACAGCCTTTTAGAGTGTTCAATGAGGTTTTGGTGTTGCTGGGAAGTATTGGAAGAAGCCAGGCTTTGGCAGATGCAATCGGGCGTATTGCGGGATCCGGAAAGCTAGACAAGACACGGTTCTGAGAAGTCTTATTAGAGTAGGAGCTTGGAGGGCTTAGGTACATGGGGTAGGTTAGGCTTTGAGGGTCTCTTGCTAACCCATGTATCACAACTGATTGTCTAGTGGATTGATTACAGCTTGGAGGGCGGCGGAGAGGTTTTTCGCCAAGTTTTTCGGTTTCCTCTTCGATAACACATTGGCGTGTTATCTTGTGTTTGCATTCTTCTTCTCTACTCTTTTACCTTTCATTTTACTGCTGTGTTATTATGATTATGGGTTAGAGTAGTTTGTTTGTTTATCCACTCGCATGTACTCTATTCCACACTTAGTATTAAGTTAGAGTAAAACCTATCGAGTCGTAATTTTGATTTGGGGGTCTAAACAGCTCTTGTGTTTTCAACACATTTTCGAGCTTTTAGATACTATCTTTATGGGAGAAATAAATCGTTTCTATAAGATATGAAAAAGATTATGCTTTCATGATAGAAGATAGAAAACGAGATTTTGTTTCCAGCTTAACTAGAATGTATATATATCCAATCTTATTATTTTAAGTTTTCTTTTTATCTTAACTTTTATCTCATAACTAGTCGCAAACCCATGCTATGCATGGAAATATATTATTACTTTGAAATAGTGGTACGATGTATAATATATTCTCTCTAAAAATTAAAAAATTTCTAAAAATAGTTTTCATCTATCCATCTTTACAAACATATCATTTTAATATTTTAGGTTTGTTTGATTGAAATTATTTCTTTTTGAGGTGCTCCATATTTTTCTAAATTATATTATGGTAAGTTGTTTTCCTCTTTTTTTTTTTTTTTTTTTTTTTTCTTACAACTAAATTCTTTAAGGTTTTTACTAAAAAAATTCTTTAAGTTTCAAATACATTATTCAAATTTCTCATTTCTTAAGATATCATGATAATCAAAACTCATCAAAAAATTACACTTGATATTACTCAAATAGTTGAGAAACACATTCAAATACATAACGAGATTGTATTTTAATATAAATTCTAATTTTCACTTTTAAAATAACTAAGTATTATATCAAACAAAAATCAAACAAAAGCTATGAGAGGGAGAGAGAAGGCTTGTGATGGAGAACTCAAAAACACACATAAAATTGTATATTAACCCAAAATAGTGTTATAAAAAAAAATATAATGATTCATCAACCTAAAGTTAAGTTACAAGAAAGAATAAATAATCAAGAAAAAGAATAATCACCTTTTTTGGGAGAGACTTGAATTGGATAAATTTATAGAAAATAAGATGAGAAGAAAAATAGTCAAAATAAAAGATATAGTCACACCAAATTATCCTAGTCATGTTATGTAGTTGAATAACATTATATTCTTATATTCTATCTTTATAATGCAATATGATAGCATTTGACAATATAAAAATATAAATAAAAAAAAAAAGAAAAAGGAAAAGAATAACAACTTGAAAACTCAAAATCAAAAAGTTTGGAGCGTGAAATTCAATTCAATCCTATTTATTTTTTGTAGTGGTATGCATCAACCTCAAGTACAATTTTAAAGAACACACAAATTTATTAACCTAAAGTGAAGATATAAAACATAAAAAAAAATCCACAAAAAAAACATGAGAGAGAGAGGGAGAGAGGGAGAATAATGGGTAGAGTTCTAAAGAACATGGAAATTCATCAATATAAAGTAAAGATACAAAAAATATTTAAAAAAAAAACTACCAAAAGAAAAGAAAAACACGAGAAAGAGAGAGAGTAATAACCTTTTTGTGTGATAAAATATGTATAGAGTGAAAGAGATTAGCAAATTTATAGTAAGAGGATAGGGATAAGAATAGTCAAAATAAAAGGAAGATGAAGGGATAAAGGAAAAGTTGAAAATAAATAAATAAAAAGATGAAAATGTAAAAGGGAATGGGAAAAGTTGGAGAAAATGTAACCGTAAACTACAAAATTAATAAATAATTAAAAAGAGTCAAAAAATAAAAGAGAAACAATTGAAAATAAGTAGGCGATATGGCCACTGATGTGGTTCAATAAAAGCGTAGCAACATTAAATGCTGCACTTCAGCTTTTAGATATGTATGGATGACTCCACGTCTATTCTTTTTTTACTAAATTTCTTTTCTATCTCAGTAAAAACAAAGAGAAGTGGAATTATGGATTACCAGAACATTGAAGGCCATAACGAAGACCTTGAGCTCTCTTTCTTTGACCTATCCACAATAGTTTGTGCCATTGAGAACTTTGCAATCAATAAGAAGATTAGTGAAGGTGGTTTTGGATCTGTTTACATGGTAAGTTTGTGATGCACAAAGGCAATTAAAATGATGAAGCACTCCTTTATTTTGTTTTGCTTTCAAAATTTTAGCAATCTGAGAATGAGAATTTCTAGGTATACAAGAAGATGAATGAGAAATTGCTGTCAAAAGGCTTTCAAGGAGTTTTGGAAAAGGATTGAATGAATTCAAAAATGAAGACTAATTTCTAAGCTTCAACACAGAAATCTTGTAAAACTTCTTGGTTGTTGCATTCAACAAGAAGAGAAACTGCTGGTTTGTGAATACATGCCCAACAAAGGCCTGGACTCCTTCATTTTTGGTTTGGATCCCTTAACCTAATACATTTTGCTAGTTGGTGTAATTATGTGATCAATATTTCTTAAAACATAGAAATATTCCAAATTTTGGTTGAAATAGGGGTATATATAATTAACTTGTACCTTATACTTACCAAATCAAACGAAAGGCAAATTGTTAGATTGGTCCAAGTGCTTCCACATTATATGTGGGATTGCCCGAGGGCTTCAATATCTTCACCAAGATTCTAGATTGAGAATTGCACATAGAGATCTCAAGGCAAGTAATGTTTTCCTTGATAGTGAGATGAGTCCTAAAATTTCAGATTTTGGCATGGCTAGAACTTTTGGAGGAGACTAGTCAGACGGAAATACAAAGAGAGTGGTTGGAACTTAGTAAGTTTCATTGATATTATCTATATGTAAATCTACACTTCCAACTTAATTTTTACTTAAAACTTGTGATGCCCTGCAATGGTTACATGACACCAGAATATGCTTTTGACGGACTCTTCTCAACAAAATCTGATGTCTTTAGTTTTGGGATTTTATTGTTGGAGATCATAAGTGGGAAGAAAAGTAGAGGGTCTTATCATTCAAACAACAAGCATAACCTTATTGGACATGTAAGTACCAAATAATTAGATTACTTATCTAGATACGTTGGACAAATGAAAGACAACTATGTTCTTTTATTTAGGCATGGATACTGTGGAATGAGGGCAGGCCTTTGGAATTGCTAGATGAATGTTTAGGAAAATCATGCACAATGTCAGAAGTATTGCATTGCATCCATCTAAGCCTCTTATACATGCAACAGTGTCCTGAGGATGGACCAAGCATATCTTCTGTTGTTGTGATGCTAGGCAGTAAGAGTGCATTGCCTCAACCCAAACAACCTAGTTTCTTCTTGGAAAAGGATTCAAATGAAGGGAAACTTCTCACGAGTAAACACTGTTAAATATTAGCTATGATATATTCCATGTTGAATATGCTTAAATATTTGCGGAAGAGAGAAGCATAAAATAGGAACATAAGAACACAAGGCTTACATGGTTCAGCTTTACGTCCTATGTCCATAGAGGAAACCCTTAAGGGCTACATCTTTATTATATAAGAGTGTAGTACAAAACCTATGTAACAATGAACCATAACATGTGCATATATAGTAGACTAAACCCTAGACTAATAGACTTCTAATACAGGTAGGAGACTTGACTTGCATACAAAGTAGAATTAGGCTTACTCTTATGCTAATTGGCTAATATATCTCTAATACCCCATCTCAAACTCAAGATAGAAACTTGATGAAATCTTAAGATTTTATAAAGTTGAGAAGATCCCTTGAATGAAGTTTGGCTCTATGACGGTGGTTTAAGGAAGGCAATGTTCTTGCAGTGTTGATGTGACTTCTAATGGTGGCATGACTATATTGGAGAGTTTTGATGATAGCAGTGGATAGTCAAAGAAAATGAACATAGCTAAGAAACACCAAGGAAGACAAAGATTGCTCTTAATACATCATAAGGACAGAAAACCATGGCCACAGGCAGGTAGCTCTGATACCATATTAAATATTAGCTATGATATATTCTATGTTGAATATGCTTGAATATATGCAGAAGACAGAAGCATAAAATAGGAACACAAGAACACAAGGCTTGCATGGTTCGGCCTTACAACCTATGTCTATGGAGGAAACCCTTAAGGGCTACATCTTTATTATATAAGAGTATAGTACAAAACCTATGTTACAATGAACCAGAACTTGTGTATATATAGTAGACTAAACCCTAGACTAATAGACTTCTAATACAAGTAGGAAACTTGGCTTGCACACAAAGTAGAATTAGACTTGGGTTTATGCTAATGGGCTAATATATCTCTAACAACACGAATCTTCTTCAACCAATGAAATCACAATCACATTGTTGGAGGCTCGCTAACAATTTTTTGCCAATATCATACAACATTGTCAATGTAGAATTATATTCATCATCATATATTGTTAACTGTGTTCCTACTCTCAAGTAAGCCATGTCTATTTTATTCAAATGAAGGTAACTTTTTTTCTTCTTTTTGGCAGCCAAGTTCATTAAATCAAAAAGCGATGTCCATAGGAGATGCCCATCGCACTTAAAAAGTATTAATAAACTAGGAGGGTTTTAAGAAAATAACAAAATATAGTTTCAGATTGGTCCCTTTTCGTGCTAGGTCATATCCACACCTATTGGTTTCCTTGAAGCAATGGACAATCGTGGTCTACTATACTTAGAGTCTGTTTGTGATCTGGTTATTTTGCTGAAACTGAAATTTTTTTGCTGAAAATACTGTAAATAAAAGTAAAAGTTGGCTAAAATAGTACAGTGAGACCCATGAATAATACCAAAAAAAGCAAAGGGACTTATGAATAGTAGCAAAAATAAGTTAAATAGTAAAATAAGCTGGCTTTTTAAGCTGGAGCCAAACGCACACTTAGTTTTGGTTATAAGCTCCCTATAATTAGCCATAATTGAGGATAGAACATTATTAGCATACCAACTACAATCCTTGCATCATGTTCCACTTCAACAACCTGCGACTGAATACATAATTAAGACAATCTCTAGAAAGACCTCAATGATCTCAAATTTTGGCAGTTTAACAACGTTCCTCGATGATCTCTAATAAGACCTCCAACTTCTGCTAGCTTTGGATTTCCTAGGGTCAACCAATCTGTGTTGAGCTTAAACCAATTGAGTTCTAGCTTGTCCCACTTGACACTGTTGGTCCACTTCGTACTAGTTGTTTAGTAACAATGGCGGATATGAAAGTAGTGAAAGCAAAAGTGGAGCGAAAAGAATGTAAATTTTTTTATTGTATTAGCTTATTGTTAGTCATCATTTTATCTGACCACATTGTCATTACCAACAATTTGTAGCTTATGCGACGTTTGCATGAGAATATTCTATTACATCTCATATTGGATAAGTCCCCCCATACCAATGTGGACCCATATCAGCTCCGGTTAAATAGTTGGCTCACCGAAAATCCTCGATCTTTTTTAGAGATGTGGAAATTATTAGCCCACGGGTCAAAGTTGAGGAAGGTTTTGTCACCGAACACAGGCATAGAAGTCAATAGCGGCTGGTGCATATTGATACTCGATAGGGATATTTGTCCAAATAAGAGCTCTGCTATAAGGTTTTGTCTTCAACTTATAATATGGAATCAAAGTTTTTAAGAACTAGCAATCAATTAGCACACGTCTCTTACATGTCTATTTTTTTTTTTTTTTTTATCAAGGTCTCCACTCGAACTTGACAATATTGGCGCTTTAGTTTGCATTTATCTATAGCTTAGTTACCATAATATGTGGGAAATTTGGTAGTCATTAGGGGATTTGCAAAGAGTTATGGTACAGCCATGGCGAGACAAAATAATGTGATGGGTTTAGACCCCTTTAAACCACAAATAAATTGCGTAGCCTAGATTAATTAGCCAAGTTTTTACTTAGTCAAATTAAGCAATTCTAGGTTAAAACAATCATAAAATCATATCATGCATGTAAAACATATAAAGCAGCGGAAAATAAATAACACAGTGATATGATCACCCAGGAAACCACACGGAAAAACCTGGGGAGGATTTTACCCACCGATCCTCAAGGCAAAACGGAATCCACTAAGAAAGAATTGAAGTTCTTACAAAAGGGCTTACAAGCTCCCCGCTTGACTACCTAATGCTACCCACCAGTAAAACTTCCTGACACGACCACGCGCAGGCTCCGAGTCCACGGACTACTTCTTTCTTTGTATTCCTTCAATCAGGTACAAGCTCCTCACTTGTTTATCTTTAAGCTTCAAAGGCAGCAACCAAGTTGATCATCAAGATGTAGAAGAATCTCAATCTTGAAAACCCTAAGTTAAGTGTAAAGGAAAACTCCTCTAGATCTCACAAGAGATTTACACAAAACCGCAATGTATGAGCAACAACACAACTTGTGCAACTCTAAAAAACATAGCTAGGGTTTGCCTTATATACCTAGGGCAAAAACATAAAACCCTAAACGTTTAAAGAGTTTGGGCTGAGTTGGAATTCTGCAGAAAAACGCATCTGGGCCGACTTTCGATCGATCGAGAATTACATTCGATCGATCGAGCCAGGCCGAGAAGCCCCAATGCTTCTGCAGTCTCTCGATTCCAACTTTACAAAATTAAACCAACTTTGAGCAAGCCTAAACAAGACTAAATACATTGTTTTGATCATGGTTTGCCAACATTACAAATTAGAGTTCTAAATACATAAAATCCTAAGACTTTAGAACCTAACAAACTCCCCCTTTGGCAATCCGTGACAAAACACAAATCAAAAGCTCAAAGTTTACAAATAAAAAGCCCATTACAAAATAATGCTCATAAACAAAAGTTCAACCTAACTACTATCCATCGGTTGCAAGTGTAGACAACAGCTTTGTTGAATCAACCTGTATATTCCTGAAATACTCAACAACCACATAAACGCATGTGTGGCAGAAAATAGTATATAAACAGGTATAATATTCTTGTAAGATTCACACAACACAAAATAAAGATATATATCAATGAAGCAACTCATAAATATAAATCAATAAGCAATGAATCATAAGACAACAAGAATCAAACAAAATCATGTATATCAATATATCAATCAATGTTACTCCCCCTAACATGAATATCCCCAAAAATGATATACAAAGTGAAGCACCTAGATACAATCTAATGAACTCCACACAAAAAATATCCCATGCTAAAAATATATCCCCCTAACTACAAAATATCTCCTCAAAAGGTCAAAACTCCTCTACAAGTCAAAAATATCCACTCCCCCTTTTTGTGACGGAATGCCAAAGGGCAATCAAGAGTCGCCATCAAAAGGTGGTGGTGAAGGTGAATGAAGATGTGCAAGGTCGGCTCGCAGAGCACGCATCTCGTCTAGCAGGTCCACCAAAATCTAACCATGAGCCACCTGAACGGTCATGACAGTCTCCAAAGTACGACGAACATCGAAGTCGGTCGAAGGAGGCGGAGGAACAGCAGCAGCAGCAGCATCATCACCAACCGGATCAGGAATATCCTCACCAGCAAGACTTGTAGAAGATGAAGGAGGAGGAGGAGCGCTAGAAGAGGGATCAGACCTAGGGTGTTTAGAACCAGCTCGAAGATGAGCGGCCCTCTGTCTAAGAAAAGACGCACCTATAGGACTGATAACATGAACAGGCTCAGAAGCAGGGAAATCCTCTAAACCTAGATACAGTAAGATCCTATGAATGAAAATAGGATGGACAAGAGCATGAGCAGTAGATGAACTCCTATAAACTTCGTTCAAAGAACGAAGAAAAAGATGAGGAAAACTAATAGGAGCATCAGTAACAAGAGCGTACAGAAAAACGCACCTCTTAAGAGGAATGGTGTGCAGATGAGAAATGGGCCAGAGTGAGTGACAGGCTATCCTAGAGAAAAGATAGGTAGTCTCGGGAAGTTCAGCAGAGGTGATCCTAGGATCAGAACCCCACTGGATAGATGACCCAGTGATGTATGACATAACATCATTCAACTCTGGTGACTCATCATAGGGATAGACAGGATCCCTAACCAAAGGTACCTCAAGAGCATCAGCCACTACCTGAGAAGTAATGGAGTACTCTACGCCTCGTATCCAACTCCTAACAAGAGTGTTGGAATCATAGACGCGGATTGAGATGTTCGAGTAGAATTCTCTAATCAAGGTAGCCGGAGGAGGAGGGTCAGACACAGCAAACAAGGGAAGCCAACCCCTACGCTCAAAATTTGCCCTAATGGCAGGATCAAGCTCATCAAAAGAGACAGAACGCTCAGCCCAAATCTTCCTCTTAAGGTTTAAAGACTCGTAAAGCTCTTGGTTTTTCTCACTAGGGAATCTCTCACTATCAAAAGAAGGAGGGGGTGGAGAAGGAGAGGGGATAGTCCTACGTGCTCTAGTCTTCCTAGGCATGGTGCTAAGGGAAGGACAGAGACACAAAGAGAAAAAGAAAAAGAACAAAAACACAACCAAGGGCAGACTGCAAGTTAGCACAAAAAAAATATAGAATAAAATTCTATATGATGCATGAACATTTACAATGTTATGATGCATGAACTAATGCAGTAACTAGGATCAAATGAAGTTCAAATTCACAAAATTGGCTTGAACATAGAGTTTCTTAACAAAAACCCTAAAAATTTGAGAATCACTTGAAAATTTTTGTACCAAATTGATGAATTAATCATTACACACCATTGAAAACAGTTTATAATAACAAATTACATCAATTAGACAAGCCAATTTCATCAATTAAACTCAATTTCACAAAAAGCCCCAATTCGGATCAATTATAAACCCTAGAAAATTCAATTTTCCACAAAACACAAAATTGATCAAATTAAACAATCAAGAACATGTCTATAGAGTGTCCCCATCAAAACCCATTGATCAATTGCAAATAATTTGGTCCGAAACAACACAAACCCCAAAAAGAGAAAGTTCCGTAAATCTCCTCAAAAATGCATGAAAAATGCATGAAATTATGAAAATAAATTGAAAAGGAGGGGTAAAAAGGGCGTACCGGCTTGAAGAAAGGGATTCTTTGCAAAAAATTCCGGAGAAAACGACAAAAAATTGGATCTTTTGGTCTTGCCTCGTCGGAGAGAGAAAAAGAAGTTTGAAAAAAGTTTTGAATAACTTTGAAAAAGTCAGATTTCCTCTTTTTAAAAAGCTTCTTCCCGATCTTCGATCGATCGAAAATTACATTCGATCGATCGAATGTGACAGTCATTTTAGCACATTCTGAGGCACTTTTTTGATTGATCGAAGAATACATTCGATCGATCGAAATGGGCAGAAACTCTCAAAAATTTTGGAAAAAACACAGTTTTGAAAAATGCAAGTCCAATTTAAAAAAAAAAAACACCTCCTCAAAGCATTTGATCAATGAAAAACAAAATGCATGAGTATGAAGTGAAATGCTTTTTCAAAAACCCTAATTTTCAAGCCCAGTTTCATCAAAGACAAGATTCAATTAACCTCCCATTTAATTTTCTCAAGCCAAATTTATGTTGTACACAAATCTCAAGATATTTTTAAACTTGGTTGGTCAGACCAAGGACACACACACTAACATGTACAGTGTTTAACAAAGAGTAACTTGTGTAGTGTGTGAAACTAGTAAAACTTGAGATACATGTGAGGTGATATGTGAATAGCAATCAAACACAAAGTCTACACAATTCATCACATAGAATTTAAAAGAGACTATCACCTAAAGAGTTACATCCTATAACTCCCACATCTCCTAGAACAAAAGCTTGCAATCATGTAAGTTTCTTTCATTTTTGCTTCTTATTTATATATGAATTGGCATTCAGCCTAATAGTACACACCGGTTTGAATTAAGTGAATTGGCATCAAGCCTAATAGTACACACCAGTTTTTAATTTAATTTGAGGCTACACCTTATGTTCTTTTTGTGCATGTGCTACACTTTCTCGAGCACAAAATCTTATGATATGCACTAAGGTGTTCATGATTGGCTAGTAAATAGTGGTGAGATGGTTATTTATGCCTTTCTCAAAAGGATCAAGTCCGACAGTCAAATAACATATGACTTCATGATTAAGGCAAAGTGATTAAAAACCACACACATCTTTCCCACACAACATGCACTGCAAAGTTTCAACTAGTCAAGTGCAGTAAATAAGCTCATCAAAGTTAAACAAGGTACACTAGACATGACATGTGTAAAAAGAATGACCAACCTTGTTTTCAAAAAATCAAGAAAAAAAGTGTTCAACAAAGATTTTGCTTTCTCCTTTTTTTTTTTTTTTAAAGAGAAAACAAATAAATCCTAGAATGAAATGCATGTATGTAATGCAATGCAAGTCCTAGAACAAAAAAAACACACAAAAACCAAATAACAATGGTCACAACAGAATAGAGCAATGAAGCACAAGGACCAAGGAAGACAAAACAGCTAGGGACAACAAAGCACACCAATCACTTGACGAAGTATCTCAAACTTACTTCCATCAAGTGGTTTGGTAAAGATGTCAGCGTTTTGACGATCAGTAGGGATATATTCAAGAGCAACTATTTTCTTTTCAACCAAATCCCTAATGAAATGATACCTAAGTTCAATGTGCTTGGTCTTAGAATGTTGAACCGGATTCTTAGATATATCTATAGCACTAGAGTTATCGCAATAGACCACCATGGTATCTTGAGGAATCCCATAATCACCCAAAAGTTTCTTCATCCAAAGAAGCTGTGAACAACAACTCCCGGCAGCAATATATTCTGCCTCAGCAGTGGATAGAGAAACAGAATTCTGCTTCTTACTCATCCAAGCCACAAGATTGGCTCCTACATAAAAACACCCTCCAGTGGTGCTTTTTCTGTCATCAGCATTCCCAGCCCAATCAGAATCAGAAAAGCCAGCAAGAGACAAGTTTGACTCCTTGCTATAAAATAAACCATAATCACAGGTTCCACTTACATATTTTATAATCCTTTTAACAGCATTTAAATGAGAAACCTTAGGATTAGACTAGAATTTAGAGCAAACACCAACACTAAAAGATATATCAGGACGACTAGCAGTTAAATACAAAAGACAGCCTATCATGCTTCTATACAAAGTAACATCAACAGACTCACCTGATGGATCAATTGTCAACTTTGCATTAGCTGCCATCGGCGTTCTAGCATGAGCAGCCTTGTCCAGTCCAAATCTTTTAACCAAATTCCTTGCATATTTAGCTTGATTGATGTAAATTCCTGTCTCAGTTTGCTTTACCTGCAATCCCAAAAAGTAAGTTAGTTCTCCAACCATGCTCATTTCAAACATCGCCTTCATTTCATCTGCAAAAGAATGAGCAAGAGAATCATTAGTAGCACCAAAAACAATGTCATCAACATAAATTTGAGCTACAACAAAGCCAGTCTTATCCTTTCTTATGAAGAGTGTTGTATCTGCAGATCCCCTTTTGAATCCATGCTCAGTGAGATATGCAGTCAATCTGTCATACCAAGCCCGAGGAGCTTGCTTCAACCCATAGAGAGCTCTCTTCAGTTTGTAGACGTCATCCGGTCTATGAGGGTCTACAAAGCCTTTAGGTTGTTCAACATACACCTCTTCTTGTATCATTCCATTCAAGAAAGCACTCTTGACATCCATCTGATATAACTTGAAATTTAGGTGACTTACTATAGCCAACAATATCCGGATGGATTCTAACCTTGCTACTGGTGCAAATGTCTCATCAAAGTCAATTCCTTCCACTTGTGTGTACCCTTGTGCAACAAGTCTTGATTTGTTTCTGATCACAGTGCCATGTTCATCTGACTTGTTCTTAAAGATCCACTTAGTTCCAATCACATTTACATCTTTTGGTCTAGGAACTAGTTCCCACACATCATTCCGAACAAATTGATGAAGTTCTTCATGCATAGAATTTACCCAATCAGCATCTTGAAGTGCTTCATCCACCTTCTTCGGTTCAAATTGGGACAGATAGCATGAGTGAGTGATCACATTCAAAACTTTTGATCTTAACCTCATGTTATCATTCAGACTACCCAATATATTTGTGGAGGGATGGTTCAGTCTCACTCTAGAGGATGGTCCTTTGACTAAAGAAGTGGAAGTTCCTTTCTGTTCAGATGGGGGACTGAGTTGACTTTGTGCTTGTTGAGTGTCACGAACTGGAGTGGATGGTTCTGAACTTGAAGGTACTAAGACTGTATCATTTAACACCAACAGCTCTTCCTCACTATGTTTGACAACATCCTCAGTAAGAAGAGTGTCATCCACTTCTAAAGACATATCTTGAGCAGGAACAGTGCTTTCTGAACACACTTCATCATTTATCACAACATTTGAAGATTCCATGACTGTTTTGGTTCTCAAATTGTACACTCTATAAGCTCTACTAGTAGTAGAATATCTTAGAAAGTATCCTTTGTCGCTCTTGGCATCAAATTTTTCTAGATTCTCTCTATCACGTAGAATGTAACAGTCACTGCCAAATATCCTAAAATATTTGACAACAGGTTTCTTCCCTCTCCAGAGTTCATAGGGAGTCTTCTTAGAATCAGGTCTAAAATACACCCGGTTGAGTGTATGGCAAGCAGTGTTGATTGCTTCTCCCCAGAAAGACTTTGGCAAATTTTTGTTGTGAAGCATGACTCGTGCCATCTTCTGAACAACCCTATTTTTCCTTTCCACAATTCCATTCTGTTGAGGAGTCTTAGGAGATGAGAACTCTTGGTGAGTGCCTTGCTCATTGTAGAAAGTGGCCAGCTTGGTATTTTCAAACTCTTTTCCATGATCACTTCTGATTCTGGCTATCACAGTATCTTTCTCAACCTGCAATTTCTTGCACAGATGGATCATCTTCTCAGGAGCTTCAGCTTTATCTTTCAAAAGTATAACCCAAGTATATCTAGTAAAGTCATCCACAACAACTAGAATATACTTCTTTCCACCCAGACTTTGAACTCTTGCAGGACCCATGAGATCAATGTGTAGTAACTCTAAAGGTCTTGACGTTTGAACACTAGTCACAGATGGATGCTTGGATTTTACTTGTTTACCTATCGGACATGGTCCACAAATGCACTTCTCTATTTTCTCAAATTTAGGTAAACCTATAACTGCCTCACATTTGGAAATCTTTTCTAACTGCTTATGACTGGCATGCCCCAAACGTTGATGCCACAGATCAACTTGATCTATCTTTGCACTAAAGCACTTGTTGTTTACACTTGGTGTTATTCCATAGCAGTTGTCAGCTGTCCTCACACCAACACTCATACAATCACCTCCTCCATCAAGTATCTCACATTCATACTTGGTGAAGAGGACATTTAAACCCTTGTCGCAAATCTGACTAATGCTAAGTAAATTTGCCTTCAATCCATCAACATACCAAACATCTTCAAACATTGGCAAACCTGGAATATCCACAGTACCAATGCCTCTGATCACAGATTTACTTCCATTTCCAAAGGTGACTGTCCCAATCTTTCCTTCAAAAAGTGTTTTGAACAAATCTTTATTTCCTGTCATGTGCCTGGAACAACCACTATCCAAATACCAATGACAAGAATCATGTGCCTTTAAGGCGGTTAAAGCAGTATAACAAACATAATTCTTATCACATGTGATTATGCCAGAATACTTAAGGAAAGATTTAACAAAAACAACAAATGGCAAAGACAGTAAGTGGATAAGTTGACTAATAAGCAGAAAGATTTTTCAAGAATCCATGACAAAGGGGTCAAGGATCAGCTCAGAGATTAAAATCTCAAACAAGAGAGCAACCTGCTTTGATACCACTTGATGGGTTTAGACCCCTTTAAACCACAAATAAATTGCGTAGCCTAGATTAATTAGCCAAGTTTTTACTTAGTCAAATTAAGCAATTTTAGGTTAAAACAATCATAAAATCATATCATGCATGTAAAACATATAAAGCAGCGGAAAATAAATAACACAGTGATATGATCACCCAGGAAACCACACGGAAAAACCTGGGGAGGATTTTACCCACCGATCCTCAAGGCAAAACGGAATCCACTAAGAAAGAATTGAAGTTCTTACAAAAGGACTTACAAGCTCCCCGCTTGACTTCCTAATGCTACCCACCAGTAAAACTTCCTGACACGACCACGCGCAGGCTCCGAGTCCACGGACTACTTCTTTCTTTGTATTCCTTCAATCAGGTACAAGCTCCTCACTTGTTTATCTTTAAGCTTCAAAGGCAGCAACCAAGTTGATCATCAAGATGTAGAAGAATCTCAATCTTGAAAACCCTAAGTTAAGTGTAAAGGAAAACTCCTCTAGATCTCACAAGAGATTTACACAAAACCGCAATGTATGAGCAACAACACAACTTGTGCAACTCTGAAAAACGTAGCTAGGGTTTGCCTTATATACCTAGGGCAAAAACATAAAACCCTAAACGTTTAAAGAGTTTGGGCTGAGTTGGAATTCTGCAGAAAAACGCATCTGGGCCGACTTTCGATCGATCGAGAATTACATTCGATCGATCGAGCCAGGCCGAGAAGCCCCAATGCTTCTGCAGTCTCTCGATTCCAACTTTACAAAATTAAACCAACTTTGAGCAAGCCTAAACAAGACTAAATACATTGTTTTGATCATGGTTTGCCAACATTACAAATTAGAGTTCTAAATACATAAAATCCTAAGACTTTAGAACCTAACATAATGCATGTAATGCAATCATGAATTTTTGATACATGAATGGTCACTCTAGTCATCTTCCTTGATTAAATCATAGGTGCAAAATCGAGTGTCTACAGAATGCCCCTCATTGACAGAGCTTGGAAAGTGAATGTCAATATAAAATGAAGACACTAATTTTAGCAGCCATGATTTAATTGAGATTGAATTTTTCAAAGATTACCTAGCCCTCAAACCTAAAATCTTAGAACATAAAACTAGTGCCTTGCTATTTGACAGAAATGAAAATTGTGAACACTTGACATACTTGATAGTTGATGAACTCTGAAATGATTCTCGATAATTGATGTGACTAAGAGGCTTCTCTATCTCAGTTTGAATGTGGGGGGTCGATCAAGGGGCATCTCTACCTTGATCTTGAATGTGATGAAATATTCAAGGGCCTTCTCTACCTCGGATCTTGATGATAGGTAACCAAGGTTCTTCTCTACCTTGAATCCAGAGCTGTGATGACCAAAGGGTTTTTCTACCTCGATCTTGAAGAAAGGTAACCAAGGGGCTTCTCTACCTCAAAAATAGAGCTACGACAACCAAGGGGCTTTTCTACCTCAATCTTGAAGAAAGGTAACCAAGGGGCTTTTTTACCTCGAACCAGAGTTGTGGCAATTAAGGGGCTTCTCTACCTTAATCTTGAAGAAAGGCAACTAAGGGGCTAAGGGGCTTCTCTACCTTGATCTTGATGAAAGGTCGATCAAAGGGCTTCTCTACTTCGATCTGAGCTGTTGAAATGTTGATCAAAGGGCTTCTTTACTTCGATCTGAGCTGTTGAGAGGTCGATCAAAGGGCTTCTCTACTTTGCTCTGGAACTGTTGAGATGTCAATCAAAGGGCTTCTCTACTTTGATCTGAACTATTGAAATGTTGATCAAAGGGCTTCTCTTCTTCGATCGATCTGAGCTGTTGAGATGTCGATCAAAGGGCTTCTCCACTTTGATCTGAACTGTTGGAATGTCGAATAAAGGGCTTCTTTACTTTGATCTAAACTGTTGTCTGCAAAAAGTCAAAATTCGGGATCAGACTTTAAATGATGAGTGCTTTGTGGTCCCACTATTTTTGAGATGTGTGATTTTCATTTGTTCCTTCTTAATTTGAATTTTTTCATTTTTTAGCAAGAAAACTTTGATGGATTTTTGTAGTTCTTTGAAAAAGATTTTATCTTTGGAATTTGAAACTTGAAATTTGAGATTGAAAATTTGGCATTTGAAATTTGAAACTTGGGAATTTGGGATTTGAAATTGAAAATTTTGGGGCTTGAAAATTTGGAATTTGAAAATTTGGAATTGAAAATTTTGGGAAAATTTGGAATTTGAAAATTTAGAATTTGAAATTGAATCTTTTGTCCTTAATCTACTCCAAGGATTTTCTTCTGAAATTACAAAAATTTTTTCTTTGAAATGGATATAATCTTTCTTTTTTTTTTTTTCTTAAAAGAATAAAAGAAAAGAAAAAGAAAAAAAAAATTGGGAGTTGACTAAGTCAACTTAGTCAAAGTTGAGTTGACTCAGCAACTTAGGACATCAAAAGAGAGGGGCCGAATTTTGGCCCCCATTGCTTTTGTCTTCTCTCTCTTTTTTTCTTTTGCTTTTCTCTCTTCCTTCATCTTTCTTCCACCATTGTTACTATTCATCTTCTTCTTCCACTTGAATTTTCTTCTTCACTCCACCATTTCTTTAAAAAAAAAAAACACTTTTCTAAACTTCTCAACTTCCTTTCACCCATTTCCTTCAATATTTTTTTAGATCCTTGTGCTTTTGGCCATTTTTCCTACATACCCATTTTGTGAAACCCATTTTCAAACTTCTCTTTTCTTTTCACAACAATGTCAACCTCTTCAAATGGGCCTTCTTTTCTTACTTTCCATGGGAAAAAATATCATCCATCACTTGAATGGAATGATGAAGAGGGGCTCCTTCAAGACCTCAAGACCCATGCTCCACACTCTAAAATGGAATTCAAGGTGAGTTTTTCTTTGTTTTCTTGTTTGGAAAAATGTTGTTTCCATGTTCCATTGAAAGTTTGATGTTAAGACATTGTCACTTTGTTGTGTGCTCTTGTTGGAATTGTTGGAAAATATGGTTTTATATCTCATACAAAACACACAGCGGAAGCAACAATCATGGATCTACTTCGTTCATGAAAGATAACATGTAACCTTGAATTCTAGAACAAAGAATAGAAAGCGTACCTTGATGAAGTGAAATTCAAAACCAAGACTTGAGAATACCTTTTAATCTTCATCTCAATTCCACATAGTGCCCAAGAAATGTGGTCTCTAAATCAGTCCTTTTGTACATTGATTCTTAAAGAAAGTTCTTCTTCTTCTCCTTGTGGAGAAAAACTGATTTCTTTTCTTTTCATCATACGTACATTATAACTACCTTAGTAGTTACTTTATTTAATAACTCTTATTAAATAAAAACTTATTATCTAAGTGGGTTAGCCATTTGGGCCTACCTAATTGGATTTTAGTTTGTGGCTTGAGATGGACCAAAAAGAACACATAAGACTCTAGCTCCAAAGGGCCTTGGGCTTTTCTGTCAACTCTTGACAAGTCCAAAGTTACCATTAATTAAATTTAATACCGCTATAAGAATATAATTGCACTTTAGGCCTAATTAATAAATTATATCTCAAGACTTTATTATACATACAACCCTTCATTAAAATATTCATAGTAATACAAAGTCATGAATGTAGACTGCCATTTTGAAGATTACTGCATCTTAATCCTTGAGTACCCGGTTTAATTCTTTCTGTTATTCATCATATATTTATAAAATCCAATTCCATAAATATATATACTTTAGTAACTCTTTACTAAAGTGGTTGGGCCCAACACTCTAAATAACCAAACTCATTAAACTTATCTCAAGGGAATATTTTATATCTCTATTAAGAGATTATGAATTCCATCTTAAGAATATATGTTCCATCAATACTAAATGTGGTTGCCCAACATACTGAGATTTTAACCATGACATGTAAATCTTACTCCTAATATATCAAAGTAACCTACATCTCATGATCAGGTCCATTATTCTCTCAGGATTTAGAGTTGATGTAAATAGAAGTCGTGAGATTTATTATTTATTTGACAGTCGTTAGGAGAATAATAAATCTCACAGTGGTTCAGTTCAATATGTCTTAACTTTTAAAACATATCAACTAGAAGTCTCCACTTTCATGATCAAGACAAATCATCTTAGTTGATATGTTAGAGTCTTCGCAGATGAAATGCCCAATTTCATCACCGACTACAAACTAAAATTCTGAGTTTACAAAGAACTTGTGATTGATATCTTCTGTGACTTTTCACATGAATCACATACTATGCATCTCATGGACTAAGATAATGTCCCATTAGTTCATTTATAAATAGTCTCATATAATTAAACAATTTAATTATTTATGTCATGCCAATAAATTAGATTTTAGGGCATAAACCCCAACAATCTCTCACTTGCCCTCAAAGATAATTTACCATATATCCGATACTTATCTCCCTTTAAAGTAATTCATAGTCACTCTAAGGCTAGGCTTAGAAACAAGTTTCAGCCAGATTTATTGCATAAATTATCTTTTCTACTATTATATCTTACGTACTCAAATCTCTCTAATGAGATAATTTTTTTTACACTTAATATGTATCTTCACCACCAAGGATGAACACATATCTTGGAGTCCAACTTCATGAATCACAATCAAACTACAAGTCAGTATTTGTACATCCAGTATTTATCAAAACCTCACTTTTGTGGACAAACATATAATCCCTCATTCTCTTAAGATATTTGAGTATATGCTTTACTCCCACTAAATTAAGCGATCTTTGATTCAATTGATATTTGCTTACCATGCCCATCACAAAATAGATATTTAGCTTAGTATATAGCATAGCGTAAAGATTTCCTTTTGATATGGTATAATGAACCATCTTAATATGCTCTTCCTTTTATATGTCTTAGGACTATAGTCCTATATTAGTCCTATATAAAGGAATTTCAAACTTAAAAGGAAAGAATCATTTCTTGAAGTAATACATGCTAAACTTGGCTAGAATCTAACCAATTTAAGCAGTTTGAGATAGACCCAACATCCTAATTTCTGAATTTTAACCAAGGTTTAATTCTTAGAATGTGACCAGTCTTTCCTAAGTACTTTATATCAAATTGGACTAGACAACCAAAAACTCCTTTGATAACAACAACTCTATATCATTCTAAATGATTAGAATGTCATCAACATACATTAAGAGATTTATTATTCTATATAGCTTTTACACACATCAAGCCTTTTAATACTTGATCAAAATCAAACAATTTAATTGCTTGATCAAAAATGATATTTTATGATTTAAATGCTTGCTTTAGTCCATAAATGGACTTTAAGCAACTTGCATATTAAACACTACTGGTTCTTTGCTATGTACAAGTCTAGTTACATCATATAGATGTCTTCCTCAAGATTACTACTAAAAAAAGCTTTCTTGACATTCATTACCATATTTCATCCAAAATAAAATATAATGACTAAGAGAATCTAGATAAAGTCAAACTTAACTATTCGAAATTTCTCTTTAAAACATTGTCTAAAAGTCGAAATTTCTCTTTCAATGATGTAAAAATAATGCTTTCGATAAACCTTAGAAAATGTAAGCTTTAAAAACATAACTTTTGAAAACCTTTGACTTCTAAGAACCTAAAGATTAAAACTTGTGCATATTATACATAATTACTTACAGTACTTGAATCACTCTAAAAGTCCAGCTAAAACACCCTCCAAAAACCCTCAAAACACTCTTAAATAGAACCTATAATCAATCATAGAATTTACTTAATATCCTCCACAAAATATACAATTTATCGAATTATACAAACTGACTCACTATGAAAAGAACTTTGCTGAATTGATAACACCTTAACACTAAATTAAAGTTTCTCTAACCAATGATACTCCCTAGCATTAATTGAAACTCATATTACTATGAGGAAGGCAGTAGCCAAAATATCATTAACCTAGGATTTAATATAAAACCCCAAAGAAAACGTTAATTCATCCTAACATATATAATCAAAGAAACGCGGCAAAACTAAAAGGACCTAATGTAGACAAATCCGAAAGAAGACCTGATGGCAACATCACTTGTTCTAGGGACCCACAGAGGACAACGTGAGAGCCATACTCATAGAAGCCAATTCCAAGATTTAATGTATCACCTCAATGGGTTTAATAGCATAACCTCAATGAAACGGTGGCAAAAATCATTGACTTACTATATATTATATATGTAAATATCCGAAGGAAGACGTAAGCCATAATCATAGATTCTTGAAATTTCGTGGCTCAAATCTAGGATTATATATATATATATATATATATACCAATGAAACGTAACAAGCACACGGGTTAAGATTTGATCCATGACTTTGTTCACGGATACACACAGTGGGCAAATCTAATCGTAAAAGTATTAAGTAGAATTTTAGGACCGAATCTAATCTATTGAACAATCTAACATCACAAACTGATTCGAAGATAATTATAACCTTTTTAATTCTTTGTTTCTAATAGTGGGAAATCATACCTTGAACAATCTGATTGTCTCTTCAATTGTATGTGCTCCAAACTCCAAGGAAAAACACATCTTAGCCTCTTTGATAAAACCCTTTCTATGACAACCCTGATTATCTCTTTCTCTGCCCTGTAGTTCGTCTTAGAGATGTGGCCTTAGTGATGTAGCAACTATAGTTACCAATAAAAAAAAAAAACCTATGGCCCATCAATTATATTTGAAAGAAAATTTAATAATAACCTCAAATAAAAGTATGTGGGGGTATTACAATATCACCAAACTTAGCATAGAAATTATCAAAGATCTCATTCTCACTCTTCCTATTTTTCTTAAACTTAGATTTGAGAATTGTCATTTAGAAGTTTTAATGAACTTCAAAATCATGCATTCTAATCATGTCATTTAATTCTTATTTTTTACGGTGTGTGTGTGAAATAATCAATACTCTATAAAATTTTACGGACTAATAACACTTTTTTTTTTTTTTTTTTAGTTCAAAATAGAGCTAAAAAGACAGTTAAAACTAAGTCTATAATCCACAGACTACATATAGGCCAAAATGGGTAACTAACCATAATTTTCTAACTATATAGTTAGTAGGCATGTTTGCAAACTATATTTTTTACTAGCATCTCGATTTTAAGAAACTCGATTTTGGCCTATAAATTGAGTCTCAATGACTCGATTTTCATAGTCTGATCACATCTGATGTGGCATCTTTTTCCACGTGGCGACCACCTGAAAATCTAGTCTCTAAGACTCGATTTATAAACCAAATTTTTTTTTTTAAGTTTCAAGTCGCTCATGTACAAGCCGAAATACCCAAAAAAAAAAATGCAATCAGATCAGAGAGAGAGAGAGAGAGAGAGAGAGAGAGAGAGAATCTAAAGCTCACCTCACTGGAAATACAATCAGATTAGAGAAAGAGAGAAAGAATCTAAGCTCACCTCACTAGCGCGGCCTGGGCATTTGGTGGTTGCTGCGGTCGTGTTTTTGTTTCTTGGATTGAAGCATATTTTCTTCTTCGGCTTCTTTCTTTTTTTTTCTTTCTTTGTTGGTGGTGTTGTTCTAATTTCTTTGTTAGTGTTGTTTTTATTTTATTTTATTATTTGGGTCTGGCCTTGTAAATTGAGTCTCTAAAACTCGATTTTCAAGTGGTTATCATGTGAAAAAAATACCACATCAGACGTGATCAGACTATTAAAATCGAGTCATTGAGACTCGATTTATAGGCCAAAATCGAGTTTTTTAAAATCGAGATGCCAGTAAAAAATATAATTTGCAAACATGCCTACTAACTATATAATTAGAAAATTATGGTTAGGTACCCATTTTGGCCCTATGGCTCTCTCTCTCAATAGAGCGCGGGCCATCTTCAGGAAGGAATAGACCAGCCGTTCGTCTACTGACCACACCGACGAGAGGAAGTGCCTTTGCAAATGCCGCCGATTGAAGCCCATTTTCAGGTGCCGTACCTGTGGGTTTGATCGTCCTGGTTAGCCTTTTGGGACTGTGTGGGTTTGGTTCGGTTTCTTCGGTTGTGGACATTCTTATCATTTATTACTTGTTATTTTAGTTGAATCTTGAAATGGGTATTGGCTTATGTGCCTGTTTTTATACATTATTGTTCTTAGCTTCGAATTATTAGTATTATTTTTAATTTATTTTCTGCTGAATAATTTTAACGTGAACATTTGCTTAAATTTTTGACATGAGTATGGTAATAAGTGTGTTTAAAATTGGTTTCTTTCAATTCTGTCACAAAGAGAGTCAGAATTTAATAAGTTGTATATTGTGAAGGTATTCCTTAAAACAGGTGGGTGGGTGCTTTGTTTTTGGGTCTTGAAATATGAATAAAGAAATAAATAATATGTAAAATGAAATAGAGTCTGGTATGAATGTTCAACAATGCCAAATGGGTGCAAAAGCTAATACAAAACTTTGAATTCTCTCATAGTCCATGTGACAAAGGACCTGTCTTTTTCAATTTCAAGACAAAATTGCTTTTGTTAACTTGTGGACTACGGTTATACTGATGAAGAAAAAAAATCCATGTTTAGTGGAAAATTCGTAGTGTTGAAAAATCAAGTAAGGAGGCGTTATTGACAGATTTCATCAATGTGTAAACATATCTGAAATTGCTCTTCCTTCTCATTGTTTAAGTATGAGTGATAAGCAAGGGGGTGTGAAACTAAACAATCAATGGGCATTCTTTCTTTTATTTTTCTGCTTACTTATTTACTCTTTTTGTTCTTAAAGTCTCCTTTGCAATAGATAGCATTGCACAATCTCAATCTATTAGTGATGGAAGTACCCTGGTCAACAAAGATGGAAGCTTTGAACTGGGTTTCTTCAGTCCTGGTAGTTTCAAGAATCACTACTTGGGAATATGGTACAAGAGTATCCCAGCTAAAACTTTTGTTTGGGTTGCAAACCGACTCAACCCAATCAATGACTCATCTGGCTTGTTGAAAATAAACATCACAGGCAATCTTGTGCTTATGAGTCAGAATGAGAGTGTTGTTTGGTCGATAGGATTACAAAAACAAGTCAGGAATCCTGTGATACAGCTACTAGACTCTGGAAATCTTGTACTAAGAGATGGAAATTCAGGAATCTTTCTGTGGGAAAGCTTTGACTATCCGTCTGATACATTTTTACCAGGAATTCAGATGGGATGGGACTTAAGGGAAGGTATTAAGTGGCGTCTTACAGCATGGAAAATTCCAGATGATCCATCTCCTGGGGATTTCACATATGGGATAGAAATGCATCCACAACCTGAGCCTGTTATTCGGAAAGGGACCAGCAAGTTCTACTGTACAGGCCCATGGAATGGTCTTCAGTTCAGTGGATCACTGGATCTAAAGCCCAATCCGATTTATGATTACTTCTTTGTTTCTAATGAGTATGAAGTGTACTATACCTGCAACCTCAAAAATAAATCATTAATCTCAAGAATAGTTTTGAACCAAACTAGCAATACATGTGAGTGCTACATATGGATTGAAGCTAGTCAAGTTTGGCACTGCTATACATCAGTACCTAGAGACTATTGTGACTATTATGGCCTTTGTGGATCCAATGGAAGTTGTATCATTAGTGGATCACCGGTCTGCCAATGTTTGCAAGGATTCAAGCCTAGATTACCCGAAAAATGGAGCTTAATGGACTGGTCTCAAGGTTGTGTACGCAATAAACCTCTGAGCTGCCATAAAGATGGATTTCTCAAATTTGTTGATTTGAAATGGCCAGATACTACATATTCTTGGGTGAATCAAAAGTATTGAGTGTCAATGAATGCAGGGCCAAGTGCTTGAACAACTGTTCATGTATGGCTTATACAAACTCAGATATCAGAGGAAGTGGTAGTGGCTGTGCCATGTGGTTTGGTGATCTAATGGATATTAGATAGTTTCCTTCTGGTGGGCAAGATCTATACATCAGAATGCCAGCTTCGAAGCTAGGTATGAAGTTAATTTTGTAATAAACTTCTTATTGAAGCTACTTATTGTTTCCATTACGCTTTTCATTCTGATTTGATTTTGTTTCCTGCAATCCTTTCCTTTCAGTTTCATATCCATTAGCTTTAGTTTAACTACATTTTTCTTTGCTGTGTCAATTTCAACCATGAAGGGGCAAGTCATGTTCATAAGATATAGAGAGCAGTGGTAGTTGCTGCCACCCTTGCTGCAGTTTGTGGAATGATCTTAGTTGGCCTTTACATTTGCAGAAGCAGTACAAACTTAAAAGGTAAAATAACTTTACCCTGCAAACCATTGCATACATATGGTAGTATTCTCCTATGGAATCACTTGATAGGCCTTTTGCTTTTAAACAGGATCTCTTTGTCAATATGCGAAATCTAATTATTTCCATTTGATAATACAAAATTTGGAACAAGGATTGGTATGAGGTATACTACAATCATGTTAAATGTTTCAGTGCACTCCAAAAGAATTTCGCAGACTAAAGAGTGTCATTAGACTAAGCAAACTTTGGACAATTTTTTGGGTTCTAATTTCGTGTCAGAAGCAAATATTGTATTGTGTGAATGCAAATTGTTCTAATTTTTTGCATTCACACAATACAATATTTGACATGGTTTGGCCTTTTTCATGCATACACTCATTTGTATATCAACCAAAATCCATTATTAATGACATGGGATACAACGACACTTAATTTAACCACACACAAAAACTAATATGCTCTCACAAACAACACTCACAATTCCAAAGCTCTAATTCCTCCAATTATGCTCTCCCACTCCAGAAATAGATATATTTTTAACTCATATACTCTTCAAAAAAACTCATTCCAAGATCTTCAAAGACTCTTCTTCTCTCCCCATGTAAGAGAACCTCATGGGCAAATGACACCAAACCCTTAATATATATGACCCCACTCTGATTCCTCATTGGGTAAGGAATAGAATGATACTTCTTTGCCAAGCAATACCAATTTCTTGAACCACTAATTACTTGTCAAAGAAGTAATTCCTTATCTGCCATAGTCTAGCCACTTTTGAATGCAAATGACCTTACCATTAGGATGCCCTTGACCTATTCATGCCATGCACGCACAGCTTTGGACACCATTCCTTGGGCCGTGCAAAGATATTTATTATAGTGCTACCCTAAGAAAATGTTTAAATACTAACTATGTAAATGTTTAAGATTCAAAAAACTAAAGTGAGAAAAACTTTGGGATATACAACTCACGTGCACTTGCTTCACGCTCTAGTGGCATTGTGCCAAAGTTTTAAAAACCAAATTGTTCAAAGAATCAGAAAAGGGAAAGGTCCAAGGTTTGAGTCTGGTCGAATCTTACTAGTTAATTAAAATACAAATAATTGTGTTACATTTGTTAAAATTATCGAAATTGACTGAAAAATATCTAAAGAAATTTAAACAACTTTCAAATGAATTTTAGCGATTTTTATTAGGTTAATAAAAAAATAAAAAATTGTTTGGTAGTCCTTTAAGAATAAAGCTGTTTCATCTAAAATAAGTCCATTTTATAAATAGATTCATAAATATCATGTTGAAATACAAAAGCACAATTCTTCAATCACAAATAAATTTAGTTAATACAAATCCAATGGTACTAATATATTGAGAGTGAGAGGTTATATAATAAAATAAAAACCTATTAATCCTGTAAGAGAACAATAAATAGAATAGTTATTCAATTAAAGTCATAAAAAAACCAACTGCCTTATGGTACGTGACACTAGTTTAAGGGCAGATGCCTGAGGTTTGAATCCCCACAGCATGTGCCCTTTGTAAGTTTTCTTAGAAAAATGTTACTACCTTGAACAAGTTGAACTATGAACGGTTCAACAGTGGTTAGGGTGGTTCATTGGTTTTTTTTCTTTTTTTTTTTTTCTTTAATAATAAGAGTTAATGCCTAAATCACTAATTTCTAGGGAGTAATAATAACATTACTATGAGTGTTTTTTGACCCTTAGATCTAATAATAATCAGTGGTCCATAAAAAGTGTAACTCTTGTGAAGATACACCAGGTGTAACTTGAACCCATCTCTCTCTCTCTCTCTCTCTATATATATATATATAAATCAGATTCGTTGTCGATTGTGGTAAACCCAATCAGATTGGGCAGTCCGGTTTGGGTTTAAAAACCATGAATCATGCCGTCTAGTGGGCTTCGCTTGATCAGTCCTCAATGCTCCTACTCTAGCTTTGTGATGAATAGAACAAGATTATTTATAGGCCATGGAGCGATTGGTTGAGCCATGCTTGGCGTTGCTGAGCAGGTCATACACCTTGTGCAACTTAAATTTTCTGCCTAAAACTGTCTTCTCAACTAGTCAAGGCCCTCGTTGGGTGGTCTTGGTGTCCTTGGAAAGTTTATGAAACCTACTTTCTAGTGCCTCCACATTTGTGTAGTTTTGTACAATGATCCGAAGGTTTATAGTCTTGTGAAGTTAGGTAGTTGGTGAGGCAATTTTGACCCAATCATAGATTTTTGTTGGCTTTCCATTTTATTGCGAAAGACCTGATAATCCAAACTTCCTCAAAAAAATCGGGCTTAGCCAAGTTGTACAGAATTTTGACTAGTTTTCTGAAGTACATGCCTTTTGAAATATCATTAAGCAATTTATGGCAACTTAGCGTGCAGATTTAGTACCCCAAGATGATTTTGGGACTTACAATATGCTTTTCCTAATTTTCAGATTTTTCACATAAAATTACTGACAATTTGAACTTTATGTAAAAATTCAGTTTAACCAAGTTGTAGAAAATTTTGCATGGTTTAAGAAAGTTTTAGAAAATTTTACATGGTTTAAGAAAGTACATTTTTTTCAGATGAACTATGTGTGGTTCAAAACAACTTTGCGTGGAATGGTTCTAGTGCAGTCTGATTTTGAAAAAGAAATCCAAGATTTCCATAGAATCCATCCACTTTCATGCTCTTAATTAACGACCTTCTTGTTGTCCGTTTAACTCAAATGACTTATCATTGTAAAGCTTTAATAGTGCCAAAGTTGCACTTCTAATTTCTTGACATGAAAAGTCATGATCACTACAACGTAACCTGAACCAGTTTTGATTATTTTTTGTGAGTGTGAGTGGGTCTTTTGGAGTTTCCATGTCCAAAGCATATAAGATCAAAGTTTTTATTTATTTATTTACTTTTTTTCTGTGATCTTTCCAATGGTTTCCAGTTTGCATCAATTCAACAACGGTTGGCCCTGGTTTGAGCCATTTTCCCTTAATTTCATGATATTTGGCTTGTTCCAACTTTGATTGTAGCCTGCAAGTAGTCGTTTTGATTTTTGATTTTTGATTTTTTTTTTTTTTCATTCTTTTTAGAAACCAAATTCACGCCGATCAAACAACAGAGCTCTAGTTAGACTTTGGTCAAAATTAGTCAAATTTGCAGTTTGACCATAAATCAATAGAATATACTGGTTTGATGCCTAATCTAGGTAAACAAGTACATTTGGACCTTTGAAAACCCTTAGCCAAACTTAGACAAAGTTGGTCAATCCTAGGGTTTGGACATGAATTGATGAAATTCACTGATTTGACACATAATCACAATAAACATGTACATTTGGACATCAATAAACCCTTGGTCAAATTTGTTCACAATTGATTAATCCTAAGGATTGTAATTTGAAATTCGATCGGTCAAATTTGGTTGAAGTTCATTAATCCTAGGGATTCTAATTTGACACAAATAAAATTTTCCTCTATTATATTAGGGCAAATTTCTAATCCATTTAGGCGAAATATGGGGATAGTGGAGGTGGTTGGTGGTTGGTGTACAAAACTGGTGTTAGGGACCTATGGTGTTATTGTGCGGAAATCCATAAGAAGTAATTGGTTGGCCTTTCCTAAATTTCTTTGGTTTGACGTGGGTGATGGTACTAGCATAAAGTTCTGGGAGGATGTATGGTGTAGGGATTGTTCTCTTAAGGAAGCATTTCCAAAATTGTATAGCTTTAGTCGGGCAAGGGAGTCTTCTATGTCGGAGGTCATGCGTTTCTCTAATGGGAGGCCTCATTGGGACTTTCAGTTTTGTCGTTTAGCGCAGGATTGGGAGGTAGGCTCATTGGCTTGGATGTGATTTCTTCCACGAAGGTGCGAGGTGTTGGTGTTGACAAACTTGCTAGAAGCCAGCAATGAGTATAGGTTTTGAGGTTCGAGATTTCTATCACTCTTTATCTCCTTATCATGTCCTTTGTTTTCCTTGGAAAATGATGTGGCAATTGAAGGTTCCTTTTAGATTAGCACTCTTTTCTTAGATTAGCAATCTTAACTACAGATAATCTCTGAAAGAGGCATATTACAGTGCTAGATTGGTGCTTTATGTATAAAAAGTGTGGGGAATCGGTGGATCACCTTCTTCTTCATTGTCCTATAGCATATGAGTTGAGTTCTATGTTATTTTGTTTGTTTGGTATCCATTGGTTTATGGCATATAAAGTTAGTGAGATGTTAGCTTCTTGGCAAGGTAGGTTTAGTAGACATCGAAATATTGATTTATGGAGTTTTGTGCCGCATTGTTTGTTTTGGTGTTTATGGCGGGTGATTTGAGGATTGTGAACGGTTTATTCTTGACATTAAGTTTGTCTTTTTCGTACCCTCCTTTGGAGTTTAATAATGCTATCTTGTTATTGTTTATCCCTCCCCAATCTTATTGATTGTTGTAATCTAGGTTCTTAATTTGTACCGTTGTAGTACACTTCCAGTGCTCTTGGTTGGCTTTTTTTCTTAATAAAAATTCTTATGTTACTTATCAAAAAAAAAAAAAAAAAAAAAAAGATCAGGGCAAATTGATTTGGTCACTTTTGACTCAAGGTAGTTTACGTTTGGATTTGACCAAAGATATGTTTTTGGAAAGTAGGGTTATATATATAAACACTTATCAAAAATATATATATATATATATATATTAAAATTTTAAATTAAGAGTGTCAAAATGGTGATGGGACACATCAAAAACATTGTGTCTAATTTGAAGTGGTGAGATTTGTTTTACTAATTGCACAAAACCATGCTGCAAGTGGATATTCTTGAATAGCCAAGGTACTCATTTTAGTAGATATCTGTAGGAATGACTAAAATAGCAAAGTGCTTATTATACTGGACTTAAACTGATACAGATATAATTTTGAAAGCTTTATAGTTTGTTTTTGTTAAGTACTTTGTTTATTTTAGATAACTTATATAAGCACCACTCTACTTGTACTGCTACATATTTTATTTATTTTCGTATTAGTCTCATTGTTCAAGTGGGATACTATCTTTATGGGAGAAATAAATCGTTTTTATAAGATATGAAGAAGATCATGCTTTCATGATAGAAGATAGTAATACGAGATTTTGTTCCCAGCTTAACTAGAATGTATATCCAATCTTATTATTTTAAGTTTCCTTTATATCTTAACTTTTATCTCATAATGACTCCACGCCTATTCTGTTTTTACTGAATTTCTTTTCTATCTCAGTAAAAACAGAGAGAAGTGGAATTATGGATTATCAGAACAATGAAGGCCATAACGAAGACCTTGAGCTCCCTTTCTTTGACCTATCCACAATAGTTTGTGCCACTGAGAACTTTGCAATCAACAAGAAGATTGGTGAAGGTGGTTTTGGATCTCTTTACATGGTAAGTTTGTGATGCACAAAGGCAATTAAAATCATGAAGCACTCTTTTATTTTGTTTTGCTTTCAGAATTTTAGCAATCTACGAATGAGAATTTCAGGGTATACTAGAAGATGAACGAGAAATTGCTGTCAAAAGGCTTTCAAGGAGTTCTGGACAAGGATTGAATGAATTCAAAAATGAAGTAAGACTAATTTCCCAGCTTCAACATCGAAATCTTGTAAAACTTCTTGGTTGTTGCATTCAACAAGAAGAGAAACTGCTGGTTTATGAATACATGTCCAACAAAGGCCTAGACTCCTTCATTTTTGGTTTGGATCCCTTAACGTAATACATTTTGCTAGTTGGTGTAATTATGTGATCAATATTTCTTAAAACGTAGAAATATTCCAAATTTTGGTTGAAATAAGGGTATATATAATTAAATTGAACCTTATACTTACCAGATCAAACGAAAGGCAAATTGTTAGATTGGTCCAAGCGCTTCCACATTATATGTGGGATTGCCCGGGGGCTTCAATATCTTCACCAAGATTCTAGATTGAGAATTATACATAGAGATCTCAAGGCAAGTAATGTTTTACTTGATAGTGAGATGAGTCATAAAATTTCAGACTTTGGTATGGCTGGAACTTTTGGAGGAGACCAGTCAGACGGAAGCACAAAGAGAGTGGTTGGAACTTAGTAAGTTTCATTGATATTATCTATATGTAAATCTACATTTCCAACTTAATTTTTACTTAAAACTTGTGATGCCCTGCAGTGGTTATATGGCACCAGAATATGCTTTTGACGGACTCTTCTCAACAAAATCTGATGTCTTTAGTTTTGGGATTTTATTGTTAGAGATCATAAGTGGGAAGAAAAGTATAGGGTTTTATCATCCAAACAACAAGCATATCCTCATTGGACATGTAAGTATCAAATAATTAGATTACTTATCTAGATACGTTGGACAGATGAATGACAACTATGTTCTTTGATTTTGGCATGGATACTGTTGAATGAGGGCAGGCCTTTGGAATTGCCCGATGAATGTTTATGAGAATCATGCACAATATCAAAAGTATTGCGTTGCATCCATCTGAGCCTTTTATACATGCAACAGCATCCTGAGGATAACCAAGCATATCTTCTGTCGTTGTGATGCTAGGCAGTGAGAGTGCATTGCCTCAACCCAAACAACCTGGTTTCTTCTTGGAAAAGGATTCAAATGAAGGGCAATTTCTAACGAGTGAACACGAATCTTCTTTAACCAATGAAATCACAATCACATTGTTGGAGGCTCGCTAACAATTTTTTGCCAATATCATACAACATTGTCAATGTAGAATTATATTCATCATCATATATTGTTCACTGTGTTCCTACTCTCAAGTAAGCCATGTCCATTTTATTCAAATGAAGGTAACTTTTTTTCTTCTTTTTGGCAGCCAAGTTCTTTAAATCAAAAAGCCATGTCTATAGGACATGCCCATAGCATTTAAAAAGCATTAATACACTGGGAGGGTTTTAAGAAAATAACAAAACATAGTTTCAGATTGGTCCCTTTTCGTGCTAGGTCATATCCAAACCTATTGGTTTCCTTGAAGCAATGGACAATCGTGGTTTACTATACTTAGGGTCTACTTGGAATTTGCTTATTTTGTTGAAACTGGAATTTTTTCGCTGAAAGTATTGTAGATAAAGGTAAAAATTAGTTAAAATAATACAGTAGGACTCATGAATAATACCAACAAGTGTAAAGAGACTAATAAATAGTAGCAAAAATAAGCCGAATAGTAACATAAGCTGACTTTTTAAATTGGAGCCAAATGCACACTAAGGTTAAGTTTGGATTGTACTGAAAAATGATAGAGTCTGCATTTGGCATTTTTTCTATGGATCTCGTGCACTGTTTACGGGACACGTAAGTACGGATTTTAGCAAATGTTAAGTTAAAACTGAGTCTCAAGGCACTATTCACACATTTAAAAATAATTTTGCTAAAGTGTTTTCAATAATAAGATTTCAGTTTTCAGTAATAAACGGTATCTAAACAAACCCTAAGTTTTGGTTATAAGCTCCCTACAATTAGCCACAATTGAAGATAGAACATTATTAGCATACCAACTACAATCCTTGCATCATGTTCCACTTCAACAACCTGCGACTGAATACATGATTAAGACAATCTCTAGAAAGGCCTCAATGATCTCTAATTTTGACAATTTAACCATGTTCCTCGATGATCTCTAATAAGACCTCCAACTTCTGCTAGCTCTGGATTTCCTAGGGACAACCAATCTGTGTTGAGCTTAAACCAATTGAATTCTAGCTTGTCCCACTTGACACTGTTTGTCCACTTTGTACTTGTTGTTTAGTAACAATGGTGGATATGAAAGTAGTGAAAGCAAAAGTGGAGAGAAAAGAATGTAAATTTTTTTAATGTGTTAGCTTATTGTTAGTCATCATTTTATCTTATAAGGGGAATTTTTAATTGGCAAAATATAAGAAGTTGTTGATCTCCAAAGACCCGTCAGTTCTATTATGCATACTGAAGACTTTAAGCAAGATGAAGCCGTTAGTCTTTAAGCTGAAGACTTTACACAAGATGAAGCTGTTAGTCTCTAAGCTGAAAACTTCACGCAAGATGAAGCTGTCAGTCTCTAAGCTGATGACTTCACACAAGATGAAGCCGTTAAGTTGACAACTTCATCTTACGACCTGATGGCATCTACACTTGGACGGAATGAAAAGCTGACGGGGAGAAAGCTGAAGGCAGGAAAGGATCCCACGAGATATGTGTATTAATGAGTGATAAAGATAAATTTACAATATTAGAATCACCAATGAAAAGGGGTGAAGCAACAATCTATTGACAAGTGACGACATGAGGAAGTCTACGGCTCCACCTCAAAGTTGATAGGAGCACCTTGAGCGTCGATGGAAAGCTGATGACTATAAGCTGAAGGGGGTATGCAAGACCCCGACAGTTTTGATATGGCTTTACTTGAGCTCCATGCATGCGTGAATAATAAGATATCTTGTGCTTCACGCTCAGTGTTAGTAAAAAAGACTCCTACAAGGAAAGGGTTCCGCAAAATACGCTCATGGAGACTCCTATAAGGAAAAGACTTCTAAACCAAGGAAAAGAGGTCAACCCTCAACTACTATAAAAACCCCAAAACCCTCATAAACCAAGGTACGCATAATTTACTCCAGCTCTAGCACTCTAGAGTTGTGAAGAGTTCTTTAACTTAACCTTCGGAGGATATTTGGCTAGTACCACACCGGTACTCTCTATAAAGTCTTCTTCTTTTCCTGTGTTGTGCAGGTCTGGTATCGAGTACGTGAGGACCATGCAACTAATTGACGATTTTTTGGTATCATCAGTTGGAGCCGTCTATGGGAACTACAAGTAATCAGTCATTGCTTTATCCCTGAGACAAAAGGTCGTACAGTCCAAACTCGATCGATGACATCAGTCAACCAAGAAACTGGAAATCCCCCCATTGTTGTAGAATGGCAACTGCAAACACTCTCGGCTGCGATTGAGCGACTTAACAAAATAAAGCCCTTATGCTACAAAACCAAGCGCTGGAAGTGCAAATTAAACACCCGCAAGAACATCAAGTCTTATCGCATGATCAACGTAGAAGTGGTCATAATCACTATCCATCCCTTCGAAATATTACAAAAGGGAAGAACAAATAGAAGAGAAGTAGGACTAACAACTACAATACTGTAGGACGACGAACGATTGGACAAAGAGAAGGCAAGAGGCCTAGACACTTTACCAGCTGACCTGTTCGTTTCACTCCACTAAACGCTCCAACCCCATGTTGGAATGGCCAAGGAGGATGAAAGGGGATCCAAGCAAGCGATCAAAGCATAAATATTGACATTACCACCATGATCATGGACATGACACGAAGGAGTGTTATGATCTGAAACAACAAATAAAGATCCTTGTAGGTTAAGGGAAGTTGTAGCAATTTGTTAAGAATGGACTTGGGATACAACATCTGCAAGAACTAGACTAACCCAGCGGGGCGGAAGACCAACCCTTCACGCACTAAGAGCTACAACCTCAACATACCACCTCCTAGTTAAGGTCCCTATGGAGTACAGTATAGGATAAGCCAGAGGAGCTCAAGCTAATACACGAGAGTGCTACGTGGATAAACAATTGCCTACCATGAACATTGAAGACCAAAGATTGATGGTAGGACCAACTAACGAACTTGAAGATGACCCTTTGGATGACAACCACCCTACAAGAGACACTTGATTGGCAGAAGCTACCTCACACTTAGAATGCCGAACGCTTGAAGAAAAGTATTTTCTCTACTTGCGATAAAAAAAGTGAACAACCAATACCGCTTACCCTTCTACAATGTCTTCAAGGTAGTGAACAATCAGCTCAAGTACCGATCATCCAAGTCGCCAAGGTGATGAACGATCTGAAAGCGTCCATAGATGATCAACTCTAGTAGCAAAGGCAAACATGGAAAGGGGGGCAACAGACGAGGAATATTTGTACAATGCATCGGCTCAAAATACCACCTCCTAAGGTGAACACCACCTTTCAAGGTGAACCCCACTTCTCAAGGAGGCCTCACTTCTCAAATTTAGTATCACCTCTCAAGGTGGACATATGACCAAAGTTGCCTATAGGTGGACGGTCACTATACTAAATTACCTACGGGTAGACGCACGGCTAAAGTCGCCTACGGGTGGATGGTCGCTACACTAAGTCACCTACGGGTAGACGCATATGACCAAAGTAGCTTATGGGTGGACGATCACTATACTAAGTCACCTACGGGTAGACGCATATGACCGAAGTAGCTTATGGGTGGATGGTCACTATACTAAGTCACCTACGGGTAGATGCATGACCAAAGTAGCCCACGAGAGGACAGTCACCATACTAAGTCGCCTACAAATAGATGACCAAAAAGGTGACAAGGCATCAAAACTCAGTCACCTCAACAAGTCCACGACCCAAAGTGGACGACCAAAAAGGTGACGAGGCACCAAAATTTAGTCACTTCAATTAGTCCACGACCCCAAGTGGACGACTGACAAGGTAACGAAATACCAACATTTAGTCACCTCAACAAGTCCACAATCTAAAATGAACGACCAAAAAAAAAAAAAAAATGATGAGGCAACAAAACTTAGTGACCACATACTCCACAATCTAAAGTGGAAGACTGAAAAAGTGACGAAGTACCAATAATACTTAGTCACCGCATACTCCCATGACTTGAAGGGGAGGACTAAAAGGTGACAAGGCATTAACATGTCATCTCAACCTTGGACGAGCAAATAATACTAAACATTTAGAAAAGAGAAGTCACTTCAACAATTATCAAAGTCAATCCAGAAGGAGAAGAGACGAATTAAAAGTTCATACATTCAACAAATGAGACCAAAGACCCATTGTCCTAAAATAGTGAATGAGAAAATAGAAAGTGACGAGGCAACAAGCCCCTTTGGGTCGTCCACAACCCAAAGTGGACGACCAAAAATAAAAAAAAATGACGAGGCAACAAGACTTAGTCACCACGCAACAAGACTTAGTCACCACGTACTCCACAATCTAAAGTGGAAGACCGAAAAAGTGACGAAGTACTAATAATACTTAGTCACCGCATACTCCCATGACTTGAAGGGGAGGACTAAAAGATGACGAGGCATTAACATGTCACCTCAACCTTGGACGAGCAAATAATACTAAACATTTAGTAAAGAGAAGTCACTTCAACAATTATCAAAGTCAATCCATAAGGAGAAGAGACGGATTAGAAGTTCATACATTCAACAAATGAGACCAAAGACCCATTGTCCTAAAATAGTGAATGAGAAAATAAAAGATACATAAGAAAGAAGAGAACTCAAGTCTTGAAGTCCATCTCTTCATCTTGCTTCTCCATAGCAGCACTATCCACTCCTTGTTCTGCCCCTGGCCACAGTCGCCATAGAATCCTCCTCAGTAGTAATCTCAAACTTAGAAAAATCAAGATCAGGGGAAGCAGCTGAAGCTTAAGTTTTGAAATTTTCAAATCCTGGGACATAATGCATTCCCATCTCTTGAAGATATTCGTTGGAAGACATGTACTCAGCAATCGCGTCAGCCTTAGATTGTGTCAACTTTACCTTCAATTCTTCCGCCTCCTCAGAAAGTTGCACGTTAGACCCCTCAACCTGAAGAAGGTGGTCAAGCTGATTTGCATTAATGCCTTCCAACTTCTTGACCTTAGCCTCAAGAGCAGCATTTTTCTCTTGAAGAGGAGCAATTGACTCCTGCAGTTCCTTAGCACGCTTCTTATACTTGACAGCCTGGTCTTCATTGTCGGCACAACGCAACTCCAAGGTCTTCATCATTACTATTACCTGGAAAATGCAAAAGCTAGAGTTAGTCAACAATATATAAAAAAATTAGCAAAGTAAGAAAGGGTGAATACCTTAGACAAATCATGAAACACAGCCTCTCCGATAGGAGCAAACTCTATATCTTCCTTTTTTACAATTGACGTGTTGAAACTAAAAAATGTGTCATTAAAGAATGTCACTTCACGGCTTGTGGACTAAAGTGCCATATCACGGCTTGTGGACTAGTCAATAGGATGAGGCCAAGGATGTGGTGGTCTACAAAAAGGTCTATAAATACATACATACATATATATATATATATATATAAATAAAAGGAGTCCACGTGAAATGAAAAGCTACTAGTCTGCTAGTTTTCTTTTATCTATAAGAAAGGACTAGAGTGGGAAAAATAAGGGAAAAATTTTTAGGTAATCTTGAAATATAGTGAAATGATGCTCTTTTTTCTCATATTCATGGTGGACCTTATTATAAATTTAACGAGCGGATCCTATCATGAATGTGAGAAGAAGGAACATCATTCTCCGTATTTCGAGAGTACCTAAGAATTATTCAAAATAAGAGAAGGTGGGCATAGCATTATCAAAAAGCAAGTCTGCCATTGTCCCTAAAAAAAGAAGATAAAGAGTGAAATGATGCCCCGGCAGGAGCAAATATAATAATAAAAGTTGAAAAGTTGAAAAGTGGTGATGTCACCAACTAAAAAGGGGAAGTTTAAAAAGCAACGGCTCAACATGAAATTAGGAGTTGTGGATAAGAAAAAACTGACGAAAACTGCTCTATGATCTAATCAGTTGAGAAACTCCAAAGAAGCTGTTTCACAAAGTGGATGAATTTATTACTAAGTCTACAAAGTGGACGAGTCTATTGCTAAGTCTATAAAGTGCACAAATTTATTATCAAGTCTACAAAGTAGACGAGCATTAGTCCACAAAGTGGATAGGCCTATTACCAAGTCTACAAAGTAGTCGAGTTTAATAAAAATTCACAAACTTGACCAAAGTCTACAAAGCAAACTAGTCAAAGTTCACAAAGTGGACGGACATATTATCAAGTATACGAAGTAGATGAGCCTAAGTCTACAAAGTGGACGACCCTCAAAAGTGGATGAGATAATTACTAAATCCACAAAGTGAGCGACCTCATTAAAAAGTCCACCAAGTGGACGAATTTGTTAAGTTTGCAAAGTAGACGGGTTCAATATAAAGTCCGTCAAGTGGACAAGTTCAATACAAAACCCACAAAATGTGGAGCTTTCTAAGAGAAATGATATGTCTACAATATTTTTACAACAAATCCTAAGTGGCAGGTTGTTACTAGTTGTTATTGTTGGGGCAAAAAAATAATCTTAGTGTTAGTTTCAAATTTGAACCAATAATAACTAACTACCTGTGATTTGTTATAAAAATGTTGTAAAATTATTATAGACGTAGCAATCTCTCGTTTTCTAACGTATCAATTCAAGAAAGAACGACCACAAGACTAGGTCAACTCATGACCTTCCATGGTCTAGCCATTGCTCATTATAATAGGCCTAACTTTAAAATGTTGGCTAAGACTAAGAGCTCTAATTAAGAACAGAAAGCAATGGACATCTTTGCTTTTGTGTTGTTGAGTTTTAGTTTGCTTCCTTTCTTCTTTGTACTGTCGTATGCTGCTGATAGCATTACAAAATCTGAATCCCTCAGTGAGGGCATAACCTTGGTCTCTAAACATGAAAGCTACGCTCTGGGGTTCTTTAGTCCTGGTAATTCCAGTAACCGTTACTTGGGAATATGGTATAACAATATCCCAGTTAGAACGGTTGTTTGGGTAGCAAACCGGCTCAATCCAATAAACGACTCGTCTGGCATGTTGATGGTAAACAGTTTAGGTAGTCTTGTTCTTCTCAGCCAGAATAGAACAATTGCTTGGTCGGCAAACTCAACAAAACAGGCCCGGAATCCAATAGTCCAGCTTTTAGATTCTGGAAATCTAGTATTAAGAGAAGAGAACGAAGAAGACCCAGAAAATTATTTGTGGCAAAGCTTTGACTCTCCTTCTGATACTTGGCTACCAGGGATGAAGCTTGGATGGGACTTAAGGACTGGTCTGGAACGGCGCCTAACTGCTTGGAAGAGTCCAGATGATCCATCTCCAGGAGAACTGAGTTGGGGGATTGTACTTCATAATTACCCTGAGATAGTCATGAACAAAGGCACCGATAAGCTCTACCGGACCGGACCATGGAATGGCCTTAGTCTCAGTGGTACAGACTTAAAGAAGGAAAATCCAGTTTACACCTACGATTTTGTCATCAACAGCGATGAGGTGTACTTCATACACAATTTGATTAAAAATTCTGTACTCTCAAGAGCACTTTTGAACGAAACTTCGTCCTTATATGAGCGCTACATATGGGTCTCAGAAGAAAAAAAATGGAGACTGTACTTATCTATGCCAAAAGACAATTGTGACGGTTATAATTTATGTGGTCCTTATGGAAATTGTATCATTGGTGAGTCACCAATCTGTCAATGTGTAGAAGGATTCAAGCATAAGTCACCAGATACATGGAACCCAGATGAGTGGTCTATGGGATGTGTACGTATTACCCAATTGAGCTGTGAGGATAAAGATAAAATTGGGTTTGCTCAATTTGTTGGGCTCAAAATGCCAGATACCACGTATTCCTGGGTGAACGGAAGTATGAATCTTAACGAATGCAGAGTCAAATGTTTGAACAACTGTTCCTGTACGGCTTATGCAAACTCAAATATTAAAAATGGAGAAAGTGGCTGCGCCATGTGGTTTGGGGATCTAATTGATATTAGACAGGTTGCAGCTAATGAGAAGGGTGCTTATAAGCAGGATGTATATATTCGAATGCCTGCTTCAGAACAAGGTAATAGGCCTATGGTCTTTATTGCTCTTTAATTTATATTTTTACATGCCATTGAAGCTATAATCTTTGTTGTTTCTATCTATTTTATTGCATTACTAAAATATTTTTGCTTTTCTTCTGCGAAGTCAATCATAAAGAGGAGAAAGACAAGCAAAAGATGAAGGTTGTAGTGATAGTTGTGGTTGCAATTGGGGTCGTTTTTGGGGTGCTCTTGATTACCTACTGCATAAGCAAAAGGACAAACTTCAGAGGTAATATTTCTCTCTGACTCACTCTGGAATAGATATTTCAAGATTGTTTAATTGAACTAGAAACGTACAAAGCAGCTAATAGATGTTGAACAAGAAAAGCTATGAAGTTAAGCCATTTGATCTTAAGAAAAATAATAGTAAGGCTAAAATATGTTGTGGCCTAAAGCAGGGGGACCAAGAGGTTGACTCAAGCTAGTAAATATAGATGGGCTGAAATTTGCTCCCAAAAAAAAAAAAAAAAAAAATAGATGGGCTGAAATGGCCCATTGAACGAAAATCACAAAAAATAATCTAAATCTTGTTTTGATTAGTATTATAACCGTATATGTAAACACCAATTTATACTATTTTATGCAAGATTTCCAGTAAAGTTGGAAAGGCAGAAACTAGAACAATACTTTCAGTGAAAAAACCATGCCTTTCATCCATGAGCTTTCTTGAGAGAATCCTGGTAGTTTTATAAAATCTTGTGATCCAAAGTTCAAAACCACATAGCTTTTCTTCTAGTAAGTTGACTGTAGATCAAATATTCAAGGAGGCACCTTAATTTGAGTGCACCAAAGGTTCTAGTTAATTTACACAGACCTGCCATTCATGAACGAAACCATATAGGAAGAAACTCAAAGTTTTAAAGCTATTGTGAGTCGCAGCAGTGAATTATCGATTTGGAATGTAGAGTCTCGGTAGAATGGTTTTTTTCAAGACTATAAAACACATTCTTTTCTAGTTGATTGCCTTAGTGGGAGTAGGTTACTCATATAGCCCCTTTTCCTTAAAAGAGTCATCCATAGGTTTTCCACTTCAGAATCATATCATGTGTCTTATGCATTTATTGTTTTGCTTTAGGACTTGATCACTTATTCTTTTTTGGTTATTGATATTGACATTTTGGATCACCTAATTAATTTATTTGATTTGAAATCAAATAATAATTATGTTGTATAATTAACTAGTTGATCTAGACGGAACTTAACAAGTGCCATACTCTTATTTCTTATGTATAATGTGAAACTCATCTTGATCTTAGCAGAGAAAATGGAGAATAATGTGATGATAGACCAAAACATTGAAGGCCAAAGTGAAGACATGGAGGTCCCATTCTTCACCCTAGCTACCGTAGTCATTGCCACTAACAACTTTTCAAGCTATAACAAGCTTGGTGAAGGTGGCTTTGGACTTGTATATAAGGTAACTTTGCAGCAAGCTTTTTTAAAGATCACAAAAAATAAAAAGGCAATTCTCAACATATTCAACTTCAATAAAATCAATTTGAAAATGTGAATTTTCAGGGTACATTAATAGACGGAAAAGAAATTGCTGTGAAAAGGCTTTCACAGAAATCTGGACAAGGATTTAGTGAGTTTAAAAATGAAGTTATACTAATTGCCAAATTGCAGCATCGAAATCTTGTTAGGCTTTTGGGATATTGCATTGAAGGGGACGAGAAAATGCTAATCTATGAATACATGCCCAATGGAAGCTTGGACTCCTTCATTTTTGGTTTGAACTTCATGAATTTTTTTTACCAAACTTCATAATTTTTTTTATTGTTATTTAAAGAAATGCCAATTTCTTGTTTCATATTCAAGTTAAAATTAGTATTAACATAAGTGAGAAACTTTTCAGATCAAACGAAAGCAAAAGTTTTAGGTTGGTCTATGCGCTTCAACATTATCTGTGGGATTGCGCGAGGGCTTCTATATCTTCATGAAGATTCTAGATTGAGGATTATACATAGAGATCTCAAAGCAAGCAATATTTTACTTGATAGTAAGATGAATCCAAAAATTTCTGACTTCGGTATGGCTAGAATCTTTGGTGGAGATCAAATTGAAGGAAACACAAATAGAGTTGTCGGAACTTAGTACGTATTCTTAACATGTTTTACTGTTGATATTTTTTAATCACAGATTTTAATGCTTAATGATGTGTTTGCAGTGGTTATATGGCACCCGAATATGCCATTGATGGCCTATTTTCAGTAAAATCTGATGTCTTTAGCTTTGGAATATTGTTGTTGGAGATAATAAGTGGAAAGAAAAATCGAGGCTCTTTCCATTTAGACAATACTCAAAACCTTGTTGGACATGTGAGTTCTCAATTGATTTCATCCTCTATCTTATTACATATAATGATACAAATACTGATAAAGAATTTTAAAATGTCTTAGGCATGGAAATTATGGAAAGAAGACAAACCTTTAGAACTGATTGATACTTGCTTAGAGGGCTCTATAATCCAATCGGAGATTCTACGTTGCCTCCATATTAGTTTCTTATGTTTGCAACAACATCACAACGATCGACCAAATATGCCATGTGTGGTTATGATGTTACACGGTGAGAGTTCATTACCTGAACCCAAAGAGTTGGGTTTCTTTGTAGGGAAAAAATCAACTTCATCAAGCAAGAACCAATCATCCTCAACCAATGAAATTACTGTTACCTTGTTAGAGGCTCGATAGTCAAATATCATATCAATTGCATTTTATAATATATATTATGAGTGATATTTACATCTTTACATTTTGTATCATACACATTTGTATTCTCCATGTATGCAACATAAGTCTTACTATGAGAGATCGTGCCCCCAGCCCATTTTGAATTGATTGCTTTGGGCCAAATTGACGTGAATAGCTGGAGTCGTATTATTGCCTCTCAAAATGGAGATTCTACTGATTACATTTTCCCTTTAGATTAAGGGTTTTACAATGGAGTCACTACTTATTTAATTATTGGAATAAATAAGAAAACCATAATTGAAAATTCATCATTTTATTGATTTGGGAATGAATGTACATTGATCATAGGAAATTACATGGCTATGATCCTAGATACAATTTAAGATAAAATACATGGCTTTGCTTCCTAGTTACAATGTAAAGACTGAAAATTACATGGACAAGCATTTGACCTACTAACTCTTGATCTAAGCTTAGAGGCTTTGTTATAAGATAGGAAGGTGTTAGGCAGCCACCGTGCCCGGTAATTCGGTCTTCTAGACTATAGTGGCCAACATTTATGTCATATCATCCAAAATATTATCAATCAATTGCTTTGCTTAAAATTAATGTGTGTGCATATAAGAAACCCTAATTTCATTTTTTAATCATTACATTTAGATTAAAAAAAGTAACTTCTAGTGAATGTGTGTGAATGGTGATGTCATTGTGATAGACCGCAAAGGTGCCCTAAAAAAAAAAAGAGAGATTTTGAGTGCTTTTTCAAGACACCTCTCTTTTTGGGTAAGTGGTGTGGAGTCGCTACTTACGTTTTATACTAAAAAATAAAAAAATAAAATAAAATGCAACTTTACATGACTAAATTGCTCCATTCTCATTGATTGAATAAAAAAAAAAATACAAACTTGATAAATTAAGTATTACATGACTTTGGGTTCTAGTTACAAACTACCAAAGATACATGGCTTTTTGCCCTAGTTACAATCTACCCAAATTAAAAAAACAAAGACAAAGCCTAGGTCTACCTATCCAAAGACACTAAATTCGGAGGCTAGGTTACGGAAGAGGAAGGTGTTAGACACCCATTCTACCCAGACAGAGTTTGGTTTTCTAGACTCTCATGACTAATGTACCCCTTTATGCATGATATGAATGATATGTTGCATACATGAAACACTTAACTAAACTAAGCCACATAAATTTATTTATGAATGCACCTTTTCTTTTTTAAAAAAAAATTCCAGATCCGTTTTTGTGAATAAAAAAATTGGTTTTTGATTTGTATGTAAAAAAATCAGATCTGTTTTGAAACAGAGTAAAAAAAAAAAAAAAAAGGTTTTTGGTTTGTATGTAAAAAAAAAAAAAAAAAAAAAAATCAGATCTGTTTTGTAGATGAAAAGATCTAGATTTGTAGAAATCTTTAAAAAATCAAATTTGCTTTTTTTTTTTTTTTTTTTTTATGTGAAATAAAATAAAGAATTTTTTTTTTTTTTTTTTTTTTAAAGAAGAGAACTACATTCATGAAATAAACCTACGCTACTTGCATCAAACAAAACAAACAAAACATTACTACTCATGACTTTCTTTCTTTTTTTATTTCAAAATTTGCTATGTTTAAAAAAATTCAGATCTGCATCTAAGGAAGATTCAAATCCGTTTTTGATTTTGATAATTTCAGATTTGCATCTAAGGAAGATACAAATAAGTTTATGTGTTAGAAAGATTCAGATTTGCATCTAAGGGAGATACAAATCAGTTTTTGATTTTGAAAATTTCAGATTTGCATCTAAGGAAGATACAAATCTATTTTTTGGTTTTTGCAAAAGATGTAATGATACACAGTGTTAAGACATATGTGAATCATGTTAGGAACATATATCAATATAGAATTGGCTAATCCTTTGACAAAACGCACTTTACTTGTAATTGGTTAGATCTAGAATGTGTTTAATGCTTCAAGAAATAAGGTTTCAAGTTCAAGTGTTAAAGCAATGCAAGTCTATCCAAGAATCAAGTGAAGAAGTGCTAGATTTTAAAGCTCGATAGCTAGCTCAACAGCTAGTATCTATCAAAATTTAAAAGGCTGTATAAGTCCAATACTCGACAGTTACTCGATAGATAAGGTATCTATCGAGATTTAAGAAAATCACTTTTTCAGATCTAATTTCACTCCAATTCGTGTATAGATGTTTGGGCTTTCTTTTCTCATAACCCTAAACATATATAAAGATTGTTTTAAGGGCCGTCACAGTTGATGCACCTTAATGCAAAAGTTTTTCACAATCATATTGTGAACCGAAGACATATGTCCTAGTTCATCTTTCTCTTGAAGAAGCTGTTGCGTTTGTACGCTGTAGGGTTTTGTAACCAAGGAGTTTCGTGATCTTCATCATGTTGATGAACTGAAAAACTTTGTAGCCAACATCCTTCTCAAGTAGGTGTGTAAGCTGCGTACTGGGATCTGCGCATCGAATTGGTTAGTCACGCACTAGGAGCTGTGCATTGAAAATGAGAGATTGTCACTACAAAACAAGTCCAATTGGGTATTGGGGTAAGGGTTTAACTGTAGGTTGGTATAAGATACTGAGATTCCTTTACTTGTAACCGCTTGTTGTGATAATAGTGAATTCTCGGGAGTGGTGACTTGAAAATTATCCGGTGGGATTTTTGTCGTGTACGTTTTCCCCATTCGTAAACAAATCACCGTGTCAACTTTATTTTCTGCTGCATATTAACTTAGTAGGTGATTTATTTTGGTACCACACATATTGCATGTTAATCGGATTAATTAATTAATTTGGTTAATTAATTGGTTAATTCATCACAAGGGGTCAACACATTCTTGGCCTATCAATTTTCAAAAACCCAAAACCTAGGTCTAAAATGCATGAATGCATGTAAATGAGAGGTTTTAGAACACTTAACAAGTGGATCTAGCTTGGATTAGGCCGAAAAATGAATGGGTAGAGTGATTTGAGTGAGAGAAGAGTGTTTGGGGCGAGGGAGAAGGAGATCTGTCGAGAGAGATATGAGAAAAGTGAAGTCGATTGAGAATCTGTCAAGCACTAATCTCGACAAAAGTGGATCTTTCGAGGTGCTGTCGAGGATTTGTCAACGGCAAAAGATTGAGCTCGATGGATCGAAGATCTGTCAAGAAGCTTCGAGCAGACAGTGAGCACACAATTTTGGCTCGATGGATCGAAGAAGCTATCAAGATTCTATCGAGAAGAAACCCAGAAATGTCGATGGATTGAGAATCTATCGAGATGCTATCGAGAAGGCAGAGAGCACAGGAAAATTGCTCGATGGATCGAGGATCTGTCAAGGTTTCTATCGAGGCTAAAGAAAGAAAGCTCGACAGAAAAGGAATCTATTGAGTATCTGTCGATAAGCTATCGAGCTTGAAGAAAATGAGTTTTCAAGGGGGAAAAACACATAAGGATGAATGCAACAAGCAAGCTACTCAACCAAAGATCCAATCAGCATATTAAGCTCTCAAAAAATCTTTCAACATATGTGCAAAACATTCATAGATCCAAACACACACACACACACACACACACACACACACACACACACACACACACACTAAACAAGTATAACCAATTTTATATTTCAAAAACAAGTTAAGACAGTTTAGTGAGTATATATTAATATATGCATTCCTTTTGATGGTCAAATCACATTATACCTGCACATATATTAAAAGTAGCAAAGAGTTTGCGTGTTGTGTGTGAAAATATAGCAACAGTGCATAAGTGTCTTATATTATGAAAATTTGAGACTAGAGAAAATCACTTACACTCACACACAATCATAACTGCTTAATGGGGACTATCACCTTCGAGGTACATTCCATAACTCTTACATCTCCTAGAAACACGCTTGCAATTATATTAAAAGCATTTTGATTCTTTTTGCTTTTATTTTCTTTGCATATTTTTCTTTTTGAGCATAGCATTGCATGGGCATATAAGAGAGACAAAAGAAATACCCATTTATGTAAGCTGAAACATCCCAATTTAGTTGTGCCTAAGCACACAGATGTTATTCATGATTGGCGGACTTTAGTGGTGAGATGGTTATTTATGTCTTTCTCTTAAGATTTTCTAGTCCTTCTCGTTAAAAAGAGTAATGTGAGTATGGGATATAAGAGACAATCTCAATCGTACTCATTACAAACACGAGCCACAAAGCTCACTTGCTTAGTTGTGTATTGAAATGCTCATCTAAGTTACAAGAGATACAAAGTTTAGAAAACTTTGTTTCAATGGCCATCCAGGGTACACAAGTACCAGTATACACAAACACACACTGTTTTTGTATTTTTTTTTTCATTTTTTTTTATTTTTATGAAAAGCAAAATAAAACAAAGACTGAAAAACAACCAGACAAAAACATAAAGAAACACATAAAGCATAAAGCTAGACTGACTCAAAAACAAGAAAGCAAAACAAAAAAGTAATGAAAAAGAATATAAAGGGAGAGAGAGACAAATGTGACAAAATCACTTTGAGCCTTTTTCCTTCCACACTTTAGGTTTTGAGGAAGGACCTTTCCTTTGAGCAAACCTGTTAGGACATATGTGTTCACATGTTAAGAACATATGTCATATTTTATGTATATTGGCTAATCCTTTGACAAAACGCACTCTACTTGTAATTGGGTAGTTCTAGGTGTTTTTAATACTTCAAGAAACAAGGTTTCAAGATCAAGTATTGAAGTCATCAAGTCTGTCCAAGAAAAAGCAAGTTGAAGTGTAGAATTTTTAAAGCTCGACACCTGCTCGATAGCTACCTCGACACCTGCTATCTGTCGAGAATTAAAAAGTCAGAATTCTGTTATGATTTTCTTGGGATCCATGAATGTGTTTTTGGGCCTTCTTTTCTTCTAACCCTAAACATATTTAAGGAGTGTTTTAAGAGCCGTCAACATAGACACAAGTTGCATAAGCATTGAGCAATCCTTGTTCAAGCAAATTGTGATCTAAGACGAAGTTCTTGACCTAGTTCATCTTCTTCAAGAAGTTGCTGTGTATTTTGCACCGCAGGGTTTTGTGACCAAGCATCTTCCTGATCTTCATTGCATAGGATGATCTGAAGAACTTTGCAGCCAACCTCTCTTCCTAAAGTTGGTGTTTGAAGTCGCGTACTGAGATCCGTGCATCTGGTTAGTCACGTACTTGGGAGTCGTGCATCAAAAGGGGGAACTGTCACTACAGATCAAGTCCAATTGGGTATTGGGGTAAGAGTTCAACTGTAGGTTGGTAAGGTACTTGAGATTCCTTATTTGTAACTGCTTGATTTGATAATAGTGGAGTTTCGGGAGTGGTGACCTGAAAATCACCCGGTGGGGTTTTTGCCGTTAGGGTTTTTCCCCATTCGTGAACAAATTACCGTGTCATTTATTTTCCGCTGCATATTTAGTTATTCGGTGATTTGTTTGTGCTGCCACGTATTTGCATGTTAAATTGATCAATTAATAACTTGGCTAAATTAATTAATTAGTTTAAATCACAAGGGGTCATTCAGTTTGTGGCCTTTCAAGTGGTATCAGAGCAGGCACACTTTGATTAGGTTAATCTTTGCTGTGTTGATCCATTGACCCCTGCTGTCATGGATAGAGGACAATCTCTCATTATACCTCCTTTATTTGATGGGACTAACTATGCCTACTGAAAAGTACACATGAGAGCTTTTTTGCAGTCCTTAGACGAGAAGGTGTGGCAAGCTGTTGAGATTGGCTGGACCAAGCCAAAAGAAGCGTCGGCCGATTGGGATGAAGCCAAGATCAAGGCGGCAAACTTCAACAGCAGAGCGTTGAATGCCTTATTTAGCACAGTCACCAATGAGGAGTTCAAGAAGATATCCTCAACAGAAACTGCTAAGGAGGCGTGGACCATCCTCCAGACAACCTATGAAGGAACAAAGGCTGTCAAGGATTCAAAGCTACAGAGGCTCACTACTAGCTTTGAAGAAATTAAGATGGAGGAGGATGAGTCGTTCGATGAGTTCTATGCCAAGCTTAAAGACATAGTGAACTCAGCCTTCAATCTTGGGGAAACCATCCCTGAACCCAAGGTTGTAAGGAAGGTGCTCAGATCTCTACCTAAGAGATTTCATGCCAAGATTATGGCAATTGAAGAATCAAAGGACATTGATAAAATTCCTTTGACTGAGTTGGTTGGGAACTTGCAGACCTACGAGCTAGGGTTATCAAGAATAGGCAAGTCAAGCAAGGGCAAGAGCATGGCCCTGAAGGCGAAGAGCAGTGATACAGATGAGTCTTCCGATGATGAAGATTCCAAGATGAAGTCCTACATTACAAGGCAGTTCAAGAAGTTTATGAAGAATGCCAATGGGAGGAGCTTCGACAAGGACCGCAGACAATCCAGTTCTTCTCAGTTCAAGAATCAAGAAAAAGGAAGAAAGGATGCTAAGGATGGCGGTCAGTACACTGTTCCGGCAGGACCGAAGTGTTTTGGGTGTCATGGGTTTGGACACATGAAGAATGAGTGTCCTACATATCTGAAGAGTATAAGGAAGAGTAAGGCTCTTGCTGCAACCCTCAGTGACACTGAGCCTGAAGATGATTCCGATAGTAAAGATGACGGAATCTTGAATGCCTTCACTGCCACAGTTAATCCTACTGAAGGGATTGTTGAAGAAGTGGAACAGGAAGAAGAATTGGTGGATACTGAATGCGAGAAGATGGATGACAAAGATGATATCCATTCAGCTTATGAGAAGCTTTACAAGCTTTCTGAGAAGCATGAGAAGTTGTACAGGCTGGCCACCAAGAAGCTCAGTGAAGTGGAACTTGATAGAGAAGAATTGTCCACAAAGTTTGATGAGGCGAATCAAACTATTGGAGCACTGAGGTTTGAGAACAACTTCCTGGCTGAGAAGACCAAGAAGCTTGAAGCAGAGCTGTTTCAAGTCAAAGCTCAACTGGAGAAGACTTTAAGTGCAAAACTTGATGAGATGCTCAGCAACCAGAAATCTGCTTCAGATCGAACAGGTTTAGGGTATGGTCTTTCTTTCTCTAACTCTGCTTCTACTAGTTCTACTGTTTTTGTTCCTCCTGCTGATACTGTTAAAATTGAGAACATTGAGGTTAAAACTGAATTAGTTAGTGAGAACATAGACAAGGGTAAATCCATCTTAGGAGCACCCCCTAAGTTAGATAAGAAAGATGCTAAAATCCCTAAGGCTAAGAAGGCTAACTCTCAAAAGCCTAAACAAAAGAAGCAGCATCTCTGTCATCATTGTGGAGCAGCAGGTCATACTCGACCAAATTGCTACAAGTGGCTAGCCACCCAACAGAGCAACAGTATGACAGCATCTAGAAGCCAAAATCAGCTTCAATCCTCTCTTGCTCCTCTTGGAGATCTTCTGAAAGCCATCATGTTCCTTTCGAACTTGAACGGGTTTAATTCTTCCCCCTCACCGCCGTTTCAAAGTTTTAATCATCTGGTGGTCAAGACTTGTTTTGTAGTGACAATCTCTCATTTTCAATGCACAGCTCCTAGTGCGTGACCACCAGATGATAAAACACTATTGCTCTATTGAGTGACTAACCACTTATAGCAATTTGGACGAGTGTGTCCCAAAGCTTCACAATGATGACAAAAATGCGGCTTCTTTTGTTGAGACTTTCTATTGTTTTCCTTCTTAGTCCTAGGGTTTCTAGTCTCTTTCTTTTCAACCTTAGGGGGTGTTCCTAGAATAGATTTGCCTTTATCTAAGTTTTCACTAGCTATTTTAGTTTTAGATTCATTGTTCTCATAATTAACATTATCAGCAGGTGAGACAATCACAATTGTACTAGAGGAGGCAATATTAAGAGAAAAGAAATCATACCCCAAACAGGTTTTGTCAAAAGCAGCTTTTTGAATGCTTAACATCTCATCGAGTTTTGCACTTGAGATCCTCTCCAATTGAGCTTTGACTTGAGAGAGCTCCACTTCAAGCTTCTTGGTCCTTTTAGCCAAGAGATTGTTCTCAAATTGCAGTGCTCCAGTGGTTTGATTTGCTTCATCAACCTTGGTAGAGAGCCCCTCTCGTTCTAGTTCCATATCACTCAACTTCTTAGTTGCCAGCCTATACAGTTTCTCATGCTTCTTGGAAACCTTATACAACTTAGCATAGGTTGTATGGATGTCATCTTAATCGTCCATTTTCTCAAACTTTGGTTCCACCAAGTCCTTTTCTTCATCCACTGCTTCTACGATCCCCTCAGTAGAATCCACTATGGTAGTGAAAGCACTTAAGATTCCCTCGTCACCACTATCATTTGACTCAGTCTCAGGCTCAATATCACTCAAGATAGCAGCAAGAGCCTTGCTTTTCCCAATCAACTTGAGATATATTGGACATTCTTGTTTCATGTGTCCAAAATCGTGACATCCGAAGCACTTTAGTTCGGAAGGAACAGTATACTAACCACCATCCTTAGCATCCTTCTTCCCTTTGTCTTGATTTTTGAATTGTGAAGAATTGGATTGCTTACGGTCCTTTTTGAAAGCTCACTTAGTGTGTAAAACACTTGTGAATGTTTTAACCCCCAAAAACAAAATATCCAATACAAGCTTATATTCAAAAAATTGATGTACGGAATGATAAATATAAGCAATACTTAAATATGCAAACTACTCTAAGCCATATTTTAATCATAACTCAGCAGTAATTAAAAGCAAAGAGTAAGGGATAGAGACCGGCATGTGTTATCGAAGAGGAAATTGAAGAACTAGGCAAAAAACCTCTCCACTGCGTCCATGCGATAAACTGATCCATTAGAAAGTCAATTGGAATACATGAATAGTAATAAACCCTCCAAGCCTAATCCACCCGATGCACCTAAGCCCTCCAAGCTTCTTCCTACAACAGGATTACGCCTATCCTTGTCTTCTCTAACTTACTAGATCCCACAATTAGCTCATTGCATCAACCAATATGAATTGGTTCTCTCTTGAATTGCTTCCCAAACACCATGAACCTTCTCACTACTCTAAATGTGGTGAGGTAAGGATTTGGCTTAAGATCCTCTCATGGGTATGACAATGGAGAGGATGAGTGTAGAAGAATTTAGAGAATCAAATGTATAAGATTATGGATGAATCAATCTTGTTTTTCTCTAGGGTTTCTCTCTCAAAATTTTCTTTGGAATCTCTCTACATTTTGTAGGTATAAGAGTATTTATAGAAGGGTATGAGAACAAATGTGAAAAGTCACTTTTCAGCAAAACAGGGTGCACTAAAGAGTCACTCGCAACTGGGATGAGTCGCAAATTCTAGTTGCCAGATAATAGATAGGCTAGACTTTACTTTTTGTTCTATAGTGATCCAGCTGTCCTAACCCTTCAACTTCCTGCATGCTTCACACGTGTGCTATACTTTGGCGAGTCACCACTCACGAATCACATCTTCTTGCACACTCTTAATCAATTCTTCACGCTCTCTCATACACAACCCTTACATTATTCCCACCTAAATACAGGGTTTCTAAATGCTAAATTACAAGCAAATTTGGCACAGAATAAAGCCAACACATAGTTAAATAAATTCAATTTTATAATCTCCCCCTTTGGCTATTCCGAGACAAACCCCTAAAATAGACTCTAGACTTAAAAATGTAAGTTGGGAATAGTTGCCATAAGTCACTCACACCTAATTCTAGATCTGTGAAGCTCTTGAACCATATGAACAAGTTTCCTGAAAAAAATATCACAAAATGCACTCATTAAATTCATTGTAAGTGGAAAACTTATAATGCATATGGAGCAAGCACAATACGATCTAGCAAGTATGAATATGATAATGAAGCATGTCTTGACCATACAAAAACAATCACTATAAATAGTGACCACAATGAACATTCACACGATGAATGAATATCCAGACATGCAAGCAAATAAGCTCAATACAAAGTATCATTTTCATGTCCAACACTCAACCGATGCAAGAACACTAAAGCACGAAGCATTAGGTTTAGATTGCATTAAGGATGCAAGATCCAACAAGGGCATAATAGTACTAAGCTATATAAGCAAAGGTACATAAAAACATAGTCAAGTACACAACATAAGCTTAAACTATGAAATATGAACATAGACTAGTAATAGCAACAAAGAAAAACTAGAAAAGCTTGTTGTTTGAATTGCTTGCTCTCCCTTTGATTTAGCTCTCTCCCCCTATCATAGCTCTCTCCCTATCATGAACACCAATCTCCCCTTTTTTGTCATGGAATAGCTAGTCATCATCTTCGTCTATCTTCCTTTGGATTTGATCCAATTGAGTTTGGAGAGAGGTAAACTTTGTTTCAAATCAGGTGTGCTGAAAATGCATGATAGATGTGAGGCTAGACAATTTTATGCTGATGTCTTGCACAAAAGCCATGATGTTGTCCAACTTCTTATCATAGGAGTGTGAGCTAGAGCTTGTATCACCTTGAGGAGCATTACTCTCTTGCTTGACATTCTTTCGACTATGGCTTATTATAGCATTGAGAGTGGTAATGTTGATTGGTCTTTGGTTTGATTAAGGATACTCATCTTCCATAGTGGGTACTCCTTTTAGCTTCAATATCTTTATAACGAGGCAACAAAATGGAAGGAAGTTCCTAGAGGCCCTCCTCTTAGAAGTTTTAACCAAAACGTGAAAGATATGAGAACATATATCAATTTCTTCATCAGTAATCAAGTCATGAAGAAATAGAGCCTGACGAAGATTCATTTGTCCAGTGCTTAAGAGAGGATAAAGATTATGGAACATTATTGTTGTGAGCAACCTTAACTCAGGAGATAATGATGATAGACCCATTGATTTCCTATTTGAAGACACATCCAAGTTTTCTCCGAAAGCGTCCAGAAGAATGTCAAGATCCGGTTCCATTACATCATACATAGATGGTTTTGTAAACACTGGTTGATTGATGTTTAAAATGAGAGCAAGATATGAAGGTGTTATAGTAAAGTCCTTTCCTCTTACCCGACATCGTAGTTCTTCCCCATCAAAGATAGCATTTGCATAAAACTCTTTCACAAGCTCTTCATAAGGATCTTCAAGATTCGATAGAAGGTAGTTCCAATCCTTAGAAGCGATCCATTTAGGAATGTTATCAAGAAAAGTAGCTTGCTCAACAACTCGTTCAATTACCATAGGGGCATTTTGGAAGTAGCTGAAATATGCTTGAAATCCGGTATAGGATCTGAATCAAGTGTCATCAAAAACTCCAGCTAAAGATCGAGTTTTCTTTGACTTAGGGGAGAAACTACTGAGGTCAATGACTAGTTCCTTCCCTTTGCTACTGCTTCCTTTCACTGCTGACTTTTTGAAAGGAGACATCTTCAAGCAAATATCATGAAATAGCAAAGAGCAAGATGAAAACAAACGGCAATAAACTTGATTAGCTACAAGTTTGTACCAAAAACATACACTACGAATTAAACCCTAAAAACTAAAATTTAAAGAGCAATTCAAAAAAAAAAAAAATTGACATGTGAAGATGCTAAACATCAAAGCATGATATAATCATGGCATTGGACATACAACATGTCAAAGATTGTGTGTGTGTGCATCATATGAAAAAGTGTGCATATAAGGCATGAAAACAACTAGTGATTAGGTGGAGATTGAAGATGAAAATGGAGGTTTTTGGATTGAAAATGGTGGTTTTGAGAGAGGGATAGGCAGAGAAGACAAAGAGAAAAGCACGTGATGCGAGGGAAACTGAAAAGTTTTGAAAAACTATCTAAGTTTTAACCCTATTTTTGCAAAATACGCATTTTTCGTGACTCAATTGACTCTCGAGTGAGTCGCCAAACTAAGTTGCAAAAATCCCTTGAACCCAGATTTTGAGAAATTTCTCTTAGTCTTTTTCGCAACTGGGACTCTCACTCGCCAGCACCTCTGGATGGACTCACGAATGAGTTGCCAAAATGAGTCATCACAAAGTCTAAAACCCAGATTTTGAAAAATTTTCTAAGTCTTTTTCGCGACTTGAGCTCTTGCTCGCCGATAAGTCCCAAAGCATTCTGAGTAAACTTGCGACTCGTGAGTAAGTTGCCAAAAGGCAGAGTTGAAATTTTTTGAGTTTTTCTGACAATTTTCAAAAAAAAAAAAACTTTCCAAAAACAACTAAAATACTAAAAAAATCTTTTTAGGTTTGATCAACATATGCTTAAGTATGTATATCATATTTAATCAAGTACAATCACACAAATGAATAAGGCATTCATTGAACATAGATATATTTGATGTGGGTGGGTATCAAATATGAGATAGTCCTTAGTCTAACGTGAAGTTTCAATAATCAATTCAACCAAGTTATACATAATTAGTACTAAGTAGAGTGACCTATCTCAATTGTAGAAATGAACATATATGACCTCCCATATAAACTTGATTACATATCTTTGAAACTTTTCATTTGGGAACCTTGTGTCTTCTTTCCCTTTTGTTGCTGACCATGGGGGACCAGTGTCCAACTAGAGAGTTTGGCTAGACTGAGAGTAGTGGGTCTGAGGTCAATGTTAGTCCCTTTATTGAAGATTCTGAAGCTTCCTCCTAGGCCAGTGAAGACAATGAAACACCTTTTGCTTGGCATGGCCCTGTTCTTGAAGCTGATTTTGAAAATATCAACATGCAAAGGGATTTCTAGGGTCAGTGTGCCATTGGGTTCATCTTAGACTATAGGAAGTTCTCTATTCATCATCTACAACTGATAATCAATTCTACATGGCAGAATAGAGGTGTTGTTTCAGCAGTAGGAAGAGATTCCTTCTTTTATCTAATCCATTTTGAGCTCCTAGAGGATCTTAATCACTTTTGCTCGGAAGGACCATGGTCAGTGGATGGAGCTTTCCTAATATTGGAGAAATGGAGACCAAATTTGGTTCTGAACAGATTGCAACTAAACTACTTCTCCTTGTGGGTTCAATTGCACGGGTTACCCCTAAAGTACCAGTACCCAGAACTAGCAAAACGTATGGGTCAGATTATGGGTATCTTTGAAAGGGTTTATTGGGAGGATTAAATACCTAGAAATATAAGATTCATGCACGTGAGAGTTCGAATTGATCCATGGATGCCACTTACTGCAGGTTTCATGTTACGTCTTGATGATGGTTCTTGGACTTGGGTGCAATGCAGATATGAAAGGGTTCATAAACATTGTGTCCATTACAGATTGATTGGTCATACAAAAAGCCAATGTAGTAGGAGTATGGATGAGATTGAAAGGATGCTTATCTATCAACGACATCGAATTCAACGCATTCACCAAGTTAAGTTTGGATTTGATTCATTGAAGCCACACTTTCACAATGAACTCAGATCCTTCTACAACAGAAGACGCCGCTGGACAACCTAAGTAAGGTATGGGAATCTGCAACCTTCTCACCATACATATACTCACAACCCCCTTGTAGACCCTAACGAATATCAGCATCACTCCAACTCCTCTTCTCACTCTCAAGAAGACAGTCACCAAGCTTTCCCAGACCCTAAAACACCTAATATCCCTAATCCTAATAGTCTTCACTCTCCCCATCCTTTCCCTCCTACCTCCCAGTCTGAAAATGAACATGCAACCTTAAACTCTGCAATCTTTTCCCTGTCCTTAGGTGTTAGGTTCTAAAGACTTAGGAACTAATGTATTTAGAACTCTAATGTGTAATGTTGGCAAACCATAATCAAAACAGTTGTTAGTCTTATTTAGACTTGCTCAAAGTATGTGCGTTGTATGTAAAGTTGGAATTGAGTGGCTACAGAAGTATTAGTGACTTTCGGCCTGGCTCGATCAATCGAATCTCAGGCAGAATGTTTTTTTTGCAAATTTTTCCAACTCAACCCTAGCCTATTAAAATGTGTAGAGTTTTATGTTTTGCCCTAGGTATAAAAGGCAAACCCTAGCCATGTTTTTATGTTGCTTACATTGCTGTTTGTGTGAATCTCTTATGAAATTAGAGAGGAGCTTTCCTTCACACAAGCTTAGGATTATCAAGAAGGAGATTTTTTCAAGAGCTTGATGATCACTCAGTTGCTGCCATAAGAGCTTAAAGATACACAAGCGAGTGTGCTTGTACTTGTTGGAGAATCCAAGAAAGAAGGAGTTTGTGGTCTCAGAGCTTGCACTTTGTCGTGTCAGTAAGTTTCTATTGGTGGGTAGCAATAGGATGTTAGTGGTCTAAATCGCTATTGTAAAACTTCAATTCTTTCATAGTGGATTCAGGTTTACCTTGAGGATAGCTAGGTTAAATTCTCCCCAGGTTTTTTACTAGTTTGCTTTTCCTGGGTCATTATATTATTGTGTTATTTATTTTTTCCGTTGTTATGCATGATATGATTGTTAGATTGTGTTAACCTAGATTTGGAATTTGGACTAAGTAATAACTTAGCTAATAAACTAGGTTAATCCAATTGTTGTTTAAAGAGTCTAAAAATAAACAAGTGGTATTAGAGCAGGTTGCTCTTTTGTTGTAGATTTTTTGATTTCTAAGCTGATCCTTGATCCCTATTGTCATGGAACACGAGCACTCTCTAGTTATTCCTCCTCACTTTGATGAGAATAATTATGCTTATTGGAAAGTAAGGATGAAAGATTCCTGAAATCTACTGATGAGAGAGTCTGGAACTCCGTTGAATACGGATGGGAAAAGCCCATTACTCTTATGAGTGAGTGGCAAACTTTTCAGAAAGAAGCAGTCACGTTCAACAGCAAAGCTATGAATGCTATTTTCAATGCTGTTTCTATGGAGGAATTTAAGAGAATCTCTAATGTTGAGGTTGCTTACACTGCTTGGAATATCCTCCAGACTGTGCATGAAGGCACAAAGGCAGTTAAAATTAATAAGTTGTAGCAATTAACTACTAGATTTGAGAGCATTAGGATGTCTGATGAATAATCATTTGATGAATTTTATGCTAAACTTAATGACATTGTTAATTTTGCATACAACTTGGGTAAAATCTATGATCAACCTAAAATTGTTAGGAAGATCCTTAAATCTTTAACTGAAGATTTTAGACCCAAAGTGACTGTCGTCACTGAAAGCAAGGATGTGGACTCCATCCCTGTTGATGAACTTGTAGGATCTTTTCAGTCCTATGAGTTAGACCTACCCAAAACTAGCAAATCCAAATCAATGGCTCTTAAGTCAGTTGATGATGTTGAGGTTGATGGATTTGATGATAAGCTCTCTGCTATAGAGATTGCTTACGTTGCCAAGAATTTTAGGAATTTCCTTAAAAATACCAACAGAAGGGCAAGAGTTAAGAACACTATTGAACCTAGAAATTTTAGGAAGAATGATCCAACTAAGGTTAGCAACACTGAAAAACTAGAGAAAAAGTAGGTCAATCTTCTAATAATTCTATGGGTCCTCAATGTTTTGGACATCAAGGGTATGGTCACATGAAATCTGAATGTCTTACATACTTGAGGTCTAAGGGTAAGGCTATGGCTGTAACTCTTAGTGATAATGAAGTTTTTGATGATGAATCTAGGTGTGACGAGGACGGAAACTTCATTGCTTTCACTGCTACTGCGGTAGTCAATGAAAGTGTGTCTGTTGAAGAGAACCCTTCTGATAGGGAACTCTCTAAGAATGCAGATCTTCAAGGAGCCTACAATAAACTTTGCAAAGTTACTGCAAAGGATGCCATGAATGTTGAATTAGGCTTAAAGAAAATTTCATCTCTTAAGCTTGATAAGAAAAATTTTCTTGTGAAATTGTTTGATGCTAATGAACTTTTGAACAATATGAAAACTGAGAATATGCTATTGCTTGATAAAGTTAAATCTTTGGAACTTGATTTATTTGTTGCTAGATCTGCTAGTTCTAAACTTGATCAAATGCTGAGTGTTCAAAAGTCTCCTTTTGACAAATCTGGATTAGGTTTTGTTGAAAGCATCTCTGTGTCTATACCCCATTCCACAAACTGTGTTCCTTCTTCTTCCTCTGAACCCCCTGAGAGTGAGGTTGTGAGTGAGACTGTTAAACTTATAGAGGTCACACCTCCTAGGAAGATTAGGGTTGATTTGAAAGAGTCTAAACCTAAGGAGTCTACCCTTTCTAAGGGCAAGTTGCATGGTAAGCCTGCTTGGGTTTGTCATTTTTGTGGAAAGTCTGGGCATATTTGTCTAAACTGTTACAAGCTGCAAGCTGCTAAGAGAGCAAATAAATCAAAAGTACCTGTGCCTCAAGCACACGATCCTATGATACTCATTAGTGAATTGGTAAAAGCTCTAAACCTTTATTCCAATCCTGGAGTTGGAAATCATTCTAATGTGAATAAGAACTCCACTACGCAAGGTGCATCTAAAAAGTTTTGGATGCAAAAGGCTCGATCTAATTCAGTCTTCCTGACATGATCCTTGTGCTTCATTGCTCTACTCTCTGTGACCATTGTTCTTTGGTTTTTGTTTTCTTTGTTTCTAGGATTTGCATTGCATAACATTCATGCATTTCATTCTAGGACTGTTTTTGTTTCTTCTTTTCAAAATAAAAATAAAAATAAAAAAGAAGGAGAAAAAGGGAAGCAAATTGTGTTTTGTATTTATTTTCTTGGTTTTTGAAAACAAAGTTGGTCAATTTGTTTTCACATAACATGTCTTTGTACCTTGTTTAGCTTAGATGAGCTTATTTATTGCACTTTACTAGTTGAAGCTTTGTAATGCATGTTGTGTGGGAAAGATATTTATGGTTTTTGATCACTTTGTCTTAATCTTGAAGTCACATGTCTTTGACTGTCGGACTTGAAACTTTTGAGAAAAGCATAAATAACCATCTCACCACTGTTCACTAGCCAATCATGAATACCTTAGTGCATATCGCAAGATTTTGTGCTCATGAAAGTGTGGCATATGCACACAAAAAACATAAGGTGTAGCCTCGGTTTAAATGCTTAAAATTGGTGTACATTATTGAGCTATAATAAATTCAAATAAATAAAATTGGTGTGTACATTATCCTGGCTATTTTAATAAGTTTCTGAACAATTAAAATTGCTGTGTACATTATGAGGCAAATCAAGAAACTTACATGATTGCAAGCTTATAATCTAGGAGATGTGGGAGTTATAAGATGTAACTCTTTAGGTGATAGTCTCTTTCAAATTCTATGTAATGAATTTTGTAGACTTTGTGTTTGATTTCTATTCACATATTACCTCATATGTATCTCAAGCTTTTGCTAGTTGCACACACTACACAAGTTACTCTTTGCTAAACTTTGTACATGATATTGAGTGTGTTTTTGGTCTGACCAACCAAGTTTGAAAATACCTTGAGTTTTTATGCAAAACATATTTGATGCCAAAGAATTTAAAGGAAGAATGTTTGAAAATTTATTTTTGGGAAAACTGGGTTCAAAACTTGTGTTTTTGAAAAGCATTTCATCTTATACTCATGCATTTTATTTTGAAAATTCAATGCTTTGAGGAGTTTATGCACAAAATTCTGTGTTTTTTCAAAAATTTATTTTTTTTACAATTTCGATCGATCGAATTTGTTCTTCGATCAATCGAAATTGCGATTAAAAGTTTTGGTCAGCCTCGGGTTGTTTCGATTGATTGAATGTGTTTTTCAATCAATTCAAAATCGTATTAAGAGTTTTTTAAAAGATTGATTTTGACGTGTTCAAAACACTTTTTCAAAAAGTTTTCAAATCTCTCTCTCTCCATACGACTCGGTCAAGGCTCCAATCCCATTTTTTGTCATTTTCGATAATTCTTTTTGCAAGGTTTCTCTCTAAAAAGGCCAGTAAGACTCTTATACCCTTCCTTTTGAGTTTATTATCAAGTTTCATGCATTTTTCTTTGAAAATTTCGAACCTATGCATAATTGGGGTTTTTGATGATTCAAGCTTTATTTTGTGAAATTGATCATTGGGTTTTTGTTGGGAGATGTTATAAACATGATGTATGTTGATTAATTTGATCAATTTGATGTATTGTAAGAAATTGAAATTTCTAGGGCTTGAAATATACCCGAATTGGGGATTTTGTTCAAATTGAGTTTAAATGATGTAATTAGCTTGTTGGATTGATTAATTTGATCATTATAAATTGTGTTCTAGCTTGTGTGATGATCAATTGGTCAATTTTTTTTTAAATAAACAAGTGGTTTTTCAAAATTTTGGGGTTTTTGTTATAAACTCTATGCTCAAGCCAATTTTGTCATTCTAAACTTAAATTGAACTTGTTATCACTGCATTAAAGCATGCATCATGACATTTTAACTGTTCATGCATCATATAGATTGTTATTTTTATATTATGTTATGCTAACTTGTAGTCTACCCATTGTTTTTTTCTTTTTCATTTTGGTTCTTTCTCTTGTATCTTTGTCCTTACCCTAGCACAATGCCTAGGAAGACTAGAGCTAATAGGTCTGCCCCCCCCCCCCCCCCCACCTTCTCCTCCTTCTTTTAACTGTACTAGGTTTTCGAGTGAGAAAAATCAAGAGACCTTTAAGAAACTGAACCTTAATAGGAAGATATTGGTTGAGCGTAAGGTGTTGTTAGATGAGATTAATCCCGCCATTAGGGCAAATTTTGAGCATAGGGGCTAGTTGCCATTGTTGGATATTTCTGATCCTCCTTTTCTAGCTGCCCTGATTTGAGAGTTCTACTCGAACATCTCTATCCATATCTATGATTCCAACACTTTAGTAAAGAGTTGGATACGAGGTGTAGAGTTCATCATTACTCCTGATGTAGTGGCTGATCCTCTTGGAGTACCATTGGTCTAGCACCATGTCTATCCCTATGATGAGTCTCCTCCCTTGGACGACGTCATGTCTTACATCACTGTGACTTCTATCCAGTGGGGCTCTGATCCTCGAATCACCACTGCTGAGCTTTCTGAGTTGCATTATCTCTTCTTTAGGATAGCGAGTCATTCTTTGTGGCCTATCTCTCATCTTCACACCATTCCTCTTGAGCGGTGTGTCTTTTTTATGCTCTTGTTACTGATGCTCCTATCAGTTTTCCTCATTTGTTTCTTCGTTCTTTAAACGAAGTTTATAGAAGTTCTTCTACCACTCATGCTCTTGTTCATCCTATTCATTCATAGGATTTTGTTGTATCTCGGTTTAGAGAATTTCCCCGCCTCTGAGTCTGTTCACATAGTTGCCCCCATAGGTGCCTCCTTTCTTAGGCAAAGGGCTACTCATATGCAAGCTGGCTCTAAACATCCTAGGGCTAAGTCTTCTGGTGTCGCACCTCTTCCTTCTTCTACTACAGGTCCTACTACTTTTGGTGAGGCGTCTGTTGATCCTGTTGCTGATGCTACTGTTGCTACTGATGTTCCTCCACCATCGACTTCAAATGACTTTGCATTCATCATACATTGGAGACTGTCATGACCGTTCAGGCGACTCATGGTCAGATTTTGGTGGACATGCTTGATGAGCTCCGTGCTTTGCGAGCTGATTTGGCGCATCTTCAACATTTGCCTTCGTCACCTCCTTTTAATGATGGACTCTGATTGCCCTTTGGCATTCCATCACAAAAAGGGGGAGTACATTTTGAGTTTTGAGTACATTTGTGTACATTTAAGGACACTTGTAGAGTTTTTTTGGAGTTAGGGGGAGAGTTTTGTTCATATGGAGCCTGTGGAGTTGTTTAGATTGTATCTAGGTGCTTCACTGTGTATACATTCTTTTTGGCTCTTGATGTATTTTTGTTGGGCTATTCATGATAGGGGGAGATACATTTATTGTGTTACATGTTTCTTGTTTCACTGCTTATTGATTTATATTTATGAGTTATTCATTGATATATATCTTTATTTTGTGTTGTGTGGAAAATACAAGAATGTTCTGTTTAGGGGGAGTTAACATTGTTTTTGATGTATCTAACTTAAAGGGAGAGTTAGTTTGCATATTTGTTGATTTACAGTTTTTCTATCACACATGCGTTTATGCGTTTTGTTTAGTGTTTTAGAAAATATACAGGTTGATTCAGTCGTGTTACTGTCTACACTTGCAATTGATGGATAGTAGTTAGGATTGGATTTGTATTGATGTGCATTTTTTTTTGTAAAGGGCTTTTCTTTGTAAACTTTGAGCATTTAGTTGTGTTTTGTCATGAATTGCCAAAGAGGGAGTTTGTTAGGTTCTAAAGACTTAGGAACTTATGTATTTAGAACTCTAATGTGTAATGTTGGCAAACCATGATCAAAACAGTTGTTAGTCTTGTTTAGACTTGCTCAAAGTATGTGCGTTGTATGTAAAGTTGAAATCAAGTGGCTGCAGAATTATTAGTGCATTTTGGCCTGGCTCGATCGATCAAAGCTCAATCGATCAAAGCTTAAGCTCGATCAATCGAATCTCCAGCATAATCCGTTTTTCTGCAGAATTCCAACTCAACCCTATTGCATTAAGACGTTTAGGGTTTTATGTTTTTGCCCTACGTATATAAGGCAAACTCTAGCCACGTTTTCGGGTTGCTCAGATTGCTGTTTATGTGAATCTCTTGTGAGATCTGAGAGGAGCTTTCCTTCACATAAACTTAGGATTATCAAGGAGGAGATTTCTTCAAGAAATTGATGATCATTTAGTTTTTGCCATAGGAGCTTAAAGATATACAAGCGGATGTGCTTGTACTTGCTGGAGAATCCAAGAAAGAAGGAGTCCGTGGTCTTGGAGCTTGCACATGGTCATGTCAGTAAGTTTCTACTGGTGAGTAGCAATAGGATGTTAGTGGTCTAAGTCACTATTGTAAAACTTCGATTCTTTCATAGTGGATTCATGTTTACCTTAAGGATAGCTAGGTTAAATCCTCTCCAGGTTTTTTACCGGTTTGGTTTTCCTGGGTCATCATATCATTGTGTTATTTATTTTTTCCACTGCTATGCATGATATGATTGTTTGATTGTGTTAACCTAGATTTGGAATTTGGACTAAGTAATAACTTGGCTAATAAACTAGGTTAATCCAATTGTTGTTTAAGGGGTCTAAAAACAAACATTAAGTAATCCCTCAATCCCACCCACTCCTTTTAACTCCCCAGGTTCATCCCTTGGCCATATCCATAACTCAGACCTTCCCCCCAATCCCACCCTTGACTAGGTACCTCTTAATTCCTCTAACCATTCACATAACCCTGATAGCACTGCAACTTTTACCCTGCGCCCACCATGGGTACTCCCAACAGATGCTTCTCTCTGATGGACTTGGGTTACAGAAAATGGTCCTTTTTATGAGTAATGGTGTTTTAAAAGAGAATTCGAGGTCTAGTTTTGAAACGGACAGTGATGACACAGTGGTCTTGTTCAATTTAGATAGGCTTAATGAGGAGCGCCTTGAATGGGTACATAAGGATGCATGGAGTAGAGGACAAATTCCTGAGGCTCCAGAACCCTTTATTGAATCTTTGGTCCAAAGGGTTAATATAGATAGATTCATGTTTGAAGAGGGTAGTCCCAGTAATGGGCCTCAAATTAGAAGATCCCAAGCTATGGGCCAAGATCATACATGAACTCAATACTTGGCAGAACTTGAACCACAAGTGGAAACTGCACATAGCCGCACTATCAACTTGGATACTAGGCTCAACAATATCATAACCACAGACCCTGCTAACTTTGGCCCAGGCCCACCTTCCCCAATTTCAGTTTCTTCAGACCCAGGGATTTTAACTAGCCTGCATTGTAAGGAATGGCTGGAAGGAGGTCATGTGCCCTCTAAAAAGAGAATCAGATCACAACTTGGGAGGCTGGGAAGAAACAGTTGCCAAAAATTCCTTTGTGGTTTCTTCTTAAAGGAAGGTGGCAACAATGCCTCTTTCGAAAACTCTTGTTATCTTAATGCAATTTATGACTATTATCTTGCTGAGGAAACTTCAAAAAATCCACATGGGTGTTGGGAGGTTGACCCAAATTAGCTTCCCCTGCAACCATGAGGATCCTAAGTTGGAATTGTAGAGGTTTGGGCAAACCTTCTGCAGTTCTTCAATGCCAACAAAAAGCCCAAGAGTTTAAACTTGATTTTATGTTCCTTATGGAAACAAAGCTAGTACAAGGTAAAGGTAAGGAAGTTTGGACTAGGTCTAGTTTTACTGATGGATGGGAGATTCTAGAGTGGGTCTTAGCGGGGGTCTACTTCTAGCCTGGATTCCTAGACAAAGTCTTAAGGTTATTTTTTATTCTGCTCACCTTATTCACATAGACCTCCTAGATAACAAGGGTAAACCTATCTCAATCACCTTTGTGTATGTTCACCCTGATCAAGCTAAGAGGGAGGAGGTGTGGCAACAACTTTCCTCCCTCAAAGCCATTACTCATTCCAATTGGCTTTGCATTGGGGATTTCAACCAAATATTGTCAAGGGATGACAAATTTTCTTTCACACAAGGTAGTATTGCTAGTGCCAACCTATTTCAACAAGTCATTTCAGATCTATATTTGTGTGATCTCACTGCTACAGGGCAAAGGCTTACCTGGATGAATAATAAAAAGGAGAATGGTTTGGTTATGGAAAGACTTGATAGGGCTTTTGCCAGTGTTGAGTGGATTAACCTGTATCCTTCATACTCTCTTAGAAATCTTCCCATCATCAAGTCAAATCATGGTCCAATTATTTTGGATTTTGACAACCAAACCCCATTTAGGAAAAGGTCGTTTAGATTTGAACATATGTGGACTACCCATCCATCATGTAAAGATATGGTCCAACAGGCCTGGTTTATTAATTCACATGGTTCTAGAGCAGAACAATTAAGAAAAAAACTCTTAAGTATCAAAAGGAAAGCTTTGGAATGGAATAAAAATGTGTTTGGGAAAGTTGAGAGAGATATTAAACTGAAGCAAGCTCAGCTGCAACAAATCCAAAAATCCATTAACTCTATTAAGGATGTTATGAAGGAAAGAACTCTTAGAAATGAATTAGAGGACCTTCTAAATAGGGAAGAATTGATGTAGGCTCAAAAAGCTAGAACTAGATGTATTCTCTAAGGGATAGAAATACCAAATACTTTCAAACAGTTGTAAGACAGAGAAGAGCTAGAAGTAGAATCCTCCAAATTAAGGATAACCAAGGGAATATTACAAAAAATCTAGGGGAAATTAAGATCATCTTGGCAGACCATTTCAAGACCTGTTTTGAGAGTAAGAACCAATCAAGTTTTGATAGTATAGTTCAGGAACTTCAGTCCTTGCCCATTCCTATACTATTTGCTCACCATCATAGCTCTCTCAATAGACCTATTACAGCTTCAGAGATTAAAGAAACTGTTTTTCAAATGGGCTCTCACAAAGCTCTAGGACTTGATGGCATTCTTGCCTTTTCTTTCAAGAATTTTGGAGCACAGTTAAATCAGATGTCATCAACATAGTCCTGGCTTTCTTCCATTCTAGGTCTCTTTTTAAACCTCTCAATCATACCTTCATAACCCTCATTCCAAAAATCCATTTCCCTAATGAGGTCTCACATTTCAGACCTATTAGTCTTTGTAATGTAACATACAAAGTCATATCTAAGATCCTAGTTAATAGGCTAAAACCACTGATGGATAGCATCATAACTCCTTATCAGAATGCTTTCATCAAAGGGCGGAACATTACTGATAACATCCTTATTGCTCATGAGATCCCTTAAGAAGAAGAAGGGTAGGAAAGCTAGCTTTGGAGTGCTTAAGATTGATATAAGTAAGGCCTATGACAGGGTTGACTAGACCTTCCTTAAGGCTGTTTTAACAGTAATGAAGTTTGAGGCAAAGTGGATTAAGTGGATAATGGAATGTGTCTCTTTTATTAGCTACACACTGTTTGTGAATGGTAATCTGACATCTACATTCAAACCCTCCCAAGGATTAAGACTGGGGGACCCTTTATCACCCTACCTCTTCCTTTTCTATGCTAACATCTTGTCCGTTTCCTTATCATAGGCTAAAATCATAAACAAATTCAAGGGGTGAGGTTTGGAAGAAATGGTCTCTCTTTCTCCCATCTTTTGTTTGTTGATGATTCACTCCTCTTCTTCAAAAAGGATGAAAAATCAATTGAAAACATCCAAGTCATCCTGGAATGGTACTGCTCAATCTTAGGACAAAAATTAAACCTAGCCAAATCTGATCTATATTGTTCTTCTAATATGCCTGCTGCTAATCAGGAAGCCCTTGCCCAAGCCCTCCATGTTAACTTGGTTCAAAATCATACCAAGTACCTTGGGATAAATTTCAAGCTTAAAGGTAACAGATGTGCTAACTTTCAGTTCTTGGTTGATAAACTCCAATCCAAACTCCAAAGATGGAAAGCTAGATTGCTATCCCAAGCTGTCAAAACCACCCTTATATCCTATGTTCTCCAATCTCTTCCCCTTTATACCTTCTCTTGTTTCAAGGTACCTAATAACATTTGTAACAAAATGGACTTTGTAATTAGGTCCTTTTGGTGGGGGCATAATCAGGAGGAAAGGAAACTGCACCTATTGAGTTAGGACAAAGTTTGTCAACCAAAAAGGTTAAAAGGACTACGCCTAAAGAAGTTTAAAACCATGAACCAAGCAATGTTATCCAAACAATTTTGGAAAATAAACCACAATCCCCAATCCCTCCTAGCTAAAACTTATAAAGCCAAATATTTTCCTAGATGCTCCGTTCAGGATTGTTGCCCCAAGCCACACCATTCCTGGTACTAGAAGAATATCATCAAACAAGACAATATTCCAGCCTTGAGGGAAGGAAGATGGTGGATTGGTGATGGTTTTGATATCCCTCTTCAACACAAATACTAATTCCAATGCTCATATCTAAACTTGGAGGACCCTAGGCTGCCAACTGGCATAGTTGGGGACCTAATTGACCATAACACTTCCTCTTGGAAATTTGATTTGGTCAGAACCCTTTACGCTCCTCCTCAAGCTGGTGATATCCTACAAATCCCTATCCCAAAAACAAACTCAGTCCGAGACAAATTAGTGTGGAAACATTCCAATAATGGGGAATATCATGTCAAAACTGCCTATGAGCTTCTCAACAATGGGACTTTGAACATACCTAGGCACCCTCATCTAAATCAGGAACTTGGAATAAGGTTTGGAAAGTGAAGATTCTTCTTAAAATAAACAATTTTTTTTGGAAGTTTGCTTGCTCACTCCCAAGTGCAGGAGATCATACCAATATAATTCTCAGAGTACCGAAGTCGAACCACAAGGAGCAAGATAAATTCAAAGACAATATAATTAAACAACAATTTGGGTGAAAAAGAAAAGTACTTTTACTTGGTGATTGTTAACAAGAATAATAATAAAAACTTATTTAAATCAATAATGTAAATACCAAGGCATCGGGGTGTTTCCCTATATCGATATGAAATTCTTTGTGATCTAAGAAATTATATATTTTATAATTGATTGTTCTTTTACAATTAAATAATTATGATTCTGTTGAACTAAGACAATTCAAGAATGCATGATAACCTAGATTAATAATGCAGTTAGAAAAGTTTCCAGAAAAAAACCCGTTCACTTTAAAACCTAATTTCTATTTGAAACTATCAGAAATTCATCTAAATAATAAGAAAAACATGATTGAACTTATTGAAAGCATGGAAGAACTAATACATGAAAAGAAATCTAATTGAACAATCAAATATGCTGTTGATAAAATCCTAGAAAGAATCACATTGAATATTCATACCGTATAGAAGAAACATAATCCCTATACCTAGCAAAGAGTTTAGGCTGCCATTAGAGAAAGGAAAATACAAGGTTTTCTCTACCAAATTCATTCTACACAGCCTCCCTTCAAAACCCTAATGTAAAAAAGTGTCCAAAGAAAATAAAACTTTTACTATTTTAATTTCTGTCTAGGTTTACAGCAGTAATTTATGAGTTACTTTCTGCCTTCAAAAGTTGAGAATTTCGAAAAACTCAAAACTGGAAAATTGTAGATATTTAAGTGAAGGTTCCAATTCATCTAGCCTTCTGTCAATTGGATTTTCAAGGAGAGAGATACGCCCAAAATACTGATCAGTAGTCAAATCTGATTTTTCCTTTTTAGATTCTGCCTCTTTGATTTCTTTCCTTATTTGAAGCTTCCAAACATAGTAGACAACCCAAGCACTCCAGCTACACCTCCTTATGGTCCTTTAGCTCCTCTTTAATTCTAGTTTAGCCTCCATTCTCTCACAGACTCTTGTAAACTCATCTTTCTCACATGATTTCCTGAAAGTAGAAAATTACACCCAATGAATGACATCTTATTCAAGAAATTATGTAAAGATAAATAATAAGGACTAATGCAAATCATGGCTTAATTATAAAAATTAAGCATAGTAATAAAGAGATAACGCCCACATAAATATATAACAAGTATACATTTGAAGGCATTATCACACCCCCCCCCCCCCAACTTAAATCTTGCTAGTCCCTAGCAATCCACAAAGCACCCATGTCTACTGAAAGTGAAAAATTAAAACTAAAATATAAGCCACTTTCATAGGCTACACGACTACACTTCCCATGTGTATTTAGTCTTTGAATCCCTAGGTCACCCTTAGTGGACGAGTTTACTCTCGTGAGGGTTTGCAGTGACTCTACCCACAAAAGTCAAAGGTTTCCTGAAAATTCCTGCAGCAAATGTTAGTCTACTTTATTATTATATCATACAAATGAACTTTCAATTTTTGAGTTGGGATACTATTAATCATATTAAAGAATTTTCACTAGCTTCACTTTTGGAGTGTGTATGTGCGTGCATAGCCCATCCAATCAAATTGGCTTTTCCAAACATGCATAGACCAAGAATAATCTAAATTAGAGCCTCTACTCCAAAACCTCTCTTAAGTCATCAACACTCTAAAGGAACACATAGAAGTAATAGCTTTTTTCTCTCTCTCTTCAAATCACATGTGAACAAAAAGGAAAGAAAAAGTTTTAAGAATATCACGTGTATACAAAAATAGCCACTAAAACAACGGAAAAAGATCTCTTGGAAAGGATGTTGAATTCCTCGAAACATGAGGTTAATACCATTCTCATCCCTAATTTTTATTCCAAACACATTCCAGCCATGCACTTTTAGGATCAAGTAGGACTTTAAGCTTAGTGGTAGTATAATCTTATGGCTAGGTAAAGGCAAAAATGCTCTCCTTGAAATATGAGATATATGAATCAAATGCAGAAAATTCAAGCCAAACCCAACTCATAGCAATAACGACCAACTTGAATCAAAATAACCTTTACTCAGCCATATAACCCCTTTGAAATACATAAAAGATGTGTAAGACACCAATGATTTATTGATTGATTATGTATGTGATAAGCCAAGAATGTATTGACCCCTAGTGGTAATTCAATTAATTAGCCAAGTGAATTAATTAATTCAATTACATGCAACAAGCGTGATAGCACAAATAAATCACCAAATAACTAAGTGCAACGGAAATTAAATTTGACACAGGTGATTTGTTTATGAATGGGGAAAACGACCGAGGCAAAACCCCACTGGGTGATTTTAAGGTCACCACTCCCGAGAATCCACTATTATTAAAACAAACAGTTACAAGTAAAATTAATCCCAGTACCTAATATCAACCTACAGTTGAACACTTACCCCAATACACAATTGGACTTGTAATGTAGTGACAATCTCTCCTTTCAATGCACGACTCCAAGTACGTGACTAACCAATCGATGCACAGATCCCAATATGTGACTAACACACCAACTTGAGAAAAATGTTGGCTACAGAGTTTTTCAGTTCATCCAACAATGAAGATCAAGAAGCTACTTGGTTACAAAACCCTTGGTGCATAGACACAGTAGCTTCTACAAAAAGATGAACTAGGGCAAATTGTCTTTGGTCACAATATGCATGTAAAATCATTTTGCATCATGTTGCATCCTTTCTTTGACGGCCCTTAAAATAATCCTTAAATATGTCTAGGGTTATGAGAAAAGAAACTTTGCACAAATACACTTGAATATGCGTGAAAACAGATCTGGAAATCTGAATTTCATAATTCTCGATAGATACAACTTCCAAGTAGCTGTCGAGAATCAGGTCATTAAACCTCGATAGATACCTATCTGTCATGCTATTTGTCGAGTTTTAATGAACAACACTTCTTCACTTGTTTCTTAGACAGATTTGTATGGCTTCAACACTAGACTTGAACTCTTGTTCCTTAAAAGTACTAAAACCCACCCTAGATCTACCAAATTACAAGTAATGTAAGTTTTGTCAAAGGATTAGCAAATTACATCAAAACTACCCTAACAGTATGTCTCCTCTTTGTTTTTCTTTTCTTTTTTTTATCTTTTTTCTCTTTTTTTTTTTTTTTTTTCTTCTTCTTTCTTCTCTTTGATTATTATTATTATTATTATTATTTTTTTTTTTTTGGTTTTTTGAAGAAAAGAGAGACAATGGTGGTATCTAAATGCATCAATTGCTCAAAACTTGAACCCCCAAGAGAATACCCATGAATAAAAGTGTATTCTAGTATTGTAGAAGTATTTCTCATGGCTTAAATGATGGTGACAATGGTTAGTATAAAGGTAGGCTGAATATTTGTTTAGCTGATAACAAAAAATTAGTGGTCTTTGGCTCTCATCTCTTAAAATTTCACATAAACTAGCATGCCTAAGGACAAAAATAAGTAGGATCATGGTATATCTCCCTATAATGTTTCCAATAGTCAACCAAAAAATATAGAGATCTTTTACAAAACTTGAAGCATATGAGAGAAATTTAAGAGTTCAAACAAAGATATACACTCACAAAGAAAATAAAGGCTCAAGAACTCTCCATATGGGTTGAGTTTCAGCTTATATCTAGCTTGTTCATGATCCATACATATCCAACATCCTACCGTCCCCTAACCCAGCTATTGTGCTCAAAAGTTTCCAATTGTGCTCTTCATGAAAGAGTCTTAATATAGCAAATAGTATAACCAACTCAGCATTATTCATTCCATTACATGATATAAAAATAAAGCTTATAACTCTTTTGCATTCATATTCAAGTATTTTTTATTTTTTTTTTAGAATTGAAAAGTTGCAACCAAAAAGAAAGGAAAAAAAATAATGCAAGGTGCAGCAAAACGTGTAGACCTCTCCCCCCAACTAAAATATTGCATTGTCCTCAATGTATCAAAGCCAAATAAATTCAAGGGAAGAAGTTCCCTTAAGCATTTAATTTTTTTTTTTTCACGCTTGCAAATGTTAGCCCAAAAAAAAAAAAAAAAAAAAAAAAAAAAAAAAAAAAAAGGCAAAAAGAAAAAAAAAAAAACATAAAGAAAAGAAAATTAAAACAAATATGGTACAACTTCATAAGGCTCTTTAAAAGTTCACGTAGCATCCCAATAGGCAAGGATCTCTAGTGACATAGTCTCCTCCTCTGGTATAACTCCCCCTAAGAATGGCTTTAACCTTTGTTCATTTACTTTCAAAATCCTACCATCCCTAAGGTCCTCAACTACTACAACTTCATGGTTAAACACTTTCCTTACAATGAAAGGGCTATCCCACCTAGGTTTTATTTAAGACCATCAAGCAGCGGCTTAAGCTCTAGCTGTGGTGCCTCTTCACTTGAATGCACGAGCTTTTTTTAATTCTCTGGTAGCTCCTCAAAGCAAGGCTTCCATCCTTCATTAATTGCCATCATCTTTTGTTCTTCCAAAACCTGTGAGGAATCCAACAAAGAAAATTTTTAGATACATGAATATCACATTCTAAATCATAAGAACCGAAAAATTATTAAGAAGAGTTTCAAGAGGATCAGAAAAACAATTCTTATTAAACTCTTCTTGAACCACCACCCTAATGAGATTCACATAAGCATAGTCATCATCCTTATGTAGTTGTTTAGCCATATGAAATATGTTTAGCTCCAAAGTCATGGAACCAAAAGTGAGTTGCATCCTTCCATTCCTGCAATTAATTAAAGCATTAGTTGTGGCAAGAAAAGGTCTACCCAAAATAATAGGGGAATAAGCACTAGGATGTAAAACAAGTTGGTAATCTAGAATAATAAAATCAACTGGATAATAAAATTGTTCAATTTTTACCAACACATCCTTAACCATCACTTTCGGCTTCCTTACAAAGCGGTCAGCCAACTGTAAAGTTACTGAAGTAGGTTTTAACTCACCAAGTCCAAGTTTTTGATAAACACTGAAAGGGATCAAATAACACTTGCCCCAAGATCTAGCGATGTGTGCTCCATGATGTAATCTCCAATAGTACAAGAGATCGTAGGACAACCTGGGTCCTTATACTTTGGTGGGGTCTTATGTTGGATAACTGCACTTACATGTTTTGTTAGGAATGCAGTCTTCTTCACATGATGCTTTCTCTTGATGGTGCATAGGTCCTTAATTACCTTGGCATATGAAGGCACTTGCTTGATAACATGCAATAATGGCAAATTTATCTTGACTTGATGCAAATGCTCTAATATCTTAGATGCAGTGTCCTATTTCCTAGGTAATTTTAAGGCTTGTGGAAATGGTGGAGGGATTGGGCATTGTTCAATGTCATCAATCCAAGTGACTCAGTTTCATCCTTCTCTTCTTCAACTGGGGTCTCCTTAGATTTCTTAGTTATTAAAGGAGCACTTTTATCAATCTCTTTACCACTCCTCAAAGTGGTCACAGCTTTTACTTCATCATGTTAATCCTTAGAGCCAATTTTTAGATATTGATTGATGGGATTAGGTTGAGTTTGGGAAGGAAACTTCCCTCTCTCTGTCCCACTCAATGAATTTGTAAGACTAATTATATGATTCTTGGTCTCTCTCACCTCTTCATCTAGCCTAGTGAACATGGATTCAAACTTTTGATTTTGCTCACTTTTCCTTTGAATGAAAGTACTAAGTGCATCCTCCAAGGAAGGTCTAGATGATGATAATGCATGTGGTGAATTAAAATTCCTTGGAGCAGGAGGATTCAACACATTGTCACTCTTATAACTCAAATACAGATGGTTTCGCATATTTGGGTTATAATTGTTAGAATATGAAAAATTATTTGGCCTGTATGAATTAAATGCATGTACTTGTTCTTCTGGCACATTTAAGAATGATGAAAATGATGCATATTCATTTGTAGCATGGTTTATATGACAGATTTTACATACCTCTGTTGGGTCCTCTCTAAAGGTAGCACTAACACTCTTACTTCCTTTCATTTTGAGTGCCTCAATATCTTTAGTTAACATGCTTATTTTTGCACTCATGTTATCATCTTCCCTCAACTTGAAAACACTTCCACTAGAAGTGGTAGTGTTAGTTCTAGTCCTACCAGTGGAGTCCATAGGGCTAGGTTCAGTCCATATGTTAGAGTTTTTAGATATCTCATCAAGATAATCCATTGTATCTTCGGGTTCTTTTTGTAAAAAGTCCCCTCCGCATGAGAGTTGAACAAACTGTCGGTCCCTAGGTGTAAGGCCTTCATAAAAATAGCTAACCAACCTCCAATCTTCATACCCATGAGTTGGACAGAAATTGAAAAGATCTTTGTACCTTTCCTAAGCTAGGTGTAAGGTCTCATTTTCTCCTTGGACAAAACTAGCTATCCTTCTTTTTACTTGCTGGACTTTGTGGGGAGGAAAATGTTTCTTAAAAAACTCTTGGGCCATCTCCCCCCAACTACCTATAGACCTAGGTTTCAAGGTGTAAAGCCAACTTCTTGCCTTATCCCTAAGAGAAAAATGAAAAAAAACGTAACTTAGCAGTCTCGATAACATTTTGTGCATAGAAACTACTTATTACCTCTTCAAAAGCTCTAACATGGACATAAGGATTTTCATTTTCTTGTCCCCTAAAGTCAGGAAGTATTGCTAATAAACCTTGTTTCTGTTCTACGTGTGGTGCATTAAATGGAAACATGATGCATGAAGGAACAGAATTTTGTGTGGGATGCAACAATTCATACATAGTTCTTCTATTCTCCTCATGATTATTACGTGTTTCATCATCCATGATTGATGAAGAAGGTGAAGGTGATAGTGTGTCAAAAAGATTACCAAAGAATGCACAATAAAATAAAATAAAAACAAAAAAAATAAAAACAAAATAAGGGAAAAAATGGAACAAAGTTACCAATAGAAGAATTTCCACTAGCTATGCTTTGCTCCAAATAAAATTGCCTCTGAATATGCAGCAGCTCCTCGGCAACAGCGCCAAAATTGCTTGCTCACTCCCAAGTATAAGAGATCATATCAATATAATTCTCAAAGTACCGAGGTCAAACCACAAGGAGCATAATAGATTCAAAGACAAATATAATTAAATAACAATTTGCGTGAAGTAGAAAAGTACTTTTGCTTGGTGATTGTTAACAAGAATAATAATAAAAACTTATTTAAATCAATAATGTAAATACAAAAGGCATCGAGGTGTTTCCCTATATCGATATGCAATCCATTGTGATCTAAGAAATTATATATTTAATAATTGATTTTTTTTTTACAATTAAATACTTATGATTTGGTTGAACTGAGACAATCCAACAACACATGATAACCTAGATTAATAATGCAGTTAGAAAAGTTTTCAGAAAAACCCATTCACTTTAGAACCTGATTTCTATTTGAAACTATTAGAAATTCATATAAACAATAAGAAAAACATGATTGAACTTATTGAAAGTATGGAAGAACTAATACATCAAAAGAAATCTAATTGGACAATCAAATATGTTGTTGATAAAATCCTAGAAAGAATCACATTGAATATTCATACTGTATAGAAGAAACATAACCCCTAGCCCTAGCAAAGAGTTTAGGCTGCCATTAGAGAAAGGAAAATACAAGGTTTTCTCTACCAAATTTGTTCTACACAACCTCCCTTCAAAACCCTAATGTAAAAAAGTGTCCAAAGAAAATAAAACTTTTACTATTTTAATTTCCGTCCAAGTTTACAGCAGTAAATTGTGAATTAATTTCGGCCTTTAAAAGTTGAGAATTTCGAAAAACTAAAAACTGGAAAGTTGTAGATATTTAAGTCACGGTTCCAACCCATCCATTGTTGTTTCAATTGGATTTTTGAGGAGAGAGATACACCCAAAATACTGACAAGTACTCAAATCTGATTTTTCCTTTTCAGATTCTGCCTCTTTGATTTCTTTCCTTATTTGAAACTTCCAAGCATGGTAGACAACCCAAGCACTCCAGCTGCACCTGCTTAGATGTTTAAACATGGTCCTTTGGCTCCTCTTTAATTCTAGTTTGGCCTCCATTCTCTCACAAACTCTTGTAGACTCATCTTTTTCACATGATTTCTTGAAAGTAGAAAATTTCACGCAATGAATGACATCTTATTCAAGAAATTATGTAAAGATAAATAACAAAGACTAATGCAAATCATGGCTTAATTATACAAATTAAGCATAGTAATAAGGAGATAACGCCAAATAAATATATAAGAAGTATACATTGTAAGGTGTTATCAAAGTTGCTGCACGGTATTTTGCCTACCTATTTCAACTTAAAACACAGAAGTATTTTAGTTGCTACCACTTGTCCCCTCTGTGATGAAGAGGAAGAAACTACTTCTCACCTCTTCCTTCTTTGCCCTTTTGCTAGAGCCTGTTGGCATGGATCCACCTTTGCCATATGTTCATCAGATTACAACAATACCTCCCTTCAACAGTGGTTGAGCCTGATTCTTAACAAACATAACTTTAAGGATCCAGCCTCAATGGACTATTTGAAATCTCTTTTTACTACACTAAGGACCATTTGGAATCATAGAAACAAAGTGGTACATGAAGGGATAACTTATAACTCTTTTCAAGTAATTCTTATAGCTCAATCTTTGTCTTGCAACTGACTCCCAAGAAGATTAGCTGTAGAACCTCAATCCTCAACAGGACCATGGCAACTAGTCATAAAGGTTGTTAGTTTCAAAAACAAAAAGAAGAAAAGGTGTGCCTATGTATACGAAGCTGTTAATCCCCAGGGAGTTGGTGTGTTTTTTGGTGTCAACAATAGCTTAGCTAGGACAACAATTGGGTGTCTGCTTAAAGCTGTGGTGGAAGCTAGTCTCAATGCAACAAACCATGGCCTCCAGCGAGTTTTGTTCCTAAGTGATAGCAGAGGACTGGTCAAGGCTTTCAGTACCAGGAGAGCTCCAGATTGGCAAGATATCACTAGACTTGCTTACCATAATTTTCTTGTACAAAATGGTCTTCTCTGCAAAATGATCTTAGCGCCCCCCCCCCCCCCCTCCTTTGCTTGTTTACCCCTTATGTGATGTAGCTAAAAAGGCAACCCAGGTGCCTATAAACCAATGCTGGTACAATCCAGCTTTTTTGTGAACTCATATTTGTTTGTTCCTTCTCCTTGATTTTGGTATCAAAAAAAAAAAAAAAAATGATATGAAAAACTATTTTTATTATTATAAGGACATAAAAATGAAAGTAACAAAAGGGGGATGGAATGTTGGGTAAATAATTGATCGAGTCCAAATAGATGGCCATATCAAGACCACTTGCAAGACAAAGAATGAGACAAGATAAATATAAAATCTAGGAGCCCAAACTTGTATCAGTTCACAAAGCTGTTATTTGGGCTTGAGTCTAATCATCATGTGTCCAATCCTACATGAAAACTCAAAGTAAAAAAAGTGGGAGAGTTGTGGCTGGGAGGCAATTAAAAGGTTTTTTTTTTTTTTTTTTCAACTCACTTATTTTAGGTTCCATGGGAGGACTTGCAACTGGTTTGTAGTGCTTTCAAGCCCATTAATCCATGATGGGTAAATTGTGTATAGAATTTTTTTTTTAATAATTTAATAATTACAATAATTTAAAAAGGGAGACACGAACCTTGATTCTCCTCATAAAAAATAGCTTGCAATGTTACTAAATTACAAAATTCTTAGCTTGTGTATAAGAGATTTTTTTTTTGGATAAATTTGTGTGTAAGAATTGAATATAGGAAGACTCACTACCCTCTTGAATAAACACATGCATCCAAAGTATCTTATAAGGTCCCTATTCTTCTTGTCATTAATGGACTTCTTGTTAGGTTCTAGACCCCTTAACACGATATGTTTAACCTAATATTAAGTCAAGTTGATTAACAAGTTTGTTATTCAAAACTAGGTTAAACAAATATGTGTAAAACAAATATAGCATGGAAAGTAAAGAACACAAAGATCTAATGACCCAGGAAAACCAATCGATAAAAAACCTAGGGAGGATTTAACCTAGTTATCCTCAAGGTAAAAACAAATCTACTATGAAAGAATTGAAGTTTGTACAATAAGACTTAAACCACTAATATCCTATTGTTACCTCGTGTAGAAAACTTACTACCACGACCACGTAACAGCTCTGAGTCCACAGACTACTTCTTTCTTTAATCTTTAGCAACCACAGGTTCTCCTACTTGTGAATTTGAGTCTTCACTCAAAGATTTTAGATCTTCTTGAAAGTTCTTTATGCAGCATGTTAAAACATATGTAATTCACTTGTTAGGAACATATGTCACTATTTTATGTAATTGGCTAATCCTTTGACAAAACGCACTTTACTTGTATTTGGGTAGATCTAGGATGTGTTTAATACTTACAAGAAACTTGTTTCAAGTTCAAGTGTTAAAGCCATACAAGTCTGTCCAAGATTCAAGTGCAGAAAGTGTTGTTCATTAAAGCACGACAACTAGCCATCTATCGAGACCTGCAGAGCTATTCTAGCCCTTGGCTCGATAGCAGCTCGACAGATAGGGCATCTATCGAGGTTTATGAAATTCAGAATTACTAATCTGTTTTTCATTCAATTCGTGATTATGTGTTTGGGCTTTCTTTTCTCACAACCCTAGACATATAAAATGATTATTTTAAGGGTTGTCAAAGAAACACAAGTTGCACAAGTGTTGAGCAAAGTTTGTTCAAGCAAATTGTGATCGTAGATAGAATTTTTCCTAGTTCATCTTTCTTGTGAAGAAGTTGCTGTGTTTGTGCACCGTAGGGTTTTGCAACCAAGCATCTTCTGGATTTTCATCGTGTGATGAACTGAAGAACTTTGCAACCAACAACCTTCTTTAGTTGGTGATTGAAGTCGCATATTGGGATCAAAGCAATTGGTTAGTCACATACTAGGAGCCGTGCATTACAAGAAAAGATTGTCACTACAGAACAAGTCCAATTGGGTATTAGGGTTAGGGTTCAACTGTAGATTGGTATAAGGTACTGGGATTCCTTTACTTGTAACTGCTTGTTTTGATAATAGTAGATTCTCGGGAGTGGTGACCTTAAAATCATTCGGTGGGGTTTTTGCCGTGTAGGTTCTCCCCATTCGTAAACAAATTACCGTGTCAATTTATTTTCCACTGAATATTTGGTTATTTGGTGATTTGTTTGTGCTTCCACGCATATTACATGTTAATTTGATTAATTGATAAACTTGGCTAATTAATCAATTAATTCATCACAAGCGGTCAATACATTTTTTTTGGCCTATCACAGCAACTGAAACAACCATCAAGTTCTTGATGTGAATCTTGATCTTGATAGCTCTATGTGTGTGTTTGAAGGTAAACACCTCTCAGATCTCACAAAAGATTCAACACACAACTCAACAAAGACCTCTCTAAGACTTCTAAAACATGGCTAAGGTTTTTCTTTTTATACTGGGAGTAAAACACTTAACTCTACATGTCATATGGGCTTAGGCTGGTTTAGAAATTCTGTAAAAAATTCCTGATCCACGATTCTCAATCGATCGAGTCTAATTTTCGATCGATCAAGCCTTGTAGAAATTGAATAGTAATTTCCTACAATTACTCAATTCCAAACTTATATTAAACCAAACTTTGAGCAAGTCTAAATCTACACTAAATGTTTTGATCATGGTTTGCAAACATATACAAATTGAAGTTCTAATATATTAGTTTCTAAAATCTTAGAACCTAACACTTCTTAAGAGGTAATGTCATTTTCTCAACCAAAAAAAAAAGTGTTAATGTCATGTCCTATTAAAATTACATTAAGCTAATAAAAGCCAAATTTAAACAAATAAATTAACTTACTTAAAAAATAAAATCCTACAATTTATAACTATTCATATTAGTTGGTATATCCTATACAAAAATATTACTTGGTATATCCTATCAAAAAAAAATAAAATTTACTTGGTATAAGTTTGGTAAATTTATAAGTTTTTGAGTCAAAATTGTTTAGATTATAAGCTCTTATAAATTATGGAGAAGTGCAACGCCCACAGCACTTCACAACAAATCACAAGTGATAAGTTTTTATTAGTTCTAATTTGAATTCGCAACTTAAAATTGCCTTTTACCTACCCATAACAATCAACAACAACCTATCACTTAAAATTTGTTGTAAAAATGTTGTAAACATACCATTTCATTGAAGGGAGGTTATAATCTCAATTGCCATTTTTTTTAATAAATTGATTGTTACAAATGGGTGGGAAGATTTGAACCATGAATGTTGTTACATGCCCCAATCCTATTTAATCACATTTATTTATTCACAAAAAATACCAAAATATCACTCATAAATTATTTTGGGCCTCCATGAATATTTCTCATCCCATTGGCCCACAAATATTTCCTATTTCATTATCTAAATTGGGTCACGATATAAACCATCACAAAAACCCAATAAAATCATATCTTATTCAATTTCATCATCATTATTTAGCTAAGTCCAAAACCAGTCCTATGAGCCCAATGCACACATCACATTCTTTTTAAAGTTCAAGGCTACTTATGATTGACAATATTTCAAAAGCCTAATTCTCATTGGAAATATCAAAAGTTCAATTTACGTTGACACTATTAAAAGTCCAAGCTAACTACTTGGAATTATTAAGTAAAAAACCCAAGGTTATCAATACTTGACAAAATACTATATCATAAGTATTTCACTTAAAGTCTAATGAAGAACAATGCTTTAAGTTCTTAAGCCTATTATAATAATATTACAAGCCTATGAAATCTATTTATATTATAAACCAATGGTAACTATTTATGTTACGTAACACTATTCATTTTTCCAAAACCCATGGCAAACATATATCAAACCCATGGAGAATTATGAATTTGTGTTAATAATATAAAAGCTCATGAAAAGTTATGATTTTGTATCTTAAACCTATGACATTTATTTATTTCATACCATATTATAAACCCGTGAAATTTATATAAGAACCCATGGTCGCTATTTATCTCATATCATAACATTTACAATATTTATTTCCAAAACTATTTGTAATTATTCACCTTACAAGCCCATTATGATTATCTATAGAAAAACCCATGAGAATATTACTTTATTCCACGATAGTGGTTGTTAACCTATTTTATTTGAAACTCATGGATATTGCCTTTATTTAAACTCATGGTAAATATTATTCACAAGAAACATTGGAGGTTACGATTTAGCCCCAAAGAAAAAAACATTACAAAATAATCCATGACAAAAATTATGAGAAACTATACAAATTGTTATTTAAAGCCCATGGAAATTGATACCTGTAAGGACTTGAATTTGACCTCCTATTCACTAATAGTGGATGAGGGCCCAACAAACCCAACACAATATATTTGTAAGAGAATGGGTTAGATAAGAGCGTAGCTCAGTAAATCAAATATGGGCCTTAATTGTTCGGATTCAAGCGAAGAAGACAAACACAATGTTTAAGGAAAGCTTTCCTCAGTTGTGTCCGAGGAGGAAGTGTTCTTATATTTAATCAAGTTATTTCAATACAAGGTGTTCTTTTCTCTTTTTCTCTTCTTCTTCTCTCTCTCTCTCATTACATGCCCCATTTCTCACAGGGGCCTTTTCCTTATATAGTTCTATTCTTTTCAATCTCAGCCTTTCACTTGTTGATCATATAGACAATCTTTTGGATGCTTGTCCCATCAGAAACCTCCTAGAAGCTTTGTGAGTAGCTGTAAACTGAGATATCCTTGCTTAGGGGTGATCTCCACATAAATGCGGCCAGTTGGTTAGGTGCAAAACATTTAATGTGGTGGTAGCAACGATCTTCTCAGATATTTCCTAGGTTACTGTTGGCTCCTTTCCCTAAAAACTTATCTTCAGATGTACAATTGCTCCTTGCACAATATCCTCTTTCCTGAGGAAACCTGGCTCCTCGGGAGACACCAACAACTCGCTATCATTTTTTCTTCTCCTCGGCTCATTGACCTCGATTCTTATTAAACCTTTTGACCATTCTAAGGTTCCTATAGGTCTTCGGGCATGGTCCACAGGCCAACACTCTTACTCGACTCATTTACCCTCACAATACCCAAACCCTATCATAAATATTTATTAAAGCTCATGAATATATTTCATTTTTACTAACGACTAAAGCTCATGTGGAATAAAAATCCATGGTAATATATGGTAGCTTTGTCCATTTTGTAGAGGTCAAAATGAGTAAGTAGAAGGGTGGGCCTAAGTGAAGAGAACCACCAAGTCAAAGGCTCATCGAAATACTCAGCCCTTATGGCCAATCCCAAAATGAAATCTTAGTCAAACAACTCATGTGTGCAAACTGATCCAGTTGAAGAACTCCCTTTAGTTCTGCCTTCAGCTAGAAAACACTCAAGAAGCAACAAAGCTCCCTAACCAAATTAGGAGCTGACCACCTATCCCATCAGCCTCTCTGCCAATTCTGACATAAACAGTACCAAAGGCTGAGATGACACCTAAAAGCTAGTGGGCAATAAATACCCTTCTTCTCCAAGTTTTGGTCATAACTCAAGGAAGCCATAACCAAGACCTCCAAGCTCATGAAATCCTCAACTAAATAATTTATTTTAGGTGTAAATGCACTCTTAGTCCCTACATTTTTCACTTTTTCCATTTTGGTCCCTACATTTTGTTTTTACCACTTTTAGTCTTTAAACCAATTAACGCCTGACATTTAGGTCCTTTTCATCACCCAACTAATAGCAAAAGCTAACATGGCTGATGGTGGAATAAAAAAATAATATAATCACACATTAATTAATTAAATTGAAAACAAATATTAAAATTAATAAAAAATTAATTAATTAATAATAAATAAATAAATAAACTCATTAGTTTTGGGGAAGAACATGAAGAAAACAAGAACTCGAACCCAGATCAAAGAACTCAAGAAGACAAACCTAAACACAGAATTTTCTTTCCAACCGAACCCAAACCTAGAAATTTTCTCTCTACCCAAACACAGAAAAATCCAACCACCACCTCTATCAATCAAACAACCATTACCCACCATCACAGCCGCCACAACCCACCATCCCAACCACCACAACCAAACCCAAATCGGTCTCAACCCCAGCCACCCCGATCTCTACCCACCCCAGCCAACTCATAACCCACCCACCCCAACCCAACTTCAACCCTAGCCACCCCAACCAGTCTTAACCCACCTACCCCAGCCTGACCTAAACCCAACTCGACCTCTACCCACCCCAGCTAGCTCACAACCCACCCACCCCAACCCAACCTCAAACCCAGCCACCCCGACTTAAGCCACCCAGTCAGACTCAACCCACCCTACCCCGATCTCAACCTATCCACCCCAACCACCACCCACCATAGCCACCATAAGCCACTTGAGAGCTCAAAAATGTGTTGAAAACACACGAGCGGTTTAGACCCCCAAATTAAAATTACGGCTTGGTTGATTTTACACTAACTAAATGATAAGTGCGGAATAGTGTAAATACAAGCGTATAAATGAAACAGCTACTCTAATCCATATTTAAAGCAACACAGCAGTAAAAATGAAATGAACAAGAGTAGGGAAGAAGGATGCAAACACAGATAACACCGAGACGTGTTATCGAAGAGGAAACCGAAGACCTCGACGTAAAACCTCTCCGCCGCCCTCCAAGCGGAAATCGATCCACTAGACAATCAGTTGGGATACATGGGTTAGCAAAAGACCCTCCAAGCCTAGTCTACCCTCTGTACCTAAGCCCTCCAAGCTCCTACTCCAACAAGGCTTCTCGGAACCGTGTCTTGTCCTAGTTATCCAGATCTCGCAACAAGCTCCATGTTGCATCTGCCATTCAAGGCTTCTTCCAATGCTTCCTAGCAGCACCAAAACGTCACACAGCACTATCAAGGTGTGGTAAGTGTTTGGGCTATCAACCTCTCACTGATATGGATAATAGAGAGGGAAGGGTTGAGGAGATACCACAAGTAATTGTATAGAGAAAGATGGGGAAGACAATCTCTAATTACCAATGTGTTTGGCTAGGGTTTTCTCTCTGAAGCATACCTCAACAATTGTGGGTAATGATGGTATATATAGGATATGTGCAAAAGGTGTGACTCAAAAAGTACAGGCTGGCAGAACAGATTGCCTCGCGGGTGTCTCGCGGGAAGGCCTTACCCGCGAGATACTCGCGAGACATAGCTGTCTCCACCTGGCCTGACCTTTCGCATTCCAGCATGTGCCTGGCACATGATTCACTTCGCGGGATGCTAGGTCGCGAGACACCCGCGAGAATTCTTCATTCTTCAAATGCTTGAGTCTTCAAACACTCTCTCTATCACACAACCCTTACAACAAATCCCACAACAAATACAGGGTTTAAACGATTAAACATAATTACAATCAAATTTGCCACGGAATAAAAGCCAACAAAAACACAGTTGTAAATTACAACTTTACAATCTCCCCCTTTGGCTATTCCGTGACAAAACCCTAAAACAGACTCTAGACTTAAACGTGAGTTTGGGAACAAAGGCAAAACTCACTCACACCTAGTTCTAGATTCTGAAGTGCTCTTGAAACATATGAACAAGTAACTCCTGAAACACAACAACACAATAACATCATTGTATGCAGAAAAACTTGAAAAGCATATGGAGCAATAATAGCAAGATCAAGCTAAATGAAATAGAAACACTAGATCATGGCAAGATCAAACAAGTAATCACTATACAGAAGCAATTACTATGCTCATTCACACAGGGAATGAACATCCGGATTTGCAAGATGATAAGCTCATTTGAAGAGAGTCACTTGCAACTCCAACACTCAACCAATGCGAAATACACGAAGTATTTGCATCTAGGAACAATCCTACAAGGGCACAAGAGTGTTCATCACTCAACCAATGCATAGAACGTGTATGCATCTAGGAACAATCCTACAAGGGCACAAGCGTGATGTACTTGAAGTAAAATGCATGACATTGAACAACAAGCAAACATGCATGAAGGTTGCATAGGCAAGGTATTGCAAATGCATGGCACAAACCACAAAGACCTACAAACTATGCATGAAACAAACCCTTAAAGCTTACATAAGCAATCATGGGTGCAAAACAAAATGCCACAAAGCAAGTATGCTACAAAGCATAGAAAATAAACACAAAATTCTGAAAATATACTGAAATTAATACTGAAGTTAAAGCATAAGTGTCAGAACTATAAACCTAAAACAGTAAGACATTAACTATAAACCAATTATAAAACAAAAAAACTTAGTAAACCCGTCTGTGAAACCAATAACCAATAGTTAATATAACTATGTGTCTAGGCTACGCTCCCCCTAAGGCTGTGCAAGCTCTTCTTCATCAGCTCCCCCTCAAAAATGTTCTCCCCCTTTTTAACCGGAATGGCCAAAGGGCTAGAATTGGTCGGATTCAGAGTCTAATCCATGTGTAGGAGATAAGCTCTGAATCTGAGCTGATAATGTGGTGATCTGCTCCTAGAGGTATGCAAACTGATCCGCTGTGTGCTGTACGTGAGTGTCAAGCACTGTAGACATGTGATCCATCTTAGCTAGGATCTGATCAAGCTTGCTGAGACCTTGTGTTTGTGCTGGAGCAGAAGACGATGGCTGTGCAGTCTCTGGATGTGCAGTCTCTGGGGCAGAAGTGAACCTGTCAATCTCCTCCTCTGTATCTCCACCTTCATCTGGCACAACTCGAGGCGGTGAAATGAGGTGAGGACCAGTCTTGGGGCCTTTAATGTGTGCCGTACTCCGAGTCAAAGTATTAGCACCAATGGGGTAATCCCTCTGAACAACAGTAAGGCCACTAGGGAATTTCAGCTTCGTCTTGGCAATGAACCCCATGATCAGTGAGGGAAAAGGCATTATGGTTCGTGAATTTTGCTTTGTAATGCTCTTTTTCAGGATATGGAAGATGTGGCTGCAGATATCAATTTCCTTGTGAGTGAAGAGGTCGTAGAGAAATCTCGTCCTTGGAGCAGATAAAGTGGTGAGGTTGGTGACCGGATACAGGTTATGGATCATGACATAGCTCAGAGTTCTCATTTCTGGAGAAAACTTGAGAGTATCCATTGATGATTTCTTTGGAACCCCACCAAGAGTTGATATCATCTCCGTGATAGACCCCAATCTCTCATCATATTGAACTGACATTGGTTGTGAGGTAGGACGTATCTCCAGAAGGTCTTGAATACTATCCCTTGTGATCTCAAATTCTTTGTGCCTCACCCAGCAGATTATCTTGTCATCTTCTACAGTAGCATTGGAGAAGAACTCTCTGATTATTTCTGAGTACACCGTCCCAATTGGATTCAACAATTTGGTCCAAGTTCTTTCTTTGAATGCATCTGGAATGCATGTGTGCTCAAGCTCCTCCAATTGAACCACCCTTTCCATGACAATGGTTGCTTTCTTGTAGCAGTCATTGTACTTCATATCTGCTTCTGCGGATTTGAAGTGATCAGATTCAGTACGAGCACGCTTAGGAGCCTTCTTCTTTGAGGCAGCATGCTTGGTGGGAGACATCTGCACAAGTGGACACAACACACATAACACATGTGCATAAACCATAAGAGCAAAGACTTGATTAGATTCAAGTTAGTTTGCACCTATTGAGATATTCACAAAACAGAGTAGAGTGCAAAACAGAGCATGACCAATTCACACAAGCATGCTTCAACACATACAGCACTAAACCAAAACAAGAATATATGAAAAATAAGACATTTTACATGAAATTAAATAACTGTGCAAATGTGTGTGTCTGTGTGAATGCATGTGTGTGCAACATGTGATGCATGAGGGTGTGCCTAGGTGTTTGCCAAGTAAATGCAACATATTCAAAATGCAATATACACAAGAGCAAAGAACACTATCACTTAGATTCTAGACCAAACCATGGTAAGACATATGGAAACCTTGAAATTGGGACTCACTTGAGACCAATTAGGCACAACACTATCACTTAGACATTCAATCAAACACCTAATATGCATAAGAACACTTTAAGTATGAGCAATGCATGAACATGGTAAAATTATGCCTAAATACATGATAAAATGCCATAAGGGGCCAACACAGATGCACAATAAGTGAAAGGAACACAGCCCAAACAAAAGAAATGAAGGAATTATCAAAAACTAAGAAACCCACCCCAAATTTCGAAAATCCCAATTTTTCAAAACCCTAACAAAAATTCTGCATAATCTAAGTAAAAACTTGAAAAAATATGATTAACAAACATACCTTGAAGAAGAAAATGCAGAAAAATTGCTTGGAATGAAGTGATATGAATGGAATAGTGTTTTTGGGTTGAGAGAGTTTGAGAGAGGTTGAGCGAGGGAAGGTTGATAGTTTTGAAAAACTGTCACATCAGTTATATAAAAACTGAAAACACGCGTTTTTCACGAGTTAGGGAGTAGCGACACAGTCGCGAGACAACCGCGAAAGAGGAAACTGAAGCACAAACTTTTCGCGGGAAGCGCTAAGTCGCGACACAGTCGCGATATTCTCTGTCTGATTTTGAGAAAATTCCAGTTTTTGCCAAACAGCATTTCGCGAGAAGCTTTTAGTCGTGAGACAGTCGCGATACAGTCGCGAAAGTCTCTGTGTGACAGGATGGAAAAAATATTTCCCTCAAACCTTTTCGCGGGAAGCATCTTAGTCGCGAGCTTCTCGCAAAACAACCCCTGAACCAGTTTTTTGATGAAAAACACACAAAAAGCATTTTGACCAAAAAGAAACACAAGAAAGTATAAAATCACTTTTGTAGGGTTTAGACCCCTTTAAACCACAAATAGATTGCGTAGCCTAGATTAATTAGCCAAGTTTTTACTTAGTCAAATTAAACAATTCTAGGTTAAAACAATCAAATAATCATATCATGCATATAAAACAGATAAAGCAGCCGAATAATAAATAACACAGTGATAAGATCACCTAGGAAACCACACGGAAAAACCTGGGGAGGATTTTACCCACCGATCCTCAAGGCAAACGGAATCCACTAAGAAAGAATTGAAGTTCTTACAAAAGGACTTACAAGCTCCCCGCTTGACTTCCTAATGCTACCCACCAGTAAAACTTCCTGACACGACCACACGCAGGCTCCGAGTCCACGGACTACTTCTTTCTTTGTATTCCTTCAATCAGGTACAAGCTCCCCGCTTGTTTATCTTTAAGCTTTAGTGGCAGCAACCAAGTTGATTATCAAGATGTTGAAGAATCTCAATCCTGAAAACCCTAAGTTTATGTGAAGAAAAACTCCTCAAAGATCTCACACGAGATTCACATAAACAGCAATGTATGAGCAACAATACAACTTGTGCAACTTTAAAAACGTGGCTAGGGTTTTGCCTTATATACTTAGGGCAAAAACAGAAAACCCTAAACGTTTAAAAGAGTTTGGGCTGAGCTGGAATTTTCTGCAGAATCGCATCTGGGCCGATTTTCGATCGATCGAGAATTACCTTCGATCGATCGAGCCAGGCCGAGAAGCCCTAATGCTTCTGCAGTCTCTCGATTCCAACTTTACAATATTAAACCAACTTTGAGCAAGCCTAAACAAGACTAAATACATTGTTTTGATCATGGTTTGCCAACATTACAAATTAGAGTTCTAAATACATAAAATCCTAAGACCTTAGAACCTAACAAACTCCCCCTTTGGCAATCCGTGACAAAACACAAATTAAAAGCTCAAAGTTTACAATTGAAAAGCCCATTACATAAATAATGCTCATAAACTCAAATTCAACTCTAACTACTATCCATCGGTTGCAAGTGTAGACAGCAGCTCAATTGAAACAACCTGTATATTCCTGAAATACTCAACAAACACATAAACGCATGTGTGACAGGAAATAGTATATAAACAGGTATAATATCCTTGTAAGATTCACACAACACAAAATAAAGATATATATCAATGAACATTCATAAATATAAATCAATAAGCAGTGAATCATGAGACAACAAGAATCAAAGAAAAACATGTATATCAATATATCAATGTTACTCCCCCTAACATGAATATCCCCAAAAATGATATACAAAGTGAAGCACCTAGATACAATCTAATAAACTCCACAAAACAAAATCTCATGCTAAAAAAAATATCTCCCCCTAACTACAAAAATTCCTCAAAAAGTCAAAACTCCTCTACAGTAACCACTCCCCCTTTTTGTGACGGAATGCCAAAGGGCAGTCAAGAGTCGCCATCAAAAGGTGATGGTGAAGGTGAATGAAGTCATGCCAAATCTGCCCGCAAAGCTCGAATCTCATCGAACAAATCCATCAAAATCTGACCATGAGCTGCCTGAACGGTCATGATAGTCTCCAAAGTACGACGCATATCGAAGTCGGCCGAAGGAGGTGGAGGAACAGCAGCAGCAGCAGCATCAGCATCATCACCAACTGGATCAGGAATATCCTCACCAGCAGGACCTGTAGAAGATGAAGGAGGAGGAGGAGCGCTAGAAGATGGCTCAGACCTAGGGTGTTTAGAACCAGCCCGAAGATGAGCGGCCTTCTGTCTAAGAAAAGACGCACCTATAGGACCTATAACATGAACAGGCTCAGATGAGGGGAAGTCATTAAGAGCAAGATACAGCAAAATCCTATGAATGAAAATAGGATGAACAAGGGCATGAGAAGTAGATGAACTCCTATAAACTTCGTTCAAAGAACGAAGAAAAAGATGGGGAAAACTAATAGGAGCATCTGTGACAAGAGCATACAAAAATACACACCTCTCGAGAGGAATGGTGTGAACATGAGAGATGGGCCAGAGGGAATGACAAGCTATCCTAAAGAAAAGATAGTGCAACCCGGAGAGCTCAGCAGAAGTGATCCTAGGATCAGAACCCCACTGGACAGTAGTCCCAGTGATGTAAGACAAAACGTCGCTCAGCTCGGGAGACTCAGAATAAGGATAGACAGGCTCACAAACCAATGGTACCCCTAGAGCATCAGCCACTACCTGAGGAGTAATGGAGTACTCTACGCCTCGTATCCAACTCCTAACAAGAGTGTTGGAATCATAGACGCGGATAGAGATGTTCGAGTAGAACTCTCTAATCAAGGTAGCCGGAGGAGGAGGGTCAGACACATCTAACAGAGGCAACCATCCTCGACGCTCAAAATTTGCCCGAATGGCAGGATCTAGCTCATCTAGAATGACAGATCGCTCAGCCCAAATCTTCCTCTGAAGATTGAGCTTCTCATAAGTCTCTTGGTTTTTCTCGCTCGGAAACCTCTCACGGTCAAAGGAAGGGGGGGAAGGAGAACGAGAGGGAATGATCCTACGAGCTCTAGTTTTCCTAGGTATGGTGCTAAGGAAAGGACAAGGACACAAGGACAAAACCAAAAGAATCAAAAACAACAAAACCAAGGGCAGACTGCAAGTTAGCACAAAAACAATAGAATGAAAAATCTATATGATGCATGAACAATATCAATGCCATGATGCATGTACTAATGCAGTAACCAGGATCAAATTGAGTTTAAATTCACAAAATTGGCTTGAACATAGAGTTTCTTGACAAAAACCTTAAAAATTTGAGAACCACTTGAAAATTTTTGTACCAAATTGATGAATCAATCATTACACACCATTGAAAACAGTTTATAATAACCAATTGCATCAATTACACAAGCTAATTTCATCAATTAACCTCAATTTCACAAAAAGCCCCAATTCGGATCAATTATAAACCCTAGAAATTTCAATTGTTCACAGACCACAAAATTGATCAAATTAAACTATTAAGAACATGTCTATAGGGTGTCCCCATCAAAACCCATTGATCAATTACAAACAATTTGGTCCGAAACAACACAAATCCCAAAAAGAAAAGTTCCGAAAATCTCCTCTAAAATGCATGAAAAATGCATGAAATTATGAAAATAAATTGAAAAGGAAGGGTAAAAAGGACATACCGGCTTGAGGAGAGAGAGATTGTGCAGAAATTTCGGAAGAAAACGACAAAAAATTGAAGATTTGGTCTTGCCTCGTCGGAGAGAGAAAAGAGATTTGAAAAAGTTTGAAAAAGTGGTTTGAAAAAGTCAGAGTTCCTCTTTTTAAAAAAGGCTCTCCACGATATTTGATCGATCGAAAAATACATTCGATCGATCGAATGTTCCAGTTGTTTTAGAACAATCCAAGCCACTTTTTCGATTGATCGAAAAATACATTCGATCGATCGAAATGGGCAGAAACTCTCAAAAATTTTGGGAAAAAACACAGTTTTGAAAAATGCAAGTCCAATTTTTAAAAAACACCTCCTCAAAGCATTTGATCAATAAAACAAAATGCATGAGTATGAAGTGAAATGCTTTTTCAAAAACCCTAATTTTCAAGCCCAGATTCATCAAAAACAAGTTCCAATTATCCTCCATTCAATTTTCTCAAGCAACAAAATATGTTGTGCACAAATCTCAAGATATTTTCAGACTTGGTTGGTCAGACCAAAAACACACACACTAGCATGTACAAAGTTTAACAAAGAGTAACTTGTGAAGTGTGTGAAACTAGCAGAAGACTTGAGATACATGTGAGGTGATATGTGAATAGTAATCAAACACAAAGTCTACACAATTCATCACATAGAATTTAAAAGAGACTATCACCTAAAGAGTTACATCCTATAACTCCCACATCTCCTAGAACAAAAGCTTGCAATCATGTAAGTTTCTTGCATTATTGCCTCTTATTTATATATGAATTGGCATTCAGCCTAATAGTACACACCGGTTTGAATTAAGTGAATTGGCATCAAGCCTAATAGTACACACCAGTTTTAATTTTAAATGAGGCTACACCTTATGTTCTTTTTGTGCATGTGCTACACTTTCTTGAGCCCAAAATCTTATGATATGCACTAAGGTGTTCATGATTGGCTAGTGAACAGTGGTGAGATGGTTATTTATGCCTTTCTCAAAAGGATCAAGTCCGACAGTCAAAGAACATATGACTTCATGTTTAAGGCAAAGTGACTAAAAACCATACACATCTTTCCCACACAACATGCACTACAAAGTTTCAACTAGTAAAGTGCAATAAATAAGCTCATCCAAGTTAAATAAGGTACACAAGACATGACATGTGTAAAAAGATTGACCAACCTTGTTTTCCAAAATCAAGAAAAATAGTGTCAAACATAAATTTTGCTTTCTCCTTTTTTTTTTCTTTTTTTTTTTATTGAAAGAGAAAACAAATAAATCCTAGAATGAAATGCATGAATGTAATGCAATGCAAGTCCTAGAACAAAGAGACACAAAAAAAAAACAAAGGTCACAAAGGATAGGGCAATGAAGCACAAGGACCATGTCAGAAAGACTCAGTTATTTCGAGTCTTTTGCATCCAAAACTTTTTAGATGCACCACGAGCATTAGAGTTCTTATTTACTTTAGAGTGATTCCCAACTCCAGGATTGGAATAAAGGTTTAATGCTTTTACCAATTCACCAATTAGTGCCATAGGGTCTTGTGCTTGAGGCACAGGCACTTTTGGTTTCTTTGCTCGTTTATCAGCTTGAAGCTTATAACAGTTAGGACGAATATGTCCAGACTTACCACAATAATGACACACCCAAGCAGGTTTACCATGCATCTTGTCCTTGGATTTGGTAGGCTCCTTAGGTTTGGATTCCCTTAAGTCTACCCTAATCTTCTTAGGTGGTGAAACTTCTACCGGTTTAACAACCTCACTCACAGGGGGTTTAGCAGTTTCACTCACAACCTCACTCACAGAAGGTACAAAAGAAGAAGCAAGAACAAAGACAGTGGAATGGGGTGTAGAATCAAAGATGCTTTCAACATATCCTATCCCACATTTATCAGAAGAACACTTTTGAACATTCAACATGTGATCAAGTTTAGAACTAGCAGATCTAGCAACAGATAAATCATGTTCCAAATTTCTAACTTTATCAAGCAACAGCATGTTTTCAGTTTTAACATTATTCAAAAGCTCATTAGCATCAAACAATTTGACAAGCAAGTTCTTCTTTTCAAGCTCAAGAGCATCAATTTTCTTCAGGCCTAGATCAACTTTCATAGCATTCTTTGCAGCAATTTTGCAAAGTTTGTTGTAGGCCTCTTGAATATCTGCATCTTCAGAGAGTTCCCCATCAGCAGGGTTCTCCTCAGCAGATATGCTTTCATCGACTACAGCAGTAGCAGTGAAAGCAATGAAGTTTCCATCTTCGTCACAACCGGACTCATCATCGGAAGCCTCATTATCACTAAGGGTTACAGCCATAGCTTTACCCTTATTTCTTAAGAAAGTAGGACATTCAGATTTGACATGACCATACCCTTGACAACCAAAACACTGAGGACCCAAAGAGTTATTAGAAGATTGACCTACTTGTTCTCTAGGTTTTTCAAAATTATTAACCTTAGTGGGATCATTCTTCCTAAAGTTTCTAGGTTCAGCAGTGTTGGTATTCCTTGCCTTCCTATTAGTGTTTCTAAGGAAATTTCTAAAGTTCTTGGCAAGGTAAGCTATCTCCGTGGGAGTGAGCTCATCATCAAATCCACCAGTTTCAACATCATCAACAGACTTAAGAGCCATTGATTTGGATTTGGCAGTCTTGGGTAGGTCGGACTCATAGGACTGAAGAGATCCTACAAGCTCATCCACAGGGATGGAGTCAATATCCTTACTCTCAGTAATGGCTGTCACTTTGGGTCTAAAGTCTTCAGTTAAGGATCTAAGTATCTTCCTAACAATTTTAGGTTGATCATAGACTTCACCCAAATTATAAGCAGAATTAACAATATCATTCAGTTTAGCATAAAACTCATCAAAGGTTTCATCATCAGACATTCTAATGCTTTCAAACCTAGAAGTTAATTGCTGCAATTTGTTTATTTTAACAGCCTTTGTGCCTTTATGCACAGTTTGGAGGATTTTCCAAGTAGTATGAGCAACCTCAACATTAGAGATCCTCTTAAATTCCTCCATTGAAACAGCATTGAAGATGGCATTCATAGCTTTGCTATTGAAACCTGCTGCTTCTTTTTCAGAAGTTTGCCACTCACTCACAGGAGTAGTGGGCTTTTCCCATCTGTATTCAACGGAATTCCACACCCTCTCATTAATGGATTTCAGGAATGCTTTCATCCTTACTTTCCAGTAAGCATAATTGTTCCCATCAAAGTGAGGAGGAACAAACAGAGAATGTCCATGCTCCATGACAACTGGGGTCAAGGATCAGCTCAGAGATAAAAATCTCAAACAAAAGAGCAACCTGCTCTGATACCACTTGTAGGGTTTAGACCCCTTTAAACCACAAATAGATTGCGTAGCCTAGATTAATTAGCCAAGTTTTTACTTAGTCAAATTAAACAATTCTAGGTTAAAACAATCAAATAATCATATCATGCATATAAAACAGATAAAGCAGCCGAATAATAAATAACACAGTGATATGATCACCCAGGAAACCACACGGAAAAACCTGGGGAGGATTTTACCCACCGATCCTCAAGGCAAACGGAATCCACTAAGAAAGAATTGAAGTTCTTACAAAAGGACTTACAAGCTCCCCGCTTGACTTCCTAATGCTACCCACCAGTAAAACTTCCTGACACGACCACGCGTAGGCTCCGAATCCACGGACTACTTCTTTCTTTGTATTCCTTCAATCAGGTACAAGCTCCCCGCTTGTTTATCTTTAAGCTTTAGTGGCAGCAACCAAGTTGATCATCAAGATGTTGAAGAATCTCAATCTTAAAAACCCTAAGTTTATATGAAGAAAAACTCCTCAAAGATCTCACACGAGATTCACATAAACAGCAATGTATGAGCAACAATACAACTTGTGCAACTCTAAAAACGTGGCTAGGGTTTTGCCTTATATACCTAGGGCAAAAAGAGAAAACCCTAAACGTTTAAAAGAGTTTGGGCTGAGCTGGAATTTTCTGCAGAATCGCATCTGGGCCGATTTTCGATCGATCGAGCCAAGCCGAGAAGCCCCAATGCTTCTGCAGTCTCTCGATTCCAACTTTACAATATTAAACCAACTTTGAGCAAGCCTAAACATGACTAAATACATTGTTTTGATCATGGTTTGCCAACATTACAAATTAGAGTTCTAAATACATAAAATCCTAAGACCTTAGAACCTAACAACTTTCAAAAACTAATAAAACTCACAAAAATCTTTTTGGATTTGATCAACAAGTTCATGGGCATACACATCACATTTGGACATATACAATCACACAAATGAGATAGGCATTGATTAAATCAAAAACTTGTGTGTTGTGTGTGAGTATCAAATGTGAAATAGTCCTTAGACCAGAGCGAAGCTTCAATGATCAATTCACACGAGTCATACACAACTAATACGAAATCATGTGAACTATCTCCATTATAGAAATGAGTATATATGACCTCCCACACATTGAAAACATAACTTAGAAGCTTTTCATTTGGCTTCTTCATAAAGTATAACGATTGGTCCATTTTGTTTTGTATGGACAAAACATCTCATTTTGAGGAAGGTGCTTGAAATTTATGATATTTCAACATTGATGAGAAGCCTTTGGCTTTTTTAGCACCATAACATTTACTTTAAAAGAGTCGCTTTCCCTTTTTCCTAGTCAAATACTAGTATGTGCGACAGGCTTTTGCAGCTCAATATCTCTTTTCATTTGGAGATTTACAATTGGTGAGCTCTTTTTACAAAAACATAAAAATAAAGTGGGAAGAGATATAGACACAAGTCTATGCAAGTATCAAGACCAACAAGACTATTGACCAATCATTCATGACAGGCTTGAAGATCTATTTACAACAGTCACACATAGTTTCAGGGTTTCTTCCACACAGAAAAGAGTGCATACGAACAAGCGAAGATCGTAAATGCACTATGCCATAAGTACGAAGGTACTAGGCCAAACTCACATGAGATATGCACACAACAAGTGATCAAACTTTTTGAGATTTTTCAATTTTTATGGATTTTTGAATTTTTTTTTTTTTTTTTTTTTTTGAAACACACCCAAAACAAAACAAAAGAAGTAAGATCAACAAAAACAGGTTCAAACCATACAAAAGAGAAAAATAAAAGCAATGCATGAAATGATGTAACAACAAATGTCCCTACACATGGAAAGAATTGATGCATGGACATAGTATGATGCTTATGCATGAGTACCCCTCTTCACCCACACGTCACGTGCGTTTGGGATGATATCCATAACGGATTGGGTACGAGAGTTGGGACTTTCAAACCTCCTTGTAAAGCTTTCCAAGCAAGTAGTGAAGGCACCGATCATCTTCATCACGTCGGTCACTCCGGGATCACGATTTTGGCTTCTTGAGTTCTCACCGCTCCAAGCTCTATTGTCATTCCTTCTTCCTCGTGACCGCGGTGCGCTTGCATTGTTGTCTGCTCTCAGCTTTTGGCAGTTTGGTCTAGTATGTCCTCGCAGTCCGCAATAGTGACACACATAATCTGTTCTAGGACCCCGTTGAGGTCTTGAAAGAGATTTTGCTCTGGTTTCATGTCTTCCAACAGATTGATTTCGAGGCCTATTCACCATCCGTTGCTCAATTACATTCTTCTTTTCAACCTTATCATTCTCAGAAACGGCCTCCTCTACAATTGGCTCTACAGCCTTCACAAATTTTACTTCTTTGGTAGCTTTGACTAATGAGCTACTCACTCCGATATATCCCAATCCGGACTTGTCTGAGGAATGTTTTTGGGATGAGATAACATCATCCAACTTTCTAGAGGAGACCCTATCTATCTTGGCTTGCGCTTGCACCACCTCTTGTTCAAGAAATCTGATCTTTAAGTAAGCTTCTGACAACTCACTATTCATCTTTTCTATCTCGCATTTTGCCTCCCTATGTCTGACCATGAGGCTCCGGTAATCTTCCTCAGCCTTCTTCATTTTTCTGACGGCCGCCTTGGCTACCCTTGCATATTCTCCCGACTTCTCAAGGAGTAATGAGTAGTTTTCTTGAAGATTAGCTGCACTCTCATCCTTTTCCTCATCTGATTCTTCTACAATTCCAATGGACTCTGAATCAGAATGCTCACCAAGTTCCTTCACAAGTGCACCCAAGTCATCTGAGGAGTCTACATGATCAATGGTCATGAATGCGGAGTAGTTTCCCTCACCGTCACAGCTCTCTTCCGAGTCAGAATCAGAAGAGTCAGAGTCACTGAGCGTTGTAGCATAAGCTTTCCCTTTTCCCCTTAGAAAATTCGGACACTCCTTCTTTAGATGTCCATGGCCATTGCAGTCATAGCACACAACGTCTGGAGAAGGTTGATAATCCTTCCCTTCTTTTCTCTTAAACTCTTTCTTATCACCTCTTGAAGGAGAGAACTTTCTTCTATTGAACGGTTTTCCACTGTTCTTCATTTTCAGAAACTTGCGGAAGTTCTTTGCAAGATATGCTACTTCCTTCTCCATTCCATCTTCTTCGGAGGAATCATTTATTCTTTCGATGATGGTTTTAAGAGCAAGCGATTTGCTCATCTTATGGGAAGGCAGTCCCAGCTCATACGTTTGGAGAGACCCGATCAACTCTTGGATTTTAATCTCATCCAAGTCTTTGCTTTCTTCTATGGCTGTAACCTTTGCTCTAAAACTTTCAGGTAAGGACCTCAAAATTTTTCTCACCACCTTAGTGTCTTCAATCTTCTCACCAAGATTGAGTTTAGCAATGACAATTTCATTGAGCTTCCTATAGAATGAATCAAATGGTTCATCATCACCCATCTTGAGTTCTTCAAATTTAGTGGTAAGCATCTGAAGCTTCGTGTCCTTAACTTTCTTTGTACCCTCATAGGTAGTCTCCAAAATCTCCCAAGCTTCCTTGGCTATTATCATATGAGAAATCCTGTGGAATTCATCAGGGGACACACCACAAAAAATAGCATTTAAGGCCTTACTATTAGCGTTGGCTGCTGCTAGAGCTGCCTTATCCCAAGTGGACTTAGGAGCCTCCGGCTTAGTCCAACCTACCTCAACCGCATCCCAAACGGTATCATCGATAGAGCATAAAAATGCTCTCATTCTAACTTTCCAGAATGCATAATTATTCCCATCAAAAAATGGTGGAACATTGAGCGATTGAGACCGGTCCATCTCAACAAGGGTCAAGGAACACACTTAGGTATTTAAACCACAACAAGTGTACCTGCTCTGATACCAATTGAGAGCTTGAAAATGTGTTGAAAACACACGAGCGGTTTAGACCCCCAAATTAAAATTACGGCTTGGTTGATTTTACACTAACTAAATGATAAGTGCGAAATAGTGTAAACACAAGCGTATAAATGAAACAGCTACTCTAATCCATATTTAAAGCAACACAGCAGTAAAAATGAAATGAACAAGAGTAGGGAAGAAGGATGCAAACACAGATAACACCGAGACATGTTATCGAAGAGGAAACTGAAGACCTCGGCGTAAAACCTCTCCGCCGCCCTCCAAGCGGAAATCGATCCACTAGACAATCAGTTGGGATACATGGGTTAGCAAAAGACCCTCCAAGCCTAGTCTACCCTCTGTACCTAAGCCCTCCAAGCTCCTACTCCAACAAGGTTTCTCGGAACCGTGTCTTGTCCTAGTTATCCGGATCCCGCAACAAGCTCCATGTTGCATCTGCCATTCAAGGCTTCTTCCAATGCTTCCTAGCAACACCAAAACGTCACACAGCACTATCAAGGTGTGGTAAGTGTATGGGCTATCAACCTCTCACTGATATGGATAATGGAGAGGGAAGGGTTGAGGAGATACCACAAGCAATTGTATAGAGAAAGATGGGGAAGACAATCTCTAATTACCAATGTGTTTGGCTAGGGTTTTCTCTCTAAAGCATACCTCAACAATTGTGGGTAATTATGGTATATATAGGATATGTGCAAAAGGTGTGACTCAAAAAGTACAGGCTGGCAGAACAGATTGCCTCGCGGGTGTCTCGCGGGAAGGCCTTACCCGCGAGATACTCGCGAGACATAGCTGTCTCCACCTGGCCTGACCTTTCGCATTCCAACATGTGCCTGGCACATGATTCACTTCGCGGGATGCTAGGTCGCAAGACACCCGCGAGAATTCTTCATTCTTCAAATGCTTGAGTCTTCAAACACTCCTTTATCACACAACCCTTACAACAAATCCCACAACAAATACAGGGTTTAAACGATTGAACATAATTACAATCAAATTTGGCACGGAATAAAAGCCAACAAAAACACAGTTGTAAATTACAACTTTACACCACTGCACCACTAGTTACCACGAGAGTGAGAAACACAAATGTGTGAGAGAGAGAAAGAGAGAGAGAGAGAGAAGAGAACGAGAAAAGTTGATAGAAAGTGAGAGACACAGATGAGAGAGAGAGAGAGAGAGAGAGAAGAAAAATTAATTTAATAAAGTGAGAAGGAAGAGAAAATAATTTGAACCCATTTTGTGATCTCTTCCCAGAAGTGATCATTGAGTCAAGATACTTTTTAGATCTTAATTTTAGTGATTTTTTGCTTTAATTCTGTTTTTTTATTTAGTTAAAATTAATAAATTAATTTTTTAAATTTATATGCTAATGTGGCATTATATTCTGTGTGATTATATTATTTTTTTTATTCCACCGTCAACCATGTCAGCTTTTGCTGTTAGTTGGGTGACGGAAAGGACCTAAATGTCAAGCATTAATTATTTTAGAAACTAAAAGTGGTAAAAACAAAATGTAGGGACTAAAAGTGCATTTACGCCTTTATTTTATTACTAAAAACGTATGTAATTGATTCATGAACCAAACCCATAAATCTCAAAAGGGAAAAATTAGGGAAAAGTGTTTTGGAAAGCATAAGGGTGTGTCCAGTAAAAGTTCTCAGCAAAGGCATCAATGGTTGACACTTGGCTTGGAGTGTTAACCAACCCTCTTAAGCTCTGTTCCTAGTTGCAGCAAGCAAGATCACTAGTCCTCATACATGCTCTAATCCTATTAGACAAAATTAATCTCCAAATCCCATCATTTAATGCCTAGATTATAAGTATTTCAACCTCCAATTGCATTACCCAAATAAGCAAAACACTCTAAAAGCAAATCTCACTATTTTGGGTCAAATCTCAGAAGAGATATTTTGGGATTTTGCTACGGCCAGACCTGGTCCCTTCTAAGTTTTTCTAATCAATCTCTTAAGCTTCACTATAAAAGGGAACTACCATCAACTCAAGAAAGGGAACAAGATTTTTTCATAAAATTCTTCATCTATCATGTCATTTTCAGTTCATAAGTCAAACCTTTAGTTCATAAATTAGCTTTTGATCCATAAATACTCATGTACACTTACCTATAAACATCTCATTCCATCTACTCAGAAAATCTCAGCACCTTAAAATAGTCATAAACAGCCCCTTTTTACACCATACATGAAAATGGGTAAACACCACTCCATATCTCTTCCATACTTCCATATATTCACTCATACTTTCCATAAATCATTCCCACCACTTACTATACACATATATTCATCATTATGGGCATAATATGGCATATAAAGATCTTGTTTAAACATTTGCTGCACTAGATGGACACTCTTTCTCTCCCTTCATTCCATCCTAATTTTTCCTCTTTTACTTGTAATTATGAAGCTTTTAATCCTTTTTTATTGCTATTATAATGAAGGTCATAATGTCTTAGATACTATGGAAATTTTCCCTAATAATTGACTTAATAATAATGAGGAAAATATATGATTTGTATCATGTAAACACATTTATTAACTTATCAGACAATACCGATGGAGGTTTGTCATATTTACTGCTGGATCATTTTCCTCTTGTCTACTTGTTATAATGGGCTCACTTTTATATTAACCAACTACAGAGGAAATGCATAATTTTTATTATACAAATACATTTATTAATTTTCCAGGCATCTGTCACTAGATATTTCTCCTGTTTACCGTTGGACTATTATTTAAGCACTTATTGTGGTTTGTCATCCTTTGTGCTAGCTTATCTCTGCAAGAGGTATTTTTGGGCTTTATTATAATCTTTGTTGGATGCAACCTGGACCTTGAGCAAAATGAGTCTTTCACACTTCACCGATAGCCTTTTGGTCATATTCTAAACCCAAAATCGAGTCTTGGTTTTGGTTTTCCAAATATCATATTGGTAACAATAAAACTGCCCCCGACAAATATTTTCATGATAATCTTAATTAATATTTTCTTTAAATAAGAAAAATACTATGACTGCAACATTTTCACAGCACTTTCACAACAAATTATAAGTGACAGGTTGTTATTGGCTATTACGAGCAGACAAAAAAGTAATTTAAATTATGAATTCAAATTAGAATCAATAACAACTTACCACATATAATTTGTTATAAAAGCGTTGTGAAAATGTTATAAACATAACACTTCTCTTTAAATAGTATTTTTAAAACACCATAATTCTATTTAAATAATTATAATTATGGAGTTTTAAAAATAAGAAATAAATAAAATTACTATTATTTTTAAAAATAATAACTATTATTAATTAAATTATTTATTACTTTAATGTTTAAAGGTTAGTGATGTATATTTGTGTTGAGCTTTCTTCTAAAAACTTGAACCACGACTTTTGTCTTCTACATTTTATAAGTACTTATACTTATAGAGTGACTATTATGCTAAAAGTGCACGGGGGTTAATTTTGAAAACTTAAGTTTTCTAGAAAAAGAAAATCTTAAAACTGAAGTTCTAAATTTAAGTAAAAAATTCTATCTTTAATATTAAAAAAAAAAAAGAAAAAAAAAAAAAGGACACCCTGATCTGATCCTAGGCGTAGCATATTCCAGTTAAATAGTTGTTTTCATGTGGAGCCCACGTTAGCAGAGGAACACAAGTAGACGGCCAACTCGAACTACGGAAGTTCAAAACTCAAACTCAAACAACAACTGCAAACTATCTCCACTTCCTTAAACTCTGCGAACAAAAATTAAAAACCAAAATACAATTCAGATTCAGAGAAATTCATTTATTTATTTTTGGTGATGAATCAGAGTCGTTGATTATGAATCTCTCGCTCTCTTCCTCCACTTCTTTATCGACCTCATTAACCAAATCGTCTTCGTCGTCTTCTTCTTCTTCTTCGACGTCGTGGCTCTCTGGCATTGTCAGAGGCCGCTCCGGCTCCGCCAAGATGAGCAGAAACTCCTCCGCCGCCGCCGGCTTTGGTGACATTGTTTCTCAGATTGTAAAGAAGAATCACTGGCGTGGTGTGCTCTTCAAGTACGGTCCCAAGCCTATTCAGGTCCGTGTTTTTTTATTATTAAAAAAAAAATGACTTTCTTTTTATAGTTTTTTGAATGAAATTGATGGGAATGAGAATTCGAATTCATTTTTTTGGTTTTGGATTAGGGTCGTAAGAGTTTGATTTCAATTGGGTTTCATGATTTGGTTTGAGTACTCGATCTCAGTCTTAATTCTGGTTATTTTGGATTCTGGGTAGTATAAAATAAGTACTTTTAGTCAGTTTTCTGAAATGATTCAAGAATGAAAGGAATTAGGAAATTTTCTATTTTGTAATTAATACAGTACTTGGTTGGTGCAAATTTTATATGTGATGGTGAGTTGATTTGATGTTGAGCCCAATATTTGGTGAGAGAGATAGAGATGTTACGGTCTCTGCAATTAAATCACTTTAAAATCAAAATAAATGTTGAAAATGTTTTCTTTGTTACTGAATTTTGATTGTGTGTTGGTTGAGAATAGTTTGTCCCTGTAGTTAATTTTGGAAATTGATGTGAATGCTGGTGAAAATTTTAGTCACGGTAAACCGTAATGTATCTGCGAAAACAACCAAACAGTGACTAGCTCATGTAATGACCCTTGCCCATATTATTTTCACATAAAATAGTATCACTAGAGGGCGGTGGGGTTTTGGTTTATGTTACACTCAAAACCCCCATAGGGGTTTAGTGTACTACACTCAAAACCTCCAAGGGGGTTAAGTGTTATACAATTGACAGTTTACACATCAAACAATATCACATGCAGTTAAGTGTTACACTCAAAGCCTCAAGAGATGTTTTGTGTTTATAGGGAAGCCAAAGGGGGTTTTGTATATTTTAACCTAATAAGAAAGAAAGCAGAGGTCAGGTTCATTTGCATCAACTAGAACAAAAGGTCAATGTGAAGATGCATCTTATGGCTCTCTAATTTTGCGATTTGCACAATATGAAGGTGTGTCATGTGTGCGTGTGCGTATGCGTGAGCCTGCTTTTATGTCTGTTTTATTGCTGCTGTTTGTGGCTCAATTGCCACATTTGTGCTCCCCTAGAGATATTAAACTTTTGTTTGTACATCTATTTTAAAACTTCATGATTTTGTGATTGTTTTCCTCATTGTGCAGGTTGCATTTAAAACAGGTGATTATAAACAACAAGTAATTTTTATTGGTGGATTAACTGATGGCTTTCTTGCCACAGAGTATGTTTTTACTTTGTTGTTTTTACATAATTACTTTGATTGAAGTGAAATATTGCCGATTCCTAAAGAACTGATGTCTCAGTCTTTCTTTGCGGTGAAAATGAGATAATGTCTTTTTAAAAATGGTCATTGAGAGATGGTTCTTTTTTTTCTTTTTGTTTTGATTAGTACTGAGAGGCAGTTCTTCAACAAATTAACAAAGACCCCAGCTCTATTAAACTATTCTGAATATTCAAAGCTAAATTTGAAAACTTGAAATTCCTGATTCTTTCTTCTTTCACATGATTTGCAGATACTTGGTACCTCTTGCAATTGCATTGGAGAAAGAGAAATGGTCACTTGTTCAACTACTTTTGTCATCCTCGTATAGTCGATATGGCACCTCCAACTTGAAACAGGTAACTTCTGTTATGCTTTTTAATGTTAATGATGCCTGATCAATCATATTTTTAACTGTTAGGTCTCATGTGTGTTATTTCCAATGTTTTGTCATGCCATAGGGAGTTACAGCTATTCCTATGCACAGTTGGGTGGTTTGTTCTATTTGAATTTTAGACATTGCAAATCTGAATATCTAATATTGTTTTGAAAGTACATTTAGAAGCTAGAGGTGTTTTTTTGTTGATGTAAAAATTCAGTTCAATTGGATTTTTTACACCATAAATATTGTAAAAATTCACCTCTCTAATTGTAAAATGTATAGTGCTTGTGTAAACCCTAAATTGAGAAAGAGATGGTAATTTTCCTTTTTTAATGTTGCATTGACCTTGGACATGGATATTTTACATTGGAACTTCCTATTCAGATTTTAGATTATTTAGATACTGAGCTCAGGTTTACTTTCATACTGTGTTGAGTCAGGTACTAATGTATGGAAGTTGGTCTTGCCTTTTTTCTTTTGAAAGGGAGGGGGGATGGGGGTGGAGGGGGTTGGTTCTTTTGAAATTATCCATGCTACTCTGGTTTTATGACGCTGTTTCATCTACCTTGGAGGATGCAATGGAGCTTGATCAGCTGATCAGTCATTTAATCAACAAAGAAGATTCTGAAGGTGTGGTACTACTAGGGCATAGTACTGGTTGTCAGGTTAGTACCAGTTGCATTAATATCTAAAAACTGGATCCTAATTTCATTGGATCACTCACAAGACTGTCTTTGAATATCTAGAATATTGTGCATTATATGCGTACAAATGCTGCATGCTCCAGAGCAGTCCGTGCTGCCATTTTGCAGGTACTCACCTATCAATACCCTGCTCTGCTCCTTGTAATGTAATAGATTCAAAGATCTATATATCCATTCCTAAAAGTAAATCGTTAGTTGTGCTTCTTGATGTTAGAATGAGTTTCTGCAGTGAATGGCATGGCTTTTAGCTGATAACAAAGGCCTTTTATGTGTGTCCTTGTTTAATTTTTGCACCTGAATCCTGGCTCAGTCCACCTCGGTAGCAAATACTATTTACTGGTACTAGTGCATCACTACTACTAGCGATATCAGCTGTATAAAAAATTTCTCAAAACAGGTATATTGTATACTAGGAAGCACGCGGGTGCGGCAGGATACGTTTATTAATTTATTATTAAATATATTTTTATTTTTATTTTCTATATATTGTTAAGAATTTTTTTTTCATATAATGGTAAACATATATCAATTTAAGAGCAATAGTAGATAATAAAGTAAATACATAGCTATTACATGATATTCATAAATTAGAATACAATATTGAAAGTTTGAAACTAAATCTAAATAAAATGTAAATTTGAAATTAACTTTTTTTTTAAAAAAAATCTATAAGTATTTCGGCCCATATTGGGTTTAATTTCGGACCATTTTGGACCGAATTGGACCCATATAGGGTCCTATTTCAAACCATTTCAGACCGAATTGGGCCACATGAAAAAAAATTAAAAAAAAAAATAATAATAATAATAATTTGTTTGTGGACGCGCGTGGAGCCTCTTCCACTGCTGCACGGCATATCCACATAAATCCAACTCGGTATGTAAGTGCATGGATTAGAAGAAGGAGGTCGTAGTGCTTGATAATGTGAAATTGACACCTTCATTGTCCCAAGTTTTGACATCTTCACGCCCAAATGCCTTGCAGCTTCAAGAGGCTTAATGTTAAAAAGCAACAATGCGAGAATCACCACCATCTTTACAATGTTTGACTGAGTGTTTCCCCGAAACATGTTTTGCTTCATCAAGCTCTCTTTTTATGTTTCACAGTTTGAACGAGAATTGGTTTTTATAGGAACAAAAGCAACCCTCCGTATCTCAAAAGGCAACGAATGCTGATAGTTCGTCTTTTTCTTCCTTTTTTGTCACTGCTTTTTGTCCTAAGCCCCAAATTAAGAAGGTTGATATGGGTTCTCTCATCTTTATTAGAGATAAGTGTAAGCCCCAGAGTAAGAAAAAGGTGTTCCTAAATAAACAAATAGAGATTATGGAATACTCTTATCAGTCAAAAATCGATCTCCATGTTTCTCTCTTTTGTTGTTTTTCTAAATAAACAAATTGAGCTGTAGGGAATACTATTTTCACATTTTAGTCTCCAATCTACATGTACCACCTCTATGAATAACCATATAGGGTCCCTTGTCCCCTCTACTTGTTCCTAAGTAAACAAACAGAGCGAGCTTTGGGAATACTCTTATCAGCCTCCAATCTCTATGAATGTAACTATAGCGGACCCCCTGGCGGCTTGGCCGGTTGGCCCCTCTTGCAAGATGCAAAATTTTCTTCTGTTTTTGACTAAGAAGTATCACAGAGTGGTCCCATAATAATCCTCTATATCATATTGTGTATACTATATAATAAAAGATAGAATCTAAAAACTACAATTACACCGTTTACACGGAGTGTTTATAGTCTATGATATTTTTCGGTATATTTAGTCATTTAGTTATTGCATGGTATTCCCGATACGGGCTATACAAAGGAAGCATGTTGAAATTGCACTATTACCTGCCTCGAACACATTCACGGGAGCATTGATATTAGGCTCCCTAAAATAGGGCAAGAGAAAAAAAATAGAATAGAAAGCCCAAAAAACACCCCCACATTAGCTTCCCTGTCCCATATTTGCTACAGTTGCTTCCTTGCACTGTTCATTTCCCATTTCATTGCTTTATTATTTTTTGTATTTTGATAAATGTGATAAAGAAAAGTGTGTGCTTTGAAAAATGTGAGAAATAATTTTAAAATAATATATATATATATATATGTGTGTGTGTGTGTGATTTAAAATAGATGATTGATATGCCTTAGAATGTATACTTGTTATATATTTATATGAGCAATATCTCTTTATTACTATACTTAATTTGTATAATTAAGTTATGATTTGCATTAGTGATCTCTATTATTTATTTTTACATAATTTCTTGAATAAGATATTATTCATTGTATATAAGTTTAATAATTTTTTTCTTATTGTTCAGATGAATTTCTAATAGTTTCAAATAGAAATCATGTTTTAAAGTGAAAAAGTTTTTTTGAAAACTATTATATCCGCATTATTAATCTAGGTTATCATGTGTTCTTGAATTGTCTTAGTTCAACCGAATTGTAAGTTTTTAATTGTTTAAGAACAATCAATTATGAAATATATATTTTCTTAGATCACAAAAAATTTCATATTGATATAAGGAAACACTCCAATGCCCTAGTATTTAAAGTATTGATTTAAACCAACCGTTATTTAATTGTTAACAATCACCAACCAAAAAAAAAAAAACAGTACTTTTGTTATTCATCCAAATCGTTATTTGATTACATTGTCTTTGAATTTACCTTGCTTCTTGTGGTTCGACCTCGGTACTCCGAGAATTATATTGCTATGATCTCTCGCACTAGGGAGTGACCAAGCAATTTTGACGTCGTTATCGGGGAGTTTCTGTGTATTCAGAGGCCATTTTTTTTTTTTTTTTTTGTTGAAGCAAAGCATAACTAGTATTCTTTTATTGGTAACTTCATTCTATTTTTCCCTTTTTTATTTATTTTATTTATTTTTTTCCTTTTTTTTAAAAAAATTTATTTGATTTGATTGTGCATTCACTATTACATGAGCATTTGGGTTAAAAACAAGAGAGGCAAATTAGAAAATTTTGAAACATACTTTGGTAATCTTTTTGACACACCTTCACCTTTACCTTCTTCATCAATCATGGGTGATGAAACACATAATAATCATAATAAGAATAGAAGAACTATGTATGAACTGTTGCATCCCACACAAAATTCTGTTCCTTTATGCATCATGTTTCCACGTAATGCACCACATTTAGAAGTGAAACAAGGTTTATTAGCAATACTTCCCAACTTTAGGCAATACTTCCCAACTTTAGGGGGACAAGAAAATTAAAATTCTTATATCCATATTAGAACTTTTGAAGAGGTAATTAGTAGTTTCTATGCACAAAATGTTATTGAAACTGCTAAGTTACTTTTCTTTCCTTTTTCTCTTAAGGATAAGGCAAGAAGTTGGCTTTACACCTAAAAACCTAGGTTTATAGGTAATTGGGGGGAGATGGCTCAAGAGTTTTTTAAGAAACATTTCCCTTCCCACAAAGTCCAACAAGTAAAAAGAAGGATAACTAATTTTGCTCAAGGAGAAAATAAGACCTTATACCAAGCTTGGGAAAGGTACAAAGATCTTTTCAATTTCTGCCCAACTCATGAGTATGAAGATTGGAGGTTGATTAGCTATTTTTATGAAGGACTTATACCTAGGGACTGACAATTTTTTCAACTCTCATGCAGAGGGGACTTTTTACCAAAAAAAAAAAACCCGAAGATGCAATGGATTACCTTGATGAAATAGATGAAAACTCTAGCACATGAACTAGACCTACCCCTATGGACCACTAATAGGACTACAACTAACACTACCAGTTCTAGTGGAAGTGTTTTTAAGTTGAGGGAAGATGATAAAATGAGTGCCAAAATCAATAATTGATGTGGGTGTTTCGAAAAGTAGTTAGCTAAAATAGAAAAAATAAAATTTTATCCAAAAATAGTGAGAAAAAATTTAGGGATTCTATTGCAATGCTATGCAGGTTTAGACTCTCAGGACTTGTTTGGTTGTGTTGTTTTAACAATAGTTTTCATTATTTAAACAATATAACACGTATTTCCACATTACTTTTTCACTTATATTTATTTTCACAACACTTAAACGACATTACTAGAATAACATTACCAAACGGGCCCTCAATGTCGCTCATTGGCCCTCGTGCCACTGACCATTTCATTAACTATTTGTAGTTTGACTGATTACATACTTGAGGAAAACGCATGTGTCTAATAACACAGTAATTCTTTTCATAAATGAATAAATAAACAAGTTTTGTATTACTGATATGTACACAATGCATTATCCTATATATATATATATATAAAGAGGTTAATGACGAAGAATACAAACAAGAACTAATATTAATAAAATATATGAAAAATTATTATTAGGACATAATGTTGTGGAGAAAACACCTTGGGGAGACTGTAGACAAATAATTAATATAATATATAGGAATACCACTTAATCTAAAAGTTTAAACTAATGAATTTGGATTCAATCATATTATATTAACCACTCATTTTTCTCATAAGCAAATCAATTTATTACAAAAGCATTGAGCTTTATCAAAAGCTCGTAAAGAGCCACCACAGGCAGTGAACAGTCAAAAGAAGAAAAGTCCATGGGTTGAGAAGCACCCATTTTAGCCAAAGTATCCACTTAGATATGATTCACCTTTTATTTTTCTAATAAACTGAGAAAAGTTTATTCAGAAAAAAGATATACTTTACAAAAGATCTAGCATAATATCACAAACGCAACCTATAGGTACAACAAGTATTAGGAGAAAATGGGCAAATGCCCTTTTCAAAAAAAAAAATTCAGCATTTTGCCATCTTTCTCAAACTAATTAGGGAAATGCCCCTCTGTTGAAAATCGAATTTCTCAAAATCGATTTAGGCCCTATAGCGGCGTTTTTAAGGACCCTATAGTGACATTTTAAGGATCTATAGTGACGTTTTGTAACTCGATTTTCATAAAGTCGAGTTAGATGCAATTTTTTTTTCTTTTTTTTTACCTATAACTCGATTTTATGTATATTGAGTTACAAAACGCCACTATAGGTCCTTAAAACGTCACTATAGGGTCCTTAAAAATGCCGCTATAGGGTCTAAATCGATTTTGAGAAACTCGATTTTCAAAAGATGAGCATTTTCCTAATTAGTTTGAGAAAAATGGCAAAATGCTGGATTTTTTTTTTTTTTTGAAAGGGGCAAAAAGCAATTTTGTCCGCAAGTATTATAATCGAGGCCAGCTCTTCTTTTTGATTGTTTATTTAGACAATTGTCTAAACCTCAAATGGAATAAAATTTTATACTTTTAGTCATATACTCTAAAAATTACTTAAATAACAATATAAAATAGAAACGCTTTTTGACTAGTTTTTTAGACGATTATCTAAACCTTCCGAATGGAAGAAAGTTTTAATAATTTATTAAGCCTTTTATAAAATAATACTATACTTATATTACAATGCAAAAAACTACGGATACAACAAAAATTCAATCATAATTTACAATTTAATTTTTTTTTAATTTCCATATGTAAGGTGATAAGCTAATTTGAAATTAAATGCAGTTAAATTATTATAGATTTTTACTATATTTCTAGAATGAGTCATTTACAAATATTTTATATCCTTTGGTTCTTTTTAGTTAAAGTAATGGGAAAGTTTTAGACACAACTTTTATCATAATAATTGTGATTTTGTCAAGTGCGAGTGGTAGAGAAAAAGTTGTGACTTCATATAATTTTCTATTAGTTACAGTTGACCACTTTAACAAATTGTGACAAACAATATGATCTTTAAAAAACCAAAAGAAAATTTATATTTGACTTAAAATAAAAGATAGGGGAAGGGAAAAAGTATATAAATAAAAAATAAAAAAAATAAAAAAATAAAAACCTTACTATTTTACTCCTGGGACAGATACTCTAGACTTTTATATGGAGCACTTTAAACCTCATATTTTTAAGAAGAAGAAAAAGGATCCAATTTGAGGTTTAAAGTGTTCTATTTATGAAAGTGCGTGTTTTAAAAGTGTCTCATTTAAAAGCGTGGAGTTTAATGTGTCTCAAGCATAAAATTAGGAGGTTTATTTACCCACTTTCCCTTAAAAGATACTTATTTATATTTTTTTTTCTCTCTCTTTTGAAAGAGTTTTTTCATTATTTACAAAAATAAAAAATAAAAACTTGCCATGTTTTAATCAAGTATATCTCTCTCCACTACTAACAATAGCTTTATTAGGTAACTTCCTTGTCTTTGCAAAACATCTAGAAACACATATGCTTGCATACACTTAACCATAACTTATATATATATGTTAAGTGGTGATTAGATTAATTTTCATAAGTATCAATAGTAGTGGTTCTCATATGTATATGATGAAATTTAATCACAAATTAACAAATATACAAATTATGTCAAAATATGTGGTTATTGTGCGTCCAATGTCCATTGAAGATGTGTTGTTTTTGCCTCAACCAATCGTCCATACAAAAATTCCCCTCTCTTCTCTCCAGTCTCCACTGTACTTCTCAGACCAAGTATAATTTTCATCTACACGTATGGATGGATTCTATACCCTCGAGGTTCGGTTCTCTCACATTTGCACAACTTTTACTCTCTGTTTTTTGGCTTAAAAATTTTAGACCGTAGCTGTAAGTTGTGACCATTATTATATTCTCAAGATCAGAAAAATTGATTAATTAAATAAATAAAGTAGGTAGCTAATGGAGTATATTGTCTTAGGGAAAAAAAAAAAAAAAAAAAAAAAGAGTTGTAGCAGCATGACGGCTTAACTACAGTTGGATGAATTCATATGCTTTAGATTTTTTAAGGTACTCTACCAAATTTTTTCCTTAAATCTTATCTATTCTTTAATGATTTAATAGTTTGGATTTTGCCATGTCAACATTCCACTAATAATAATTTTAATTTTTTTTGCAACATTATTTTATTATTTTAAGAGTATTATTAGTGAAATGCTAACATGATAAAATTTAGACTCTTAAATCATTAAAAAAAAAAAAAAAAAAGGTGATTAGAATTTAAAGAAATTTATGAATAAAGTACCCTAAAAAATTTAAAAGATCTGAATTCTAAATGGAGCATCATGTTTTACTCTTCCCCAAGCAAGCACATCCTCTTCTAGTCCCAAGTCCCAAACCTCCACCATGACACCAATGAGAAGCTACTAAATTAAATAAAATAAATAAATAAACCCAAACCATCCCCACCAGCCATATATCACCAACTGCCATCAGAATTAAGAATTAGAAAGAAAAACCAACACATGGTGAGTCAAATCAGTCATGGCAGCCACTATACCAAGCCCAAACAGACCTCTCTAAACAAAATTCCTAGGAGTTTTGTAACGATGAAGACTATGAGAAAGTGGTGAAAAAGGAAAGGCTAAATTATAATTTAATTATTTGTAGTTTAGCCGAAATTTAAATTGTCTACTTGAGATTTGAAATTTGACACTTTACTTACTTGAGCTTAGTTCAATTAGATTTCTATAACTCACGTCTGTTAAAAACAAAACTAAATATGTAATTTTCCTCCACTTTTATGTCTCTGCCCTCTAAAAGTATAAAAACATAAAAATACAAGATAAAAAACTATCTATTGGAACACTTGCATCATGGAATTTCAAACCACAGATAAACAATTTAAATTTTGATCAAATCTCAGATGAGTAAAATGTCAAATTTTAAGACATTTGTGGGTAATTTAAATTTCAGTCCAACCACAAGTAGGTAAGTTGTAATTTGCCCCAAAGGAAACTATAATATCAGAATATTATAATGTTCAAGTGCCTAATACTAATAGTTCGTGATTTTAGAACCACTCCTGAGATAAACATCCATTTTAATCATTGCAGCATTAAAGATAGAGAGCATTTAAAATTTAACTTGGGCCAGTCATAGGCATAATATGACAATTCTGGGTCTAATAATACATTGGGTTGAATCTGTAAGTGTTTTGTTCTTTCTTTTAATATTCTTACAATTTCTTTAACCATTCATTGGTACGTGCAGTGTTTGTTCTTTGAATTTTGATTGCTATAGTCTAATTCATCACAATATTTGAGCTTTGATAGGAATTGGATCTTGGTATGTGCAATTAGGAAGAGCGGCCTGAAAATTTCCCTGAAGCTTGTCCGTTTCTTTATGGTGGAACATGCACAACGTAACAAAATCTTTGAATTTTTGTAGGCCATGTTCTTTACGGAATTTTGTACCCCTAATGTTCTAGCTTAAACTATAACATGTATGATCCAGAATTGCAGCACTTGGAGACTGGAGTACTAATGAAACATAGACAAATTACACTTTTGCATCTTGTCACTGACTCCCTTCCTTGTAATGATTGCATCCTCATCGAGAAATTACACTATATATCATGATGCTGATACAATCTCCTATACGTACGTATCCAACCTGAATGTTAAGGCTTTTTTTTTATTTTATTTTTTATTATGTTGTTCGTAATTTGGTGATCAAGTAAATTGAGTGTTTGAATTCTTTTGAAGTAGTGATTTGAAGTCAGATTATTTACCTGAAATGAAACTCCTATGGGGCTATACAGAGGAAGTGTGTTGAAAACTTGAAATTACACAATAACCTGCCTCGGACACAATCAAGTAACACTAATACGCAGGTTCAGCTTCTTGTTATTGGCTATTTTATTAACTCTTTGCAGTTAGAATGACTCCACACTTTAGGTTTGACTAACTACAAAATTGAGGAAAACGCATGCAGTCAGGGCTTGAGTTATTGAGTCTAAGTGTGCATTTGGGTTAGGATTAAAAATTAAAATTATTTAATTATTCAACTTATTTTTGCTACTATTTATGGGCCCTGTGAGGGCCCGAAGATTGAAGAAGGGATTGTTGGGTTGTAGTGTTGGTTTTGGGACATACATGCCTGAGGAGGGAGGTCGCCGAGGAAGAGAGATGAAGAGGCAAAAGGTTTTTAGGAGCTTCAGGTGGGAATGATTGGTTGAGGAAAGAGAATCATGAGAAATAGGGAAAGTTTTCAGAGGGAAGTAGCCTGTTGCCTCCGCATTAAATGGTGTGCAACAACTTTATTAGCTGCATTGATGAGAAAGTGACATGAACAGTATAATTCACAGCTAAGCAAACTCCACCTACTACCTTCTTCAGATGTTTAAAAGGGCAAGTGTTGCAAAGAGAAATTTGGGAGGTAAAGATGAAAGGTCAGGATGTGAAGGAAAGGAGAGTATATAAGAAAAAGATGGTTTTTATAGAAGGGGCATCTAGACACAAGTATCAAAAGGAAAAAAGAAACAAGAAGAACATTGAGAGAAGAGAGTGAACAGTGCAACTTTCTGTATCACATTGGCCTCCTCGGGTAGGCTTGTATGGAGACATTTGCTCATCTATTCCATAACATTATCCATTTCTTCCTTATTTTCATCCTCAGGCAGAGCCCTCTCTTGTTGTTTGTTTTTCTCTCTTACAAATTTTATTGATTTGGGCCAAAGTTGAACTATACAACTCACTATTCTAAGTGGGCTTGGGCCGCAAGATCTTTTGGTCCCTACAATTGACACCGTCTGTGGGAACATCAAAGTGTTGTGGATTTGTTCTAAGCAGTTATGGCTAATGTAGGCCAGGATAGGGAAGAATCAATTGGCTCACAAAGAGAGAACCAGTTTGTTAACTTGGAGTGAAGGAGAGATAGGCAACACACCCCAAGCGTTATGGTGGAGTTTTACCACACTGAATATATTGAACGAAGTCACTCAAGAACTGGGAGTCATGTCTCACATGATCAGGAGACACGAAAGTTGTAATAGGAGATAGACCACCTACGTAGGAAGTTGAGGCGTAGGGAGCGTGATAGAAGGAGTCCATCTCCCTTATCAGGTGATGGTTTGAGTGAAAGTAGGGATCGCTCATATCGTCATAGGTCTAGAACTTCATCTAGTGAGTCCTATTTAGCTTCCACACGCCAAGACAAGTTGGACAAGGACAGAAACATGCGTGAGAAAGGGGTCTTCTCACCATGGCATAAGGAATGATGCAATGAGTAAAGCCTTACAGCAAATTTCTAAGTCATCTTTTATTAGGAGAATTAACAAGGCCAAGCTCCCTCATCAGTTTTCTCAGCCAACTTTCACCATTTCCAATGAGAAAACTGATCTCGTAGAGCACATCAGCCACTTTAATTAGAAGATGGCAATTCATTCTGGTAACGTGACTCTTATGTGCAAAGTTTTCCCCTCTAGCCTTGGGCCAGTGGCTATACGTTGGTTTGATGCGTTGGAGGTGGGGTCAATTGGATCCTTTGAGGAGTTGATGAGGGCATTTGGCGCTAAATTCATAACGTGCAACAAAGTCCCCAAGCTGGTAGATTCTCTGCTGTCTGTGACCATGAGGAAAAGGGAGACTCTCAGGACTTACTTAGATAGGTATTGGGAAACGTATAATGAGATAGATGGGGACTTTAAGGATGTGGCGGTGAGAACCTTTAAGGTTGGCCTCCCTACTAAACATGAGTTAAGGAAGTCATTAACGATGAAGTCTGCCTTGGATATGCGCCAGCTTATAGATCGCATAGATAAGTACAAGTGGGTAAAGGAGGACCAAATCTAGGGAAAAAGCAAGGATAACATGTTCCCAGAGAAGAGGGATCCTCGGGGAGGAGGATATTAGGGTAATTGCCCCAGGAGGGAATTCTAATCAGACGTCATCCACGGGGACTCAATTGGTCAATTCACTATTCTAAGTGGGCTTGGGCCGCAAGATCTTTTGGTCCCTACAGGCCCCACTACACTTTTTGGCATTATTCATGAGCCTCACTATACTATTTCAATTAACTTTTACTTTTATCTACAATACTTTCAGCATTAATTTTTCAGTTTTAGCAAAATAAGCGGTATCTAAACACAACATAAGTGCCTATTTGGCTAGCTTATTTTTTACCAATTTATTTTACTATTCAGCTTATTTTTGGTACTATTCATAGGTCCTACTACACTTTTTGGTACTATTCATAGGTCTCACTGTACTATTTCAACTAATATTTACATTAATTTACAAAACTTTCAAAAAAAAGTTTTCAGTTTCAGTAAAATAAACGGATTTCAAATAGACCCTAAGAATAGTTTTATCATGCGTCCAATCCTATGTTGTAAAATGTAAGGTCATCAAGGTTGTTTAACAAATAACTTTCTCACACCAAAGGTCAGGTCGGAGTCTATAAATACTAGGATTTCTTATTCATTTGTTACACTGAATTTATTTTCTCTATTGTTATGTTGCTTATTCCTATTCTAACTGGATTACCATCCACGTACACCATTGGACCAACAATTTTTCCAATACTAAATAAATAAAATTAGACTCATAGCATGCATCAAATTCAATAACTATGCCTTGGATATTCAATTGGACACTCATCAGCAATCCCTTTCTAAGGGCATCTAATTCAGCAGCAACACTGATAACAGACCCGGTAGATTTTGAGAAACCCTTGGTCCATACCCCTTCAGTATTTCTAATGAGGCCTCCACAACCTGCAGGTTTTGGATTCCCCAATGAGAAACCCTTGGGTTTGAGTTTAGCCCATCTAACTTGAAGTGTTGTCCATATTCTTCCCACATATGGTAAAATGCAACATGTATCTATAGCTAAATTTTAGACATCCTTATGAAAATTCTGCTTGGGGTTTTCCTGTTGATTTTTGTAAGAAAAAAAATTACTTTTTTTATACATAGCAACCAGATTCCAAATGAAAAAAAAAAAAAAAAAAAAAAAAAAAAAAAAAAAAAAAAAAAAGTTCTCCATTGGATCAGCCTATTGTTGAGAAGAGAGTGATTTCAGGCATTGGTCTGCAACCATACCTCTAGAATGGAAGAGAAGAATGATTCAAAGAAATAGGTACAACCAGCTCCAATACAAAAGGATTTAACAATCTAGCAGGCTCTAAGCACTTAAAACGGTTTCAGGGTCTAAATCATAAAACTCGCAATTAGTATCTCACTGCATCCCAAAACAAAAGGATTTAATAATCTAGCAGTCTCTAAGCACATGAAGAATGGTTTTTGGCTCTGTATCACAAAGCTCGCAATTAGTATCACCATGCATCCCTCTAGTAGAGGGGATAGATCTGACTGGTTAAATGTTGTGTCTTTTGCTTCTTTTAAATAAAAACTTTTGATCATCTCACTTTTAATTGCATCTTAAGTAGTTAGTAGTTAGTAGTGTGAAACATGAACAGTTAGGTTCATTGGTAGAAAGATGACAATGCTCTCAGTGGTTTTAATATAAACTGTAAGGGTCATATTTTTGTATGTTGGCATATTCGAGTTTAAGATGCACTTTTTATGTAATAGAGTTCAAGTTTAAGTGTATCTACATTGGTAAACAAGTGGTTTGAATTGAAGACATAAGGGCATAAGGCTGCTCAAGAAAATTGAAACTGCAGGACTTGATATCTCCCTCGATACCGGTTGATTTATTGAGAATAAATAAATCTTGATATCTGGCTCGACACCTCTCGATCTATCGAGTTACAGGAAAATTGAATGGTAATTTTTGTTTCAACCACAATGACTTGGTCTATCTTGGGATTCGTACACTAAGGTTCTAGAACATATAAAGAAACATATTTTATGGCTGTCATCATAGACATAGAGAGACACATGCATTCCAAGAGTTGTTAGGACACTTTGTGTGCCTAGGATTTTGTACCAAGCTGCTACATGTTCATCAAAGTGTGATTTAAAGAACACTACAAAGCTACAACAATAATAAAATAAATAAAAAAAGGTTGATATGGTTTTGGTCAGGAATAGGAGATTCATGCAAAGGAGAAGTCTTCGGCAAAAAGTAGTCCAGTTGGGGATTGGAGTTGAGCGTCCTTATAGATAAGTAGGTTTTATTGTAGGTAAGTATTTAGAGATAGGATAAAATCCTATATACTTATAACCTTTATTCATGTTAGTGGATTCTTCAGGACTAGTGACCTAAAATTCACCCAATGAGATTTTGTCTACGAGAATTTTTTCCATCGTGACCAAATCATCATATCAAACTTATTTTTTACTACACTTAATTTAGTTTGGTGATTTGATAGTGCTTTTTTTTTTTTTTGATAATTGATTGTGCCTAATTGAATTTGCATGTAATTAATCAACTTTAGTAATTTATTAATTAACTGGGTCAATCTATAACTTAACATAAACATTAATGTATGAGATCCATCTAGACTAGGGATGTCCAAACAAAATTGGGACCTAACCCACCCGCCCAACCCATTTGATCCAGCTTGAAAACGGGCCGACCTAACATTGGTGATAGTTAGCGGCAGGTCTCTGCACCTTGAAACTGAAAACAGCAAGTCTAAGGCTAAGAAACCGATTTTCAACCAACCCAACCGTATACTAACCGAAAAGTCGTCGTTCACCATCGATAATAGTGGTTCGTTTGTGTTTTCTTGTCCGATCTATCGAGATCTCATCAAGATTCGGCCTAATCTCTTCGAGATTCGCCAAGATCTAATCAAGATCCAGTTAGGTCTCGCCAGATCTGGCGGCTTTTGGCAAAATTCAGTAGATTTTCTCACAACTCGAAACCGACCGAGGACCGATCTGTACCCGATGAAAATTCGACCACCAGAACTGACTCCGTTCATCGGTCGGCAGGTGGTCTAGGCATGGGAAACCCGAAGTGATCAGGCTGGTTCCAAATTGGGCACAGACGTGACTCGACCGACTTGTGGATAGCCTTAATCTAGACATATATATGGCAATCTTCATAAAGAGGAGAATGCCACGATTGGATTTAATATTTAGTATACTATTTTTTAAGGACAATAGTTAGGTTCACGGTATAAAGATGACAATGCTATAAGTGGTTTTAATATAAACAATAATATATCATATCCATTGAGACATAGCAACCTTTATAAAGATGACCATGCGACGATTGGATTTAGTATTTAGTGTACTTTTTCTTTTTGGGGACATTACGATGGTTAGGTTATTTAGGTTTGGTAAAAAGACGACAATTATATATGATACTAAAGGTGCGTTTGGATACCGCTTATTTTGCTGAAAACTGAAAATTGAAAATATAAAAATAAATAAATAAATAAGTTACTGTTCATGCTGAAAGTACTATGCATTTGCCTTAATAATCTCAACAAAAAAAAAAAAAAAAAAAAACCAGCTCAAATAATTTGAATCCAAATGCATACTAAAATGGCGTGAATTTGATTAGATTAAATCCTTCTATGAACACATTCATAGAAAGATTTGAAAATTAGACCCAATGCAACGATGGTTCAAGACCAGTATAAACCTGTCCAGTAAAGCACTGCCAAAAGGAATGGCAGCCAGAGATCTTTTGAGTGAATAAGAAATCTACCTAGTAATTAATGGGTCACTCGTCATATGCACACATTTAAAAACTTCGATATATGATGATGACGATGAGTAGATTTCGAAAAAGGATCAAAGCTGATTTGCCTTCAACTTATGGTGCGGCACTAGCCACAAATGTAATTCAAGAAATTTTCTAATCTTTCACTTAAAAAGAAAGTGATGACCCATATTGGATTTCATAAAGTGAAGAGTGATAACGCATAGTGGATTTCATAAAGTGATCGGGTGATAACCCATGTTGGATTTCAAAAAGTGAATACTGATAATCCAACATAAAAAATAAATAAAAAATGTTAAAAGTATATTAGCCCATTAGCATAGATCCAAGCCTAATCTTACTTTGTATGCAAGCCAAGTCTCCTACTTGTATTAGAAGTCTATTAGTTTAGGGTTTAATATACTATATATACCCATGTTATAGTTCATTGTAATACAAGATTTGTACTACACTCTAATATATTATTAATGTAGCCCTTTAAGATTTCTTCCATGGACATAGGTCATATGCTTAGCATATTCAACAGAGTAATTTTTGTCTTCCTCAGTGTTTCTTCATTGCATTCATCTTCTTTAGCTTTCCATTACTACCATCAAAACTCTTTGATATAGTCATGCTATCGTTAGAAGTCGCATCAACATTGCAAAGACCATTGCCTTCCTCAAACCATTGTCACAGAGCCAAACTTCATTAAAGGGATCTTTTCAACCTTATAAAATCTCAAGGTCAAATCTCAAGGTTTCATCAAGGTTCCATCTTGAGTTTGAGAGAGGCTGTTAGAGATATATTAGTCATTAGCAAGCCTCCTATTTATACTAAAAGTATATTAGTCTAATATATATATCCATATTATAATTCATTGCAACATAAGATTTATCCTACACATCTATTCAAGCATATTCAACATGGAATATATCATAGCAAATATTTACTATATCATATCCATTAAGACATAGCAACCTTTGTAAAGATGACCATGTGACGATTGGATTTAGTATTTATTTTACTTATTCTTTTTGGGGACATTATGATGGTTAGGTTATTTAGGTTCGGTAAAAAGACGACAATTATATGTGATATTAAAATGGTGTGAATGTGATTAGATTAAAGGTCTGTTTGGGAACAACTTATTTAGCTGGAACTGAAAACTTTTTACTGAAAGTACTGTAAATAAAGATAAAAGTTAACTGAAATAATACAATGGAACTCATGAATGAATAGTACCAAAAAATGCAGTGAGACCCATGAATAGTACCAAAAATAAACTGAATAGTAACAAAAATAAATTAAATAGTAAAATAAGCTGACTTTAAACTCTAATCCCAAAGGCAACCTAAATCTTTCTACGAACACATTCATAGAAAGATTTGAAAATATATAAAACACAATGCAACCAAGGTTCAAGACCAGTATGAACCTGTCCAGTAAAGCACTGCCAAAAGGAATGGCAGCCAGGGATCTTTTGAGTGAATAAGAAATCTCCCTAGTAATTAATGGGTCACTCGTCACATGCAAACATTTAAAAACTTCAATATATGATGACGATGATGATGAGTAGATTTCGAAAAGGATCAAAGCCGATTTGCCTTCAACTTATATATGGTGCGGCACTAGCCACTAATGTAATTCAAGAAATTTTCTAATCTTTCACTCAAAAAGAAAGTGATGACCCATATCGGATTTCATAAAGTGAAGAGTGATAACCCATAGTGGATTTCATAAAGTTATCGAGTGATAACCCATGTTGGATTTCAAAAAGTGAATAGTGATAATCCAACATAACCAAAAAAAAGAAGAAAAATAGAATACTGATAGCCCATGGCCCCATAGTAGATTTCAAAATGAAAAATTTTGTAACGTAATTGGTTAAATTGAAAATAACAAGGACTGAATGTGTGTTTTATACAGATGAGTATTATGTCTATTATTCTCTAATAATTCCCAAATATACGTCAAAATGGAAAACAACTAGAGAGAAATTAAACATTAAATAAAATATCAAGTCCCAAATTTTCCACGTGGTTTTCATACTTATTGGTTGGTAGACCTTTAGTCTTTGCATCAACAATCACTAGCTCGGTATTAATGCTCTGTGGACACCTTTTGTATCTTAACATTCTCTATAACATTGAGGAACTTTATGATGATATGCTTATTCTGGCTATCATTTCTCTTACTCTTAGAGAAGAAAACTAAAGTCAAATTGTCACATAAAACTTCAAATGTCTCACTATGAAATCAACTACCTTAAAACATATCCATAATACATGTGTTATTGTTAGGTTATTAGATCCCTATAATACATGTGTTATTGTTAGGTTATTAGATCCCTATAAACTAGATTGTTTAATCTAATTAATTAACCAAGTGAATATTTAGATTTATTATTCAAATCTAGGTTAAAACAATAAAGTCATATCATGTAAAGCAGCGAAAAATAAAGAACACAGTGATATGATCACCTAGGAAAACCAAACCGGTAAAAAACATAGAGAAGATTTAACCTAGCTATCCTCAAGGTAAATAGAAAATCCATTATAGAGAATCGAAGTTTACAATAAAGCTTAGACCATTAATATCCTATTACTACTATATGTAGAACTTACTGACACGACCACGTGCAAGCTCCGAATCTACAGACTCCTTCTCTATTAGGCCTTTGCAACACAAGCACCCACACTTGTGACTTTGAGACTCCACTCAAAGGTTACAAATCTCCTTAAACTTTGATCTTGTATGCAACAACTTCTACAACATCGGATCTTGAGATTCTTCAAGGAATAATATCGGTAGAAGACTTTAAAGAGCTTTTGGGTACAAAATCCTAGATATATAAAAGAGGCACGCTCTTCTCTCTCTGAAAAGCCTTTTAAATACGTGCTTAGGGTTTCCTTTATATACTAGAAGAAATAGATCTGAAACCCTAATTCTTAATGAGCTTGAACTGCTATTTGGGCTTAATTAAAATTCTGTAGATACGACTGTCAATCGGTTAAGCCTGTTCTTTGATCGATTGAACCAGACAAATTTCAAATTCTCTTTTCTGCAGCTTGCTTGTTCTTGGATCTTGACTTGTATCACCTTGAGCATTGTCTAATAATACCTATAGACTCTAAGATCTATATTTAGAATAATTTGTGTTCACGATTTGTCAATTGTTCTAAACTTTTAGAACCTAACAGTTATAACTTCTTAGCATATATGATGCCTTACACTGCAAATCCAAATAACCACTTCCAAGTAGTATGTCATACATTGATACATATATCAGGTTAAAGATGTATTAGCTTCCAATGACCTTAAGGTATATACACTGATCAATGATGCGCTCAATAAAACATAATCGCTCAATAAAACCATTATGTAATAACAAAGTTGTGAAACTTTATATACCACTGCTTACTTCTAAATCAAATTAGGAATGAAAGGTAAAAATTAGAGGAAAAAAAAGAGTGGACACTTGACCTCAAGAATGGTTGAAAAGCTCGGTTTAATTCATTTTTAATTTTCACTTTCGAAAATGATTACAATTGGTTTGATGCAATTTGTCAGGCATCAAATTGGTTAATTATGAGATTTTTTTTTTTTCGAGAATACTAAGTATTTTTAACACACACACGGAGAGAGAGGAGAAGGTTTTTTGAAGAAACTTACAGTGGTGTATATCCAAAAGAGCCTAACTCTTGGATACACAACACAAGCTTTAAATCTCTTGTACTCACACTCATATGAGATGAATAGGCTATTTGACTCCGTTTTTAATGGTATGTGGTTCGGTATTACCGCAATTAAGAGGCCTTTTTATGCTTGAAGGCGGAAATGCTAATAATAAATAATTATGGGAAGTAAGTTATTTCTAAGTTACCAGGTCTAAAAATGAATTTCAAAGTAAAATCAGACACCATTGGATCCCAAGCAATCAAGTTATCCATATTCACACCTAATTAAGTCTAAATGCAAACAGAATGTAAAGCTTAATATCAAGTGACTATCCTAAGCATCAAATTAGATTGAAGGCAATGCAATAAAATTTGAAAAGATTTACACTAGAGAAACTTAAATCAAACTTGAATCAAACTTATATATACAAGACTAAACTCATTTTCACATTCCCGTGTTTTTGCAAGTGTGACCCCCCTGTTATGCCACTTATCGCATTTATAATAAGAGAATTATTTTTCTACCAACAAGCTTTATATAAAAGCGTTGAAACACACCCAAAAGACCTACAGGCTCAACTTTCTTTCACCAATTTATCAAGACATATAGCATGCTCAACAAAACAAAGTGCTCAACAAAGATACCGTTAAAGGCACATTCCCTATTTTATATAGGGTTTATTACACACAGTTTGTGGATCCACACATTGCCCAAAATGAATTGAACTTGTGACTTTATGTCACGATTCCAACTTACAGTCACAACTTAAAGTCACAAGTTCAGTTCATTTTAACAGTGTGTGGATTCAGGTATGTGTGTAACAGGTTTTGTTACATACATGTGAATAAGGGAAAAACCCTTTACACACATATGTGAATCCACACACTATATATAAGGGAAAAAGAAAGTTTATCAAGTGACTTTGACAATTAATAAGAATGACAATTCACAATATATGTGAAAGCTACCAAATCCGAAATATTTTAGAGTGTAGATAGTCAATCATCAAAATTGTTGCCATTAAATTTGAATCTTAAATGTTGTACCTAAGAAAAACACCCCTCAATTCTACCTATCACAAATCACAATTCTGCATGATTTTAAAAACCAGATCGGACCGGCCGGTTCAATTGGGAATCAGCCTCCAATCCGGTCCAATTATGTCTAAAAACTAAAATAGCTTAAAAACTGGGAAAATTTAAAAGAGAAATGCTATGTCTACAACATTTTTACAACATTTCTACAACATTTCCTAAGTGGCAGGTTGTTATTGGTTATTATTGTTAGGGCAAAAAAGTAATCTTAGTGTTAGTTTCAAATTTGAACTAATAACAACTAACCACCTGTGATTTGTTGTAAAAATGTTGTAAAATTGTTGTAGACGTAGCATCTCTCAATTTAAAAACTGACCAGTTCAACTGGAGAATTGAGAACCGACATGGTTGAACTGGTTACTAACCGATTGGACTTTTTTGTCCTTTTCCCAGCTTAAAACTACGTTATTTTGGCTAAAAACTAACCCTAATGACTCACGCGCCTCTCCTAAACACTCTCATCTCTCACGCCTGATGCCTCGTCAGTCATCTCACACCTCTCTCACAGTCTCAAACTCTCTCAAGCTCTTTGCCTCTCTGCCTCACTCAACTCAAGCTCACTCTCATGAATATCCCTCACTCTCTCTGCCTCACTCTCACGGTCTCACCCTCTGAATTTTTTTTCCCCTTCTCATCCTCTTGGAGTCTGAAGCTGTGAAGTGTTCTGGTTTTTTTTTCTTCTTTTTTCTTTTTTCCTTCACTCGTCATGCCCACACACAAAGACCACTCCTATGGGATTTCCTCTCACTATCCTCAGGTTGGTTTGTCTTTGTTTTCCACTTTCTTCCATTTTTCCAGAGATACCCATTTGTTTTTATTTATTTTTGTGGGTTCTTGCAGCTTGATGCTTCATTATTTGTGGGAATTGAAATTGTTTAATCCTCAGGTTTGTCTTTGTTTTCCACTTTCACTATCACGGTTTTTTATGCCAATCAGTGCCTTGGTAGTTTAATTAATCATGGCTTTGTGTTGTATTTTGCTCATCTGGGTTTTGTAGAAATTGCTCCTCGCTTCTTGGTGTCGGGTAATATTCTTTTCTTTTGTTATGATTACTTGATTTTGATTTTGATTTTCTCGGTTCAGTTTTTTTTTTTCCTTTTCTCTCGGCTTCATCAGGTAATGTAATAATTAATATTCTTTTCTTTTGATTTTGATTATTTTCTCCTTGTTTGTTTGTTTGTGTTTTTTTTTTTTTTTTTTTTTTTTCATCTCAGGTTCTCCTTTCGTGATGATATTGATTTCAATTTTCTTTGTAACAAATGAGATTTGGGTCTTAAATCTTAGCAGTGGTTTGTTTGAAACTTTAAAACTTATTTGCCATTTGAATGTAATGAAGTTATTTGTTATTTGTCATTTGGATATAAATGTAATGACTAATAAACTTATTTATTTGGTTTTGTTGAAAGTTTATTATTTAAGGGTGATTGTTTTGTTATGTTATTAGGTTAAATTCTTAAAAAAGATGTTATATACTTATATATTTATATTTTTTTTTTTAAAGAAAACATTTATTACTATTGGTTTGTTAGGTTTAGTATATTAAAAAATTATTAATTATTTATATAATTTAAATAAATAATAATTAAATTATTTATAACGTTACCGGTTCGACCATATCCGACCATAAAATCAGTAATTAGCTTCCCTTCTGGTTCTTTCACTATACCAATTTTTAAAACCATGCAATTCTGTTACTGCAGTGTGCAGATGTAGAAGTAGCTTGTATCTTGGGATCCATTGTATCAATATAGTATACATAGTTGGATCCTATATAATCAATTCATTGCATCATTACTAACTTTGACTATTTTACTAAACCACCATACATTATTTATAGTAGTACTAACTACTAAGTACCTAATAATAAAAACTGCGTGCATTAGAATTTGATTAAGATTCATTCTTTCTGGAACTGAGATCAATGAACCAAACTGGGATTCTTACACTTAAATTACTAAATAAGTGACTAGTGTACCACTATAGCCACTTTCTTATTGAACTTCATTGGTGCCCGTGCTTCCAAATTCAATATATATAAAAGTCACATGCACAATGATTAGGTTTGCTATCTTAAAGTTATAAGAGTAAGTGAATTTCTACTCACAATTTTTAATTCACCGCTGCTAAACAAATTAGATATCTTCACTGCAAATGAGATGATTGGTATAATGGTATGTAACTATAACTTTGCTGATCAACACTAATGGCAACATTATCGCAGGAAGTAGACCCTTGCGGACCAACTGCTTTGACCATCTCTATAAATGAGCTAGAATGTGACGCATTCATGTATAACTGCGGACCAACATATTTCATGAGATATTATACATGCATTTATGTATAACTTAACTATAATATTTTAGGTGTTATTTTTTAGATCCTCAATTAAAACATTTTATGTGGTCAATTTATCCACGTCAGCACAAATGGTGTCAACTTTAACCATGCTTAGTGTAAGGATCCGATTTGAACTCAAAGCTCAAGAATGAAAAAAACTAAGGTACAAAGAGCCTAAAATAATGAATTTGTAGATAGTGGGCAAAAAACTGTATTTCAATGAGTTGTATAATAATCATAGTAGGCTAATGGTGCAAGAAAGCTTGAATAAACAATTTTGTGCAAAGAAAATCCTCCTCGGCAACGTTTGAGGATGGTAGTTCTCATATATTTTTCTTAGACTTAAACACAATTACAGTTCTTGAATGTACATTGATTTTTCTCTAGATTCTCTGATCCACCCTTTGCAATGGGGTTTTTTTTCTTTATATTCCCCTTCTTCCATTCATCTTAAACCTCCACATGTAGATTAGATTGCTAGCTTTGATACTTGTTCCTTCAGCACATTCTTAAAGTCTTTGTGGGTAGTTGTAAGGCTGAATATCATTGTTCAAGTATCACCCCCACATTAATGCGGCTAGGGAGTTAGCTGCAGATCATTCAGTGCATTGGTAGCAGCTTTCTTCTTAAATATTTCTCAGTTTTCCTTTGTCTTATCCCTCTCTAATGCTTATCCTTACCAATATGATTGTCTTGTGCCTTGTTCTTGACGAAAGGTCAGACCTTGGACCTTTACTTAGCTGAGGAGGTGTTTCTCCTCGGACTACGCTCCCAACCACTTATGGCCAAACTTCTTCCACGGACCACTAACTTGTATGCCCCTGTTAGTATCTACCTGTCCTCGGACGACTTAATGTCCTCTAACATGGCCCACGGCCCAATATCCATTTCTAGGCCCTTTATCCCTACACTTAGATTTCCAAAAAAAGAACAAAAAACAAAAAAAAAAAAAAAAAAAAAAAAAGAACAAAAAAAAAAAAAAAAAAAAAAGGTACAACCACCTCAACTAACGAGATTACCTTCCTCCCCCTACACAGATTACAACCACCTCAACGATTGGAGAGTTCCCTCTAACTCTCAAGCCAAAGGTTCGATTTTATGTGAAATCTAACACCTTCTCCTCTCTTAGTAAAATTTTGGTTTTTAAGGGTTGATCTATTTCTGGGTTTTACCTTTTATGGATTGAATAATTTTAATGGAATTTTGGATGTTGTTACAATTTAAGATCAAAGATTCGGTATTTTGGTCTTCGAGGGGGCGTTGGAGACATTTCATGTGAGAAAGAGAATAATGGTTGTGATGTGGGGGAGCTTAGAGAGATCATGACCAGGAGAAATTATAGAGTCTTCTGGTGGATCATGTCACTTGTCCCCTATTCCACTAAAAAACTTACACTTGTTTAAAATTGCTGAGTCAGTAATTAATTTCTATTTAAAAAAATTTTCTAACTAAAAATTTTAAACAAGTGGCAGTTTTTTAGTAGAATGGTGGACCACATCACTTGTTCACCATGTGTATCTTATAATTTTTCCGTGAGTAGAGGAGTGGTGATTGATGTTGGATAAGTTGACACAACAGTTCCCAGTGTGGCTGATTTTTTTTAATCAAATTAAAAATAAAAAATTGATAGGGTAATAAGGATGGGTTAGACATTATTTGTGTTGATATGATAAATTTATTGATCACTTGAAATGAATTAATTGGAGAATATAAGTAACAACGTCTAAAGTACGGTACTTAAGTTTTTGACATTTTTATTACAATACAAGTATTGTTATTTTTAAGAAGTGATATATATATATATATATATATAAATTAATAGATCCTTAATTTCTTTATTATTATGCAATATTTTTACTCCTTAATAAAAATGTGTGTAATAGTAATAAAAATTTGGGATAATTACATAATAACATAACTTGGTATTTACCTAACCATTAAAAATCATTTTATTCCTAAGTGTATTTTGACTTTAAAAAAAAAAAAAAATCAGAAAACGACTTATTAATATATAAAAAAATCCTTAAGAAATAAAGGAAATGTAATTCATATATTATCGTTTTATGAATTTTAAAACATATATTGTTTAATATACACATGAATGATTTGTTATATTTTATATCAGTTTAAAGAGGTTTTAAACAATAAAGTAATTTACCACAAAAAAATAGAGTCACCGGGCTCTGCCAAGTGTAAATAGAGCACGATAGTAAGTAGTCTCTCCATTGGCTGTCTTTCCAACAAAGGCGTATTGTTGCAACCATTTTGTCTGATGTTTGCTTTCTTCTATAAATTCACAAGCCATCTCATTCAATTTGTGAAACATAAAAGCCACTTTGAAAATACACATTCTTTCTTGATGAAGCAAAACATGTTTTGGTGGAAAGCTCTCACCAACATTGTAAAGGTGGCGATGATTCTTGCACTGTTGCTTTTTGACGTCAATTCTCTTGAAGCTGCAAGGCCTTTGGAAGTCATGAAGTCAAAATTTGGGGCAATCAAGGTGTCATCAGTTTCAAAAGCTCGAGCACTGGTATCGCCTTCTGCCCCTAATCCATGTACTTATATACCTGGAAATGGCAATTAATGGAGGTTGCCATAAATGAAGAAAACGGAGCTTTAGCTCTTTGGTCATTTGGGGGAGTTGTTAGTCACGTTTAATTGCAAGAATAAAATTGTTATGTAGTAGTAAGAACTAAGAAAAGCCAAAATATATGCTTGGCAAATGTTTGTTTTATTTTGAAGTTGCAAATTATTATCAGTATTAGATTTGATTAACTATAGATCTGGAATCAATCATAGTCGTAGCAGTTTGAAAAAAAAAATTTAATGTTCCCTCTACGTAATAAAAATATCGTTGCATGTATTTTATTTTGTAGAATAGTGAGTAGTGACAACGCACGTTTCACACCTTTTCTGAAATCTTGAAAATCAAAAAAATACCCTTTGCCTTCTCCTCTGAACCCTCAAGATATCCCCTGGGTCCCGGGATACCAAGCTCTGCCGTGGCTTTGATCTAACCTTTCCACCATCTTCTTGCCCCCAAATCCTGGGGACGTGTCCTCTTAATTCTCGTGTTCATTTAATCTTATCAATTAGTGTGTGCTTGAGTGCAACTTATAAACTCAATTTTTAGTTTTTAATTTTTTAACTTTTATGTAAAACTTTTTAAAACCTCAATTTTTTTTTTCTTTTTTTGTTGGTAAATTACAACTTACCTAACTGAAGTTTGATCGAAATTTAAATTGCCTATATGTGGTTTGAAATTTGATATTTTACTCACCTAAGGTTAGTTCAGGTAAATTTCCTTAACCCATCTTTGTTAAATCATGACTAAATATGTGATTTTGTTTCACTTTTATGTTTCTCTCCTCCAAAAATACAAAAAACATAAAAATACAATATCAAATAAGATAAAAAAGAATCTAGTAGAAAACTTATATCAGAGGATTTCAAACTGTAAATAGGCAACTTAAATTTTGGTCAAACTTCAAGTGAGTAAAATATCAAATTTTAAACCACACGTAGGCAACTTAAATTTCAGCCAAACCACATGTGGGTAAATTGTAATTTGCTCCTTTTTTTCAAGTAAAGATATACTTTAGCACACGCTTTCAACAAAAAGTTAAGGGTCTATTTGGATACTGCTTATTTTGCTAAAATTGAAAACTTATTGTTGAAAGTATTGTAGATAAAGATAAAAATTAGCTGAAATAGTATATTGGTGTCCATAAATAGTACCAAAAAGTACAGTGAGACTCAAGAATGATACAAAAATAAATTAAATAGTAAAATAATTTTCATTTTTCATTGGAATCCAAAGGAAGGCTAAATAAGTTATTTCTTGTTTTAATATTTATTTGTTCTTCTCTCTTTTTTCCATATCGTTCATTTTCCTTCTCTCTCTCTCTCTCTCTCTCTCTCTCTCTCTCTCTCTCTCTCTTTTTAATAAATCTTTCAGTTGATCTCGAAACGTGGTGGGGATGCTTTTCTCGTCTTTGAGACCCTGTTATTCAAGTAAAGAAATTGTTTCTTGTGTTTTCTCGTTATTTTCCAAGTGTTTTTCCGAGTAAGCTTGTTTTCAATTCATAAAATCTGAATCCAAACATATATGTGAGACAACAAAACAATTGCCATGGGAATCGGATGCAGAGTCTGTTGACATGCATAACTTGAATTGCCACAAGTAAGCCAACTTTTTCTATGTGTGCGGCAAGAGAGAGAGAGAGAGAGAGAGCGAGAGAGAGAGAGAGAGAAGCCTTTTCATTCGAATAGGTTAACATACGTGTGTGTGTATGTGGGGTTAGTTACCAAAGTTCTATTGTTATATATTATCCCCTGTTTATGCAACAAAAAACTAGAAAAGTACGTCAAGTTTGTCAAGCGGAAATGAGTGCTCAATCATTTTCTATTTTTTTTAATCTTAATTCTAGGACTAGTTCGGAATCTTCTGATAAAGAAGAGTTATACCTGTACGTATGGGTTGAAGTGATTCATAGATCATTTAAAACAGAGTAGCTCGCTTATTAAAAAAAAAAAAAAAACAGAGTAGCGTTCGTTGTTGTCTTAACCCATGTGATTCGCAGTGTATTCCCATGGAGCCCATCAATTAATGTTGTCTTAATTTCTTTGAAAGATTTTTTACTTTGTTGAAGGTGGTTTGTGTGCATGAGGTCTTCAGTTTGGTAATAAATATAAAGGACATGAAGGAATTAGGGTTTTGAATATTAGATATTTTATTTGTTTGGATTTAAGGAGTTATTAGAAACGTTTATGTCTAAGCTTTTTGTGAGTTGCGATTTGCCCTTACTTTGTTGTTGGATTTTGACCCCTTTTTTTTTTTTTTTTTTTTTTGATTGATGAGAAAATGTCGGAAAAAAACTACCAATAATTTTAAGGTAAATGCAATTTATCAACATATTCTTTTATGCACAATTTTAAATACAAAAATTTAAACATTTAAACATTTAATCAATATCATAGTTATTGATTTTAGATTATCTTGTAATTTTGCAAGCATATAGAATTTGAGAAGAAAATCTAATCTTACTGTAAATTTGTTAAAACTTGTATCCAATAAAAAAAAAAATTAAATAATGTAACATAGTTTCTAGTTATATGAGAGTATGAACCCAACCCTTAATTTATTATAATATACAATTGCATGAGATTCCATAATTTCCATATCTTGATAAGTTGCCATGTTTGAAGACAACTAGTGATAATTAAACTACAATGGTATAGTCCATTCAAAGCCATTGCCTAATGTGAAATCATTTGTCGTTGATGCCACTTTCTTTTGGCCCCATGCCTTTGGAGAAAGAAGAAGGCAAACCAATGAATAAAAAATTAATTAAAAAATCGTTTTCAACACTATCGTCAAATGGAATTTAGACTATGCGGACACAAAATAGAAAGGGAGAGTTTTTTTTTTTTTTTTGGATAAGTAGAGAGAGAGAAATGGTTGCGCGGCAGTGTGTGGCTTGAATTTCCAACCCACAAGTCGGTCAGGTTGACCGAATACAACAAGTAGTGTGATTTCCTTTTTTGCCGACCTAACATTCGGAACTTCTATGATCCATGTATATATATATATATATTGGCTTATTGTGTGGCAAAGTATAATTATTCCAAACCTAGTTGCCGCATACATTGAAGAAAATTTAAGGTTTTCTTGTCTTATATATCCCTTCTCTTATCTTTAAGGTGCGTATTTTGGGGGTTTGGGTTGATAAGAAAAGAGTTTTTATGTCATTATTATAATTAATAATCTTTCTATTTAATAGAGAAACTAATATCGATTTTTCTAAAAAAAAAAAAAAAATTTAGAAGAAAACGTGTGAACTTTATTGAAAGAAAACTAGTCATTGTCGGCTAAAAGAACAAGATGAAGATGTGGAGGAAAATCCTTCACTGCATCTCTGAATCTCTAACATGTACATTTTTAGCTAGGTTATTAGCTACAAAATTATCTAATTTATGAATATAGGAAAATGAGATACAGTTAAAGATATTTATAGTATGTTTTACTGATTTCAGGAGATGACCAAAAGAGGCCAAAGACACGCATTCCAACCTTAGAGCATTTATAACCACTTGACAGTCACCTTCCAAGACGAGTAGAGAAGCCAAGGTCCTGATGATATTATTGATTTGAATCCTGATGATGTTATTTGCAGTTTTGCACAACATAATTGAAGAGAGAAATAATTTTTTTGTTTTTAAATAATTGTGGAGATATTCATCAAAATTTTCTCTTCAAAGTAAATGAGAAAATGATAATAACTTTCTTTCAAGCAGTCGAAAATGATAATAACTTTCTTTACTACAGGTCAATATGACAATATCAAGTCTTCGTATTCTACAACTTTAGCTTTTTCTACTCAACTGCTTGCAGAAACTTTAGCATTTTTTTAAAGTTGAATATAAGTAAGCTTCAACTTAAATATTACCTAATTTAGATTGAAGATCTCCTTAGACTTGGTTTAGTTCAGCCTAGAAATCCATTGGTCAACCCCAAATAAATATGTATTTTCCAATGTGTTTAAAAGTTTATAAAATGAGGAATATATTGGAAAGAAATATATAGTTTTATTATTATTATTTTCACATTTTACTTGTATTTTTTTCCTTTCTCCAAATAAAAATAAAATTGATATTTCACCTTTATTTTATTGAAAGAATCATAATTAGTGTGTGTTCCTCCCAATTTTGAAATGAATACTAAAAAGAGAATAGAATATAATGAACTAGATTCTTTGTGGCCATTCCATTTCTTCCTAGTTCCTATTAAACTTCCAAACAATGGATGGAACATTCTTTGAAAAATCTCTTTCAATCCATTCATTTTCACCTTCCCAAATAGTAAAGGTTATCCCAAAAACGTTGTATAGAGATAAAACACTCTAGGTATAGGATAAGAGGACGTATAGGTTTAGTAATTATTAACTTAGAAATATTTTAGTTCAAGCAAAGATAAAAATACTAAAAATATTTTTAAGATGACATCATATTTTAGAAAAATAATTTCATTTCATTCCCTGAACTTTCAAATGAAGTCTAAGTGATTATATAATTAACACTGTTAAGAAACTCTCCTTATATATTATATAAGGGGAAATTGCAGTTAACCCACCTGTGGTTTGGCCCGTTTTAACAGTGCTTACCCGTGGTTTGAAATTTGTTACTTAACCCACCTAAGGTGGTCTCCGTTAGACCCTCGTTATCCACCTCTCTCTTTTCACCGTTAAAAATAGGGGTAAATGTGTCTTTTTCATTATATTTTATGTCTCTCTCCTCTAAAAACAAAAAATAGAACAAAAATGCAAGAAAAACAAGATCAAAAAGTGATATTTATTGTCTTTCCATTCACACAAATTTTGAACCTAAGAACATGCCTAAAAAAATTTCATTCGCACGTTCACACTATGATTATTTTAATGATTTTTTTTCCTTATTTTTTTCTTCCTTTTCTTTCATTTCATCCCAGCTGTCTCTCACGTTTTCTTCTCCATTCTTATGTTTTCTTCTCCATCTTCCCTCTGAGTTTCTCTCTTTTTCTCCATTCTCATGTTTTCTTCTCCATCTTCCCTCTGAGTTTCTCTCTTTCTCCATCGCCGATCTACAGCCTATCCATCGTAAACCCAGCTCGCCTCCCCAGCTCCGATCCAGGCCTTCCGCCGACCCAGTTCACCTCCCCAGCTCCGATCTAGCCCTTCCGCTGACCCAGTTCGCCTCCCCAGCTCTGATCCAGCCCTTCCGCCAACCCAACTCGCCAATCTTTGCAACCCATTCCGCCGACCCAGCTCATCAATCTTCCTCCACTCCTCACCGGCCCAACTCCCCTACCCAAACGTATTCCTCCACTCATCGCCGACCCTCACTCTCTCTTCAGTTCCTCACTCTCGCCAACCCAAGCCGTGGGTTTCACCGTGTTCAATGTGGGTTTCGGGTTTAATGGTTTGTGGGTTTAATGGCGGTGGATTTTGGTCGTGGTAGTGGGTTTTTGGCAGTGGATTTTGGTTTGTTTTGTGGTGGATTATGGGTCAATGGTGGTGTGGCTGGATTTTGTCTGGGTTTCGTGGTAGCTGGGTTGCTGGATTTCGCCGCCTTGCCTCATGGTTGTGGTTTAATGGGTTTTGTTTTTTATTTTATTTTTGATGGGTGGATCGTGGTCGTGGTCTGGGATGCTAGATTTTGTTTTTGATTTTTTGTTTCAGTGAATTTCTTTGTTTGTTTGCTGACATCTGTTTCTTCATTCTCTCCGATTAATTTACTAGTTTCAGTGAATTTCTTTAATTTTTCATTCAGAAATTACGTTCAAATTCTATTCCTAAATTTCTATCTGTGATCAAAGAGAAAGGATTAGGGCTGACTTTCAATGTTCATTAGTCGAAATCCAACTGCATTTTGTTTGAATTTCAGTTTCCAGATGAGTTATTGAAGGATTCAATGAGAGTGGTGAGAGAGGGAGAGAGCTTGTTCCTTTTGTTAGGTTCTATTTGAGTTCTAATTTTGGCTTATATAGTAAAGAGGATTTTCTAACGGAAATGGCAGAGGTGGACAACGGGGGTCTAACGGAGGTCACCTCAGGTGGGTTAAGTGACAAATTTCAAACCACGGGTGGGCACTATTAAAACGGGCCAAACCACAGGTGGGTTAACTGCAGTTTCCCCATTATATAATGAACACAAAATATTGAATTTATTCTCAAGAGAAGCTAAAAGATGCCAACAAAATATAAATTCTTGCAAATTGGATCAGTTCAAGTGGCAGTCAAGCCCTTGACAAGACAAGAATTGAACATCTTATCAGTGTTTTGTAATATATAAATTTCCTAGAGCTATTGTTAGGAAGGGTATATAGAAATGATGGATCAATATATTTCAATCGTTTCCCAAATATTTCATTAACACTGAAAAGGCATATTAGACCTTTATTGTCTGATAAACACGATTCAAAATTCTAATCCAAAAAAAAAAAAATGAAGAAGAGATGAGGACCTCATGAAGCATTTTAATTTTTACAAGATTATTGGGGGATTTAATTCCAACACATGTCCTCTTTTGACTACATATCATTATCTTGACAATTTTAATGCACTAAAACACTCGACCCTAGCTAAGTAGGCTTTCATTTTTGGTGACATAGTTTGTTTCCAACTTGCCAGCTGGAAACAAGACTTTTTTTTTTTTTTTTTTTTTTTTTTGTGTTTTAAGAAGCCATACTCAGTGGACTAATATTAATTCATGGGAAAATCAGCAACAACAAAATGAGAAACATCTGATAGAATATTGTAAGAGCACAGAGAAAAATCAGAGAAAACAGAGAGAAAGAGAGAATTTCTAGTATTGAAAAGAATACTGAGATTGATAAAAATGAATGCTCTGTTACAATAGAGTTTGTTATCTACAATATATATACCACTGAGAAAGCATAGAAAAATATCTAAGTAAATATCTCCTAGACTAAGACTCACTTTAACAATCCTGTAACAAACCTTCACACGTGTACACGTATAAGCACTAAACCAAGTCTAATTTACATAACATAAACCACACGCGTTTTTCATTTATTCTTCTTAGATGACACTAGTTTTACTGTTGGAATTGTAGCTACTTCATCTGTGTCATGAAGCTCTTCAATTTTATAGCTTGAGCTTTCATCCCCCCTCAAACGAAAGGGGAATTTCCACATGAGTTTGGATGTAAGCTAGTGAAACTGTGGAGAAGGCAGTCACTTAGTAAAAATGTCAGCAAGCTAGTCATGGGAAGAAATATACTTCACCAACAGATCATGCTTAAGAACCCTTTCACGCACAAAATGGTAATCAACCTCGATGTGCTTAGTCCGAGCATGAAACACAGGATTTGAAGCAATAGCCAATGCACTAACATTATCACACCACAATAAAGGAGGCCAAGGAAGAACGACACCCAAATCTCGAAGAAGCATACGAATCCAACAAAGTTCAACAACGGAAAAAGCCAAAGCTCTATACTCAGCCTCAGTGGAAGATCTAGATATAATAGCTTGTTTCTTGGCAAACCAAGTAATAGGACAATTCCCAAAAAATACAACAATTCCAGTAATGGACCGACAATCCACAGGATCCCCTGCCCAATCTACATCACTATAAGCAGATAAAGAGATAGGGCCAAGGGTAAAACCAAGACCATAGTGTAAAGTCCCTTGAATGTATCTCAAAATACGCTTAGCCGCTTAAAGATGATTTTGAGTAGGAAGACTCATAAATTGGCAAGCTTGCTCGACTGCAAAGGACAGGTCAGGTCGTGTGAAAGTGAGGTACTGAAGGGCACCAACAAGACTTCTATATGGAGTAAGATCAGCAAGAAGAGAACTTTCATTAGGAAAAAGGTGCTGATTTGGGGAGCAATGAGTCTTGCAAGGTTTGCAATCAGTCATAGCAAACTTTGCCAACAAATCTGAGGCATACTTTGTCTGATGCAAAAATAAACCATTGGATGTATAGTCAATCTGAAGGCCAAGAAAGTAATGAAGAGGGCCTAGATCCTTGAGAGCAAATTCAGAACCCAACTGATGAATGAGAGAAGCAGTAAAAGTAGAATCATTGCCAGTAAGAACAATGTCATCAACATACAATAAAAGGAAGACCAACTGACAACCATGCTTGTAAATGAAGAGATTACCATCAGCACCTGAAGTAGAGAACCCAATGTGAAATAATTGAGAGGTAAACCTCTCGAACCAGGCCCTAAAGGCTTGCTTAAGACCATAGAGAGCCTTATGGAGAAGGCAGGCATGCTTAGGAAACTTAGAATCAATATACCCTTGAGGTTGAGCCATATACACCACCTCCTTTAAAAAACCATGTAGGAAGGCATTACTCACATCAAGCTGCCTTAGTTCCCAATTCTGATTCACAACCAAAGCCAAAAACAGCTTGACAGTGGCAGGCTTCACAATAGGACTAAAAGTCCCCTCATAGTCCAACACAAACTGTTGAAGATAGGCCTGAGCAACCAACCTAGCTTTGTACCTAGCAATGGACCCATCACTATTCCTTTTCAATTTGTACACCCATTTACAAGTAACAATGTTTTTATTAGCTGGCCTAGGAACTAAAGACCAAGTCTTTTGCTGCTGAAGAGAGTTAAATTAAGAATCCATGGTTGCAACCCACTGAGGATGTTTAGCAACAATGGCAAAAGATGGTGGTTCTGTCACAGTGTAGTCATGAGTAACTTGCAAAGCTTTAGGCTTATATATACCATGTTTAGATCTTGTAACCATAGGATCATTATTATGAGTGATAGGTAAAGAAGAGGCAGAAGGAATAGAAGATGAATCAGGTATAGGTGGGGAGGAATCAGGTAGAGAGGCAGCAGGTAGAGGTGGTGGATTAGGTGGAGAGGGAACAACAGGTATAGGCAATGATGAAGCTAGAGCAGAGGGTATTAGAGAAACAGTAAGGTCCAAAGGAAAAGAAGAAGCACAGGAAGAGGGAACATCAGTAAGATCAGCAATGGAAGGAGATGAGGAAGGAAACCAATGAGAAAAATCAGATGTGAAAGGGATATTAGGATTAGTGCAAGCAGAATTATGAGTAAAAGGAAAAAGAGATTCATTGAACAAAACAAAACAAGCAATGTAAATTCTATTTGAAGAAAGATCAAGGCAGATATAACCCTTGGATAATGGAGGATATCCAAGAAAGATGCACTCTTTGGACTTGGGTTGAAGCTTATTTTTATTATAAGGGGTCTGATATGGATAGCAAGCACAACCAAATGATTTAAGAGCATGAAAAGGAGGTGGTTAGGAATAAAGGGACTGCCAAGGAGACTTGAAGTTCAAAACAGAATAAGGCAACCTATTGATAAGATACATAGCAGTGGAAAAAGCATAAGACCAGTAATTATAGGGAAGATTGGATTTATAGAGGAGAGAAAGACCAGTTTCAACTATATGCCTATGTTTTCTCTCAGAAACACCATTTTGCTGTGGAGTATGGGGACAAGAGGTCTGATGAAGAATGCCATTGGAAGAACAAAATGCTTGAAAAGCAGTGTTAGTGTACTCAATACCATTATCTATCCTACGGACCTTAATCTTGGTAGAATATTAAGTTTCAACAAGAGCTTTAAAATGTTTGAACACAGAAAGAACTTCATGCTTATGTTTCAACAGAAATAACCATGTAAATCTTGTACAATCATCAACAAAAATCACATAATAGTTGAAACCAAGAATAGATGTGAGAGGGGCAGGACCCCAAACATCACTGTGAACAATATCCAAGACAGAATTAGACACAATGGAAGTCTTATTCAAAGATGACTTATGCATTTTAGCACTTATACAATATGTACAGGAAGAGCAAAGTTTATCAATCTGAGACAAAGACACATTCTTTATTACATTTTGCAAGGCAGAATATAAAATTCTAGAACTTGGATGTCCAAGTCTATGATGCCAAAGCAAGATCAGATCAAGTTTGATAGAAGTAAAAGTAGACACACTGGACTTAGAGTTGAAAGCAGCAGAGGATGAAAGTGTAGAAGTAGTGGGAATGGGATAGACTCCATCCTTACTCAACCCTTTGTAGAGGATCCTCCCCGAAGGCAAATCCTGAATTGAGAACTTCTCAGCATCAAAATAACAAAATACATTATTTTGAAGACACAACTTATGAACAGACAAGAGATTGGATGCAAGATTAGGAACTCTAAGTATATTATTAAGCCTAAAATTATGAGTAGAAGTTTGAAGCTCACGATGACCCACATGAATGACAGGAAGCTCTTGTCCATTGCCTACAGTAACTGTTTCATTGCCCTGAACTGGTTGCTGATGCAATGACAACTAAGATAAATTGGGAGTAACATGATCTGAGCATCCAGTATCAATGAGCCAACCATTACATGACTGCACTTGTGAAGAGTTAGCTACCATTGAGGCTAACTTGGCAAGAGCATGTTTTCCCTGATATGCAAAGTTCATCCTATGATAGCAATCAACTGCTATATGACCAGTTTTACCACAAATCTGGCAAATTGGCCTATTGGATTGACCTTGCCCTCCTTGAAACTTAGATTGATTATACTGTGGACCTGAATGAGGATTGTAACCTGAATTGCCATATCCTCCAGAATTAGGATTATAATCTGAATTACCATATCCACCAGAATTAGGATTATAACCTGAATTACCATATCTACCAAAATTGTGACCACCATTTGGATTATATCCACAACCACCTCTGCCTCTCTGATTATTGTTTCTACCACCTCTTCCTCGAGGGAAACCCTGATTCTGTGGCTGAAAATTCATTGCCATGGCCACTGAATTAGGATCAACAACAAAAGCTTTAGATCTCTTCTTAATCACTCTCTCTTCAGAATTGAGCAAAGTGTTAAGTTCTTGAATAGACAGAACATCACTACGAGTCCTGATTGCGGAACTAAAAGAATCATATTCAAATGGCAATCCATCAAGAGCTCTATGAAGAAGCTCTTCATCATCAAGAAACACTGAAACAACAGCTAGCTTATCACAAGTCTACTTAATCTTTTGAAAATAACTATCAATTGAATCGGAACCTTTCTTGATTGCATTCAATTGATTTCAAAGACTCATCACATGAGATCTTCAATTGAAGCAAATCTCTTTTCCAATACTTTCCAAACTCTCTTGGCAGATTTTTGCCCAACAGTAAGAGCAAGAATTGAAGGAGACAGAGTTGAATTGATAAAAGTAAACATAGCTTGCTCACGGTTTTTCCAGGAAATGAAATTAGGGTTAATCTCAGTAGTGAAATTACTAGAAGAATCTTTGAGAAAATTGATGATGTGTGATATCAGTTGGTTGAACACTTCGGCTTCGGTCGGCTACGGCGGTAGCGAAGGCGGTAGCGAAGGCCTGAAAAGAAGAAACACTGAAGGAAGTGACCGGGGTGGACCGGTCACTTACTCTCCGATGATAAAGTTAGTCTTCTCAACAAGGAAATGAAGTTCCAACTTTTTGGGAGTAAAATCTCAGAATTTCATACCTTTGTCTAATTCAGACCGGTCCTTATATAGGGAACCTTGGGGCAGTTACTTGTTTTAATAACTTCCCCAAGACTTGCGGAAATCCGGAACTATAGGGGTAACTTCCCCAACGGCTATAGAAGTAGTAACCGTTGATGGAAGTTACACACTTAGGAGAAATCTCTGGCGATGAACATGGGTTGATTAACTGCTCCAGATTTTGCTAAGTGTTGCATGGTCGTCCATGTGACTTGCCCATGGACGACTCTTTGCATACAAATTGATGTTGACTGATCGTCCATGAGCTCTGCATATGGACGACCCTTCCGTGCTGAACGCCCAGGGTTCATTCAATTGGCTAAAAGTCACGGACGATCATACTGGACGAACCAGAGATTTTCTGGTTATTTAGTTGACTGGAGATCCTGGACGACTCCCTTGGACGAAGCACAGTTGGTATTCTTTTGGTACACCATCAGTTGCCCCCTTGTCCAGGGGTCGTCTATAGCACTGTAGAGATTTTTTTTTTTTTTTTTTTTTATTACTTCTGACACGTGTCATCATCATGTCGTCCCAGATCGTGCCACGCGTCAGAATCGTATCGGTTGTCTATTTCGTCGATTCCATTTCTTCACGAGAGTACCACGCGTCATTTTTTGATTCGCTTGTGTCCTGTTGTGACCCTACCTGTGGGCCCTATAAATAGGTACATTCTCATTCTTGCCCTTTACCTTTCTCATAATCTCTCTTCTGCCATCTCGTCCAAGATTCTCGTCTAGGCCTCGTCATCTAGTTTCGTCAGGTATTCTCCTTCCCTCTTCCTTAGGTTTTCATCTTAACAATCATGTCTAGGTCTAGCGATAGCGTAGATAGGGAGATAGACGATTATCAGGACGTCTCCTCTGGAAGTGGGGATAGTTATGAGAGTGGTGAGGGAAATACCAGTAGTAGTGATAATTCTTCGGACGAGTATTATTCGTCTGGGGTCCCTGGTATGTCCTTAGAGGAATTCCAGGAGATGCAGCGTAGGATGGCTTCTGGGGCTGGGGCTAGCTCGTCCAGAAGGTCACCTAGCCCTCCTCAAGACGAGGAGGAGGAAGATGTAATATATAGCTGCGCTCCTGAAGTAGCGTCCACCTTAGATGCCCCCAAACTTAAAACTCTTGTAGATAGATATCAAATTCCTAAGGAATTCAATCCTCGTCTACCCATGGAAGGGGAATGGTGTTGTTCACCTTCCTCTGGCTTGGGAGTATACTCGTCTTACCTCTTAGCTGGCCTTAGGTTTCCCCTAAATACATTCTGTAGAGGTCTTCTTCATAGGTTAGGTATTGGTCCTAACCAACTTAACCCCAATGGTTGGAGGACGATAGTTGCCATGCAAGTGCTATGGCGTGAGGCATTAGAAGGGAACCGTCCTTTAACGGTGGACGAGTTCCTTTACTGTTATAAGCCCTCAGAGATAAAGAAGTCTGCTGGTTTTTACCAGTTCTCGTCCAGAGGCTCTCACTATAGTTTAATAACGGGCCGTAGCTCGTCTGACAGGCTCTGGAAACAAGAATTTTTTATTATTTCTGGAGATTGGGCTGGGGACCCAACTGAAGTTAGTAATGCCCCCTTCCCTCCTTTTACCAACCCCATAGGTCGCCTTCGTCCTGAGGGTATGTTTTCTTTCTATGTCATTTCTTTTATTCCTTGCACTTTTTCTATCTTTCAGTCGTCTAAACACCTTTCTTTTATTGGTGCAGCTGTTACTCGTCCACGCTTGGACAAGTTTTACTTGGACCAAATAGAAAAAGTTCGTGCCTTCCCTAGAAGGTCTTTTCACGAACTAGTGACCTTCAGCAGTTTGGCTACCTGGGGACTTGGTCCAGAACCTTCTGCTGAAAATTTAAGTCACGAGGAAACAACTCGCAAGAGTGAGTGTCGTCCAGCATCATATCATTTCCTTTTTTGTTTTCTTTTCTCCTCTTTTTTCTAACTGATTTCTTTCGTCATAGGAATACTTACAATGAGAGAAAACAAAGAAAAAACAATAGCTAGTGGGGACGAGGATGTGACCGCTTCACCTGTCGTCCAGAAGCCTTCCGTCCAGACATCGAAGAGAAAATCAAAGAAAATTTCTAGTGCTGTGGACTTGGAAGACCTTCCGAGTCGTCGAGGCCCAAAAAAGCCTAAAACCACTCACACTTCATCTCTTCCCAAAGTTCCCAAATTCGTACCACCGACGGTGAATTTGGACGACCCTCCTGTCAATGTGGAGCCCGTCCAGATAATCCCTCCTGTTTCAACTGATCCCACTCCTTCTCTTGCCAAGACTCCTCGCAAGCCTCATTCGTCTGAAGCATCTGATCGTCCTTCGAACCTGGTGCTGGACGAGGGATATGCATGGAGGACGTTCAAAGGTATCGTCAGTGACAATGAAGTTAACGAATGTTATAACATGTCAGTGAAGGAGTTTGAACGTTCTGGTATCCATGATCTCTTCAAGGTATGAGTTCCATTCGTCTTTGAGTGTTTTGACTTAATCCTTAAAGAGTAGAATTTTCTAACTTTCTTTCGTCCATGCACAGGCTATGTCAAAGTTTTACACAGCGACGTGCCAGGCCAAGGAACTTGCTGAGGAGGCCAAGACGGCGAAGGGGAAGACGGAAGAGCTGAACAAGGAAATCTTATTGAAGAAGGGGGAGGTGATCAGGCTGAAGGACGACTTCAACCGTTTGCTGGCAAGTGAGACGAAGCTGAAGAACGAGGTGGAAGAGCTCAAGGCAGATGCTGTTGAAAAGGATACACGCATTGCATATTTAGAAGGACAAGCTTCAGAATTTGCCTCGTCCTTGGAAAAAGCTCGTGAAGAGGCCATAGCAGCTTTCAAGAAGTCTGACGAATATAAGAATCGTCTAGACAGCCACTATGCTGCTGGCTATGAAGACTTCCGTGCTGATGCCAAGGAGGCCTTCCCTGAGTTAAACTTTGATTCCTTCAAGCTTCCTCTCGCTACAGAAAGTTCTGTGCTAGCAACGAGTTCGGAGGACGTCAATGTGGTGGACGACTCCAATGAAGTAACTCAAGACGATCCGAAAAAATGACTTCACCTTTTCAAAAAGTTTATATTTTTGCTTGAGTGCCCTAATGTTTTGGGCTTTTACTTCTTTCTTTTTTATTTAAATTTATTTGAGTACAATTTCCTCGTCCAAGTTTATGGACGAGTTTTATGAACAAGCAATATACTCAAGGGTTTTTGGACGATGGTCGTCTACCCTTTAAATTTTATGAATGTATGAATGCCTTTCCTTTTCACTATTCATTGTGTTTGAATATTTTGTGAACAAGCTTCCTTCATATCGTCCATACCATTTTTATGGTTATGGGATTTTCCCTTTTGCTAAGGCTTTTTCCTCGTCTTTAACATACGGATGAGCTCCTTTATGCAATAACACCTTTTGTAATGTTCGTCCATGAATGTCGTCCTTTATCAAGATTCATTTGAACAAATTTTGGACGACTGTTTGCTCGTCTTTAATAAAAATTCCCCAACAAATGCTCGTCCATGGGCTGGATTGTTGAGTTGGTTAAATTTGTTATTGGGGCTGAGGTGTTTTTACATACACATTGTTCGTCCAAGGCGTGGACGATTATAATTCAAGATTGTCCCGTCTTGAGCTTAGACGGACATACCTTGTTCATTTTCCTTGCTTTATCCTTATTTAAAGGAAAGCTTTTGGACGATACTTCCTTGCGTCCAAGGATTTTATTCGTCCTTGGCTTTTATTTTTCTTGCTTTATCCTTATTTAAAGGAAAGCTTTTGGACGATACTTCCTTGCGTCCAAGGATCTTACTCGTCCTTAACTTTTATTTTTCTTGCTTTATCCTTATTTAAAGGAAAGCTTTTGGACGATACTTCCTTGCGTCCAAGGATCTTACTCGTCCTTAACTTTTATTTTTCTTGCTTTATCCTTATTTAAAGGAAAGCTTTTGGACGATACTTCCTTGCGTCCAAGGATTTTACTCGTCCTTAACTTTTATTTTTCTTGCTTTATCCTTATTTAAAGGAAAGCTTTTGGACGATACTTCCTTGCGTCCAAGGATTTTACTCGTCCTTGGCTTTTTCGCCTTCCGTGGATCATTTTGAATCATAGAAAATGAAGGATTCCCGTACATATTTAAAACACATCATATGTATATTTAGAAATCCATACTATGTAATCATTCGTCCACAATCATGACACATGCTTAAGAGCTTGTGCTTAAAAATACATAATACAACATAACTTCGTCCATGAGTAGCATAGCATACACACTTAAAACACAATAGTAATAAGCAAATACTGGAAAATAATAATATTAAGCATTACTTCAAACGTCTAAGGTTCTCGTCCATGTCAGGGCTCGTCCATGACCACCCTTCATTGATAGTATCTCCTTAGATGTTCAACATTCCACGGGTGCTCTAACTTTCGTCCATCCAGGGCTTCCAAATAGTAGGATCCTTGTCTCTTGGAGTTGATAACTCGGTAAGGTCCTTCCCAGTTTGGTCCCAGCTTCCCATGGGCTGGGTTTTTGGTTGCCAAAGAGACCCTTTTAAGGACGAGATCTCCAATGCTGAAGCGCCTGGGTTTCACCATGGCATCGTGTTGCCTTGCCATGAGATTTTTGTACCTTGCAGATCTTTGCTCTGCGTCCATCCTTACCTCGTCTATAAGGTCAAGGTTAAGACGAAGCTGCTCGTTGTTTTCCTCATCTTGGTACTTCATCACCCTATGGCTGGCCATATGTACCTCTGCTGGTATGACCGCTTCACTCCCATAAGCCAGTTTGAAAGGAGTCTCTCCTGTGGGATTCCTTGCTGTTGTTCTGTAAGCCCACAAAACACCTGGTAACTCATCTGGCCACACTCCCTTTGCCCCTTCAAGCCGAGTCTTGATGATTTTCAACAAGGATCGGTTTGCTACTTCTGCTTGTCCGTTAGCTTGTGGGTGGGAGGGCGAGGAATAGTGATTCTTGATTCCAAGCTGATTACAAAATTCTCTGAAGGGGGTGTTGTCAAACTATCGTCCGTTGTCTGATACTAGTACTCTTGGTACCCCAAATCTGCATATAATGTCCTTCCAGACGAAGTTTTTGACATTTTGTTGTGTAATTTTCACTAAGGGTTCAGCTTCCACCCATTTAGTGAAATAGTCTATGCCAACTACCAAGAACTTCATCTGTCTGGTTCCAGTTGGAAAGGGGCCTAAAATATCCAAACCCCACTGTGCAAAAGGCCAAGGGGCCATCATTGGGGTGAGGTATTCTGAAGGCTGTCTAGGAATGTTACTGAAACGTTGACATTGGTCACATACCTTAACATATGCCTTAGCATCAGCTTGGACGGTCGGCCAGTAGTACCCTGCACGAATGACCTTGTGGATGAGTGATCTAGCTCCTGAGTGGTTTCCACATGCTCCTTCATGAACTTCTTTCAGCATGTAATTCGCTTCGTCTGGAGCTAAACACCTCAGGTATGGTTGTGAGAAACCTCTTTTGTACAACACGTCGTCCATAAGGATGTATCTGGCCGATTTGACTCTGAGCTTCCTGGCTTCGTCCTTCCCTTCTGGAAGCCTTCCGTCCTTCAGGTATGAGACTATCGGAGTCATCCAATTCTCTTCTCCTTCTATCTGCAACATTTCTGGAAGGTCAATGCTGGGCATGTATCGTATTTCATCTAACTCGTTCATGGCTTCACTGGCGGAGGCTTCCTTCGCTAGAGTGTCTGCTTCCGTGTTCTCTTCCCTCGGGATTTGAACGAAATTAGCTTCCCTGAATTTCTTCACAAGGCGTAACACCTTCCTCAAATATTTCTTCATTCTACCTTCCTTGGCTTCACATGTTCCGTTTATTTGGCCTATGACCAACTGTGAGTCTCCCAGGACGAGTACTGAGCTTGCTTCTACAGATCTGGCCAACTCTAACCCTTTAAGAAGAGCTTCATACTCCACTTCATTGTTAGTTGTCTGATACTGCAGGCGAGCTTTGTACTTCAATTTATCTCCTTCCGGTGACTGCAAAACAACTCCTATACCTCCTGTATGCAGTGTAGATGATCCATCTACATGGACGACCCATTTTTTACTGCCTTCTTTCTCATCCAAATCCTCATAACTTGGAGTAAATTCTGCAATGAAATCTGCCAGGGCTTGTGCTTTTATTGCATTCCTCGGTTGGTACCGAATATCAAATTCACTGAGCTCAACTGCCCATTGGATCAATCGTCCTGCAGCTTCAAGTTTGTTCATTGCCTTCTTGAGTGGATGATCAGTCATGACTATGACGACGTGACCTTGGAAGTAGTGTCTTAACTTCCTGGAAGCTGTTATTAGCGCAAAGGCTAACTTCTCTATCAATGGGTACCTTCCTTCCGCTCCTCTCAATGCCCGGCTGGTATAATACACAGGCTTCTGCACCTTTTCTTCCTCCCGGATCAACGCTGAGCTCACGGCATGTGGGGACACTGCTAAGTACAGATATAACTCTTCTCCTAGCACGGACGGACTTAGCAATGGAGCCGTAGTGAGATAGTGCTTTAGGTCCTGGAAGGCCCTTTGGCACTCATCCGTCCACTCAAACGCCTTCCTGAGAATCTTAAAAAAGGGCAAACACTTATCAGTGGCTTTTGAGACAAACCTGTTCAGAGCTGCAACTCGTCCAGTTAGGGACTGGACTTCCTTGATGTTTTTCGGTGGTTCCATGTTCAGTATGGCTTGAATCTTGTCTGGATTTGCTTCAATTCCTCTCTCTGAAACCATGAATCCAAGGAACTTTCCTGACGATACTCCGAATGCGCATTTACTTGGGTTTAGCTTCATCTTGTACCGCCTAAGTGTTTCAAAAGTTTCTTGAAGATCATCTAAGTGGCTTCCCTCATCTAAGCTCTTCACAAGCATGTCATCCACATATACCTCTACATTCCGTCCTATCTGTGGACGAAACATATGATTCACCAACCTTTGGTAAGTTGCCCCTGCATTCTTCAGACCGAAGGGCATCACCTTGTAGCAAAACAAACCTTGACTTGTAATAAAAGATGTCTTTTCCTGATCTGCCTCGTCCATCTTTATCTGATTGTATCCAGAGAAGGCGTCCATGAAGCTCAACAGTTGATGGCCAGCCGTAGAATCAACCAGTTGGTCAATTCGAGGCAAAGGATAACTATCCTTAGGGCAAGCTTTGTTTAAGTCAGTGAAGTCGACGCACATCCTCCACTTGTCATTTGCCTTCTTTACCATTACTACATTTGCCAACCAATCCGGGTAATAGACTTCCCGGATAAACTGTGCTGTGGTTAGTTTCTGAACCTCTTCCTTGATAGCCTTCTCTCGCTCAGGGGCGAACACCCTCTTCTTTTGACGAATAGGCTTAGAAGAGGGGGACACATTCAGTCGATGAGTGATTACGCTTGGATCAATGCCAGGCATGTCGTCATGACTCCATGCAAAAACATCGGCATTCTTTTTTAGAAACTGAACGAGGTCTTCTTTCGCCTTTTCCTTCATACTTGTTCCAATTCTAGTGAATTTCTCAGGATCATCTTCTTGCAACAAAACATTCTCTAATACTTCGGTAGGTTCCGCAACAACTCTTTTCTCTTCTATATTCATAGTCTGCATCTGCTCGTCCATAGCCAACATGGCTAGATAACACTCTCTGGCTGCCAATTGATCTCCTTGTGCTTGCCCAATCCCACACTCCGTATGGAATTTAACTGATAAATGGTAGGTGGATGTTACCGCCTTCCAGCTATTCAATGTTGGTCTTCCAATGATGGCATTGTATGAGGATGAACAATCCACCACGAGGAAATTTACTTCCTTAGTTATCTGCTGTGGGTATGACCCTACCACTACAGGCAGGGTAATGGTACCAACAGGCTGCACTTTCATTCCTCCGAATCCGATCAATGGCGAACAAACTGGACGAAGCTGCTCTCGTCCAAGCCTCATCTGCTGGAAGGCAGGATAATACAATATATCTGCTGAGCTTCCATTGTCCACCAACACCCTCCTGGTTCTGTAATCTGCAATGAGTAGGGTAATGACGATTGCATCGTCGTGTGGATGATGGATCCTCTCAGCTTCCTCGTCCGTGAAAGAAATGGTTGTCTCGTCCGTCCCCCTCGTCCTTGGGGATCGTCCAGAGAGTTGGACATTTTGCACTGCTTTGAGATACGTCTTCTTGGCTTTGGAAGATTGTCCTGTCGCTGTCCCACCAATGATAACCCTTATTTCTCCAAGTGGGGGTCGTGACGACTCTTCCATCTTTGCTTTCAACTTTTCATCTTTATGATCCCTTCCAACGAAATGCCTCAACTTTCCTTGTCTTATGAGATTCTCAATCTGCTGCTTCAAGTTGTAACACTCGTCCGTGTCGTGCCCATGATCCCTATGGAAGCGACAATATTTATTTTTATTGCGCTTGTTAGGATCTCCCTTCATCTTCTCTGGCCACTTCAAGGAAGGATCATCCTTGATTTGCATGAGCACTTGATCGAGTGGGGCATTCAAGGGTGTGTAATTCTGATTTCTTGCTGAGGGGCCTGCCTTCCTGCTATCTCTGTCTCGGTCTTTCTTGTCTTCCGTTCGTCCCTTCTTTGGACGAGGACCTTGATCAGAATGACGCGGGGGGTTGACTTCCATTCTTTCAGCTCTCTTCCTCTTCTTAGCTATGATGGCGTCTTCTGCGTTCATAAAGTTTTGGGCTGAATGGACGAGCTCAGCCATGGATTGGGGCTCTTTCTCATACAACTTGTGAATGAATAAGTCCGAGTTAACCCCATTGTGGAAGGCAGCCAATAGTAGTTTGTCGTCCACCTCGTCTACTGTCAAGGCTTCCCTGTTGAAGCGTGTGATGAAAGAACGCAGGCTTTCATTCTCCCCTTGTTCTATGGTCAGCAAACTGGACGAAGAACGTTTGTGTCTCTGTCCTCCAATGAAATTATTGACAAATAATTTGCTTAACTCTTCGAAAGAACTTACGGAATTCGGAGGTATTTTGCTGAACCACACTCGCGCTGGTCCCTTGAGGGTGGTAGGGAAGGCTCTGCACATAATCTCATCTGGTACTCCTTGGAGATGCATTGTTGTTTTGAAAGTAGCGATATGATCAAAAGGATCACGTGCTCCATCATACGAATCCAGGGAAGGCATTTTGAACTTCGGAGGCAAGGGATGCCCATTGATGGAAGCCGTGAAAGGGGAATCTGTTCGGTGAACCAAATCCTCGACGGGATTTGCCCTTCTCATATTTTCCTTCATCTCGTCCATGACCTTCCTCATCTGATCCATTTCTTTCTCCAAATGTGGCACCCTTCGCGAAGTGGTGCCTCTTGACTGAGCCTCGGGCTCAGCATTTCTTCCTCTGTCTTCCTGACTTTGGGATTGTCTCTCAGCATGTCCTTCACGGCGTTGCCTCTCCATCTCCCTAGTCAATTCTTGATTCTGGCGAGTTAACTCCGCCATTGCGGCCGCCATGGATTGCATGTGTTGGATGGAAGGCGACGGCATGACAGGCGCTGATTGGCGATCGCGAAGGGGGTTACTTGAAGCGTCTCTGCTTCCCTGATGGCCTGGGCTTGTAGCCCTCGACCTAGTCCGAACCATTCAACCTTTTGTTGCAGAAAATCAAGTCGTAAAACAACTTACGGTCCCCACAGACGGCGCCAACTGATGATGTGTGATATCAGTTGGTTGAACACTTCGGCTTCGGTCGGCTACGGCGGTAGCGAAGGCGGTAGCGAAGGCGGTAGCGAAGGCCTGAAAAGAAGAAACACTGAAGGAAGTGACCGGGGTGGACCGGTCACTTACTCTCCGATGATAAAGTTAGTCTTCTCAACAAGGAAATGAAGTTCCAACTTTTTGGGAGTAAAATCTCAGAATTTCATACCTTTGTCTAATTCAGACCGGTCCTTATATAGGGAACCTTGGGGCAGTTACTTGTTTTAATAACTTCCCCAAGACTTGCGGAAATCCGGAACTATAGGGGTAACTTCCCCAACGGCTATAGAAGTAGTAACCGTTGATGGAAGTTACACACTTAGGAGAAATCTCTGGCGATGAACATGGGTTGATTAACTGCTCCAGATTTTGCTAAGTGTTGCATGGTCGTCCATGTGACTTGCCCATGGACGACTCTTTGCATACAAATTGATGTTGACTGATCGTCCATGAGCTCTGCATATGGACGACCCTTCCGTGCTGAACGCCCAGGGTTCATTCAATTGGCTAAAAGTCACGGACGATCATACTGGACGAACCAGAGATTTTCTGGTTATTTAGTTGACTGGAGATCCTGGACGACTCCCTTGGACGAAGCACAGTTGGTATTCTTTTGGTACACCATCAAAAATGATCTGGAGCTATAACAGAGTCATCGATCACATCAATCATTGAGTAAGTTTCAAGAATTACCTTAATCTGATGCTTCCAAACGATGTAGTTGCCATAATCGAGCTTGATAGTCATCATCGAAGACATATTGGATAGCAAAAGCAGTGAAGTATTTACATGTAAAGCTGCACTAGCCATAGCAGGTGTTGAATTTGAAGTAGAAGACGAAGAGGTTGCATTTGTGGAAGCCATTGTTGTGGATTCAAGCTCTGATACCATGTAAGAGCACAGAGAAAAATCAGAGAAAACAGAGAGAAAGAGAGAATTTCTGGTATTGAAAAGAATACTGAGATTGATAAAAATGAATGCTCTGTTACAATAGAGTTTGTTATCTACAATATATATACCACTGAGAAAGCATAGAAAAATATCTAAGTAAATATCTCCTAGACTAAGACTCACTTTAACAATCTTGTAACTAACCTTCACATGTGTACACGTATAAGCACTAAACCAAGTCTAATTTACATAACACGCGTTTTTCATTTACTCTTCTTAGACGACACTGGTTTTACTGTTGGAATTGTAGCGGCTTCATCTGTGTCGTGAAGCTCTTCAATTTTACAGCTTGAGCTTTCAAATATTTTCCATCTAGACAACCAATAGAAAAGAAAGCCCCTTACTCTCTGAGCTAAGATATAGACTACAACATTGCCCTACCTTCTAACACGAGAGAAGAAGTGAGTTTGTAATAAACCCAAAAAAGACAAAGTCTTTTACAAGGTGAGGTTTTATATGACCTCAAAGTCACCTTCAAACACAGATTGCAGAAAACCGAGTTCCACAATAAATTGGAGGGCCCTTCGCACTGCCAACATCTCCAAAATTTCCACAGAAGAAGGTTTGTAATTTTTTCCGAGCAGCCATGACTTCCCCATTACTGTTTTGGATTACTACTCCAATCCCAGCTTCATCAAAATCTGCAAATATCACCCCATCAAAGTTTGTCTTCAGTTCAGTTGCTGCTGGAGGTTTGCATTTTATATTCTGCTGAGAAGGTTGGCAAACTCGAACCTGGTGTTTATCCTGAAATTCAGCAAGAAGAGAACACGCTGACTCCAGAATTTTTTCAAGCGACAGACTCGATTCATTACACCTCTTTTTATTCCGTCAAAACCATACTGACCACGCCACCATAGCAAAAAGATCCAGCCGTCGAGACAGTTGCCCCACCACCGAAACCAAGTATGAAACAGAGTTAAGCATCGGATAATCTCTTCTAAGCCACCCAAAAACCGGTTCCCAGATAGCATGGAGATCAGCACAATCCCAGAGTGCATGAAAGGTATTTTCAGGGAATCTCAAACATTGCTTAAAAATTGGATCATCAAGCTGGAAACAAGACTGTTACTACCAAGCAGGCCTTTTTTTTTTTTTCTTATATCATGAATTTGGAGATTGAATTGAAAATAAAATCAGAAGCAGGGTGGTCTCAACTTTGTAATCTAGGCATAAATTTTGAACAATATTTTTTTTTTTTTTTTTTTTTTTTTTTTTTTTTTTTTTTTTTGCATTTTACTCTGCTTGTTACTGCTAAAATAATAGTCAATGGCTTCTTTTTTTTTTTTTCTTTTTTTTTTCTCTCTCTTACCTTCCTTTCTCCTCTCAATATCTAGCCTTTTTCTCTCCTCTATCTTAGATCTCTCCCTCCACAGTACTTCTCCACGACTGCACCACCTTCACCCATCCTCACTCTTCTGCATTGCTGCCGCTACTCTCACACCACCTTAATCACTCCTCCCTACTATTAACTGTTAGGTGAAAGTTTGGATCCGCACGTTAAGAATGTTAGAATAATAATTAAGTAATTAAACTCGTTGTTTATTTACAGTTTAATCTTATGAGACTATAGTGATAGTTTATCATAAATTCATGATTTACTATTTTTGACACTCTATATCTATTGACCCCAGCAAAAGAAATTTTTTATGCAAACAAACATTACTAAATCATTCAGGTTTCAACTAAACAAGAAAAAAAGTTCTAGCATATTTTCAATTGAAAGGATTGAGAAAAGGAAAAAAAAATCACTTCGAAACAAATGAAACGTGGCTACTAGCTATAGCTCCATTTCATAAATAATTTTTGTTTTCTAAAAATTAATTTATTAGTTGGAAAATATTTTCTGAAACATGACTAACTTTTCTTGTTGTAATGATCAGATTTGAATTCCTAACCCAAAATATGAATGGACTTAGGCCCAAAAAACCCTAAACAATAAATTTGTAGAGAATAGGTTAGAAAACTAGGTTTTAGTTAGCCAAACAACAAGTTAAGTAGGCTAGTGACAAAATAGTGAAAATAGACAAGTTTGAACTGAAGAAAAAATGTCCTCGGCAAAGCACGAGGAGGCTGGTTCTCGAATAATGCTCTCAAATATGGCTACAAGTCTGGTTTTAGATTGTTACAGTATTTCCTTTTTGATTTCGCAATCCCTTAGTCTCGTTGCCCCCTCCTTTTTTTATACTATCTTTCCTTTTCATCCCTATCTTCCACATGCATGCCAGATGATTGGTGTTAATACTTGTCCCATCAATACCTCCCATAAGTCTTCATGTAGTAGCTGTAAGGCTAAAATCTACTGTTCAGGTATTACCTCCACATTAATGCGGCTAAGGAGTTAGCAGCAGTGCATTTAATGCGGAGGTAGCAGTTTTCTCCTTAGATATTTTAGGATACTTCCCTGTCCTAAAGCTCTCATAGTGCTCATCCATATCAACTAAGTGTTTCTGTGACGTTCTCCCGAATGGCAGACCACCTCTACGGACCTCGGCCTCGGTTAGCTGAGGAGGCTCTTATCCTCGACACAACCCCTTAGGCCATTATGATCTAAATTGACTTCTCTGTTTGCCAACTTGGGCTCTTTTGACAATGTTTACCCCCCCCCTCAGACGCCTTTAGTCCTCAGCTTGGGCCTTAGGTCCACTATATACATAAATAATGGACTCCGGGGCCCAATGCCCCCACACTTGTATTTGATTATAATCCTAAGAATGACTCAAAAGTATATTTTGTTGTTTGGCTCAGAAAATCATTAATCTTTCTTTAAATTTCAAAGAATTATATCAAAATAATATTTATTTTCGAAAAAAAAAATGAGAAAATATTTTTAATTCTTTTAGGCGATTTGGGCAAAGAAAAAAAAGTTAATAATCAATCAATATCAATCATTAATTGCTAAAAATGGAAAGAAATTGAAAGATTCAATTTTGAAGGAGGCCATTTCCTTGTTAAGTATGCAAATATTCAAAAATTATTATTTATTTTTAAATAAGTGGAAACAGTTTTCGGTTCTATTGGTCTTATTTTTGTTTGATTACATAAAAATGTTTTTGGTAACTTGCATTTTTCTGACAACGCTTTCCATATTACTTGATCGCCAAAATAAATGGAGTGTTTGTTTCTTTTTGGGAAGAAAAGTGAGGGAGTTGGGTTAATTAAACCTATTTAGTGTAAATTTAGTTTCTAGTTTCTACTTCTTTGATCTTTCTCATGGTCTTTCTCGGCCATCGTGTCGCGTGGGCTTGTTAACTGCCTGATATTATTAGCTTAAAAGACTAAAAACTCTTCCGGCAATTTATGGGTCAGGCCCATTTGATGCGATTGACCCACAAGATATCTAACTTGAAGGTGCTCTAAGCCGAAGGTTTGTTCTCCAAGCTAGGCCTGGTGAATCATTAGGTTCTGAGACAAATTTCGAGGCCTGATTAGTGATTAGTGAGTGCTACGAACTTCAGCTGAATCTGTTGCATTTTATCGAATGCCAAAAATATTCCAAATAAGCTTAAACAAAGCCCCTTTTTACCTATAGATTTTTTTTTAAAGATAATTACTATATGCTGCTAATTTCATAATTCAAAATCTTTCTCTCCTAAATTTTCAAGTACTTAATGCATAAGGAGGTACTAATTTAGCTACAAGGCTCCTTGCTTAAATTAGAAAATTTCAATGGTTTACACTGTTACTCAGTCTAACACAATAGGCCAGTAAAATTAAATTTTGTTATTTGGGCTCATAAAGTTGTTTAAGGCCCAATTACTCAAGGCTTGACAAGTGTTGAGGTCTAAAAAATCATAACTCCAAAGCCCAAAAATAGCACAATGGATCAAATCCATAGAAAGTAATATTAAAGTGGTTGAGCTCACCACAAGGGAAAAAGAATGGTAAGCCCAAAAGATCTAAAGCCCTAAACTCATGAGAAGATAGGCCTTAGAAAACAAGCGAAAGAAAGAAAGGAAATAGGCCCAGCTTGCCAAAACCAGAAAATCAAAAGAAAACTAGTAAAAGAAACTGGCCTAGGATACCCAAAAGCTGCTAGGGGCTCGGGATCCTCAGGGCGTGCAACACAGCTAGGATGAGATTGAGAAAGTTCAAAAGAGCACCAAGAAGCACAAGAAACGAAGGACAGACACGTCCTTCTCAGCAGCCCAACGTTGCAAAAAGGGATCAGAAAGCTTGAGACTATCAAATTATGAACAAAGGGGCGGTACCTTAGGAAATCCAGGAGGAAGAACCACGAAGGGAAGTAGTTCGGAAAACTTTCAATCTGCAAAGAAGAAATCAGCTCACTCAAGAAAAAATGACAAAAAGAAAAGGTAGCCAAAAAGCTGAATCTGAAAAGGTAAAGTGTAAAAGTCTTAAAGGAAGAGATATTAAGAAGTCAGCCCTCTAAGAACACCCCAGAATAGAAAGTCAGCAAGAAGCTTCAGGGAAACAGCACAAAAAGAAGGAAACTATGAGAAGCAAGGAAAGTACTAGCCATCAAAATGGCTGGCACAGCCTGGGCTCTGGTACCTAGGGAAACAGGAGAGGGGAATCAGTGGTACCCTGGAACCCTAGAGTAACACTATAAAATGGAGAAGCAGCCAACATTGAAAGGGGGTCAGCAATGGTAAATCACAACAGAATCATTGAGAAAACTCTGTGAAAAACTCAAAGAAAATAGGGAAATATCGCCCGATATCCCAAAAATAGTCACTCTAGAATATATTTGGATTCAAAGGGATTCAAACTTTGCAAGTCTTAGAGGCCTAGATAGCCATCTAAGTTTGTAATTTTTTAGCTTATTTAGACCTTGTAATACGTCTTAGTGAGCACATTGTAACCCATAATTAAGAAAAATAATAAAATGTTTTACACAGGTCTGGGGATTCTTAATAGTTATTTGCGTATTTCTTATTTACATTGTTTTCCTTTGCCTATTCAATACATATATTCTTACTTGCTAGTATGTACGTATTGTAGGATTCTTGCTCTGTGTACCACTTGGTTTGTAAACAGCTCATTTAGCTGTGGCTAACAAAGCCCAGTCCTTTCAAACTACAACAAAAAGGGCCCGAGGTCCTCGCTTCAGCTTGGGCCTGGACACTGTCAAAAAAGGGACCTTCACAACAAGATGGTTTTATCTCCTGCTGGCTGCTAGCACAAAAGGATGAAATGTCGAGTAAATACATGAGAATACTTTGAATAGTTAGCTGAGTCAAGACCACTCACTAGACAAAGAATGAAACAAGATAGATACAAAATCCTAGAGCCCAAGCTTGTATTCAGTGAAGCTTTTATTTGGGCTTAAGCCGAAGATTAGTTTCATCATTTGGACCAATCCTACATGAAAACCCAAGTGAAAAAGTCTGGTGAGATTTGCTATTGACATACTAGATTTTTTTAGTATGGATGGAGGACGTTCCACCACAAATTTCTCATGTATTTCAGGCTGATTTAGCCAGTTTATCTCAATAAAGTCTTAATGTTCACTCTTTAAAAAAAAAAAAAAAAAAAAAAGGCAATAAAAGGGTTTTTTTTTTTTTTTTTTTTTTTAAATCATCAATTTTGGTCTCCATTGGAGGACTTGCAAATGCTTCAGCAGCAATAGTTAGGCCAAACACAGCTTGGCAGCTACCACCTAAGTATTGGTACAAGATCAACTTTGATGGGGTAATCATACGTAATGAGCACGGTCTCATCATTATCAAAATGCAAGGAAGAATCATGAGAAGCATGAAGACAACTTTACAGAATCAGCAACAAGGATAGCTGCAGAATTGAAGAAAGAAGGAAAGGCAACAGAAAAATGATAGTAGCTAAAGGGACTAAACTGTGTGTAGCTTTGTATTTGTATTTATCAGTTCAGTAGTTAGTTATGACATGTGAGAAAGGTTGTTAAAGTGTAGTTTCACACATGTGAGGTTAGTTAGTTAGTTTTTCACCTTAGCAATTAGTTTTCTTCTCTGTTTTGGATTCTCTGATTGTATATAAGTGGTAAAGTTTCTGATTAATTCAATTGAGAAAGTTTTCCCTTAGTTTTCTGATATGGTATCAGAGCAAATTCCCAAGTTTTTCTAGGGTTTTACACTTTCTCTCAATTTTCTCTAGAAAACTCTCTTTCTTTTAAGAAAAATCTTCTTCTTCTTGCCAACAATGGCTTCCGCTACAACTACAAATGGTTCTGCAATAGAGAATGCACATTCTTCTTCTTTGTAGGACTCACCAATGGATGATCCCTTGTTCTTGCACCATGTAAAGAGTCCAAGCACAGTTCTTGTTACATAACCCCTGATTGGCGGAGAAAATTACTCAGCATGGGCTCGAGCTGTGAGGAAAGCGTTGCTTACGAAGAATAAATTGGGATTCATTGATGGTACTCTTACTCTCTCATCACCATTGGTGTCTTCTCCTTCAACTGTGCAAGCATGGATCAGGTGTGACAACATGGTTGGCACTTGGTTAACCAATTCAGTCTCACCCAAACTCCAAGCAAGCATCATCTATGAAGACATTGCTTTAGAGATCTAGAATGATCTAAGGAATCGTTTTGCTCAAACCAATGGACCAAAAGTCTTCAATTTTCAAAAGGAGATTGCTGAGCTTCATCAAGTTGAGGTGTCTATAATTGATTTCTTTACTCAATTAAAGGTACTTTGGGATCAGTTACAAAAATTTAGTCCTTTTCCTTCGTGCACTTGTGGAAAGTGTGTATGCAACATAAATAAAAGGCTTAATGATTTACAAGCCAGAAAGTCAGTAATGAAGTTCTTGATGGAATTGAATGAATCTTTCTTACAAGTTAGGACTCAATTTTTGCTTATGGATCCAAGTCCATCCCTTAGCAAGGTTTACTCTTTGTTAATTCAAGAGGAAACACAAAGATCAGTCACAAATCCATCTATTGTTAAGGTTGATTCCACTGCTCTAATTGCTAAAATGCCAAGTGTTAATGCAAATCTTGGTGCCAATCTTGCTGGTAATGGTCCTGGTGGAAAGAGTAAGGACAAACCAGCTTGTACTTATTGTGGTAAAACTAGTCACACAGTAGACAAGTGCTATAGGTTGCATGGTTTCCCACTTGGCTTCAAATTCAAGAATAAGACTGCAATGGCTCATTAAGTTTTAGTCTCTCGGTCACAAGAATTGGTGGCAAACACAAGCACTAGCAGCTCAATGTTTACTCATGAGCAATGTCAACAACTCTTAGCTTTGATTGCTCCTTACTCTCCACTTGTTTCTGCAATGCAAGGAAAGGAAGTACCCTTGACAAATGTAGTGTCTTCTTCTGCCACTGCTATGTCATGTAGCAATCTTTCTCATTCTGTTTGCTCTGCAAAAGTAGTGAATAGAAGGGCTTTTAGTTCTGATACTTAGGTCATTAATACTGGTGCTACTAACCACATTGTATGTTCAATGAGTTTATTGTCTTCCATAACTGCTATTACTAATACCATAGTTGAACTGCCTAATGGGGAAACTGCTTCAGTGACACATATTGGACCCATTGTTTTGTCTTCTTCCCTTACTCTCAATAATGTTCTATGTGTGCCATCTTTCACATTTAATCTACTTTTTGTTAGTACTATTACTAAAACACAACCATGTTGCCTTGTTTTCCTTTCTACCTTTTTTTTTTTTTGTTCAGGACCTTGCCTTTTGGAGAACTATTGGAGTGGGTCAACAACTTGATGGATTATACCTGTTACAATTTGGTAGTCTTCAGCAGACCTCTTCAACTGCTCTAGCTGAATTTCTGGCCAATCACAAACTCAATTCAGTTTTCAATTCATTTTTAGCTACAACTACTTCCCATAGTACTCTTTCATCTCTTTGGCACTTCAAATTAGGTCACCCCTCAGATTCTGGGTTGCAAGCTTTGTCTCATGTTTTTCCTTTCTTACAAAACTCTTGTAATAATACTTGCGGTATCTGTCCTTTGGCTAAACATAAATGTTTGCCTTTTCCTTTTAATAATCACATAAGCAATTCTATTTTTGATCTTCTTCATATGGATGTTTGGGGAACTTATTATACATCTACCTTGGATGGTTGCAAATATTTTTTGACTATTGTTGATAATGCCACTAAAGCAACTTGGGTTTACTTGATGAAAACTAAATCTGCTGTTCAATCTCTTATCATTTCTTTTCATACTATGGTTGTGACTCAATTTAATGTCAAAATAAAGCAAATCAAAACTAACAATGCTTTAGAGTTCAACAACCTAATTTCTTTAATTCTAATGGTATTATACATGAACAAAGTTGTGTGTATACTCCACAACAAAATTCTGTTGTGGAAAGAAAGCATCAACACCTCCTTTTTATTGCCAAGGCTTTACAATTTCAATCCAATCTCCCTATTTAGTTTTAGGGGGAATGTGTCTTAACTGCTACCTATTTGATCAATAGGTTACCTTCTCCCTTATTAGATAACAAGACTCCTTTTAAACTTTAGTTTCATAAACCACCTTATTATGATCATTTAAGAGTGTTTGGTTGTGAATGCTTTGCTTCTACCATTGCTGTAACTAGGACTAAGTTTGATCCTAGGTCCAGGAGGTGTGTGTTCATTGGTTATCCTTTTAATGTCAAGGGGTATAAGGTTTTTGACTTAGGGTCTGTTTGGATACCACTTATTTTGCTGAAATTGAAAACTTATTGCTGAAAGTATTGTAGATAAAGGTAAAAGTTAGTTGAAATAGTACAATGAGACCCATGAATAGTACTAAAAAGTGTGGTGAGACCCATGAATAGTTAAAAAAATAAGCCGAATAGTAAAATAATTTATAATTTTCATCCAAATCCAAACGCATACTTAAACTCTCATTCTGTTTTCATTTCAAGGGATGTCATCTTCCATGAATCAGTTTTTCCTTATAAAACTTCTGTTTCTATTAGTATTGATTCTTCTATACTTTTGCCTTGCTCTTCCCCTCTTCCTTTTGATGATGTTCCTTCTCTCTCTGCATCTCATTCCTCTTTTCCTACTTCTGTTTCTTCTAATTTGGATGACACTATTCTTCAAGTTCATCATGAGCTTGATGATGATCTTCTGCATGATGTTTATGCTGAACCTCCTTAGCCCCCTACTAATCCTATTCCTTTTAGACAGTCCACTAGAGTTCACAAAAGACCTTCTTATCTTCAGGATTACCATTGTAACATGGTTACTTCCACTCTCACTACTAATGTTCTTCAATCAGGTACTTCTCACCCCTTGTCTTCTCATCTTTCATATCAGTCCCTTTCTTCTTCTTATAAGACCTTTTGTTGTTTTATCTATTCTATTGTTAAACCCTCACATTATTATCAAGCAGTTACTGACCCAAAATGGCAGGAAGCTATGGCTGCTGAAATGGTAGCTTTAGAAACCAATAACACCTGGACCTTGACTACTTTGCCTGCCAATAAGAAGCTTATAGGGTGTAAATGGGTTTACAAGGTAAAATATAAGTCTGATGGTTCTGTGGAAAGATATCAGCCACGGCTTGTTGCTAAGGGTTTCACTCAAAAAGAAGGGGTTGATTATACTAAAACATTTTCACCAGTGGCCAAGATGGTTTCTGTTAAGTATCTTTTGGCAATGGCTGTAGTCAAGGGTTGGTATCTTGCTCAAATTGATGAGAACAATGCGTTTCTTCATAGGGATTTGACTGAGGAGGTCTGTATGGCTCTTCCACCAGGGTTTCATAGCTAGGGGGAGCAAGTTTGTAGGTTGAACAAGTCTATTTATGGACTTAAGCAAGCTTTTAGGCAATGGTTTGCCAAGTTCTCCACTACCTTGATTCAAGATTTGGGGTTTGTCCAATCCAAAGCTGATTACTCTCTATTCACTAGACAAAAAGATTAGACTTTCTTGATCATATTGGTTTATGTAGATGATGTTCTAGTGGCTAGTAACAACAAAGAGGAGATTGAAGAATTCAAGTTGCTGCTAGATCAAAGGTCCAAACGTAAGGATTTGGGAGACTTGAGATATTTTCTTAGGCTTGAAGTTGCTAAATCAAATCAAGGAATAGCCTTATGTCAAAGGAAGTATGTTCTTAAGGTGTTAATGATGCAGGATACCTAGGGTGTAAGCTAGCAAAGTCACCAATGGAACAAAACATCAAATTAAGTAAGTATGAGGGAGAGGAGCTTAAGGATCCAAGTTTGTATAGAAGGATGATTGGAAGATTGTTGTATTTAACCATTACTAGGCCAGACATTACCTATGCAGTTCATAGGTTGAGCTAATACATGGCTAAGCCTAGGAAACCTCACTTAGATGCTATGTATAGGATACTGTAATATCTGAAGAATGAACTAGGGAAAGGAATTCTATTTTCATCAAAATCAGAGTTACATGTGAAGGGGTTTGCAAATTCTGATTGGGATGCATGCCTTGATACAAGAAGATCAGTGACTAGTTATAGTATATTCATTGGTGACTCACTAGTTTCATGGAAATCAAAAAAGCAGTGCACAGTGTCTAGGTCTTCAGCAGAGGCAGAATATAGGGCTATGGCTATGGCTACATGTGAGATAGTTTGGTTGTTATACTTTCTAAAAGACATTGGAGTTCAACACAATAGAGAAGCTTTGCTGTTCTGTGATAGTCAGGTTGCCTTACATATTGGATCAAATCCAGTATTTCATGAAAGGACCAAGCATGTTGAGATTAATTGTCATGTAGTAAGGGATAAGGTGCTTGAAAAGGTCATCAAGTTAATTCATGTTAGAACACATTGTCAACTTGCTGATTTACTGACCAAGGCACTTAGCTTCAATCAATTTTCAAGTTTAGTTTGTAAAATGGGGATGATCAATATTCATTCTGTAGTTTCCCTTGAGGGGGAGTATCAAAGTGCAAGGAAGAATCATGAGAAGCGTGAAGACAACTTGACAAAATCAGCAACAAGGAAAGCTGCAAAATTGAAGAAAGAATGAAGGGCAACAGAAAAACGACAGTAGCTTAAGGGATTAAACTATGTGTAGCTTTGTTTTTGTATTTATCAGTTGAGTAGTTGGTTATGACAGGTGAGAAAGGTTGTTAAAGTATAGTTTCACACGTGTGAGGTTAGTTAGTTAGTTTTTCACCGTAGTAGTTAGTTTTCTTCTCTATTTTGGCTTCTCTGATTGTATATAAGTGGTACAGTTTCTGATTAATTCAGTTGAGAAAGTTTTCCCTCAGTTTTTTGATAGTCGTGGCATCATTGTCTCAACAAATATCCCTTCCTGGTACAGTGGTAAAGGTTGAAGCACTAGTAGCAAGGAAACCTTTAGAAATTGCCCATGACTGTGGTCTTGACAGAGTGATCCTTGAGGGAGATTGCAAGGTTCTCATGAAAACTCTACAAAGCGGCTCCAAGTCCCAGGCACAGTTTGGAAAAATAGAAAAGGATGTAAACTTTTTTGCTTCTTTTTTCCTGGATGTAAGTTTCTCTTAAATACGTAGAAATTGTAACTCTGTTGCTCATTCATTTGCAAGAAGAGCAATCCAATCATCTCAATTATTAGTTTGGATGGAGGATGTTCCTCCAGGTGTTGAACCTGTCCTAAGGGCTGATTTAAGAAGCCTTCTTCAACAGTTTTCCTTGAAACTTTCTTCAACAGTTTTCCCACTTTATCATCAAAATCTATGTATTGATTTTATTGTCGTATTGAGTAGAATTTATATTAAGTTATTCTATTAATTAATTAATTAATTTTAAGGGTCTTAATTGAATGTTTCAAGAAAAAAATAATTTGAGGTGAAGGGAGAACGAAGTTCATAAGGGAACTCTTAAACCCATTCTAAAAAGAATACTGTTGTTGTTTACAAGTCGGGTCCAACATTAACCTACCAATTAACTGATCACCTCAAGTTTGAACATTGCAACCGATGTTAATTGTAGAAGGATGAAGTTATAGACTAAATTTCCTTTTAAAAAATGTCAATTGAAATGACCAATTCCATTAGTTTGGTTTGTTGAGGATGTTAAAGGGAGGGGATCAAGTGGAGATTAAGTAATTCAAAGGTGACGATGACATCAACAAGGTGAGGATCTTCTAGATCTGATAATGAAGGGTTGCAGATTGAGCTAGGTATGTGGCAGAGCATGAAAATTGAGAAGTATGATACCAATGACAAGTAAGATAATAAAAGGATGGTAAGAGACGGCAACAAAGGCAAAATAGATGACAAGCATGAGGTATGGTAAAAATAGATGACTCAAAGATTAGTTATTTTCTCCTTCTTGTCTTTCTTGAACTTTGCTCTAGTCTCCTTTCTAAGTGGGTTAGACTTTCTAAGGTTTTTATCTTTACTCTTATTTCGGGAGTTCATAAGGAATTTTTAAATTGTCTAGTTTGGAGGATAGCACCTAAACAACTCAATCATCATAATTATGTTCTACTTCTTCATCTTCTATGGTCTCCAGATCCATGGGTTTGCTCTTCCTATATTTTGGGAAGGGTGAGTTCATATCTTTGCAAAGATCTTACCAATGCCATCACTTTGTTGACATCTACATCTTTGGATTCTTCTATAGAAATAACTTTATGATGAAATTACTTAGATAAGGATCTAAGGATCTTACTAATAATCTTATGTTCATCAACCGTTTTTTTTTTTTTTTAATTAATTTGTCACTATATCACCAAACTTAGCATAGAAATTGATGTGGGAGATACAAGAAGATTATTATTTAGTATTATTTATGTTTGCAAGCCCATTGTATTTTTATATTTTAGGTCCTATTAGTTTATTGGGCTTTTAGTATTTTAATTTAGAAGTAAGATTATTTTTGTAATGAGGCAATTAGGGTTTCCTAGCCAATTAGAATTAGGGTTTAGCAATCCTTTATAAGCAACCTATTGTACTCCTTGAGGAGATAGTTGATTTTTGATGAATAAGAAAAATGGCTGTTTGGTCTTTTTTTGGTCTGGTGCTGACTCCAGATCTACTCTTGGTGCTGACTCCTAGTGGTTTCTCCGCTTGGTGCTAACTCCAAGCAAGGCCTAGGTGCTGACTCCTAGGTCATATCCCTTTATTTTTCTATTGTTTAGTTTTTGTTCTGGTTGTCCTGCGTCAGTTTTGGTATCAGAGCAAACACCGATCCGTCGAAGCATCACCGCAGGAAAGAGCCAGAAAATCTCACCCATTAAAAAAAAAAAAAAAATCCCAAATTTTGAAGCCAACCAAAAACCTCTAGTCCAGAACCCACAATCAAGCCTCCAAATCCCTTACAACCACAAAGAGAGAAGAGAGATACGAGCCCATCACTGCCGTCGCACCACACCACCACCGACAAACATCCACAGTCAGATTTTCCCATTGTCACGCCGCCGTAATCTCATCATTCTGATATTGACCCACCAGCCGGCAAAACCAAACGCAAGCCAACAGCCACCAGCCAAGACCCACAAATCAACCCTCAGCCATCGCAGCCCATCCACCACCAGCTATAGACCCATCAGCCACTGCCGCCACAAGACCCAGCCGCCAAGACCCACAGATTAGCACTTAGCTACCGTCGACCAACCAGCCACCCGCTGCCGACACTAGCAACACACACATCAACCTTCGCCGCCGACAACATCATCACCACTTCTCCATGTATTGTGCTGCCGCTACCTTCCCTGTCGTCGCGCTGCCACTGTTGCCAGTCCCTAGCACCGCAAGCCCATCGCCGTTCTCTTTTAGTTTTTGTAGTTTTTCTTTTTGTCCGTGGCTTGAGTTCCTTCTAGAGTCTGTACTTTGAGTTTCATTTAAGTCCGTGTGTTGTTACTTTTTCATCCAAAAAAAAAGAGAAAAGAAAAGTCAATAGGAAGGAAAAGAGATAACTTGTGGTTGCTGCCAGCCCATTGCACGTATGGGCCTTAAGTTGTTTTTATTTTTTCACAGATCCATTTTGTCCAATTAGACCCACTCAATTGAGGAGCTAAGCCCGTGACTATCAAGTGCAGTAAGTTGACCGCTAACAAGGTGAGTTATGGTAATATCTGACGCACCTTATTTTGATGGTGATACTACTTATCCACGAGATTTTATCAACTGGATGAATGGGATGGAGCAATTCTTTGAACAAGCAAATTGGGCAGATAACAAAAAGGTTAGGTATGCAAAGATGAAGTTAAAAGGTCACGCACAAAGGTTTTGGGAAAATCTTGAATATTTCCGCTATCTGGATTATGAACCTGCCATTAGTGAGTGAGAAGATATGAAAGAAAAGCTTTGTGATGAGTATTTGTCACCATACTATCGAGCTAAGTATCTACCCCAATCTCAGTGTGGTACTTTTTCAGTTAAATCAAATACGATGAATTCTCATCCTCATCCTATTTCATATCCTCAGCGCACTTTTGAACAATCTACCAAGGAATCATCTACCAGGGAAGTAACGAAATTAACTGTAAAGATCATGAAAGATATTCAAGACAGGATTGCTCAGATGAAACAAATGAAGACTCAACCCGATTCAATTGGAAAACCAAGGATAATTGATCACAATGAACTTATTGCTGCCCCCATGGAAGACAACATTGATGGTGATATCTTGGTCGTGGAGAATCCTCCAGCAACAGCAAAGCCTAATGTTGACACAGACATACATGCCTCGACAAGTGTTGCTTTAACAAGCGTGCAAGGAAATGAATCTATTGAAGAGTAGCAAGGTGAAAAGATGGTGCCTAAAGAGAGTAATACGTTAGAGGGTGCACATGATGTGAAAGTTGAAGTTGTTGAATGTGTTTCTGATCAACCCTTTATAGTCCTTGAAGATCTACATCTTGGTGAAGTCGAAGAGGTTAAAACTACAGTGCTTCCTACGGTTCATAAGGTTCAAGATAAGATTATACTGATTCCACACATTGATTTTGTTATTCCAAATGAGTTTGATGTGGTGGAATTCAAGGTTTTTCTTTTCCCTGTGCTCCCTAAGGTGATTCTAGATTTGAAGCAAGTGTTACTTGTCCGCATCCTAATCCTTCAACACTTTAGAACTCGAGGTCGAGTTTTCTTCAACCAGAGGAAAATGATGCAGGAGACACAAGAAGATTATTATTTAGTATTATTTATATTTGCAAGCCCATTGTATTTTTATGTTTTAGGTTCTATTAGTTTATTGGGCTTTTAGTTATTGGGCTTTTAGTATTTTAATTTAGAAGTAAGATTATTTTTGTAATAAGACAATTAGGGTTTCCTAGCCAATTAGAATTAGGGTTTAGCAATCCTTTATAAGCAACTTATTGTACTCCTTAAGGAGATAGTTGATTTTTGATGAATAAGAACAATGGCCGTTTGGTCTTTCTTGGGTCTGGTGCTAACTCCAGGTCTACCCTAGGTGTTGACTCCTAGTGGTTTCTCCGCTTAGTGCTAATTCCAAGCAAAGCCTAGGTGTTGACTCCTAGGTCATATCCCTTTATTTTTCTGTTGTTTAGTTTTTGTTCTGGTTGTCATGCGTCAGAAATTATCAAACATCTCATCCTCACTATTCCTATTTTTCTTAAACTTAGATTTGAGAATTGTCATTTAGAAGTTTTAATGAACTTCAAAGTCGTGAATTCTAATCGTGTCATTTAATATATATATATATATATATATTTGAGGTTGTGTGTGTGAAATAATCAGCACTCTATAAAATTTTACGGACTAATAACACTTATATTTTGACCTTTAGTTTTTTATTTTTATTTTAAGTTCAAAATAGAGCTAAAAAGACAGTTAAAACTTAAGTCTGTAATCCACAGACTACATATACAAAGTAATTGGTTTCTCAAAAAAAAAAAAAAAAAAAACATATACAAAGTAATTTATTAAAAAAAAAAAAGAAAAAAAAAAGCAATTTATAAACAGAAACAGTCACGCAGAGCTCTTTGGCTCTCTCTCTCTCAATAGAGCGCGGGCCATTTTGAGGAAGGAGTAGACCAGCCGTTCATCTACTGACCACACCGACGAGAGGAAGTGCCTTTGCAAATGCCGCCGATCGAAGCCCATTTTCAGGTGCCGTACCTGTGGGTTTGATCGTTCTGGTTAGCCTTTTGGGACTGTGTGGGATTGGTTCGGTTTCTTTGGTTGTGGACATTCTTATCATTTATTACTTGTTATTTTAGTTGAATCTTGAAATGGGTATTGGCTTATGTGCCTGTTTTTGTACATTATTGTTCTTGGCTTCGAATTATTAGTATTATTTTTAATTTATTTTCTGCTGAATAATTTTAACGTGAACATTTGCTTAAATTTTTGACATGAGTGTGGTAATAAGTGTGTTTAAAATTGGTTTCTTTCAATTCTGTCACAAAGAGTGTCAGAATTTAATAAGTTGTATATTGTGAAGGTATTCCTTAAAACAGGTGGGTCGGTGCTTTGTTTTTGGGTCTTGAAATATGAATAAAGAAATAAATAATATGTAAAATGAAATAGAGTCTGGTATGAATGTTCAACAATGCCAAATGGGTGCAAAAGCTAATACAAAACTTTGAATTCTCTCATAGTCCATGTGACAAAGAACCTGTCTTTTTCAATTTCAAGACAAAATTGCTTTTGTTAACTTGTGGACTACGGTTATACTGAGGAAGAAAAAAATCCATGTTTAGTGGAAAATTCGTAGTGTTGAAAAATCAAGGAGGCGTTATTGACAGATTTCATCAGTGTGTAAACATATCTGAAATTGCTCTTCCTTCTCATTGTTTAAGTATGAGTGATAAGCAAGGGGGTGTGAAACTAAACAATCAATGGGCATTCTTTCTTTTATTTTTCTGCTTACTTATTTACTCTTTTTGTTCTTAAAGTCTCCTTTGCAATAGATAGCATTACACAATCTCAATCTATTAGTGATGGAAGTACCCTGGTCAACAAAGATGGAAGCTTTGAACTGGGTTTCTTCAGTCCTGGTAGTTCCAAGAATCACTACTTGGGAATATGGTACAAGAGTATCCCAGTTAAAACTTTTGTTTGGTTTGCAAACCGACTCAACCCAATCAATGACTCATCTGACTTGTTGAAAATAAACATCACAGGCAATCTTGTGCTTATGAGTCAGAATGAGAGTGTTGTTTGGTCGATAGGATTACAAAAACAAGCCAGGAATCCTGTTTTACAGCTACTAGACTCTGGAAATCTTGTACTAAGAGATGGAAATTCAGGAATCTTTCTGTGGGAAAGCTTTGACTATCCGTCTGATACATTTTCACCAGGAATTGAGATGGGATGGGACTTAAGGAAAGATATTAAGTGGCGTCTTACAGCATGGAAAAGTCCAGATGATCCATCTCCTGGGGATTTCACATATGGGATAGAAATGCATCCATACCCTGAGCCTGTTATTCAGAAAGGGACCAGCAAATTCTGCCGTACAGGCCCATGTAATGGTCTTCAGTTCAGTGGTTCACCGGATCTAAAGCCCAATCCGATTTATAATTACTTCTTTGTTTCTAATGAGTATGAAGTGTACTATACCTGCAACCTCAAAAATAAATCATTAATCTCAAGATTAGTTTTGAACCAAACTAGCAATACACGTGAGCGCTACATATGGATTGAAGCTAGTCAAGTTTGGCACCACTATACATCAGTACCTAGAGACTATTGTGACTATTAAGGCCTTTGTGGATCCAATGGAAATTGTATCATTAGTGGATCACCAATCTGCCAATGTTTGCAAGGATTCAAGCCTAAATTACTGGAAAAAATGGAGCTTAATGGACTGGTCTCAAGGTTGTGTACGCAATAAACCTCTGAACTGCCATAAAGATGGATTTCTCAAATTTGTTGATTTGAAATGGCCAGATACTACATATTCTTGGGTGAATCAAAGCATGAGCCTCAATGAATGCAGGGCCAAGTGCTTGAACAACTGTTCATGTATGGCTTATACAAACTCAGATATTAGAGGAAGTGGTAGTGGCTGTGCCATGTGGTTTGGTGATCTAATGGATATTAGACAGTTTCCTTCTGGTGGGCAAGATCTATACATCAGAATGCTGGCTTCAGAGCTAGGTATGAAGTTAATTTTGTAATAAACTTCTTATTGAAGCTACTTATTGTTTCCATTATGCTTTTCATTCTGATTTGATTTTGTTTCCTGCAATCCTTTCCTTTCAGTTTCATATCCATTAGCTTTAGTTTAACTACATTTTTCTTTGCTGTGTCAATTTCAACCATGAAGGGGCAAGTCATGTTCATAAGATAAAGAGAGCAGTGGTAGTTGCTGCCGCTCTTGCTGCAGTTTGTGGAATGATCTTAGTTGGCCTTTACATTTGCAGAAGCAGAACAAACTTAAAAGGTAAAATAACTTTGCCCTGCAAACCATTGCATACATATGGTAGTATTCTCCTATGGAATCACTTGATAGGCCTTTTGCTTTTAAACAGGATCTCTTTGTCAATATGCGAAATCTACTTATTTCCATTTGATAATACAAAATTTGGAACAAGGATTGGTATGAGGTATACTACAATCATGTTAAATGTTTCAGTGCACTTCAAAAGAATTTCACAGACTAAACAGTGTCATTAGACTAAGCAAACTTTGGACAATTTTTTGGGTTCTAATTTCGTGTCAGAAGCAAATACACACAAACAAGAAATAAAAGCATTCACACAATACAATATTTGACATGGTTTGGCCTTTTTCATGCATACACTCATTTGTATATCAACCAAAATCCATTGTTAATGACATGGGATACGACACTTAATTTAACCACACACAAAAACTAATATGCTCTCACAAACAACACTCACAATTCCAAAGCTCTAATTCTTCCAATTATGCTCTCCCACTCCAGAAATAGATACATTTTTAACTCATATACTCTTCAAAAAAACTCATTCCAAGATCTTCAAATACTCTTCTTCTCTCCCCATGTAAGAGAACCTCATGGGCAAATGACACCAAACCCTTAATATATATGACTCCCACTCTGATTCCTCACTGGGTAAGGAATAGAATGTTACTACTTTGCCAAGCAATACCAATTTCTTGAACCACTAATTACTTGTCAAAGAAGTAATTCCTTATCTGCCATAGTCTAGCCACTTCTGAATGCAAATGACCTTACCATTAGGATGCCCTTGACCTATTCATGCCACGCACGCACAGCTTTGGATACCGTTCCTTGGGCCGTGCAAAGATATTTATTATAGGTCTACCCTAAGAAAATGTTTAAATACTAACTATGTAAATGTTTAAGATTTAGAAAACTAAAGTGAGAAAAACTTTGGGATATACAACTCATGTGCACTTGCTTCACGCTCTAGTGGCATTGTGCCAAAGTTTTAAAAACCAAATTGTTCAAAGAATCAGAAAAGGGAAAGGTCCAAGGTTTGAGTCTGGTCGAATCTTAATGATATATAATTTACTAGTTAATTAAAATACAAATAATTGTGTTACATTTGTTAAAATTATCAAAATTGACTGAAAATATCTAAAGAAATTTAAACAACTTTCAAATGAATTTTAGCGATTTTTATTAGGTTAATAGAAAATAATAAAGCTAAAAAAAAAAATGTTTGGTAGTCCTTTAAGAATAAAGCAATTTCATCTAAAATAAGTCCATTTTATAAATAGATTCATAAATATCACGTTGAAATACAAAAGCACAATTCTTCAATCACAAATAAATTTAGTTAATACAAATTCAATGGTACTAATATATTGAGAGAGAGAGAGGTTATATAATAAAATAAAAACCTATTAATCCTATAAGAGAACAATAAATATAATAGTTATTCAATTAAAGTCACAAAAAAACCAACTTCCTTATGGTACGTGACACTAAAATGGGCAGATGCCTGAGGTTTGAATCCCCACAGCGTGTGCCCTTTGTAAGTTTTCTTAGAAAAATGTTACTACCTTTAACAACTTGAACTATGAATGGTTCAACGGTGGTTAGGGTGGTTCACTGATTTTGTTTAGCATGCAAGGTCTCTCTCTCTCTCTCTCTCTCTCTCTCTCTCTCTCTATATATATATATGAAGATGGGTTCAAGTTACACCTGGTTTAACTTCACAAGAGTTGCACCTTTTGTGAACCATTGATTACAGTTAGATCTAAGGGTCAAGAAACGCTCATAAGAGTGTCATTATTACTCTCTAGAAATTAGTGATTTAGGCATTAACTATTTTTATTAAAGGGAAAAAAAAAAAAAAACCACGGCATTGGTTCGACTCCATTGAACGATAAAAACTTGCAACTCTAATCTCTAAGTTTAGTGGAAGAAATTGAATCAATTGAAGGAATTGTTCAGCTTGAAACTCAGCCACAACTTTGTAAAAGTCAGGTACCTCATAATTAATCATAGTTTGCTTGCCTTGGTTGTTTCGTTCTTTCCTAGAATTTCATATATTATGCACTGTAATCTCATATATTTCACTTGTGAGTTTCCTTGATTTTGTAAAATTTTTTCAAAAATTATTGCAGTTTTGAATCTTAAAGTGAAATATATGAGATTACAGTGCATAATATATGAAATTCTAGGAAAGAACGTAACAACCAAGGCAAGCAAACTATGGTTAATTATGAGGTACCTGACTTTTACAAAGTTGTGGCTGAGTTTCAAGTTGAACAATTCCTTCAATCGATTCAATTTTCTCCACTGAACTCAGAGATTAGAGTTGCAAGCTTGTATTGTTCAATGGAGTCGAAACAATGCTATGGTTTTTTTTTGTTTTTCCTTCCTTTAATAATAAGAGTTAATGCCTAAATCACTAAGTTCTAGGGAGTAATAATGAATAATCCATAAAAAGTGTAACTCTTGTAAAGTTACACCTGGTGTAACTTGAACCCATATCTCTCTCTCTCTCTGTCTATATATATATATATATATATAAATCGGATTCATTGTAACTTTGTGGTAAACCCAATCAGATTGGGCAGTCCGGTTTGGGTTTAAAAACCATGAGTCATGCCGTCTAGTGGGCTTCGCTTGATCAGCCCTCAATGCGCTCAATGCTCCTACTCTAGCTTTGTGATGAATAGAACAAGATTATTTATAGGCCATGGAGCGATTGGTTGAGCCATGCTTGGCATTGCTGAGCGGGTCATACACCTTGTGCAACTTAAATTCTCTGCCTAAAACTGTCTTCTCAACTAGTCAAGGCCTTCGTTGGGTGGTCTTGGTGTCCTTGGAAAGTTTATGAAACCTACTTTCTAGTGCCTCCACGTTTGTGTAGTTTTGTACAATGATCCGAAGGTTATAGTCTTGTGAAGTTAGGTGGTTGGTGAGGCAATTTTGACCCAATCATAGATTTTTGTTCCATTTTAGTGCGAAAGACTTGATAATCCAAACTTCCTCAAAAAAATCGGGCTTAGCCAAGTTGTACAGAATTTTGACTAGTTTTTTGAAGTACATGCCTTTTGAAATATCATTAAGCAATTTATGGCAACTTAGCGCGCAGATTTAGTACCCCAAGATGATTTTGGGACTTACAATATGCTTTTCCTATTTTTCAGATTTTTACATAAAATTACCGACAATTTGAACTTCCATGTAAAAATTCAGTTTAACCAAGTTGTAGAAAATTTTGAATGGTTTAAGAAAGTTTTAAAAATTTTTACATAGTTTAAGAAAGTACATTTTTTCAGATGAACTATGTGTGGTTCAAAACAACTTTGCGTGGAATGGTTTTAGTGCAGTCTGATTTTGAAAAAGAAATCCAAGATTTCCATAGAATCCATCCACTTTCATGCTCTTAATTAACGACCTTCTTGTTGTCCGTTTAACTCAAATGACTTATCATTGTAAAGCTTTAATAGTGCCAAAGTTGCACTTCTAATTTCTTGACATGAAAAGTCATGATCACTGCAACGTAACCTGAACCAGTTTTGATTATTTTTTGTGAGTGTGAGTGGGTCTTTTGGAGTTTCCATGTCCAACGCATATAAGATCAAAGTTTTTATTTTATTATTATTATTTTTTTTTTCTGTGATCTTTCCAATGGTTTCCAGTTTGCATCAATTCAACAACGGTTGGCCCTGGTTTGAGCCATTTTCTCTTAATTTCATGATATTTTGCTTGTTCCAACTTTGATTGTAGCCTGCAAGTAGTTGTTTTGATTTTTGATTTTTTTTTTTTTCATTCTTTTTAGAATGGAACCAAATTCACGCAGATCAGACAACAGAGCTCTAGTTAGACTTTGGTCAAAATTAGTCAAATTTGCAATTTGACCATAAATCGATAGAATATACTGGTTTGATGCCTAATCTAGGTAAACAAGTACGTTTGGACCTTAGAAAACCCTTAGCCAAACGTAGACAAAGTTGGTCAATCCTAGGGTTTGGACATGAATTGATGAAATTCACTGATTTGACACATAATCACAATAAACATGTACATTTGGACATCAATAAACCCTTGGTCAAATTTGATCACAGTTGATTAATCCTAAGGACTGTAATTTGAAATTCGATCGGTCAAATTTGGTTGAAGTTCATTAATCCTAGGGATTGTAATTTTACACAAATAAATTTTTCCTCCATTATATCAGGGCAAATTTCTAATCCATTTAGGCAAAATATAGGGATAGTGGGGGTGGTTGGTGTACAAAACTGGTGTTAGAGACCTATGGTGTTAGTGTGTGAAAATCCATTAGAAGTAGTTGATTGGCCTTTTCTAAATTTCTTCAGTTTGATGTGGGTGATGGTACTAGCGTGAAGTTCTAGGAGGATGTATGGTGTAGGGATTGTTCTCTTAAGGAAGCATTTCTAGAATTGTATAGCGTTAGTCGGGCAATGGAGTCTTCTATGTTGGAGGTCATGCATTTCTCTAACGGGAGGCCTCATTGGGACTTTCAGTTTTGTCGTTTAGCACAGGATTGGGAGGTAGGCTCAATGGCTTGGATGTGATTTCTTCCACGAAGGTGCGAGGTGTTGGCGTTGACAAACTTTGCTAGAAGCCAGCAATGAGTATAGGTTTTGAGGTTCAAGATTTCTATCACTCTTTATCTCCTTATCATGTCCTTTGTTTTCCTTGGAAAATGATGTGGCAATTGAAGGTTCCTTTTAGATTAGCACTCTTTTCTTAGATTAGCAATCTTAACTACTGATAATCTTTGAAAGAGGCATATTGCAGTGCTAGATTGGTGCTTTATGTATAAAAGGTGTGGAGAATCGGTAAATCACCTTCTTCTTCATTGTCTTATAGCATATGAGTTGAGTTCTATGGTATTTTGTTTGTTTGGTATCCATTGGTTTATGGCGTATAAAGTTAGTGAGTTGTTAGCTTCTTGGCAAGGCAGGTTTAGTAGACATCGAAATATTGATTTATGGAGTTTTGTGCCGCATTGTTTGTTTTGGTGTTTATGGTAGGAACAGAATGCTAGATGATTTGAGGATTGCGAACGGTTTATTCTTGACATTAAGTTTGTCTTTTTCATACCCTCCTTTGGAGTTTAATTATGCTATCTTGTTATTGTTTATCTCTCTCCGATCTTATTGATTGTTGTAATCTAGGTTCTTAATTTGTACCGTTGTAGTACACTTCCAGTGCTCTTGGTTGGCTTTTTTTCTTAATAAAAATTCTTAAGTTACTTATCAAAAAAAAAAAAAAAAAAATCAGGGCAAATTGATTTGGTCACTTTTGACTCAGGGTAGTTTACTTTTGGATTTGATCAAAGATATGTTTTGGGAAACTCGGGTTTTATATATATATATATATATATATATATTTTTTTTTTAATTTTAAATTAAGAGTGTCAAAATGGTGATGGGACACATCAAAAACATTGTGTCTAATTTGAAGTGGTGAGATTTGTTTTACTAATTGCATAAAACCATGCTGCAAGTGGATATTCTTGAATAGCCAAGGTACTCATTTTAGTAGATATCTGTAGGAATGACTAAAATAGCAAAGTGCTTATTATACTGGACTTAAACTAATACAGATATAATTTTGAAAGCTTTATAGTTTGTTTTTGTTAAGTACATAACTTTGACCACTCTACTTGTACTGCTACATATTTTATTTATTTTCGTATTAGTCTCATTATTCAAGTGGGATACTATCTTTATGGGAGAAATAAATCATTTTTATAACATAGGAAGAAGATTATGCTTTCATGATAGAAGATAGTAATACGAGATTTTGTTTCCAGCTTAACTAGAATGTATATCCAATCTTATTATTTTAAGTTTCCTTTATATCTTAACTTTTATCTCATAATGACTCCACGCCTATTCTTTTTTTACTGAATTTCTTTTCTATCTCAGTAAAAACAGAGAGAAGTAGAATTATGGATTATCAGAACAATGAAGGCCATAACGAAGACCTTGAGCTCCCTTTCTTTGACCTATCCACAATAGTTCATGCCACTGAGAACTTTGCAATCAACAAGAAGATTGGTGAAGGTGGTTTTGGATCTGTTTACATGGTAAGTTTGTGATGCACAAAGGCAATTAAAATAATGAAGCACTCTTTTATTTTGTTTTGCTTTCAGAATTTTAGCAATCTGCGAATGAGAATTTCAGGGTATACTAGAAGATGAACGAGAAATTGCTGTCAAAAGGCTTTCAAGGAGTTCTGGACAAGGATTGAATGAATTCAAAAATGAAGTAAGACTAATTTCCAGGCTTCAACACCGAAATCTTGTAAAACTTCTTGGTTGTTGCATTCAACATGAAGAGAAACTGCTGGTTTATGAATACATGCCCAACAAAGGCCTAAACACCTTCATTTTTGGTTTGGATCCCTTAACCTAATACATTCTGCTAGTTGGTGTAATTATGTGATCAATATTTCTTAAAGCGTAGAAATATTCCAAATTTTGGTTGAAATAAAGGTATTTATTATTAACTTGAACCGTATACTTACCAGATCAAATGAAAGGCAAATTGTTAGATTGGTCCAAGTGCTTCCACATTATATGTGGGATTGCCCAGGAGCTTCAATATCTTCACCAAGATTCTAGATTGAGAATTATACATAGAGATCTGAAGGCAAGTAATGTTTTACTTGATAGTAAGATGAGTCCTTAAATTTCAAACTTTGGCATGGCTAGAACTTTTAGAGGAGACCAGTCAGACGGAAACACAAAGAGAGTGGTTGGAACTTAGTAAGTTTCATTGATATTATCTATATGTAAATCTACATTTCCAACTTAGTTTTTACTTAAAACTTGTGATGCCCTGTAGTGGTTACATGGTACCAGAATATGCTTTTGACCAACTCTTCTCAACAAAATCTAAAGTCTTTAGTTTTGGGATTTTATTGTTGGAGACCATAAGTGGAAAGAGAAGTAGAGGGTTTTATCATCCAAACAACAAGCATAACCTTATTGGACATGTAAGTATCAAATAATTAGATTACTTATCCAGATAAGTTGGACAGATGAATGACAACTATGTTCTTTTATTTAGGAATGGATACTGTGGAATAAGGGCAGGCCTTTGGAATTGCTCAATGAATGTTTAGGAGAATCATGCACAATGTCAGAAGTATTGTGTTGCATCCATCTGAGCCTCTTATGCGTGCAACAGCGTCCTGAGGATAGACCAAGCATATCTTCTATCGTTGTGATGCTAGGTAGTGAGAATGCATTGCCTCAACCCAAACAACCTGGTTTCTTCTTGGAAAAGGATTCAAATGAAAGGCAATTTCTTACGAGTAAACACGAATCTTCTTCAACCAATGAAATCACAATCACATTGTTGGAGGTTCGCTAACAATTTTTTGCCAATATCATACAACATTGTCAATGTAGAATTATATTCATCATCATATATTGCTAATTGTGTTCCTACTCTCAAGTAAGCCATGTCCATTTTATTCAAATGAAGGTAACTTTTTTTCTTCTTTTTGGCAGCCAAGTTCATTAAATCAAAAAGCCATGTCCATAGGACATGCCCATAGCATTTAAAAAGCATTAATACACTAGGAGGGTTTTAAGAAAATAATAAAACATAGTTTCAGATTGGTCCCTTTTCGTGCTAGGTCATATCCACACCTATTGGTTTCCTTGAAGCAATGGACAATCGTGGTCTACTGTACTTGAGGTCTGCTTGAGATCCACTTATTTTGTTGAAATTGAAATTTTTTTGCTGAAAGTACTATAAATAAAGTTAAAAGTTAGCTAAAATAATATAGTAAGACTCATGAATAATATCAAAAAGTGCAAAGAGATTAATGAATAGTAGCAAAAAAAAGCTAAATAGTAAAATAAGCTGGCTTTTTAAGCTGGAGCTAAATGCACACTAAAGTTGAGTTTGGATTGCACTGAAAAATGAGAGTCTGCGTTTGGTGTTTTTTCTATGGGTCTCGTGCACTGTTCACGGGACCCGCAAGTATGGATTTCAGTAAATGTTAAATTAAAACTGGGTCCCACGGTACTATTTACTCATTTAAAAATTATTTTGCTACAATGTTTTCAACAATAAGTTTTCAGTTTTCAGTAATAAGCGGTATTCAAATAGACCATTAGTTTTGGTTATAAGCTCCCTACAATTAGCCACAATTGAAGATAGAACATTATTAGCATACTGACTACAATCCTTGCATCATGTTCCACTTCAACAACCTACGACTGAATACATAATTAAGACAATCTCTAGAAAGACCTCGATGATCTTTAATTTTGGTAGTTTAATCACGTTCCTCGATGATCTCTAACAAGACCTCCAACTTCTGCTAGCAACCAATCTGTGTTGAGATTAAACCAATTGAGTTCTAGCTTGCCCCACTTGACACTGTTGGTCCACTTTGTACTAGTTGTTTAGTAACAATGGCGGATATGATAATGAGAGTAGCGAAAGCTACTAGTTGTTTAGTAACAATGGCAGATATGATAATGAGAGTAGTGAAAGCAAAAGTGGAGAGAAAAGAATGTAAATTTTTTTAATGTATTAGCTTATTGTTAGTCATCATTTTATCTGATCACATTGTCATTACCAACAATTTGTAGCTTATGCGATGTTTGCATGAGAATATTCTATTACATCTCATATTGGATAGGTCCCCCCATCCCAATGTGTACCCAAATCAGCGCCGGTTAAACAGTTAGCTCACCGAAAATCCTCGATCTTTTTTAGCGATGTGGAAATTATTAGCCCACGGGTCAAAGTTGAGGAAGGTTTTGTCACTGAACACAGGCATAGAAGTCAATAGCGGCCGGTGCACGTTGATACTAGATAGGGATATTTGTCCAAATAAGAGCTCCGCTATAAGGTTTTTTCTTCAACTTATAATGTGGAATCAAAGTTTTTAAGAACTAGCAATCAATTAGCACGTCTCTTACATGTCTATTTTTTTTTTTTTTTTTTTAAGGTCCCCACTCGAACTTGATAATATTGGCGCTTTAGTTTGCAAAGAGTTATGGTGCAGCCATGGTGTGACAAACTAAAATAGAAAATCTGCTCAATAAACTTTAGTATATTGTAGTGAGTCAGAGAATAAATTCCATCATATGGGAGGAGACGTGATTTTTCAACCATTCGCATAATACACAAGTCTCTCAGCTGTCTGTAAGCCTAGATCAAACTTCACACCTAGTCAAAGTTCCTACTGGCGCTGCTCCCATTAAATACGGAAGCAAAAACAAATAAACAAAAATCTGGCTCCCAATTAAATGTGTGATGAGCTACATTTTTATTATGAAAAATGTTACATAATTACATTTATAATATTTTTACAACAATTTCATAATAAATTTTAGGTGTTAAATTGATATTGGTGGGACAAAAAAGTAATGTGTCAGTAGTGATTCATATTAAAATCAGTAATAGCATGACAATCAGGATTTATTCTGAAAAATGTTGTGTTGTAGCATTTTTCTTTATTTATCTCTTTCAATTAGAAAATGTAACATAATACTACTATATAATTTCTAGGATAATTATTTTTTTTTTTATTTTTTTTTTAGGATAATTCAATATCTTGGGAGTGCAAAGTATTCCACTTCCCAAATATGGTAAAATCTTCCATAACATTACCTTTCCATTCCTCTTGTCAACCTTCCACATTCTTGTCAAAAATAGTCCGCTAGAAGACAAACTACAAAAAATGCGACATCTGCAAAAAAGAGTAACAAATTAACAATACAGCAAGAAATATTTGTTCACAAAAAAAGTGGAGTTTTCTAACAAGCCAGTCATTGTTAATGTACCAATGCTCAAAAGAACAACCACATGCCTGAATCAACGCACGGCCTTCTATGGTCTAGTCTATGCTCATTATAAGAGCATTCACATTCAATCTTCTATATACCATGTGTTGGTATATTTTAGCATCAAGGCACAAAAATAGCCCATTACTCGATCTTGCAAAATCTTTCAATTGCAAAAAAATTAGCAATTGTGCTACAGTATCATCCTAAATGTATGATGACATTGTAGCATAATTGTAAACCAAAATATTTTATTTTATTTCTTTTTACCTTTTGTTTTCTCTCACTTTTGTCTCTCATTTCTTCTCTCTCTAACAGAGCTCTTCCCTCTCTCTCTCTCTCTCTCTCTCTCTCAGAGCTTGCGCTAGAGGTGGGTTGGATTTAGAGTGGTCACGACATGGCGATTGGCATGGTCACAGCGTGGCAAAGATTGGCATGGATTTTGGATTGGCTTGGATTGGTGGAGATTGGAGATTGTGGTGGCGTGGGCTTGGATCGGTGGGTTGTGTGGGTCATAGGTTAGGTGGTGGGGTTGGAGTTGTGAGTCAGGTGGGGTTGTGGTGTGGAGATTGGTGGGTTCTCTTGGTTATTTGATGGTGGTTCTTCTAGGTTTGGATGCTATGTGTGGCTTCGTTAATGGCTCTAATGGTGGCTCTGTTGAAGGCTTCGATGGTGACTTTTTTAAAATTGGTTTACTGGGATATGTGGGGTTTTGGTTTGGTTTGAAATGATGGTATGATGGGTTTTTTAGAATGTGGTTTTGGTTTGATGGTCCGGTGGGTGGTGCTAGGATATGTGGGGGTGGCAGTGTGTTGTTGGGTGGCATGGTAGCGACTGTTGTGATTTTGGTGGCTAATGTGGGCTATTGTGGTTGTTGTGTGTGTTTTTATTTTCTTGGTTCTTTTGGTTTGTGGTCAGTGTAGTGGTTTTTGGTGTGGTTGTTTCTGGTTTTCTATGGTTTTTTTTTTGGTTGGTGCCTAGAAGTAGAGGGAGAAAAAGAGGAAAAGGAAGGGAAAGAGAAATAGTAAAAAAAAAATATATATATATATATATATATTTAAATAAACTGAAAAAAAAAAATAGAGTTTGAGATGTTAAATGTGTTGTAAAATAATATGGTATAAATGATAAAATAACTCTTGATGTGTGTTTAGCAAAAATTATTTTTGCTAACTTATTTTACTATTCAACTTATTTTTGCTACAAGTCATGGGGCCCATTGCACTTTTTGGTACTATTCATGAGTCCTAATGTACTATTTTAGCTAAATTTTACTTTTATTTATAGTACTTTCAATAAAAAATTTTCAGTTTCACCAAAATAAACAGATCCCAAATAGACCCTTGATATGGTAAAATGAGATTTATAAAAAAAAAAAATATATATATATATATAATAAAAATAAAAAAAAAACCAGACGTGAATACTCGCAGACATAACTTTAAAATGTTGGCTAAAGAGCTCTAAGAGCAAGAAGCATTAATGGAAATCTTTGCTTTGTCTCGCTTAGTATATTGTAGAGAATTTGACAATAAGTGTCCGTTTGGCAAAAATTATTTTTGCCAACTTATTTTACTATTCAGCTTATTTTTGTTGCTATTCATGGGTCCTACTACACTTTTTGGTATTATTTATGGTTCCCTCTATTTCAATTAACTTTTACCTTTATCTACAGTACTTTCAGCAAAAAGTTTTTAGTTTCAGCAAAATAAGCGAATCTTAAACAGACCCTAAATTGCATCATATTGAATGGACCAAACTTCACTCCTAGTCAAGGTTCCTACTAGCCCTGGTCATATCAAATGCGAAATCGAAAACAAATATTAGACAAAAATCTGGCTCCCAGTTAAAAGTGGCCCTATTTATTTATTTATGACGTGGCCTCATTTATTTTTGAGCAATGTTATGTTTACAATATTTTCACATAATTTTGTACTAAATCTTAGATACTAAGTTATTGCTATAAAATGTCATGCATGTAGTATATTATGGTGTACTTTTATGTTAGAATTCCTTGTCCTTTCCCTTATGTGTGCGTTTGTTTCTATAAAAAAATAAAAAAAAAATAAAAAGAAAAAGAAAAAAAAGAATGGGAATTGTCCCACATTGCTTAAGAAAGTGTGTTGTGTGTAGTATAACTTTCCCCACCATCTTTTAAAAATTACCATAACTTTTAAATTGAGTTATAGTATACCTTTGTGTTATAAACTCTTTCTCTTCGTGTGTTTGTTTCTTAAAAAAAATGGTAACAATGGATCTACCAATATTCCTTAATCACTTTCTTCATCTATTATTTCTTTCTCATTACTGTTTATCTTTCGTTGGTAGGCTGAGCCTCCTTTCTAACTCTCTGTTTATCATTCTATGATTATTTGTTCATGTTGATCAATTATATCCTAGTTATCTGCTTCTTCTTGTTTTTGTGTTAATCCCTCCAACTTGTTGCATATATGTACTGTTGAGACACATAAGACTAGATCTGTGCTGTTTGTCAACCCAATTAGACTTGGTATCCTTCCAGTCTGTGTTGGTCAGCCCGTGTTAGCCGTGTGTCAGGCGTTTTAGGGTGGTCCCTCAGTGGAAAGGATTGTGGTGATAAGAGGTTGTAGTTTGCACGAGATTAGGCGATCATCTTGTAGAACACCCTATTTCAGATCTAAGGATAGATCCAGAAGTTTGAAGATAAGGGTAATTAGGTTGTGACTGTTTAGCTAGGCTTTTGATCCATAACAATGAATAGGTTGTTTAGAAGTAACTCTTATACCAGCATTAGATCTTTACTCCCTGAGATCCCTCAAGATGATGGAATTCTCAATTCAGAATCCTTTCAGTTATCAGATGTAGATCTAAAACTAGGAGATTGGAATATCCCTAAGGTTTCCACCAACCAGATCTATAAATCTACATGGAACTTGAAAAAGGCTTTCAAGACAGATTACCATGTTAGAACTATAGAACAGGTTTACAGCATTAACAAGGAGTACAAGACGTGCTACTTGTTACCCACTTCAGCCCTGTTAGTGCACAGGAAAGATGGACACAATTACATCCACATAGGTTTAGTCCAGGTCGGAGTTAAACCCTTGATCAGAGAAGGTTTGAATTGTTCAATCCTAATGGCCTTTATAGATACCCATCATATTAGGTTTAATGACAACCTCTTAGGAACCATTGAAACCAATTTCAGTGGTGGACCAGTTCATTTTGACTATTTCCCCAACTTTGCAGTTTGCCTTCATGACCCTCATATCATGAAAGCCCTCACCCTCAACCTCAAAACTCATGGTACCTTCATGTTGCAAGGTGTTCAGCAATTAGCCTTGATATACAGAGTGTATTACAAGTGCATAAGAACGAACTTCAATGTTCAAACCCTTGACAAGAGAAAGATGGGAGAAACCATTCTCATCCAAACCAAAGATCTTAGATCCAAGATTTAGGTACCCAGAACCCTAAAATGGACCGAGGTTACCTTCCCTACACAATGGACTCTTGAGAATGAGAACTATTCTCAACAGATCCAGAACCCAACCAGAGATCCTGACTTAGATTTCGTCCAGTAGCTAGCCAATGGTACGGTTAGACTAAGCATTGACCAATCTAGGTTTAGAACACCCTTAGATTCACCCTTACCATATAGGGAATCCTAGTTTAGATCTCCAGTAGACCTACACCAACCCAATAGGCCGCCCCCTATCCTTCTTTGAGATAGACCTGCATCCCAGTGTAGCTCAACCAGACCTCTAGCACCCTTTCCAAAATCTAGAAGAGATTTAGGACTTGAGCTTCAAGGTGTTAAGACCAGATCCTAGGTTAACACCCCTTGCTACACCGCCAGACAGGACTCAATTGTTGATCAAGAAGTAGACAACAACAGTCAAAAACTCCCATCCCCATCAGGAACTGATATGGAGGACCCATACCAATAAGACCCTTAAGATCCTTTTCAGACAGAACCTGAAATTGATCGATAGCTCTTGGTTATCAGGAAAGAGTTCACCCCTGATCTAGTAGCCTTAGGCAAGGAGTTTGATTTAGAGAAAAACAAACTCAAAAGAAAAGCCTACAGAGCCAACCACACCAAGGAACAAAAGGTAGAAGTTTTGGAAAAATGGAAAGAATTCATGAAAGAGATACTTAGCAATGTCCCTTTCTTTGAATATTTTGAGAACCATTTTGAGTGGCACAAAAAGTCTTTTGTCATCACCAAAACAAACTAGACCATAGAAGACAACAAAGGTAACAAGGAAGTTGTTAGGTCTAGTCATCCACCCCAGGAAGCCATAACCTTCAAACACCGTGGAAGTGATGTAGTTGCCTCTCCTTTCAAGTATCCCACAGCTGAAGAAAAAGTGGTTAAGAAGGTGATAGAGCAAAATAACTATACCAACCAGTGTTTAGGTGTTATAGGAAAACAGCTTGATAGGATAGAAGACAGGATAGAAAACATGGTCATCCTCTAGCTAGGAAGCCCTAGCAAACCTATCCAAACCATAAAAAAAACCTTTGGTCAAACTTCCCACAACCAAGCAACCAAGCCATAGACCTAAGGACAAAACAGCCTTAGAAATAGTCAACCAAAAGCTTAAAGAACTCGTGAAGAAGGAACTAGTCACCCATTCACCATATACCACTTCAACCAGCAAGGATCCTCAATTAGTTGTTTTAGACCAGCCCAAGGACTTAACAGCCTAAAAAATTGTTGAACAAAAGCTTGTGGAGCTTAAGGAACCAGTCACCTCCTCTAGAAAAGCCCCTCAGCTCAAGGTTCTAGACATCCACACAGCCTCTAGTAGTTCTAGCAGAACCTCCTCAAACAATGAAAGGAGATAAGACATCTAGAAAATCAATTTAAGGGTTTACAGATGAATAAGCTTCTTCATCCCAAGGTAACCCCAACCAACCTAACCAGGAATTGGTATCCCAAACCTACCCCTCTTGACCTCCAGTACTAGGAAAGGAATGTTAGCAACTAATTCTCAGTATCCTCTAGTAAACTCTATGAATGGAACATAGATGGTTTGTCAAAACAGGAAATCCTAAACAAGATACAGCACATGACCATGGTAGCAAATAACTACCTAAGTGAAGGACATCCCCACACCGAGGTCATAGAGCTCGTATCCTTAGGATTCACAGGAAAACTTCTGCAATGGTGGAACAACTACCTAACAGAAGAGTCTAAAGAAGACATCAAGCATGCAATCTAAAAAGATGAGGAAGGAACCCCCCATCTTTGACAAAAGCATAGGTAGAGGTATCCCTGACGGAGTCAATACCCTGATCTATACAATCATGAAACACTTCATAGGAAAACCCAGCAACATCACATCTAGGATTTACGACCAGTTGAGTAACCTTAGATGTAAAACCCTTGGAGACTTCAGGTGGCATGAAGATGTGTTCACCACCAAAGTCATGCACAGAAGCGATTGTAATTCTCCATTTTGGAAGAAGAAATTCATCAATGGCTTACCCACACTTTTTGGTGACAAGGTCAAAGAAACCCTTTGTAGCCCTTTAGATGTCATAGATTATGATAACCTAACCTATAAAGACATCTCCAGCACCATTCAAAGTGAAAGAATGAAGATGTGCAGAGATCTGAAAATCCAGAGCAAAACTAACAAAGGCAAAGCCAAGTACGAAGTAGGAAACTACTGTACGTAGTATGGCTTACCCTCAGTTATTCCCAAAAGAAAATCCAAATATAGAGGCAAGGAATCCTCTAAGAAATTCCACAGAAAGAAAACTACAACCAAGTATTATAGAAAACAGAAGTACAATCACGATGATTTCTATAAGAAAGGAAAATCCAAATCCACAGGAAAACCCATACCAAAAGCATCAGGAAAATGCTTCAACTGTGGAAATAAAGGTCATTTCAGAAAAAAGTATAAAGCTAAGGCCAAATCCCTTATCAACACCCTTGTTAGTGACCAAACCAGTAAGGAAGAGATCTTTAAGCTCTTGGAACTAGATCACTCAGAAAGTGAGTCTTCCAATAATGAGAGTGAGATCCGCTAGATATACCAGTCATCCTCAGAATCCTCTAGAGCCTCCTCTAGTTCCTCTAGTGGCCCGAATGCACCCATACCATGCATGGATAGTTGTTGTAGGAACAAGACTATCAATGTTCTTTCTAAGCAAGAAGAGCTCCTCTTAGATCTCATAGAACAGATTGAAGACCCTGTCATCAAAGCTTAAAGGCTTAGTGATTTCAAGAAAACCTTAGTTAAGGAAACTAGTAAACCGAACCAAGGATTCAGAAACCCAAAGTTGATTTGGAAAAAATCTACAATAGGTTTACCAAATCCAAGAAGGAAGTTACAGTTAGCAACCTTCAAAGAGAAATCAAGGAAAAAAAGTCTGAGGTTAGAACCCTTAAGCAAGAACTAACCATCTTTAGAGTTGATCACAATTTCCTTGATCAAAGAATTAAACACTTGGAAAACACTTCTCATCAAAGCAATGAGGAAGGACCCTTATTTCATAACCTTTTTGATGAAGAAGTCAAAGAAACAGTTAACCCTACTGCAGATATGGTCCAAAAACAATCCAGTAATAAGTTCTTAGTTACCATCAGTAGAATTAACTTCCAGAAATGGCACTCCAAAGTCAGGATTGTCATTAGCAAAAATTTTGAATTTGAGGTCGTCACCTTAATTGATTCAGGTGCTGATCTCAACTGCATCCAAGAAGGGATTATTCCCTCTAAATACTTCAGAAAGACCAAAGAAAGGTTAACTTCTACAAGTGGAGGAAAAATGCAGATTGAATTCAAAATCCTGAAAGGTCGTGTCTGCCAAGACAACACATGCTTCAAAACCACAGTTGTCCTAGTCAAGTATATGACAAATAGGGTAATCTTAGGAAACCCATTCATGTGTCTATTATATCCTTTTACCATAGATAGTGAAGGAATCACTACCCATCCCTAAGGAATCACCACCCCAAGTAGCCATATCCTTCAAACACCGTGGAAGTGATGTAGTTGCCTCTCCTTTCAAGTATCCCACAGCTGAAGAAAAAGTGGTTAAGAAGGTGATAGAGCAGAATAACTATACCAACCAGTGTTTAGGTGTTATAGGAAAACAACTTGATAAGATAGAAGACAGGATAGAAAACAAGGTCATCCTCTAGCCAGGAAGCCCTAGCAAACCTATCCAGACCATAGAAAAACCTTTGGTCAAACTTTCCACAACCAAGCAACCATTGTGGGATACTTGAAGGGAGAGGCAACTACATCACTTCCACGGTGTTTGAAGGTTATGGCTGTTAGGTTCTAAAAACTTAGGATTTTATGTATTTAGAACTTTAATGTGTAATGTTGGCAAACCATGATCAAAACAATATGTTTAGTCTTATTTAGCCTTGCTCAAAGTTGTGTAATTCATGTAAAGTTGGAATCGAGAGGCTGCAGATGTATTAGTGCATTTCGGCCTGGCTCGATCGATCGAAGGATAGACTCGATCGATCGAAAGTTGGCCAGATTGCGTTTTCTGCAGAATTTTCAACTTTGCCCTATCTCATTAAACGTTTAGGGTTTTATGTTTTTGCCCTAGGTATATAAGGCAAAACCCTAACCACGTTTTGAGAGTCGCTCTGGTTGTATTGTTGCTCATATTTTCTGTTTTGTGTAAATCTCTTGTGAGATCTAGAGGAGCTTTCCTTTACACAAAGCTTAGGATTTTCAAGGTAAAGATATTATCAACACCTTGATAATCAACTCAGTTACTGCTATTAAAGCTTAAAGAATAACAAGCGTGGATGCTTGTAGCTAATTAGAGAATCTAAGAAAGAATGAGTCTGTGGATTCGGAGCTTGCACGTGGTCGTGTTAGTAAGTTCTACTAGTAGGTAGCATTAGGAAGTCAAGCGGGGAGCTTGTAAGTCCTTTTGTATGAACTTTGATTCTTTCATAGTGGATTTAGGTTTACCTTGAGGATAGCTAGGTCAAATCCTCCCCAAGTTTTTACCGTATGGTTTCCTAGGTCATCATATCTTGTGTTCTTTATGTTTTCGCTGCTTTATATGCTTGATATGATTATATGCTTGTGTTAACCTAGAATTGCATGAATTTGATTAAGTTAATCATTTGGCTAATTCTATAAGTTAATCCAATTGTTGTTTTAAGGAGTCTAAAAACTAACAAGTGGTATCAAAGCGGGTTGCTCTTTCTTGTTGTAGATCTTTTGATCTCTGAGCTGATCCTTGACCCCTGTTGTCATGGAACACGGACACTCTTTTGTTGTTCCTCCTCACTTTGATGGGAATAACTATGCTTATTGGAAAGTAAGGATGAAAGCATTCCTGAAATCCATTGATGAGAGGGTTTGGAATTCCGTTGAGTACGGATAGGAGAAGCCCACTACTCCAATGAGTGAGTGGCAGACTTCTTAAAAAGAAGCAGCTGCGTTTAATAGCAAAGCTATGAATGTCATCTTTAATGCTATTTCTATGGAGGAATTTAAGAGAATCTCAAATGTTGAGGTTGCTCATACTGTTTGGAAAATCCTCCAAACTGTGCATAAAGGCACAAAGGCTGTCAAAATAAATAAGTTGTAGCAATTAACTTCTAGGTTTGAGAGCATTAGGATGTCTAATGATGAATCCTTTGATGAATTTTATGCCAAACTTAATGACATTGTTAATTCTACATATAATTTGGGTGAAATCTATGATCAACCTAAAATGGTTAGGAAGATTATTAGATTTTTGACTAAGGACTTTAGACCCAAAGTGACTGCCATTTCTGAGAGCAAGGATGTGGACTCCATCCTTGTTGATGAACTTGTAGGATCTCTTCACTCCTATGAGTTAGACCTACCCAAAGCTAACAAATCCAAATCAATGGCTCTTAAGTCTGTTAATGATGTTGATGCTGGTGGATTTGATGATGAGCTCTCTGCTACAGAGATTGCTTACCTTACTAAGAACTTTAGAAACTTTCTTAGGAATGCTAACAGAAGGGCAAGAAATACAAACACTACTGAACCTAGAAATTTTAGGAAGAATGATCCCATTAAGGTTAGCAACACTGAAAAACCTAGAGATAAAGTAGGTCAATCTTTAAATAATTCTTTGGGTTCTCAATGTTTTTGATGTCAAGGGTATGGTCATGTTAAATCTGAATGTCCTACTTTCTTGAGGTCTAAGGGCAAAGCTATGACTATAACCCTTAATGATAATGAGGTTTCTGATGATGAATCTGAATGCGACGAGGATGGAAACTTCATTGCTTTCACTGCTACTGCTGTAGTCAATGAAAGCATGTCTGTTGAAGAGAACCCTTTTAATGGGGAAATCTCTGAGGATGCAAATCTTCAAGAGGCCTATAATAAACTTTGCAAAGTTGCTGCAAAGGATACTATGAATGTTGAACTTGGTCTGAAGAAAATTGATTCTCTTGAGCTTGATAAGAAGAATTTGCTTGTTAAACTGTTTGATGCTAATGAACTTTTGAACAATGTGAAAACTGAGAATATGCTTCTACTTGATAAAGTTAAATCTTTAGAACTTGATTTATATGTTGCTAGATCTGCTAGTTCTAAACTTGATCAAATGTTGAGTGTTCAAAAGTATCCTTCTGACAAATGTGGTGTAGGTTTTGTTAATAGCATCTGTGTGTCCGCACCACATTCCACGAACTTTGTTCCTTCATCTTCTTCTGAACCTTTCATGAGTGAGGTTGTGAGTGAAACTGATAAACCCCCTGTGAGTGAGGTTGTCAAACCCATAGAAGTTTCACCATCTAGGAAGATTAGGGTTGATTTGAAAGAGTCCAAGCCTAAAGAGTCTTCCCTTTCTAAGGACAAGATGCATGGTAAACCTGTTTGGGTTTGTCATTTTTGTGGGAAGTCTGGACACATTCGTCCTAACTGTTACAAGCTTCAAGCTGCTAAGAGAGCAAACAAACCAAAAGTGCTTGTGCCTCAAGCACAAGATCCTATGGCACTAATTGGTGAATTGGTAAAGGCTTTGAACCTTTATTCAAATCCTGGAGTTGGAAATCATTCAAACGTGAATAGGAACTCCAATGCTCGTGGTGCATCTAAAAGGTTTTGGATGCAAAAGACTCGATCTAATTGAGTCTTTCTGACATGGTCCTTGTGCTTCATTGCTTTACTCTTTTGTAACCATTGTTCTTTGTTTTTTTGTTTCTTTTGTTCTAGGTTTTGCATTGCATAACATTCATGCATTACATTCTAAGATTTATTTTGTTTTCTCTTTAAAAAAAAAAAAAAAAAAAAAGGGAAGCAAAATTGTGTTTGACATTAGTTTTCTTGGTGTTGAAAACAAGGTTGGTCAATTTATTTTCGCATGACATGTTTTATGTACCTTATTTAGTTTTGATGAGCTTATTTATTGCACTTTACTAGTTGAAGCTTTGTAGTGCATGTTGTGTGGGAAAGATGTTTATGGTGTTTATCACTTTGTGTTAATCTTTATGGTGTTTATCACTTTGTCTTAATCTTGAAGTCACATGCTATTTGACTGTCGAACTTGATCCTTTTGAGAAAGGCATAAATAACCATCTCACCACTGTTCACTAGCCAATCATGAACACCTTAGTGCATATCGTAAGATTTTGTGCTCGAAAAAGTGTAGCACATGCACAAAAAGAAAATAAGGTGTAGCCTCGGCTTTAATTGCTTAATACTTAAAATTGGTGTGTACTATTAGACTTGATGCCAAATCACATAATTAAAATTGGTGTATACATTATCCCGGCTATTTAATAAGTTTCTGAACAATCAAAAGTGGTGTGTATATTATGAGGCAAAATTAAAAAACTTACATGATTGCAAGCTTTTGTTCTAGGAGATGTGAGAGTTATAGGATGTAACTCTTTTGGTGATAGTCTCTTTCAAATTCTATGTGATGAATTTTGTAGACTTTGTATTTGATTTTTATTCACATATCACCTCACATGTATCTTAAGCTTTTACTAGTTGCACACACTACACAAGTTACTCTTTGCTAAATTTTGTATATGTTATTGTGTGTGTTTTTGGGTTGACCAACCAAATTTGAAAATATCTTGAGAATTATAAACAACATATTTGTTGCTTGAGAATCTAAAGGGAGAATGGTTGAAAATTTGTTTTGAGAAATTAGGTTTAAAACTTGGGTTTTTGAAAAAGTATTTCATCTCATACTCATGCATTTTGTTCATTAATTTTAATGCTTTAAGAAGTTTGTGCCCAAAATGTGTTTGTTTTTTCAAAACTGTGATTTTTTTCTTCTCTCAAAAAATTAGTGAGCCTCTGCCCATTTCAATCGATCCATTCTATTTTTCGATCGATCAAAATTTTGCTTAAAATGTTTTATGTGTCTCGAGTTGATTCGATCAATCGAATGTAATTTTTGATCAATCGAATATCGCGAATCAGATTTTTAAAAAACTTAGACTTTAACTTGTTCAAATCACTTTTCAAAAAGTTTTTCAAACCTTTTTCTCTCTCTCCGACTCAGCAAGGCTCCACAACAAATTTTTTTTCGTTTTCCTCCTAATTTCTTGCAAGGTTTCTCTCTACATAAGCCGGTATGTCCATATTATCCTTCCTTTTGCATTGTTTTTCATGATTTCATGCATTATTTTATGGTTTTTGGGTAAATTTTTGGACTATGCATAAATAGGGATTTTTGTTTAATCAAGCCTTATTTTGTGAAATTGATCAATGGGTTTTGTTGTAATACTGATATATTCATGATCTATGATAGTTAATTTGATCAATTTGGGGTTTTGTGAAAAATTAAAAATCTAGGGCTTGTAATTGATCCGAATTAGGGATTTGTTCAAATTGGGTTCAATTGATGCAATTGGCTTGTTGTTTTGATATAATTGATCATTATATTGTGTGTTCTAGTGTTTGTGATGACCAATTAGTCAAATTTTTTGAAAAACTTAACAAGTGTTTTTAAATTTTAGGGTTTTTATTAGAAATTTTATGCTCAAGCCAAATTTGTAAAATTGAACTTGACTTCATTAGAACATGCATCATGACATTTTGATTGTTCATGCATCATATAGATTTTTGTTCTATTTTTTTTAACTTGCAGTCTACCCTTGGTTTGTGTTTTTTTTTTTTTTGTTCTTTTTGGTTCTTTCTTTGTGTCTCTGTCCTTTTCCTTAGCATCATGCCAAGGAAGACTAGAGCTCGTAGGTCTGTTCCCTCACCTTCTCCTCTCCTACCTTCTTTTGACCGTGAGAGGTTTCCGAGTGAGAAAAAACAAGAGATTTTTGAGAAGCTAAACCTTAAGAAGAAAATTTGGGCTGAGCGTTCTATTGTGTTAGATGAGTTGATCCTGCCATTAGGGCAAATTTTGAGCGTCGGGGCTGGTTACCTCTGTTGGATATTTCTGATCCTCCTCTTCTAGCTACCCTGATTAGAGAGTTCTTTTCGAACATCTCTATCCACATCTATGATTCCACCACTTTAGTAAAGAGTTGGAAACGAGATGTAGAGTACGTCATTACTCCTACTGTAGTGGCTGATGCTCTAGGGGTACTTTCGGTCCAACACCCTGTTTACTCGTATGATGAGTCTCCACTATCAGATGATGTCTTATCATACATCACTGAGTCTTTTATCTAGTGGGGTTCTGATCCTCGGATCACTTCTGCTGAGCTTCTTGAGACTATCTATCTTTTTCTTAGGATAGCATGTCATTCTATTTGGTCTATCTCTCATCTTCACACCATTCCTCTTGAGCGGTGTGTCTTTTTGTACGCTCTTGTTACCGATGCTCCTATGAGTTTTCCTCATTTGTTTCTTTGTTCTTTGAACGAAGTTTATAAGAGTTCATCCTCCTCTCATGCTCTTGTTCATAGGATTTTGTTATATCTTGGTCTAGATGATTTCCCTTCTTTTGAGCCCGTTCATGTCATTGGTCCCATAGGTGCGTCTTTTCTTAGACAAAAGGCTACTCATCTTCAAGTTGGCTCTAAACACCCTAGGTCTGAGCCTTTTGGTACTGCACCTCCTCCTTCTTCTTCTACAGGTCCTGCTGGTGAGGATGTTCCTGATCCTGCTGGTGATGCTGCTGCTGCTGTTGTTCCTCCACCTCCTTCGGATGACTTCGATGTACGTCATACCTTAGAGACTGTCATGACCATTCAGGCGGCTCATGGTCAGATTTTGGTGGACTTGCTTGATGAACTACGTGCTTTGAGAACTGACTTGGCGCATCTATGTTCACCCTTACCACCTCCTTTTGATGATGGCATGTGATTGTCCTTTGGCATTCCGCCACAAAAAGGGGGAGTAGAGTTTTGATGCTTGTAGAGGATATTTTGTAGTTAAGGGGAGTTTTCTTTTGTTTTTGCGGAGCTAGTGGAGATATTAGATTGTATCTAAGTGCTTCATCGTGTATAATTTCTTTTGATTTTTGGGCTATTTATGTTGGGAAATACATTGCTGACAGGGTTTAGACCCCTTAAACCACAAATAAATTGCGTAGCCTAGATTAATTAGCCAAGTTTTTACTTAGTCAAATTAAGCAATTCTAGGTTAAAACAATCACAAAATCATATCATGCATGTAAAACATATAAAGCAGCGAAAAATAAATAACACAGTGATATGATCACCCAGGAAACCACACGGAAAAACCTGGGGAGGATTTTACCCACCGATCCTCAAGGCAAAACAAAATCCACTAAGAAAGAATTGAAGTTGTTACAAAAGGACTTACAAGCTCCCCACTTGACTTCCTAATGCTACCCACCAGTAATAACTTCCTGACACGACCACGCGCAGGCTCCGAATCCACGGACTACTTCTTTCTTTGTATTCCTTCAATCAGGTACAAGCTCCTCGCTTGTTAATCTTTAAGCTTCAAAGGCAGCAACCAAGTTGATAATCAAGATGTTGAAGAATCTCAATCTTGAAAACCCTAAGTTATGTGTAAAGGAAAGCTCCTCTAGATCTCACAAGAGATTTACACAAAACCGCAATGTATGAGCAACAATACAACTTGTGCAACTCTGAAAAACGTAGCTAGGGTTTGCCTTATATACCTAGGGCAAAAACATAAAACCCTAAACGTTTAAAGAGTTAGGGCTGAGTTGGAATTCTGCAGAAAAACGCATCTGGGCCGACTTTCGATCGATCGAGAATTACATTCGATCGATCGAGCCAGGCCGAGAAGCCCCAATGCTTCTGCAGTCTCTCGATTCCAACTTTACAATATTAAACCAACTTTGAGCAAGCCTAAACAAGACTAAATACATTGTTTTGATCATGGTTTGCCAACATTACAAATTAGGTTCTAAATACATAAAATCCTAAGACCTTAAAACCTAACAAACTCCCCCTTTGGCAATCCGTGACAAAACACAAATCAAAAGCTCAAAGTTACAAGTAAAAAGCCCTTTACAAAATAATGCTCATAAACAAAAGTTCAACCTAACTACTATCCATCGGTTGCAAGTGTAGACAGCAGCTTTGTTGAATCAACCTGTATATTCCTGAAATACTCAACAAACACATAAACGCATGTGTGGCAGAAAATAGTATATAAACAGGTATAATATTCTTGTAAGATTCACACAACTCAAAATAAAGATATATATCAATGAATCAACTCATAAATATAAATCAATAAGCAATGAATCATAAGACAACAAGAATCAAACAAAATCATGTATATCAATATATTAATCAATGTTACTCCCCCTAACATGAATATCCCCAAAAATGATATACAAAGTGAAGCACCTAGATACAATCTAATAAACTTCACAAAAAAGTATCCCATGCTAAAAAATATGTCTCCCCCTAACTACAAAATCTCCTCAAAAAATACAAAACTCCTCTACAGTAACCACTCCCCCTTTTTGTGACGGAATGCCAAAGGGCAATCAAGAGTCGCCATCAAAAGGTGGTGGTGAAGGTGAATGAAGTCGCGCCAAATCTGCCCGCAAAGCTCGAATCTCGTCGAACAAATCCATCAAAATCTGACCATGAGCCGCCTGAACGGTCATGACAGTCTCCAAAGTACGACGAACATCGAAGTCGGTCGCAGGAGGTGGAGGAACAGCAACAGCAGCAGCATCAGCATCATCACCATCATCACCAACTGGATCAGGAATATCCTCACCAGCAGGACCTGTAGAAGATGAAGGAGGAGGAGGAGCGCTAGAAGAGGGATCAGACCTAGGGTGTTTAGAACCAGCTCGAAGATGAGCGGCCCTCTGTCTAAGAAAAGACGCACCTATAGGACCGATGACATGAACAGGCTCAGAAGCAGGGAAATCCTCTAAACCTAGATACAGTAAAATCCTATGAATGAAAATAGGATGGACAAGAGCATGAGCAGTAGATGAACTCCTACAAACTTCGTTCAAAGAACGAAGAAAAAGATGAGGAAAACTAATAGGAGCATCAGTAACGAGAGCGTACAGAAAAACACACCTCTCAAGAGGAATGGTGTGCAGATGAGAAATGGGCCAGAGTGAGTGACAGGCTATCCTAGAGAAAAGATAGGTGGTCTCGGGAAGCTCAGCGGAGGTGATCCTAGGATCAGAACCCCACTGGATAGATGACCCAGTGATGTAAGATATGACATCACTCAACTCTGGTGACTCATCATAGGGATAGACAGGATCCCTAACCAAAGGTACCTCAAGAGCATCAGCCACTACCTGAGGAGTAATGGAGTACTCTACGCCTCGTATCCAACTCCTAACAAGAGTGTTGGAATCATAGACGCGGATCGAGATGTTCGAGTAGAACTCTCTAATCAAGGTAGCCGGAGGAGGAGGGTCAGACACAGCAAACAAAGGAAGCCAACCCCTACGCTCAAAATTTGCCCTAATGGCAGGATCAAGCTCATCAAAAGAGATAGACCGCTCAGCCCAAATCTTCCTCTTAAGGTTTAAAGTCTCGTAAAGCTCTTGGTTTTTCTCACTAGGGAATCTCTCACTATCAAAAGAAGGAGGGGATGGAGAAGGAGAGGGAAGAGTCCTACGTGCTCTAGTCTTCCTAGGCATGGTGCTAAGGAAAAGGACAGAGACACAAAGAGAAAACAAAAAAAAATCAAAAATAAAACCAAGGGCAGACTGCAAGTTAGCACAAAAAAAATATAGAATAAAATTCTATATGATGCATGAACATTAACAATGTTATGATGCATGAACTAATGCAGTAACCAGGATCAAATTAAGTTCAAATTCACAAAATTGGCTTGAACATAGAGTTTCTTAACAAAAACCCTAAAAATTTGAGAACCACTTGAAAATTTTTGTACCAAATTGATGAACCAATCATTACAGACTATTGAAAACAGTATATAATAACCAATTGCATCAATTACACAAGCCAATTTCATCAATTAAACCCAATTTCACAAAAAGCCCAAATTCGGATCAATTATAAACCCTAGAAATTTAAGTTTTCCACAAAACACAAAATTGATCAAATTAATCAATCAAGAACATGTCTATAGGATGTCCCCAACAAAACCCATTGATCAATTGCAAACAATTTGGTCCGAATCAACAAAAATCCCAAAAAGAAAAGTTCCGAAAATCTCCTCTAAAATGCATGAAAAATGCATGAAATCATGAAAATAAATTGAAAAGGAAGGGTAAAATAGACATACCGGCTTGAGGAGAGAGATTCTTTGCAAAAAATCTGGAAGAAAATGACAAAAAATTGAATCTTTTGGGCTTGCCTCGTCGGAGAGAGAAAAAGGTTTGAAAAAGATTTTGAAATAGTTCTTTGAAAAGTCAGATTTCCTCTTTTTAAAAAGCTTCTTCACGATATTCGATCGATCGAAAATTACATTCGATCGATCGAATGTGACAGTCATTTTAGCACATTCTGAGGCACTTTTTCGATCGATCGAAAATCAGGTTGGATCGATCAAAATGGGCAGAGGCACACTGAATTTTGGGGAAAAACACTGTTTTGAAAAATTGCAAACCCAATTTTGAAACAACTCCTCAAAGCACTTGAACAATGAATACAAAATGCATGAGTATGAAATGGAATGCTTTTTCAAAAAACCCAAAATTTTCAAACCCAATTTCATCAAAAACAAGATTCAATTAACTTCCCATTTAGTTTTCTCAAGCCACAAGTATGTTGTGCACAAATCTCAAAATATTTTCAAACTTGGTTTGGTCAGACCAAGGACACACACACTAACATGTACAGTGTTTAACAAAGAGTAACTTGTGTAGTGTGTGAAACTAGCAAAAACTTGAGATACATGTGAGGTGATATGTGAATAGCAATCAAACACAAAGTCTACACAATTCATCATATAGAATTTAAAAGAGACTATCACCTAAAGAGTTACATCCTATAACTCCCATATCTCCTAGAACAAAAGCTTGCAATCATGTAAGTTTCTTGCATTATTGCCTCTTATTTATATATGAGTTGGCATTCAGCCTAATAGTACACACCGGTTTGAATTAAGTGAATTGGCATTAAGCCTAATAGTACACACCAGTTTTAATTTTAAATGAGGCAACACCTTATGTTCTTTTTGTGCATGTGCTACACTTTCTCGAGCACAAAATCTTATGATATGCACTAAGGTGTTCATGATTGGCTAGTGAACAGTGGTGAGATGGTTATTTATGCCTTTCTCAAAAGGATCAAGTCCGACAGTCAAAAACAAGTGACTTCATGATTAAGGCAAAGTGATTAAGAACCACACACATCTTTCCCACACAACATGCACTACAAAGTTTCAACTAGTCAAGTGCAGTAAATAAGCTCATCCAAGTTAAACAAGGTACACTAGACAAGACATGTGTAAAAAGAATGACCAACCTTGTTTTCAAAAAAAATCAAGAAAAATAGTGTTCAACAAAGATTTTGCTTTCTCTTTTTTTTTTTTTTTAATTAAAAGAGAAAACAAATAAATCCTAGAATGAAATGCATGTATGTAATGCAATACAATTCCTAGAACAAAAGAAAAACACAAAAACCAAATAACAATAGTCACAACAGAATAGAGCAATGAAGCACAAGGACCATGTCAGAAAGACTTAGTTAGTTCGAGTCTTTTGCATCCAAAACTTTTTAGATGCACCCCGAGCATTGGAGTTTTTATTCACATTAGAGTGATTCCCAACTCCAGAATTGGAATAAAGGTTTAACGCCTTTACCAATTCACCAATTAGTGCCATAGGATCTTGTGCTTGAGGCACAGGCACTTTTGGTCTTTTTGCTCTCTTATCAGCTTGAAGCTTGTAGCAGTTAGGACGGATATGTCCAGACTTACCACAATAATGACAAACCCAAGCAAGTTTACCATGCATCTTGTCCTTTGGTTTGGTAGGCTTCTTAGGTTTGGATTCTCTTAAGTCTACCCTAATCTTCTTTGGAGGTGAAACTTCTACAGGTTTAACAACCTCACTCACAGGGGGTTTAATGGTTTCACTCACAACCTCACTCGCAAGAGGTTCAGAAGAAGAAGAAGAAGGAACAAAGACAGTGGAATGGGTTCCAGAATCAAAGATGCTTTCAACATATCTTAACCCAGCTTTATCAGAAGGATACTTTTGAACATTCAGCATATGATCAAGTTTAGAACTAGCAGATCTAGCAACAGATAAATCATGTTCCAAAGTTCTAAATTTATCAAGCAAAAGCATATTTTCAGATTTAACATTATTCAAAAGATCATTAGCATCAAATAGTTTTACAAGCAGATTTTTCTTTTCAAGCTCAAAAGCATCAATTTTCTTCAGGCCTAGATCAACTTTCATAGCATCCTTTGCAGCAATTTTGCAAAGTTTGTTGTAGGCCTCTTGAAGATCTGCATCTTCAGAGAGTTCCCCATCAGCAGGGTTCTCCTCAGCAGATATGCTTTCATCAACTTCAGTAGTAGCAGTGAAAGCAATGAAGTTTCCATCCTCGTCACAACCGGACTCATCATCAGAAACCTCATTATCACTAAGGGTTACAGCCATAGCTTTACCCTTATTTCTCAAGAAAGTAGGACATTCAGATTTGACATGACCATACCCTTGACAACCATAACACTGAGGACCCAAAGAGTTATTAGAAGATTGACCTACTTGTTCTCTAGGTTTTTCAAAATTATTAACCTTAGTGGGATCATTCTTCCTAAAGTTTCTAGGTTCAGCAGTGTTGGTATTCCTTGCCTTCCTATTTGTGTTTCTAAGAAAATTTCTAAAGTTCTTGGCAAGGTAAGCTATCTCCGTGGAAGAGAGCTCATCATCAAATCCACCAGCTTCAACATCATCAACAGACTTAAGAGCCATTGATTTGGATTTGGCAGTCTTGGAAAGGTCAGACTCATAGGACTGAAGAGATCCTACAAGCTCATCCACAGGGATGGAATCAACATCCTTACTCTCAGTGATGGCTGTCACTTTGGGTCTAAAGTCTTCAGTTAAGGATCTAAGAATTTTCCTAACAACTTTAGGTTGATCATAGACTTCACCCAAATTATAAGCAGAATTAACAATATCATTTAGTTTAGCATAAAACTCATCAAAGGTTTCATCATCAGACATTCTAATGCTTTCAAACCTAGAAGTTAATTGCTGCAATTTGTTTATTTTAACAGCCTTTGTGCCCTCATGCACAGTTTGGAGGATTTTCCAAGCAGTATGAGCAACCTCAACATTAGAGATCCTCTTAAATTCCTCCATTGAAACAGCATTAAAAATGGCATTCATAACTTTGCTATTAAATGCAGCTGCTTCTTTCTGAGAAGTTTGCCACTCACTCACAGGAGTAGTGGGCTTCTCCCAACCATATTCAACAGAGTTCCAAACTCTCTCATCAATGGATTTCAGGAATGCTTTCATCCTTACTTTCCAGTAGGCATAATTGTTCCCATTAAAATGAGGAGGAACAAACAGAGAGTGTCCATGCTCCATGACAACCGGGGTCAAGGATCAGCTCAGAGATGAAAATCTCAAACAAAAGAGCAACCCGCTCTGATACCACTTGACAGGGTTTAGACCCCTTAAACCACAAATAAATTGCGTAGCCTAGATTAATTAGCCAAGTTTTTACTTAGTCAAATTAAGCAATTCTAGGTTAAAACAATCACAAAATCATATCATGCATGTAAAACATATAAAGCAGCGGAAAATAAATAACACAGTGATATGATCACCCAGGAAACCACACGGAAAAACCTGGGGAGGATTTTACCCACCGATCCTCAAGGCAAAACGGAATCCATTAAGAAAGAATTGAAGTTGTTACAAAAAGACTTACAAGCTCCCCGCTTGACTTCCTAATGCTACCCACCAGTAGTAACTTCCTGACACGACCACGCGCAGGCTCCGAATCCACGGACTACTTCTTTCTTTGTATTCCTTCAATCAGGTACAAGCTCCTCGCTTGTTAATCTTTAAGCTTCAAAGGCAGCAACCAAGTTGATAATCAAGATGTTGAAGAATCTCAATCTTGAAAACCCTAAGTTATGTGTAAAGGAAAGCTCCTCTAGATCTCACAAGAGATTTACACAAAACCGCAATGTATGAGCAATAATACAACTTGTGCAACTCTAAAAAACGTAGCTAGGGTTTGCCTTATATACCTAGGGCAAAAACATAAAACCCTAAACGTTTAAAGAGTTAGGGCTGAGTTGAAATTCTGCAGAAAAACGCATCTGGGCCGACTTTCGATCGATCGAGAATTACATTCGATCGATCGAGCCAGGCCGAGAAGCCCCAATACTTCTGCAGTCTCTCGATTCCAACTTTACAATATTAAACCAACTTTGAGCAAGCCTAAACAAGACTAAATACATTGTTTTGATCATGGTTTGCCAACATTACAAATTAGGTTCTAAATACATAAAATCCTAAGACCTTAAAACCTAACAATTGCTTTTGATATCTGATTCTTGATTCATGTGTTCACTACTTATTGATTTATATTTATGAGTTATTCATTGATATATGTCTTTATTATGTGTTATGTGAACTTTCAAGAATGTTTTTATTTTTGATGTATCTAACTTAGGGGGAGAGTTAGTTTACATATCTGTTGATTTACTGTTTTTCTGTCATACATGCGTTTATGCGTTTGTTGAGTGTTTCAGGAATATACAGGTTGATTCGATTTTGCTGCTGTCTACACTTGCAACTGATGGATAGTAGTTAGGATTGAATTTTGTGTTATGAGCATTATGTTTGTAAAGGGCTTTTTACTTATAAACTTTGAGCTTTTAATTTGTGTTTTGTCATGGATTGCCAAAGGGGGAGTTTGTTAAGTTCTAAAGACTTAGGATTTTATGTATTTAGAATTCTAATGTGTAATGTTGGCAAACCATGATCAAAACAATATGTTTAGTCTTGTTTAGGCTTGCTCAAAGTTGTGTAATTCATGTAAAGTTGAAATCAAGAGGCTACAGATGTATTAGTGCATTTAGGCCTGGCTCAATCGATCGAAGGATAGACTCGATCAATCGAAAGTCGGCCAGATTGCGTTTTCTGCAGAATTTCCAACTCAGCCCTATCTCATTAAACATTTAAGGTTTTATGTTTTTGCCTTAGGTATATAAGGCAAAACCCTAGCCACGTTTTGAGAGTCGCTCTGGTGGTATTGTTGCTCATATTTTCTGTTTTGTGTAAATCTCTTGTGAGATCCAGAGGAGCTTTCCTTTACACAAAGCTTAGGGTTTTCAAGGTAGAGATATTATCAACACCGTGATAATCAACTCAGTTGCTGCCATTGGAGCTTAAAGAATAACAAGCCTAGGTGCTTGTAGCTGATTGGAAAATCCAAGAAAGAAAGAGTCCGTGGATTCAGAGCTTGCACGTGGTCGTGTCAGTAAGTTCTACTGATGGATAGCATTAGGAAGTCAAGCGGGGAGCTTGTAAGTCCTTTTGTATGAATTTCGATTCTTTCATAGTGGATTCATGTTTACCTTGAGGATAGCTAGGTCAAATCCTCCCCAGGTTTTTACCGTATAATTTCCTGGGTCATCATATCTTATGTTCTTTATATTTCCGCTGCTTTATATGCTTGATATGATTATATGCTTGTGTTAACCTAGAATTGCATGAATTTGATTAAGTTAATCACGTGGCTAATTCTCTAGGTTAATCCAATTGTTGTTTTAAGAGGTCTAAAAACTAACAATGGCTTCCTAGGGTGGATGACTAGACCTAACAACTTCCTTGTTACCTTTGTTGTCTTCTATGGTTCAGTTTGTTTTGGTGATGACACAAGACTTTTTGTGCGACTCAAAATGGTTCTCAAAATATTCAAAGAAAGGGACATTGCTAGATATCTCTTTCATAAATTCTTTCCATTTTTCCAAAACTTCTACCTTTTTTTCCCCTGGTGTGGTTGGCTCTATAAGCTTCTCTTTTGAGTTTGTTTTTCTCTAAATCAAACTCCTTGCCTAAGGCTACTAGATCAAGGGTGAACTCTTTCCTGATAACCAAGAGCTGTAGATCAATTTCAGGTTCTGGCTGAAAAGGATCTTGAGGGTCTTGCTAGTATAGGTCCTCCATATCAATTCCTGATGGGGATGAGAGTTTTGACTGTTGTTGTCTTCTTCTTGATCAACAACTGAGTCATGTCTGGTGGTGTAGCAAGGGGTGCTAACCTGGGATTTGGTCTTAACACCTTGGAGCTCAAGTCCTAAATCTCTTCTAGATTTTGGAAAAGGTGCTAGAGGTTTGGTTAAGATGCACTGGGAAATAGGTCTATCTCTAAGAAGGATAGGGGGCGGCCTATTAGGTTGGTGTAAGTCTACTGGAGATCTAAACTGGAATTCCCTATATGGTAAGGGTGGATTTAAGGGTGTTCTAAACCTAGATTGGTCAAAACTTAGTCTAACCGTACCATTGGCTAGCTGCTAGATGAAATCTAAGTCAGGATTTCTAGTTGGGTTCTAGATCTATTGAGAATAGTTCTCATTCTTAAGAGTCCATTGTGTAGGGAAGGTAACCTCGGTCCATTTCAGGGTTCTGTGTAACTGAATCTTGGATCTAAGATCTTTGGTTTGGATGAGAGTGGTTTCTCCCATCTTTCTCTTGTCAAAGGCTTGAACATTGAAGTTCATCCTCATGCACTTGTAATACACTCTGTATATCAAGGCTAACTGCTGAACACCTTGCAACATGAGGGTACCATGAGTTTTGAGGTTGAGGTTGAGGGCATTCATGATATGAGGGTCATGAAGGCAAACTGCAAAGTTGGGGAAACAGTCGAAATGAACTGGTCCACCATTGAAACTGGTTTCAATGGTTCCTAAGAGGCTGTCATTAAACCTAATATGACGGGTATCTCTAAGGGCCATTAAGATTGAACAATTCAAACCTTCTCTGATCAAGGGTTTAACTTCGACCTGGACTAAACCTATGTGGATGTAATTGTGTCCATCTTTCCTATGCACTAACAGGGCTGAAGAGGGTAACAAGTAGCACATCTCGTACTCCTTGTTGATGTTGTAAACCTGTTCTATAGTTCTAACATGGTAATCTGTCTTGAAAGCCTTTTTCAAGTTCCATGTAGATTTGTAGATCTAGTTGGTGGGAACCTTAGGGATATTCCAATCTCCTAGTTTTAGATCTACATCTAATAACTAAAAGGATTCTGAATTGAGAATTCCATCATCTTGAGGGATCTCAGGGAGTGAAGATTTAATGCTGGTAGAAGAGTTACTTCTAAACAACCTATTCATTGTTCTAGATCAAAAGCCTAGTTAAACAATCACAACCTAATTACCTTTATCTTCAAACTTCTGGATCTATCCTTAGATCTGAAATAAGGTGTTCTATAAGACGATTGCCTAATCTCATGCAAACTTCAACCTCTTATTGCTGCAATCCTTTCCACTGAGGGACCCTAAAACACTTGACACTCGGCTAACACAGGCTGATCAACACAGACTGGAAGGATACCGGGTCTAACTAGGTTGACAAACAGAACATATATGGTCTTACGTGTCTCAATAGTACACATCTGCCACAAATTGAAGGGATAAACACAAAAACAAGAAGAAGTAGGTAACTGGGATATAACAGTCAACATGAACAAATAATCACAGAATGACAAACAGAGAGTTAGAAAGGAGGCTCAGCCTACCAACGAAAGATAAACAGTAATGAGAAAGAAATAATAGATGAAGAAAGTGATGAATGGTAATGGTAGAGTTATCAGGAAATAGATGTAAAACAAAATAAAACTATCAGGAGATATATTCATGAAAATAATCTTAATGCGGAAAATAATTGATAACTATGGCGGTAAAACCTGCCAACTTGATTGAAAATAAAATGTAACTTACCCCCTATATATATATAACTGAAACCTCTGAAGCTCCCACAATTTTCCACGTCAGCAATTATTATTTTTTAAAATAAAAAATAAATTATTTTATTAAGTTTTTTACTTGTTAACCCGACAGACTACCCTCACCCGTTAAACTTCTCTCCTTTTTGCCTCTTCCGTTCTCTCTGCCTCTCTCAATTCTAAAACCCCTAAACTATAGTCCAAGGGCGCCGGTCCCCCACTCCTTTAGTGGCAGAAAGTTTTTGATTTTGAGACTTTACCATCAGACCAAATTCTCTCTGCAAACATTACCAGTAAGTTTTTTTTTATTTTGTTCTATAATTTTGGTAGTTAAATATGATTTAGGGTTCCGTTTTTGGTTCTTTGCCTCTTTTGTTCTCTCTGCCTCTCTTAATTCTCAAACCCCTAAACTATAGTCCACGGGCGCCGACCTCCCACTCCTTTAGTGGCAGAAAGTTTTTGATTTTGAGACTTTACCATCAAACCATATTCTCTCCGCAAACATTACCAGTATTTTTTTTTTTTTTTAATTTTCTTCTATAATTTTGGTTGTTAAATATGATTTAAGGTTTCGTTTTTGGTTCTTTGCCTCTTCCGTTCTCTCTGCCTCTCTTAATTCTCAAACCCCTAAACTATAGTCCATGGGCACCAGCCCCCCACTCCTTTAGTGGCAGAAAGTTTTTGATTTTGAGACTTTAACATCAAACCAAATTCTCTCCGCAAACATTACCGGTAAGTTTTTTATTTTCGCTTTTGGTTGTTAAATATGATTTAGGGTTTCATTTTTGGTTGTTAAATATGATTTAGGATTTCGTTTGGGAGTGTTTCTTTTGAATGATTAGCTTAGATTGATGGGATTGGAGCTCGTAGTGGGTTTTATTAATTTCAATTATTGGCCGCAAGAAAATCCATCTGGGATTTTAGAGTTGTTATTCTGTTTCATTGTTAATAACTTTGTTATGTTTTGTGTAAGGAGTTTTGCACCAAAAAAAAGGTTATGGCTTGAATGAATAATACAAGTTAAGGTTTATACTATACTTGATGCTCATCTTTTGGGACAGTAATGTTATTTCCTGTCCTTTTATTAGATGAGCTGGCACGCCCTTGATGTTTTTATGAGTCATTTGTTTGTGTTTGGATTTAATTTAAATTTCTGGGTTATGGTCAAGCTTGGTTTTATGTTTAGTTTAATTATTAGTTCATCTTAAGTTTACCATTGTTTTTATGTTTAGTTTAATGGCATGAATACTGCTTATCTATATAAGAATGTCAGTTTTTCTTTGATTTTTTTGGGTATTTTCTAATTGTTTTTACCATGATAAAAAAAGATTTAATTTTGATCAAAACTATAAAGGCAAAGTAAAAAACTTTGAAACAAACAAAATTTCTATTAATTTATTTATTTATTTGGGTAGGTAGAGGAATTCTGATGACAGGCATTCTTGGTGATAGAAATAGATATTTGAATAACCATTTTGAACAATTCAGAAACTACAAGATGAGATTCGTCTAATTTCCTGCAAGGCTAAGTACGAGTCCTCCAATGACCAGTGGTTGCACAACAAATTCAAGGTTTTCTTTCCTCTTCATATTATAGATTTGTGTTCCTATTAATTGTTTGATTAAATTTGTTGCATATGATATAGTGTAATTTGAAAAAACTGGCCCCTTTTTTTTCCACCATTGTTTTTTGAAAACGTTTAATTGCTTTTGAAAAGCAAATGGATTTTGCTTTTTAGCAAGATATTGCATGGTCAACCCAAACTAAAATGGTACGGTGAAATTTGAAATCAGTTCAATCTTCGTTATGGATCATTTTGAAGTTTTTTCTTCACTTTTGTCAATGTTCAATTGTAGTGTGGAATTTTTTTGGGTGTATTCATACTGTAAAATATTCTTTTCATCCCCATTTAGAACATGTACACCACATGTTTCACAAAAAGTCTCACTCAAAATTGAAACTTACCAAATAACACCGTTTGAAATCCCAACCAAGGTAGCGGTAACTTACACCCAAATTGTTTTGATGGCTATGAATGGATTGTAGCCAACTTGCTTAACTTTTTTCAAGCAGAAGGTTGTAGTTGTAGCTAGTTTTGTGGGGTTGAGGTGGAAGATGCTTTTCTTGCCATCTGGAGTTATTCCAAAATTCAGTTGGTCTGGTAGCATGACATGATGGAATGTGTGTTCAACAGCTAGCCTTCTTTCGCTAAACTCATGGATTGGGCTTGGATAGGGACCAAAAAACATGCGAACTCACTACCATGCTATCATGGGTACTGTGGCAACAAAGAAACAAGATTCAGCCTATATTATGTTGGAATGAGTTCCATTAAATCCTAAAATTGCATACTTGAACTTGTGATGAACAATTTTATGATATAGCTGAGAAGAGCATGACTTTTTGATTTGTATGTATAGAATTTTGTCTTATGCACAAATAATTTTAAGATGGATTTGTATTTGTTTAAAGGAGCAGCCAACTTGTGCTAACTAAAAGGAATGAAATCATACAAAGGGCTATTATGTATATTCTAATTATGCTTAAGAAACAAAAGCACATAAGGATGGGCTGTTATATTTATTCTAATTATGCCTTTTGTTCTAATAGATAATGTTTATTCTAATTATGCTTTTGTTCACCCCATAATTGTCTGTAACTCATACTTCTTTGTTTTATAATTCTGCAGTTCATAGCTTTATTTTTATTTGTTGGGTTCTAATTTGGAAGACCAATTTTACTGTCAATTTTGATTGTGTTTGTGGTTTTGGATCCCTAAACTTAATGCTGACACCATGAAATGAAGCAAATTCAAGGCCTACCCAACAGTCACCACCAATATATATGGGTACCTTCTTTTCTCATTCTTACTCTCATTGGAAGACCAGCAATTTAGTTTTTTTATTTTTCATTGGATTTTCAATTTTCACAGAAATATATCATTTTCTCAATCCAAAAAAAAAATTCTTACTTTTGAGTAAATTCCGTCTTCCGTATGGATGAATGGAAGGTACACCTAGCATTCAAAATTAATTGACTATTGCAAGTTATGCTATGACTACATTTGACCTTAGGCAAAACTTTTTCGACATTGGATCCCAGGGCAAGGATGTGATGCCCATGTTGTCGAAGGTACATAGCAACCAAAAAAAAAAAAGTTATTGAAACGGATGCTAAAGACATAAATTGAGAAGTTGTCGTTGCTTCCAAGGCAATCGATGAAGGACCATGGCCAAAGATGACTACTTATGTAACCATCCTTATTATTCTTCTTATTTGTTAGATTTAATTTGTGAGATTTATATATAAGAACTTTTAGGGTAGGTGGATAAGGTCCATGGTCTCACCATATATTTTTCTTTATTAGAGCAACCACATCAGTCCATGGACAATCTTGCAAAATACAAAAAGCAACTCTTTTTGCACATTTTGACCCAAAAAACACCCACATCAGTGAGTGTTGTGCAAAATTTTGCATAAATATACAAGAGCTACAGTAACTGTGCATATATACAAGGTTACTGTAGCTCTTCTATTCATTATTTTAATAATTTCTAATTTCGCTCCTTTTTTTCTCCCTCTTCTCCATCTGTAAAACCAATGCCCTCATCATCTGCTTCTTCCTCTAATACACACACTCCCACAGACAAAATCAAAAATCAACCATAAATCAACAACAAAATCAACCACAGACACCACAAAACCAAGCAAACCTACACACAGACACATCAACGGAGACAGAGAGAGTGGATCGGCGCTTGTGGCGAATCGGCGTGCTTGGATCGAAGTTTCAGATCAACGAGCTTGGATCGGAGTGCTTGGATCGGCATGCTTGGATCGGCGTTCTTCTCGCCGTGCTTGGATCGGAGTTCTTCTCACCATGCTTGGATTGGAGTTTTAGATGGAAATTTCAGATCGGCGTTTGGATGGAAATTTCAGATCAGCATTTGGATGGAAATTTTAGATGGAAATGCTTGGATCGAAGTTTTAGATCAACGCCATTCTCCCTGCTTGGATCGAAATTTCTAAGAGTTTGGAATAGAGAGGGGTTTCAGAGAGGAGTGAAAATGTTGGAATAGAGAGGAGTTTCAAAGAAGACTCTAGAATAGAGTCTCGTGAGTGGAGAGGGTTTGAGATATAATAAAAAAAAAGTGAGAAAATGATTATCTATATATATATATATAACCGAAGCCTCTGAAACTCTCACAATTTTCCACGTCAGCACAATAAAAAATAAAATTTAAAACTATTTTTTCAAAAACAAAACCGGATACTTATCTTTTTTTTAAAAAAAAAAAAAACGAGCTTAAGAGACACGTTTAGGACTCTTTTCCTATTTCAAACCCTACACACCGACTTCAAACGTAGCCTCTTCAACAACCAAGTCTTCTTGAGGAATTTTTATCACAAAACGCCAACCTCTCTCCTCAATTGAGTCGCAGAGGTCCCAACCTTTGACTAATTTGAAATCATCCTGATCAAATTCTCACTACAACATGCAAACTAAACCCTCTCAGATTCAACCCATCCTAACCCTAAGGGCCAGGAACGGCTTTTATCTGTCAAACATGACCTTGCGGTATTCTACAAGTAATTTTGAAAGTCAAGTGAGTTTACTATTAATCTATAAATATGCATAAAGACTTTCTTCAAATTTTGCTGACACAATATTGCTGGTGGTTTGACGTTGAATTACTGTTTCAATAGTGGTTGCCTCTATCTGTATTGTAATAGAAGGGAAGTAGAAGGGCAAAATGATAGGTTGAAATCAATTGTGTTGGGATGGAGAGAGAGTCAAAAGGGACCTTTTTTTTTTTTGTCTTTTTCATTTTTTTCCTATTGCTATCTATTTGCCAGATTTTCCTCTAGTTTTTCTCCCATTGACACCGAGTTGTAAGTACTAATAGAGAAACACACATGGAAGAAAGAAACAAAGAGGAAAAAGAGAGGAGGAGAAGAAGAAGAAAGGGATACTGGCAGCAGAAATTTCAGGGATTGTTATCTGCTCCATCACAAATCGTAGAGAAAGGGGCATGTGAAGGATCCTTCGCACAAATCGTAGACACTTAGATTTTATGTTATAAGTGGGGCACTAGATCTTTCATGTTTTTCAATTAATCGCAAAATGATTTGTTGATTGATGGATTACAATATGCCTCCATGCTTAGGAACTTGGAGGAAAGAGAGGAGGGAGAAGGGGAAAGGAAGGTTGCAAGTGACAATGAATTGAATTTCAGGTACTTTAATGGATGCATTTGAAGTGTTTTTGGAAATGTCCCCATGGACTTTTGGGTGTGTTTTTGTTATTTGTTTGTTAGCTTAATTAATGGTATAAGCTAGATGAAAGATGTGGCCATAAAACATGATGTCATTTTTAGTATGAAATGTTTGTCTTGAGGGCAAAACCTTAAGTAACTCAAACTGAGTGTACAAAGATGGATGGCCACATATTGTTTGTGTATAAGGAACGCAACCTGAGTGCATATGTACAACTATCTTTTAGATTGCTTTTGTTTCTTTTCTGATTTTGTATTATGTATAATGGTGCTATTAATGTTTTCTCTGTATCTTTATTTTGTTAGACAGGAAGTGGAAAGACTTATACATTTATACCAAGGGTCCAGCCAATGCCTTTGTAGTTGTTGTAGAAAAAACTTATCCAATGATCAACAAGGCTTAACCCCCTGTGTTTTTGAGAGATTCTGTGCCCACATAAAAAAATTATCCAATTATCAAGCTGATTCTCTTATTTGTAGCTCATTGAAATGGTTTTTTTTTTTTTTTCTTCAGTTAAATTGGACTATTAATTTCTCTTTTGGTTTTTCTGTATGCTTTTCATCTGCTTCTCTACCTAGGGACAATCGATTGAAAGTGAGTAGAATTATACACCTCCTCCAAATCATTTTACTATTGTTTTTTAGAAGATAAAATGCCTCTTAGATTGGTATTTTTGAATGAATTCTAAAGTAATATTCATCAAATCCCTAAAGTAGGGGAAACAATATTCATAAGGTGTAAATTAGAATTGGTGAGAACCACAAAGAAGCTCTACCTAGAGATGAATGTTTGGTATCTCACTATATGTTTTTTGTAAGTAGTCAATTACTATAATTTACTTTTTCAATTATTTCTCTCGGAAACAAACTTGATTATAAGAGCTGAATTGGATTTTTTAAATCTAAATGAGGAAATATACAAATCTCTGTCAAAGCTATTGAAAAAAAATGAAAATTTTCAATCAAATATTGTTGGCTTTCTCTTTAAATATTGTTGCTCCTTATTCAGTACTTTGATCCAAGTCTTTAGAAGCTTGATTTGATTCTCACTTTTTGTGTTGTTTTCTTGCATGATCCATTTGTTCATCTTCAGGTCCCTTTTCTTGAGAATTTGTGAGCAATGTCATTACTGTCTTTCTTAACCATTATTGTTCCTTTTGTAAAGAACAAAGAAAAGATAAACAGTACATCAAAGACTGAGGGAAAAGAGAGGAAAACAAAGTTTAAACTGAGATCAAAATAGCAGAGGAATAAAAAAGAAAGAACTTTAAGAGAAATAAAAAAAAAGAGTACCTTAATTTTAATTCTCAATTTTGCAAAAAAGATTGGCATCTTTCTTGATCCCTTCAAGCTCCTCTCTACTCTTTCATTCTCAGAACGTTGGCAATGCTTGACAAATTAACAATTCATTAACCCATATACAAGGGGCCAATATCACCACAGCTAGAGAAACTCTTTTAGGGGATACACAATGAGAGATTAACTTGCAGCAAAGGATTGAGCACACATGTTGCTGATACAGTCAACTTCGAAGGAATGATTTATAATTTATTGGTGAATTTGTTAAATATCTACCAAATTTTCACAATCACTAAAATCAGTTCTGCTTCCGACCATTATGTATAAAATTTTATCCTTCAAAATAGTCAGCATGCATCATTAAGTTTACTTCCAATCAACAAAAAAGTTCATACATACTTCTATTAATGTTTCTTGAATGTCGATTGAAAATCATATTCTTATTGTTTTACAGGTAGGGATTTGGCATTTTGGTAGAGTCCACCCTTATGTGAAATGGGAGAGATGTACTACAATGGCAATTGGATATGACCAGACCAGAACGGCTTCAATTGACCATTGATTGGATTGAATTATAACATGTGAAAAACCTTACAGGAAAAAGTAAACACCTAGTGCGACTAGGGTCATACAATAAGCCTACCCTTGGGCCTACAAAGGTCATAGCTACCTGATAAAAGCATGGCTGATTAGAGTCCATGCATATAAGACCTGATAGGATTGGCTTTTAACATCCATCAAGTAAAAATCTTGGCAAATAAGAAACAAGGTTGATGAGAGTTTTGAACTACCACTTGCACGCCACAGAATATTCAAAATAATATCCATTAAATGGTATCCAACATGCTGAAATTATTGTTTTTGTAAATGAGATTAAGGAAAGCAATGGGGTTCAATTAAACCAGGAGTTAAAAAAGGAAAAGGGTGTTAAGCCATTCAATTACTTATTTGATACTGTTTCGACATTGGTCTACATATTTAAATGACCAACTCGAACTTGAACTCGATGCCATGAGGTGTTCAAGATCCCTCTCAAGTTCCAAATGTCTTCAACCCTTTTAGGTTGGACATTTGATGCTATATCCACCTGCCAATCAATGTAAATATGGCCCTTGAAATTGGATATGCAAATTCAGTTCACCTTTTGGTCCTAGAGGTGCTAGGTCCTATTGGATTCATGTGTTATTTGTACTGCTAATTTTGCATCTATATTATTGGTACTTTGAACTTTTCATAAATGATGTACATTTCAAAGTGAGAGATATATAGGAAAAGTAAGATTGTTGATTATGGTCATGTTAGATATACTTATAATGTAAGATTGTTGAAGTACTGTTAAGTGATTTTGAAGCAAACATCACATTAAAATGGAGTAAGTAAGTCACTGTCCAATAGATAATTGTACTTTTTTTTAATGAATTTCGTGCATTGCAGGAGAGTATAACTTATCGTCAACAAGTGAAACAAGAGTTTATATTGATTTGGAAATTCCTAAGACTGCTAATTTCAAAGATCAGTAAGTGCTTTGTTTTGGATTCACATTTTTAATGTATTTATATTAAAATACACTTTAATATGATATTAACATTATATATGTCATTTCTCTTATTAGGTATAGAATTCAATTAAAGGTTGAAGATAGCTCAGAAATGAACATATTCATTTTAATTTAAACTTAAGTTTGATTTCTATTTTTCATTACATAATTTATTGTTTCATATCAAGGATAGGAAACTATGAAACTGGAATCCTAATGTATAATCAAAAAGGAAGATAAAAAGAATAGTTTACATCTTTATACACAATAGCTAAACTGATATAGGTGTTTTGTAAAAATGAGTGTGTAAAATAAAAAAAGTTTTTAGTGTAAAAATAGGCGTATAAAATATACTAACTGATGTGGTTGCTCTTAGTAAGCAGTTAATTCAAGTATTTGCAAGCATAAGATTGAAAGAAACATCATGTTTGCTTTGTTAGTAGTAGTAATCTCTTATGTATATTTTCTTTTTCCAAGTGATCATAACTTTAAGCAAAGTGAAATTTTAAACAGTTTTCATCAAACTTCAATGTCGCCATAGATAGTGGGCGCGAGGACAAACTACACAGAATGTGACATCGCAGAAGGGAGCAACGACAAATGTGGAAATTAATGCGACATCGCAGAATAGAGTAACGACACGTGGTGGAAAATTTTGTGCGTGAGGACAAACTACATAGAATGTGACATCGCAGAAGAGAGCAACGACAAATGTGGAAATTAATGCGACATCGCAGAAGAGAGTAACGACAAACTACATAGAATGTGACATCGTAGAAGGGAGCAACGACAAATGTGGAAATTAATGCGACATCGCAGAAGAGAGTAACGACACGTAGTGGAAAATTTTGTGCGCGAGGACAAACTACATAGAATGTGACATCGCAGAAGGGAGCAATGACAAATGTGGAAATTAATGCGACATCGCAGAAGAGAGTAACGACACATGGTGGAAAATTTTGTGCGCGAGGAAAAACTGCATAGAATGCGACATTGCAGAAGGGAGCAACGACAAATGTGGAAATTAATGCGACATCGCAAAAGAGAGTAATGACACGTGGAAATTTTAGTTCAAAAAAAATTGTGGAGTTTTCTAATGTACCAATTCACTTAAGAACGACCACAGGCCTGGGTCAACGCATGACCTTCCATGGTGTAGCCATTGCTCATTATAACAGGCCTAACTTTAAAATGATAGCTAATAAGACTAAGAGCTCTAATTAAGAACAGAAAGCAATGGACATCTTTGCTTTTATGTTGTTGAGTTCCAGTTTGCTTCCTTTCTTCTCTGTACTGTCGGATGCTGCTGACAGCATTTCAAAATCCGAATTCCTCAGTGAGGACGTAACCTTGGTCTCTAAACATGAAAGCTACGCTCTGGGATTCTTTAGGCCTGGTAATTCCAGTAACTGTTATTTGGGAATATGGTATAACAATATCCCAGTTAGAACGGTTGTTTGGGTAGCAAACCGGCTCAATCCAATAAACGACTCATCTGGCATGTTGATGGTAAACAGTTCTGGTAGTCTTGTTCTTCTCAGCCAGAATGGAACAGTTACTTGGTCGGCAAACTCAACAAAACAGGCCTTGAATCCAATAGTCCAGCTTTTAGATTCCGGAAATCTAGTATTAAGAGAAGAGAACGAAGAAGACCCAGAAAATTATTTATGGCAAAGCTTTGACTATCCTTCTGATACTTGGCTACCGGGGATGAAGCTTGGATGGGACTTAAGGACTGGTCTAGAACGGCGCCTAACTGCTTGGAAGAGTCCAGATGATCCATCTCCAGGAGAACTGAGTTGGGGGATTGTACTTCATAATTACCCTGAGATAGTCATGAACAAAGGCACCGAGAAGTTCTACCGGACTGGACCATGGAATGGCCTTAGTCTCAGTGGTACAGACTTAAAGAAGGAAAATCCAGTTTACACCTACGATTTTGTCATCAACAGCGATGAGGTGTACTTCATACACAATCTAATTAAAAATTCTGTACTCTCAAGAGCACTTTTGAACGAAACTTCGTCCTTATATGAGCGCTACATATGGGTCTCAGAAGAAAAAAAATGGAGACTGTACTTATCTATGCCAAAAGACAATTGTGACAATTATAATTTATGTGGTCCTTATGGAAATTGTATCATTGGTGAGTCACCAATCTGTCAATGTGTAGAAGGATTCAAGCATAAGTCACCAGATACATGGAACCCAGATGAGTGGTCTATGGGATGTGTACGTATTACCCAATTGAGCTGTGAGGATAAAGATAAAATTGGGTTTGCTCAATTTGTTGGGCTCAAAATGCCAGATACCACGTATTCCTGGGTGAACGGAAGTATGAATCTTAACGAATGCAGAGTCAAATGTTTGAACAACTGCTCCTGTACGGCTTATGCAAACTCAAATATTAAAAATGGAGAAAGTGGCTGCGCCATGTGGTTTGGGGATCTAATTGATATTAGACAGGTTGCAGCTAATGAGAAGGGTGCTTATAAGCAGGATGTATATATTCGAATGCCTGCTTCAGAGCAAGGTAATAGGCCTATGGTCTTTATTGCTCTTTAATTTATATTTTTACATGCCATTGAAGCTATAATCTTTGTTGTTTCCATCTATTTTATTGCATTACTAAAATATTTTTGCTTTTCTTCTGCGAAGTCAATCATAAAGAGGAGAAAGACAAGCAAAAGATGAAGGTTGTAGTGATAGTTGTGGTTGCAATTGGGGTCGTTTTGGGGGTGCTCTTGATTACCTACTGCATAAGCAAAAGGACAAACTTCAGAGGTAATATTTCTCTCTGACCCACTTTGGAAAAGATATTTCAAGATTGTTTAATTGAACTTCTAGAAACGTACAAAGCAGCTAATAAGATGTTGAAGAAGAAAAGCTACGAAGTTAAGCCATTTGATCTTAAGAAAAATAATAGTAAGGCTAAAATATGTTGTGGCCTAAAGCAGGGGGACCAAGAGGTTGACTCAAGCTAGTAAATATAGATGGGCTGAAATTTGCTCCCAAAAAAAAAAAAAAAAAGAAAAAAAAGATGGGCTGAAATGGCCCATTGAACGAGAATCACAAAAAATAATCTAAATCTTGTTTTGATTAGTATTATAACCGTATATGTAAACACCAATTTATACTATTTTATGCAAGATTTCCAGTAAAGTTGGAAAGGCAGAAACTAGCACAATACTTTTAGTGAAGAAACCATGCCTTTCATCCATTAGCTTTCTTGAGAGAATCCTGGTAGTTTTATAAAATCTTGTGATCCAAAGTTCAAAACCACATAGCTTTTCTTCTAGTTAGTTGACTGTAGATCAAATATTCAAGGAGGCACCTTAATTGGAGTGCACCAAAGGTTCTAGTTAATTTACACAGACCTGCCATTCATGAAGGAAACCATATAGGAAGAAACTCAAAGTTTTAAAGCTATTGTGAGTCGCAGCAGTGAATTATCGATTTGGAATGTAGAGTCTCGGTAGAATGGTTTTTTTCAAGACTATAAAACGCATTCTTTTCTAGTTAATTGCCTTAGTGGGAGTAGGTTACTCATATAGCCCCTTTTCCTTAAAAGAGTTATCCATAGGTTTTCCACTTCAGAATCATATCATGGTTCATGTGTCTTATGCATTTATTGTTTTGCTTTATGACTTGATCACTTAATCTTTTTTGGTTATTGATATTGACATTTTGGATCACCTAATTAATTTATTTGATTTGAAATCAAATAATAATTATGTTGTATAATTAACTAGTTGATCTAGACGGAACTTAACAAGTGCCATACTCTTATTTCTTATGTATAATGTGAAGCTCATCTTGATCTTAGCAGAGAAAAAGGAGAATAATGTGATGATAGACCAAAACATTGAAGGCCAAAGTGAAGACATGGAGGTCCCATTCTTCACCCTAGCTACCATAGTCATTGCCACAAACAACTTTTCAAGCTATAACAAGCTTGGTGAAGGTGGCTTTGGACTTGTATATAAGGTAACTTTGAAGCAAGCTTTTTTAAAGATCACAAAAAATAAAAAAGCAATTATCACCATATTCAACTTCAATAAAATCAATTTGAAAATGTGAATTTTCAGGGTACATTAATAGATGGAAAAGAAATTGCTGTGAAAAGGCTTTCACAGAAATCTGGACAAGGATTTAGTGAGTTTAAAAATGAAGTTATACTAATTGCCAAATTGCAGCATCGAAATCTTGTTAGGCTTTTGGGATATTGCATTGAAGGAGATGAGAAAATGCTAATCTATGAATACATGCCCAATGGAAGCTTGGACTCCTTCATTTTTGGTTTGAACTTCATGAATTTTTTTTACCAAACTTCATAAAAATTTTTATTGTTATTTAAAGAAATGCCAATTTCTTGTTTCATATTCAAGTTAAACTTAGTATTAACGTAAGTGAGAAACTTTTCAGATCAAACGAAAGCTAAAGTTTTAGGTTGGCCTATGCGCTTCAACATTATCTGTGGAATTGCGCGAGGGCTTCTATATCTTCATGAAGATTCTAGATTGAGGATCATACATAGAGATCTCAAAGCAAGCAATATTTTACTTGATAGTAAGATGAATCCAAAAATTTCTGACTTCGGTATGGCTAAAATCTTTGGTGGAGATCAGATTGAAGGAAACACAAATAGAGTCGTCGGAACTTAGTACGTATTCTTAACATGTTTTATTGTTGATATTTTTTAATCAAAGATTTTCATGCTTAATGATGTGTTTGCAGTGGTTATATGGCACCCGAATATGCCATTGATGGCCTATTTTCAGTAAAATCTGATGTTTTTAGCTTTGGAATATTGTTGTTGGAGATAATAAGTGGAAAGAAAAATCGAGGCTCTTTCCATCTAGACAATACTCAAAACCTTGTTGGACATGTGAGTTCTCAAAAGATTTCATCCTTTATCTTATTACATATAATGATACAAATAATGATTAAGAATTTTAAAATGTCTTAGGCATGGAAATTATGGAAAGATGGCAGACCTTTAGAACTAATTGATACTTGCTTAAAGGGCTTTGTAATCCAATCGGAGATTCTACGTTGCCTCCATATTAGTTTCTTATGTTTGCAACAACATCACAACGATCGACCAAATATGCCATGTGTGGTTATGATGTTACATGGTGAGAGTTCATTACCTGAACCCAAAGAGTTGGGTTTCTTTGTAGGAAAAAAATCAAGTTCATCAAGCAAGAACCAATCATCCTCAACCAATGAAATTACTGTTACCATGTTAGAGGCTCGATAGTCAAATATCATATCAATTGCATTTTGTAATATATCTTATGAGTGATATTTACATCTTTACATTTTGTATCATACACATTTGTATTCTCCATGTATGCGACATAAGTCTTACTATGAGAGACTGTGTCCTCGGCCCTTTTTGTATTGATTGCTTTGGGCCAACTTGACGTGAATGGGTGGAGTCATATTATTGCCTCTCAAATTGGAGATTCTACTAATTACATTTTTCCCTTTAGATTAAGGGTTTTACAATGGAGTCGCCACTTATTTAATTATTGGGATAAATAAAAAAACCATAATTGAAAAATTCATCATTTTATTGATTTAGGAATGAATGTACATTGATCATAGGAAATTACATGGCTATGGTCCTAGATACAATTTAAGATAAAATACATGGCTTTGTTTCCTAGTTACAATGTAAAGACTGAAAATTACATGGACAAGCATTTGTTCTACTAACTCTTGAGCTAAGCTTAGAGGCTATGTTATAAGATAAGAAAGTGTTAGGCACCCACCTTGCGCAGTAAATCAGTCTTCTAGACTATAGTGGCCAACATTTATGTCATATCATCCAAATTATTATCAATCAATTGCTTTGCTTGAAATTAATGTGTGTGCATATGAGAAACCTTAATTTCATTTTTTAATCATTACATTTGGATTAAAAAAAGTAACATCTAGTGAATGTGTGTGAATGGTGATGTCATTGTGAGAGACCGCAAAGGTGCCCTCAAAATAAAAAAAGGAGATTTTGAGTGCTTTTTCAAGACACCTCTCTTTTTGGGTAAGTGGTGTGGAGTCGCCACTTACTTTTTATACTAAAAAATAAGAAAAAAAAAAATAAACACAACTTTACATGACTGAATTGTTCTATTCTCATTGATTGAATAAAAAAAATACAAACTTGATAAATTAAGTATTACATGGCTTTTTGCCCTAGTTACAATCTACCCAAAAAAAAAAACAAAGATAAAGCCTAGGTCTACCTATCCAAAGACACTAAATTCAGAGGTTAGGTTACGGAATGGGAAGTTGTTAGGCACCCATTCTACCCAGACAGAGTCTGGTTTTCTATACTCTCATGACTAATGTACCCCTTTATGCATGATATGAATGATATGTTGCATACATGGAACACTTAACTAAACTAAGCCACATAAATTTATTTATGAATGCATCCTTTTCTTTTTTTTAAAAAAAAATTCCAAATCTGTTTTTGTGAATAAAAAAATTAGTTTTTGGTTTGTATGTTAAAAAAAAATTGGTTTTTGTTTTGTAGATGAAAAGATCTAGATTTGTAGAAAGCTTTAAAAAATCAGATTTGTTTTTTATGTGAAATAAAATAAAGAATTTTTTTTTTTTTTTTTAAAGAAGAGAACTACATTCGTGAAATAAACCTACGCTACTTGCATCAAACAAAACATTACTACTCATGGCTTTCTTTTTTTTATTTCAAAATTTTCTATGTTTAAAAAAATTCAAATCTACATCTAAGGAAGATACAAATCAGTTTTTGTGTTAGAAAAATTCAGATCTGCATCTAAGGAAGATACAACTCAGTTTTTGTGTTAAAAAAATTCAGATATGCATCTAAAGAAGATACAAATCCGTTTTTGATTTTGAAAAATTCATATTTGCATCTAAGGAAGATACAAATCAGTTTTTGTGTTAGAAAGATTCAGATTTGCATCTAAGGAAGATACAAATCAGTTTTTGATTTTGAAAATTTCGTATTTGCATTTAAGGAAGATACAAATCTATTTTTTGGTTTTTGAAAAAGATGTAATGATACGCAATGTTAGGACATATGTGAATCATGTTAGGAACATATGTCAATATAGAATTGGCTAATCCTTTGACAAAACATACTTTACTTATAATTAGGTAGATCTAGAATGTGTTTAATGCTTCAAAAAACAAGGTTTCAAGTTCAAGAATTAAAGCCATGCAAGTCTGTCCAAGAATCAAGTGAAGAAGTGCTGGATTTTAAAGCTTGATAGCTAGTTCGATAGCTAGTATCTATCGAGGTTTAAAAGGCTGTATAAGTCCGATACTCGACAGCTGCTCGATAGATAGGGTATCTATCAAGATTTAACAAAATCAAAATTTCAAATCTGATTTCACTCCAATTCGTGTATAGATATTTGGGCTTTCTTCTCTCACAACCCTAAACATATATAAGGATTATTTTAAGGACTGTCACAGCTGATGCACCTTAATGCAAAAGTTTTTCACAAGCATATTGTGAACCGAAGACATATGCCATAGTTCATCTTTCTCTTGAAGAAGCTGTTGCGTTTGTACGCCATAGGATTTTTGTAACCAAGGAGTTTCGTGATTTTCATCGTGTTGATGAAATAAAGAACTTTGTAGCCAACATGCTTCTTAAGTTGGTGTGTAGGCCGCGTACCAGGATCCACGCATCGAATTGGTTAGTCAAGTACTGGGAGCTGTGCATTGAAAATGAGAGATTGTCACTACAGAACAAGTCCAATTGGGTATTGAAGTAAGGGTTCAACTGTAGGTTGGTATAAGGTACTGAGATTCCTTTACTTGTAACTGCTTGTTGTGATAATAATGAATTCTCAGGAGCAGTGACCTTAAAATCACCCAGTGGGGTTTTTTCCGTGTAGGTTTTCCCCATTCGCAAACAAATTACCGTGTCAAATTTATTTTCTACTGCATATTAACTTAATTGGTGATTTGTTTGTGTTACCACGCGTATTGCATGTTAATCTGATTAATTAATTAACTTGGCTAATTAATTGGTTAATTCATCACAAGGAGTTAGTACATTCTTGGCCTATAAATTTTCAAAAACCCAAAACCTAGGTCTAAAATGTATGAATGCATGTAAATGAGAGGGTTTAGAACACTTACCAAGTGGATCTAGCTTGGATTAGGCTGAAAAATGAGTGGGTAGAGTGATTTGAGTGAGAGAAGGGTGTTTGGGGCGAGAGAGAAGGAGATTTGTCAAGAGAGATATGAGAAAAGTGAAGTCTATTGAGAATCTGTATAGCACTAAATCTCGACAGAAGTGGATCTGTCGAGGTGCTGTCGAGGATTTGTCGACGGCAAAAGATTGATCTCGATGGATCAAAGATCTGTCAAGAAGCTATCGAGCAGATAGAAAGCACACAATTTTGGCTCAATGGATCAAAGAAGCTGTCAAGATTCTATCAAGAAGAAACCCAAAAATGTCGATGGATCGAGAATCTATCGAGATGCTATCGAGAAGGTAGAGAGCATAGGAAAATTGCTCGATGGATCGAGGATCTGTCAAGGTTTCTATCGAGACTAAAGAAAGAAAGCTCGATAGAAAAGGAATCTGTTGAGTATCTGTCAAGAAGCTATCGAGCTTGAAGAAAATGAGTTTTCAAGGGGGAAAAACACATAAGGATGAATGCAACAAGCAAACTACTCAACCAAAGATCCAATCAGCATATTAAGCTCTCAAAAAATCTTTCAACATATGTGTAAAGCATTCATAGATCCAAAACACACACACACACACACTAAACAAGTCTAACCAATTTCATATTTCAAAAACAAGTTAAGACAGTTTAGTGAGTATATATTAACATATGTATTCCTTGTGATGGCCAAATCACATTATACTTGCACATATATCAAAAGTAGCAAAGAGTTTGCGTGTTGTATGTGAAAACATAGTAAGAGTGCATAAGTGTCTCATATTATGAAGATTTGAGACCAGAAAAAATCACTTACACTCACACACAATCGTAACTGCTTGATGGGGACTATCACTTTCGAGGTACATTCTATAACTTTCATATCTCCTAAAAACATGCTTGCAATCATATTAAAAGCATTTTGATTCTTTTTGCTTTTATTTTCTTTGCATATTTTTCTTTTTAAGCATAGCATTGCATGGGCATATAAGAGAGAGAAAAGAAATACCCATTTATGTAAGCTGAAACTTCCCAATTTTGTTGCGCCTAAGCACATAGATATTATTCATAATTGGCGGGCTTTAGTGGTGAGATGGTTATTTATGTCTTTCTCTTAGGATTTTCTAGTCCTTCCCGTTAAAAAGAGTGATATGAGTATGGGATATAAAAGACAATCTCAATCGTACTCATCATAAACACGAGCCACAAAGCTCACTTACTTAGTTGTGCATTGAGATGCTCATCTAAGTTATAAGAGATACAAAGTTTAGAAAACTTTGTTTCAATGGTGTTAGGTTTTAAACCCCTTAAAAACAACAATTGGATTAACCTAGAGAATTAACCAAGTGATTAACTTAATCAATTTATGCAATTCTAGGTTAACACAAGCATATAATCATTTCAAGCATATAAAGCAGTGGAAATATAAAGAACACAAGATATGATGACCCAAGAAACCACACAATAAAAATCAAGGGAGGATTTGACCTAGCTATCCTCAAGGTAAACTTAAATCCACTATATGAAAGAATCAAAGTTCATACAATAAGACTTATAAGCACCCTCGCTTAACTTCCTATTGCTACCCACCAATAGAACTTACTGACACGACCACGTGTAAGCTCCGAATCCATAGACTCCTACTTTCTTGAATTCTCCACAAGTTACAAGCACTCCCGCTTGTGTTTCTTTAAGCTTCTATAGCAGCAACTGAGTTGATCATCAAGATGTTGATAATATTTCTACCTTGAAAACCCTAAGTTTATATGAAGGAAAGCTCCTCAAGGATCTCACAAGAGATTCACACAAATCGCAAATATGAGCAACAAAAGCATCTAGAGCATCCACTAAAATGTGGCTAGGGTTTGCCTTATATACCTAGGGCAAAAACATAAAACCCTAAACGTTTTAATGAAATAGGGCTAAGTTGGAATTCTGCAGAAAAACGCAATCTGGCTGACTTTCAATCGATTGAATCTAAGCTTCAATCGATCAAGCCTGGCCGAAAGTAACAAATACTTCTGCAGCCTTTTGATTCCAACTTTACATAAAAGACACAACTTTGAGCAAGCCTAAACAAGACTAAACAACCTGTTTTGATCATGGTTTGCCAACATTACATATTAGAGTTCTAAATACATAAAATCCTAAATCTTTAGAACCTAACAAACTCCCTCTTTGGCAATCCATGACAAAACACAAACTAAAAGCTCAAAGTTTACAAAATAAAAGCCTTTTACAGAAATAATGCTCATAACACAAATTCAATCCTAACTACTATCAATCAGTTACAAGTGTAGACAACAGCTCAATTGAATCAACTTGTATATTCCTGAAACACTCAACAAACGCATAAATGCATATGTGACAGAAAAATAGTAAATCAACAAGTATGTAAACTAACTCTCCCCCTAAGTTAGATATAACAAAAATAAATCATTCTTGTATGGTTCACACAACATAAAATAAAGACATATATCAATGAACAACTCATAAACATAAATCAATAAGCAGTGAACACAAGAATCAAGAATCATATATCAGAATAAATGTATCTCCCCCTAACATGAATAGCCTAAAAGATGAAATCAAATGAAAGTATACACGGTGGAGCACCTAAATACAATCTAATATCTCCACTAGCTCCACAAAAAAAAGAAAAACTCCCCCTAACTACAAAAACTCCTCTACAAGTAACAAAACTCTACTCCCCCTTTTTGTGACGGAACGCCAAAGGACAATCATAAGCCATCAAAAGGAGGTGGTGAGGGTGAATGACGAAAAAGCGCCAAGTTGGCTCTCAAAGCACGTATCTCATCAAGCAAGTCCACCAAAATCTGATCATGAGCCGCTTGAACTGTCATGACAGTTTCCAAGGTACGACGTATATTAAAGTCATCCGAAGGAGGTGGAGGTGTGGTACCAGAAAGCTCAGACCAAGGGTGTTTAGAGCCAGCTCAAAGATGAGCAGCCCTCTGCCTAAGAAAAGACGCACCTATGAGAGCAATAACATGTACGGGCTCAGAGGAAGGGAAATCATCTAGACCAAGATATAACAAAATCCTATGAATAAAAATAGGATAAATAAGAGCATGAGCTGAAGATAAACTCCTATAAACTTCATTCAAAGAATGAAGAAACAAGTGAGGAAAACTGATAGGAGCATCAGTAACAAAAGCGTACAAAAAAACACACCGCTCAAGAGGAATTGTGTGAAGATGGGAGATAGGCTAAATAGAATGACAGGCTATCCTAAGAAAAAGATAAGTAGTCTCAGGAAGCTCAGTAAAAGTGATCCGAGGATCAGTACCCCACTGGATAAAAGACCCAGTGATGTATGACAAGACATCATCCAAAGGTGGAGACTCATCATACGAATAGGCAGGGTGCTGAACCAAAGGTACCCCTAGAGCATCAGCCACTACATCAAGAGTAATGGTGAACTCTACACCTCGTATCCAACTCTTTACCAAAGTGTTGGAATCATAGACGCAGATAGAGATGTTCGAAAAGAACTCTCTAATCAGGGTAGCTAGAGGAGGAGGATCAGAAATATCCAACAGAGGTAACCAGCCCCGACGCTCAAAATTTTCCTTAATGGTAGGATCAAGCTCATCTAACACAACAAAATGCTTAGCCAAAATTTTTCTCTTAAGGTTCAGCTTCTCAAAGGTCTCTTGGTTTTTCTCACTAGGAAACCTCTCACGGTCAAAGGGAGGAGGAGAAGGTGGAGGAACAGACCTATGAGCTCTAGTCTTCCTAAGCATGATGCTAAGGAAATGACAAAGACACAAAGAAAGAACCAAAAAGAATAAAACAAACACAAACTAAGGGCAGACTACAAGTTAGCATAAAAAGATATAGAATAAAAATCTATATGATGCATGAACAATCAAAATGTCATGATGCATGTTCTAATGCAGTAAAACTAAGTTCAATTTAAGTTCAAATTCACAAAATTGGCTGGAGCATAGAGTTTCTAACAAAAACCCCAAAATTTAAAAACCACTTGTTAAAAGTTTAGGAAAAATTTGACCAATTGATCATCACACAAGCTAGAATACACAATATAATGATCAATTACATCAATTCAACAAGCCAATTGCATCAATTGAATCCAATTTGAACAAAATCCCCAATTCGGATTAATTACAAGCCCTAGATTTTTCAATTTCTCACAAATCACAAAATTGATCAAATTAAACCAACAAAATCATGTTTATATCATGTCCCAACAAAAACCCAATGATCAATTTCAGTTAAAATGGCTTGAATCATCAAAAACCCAAAAAGGAATAAGTCCGAAAATTTCAATGAAAAATGCATGAAACATGAAAATAAACTCAAAAGGAAGGGTATAATGGACTTACCAGCCTTAGAGGAGAAAAACCTTGCAAAAATTTAGAAGGAAAATGACAAAAAATTTGCTGAGTGAGCTTGCCAAGTTAGAGAGAGAGAAAAAGGTTTGAAGACTTTTTGAAAAAGTGATTTGAAAAGTCAAGAATAGAGTTTCTGAAAAACCTGATTCACGGTATTCGATGTAGAATTTTTTTTTTTTTAGAAAGTCTTTAGACACAAAAAAAAAAATTGATAAAACTTTCACACCTGTTGACATGGTAGATTGATAGTGATAAGTAAAAGAGTAATATGTGGTGGACTTAGGTAAAAACTAATAAAAGTATGTCAACTCAATTATTGTGGAAAACGTTGTGATTTTGTTTTTTTTTTTTTTTTTTTTTTTTGCGTATTGCTCTCTTTTTTTAAATGTGCTATTTTCACAATATTTTTTCACAGCAAATCCTAATTATTAAATTTTTACTGATTCTAATTTGAACTCACTACTGAAATTATTTATTTTGTTATCAATAAGTAACAGACTTAAATAACTTGTTACTGGTTTTAATTTGAACTTAGTACTGAAATTATTTATTTTGTTATCAGTAAGTAAGAGTCTTTAATAACCTACTACTTAAAATTGATTATAAAAATATTATAAAAAATGTTATTAGCGTAACATTTCTGCTTGATAAAAAAAATTTATTTTATATATTAACTAATATTTAAGCTTAATTAAATTAAAATTTTGGTCATTTATTCTCCCTTGACTTTAGGCGACCGCGTCATTTACTTGCCCTATTGAGCCGGCACTGTCGTCAACCTTTCACAATCTCGTCATAAATAGTGGGCCCGAGGACAAACTGCATACAATACAACATTGCAACGACAAATGTGGAAATTAATGCAGAAGAGTGTAATGACCCACGTGGAAATTTTTGTTCAAAAAATAAATGTGGAGTTTTCTAATGTACCAATTCAAGAAAGAACGACCACAAGACTGGGTCAACGCATGACCTTCCATGGTGTAGCCATTACTCATTATAATAGGCCTAACTTTAAAATGTTGGCTAATAGCTCTAATTAAGAACAGAAAGCAATGAACATCTTTGCTTTTGTGTTGTTGAGCTCCAATGTGCTTCCTTTCTTCTTTGTACTGTCGTATGCTGCTGACAGCATTACAAAATCCGAATCCCTCGCTGAGGGCATAACCTTGGTCTCTAAACATGAAAGCTACGCTTTGGGGTTCTTTAGGCCTGGTAATTCCAGTAAGGCAGTAACCGTTACTTGGGAATATGGTATAACAATATCCCAATTAGAACGGTTGTTTGGGTAGCAAACCGGCTTAATCCAATAAATGACTCGTCTGGCATGTTGATGGTAAACGATTCAAGTAGTCTTATTCTTCTCAGCCAGAATAGAACGGTTGCTTGGTCGGCAAACTCAACAAAACAGGCCTTGAATCCAATAGTCCAGCTTTTAGATTCCGGAAATCTAGTATTAAGAGAAGAGAACGAAGAAGACCCAGAAAATTATTTGTGGCAAAGCTTTGACTATCCTTCTGATACTTGGCTACCGGGGATGAAGCTTGGATGGGACTTAAAGACTGGTCTGGAACAGTGGCTAACTTCTTGGAAAAGTCCAGATGATCCATCTCTAGGAGAACTGATTTGGGGAATTGAACTTCATGATTACCCTGAGATAGTCATGAAGAAAGGCTCCAATAAGTTCTTCCGAACTGGCCCATGGAATGGCCGTGTCTTCAGTGGTGTACCAGAGTTAAGGGCCACCCTGGTTTACGACTTCAGTTTTGTGTCCAACAAGGACGAGGTATACTTCATGTTCCACATGATTAAAACGTCTTTAATCTCAAGAGCAGTTATGAACCAAACTCAGTATGAGCGCTACATATGGGTCGATGGAAAATGGAAGCGGTACTTATATTTACCAAAAGACAACTGTGACAATTACAATTTTTGTGGGGCTTATGGAAATTGTATCATTGGTGAGTCACTTGTCTATCAATGTGTAGAAGGATTCAAGCCTAAGTCACCAGATACATGGAACCCAGACGAGTGGTCTAAAGGATGTATACGCAGTACCCAATTGAGCTGTGAGGATAAAGATAGAATTGGGTTTGCTAAATTTGTTGGGCTCAAAATGCCAGATACCACGTATTCCTGGGTGAACGGAAGTATGAATCTTAACGAATGCAGAGTCAAATGTTTGAACAACTGTTCCTGCACGGCTTATGCAAACTCAAATATTAAAAATGGAGGAAGTGGCTGCGCCATGTGGTTTGGGGATCTAATTGATATTAGACAGGTTGCAGCTAATGGGCAGGATGCTTATATGCAGGATGTATATATTTGAATGCCTGCTTCAGAGCTAGGTAATGGGCCTATTGTCTTTATTGCTCTTTAATTTATATTTTTACAAGCCATTGAAGCTATAATCTTTGTTGTTTCCATCTATTTTATTGCATTACTAAAATATTTTTTCTTTTCTTCTGCAAAGTCAATCATAAAGAGAAGAAAGACAAGCAAAAGATGAAGGTTATAGTGATAGTTGTGGTTGTAACTGCGGTCGTTTTTGGGGTGCTCTTGATTACCTACTGCATCAGCAAAAGGACAAACTTCAGAGGTAATAATATTTCTTTCTCTGACCCACTTCGGAAAAGATATTTTAAGGTTGTTTAACTGAACTTCTAGAAACGTACAAAGCAGCTAATAAGATGTTGAACAAGAAAAGCTATGAAGTTTAGCCATTTGATCAGATCTTAAGAAAAATAATGGTAAGGAATAAAATTTGCGAAATAATGGTAGGCTAAAATATGTTGTGGCCTAAAGCAGGGGGACCAAGAGGTTGACTCAAGCTAGTAAATATAGATGGGCTGAAATTTGCTCCAAAAAAAAAAAAATGGTGGGCTGAAATGGCCCATTGAACGAGAATCACAAAAAATAATCTAAATCTTGTTTTGATTAGGATTATAACCGTATATGTAAACACCAATTTATACTATTTTATGCAAGATTTCCAGTAAAGTTGGAAAGGCAGAAACTAGCACAATACTTTTAGTGAAAAAACCATGCCTTTCATCCGTGAGCTTTCTTGAGAGAATCCTAGTAGTTTTATAAAATCTTGTGATCCAAAGTTCAAAACCACATAGCATTTCTTCTAGTTAGTTGACTGTAGATCAAATATTCAAGGAGGCACCTTAATTGGAGTGCACCAAAGGTTCTAGTAGGGGTGTTCACCAAACCGCACAAACCGCACAAACCACTTGCAAAATGGCATAACCGCACCACACCACAAGTAATAGTGCACCGCACTGCATGGTGCAATGCAGTTTGCGGTTTTATAATAAGAAAATCGCACAAACTGTACCGCACCATACCCTTTCTATATATTAATATATTTATTTATTTTTAACAGTTTAATAACCCTAGTTTAAAAAAAAAAAAAAAAAAGTTTAATAAACCTAACAAGTGTTGACTAGAAAAGCCAACCCAAAATAAAGAAAAACTAGCTCAATAATTTAAAACTTGGCCCAAAAAAAGGGAAAAATTAGTTTTGGGCTAAGTAGGAAAAGCTTAAAATTTGAAAAATATACCTACTTTAAATTGCATCTTATACATAGTATAGCACATGTGACCGTAAAAATGAGGTGCGGTGTGATTATGATTTTGACTAAACTCTAAACCGCACCACACCACACCGCACCGCACATGTGACCACAAAAACAAGGTGCGGTGCAATTATGATTTTAGCTAAATCGCACCGCAAAGTGCGGTGCTAAAAATGGCCCAAAACCACACTGCACCGCACCACGAACACCCCAAGGTTCTAGTTAATTTACACAGACCTGCCATTCATGAGCGAAACCATATAGGAAAAAACTCAAAGTTTTAAAGCTATTGTGAGTCGCAGCAGTGAATTATTGATTGGGAATGTAGGAATCATATTATGTGTCTTATGCATTTATTGTTTTGCTTTAAAACTTGATCACTTATTCTTTTTTGGTTATTGATATTGATATTTTGGATCACCTAATTAATTTATTTGATTTGAAATCAAATAATAATTATGTTGTATAATTAACTAGTTGATCTAGACGAAATTTAACAAGTGCCATACTCTTATTTCTTATGTATAATGTGAAGCTTATCTTGATCTTAGCAGAGAAAATGGAGAATAATGTGATGATAGACCAAAACATTGAAGGCCAAAGTGAAGACATGGAGGTCCCATTCTTCACCCTAGCCACCATAGTCATTGCCACTAACAACTTTTCAAGCTATAACAAGCTTGGTGAAGGTGGCTTTGGACTTGTATATAAGGTAACTTCGCAGCAAGCTTTTTTAAAGATCACAAAAAATAAAAAAGCAATTATCACCATATTCAACTTCAATAAAATCAATTTGAAAATGTGAATTTTCAGGGTACATTAATAGATGGAAAAGAAATTGCTGTGAAAAGGCTTTCACAGAAATCTTGACAAGGATTTAGTGAGTTTAAAAATGAAGTTATACTAATTGCCAAATTGCAGCATCGAAATCTTGTTAGGCTTTTGGGATATTGCATTGAAGGGAACGAGAAAATGCTAATCTATGAATACATGCCCAATGGAAGCTTGGACTCCTTCATTTTTGGTTTGAACTTCTTGAATTTTTTTTACCAAACTTCATAAAAATTTTTATTGTTATTTAAAGAAATGCCAATTTCTTGTTTCATATTCAAGTTAAACTTAGTATTAACATAAGTGAGAAACTTTTCAGATCAAACGAAAGCTAAAGTTTTAGGTTGGTCTATGCGCTTCAACATTATCTGTGGGATTGCGCGAGGGCTTCTATATCTTCATGAAGATTCTAGATTGAGGATTATACATAGAGATCTCAAGGCAAGCAATATTTTACTTGATAGTAAGATGAATCCAAAAATTTCTGACTTCGGTATGGCTAGAATCTTTGGTGGAGATCAGATTGAAGGAAACACAAATAAAGTCGTCGGAACTTAGTACGTATTCTTAACATGTTTTATTGTTGATATTTTTTAATCAAAGATTTTCATGCTTAATGATGTGTTTGCAGTGGTTATATGGCACCCGAATATGCCATTGATGGCCTATTTTCAGTAAAATCTGATGTCTTTAGCTTTGGAATATTGTTGTTGGAGATAATAAGTGGAAAGAAAAATCGAGGCTCTTTCCATGTAGACACTACTCAAAACCTTGTTGGACATGTGAGTTCTCAAAAGATTTCATCCTTTATCTTATTACATATAATGATACAAATAATGATTAAGAATTTTAAAATGTCTTAGGCATGGAAATTATGGAAAGAAGGCAGACCTTTAGAACTAATTGATGCTTGCTTAAAGGACTCTGTAATCCAATCGGAGATTCTACGTTGCCTCCATATTAGTTTCTTATGTTTGCAACAACATCACAACGATCGACCAAATATGCCATGTGTGGTTATGATGTTACATGGCTAGAGTTCATTACCTGAACCGAAAGAGTTGGGTTTCTTTGTAGGAAAAAAATCAAGTTCATCAAGCAAGAACCAATCATCCTCAACCAATGAAATTATTGTTACCATGTTAGAGGCTCGATAGTCAAATATCATGTCAATTGCATTTTATAATATATCTTATGAGTGATATTTACATCTTTACATTTTGTATCATACACATTTGTATTCTTCAAGTATGCGACATAAGTCTTACTATGAGAGACCGTGCCCCCAGCCTGTTTTGAATTGATTGCTTTGAGCCAAATTAACGTGAATTGGTGGAGTCATATTATTGCCTCTCAAAATGGAGATTCTACTGACTACATTTTTCCCTTTAGATTAAGGGTTTTACAATGGATTTGCCACTTATTTAATTATTAGAATAAATAATAAAACTATAATTAAAAAATTCATCATTTTATTGATTTGGGAATGAATGTACATTGATCATAGGAAATTACATGGCTATGGTCCTAGATACAATTTAAGATAAAATACATGGCTTTGTTTCCTAGTTACAATGTTAAGACTGAAAATTACATGGACAAACATTTGATCCACTAACTCTTGATCTAAGCTTAGAGGCTATGTTATAAGATGAGAAGGTGTTAGGCACTCACCTTGCCCGGTAAATCGGTCTTCTAGACTATAGTAGCCAACATTTATGTCATATCATCCAAAATATTATCAATCAATTGCTTTGCTTGAAATTAATGTGTGTGCATATGAGAAACCCTAATTTCATTTTTTAATCATTACTTTGGATTTAAAAAAGTAACTTCTAGTGAATGTGTGTGAATGGTGATGTCATTGTAAGAGACCACAAAGGTGCCTAAAAAAAAAAAGATTTTGAGTGCTTTTTCAAGACACCTCTCTTTTTGGGTAAGTGGTGTGGAGTCGTCACTTACTTTTTATACTAAAAAATTAAATACAACTTTACATGACTGAATTGTTCCATTCTCATTGATTGAATAAAAAAAATACAAACTTGATAAATTAAGTATTACATGACTTCGGGTCCTAGTTACAAACTACCAAAGATACATGGCTTTTTGTTGTAGTTACAATCTACCCAAATTAAAAAAAACAAGATAAAGCCTAGGTCTACTTATCCAAAGACACTAAATTCGGAGGCTAGGTTACGGAATGGGAAGGTGTTAGGCATCTATTCTACCCAGACAGAGCCTGGTTTTCTAGACTCTCATGACCAATGTACCCCTTTATGCATGAGATGCTAGGTCTACTTATCCAAAGACACTAAATTCGGAGGCTAGGTTATGGAATGGGAAGGTGTTAGGCATCTATTCTACCCAGACAGAGCCTGGTTTTCTAGACTTTCATGACCAATGTACCCCTTTATGCATGATATGAATGATATGTTGCATACATGGAACACTTAACTAAACTAAGCCACATAAATTTATTTATGAATGCATCCTTTTCTTTTTTAAAAAAAAATTCCAAATCCGTTTTTGTGAATAAAAAAATTGGTTTTTGATTTGTATGTAAAAAAATCAGATCTGTTTTGAAACAAAGTAAAAAAAAAAAAAAAAAAAAATGGTTTTTGGTTTGTATGTAAAAAAAAAATCAGATCTGTTTTGTAGATGAAAAGATCTAGATTTGTAGAAAGCTTTAAAAAATCATATATGTTTTTTTTTATGTGAAATAAAATAAAGAATTTTTTTTTTTTTAAAGAAGAGAACTACATTCATGAAAATTTGAAATAAACCTATGCTACTTGCATCAAACAAAACAAACAAAACATTGCTACTCATGACTTTCTTTCTTTTTTTAATTTCAAAATTTGCTATGTTTAAAAAAATTCAGATCTGCATCTAAGGAAGATACAACTCAGTTTTTGTGTTAAAAAAATTCAAATGAGCATCTAAGGAAGATACAAATCCGTTTTTGATTTTGAAAAATTCAGATTTGCATCTACGAAAGAAACAAATCAGTTTTTGTGTTAGAAAGATTTAGATTTGCATCGAAGGAAGATACGAATCAATTTTTGATTTTGAAAATTTCGTATTTGCGTCTAAGGAAGATACAAATCTATTTTTTGTTTTTGAAAAAGATGTAATGATACGCAGTATTAGAACATATGTCAATATAGAATTGGCTAATCCTTTGACAAAACGCACTTTACTTGTAATTAGGTAAATCTAGGATGTGTTTAATGCTTCAAGAAACAAGGTTTCAAGTTCAAGTGTTAAAGTCATGCAAGTCTGTCCAAAAATCAAGTGAAGAAGTGCTGGATTTTAAAGCTCAACAGCTAGCTCAACAGCTAGCATCTATCGAGATTTAAAAGGTTGTATAAGTCCAATACTCGACAGCTGCTCGATGGATAGGGTATCTATCGAGATATAAGAAAATTAGCTTTTCAAATCTGATTTCACTCCAATTCGTGTATAGATGTTTAGGCTTTCTTTTCTCACAACCCTAAACATATATAAGAATTGTTTCAAGGGCCATCACAGCTAATGCACCTTAATGCAAAAGTTTTTCACAAGCATATTGTGAACCGAAGACATATGCCCTAGTTCATCTTTCTCTTGAAGAAACTGCTACGTTTGTACGCTATAGGGTTTTATAACCAAGGAGTTTCGTGATCTTCATCATGTTGATGAACTGAAGAACTTTGTAGCCAACATCCTTCTCAAGTTGGTGAGTAAGCCGCATACTAGGATCCGAGCATCGAATTGGTTAGTCACGGACTGGGAGCCGTGCATTGCAAATGAGAGATTGTCACTACAGAACAAGTACAATTGGGTATTAGGGTAAGGTTTCAACTGTAAGTTGGTATAAGGTACTGGGATTCCTTTACTTGTAACCGTTTGTTGTGATAATAGTGAATTCATGGGAGTGGTAACCTTAAAATCACCTGGTGGGGTTTCTGCCGTGTAAGTTTTCCTTATTCGTAAACAAATCACCGTGTCAACTTTATTTTCTACTGCATATTAACTTAGTTGGTGATTTGTTTGTGCTACCATGCGTATTACATGTTAATCGGATTAATTAATTAACTTGGCTAATTAATTGGTTAATTCATCACAAGAGGTCAATACATTCTTGGTCTATCAATTTTCAAAAACCTAAAACCTAGGTCTAAAATGCATGAATGCATGTAAATGAGAGGATTTAGAACACTTACCAAGTGGATTTAGCTTGGATTAGGCAAAAAATGAGTGGGTAGAGTGATTTGAGTGAGAGAAGAGTGTTTGGGGCAAGAGAGAAGGAGATCTGCCGAGAGAGATATAAGAAAAGTGAAGCCTATTGAGAATCTGTTGAGCACTAAATCTTGACAGAAGTGGATCTGTTGAGGTGCTGTCAAGGATTTGTCGACGGCAAAAGATTGATCTCGATGTATCGAAGATCTGTCAAGAAGCTATCGAGCAGACAGAGAGCACACAATTTTGGCTTGATGGATCGAAGAAGCTGTCAAGATTCTATCGAGAAGAAACCCAGAAATGTCGATGGATCGAGAATCTATCGATATGCTATTGATAAGGCAGAGAGCATAGTAAAATTGCTCAATGGATCAAGGATCTGTCAAGGTTTCTATCGAGGCTAAAGAAAGAAAGCTTAATAGCAAAGGAATCTGTTGAGTATCTATCAAGAAGCTATCGAGCTTGAAGAAAAGGAGTTTTCAAGGGGGAAAAACACATAAGGTTGAATACAACAAGCAAGCTACTCAACCAAAGATCCAATCAGCATATTAAGCTTTCAAAAAATCTTTCAACATATGTGTAAAGCATTCATAGATCCAAAACACACACACACACACACACACTAAACAAGTCTAACCAATTTTATATTTCAAAAACAAGTTAAGACAGTTTAGTGAGTATATATTAACATATGTATTCCTTGTAATGGCCAAATCACATTATACCTGCACATATATCAAAAGTAGCAAAAAGTTTGTGTGTTGTGTGTGAAAACATAGCAAGAGTGCATAAGTGTCTCATATTATGAAGATTTGAGACTAGAGAAAATCACTTACACTCACACATAATCATAACTGCTTAATGGGGACTATCACCTTCAAGGTACATTCTATAACTCCCACATCTTCTAGAAACACGCTTGCAATCATATTAAAAGCATTTTAATTCTTTTTGCTTTTATTTTCTTTGCATATTTTTCTTTTTGAGCATAGCATTGCATGGGCATATAAGAGAGAGAAAAGAAATACCCATTTATGTAAGCTAAAACATCCCAATTTTGTTATGCCCAAGTACACAGATATTATTCATGATTGGCAGGCTTTAGTGGTGAAATGGTTATTTATGTGTTTCTCTTAGGATTTTCTAGTCCTTCTCGTTAAAAAGAGTGATATGAGTATGGGATATAAGAGACAATCTCGATCGTACTCATCACGAACACGAGCTACAAAGCTCATTTACTTAGTTATGCATTGAGATGCTCATTTAAGTTACAACAGATACAAAGTTTAGAAAACTTTGTTTCAATAGCCATCCAAGGTACACAAGTACCAATATACACAAACACATTATTTTTGTTTTTTGTTTTTTTTTTTTTTTATGAAAAACAAAATAAAACAAAGACTGAAAAACAACCAAACAAAAACATAAGGAAACACACAAAGCATAAAACTAGATTGACTCAAAAACAAGAAAGCAAAACAAACAAATAATGCAAAAGAATATAAAGGGAGAGAGAGACAAACGTGACAGAATCACTTTGAACCTTTTTCCTTCCACACTTTAGGTTTTAAGGAAGGACCTTTTCTTTGCATGAACCTTTGATCCGAATGTGAAGGGAAAGAATTGAAACCGTTCAAGTTCAAAAGGAACATGAGGGCCTTGAGAAGATCTCCAAAAGGAGCAAGAGAGGATGGAATCTGATCTTAACTACCAAACGATAATACACTATTGCTCTGTTGAGTGGCTAACCACTTATAGCAATTTGGACAAGTGTGTCCCAAAGCTCCACAGTGATGAAAAAAATGTGGCTTCTTTTGTTGAGACTTTTTGTTGTTTTCCTTCTTAGTCCTAGGGTTTCTAATCTCTTTCTTTTCAACCTTAGGGGGTGTTCCTAGAATAGATTTGCCTTTATCTAAGTTCTCACTAGCTATTTTAGTTTTAGATTCATTGTTCTCAGAATTAGCATTATCAGCAGGTGAGACAAACACAGTTGTACTAAAGGAGGCAATATTAGGAGAAAAGAAATCATATCCCAAACAAGTTTTGTCAAAAGCAGCTTTCTGAATGCTTAACATCTCATCGAGTTTTGCACTTAAGGTCCTCTCCAATTGAGCTCTAACTTGAGACAGCTCCACTTCAAGCTTCTTGGTCCTTTCAGCCAAGAAATTGTTCTCAAATCACAGTGCTCCAATGATTTGATTTGCTTCATCAACCTTGGTAGAGAGCTCCTCTCAATCTAGTTCCACATCACTTAACTTCTTGGTGGCCAACCTATACAGTTTCTCATGCTTCTCGAAAACCTTATACAACTTAGCATAGGTTGTATGGATGTCATCTTAATCATCCATTTTCTCAAACTTAGGTTCCACCAAGTCCTCTTCTTCATCCACTGCTTCTACGATCCCCTCAGTAGGATCCACTATGGCACTAAAAGCACTCAAGATTCCCTCATTACCACTGTTATCTGACTCAGTCTCAGGCTCAGTATCACTCAAGGTAGTAGCAAGAGCCTTGCTTTTCCCAATCGACTTGAGATATGTTGGACATTCTTGTTTCATGTGTCCAAAACCGTGACATCCGAAGCACTTTGGTCCGAAGGGAACAGTATACTGACCGCCATCCTTATCATCCTTCTTCCCTCTGTCTTGATTTTGGAATTGTAAAGAACTGGATTGCTTACGGTCCTTATTGAAAGCTCACTTAGTGTGTAAAACACTTGTGAATGTTTTGACCCCCAAAAACAAAAGATCAAATACAAGCTTATATTCAAAAAATTGATGCGCGGAATGATAAATATAAGCAATACTCAAATATGCAAACTACTCTAAGCCATATTTTAATCATAACTCAGCGGTAATTAAAAGCAAAGAGTAAGGGATAGAGAGAAGCAAACACAAGATAACACCGGCACGTGTTATCAAAGAGGAAACTGAAGAACTCAGCAAAAAACCTCTCTGCTGCCTCCAAGCGATAAAATGATCCACTAGAAAATCAGTTGGGATACATGAATAGCAACAAACCCTCCAAGCCTAATCTACCCAATGCACCTAAACCCTCTAAGCTTCTTGCTCCAACAAGGTTACGCCTAACCTTGTCTTCTCTAACTTACTAGATCCCACAATTAGCCCATTGCATCAACCAATATGAATTGGTTCTCTCTTGAATTGCTTCCCAAACACCATGAACCTTCTCACTACTCTAAATGTGGTGAGGTAAGGATTTGGCTTAAGATCCTCTCATGGGTATGACAATGAAGAGGATGAGTACAGAAGAATTTGGAGAATCAAATGTATAAGATTATGGATGAACCAATCTTGTTTTTCTCTAGGGTTTCTCTCTTAAAATTCTCTCTGGAAGCTCTCTACATTTCGTAGGTATAAGGGTATTTATAGTAGGGTATGAGAAGGAATGTGAAAAGTCACTTTTCAGTAAAACAGGGTGTACTAGCGAGTCACTCATGACTGGGATGAGTCGTGAGTTCCAGTTGCTAGATAATAGATAGGCCAGACTATACCTTTTGTTCTGTAGTGATCCAATTGTCCTAACCCTTCAACTTCCTACATGCTTCACACGTGTGCTATACTTTGGCGAGTCACCACTCACGAATCACATCTTGTTGCACACTCTTGATCAATTCTTCACTTTCTCACACACAACCCTTACATTATTCCCACCTAAATACAGGGTTTCTGAATGCTGAATTTCAAGCAAATTTGGAATGGAATAAAGCCAACACATAGTTCAATAAATTCAATTTTACAATCTCACCCTTTGGCTATTCCATGACAAAACCCTAAAATAGACTCTAGAATTTAAAATGTAAGTTAAGAATAGTTACCATAACTCACTCACACCTAATTCCAGATCTGTGAAGCTCTTGAACTATATGAACAAGTTTCTTGAAAACAATACCACGAAATGCACTCATTAAGTTCATTGCAAGCAGAAAACTTATAATGCATATGGAGTAAGCAAAATACGATCAAGCAAGTATGAATATGATAATAAAGCATGTCTTGACCATACAAAAACAATCACTATAAATAGTGACTACAATGAACATTCACACGATGAATGAACATCCAAACATGCAAGCAAATAAGCTCAATGCAAAGTATCATTTGCATGTCCAACACCCAACCAATGCAAGAACACTAAAGCACGAAGCATTAGGTTTAGATTGCATCAAGGATACAAGATCCAACAAGGGCACAATAGTACTAAGCCACATAAGCAAAGGTACATAAAAACATAGTCAAGTACACAACAAAAGCCTAAACAATGAAATATGAACATAGACTAGTAATAGCAACAAAGAAAAACTAGAAAAGTTTGTTGTTTGAATTGCTTACTCTCCTTTTGATTTAGCTCTCTCCCTCTATCATAGCTCTCTCCCAATCATGAACACCAATCTCCCCCTTTTTGTCAAGGAATAACTAGTCATCATTTTCTTCTAGCTTCCTTTGGATTTGATCCAAATGAGTTTGGAGAGAGGTAAACTTTGTTTCAAATCAGGTGTGCTAAGAGTGCATGATTGATGTAAGGCCAGACAATTTTGTGCTGATGTCTTGCACAGAAGCCATGATGTTGTCCAGCTTCTCATCATAGGATTGTGAGCTAGAGCTTGTATCACCTTGAGGAGCATTACTCTCTTGCTTGATATTCTTTCAGCTATGGCCTATTATAGCATTGAGAGTGGTAATGTTGATTGGTCTTTGCTTTGATTGAGGATACTCATCTTCCATAATGGGTACTCCTTTTAGCTTCAATATCTTTGTGATGAGGCAACAAAATGGAAGGCAATTCCTAGAGGCCGTCCTCTCAGAAGTTTTGACCAAAATGTGAAAGACATGAGAACATATATCAATTTCTTCATCAGTAATCAAGTCATGAAGAAATAAAGCCTGACGAAGATTCATATGTCCAGTGCTTGAGAGAGGATAAATATTATGGAACATTATTGTTGTAAGCAACCTTAACTCGAGAGATAACGATGATAGACCCATTGATTTCCCATTTGAAGACACATCCAAGTTTTCTCCAAAAGCGACCTGAAGAATGTCAAGATTCAATTCCATTTCATCATACACTGGTGGTTTTGTAAACACTGTCAGTTGATGTTTAAAATGAGAGCAAGATATGAAGACATTATAGTAAAGTCCTTTCCTCTCACCCAACATCGTAGCTCTTCCCCATCAAAGATAGCATTTACATAAAACTCTTTTCACAAGCTCTTCATAAGGATCTTCAAGATTTGATAGAAGGTAGTTCCAATTCTTAGAAGTAATCCATTTAGGAATGTTCGTATCAAGAAGAGTAGCTTGCTCAACAACCCGTTCAATTACCATAGGGGCATTTTGAAAGTGGTTGAAATATGCTTGAAATGCGGTATAGGATCTGAATCGGGTGTCATCAAAAACTCCAGCTAAAGATAGAGTTTTCTTTGACTTATGGGAGAAACTACTGAGGTCAATGACTGGTTCCTTCCCTTTGTTGCTGCTTCCTTTCACTGTTGACTTTTTGAAAGGAGACATCTTCAAGCAAATATCATGAAATAGCCAAGAGCAAGATGAAAACAAACGGCAACAAACTTGATTAGCTACAAGTTAGTACCAAAAACATACGCTATGAATTAAACCCTAAAAACTGAAATTCAAAGAGCAATTAAAAAAGAAAATTGACATGTGAAGATGCTAAACATCAAAGCATGATATAATCATGGCATTGGACATACAACATGTCAAAGATTGTGTATGTGTGCATCATATGAAAAAGTGTTCATATAAGGCATGAAAACAACTAATGATTTTGTGGAGATTGAAGATGAAAATAGAGGTTTTTGGATTGAAAATGGCAGTTTTAAGAGAGGGATAGGCGAAGAAGACAAAGAGAAAAGCACGTGATGCAAGGGAAACTAAAAAGTTTTGAAAAACTATTTGAGTTTTAACCCTATTTTTGCAAAACACACATTTTTCGTGACTCAATTGACTCGCAAGTGAATTGCCAGACTGAGTTGCCAAAATTCCTTGAACCCAGATTTTGAGAAATTTCTCTAAGTCTTTTTCGCAACTGGGACTCTCACTTGCCAGCAAGTCGTAAACGCCTCTGGATGGACTCATGAATGAGTCACCAAAATGAGTCACCACAAAGTCTAAAACCCAGATTTTGAAAAATTTTCTAATTCTTTTTTGCGACTTGAGCTCTTAGACGCCAATGAGTTACAAAGCATTTTGGGTAAACTTGCGACTCGCGAGTAAGTCGCCAAAAGGCAGAGTTGAAAATTTTTGAATTTTTGTGACAATTTTCAAAACAAAATACTTTCCAAAAACAACTAAAATACTCAAAAATCTTTTTGGGTCTGATCAACAGATGCTTGAGTATGTATATCACATTTAATCAAGTACAATCACATAAATGAATAAGGCATTCATTAAACATCGACATGTGTGATGTGGGTGGGTATCAAATATGAGACGATCCTTAGTCTAACGTGAACCTTCAAGTATCAATTCAACCAAGTTATACACAATTAGTACTAAGTAGAGTGACCTATCTCAATTGTAGAAATGAACATATATGACCTCCCACATAAACTTGCTTACATATCTTTGAAGCTTTTCATTTGGGAACCTTGTGTCTTCTTTCCCTTTTGTTGCTGACCATGGGGGACCAGTTTCCAACTAGAGAGTTTGGCTAGACTAAGAGTAGTGGGTTTGAGGTCAGTGTTGGTCCTTTTATTGAAGATTCTGAAGCTTCTGAAGCTTCCTCCTAGGCCAGTGAAGACAATGAAACACCTTTTGCTCGGCATGGCCCTATTCTTGAAGCTGATTGAAAATATCAACATGCAAAGGGATTTCTGGGGTCAATGTGCCTTTAGGTTCATCTTAGACTATAGGAAGTTCTCTATTCATCATCTATAGCTAATAATCAATTCTGCATGGCAGAACAAAGGTGCTATTTCAATAGTAGGAAGAGATTCCTTCTTTTATCTAATCCATTTTGAGCTCCTAGAGGGTCTTAATCACTTCTACTCAGAAGGACCATGGGCAATGGATGGAGCTTTCCTAGTATTAGAGAAATGGAGACCAAATTTGGTCCTGAACAAATTGCAACTAAACTATGTCTCCTTATGGGTTCAATTGCATGGGTTACCCCTAGAGTACCAGTACCCAAAACTAGTAGAACGTATGGGCCAGATTATGGGTATCTTTGAAAGGGTTGATTGGGAGGATTAAATACCTAGAAATATAAGATTCATGCACGTCAAAGTTCAAATTAATCCATGGATGCCACTTATTGCAGGTTTCATGTTACGTCTTGATAATGGTTCTTGGACTTGGGTGCAATGAAAATATGAGAGGGTTCATAAACTTTGTGTCTGTTGCAGATTGATTGGTCATACAAGAAGCCAGTGTAGTAAGAGTATGGATGAGATTGAAAGGATGCTTATCTGTCAACAACTCAAATTCAACGCATTCACCAAGTTAAGTTTGGATTTGATTCATTGGAGCCACACTTTCACAATGAACTCAAACCCTTCTACAACAGAAGACACCGTTGGACAACCCAAGTAAGGTATGGGAATCTGCAACCTTCTCACCATACGCATACTCACAACCCCTCTATCCACCCTAACCAATATCAGCATCACTCCAACTCCTCTTCTCACTCCCAAAAAGACAGTCACCAAGCTTTCCCAGACCCCAAAACACCTAATATCCCTAATCCTAATAGTCTTCACCCTCCCCATCCTCTCCCTCATACCTCCCAGTCTGAAAATGAACATGCAACCCTAAACTCTGCAATATTTTCCCTGTCCTTAGGTAATCCCTCAGTCCCACCCACTCCCTTTAACTCCCCAGGTTCATCCTTTGGGCATATCCATAACTCTGACCTTCCCCTCAATCTCACCCTTGACTAGGTACCTCTTAATTCCTCTAACCATTCACATAACCCTGATAGCACTGCAACTTTTACCCTGTGCCCACCATGGGTACTCCCAACAGATGCTTCTCTCCGATGGACTTGGGTTGCAAAAAATGGTCCTTTTATGACTAATGGTGTTTTGAGAGAGAATTCGAGGTTTGGTTTTGAAACGGACAGTGATGACATAGTGGTCTTGTTCAATTTAGATAAGCTTAATGAGGAGCGCCTTGAAAGGGTACGTAAGGATGCATGGAGTAGAGGACAAATTCCATAGGCTCTAGATCTGTAGTGGTCTTGTTCAATTTAGATAGCTACCTCGACACCTGCTATCTGTCGAGAATTAAAAAGTCAGAATTCTATTCTGATTTTCTTGGGATCCGTGAATGTGTTTTTGGGCCTTCTTTTCTTCTAACCCTAAACATATTTAAGGAGTGTTTTAAGAGCCGTCAACATAGACACAAGTTGCATAAGCATTGAGCAATCCTTATTCATGCAAATTGTGATCTAAGACGAAGTTCTTGACCTAGTTCATCTTATTCAAGAAGTTGCTGTGTACTTTGCACCGTAGGGTTTTGTGACCAAGCATCTTCCTGATCTTTATCGCATAGGATGATCTGAAGAACTTTGCAGCCAACCTCTCTTCCTAAAGTTGGTGTTTGAAGTCGCGTACTGGGATCCGCGCATCTGGTTAGTCACGTACTTGGGAGCCGTGCATCAAAAGGGGGAACTGTCACTACAGATCAAGTCCGATTGGGTATTGGGGTAAGGGTTCAACTGTAGGTTGGTAAGGTACTTGGGATTCCTTATTTGTAACCGCTTGATTTGATAATAGTGGAGTTTCGGGAGTGGTGACCTGAAAATCACCCGGTGGGGTTTTTGCCGTTAGGGTTTTTCCCCATTCGTGAACAAATCACCGTGTTATTTATTTTCCGCTGCATATTTAGTTATTCGGTAATTTGTTTGTGCTGCCACGTATTTGCATGTTAAATTGATTAATTAATAACTTGGCTAAATTAATTAATTAGTTTAAATCACAAGGGGTCATTCAGTTTGTGGCCTATCAAAAGGGTTGATAGAGACAGATTTAGGTTTAAAGAGGGTAGTCCCAGTAATGGGCCTCAAATTAAAAAATCTCAAGCTATGGGCCAAGATCATACATGAACTCAATACTTGGCAGAACTTGAACCATAGGTGGAAACTGCACATAGCCACACTGTCAGCTTGGATACTGGGCTCAACAATATCATAACCACAGACCCTGTTGACTTTGGCCCAGGCCTACCTTCCCCAATTTCAATTTCTTCAGACCCAGGGATTTTAACTAGCCTGCATTGTGAGAAATGGCTAGAAGAAGGTCATGTGCCCTCTAAAAAGAGAATCATATCAGAACTTGGGAGGCTGGTAAGAAACATTTGCCAGAAACTCCTTTGTGGCTTCTTCTCAAAGGAATGTGGCAACAACGCCTCCTTCTAAAACTCTTGTTATCTTAATGCAATTTGTGACTATTATCTAGCTGAGGAAACTTCAAAAAATCCACGTGGGTGCTAGGAAGCTGACCCAAATCAGCTTCCCCTGCAACCATAAGGATCCTAAGTTGAAACTGCAGAGATTTGGGCAAACCCTCTTCAGTTCTTCAATGCCAACAAAAAGCCCAAAAGTTTAAACCTGATTTTATGTTCCTTATGGAAACAAAGCTAGTACAAGGTAAAGGTAAGGAAGTTTGGACTAGTTGTGGTTTTACTCATGGATGGGAGGTTCCTAGAGTGGGTCTTAGTGGGGGTCTACTTCTAGCTTGGATGCCTAGACAAATTCTTAAGGTTACTTTTGATTCTGCTCACCTTATTCACATAGACCTCCTGAATAACAAGGTTAAACCTATCTCAATCACCTTTGTGTATGGTCACCTTGATCAAGCTAAAAGGGAGGAGGTGTGGCAACAACTTTCCTCCCTCAAAGCCACTGCTTATCCCAATTGGCTTTGCATTGGGGATTTCAACCAAATATTGTCAAGGGATGAGAAATTTTCTTTCACACAAGGTAGTATTGCTGGTGCCAACCTATTTCAACAAGTCATTTCAGATCTACATTTGTGTGATCTCATTGCCACAGGGCAAAGGTTTACTTGGATGAATAATAAAGAGGAGAATGGTTTGGTTATGGAAAGACTTGATAGGGCTTTTTCCAGTGTTGAGTGGATTAACTTGTATCCTTCATACTCTCTTAGAAATCTTCCCATCATCAAGTCAAATCATGGTCCAATTATTTTGGATTTTGACTACCAAACCCCATTTAGGAAAAGGCCTTTTAGGTTTGAACATATGTGGACTACCCATCCATCATGAAAAGATATGGTCCAACAGGCCTAGGTTCTTAACTTACATGGTTCTAAAGCAGAACAATTAAGAAAAAAACTCTTAATTATCAGAAGGAAAGCTTTGGAATGGAATAAAAATGTGTTTGGGAAAGTTGAGAGAGATATTAAACTAAAGCAAGCTCAGCTGCAACAAATCCTAAACTCCATTAACTCTATTAAGGATGTTATGAAGGAAAGAACTCTTATAAATGAATTAGAGGACCTTCTGAATAACGAAGAATTGATGTGGGCTCAAAAAGCTAGAACTAGGTGGATTCTCCAAGGGGATAGAAATACCAAAAACTTTCAAACAGTTGTAAGACAGAGAAGAGCCAGAAGTAGAATCCTCCAAATTAAGGATAACCAAGGGAATATTACAAAAAATCTAGGGGAAATTAAGATATCCTGGCAGACCATTTCAAGACCTGTTTTGAGAGTAAGAACCAATCAAGTTTTGATAGTATAGTTCAAGAACTTCAGTCCTTACCCATTCCGATACTATTTGCTCACCATTATAGCTCTCTCAATAGATCCATTACAGCTTTAGAAACTGAAGAAACTGTTTTTCAAATGGGCTCTCACAAAGCTCTAGGACCTGATGGCATTCTTGCCTTTTTCTTCCATGAGACAGTTAAATCAAATGTCATCAGCACAGTCCTGGCTTTCTTCCGTTTTGGGTCTCTTTTTAAACCTCTCAATCATACCTTCATAACCCTTATTCCAAAAACTTATTTCCCTAATAAGGTCTCACTTTTCAGACCTATTAGTCTTTGTAATGTAACATACAAAGTCATATCTAAGATCCTAGTTAATAGGCTAAAACCCCTGATGGACAGCATCATAACTCCTTATTAGAATGCTTTCATCAAAGGGTGGAACATTACTGATAACATCCTTATTGCTCATGAGATCCTTTAAGAAGAAGAAGGGTAGGAAAGCTAGCTTTGGTGTGCTTAAGATTGACATAAGTAAGGCCTATGACAAGGTTGACTAGACCTTCCTTAAGGCTGTTTTAACAATAATGAAGTTTGAGGCAAAGTGGATTAAGTGGATAATGGAATGTGTCTCTTCTATTAGCTACACATTGTTTATGAATGGTAATCTGGCATCTACATTCAAACCCTCCGAAGGATTAAGACTGGGGGACCCTTTATCACCCTACCTCTTCCTTTTATGTGCTAACATCCTGTCCATTTCCTTATCACAGGCTAAAAATCATAAACAAATTCAAGGGGTGAGGGTTGGAAGAAATGGTCTCTCTTTCTCCCATCTTTTGTTTGTTGATGATTCACTCCTCTTCTCCAAAAAGGATGACAAATCAATTGAAAACATCCAACTCATCTTGGAATGGTACTGCTCAATCTCAAGACAAAAATTAAACCTAGCCAAATCTGATCCATATTGTTCTTCTAATATGCCTGCTGCTGATCAGGAAGCCCTTGCCCAAGCCCTCCATGTTAACTTGGTTCAAAATCATACCAAGTACCTTGGGATAAATTTCAAGCTTAGAGGTAATAGATGTGCTGACTTTCAGTTCTTGGTTGATAAACTCTAATCCAAACTCCAAAGATGGAAAGCTAGATTGCTATCCCAAGCTATCAAAACCACCCTTATATCCTTTGTTCTCCAATCTCTTCCCCTTTATACCTGCTCTTGTTTCAAGGTGCCTGACAACATTTGTAACAAAATGGACTCTATAATCAGGTCCTTTTGGTGGGGGCATGATCAGGGGGAGAGGAAACTACACCTACTGAGTTAGGACAAAGTTTGTCAACCAAAAAGGTTAAAAGGACTACACCTAAAGAAGTTCAAAACCATGAATCAAGCAATGTTATCTAAACAATTTTGGAAAATAAACCACAATCCCCAATCCCTCCTAGCTAAAACTTATAAGGCCAGATATTTTCCTAGATGCTCCATTCAGGATTATTGCCCCAAGCCACACCATTCCTGGTATTGGAAGAATATCATCAAACAAGACAATCCAATCTTGAGGGAAGGAAGATGGTGGATCGATGATGGTTTTTATATCCTTCTTCAACACAAATACTAATTCCAATGCTCATATCTAAACCTAGAGGACCCTAGGCTGCCAACTGGCACAGTTGGGGACCTAATTGACCACAACACTTCCTTTTGGAAATCTAATCTGGTCAGAACCCTTTACCCTCCTCCTCAAGCTGGAGATATCCTACAAATCCCTATCCCAAAAACAAATTCAGTCCGAGACAAATTAGTGTGGAAACATTCCAATAATGGGGAATATCATGTCAAAATTGCCTATGAGCTTCTCAACAATGGGACTTTGAACATACCTAGGCACCCTCATCTAAATCAGGAAACTTGGAATAAGGTTTGGAAAGTGAAGGTTCCTCTTAAAATAAACAAATTTGTTTGGAAGTTTGCTTGCTCACTCCCAAGTGCAGGAGATCGTACCAATATAATTCTCAGGGTACTGAGGTCGAACCACAAGGAGCAGGATAAATTCAAAGACAATATAACTAAACAACAATTTATGTGAAGAAGAAAAGTACTCTTGCTTGGTGATTGTTAACAAGAATTATAATTAAAACTGATTTAAATCAATAATGTAAATACTGAGACATCGGGGTGTTTCCCTATATCGATATGAAATTCTTTGTGATCTAAGAAATTATATATTTCATAATTGATTGTTCTTTTACAATTAAATACTTATGATTCGATTGAACTAAGACAATTCAAAAACATATGATAACCTAGATTAATAATGCGGTTAGAAAAGTTTTCAGAAAAAACTCATTCACTTTAAAACCTGATTTCTATTTGAAACTATTAGAAATTCATCTAAACAATAAGAAAAACATGAAAGCATGAAATAACTAATACATCAAAAGAAATCTAATTGAACAATCAAATATGTTGTTGATAAAATCCTAGAAAGAATCACATTGAATATTCATACCGTATAGAAGAAACATAATCCCTATACCTAGCATACAGTTTAGGCTGCCATTAGAGAAAGGAAAATACAAGGTTTTCTCTACCATATTCATTCTACACAGCCTCCCTTCAAAACCTTAATGTAAAAAAGTGTCCAAAGAAAATAAAACTTTTACTATTTTAATTTCCGTCCAGATTTACAGTAGTAACTTGTGAGTTAATTTCTGCCTTCAAAAGTTGAGAATTTCGAAAAACTCAAAAAGTTGTAGATATTTAAGTGACGGTTCCAACCCATCTAGTTTTGTGTCAATTGGATTTTTAAGGAGTGAGATACACCCAAAATACTGATCAGTGCTCAAATCTGATTTTTACTTTTCAGATTCTACCTCTTTGATTTCTTTCCTTATTTGAAGCTTCCAAACATAGTAGACAACCCAAGCACTCCAGCTGCACCTCCTTATGGTCCTTTAACTCCTCTTTAATTCTAGTTTGGCCTCCATTCTTTCACAGACTCTTGTAAACTCATCTTTTTCACATGATTTCCTAAAAGTAGAAAATTACACCCAATGAATGACATCTTAATCAAGAAATTATGTAAAGATAAATAATAACGACTAATGCAAATTATAGCTTAATTATACAAATTAAGTATAGTGATAAGAGGATAACGCCCACATAAATATATAACAAGTATACATTTTAAGGCGTTATCACACCCCGCCCCCCCCCCCCCCCAACTTAAATATTGCTAGTCCCTAGCAATCCATAAAGCACCCATGTCTACTGAAAGTGAAAGATTAAAACTAAAATACAAGCCACTTTCGTAGGCTACACGACTGCACTTCCCATGTGTAGCAAGTCTTTGTACCCCTAGGTCACCCTTAGTGGACGAGTTTACTCCCGTAAGGGTTTGCAGTGACTCTACCCACAAAAGTTAAAGGTTTCCTGAAAATTCTTGCAGCAAATATTAGTCTGCTTGATTATTATATCATACAAATGAACTTTCAATTTTTGAGTTGGGATACTATTCATCATATTAAAGAGTTTTCACTAGCTTCACTTTTGGAGTGTGTGTGCATAGCCCATCCAATCAAACCGGCTTTTCCAAACATGCATAGACCAAGAATAATCTAGATTAGAGTTTCTACTCCAAAACCTCTTTTAAGTCATCAACACTCTGAAGTGACACATAGAAGTAATGGCTTTTTTTTTTCTCTCTCTTCAAATCACATGTGAACAAAAAGGAAAGAAGAAGTTTTAAGAATATCACATATGTATACAAAAACAGCCACTAAAACAACGGAAAAAGATCTCTTGGAAAGGATGTTGAATTCTTGGAAACATGAGGTTAATACCATTCTCATCCCTAATTTTTACTCCAAAACCTCTTTTAAGTCATCAACACTCTGAAGGAACACATAGAAGTAATGGCTTTTTTTTCTCTCTCTTCAAATCACATGTGAACAAAAGGGAAAGAAGAAGTTTCAAGAATATCACATGTGTATACAAAAACATCCACTAAAATAACAGGAAAAAATCTCTTGGAAAAGATGTTGAATTCCTGGAAACATAAGGTTAATACCATTCTCATCCCTAATTTTTATCCCAAACACATACCAGCCATGCACTTTTAGGATCAAGTAGGACTTTAAGCTCAGTGGTAGTATAATCTTATGGCTAGATAAAGGCAAAACTGCTCTCCTTGCAATATGAGATATATGAATCAAATGCAGAAAATTCAAGCCAAACCCAACTCATAGCAATAACAACCAACTTGAATCAAAACAACCTTTACTCAGCCATATAACCCTTCTGAAATACATGAAAGATGTGTAAGACACTAATGATTTATTGATTGATTATGTATGTGATAAGCCAAAAATGTATTGACCCCCAATGGTAATTCAATTAATTAATTAATTAGCCAAGTGAATTAATTAATTCAATTACATGCAACAAGCGTGGTAGCGCAAATAAATCACCAAATAACTAAGTGCAACGAAAATTAAATTTGACACAGGTGATTTGTTTATGAATGGGGAAAACCACTGAGACAAAACCCCACTAGGTGATTTTAAGGCCACCACTTCCGAGAATCCACTATTATCAAAGCAAGTAATTACAAGTAAAAGGAATCCCAGTACTTAATACCAACCTACAGTTGACCCTTACCCCAATACACAATTGAACTTGTAATGTAGTGACAATCTCTCCTTTCAATGCATGACTCTAAGTACGTGACTAACTAATCAATGCACGGATCCCAATACGTGACTAACACACCAACTTGAGGAAGATGTTGCTGCAAAGTTCTTCAGTTCATCCAACGATGAAGATCAAGAAGCTGCTTGGTTACAAAACCCTTGGCGCACAGACGCAGTAACTTCTACAAAAAGATGAACTAGGGCAAATAGTCTTTGGTCACAATATGCATGTAAAATCACTTTGCATCATGTTGCATCCTTTTTTTTACAGCCCTTAAAATAATCCTTATATATGTCTAAGGTTGTAAGAAAAGAAACCTTGCATAAATACACTTGGATATGCGTGAAAACAGATCTGAAAATCTGAATTTCATAATTCTCGATGGATACAACTTCTATCGAGCTGCTATCGAGAAGCAGGTCATTAAACCTCGATAGATACCTATTTATCGAGCTATCTATCGAGTTTTTATGAACAGCACTTCTTCACTTGTTTCTTAGACAGATTTGCATCGCTTCAATACTAGACTTGAACTCTTGTTCCTTGAAGTACTAAACCCACCCTAGATCTACCCAATTACAAGTAAAGTGTGTTTTATCAAAGGATTAGCCAATTACATCAAAATCACCCAAACAGTATGTCCCCTCTTTGTTTTTCTTTTTCTTTTTTTTATCTTTTTCTTTTTTTTCTTTTTTTTTTTTTGAAGAAAAGAGAAACAATGGTGGTATCTAAATGCATCAATTACTCAGAACTTGAACCCCCAAGAGAATACCCATAAATAAAAAAGTATTCTGGTATTGTAAAAGTATTTCTCATAGCTCAAATGATGGTGACAATGGTTAGTATAAAGGTAGGCTAAATATTTGTTTAGCTGATGACAAAAAATTGGTGGTCTTTGGCTCTCATCTCCTAAAATTCCACATAAACCAGCATGCCTAAAGACAAAAATAAGTAGGATCATGGTATATCTCCCCATAATGTTTCCAATAGTCAACCAAAAAATATAGAGATCTTTTACAAAACTTAAAGCATATGAGAAAAATTTAAGAGTTCAAACAAAGATATACTCTCACAAAGAAAAGAAAGGCTCAAGAACTCTCCATATGAGTTGAGTTTCAGCTTATATCTAACTTGTTCATGATCCATACATATCCAACATCCTACCGTCCGCTAACCCGGCTATTGTGCTCAAAAGTTTCCAATTGTGCTCTTCATGAAAAAGTCTTAATATAGCAAATAGTATAACCAACTCAGCATTATTTATTCCATCACATGATATAAAAATAAAGCTTATAACTCTTCTGCATTCAAATTCAAGTTTTTTTTTTTTTTTTTTTAGAATTGAAAAGTTGCAACCAAAAAGAAAGGAAAAAAAATCATGCAAGGTGTAGCAAAATGTGTAGACCTCTCCCCCCAACTAAAATATTGCATTGTCCTCAATGTATCAAAGCCAAAATAAATTCTAGGGAAGAAGTTACCTTAAGCATTTAAATTGTTTTTTTTTTTTCTAAAATTTTTTTCACACCTACAAATGTTAGCTCGCAAAAAAAAAAAAAAAACAAAAACAAAAAACAAAAACAAAAGGCAAAAAGAAAAAAAAAACATAAAGAAAAGAAAATTAAAACAAATATGGTACAACTTCATAAGGCTCTTTCAGAGTTCACGTAGCATCCCAATAGGCAGGGATCTCTAGTGACATAGTCTCCTCCTCTGGTATAACTCCCCCTAAGAATGGTTTTAACCTTTGTCCATTTACTTTCAAAATCCTACCATCCCTAGGGTCCTCAACTACTACAGCTTCATGGTTAAACACTTCCCTTACAATGAAAGGGCCATCCCACCTAGGTTTTAGCTTACCTGGGCCCAAATATGCATATTTAAAACCATCGAGCAGCGATTTAAGCTCTAGCTGTGGTGCCTCTTCACTTGAATGCACGAGCTTTTTTTTAATTCTCTGATAGCTCCTCAAAGCAAGGCTTCCATCCTTCATTAATTGCCATCATCTATTGTTCTTCCAAAACTTGTGAGGAATCCAACAAAGAAAAATTTTTAGATACATGAATATCACATTCTAAATCATAAGAACCGACCGAATTATTAAGAAGAGTTTCAAGAGGATCAAAAAAACAATTCTTATTAAACTCTTCTTGAACCACTGCCCCAATGAGGTTCACATAAGCATAGTCATTATCCTTATGTGGTTGTTTAGCCACATGAAATATGTTTAGCTCCAAAGTCATGGAACCAAAAATGAGTTGCATCCTTCCATTCCTGCAATTAATTAAAGCATTAGTTGTGGCAAGAAAAGGTCTGCCCTAAATAATAGGGGTATAAGCACTAGGATGTAAAATAGGTTGGTAATCTAGAACAATAAAATCAACTGGATAATAAAAGTGTTCAATTTTTACCAACACATCCTTAATCATCCCCTCGGTTTCCTTACAGAGTGGTCAGCCAACTGTAAAGTTACTGAAGTAGGTTTTAACTCACCAAGTCTAAGTTTTTGATAAACACTAAAAGGGATCAAATAACACTTGCCCCAAGATCTAGCAATGCATGCTCCATGATGTAATCTCCAATAGTACAAGAGATCGTAGGACAACCTGGATTCTTATACTTTGGTGGGGTCTTATGTTCGATAACTGCACTTACATGTTCTGTTAGGAATGCGGTCTTCTTCACATTATGCTTTCTCTTGATGGTGCATAGGTCCTTAATTACCTTGGCATATGAAGGCACTTGCTTGATAACATGCAATAATGACAAATTTATTTGGAATTGATGCAAATGCTCTAATATCTCAAATGCGGTGTCCAATTTCCTAGGTAATTTTAAGGCTTGTGGAAATGGTGGAGGGATTGGGCATTGTTCAATGTCATCAAGCCCAAGTGACTCAGTTTCGTCCTTCTCTTCTTCAACTGGGGTCTCCTTAGATTTCTTAGTTATTAAAGGAGCACTTTTATCAATCTCTTTACCACTCCTCAAAATGGTCACAACTTTTACTTCATCATGTTTATCCTTAGAGCCAATTTTTAGATTTTGATTGATGGGATTGGGTTGAGTTTGGGAAGGAAACTTCCCTCTCTCTATCCCACTCAATGAATTTTAAGCCTAGTTATATAACTCTTGATCTCTCTCACCTCTTCATCTAGCCTAGTGAACATGGATTCAAACTTTTGATTTTGCTCACTTTGCCTTTGAATGAAAGTACTAAGTGTATCCTCCAAGGAAGGTCTAGATGATGATAATGCACATGGTGAATTAAAATTCCTTGGAGCAGGAGGATTCAACACATCATCACTCTTATAACTCAAATACTGATGGTTTCGCATATTTGGGTTATAATTGTTAGAATATGAAAAATTATTTGGCATGTATGAATTAAATGCATGTACTTGTTCTTCTGGCACATTTAAGAATGATGAAAGTGATGCATATTCATTTGTAGCATGGTTTATATGACAGATTTTACATACCTCTATTGGGTCCTCTCTAAAGGTAGCACTAACACTCTTACTTCCTTTCATTTTGAGTGCCTCAATTTCTTTAGTTAACATGCTGATTTTTGCACTCATGTTATCATCTTCCCTTAACTTGAAAACACTTCCACAAGATGTGGTAGTGTTAGTTCTAGTCCTGTCAGTGGAGTCCATAGGGCTAGGTCCAATCCATATGTTAGAGTTTTCAGCTATCTCATCAAGATAATCCATTGCATCTTCGAGTTCTTTTTGTAAAAAGTCCCTTCCGCATGAGAGTTGAACAAACTGTCAGTCCCTAGGTGTAAGTCCTTCATAAAAACAGCTAACCAACCTCCAATCTTCATACCCATGATTTGGGCAAAAATTGAAAAGATCTTTGTACCTTTCCTAAGCTTGGTGTAAGGTCTCATTTTCTCCTTGGACAAAACTAGCCATCCTTCTTTTTACTTGCTAGACTTTGTGGGGAGGAAAATGTTTCTTAAAAAACTCTTGGGCCATCTCCGCCCAACTACCTATAGACCTAGGTTTCAAGGTGTAAAGCCAACTTCTTACCTTATCCCTAAGAGAAAAATGAAAGAAATGTAACTTAGCAGTCTCAATAACATTTTGTGCATAGAAACTACTTATTACCTCTTCAAAAGCTCTAACATGGACATAAGGACTTTCATTTTCTTGTCCCCTAAAGTCAGGAAGTATTGCTAATCAACCTTGTTTCAGTTCTACATGTGGTGCATTAGGTGGAAACATGATGCATGAAAGAACAGAATTTTGTGTGAGATGCAACAATTCATACATAGCTCTTCTATTCTCCTCATGATTTTTACATGTTTCATCACCCATAATTGACGAAGAAGGTGAAGGTGATGGTGTGTCAAAAAGATTACCAAAGTAAGCTTCAAAATTTTCTAATCAGCCTCTCTTGTTTCTAACATAGGTGCTCATGCAACAATGAATGCACAATAAAATACAATAAAATAAAAATAAGGGAAAAAATGGAATGAAGTTACCAATAGAAGAATTTCCACTAGCTATGCTTTGCTCCAAATAAAATTGCCTCTGAATATGCAATAGCTCCCCGGCAACAGCACCAAAATTGCTTGCTCACTCCCAAGTGCAAGAGATCATATCAATATAATTCTCTAAGTACCAAGGTTGAACCACAAGGAGCAGGATAGATTCAAAGACAAATAAAATTAAACAACAATTTGCATGAAGAAGAAAAGTACTTTTGCTTGGTGATTGTTAACAAGAATTATAATAAAAACTTATTTAAATCAATAATGTAAATACCAAGGCATCGAGGTGTTTTCATATATCGATATGAAATTCTTTGTGATCTAAGAAATTATATACTAAATAATTGATTTTTTTTTTTTTTTTTACAATTAAATACTTATGATTTGGTTGAACTGAGACAATTCAACAACACATGATAACCTAGATTAATAATGTGGTTAGAAAAATTTTCAGAAAAACCCATTCACTTTAAAACCTGATTTCTATTTGAAACTATTAGAAATTCATATAAACAATAAGAAAAACATGATTGAACTTATTGAAAGTATGGAAGAACTAATACATCAAAAGAAATCTAATTGGACAATCAAATATGTTGTTGATAAAATCCTAGAAAGAATCACATTGAATATTCATACTGTATAGAAGAAACATAACCCCTAGCCCTAGCAAAGAGTTTAGGGTGCCATTAGAGAAAGGAAAATACAAGGTTTTCTCTACCAAATTCGTTCTACACAACCTCCCTTGAAAACCCTAATGTAAAAAAGTGTCCAAAGAAAATAAAACTTTTACTATTTTAATTTCCGTCCAAGTTTACAACAGTAACTTGTGAATTAATTTTGGCCTTCAAAAGTTGAGAATTTCAAAAAGTCAAAACTGGAAAGTTGTAGATATTTAAGTCACAGTTCCAACCCATCCATTCTTGTTTCAATTGGATTTTTGAGGAGAGAGATAAGCCCAAAATATTGATAAGTGCTCAAATATGATTTTTCCTTTTCAAATTCTGCCTCTTTGATTTCTTTCCTTATTTGAAACTTCCAAACATAGTAGACAACCCAAGCACTCCAACTGCACCTCCTTAGATGTTTAAGCATGGTCCTTTAGCTCCTCTTTAATTCTAGTTTGGCCTTCATTCTCTCAGAGACTCTTGTAAACTCATCTTTTTCACATAATTTCCTGAAAGTAGAAAATTCCACGCAATGAATGACATCTTATTCAAGAAATTATGTAAAAATAAATAATAAGGACTGATGCAAATCATGGCTTAATTATACAAATTAAGCATAGTAATAAGGAGATAACGCCCAATAAATATATAATAAGTATACATTGTAAGGCGTTATCAAAGTTGCTGCATGATATTTTGCCTACCTATTTCAACTTAAAACACAAAGGTATTTCAATTGCTACCACCTGTCCCCTCTGTGATGAAGAGGAAGAAACTACTACTCACCTCTGCCTTCTTTGCCCTTTTGCTAGAGCCTATTGGCATGGATCCACCCTTGCCATATGTTCATCAGATTACAACAATACCTCCCTTCAACAGTGGTTGAGCCTGATTCTTAACAAACATAACTTTAAGAATCCAGCCTCAATGGACTATCTGAAATCTCTTTTTACTACACTAAGGACCATTTGGAATCATAGAAACAAAGTGGTACATGAAGGGATAACTTCTAACCCTTTGCAAGTAATTCTTATAGATCAATCTTTGTCTTGCAGGTACAAGGAATCATTCTCTAAATAGTCAAGTCCCAACTGACGCTCAAGAAGATCAGCTGTAGAACCCCAATCCTCAACAGGACCATGGAACCTAATCATAAAGGTTCCTGGTTTCAAAAACAAAAAGAAGAAAAGGTGTGCCTATGTATATGAAGCTGTTAATCCCCAGGGAGTTGGTGTGTTTTTTGGTGTCAACAATAGCTTAGCTAGGACAACAACTGGGTGTCTGCTTGAAGCTGTGGTGGAAGCTAGTCTCACTGCAACAAAACATGGCCTCCAGCGAGTTTTGTTCCTAAGTGATAGCAGAGGACTAGTCAAGGCTTTCAATACCAAGAGAGCTCTAGATTGGCAAGATATCACTAGACTTGCTGACCACAATTTTCTTTTACAGAATGGTCTTCTTTGCAAAATGATCTTAGCCCCTCCCCCCCCCCCCCCCCCCCTTGCTTGTTAACCCTTTATATGATGTAGCTAAAAAGGCAACCCAGGTGCCTATAAACCAATGTTGGTACAATCCGGCTTTTTTGTGAACTCATGTTTGTTTGTTCCTTCTCCTTGATTTTGGTATCAAAAAAAAAAAAAAAAAAAAAAAGATATGAAAAATTATTTTTATTATTATTATAAGGACATAAAAATGAAAGTAACAAAAGGGGGATGGAATGTTGGGTAAATAATTGATCGAGTCCAAATAGATGGCCGTATCAAGACCACTTGTAAGACAAAGAATGAGACAAGATAAATATAAAATCTAGGAGCCCAAACTTGTATCATTTCACAAAGCTGTTATTTGGGCTTGAGTCTAATCATCATGTGTCCAATCCTACATGAAAACTCAAAGTAAAAAAAAGTGGGAGAGTTGTGGCTGGGAGGCAATTAAAAGGTTTTTTTTTTTTTTTTCAACTCACTTATTTTGGGTTCCATGGGAGGACTTGCAACTGGTTTGTAGTGCATTCAAGCCCATTAATCCATGATGGGTAAATTGTGTATAGAATTGTTTTTTTTTTTTTTAATAATTTAATAATTACAATAATTAAAAAAGCTTGCAATGTTACTAAATTACAAAATTATTAGCTTGTGTATAAGAGATTTTTTTTTTTTTTTTTTGATAAATGTGTCCACATTCTTCTTGTCATTAATGGACTTCTTGTTAGGTTTTAGACCCCTTAACACAATAAGTTTAACCTAATATTAAGTCAAGTTGATTAACAAGTTTGTTATTCAAAACTAGGTTAAACAAATATGTGTAAAACAAATATAGCGTGGAAAGTAAAGAACACAAAGATCTGATCACCCAAGAAAACCCAATCGGTAAAAAACCTGAGGAGGATTTAACCTAGTTATCTTCAAGGTAAAAACAGATCCACTATGATAGAATTGAAGTTTGTACAATAAGACTTAGACAACTAATATCCTATTACTACCTTGTGTAGAAAACTTACTACCACGACCACGTGACAGCTCCGAGTCCACGGACTACTTCTTTCCTTAATCTGCAACAACTACAAGTTCTCCTACTTGTGAATTTGAGTCTCCACTCAAAGCTTTTAGATCTTCTTAAAAGTTCTTTATGCAGCAACTGAAACAACCATCAAGTTCTTGATGTGAATCTTGATCTTGATAGCTCTATGTGTGTGTTTGAAGGTAAACACCTCTCAGATCTCACAAAAGATTCAACACACAACTCAACAAAGACCTCTCTAAGACTTCTAAAACGTGACTGAGGTTTTTCCTTTTATACTTGGAGTAAAACACTTAACCCTACACATCATATGAGCTTGGGCTAGTTTAGAAATTCTGTAGAAAATTCCTGATCCACAATTCTTGATCGATCAAGCCTAATTTTCGTTCGATCGATCCTTATAGAAATTGAATAGTAATTTCCTATAATTACTCGATTCCAAACTTACATTAAACTAAACTTTGAGCAAGTCTAAACCTAAACTAAATGTTTTGATCATGGTTTGCCAACATATACAAATTGAAGTTCTAATACATTAGTTTCTAAAATCTTAGAACCTAACACTTCTTAAGAGGTAATGTCATTGTCTCAACCAAAAAAAAAAAGTGGTAATGTCATGTCCTATTAAAATTACATTAAGCTAATAAAAGCCGAATTTAAACAAATAAATTAACTTATTTAAAAAATAAAATCCTACAATTTATAACTATTCATATTACTTGGTATATCCTATAAAAAAATATTACTTGGTATATCCTATCAAAAAAAAAAAATTACGTGGTATAAGTTAGGTAAATTTATAAGTTTTTGAGTCAAATTTGTTTAGATTGTAAGCTTTTATAAATTATGGAGAAGTGCTACGCCCACAGCACTTCACAACAAATCATAAGTGGTAAGTTTTTATTAGTTCTAATTTGAATTCGCAACTTAAATTGCCTTTTACCTACCCATAACAATCAATCACAACCTACTACTTAAAATTTGTTGTAAAAATATTGTGAACATACCATTTCTCTAAAGGGAGGTTACAATCTCAATTGCCATTTTTTTAATAAGTTGATTGTTACAAGTGGGTGGGAAGATTTGAACCATGAATATTGTTGAAGTACAATTTTTTCACTCATACCTTGTTCCCCAATCCTATTTAATCACATTTATTATTCACAAAAAATACCAAAATATCACTCATAAATTATTTTGGGCCTCCATGAATATTTCTCATCCCATTGGCCCACAAATATTTCCTATTTCATTATCTAAATTGGGTCACGATATAAACCATCACAAAAGCCCAATAAAATCATATCTTATTCAATTTCATTATCATTACTTAGCTAAGCCCAAAACCGGTCCTATGAGCCCAATGCACACATCACATTCTTTTTAAAGCCCAAGGCTACTTATGATTGACAATATTTCAAAAGCCTAATTCTCATTAGAAATATCAAAAGTTCAATTTATGTTGACACTATTATAAGTCCAAGCTAGCTACTTGGAATTATTTGGTAAAAAACCCAAGGTTATCAATACTTGGCAAAATACTATATCATAAGTATTTTACTTAAAGTCCAATGAAGAACAATGCTTTAAGTTCTTAAACATATTACAATAATATTACAAGCCCATGAAATCTATTTATATTATAAACCCATGGTAACTATTTAGGTTACGTAACACTATTCATTTTTCCAAAACCCATGGCAAACATATATCAAACCCATGGAGAATTATGAATTTGTGTTACTAATATAAAAGCTCATGAAAAGTTATGATTATTTATCTTAAACCCATGACATTTATTTATTTCATACCATATTATAAACCCATGAAATTTATATAAGAACCCATGGTCGCTATTTATCTCACATCATAACATTTATAATATTTATTTCCAAAACTCATGGTAATTATTCACCTTACAAGCCCATTATGATTATCTATAGAAAAACCCATGAGAATATCACATTATTCCACTATAGTGGTTGTTAACCTATTTTATTTGAAACTCATGGATATTGCCTCTATTAAAACCCATGGTAAATATTATTCACAAGAAACATTAGAGGTTACAATTTAGCCCCAAAGAAAATAACATTACAAAATAATCCATGACAAAAATTATGAGAAACTATACAAATTGTTATTTAAAGCCCATGGAAATTGATACCTGTAAGGACTTGAATTTGACCTCCTATTCACTAATAGTGGATGAGGGCCCAACAAACCCAACACAATATATTTGTAAGAGAATGGGTTAGATAAGAGCGTAGCTCAGTAAATCAAATATGGGCCTTAATTGTTTGGATTCAAGCCAAGAAGACAAACACAATATTTAAGGAAAGCTTTCCTCAGTCGTGTTTGAGGAGGAAGTGTTCTTATATTTAATTAAGTTATTTCAATACAAGGTGTTCTTTTCTCTTTTTCTCTTCTTCTTCTCTCTCTCTCTCATTACATGCCCCATTTCTTACAGGGGCGTTTTCCTTATATGGTTCTATTCTTTTCAATCTCAGCCTTCCACTTGTTGATCATGTAGGCAATCTTTTGGATGCTTGTCCCATCAGAAACCTCCGGGAAGTTTTGTAAGTAGCTGTAAACTGAGTTATCCTTGCTCAAGGGTCATCTCCATATAAATGCAGCCAATTGGTTAGGTGCAAAACATTTAATGTGGTGATAGCAGCCATCTTCTCAGATATTTCCTAGGTTATTGTTTGCTCCTTTCCCTGAAAACTTATCTTCAAAGTACAATTGCTCCTTACACAATATCCTCTAAGCATCCGAGTTCCAACCTTCCACGATACTTTCCCAAGGAAGCTTGGCTCCTCGAGAGACACCAACAACTCGCTATCATTTTTTCTTCTCCTCAGCTCATTGACCTCGATACTTATTAAACCTCTTGAACATTCTAAGAGCATCCACAGCAATGGAGCTAAAAATTTAACTTTTTAACTCCACCAAAAGTTACTTTATCTATTTTACCTACACACATGCTACAGCAGTGGATCTATTTTATCTTTCAACACAATAAAATAATATAAACATCACAATAAAATAATATATTCACTACAATAAATAACAATCACAACCACTTGCAACCGCCATAGCTACCGCCGCCATCGACTCTTCTACCGCCGTCGCCGCCATCAACTTTTCCATCGCCGCCGCTGCCGCCACCATATGATAGCAAATAATCGTCTAGTGTTAACAAGTGATTTTTTTAACCCCAAATTATACTTATACATTTTTTTTTTTTTTTTTACTAAAACAATTTTTCAATCATAATGATAGCCTATTATCATCTCAATTGTCCGGAAATAATCTTGGAACAATGTGAACTATGAAATGAAGGAACTTCATAAGAAAACATATAAAATAGAACACATATTATAGCAAGAACAATGTAGTCCACCCTAAACCCTAAACCCTAAGTCTACCACTTCATTATCATCCCACTCATCTTCAACAATCATGTTATAGAGAATTATGCACGCTTTCATGATCTTTTGGAGTGTTTCAAGATGGAAAAATCGTGCAGGTCCACGGACAATTGCGAAACGTGCTTAAAGCACTCCAAATGCACGCTTAACATCCTTCTTACACGCCTCTTGGGCTACTGCAAATAATTTATACTTCTGTCCTTATGGAGCTGGGATTGTTTTCACAAATGTTGCCCACTTTAGATAAATGCCATCAGTAAGGTAATATCCCATTGTGTAGTCATGACCATTGATTGAGTAATGTACTGCAGAAGCACGTCCTTCAACAAGTTCATTAAATACATGAGACCACTCTAACACATTAATGCCATTATTTGACCAAAGTAACCCGAAAAATGCATGCCATATCCAAAGATCATATGATGCTACTGCCTTCAAAATAATAATAGGGTCACGAATATGATCATAATATTGACCTTTCCATGCAGATGGACAATTTTTCCACTTCCAATGTATGCAATCAATTGAATCTAACATACTTGGAAAACCTCGGTGTTCGCCGTAAGCTAACAGTCTAGCAATGTCTTCATTGTTTGGCTTTCTCAAGTATTCCTCAGAGAAAATATCAATTACCGCAATAACAAATTTTTTCAAACTTTCTAATGCAGTAGTTTCTCCAATCTGCACATATTCATCTATCAAATCACCCGATACTCCATATGCAAGCATTATAAGTGCAGCAATTATCTTTTGTAATGAAGATAAACCAAGTTTGTTGGCACTATTTCTTTTTTGGACAAAGTAAGAGTCATGAGCTTCTACCTTAGATTGAATACGGAGAAAAAGAGAACGCTTCATCCGAAATCTCCTACGAAATAAAGCAGGTGCATATACTGGTGTGGGAGCAAAATAATCAAGAAAAAACCTCTCATGGCCTGCCAAATGATTACATTAGATAGAACGTCGACGTTTAGGTTTCGATGTTTCCATGACAAGTTCTTCGATTATCTCATATTCATCTGAGTCATCAAAAAGGAACTTGCGAACCAAATAGTGATTCATGGATGCAACCTTCAAGACAATTGGAAAGCAATTATTACTATAGATGCAAGATTAAAGCCAAGTGACATAAGCCACAACAAAATGAATATAACCAATTCATGCACAAGTCACAACACAAACACAATTTTGTGCTTACCCTCAAGCATTTATCAAATATAAGTATATAACCAAAAAATAAAAATTCCTCTCAGTAGGACCAAGAAACTAATAAATGGTATACAAATAGATTCACTTTAAAAAGATAAGTAAAATAAGAAATAATATGAATGCCCATTGTTCATAGATTTATTCTAAGACCTGTCATCTCAAAACCAAGCATATGATACTAGGAAATGTTCAATGAATAGAAATAACTGGATCAAAGACACTCATAGTAGCTATAACAACAAGATATATAATAGTTTCATTTTTCAATCTACAAAGAATTATATCAATGCCTATTATAAGACCAAATGGAACTTAACAAAACATAAAAAAGACTGCACTTCAAAGTCTTTGTTAGATTGCACTTCAAGTCACAACACAAACACATACATCTAGTTTAAGATTAAAGTCAATTGACCTAAGCCACTACAAAATACATAAAGTTACTACCAAAATACATAAAGGCCTGCATAAGCCACTACAAAATACATAAAAGCCTAATTACGTGAACTTCGTCTTGCCATGATTTCCTCTTGGAGTTGTTCATAAAAAGTTTTTTGTGCTCCGGTCAAGCCATTTGTATCTTTCATCATGATTCTCTCCTCCTCTAACCATTCTGTCATCTCAAATTTTTTCTTCTCAACCATGACTTTTTCCTTCTCAATCTTAAGATTTTCTTCATTTCTTTCCTTCTCAACCGCAAGTTTTTCCCTCTCAATAAACATTTTCTCCTCTTCCAATCGAGTTACATCCTCAATCAATTTCAATTTCTTGGTCAAATATTCCCCTACATCTTTTCCGGTGGCTTTGTTCTTTCGGATGGCCTTTTCGGCCTTCCTACCAATAGGTCTCTCAAAATTGGAAGAGTCACCAAGTCCAGACCCATAATCCCCTTCGCCAATAGATATTGACTCCGGAGTTGGAGGCACGGATGATCTTGATTTAGCATTGCTAGGATCGGCAAACTTTGGTTGGTCCTTTAACATGAGCCAACAATGGTCAAGAAGAAAGGGTTTCTGGTGCTTTTCTAAATACAAAGCCTTCGCATTGATAATCTAAAAAAATTAAACGCAATATAACATGATTAATATCTTCAAACTATTGGTGACATGTTAACACTATTGCAATATAATTTATACCTTATCTTCTTCGGTTGTACCACTTTGATGAAGTGCATTAACTTGAGCCATACACTCGGCAAACTTATTTGTCTTTTCACTAATCGCTCCCCAACGACTTAGCAAGGAGATAACAATACGTGTGGTATTGGATGTATTATACTGCTTGAAGTATTCCCAAACTTTTTTACGAAATGTATTTTGTGTTTGTTCATTACTATTTATGGCATCAACACTAGTATTGAGCCATGCTGCCACTAGGAGTTTATCTTCCTCTACACTAAAGTTGGAGCCCCATTTTCCTTTTGTAGAAGAGGCATTTTCAACTTGAGGTTGAGGTGGAAGTGGAGAATCAGAAACTAACAAAGGAGTATTTTGAGACGTTCCCAAAAATTGTGAGTCCATTTCTATATCCCCATTCATGATACCCGTAAAATATGGTTGGTCTCTACGTAACTCAGTGTCTCTACGTGACTCTATAAAATTAGAAAAAAAAAATGTAAACTTGCCTGCACACAGAAAATTCCCAAACTAACATTTATATCAAAACTTAAAATACTTAGAATTATAACAATAGAACATGATTATGTATAAATACTTAATTTGACATATAGCTTAATCCCACTGATAAAGAAAACACCAAATTCATTTTTGAGCATCTTAAAACCAAACTAACAATTTCTCATTAAAATGACCACAAGAAATGTGTGCTCTGTTTCTAGTTTTGTGCAACAGAACATATCCAACAAAATCCACCCAAATTAGATGTAAAACATTAAGAGCCCAACAAAATCCATATCACAAACCATCTTAATATCTCTACTCAATACTCACACTCACACTTACCAAACCATAATCATCATCAATTTACCAAAATCAGATATGGAACATTAAGAATCCTAAAAAAACTACCGTATTCATCCATTTCTACCAACTCAAAACAACTAATACAAAGCAAAATGAAATCTCATAACATAAAATCACCAAGCCAATAATCCAGAACAACAATAAAAAATCATATATCAAAAATAAAAAACAGAGACATCCACATGAAGTGGATCCAAATCAAAAACCCAAAGTGGATAGGTGGATCGGCGGAAGAGGATGTTATACCCAAATCAAAAACCCAAAGCATCCACATGAAGAAGACAAAGACAACTGACTTGAAGTGGATCGGCAGAAGAGAAGTGCGTCTAAGGCAGATCGACGGCATGGGTCTAAACTTGACGATGGCGGCGACGTTGACGATGGTCGGGCCAGTGACGTTGAGAGAGTGAGCTTGAGAGGCTTTGAGATGAGAGATGATAATGAACGAGAGAGAGTGAATGAGACTGGATTTGATAAAATGAAAAAAAAAAAAAAAAAAAAAAAAAAAAAAAAAAAAAAGAAGCAAGTTGTACCATATCGGAGTGAGCTTGACGATGGCAGTGACGTTGAGAGAGTGAAGTTTGAGAGGCTTGAGATAAGAGATGAACGAGAGAGAGTGAGAATGAGAGTGAATGAATGACAAGATTTGATAAAATGAATAAAAAATAGAAACAATGAGGTCCAGCTGAATAAATATATATATATATATATATATTTTTTTTTTTTTTTTTTTTTTTTTGCTCCAAGCTACAGTGCATATTTATAGATAGATGTGCACTGCAGCAATTCAGCTAAAATTTTAGCTATTGCTCCACTGCTGGAGCACCATTTTAGTGATAATGTAGGTAAAATATAGCATTATAGCATTATAGCATTATACCTACACTGCTGCAAATGCTCTAAGGTTCCTATAGGTCCTCGGGCATGGCCCATGGCCCAACACTCTTACTCAGCTCGTTTACCCTCACAATACCCAAACCCTATCGTAAATATTTATTAGAGCTCATGAATATATTTCATTTTTACTAACGACTAAAGCTCATGTGGAATAAAAATTCATGGCAATATATGGCAGCTTTGTCCATTTTGTAGAGGTCACAATGAGTAAGTAAAAGGATGGGCCTAAGTGGAGAGAACCACCAAGTCAAAGGCTCATTAAAATACTCAGCCCTCATGGCCAATCCCAAAATGGAATCTTAGTCAAAACAACTCATGTGTGCAAACTGACCTAGTTGAAGAACTCCCTTTAATTCTACCTTCCACTGGAAAACACCTCAAAAAGCAACAAATCTCCCAAACCAAATTAGGAGCTGACCACCTATCCCATCAGCTCTCTGCCAATTCTGACATAAACAATACCAAAGGCTGAGAAGACACCTAAAAGCTAGTGGGCAATAAATACCCTTCTTCTCCAAGTTTTGGTCACAACTCAAGGAAGCCATAACCAAGACCTCCAAGTTCATGAAATCCTCAACTAAATAATTTATTTTAGGCGTAAATACACTTTTAGTCCCTACATTTTGCACTTTTTTTCATTTTGGTCCCTACATTTTGTTTTTACCACTTTTAGTCCCTAAATCAATTAACGTCTGACATTTAGGTCCTTTCCGGTCACCCAACTAACACAAAAGCTGACATGGCTGACGGTGGAATAAAAAAATAATATAATCACACATTAATTAATTAAATTAAAAACAAATATTAAAATTTAAAAAAAATTTAAAAATTTAAAAAAAAAAAAAAAAAAAAAAACTCATTAGTTTTTGGGAAGAACATGAAGAAAACAAGAACTCGAACCCAGATCAAAGAACTGAAGAACACAAACCAAAACACAGAATTTTCTTTCCAGCCAAACCCAAACCTAGAAATTCTCTCTACCCAAACACAAAAAAATCCAGCCACCACCTCCACCAATCAAACCCAACCAACAAACATAAACACAAACCCAACCAACAAACTTAAACACAAACCCAGAAATTTTCTTTCCACCCGAACCCAAACTCAGAAATTTTCTTTCTACCCAAACACAGGAAAATCCAGCCACCACCTTCACCGATTAAACAACCATTACCCACCATCACAACCACCACAACCCACCATCCTAACTGCCATAACCAAACCCAACTCGATCTCAACCCCAGCCACCCCGATCTCTACCTACCCCAACCGACTCATAACCCACCCACCCTAACCCAACATCAACCCCAGCCACCCCAGTCAGTCTTAACCCACCCACCCCAGCCAGACCTAAACCCAACCCGACCTCTACCCACCCCAGCTGGCTCACAACCCATCCACCCTAACCTAACCTTAAACCTAGCCACCCCGAACTTAACCCTAGCCACCCAGACTCAAGCCACCCTAGTCGATCTCAACCCACCCACCCCAAACCAACCTCACCCACCCCACCCCACCCCACCTCGATCTCAACCCATCCACCCCAACCACCACCCACCACAGTCACCACGAGCCACTACACTACCAGTTACCACGAGAGTGAGAAACACAAATAAGAGAGAGAGAGAGAGAGAGAGAGAGAAGAATGAGAAAATTTGAAAGAAAGTGAGAGACACAAATGTGAGAGAGAGAGAGAGAGAGAGAGAGAGAGAGAAAGAGAGAAGAAAAACTAATTTAATAAAGTGAGAAGGAAGAGAAAATAATTTGAACCCATTTTGTGATCTCTTCCCAGAAGTGATCATTGAGTCAAGATACTTTTTAGATCTTAATTTTAGTGATTTTTGGTTTTAATTCTTTTTTTTATTTAGTTAAAATTAATTAATTAATTTTTTAAAACTTATATGCTAATGTGGTATTATATTCTGTGTGATTATATTATTTTTTTATTCTACCGTCAACTACGTCAGCTTTTCCTGTTAGTTGGGTGATGAAAAGGACCTAAATGTTAAGCGTTAATTGGTTTAGGGACTAAAAGTGGTAAAAACAAAATGTAGGGACCAAAATAGAAAAAATGCAAAATGTAGGAACTAAAAGTGTATTTATACTTTTATTTTACTACTAAAAACGTATGTAATTGATTCATGAACCAAACCCATAAATCCTAAAAGGGAAAAATTAGGGAAAAGTGTTTTAGAGAGCATAAGGGGGTGTCCAGTAGAAGCTCTCAGCAAAGGCATCAATGGTTGACACTTGGCTTGGAGTGTCAACCAACCCTCTTAAGCTCTGTTCCTAGTTGCAGCAAGTAAGATCTCTAGTCCTCATACATGCTCTAATCCTATTAGACAAAATTAATCTCCAAATCCCATCATTTAATGCCTAGATTATAAGTATTTCAGCCTCCAGCTGCATTACCCAAATAAGCAAAACACTCTAAAAGTAAGTCTCACTATTTTGGGTCAAATCTCAAAAGAGATATTCTGGGATTTTTCTGCGGTTAGACCTGGTCCCCTTTAAGTTTTTCTAATCAATCTCTTAAGCTTCATTATAAAAGGGAACTACCATCAACTCAAGAAAGGGAACAAGATTTTTTCATAAAATTCTTCATCTATCATGTCATTTTCAATTCATAAGTCAAACCTTTAGTTCGTAAATCAGCTTTTGATCCATAAATACTCATGTAAACTTACCTATAAACATCTCATTCCATTTTCTTAGAAAATCTCAGTACCTTAAAATAGTCATAAACAACCCCTTTTTACACCATACATGAAAATGGATAAACACCACTCCATGTCTCTTCCATACTTCCATATATTCACTCATACTTTTCATAAATCATTCCCACCACTTACTATACACATATATTCATCATTATGGGAATAATATGGCATATAGAGATATTGTTTAAACATTTGCTACACTAGATGGACACTCTTTCTCTCTCTTCATTCCATCCTAATTTTTCCTCATTTACTTGTAATTATGAAGCTTTTAATCCTTGTTTATTGCTATTATAATGAAGGTCATAATGTCTTGGATATTATGGAAATTTTCCCTAATAATTGACTTAATAATAATGAGGAAAATATATGATATGCATCATGTAAACACATTTATTAACTTATCAGATGTTACTGATGGAGGTTTGTCATATTCACTGCTGGATCATTTTCCTCTTGTCTACTTGTTATAATGGGCTCACTTTTATATTAACCAACTACGAAGGAAATGCATAATTTTTACTATGCAAATACATTTATTAATTTTCCAGACATCTATCACTAGACATTTCTCTTGTTTACCGCTGGACTATTATTTAAGCACTTATTGTGGTTTGTCATCCTTTGTGCTAGCTTATCTCTGCAGGAGGTATTTTTAGGCTTTATTATAATGTTTGTTGGATGCAATCCGGAACTTGAGCAAAATGGGTCTTTCACACTTCACCAATAGCCTTTTGGTCATATTCTAAACCCAAAAGCGAGTATTGGTTTTGGTTTCCCAAATATCATATTGGTAACAAAAAAATTGCCCCCAACAAATATTTTCATGATAATCTTAATTAATATTTCCTTTAAATAAGAAAAATATTATAACTGCAACATTTTCATAGCACTTTCACAACAAATCATGAATGACAGGTTGTTATTGGCTATTACGAGCAGACAAAAAAGTAATTTAAATTGTGAATTCATATTAAAATCAATAACAACTTACCACTTATGATTTGTTATAAAAGTGTTGTAAAAATGTTATAAACATAACACTTCTCTTTAAATAGTATTTTTAAAACACCATAATTCTATTTAAATAATTATAATTATGGAGTTTTAAAAATAAGAAATAAATAAAATTGCTATTATTTTTAAAAATAATAACTATTATTAATTAAATTATTTATTACTTTAATGTTTAAAGGTTAGTGGTGTATATTTGTGTCGATTTCTTTCCTAGAGACTTGAACCATGGCTTTTATCCTCTACACTCGATAAGTACTTATACCTATAAAGTGATCATTGCACTAAAAGTACGTGGTGGTTAATTTTGAAAACTTTAGTTTTTTAGAAAAAGAAAATCTTAAAACTGAGGTTCTAAATTTAAGTAAAAAATTTTATCTTTAATATAAAATTAAAAAAAAAAGGAAAAAAAAAAAAAAAGACATCCTAATCCAGATCCTAGGCGTAGCATATTCCATTTAAATGGGGGAATGGGCAGACTAGTAGTGTGAGGGGCAACTATGTAGCAAGTTAGGTAATGTTTCAAAGTTTTAAGAAAAATAGTATCTCGAGTTTTAAAAACTCAAGATCCATATTAAAACTCGAGTCCCAAAAACTCGCTTTGCGAGTATTTGGCTGGATGACTTGAACTGAAAATGCCACATAGATCTCGAGTCTTTAAGACTCGAGTTCCATGCAAAATTTCAGGGAGCTCTATAGTGGCATTTTTAAGTCCTATAGTGACGTTTTAAAGCCCTATAGCGGTGTTTTCCTGCAAAATTTTTTTTAATAAGTGTGATCACCCCATACCAGGTTCAGGGAGCCCTATAGTGGCGTTTTTAAGCCCTATAGTAACGTTTTAAAGCCCTATAGCAGCGTTTTCCTACAAAAAAAAAAACTTATAAGTGTGATCATCCCATACCAGGTTCAGGGAGCCCTATAGTGTCGTTTTTAAGCCCTATAGTGACGTTTTTAAGCCCTATAACGGCATTTTTTTACAATTTATGGAACTCGAGTATTTAAAACTCAATTTCCACGTGGATTTATTTCTACATCAGACCCATCCGCTTACAAATCGAGACTTAAAAGCTCAAGTTGTATCTTGAATCTCGAGTTTTAGATACTCGAGATGCTACTTTTCAACATTCTTTTTTAACGTGACAACTAACTAAATTTTTTTATATTTATTGTTATTTGGAAAGGGTGTTCCAGTTAAATAGTTGTTTTCGTGTGGAGCCCACGTAAGCAGAGGAACACAGGTAGACGACCAACTCGAACTATGGAAGTTCAAAACTCAAACTCAAACAACTGCAATCTATCTCCACTTCCTTAAACTCTGCGAACAAAAATTAAAAACCAAAATACAATTCAGATTCAGAGAAATTCATTTATTTATTTATGGTGATGAATCAGAGCCGTTGATTATGAATCTCTCGCTCTCTTCCTCCACTTCTTTATCGACCTCATCAACCACGTCTTCTTCGTCTTCTTCTTCTTCGACGTCGTGGTTCTCTGGCATTGTCAGAGGCCGCTCCGGCTCCGCCAAGATGAGTAGCAACTCCTCCGCCGCCGCCGGCTTTGGTGACAGTGTTTCTCCAATTGTAAAGAAGAATCACTGGCGTGGTGTGCTCTTCAAGTATGGTCCCAAGCCTATTCAGGTTCGTGTTTTTTTATTATTAAAAAAAAAAAAATAGTCTGGGAATGAGAATTCGAATTCACTTTTTTTTTGGTTTTGGGTTAGGAGATTTTGATTTTAATTGGGTTCTCGATTTTGTTTGAGTACTCGATCTCAGTCTTAAATTTGGTTATTTTGGATTCTGGGTAGTAAAAATTAAGTATTTTTAGTCAATTTTCTGAAATGATTCAAGAATGAAATGAATTAGGAAATTTTCGATTTTGTAATTAATACAGTACTTGGTTGGTGCAAATTTTATGTGTTTTTTTTTTTTTTTTTTATTGGCTGGGGGTCATGTGATGGTGAGTTGATTTGATGTTGAACCCAATATTTGGTGAGAGAGATAAAGATGTTAAGGTTTCTGCAATTGAATCACTTTAAAATAAAAATAAATGTTGAAAAATGTTTTCTTTGTTACTGAATTTTGATTGTGTGTTGGTTGAGAATAGTTTGTCCAGGTAGTTAATTTTGGAAAATTGATGTAAATGCTGGTGAAATTTTTAATCATGGTAAACCGCAATATATCTGTGAAAACAAACAAACAGTGACTAGCTCATGTAATGACCCTTGCCCATATTATTTTCACATAAAATAGTATCACTAGAGGGGAGTGGGGTTTTGGTTTATGTTACACTCAAAACCCCCATAGGGGTTTAGTGTACTACACTCAAAACCTCCAAGGGGGTTAAGTGTTATACAATTGACGGTTTACACATCGAACTATACCACATGGGGTTAAGTGTTACACTCAAAGCCTCAAGAGATGTTTTGTGTCTTATAGGGAAGCCAAAGGGGGTTTTGTATATTTTTACCAAATTTTTGGGATCATGGAAAACCTAAAAATGGTTCATTTGCATCAACTAGAACAAAAGGTCAATGTGAAGACGTGTCTTATGGCTCTCTAATTTTGCGATTTGCACAATATGAAAGGTGTGTCATGTGTGCGTGTGCGTGTGCGTGTGCGTGAGCCTGCTTTTATGTCTGTTTTGTTGTTGCTGTTTGTGGCTCAATTGCCACATTTGTGTTCCCCCGGAGATATTAAACTTTTGTTTGTACATCTATTTTAAAACTTCATGATTTTGTGATTGTTTTCCTCATTGTGCAGGTTGCATTTAAAACAGGTGATTATAAACAACAAGTAATTTTTATTGGTGGATTAACTGATGGCTTTCTTGCCACAGAGTATGTTTTTACTTTGTTGTTTTTACATAATTACTTTGATTGAAGTGAAATATTGCCGATTCCTAAAGAACTGATGTCTCAGTCTTTCTTTGCGGTGAAAATGAGATAATGTCTTTTTAAAGATGGTCATTGAGAGACAGTTCTTTTTTTCTTTTTGTTTTGATTAGTACTGAGAGGCAGTTCTTCAACTAATTAACGAAGACCCCAACTCTTTTAAACTATTCTGAATATTTAAAGCTAAATTTGAAAACTTGAAATTCCTGATTCTTTCTTCTTTCACATGATTTGCAGATACTTGGAACCTCTTGCAATTGCATTGGAGAAAGAGAAATGGTCACTAGTTCAACTACTTTTGTCATCCTCGTATAGTGGATATGGCACCTCCAACTTGAAACAGGTAACTTCTGTTATGCTTTTTAATGTTAATGATGCCTGATCAATCATATTTTTAACTGTTAGGTCTCGTGTGTTATTTCCAATGCTTTGTCATGCCATAGGGAGTTACAGCTATTCCTATGCACAGTTGGGTGATTTGTTCTATTTGAATTTTAGACATTGCAAATCTGAATATCTAATATTGTTTTGAAAGTACATTTAGAAGCTAGAGGTGTTTTTTTGTTGATGTGAAAATTCAGTTCAATTGGATTTTTTACACTATAAATATTGTAAAAATTCACCTCTCTAATTGTAAAATGTATAGTGCTTGTGTAAACCCTAAAGTGAGAAAGAGATGGTAATTTTCCTTTTTTACAGTTGCATTGACCTTGGACATGGATACTTTACATTGGAACTTACTATTAAGATTTTAGATTATTTAGATACTGAGCTCAGGTTTACTTTCATACTGTGTTGAGTCAGGTATTAATTTATGGAACTTGGTCTTGCCTTTTTTCTTTTGAAAGGGAGGGGGGATGGAGGTGGAGGGGGTTGGTTCTTTTGAAATTATCCATGCTACACTGGTTTTATGACGCTATTTCATCTACCTTGAAGGATGCAATGGAGCTTGATCAGCTGATCAGTCATTTAATCAACAAAGAAGATTCTGAAGGTGTGGTACTACTAGGGCATAGTACTGGTTGTCAGGTTAGTACCAGTTGCATTATTATCTAAAAAATGGATCATAATTTCATTGGATCACTCACAAGACTGTCTTTGAATATCTAGGATATTGTGCATTATATGCGTACAAATGCTGCATGCTCCAGAGCAGTCCGTGCTGCCATTTTGCAGGTACTCACCTATCAATACCCTGCTCTGCTCCTTGTAATGTAATAGATTCAAAGATCTATATATCCACTCCTAAAAGTAAACCGTTAGTTGTGCTTCTTGATGTTAGAATAAGTTTCTGCAGTGAATGGCATGGCTTTTAGCTGATAACAAAGGCTTTTTTGTGTGTCCTAGTTTAATTTTTGCATCTGAATCCTGGCGCAATCCACCTGGGTAGCAAATACTATTTAGTGGTACTAGTACATCATTACTACTAGCAATATCAGCTGTATAAAAAATTTCTCAAAACAGGTATATTATATACTAGGAAGCACGGGTGCAGATTCAGGTCGGCGACATGGCAATTTTCGAAAAAGTAGGGTGCGGGTGCAGCAGGATACGTCTATTAATTTATTATTAAATATATTTTTATTTTTATTTTCTATATATCGCTAAGTATTTTTTTTTCATATAATGGTAAACACATATCAATTTAAGAGTAATAGTAGATAATAAAGTGAATGCATAACCATTACATGATGTTCATAAGTTAAAATACAATGGCGAAAGTTTAAACTAAAACTAAATAAAAGATAAATTTGAAATTAACTTTTTTTTTTTAATTTATAAGTATTTCAGCCCATATCGGGTTTGATTTCAGACTGTTTCAGACCAAATCGGACCCATATCGGGTCCTATTTCGAACCGTTTCGGACTGAATTGGGCCACATCGAAAAAAAAAAATTTGTTGGTGGACGCGCATGGAGCTGCGTCCACGGCTGCATGGCATATCCACACAAATCCGACTCAGGTGTGCTGGCCAAAACAGCGCAACTGTGATTCCTTGATTATATATACATGGGGGATGAGATATAACCTCCTGCCACAAATGACATGAAATTTTCTACATCAAATCAAACAAATGCCTTGAACTTTGGCTGGAGACGGGCTCTGTGGTTTCAATTGACCAGCCCTCTAGTTCTAATGATCCTGCTTCCATGGGAAATCCCTTATCTCAGTCCTACCCAATAGAACAGTTTGTGGATGTCTCCAAGTGCTGCAAAGTCTCTCACTGTTGTTTTTATATAAAATGCGAGATTCTAGAAGTGAAGTGCCTGGTTTGAAATTAAATAATTGAAGTCTATCTTTTCACCCAAGTGTAAGTTTGGCTTCCAGCATTTTCTTCTGTACTAATCTTGATTTCCAATTTGGAGCCTGATACAAATTAGAATTATATTAGAATGTGGTCGTAAGATGTTTTGTTTTCAAATAAGAGATGTCTTCTTGGACAGGTTTTGAAGAAATTATGGCTGTTGTGTTGGCCATAATTTTTTAATCAGGGTGGTAAACTAATTCTGATGCTTGTCCTGTTGGCCCCCTTCTAACGGCGATGTTGTTTTAATTAGGAAATATATTGGAAGTTTGACAATTAGGTGTTCTTTGAGGTACTCAGATGAAGATATTATTTTCCGTTTAAAACAAATATGGCCCTCAATTGAATGCAATGGCAATAAAATCTTCATATTATCAAAGGTGCGTGAAATGGTAGTCTCAAAGGTGCGTGGCAATACAGCATTGATGTAGCGAAGTTGAAATAGCTGGGATGAGCTGAGTTAACTTGTTAATTGTGTAGAGTGGACTTCTATGAATTACCTACTTTATTGTTTTTTTATTTAAAATATTTTGTAGATATCGTATTCTTTTCAAAAGCAAAATTTTTTCTTTTCTATAATATTTGATTCAATGATCCATTGATCTGTGGATTCTGCCTTATTGCCTAGTGAGTGCCTTGTCAATGGTGGCAGTGCATGATGATTTTATTTATTTTTGGATAAGTTACACAGTCACCCTATGGGTGTTGAACCTATGAACTTACCCTCCATCTCATTATAAAGAGGAAAAGGTGTCAAATGAGCTGGAGCTCATTGGCAGTCAATTGCGGAAGATGAATTATATGATAAGGATGACCTTTATCTACCATCCTCTCTGGTACATAGGGAGAATGGATTCTTTTGATAGGGAAAGAAAAGAACCCTTTCTCCCTCTGTAGAAGACAGGATACATAAGAATGGGTTCTTATATATAGAATGAGAAGAACAATTATCTTGTTTGTTATTTGACAGTTCATTGGATGGTCTAAATGGGAAAATCCTGCTGAGAACAGCCTTTTCTTTTGCAAAATTAAGAATGTCTAAATGTAGATTGATATGTATCCAAATAGATTGTGAAGGTTAAGCAATTTTTTTCATCAGTTAGCCATTAAAAAATTCCAAGGCACGAATTCCTTGGGAAAAGTTATGATATTATCAAACAAGTGCTTCGTCCTTGGTAGATTTTTAGACTTATCATTTACATGTATATTGAGGGATGTGTGGATTGCAATTAGTGGAGACAGAATGTATAGGTTTATGCTTATACCAACCCATTGCTTTTGATGTTTGAACATTGAAATTTAGATTTTCTTTGTTGCCTGTGGCAACATTTTAATACTTGAATTGCCTACAAGCTGTGCATTTAATTGTAGCCTTTTGTCATAATGGCAATTGGAATGTTCAGGCTCCAGTCAGTGATCGGGAATATAGAGCGACCCTTCCAGAAACAGCTGCTATGATTGACTTGGCTTCTACCATGATAAGTGAAGGCCGGGGTTCAGAATTAATGCCAACGGAAGCAGACTCAGGATCCCCAATAACTGCTTCTAGGTTGGTATTTGATCATATTGTTACCGTCCTTTCTAACTTGATATAATTGGAATTCTTTATTGGCAGTTTAGGGTTGATTCTTATCTTTATAATATTTTCTTTGCTTATTATTGTTTTCAGTCCAAACATTGATTCATTCAATAGAAATTTATCTCGATTCTTCCAATAGTGTAATCATGTTTGCAATACTAAATCTTCTTGATTTTCACATTTTTGTTATGTTTATACTTTGCAAAACTGTCCAAATGAATTGAGTTGAGCTGGTTTTATTTTGGGTCTGTGGGCCTTTTACCAGAATGCTTCATATTCACATCAGAATTTATCTTTAAAGCGCCCCCCCCCCCCCCCCCCCCCCTTCTTCCCCCAACCTTTTTTTCTCTTTCAGTCTTAAATTTGTAGACTCCATCAAGGCATTCCTTATAGTGTACTAGCCAATAGGTGGTCATAACTCTGAAACAAAACAGTTCAGCCAAAATAAATAACTTTAAACAGAACAGGATGTAAGGGGTTGGCCTTTGTTTTTTCCTTTATTGTTTAAGATTCAAAATATTGGGATTAGCTTTTTAAGTAATTAGTTAAACAGAAAAATATTTACAGGTCAATAATAAGGATTTCTGCTAGTGTACTTCCATGTCAAGAGCTTTGTTTATTTTTTATTTTTACTTTAACTCTCTTTTTCACTATAAGCATCAAAAGCTTCACTGATCATTTGCTGCTGAACATGGTTTGAAAACCTAATTAATGCTTGCAAGAAAAGAATTTAAACTCCTAAACAAAATAGGAAAAGAAAATAACAAATTACATAAAAGAAACCCTAATTATCAAATGATTGGGCTTAGTAGGTCTTTAGACCCAATTATTAGCAGGCTACATCTATAAGGTCACAGGTTGGGGCATCTTCTTTTCATGTCTATGCCCATAAGTCTGTGTAATTGGAGGCCTACATCTTGTGTCCTCACCAACTACTTTGCTCTGACCCAACAAATATAAACTCATTGCACTTATCCTGTCTTAATTATCATTTTTGGAAGGTATATGTTGGAGCCCTCAACCTGTGTATTAGATAGTAAATTTTTATTCTACTGGTTAGATTAGATATAAATGTGGTTAATATTTACTGAGAAGATAGTGAAGAAAAGAGTCATAGATTGGCTTAAACAGAATATTAGTAGTTGGGGATTCTAGTCATGATTTCCCTTTTGCATTTTAAATAAAAATCCTAAGTCTTATTGTAGGGACCAAGAATGGCAAACGTGATAAATTTTTTAAAAAATTAAAACAATTGTGATGTGCCTGCAATTTTTATCATCTCATATGGAAATTGATCAGTCTTAACTCCTTTTTTGAGTCAGCAAATTAGTAAGTCCATTCATTTTTAGTGGAGTTGTGCACTAAATATTGCTACTGCATATAAGAGTTTCATTTTAATTGCTACTGTTCACTTTGCTAAAAAGCCACTTACTTTGTAGGTATCACTCCCTCTGTGCATATATGGGGGATGATGACATGTTCAGTTCTGACCTTAGTGATGACCAGCTGAGACTGCGACTTGGCCACATGTCTAACACACCTTGCCAGGTATGCCTTTTTTGAATTCTTTTGTTTGATACACAAATTACTATAATTTATACCAGTACAAAGAGACACTATACAATATGTTATTTTCGAAAAAGAAAAATAAATTGTTGGTAAGTGATTTTTTGGCCCAAAGGGAGGAGGGGGAAAGGGAGATTTAAACTAATGACCTTCGCTTTATGAGGCATGGTTCCTGGCCTACCCCTTGGGGTTACTTCATCCAATATGTTCATGAATTAAGTAAAGCAAATATTCTGACATATTTGGGATAAAACAAATTATTTTCTTACCTATCCTAAAAGATAACACACCAAAATAAATAAATGTATAGGAATGATTCTTAAGCAGTCAGCTTAGTAATTAAGCCTATATAATCAGCCTCTGTGATCCTTGCCTCTAGCAACAAGCCTAAGCTGTTTGCCTTAATACCAGAAGGATGTCATTTCTTTGTTTAGTGATGGTATGTGACAATATATATAATTAGGTACGTCTTCTGATCTCTGCAGGTTATCTTTTCCATGGCTGATGAATATGTGCCAGGGTATGTGGACAAGAAAGCATTGGTTGAAAGGTAAGAACAAAACTCTTGCGTGATTAACTTTGGTACACACAATTTTGTTATATGTTTTTTTTTTCCACAGTTGAAAACTTGGTGCATTATGGTAGTAGAGAGATTGGTGATACTTGTCTGAAACAATACAACAATACTATATTGTCATGTCAATATTGTGTGTGCATGTGTGAGAGAGAGATCTGAGATTTGATCAAATGAGCTTGACCTTACTTTCAAACTTATGTAGATTGTGCAGAGCACTGGGTGGTGCAGAGAAAGTTGAAATTGAATATGGGAATCACTCCCTGTCTAACAGAGTTAGCGAAGCTGTCCAAGCCATAATCGACTTTGTTAAAAGAGAGGGACCTAGTGGGTGGGATGATCCATGGCACTAGTGTGGTGCCTTTTAATCCTCTTCATGATCTTCATTTTCTTTTTTACCCTTTCTATTATGATTTTCTTTTATTTTTCACTTTCGGTTGAGCCTCGGCTTTGTTTTTCTGTATATTAGAGGGTGGGGAATTTTTAATTTATCCTATTTATTGAAGGTATGATATTAGTTTGCTTTATTGAACTTTAGTTAAAAGAGAGAACTGAGTGTTTGAATTAATTTATTAGGGAAAATTTTGAATTTTTTTTCTTCCACCATTCCATGGCTTTAGCTTGTCTGGTGTCAAAGTTTTCACTTTCCAGGTATTGTTTGTTGTTTTTGTATACGCATTTCAAGTCTTTTTACACCAACAGTTCTTTTTTTTTTTTTTTTGAGAAATTTTACACCAACAGTTGATGATAAATTGTTATAAATAGACATTTAGATTATTGTCATTGTTTGTGCTTTTAAGAAATATTGTTCATATTTTTCTTCTCTGGTACTGCTTTACTTTATTCACACATATCTAATCGAAGAAGAAAGAATGAAAAATGAAAGAGAGAGAGAGAGAGAGAGAGAGAGAGAGAGCTAGGGTTTTGGAATTTACAGAATGTAGAAGGTGTTACTTTATTCACACATATAGTACCTGGAAATTAAACTAAACCATGTAAGTTTTAAGGTTCCTTTGTACACATGCATATAGTGTCAGTCTGCCAGATAGCAACTTAGCTCTAGGGCCCACTCTGCAGAAGAAATAATAAGTGTCTATTTAGGATCTTTTTATTTTATTGAAACTAAAAAATTTTATGCTAAAAATATTATAAATAAAAATAAAAGTTAAGTTAGACTTATGAATAATATCAAAAAGTACAGTGGGCTCATGAATAATAACAAAAATAAATTAAATAATAAAATAAATTGACTTTTTAAGTTAGAGCCAAACACACGTTAAATCAGGTCTTAAAAATACTGTTATCGAAGTTTACTAATATGGAAAGTAAACAAACAGAAACTTACTTCTTTCTTGACTAAACACTTAGCAATCCGAACAATAATGACTAAAGGCCAGTTCATCATTGCCGACTCTAGTTATACCTAACCCTTTAACCTGTCTTTTTACTTGGAATAGACTTAAAAGCTTTCTTTCAAGCATCCTAATCAGGAACGGCCTCCAAAGAAAAAGCAACGACAAATAATATTTTTATAACAAATTTTCAATAACAAATTTTTATTAATTTTAATTTAAATTTATTATAAAATTATTTTGTTGTCCACTAATAAAAGCATGTGATAACTTGTCATTTGGTATTTATTAAAAAATCGTGTTAAAATATTATTTAAATAATATTTTCTCGAAATAATGAACAATCAGTCAGAAGCATCCAAAACATTCATTCATCAATATCTATTTTGACTTTTGACATTTTTGATCCATCTGAACTTTTTCTACAAATAGTGCTAATAAAAAGATGGAAAAGCATGATTGGTGGAGTTGGTGCTAGCTAGTAGCTAGTGCCACCAAAGGATGTTCAAAATTTTCCTCTCGATTAAAGCCAAATTCCACAATAATATCTCCAACCTTTGCCTAATGAAATCATTAGATCTATAACTATTTCAAAAGAAACCAACCAGCTGTAGTCAAGCAAGTAGGCTCACATACTTCAACATCACTTTTGCCTATAGATGTCTTGTCACTGGGCCACAAGTCACAACTTCACATTCAGGCACCACCCTTATTGTTGCCACTTCCTTTTCGCATAACTAAATGCTTTGCATGGTATTGTTGCTTTCTTTGGAGATCATATCAGAACCCCATCCATGGTTACTGTTTTCACATCTCCAATTAGCCCCCACCCCCCAAGGCCATGGAAATTTCATTCAATGGTGGTTTTGTTTTGTTGCTTAGATATATGTGATGGCATTTAATTTTTATCCACCAGCTTCCTACTGGTGCAGATATGTATTCACCTTCATTAATAGCACCCTGAATCCTGACAAACCTGGAACCATGTGGTGTCCCCCCTTAAGATATTGATTTAAATCATGACAATATTTTTGGTGTTCCACAATCCAAAAAAATCCTACTTCAAAAGTTTGTGATCATTCTACAATATGATGGTACTGTCAAAATCTTCATAATTAAATTTGTGTTTGGCTAGCTTTCATTTGAGAGCTCATTTGCTTAAAAGTGTGAAGAAAATAGACTAATGGATAGAGGTATTTTTTTAAATAAATATATAATTTTTTTTTTTTGAGGAAAAAATTAAATATATAATTTTAAATTATGACCTAAAAAATTTTATTAAATAAATTTAAGAATAGATTTGAGTTTTATTAATATATGAAATTGAAATGACTAGATATAAGATGTCATTTCAAATTATTATATAATATTTTTTTTTTTTTACAAAATCTTTAAAACTTAAATCGTTTTATGTTGTTTAACTTAAATCAAACAATTTATATTGATAAGAATTCTTCAAATTTATTATTTTTAAATTCTTAACAATGTAACTTTAATTTCTTTTTGCGCTCTACAATTTTCTCTTGAATTATTTACAGAAAGTGAATTAAATTATTATATGACAGCTTATTAAACTTTGTGCTAAACTAAATTGTAATTTTTTTTTTTTTCATATATCCCAGATTTTGACCAAGAGTGACAATGGAATACTGAGTTCAGTTCCATATGAACAAAAAAAAGTTCAATTCCATAAATTCAATTACATACGAACAAAAAAAGTTCAATTTCATTTTGACAGTTGATGTTCAAGAGTTTTCTTTTACAATGTCAATGGAAAAGTTTGAGGAAAAAACTGAAAAAGTCTGACAAAATTTGGCAAATGTATTGAATTAAACAAGAGTTCATTAAAAAAGGAGGTGAAAATTGTTGGAGTTCAGCTGCTATTTATTCTTTCGGGTGTGTATAGTCCCTATTTCACATGCACCAAGTTATTATAGAGAGGAATTATATAGAGTGACCTCAAAATTAGGGCAAGAGGTTACAAACTCAGAACCTCTTGAATATCATAAGGCTTTTAAAACCACTAAATCAACACCTTAAAATTAACTTAATATTGGCAAATTTGGGAGATTAGTACCTAAATATTCAATCAATTAAAAAAAACAAGCATATGACTAAAAGTGAAGTATGCTTGCAAAAGGCATACACTTTCATCTTCACGTGCTTCTCTTTCTCGTATTTAGCCTGAAAAAAATGGTAAGTGAATTGTGGACTCATATTTTGTCAGATATTTGAGTTAATTAAACCCTAAAAAAAAGTAAGAGATAAAAGTCACAATAGACATTAAAACAGTTCCAAAAAAAAAAAAATAGACATTAAAACTTGCTCTGCCATTGCGGATGGTTGAACATTGAATGCCCATAAATAATTTAAGTGATAATTATTTGATAATACAAAAAAAATTAAATAACTTATATATTCATAAGAAATAATAATAATGACAGAAAATATTGCCACACACGAAAAAAAGGACAGTTTTCAAGTAAATTTTTGTTAAACAATACATCTTCATACTTTGAAACAAAAGGAAAAAAAACCAAAACCAATAAAAAAAAAATTTATTGACATGGTGAAGTCATTTTACTATTTTAGAAATATTTAACAAATACATTCATTAAATTTACACAATTAGCCATAATCTTCCATCATCCATTGAACACTTCACTGCCATCCATGAACGCTTCAGACACACACAATTCATAAATCTCTCTCTCTCTCTCTCTCTCATCATTCTTATTTAGCAAGTACGACAATACCAACATCGTACTATCTTTCTATCAATGATCCACCCTTGAATAACTTTGTATTAGATTTATATATTTTGAAAATGACAAAATTTAGGTACTTTCTTTGAAGTTTCTCTCTTAAGATTCAACCATGTGGCTACTTAATTAAAAAATACATTTCTATCTCATAAAAAAAAATATCCACATGACTGAATCTTAAGAGAAGAACCTAAGAAATAACACCTAAGTAATGTACTTAAGTTTTACCCTTTTGAAAATATCTAGCTTTTAGATTACATATTCTCTAAGTTATTAATTCATGTTAAATTTTGTGTCATTATTCCATCCATAATGTCATCTTTTATATATAAATGTGTGTGTGTGTGTGTGTGTGTGTGTGTGTGTGTGTGAGGGGGGGGGGGGGGGATTAGGATTAAAGTATACATGATGTAATTTAACTTTAAGTAATGTTATATCACTTAATAATTTTTTATTGAATTAAAATTATGAAAATCTCACCGTTGGATTCATGTTCTCTATGTTCTTAAAATGCATGACGAATTTCGTGTCAAGTGGATTTCATTTTCTATTCAATCCAGTAACTCATATCTTATGCATAATTTTAAAATACAAAAACTTAAAATTTAAATATTTGATCACCCCCTACCCACTTTTTTTTAATTAAAATTTTTTAAAACATTTGATAGATAATATAGTTATTAATTGATGGTGCATGGAAATCTTCAGTGAGTTGTTGGTTCCAAATCGCACTGATGGGTACTTGTGAAACAGGAACACAAGGGCCAAACAGAAGGCACCGATGTGGTACAGGCCAAAAATCCTTCAAATGTCCAGTCAATGAATGAGAAATCTCTAAAAACTCTATAGTGAGAGAATTAGGGATGTTCTCCATACCTGAAAAAAGATGAGGTCTAGTGCTTATATAGTGGCGAGTAGTGAACCAAGATCCCTTAAGAGTAGGGATTTTTCCTTGTGGGGAGGATCTAGTATTAGGGTTTTCGAGATTTTAGGGTGTCTTGTCATATGAGGGAGAAATGGGTAAGTATTAGGGTCTTTGTGTGTGATGCACATGATGTTTCCATGTATGAGTATTCGTGAGAATCAAGCAAGGCCACGTAGGACCTGACAACTTTTCCACTCCGTTTGCCTTATGGTCACCCATCGCTTAAGGTTCTTCCGTCAATTTGTAGGGGAGATGTGTCCATCGGCTTCTACGGTTGGCATCGTCCTTTGAAAGCACCGTTAGTTTATTAAGGGTGCGTTACCTCTATTATAGTCGTTCTGGAGCCTCCGTCATCTTTTGCGAAGCCAATGGCCTCGTAGGGGTCGTCAACTCTCCTAGCCTTCTACTTATAAGTTTCAATTACTTTGTCAAAAATAACCCTATCATTTATCTTTGACCATCATGCAATTTTGTAAGCATATAAGATATATGAAGAAAATACAATCCAACTTTTAGATCTGTCAAAATTCACATTCACTAAAAAAAAGGGGTAAACTGCATCTTTTACATCATATTTCAATTTAGTTCCTAACCTTTCAATTGTGTCAATTTGGTCCATAACCTTTCCATTATCTCTTGGATGGAAAAGTCTGATGTGTCAAACGGCCTAAATAATTTTTTATTATTATTTAAATTGCCACATCATTTGCCACCTGTCAATTAAAAAAAAAAAAAAAAAACTCAAATCAAATTTTTGCTTATTTTGTTTGATAGAAGTTATAGAACACACACACACACACACAAAAACTCAATAAGTAAGGGCTAAAAGAGTTTTCACAAAAGTGTCAAATTGGAGAACTAGATATGGTGGATGAAATTAGGGCTCTCTATCTCCTTCTACCCAAAAATCTGCCCAATTAAAAGGGAACCTTAAGGATGAATGAAAAGGAAAACAAAAATATATAATTTTTGTTAATAAATGGTTGACAACAAAATTTTTTTTTTTGGCAATTTATGTCTTCCAACCGTGGAGATAATGTTTTTTTTTTTTGAGAAGCCCAGTCGAGGAGATGATAAATGATTATTTTTGGGATTTTATGAATTTATGGCTAATTAGAAGGCACATTAAAGCTTCTCAAAAAAAAAAAAGAAGGCACATTAAAAGAGTATTGATCTTGGCCCAGGTAAATGTTAAAGCTAATAAAGCTCCATAATTTCTGCCATAGACAAATCATGACAAAGACCAAACTTAGATTACCAAAAATTTTTAATCATCTCCTTGTAGCGTCTCACCTTTCTCTGTAGAGGACCAATATGTGAAGAACTAAGACACGTGAAGAACTCGTGAGTCGTGACTTAGGGATTTTTTTTTTGTTTCTTGAGGAAAGGGATTTTTTTTTTCTTTTGATAGACGTGACTTAGGGATTTTGATCCCAAAAGTTACTCTTGTTGTTGTTGTTGTTGGTTTTTTTTTTTTTTTTTTTTTTCTCTAATTTAAAATTATATTGACATGTTAGTTCAGGTGGCAATTGATGGAACAAATTTTTATTTATTTAATTAAACTATTTAATATGTCAGACTTTTCCATCTAAGAGATAACGATAGGAACTAAATTGACACAACATTGAAAGGTCAGGAATCAAATTAACACAATTAAAATGTTAAAGATTAAATTGAAATATAGTGTAAAAAATAAAAACCAAATACGTAGTTTACCTAAAAAAAAATTTGAGTTACTAATATTACTCTATAACTTGAAACCAACCCAATTGTATACGAATATATCGTCCGATGGAGTTTTATAACGTACACCATGACACATATGAGTTCAGTGTCCTTTTAATTTTGGTATCAAGTATATGCTTGAGGGTAGTATAAAATGATCAATCAATCAATCAAAAAAAAAAAGTAGTGGAAAATGATCCAGGACACTATAGATAAAATATTACTTTCATAAAAAAATGATTCTTGACCATACGAAAATAATATTATATCTATAAACTATATGAGATATCAATACCAAGATCTTATCAAAGGTGTATAGTCCATTTATATCCAACTTCTTATATAAAGACGTTTATATATCGCTTTTCTCAACCAAAAAAAAAAGACATTTATATATCGCTTCTAAAAAATAAAGAAATTTACTCAAAAAAATCAAAGACATTTATATATTGTAAAAAAATAAATAAATAAAAAAGACATATATATATATATATATATATTGTAGGGTCAAATTTTGTAGCCCAAGCCCAAAAGGTTTGGATTATAAGCCCAACGAATCCCGAAACAATGAATTTGTAGAGAATTGGTGAAAGAGCTAGGCCAGTGATGAATTTAGCAATAGTTAGCTACGGTATACAGGGATGAACTAACATAAAAACACACTTGAAAGGTAGAATAGATAGAAATCCGAAGAGATATCTTATTAATTGAAAGGTATTACAATTAATACAGTTCTTACAGCTAAAATCTAATCTCCCCTCTTATTTAGAGGCACATTCCATTTTTATATCCCCCTTCTTCCTCATCTTCATCGTCCATTTATTTTTCATCTAAGCATTCACTTGAGTATATGTCACATCAAATATCTTCTTTGGTTTCCCATGAGTGGGGGTAACTGAGTTTGTACTATTCAGAAGTCTTTTTCACATAAATGCGGTCAGGAAAGTTACTGCAGTGCATTAAACACGGTAGTAACAGCTTTTCTTTTTAGATATTTCTTCGTTCTTATCATCTCCAAGCATGTCCAAGGCTTATCCTTACCATTGAAGTTGCTAGGAAGATCACTTGAACCTCCAGATATTTGCTTGATCCAGACTTTTTGTATCCAAGGAGAATGACTTCTTTGGACCACTAGTGCTCTCTTCGGACTGTACTCTTCGTTCATTTTCAGGCATATCTCTTCCACACGGACTCCTTCTCAACCATTTTCTTGTCTTCGGACACACAATAATATTCGAATAGGGCCCTAGGCCCAACACGTGATGTAGAGACGCACAGTAATGTTCAAATAGGGCCCTAGACCAAACAGGTGATGTTGGGCTTTTACCCCCACACACATATATATATATATATATATATTTATATAAATCCATTGTAATTGTAAGAACGACTCCTCTTTGTAAAATTCGTTCCATTTTCTCAAAAATAAAATTTTCATAATTGAGTTGATATCAAAAGTCCTCAATTATTTATAACATTTTTGCAATGGAGTTGAAACTTGAAACTACAAGCCTTATTTTTTAGCAAAAATCATGTTAAATATGTAACACTAGTTGCGTCGCCAACATGTTTTTTTTTTTAATTTTATAAAGTTGTCAAAATTTTATTGTAACAATAGTTCAGTAGAGTCGATCTTCCTACGATTTTTGAGTGATCATTCATCTAATATAAGATCTATCTATAAAATTAAAAAAAAAAAAAAAAAGTGTCCTAGAAATAAATGATATAAAATAATATATATATATATAGGAATAATATGGAGTTTTTATTTATTATTTTTTTTATATAGGAATAATATGGAGTATTTGGATCAATATTAGGTGTATTACCTTTAAGCTTTCCTAGAACTCTTCATACTATTTTATACTGCTATATAAGAAAAATTGTGTCTTACACAATGTAATTTTGTGAAATTGAAATAGATGTTTTTCTTTTATTTTCTTTTCTTTATATCCCAGGGACCTTTGTTTCAAACATTTAGAATTTTTATCTTGATAAACAAAAGAGTACTCCTCATTACTTATAACTATTGAGAGCTACTCACCCTTGGTGGATGGGGGTGCCCTTTAACCCAAGGACAAAAGGCAAGTTGAGACGAACTCCCCATATAAACACTAGAGCCACGATACCCTATTTTCATAGGAGACAAACCAACAGCCACCTCTCCCACCTAGAGGTTCCATCAAATATTCAACGAGAAATGCTATGTCTACAATATTTTTACAACATTTTTACAACATTTCCTAAGTGGCAGGTTGTTATTGGTTTTTATTGTTGGGGCAAAAAAGTAATCTTAGTGTTAGTTTCAAATTTGAACCAATAACAACTAACCACCTGTGATTTGTTGTAAAAATGTTGTAAAATTGTTGTAGACGTAGCATCTCTCATATTCAACTACTTTAATGCTTCAACTTTGTTATAAGCTTACGTTACTAAGCTCAGCTTGCATATAATTATTAATTACATTCAAATTATCGAACTAATTATAGTATTTGTGAAATTTTTATCAAACTTTCTAAAAAAATAAATTAATATTTTAAATGAAATTATTTCACTAACAGTTTGAAAAAATAAAAATAAATTTATTAGTTGTTTTAAATTATTTCAATCATCTATCAAATTTTATTTTTAAACAAAATAAAAAATTGATCTTACACGATAGGTTTTACTACCATAACTTCAGGTAAAATGTTGTCTTATTTTCTTAAATATCTAATTATTTAATTTTGAATGGATTAATACAAACTTTTTAAAAACAATTTATAATATATTTTATTTACCTTAAATATTGTGCGTGGAAGATATCGATTTAGTATTAAGGTATGGTCTACGGCTGCACACCTGTGCCAATTTTTAAATGGCAATGGCGTAGATCACCATGCTTTGTTGGAATAGGATGTTTTATAATTCATAGCGAGGTATAGTTTTCAATGTGTACCCTGCAACTAAAATATCCCTTGTGAACAAGAAAATTAAAATTGTGGCCCTAATGACGAGTTTGGACAACAAGAAACATCATAAGTACGAATCACCGAGCACCTAATTAATGAATAGGTCTTGTCAATAGATACCTATAGGGATTTTTTTTAGGGAATTTTTAGAATATTTGTTAATATATTATTAAAAAAAATTTAATACTATATTCATGAAAAAATATATAAAAAAATTTAGTTATTTTTTTATTTTTGGATAAAAAAATTTAAAAAATATTTCTTAAACCAATAGCCTTAGAGTATTTGTTAACTGTTTTCTTAATGAATTAATAGTTTAAGAAAAAAATTTATAAATCATTATTTAATAGGTTGAAAAATATAGCTCTATATCAATTTGTAACCAAACTTTGTTCTATTGTTATTTTTGCATACTATTATATTTTTTGGTATTATTAAAATATTGCAGATTTCAAACATTGTATAAACAATCATTAATATAGGTTTAAAAACAATATAATCTCAGTAAATTACTCTCTAAACATTCCATAATGTCATAGCGTTCCCTTTATATTTTTAACTCTCTATGTTTCAAAATTTTCATTTTTTCCTTTTTTTGTTTGGCTCTTTTTCATATTGGCCATTTATGTTTCAAAATTTTCATATTGCCCCTTCATGTTAGATTTAGTTTTCTATTTTACTTTTCAATTTTTTTTTTTTTCAAGAAGTGCTAGAATGAAGGGTTGAAATGTAAATGACCAAAGGAAAAATTGAATCAAACAGTAAGGCACAAATTGATAATATTATAACGTAAAATACCAATATAAAAATAGAATAAAACGTGAACAATCAAAATGAAAATTTTAAAACATAAAAGAAAAAATGAAAGTAATTTCCACCTTTAAAAGTTAAGGGTATACTTTAGTCTTTTATATATATAAGACATGAAGATAAAGTGATAATTTTGAAACGTAAAAAACCAATATAATAACAAAATCAAACACGAACTATTAAAATTAAAATTTTAAAGCATAAGGGAACAAAATAAAGTGTGAGCTTGAGAATTGTTAAAAAAAGTTTCATTTTTTACTTCTTGTCTTAGCTTTCTTGCAAATAAAGTAGCTTTTAGCTGTTTTGAAATAAAACAATTCATAATTTTTCATAACACATTTAACTTAAAAATTACCGAAAATGATATCTTACTCTTAAGCAATCAAAAATTATAATGCTATGTAAATAAGTCATGGAATACTATTATACTAAACTAAACAAATAAGATTTAAAAACAAAAACAAAAACAAACAAACAAACAAATTCCCAAACCGACTATAAATGTATTTTAGTCTTTTAAATATTAAAATTTTTTAGATCTTATTTATTAGTTTTGGATTCCTGTCTCTTTTTTTTGGTTTGGACCCACAATGGCAAAGCCACCTATTGGAATACTTTATTTTTAAGCACTGTTTGTGATGGACACCGCACAGATCATGAAAACGGTGCACGTGGTTGCATATTCCAAAGATGCCTCTGGCTTTTAAAGCTGAGCCACGTTTGGTATTTGCCCAAACCCACCGTGCACATTCCCCAACAATTAATTTAATGTGCTCAAAAAGACATAAATGCCATCACCGCAATCACCGACGAAAGGGCCTTTCCAATCTATCACAAGTCACAACGCGGCTTATCTTTCTCTGTCCTCCATTATTCTTCCGTACATTCCTGCATTATTTCAACATATCAAGGGCATTTTGGTCCAAACGCTATAAAAATTGTCGTCTCTCTCACACAAGTCTCTTTCTTTCTTTCTTTCTTTCCTAGACCCCCAAAAATAAAATAAAATACTTCACCTCATCCCCTTCATTTTCCGTAACCATCTATTAAATAATCTTTCTTATGTCTAAAAATACAAAAAAATCTCTTTTTTGTTTTTCTATTAATAAAATAAAATACTTCACCTCACGCTCTCAATTTTTCATAACTATCTAATAATTAATCTTTATTGTCTAAAAATAAAAACATTTTTTTTTTATTTGAGATGTACTAAGTTCATCAAATTTTCACAACAAATATTAGTTGGCAAATTGTTATAAGATTTTTATTTGAATTCACCATTAAAATTATTTTTTTACTTATATTGTGAAAATATTGTGAACATAATAATTTTCTTTTTATTCTATGAATTAAAAAAATTGAGAAATGGTAGTCCATAATGTTTTAACAACACTTTCACAATAAATTTTAACATTCAATGACAATCTTTCACTTAAATTTATTGTAAAATTATTGTAAAAATATTATACAAGTCGTAGTTCTAAAATTACTTTACCTCACTCCCTCCATTTTTTAATAACCAACTAATAATTAATCTTTATTATATCCAAAAATACAAATATCCTTTTTAAATTTTTTTTTTCCAATTTCTGTCTTTGGCTACACTATTTTTGAGAAAGCAAATTTATTGCTAACAAACTTTTGTAATTATAACTAATTATCATGTTTAAAAAAAAAAAAAAACTTTTGTAATTACTATAAAATGCAGAGAGGGTAAGAAATAAAGAACCATTTCTTTCTCTCTCTCTGTCTCTCTGAGTCTCTCTTTCTTTCTGTTGAAAGTTGAGACCATAGGAACAGAAAAGAAAGAGAAAAGTCCAATATTTGAGAGCTGCATTGTGCTTCTTTTTGGGGGTTTACCTGCTCGGAGGGATTTTATCTGTTGGAGAAGCTTAAAGAAACAAAAATTCCTACCTGTAAGTTAAAGTCAAATTTTTATTTTTTAATTTTCTGTTATTTCCATCTTTCTTTTAATTTCATAACTTATGCTTTAATCCAACAAAAACAAAAAAGATTCCTTTTTTTTTTTTTGTGTTATTATTTGTTTTTGTTTCGGGGCATGTGCATGTGCCATTTGTTCAATTTTCTTGAGAAAATAAGTATTTTTTTTATTTATTGTTTGTTGGTTTTTGTTGAGAAAGAAATTAACTTGTTAACCTGGCATTCCTTTTTTTCTTTTTGCATTTTCTGGGTTTTTGTTTTTTAGATTGGTGCTTTTTGTGGTGGTGGTGGGTTAGAGATGCCAGAGAAGGCAGTGAGTTCGCCACCTTGGAATCCATGGATGTCAAGGTCAGGTCCCTTGCTTCATTGGCGCTTTGGGTTGCTGACAGCTTTTGTTTTCGTTGGGATGGTTGTCGTTTGGAGCGTAGATGGGTGCACCATTAAGAGCTTTCTTGAAGCTTGGAGGCTCAGGCAAGATTACAGAACCATGAAGGTCAGCACTCGTCCTGTGAATCTCACACAAACCCATCAAAAATTGCATCTTAACGCATCCAACATAGTATCTAATCCGACCCACTTCAATTCCAACATTGTTGAACCACTTATTGTTAAGAATTCAACTGGGCTTCCTAAAAAACCAGCCAGGAATCAAATGCACCCCATAGCTTTGTCAAATTTGAGTTGGGTTTCAGCTGAATTGGAACCCAACTTGACCTCCAATCTTCTGGCCAGGTGGTTAGCTCCAGGAGGTGAACCCTGTAAGGATTCTAAGACACTGAATATTTCAATTCCTGGTTTCGATAATAGAGGTGGGAACTTGATTAGTTTGTCAGCTGGTGAAATCCATGAGTTTGGTTTTCAAGCACTGGATGAGTTTGGAAATCCTAGGTGTTTAGGTGGGGATTACTTTGAGACAGATCTTTCAGGGGATTCTTGGAAATCTAGGCCTTTAGTCAAAGATTTTGGCAACGGGTCTTATTCTGTCTCACTTCAGGTTCATCCGGATTTTGTTGGGGATTACCATCTCACTGTGATCTTGCTTTATGGGCACTTTGAGGGTCTGAAGTTTTCACCTTGGCGGTTTGCAGTTGACCGTGAGCTTCGTAGGATTCCAATCAGGTTTTACAAAGGTTCAAGTCATTTACCTGAACTACAAACTTGTAAAGAATCTGATCTTAGCAGGGATATTTGGTATGGGAGGTGGACTCGGCATGGTAAGAATGATGATTGCGAAATTGGTAATGATGGGCGGTACCGATGCCTAAAACCTGACTTTCCATGCCAGAGTCCATGGTGTAGTGGTTCATTAGGATTGTTAGAGAGTAATGGTTGGGTCTACTCGACACACTGTACTTTTAGATTGTTTATAGCTGATTCTGCCTGGAATTGCTTGAAGAATCGCTGGATTTTCTTCTGGGGCGACTCGAATCATGTTGACACGATAAGAAACATGCTCAATTTTGTTCTAGATTTACCTGAGATCCCCTCAGTTCCTAGGCGGTTTGATATGAACTTCTCAAACCCAAAAGACCCGTCTCAGACAGTTAGAATTACTAGCATTTTCAATGGGCATTGGAATGAGACGAAGAATTATGAAGGTTTGAATTCGTTGCAAGATGAAGGGTTTAGGAATTTGTTAAAACAGTACTTCTCAGAAGACACTGTTCCAGACACTGTGATCATGAACTCTGGATTACATGATGGTGTTAAGTGGAAAAACATAAGGGCTTTCTCTGCTGGGGCAGATTATGCAGCTTCGTTTTGGGCAGAAGTTTTGGAGTCAGTGAAGCGGAGAGGGTTGGCAGTGCCTAAGGTTTTTTACAGGACCACAATAGCAACTGGTGGATATGCACGGTCACTTGCATTTAACCCCAATAAGATGGAGGCGTTTAATGGGGTATTGGTGGAGAAATTGAAGCAAGCTGGGGTAGTTTCCGGCGTGATTGATGACTTTGATATGACATTTCCTTGGCATTTTGATAACCGTTGCAATGATGGAGTGCATTATGGCCGGGCTCCAGCAAAGATGAAGTGGAGAGATGGGCAAATTGGGCACCAGTATTTTGTAGACCTCATGTTAGTTCACGTGTTGCTCAATGCACTCTGTGCAACATAGCGCGTTAGAGAGGTTTGACACGTGCAGAGGATGAATTTGTGCAATCTTCTTAGCAGGTGGAGCACTCAGATAGCGGCGTAATGACACTATAGAGAGAATATGGATTGCATATCCTTCCTGACTTCAAGCCAAAGAAAAAAGAAAAAAAAAAAAGGGATTGATGGCCATTGTTAGAGTGCTGATAGAAATTTGAGTTGCTACTGAGGAGGAAAAAGTATGAGGTAATGAGAGTTATATATATTGGTTCATAATGTTCATTAGATCAGATGGCATTCTTTATTTGTTTATAAACTTTTTTTTCCATATAAATATAGATAAAATATGGTTATCACGCTTGTAGAGTTTGAGATGTCCAGAATGTCAGAAATAGAAATAAGTACTGGTTGATATCAAATTATCAATATAGGGCATCATAGTTGTTGCATATTTCTGGTGTATGCTTTGCCGTTCTGATACCTTCTTATCTGCTTGAACTGCATCTTAACTTAATTACTGAGTATTGTTTTTAGGCATATACATGTTTCTCTCTCTCTCTCTCTCTCTCTGTCAAATTTTTTTGGAGGCATATGCAACCAATAAAAGCTTTATATTTAGCAATTGCTAAGTAAATTTACAAATTATTTTATGTATGTACTATGTACTATGAAGGCTCTTGGAGCCGCATGAGTCAATTACTGCAAATTGCATGTTCATGCTAATTACTGCTACTTTTATGAACAATAAGAAAGATTCTTGCCTTGGAGGCCTGGGGCCAAAACTCACACACACCATTGAAAAAAAAAAAGATTGTTAGGGAATCCAAACCAGTTCTATTCATTCATATTATATATATATATATATATATATCATGGGTTAATATGCATCCTCGTCATCTTTATTCACAATCTACGTAAAGCAAAATCTTGACTAGAGATCCTAAATAAATGCAAACTCTTTTTTTTCTTGTTAAAGCTTGGTTGCAAAGGATTTTAACTAGGAGTAATTAATTTTCTATTACAAGCAGTTCATGAGATCTTTAGCTTAGGTTTTTGTTAACTAGTGTTCCAAGGACATAAATTAAGGTATATTTATTGCTCTATAAAAATGATGTTTTATACAATTTTTTTTTTTCAAAAAATAAAGGCATGAACCATAAACTCATAAATCTTATGAGGTCTGAAAATCACTTAACCAAACTCTTAAGTTTTACAAATTTTTTTTTTTTTGAGAAGAAGGTTTTACAATTAATTGTTAAAGAAAATAATTCTTTTTTAATATAGGATTGTGTTAATGATCCATAGGGTTTCACTTCCCACATTGTTCATTAGATTTGGGTTTTTCAGTTTTACACTTAGCAGAAGATTCTATTTTGTCTAAACCTTTTTATGTATTGTTGTAAGAGGTATGGTTTATTTATTTTTATTTTTTGATACTAAAACAATGTCAAATGAGTTACATAACTATTGACAAAGTATGGTTTGATTAATATTAAACATTTAATTTGTGTAAATTATGTGTTATTTGTTCTTTATGTCCACAAATTAAATGTATTATTTGTTTTTTTTTTTTTTTTCTATTTTTGTAATAATTAATTTTCTGAAGGAGATTTTTTTAAAATAAATTTTAAAAAGAGTTTTGAACGTAATCAACGGCAAAGAAAAAGAGAAGAAAATGTAGATATCCCTTGAAAAAAACAACAAAAAATCTCGCCTTTTTCCACCATAGGCAGCAGCCAGAAAAGGTTGTTTCCTACGTTGTACCATTGTAAACGACTGCAAAAGGAGTGTCGTTTTCTGGTTTTAATAAAGGACATTGAGGTCAACTTCTTGTCGTTTAATGCAACTTTTAAAACTCTTCCGCTGGTTTTCAAGAATCTTCTCGGCCAAGTATGAAATGAAAGGAATAGTCAGTATAATCGGTAGGCTAAGCTAGAGTTTTGAATTTTTGATTGATAGGGATAGCATTGGCTTATTTTATTCAATAATAATTTGGATGAAAATATAGTTATATCCTAAAACAAAAAACAAAACAAAACAAAAAATTTGTAACATAAACAATTTTTTTTTTAAAAGGTCAAGTCAAACATATTCTTAAATTTTCTTGTTGCGTCAAAAGTTGCCATGTAAAATGGAGAGACTTCTCAGTTCTCACATTAATATATTTAAGAATGCCACTTCATTTGAAATATTAAATTAAGTTGTCTTCTATACACATTTAGATTTATAATAACTAATACAAATTATGGGCTGTATGTGTATCCATTAAAATTTATATTAGTCTTTTATAAGAATAAGAGATTTGGGTTCAATCTTTGTTTAAAAAAAAAAAAAATTTGATTGATATCTTAATTTGATGATAAAGATTTCAATCATCATAAACAAACGCCATAGACTGAAATTTTTAGTAGAAATTTATAGTAATTAATACAAATTATGGGAATCCATTTCAAAATGGAGAAGATTATTATTATTATTTTATCAAAACCCACATGATTTAACACACATTTGCTATGTATTAGCAAAAAAAAAAAACCACATTTGCTATGTTTATTGAGTCTATGTATAAATTACAAATCATAAAAAAAAAAACTCAAGATAACAATAAGCATTTTTGTCTTTTTATTTTATTTATAGATAAGAATAGGATTTTAATACTTCATTATTTGAACCGCTCGAAATATTTTCCTTTATTATTATTTTTTTTAAAGATTTATTGGACAATCAATGTTTAAGACAATAAGAAATAAAATCAATTGTGCTCTATTTTGGTTGGAATGAGAGAAAAGTGTACGGATAGAAACTATTTGTGTTTTAGACATGTATTTGCTATTTGGTAGAGATAAATAAAAATTGAAAGAATAAAGAGTAAATTACTATTATGCTCATATTATTAAAAGTAGAAGTATAAAAATATTAGGGTAATTTTGTACTTTAGAAATTAAAAATAATAATAGTGGGCCTGATGAAAAACTCCCATCTGCTTCCCATCTTCTTGCATATCTTTTTTTTTTTTTTACTCCAAATTGCTAAGACCTTTTAATTGAGAAATGGACTACTTCGAGAGAGCTTAGATTCTAGACCTTTAAAGTGAAAACTAACTCAATAATAATTTTTCTAGTTTACTTTATTAATCAACATCAAACTATTTATATAGATGGTAAAGTAACTCAAATGAACCCTGATCTGTGTCATATTTATTCAAGGACAAACCTTTTTTTAGTAGAAAGAACTAACCTAACAATCTATCATTTTCTTATCTAATCATCCAACTCCTAAAAAAAACAATCTTGGAAAATTAAATAAAATAGGTTTCCTATCTGACCTAAAACCTGCCTGCAGTTTTTTCCTTTATTTGGTGAGCTGTGCTTTTAGTTAGCAATCTCATTGGGCCAAGATATTACTATTGGGTCTCAAACAGTAGGATTGGATATACTGGTTTTATGTCTTTTTGGGCCATGAATTGTCTGGATTACATAATAAAACTTCCACAGTTTAGCGTGTTCTCGCGAACAATTCTTCAAAACTTGCATTCGTAACTGATTCACACCACCATCTTCGCAAATGTGAAATATCATTCAAATATATAATTACAAGTATTTAGAATTCTTGTTTGGCTCTTGTTATCAGATAATAAGATTTGAAAATTCAAAAGTGAGTTCTATAAATAATTTCGCAAAACATCATGTTGATCAACTAGTGGAAACTTTGATGCCCAAATCGTCCAATGACATACAACTGAGTTTGGTTACCCAGCTAGCTAGGAAAATAAAGGAAAATGGGACACAACAAGAAGGGAATTAGTCAATAGTCACTTCTAATGTTGAAACATATCAATAATATTAGATTTGAGCTGCACTAAGGTTGAACTCCTTATAATCTAACTTAACTCATAACCCACTCCCATAATTAGAAGTGGGTTGAATAAGAGATTTAGAATTCAATTTCTGCCTACGCTAAAAACTGATTGATGTTTCAGTCTAATAATAAATAGTTATTATCAGAAGCGGACGCCATAAAACTCTTAAAAAAAAAAAAAAAAAAACTCATAACCCACCCCCATGATCAGACCCATAGTCTAACCTGTAACCTGATTTATCAATCAATTTATATATTAACAAAAATTACTCTAATACATTTTCTATAAAAAAAAAAAAAAAAAAATCCAATATCAATTCCAACTATCACACTTTATGTCTATCTATGATACAAACTTATATATTCCTTTTTTAAAGATACATCAATAAAATATGAATGTGTTATGTATGGTTAAAATCCACTCAAAAACGCATTATTTTTTAATGTGTATTTTTTGGTGTAATTTTATACACAATGAAATATTTTCTATTTTCAAAATTTAAATCTCTTTTTTAGGTAGCCAAAAATTAGCTCTCTCAATGGAAACGAGATTCTATGAACTTCTCCAACGAACATTTTCTATTAACGCTATATTTGTTTCAATGTAAAATATTTTTAGAAAAATATTTTCTAATTTTATAGTGTTTATTTTATAATAAAATATTTGATTAGAAGTAACATATTTTCAACTAAATCAACCTAAGTAAATTTTTGTAAAATATTTTAAGCTTAAAATTTCGGAAAAACATTTTACATTTGCTCAATCCTTCACACCCCGACACTTATCACTCCCGCACTTTCGCGCTAAAACTCTGCCTCTCGTAATCCAGCCACCCTCTCAGATTTCTCTCCAAAATACCCAGCCACCTTCAGTCTCCTCTCCCGCCAATCTCCGGCTCCAAGGTCCAAGGCACCACCGGCCAACTCCAGCTTCCGTCGACGCCACCCATCGCCGGCAAAACCAGGTACTTTTCTGCCTTTTTAGATTAGATTTCTCCTTTTCTTTTCGTTTTTCTTCATCTCTAACCCTTCTCTGGTTTTTCTTAGATTCGATCTGTTGTTTTATTATTATATATCTGTGTGTGTCATATGGTTTTGTTTCATTTTGGCTTTTGTGCTCGCTTCTTGTTACTGGGTTTTTGTTTTTTGATTTTTAGTTAATACTATGTGTGTGCCTGTTTGAATTTTTCAACCTAAAAATGGATTGGTGATTAGTGGGGTTAGAGTACAACTGATTTAGGCAAATGGGTTTTTTTTTTTTTTTTTTTTGGAAATAGAAACATTTGCTTCCATTTATTCTTTGATTTTGTATGTTTTGTTAGCAATTGGATGTGTGTTATATAATTTTTTTTTTTTTTGATAGGATGTGTGTTATATAATTGGTTTTGCATTGTTCTGGGCACGGTTGTTAAACTGGATGATTGCTTGATTTTGGGTTTGCCATAAGATATAAAGCTAGTGGCTTTTGTAACAAATTTGAAATTTTGGGTTTTGCTATATGATGTATATGATTGGCCACAAGAGTAGGTTATAATTGATTTGTTCTTAATGGCATAAACTTCTCTCAACTGTGGTTTAATGTTCATTTCTTGGTAAATATATGTAAGGTAAAGGATTCATTGGTTATAAAACATCATTGTTGGCAGGACTTACTCTACGCCTTGCATTCAATATTTTCACTGCCTTACTTGGGAAACTATGAACATATATCTAGTAATCAGGTCAACCAAAGAATATTTTTTTGAAAGTGAATCGGAAAAGAAAAAGAAAAAGAAAAATAAAAGGGAAAGTGAAGGAACATTTGTGCTTTGTTTCTGTTATTGGAATGCTAAGAATATGATTTATAGAAAAGTGGCTTTTCTTTTTTAATAATTAGTATGAATCACAGAAAAGTATGATTAGAGGGCTACCTTCTATCTGCATTAGTAGCTATCTGATGTGATAAGGGAATGACTTAAATAACATGGATAGCAATTTGCTTGATTCTGATATATTTTTTCTTTGTGTGTGTGTGTGTGTGTGTCTACTTCTTTTTTCCAGATATATTTTTGCAGGTTTTGCTGTATTGGTTTCTAAACTATTCTGCAAGTTCTTTCATTTTGTTAATTCACGGTATGCAGTTGGTTCTTTCTCCATTGGCAAAGGCCAAAAAAAGAGAAAGCATGGTCGGTGACGTCTCAAATGCTTTATAGAATTTTTGGCTTCAATTCAGTACTGTGGACATGTTCCATGACCCAAATGGACATTTTGCTACTAGAAGAAGGCAAAATGATATTTTGCTCTGCTGAACTCCCTGTGTAGCTGCATTAGTTATGATTATTACAAGAAGTGAACTCACTAGATATCTGCATGGGGCCAAAAGCGTTGGGTGCCAGCTGTGGTCTTCAATCTTTTTTGTTATATATTGATTCATCTAGCACATTCTTTGACACGTTCATATATTGATATTTTGATATGTTGAATCTTTGTTGTTATCAATGATTCATCTAGTACATTCATCTAGTACATTCTTTGACACATGTTCAATACCTGGATATGTAATTGAGTAGATGATGTGTGTATAAAGATAATACTAGATAAGTGCCTTTGATCACTTATGTCTTGCTCTTTCTTTTATTGTAGACACCTGCGTTTTTTAAAGTTCATAATTTTTGGAAAAATCATTTAGATATTGTACTTGTATTAGATTGTGAGGAATCTTATGGAATTGAATATTTGTATTAGTTCTGCATCAAGAATTTGGTTTTATCTGGGTGTATATGTAGAACTGAGACCAATTACCCGTGCATATATTACGTTTACAGTGTCTAACTTGTACCAAGTATGTGAAACATTCATAGAATGACCCCAATGTCATTGTTTATGGACAGAAATTGGACTATTAAATTTTTTTTTTCTATTCTATTCATTACTGAACACTTGAAATTCAACGGATGCCATTTTCCATGGTTATTAAACTCTGGATCTTAGCCATGGGTGATGTCTCAGTACAATTTTAAATTTTTACCAGGTTTTTTTTTTTTTTTTTTTTTTTTTTTTTTTTTTTTTTTTTTTTTTCATTTTACATTGTGCCAAACATCGGAAAATATTTTACACAACATTTTCATATACACTGCCAAATACTGTAAAATGAAAATATTTTCTTGTAAATATTTTACATGTAAAATATTTTACTTTTACAAATATTTTACATCGAAACAAACGGAGCGTAACACAGGGCTTACTACAGTAATAGACATAAACCAAATGCTTCAAATCACATGCATAATTATTAACAACATGAGTCACATGACATGTATAAAAAAGAAAAAAGAAAAGAAAAAGAAGAGGAACCCCTATTACCCTATAACAATTTGTAATATATTCGAGAAGCTCTCAAATTACGTCTTCCAATTCGAAGCAAGACAAGATACACAACCTACTCCAAATGATATTAAAAATATCATGGAACAAAATAATTTCACAAACCAAAACCTAAAAACTTGGTAACCAACTAACAAGAATAGAATCTTCTCAACAAAAAAACTAATAAGAATAGAAAATCTAGTCAAAAAAGAATAAATTTTATAATTTTGGCAAAATTACAATGTTAGTCTCTAAAGTTTACCTATTATGCATTTTTTTTTTTTTTTATACAAGATAGAATTCTACTCTAACCTAATCTAAGTGTATATGTGTGTGAAGCTCTCTCCTAGAGACTTGAACCCCTAGCCCTTGTCTCCCACACCCCACACCCCACACCTCACAAGCACTTATACTTATGAAGTGACCATCGCACCAAGGGTGTGCGGTGGTGCCTATTATGCATTTTTGATATTTGAAATTTCAAGTGAGTGTTATTGGTTCCTACCGTTTTAAAAAAATGAACATTATTAGTCTTTCTATTAACTTCCATTAGATTTTTTATTTTATTTTATTTTATTTTTATTTTTTTTGCTTATGTCTAATAGAGCAATGACATGACTTATATTAACTTATGTGACAACTCTTTTATTATCGAAAAATTACACATAAGATATTCCGATATATACATCAGAAACACCAACTAATTAAGTATTTATTATGTTTAGAATATATTTGGCCACGCTTTTAGGTAAAATAATAAACAAAATATATATTCACATATTGTTCTAATCCAGAAACAATATTGATCTTTATTTATTATACACACATACGTATCATGTTTGTAAATATAACACACATGCGCGTGTGCACACACATGATATTAATATCTAAATAAAAAAAAATTAAAAAAGAGGTTAAATACCAAAGAGTATTAGGTGGTGTAAAAAATTTAGCAATTTGACACCACAAAAAGCTACTTTATCTATTTTACCCATGGTTTTAAAAATCGAACTAAGGCAAAACTAGATTTGCCTCCGGTTTTCGGTTTTGATCGGTTTGGGCATTTTTACAGAATTGGACTGGTACTGATTCTTGGTTGAACTAGCCTGGTTTTAAAACCATAATTTTACCACTTCACTTTACAAAACACCCAACCATGGTTTTAAAAACCGAATTGGATGGACTGATCCAACCAATTCAATGGGAACTGAGTACTAGTCTAGTTTGGTAAAAACGTCTAAAATCAGTAAAAACCAAGAATCGAAGGCAAATCCGATTTTGCCCCCGATCCGATTTTTAAGATCATGCACCTAACATCAGTGGTTTTATTTTAACATTCAACACAATAAAATAATATATCCACTACAATAAACAACAACCAACACCTCAAACACAATAAAATAATATATATATATATATATATTAGCATCTGAGCTATTGTGCACATGCAAAGATAACCATGCACTGTAACTTAGCAGCAAAAAAAATTGGCTTTCCCTCCATTGATGCAGGAGTATTTTGTTATATTTGGTTGATAAATTTAACATTTTAGCAATTTGCCTCCACCAATACTAATGCTCACAATCAAATTTTGAATCAATTTTCATTACACAGAAAAAAAAGAGGTTAGATACCACCTAATTTAGTATTTACTAATTTAAGTTTTTAAAAGTCTAACCATTTCTTTTCTTTTTTTTTTTTTATGGAAAAAAAGTATAATCATATTCATACATAGAAAAAAAAATTAAAATTTTAAAAATTCTAGCTAAACAAATAAACTTAAAAAAAAAAAAAAAACTAATTCAAGCTCGCAATTTTCCTCTTTTATCTTCGTCATTCTTCTTCTTTTTTTTTTTTTTTTTTTTTTTCCCCTACTAAATCATTTTCTTATATCTTTACATTTAAGCAAAGTGCAAATTTTATTAAATTTGATCTAAAAATAAATTAGCAAAAAAAAAAAAAAAAAAAAAAAAGTCCAAAGAGAAAATAGCAGTACTATCTCTCTCTATGGGCCCATTGCAAAGTTTTCATGTTTCCATGTTTAAGTTTAGTCCTTAAGTCCATCAAAAAAAAAAAAAAAAAAATTTAGTCCTTGAGTTTAACCCAACAAACGATCACACGCAATGCAAATGGTTGTGTATATATATATATATATATATATATCTGTGAGTCAGAGACGCAAAGACTGAGAGACAGAACGAACATTTTTGTTTGAGGCCTCGCATTATTATTGTTGTTACTGGAAAATTGATAACATTAAAGCCAAATTATCCAAATATACTGTGCATTTTTTTGATTTTTTCCGAGTGTTACAAAAAAAATCTAAAACAAAACGAAATAAAAGGTGAAAAATCTGGCAAACCTTGGAGGACTGAGGGCTCGCTTGTCGCTGAAGCAAGCAATCTCCGACTACAGCGTTGACGACGAGGAGTGTAGGCCTTGGCGTCGCAGGCTTTTCATGGCGTTCACATGGGGTTCAGCGCTCAGGATCACACTTCTCTTTCTCCTCCTCGCTGCGGTGGTCACCGCTTGTTTCACTCTCCCCATTGAAAAGGTACAATTTTTTCATCTGGGTCTCTGTCATTTTTGCGTTTTGAGGATTTTTTGTGGGTTTCCTGAGATGGGTTTCTTGTGTTTGTGTCAGATTTGGTGAAATTGGTTAGTGGGTATTTTTGTTTAGTTTTGTTGTGGGGGGGTATTTGTGAATCTTTTGGATTTTGGGTTAGGATAGGTTGGGGTTTCAGATCAATTAAGGGAATTTTTTTGAGTTTGTAAGCAATTTGCTGGAATTGGATTGAAATCTGAGCTGATGTTTCCGCTCCTGAATGGTCATTTTTTGAGTCACTGCAAATTAAAATTTAGAACAGAAGGAAGATTAAAAAACCCCCCAATTTTATGGGGATATAATTCACTTTGAAGTAGGCATGTAATTCTGTATCCAGTTTGATTTTTTAATTGCAAAAGAGTTCATTTACTATCATGAAAAATTGTATAGCACTTTGGTATTCAGGCTGTCTACAGATAAAGATATCAGCTTGGTCGCAAAACCTAGTTCATATTCTTATGCTAGCTTCAGTTTCTAAGTTTGATATAATTTGGATTCCTGAAAAGGATAGTGCTTGGGTACTATGTAACTATATCAGAGCCTGCAATCTCAGTCTACAGTCTTGCATTTAATACCATATTTGACAATGTTTTATGTTTATGTTAGTGTGTGTTCTTCTACTCTATAGCATCTGTTCTTCTATTTTGTTGGTTGCGACAAAAGTGTCTTATTGTGGATCTCTTCCTTGATAAACATTATACCCTGAACATTCTGGAAAACATTTTTTTTTTTTTTATAAAAAGCTTTACATTATTTTTTGAGTAAGTAAAAGATTTACGTATCATCTGCTTTCTGCAGATTCTGAAGAACTTCTTATTATGGGTTGAGCAGGATCTTGGACCTTGGGGTCCGCTTGTGCTGTAAGTCAATTGCAACTTTCTAATGCTTAGTGATTCACTATTCTACTTTGCATCAAATGGTAATCTTGATTTCTGGCCCCTGTCTTTGGGAATAAGGTTCTTAACTCTGATATAATTGCAAATCACATTTTTATTGTACTCATCGCTTAAGTGGGAATCCCTGTTATAGATGGAACATGTTAGAAGGGCTGTTTGAAGAGTTCAATTAATTATTGGCCTGAAGTATATTCTTTTTAAATTTTTTCCTAATAGTTGTATGCAACTATGCTTGCAGAATTTTAATCCTATTTTGATGTTTCATGGACTGTTTGACAGTCTGATCTGGCCAGCTTAAAAATGGTCGATAATACGTATTCTGAAAGTAGTGATTAACCAATTTTGCTTCCCCTCCCCCCCTTTAAAAAAAAGTAGATCCTATATATGTGTGAATGATATTAATGAGTTCGTAAATTATCTACTTGTTATATCACATGTATATCCTAACTGAAGTTGGCCACTTATAATACTAATGGAAAAACAATTTTGAACTACATTGCTTAATTGAACCCAACTCTAACCAAGCTGCTGATTATGTTATGTTGGGATTATGGAAAACTATATTATATTTGGAACATATATTCTGATTTCGAACTTCATTTACTTTATTTGTCACTGATTAATTTGGTTAGGGATGTTCAGAAGACTGACTCGAATCTAACCCTTTCGATTGGAAATGGTGCTATAGAAAGAAAAAGTTATTTTGCTTAATTGAATTTTTTTGAGAGACTGGCCCTTTTTGTTATTAAGATTAATGGTTAAGTTTAAGTTTATGATTTCGTTTCCTTGACAAGTCTAAGCACAGATGAGTTCATAGTTCAATAGGTTTAGGAATTAAAGTCTTATGCGGACTGGATATTAATAAGTGGTTTCTCATTTGTTTCTTTGACTTTCAAGTTTGCTTCTTGATTCCTCTAAACTAAATTAAAGAGCTTTGATTTCTCTGTTATTTATGTTATTGATGTTATTAATTTAAAGGCATGAAGTAAAAGAACCCTATCATCGAGATCTCTATGAAATACCTGATATTTTGAAATGGTAATATGCACATTTTTTTATGCGAAATCTTGTTGATTTCTCAGCCTTTTAGTCAATCAGGAAATATTTAGGCATGGTGGATTGCTTACTTAAGCATTAAACTGGTTCTCTGAATAATGAATAACTTAATGCTGAACATTGATTATTGTTAACCTTTTAACTCTACTCTTTTGGATAATTGGCAGGGCTGTTGCATACATTCCCCTGACAGTCTTGGCAGTTCCAGCATCAGTACTAACTGTAAGCATTATACCCAATTGCAATGCTTTAGCAAACCCTTACCCAACTTCAATGATACTAGTATCTTTTCTTTTCTTTTTATTTTTTTTGGAAGCATTACGATTTCTTTTTAAAAAATTGAATATGCTCAAAAATAGCAAATGATGGTATCGACTTATGTTTCTCATAAGCATTTCCCTTTGCAGTCCTGTCTCATTTTCTGTTCATTTCTGAATTTTTCTAATTGTGAAAAGCATTAGTTAAGCTACCCCCCTTCCCCTCCCCCAGCCAAAAAAAAAAAAAAGAGTGCTGCCTTATCTGATCTTCTCTCCATGTTTCAGCTTGGTGGTGGTTATCTTTTTGGGCTGCCCGTGGGCTTTGTGGCTGACTCGATTGGTGCCAGTATTGGTGCAGGGGCTGCATTTCTTCTTGGAAGAACAGTAAGTCTTTGACTGTTAAGGTGGCGCATATTTGCTAGTATTTTAGTTCCACTGAATGGTCGATTGTACATGCTGATAGAGAGAGAGGCACCTCATTTATTAAAATTTCATATATTGTTTGTCAATACTACAAATTCAAATGATAAGATCCCCAATGAATTCTAACTCAACTGGCACCTCCTCCCCTTATAAGTTCTAGGTGGAGAGTGAGGTCATGGGTACAAGACTCACTGGGTGCATTTGTAACTTAACAATCAAGGTCATGAAAGGATCTTACCAAACTAATTTTTTGTTTTTTTTCCTCTAATGTTCAGATTCTTTTTTTCTTGTGGTGTTTTATTCCGTTTTTCAGCTGTACAATTTATTTTGGAGTTATTTGTTTTATATTTATGCATATGGGGTAAATATGTTTATCTTGATTCCTGCACAGATTGGAAGATCATTTGTTATTTCCAAGTTGAAGGATTATCCACAGTTTCGGTCAATTGCGATTGCAATTCATGGTTCTGGATTCAAGGTTTGTAAAATTCATATTTCTCTTAGAACTGATTTTTGTTTCTTATATACAGGAAAACATAAAAAAATAAAAAGAGATAAGTATAATCATTGATAAATGTCTAAAAAAGAAGTTGTTGAGGTTAGGACTTAGGAGAATGAGGGATAAAAGTATGTTAATAATACTTGTCCTAGGAGAAGAAAAAATTAACATAATTAGTGTGTATGCTCTTCAAATTGGATTGGAAGGATCCATTGAGCAAAAGTTTTGAGAGTACATGGATAAATTGATTCAAGGGTTACCAAATTAGGAAAAGATTTTTATTGAAGGAGACATGAATGGTCATGTTGGAAAAGTGGATAGTAGGTGTTGTAAAGGTTGTAAGGTGATACCTGGAGAGAGCATAGCCACGCAACATAGGGTGGTGGTACTAGATATTTGTATTGGAAGATGGGAAAGAAGAGGTATTAGACTAATAAATTCAATGATTAGGTGGTGGGGTTTCAAGGGAGAGAATCAAAAATGTATTTAAAGATAAAATGACAAAAGAAGGAAAGTGGAATTTAGGCGAAGATGTTGATTAGATGTGGAATGAAATGGCTAGTTGTATTAAAAAAGTGGCTAAAGACATACTTGGAGAGTCAGAAGGATGTAGGCGATCAACTAAGGAGACTTAGTGATGGAATATGGAGGTTCAGGCAGCAATTAGATTAAAGAAGGAGATAGTTATAGAAGCCTATCTAGATGTAGAGACAACGTTGCTTATAAAAATTATAATGTGGCGGAAGAGGGAGGCAAAAAAGGTTGTCCAATAAATGTAAGTCTCATGATAAATTATATAGCAAGTTGGGGACAGAGGAGGGAAATGAAACCAAGAGACTTGAATGGTGTTTGGTGCATTGAAGATGAAGAGCAAAGAGTCTTAGTAAAAGTAGAGCATATTAAAGAGAGATGGAAAAGATATTTTAATGGAAACGATATAAAAGACATGAAAGATTGGAGCAATATGGGTAGCCCAATGGAGGATAGAAATCGTAGATTTGTTTGATGAATTAGGAAGACCAAGCTAAAGGATGGGAAAAAGCTATGGGACCAGATGAAATCCCCATTGAGGTTTGGAAGTGCTTGGGTGATGTTGGTGCATGTTGGTTGACAAACATTTTCAATAAAATCTTAAGTGCAATTAACAAAATGCCTAGTAAGTGGAGGAGAAGTACTTTAATACCTATGTACAAGAACAAGGGGGATGATTAAAACTGTACAAATTATCATGAAATTAAACTTATCAGACACGTTATGCAACTTTAGGAAATAGTGATTGAACGTAGGTTAAGATATGAAACCACACCCTTATGTCCAAAAAAAAAGGGGGGGGGGGGGTTGGAATATAAGATTTACTGTCAATTCATACATTTTGAAAAGTTTTACAAAAGGATGCCTAATGCCTTGTTGTTATTGTAAGTAACTTTGGCTTAAAATAACTCATCTCTAGAGTTGCTGCCTTGTTTTGTAATTTATTGTAAATGCACTACTGTTGTGTTCAAAATCTTCTTTTCTCACTCTGCAGATTGTTTTGCTGCTTCGGCTTGTTCCCTTACTGCCATTTAACATGTTGAATTACCTCCTGTCTGTGACTCCCGTTCCACTAGGGGAATACATGCTGGCTTCCTGGTTGGGAATGATGGTATCTTTTTTGCACTTGAACTTTTACTTCTCATTTTTCAGTGATTAGCCGAATGATCTTTATGTGTTAAACATGCTTTATGGTCATCAGAAATTTTGAATATAAAGTAGAGGTTGCAGTTTAATATAGCTCAACTGGCACCTCCTTCTCCCATAATAATGGGATGGAGCATGAGGTTGCAGTTTCAAGACCCCATTGGGTGCATGTGTTAACTTACCCCTAAAAAGAGTCATCCTTTAGTTTAATATATATCACAAGGGAGTTTATGGATATATTTTGGCGATGGGGGGAAAAATCTTTTTAGGGGCCAACATGCTAACTTTGTGAAGTAAAATAGAAATTTGGTTGGGCAGAGGGGGGCATTGCCGCCTTTTATTCTATTCCTTTTTTTGTTTGTGTTTGTGTGCGCGTGTGTGGAGAAAGCTTTGTCATTGAGGCAATGCAGTCTTCTCCATTGATTGTCCGCCGGGTCATGCAACTGAATCATGCAACACTACTTTTAATCCTAGTGTGCTGGGCGTGCATCTCTACTATGGTACTGTAGTGATCTTGCAACACTATTTTAGATGTTAGCCTTGTAGCTCTTTTTTCTTTCTTTTAGGGTATCTCATTGTATACTTCCTGTGCACTCAGGCTATGCCCCTCTTTTCTCTTAAATGAAATGTTATTTTACTTATCAAATAACAATGTAGTATAAAATTATTTGGGCACATAATATCTGAATCAAATGGATGGGGATGATATTTGGCATGAGGACAATTCAAAAAGAGTTAAAGCTGCCTTGTTTGAGGGGTGCCCCAAATGCATGCAATATGTCAATCAGCTAAGTGATGCATATGCAATTTTTCTTGTGTCTCAATCAACTAATTTGTTTATTTTATTTTATGTATATGGTCATCTAGGACAACTAAGATTTTTTTATTGAATCTTAGTTTTTCAAAGGCCTGTAAATTAAATAAAAATAAATACTTGTCTAAGTTTAACAATTGAGACATGCATACATGGAAGAGAGTTTGTATGTCCTGATATTGAAGTTATGAAGTATACTATCTAGTTTAAATGGTTTGTTGATGTGTTTGATATGGTTTCTGTTGCAGCCAATAACACTTGCATTAGTTTATGTTGGAACAACTCTCAAGGATCTTTCTGATGTAACACATGGATGGAGTGAATTTTCAAAGACTCGTTGGGTAAGAGACTTGACATTTTTTTTCCTCTCTCCTCCCCGCGCCTCCTTTTTCTCCCAATTTAGGCATGTTAAGTTTTTATCCAGCCCAGCACATGGCTACTGAAACTAGAACCATAGCCCATCTGATTGCCTACTGGCAACTCACAGAGGTATATACGTTCATAAAGGGCATTAAAGGTTCTTGCAGAGCAGATTTTATGTCTTAAGTGAGATTTAGGAAATGATGATGCATTCTTTCTCTCTCTCCTTTTTTTTATAGCCTATTCTGATACATGTTCATTCTTTATACCATGGATGCAGGCATTTATCATATTGGGCCTTGCAGTATCTGGTAAGTTGCAATCATCAAAACTCATGCATATGCACATGCCAGGGTTACCTTCTTATTTACAATGTCTATGAAAAATCCCCACCTTTACACTTGTCAGTATATGTAACAATTCCAAATAAAATAATCAACTTATGTTTCTAGTAACTATGATGAAAAGAGGGTTTCAGCTTTCAAGGGACTAGCATGAGAAATATGAAGTGCACATACTGGAACAATCTATAAACATTCAAAGTGAAATCACGAATGAAAATTCTATTAAGGGGGAGGAGGGGGGAGGGGTGGTTGGGGGGGAGAAGAGAAGCGAAGGAGTCAGTCGTGTTGGTGAATGCCTGAAACACGTCACACAACAAGGTCCACCATGCATGAGTTGTGGGGAACGCGAGGCTGGTGGGCCCACATGTGCCCATATTGTTGTTGGTTTTTATTTTTTCAAAGAAAAAGAAATTAAACTAGTATTTGAATCTTCCCAATTCTTTAAGTCTTATTTATTTATTTTTGGCTTGTCTGCAGTGGTTTTGATGATTTGTGTTACTAAAGTTGCCAAGGCTGCTTTAGAAAAAGCTTTGGCTGAAAATGAGGATATTGATGGCGTTTTAGCATCACCACAGCTACCCATTGTAGCTGAACCACCTGTGGATCTCAACCAGCCTCTCATAATCAAGATAGACCCTTCAGAAGACAGTCATGAAAAATGAAATTAATGTTCTGTGTAAATTCTTCCCCTACCTTCTATTATAAGGCCATGTCTGTTTTATTATTTGCGGCATTTGGAGCTTTTGATCCATGATCTGTACAGTCCCTTCTTTTAGTAATTTAGTTTCAACAGAAATGGCCGATTTTAAAATTAAGAATGTACTATAATTTAAGTGTAGCTCGTGTCTGAAACTGGAAAATAAAGGTCAAAGGAATTAATGAAAGTATTGATTTGAACTTTGAATTTTATTTGGTATTTGGCCTTGTTTTGATAAGTCTCTCTCTCTCTCTCTCTCTCTCTCTCGACAATTCACACTCTCTCAAAAGTACCTGTATCATTAATCCAACCGTGCATTTGACAATAGCAGAACATATTGCTCTGGTCAGTCCACGTGTAAGGAGCAGGTTCTGTATTTGGCCATTATGGGAAAGAATATTTATTTCCCCACAATGTTTTATTATTAGGCATATATCTATAAAAATGAGTAGAAATTCAGATTTCTAAATAAAGATTAAGTAATAACTAATAAGATCAAGCAAACAATATGATATCTTGTGCTTAATTACTGAGGCTTGACATGATTCTTGTTGGATTTTTGGGTTTGCTCATATGACCTTGCGCGATATTTGTAATGATTGGTTTGGATCATTAAGCACATCCAAATTTAAAATGGGTAGCAAGCTTCTGTTTTATATCAGAATAGTGTTCTGGATTAAAAGTCCTTGTACAAATACTCATTTGTGAACTCATATTTACTCATCTACTATTATTCAAGGGAGTCTTGTCACTTTGGTAGATTGATTACCAAGTCATTGAATTACTTTTGCTTACCAATGGATCGGAAATTTCGTGCTGAATTAATGCCACTGTAGGATATGAGCTGTTTTGTAATGATGTTGGAGGATTGTGAAGTAGACAGCCTGAAAAATTAGTGTGAAGTAGACAACCTTTGGTGGATTCTAAGTTTTGTTAGTGTGAAGTGTTGTATTTCTTGTAACAACCAATAGGAGTTAATGGATGGATTTAGAATAGGTATGATTGGAAGTATTGAGTGTTTAGGGATAACAAAAGACACCACTTGATGGACCGTGTGTTGACCAAAATACATACCCTCTTTTTTTTATAGCATTTAGTTCATGTTTTGTGTCACAAGCTTATCAAGTTACAACCACAAGGTTACATCCTTGGATACATGCCACTGTCATCAACATTCAACAACCATGGCAACATGTTCATCATTCATCTGGATTTTGGTGGTCCTAATTATGGACTTGGTGACAGTGGCTCACCGACTAGATGGTGGATGGTGCGGTACAAAATGGAAGCACTTAAATGCTGGAGCAATTTTTCTGGGGAAGAAAAGTCGTCTGTTTGAAACTTGGAATTGGAGTAAATCAAAAGTAAACGTAATGATGAAAGGTGAAGCAACATCATATAGTGTCTCATCATGAACCTTTGAATTGCAAAGTGGATGTTATTAGTTTTCGTTGCTTTTTCCTTTCCAAAGAAATAATGGAAAAGCCATTCTCTGTCATTTTTTCTTTTTTTAAAATTTTGTTTCTACATGTTACCTTTCTCACTGTCTTCTTGTGTGCAATTTTTGGGGGGTTTGAGACCCTACCATTTCTTAGTGAAAGGGCTAACAATATTCCAAACTTTATATGGTACAACTCCCATTTATCATCTATATCTAGCCTAATATGATCAGAACCACAAGCAGAATGACTGCCTCTTGGATGGGCCACAGGCTGAAAATCTCAGCCATTGGTATATTAATAATAGTACACACACTGATGACTGAACTTTATGGGGTCCATACTCCATACCTTATTATATATAAGCTATAATTAGTGAATGTTACACAAAAATGCATGTTGCTCCAAAGTTAAAGGTAGCAAGAAATTCCAAGCCCTTCTGTGGAAAAATGCCAGGATTCAGCATTTTTCCATTTGGTGGTTGCTTTGATGGATGCCGTGACCACACTCAAGCCTCAGGATTTGGTACAAGGATCTGGAACCTAAGTGACCGGCCTTTGGAATTGCAAATAAGGGTGGGATCAATATTGAAGAAGGTTCATACTTTGAAGCCAGGCTTTTCTAAGAGACTGAAATGCAAGAGCATATACAAAGCCTATATGCCTGGTAAGAGTGGCATTAGTAATGGGGGAATGAAGAGCTTGCTGTATTACTATGATGAGACATGCCACCCTTATGTTTGGATAAATGACACTGGTGGTGACTCCTTAAGGATGGTCAAGCAACAGTATATTAGTCTTGATGACCTGAGAGACTACTCCGAGATCAGAGTCTTTAGGGACCATCAGAGAGGCTGCATATCTGTGCGCAAGAAAGCTAGGCCAGATATTTGCTAAATATTCTTTCCAGGTCTCAACTAATGGCAGGTCTGAGTGATGTGTTGGTAATGACAGTAGAGCTTGTTTTCTTTGCTCTTTGTTGTTTTTCTCTCTTTTCCTTTGGATCTTCTTTTGCTTCTTGTTTTGTGAATGTATTTGAAAGAACTCAGATGGTAGTCATATTATTGTATGTAACAAAGTATTCTGCAGAATGAAATAGTGCAGATATTGGATCTGGTTTTCTTACCAATTCAGTTTAGTCCCAAAAATAAAAAATGTTCCTTCTTGCTCTTTTGGTGAATAGATCTTGCAAAAGCAGTACTTATAAGTTTATGTGAGACTGTATTTGGCTAGTATATGCTGGGATCTTTCTGGCATGTAGAGAATGAAAATGTATAGTTGTATTCTATAATTTACTGCCAAAAAAAAAAAAAAAAAAAGAAGATGATTTTTAGGTCTGTAATGTACATCTATCAAAAAATTTCTACTTATTTATGTGTGTATGTTGCTAACATAGGTGTCCAGGGCCCTTAGAGAACTTGCCTAATTTTCAAGTGAGTGTAAGCCTCCCATCCCATCACACGCATTAGATAATTATAGGGAGAAATATCTGCTTCAAGGTATTATCTAAGAGACTAGAGAAGTCTGATTAAAAAAAAAAAAAAAAGAGACTAGAGAAGTCTAGAACACAAAAAGTCATGGATCACATGAGGCCTATAAACCACTAGTTTAATGAATGGATTCAATGCACTGTGATTTCCACTTAAAATTCCAAGATAGGCACACCATAGTTTGAACTTGGAGGGATCAGGGATTTCTCTGAGTCTTTGCTTAATGAAATAATGGAGGTGAGAGCTATAGAGAGTGACATCGGATGTAGCCTACATAATGGATAATTACACTCTACCTATTTTTGTGGTTTGGGCCTAATTTAATTTGGCAACTTGTCTTGTGGTTTGAAAATTTGCATTTTACCTAGTATAATTTCTTAAATAAAAAGTAGTCTACAAGTTAAAATCACCCTTTGAAAGGTAAACACTTGACAAAGAAAGATAGTAACCTCATGATAGTATGAATATATATTAAATTTATGAATAAAAGAAATACAATTAAACCTCAGGCAGGTAAAATTCAATCTACAAGATCATAAATGGAATTCTCTTCCAAACTACATGGGTAAAGGGTAGAGTATAATTAACCTTATGAGTTATGATCATGACGGTTTAGGTGGGAAGAAAGAGAGTTACACTTGTGGCCATGATGACAAATAATGGCCTTTGGATTTTGGAATGATTTAGCGCATAAGATTGATTACAACTAGCATGCAAGTAGGGTTGATAATGGTGCTGCTTAGTCTTTTTTTTTTGGCTGAGATTAGCCATTTTTCATTTATATATATATATATATATATATTTCCTCTTCATTTTTACATACTTGTCTTAGATTAATGTTTTTAGCTATAATACAATTAAAAAAAAAAAATCAAGTTTCAACTTATGATGTTCACTTTTAATCATTGACACAAATTAATTTTTGATGTAAGTTGGGATCAAACTTCAAATTTCTTATTAAATGACAAGAAATTTTACTAATTGAGTTAATTGAGTTTAAATGTGCTTTCTAATTATGCTTTTAGCGATAAATGGCTAAAAATGGTGTAACATATAGTGTTATTTGCCTAAAATAAATAAGTAAAACTTATATACATTTTCTTTGACTTATGACTTATATAGTAGTTTATGTTCTCTAATTAAAATCAATCAATTGTAGTGTTTGATGACATATAGTTATTTCTAAGATCATATGATTGAGTTTAATTGGAAAGCATATAGCATTAGAGGAAGGAAAAAAAAAAAAAAAAAAACAAAAAAACAAACAAACAAACAAACAACCTTTACCTAAGTTTTATCTAAAATGAAACACCCTCACTTCAATGGAGTTGACTCATTTGAGTTGAGCCTTTCACACTTGCTTGTGGACATGTGAATTCCTAGTTAACCAATACAATATATGTTGTACATTCAATCACTAGACAAAGTAGGAGCCCACTGTGTATTCACCGTTTGTGAATTGTGATAATCTCCAACCCGTCAAGTTTGGAATTTTCTCCGTACTCAGTCACCAATATGTTGTCTCCTTCCTTGCTTCCAGTGGGATGGGACGAATTGAATCCTTTGGGCTTGCTTAACTTCCACGCTATAATCAAAATAATTTTACTATTTTTCTTTACTATTGCCGTCACTTTATCATTTTATATTCATAAATTACTAGTTGCGATAAAAATTTATAAAAATTGTTGTGAACCCTAAGTGTATTGAAATTATATTAATGGACACCATCCTCGAGTTAAAGGTTGGGTCATGTTTCAAGTCAGAATCAGAACCACGGTTTTGTAGTGAATTAGGTTAGATTGGGAAGGGTCAAATCTGAGTTTGGAGATGGGTATTGCTAACATAGGGATGACAAAAGGTTGTTGACATGGCAAATAAGATCTACTAACATAGTGTTGATGTAGATGATGATGATGTGTCAAATATGCAGATGTGGCTATTGATGATGTGGGTACTCTAGACATGCTTTTAGCCTTTGGCTTTATGCAACGTTCCATTGTGTCCCACATCGAAAGAGTCTTCCCCCACTTTCTGCCTTATAAGCTCCGAAGCGAAAGAGTAGTGTACTATCAGTTATTTAAATAATTGATGGTACATAATAAAAGGAAGCCAAAGGCTAAAAGCATGTCCAGAGTACCCACAATAAAAGGAAGCCAAAGGCTAAAAGCATGTTCAGAATACCCACTTACATGGTAAAACTAGAGTGTGACAAATGGAAGATCTAGGTCGGAGGTGCATGGAGTTTGTGATGAAATGCAAAAAGTTCTTAGTGCACCTATGAAATCAGGATCAACCCTAGTTTGAGTTGTCATGCCAATATAAGAAGTCAAGAATTGTAATGTGCAATTACTTTTTAGTTAAAAGGGGATTTGGACTCAGGATCGACCTTAGTTTGAGTTGTGATGCTGATATGAGTAGTAAGTAGCCAAGAATTGATATGTGCAATTAGTTAATTTTGAGTTAAAAGAGGATCGGGGATGTTGAATATAAAGTGAAAAAGATCTATGAATAAACTTTGTAATGTGTCTGTACTCTTTATATTTTCTATACAACTAAAAACATGTAGTAGGTTTGAATATATAGGCGTAAATCTCAGCCAAAAAAAAAAAAAAAAAAAAAAAAGAATATATTGGCGTAACTCGTTAAACAAAGGGAGACAAATGGCAACATTAATTATTCTTTGGTTTTAGTTCAATCAAGGGTAGGATTTGGAAATAATAGATTTTTTTTTTTTTTTTTGGGAGAATAAGGAAATAATAGATACTAATAGGTGTTAAATTATACAAATATGTATACTAACAATTCAGCAAAAAAAAAAAAAAAAAAAGCAAACTGACACACATATGTATTATTCAAACAGGGCAGATGCCCTTGCCAAAATGGGGACGAGGCTTTCTTCTGATTTTATGCTCTTTTCTTCCCCTCCCCCGAATCTGTTTAATGTTCATGTATCAGAACTCTATGGCCTTTATCATCCCAGGTTGTGTTCTGGCCTTTTGTCTCTTCTCTTGTTTAGTTTTTAATGAAGTTCCTTTCTTACCCAAAAAAAAAAAAAAAAAAAAAAAAAGGTGACCCAAGGCTCGGGATAGTTAGGCCTTAGCCTAAGGCCTCACTAAAAAAAAAAAATTCCCCCTTAGGGAAAAAGGCCCTACTTCTTATGAGTAAAGACTCAAATTTTTATAAAATTATAAATATATATACACACACATATATTTATTTTTTAAAAGTTGTGCATTTTTTTATTAGTGATGTTAAAGATATTACAAATTTTACTATTGGCTTACAAATTGCCATGTTATTAATCACAAAAAAGTAATTTAAACATTCATTAGTTAAATTGATGAAGTTCATCAATGAGAGTCAGTGTAACATTATATTTTGAACATTTTATAATGCTTTTAACGCATTTTTCCTTTTCATTTCTATTAAGACTCTTAAAGTATGAGACCTATAGAACTCTAACCCAATTGAAACCCTAAAATGTTTCAAAAAAATGTTGCAAATGTATTAAATTATCGATTATAAATTAATCTCCCTTAATAATTTGAGAGTTGAGACTTTAATTTTTGTAAACTGATATCCTACAAAACCACACACCAAATAATATTTATATCTCTCTTTCAAAAACAAGATACAAAATTAAAAATTAGATTACAACTTTACTTAATTATACATTGTCATCTATTCAAAATAAAGTATATTTTTTCCTGGCTAAAAAAAAAAAAAGTATCTTTTTTAATCGTAGTATATTTATATTTCTTTTTATTAATATTTATAGATCAATTATGATATTCAATTCTTTATATAAAATTAATATTAATTTAATTGATATTATTCATCAAATTATGTATTTAATATATCAAATTAACCTTGATTTGATTAAAATTAAATAATTTTATTTAATTAATATTTATATATTAAAAGCTCTGCATAAATTTTTCGCCTTAGATTTCAAAAAATGTTGAGTTGTCGTGTATTTAAATCATATAACTTATTAAATAGTTCATGAATATGTGCTGGTCTTAATCAATCATTGCATCATCCATGATCCAACCATTTTTCTTTTATGACAAAACATCATCCAACCATTCATTTTTGCAAGAGTTGAATGAATTTTTAATTTTTTGATGAGAAAACAACTCAAGGGATTTTTCAAAAACTTGACCGTAGAAATTCCAGAAGATTCCCAAACCGTACTATTAACTTGCGTAGAGATAGAGAGAGAGAAGAGGACAAACAAGAAATCAAAGAAAACAGCAAAAATCTAATTTTTAACACTATTTCTTTCACAACTACTGCACTATTTTCCTTCTCTTCTCTTCCTTTCCTTCCTTGAAACTATTCCACCCAAAGTAAACTCCAAAACCCATACACACACACATATTTCTTCTTCCTATCCGCACCCTTTTCCCTTTCCCCGAAATTCCCAAATTTACAATCTTTTCAATCTCTCAAAAACCCAAATGGGAATTTCATTTAGCAACAATAGAAGAAGAAACAACCCATATTTTCAACACCCGCATCCTCCGCCTCCTCCTCCATACTATTACTCAGACCATCAACCACCACCTCCACCACCACCTCCACCGCCGCCACCACATAACTATGGTCCTTATCCTCCACCCCACCACCCTTATCCTGCGCACCCTCCTCCTCCTCCGCCACCACCACCCCAGAACTACTACTACTCTGGCAGTACTTATGCCAATCCCATGACCATGACTGCTCGCTTCAACTATAACCAACATCCGCACCCTTATGTTAACCACACTAATGGGTGGTTCGCACCTAGCCCTAGGCCACAAGCTGTGGACCCACCTCCTTATGTGGACCACCAAAACGCCAAGAAGGTGAGGAACGATGTGAATATTCGTAAGGATACGCTAAAGCTTGTTGTTGATGAGCAGAACCCGGATCATGTCTTGGTCTCTTTTGTTTTCGATGCTTTGCATGATGGGAGGTAAGTGAATGTTGTTTTTTTTTTTTTTTGGTTATGTGAATGATTGAATGAATGAATTTCGGTTTTCTTGAGATGGGTTTTGATTGTGGTGTTAGATTAGTGAGTGTTGGGTTCGTTTGGTTGGTGAAAAGGTTGTGGGAATAGATGGAATTGAAAGTTTGAGTCTTTGAAGTGTTATCTTTTTTTTAGTACATGAGAACATTTAAGATTGAATTTCGCTTTTTTATGTGTTTCTTGAGATGGGTTTTGATTGTGGCGTTAGATTAGTGAGTGCTGGCTTTGTTTGGGTGCTGAAAAGGTGGTGGGAATAGAAAATGGAAGAGAAAGTTTGAGTCTTTGAAGTGTTTTGTGTAGGACATTAGAACATTGAGAGTTCTGAATCATTAAAATTAGTTAAACTAGTTGGCTTAGCTGAGTTCAAGATTTCCGTTTTAAAGAAACTGAAGCAATGGTGCATATCAAAATTGTAAAATTAAAAAAAAAAAAAAAAAAGTTTTAATTCCTAACAGAGGGAGTTGGAAGGGTTTAGAATTGGTGGACATGTCAAAACCATTGTCAGGCTATGGAAATTTTAATTCCTCCCCTCAGCTTGTTGCTAATTAGAGACTGGAGCTTGCAATTTCAAGTAGGGGTTATATGTATTAGATGAGAGAGTTCCTAATTGTAAAGAGTTGGTTACAAGCGAAAGGTCAGCTTGTTGCTAGTTAGAGACTGGAGCTTGCAATTTCAAGTAGGGGTTATATGTATTAGATGAGTGAGTTCCTAATTCTAAAGAGTTGGTTACAAGCAAAAGGTTTCAGGTTTAAATATATATAGGTTTTTTCTTTTTTTGTTATTCATAGAAAAAAGAAAGAAAAATATACGGGCGCGCGGGGGGGGGGGGGGGGTGGGTGGGGTGGGTAGGAGGGGTTCACATTGAATTAGAAGTTGGTTGAAGAGGCTTGTAGCAGAGTAATGCTCCTCTCTCTGATGTAGAATGGTTTGGTTTTCTCTTTTTGAGCATCTGAGAATATGAAGAGGCAGATTCAAGAAAGAGTTTTGAAAAATCCATTTTGCTGTTGCTTGCTACTATAGATTTGCTACAGTGAAATATCTGCCATTTAAGTCATCCAGTGTTAGAGATGAACTCATTAAACTTTATCAAACTGGTACAAAATTGCCACTAGATGATGAATGTTGGCCCAACAAAAATTTTAATAGTGGTTTCATGTAGTATGAAGTTCCTTTAAGTGTTTAAAGCACAATTACAACAATACATTAAAAGAGTAATATGATCATGAAATCCAGTTTTGGTTTTGAGGTTTCTTTGAGATTATTATAGCACTAGATCAATATCAGTACTATGATCATGCTAGAAGATTTATTATTTATTAGATATATGCTATTCAAATGCCAGCTGAATCACATATTATTTAAGTGTCTTTTGTACACATCCTGTATACTTAAGGTCTCTTCTGGTCTCTTTCTAATAAAGTTTCACTATTACTTGTCCCAAAAAAAGAAAAAGAAAAAGAAAATCAAATGCCTTATAATTGTCTAGTTTGACAATTTGATATCGTTGGCATTTTGGCCCCTACATGTATAAATGCACTACAGGGTACAAAGTGACTGCTATACTATATGAATGTCGACTTAAATGTAACAAGGATTGTGTTTCTGGTCAACTATTGTAATGATGCAACAACAACAACAAAGCCTTAGTCCCAAGTTTTTTGGGATCAGCTAAGGATCCTCAACAAGATTAGTTAGGGCTGACCACACTTATTCTTTTCCTACATTTTATTCTATCCAAAGTCATAGCCTCTGTTACTTCCTTAATTGATATGTTCTTTTGAATTACTTCTACTAATGTTATTTTTTGTCTTCCCCTGTCTATTTTCGTTCCCTCAATTTGAATCAATCCACTCTTTCTAACCAGAGCATTAATCTAAAAGCTGCATTCATTGAAACTTTACTTGGATTTATTGTGTATGTTAATTTGGGACTTGCGTTATTGAAAGCAGCAATTATCATTTGTCAGAAGCTTGTTGAAGAATACAAAGATTTTTGTTCTCATTAAGTTATATACATCAATCATGACTGCTCTGCTCAGTGTCCAGTTAAATGATAATGTCTAGTGTTGGAATTGTTGGTGGATGGACTCGAACTAGTAAGATGTAAAATTTTTAAATACAAAAAGAATTGAAAACTATACAAAGAAGGTGTTTGCCTATCTATTTTCAGAAAACAGTCATTTTGAAAACAGTAACTCAGAAAATTCTGTGATCATCAGTTTAGGCAACAACGAAGAGATTTTTTCACCGAATCTTAAATTGATTTTTTTTTTGGCCCCCAAAGGAAAAGTGTATTTAATATATAACTAAGAATGAAAATCACTTGCATTAGCCAGGGTTCAAATCCAGGGTATTTTGTACAAATCTGGGGTTCAAATCCAGAATGAAAATCACTTGCATACACTAGGGTTCAAATCCAACACCAACAAAGACATCCAGGGTACATATCCCTCCACCCCCAACTATTGATGCATCCAAAAAAAAAATTACTTGCATAGTTCAAGGCAGTATTAGTGGAGTTAATTGTTTTTTGGCCCCACAAAGGGAAAGTGCATCTTTGATTTACTTGTAATTGCATTTTGGTTGTCATCTTAGAAATTGTCAGATGGATGGTCCATCTTCATGTGCAATTCCTCATTGCTATGATGTTTTGTAAATTAGTCTATGCTTAACTTTTAGAAATTTCTATGCTCAATATTATTTCCAAGCAGTGAACAAGTGTCTTAAGATGAGCAAGAGTAGGAGTTTGGAATTGGTGGCCATTGAAGTCAAATGGATTCTTGATGTTTTGAGCTGAAAATGGTTGGAGGCTTGAGAAATGGTTTGTTTGTGGAGATTTATATGAGATGTGTTAGACAAAATGCGTGAAGGGGTTATGGAATGGGTGTTACGCAATATGTGAGAGCTGAGACGGGCAAGGTTTTAGTAGATAGGGGGTTGGGGCATGTGTGGTCCGGGTTTTGGCACTTGGGCATAGTATGGGTCTGTTTGGGATCCACTTATTTTGTTAAAATTGAAAATTTTTTTTCTGAAAGTACTGTAGATAAAAGTAAAAGTTAGTTGAAATAGTACAGTGAGATCTATGAATAGTACCAAAAAGTGCAGTGGGGCACATGAATAGTAGCAAAACTAAGCTAAATTGTAAAATAAACTAGCTTTTTAAACTAGAGCCAAACGCACACTAATATCATTTATAAAAATTATAACTAAGAATGAATTACTTCATGAACTTTTCTAAAAACAGTTTTTAAGTCATCTTTCCAAATAAATTTTTGATATTGAAAACAACAGAAAACAATATTTTTTTCCTTGGTTCTGATTCTCAAAAACAATCAATCACCTCTCGTAGACCCTGTAAAAGTGGGAGCTTTGTACACTAGGTACAACATATTCTTGAAAACAACATAAAACAGTTTTTTGAGAACACTTTCAGAAAACTGTTCCAATCAAAGCCCAAACTGCTTTGAGTGAGCCTGACATAGGCCAAAATTTGAAAGTATTTTTTCTTGGCTACTTTCCTCCAGTCTTGACACCATTTCTGCTCTAGACTATCTGGCCAATGCCCACTTGGCCTACAGGCTATGGAATGAGATCTAGTCATCTCCCCATCTCTAAAACGTCTTATCCAAGTTTTATCATTATGTTATGATGTAGACTTTTCCAACCAAGCTAGCTGGAACCCTCATTTTTCTTGTAACCTATTTTAATCCTTTTTAATGATAGATGGGAAATTACGTGAACCAAATACCGTAAGGTTAAGTCGTTATTGGAATTGTATGTCTTTTTACAAATAAAGGTATCATTATACAATCAGAATATAAGGCAGTTACAATGATAATAATGCCAAGAGTCCTTGAACCAAATGGCATCTTGATTCTCGTCCCCCCTAAATAGGGGTGGAAATTGTGGCTACAAGTTCAATCCCATTCAGGCGTGTGAGTTGTATTTACCCTTTTCTTTTCCTTTAAAGATAGTATTTATAATGACAATAATTTGTGTCTGAATAAGCAAGGTTAAACGTGGTCTCACCTAACATCTTGCAAACAAGGGGTAACTTCTTATTTTTCCCTTTCACCATACTTGCCTCTTCTGGCTAATAAGCATTACTGGCTGATAAAATGCTTCTTGTGTCTCAAACAAGGTACTAAAAGAAGATTAGAATATTGTGAGGTTAATTCTGTAGAGTTATACATATTTTGACAACAGGATCTTTGAATTGTTTAGACAATTTCAAGTACCAAAATATGAGAAATTCAATTCTATAAAAATCACTTGGAATTGAAAACAATGGTTTTTGAAATTGTGTAATGATACAATTGCAATTATTTATAGGTGCAAACTGCATTTATCTAATTGCTTGATTATTTAAGTTTATTATCAATAAATGAGATATCTTTTATTTTGAAAGAGAGTTGAAACACATGGAATATTTTTGTTGTATATCTAATTTTTTTCTGTTTTGGTTTTCTGATGGACAGCATCACAATTTTCTACTTTGCCAAGGAAGAGTCAAACTGTAGGTTTGTTCCATTTTTTCCTGCAAACTTTACACCTGTGAAAATCCCCTTTCAGAAAGGAGTTGGCCAGAGATTTTGTCAGCCTTCAGGAACAGGCATTGACTTAGGCTTTTTTGAGCTGGATGATCTCTCAAAACCATCACCTGGAGAAGATGTATTTCCTCTTGTAGTATCTGCTGAAACACTGCCCCCTCACTCAACAGACGAGACTCTTGGTGAGTGTGTACCCAACACAAAACCTCGTATGCAGATTACTCAAGCTGTTCTAGAGAAGAACAATGTTGAACATTTCCAAGTGAGAGTTGTTAAGCAAATATTATGGATTGATGGACTTCGCTATGAGCTCCGTGAGATATACGGAATAGGAAGCTCGGAAGCAGAAGGCTTTGACGACAGTGACCCAGGGAAGGAGTGTGTGATATGCATGACTGAACCTAAGGATACAGCTGTATTACCCTGCCGACATATGGTGAGAGTTCATCTGTATTTTCTCCATTTCATTAAAAGATAATAGTCAATTTTTAAAGAGAAACTGTACACTGGTATTTTTTTATCCACACTGGATAATGAGATAGGATGCCAAGATTGATGATCAGGAAGCCTCAAGCTTGTTGTGCTTGGGCACAAATGATGTTGATGATTTAATTCCAAGCCCATAAGCCTGAGTAATCTGATCACCTGTCTACCCTTGATTGGATCCCATGTGGTATTGCCACAAACCATCCAAACTCATGCTTGTTCTGATTTGTCTAGTTAATTTGACACTCATAACTTAATTTAAACACATGAAAAGGGTGAGAACATTAGACAGTTGGGTCGTTTATATGATCCTTGGCTTTAATTGTTTCCTTCATTTCCATCTTTCTAGCTCTTTGAATAAATGAGAGCACACAACACATGTATGGAGGCCATCAGAGGAGAACTCTTTACAAGCAATATATAGATGAAAACTTAAAATAATAAATATTGACACTGCGTGCTGTTTATGGAAAGATCCTAATGATATCTTCCCCGAGGGTGAAAATTTTATTTCTTACATGATATCTGAGTTTTTTGGAACAGTTGTGATTGTGTATGTGCTGCAAGCTGGTGTACAATTTTCTCTCTTTTTATTAACTTTTCACACTTGAAACCTCAGTTGCTTTGTTCTCAAGTTATATCTGGTATTTTTCAGTGTATGTGCAGTGAGTGTGCAAAAGCGTTGAGGCTTCAATCAAATAAGTGTCCCATATGCCGTCAACCTATTGAGGAACTTATGGAGATCAAGATACATACTGGCGATCAGTGAAAGATTCTTTTCTTCTTGCCAACTTTGGATTGTATGGTATGGCTGTCTACTTTTTGTTTGTATGTGTCGTCATCTGTTTCATACCTCTCTATATATTCTTCTTCTTTGTATATTATGAAAATAGTATCAGAATTAAATTTTTGTCTGATCTTTTATTAACGTGCAGTGCATTTATTTGTGGATCTGTAAGTGTTTAACAGTCTTAGCAAAAAAACATTTGTCTAGTTCTTGCAAGATTTTATTTATTTATTGAAAAAAAAGGGATAATAAAGGCTGTGGTTATGAACTGCATGGTCTATTTAATAGAGTTTGTATTACCTGGAACAACTTTTTTAGGTTATAATATGTCTCACTAGGCGTTGGAATAATTTTAAGGCCCGCCCCCACCCCCCCCAAAAAAAAAAAAGAAAGAAAGAAAAAAAGCACACATTATTGTATGATATCTAAAGTTTGTATGATATGTTTTTGAAGTGTTAGTTTTCATTGTGCCTTATATTATATTCTTTACCCTTTCTGAAAAAAAGTAAAAATATTTCAGTGTTGCACCTCCTTGATCAAAATTTTATTTATGTGCGTCTTTGAATTAGTAAATGATTTGGAGTATTGAAAGGCAAGAAAGTACAGGGTTTTGAGGCTACTAGACTGGATGAAAATTTTAGGTCTTGGGTGAGTACTCTCTCTCTCTCTCTTTTCTAACAGCCAAAAAGAGAAGCTGACTGGGAATATATGCCGTAGAAGTTAGGAATAAGTGGGACAAACTACAAATCTGAGAGGCCCTTGAAAGGAACCTTTGAACAGATGAAAACACAATAGTCGTGCAATAACCCTAATGATTCATTGTATCTTATTGAGCATTTTTGGATATATGGCCTCTGATTGTTTTATACTTGCTAGTTGGGGTCACATTAATGTTTTCCCTTAGAGTGATAATAGTTGCATATTATCTGCATTTTATGTGAAAATTGTGTCATTTCATCCTGTACAACTGGAAGTAATATTTAGTCTCTCTTCAGTTTTGAAGGATTTGGAAAATCCTTCATTGCATCATACTGCTGGTTGACCAGTTAGAGACTTTATGGTTTCACACCAACCCCACTATAAATACACCAATAACAAATTTATGAGTGAACATTTTGAACTTGACTGCTTTATCTTTTGTTCCTATGAATGTTTATTTGAAACATAAAAAGTGAAGTGTTGATTTTTTATTATAAATTACATCCCTCTGGGACTGTCTTACTGGTGTAAATCTTTGCTTTTGCCATTGACCACTAGATTTTACCTTTACTTTTTCCCATCTTTGTTTCCTTACATTTTAGGCAAAGGTTTATAACAGTGCACAATGCTTGTACTTGTGTTAGCAGCATTGAGTTTCTTATTTCATCACCCAATTCTATTTATAACATCGCACAGCTTATGCTTCTAGATTAGGGTGTCAAGTCTCTGTGATGATCTGTCTGTACAGGGTTTGAGAACCATATATATTCACTCTGCTGTTGAAATAGATTTCTCATCAATGATAAATAATAAATCAAGCAAACAATATGATAGCTCATGCTTAATCAGTGAGGCTTCTTCACCCCCCCCCCCCCCCCCCCCCTCTCTCTCTCAAAAATAAGTTTCCATTATTGTATGATGTCTAAATTTGTCAAGGTCTATATGAACTTTTTGAATTGCTAAATATCCTTCTAATTTATATCTATCTTTACCCTTTCTGAAAAAATAAAACAAGGGGGGGGGGGGGGGGGGGGGGGGTGGTGTTGCTTAGCACTGCCCTCCTTGCTTGAAATTTTATTTATTCATATATTTGTGAATTAGTGAGTGGAGTATGACTTCAGATAGAAGAAAATGGGGGAAAATAATACGTGTGGCTGACCTGAATGATTTGTTGAGACTTCATAGCCTACCCTGAAACTGTGGGAATAAGGTTTTGTTGTTGTTGCTGTGAATTAGTGAGTGATTTGGAGAGTCAAAAGGCAGGAAAGTACAACACTTTGGGGCTACTAGACTGGATGAACATTCTAGGTCTTGTGTGAGTACCTTTTTTTCCTCTTGTCTAACAGCCAAAAAGAGAGACTGACAGGGAATATTTGCCATAGAAGTTAAGAATAAGTGGGACAAACTAAGAATCTCAGAGGCCTTGAAAGGAACCTTTGAACATATGGAGATACAAAAGTTGTGCAATAACACTAAAAATTCATTGCATCTTGTTGAACATCCTTTTCTAAATGGCTCTCTGATTTGTTTTGCTTGCCAGCTGGGGTCACAGACTCACAGAAATGGTTTCACTTTGAAAACAAATAGTTACATATTTGCAAGTTCTTCTTAAATTGTCATTTTCATTTTGTACAACTGGAACTATTTTGGTTATTTTTAGTATTTGCTACACATTGTGGTCAGTCTCTCTTCATTATTGGATGATTTGGGAAATACTTTATTGCATCATTGCACTTATTGATGGATAAAGGCTATGGTTCCATGCCAACCCACTACAAATTCAACTGGGACAAATTTTTGAGTGAAAAATTTGAACTTGATTGTTACATCTTTTGTGCCTATGTGATGTTCACTTTGAAACAAACATTAGTGAATTTGTTATTGTTAATTACGTCCCTCTAGGACTACCCATGTGGTGTTCATATAAGCATTAGCCATAAACAGCTAGATTTCAGCTTTACTTTTTCCCACATATTTGTTTACTACTTTAGGCAAAGGTTCATCTCAGAGCCAACTGCTTACACTTGTATTAGCATTGAGCTCTTATTTCATCCGCCCAATTCTATTTGTAAACATCACACAACCCATACTTCTAGACTAGCGTGTGTGTGTAAGATTGGCCTGAACTAACTGCTTTCTTTGCCTCTCTGTTCTTCTTTGGGCTTTCAATTCCGTCATTTATGACTTTGAACACTCCAAATTGACTTTGCTTGATGTCTACGCTAAAAGAAAAAAATTCCTAAGTTACATGTGCTCTCATAAGTAGCTTGAACTTTTGACTGGTTTAAAGTTTGAGCATGAAGATTGGTCCATACATACTGATTTTGGATTCATTCTTTACACAGTTGCATCTGGTTTTGAAGCTTAAGGATGGCATTCTGATATATGGACTCACTCACCAAATGGTCTTCAATATTTTCCATGATGATCCTGGAAAGAAAAAGCTGTTGAATCTATATAATCATACACGACTTCTTTATTAGGAGCAAAAAGAGAATACAAATACTACTATCAAAGCATTCTTTGGTAGTCAGAACTTGTCAAATTCTATACCTTCATTATTGTTTTTTCACGCACATAATAGTAAAATCTAGAGCTATAACAAGAAATTGCAGAAACCATGTGAGCCCGTAGCCAAGTGAGGTAAGGTCTTAATAAATATGGCCCCCATCTGCGTTATCCTCTATTATTGATCACCATCCATGGACCATGTGTTTTCACGTGACATCTTCAACGTAAATGGCAACGTCTTCATAGCTGCTCAAGTCAGATCTTAATAGACCCTAAGAAACAAAAGAGATATAAAATCAAATACCAAAGATAGCTTGGTCTTCTCAAGTTATACAAAATTATCGTGACATATTCACTAAGCCAAGTCCCATGCTATAGTATGACTGTCACTATCATAGCCACAACCTATACCATGCAAAAAATGTGTACATTTTACAGCTCAAGATCATAAATTTTATCAATTGCTCGAAACAGAATGAAAAGTTTAGTGCTATGCTAATTTTATCAAATTAGGTGTTAACTGGTTGCAAAACAAAGCAATAAAAATTAGGCTTGGCCTAAAACCTATTCTAGTGGCTACAATTCTAAACCAATAGGTGTCCTTTTGATAAAATCATGGCAGGAAAAGCCATTTTGTTTAGGTCCAATTGTCACCATTCAAATGCCTCTTTAACAGGTAAAGTGATCTGTTCAAATGGTAAAGGAAACTAAAGGGGGAAAAGCACAAGAATTTCATCAAGGTTTAGGCTTTTAAGAAGGTAGACAAAATAATTTTGCTTGCAAAAAGGGGTCCAAGTGTAAAGAAAATATCCCATAGAAGCGTGATTCATTTGCATCCGAGGGCTGGTTTTGGTGTGTAGTTTTTTATTTTTGAGAAATAATCTTTACCTAAATGCTCATCAGTCATCACGGAGGGTGCTTTATTAGTTGCGTAATCTGACCCATATAGATAGATGGCTACTCTTATTCTTTCCAATAGCCCATTCCACAACTGGGAGTAAATATACATATTCACCAATAAAACAACTATTTTGCCAAGAGTCGTCATGTATTCATGTTCCATAAACCGCTTGGACAAAAAGGTCAAATGTCTTTAGTAGTTTATAGAGCATCGGATTCTCTCCAATTTTATCAGTTCTTTGGTAAATAGCAATAACTCTGAACAAAAAAATTCTACCAAAATTGCAGCATCTTCGGTCAAGCCAAATGGGCTTACCACATGAATTCCCTACTTATTTTATTTAGCTTTTATTTTTTTACCTACTCTACCTTAAGCAAAAAGTTAGATAAACTGTTTCCAAACAAACATTTAGTGTAAATTGATAGAAAATTAACCACCCACTCTCAATTCTTTTAATTGAAATTTAACATTTGATGATGCTAAAAAGAAATATTGAAACTTTGTTTGAACTTTTAACTAATGATGGCAACAAGACCAAGTCGGGTTGGATTGTTGGCGTCCCATACCCATTTTGTCATCTATTTCTTCAAGAAAAACCAGTGGAGTGGGAGGGGGGTAGGCAAGACAAGATATAGGTATTTTGTCATCCCTAATAAGGTGAATCTAGCACTAATAAAATCAAGATAAAATAGAAAAGAGAGGAGTTGTGGCAAGAGAGCAAGACTAGTGTTTTGAGGATGATAATAAAATATAAATAAAAAATTAATTTATAAATAGGATATGTATTAAAATACTAATATATACAATGAAATTAAACATATTTATTAAACAAAAAACATATGCACACTTAGGATAAAGTGGAAGATGGAGTGAGATAAGATGGATCAAGCAGGGAGGGGCATTTTAATATCTCTATAACTAAAGAAATTTGACATTAATGAAGGGGGTTTAAAGATAGTTAAATAAATGTATATTCGCAAATTCTAATTAGCTCATATGATAAAATCTTTTATATCATTATGAAAAGAACACTATAAATTTCAAATATTATTGTACTACAAATAATCTTATAGTTTAACTAGTTGGTAGCTCTTGAGATCTCTTCAACATCCAAGATTTAAATTTCTCGTCTTCTAACAATCAAATTATCACATAAATAAATAATTTATTGCATCTAATAATAATAATAATAATAATAAAATAGTATAATTTATTAACTTAGATAATAATTGTTAATGTTTGTGACTTAACTAGAACCTTATTATATTTCTAATGAAAATATTCATGATTTGAATTCTCTTTCTCCATTGTAACTTTTCATAGTGTAAGTAAAAATAAACATTTTCTAAAAAAATATATAAAAAATAACAATTGCTATTTGCTAATGCTCTCTAATTAACGCCCTTTATTTCAACAGGCAAAAAGGATGAACCTGACCAAATTTAGTTCATGATTACATGGTAAGACATAAATGGGAATATTTGAACGAATCTCTGAAGTTTGAGCTCGTAACTTAGTAAACTATAAGGACACTGATACCTGACCCTTGTACGTATCAGTTCTTCACGTTCATCTAAGTGAAGTTCTTTATAAGATGAAGAATCTTTATTTAGTAATCACATATAGTTGTTTTAGTTGCTACTCTATCTTCTATCCTATTTGACATTAGAGAGAGACAGACCAACCTCACTGATAATAGCTGTTTGTGGAATGTGGATAGAGAAGCTTATCCTCACACCCTCCAAAAGAGAATGCTCACATCTTGTTACTGAAGCTTGTCTAACATTTCCAATGATTTTGGTTTAAAAATCACATTTCAGTGTTCTTGATTAACGATGAATGCTAGTTGTTTATTTGTCTAGGAAAGCTATTGGCCGAATTGAATCACTTGTCCATACTCCATCTGTTTTCTCTTTGAAAGATAGAATAATTGCAATTATTTTGGTTCTAGATTAATGCTAAACAAATACTGTCAACAAATTTCAGAAGCTAATTAATCTACTTTGCTCCAACTTCGAAGGTTTCTCTCAAGTCATTGTGTATATCTATATATATATATATATATATTTTTTTTTTTGAAATCCATTGTGTATATATATATTTGATGCAAAATGTTAGGATTACAAATTTTGTCACTACTTTTATTCCAACATTTACGACTTGTCATTGTGGTCTTAGTATTTACTCATTTGATAAAACAAAATGAGTTTTAAAAAGTTTATTTACTCTTTTTTTTCTTTTTTTGTTTTTCTTTTTTGCTTAGGTGTATCGTTTACAATATGACTTTTTTTTATATTTTTTTTATGAACTTTTACAATATGCTTTCAGATCGTTTAGTAATGTTATTTTAGTAATATCATTTAAATGTTGTGTAAAGATGTGTAGTTGAAAAAATATTGTAAAAATACATATTATGTTATTTAAATAATAAAACTATTATTTTAACAACACAACTACACATACCTTAATTTCCTATTTGCCAAGTAATTGCACTCCCGCGAAAAAGAAAAAGAAAATAAAACAAGACAGTCAATAATGGTTAATTACTTTCATTTGTTACTGTACTGTTTATATAATGTCTTATTCAATACCAAAAAAAAAAAAAAAAATCCATGAGAGGTGGGACAAGATTTTTTACAAAAGCTCAAACTCCCAAACTAATCCATCTATGAGAGCGGGTGGTATAATGGTGATTTTCTACCAAAAATAAAATGGTAAATGACTAAATTACAATCTACCTAAGGGGCAGGGCCCCAATAAATGGTAGTATTTATTGTAACAACCAAATTGGGAAGAGAGAATCTGACACAGTTCATCCACATTTGGTGATAGTAATTAACAAAGATTAAAACCAAATCTGAACTTCTCACTTCTCAGTCTCACCATAACCATTTATTAGCTTTTACTGTCAGCCAAGCCAAGCCAAGCTCCTGACCTTTTTAGATGCTTTTTAAGCCAAGCTCAAAATCTGGGCTATGGTTAAACTTTTTTTTTTTTTTTTTTGGAGAATTAAACCGTGGTTAGTTAAACTTAAAACTTATAATGAAAATAAATACCAATAAATAAAGCCCCCTAAAGAAAGAGTGTGAGAGAACCTTGCAGCAGCAATCTCTCTGCTAGTTTGCCCACATTTGCTTTTAGAGTTTCTCTCTCTATTTCTTTACCCTCAAATAGAGGAGCAGAGTCATCCCCAGAAGCTAATGTCCACCCACGGCCTCATAACCTTTCTCACTCACTATTTTCAAGACTGAGCCTTGTTGTTGAGTCTTCTACTTTCTCTGCTCAGAGACTTGCACCCATTTGTTTTGCTTTGTGTTTGATTTGCTTAAGAAACCTCCAAAAGAAAGAACAGAGGAGAACCAATTTTTTGGTGCTTCTTGTAATTAAAGTTAAACTCTCTCTCTCTCTCTCTCTCTCTGTGCCCCTGTTTCTCAGATCTACTAGCAACCCCTTTTTTCTCTCCTCATTCTTGTACCCTTCTGTTTGTTCCATTTCAGTAGAAGCCATGAGTAAAGAAGAGATTATGAAGGTCCAGGTACTCTCTCTCTGTCACTCACTAACTCACTCACTCACACATTGTATCTATTCTCTTGTTTTTTTCCTTGAAGAACTTTGCTTCATTTTGAACTCCAAACAATTTTAAATTTTTGCTTCCTTTTTACTTTTTTATTTTCATGTCTTTATTTGTTTGCATTGCACACTCAATCCTTTCATATGTGTAGTCATTTCTTATAACAAGCTTGGTATTTTTTTTTTTTTTTGGGAGGTTCTCTTTTTGAATGATAGTTCTCTTTACTCTATGTTTTGTTCTTTTGGGTTGCTTGTACATGCAGAAATGTGTTCTCAAGGTGAATATACATTGTGATGGATGTAAGCAGAAAGTGAAGAAAATCTTGCAGAAAATTGATGGTACTCTTCCAACATAAACTTAATTCAATTTCTTGTACTGATTTACGCGTACTCAAAATTTGTGCTTTTTTTTTTTTTTTTTCTGTGAAGTTTCTTTCATTCTTTGTTCAAAAAGATTATATTTTGCCTTCTAATTTTTGGGTCCATTTTTTCCGTTTGCTAGGCGTTTTTAAAACCGAAATAGATGCAGACCAGGGCAGGGTGACGGTTTCAGGTACTGTAGACCCAGCAGTTCTCATCAAGAAGCTTACAAAATCAGGAAAACATGCAGAGCTTTGGGGTGCTCCAAAGGCTAACAACAACAACAACCAGAACAACTTGCCTAAACAGTTCAAGAACATGCAAATTGAGAATGGCAAAGGTGGGAAAGGTCAGAAAGGTGGTAACAACAACCAACCCAAAGGTGGACAGCAAAACCAACAACAGCAACAGCAACAGCAACAACAGCAGCAACAGCCTACTCAGCAACAACTCCAGCAGCAACTCCAGCAACAACTCCAGCAACGACTCCTGCAAATCCAACAACTCCAGCAACAAGGAGTAATAAAACCAGAACAATCTCAGCAGATGCTGCAGGACCTTCAGCAGCAGATGCTGCAGCAGCAGCTTCGACTTAAAATGAAAGGGTTACCAGATCAGCAGCCGCAACCATCGAAGGCAGTGAAGTTTGATTTGCCTGAGGATGATGATGAACTTGATGAGTTTGGTGATGAGGATTATGATGATGACGATTATGATGATGAGGATATTGAGGATGAGTTGGATGATCCACATTACCCACACAATAAGATGAAACCTATGATTGGTAATGGTGCTAATATGATGATGATGATGAATGGTATGAATCCACAGCTCATGAAAGGTGGGAATGGAGGTGGTGGTGGAAATGGTGGGGCTAATGGAGGTAAAAAAGGTGGTGGTGGTGGAGGAGCTGTGCCTATTCAGGTGAGCGATGGCAAAAATGGAAATGGAGGAAAGAAAGGTGGTGGTGGAAATAACAATCAGAATCAAGGTGGAGGAGGTGGCAAAAATGGTGGTAAAAATGGTGGGGGTGGATTTCCCTTGGATGCGAAAAATGGTAACAGTGGCGGTGGGGCAAATAACAAGAATGGTAATGGTAACAATGGTAATGGTAATGGTAATGGGGGGGCTAAAAAGAATGGTGGGGTTCCAGCTATGAACAATAATAATGGATTGCCAAACGTGGGTGGCCCTCAACATCAAGCTATGGCAGGGCCTAATATGATGGGGGGTCATCAGATGGGTAACATCCCAATGGGCAGCATGTCAATGGGCCAAATGGGTAACATCCAAGCAGTCCAAGGCCTTCCAGCTGCTGCCGTTCATGGTGGTGGCGGTGGTGGCGGTGGAGCCGGGTACTTCCATGGTGCTGGTCCTGAGATGATGCCTGGGAACCCTTACCACACCCAACAACAGCAGTACTTGCAGCAACAAATGCAAGCAGCAGCAGCGATGAACCAGAGAGCTGTAATGGCAGGGGGCAATGATAGGTTCATGTATGCTAGACCCCCTCCAGCAGTGAATTACTTACCACCACATCCACAACAATACCCATACCCATACCCATACCCATACCCACCACCTCATCAAACAGGTCCAGAGCCATACACTGACTTCTTTAGTGATGAGAACACCTCAAGTTGTAATGTGATGTGAAAAGTTGTGTTGGCCTGGATTTGCTGCTGCTTGCTGCTTTGGGTTTTTAATTTGCTAGAGTTTTGTGATGGTGGTGGTGGTGGTGGAGCTGGCCAAGTTCTTCTATGCCATAATTATACTTTAAAATGGTTTTTCAATTTTTAGTTTAATATCTCTCCTTATTTTTTCCCTTTTAATTTCCTTTAATCCTAAGCTGAATCTAGGTTTTTTAATTATCATAGGGAGTATTTATATAGATGATGATAATATATTTAAAGCTTTTTAGGAGAGAATGAGAATGTAAGTGGGAAGGGGTGGTAGAGGGGCTCTTTTGGTTTTTTCTAATGAGATGTTTATATGTGTTCATATGTTGCAAACAAAAATAAGATGAAAAAAGAAAAAGAAAAAAGAGAGAGATGAATGGGATATTAACAAAAAAAAAAAAAAAATAGCCCATCTCTCTGCCCATTTCTCCCTCAAAACTCAAAAAGTACAAGTGCTCTTTCTTTTTATTGTATAAAATCATCATATGCTTTTATGTTTTTTCATTTTAATTTTTAATTTTGGGTGCATAATAATTTATATTGTTCAGAATGCTCATCTACATTGCTCTTTATGTTATTTATATTGCAAACATATCCTGATCAATGGATCACAACGTGACTGAAATTATGGATGTTTGTGTTGTGGGGCTCATGGGCATGAGTTGGGTTTTATTGGAGGACTGGTAATAGTGGGACCACCAAAAAGCCGAAGCAGTGTGTTTGGTAAGGCTCTGATGGGTGGGTATGGCCCACAAATCATGAAATTAAACTAATAATACAAATACATTGTGGTAATACTACTATTAGTCTTTTGCTTAAATTTAGTTTGTGTAGAATTATTGGTTTTGTTGTTTACGTACATTTGGGTTTATACACTCACTCAATTGAGTGAGAGAGAGGTTAAGCTGGTCAGAGCAAAATGGTGCACTCGTGGATATATCCATAGTAGTTGTAGCCGTAGAACATGTTGACAAGGACAAGCTAACTACTTCTTTTTTATTTTTTTTGAAAATCTATCGGCGTTGACACTTAGACACGAATTCAGGTAAGCGTATGGTCATATCAAAGAGGACAGAAACGTCATGGGTATCAAAATAAAAATAAAAATATATATATATACTCACGGACCACCAAGGGTCTATCATCATGTATTGGATTTGTCACATGATCATCATGATGATAAAATGGGGTCATCAATCTCACACCCCATCTGTCTAATCAGACCAGTGAATTCTTTTGTGGGGTCCCATACTCTCTCCCAGTGTACCTTCTCAAAAGTACTTCTCTGTTTTCTCAGCTTAACGATTCCCTATAATGTGTAGTACACATTGTAAAGATACAATTCCAAGTATTACTGGATTGTAGCACCCTGATCTTAACTAGTTTTTGGATTAACAATACTAGCCACACACTACCTGGCGTAGAATTTTTTGAAATTGCTTTGTTTGGTGAGTGATTTGAGCAATAGCTTTAACAAGATTTTGGAAGTATATAGGGTATTATTCATTATCGATATAAGTTGATAAGTCTACACTAGAGATACCTTTTTATTAAGGAAAAAAAAAAAAAACAAAAACAATAATAGGCACGCGCCCTATTTTATGGCTTGCCGACTTGTACTGTTACGAGAGATATGTTCATGTAAATAAGAGTGCTTATTGTTTATTATTTTGTTGTGTAATTGAGTATGATTTATTATGAGTGATAGTAATAGATTCATGCAAACAAGAGTGGAGAGAGAGAGTTTATCACTCAGATTGCTTTGTTGTGAGATTGGGTGCATTGTAAGTGTATGTCTGAAGATTTTGTGAAGGACGCAAAAGTCTTCGGATATTTGCTTACGCCAACTTGTATTTCAGTCACAGGGGTTGCACTTGCACGGGTGCTGAGACCCCTGAGACAACATTTAATGTTGGTAGCTCGAGATCCAAAATTTGCTGAGGAGTGTTTGGTTACAAAATCTAGCATAACATTGCGGGGTGCAATAATATTCACCTCCTAGCTTTGTACGATTCCTAATCCAAATGGTTCTAAGTTGAAACAGTAATCATATATAAATGTTCAAAACTGAACGTGCCAAATTTCAGTCATGCCAGATGCCACGTGGAAGGAGGAGGTGGAGGAGGACTTTTTTGACAGGCGGGTGAGGAATCACATGGGGTTTGCATGGGGATGAGGGTTAAAGGGGTTGGGGGCTTAATTTGTTTGGACTATGGATGTATATGAATATGTATATGTATATGGGGGCACAGACACAGAGTCACATTGAACATAACAATGCACTTTCTGCAAATTTATATATATAATTTAGGCGTAATTGTATTTTTAGTCTTTATATTTTGACGTTTTTTCATTTTAGTCCATACATTTTATTTTTTTCACTTATAGTCCCTAAACCAATTAACGCCCTTCATTTAAGTCTTTGAAGCTAACTTCCGTCACTAATCTAACGGGAACATTAACAGATGAATAAAATAATATTTTAAAATATTAGATTATAATTTAAGATATTTATTTTTCAATTTTAACAAAAAAAATATGAGTTAAAAATTAAAAAATTAAAAAAAAAAAAAAACACACCAGAAACATAAGAACAAGAACAACTTGTTCCCGACCCTCTGGACCACAATGTCCCATGAGTAAACAGACCTAGGCACACACATGAGGGCAGAGAGGATGGTGTCAGTGGCAAAGACAGTGGCTTTGTCCTCGTTGGCGAGGCAGCGAATGACAGGGTCACCACACGTTCAAGACGGTGCTCATTCTTGGGAGTGATGCGGTCAAAAGATCAATTGTAGAACTCAAGAGCACCGTAGAGGAGGAGGTCCTCGGGTTCAGGGACGGAGAAGGAGAGCTTGGAGAACTTGAGAACTAGTGGTGGCACCGATGACATGGAGCTAGTGATGGGTGGCAACAGTGAAGGGTGAGCCGGTGATGGGTGGGTTTGTTCTCTCCTTTCTCTGTCTCGGCCCATCTCTCTCAGATCGGCGTGGAGGGTGTGGGTTTATGGGGATCGGCGTGGTGGAGGGTGTTTGTTTGTGGAGATCAACGTCTATGGTGGACATCGGCGTTTGTGGTGGAGGTTGAGGTGTGGGTCACGGTGGTTGCTGGGCTGTGGAATCGATGAATCGGTGGTTGGGTTATGGAAATTGGTGACTAGGTTGTGGGAATCGGTAGCTGGGTTGTGGGATTCGGTAAGTGGGTTGTGTGGGTTTGGGTTTTGGTGGGTTTGGGTTTGTGGGTATGGATTTGGCAGTGGTGGCAGTGGTGGTGTTGTTGGATTTTAGGTGGTGGTGGTGGTGGTGGTGGTGGCTGCTGTGCTGTGGGTTTGATGTCGTTGCTAGGTTTGATGAGAAAGAACTTCATTTAATTTAAATAAAAAATGACCAACAAGCGAATATGGAAAATGTCGTTGCTAGGTTTGCTCTTTGATTTTGGGTTTCATGTTGTTGCTGGAGATTGATTATAGGGAAGAACACAAAGAACATGAACATGTTCTTCCAAAAAAAAAAAAGAGAAACAAAATTAATTAAAAATCTTTTCTTTTCTTATTAAATATTATTATTATTTTATTTATCCGTCAGTGTTCCCGTTAGATTAGTGATGGAAGTTTGCTTCAAGGACTTAAATGAAGGGCGTTAATTGGTTTAAGAACTAAAAGTGGAAAAAATAAAATGTAGGAACTAAAATGAAAAAACGTCAAAATGTAAGGACTAAAAGTACATTTACGCCTATAATTTATTACATGAAAATGATGCTACAGGAGTTGTTCTAGCTATGACTCTTAAAAATGATATTAAAGAAAATCCTATATTGTTTTTAGGTATGTGAGTACAGTTTTGTTTCATGCATGTTTCAAAAACAGTAACTTTCCTATATATTATTGGTATCTACAGGAAAAGAATTCATCCCAGAGTCAGACTAGCCTTGCTGTGTAATGATATTATTTGATCTTTTTAACCAGGAGAATATGGCTTCGAATCCTACCCTCTTGTTTCTTGTAAACAAAAAAAAAAAACATTATCAGATTTCATTGGAAAGTTAAGGAACTTATATTTTAATGATTTTATTCATTCAAGAAGAAGAATTTGGATTCAAATTTTCATCTCTTACGTTTTAATATATATATATATATATATATTTGTGGGATAAAAGCAATTTTCAAATTGGATAATCTTTTATTTACTTTGAAAAAGTTAATAAATTATCTAAAAACATAAGTTTAGTAACTATTTTTAGAAATTTTTTTATTGAGAAAAGAAAAAAATAATTTACTATTTTGACATCTATTTTTCCAAAAAGACCCATTAACAAATATTCTAATTAAGGACATATGTTAAGTGTTACTAGTACCCTACATTATTATTATCATTATTGCAAAAAATGTTATTTTTATGTTAAAAAATTATTACTTTAACACCCCTTGTTTTCAGAGAGGACTCGTCACCCGGTTTGAAAGGGAATGTTGAACATTTGGGAAGTTTGAAATAACAAGTTAACAACACAACCCCCTTCTTTTGCTGTTGTTTTTTCAGTATTATTTGTTTCAGCTCTGAGCTGCTTTACCTTTTTGTCCAAAGCTTTAACCTTATATGGGGGAGAAAATTCAGGGAATCTGAGAGAAAGTGGTAGTCTTAACTTGATGGGTGTAATTTAGTTTGAGAGAGAGAGAGGGAGAGAAGATGTGTAGGGAGAGTAAGGTGTGGTAGTAGGTTAATGATGAGGAAGAAAACACGGGTCAAGCCATAGTCCCTTTGCCTCACTTTTCTTTTTCTTTCGGGCCCTTAATTTTGACCAAGTTTTGAAACTCAAACCCTCAACTTTTTTTCACTCGGGCCTACTAGTTTGCTCTATTCACTGGCTTCCCTTTGCTTTTGCTGCATATACAGTGTTTCAAATAGTTGTGCTGCCATGTCAACCCCGAAAGATGATTTTGGGGGCAGAGTATAGAGCTTTTTCTGATTTGATGTTTTCAGGAATTGAAGGAGAGAAGTCTCATGTTGAAAAGAATAAAGCTTTGCTTGCTACCATCCTAACTTAGGTGTGCAATCTCAATCTGGTTAAAGAGCAACATTGTTTTGTTATGTTAACATATCCAAAAAAGTTCACTATTAGTTAGTACAAAATATTTCACATTCTTTGGTTTATTACATGTCAAAAAAGTTCAATGTCAGGTATTTTTCCTGTAGGCTAGGGCAGGAATAGGATTGCCACGCATGATTTGTTGTTACATGTCTTTAAACAGATTTTAAAAGGAAGGAAAATATAGCATAAATTAAGACCTTCTCTATTTTTTAAAGACATAAAAGGAAGTTTTGATATGGTTTAAATAGTCTTACTATGTATACATTTTTAAGAGGTTCGCTTGATCCAGATTTTAGTTGCACTAGATCCATCAAGATGATGGCTCACACGTCCCATCCCTGGTGGACTTAAGCTAAGTCTTTTTTAAAATTCACCTCACTTGACCTAAAACAATAAATTTGACGCTTTTCTTTATTCATCTTTGGTCATTAATATGACTTACATGAAAGAGAATTCAAATAGATCAGATAATCATATAAGTTAATTCCTAATGACCTGAGGAAGTCTATTCTTAGTTTATTAAGAGTGAGTTTGGTTCAATTTTTTAAACTTTGTGCTTATTGAAACAACCGCTTTTTATTATTGTTACTCTTTTTTTTTTTTTTGAAAAAAGTTTCAACTTATGACGTCCGCTCCTGATGATAGTTCTTTATTATCAAACTAAGATATCAATTAGTTTTTGGTGTAGGCAGAGATTGTTTGCCAGATTTCTTATACAACCATTAGAGACTTTATCAGTTGAGCTGATTGGAACTCACATTATTGTTACTCACTTGGTCCAATAAAAAATAGAAAAAAAATAACATTATTAGATCTAAAAAGCATGATATGTAAATTTTACCAAACACATTAATCATAGTTAATCACAATTTGGAATTGCAAACGTAGTAATCAAATGAACACTAAGATGGTAGCTTATAGATGACACTTTGAAAAATGAAATAAAATCAGAGAATTTAAAAAAAAAAAAAAAATTTTGCCCTAATTCTACTCAATTCAACCACCAATTCATTATTCAATATGCTCCTAACTCCTAATTTGTAACGGTTAGAACTTTATCTCATGTATGTAGCAATCCACAGAACCCCCAAATAATCTCCATGTAATAACGATATGGAAGTTAGTAACATTCCCTTTCCTTAAGAGTTTTCCTTTGAAAGTTTAGGAAATCGTAATTGTAATGTTTGAACATCCTCTCAAGTTGCATCAACAGGTGATAACCCTTGCGAATACTTAGGGACTTCTTTCCTTCTCTTAACACACAGATCCAAAATAGCTTGAGAAATAGGAATAATGTTGTCAATGTCATTCAAAGTTGGTAAATCAATTCCCGTTTGGTCTTGTGCTCCTAGCTTTTCCTTTAAATTAGAAACAAGAAACACAAGGCGCAGTCTTCACTGTATGGGTAATTTACTATTGTGATTTGACTACTCTTTTATTTGCTCTATTGACCTCTAATTGGGTTATTGAGATGGTTAAGAGTATTTCTAACAAACTCTGTATTTTTTTTCCCCAAAGTTAAAGAAAAAAATTCACTTTTTTATTTTACCTATCTACTTTTTCAAATACATCTTTTTTCAAATACATCTTATAACCGACATTATCATTTTTTGTAATAGTTTTCCTAAGATAAAGAGGATTGGGTGTGTGAACAAGAAACTGATTTTTTATTGGTGTGAGAGAGGTCTAGATAATTTAATTTCAAGAGTGTATTTAGAGAAAATATAGTGCTCACCATACCAAGAGAGTCACTTAGCTTAGATCATCAAAAAAAATTCCTCATACAAAGAGTCTATTGGAGCTTAAATTTTGGGAATTCACTATCTAAAATAGAAAGGATTTTGGGTTTGCCTTGTGTATTGGAGATGCTCGTTCTTTTATGCTTGCGCTTGTGGCATTGTTGTGATCCTTTGTTCTCAAAAGTACTTCAAGCTTCTCTGATCAGTCCTCATTAAGAACATTAGGATGTCATGTTTTAATTTCCAAAACCAATGCTAAACATTTATTTTTACACTTTTTATTCTCTGTTTTCTTTTTAGCTAAAGGTAAATAAGATTTATTGATGAAGTAAATCAGTTTGAAAAACATCATCCAAATCATGTGGAACACCTTTTATTCTCTTTCTCATTACTTACTATGCTAAAATAAAAAACCTTAATATGCAAAAAAAAAAAAAAAAAAAAACATAGTATGAAAGTTTATTTTATTTTAATGTTGATCCTGTTTGTAGTAAAATATGATTGTGTAACAAAATATGATGTTGCGGAAGTTACAAAGAAAACAAACACGTTGTTTTCTGAATGAAAAAAGAAACTAAATATGTTAGCTTCTGAATGAAAACCTCGAATCTATGAGGGGTCCCTTGAATCCACAATATGATAGGGTTCTAAAATCCACCAGAAAGAAATTGACAAAGTCTGTATTTTATAACTCTGAAAAACTAAATTGCTCTGAAGGCTACAATATGTTAAAAAAGCAAAAGAAACCTTAGGGCGGTTAGGAAAATGCCCAGAGACCCTAATCCGCACTAATCACGTAATTAGGTGGCAAAATAGTGATTTTTTCCAAATTAGCAAAATTTAAATAATTGCGGAAATTGAAAATATTGTCTTTAAGACATATTCCAAAATAGATGAAATCTTATTCTGACTTTTAAACTAAAAGTTATTAAATGAAAACAAATATTATTATAAATAGCAAAAACACTATTTTCAAAGCCTTAACAAAAGAATTTACTTAAATTTAGGCGACACTTATGAGTCTGGATCAGATTGTCGTTTTCCTTCAACTTGCCAAATTTCATGCAATTTCGACACTGTCACTTTTTTGGCCTCTACTAGTATCCCCTTTGATTTTGCGTTGTGACTTCCAACACCTTTGTTGCTCCAAGAACGCATGTATTGTCTGTTCTACATCAGTGCATGAGGCACATATATACTGTATATATTTTTGAAATTCTTACGTAAGAGATAACAATATGCATAGTGATATATTATCAAGTGGAACTTACTGGTAAATTTAATGTAATTAATTATTGAGATAAATTGCCAACTGAGTGGTGAGCATAAGCACATGGAGAAATTGAACACTCTATCGTTTTATTTTTGGCAAAAATGCAAAACTGACTCTTTAACTTTCATCGTTTTTCATTTCAGTCCTCTAACTTTCATTTTTGTTAATTCAGTCCTCTAACTTTTAATTTTTGTCAATTCAAAACTCCGTTACAAATCCGTTACTATTGCTATTACTGCTACCAAAATGACGTTGTTTTCATGGTTTTTTTTTTTAAATAATTCGGAATTAAAAGAAAAATCTTAAAAAAAAATGAAAAAAGAAGAAGAAAACATTAAGTCCCTAAATCAAAACAAAAAAAAGGTTGAATCATCATCATCCGAAAAAGAATATGCACCAAGAAGAATTAGGAACAGCAGGCAGCTTAGGTTCATCCATGCCGGCGAGAAAAGGATGATCCAAAAGCATCTCAGCCGTGAGCCTGAACATGGGTTTCCTCACAAGACAAGCCTTCAAGAAATCCCTTGCCTCCTTCGAAATCCCACTTGGAATTTTGGGCAATACGCGCTCATTGCCTATAACCCCCAAAAGCTCCTCTGTATCCAACTCTTCCTCTTTATTCCAAGGAGATTTCCCAGTAAGCATTTCACACACCACACATCCAAAAGCCCAAATTGAACGCAATTAGTTACAAAAAAAAAATGGAAAACTGGCCAACAATCCTTGTTACGAACAACAACGGCATCGACGCGCCGGGACTTCGAGCTCTGGTTCGAGTCCTCGTCTCCACGCAGAGCAGTGAGGGTGGTGGTGAACTCAGTCTCTCTCTCTCTCTCTCTCTCTCTCAAACCGGCTCACTCTCCCTCTCTCAAAGTTTCACGGGTTAGGGATTTAGAGGAGAGAACTGAGAAGTGATACCCTGTTCTTGAATTGGTTTTCTTTTGATTTCAGGGGAAGGGGAACGACGTCGTCGTTCCCCTTAATGTTTTTTTTTTTTTTTTTTCCACATTTTTCTCTTAATTCCGAATTAAAAAAAAAAAAAAAAAAAAAAAAAAAAAAAAAAAAAAAAAACCATGAAAACGGCGTAGTTTTGGCAGCAGTAACGGATTTGTAACGAAACCTTGAATTGACAAAAATTCAAAGTTAAAGGACTAAATTGACAAAAATAAAAGTTAGAGGACTAAAATAAAAAACGATGAAAGTTAAAAGGTCAATTTTACATTTTTACCTTTTATTTTTACTGCTCAGTAAGACAATGGGAAATAATTCCAATATTTGACGTGACTTTGTGTTTCCAAACACCTATGTTGGACTCATTCTCATTTCTCAGACCTCAAAACAAACAATCACGCACACAACAGTGCAACTTGTAGGAAATATATGTAGGCTCGAAACACCGACACACAATGAGACAAGAGTTAATACTAGCAATCTGCAACTTGGACTGAAAGGAATAAAAAAAGGTTTTTCTTCTTTATATTCACTGGTTAGGTAAAGTGCAAAATTCACGGTGTCTTTTCACTTTTCTATTGTTCTCCTAATGTGTATTAATCCACAAAAAAATTGCGTTAATCTTATATGATAATTTTAATGTTTTTATATTGTACATAACAAGTCCCAGCAGAAACTTTTTGACAAATGCGTATCCACTTTCATAATATCAAAATATTTTATCGGTTTAATTTTATTTTTAACATTGAAAAAAGCAAATATTTACTAAAATTGTGAAACACATGTTAGACAGGTTTACAAATATTATTTTTAATAAAATAACCTTTCCTAACCAACAAATATATTTTGGGCACCGAGCTCTCGTGCATGTAGATTAATCTTTGGTTATTTTAAATATGAGATTTTGGTTAAAATATTTTTTTATACAATAACAACAATTAAGTTTTATTTATTTATTTATTTATTTATAATTTTTCGAAGTTGACTATAAATCTTCATCATATTAGTTGAAATTAACCATATTTTGAGTACTGAAATCATACTTTTGTTATTTTCTTAATTGATATGTCATTTTTTTTTAATTACTAATGTTATTTTTAGTCTTTCTTGAACTTTTTTTTTTTCTCAACCTAAATCTACTCACTCACTTTCACTAGTGCATCGATTGCTCTTCTCTTTACATGATCAAACTATTTTAAGTGATTTTCTCCTGACTTTTCATCAATAAAAGTCATTCTTATCTTCAAGTGAATTTTGTTCATTTTGAATATTATCTTTCCATATATTTCTACTTATCCATCTATATATTCTCATTTCAACTATACTCATTTTATGAATATATTACTTCTTAATAGCCTCACATTCAATGTCATAAAGAAAAATTGTTCTTATAGTAATCTTATAAATTTTTTGGTTCAACTTAAAAGACATGTTGCTATTCTACCATCACATCTAATGCACTTCTTCCCTCAATTCACTTTTTACTCTATGAATTATTGATCCATAAGTTCAAATCTTATCAAACTATTATTACTATATCTCTTTCTATAGATTTTTGCCATTTCTACTTGAAGGTAAATTTGTAATAATGGGTTTGTTAGTAAATTCAAATTTAAGCTCTGGCTAATGGTTCCAAATAACTTCACAAATGCCAAGATGGGGTAGGCCCCTATTTGTTCTTTTGTTTGGCCTTCTCACAAGAATGATCCATCGGGTTCGAAAGGGACCCATAATTTTTCTTTTTCTTTTTTTTGGTTTGATTGAAAAGAAAAAAAGAAAAAGAAAAAGAAAAAGAAAAAGTGATATTTTGAACTACAATGAATGAATGAAGAAGTGACGGAGACAAGAACCGACGTTAAAAAGTGAAAATATTTTAGTACAAAAATTAAAGGCCGTAGTAGTAATAATTATTACACGTTAGGAAAAGCGAAACATAGAATCGTAAGTAAATTTTGTTCGTACCATCGAACCATTAAAACAAATCTTTCATCAGCCATCGAACGGCGAGAAGGACTTGATTCTTCTCTGTTTGCACGCCCACCTTTTCTGTCATATACCCTCAATTGTCCCTAGCATTTTTAGTAAAAAAACATTTTACTCTTAAAAGCTAGGACAATAAAATTAAAAAAAAAAAAAAAAAGCTTAATAAAAAAAGAACAAAATAAATAAGGTGGATCATAGTATAATGTGATGTTGGGTTTTTGGAAGAAGAATTCAGTATATAGCTTTTTAAGTTTTTTTTTTTTTTTAATTGTATTTCAAAACGTCAACTCCTTTTTTTTTTTTTTTTGGTTAATTTTATTTTTCTTAGATTCAAAATTGTCGGCTTCATTTTCTTTGGTTTCTTGTCACCTTGCATTTTTTTTTTTTTTGGATAAAATTTTAGAGAGAAATCCTACAAATTCATCATATATATTTATATTAAGTGTGAATTTTAAAAATCTAATCATTAAATTTCATATTTTTTATGTTTTTAACATACATATCAAATTTCGTTCAAATCGGATATTATTTACTATTTGATCAATTAACTTATTTTTTATATACAACTTTAGATTACAAAAACTTAAAATTATAACATTTATTTAATGATATAGCAATTAATTTTTTATTTTCTTGAAATTTTGTAAGTAATAAGGATGTAATAAGAACATATAATTTAACGGTTAGATTTTCAAAATTCACACTTAATATAAATGTATATAATAAATTTGTAAGATTTCTTTCCAAACTAGTTTGAAAATAAACTTTATTTATTTATTTTTTGACCAGTTGTCACCTTGCATTTGAACTTATTTTTCCCAGACATAAATTCATGTACGTCACAATCTAATGAAAGAAAAACAATCTAATAAAAAATAAAAACAAATCATGTACGTCATGAAGCTTTCCTTTTTTAGAAGAAAGCTTGTACGAACTTTGTGATTTTTCTAACAATGCATGTGTTGTTTTGATAGAGATGTCTTAACAATGTATTAATTATAGCTCTTTGTGGTCAAACGATGTGATTATTTGTCATTATCTTAGTTCAAGAACTTCGTTTTTTAGAGATATGATGAAAAATTAAAATTATTTTACTATTTAATTTATTTTTACTATTATTTATGGGTTTTACTGCACTTTTGAGTATTATTCATGAGTTCTACTATAGTATTTCAACTAACTTTTAACTTTATTTACAATACTTTCAGCAATAAGTTTTTAGTTTCAACAAAATAAACAGTATCCAAACACACTTTAAGTTTAAACCATGATAATTGTCAAGACACTAATGAATTTTATTTGGTATAGTCGGGATTGGACCGCAAATTTTATTTTTTGAAATGATAATATATTTTATCAATTGAGTTAATTGAAACTTACTTCAATTTATGATTTATTCACTATATTAATGATAAATGTTTAAACAAATCCATTTAAAAAAAAAATTATTACAAGAACATTCCATTAATGAGACAAATCATTTTTAAATGCTTAACCTTGTTATGTAAGTCTCTTGGTTTTTATTTAAAACTAATAGTAAGTTAAATGCATGAGAAAATTCAACCAGTTCGAGCAAAGTGTTACCTCCCCTTAATTGTTATGAGGATTTGGGGTATCTATGGGCTTGCTAGTTTGAGCCCTGAGAGGTGGAATGTAGGTATTAGGAGTATACTAATAATAAATGCATGTGAAAATTTAACAAAATATAACATTTTATCTTTTTTTGTTAAATAAATAATATGAAAATTATGAAAGTTATTAATGAGTATATATTATAATTATGTTTTTATATAAATATATATCTTTTTATCATTAAATAAGAAAATATATGATGTGATTTAATTATAATAGATAAATATATGACATTTTATAGGGAATCTTTATATAATTTAAATTCAAATAAAATTTATTAAGAAAATATAATTGATCATACACACTATGGTACACCCCACTTGTGAGTTCATGCTTATAATTTGCGAGTGAGAGGCGTTTCTCTCCGATGTGGGATTGAGCAAATCCGTGCGGGTGGTATTGACTTCCTTGACCCATTCTCAAAGCGAACAATACCTCGTAAAGGAGAGATTCGTTCTTTTACAAATATATATGTTAAAATAATAAGGTGAAAAACTATGAGACCTCAAAGATTTTAAATTACATTTTTATGTACTTTTCAATAATTTATTTTTTTAATAAATCGAAACTTCACAAAGTAAGCTAACTTAATCCTCTAAGCAGCTGAACTTGGGAATTGAATGACTTGAAGAACCTTAAAATGATTGTACTCTATTGTTTTAAACCACGAGGATTTCTAAATTCCTAGCCCTCTCAATAATTCAGATTATTTTTTTGTTAAATCAAACTATTGTTTTTTCCTTATCACCTCGTGAATTGTTAAGCATGTGGGTTCAACTGGGATCACAATATCTCTACTTTTCATAATCCTTGCTATTGAATTATCACCTATAAAATCATAGGCATATTAAAACCCTGACAAGATATTTCTAGCGGCAAGGCTATCTAATTTTTGCAAGAATTCAGAAATCTAATCCTATGCAGCTTTGAAATTCACTGGGACTTTTGAAAACCACATCAAATTTCACCCATTAGTAAACCATATATAGTGGGGGTTCCACCATTACACCACTATTTTTTTTTTCCGACTACCCAAACGAATCCCAATATCCCACAGTTACTTTTCAATTCTAACCCAAGGAAACGTGATGATCAACAGTCTAAACCACTATATTGATACTTGCAAATGCCCGACAATGACAAAACCGAACCCATTATAAATTATTTGTACCAACTTCATTAGGATACATGAGCTTGGTGATACTCTGATAGAGAGCAGAAGATTCATGAGGTCCAAACACTATCTAACACACTCACCTCAAATACTTTGAGATAAGATGAGGAATAGAATGTGCCAACTACCCTAAGGTTAGGTTTTAAGTAGGACATGTTACACGATATTAGTTGACCATGAGCACAGTTGAAGTCACTATATATAGCAAAAAACATGGCAATATGTCGGGAAGAGTACTGGAGTGACACTTTGAGTGACTCCTAAGAAGTTGAATTCTATCACTTCTTTTCGAATTGCACATAGTATAATGACAACTTATTTCATCAACTTCATGTGCAAGAAGTAGTAGATGTTTCATCCACATCTTATATTAACTTTAAAAGGTGATTTGATGTTACATGGTAATTGGTTCGTACCAAGTTAACTTTATTGATTTAAGGTTTAAGGTTTAGGGTTCGTAATGGGAAAGCGCATATTTTTTTTTTACTTTTTTTACACTTGGTTTTTGACTTTCCTTCTAATCAAGTCTTCTCAATTATCTAGGCCAAATGTCACCGATTATATTGATAGGTAGCCTCCCGAGATTTCTTTTTGGTCATGATTTCTGTTTCTTTCTCTTTTCATTTTTTTTTCTTATTTTATGTTTTTAATATACTTTATCATAATATTATATTTCTGTCATTATTTTTTAACATAATATCAAACCTATATTTTATTGATTTTAACATGGTATCAGAGGTAGGCTTTTATGTGACCCTGTTTCTCCATATCTCTAATACTTAGGTCCAAAATCACTCTCTTATCATTTTTACCAAGTAGTCTATAAGGGTCATATTAATTTATTCCTTATTATGGATAATTTCTAGATTTGGAATCTTCCAACAAGATATTCTCAATAATTTCAACTATATTTAATGGGGAAAACTATATTTAATAGGAAAGCCCATATTTTTTTTTACTTTTTTTACACTTGGTTTTTGACTTTCCTTCTAATCAAGTCTTCTCAATTATCTAGGCCAAATGTCACAGATTATATTGATAGGTAGCCTCCCAAGATTTCTTTTTGGTCATGTCTCTCTATCATCTTTAGGCTTTGTTGCTCAAACCATGCCTCTAATTAATAGTCTTTATTAGCTTTCTTTCTAGTCACGATTCTATATCATCTTTAAGTAGGGTATTGAGACCATGTCTCTAATCTGAATCCTCCACATGTTATAATTTGCATTGTGATCAACATTCAAGCCTCAATAATCACCTACATTTGACCTTTCCAAACTCAAGTTGTCATCAACCCTCCACCGTGTGTTCAGAGGAGCATAGTAAAGAAATCATGGCCCAATCCTAGTTCAGGTCCAAATTTGGCATATAATTCTAGTCCCAGTTTATTATATCTAATACACGGGTGAGCAAATATATGTAAAACTCAACCCAACTGCTCGACCTAGTTCAACTTGCGTCTTCCCTTTCAATTTTGTTGACACTATCAGTCAACGTCACATTTTGTAGTGTAAATCTCAATCCAACCACTCGACCTATATAGTCCAACTTGTCTCTTCACTTTCAATTTTGCTGACACTATCAATCAAGTGAATCAACATCGCATTTCATAGCATAAAACTGATTAACCCTAGTAGGGTTAATATCGGGTGGAGTGAGCATTTATTGAAAAATCCAACCAAGTGAAAATATTTGATGGTTACATCTTATATTTTCCCCTTTCACAAATGGTGCAAAATCTTGATTATTTGACCATGGGCTAAGTTTGCACGATTATATTTGCAGGGGGAATAATTGAATGGTTATAATGTTCTTTGAAAACAATAAGCTAGACCCATTTGCTAAGAGTTAATTCAAGAACATTGTCTAAAATTAGATTCAATCCTCCTTTCTATAAGAAAGAATGAGAAGAAAATGACATATTTTTAGGATAAGACGTAGGTTCAGTGTCTAGATGTATTGGACTAATTAGAATGATAACACATATTATGTGTTATCATCTTAATGAGTCTAATACAACTGGACACCATACCCAATCTTTATCTCTATTTTTATAAGTTTATATAACTCATTTAGTATTAGAGAAAGCGAGAGATTGCTATTTTTTTAACCTATACTGTTTCCAGGATCTTTGAATAGCTAGCTAGATTGTGAAACAAAGGTACTTTTTAAAGCAATGGCATTTAGTGCTTGTCATCTTCACTCCTATTATACATAATTAGGGCATGGATGGTCCTGACCATGGTTGCTAAGTGTTAGAAAACGAAGGCTCAACCAAGTGGGGGACTGCAACACTCTTAAGTCTGAGTACAAAGCTTCAACCCTTTTGTCAAACACGCTTTTTATTTTTTACTCTGATGTCAGAAGATGTTTGGCAAATAGTCAAATACACAGTAAACTATATCTTGATGTCATCTCCATTGACTATAAGTGATGTGATTAAGCCATTAGCCCCTGTTTGCAGTGATGCAAGAAATTTTTTCTACTTTATAATTTAAAGATTATTTTTTTAACATATAACACAAAATGTTAACCTATTGCTTTATAGCGTTAGTATTGAAAAATGTAAATATCAAATATAAAGAGAATTTGACATTTACAATCTTAAAATGCTCTACGTTAGAGAATTGTAAACTCATGTATTGTAAATTTTTTTGCAATATTGCTACAGTGCACTGTAGCACCATTCTAAAATAAAAAACTAATATTTTATTGTGTCTCTCTCTCTATTCGACTCTCAATCTCTGATTCTCTCTCCTTTCAGTTCTCATTCACTCCCTCTCTTCAGACTCAAAACTCCAGATCAGTGTAGTGGAGTAGAGATCGGCGTTTGGAGTTTGGCGCAGAGATCGGTGTTTGGGTGTGGTTTGGAGATCAGCGTTGGGCTGTGGGTTTGCTGTGGGTTTTGTTTGGGTTTGTCGTGGGTTGCATGGGTTTGGATCAGCGTGGGTGATCGGTGTTTGGGTGATTAGCGTTGGGTTGTGGATTTCTGCAGGTGGTTTTTTTTTTTTTTTGGGTGATCGGTGTGGTGTTTGGGTGATCGACGTTGGGCTATGGTGTTTGGTGTTTGATGGTCTGGGTTTTTTTTTTTTTTTTTGGTGTTGATGGTAGATTATGGGTTGGTGGTGGTGTCAGGCATGTGTAGTGCAGTGGTGGTGGGCATGTGGTGATGGTGTTTTATGTAAAATTTGTGGTTGTTGAACAGAAAGAGCGAGAAAGAAAAAATAAATGATAGTAATTAGAGGATATATTATTTTATTATGTAGATATATTATTTTAATGAGTAGAATAGGAAAATAAAAGTTTGGGATGTTGAAAGTATTGTAAAATAGTATGGTATAATGATAAAATGACTTTATAGGATGGTAAAATAAAGTAGAATTGGAATTCACTAGTACTAATGCTCACAATGATTGTTATTTACCTTCAGTTTAAGAGATTTTTTGTTGTAGGTTGGTTCAAATTTCAAATTTCATATTTGACGATTTAAAAAAATATACCAATATTTTTTTATTGGCACCAAGTGTCCAAGATTTTATCCCGACTAATCTTAGGGTGTACAGGCTCTCAACAAGGAGTTTTTTGCAAGTGCACTTTGGGTAATTTAAGGGGCAATTAAATTCTTTCAATTTGATGACCTTAAGAGATTGAATACACGTAGAGTTGATCGAACCTATGATGTCAGAGTTTTATTGCTTGTCCCAGAGTTCACCAGACCAATATGCTACACCCCTTGGGGTTAAATAAATAAATAAATAAATATATATATATATATATATATATATCTCAATTGAATTAAGTGGAATATAAGAGCATCACCATCAGGCATGTTAAATGTGTTAAATGTTATAATATTTGGCATTTGGCACGCCAAACACCAAAAATAGAGCATCATCAGGTGTGTTAAACGTATCAAAATTTTGAGACATGCTACAGTACTGTCTTATGTTTGGCATGGTACGGACAAAAATGATATAAATTTTTAATATTTTTTTATTCTTACTTTTCTCGCTCCTCTCTCACCTGTCTTTTCTCCATCTGTGCCGAGTCTCTCTTCCTTGTTCATTCTCACTCTCAGCTTCTCCTTTCTTCCTTTCTCTAGAGCACATTGACGATCTCACCGAGTAGCAGACTTCACCAAGCTGCCACCGCCACTATCTAGCCCAAAGGCCGATCTCGCCGCCACTACTCAACTCGAGGCCGATCTCGCCAGCAATGGCCAATCATGCCCCAAGGCCGATCTCACCAAGTTGGCTCTTGCCCAGCCACAGGTTCATCTCAACATTTTTTATTTTTGTATTTTTTATTTTTTGGGTTGATTTGGGGATTTAATTTGGGTGGTGGTGGTTGCAGGTGGGCTGTGGGTGGTGGTGGTGATGGTGGTGGCGTTGCTGGCAGGCTGTGTGTAGTGTGGGGGTTAATTTTCGGGTTTTATTTTGGTAGTTTTGGGTGGTGGCAGTGGTGTTTTTGTTTGGTGGCAACTGGTCGTGGCAGTGGTGTTTGGTTGGTGGTTGTTTGGAATGGTATTGTGTTAATATTATTTTAATTTATTGTATATATTATTTTAATATATTGAATTGTAGAATAGAACATCTGATAAACGGTGAATTGTAAAACAGTGTGTTAAAATAATAAATTAAGCTTTTAATGTGTTAAAATATTATTTTTTATAGAAGACCTGATGGTGATGCTGTAAAGATATAAGAAGGAAGTTTATAGATAAAAAAAATTAGACAACAAATTCGACACCCTGAGTGCTGACATGTCAAATTGTATTGATTCGTAAAAATGTGATGGAGGCCAAAGAGCAGAACAATACAAGTTTTTCTTTGTATATACATAGCATTGGACAGAATGAGGTAAGCAAAAATACAGCCTTATAATGCAAAAAGACAGATTGGACTTGTGCCACAGAATGATTGCTTTGAGTTGTCCTAAACTTTGATTAATCTCAAAGGAAAAAAATCACAAAAGCTGATGATTATAAGCTGTTCAATTTAATGACTTTTTCAGAAGTGTATATTTATTCACGTGCCTTTGGATTTTGGGAGATACCATGTAAACAAATAATCTCTTTTTATTTTTATTATTATTATTATTTTATTTTTTTCCTGCTAACATTTAGTCATGATTACTTTTGATAAAGGGACCCAACCAACTATCTTGACCAAGAATTGGAATCATCACCCGTGTCTACTTTTTACTTCTCTGTTTTTTTTTCTTCTTTCTTTGGTTTTCCTTTTCAATTTTCCTGCTCAAGGAGTCAAGGAAAGCAACATTGTTATAGTTAATTAGTACCTAGTTCATATTTTGACAAAAGTAATCTAGAATTGATTTTCTTTTTCTTTTTATCATTCTTTTTTTTTTTTTTTTTTTTTTTGCTTTTTTGACAGGTCAAATTCTTGAATCGTACTCCATTCCCTGTCTTTTAATGGCTTCTTGAAACAATTTTGAGCCTCCATTTGGAATTAAAAATGATTTCTCTTCAATTATCTTAAAAAGTACTCAAGATTATAATCATTGCAAATTTGAATTGCTGATTTTCAAACCCCCCCCTCTCAGTAAATTTATAATTGTATACTCTTAAACAATTATACTATTAGTCTTAGGTGTTTTATAATAGTATATATGGAAGTTACTTATCATGCGACAGTATAAAAAATACAATTTGATTTTCAACTTCATTGAGGTTTTATTTATTTCGATATAAAACTTATGTAAAATATTTTGTATAAAAAATAATTTTGGGAAAAATAATTAATTTTCTTTCGTTTGATTATGACTTGGAAAATAATTTTTTTAGCATTTGGTTACACAAAAATTCCCAACAATGTCGGCAATTGTGGGTATGAAAGTGGTGCTAATGGCGGCAACATCAGTGGAAGATGTTTAGTGATAGAGACAACATAAAGAAAAACATTTTTTTTTTTTGTCATTTTGGTGTGATTTATTGTTGATTACGGAAAACATTTTTCATTAAATAACATTTTGAATCATACTTAATACCAAAAGGCATAGAAACTGTTTTACACCAAACTCATTCATACCACTAGGCTTTATTTTATTTTATTTTATTTTATTTATTATTAACAGTTTTTGTCAATTATTGCTAATAAAAGTGTCTTAAGGCTAATACATGATGCCCTTTTTTGTTATGTTTCCTTTCCAAGTATTAGAGTTCAACTTGAACTCTTCCTTTTTGGAACTATCTTAGCTCATAATTTTTCTCCAAGGTGATAGCATATGGTTACACAATAGAAAAATCAAGTTGGGAGTTGCATAATCGGGTCAAGAGCACAAGGTGTCGTTTAGGAGGCATTGTTTATTGATCAGCACCCTGAACAACACTTTATGTCTTGAGTCCTATTATCTATATTTTTTGGTTAATTTTTGCAAGATTTATTGATAAGTTTTTGGGATAATTTCAACCTAATTGTTAGCCTCTTTCAGCCTTTAAGGTAAGATAATGCTAAGGGCTATCTAAGGTTTTTAAATTTTAAGTAAGCAACTATTTTTGGAAGATAGATAATTAATTATCTAAAAACTCTAATTATTCATTATAATTATCTTGTGCATTCATGTACATTATTTACCAAGTTTAAACCAATGGGATTTTGACATGTAGCTATCACAATGATTCATTTATGAAAACAAATCAAAACTAACTACTGATAATCATATGTAAATCCTAATTTCAAAAATGCATTTCGTATGTTAAAATGTGACATGGCTTAATTGTGTGATTCGATGGTTTGATTTTGGTGCTTAAGGTATCGTTTTGATTGTTAGACATTCTGAATTTTTTTAATAAGATATTATTAATATAATGGTTAAAAAATGATGATTTTATCCTTTAATTGTAAAATTATCCCATTTTTTAATTTATTTAAACAGGTTAAATGAAGGTTGCAAAATAAAGATTTCTATCTACACTTAGTCTCCGAGCTAATATCGAGGAATGTAGAATAATAGTTGTTTATGTAATTTTCATTTCCAACAATGTCAATACAGTGACTATTTTAATTCTTTAAATTGTAACTAGGATACAGCCTTGTAATATTAGTTTTATGCATTGGAACAATGTTTATATTCTTTTCAATGCAATGTCCCTTTTAAAATGTTTATTGATTTTTGTCTTAAAAAACAATCAAGTGGGGCGACCACGCATAAATCATTCATTTTATTTTATCATATATATATATATATATATATCAAGGAAGTCGATACCGTACCGGCCGGTACATACCGTACCGGTTGCATACCGGTATCGAAACATTAACTTTTTGTACCAGTTTAAATACCAACTGTATCGGCTATGTACCGGCCATACCGGCTAATTTCGGGCCATACCGGCTAATTTCGGGCCATACAGAAAAAAGTTTTTTTTTTTTAATTTTTTTTTTAAGTTTTGTAATTTTTGAATTTTTGTTAGGGTAAAATGGTAACTTATTTGCATTAACTTATTAGTATTATTTGTTTTCTTAGTATGCAATGGTAATTTTTAAGCTTTCTATTTTTTATATTGTGTGTGTGTTTTTTTTTTCTTTTAATTGATACTAAAGTTTAAAATTATGAATAATTAGTTTTGAATTGAGGAAATGTTTTATGGTAAACTTTTATATTTATTATAATATATATACACACAATACATATATATATATATTTATTTATTTATTTATTTAAAAATATAAAAAATAGTGGTAAACCCGAAACGGTTCACCGGTATTGACCGGTATCCGAAATATACCGTACCACTGGGCAAACCGGTACAGCTTCCGGTACGATATTGACTCCCTTGATATATATATATATATATATTTTTTTTTTTTGAGTCCATAAATCCTTCATTTTAGAGAGTTTAATATCCACAGTTTAGCCTTATCTATAGGCAAAATACAATAAACTTTAGTCTTCATCACAATTCTTTTAACAATGAACTTGGGTTGTTACTTGTTAGATTAATGATATTTGGATGAAAGAAATGTAAACCAAATAGAATTATTCAGAGAGAGAGAGAGAGAGAGAGAGAGAGAGAGAGAATTTTAGGTGGGTGTGGTAGGAGGCCGACAAGGTGAAGGTGGAGAACTGAAAATTACATTGGAAGACTATATAAAAGTGAGATAAGACTAATCCTTATGAGTTCTTATGAAAAATGATGAAAACGCACAAGTGGCTTCGGTACAGCAGCACCAACTGTTGTTGGATAGCTCTTTCTCTTTCTCTTTTATTTACTTGTTATTCCAATTATCATAATTACTCCCCAGAACACATCTTATATATATATATATATATCATTATTAAACCATAATGTTTGATAATATTTTATAAATTCAGAACGATAAGCTTCTCTATGTGAAGCAGCATGGCAGAATGAATAATTTATACTAAGAGAAGGCAGCCCACGTTGGTATTATGGAGGAAGAAAATCTTGATAGCAGTTTTTCACTATGTATGCCTCTATGATTTATTTTTGGTGTACAATAATTTTGCATCATCTGAATGAAATTTTGTTGAATTTCAGAGGTAATTTTTTTTAATGAATTATAAATTTTAGAGGTAATATTAGCATGCTCAAACACAGTTGTATCTATAAATTAAAAAAAAAAAATTATTAGTGTCTTTATTTTTTGATAAATACTGCATACATTTTGAAGTCAAGTTCTTATATACCGGTTATAATTTATAAACAATACCTAGATCTAAAGATAAAAGCAAAGCTAAATCTGGAGTGCCATACAATGGATTTCACAATAATCTCTTTAACCTATTGCATCAGCGCACTTATTGGTTTCCTTGTATCTGTGTTCTACTTGAATTCTTACAATATTCAAAGCACCATGCTCTGAATAGAATATTAGGTTTGGTGGACACCACACTAGACATGATACAATCCAGGATTTGAGAATATGACAATTCTAAAAAATATATAAATATATATATATATATATATATAGAACACGAACGGAGGGGGCATGATGCATGATAATTTTATATATATATATATATATATAGAGAGAGAGAGAGAGAGAGAGAGAGAGAGGTATATTTTATATATTTTGAAGCCTATTTTATTTTAGGTTTTAGAAATAAGATTCGGTTATCGGGTACCCTTAACACATTTATTAATATATTATTTTAGGAAAGTTTTAATACTATTTTTATGAAAAATATAAATTTTTTTCAAAAAATATTTTCTAAATTAATGCCCTTAAGGCTTCGTTTGAGAGTTCATAAAGGAATGAAAATGAATAAAATTGATTAATGATCATAAGGGAATGAAAATGAATAGAAGATAATAGAATGTATTTAAAGAAGGGAAATGAATGTAATGAAATTAAGTAATTTTGTTTGGATGTTTTAAAATAAAGGAATGAAAATAAATGAAAATGAATGGAATGTAAGTAACCTTATTTGAGAGTAACATAGAGAGAAAAGAATGTAATCATTTTATAACAATATTACTATTAGACCTCTATTTTAAAATAAAGGTTTGAATATATATGGGTGTATGGACATAATTTGAGGTCCACGCCCAAAGACGAACTGGGTATTGCTCTAGCGAGCTCATAACAATAAATTTATAGAGAGTTGATTGAAGAGCTAGGTTCAAATAAAATTATTAACGGCTAATATGGGCTTTTACATACGATCATGCAAAAGCAACAATGTGCAACTGGATAAATGTCAAATCTGAGGAGATCATTATTCATGTAAATCATTATTGTAAGTCTACAAGTATAACTCTGACTGATCCAATCTTTTTTTTCTCCCTCTTTTTTCCTCCCATTTACAAGGGGTCTTTTACATTATATAGTCTCCTATAGATCATCTTGATCATACACTTATCAACCATTTGGGTTGCTACTTGAGGACTTGTTCCATCAGCTACCTTCTTTGGCTTTCTGTGAGTTGTAGTTGCTATTGTAACATTGTTCAGAGGTCTTTTCCACATAAATGCTGTTAGGAAAATGGTAGCTGGGCATTTAATGTGGTGATAGTAGCTTTTCTACTAGATATTCCTTAGCTCTTATTGCCTTTGCAAGTGTCTGAGTTTCATCTTTATTGTAGGAACTTTTTGGAAAGTCACCCACGCTGCTTGAGTACACTCCTGACTGATGTTTACCGTATCCGAGAAGGGGTAAGGTCCTTGGACTATATCCCTCCATTCTTTCCTTATATGATTCTCAACTTTGGGGCCTTTCCCAATCGTGTGCTCCTCCTCGGACATATTCACGTCCTCGGATAAGACCCAAAACCCAATATACAAATTTGGGCTTTTACCCCTACAATGGGTATTTTGAGAGTTTTGTAAAAAAAAAAAAATTAAATCTAATTTCATTCCTTCCAACTCCTCCCAATTTTGAGAGAATAAAAATTTGAGGTTTTATGGAAATAAAAAGGAATTAGTGTTCCCTCCTACCTATTTCAATCTCTCCCATTAAAACTGTCAAACAAGATAAGTGAATAATATTCTAAAATTATTCTTTCTATTCATTTCCATTCTCTCCTCCCAAACGAGGGCTATGAGATCTTTAAAATTTCCCTTAAAAATAAGAATCATTTTTATATTTGACAATATATCTAAAATTGATTTTAAAATAGTTATAATAATAATATAAATTGATACCCATGATACTATTGTTTATTTATAAGACTTTAATACCTATTCTTTCATGGATTTTTACCTTTTTATTATTTTTTTTATAGACAACGAATAATTTTCTTAACAGACAAATAATGGACTTTCATTTCAGACCAAAAATAAGAACTTAAACCAAAGTCAAATTAGAAACTTGAGAGTTGAGAGTCTTGAGACATTAATTATAATCTAACACTTAAAATGATCTATATGACAACAACATATTGCATCATAATAATGTTGGGTTACACGTGTGAGTGAAGTCCCACATTGAATAAAAATGAGAAAAATGAGTGGTTAATATAACATAATTGAGCACATACTTATTGGGCTTAGGCCTTTTGGATTAAAGTGTCTCTATATTTTATATTAATTATTCAAGGAAGCTCCTCAAGGTATTTATCTCCCTAACAAGTGGTATCAGGGCCCATGATGGTGTGTGGTGAAGGTGGTGAAGTATTCATGGTCCTTATCCAGGAAGGACAGAGAAAGCCTAAATGGCCCACACATAAAGATTCTGGATAAGAAAAAAAAAGGCCCAACAAAGGAATATTGCTAATGGTGCTAAATAATGGTATGATGCGAGGTTCCCATGGACATGGACGTGCAGGGTTCCCATGGATGTGCATGCGGGGTTGACACGTTGTTCCCATAGATAGCTTACGAGAGACCCATGGATGGCGCATTGATGAAGTAAAAAACCAGTCAAGGGGGAGTGAGTAGGACTTGTTCATGACCCACAGTGAGATCTTGAGGCCCATAGAAAGGCAGACTCACACGTGAGGGAGAGATTGTTGGGTTACACGTGTGAGTAAAGTCCCATATTGAATAAAGATGAGAAGAATGAGTGGTTAATATAACATAATTGAGCACATATCTATTGAGTTTAGGCCTTTTAGGTTAAAATGTGTCTTTATATGTTATATTAATTACTCAAAGAAGCTCTCATGGTACTTATCTCTCCAACAAATAAGCCATATGATACAAGCACGACACGGAAGACAAGGACAATAATTTTAAGTTCTGAAACACTAGCCCAATACTTTAATTTTATACTTGGCAAGACACTTAAAAGATATGGTATTTGGACTATACTTGACAAGTTGTCTGTGGTTCATTGTCAACATACTGCTGACCAACTGTCAGACATATTAGCAGTCCAATCTTTAAAAATGAACAATCATTGATAATGGAACATTGAAAATTTGAAATCTTGTTAAATTTTCCCCACACACTGTGTGATAGTGATATAACTAGATCGGCACTACAAAAGTCTTCCGACCATGTTGCTATGCCCTATTGAAAACTAAGATTAGGCTAGGCTTACAAAGATTCATACATATTACCAATCAAACTTGATGGATCTCGATGTTTTGTCCGCTTCACCGAAATTAAAGCAAGTAACAAGCATGAAATAGCTCAATTATTATAAGGAAAAGCAATTGAGTGTGCCTTATGTTTCATATTTTCATTGTCTATAGATGTTGATTGATAGTATTATTGTTTGGACTTTTAGTTTAAATAAAACCCCATTATTTATTTAACCTTGAGAAATTGTGAGTGCTAATTTTGTATAAGATCTAGTTCCAGTTCTATGCATGATGTATCACTTTTCTGGGAAAAAAAATAGTGAACATTCAGTGACAAACATTATCATCCGAGCTTCTAATATTTTTTCTCTTGATACATATATACTGGAATTCATGAATTGGTTGCATATATGATATCTTTGTAAAATCATAAATAATACTGTGTAAGAAAGAAATTGGATTGTGTTATGCCAAACTTTTGGCCACTAAATTTCATGGTTTTTTTTTTTATTATTATTTTAAACTGGATTTTCACATGATTTAAATAATTCATTAATTCAAGGTTTGTATATCATGAAATAGCTCAATTAATGTAAGGAAAAGCAATTGAGTGTGCCTTATGTTTCATACTTTTATTGTATATAGATGTTGATTGATAGTATTATTGTTTGGACCTTTAGTTTAAATAGAACCTCATTATTTATTTAACTTTGAGAAATTGTGAGTGCTAATTTTGTATAAGATCCAGTTCCAGTTCTATGCATAATGTATCACTTTTCTAGGAAAAAAATAGTGAACATTCAGTAACAAACATTGTCATCCGAGCTTCTAATATTTTTCTTTTTGATATATATATATATATATATTAGAATTTATGAATTGGTTGCATATATGATATCTCTGTAAAATCTTAAATAATACTATGTAAGAAAGAAATTAGATTGCGCTATGCCTGACTTTTGTCCATTAAATTTCATGGTTTTTTTTTTTTTTTAAAAAAACTGGATTTTCACGTAATTTAAATAATTCATTAATTCGAGGTTTGTATACTGATCTTGAAATTTGTAGTAGTAATATTTATAAAATGGGAAATGTTAACGAGTGCCGTGGGGGCATTGGTTAAGAATCCATTTTAAGAAAGTTTTAATATCACTTTTATGGGAAATAAAAAAAAGCTGTCAAAACATTAATTATTTTTTTTCCTTTTCCCATAAAAACTTTCTTTAATTGGATTGTTAACCAATGCCTTACGGCACTCGTTAACATGACCCTTATAAAATATATAGGATACCACGCCACACGTCGTAACCTTGAGTTACGAAAAGTAAATCCTTATCTCAAATAACGATGACCATGTTTCATCCTAGTACTGTAATTATTACTAATAATCGACACCATTATCAGTAAAACCTTACCTCAATAACACTGATCTTGATAGTTGAAACACAAAAATTATAATAAATAAATATTAATAACTACGCTGATATCTTGTTTGATCATTCTAATGAAATCTTTATTCAACCAAAAAAAAAAAAAAGTTAATACGTGGTAGAATGTAGAATCAGTAAGAAAAAATCATACGGGGTGTGACTTGATGATAAGAGTTCTTGTTCTATATTCAGAGATGAGCGGTTTGAGCGATATTTCAAGTAAATTCTGTGTGATACAGGTAATATTATTCATTGTCATCACGTGAAGTGGAGTTGATGAACTTACACTAAAGATCTCCTTTTTCATTAAAAAAAAAAAAAAAAAACCAGTAAGAAAAGATACCATGTAATTGGTATTGTACTGATCTAGCAAAAAAAATACTCCTTCTATCCCATTTTTTTTGTTCTATTTGAAAAGTCAAACTTTTTAAGGGAACGTCATTTATTGTCTTGTTTCTTTTAAAAATGTATAAGTTTTCAAAACTGCCTTTAAAAAATTTTATCAAAAAATTAAATTAGTAAATTAATAGGGATATAATAGAAATATTAGTAAATTAATGACTTTTATTTTTATAAACAAGATAATATTTTGAGACATCTTAATATAGAATAGAAGGCAAAAAAGTGAGACAGAGGTAATATGTAGATTATTGGACTGTGTGCATGGCTTTGTGCGGTTCAGTTAGGTGCAGCCACATTTTCTGACTCATGCGACCTAGTTCTTATTAATAACTGAGTTAAATTCTTTTGTACAAAGCAAAAAAATATTTCTATTACCAACAAAGAATTAATTATTAGCAAGAATTATAAAAGTCAAAGTGAGGAATTCTACGTTCAAAGCTCAAAGATCAAGGAATTAGCAGTAAAATCACATGGGGGTCATGTTGGCCATTGGCTAAACCGGTGCACCCTACCCCAAAATCAGTCACAGTACTCTTGGATTTTGGTCGCCGGGTAGGCATGGTTGATTTTATACCCCATATTCCTATGTATTTTTTTTTTTGACAGATATATTCCTATGTATTAGGACAAACTTCTCTGTATTGCTTAATTTCCCAAGAAGTTCTGGACTAGAATTTCATGTGGTATGAATTTTATTAGGGAGACAGGACCTGCCTGCTCATGGATTTATCATGCTCTCTTTCTTGGCTATCATTAATCATGTTGGTTTGACTCAGAGTTGAGAGCATAGAAGTTAAGCACCTTATTCATCTCGACTTAACACTTGGATTCGAATCATGCAAGACGCATTAGTATTAGAGTTGATGGGAGCATAATGATTAAGCACTTTAATTATCTACCTCAACTTAGTACTTGGGTTCGAATCGTGTAAGATGCATTAATACCGAGGTTGATAAGAACATCGAGGGTAAAAATTTAGTTATTACGAAAGAAAATGACTTGTAACCAATTTCACATGCTAACTTTCACGATGATCCCATGTGACAATTAGTTGTAATTATTGGTTTATCACTATAACATGAATATGCAATTTTAGATATCACTAATTTGGTCACGTTAGATTATTGGTTTTAAAGAATTCCATTTGAACCTTTTCTATGTAGGGTGGCTTTAGAACCTTAGGGCTTAAAAAGGGATTAGGGATTTAGATCCCTTTGAAGTGCTTTATTGTAGACAGTTGACAATCTAATGCGTTTCCCAACAAAGCATTACAAGCATCATTGAGGGAAAATTCTTTGAATGGGATACTAAAAACAATGAGTTTCACTAGATTAGAGAGATGAAATTATTGTGTAATGGGTATTATTTTAGGTTTTTGATAACAAGTGCATTCAGACATTCATTAAAAAGAAATTTAATTAGGCCATTGCATTGGAACTTGAAAGGCAGTAGAACTAAATAAACAAATGCATTTTTTTTTTTTTTAAGGAAAAGCTTAGTGTAGGAAATATTTTTAGAAATGGAAAAAGAAAAAAGAAAATAACTTTTTTGACATTTTTTTAATTTTTATTTTCTATGAATGTAGTATTAAAACTTTTATAAAATTGTATGTCCATTAACAAATGGCCTAAATGCATCAGTTAATTAGACCATTTGTTTAATTGACTTATGTACAACATTTTAGAAAAAATTGAATGATTATAATAAAAAATTCAACATTTACCAATGCTTTAAACACTTGTTAACCGAGCTGTTTATTTTATGAACTCTCTTTTACGCAAGATGTGCATGTTGAAAGTTTCACATGAACAAAACTCTAAAGAAGTTGAAGAATAAGTATAATATAATAGGACTCAAATAACCTCTAAATTAAGCTGTGTTCTATATGTTCTATTAAACCTTTACTTAGAGTGCCCTCAAATTATTAATTCCCTACTAGTGTAGTATAGACACACGCCCCTCAGCAATGGGTTGTGAGTCTTGCGACCCACCTAACTTTCCCCAACCCATTTTATCAGCTTAATTAGCCTTTCAAAATTCAGGAAGATGGAGACTGTTTGTCCCGAGTTATGAACTCTACAGCCACCATTAGTACACTAGTACCAATAGCCACTACAATTAGAAGCATTTTATTAATCCAAACCTAATAAAGGAACTTGGACCAGTGTCATATATTTAGTCCTTTACATCGTTGTCTTTGCATAAAGCATGCTATTCATGAAGAAATTATAAATGCCAAATGGGAGACATGGTCCCAGAATTAATGGTCTATGCATTGGACTTTCGTTCATCACTAAACACCATTGCAACCATGCCGATTAATTTTATAGAAATGTGACTATCACACATAAAATGGTAATGGTGTCTACCTTGATTGATTACCTTGTTCAATTTTTGCAAGAATATTATTTGCCATTGTCGACCACTATGACTGGTGTTACTTGCAACAATGAGGAGTTTCGAATTCTCAACCATCTCTATTGGAGTTTCGAATTCATAATATTGGTAAAGTGGTACGAATTGCCACAATGAGTGAAAACATTTCATTGATCAAAAACTCAAAATCCTATACAAGAACTTTTGACTAAGTTCATGATCCTTGAAATTTAGTCCTTGCATGACAATTATTCTTCGATGAATACTAAATGTACACATTTTTCATAGATGAATACTAAATTGGGAACAAAGTCCTTAATTTCATTGTCTGTGCATTTGGTTTTAGGTGGACACTGAATACTAAGTACAACCATGTCTATAATTTAAATAGATAGTGCGATATAATTTTGTCACTTCTAGTGGTGCTTAGAAGTTAGAACATAGAAGTGACTGCTCCTTTTTGCTAGACAATATATTAAGTTTTCAAGGAAGCAATCGCATAAGCTATTGAACACTACTTAGATTAAAGTTATTCATGAACTATATAATTTTCAATTTTTTTATATATCCTAGTCTAAATCTCATCTCATATCACTTTTCTAGCCCTTACCCAAGAATTAAATTAAGAGGTGAATCTTTTTTTTCATTATTAAATTACAATATAGAGAGGTTTTGGATTATTAACCGCATCTAAGTGAAAGCTCTCATCCTCATCACTTTACTTAGTATAATAATATCAATTGCCACTATAATTGAAAGCATTTCATTGATCCGATTGGAGCCCTAAAAAAGAAACTTTGAGAGACGTCGTAGTCCTTAAATTCAATCCCATTTTTCTAACATACTATGCATGGATGAATATTAAATGAAATCATGCACCTTAATGATAAGACAACGCGATAGGCTTTAGTTCAAGTGTTAAGTGTTAACACCAGATACTGGCATGCATGTTGATAATTTTAAAAGATTACTGCGATTGATGTTGACCCTTTGTTAATTTAAACGATAATTTTGGACGTTTTACTGTTTATTTTTCATAGAAAAATTTATTTAGTATATTCTTGGAACAGTTGGAAACATATTGGCAATCGGCCAAACACCATGAAACACATATATCTATGCTAACATTTTGAAAGAGTTTCTTCCCAATCACGCTTTATTTTTATTATTTATTATTTAGATAGTGAGGCAGAAGGAGATAGAGTTCACTCAGGTATCAGACTTAAAAGAATGTTATTATCACTTGAACCAGTTCTAAATCTTGCTCTTGACAAAGTGAAATCACCCAAATTTTAAAAGTTCAATGTGTAGTATGATGTCAATCTTCTTTTACTTTTAATTTGAAGATAGACATGAAACTTGAACGTATTTTTTATTTCCTCTACGGGAAGAAGTATGCAGAAGCATGTTAAAAGGATAACCTTCATTGTTCTGATACACCTTAATTCACCCATGTTATGGACTATGGATAGAGAGGGGAGAATGACAAAACCAAGGCAAGCAAAGAACTATGATATATACATCCCATTTCCACCGCCACTCATATGGGTTCTAATAAATGGACTGAATTATGTGACGATTAAAGAGACTATTTATATATAATTTTAATTACATAATTTTCTTAATAAATCATGTAACTCATTTAAATAATATACATAAATAATCTTATAAATCTTCACATCATAAATTAAATAAAAAAAAATTTCAAACTAACTTAAAACCAAATCATCACAAAGACATACTTCGTCTTTCTATTATTGGTTAATACTTCATCTTTCCATTATTGGTTATAACCAAGTATGTCCGAGAAACTTTGCATTCGTTCATTTATCGATCTTTTTAAGATAAGAAAAAGTCAAATGTGGAAATGAAACCGAGCAAAATTTGTCATTCTGTGCATGCTACACAAGTATCAACAAGGAATCTTTGCATAGTTTTTGTTTGCTACACTGGTAGCCTAGTGCTCCTTGCACTGTCTGCACTGTGTAGGTGCTACGGGTACTACTTTGTTATTAAGCCCAGGCATCTTATCGTGATGCTAAATTTTTGAATACATTGTTTACAGCTACGATCAGAGAGATGGGGCCCAATACAAAGTACAGACGTTGAAAAATTAGCCACACAGCCACACAAATACAAATATACAATACGGGCTTAGCTTGCTGTGTACTGACCTAGTTTTGTGTCTGGGTCGTACAGTAAATTTGCTTTCCCTTTATACCCCTTAAAATGCCTACATAATGTGCAGAGATTCTTGGAGCAGAATAGGGTCACTTGTGTCCAACCGATGGGCAGTCCTGGTTGGCAGTGGTACAGAGAGAGAGAGAGACACTTTTTATTGTGACTGAGATTTTCAGATTAAATATCTTATGAAAGATATTCCACTTAACACGAAGTACAGCTGAGCTTTACCCCCTTCTAATTTCTAATTTTTAATCAGACATACTGGACACTTACGTCTGCTACTTCTACACGGAATTCAATCTTTTGTTCTTTCATTCTCTGCCTTTATTTAAAATAAAAAAAAAAAAAAAAAACAGGAATCCTTAATTTTTAAACATTTTTAAAATTTATTTAAGAAAATCATTTTTTTTTTAACTCTTACCTTACTTTGGGGTTAAATTTTTATCCATATTTTATTTTGTAGATTCACTATTGTTGTTTCAATAACAAATATTTTAATTCTTTTAGTAAAGAAGGAGCTAAGAAGTATAGATACTCCATTTAAAGTATTATATTCATATCGCATCTGTATTATATTGGCGTCATATTTACTATTTTATGTAGTAGTTTTTTAGAAGTTGTTTATGTTACCGTGTTGTACTCGTGTTTGTATTTTGACTCTTGTTTGTGTGTGCATTCCCTAAATTAATGTTATTGAGGTGCTCATTATTTTTTTTTTTAGAAGAATATTGAGCTCTTTATTTCGTATCATTAAATGAATGAAAATATGTAAACTAGATGGACCTAAAGACATAAATACATAACAAAAAAAGTAATGAGTAGTAAATGCATATTTATCATGTGAATGTGATATTGAAAGAAAAAAAAAAGGGGTTGGATTTTGATGGTCATCTAAACATTTTTTTTCCTCCTGAGCAATACACATTATTAATGAAAAATATTTTTCTTAAAAATCCCGTGATGGTATTTGGGGAGAGATAGATTCGGCCCAAGTCCACTTTGTAAGATTGTGGGCAACAAAATTAAAAGCTATGATGGTTTTTAAAGAATTACTCTGTATAATTTGAATTAAAGATATGATAATAGTATAAAATAAAACTAAATAAAAACTAGCTTAAAAAAATGTGAAAATAAGTGGTGATTTAAAAGATTTCACAAGAAATCTTCAAAATACGAGTGCTAGTACCAAATATTCCAAAGTTAATTAGATGGTAGTACCAAAAATTTATAGCAACTAAAAGATCAACTAGTTCATAACAAGTGCTACTGGTAGTAGATAATACTATCATTTAATTATTTTTTTCTAGTTTTCAAAACTGCAGACATGAACAATGCCAATGCATTAATGAAGCCATGGACACCAATAAATCAGAAGGGAAAAAAACAAAAAAAGCAATTAATAGCTAAGAGAGAGTGAAAGTGTAGAAATTAGAAACTTTTTTTTAAGGGCTTGTTTAAGCCGAGCTGAGTGGAGCCGTATTTGAGAAAAAGTAAATTTTCTAAACTGTAAAAAAAACAAAGCAGTAAAAAGGGTAAAATAGTAAATTAAAAAAAAATTGTAGGAGTGGAAGAAGCAAAAAAGATGACGGCAACGGGGGAATGGGAAGTTGAGAGAATCTGATTTAAGATGTACGGTTGATTTAAGTGTGGGTCCCAAACCCATTACCACACAGAACACACCACGCTTCATTATTACTCTCTCTCTCTCACAAGTATCGCCGCGCCTAAGCATATCCATTCACACACACTCCTATAGATTTAGATAAAACTAGATAAATTATAAAAATAGGAATTTTTTTTTAAAAAAAATTCCTTTCAATTGATAAGGATGCAAGAGTAATTTTATTTTATGTGTTGAAATGATAGTCTAATGGTAATACCATTCTTTTTGGCACGATTTAGGTTCAACGTTTTTGTACATCCAATCTGATATCACGAGAACATGCATATATCTAACGCTTATCGCGTGTTTGCATCTTACGAGTCTCGTGTTTCACATTTGTGATTCGAAATTCTGGACCCCACTTCACCCCTAAACTATATCTACTTTTAAAAAAGAGAAGCTTTTCTTATTTTATTTTATTTTATATATTTCTTTTAATAGAAACAAGTATTGATTGTATACGCGTGTATTGAATTTCAAATCGCTCGTTTATTTATTCAAACTAGGTTACATAAGTGATTAAGCATTATTGTAACTTAACTAATCTTTTGCGGTTTAAGCATATATGTGGCTATCTTTCTTCTACTTTTTTTTGTCATACCAAATAGTATGAGAGCCAACTTGGTAACACATTGTCACTCAAGGGTACTGCAATGCAATGTAATCCTTGAAAAGATGTCATGTTAGAAATATAAGTCTAGAGATTGTGACACTCAAATTGTTTGAATTAGTATCAAATTGGATATGAATGTTAGTTATGACGTCTTATGAGAGTGTGATGAGCGTTACATCGATTATGTACTATGTCAAATTAGTAATTTTAGGTAAGGTTGGCAAACACCGATTACACCTAAACCACTTGCTTGAATTGGTTTGACCCAACACTTAATTCAACTGATTTAACTTCGTTGGCAGTGGGTTAATGCTTACAAAACTTGATATAATCGGGTTGAGTATCGGGTTTCCTTGCAAGAAATTCCACAAAACCCAACCCATGCGACACCTCCATATCTCCAACTGTTTCCCCTGCCACCACTGATATAATAAGGATCAAATTATCATTTGAATAGACTAAATCAAGATTAAGGAGGTTAGAATTGCCATAACCATCAAGGCATGGGTGTTTTCAATTGATAAAATGTGCATAAATCTCCATTCGGATTTGTCAAACCCCTGCAAGTTGATGGCAGCGATGAAAAATATAATTGTATATCGACTAGCATTTTCTCAATTCATGACAAAATATGTTAGAAATTAATAGAAAATACTAACAAGATGTTTGATTTGTTTTAAACTAATATTTAAAAGAGTTAACTGTAGAAATTTAAGGATAAAATTGATGTGCTATTTTTAAATTTTCAAACTTTTTTTTTTTAAAGGATCAATTTTGTTTATACAAATTGTGGGTGTGCTTTTTGCAACGTCCGATCTGACCCTTTGGGTGGCAGGTGGCATGCTTTTGGTGACAATCCCACATCGAAGGAATCTCCCTCCCCCTTAGGCCTTATAAGCATGAGCCGAAGAAGTAAGGGTACCACTAGTTCTTTCGATGTGGGATTGTCGCCAAAAGCATGCCACCTGCCACCCAAAGGGTCAGGTCGGAAGTTGCAAAAAGCACACCCACACAAATGATAGTATTTTAATATGAAATGGAGAGTATTGTAATATTATATTTCTATTTTGATTAATAATCCTATCATTTGAAAGGTTTATATTTATTTTAGGAGGAACAAAGGGAAAAACTGAATGTCGCTAAACGAATAAATAAAAATAGAGAGATGTTTAATGTTTGTCAATTTGTGACTGTACATGTGGTGATATCATTGTAGCAGAAAGTTTAGTTTACGTGAAATAGAAGGTGATGAAGATGGTTAGTCATGATGGTATTATCACCTCAAGAGAAATTATACTGTCCTCGTGGTAGACCATGTCACTTGTTCACCATTCTTCTAAATGATTCACACCTGTTTAAAATTGCTGAGTCAGTAGTTAGTTTCTATTTTTGACTCGGCAATTTTAAACTTGTAGGAATCTTTTAGTGGAATAGAAGACAAATGACTTAGTTTATCGTGAGGATACTATAATTTCTCCATGCGAGGGACCAACAATGGAAGGGGGTGTGAGTGAGTGAGTGTGTGAGAGATTGTGTGTTGGTGTGTGTGTGTATGTGTGTATGGTTGTTTTTGTCAAAGACTGGGTTGGATCATTAGCATGACTGCTGGTGAGAGAGAGAGGGTATGTGTGTAATTGAGTGACAAAGATTGTGTGGTCAAACCCTCTGCATTATTATTGGGTAGTTAATGGGTAGGTCTCTCATAAGGAAGGTGAGGGGAGGGGTAAAGCCATAAAATGAAAAACTCATGCTTCACACTCACCCTCATTAATTTGGTTTTCCTTAAGTGCCCTTTGTATTGGGTTTTATAACCACTCCTTATGGGCAATTTGGACCTAAGGCCTTTGACATTGAGATCGTCGACAATGGGTTTAGCTTGGAGCCAGTCCTCCTATATATTTGATGTGACATAGACACAACATCTAACTTAAAATGATATATGTTGATTCCATATCATGTTAATTGCACAATAGATTTAGCTTGGGTCTAGTATTCTTCTATATTTGATGCGACATGGACATGACATGTATCCTAAAATTGATTGTGTTGATTTCATATATTGTCAACTGAACAAGAGCAATTGAAGTTGAAAGTCCCATATGTAGACAATAGACATGAGTGCATAGGTGTAGGTGAGAAGGTATCTTATATATCAGGTGTATATGCAAAACAGCGAGACTCTCACTTCCTGTAGTTCCTTCTGTGTTGGTAGCACCCACAAGTTATGAGTGTCTCGTTGCATGCACTTGAAATACTATATACTTTTTCGTATGAGAGCTAGGTGTTGTCTATTGTTGTGGGTCTTCTAGTAATGTATTAGGTCCAATTTAGGTGCTTCATGAGTAATGACCATGCTTGCTGCAATGTTGGGTTTACTTTAACGTGAAATGCAAGGATTAGGTTTTTCATATGCAGCTTCTAGGTCATAAAAAGTATACAAGAATTTGGAAAGTTCAAAAGTGAAATCCTAAATTTTAGAGGGAAAAACAAGGTAATAGACCACAAAATATGGGCTTAATTCTTATTATAATGTCATGAAAATTTTAAATAAATGGGGTTGAAATCATTGAAAGCAAAAAGCTCTTTTATTTTAAAAATTCTTCACAATTAAGTTGTTTCTCATGTGGGCTTACACTCATTGATTTTTGTCTAATCATTATTTACTATAATCATGCATGTGAACGAAGAAAAGAGGGGTAGCCAAACAGTATATCTGCCGTGACCGTGAATTAGCAATGATATAGATGTAAAAGTTGGATTGATTTGGATTCATCAGTTGCCAAACCATGGGCCAATGTCTCAATAATACTGCTGAGAAAGGATAGCTAGAATGACAGAATAGGGTCCATTGTAATTGAAAATGTGAGCGCTACGTGAACGTGACCAGCTTTAAATCATTCTATGTACGTAATTTTTGGTATATAAAAAAAAAAGGTGGGGGAGCTAATTGCGGCTTTGTTATCACTTTCTGCTTCTTGACCGCTAGAGAAGAAAATTGGAAGTGAAGGTTTTAATAGTTTATTGAAGCAGGAAATGAAGGAAAACATTGTTGTGCCATGATGCAATCTAATGGTGGATACTTCCATGAGAGCATTCAATTGGGTTTTTACTATAATGTGGTGTGGCCCAAAAATTGAAGAAATGGAATGGAAAATGTGTGCTCAAGGCCCATGTTGGATCCATATTAGTTCAGGCCTGTTGATTCTATCAATGTTTGTGCTGAACATTGATGTTTGTACTAGCCTATTATCAATGTCTATGCTACCCATTACCCAACTATGTTTTTTTTTGTTATTTATTTGGTCAAACTTTGTTTGAACTATAGCTATTTGGATCTTCTTTTTGCTTGAGGAACTCCTAGTCATAGCTACAAGAATGGATTTGGGGTATGTGAGTCTGTGACAATGACACTAAACTGGAAAGTCTTACAGTCAATGATTTTTGGTCACAGGCCAAACCAATCAAAATATGCTTAGGAATTAGGATGTTATGCTTTTTATATCTTTTTGGGCTTATACAATTTTCCTAGTATTGATTATGAAGCCCATAGCGAAGCGTGATCCAAATCCAATGTCCTGAACCGGATACGGATTGGCATGTGGGCGCCCGTTTAGACTCACCATTGCACCATATGGAATAAAAATCTTGTAATACCTCATTATTTTTAGTTAATCTCTAGTGGTTAATAGGGGAAATACACTGTAAAATTTTGTCCAAAAATATTTATAAATAATATATATTTAAATATTTATAAAAATTTATATAAAATATTTAGTCTAATTAAATAGATTTTTTTATATATATAAAAATCAGAATTTGTTTAATATAAGGTCACTTTTATTTTATTAAAATAATAAGATATAATTGGTTTTAATTATTATGCGATAAAAATAAATAAATTAAAATACTCTTGCGTTATATAAATTATGTAGATTTTATAGATAAGATGGGGAAACATTTGCATTTCATTAAGTTTGAAATAATGACCTTGAAACAGCAGATCTACAAAGGGTTTTTTTATTTTTATTTTAAATATATATAAAATATTTGGGATGAATCATGGATTTAAATTTTAAAATTTATTTTTTGATGGAGGAGCTAATTTTTAATTAGTACTAGCTTCGTACTTCATAATGTATATAAGTAGACATATCGGACTTTCAAGATCTGTAGAATTTTGACCTTTGTGCCAACCCAAGGGCACGTTTGCTGACTTTTGGTTAAAAGCTAACAATTTTTTTTTTTTGGATCACTGAACTTCTGTTCCACTCTTTTTATTTTATTGTTTTATTATATTTTATCTATTTATTTATTTATGGTAAATTATTATATTATATTTTTCATCTTATATTATACGTATCCCATATTCCCAAGACATGAATTATATAGGGGCCACGGTATGACTGAACAGTCAATATTCAATTGGCCAATAATAGTGCCTAAGGTGTACGTGTATCCATAATTCCATACCCTTTTGTAAACTAATCTAACTTTGAGAATTAATATTCCTAGGCTAGACCGATCACATTGAAATTCAAAACCAAATCAATTCGAATCAAGATGCATTAAGGGTGGAAGACTCTAGTTTAATATAATAGTAAGTAGTAACAAATATAGGAAAAGTAGGTCATGCCTTTTGGATTAGGGTCTCAAATCATTAAGATTACTCTATCATGAAGTTATTAAATTCCTAAAAATATATAATTAAATGAATGACTCGGATTTTATTATATCATAAAAGAGAAAAGATTGATTATTACTATTTGATATCTAGTTAAAATATTGATAATGTGAAAAATTAAATATGAAACACTGACTAGAAATTCTTAGTTTAGTTATCCTAAAAATTCCAAAAGATGTCAATCTATAGTGGGTTTTCATATCTTATTCCAACATATATATAAAAGAGAAGCAAAGGGAGTATGTCAAACATTTCTCAGACCAAGTGATACTATATATATTGACGTGCTACAGTACAAGAATGTATGAAAATCACTCGTCTAATTCATGGGAGATGGGTGAGTGTGACATGTACGTGTAACATGTCAACTCGACAGCCACCTATATATTTTGTAACCAAATATGTAGTATATTCAAGCATTTCTGAGACCAATATGTATATATATATATATATATATATATATATGACCCAAACTTTTATTCAACTTAAAGAAGTTTTAGACTTTGATTATTACTATCCTAGCTTCACTCAAGGTCAAATAAAGTTGCACATATGGAAGGTGGAATCAGAATATAGCTTTTTCATTTTGCTCAATAATTATTCAACTATTCCAGTCCATATATATATGTATATGAACAAAATTTTTTAAGCTTGAGAAATGATCAAAGGGTTCCATTTGTTATGCATACAATTTTAGCAGACCCTAAGAGTTGATCTCTGGATCAACAAACTAAATCTCATTAGCATAGATGGTCTCTGAGCAGAAACTTCTTTGAACTTCAATAGCTAGTTCCTCCACACTCAGCTGACATTCAAGCCCTATCTGTAACAGTGATTGAGAAATCCATAAATAAGCAAGGTTTATGATAACTTTGCAAGTTCATAATTTACTAATAGCAAATTCAATATCAAATATTGAATAAAATGCAATTATTCTCTATGTCACTAAATTTGGGGTATGAAGGGGAATCTCTATGTGTGTTTTGTAAAAGATTCATTGAGAGTAGGGATTGTTTTTTCTTTGAGTGTTCTTTTTCAAGGAAACTTGTGTTTAATAACATTGCAGAGGTATTCCTAGAAGAAAGTTATCTTGCAATGGGATGTGAATTCCTTAGAGGAAGAAATATGATATCAGTAATTTGGAGGGTGGCTTGGGTTGCTTTGTTTTCCATGTATGCATGATTGCAAAGAAATGCTCAAATCTACAAGGATGTTATTAGGACTGAAGAAATCATACTTCAAGCTATTAAATGGGGAGCAAAAACAAGGGTTGAGTGAGGTAAAAAAATTAAATCAAAATTTTGTGTGGCTTGTGGGGGATTTCCTGTTCATTTTTAAAGATTGTAAAGGGTAGTACATAGATAGTAATAGCAGAGTTGCTGTTGGTATATATATTGGTCTTTGCAGGTGTAAGTAATTGCTCATGTATTGTGTTTGTGATCAATAACATCTTCCCTATTCATAAAAAAAAAGAAAAAAAAGAAAAGAAAGAAGAATCAATTATTCGCTTATAAATACACATAAGCATGCATTCTTAAATTTGGATTAAATCATACAAATAGCCTAGCTCTAGGTTAAATCATATATTTGGTTCTCAAACATTTAAACTTAATTTCAAAATTATCTTTATATTTTAAAATGCTTCACTTTAATCTTTATAATTTTAAAGTTGTTTCAATAACATCTTTATTATCACTTGATGAATGAAAAATATTGGTGTGGTAAATGAAATTCATGACATGTCATAAGCTCCACATTATCGAAGTGGTCTTAGTTGCATGAGTTTCATTTGTTTTATTTGTATTTTTAATCCTATGATATAAAATACATTTTTTGAAACATTTTACGTATAAGGATGATTTTGGGACAAATGTCAAAAGTCAATGACCAAATATATAATTAAACCATAACCAAACCAATAAAAATGGTTGCATCAAATTCACTTAAGCCCATCCAAATTTATGAATGCTACTACAATGCTAAGTACTCATCTAAACCCGAAAACAACAAATTAAACCCTGAAGTTAAAATATATATATATATATATATTAAATCTCAATTCATTAAGTATAATAACATTGTACTTGGAATTTAATATAAGCTAAAATCTTAATTTGTTACTTTTCAAACTATAAGATTTAATTTGTTCATTTGTTTATTTTTGTGTTTTTAATTTGTTAAAATACTCCTAATTTATAGGGTTTAAAATATATTTCTTTCCATTTATTTTTTGTTAGGGTAACTGGATGCCCTAACACTGCCTGTGGGTGCTATATGAGACATATGCCTAGCTCATCCGATGGGTGTCAAGCAGGCAATGAATAACTTATATTTAAGTGTGCCATTTATGTCGTATATATACAAGAAGCTTATTCCTTAAGCGAAAGGTACTGGGTCCAAATCCAATAGACTATGCCTGCAATATGGAAATAATAGAAGCACAAGAATGTGAAATGATATCTCCCTCCAAAAGTTCTCACCAAATTCTAGACAATATAATTAGAGTTTTAAAACAATTAATTGGATGCAATAGAGAATATGATTTCTAAAAGAATAGAATAACAAGAAAAAATACATGTGATCATGAATTCATGATTGGTTGTTGTTGTTGTTGTTTTTTTTTTTTTGAACAATTGTTGTTGTTGTTGTTTGTTTGTCATCTAGAATAGTTTTTTTCAATTGCCCCTAATAATCATCTTAAAATTGCTTACTTTGTCGTAGATGATGTTTAACCAGATAGATTAATCTAAAAAAAAGTAGATTTATATGTTGATATACCTTAATGACAAAGGAGTATAGAGCAGCATCCTCCATGCTACTGATATTGAGATGAAGAACTTCGAATTGAAGCCTTTCCAACACGCTGATTATCTTCAAGATTTGACCAGGTATTCGCTTTGAGATAATTTTCAAAACCACATTCGATCCTGAAATCTTTGCTTCAACATCTGCAACTGGAGAGTTGCAACATGCTCCTAGTTCCTTAACATGTTCAAACCCAATAAAGGGGCAATCAAGTTGAGGAGGAGTCAGCTGTAGTAGTGGCTTAGGACTAGGAGCAGGGCTAGGGCTTAGACTCGTCCTTCTTTTCTTGGATTCCAAAGATTGAAGTACTTGGTGCAACTCCTTGATAAATTCTATCACACCCCCTATTATAGATGCTTGATCTCCCTACAAAAATTCATCATGGAATAACAAAAACCCTAATTAGAAACCACATGTACATATATAGATATATAGAGAGAGAGAATCGAGGAAGAGAGGATTACCCTTTTGATATAAAAGCATGGGGTTAAAGAGCGTAGAACTTTGAGGTGCTCATTCATCTGTCTTCTTCTGTTTCTCTCCACAGCTATGTGAGACATGTTAATGCTTTCTTTCTCTATGTCCAGCCTGCGGCTTTCTTGAAGGTTCAATATAGTGCAGTCTACCCTATTTATAAGATACAATGTACGAGCTAGAAACTACTCCTAAAGTTCATATTAAATGCTATATGTTGGACTCCCGTGAGGATATGTATATATTTTTACTTCTCTCTTTCTCTCTCTTTTTCATATATTACGCGTCTCACGTTTATTATCTTGGGTCAATTACGTGCCTGGTGTGAGTTAAAAGGAGGGTAGTTTTCTCTCATCTTTCCCATGCACATTTATCTACTTCTTTCATTCATTCAATCATGCATGCCATATGCAGCCTCTTCATCACTCAATCACTTCGCTTGTTATCTAGCCTTTTATTTTTTTACCCAAATTCTTGTGGGTTTCAAAGTTGTACTAGTTTTTCTTTAGATATGTTTGCCATATTTCTGTCAAACTCTGCTTTTTTGATAAGCTAGCTAGCTGTCGTGATATGAGCAAAAAAATTAACGTACGTGGTGGTCCTTGGCAATGAGACTTGTAGAGTAGATCGATGAGACTATAAACATATATCATATATGGAAATGATTTTGTAGGAAATTGAAAATAAACACAAAGTCTTTAATACAGTAGCATATGTAGTTCACATTTTACACCTTACATCATTGAAGTTTTTTAGTAGCCTGCATGTTTATAGGAACATGGCATGGTGTTTTGATTTGATTTGATTTATTTTGCTTTAAGAATGCTTTTCATGCCATATTTTTAAGTTATAGGAACTTATTTTGGATGGTGTTACATATTTTGTGTATACTTCTTATATGGATGGTTACCTATTAATTTTAATCTACCATTAACTCTACGTATGAGTATTAACTTTAAGAGTAGTGTTTATTACACACTTTAATTCACAGAGTTTTGTACACAGGTTCCAAAATAACAGAATCCATGATTGGAAGTCGCAACTTTAAAGTTTGAAATTGTGACTTGAAGTCACGAGTTCTGCTACATAGAGGTATGTGTGCAAAACTCTATGGATTAGCTTGCGTGCAACAACATTTACCCTAACTTTAATATAAAATTAAGTCCATAAATAAACATTATCTTTAGTTTAAAATTAACCTTAGGGTAAGAAGTGTATAAAAGCGTTTGAGTTTGTTTGTTTACTTGGTTATGTACAACTTTTTAAAGTCTTTATATATATATATATATATATTTTATTTTTAAATTGAATAAATTAATAAAAATAAACTCATTCAAACACATTATAAATATTTTATTTTTATTTAATTTTAACAAAAATAATCTATTTTGGTTCTATTATTTTTGGTAATGAAGTATTTGATCGTCCTGTACATGTTCATGTGAAAAGGTATGTGTTTGCATCTTCTAATCCTATAGACATACCACCCCAACTTTCCCACCAACCTAACTTTCCACATAGTTTATTGAGATAGCAAATTGTGAGTTTTGAAGGTTTGCAGTCCATTAAAAAAAATTGTAAGTTTTGAGCAATTATTAAAGCAACACTAACACTACTTTAATTTTTTCAACATTTACATCTTTACTAGTTTAATAAATAATGGGAGAACTGTAGAAAAAAAAGGTGTCCAACCAAATTTACTCGAGGTGATGTGATCAATACATAAAAATACGTCAAGAACCTTTAGAAAAAGATTTAATCAGCAGTTGTCAATTGTCATCGGGTTGGTCACCACTCGCATTCAGATGATTATGATTATATAGTGCGAATCCCCACACCACACTGCCTTGTAGGCGGCGGTGGCTGCCAGTTCTTCAAGCCCGGCAAACAATTCTGAGTGCTTTATTTATTTTGTTGTCATTTTAGCTAAAAGACACCAGAATTTATAAACCCCACATAATCATTGTATGAGTGCTTTCAAATTCCTGTTAATGCATATCATGACCAGGTTAATAATTAAGTGAACAAATTGGAAGAACTAATCAATATATACAGCTGGGATATTGTTTTCTTCCTCTAAAATCATTTCCTTCAACGAATTAACCCATGGCTTTACTAATCTGTCAATTGTTTTGATGTCGATAGTACGACTGTACGAGTCTCTTTTCCTATGATTTAGGAGGGGTAAAACTTGAAGCTAAAGAAATATGTACCTATTGTCGTATTCTGGTACCATATATATATATATATATATATTGTCCTGTTTATTACTAATTATATTTGATCATGTTCAAAAGAGAATAATTAATAAATCAGTAAAAAAGAGTAAATTAAGTTGAGGGAACGAAAAAAAAGGTAAAAGAAGACCCCAAAAAAAAGAAAAAAAAATTATTAAAAGTTATAAAAATAGACTTATTAATTAGGGAAGTAAGAGAGTATGACTTCAAATATAATATAGAATGAAGGAAAAAAATATCTACGGTCATTCTAACTAATTTGTCAAGGATTCATAGCTGATCTCAAAAAATTTGGAACTAAGATTTTGTTGTTGTTGTTACTTGCTATATCATGCAAACTAGAAAATAAAAAAATATTTCTTAAATTATCCTCCAATAAATACCACCGAAAAATCTATGAAGGGTAAACTTGAATTGCCCCTCCCAAGTCCCAACTACATTGAAAGAATTCCATGACTAAATGAATGCAAACATGGATAGGAGAAGTTTCGAGAGAGCGTGAGCATAAGCAGAACACTTGAATTCCTATTCAGCCATCAGGAACCACAGACACATTTGAAAGAAAATCTTGTAAGAAATTTGGTGTTTATGGTAAAGGATTGGCAAAGAAATTTACTCCTCAAGGCCTCAACTAATCATCTAGAGAGAGAGTCAAGGACCTGACACAATTAGCTATATATTATGTTCATCTTATTCCAAAACACAATGGATTCTCAAGACTCACTTAGGAGCATTAGCATTTGAAGTTCTAAAAAAATTCTAATTTTACACTCTAAAAAGCGAAGTTCAGTTAAAGTGGAATTCGTATTTAGGAAAGACGAGTTCAAGGGAAAACACAACTTAATAAAGTGAAAATCATCTTTAAAAAAGACAAGTACACGTTTTAGTTGAGGCCAATTTCAATTAAACTCATTATCTAGTCAGCATAGCCAGATGAGTAGCACAAGTGAAAAACTCCTCTCTTGGAGAGAGGATTCCAGTGCTTGAACTTGTCTCAGAGAGACAGACGAGTTTATGAAAAGCCTATTTTCCAAACTAATTTGACAATAGTGCTTGCATATATATATATATATATATATATATTTCAAAGATGTACAGTTTATCAAAAAATGATTAGGTGAAGCCTAAGCACGGGAAAGGATTTAGGTGAGCTACCATTCCTTCAAGTATAGATACTCAAAATCCTCCAGGTAGTCCAAAATGTCAATCCTCTTCACAGGTAAACTTTGAATGTAAGTACCATGTCAACATCAATGCTTCCATTATAAGGGGGCCAATATGGTCCTGATTTTTCAAGACTTTGGTGGGTTTTCAAAGTTGAAACATCATCCACAGAGCTTTCCTGATATGAAAAGCAGAATCAAAAGGACCTTTGTCACTCTTTATCTAGCACCTGGACCATTAAGAACATATGGATAGGACAAAAGAGGAGCAAGAGAATTGCAGTTTTAACCTAGCCTGTAAACCATCTAGTCCTAATTTTTTGGGGCACCAGCTTTGCCCTTACATTCAGAATCGTGGCCCAAATATTATTTCAGCTGCAACCTTGTGCAGAAGTGGCTATTAAACTGGAAACAAATGCTAGTTGCTTGCTGTGCCACAAGGAATCATATACTGATTCAAAGTGACAATAATTAAAGAAAATGACAAAATATATGAAACCTTTAATAACAATAAATAAGGGAAAAAAAATTCAAAATCAAACATAAATAGTATTTAACTCTTGCTTATATACATAATGTCCAACAACTGGTATCTCTGTATTAATTGTACCCATTTTGCAGTATATTTCAATTTTGATCAGCAGCATCTGTATCTAAGCATAGTTGTCTACAAAGATAATTACTCCTAATCCTTACAACAAAAGCTATCTGTCCTGCGGTGCTAGACCTCTCAGAGTTCAATCAAGTAGCCCTCGCATCTTCATTTGAAGCATTATAAAGAAATTCATGCCAAAAAGGGGAAAAGAAAATCATTAAAGTTAACTCATAATACAAAAAAAGAAAAAGAATATGAAATGACCAATGAATATTAATTGCAGCAGCAAAAATAATAACAATTGTACAGGTAAGACAACAAACATATATAGTAGCAAGAAATCTATTCCAAACACCATCTAGGGCAACGACAAATGCTTCATTGAGACAATGACTACAGAAGCATTCATTAAACTCAATATAAAAATTTCATTGTTAAAAATAATTCCATAAAACATAACCAATTTTCAACACTTAACTTTCATAACCTTTTTAACAACATATCACAGTCAGCAAATTATTGCAAATTATACACAATCTCCATGTAACCCTTAAAAGATTCCAGACAGAGAACAAACATTATTTTACATTCTTCATGTATATTTTCCACTCAACTTAAGGTTATTCTTCAATTTTATTAGCCTTCAGATGGAAGGACCGATAAAGAAGTCACATACAAGGATTTGAATACTTTCTGAATGAGAGAATGGTTGCGAAATGTGCAGTAGATTCCACTCTGATGAACTAGTAGTATAAAAACCACAATCCCACATCAAGAATAATAAAACCCCCTTTTAGAAATTGAAAAATTTTCAAATGGAATTTACTTATTCATTATTCCTTTTACAAAGGACAACAAATTTTTATTAAAGAATGTTCTAGTTTCCAGTCTATGGAAAACTCAAAGAGCAAATTGTCTGAGAGAGAGATTTTGACTACAGAAGGTATTGCGACTATTTTAAGTTCTCTGTAAATTTTCATATCAATAGCTTTGGTTATGGGAACAACATATGAGAACTAAGAAATGCAATCAACCATTTAGTCAAGTAGCAGGGAAAAAAAGGGTGGATAGTATGGTGGTGCAACTGGAGTGATGGATTTAGCAAGGACTTGCTAGTTGGAAGAATGTTAGACATCCGAATTTACAGATTTTCCATATATCTTATTGAGAATAAGGATACCACATAGCTATTGCTGGAAGCATTCAATTACAGGCATTAAAAAAAAAAGGCTTGCCATAGTGTATGCAAAAAGCCAGAAAGTCATCAATGTTTCTAATAATGGCAACATCAACAATATCTATGCATGATTTTTGAAGTTTTGACAGGGTTAAGGGTAAACTTGTAAACGTCCATGTTCAATTCAGTAAAACAGAACAATTCTCAGAAAGTTACATGGCTATACTTCATTTATTACATTGACGTCTTCAAAGCTTAATGGGAATGCTAGTTCAAGATGAGAGGTTGTATAAAAAAAATTACAATAAATACAAATAATGATACAAAAACGACTAACCATGAAGAGATTTTTCAAAGTCCTGTAGTTGTGTAATAAAACCAGAATTGGGGCCTGCCCGTGGACGTTTGGTCTTTACATGTTCCAGAGCTTGAGATAGGTTCATTCCATGCTTTTTCATTAGATAGGCAACAACTACGGTTACACTGCAAGCCAAAATATGCAAAATAATCTAAGTTCAAAATGAAAGTTCAAACAAGATCACAATCCAAGTGCAAGCCAATTCAAGGTATAGACATAGTTTGCATCCCAATTCCACTTTATGAAGCAAAATATGGTTTCTCTGAAGCATACATCTTAAAAGTTTATGCACACTAAGAGATAAGATAAGGCTTCAATCATAATTTTTTATTTTTTATTTTTTATTTATTTATTGTAATAACTAAAACTAATAAAATATATGAGAGAAAAAAGTAAAATCAGAAAAGAAGATAACATATCGTTATAAAAACTGTAAAATCACAACACTTTGAAAGCCCATGCATCATTTAAAAGGAGAGGAGATGTCATCTGGTCCAGAGACCATTGGCAAGAAGATCCCCAGAAAGCAAATAACCTAGATAGGGAAGAAAAAAAATCACCTTCTGGACCTCCCAACAAGGCAGTGGACCAAAACACCACCACCCAATCTTTTAGCTTCATCAATGAAATTGAAACACTCATCAAAGTACTGTTTTATATCTGTGTCTTCCCTGTCAGCGACTACCTCAAATTGCAAAAACACCAAAGATAATAATTTCAGTTCTAGAAACTCAACAAGGTTCAGAACAATGATAAGTATCAATAAATTTTGCGTCAAAATACTCGTATCTTTAGGAATTAGAACTCTATAAGGTGGGAGCAATAAAAATAAATTGCAGCACTGTGAGATAAATCCACACACAAAAAAAAAAGGTGTTGGTGAAACTTGTTTAAAAAATTATTGTTGGGATGCATGTATGTACCATTAGAGTAAAACCTAAAATCATGACAAATACAAATAAGAGACACATTACAATGCGAGAAATAGAGCAAAAACATTCTTTAAGCTAACACAAAAACAATTACTTAGATAAAAAGAGAGGACAATGGAAAAATCTACTCAGAGAGCTATAGATTAAAGGAGAAACATTAGATATAGATACAGAGAGAAGAAAACTAAAAAACTTTAAGGTGACATCAATTCATAAAAATTATATGTTAGAATTTAGAAAACACACACACACACAATTCCAACCGAAAGAAGAAATTTTTCATACCACTGATGATTTTGTATACGAAATCATTTGGATGCGCTGGTAGCAATGCACCAGCTACAGTCAATACATGTGTGATATTCAAGGCTTTCAATGCATCCTTGTTATTCGCAGCACCAACAGAACCCAAGAAAAGACCCTGAAAAATCAAGAAAAAACATATAAAACAACCTTAGTAGCAAACAAAGGTTGAAGGATAGAATGAAAACAAAACCAAGGTGCTGAGTAACTAAGCAGTAAAAACAGCAAACTGGATAATAATACCCAAATTTCAATCACCTCTTCAATTTTGCACGGAACATTGTCATCTTTAATGCATTTTGTCAGACTTATAAATCGAAAAAGTGCTGCTACTTGTTTCCTAATGGACTCGTCAAACTGATCCATTGTCAACTAGGAGAATATTATACACTTGTTTCTTCTTTTTCACCTGTAAAACAGGCATAAAGTTGCTAATTTGTGATTCTCCAATAAGTTTCAGGCACAAAATTGCTAACCAACTATGTGTTTCTCCTACAATACCAATAGAGTCATGTTGTCCCACAATTTAAGAACGACAATTCAATGATTCCCCATTCTGTCACAGCAACTAAGAATGTGACAAAAGTACTACATTTCCAAAACCCACATCATCATTTTATTTCACTATTGTCCCTTGAAAAACATGTTTTGACCAAGCCAAACATACAGACACGCACACAAGATTGTCTAATAGCACATGAATCACCAAGGGAAAAAACAGTATCTTTATGAATCACCATGGGAAAAAAGAACAATATCTTTATGAATTTTTGACTCCAAGAAACAATTTTGACACCGGCAATCTAAGCAAATCAGTAAAAACAACACAAAAGTGATTAAGAAACACAACGAAGAGGCCAAATTATCATCTGGGTAATTGATGAAAATTCAAAAACAAACTTAAAAGGCAAGCATATACATAAAACAGGAATAACCCATATCAAAAAATTTACTCAACAATCACTTTATAATAACTAGGATCGGATTATTCATATAAGTAACGCGAATTTACAGGATTGCAAAAATATTATTTGGAAAGGACAAAAAGGAAAAGGCAACAAACTCACAGAAGAAGCTCTGTATCTATTGGAAATGGGGTCTGAGAAAAGACTGAATATTTGGGAGTGTAAAACTAATATCCCTTCCGTTTTTACCGCTTGCATTTGATTTGTTGATCCATATAAAAATGATTTATATAATATAGGGGTTCGCTATCCTGTAGAGTTTAGTCTTTTTGGTGGGTGTGTGAATCGTGAAAGGTCACGTCGCGGGAATTTGCTTCTCTACGGTCACTCTGTATGCGGTCCTTACTTTTAGCCGTAAAGAGCCATCCGTACAAATTTGCCTACAAATTTGTTTTTTTCATCAACAATAGGAAGATATCTTAAGGAAATATTTTACTTGTGAAATAAAATGTTTTCAGTAAAATATTTTTAAGTGTTTGGTTTGATAAATAAAATTTTAAAAATAAATTACCAAAATTAATGGCTTAACATTGAAGTTGCTGTAGCTTGACCTTTAGAACTAGCAGTAGGAGTGATGGTTTCAGCGACTAGATTGCCAACGATCATTGTTAAAGCGATGACTTCAGCGACCGGACCGCTAACACCAGTCGACAAAATAACGTCTTCAATTATCGAACCTCTTGCATCATTTACGATGCGATGTCTTTGGCCACTGGACTGCCAACATTAATTGTTAGTGCAATGTCTCGAAATATCGAACTGCTAGCATTGATCGCTAGTGAGGCATCTCCTACCATTGAACTATTGGCATCAATTGCTAAAGTCAAGTCTTCGACAATCGGACTGTTGGCACCAGTCACTGTAGTGGTGTCTTTGGCCACCAAATCGATGACCCAGTGACCAGATAGGGGAAGGGAAGCCATTGTGTGTTTTTAGAAAATGTTTTATCAAATTTTTAAAGGTAAAAATTTTACAATTTTTTATAAAGGATTTTACAATCAGCATAAAATATTTTACAAGTTTCACTATATATTACCTATAAACAAACATTTGAAAATGAGAAAATATTTTACATCAGAACAAACGAAGTGAACATGTGTCCTTTTCGCATGTCCCTTTGTTATAGCCAAACTTTTTTTTTTTTGACTCAGGTATAATGAAGTCTAGCTTGGTTTCCATCCAAATCTTGAAGTCTATTAACATGTTGTGTTTTCTTAGCTAATGCATGAGCCATAGAGTTGCCTTATTTCTTTGACATGTTCAAAGCTCCACCATAGTACCTTCCTAGCTTGCCCTTGTGCATCCTCAATAATATGGACACAAGTTGTTAGGCATTTCTTTTTAACTTGGAGGAGGAGGAGGAGGAGGAGAGCAGGGGAAAGAGGAAGTGTAGCATTCAATGAACTTTGTTTGTATTTTTTTAAGGGGGAGCAACAGGAGAATAGAGGCAAATAAAATAAAACATAATTATTAATTGGAGGTAAGTAAAATGAAATTAAAAACAAAATAAAACATAATTAGTAATTGAGTTATATTAAAGGGTGCCCTTAATGCATTTATTAATGACGAAATATTTAGGAAAATTTTGATATCGGTTTTATGAGAAATATAAAAAATTGTGAAAAAAAATCAATTACTATTTTTTTATAATTTTAAAAAAAAATTTATAAATCAATACCCTTACAACATCCGTTAACTTTTTTTATTAATAATTTAGACACAAAAAGGATAAGAGATTAAAAATAAAATATTTTAATAAACAATGCCCTAAATTGTGGCCGATTTGTTTGTCTTAGAAGATAAAGTCATAAAACCTATAATAAATAGATCTTGGTGGGACATCCAAATGACCAAAGGAATATACAAGGTCCAATTGGGATGCCATTCTTTCCTCGAGGGTCAATCACATATAGGGAAAATTATACCATATATAGAGGCCAAGACAAAGTATGATAAAGGCAAGACACGTCATAAATAAAGGAATGTATTATGTATGGATAGTTCATGGCTGGTTATGGTTTGATAATTTGGGGTGACAAATGTGTACAAACCTTTGGTTTGCATAAAATCGTCTCATTCTAAATAACCCTCCAGAATGCCACTGTGAACAAATTTATAGAATCAGGAAATGCACTATGGAATGACATGTGAATAGATAACATCTTCATGCCCCAGAAAGCATAAACTTTCAAAAGCCTCCCTAAGTGATGTCACGGAAACCTAAAAAAAGCACACACACAATACTCTTTTGATAGAATAGAAACTAAACTGTTAGTTCTTGATAGTAAACTTCGAATTTATGAGGGGTTTTTCTGAATCCATAAGAAGAAGAAAATTGGAATTCACCAGAGAAATAATTTGACAAAAGTCTGTATTTATTGATAATAGTCTGATTTGCCTCTGACGGCTATAAAACATATAAATATTGAGAAAAACGTCTAAAATCCTAATTCGCACTAATTACGCGATTAGGTGACAAAATACCAAAATTTACCAAAAATGGCAAAATTGAGTTAAATGTAGAATCATAAAATACTGACCTTAAGGGTCATTCCAAAATAGACGAGACCTTATACTGACTTTTAAACTAAAAGTTATTAAGGAAAAACAAATATTATAATAAATAGCAAAAATATTGTTTTCAGGGGCTTAACGAAAGAATTCGCCTAAATTTAGGCGATGCTTATGGCAATCATGATTCTAGATCAGAATGCCGTTTCTCTTCAACCTGCTAAATTTCATGCAATTCCAACATTGTTGCCCCGATGGCCTCTATGATACCCTTCTTTAATCTTGCGTTGTGACTTCCTATGCCCCTGTTGCTCTAGGAAGATATGTATTGTCTGTTCTACATCACTACATGTCATGTCTGATGACACAAGAATCAGGATAAGTACCTAGGATGGTGACTTTTCCATTATAAGTGCATATATCAGCTAAAACCTAAAGTAACCTAGCATTTAGGCTTTGTTTCCATGAGCCTTGTAGTACATCTGACACTACAAGTGTCATGAGTCGGCTAGCATCAAAGTTCGAATTCCTTCTTCCTCCATTATAACCATTGAATTACCAAAAAGCATCTGGATGTTGATACCATGCACCCAAAGGAATTTGCTTAAAGGCCTAAACACTAGTTTGTATAACATTGAATAGTGAGAGTAAAATTATGGGTACTTAATATCTATGTCCGTTTGAGTTCAACTTATTTAGTTAGCTTTTAATTTTAAATTTTTATGTAAACCTTTTTAAAATTTCATTTTTTTCCTCATTTTTTTAAAATATAAGTATATTTTACCAAATTTTAAGCCAAATAATGATCAACAAAAAACTAAATAAGCTAATACCAAACGCATACTTGAATATATCAACCTCTTTCATTTTTTCTGCACTACACATGCATATATATAGATAATTACATATTTTGTTTTTATAATGCTTCTCTGATTAAAGGATAGAGTTAACTAATTCCTTGCCATACCTTAACCTCATAAAGCAAGATACGGAGCTTATTTTTCATTCTTTTACTTTCTTTTTGGCTATGCATTTTCTTACACTTTTCCTTGATTTGGAGACTTCCATGTCATAATATATACATGAATCAAATTAACACAGTTAAAAAATTGAGAGATTATATAAGCTAAAGGGGTTGGTCTTGTGATTTTCAGGTCTCCTATTAAACATAAAATCTTAAACCAAGTCTCTTAGAGGTTATTTGGTTGGCCTGTTTCCGTAACTCAATTCTTTGTTTCCATAACTCAATTCTCAAAAATGGTGGGAACCATAGCAAAATGTCCGTTTGGTTGCACTAATTCTTTATTTCCATAACTCTATTTCTATCACTTAATTCTCTAATTTTTGAGTTATGAGTTATGGAAATTGAAAACATATTTTGGCTGTTTTCAGTTTCCATAACTCATAACTCAATGGCAATATTGTAATTAAACACACATAAGGGACCCACAAACAGTACCCAGCCGCACCTTTTGACTTTTTTTTTTTTTTTCATTTCTTCTCTTAGGTTGGCTGTTCGGTTTTTTATTTTTTTTATTTATTTTTTATTTTTTTAAGTACTGGTTCTGTCTGTTCTGGATTTCTTCCTCTTTTTTTTTTTTTTTTTTTTTTTTTTTTTTTTTTTTCACTAAGTTCGGTGAGTTTGGGTACTAAAAAAAAAAAGAAAAAGCTGCCGTGGGTGACAGGAATGGAGCCCACAAATAGTGTGAAAACTATTGAGTGATGGTGCCAAACAAACATGGTATTTAGAGTGATGAGTTATAAGTGATAAGTGGTGAAAATTGAGTGACGAAAAAAATAGTGCCAAATAGTCTCTTAATCTGGTGTGCTTGATTTTGAAGTCCATTTTTTTTTTTTTTGGGATTCGGGTCCCCTGGTCCATTGGTATCAGGTGTAGTCTGCTCCTTTGTACCATGGTGGACAATTTGTAGTATTGTTTCCAGTGTATTTTTTATTTGTTAGCTTCATCTTCTCAATTCCTTGTTTTCTCTTTGGTCTAGCATCTAACCTTGGTCAAGGAACCACGTCTTCAATTTCTGTAACGATTGGAAGTGTTTGATTTTCCAACATCACTTTCTTCAATGTGATCTTGACCCCTTCATGTAAAATGGTGGCCCATGTGGAGGAATTTTGCTTGGATTGGATTTATATTGATCAGGAATCCAACTTGCTAGTATTGGTACGGTTGGGCCCAATCTAATAACATTTGCGGGGTGGTAAGTTGGGCGTTAAAATTACACCAAAGCCCATCGGAGTCTTGGCTCCGTTTAGACCTTAGGAACCCTGCCAATTTAGCTCCTTCTCTTTCCATGTTGTATTGTTGGAAGAGAAAGTCACTAGAAACAAAAAATTTAACACCTGTCTTATATGACAAATTATTAGTGATAAATAAAAAAAATGATGTCAGCAATGAGTCTAGATAAAAACTAGTAAAAATTTGCTAATTCAATTGTTATGAAAAATATTGTAAATATTTTTGTGTTTGTAGCATTTTTCTAGTTGGAATGCATACGCAACATGTTGGTTTTGTTTTCATTTTTAAGTGGAAAACTCATGTGACACACTCAAAATCATACCCAAATCGACTTTAAGCTTATATGCCAACTTTTGATTGGTGAACCAAATATTTTTTTTCACCAAGTACATATAGTGGTTACATGTATAAATGTTATAATCTAATCACATGCTAATACCCAAGCATGTTGTGAAATTGACCTTGAATTTGGGTGTGTTGTAGACAAACAAAATGTCATTCTTTTTTATATTATTATTTTTTTTATTAATTTTATATTTTAATTTAATGAAAAAAAGGAAGCTTGTAGGTGAGTTTACTACCTCTGACCCACTTCATCCATACTCATAAATAATGGACAATTTTAGCTAATTAGCCATTTTTAGTGAAATTTTTAGCCAAAGAATTTCGCATGGAACTCAATGTTTGAAAATTTGAGTTTTCACTAATCAGGGTTGACTTGGCCATGGCTAATGGCCTAATGGGTGACAATTATCATGACTTGACCATGGCTAATGTCCTAATGTGGCTATTGCCAAAAAAGAAAAAGAAAAAAAGAAACAAAATAAAGTCCAAGTAGAACTCCTTATTAAATTTATTGAGTTCCATGTATTTTTTTTTTCAATAAACTTGATATTAATAATATTGAGTTTTGTTGAAATGTTTCTCTAACTATCTTATCTCACTCTCTCTCTTCCACTCTCGTCCTTCTCTGTTTCTCGTCTCCCTTAGTTGCTTAGTCTCTCTCCCTTGTCTCCCAAAAGTTTAAAGGAACTCGATTTCATCATCTTTAAGTTATTTTTCAAAAAAATTACAAAATTGTTATTACAAAAACTGAATTCTTAAAAAAAAAAAAAAAAAAAACACACACACACACACACACACAGATTTCGTATAATATTTTACTTTCCATAAAACTCGATTTTACTAATGTCGAGTTCCACCAAACAACATTTTTTGGAAATAGCTACATCAACCATTGCTACCTCAGCCGTATTTATTGAGAACGTTTAAGTACCAAGGAGAACTTAATTTTTGTATCATCAAATTCCAAAATAGGGTAGGAAAGAGTAATGTTATTTGGCTAAACAATTCAGTAACTAATCAGTCGAAATCGCCTACATAATGGAGGACCATTTACACCATAGCATTCACAGCAAAACATCTAAAAAGTATAGCTTTTAACAATTTAAAAAGTCACTTTATCTATTTTAACAATTCACTTAATAATATACCCAATATCAAATATTTTATTTTAGCATACAACACATTAAAATAATATAAATAACACAATAAAATAATATATCTGACACAAAAAATACTACAAAAAACTAAAAAGAGAAAAAAGGACAGCAATGTACCGTGCCACAATTAAAAAAAAAAAGAAAAAAAAATTAACTCTTAGCTACAGTGAGTTGCCATCTTTGGCAGCTTCCTGTAGTTAAGACTTAAACATTTATAGGTATGGCAACTTTGATGTTGAGGGTATTTTTAACGTGTGTTGGTGCTAAACTAGCTTTTTATTTATTGTGACTACTTTATTGTGAGTGCTCGAGGAAAGTGTCAAAAGGGAACGCGATGCCATTCTACCCTGTCGGCGAAGGTGGCGGTGTACAAGCATAAGGATAAAAGAATGTATATTTTCTACCCAAAAAGAAAAAGAATGTATATTTATATGCTTGAGAGTACAAAATACTGCTAAATGATAAAAGAACGTGCAAGTTTGTAATCAATATTGCCAATAGACAAGGCTTGCCAGCCTTGACCACCAAAAACCCGAGACGCCAGACTGTGCAGTAGCCATCACTCAACACTAGTACATTAAGGGAATCGATTGCATTCTTTCCATTCCATTGTAGCTTTGATAATATTCAATGGCTTCTACACTCCATCTCTTCCTCTTTTCCATTGCTGTTGTCTTCTTCTCTAGCTCAAATGTAGCAAATTCTAAACCCCAGGCCTTTCAGCTTTCCATCAGGAAAGACGATGTCACACTCCAATACTATACTTCATTTCAAGTTGGACCTACTCAATTTATTGTGGATGCAGTCATTGACCTTGGGCAACCATTTCTATGGTTCAACTGTGATGATGGTTACAACTCCTCATCTTACAACCCAGTTCCTTGTGGCTCATCCAAATGTAAAACAGCTAAGGGCATAGGATGCAGTGGCTGCAACGGGACACCTAGGCCAGGGTGCACCAACAACACTTGCTCTATGTCCCCATATAATCCATTCGATAATTCACTTTGAAGTGGGGGATTAGGCGAGGATAACATTTATGTTTATGAAACTGATGGGAGAAGTGTCTTATTACAAATAAATGTGCCTAGATTTCCTTTTGTTTGTGCAGATTCAGGCAGCTTAGATGGCCTTGCTAAAGGTACTAAAGGTATTCTAGGCCTCGGAAGGACTCAAATTACATTACCAATGCAGCTTGCAAATGCATTTAAACTTAAGCGTAAGTTTGCCCTTTGTGTACCTTCTTCATCCCAGTCAGGATTAGGGGACATTTTTATTGGTGGTGGACCTTATTATATGCTTCCTTATACCAAAAATGTGTCAGAGTTGCTCATCACCACCCCACTAATCATCAACCCCGTAAGCACTGCACCTATTTATTCAGAAGGTGACCCATCTGATGAATATTTCATTGGTGTAAAGTCCATCAAAATAGATGGACAAATTGTCAAACTTAAGACCTCCTTGCTATCCATTGACAACAAAGGAGTTGGTGGGACTAAAATTAGTACCATAAATCCTTACACTATTTTGCATACTTCTATCTATAAGGCTGTCCTAAAAGATTTTGTCAAGAAGGCTGCATCAAGGAAGATTACTCGAGTGGCATCCGTGGCACCATTTGGAGCATGTTTCAGTTCAAAGACCATTGCTAGCACCATGACTGGACCAGCTGTGCCAACTATTGATTTGGTCCTGCAAAGCAAGAGTGTGTATTGGAGGATTTATGGTGCCAATTCGATGGTGAAAGTCAAGGAAAATGTGCTATGCTTAGGAGTTGTGGATGGTGGATCGAAGCCAAGAACTTCCATTGTTATTGGAGGACATCAGTTGGAGGATAATATGTTAGAGTTTGATCTGGCTTCTTCAAAGCTAGGCTTTAGCTCTTCACTTTTGCTTCACAATACAAATTGTTCTCACTACAGAATTTTTTGAAGTGGTAGCTTTGGTTCAGATGCGTATTGTACTTGATTTTAGCTTTGCTTCATGTGAAATTTTTTGTTACCACTTTTCATATCCAAAAATAAATGTTTTTCTACCCCTTTTCATCCTTCTGCCTGTGAGACTATTACTATTTATGTCGGTTGAACTGTGATTATTTGCATAATTAACATAATTAATCAACTTGGGAAATTTATTAAAATTAATTAGGATTTAAATTTCGCAACATAATTAACTAATGGAACCTTTAGGGGCCAATTTCATTGAGACCAAACGTGGCCAATATTCCTAAAGACCGATTGTCCTTAGTGGCTCAGACTGAGGGGATTAGGATGCGTTGAAGGAATTAATGTTCGCCTAAGAAGATATTCAAAACTAGGCTTTAGCTCTTCGCTTTTTTTTTTTTTGGCTGAATAAACATCTTTATTTCTCAAAAGGAATCCACGTCTGGTACAACATGGAACTCATGGGCCTTTGCCCATATCTTTCCAAAGCTTTAGCCACTAATAAAGATGGATCAGAGATGGAAACATGCCCAGAGTTGTTACAAAAAGCAACTCAAATGGCAAGCAAATGAGCTGAGGAATTACCCTCTGTTTTCACAAAAGAAAAAGAAACATCATCAAACAGATTACAAAGAGCTAAAATATTCTACAATATTACATCTATAGTCCATTTAGAGGATGAATTTTTGTCTGTAAGAGGAGCAATAACATTCCAAGCATCACCTTCTATTACCACTCTTTTGAGCCCAGCTTCAACTGCTTTATTAACAGCTGTGTAGGTCGCTTTAGCTTCACCCCACAGGGGGCTTCTCGGGTCCAAAACGTCAGTCCAAGCCAAAACAACTCTACCATGATTGTCTCTGCCCACCACTGCAACTGATGTTTTATTCTCTCTTATGGCAACATCAAAATTTACTTTCACCCAACCAGTTGGAGGAGGGGTCCAACTAGACTCAATCAATTCTAGTTTTTCCCTACGATCTTCTTCCCAAGCTGCTTTTTGTTTGTTAAAAGAGCTCTGATTTTTACTGGCTAGATCTACCACTAAACCAATATCTTTGCCCAATCTAGCCTCATTCCTTTGCATCCAAATCCTGTCACACATAATTGAGGCATATAATTGGAAATGATGGGAATCCTCTTCCCTTATTCCCAATTTCACTTTGGGGTCAATGATGCATTTTACCCATTCTATAATATCAATATGAGATAAATTAGACATATTTAAAGGCCATGGAGCCATAAGCCATACCTGAGAGGTCCACGAACATTGGTGGAAAATATGTTCAATTGTCTTAATCGCATTCTTGCATAAGAAACAATCAGTGGATGGGATATGAAATCTTTTTCTAGCTCCTCACCTATAGGGAGCATCCTCCAAGCAATCTTCCACAGGAGATTCTTAAATCTGGCATGGACCTTAAGTTTCCATAGACCTTTCCATTCTTTGATACTAAGAGGATTTGGGCCAGTTAACTGGGGTTGGATGATTAACATATAAGCTGACTTGATTGAGAAAGAGCTTGATTTTGATAAACACCAAAAAATTTGGTCGTTTTGTTAGGGATGTGGAAGATTGATCTTAAGTATTTTCATCGCTATCACCGTATCAAATAAATTGAATAGCTTACCATGAACCCATAGGTCTTCCCGTACCCCATCCATTCCTAATCTTATGGCAAAGCTCATTTCTAAGGACATCTTTGCATTTGAATATACTCATAGTTGCCCAAGAAGCAGATTTTGGGCATTGCATCTTCATAAAATTTCTATGTTTCACGTATTTCTTCCGAAAGAGTTGAACCCATATTTTCCGAGAATTACTTGCCACCTCCCAAGATAATTTAGCTACTAAAGCTTTATTCAAATCCTCTGTTTTCCTGATACCGATACTATCAGCCTATTTGGGGAGGCATATTGAGTCCCAGCTTCTTATAAACAACCCATATTTCTTTTCATCTATTCCCCACCAGAAATTTCTATTGATACTGTCAAGTTTCTTACATATAGACTTAGGCAAAAGAAGGGAAGACATGTGGTAAGAAGGGATGGATGAAGATATTGACTTGATAAGAGACTCTCTCGCTGCTTGACATAACACTTTCATTTTTCATCCTTGAAGACGACTATTAACCTTATCAATAACCTCCTAAAGCGCCATCTTTTTCTCCTTGCCCAAGACTGAAGGAAGCGCAAGATATTTTTCCCTCCTGTTTGAAGCATTTATCCCTAACATATTTGCCAGTCAACTTTTGAGCAAAGGTGAAACATTTTTGCTAAACATGATAACAGATTTTGACAAGTTTATCTTTTGGCCCGACCATGCTGAGAATGAACTTTTACACTCCATGATGCCATTTGCGTCAATCTCCCTTGCATGGGCAAATAAAAATAGATCATTAGCAAATTGTAAATGAGTAATTGGTTCACTATCTCGAGATAATTTGACCCCCTTGATCCTGTCATTAAGACCTTCCCTTCCAATCATTCTAGATAAAACCTCCCCTGCTAGAACAAATAAGAGGGTCCCCTTGCCTAAATCATCTTTTAGATTTGAAGAACCCATAGGGAGCTCTATTGATGAGAATAGAGAAAAAGGGTGTTGTAAAACATTGAAGCACCCACTGAATCCATACCTCTGGAAACCCAGAACACTTCATAACTTTGTGAAGAAATTCCCATTCAAGCCTATCATAGGCCTTCTCCATATTTATTTTGAGCCCCATCCAAGGACTTTTTCCTTTCTTCTTCCTCATTTCATAAATGATCTCTTGAGTAATGAAAGTATTTTCTTGAATAATCCTTTCTGGTACAAAAACGGTTTGCCAAGGAGAAACTATTTTATAAAGAACCCTCCTAAGCCTATTAGCAAGTAGCTTAGATATTATCTTGTACAGGACATTGCATAGGCTTATTGGCCTATATTGTTGAATAATTGCTGCATTACTTTTCTTTGGGATTAATACAATAAAAGAGTGGTTCAACTCTCTAAGCATGAAGCCCCTAATAAAGAAGCTAGACACAGCTTCAACCACCTCACCCCCTATGATGTTCCAATAAAATTTGTAAAAAAGCGTCGACATTCCATCGGGGCTTGGACCCTTGTTAGAACCCATACTAAACAACACCTCTCTTATATCTTCTGAAGAAGGAATGGTAACAAGCATTTCCCGATCATCATCCGAGAGACAAGGAGAGATAAGATCATCCAAATCATTTGGAATGGAAGGGTGGGATGAAGAGAATAAGCTCCTATAAAATTGTTCAAAGCACCTACCAATGTTATCCCTGCCAGATATCCAATGCCTCTCATCATTCTTGATAAAAATCAATGCTATTTCTTCTCCTTTTGATAACTATTGACAAGTGGAAAAATCTGGTATTTAGCTTAGATAAAGTGTGCCACTTTGTTCTTGCCTTTTGCTTCCAGAGGGTCTCTTCCCTTTTCAGCCATTCTTGTAGCTCAAGACATATACTTGCTTTAAGCTTCACATTTTTAGGCGTTGGGTCTTTTGCTTGGATTTCTTCTAACTTGCTCCAAGACTCCTTGATTTTTGACTGAATATTTCCAAACTATTGTTTATTCCACTTATGGAATTCTTGCTTTGTTACCTTGATTTTACTACACACTTTGAAGAAGGGTGACCCATGAATGCTCTGCCTCCAAGCTTTCTCAACTACAAAAAAACTGGATTTGTCTCTGGTCCATGCTTCTTTGACTTTAAAAGGCCTCTTAATATTTCTATCTTCCGTTTCTGAGAGGAGAAGAATTGGTGAGTGGTCAGATGTAAAGGCTGGAATGTCTCATTGCTGCTCTAGGGAATAAAATTCTCCATTTATCATTTGAAAAGACCTTATCAAGTCTTTCTTTGATATTAGCTAGCCCTTCCCTTCTGTTTGACCATGTGAACGGATTTCCTGAAAAATGGATATCTATTAATCCATTATTATTAATGACCTCTTCTAGTTTGTCCCTTGATGAACTTGCCATAGGCCTTCCCCCTCTTTTGTCTTCTTGGCTAAATACTTGATTAAAATCCCCTATGCATGCCCATGCCCCACCAAAGGCATTGCCTACTTTATCTAATGCTTCCTAGAACAACTCCTTTTCACGCTTATGGGGGGGACCGTAAACCAGGGATAAGAGCCATGGCTCATTAATGGGATCAGAGAATACTAAATAATTCATCATGCTTTTACTTTTGAAAATCACCTCAATGTCTACTCCACATTTCCAGCCCACAACAAGCCCTCATTTCCTTCCTCTTGGGTCAACAAACTCAGAATTATAAAACCCTATAGACTTAACCATCTTAGAAATTCTACTAAATGGAATTTTAGTTTCAGACAAAAAAATCACATCTGAGCAAGTGTCCTTTATTGTGGCTCGAAGAACTTTTTTTGCTGAGGTTTAAGCCAAACCTCGACAATTCCAACTCAGAACAATCATGGTTAGGTTGGGGGCATGGTAAGGTCTGCCTCCTTAGCCATTTTGGATTTTGGGGAATTACTTGTACTAGCTTCGACTTCTTCCTCCATACTAGATAATCGGGCCCTTGTTGACCCTCTTATTTCTCTTGCTCTTGCTTTCAATTTTTTCCTCTCTTGTTTCTGCTTTCCCATATCCCTTTCGGGATCTACAGGAGTTTCTGACCTCCGTAAATCCTCATTATTACTTCCAGAGTTAGCCCAATTAACCTTTACAATGTCCTCTGACCCAATTTTAGAGAATTTAAGTGCTTTATTTAAGGTTGGGCCATCCATTACTTTCCCTTTCCTTTTACCACTAATACTTAGCTGGTAGGTCTCCGTGGGCTTTAGTGAGAGGGCTATTAGGCTTGGATCTACTTCAGTTATCTCCTTAACTTCTTTGATTCATGTGGGCTTATTATCCATTGACTCCTCTGCTTCATTGAAAAAAGCAATCCAAGCTAGCATTTTTAATTGGGCCTTTGAAAGCCCAACTAAATTTGATGGGTTCGACAATTCTAGAGTTTTTGGTTGGGATGGTTCGGTGGGGTAGAAAAGTGGATTAGGAATTTTTGGACGATTCTGACAGTGGGTATTTAATGGTTGAATTGGTGGGTCCGATTTTGGATTGGGATTGTCAAGGTTTGATGTGTGTTGGGACTCAATATTTCTTGGGTTTTGTGTCTGGTTCGGGATTGGCTGATTATAAGTTGGATGGTTTATTTTGTTTGGATGATATGGTAATACTTCAAGCAAATTTAGAGTTTCAATTTGGTCAATGTCCATTGGGATTAGGGAATTTAGTGTAGTTTGAACCAAGCATGTGTTAATGGGATTATTTTCTTTGAATTTGACGTGGGAATCTGGTTGGTTTTGGTTGCAAAGGTTGATGAGTTTTTCTAGGTGGATTGGATTTGAGGTGACAAGGGCTGCTAGACTTTCAAAATTTGTGGGGAGTTGATCTGTCGGGGTTCCCAAAGAATTAGAGTTGTTGATGTGCTTCCCTGTTTCATCATTGTTCATTACATGCTCCACATCATCTTCCGCTGCTGATGGAAGAGACCTTGTTGGCTTTGGATTACTGTCCTCATCTTCATTACAAATCTCTGAAAGGAACTCTAATCACCTAGAGGTTCTTTTACCTTGAGTTTCAGCTTTCATCCAAGGTCCAAACCCTTGGGGTTCATTTAACATCTTTTGCACTTGTGAACTACATTTGACTTTAACATGTCCCAGCCTACCACATTTAAAACAAAAATCTGCCACTCTCTCATATTTTAGCTGGATCCAGATATCAGGCAAATGATCTCTATCAAGGAAAAAACCACTTTTTAGTAGTTTGCTCTTTAAATTCCACCTTGACCCTAAAAAATCGGCTTATACACACCAAGCCATCACCTGAGAAGTCCACATCTAAAACTTCGGCCAAAATTGGAAATTAACATTGTTTGCCAAACAATATAATTAGTAGGCACTATTTTCAAACTATGTATATTACTAACATCTCGAGCCTCAAAGACTCGATTTCCGTGGTCTAATCACGTCTAATGTGGCGTTTTTCCACGTGGCATCCACCTGGAAATTGAGTCTCCAAGACTCGATTTATAAGCCAAAAAAAATTATAATCATTCATACTCTTACAAAAACACTATATTAGACCAATTTTCAGACAAAATCCAAATGAAAAAATACCCACAGATGACCATACCCAAACCCCACCTTTCAAACCCAAATCAAAAATAAAAAATCACCAAATCTTTGTCACCCAAAAAAAACCCAATCCCTAAACCAACCAAGACCTAAACCAACAAAAGAGGAGGAGAACGATTAGTGGCGTTTCCGGTGTGATTCGTTACCTGTGGTAGTTACAGAGGTTGTGGGTCTCGTTCTTTCATTACTAAGAAAACTCTCTCTTCCATGGTTGTGGAGCACCAAAGCTAGCGTCCGTAGCACTCGATCGAAGCCTTCAGTGAGGAACTAGCAGCAGCGGTGGTGAGGAAAAGCTCGAAAATTCCTAGACAATTGTTTGGCACATTTTCAAACCCAATGCGCTACGTGGGTTGGCATGGTGGTGCAGTGGTGGCATGGTCTGGCTGGATTGGGTTCCGGGTCACTTGGTGCGGAGTGGACCTGCGAATGCTGGTACTAGGCTTGTGGTACTGAAGATTTGAGTCCGGAGAAGGGTTTAGGGTTTTGGAGGAAAAACTTGCCGCAAATGTTTCAGCAATTGTGGCTTGCTGGTGATCTTCATCTTCGAAAGCTAGATTCTCTCATTTAGAGAGAGAGAGAGAGAGAGAGAGAGAGAGAGAGAGAAGGTTTTTGAGTTTGTGTGTGACAGTGAAACTGTGTGTGTGTGTGTGTGTGTGAAAGTGAAATAGGAAAAAAGTATAGCCGAATGTGTGGGCTTGTAAATTGAGTTAGAGACTCGATTTCCAGGTAGTTGCCATGTGGAAAAAATGCCACATCAGAGGTGATCAGACCATGGAAATCGAGTCCCAAAGACTCGATTTATAGGCCCTAAATTGAGTCTTTTAAACTCGAGATGTTAGTAAAAAATATAGTTTGAAAACAGTGCATACTAATTATATTGTTTGGCAAATAGTGTTAATTTTCAATTTTGGCCCTAGAACTTTTCCTAAAAGAGCTCCAATATTTTCTACATTTTCTTTTGACATATATTCTATAGGTAAATTATGAACTTGAACCCACAATTGAATTAAAGAGAAATCAATATCGCTTACCTGGAGTTTCTGATCCCATGGTTTAAGGATGAGAGGAAATCCCTTTATGTTCCATGGCCCAAGCTCGATGACTTTTTTTTTGTCTCCTTCAGCAGCAAACTTGAAGAGATATATATTGTCACTTAGGTCCACAATATGAACTCCTTTAGCTGTACTCCATGCTTTCAAGAGAATAGCTTTGATTGCATTCTTATTTATGACTTTATCTGCCAGAATCTTACCAACTAGACCCAAGTTATACATAATGTTGACTGCCTTATCGTTGGCCTTTAGCTTTATGGATTTACTGGGACTTGGTAAATTGGCTGTTTCACTTACTAGAGAATCCACTATGGAGACATCTAGTTCTTTATTATTGGATGATTTTGCCATGGGACCAGAATGGCCCCCACCTGGTGGGTAACTAATGGACTCCATGGTTGGGATAATATGGATGGAGATGAGTGTAGAGAAGGAGTTTAAAGGATTTAGATCTGATGAGACAAAAATGCTAGATGGAGATGGGTTAACTTTGAAAGGTAGAAAAATAGGGAAAAAAAGGAGGAGTGAAAGAAAAGAGGCCTAGAGCCACTGGGAAGAAAGTGGGCTCACGTTAGAGACAACTTGTCCAAGCAAGGAGAGAGAGTTGCCAGCAGCAATGAGCAAACTATTTTTGATAAAGTCGCTCTTCGCTTCTTCTTCACAATACAAACTGTTCTCACTACATAATTTTTTGAAGTTGTAGCTTCGGTTCAAATGCGTATTGTACTTGCTTTTGGCTTTGCTTCATGTACAATTTTTTGAACCACTTTTCATATCCAAAAAAAAAAAAATGTCATCTCTTTTTATCCTTTGGCCAGTGAGAGTATTACTATTTACGTCAGTTGAACTTTGATCATTTGCATAATTAACATAATTAATCAACTTAGGTAATTTGTTAAAATTAATTGGGGTTTAAATTTCACAACATAATTAACTAATGGAAGCTCTAGGGGCCAATTTCATTAAGACCAAACATGTGACCAATATTCCTAAGGACAAATTACAGTGGCTCAGACTGAGGGGATTAAAATGCGTTAAAGGAATAGTAGCATAAGAAGTTAGTCAAAGAGCTTATGAACAAGCCAAAAAGGTATTGGTGGGCAAACTATTATTAAGAAAATCAACTAAAGGCTAGTCAAAGAGATCCTAATAAAGTAGTCCATGGAGAATGCGTACTATAGGGAGGAGAATGAGAAATTTTTTAGACAGGGAAGGACCCAGGATTTCAAGCTGGGGGGGGGGGGGGGGCGAAGATAAGTGAAAAAAAAAAATTTCAAATACGCATCCATATAGTATTAATAAACTATCAACTAAGACAAATACCCAAAAATCATTATTTCTTAATATATTAAGATAAAATCATTTACCAACAAAAACAAAAGACACGAAACATTATTGTTTCTTAATATAATCATCTATGAAAAGGGAATTCGACGCTCTTTCAAATTTTCAAAATCATCTATGATTGAATCCAAACTAAATGTCGAAGCTATATCCTTTTCAATGTATAATATCAAAGAGTCCGTCAAAAAATCATTTTCCATTTTGTTTTGAAGGTTAGTTTTGACAACTTTCATAGTTGAAAATACTCGCTCTGTAGTAGCAGTAGAAACTAGAAGAGTAAGCACAAGTCTCACAATTCTATAAACAAATTTGTAGTGCTCTGAGTTTCTAGTTTTCACTAACCATTGACACAACTCAGATAAACTGTTCAATTTTTTGAACTCTAGATCCTGGACTACATTATGCTTAAAATGATAAAACTCCTTCTCCAACACTTGTTTGTCATAATTTGTGAAATCTTGTGGATAGAAATTTTTTACCAATAAACAAAGATCACTACTTCTGAAAGATTTTAATGCCTCTCGAGGTTCTAAAGCTGTGCTAAGCCTAAGTAAGGGTCATCAAAAAGCCCACGGCCCACAGCCCAACCTAGAAACCCAACGCTTTACCAGGCTAATGGGCAACCTGGCCTGTTGTTATTGAGGACCATGGGTAGCCCACTAGCCCAGTGGGTTAGGCCGTGGGCTAGTTTTTATACCCATGGGTACCCGGTGGGCTAGCCTAGTAGCCCAACCTGTTGCCCAGCCCATTGGCCTAACCCGTTGGCCAAGCCTAATAACTCATAATTCATAACAAAAATATATAGGAAGTGTATGAAGGATTGGTCCTGAGATATTATAGAAGAATTTCTTAAAAGAACTCCCTCAACCACTAAGATACTCAAAGTAATTGTACTAAACTTAGTTTACTAAATATATATTTTTCTAGTAGTCTAGCAAATTTGAATTAACTATTTGACAATTTTTTATTAAAGATAAAAATAAAAAACTATTTAAAGCCTTAATAAAAAAAATTAAATAGGTTTCCATCATCAAAACAAAAAATTAAATAGATTTGACTGTAAAAAAATTTGTAATTAAGTATTAAATTCTTTAATTCTTTCCTTTAAAAAAATAGATTGATTATTCCCTTATAAAAAATTGATTCTTTCCTTATAAAAATAATAAAATAATATACTAACACAAGCCCATAGGTAGCCCATTAGGCCCAACCCGATAGCTCATCTCGCTAAAGACAAAATGGGCATTGCCCATGGGCAGGGTCATGGGCTGAGGTTTTCTCTTTCGGCCCAGCCCGACTCGGCTTGTTAACTAGTTAATAGCCCATTATGCCTAGCCCATTGTGCCCATGGGCCAAGTAAAAATGGGCTAGGCTGGTTCGACTCGGCTCATTGACGACCCTTAAGCCTAAGTAACTCCATTCTATTTTCACATTATCGCTTGTATAAAAAAAATAAAAAGAAAAAGTAAATAAGAAAAAGAAAAGAAGAATAGGAAGAATTATTTTGCATGATGTGTTATAATAAAAGGAAGCTTGTAGTTTCCAACAACTCCAATATCTCTTTGATTTGGGCCATTGTCATAAAAACTAATCACAAGAAAGTCTTGCATGATTAGTTTTTTTTTTTTTTTTTTTAGATTTACCCGGGCTCTTGAGTCTTGACTGGGCTGGTCGGTTGGGTTAGGGGGGCCCAAGTCTTTTTTTCTTTTCTTTTTCTTTTTTTTTTTTTTGGTTGAAAATTTTAGCTACTAATTTTTTTTTTTTTGGGCCCAGGGGTGGGCTCGGGCCCCCTTAGGCTCCCACCTGGGTCCGTCCTTGGTTTTAGAAATAAATGCGAACAAAGAAAATTTGATTTGATTTTCTTTGATTTTTGGTGGTTAAGCCAACATGAGCTAACTCAAGGAATGAGGCCTCACAAAAGACGAAATGGAAAAAGAATTGTTATATGGGTTGAGGCCTTCTTCTGATGTGGAAACCATAGATGAAAACAAGATAAGTATAGTAATAGGAGTGTTCACCAAACTACTTAAACCGCATGACCGCATCCAAACCAACCAAAACCACTTGCAAAATGATGTAACTACACCGCACTACAAGTAGTAATGAATTGCACCATATTGTATGATGTGGAGTGCAGTTTATGATAAGAAACCGCACAAAACCACACTACACCGCATCCATATATATATATATATATATTGAATATATATTAATAATATAATATTATATGAAGTAAGTTGTCAGCCACAACCTAGTGTTAGTTCATTCCAATTTCATGTTAAAACAACTTCATTTTGGTTAAATACAAATTCAAAAGTTCAAAATATCATTTACTTTTCCATCTCACACTCTTAGTCTTACAAAATCAAAAGTTCAAAAGTTTAATATTATTTTTTTGTTATAAATTTGTGGTAATTTTAGTTCCTTGTCAATTTGTCGTGGATATTTTTTTTTCTTGTATATATTTGTGTTACTTTTTTTTGTTACACATGTTATATATATATATTTTTAAAAACTTATTGTCATATTGACATAATTATTAATAGTAAATTAAAAATTGGCCATGGCATCTTAAAAAATATACCATCACAAAACCGAACAAACTGCACCTTATATACCGTATCGAACTGTACTATACCACACATATGACTACAAAATTGAAGTACGGTGTGGTTATGGTTTTAGTCAAACGCATCGCATAGTGTAGTGCTTAAAATTGCCCAAAGCCGCACCGAACAGCACCGCAAATACCTTGTATACATAATTGCTAGATATGAGTGTACATAAATTTGCCTTAATTCTATCATCGGATATATCTCCCATGTTATTCTACAGGCACATGAGCGTCTTGAATATTTATGCAAAGTCTTTTTTTTTAGTGATGTATTATGGATGACTCTATCTGAGGGATTTGAAACCAGAGTCTATATATTTATATAATATCTTTTTTGATGAAAAGAATATTTTGTTTATATGCTTTGAACGTGCAAATACTATCTTATAGATGTAAATGATAAAAGTGCACAAGTAAGGTTTTGTAATTAATATTATCAATTGGCAAGGCTTGTCAACTTTGATCACCCAAAATCTAAACCGTATAGCAGCCATTAGCCCATAACTTATTTGCATTCTTTCCTTCCATTCCATTTTAGCTTTGATAATTTTCGATGGCGTCTTCTCTTCATCTCTTCCTCTTTTCCATTATTGTTGCCATCTTCTCTAGCACAATTGGAGCAAATTCCAAACCTCAAGCATTTCACCTTCCCATCCCATCAGAAAAGACAATGTCACACTCCAATATTATACTTCATTTGAAGTTGGCACAACTATAGTAATAGTAAATGCAATCATTGACCTTGGGGCACAGTTTCAATGATTCAACTACGATGATAATTAAAACTCCTAATCTTACAACCTGGGTTTCTTGTGGCTCATCCAAATATAAAATCGTTAAGGGAGTAGGATGCCTTGGCTGCAATGGGACACCAAGGCCAGAGTACACCAATAACACTTGCCCTTTGTACTCATATAAACCATTCAATCATTCACTTTGAATAGGATGCTATTTATGTTTATGAAACTGATGGGAGAAGTGTCTTATTGCATATAAATGTGCCTAGATTTTCTTTTGTTTGTGTAGATTGATGTTACAGAAGCCTGAAGAAAGCACACGCGATACTTTCTTTGATGGACAAAAATTAAACTGTTTGCTTCTGGGTAGTAAACCTCGAATTGACAAGGGGTTTCTTGAATCCACAATGTGATAAACTGGAATACACAAGAGAAAGAATTTGACAAAAAGTCTGTATTTTATTGATAATAAAATGATTTGCCTTTGACGGCTACAAAACATATAAATATTGAGAAAGTAAAACCCTAGGATGATTAGGAAACGTTTGAAACCCTAATTTACACTAATTACGCGATTAAGTGACAAAATACCGAAATTAACCAAAAATGACAAAATTGAGTTAACTGCAAAATCATAAATTATTGACTTTAAGGGTCGTCCCAAAATAAGCGGGACTATTCTTACTTTTGAATAAAAAGCTATTAAAGAAACAAAAATTATCATAAATGGCAAAATTGTAGTTTTCGGGGCCTAAACAGAGGAATTCGCCAATTTTAGGGAGTACCTCATGACAAAGCCACAATTATTACTTAGAAGGTCATTTCGCTTTAGCTTGCCAAATTTTAAGTGATTCCAACTTCAAGGCCCATGATTTCTATTAGTGCCTTTTTGCCTTACGGGATGATTTTAGACACGCGTGAGAGTCTAGAAAGGTCATGGTGATTTGTTTTACATCACAGATTCAAGTAGCTTAAATGGCCTTGCTAAAGGTAGTAAAGGTATTCTAGGCCTCATATGGATTCAGATTGCATTACCAACAGCTTGCAAATGCATTTGAACTTCAGCGTGAGTTTGCTCTTTGAGTATCTTCTTCATCCCTGTCAGGATTAGGGGACAATTTTTTTGGTGGTGGACTATCTTACGATGACATGCCTCTTTGTACCAAAAATGTGTCAGAGTTGCTTATCACCACCCCATTCTTTCCTCGAGGGTCAATCATTTATAGGGAAAATTATACCATATATAGAGGCCAAGACAAAGTATGATAAAGGCAAGAAACGTCATAAATAAAGGATTGTATTATCTATGGATAGTTCATAGTTGGTTATGGTTTGATAAATTTGGGGTGACAAACGTGTGCAAACCTCTGGTATGCATAAAATTGTCTCATTCTAAATAATCCTTCATGAGAATGCCACTGAACAAATTTATAGAATCAGGAAATGCACTATGGAATGCCATGTTAATAGATAACATCTTCACGCCCCAAAAAGCATAAAATTTATTCATAAAAAAAGCAAAAACTTTCAAAAGCATCCCTCTAAGTGTCATGTGGAATGGCACAAGAATCAGAATAAGTACTCAGGATGGTGAGTTTTCTATTATAAATGCATTTAACAGCTAAAATCTAGAGTAACTTAGCATCCAGGCTTTGTTGCCATGAGCCGTATAGTATATCTGACACTAAAAATGTTATGAATCGGCTAGCATCAAGGTTCGAATTCCTTCTTCCTCCATTATAACTATCGAATTTACCAAAGAGTAGTATCCGGAAGTTGATGCCACGCAACCAAAGGAATTTGCTTAAAGGCCTAAACACTAGTGTGTATAACATTGAACAATGAGTGTAAAATTATGGGTACTCAACATTCGTGTCCGTTTGACTCCAACCTTATTTAGTTAGCTTTTAACTTTTAATTTTTATATACAACTTTTTAAAATTTCATTTTTTTCTCACTATTTTAAAATATAAATATATTTTACCAAATTTTCAGCCAAATAATGGTCAGCAAAAAGCTAAATAAGTTAATACCAAACACATACTTGAATACATCAACCATTTTCATTTTTCTGCACTACACATGCATGTATATAGATAATTACATGTTTTGTTTTTATAATGCTTCTCTACTTAAAAGATAGAGTTAATTAGATTCCATGCCACACCTTAACCACATAAAACAAGATCCGGAGGTTATTTTCCATTCTTCTACTTTCTTTTTGGCTACATTTTCTCACACTTTTCCTTGATTTAATTTGGAGTCTTTCATGTCATAATATATACATGAATCAAATAAACACAGTTAAAAAATTGAGAGATTATATAAGCTGAAGGGGTTGGTCCTGTGATTTTCAGGTCTCCTGTTAAACATAAAATCTTAAACGAAGTCTCTTAATATGATGTGTTTGATTTTTAAATCACTTTTCTTTTTTGGTTTCAGGTCCCTTGGTCCACTGTTATCAGGTGTAGTCAGCTCCTTTGTACCATGGTGGACAATTAGCAGTAGCATTTCTTCCAGTGTGATTTGTTAGCTTCATCTTCTCAATTTCTTGTCTTCTCCTTGGTCCAGCATCTGACCTTGGTCAAGGAACCGCGTCTTCAATTTCTGTAACTATCGGAAGAGTGTTTGATTTTCCAACTTCATTTTCTTCTCTGTGATCTTAACCGCTTCATGTAAAATAAATGGCGGCCCAGTGGAGGAATTTTGCTTGAATTGGATCCGTGTTGATAAGGAAACCAGCTTGCTAGTTTTGGTACGGTTGGGCCCAATCTAATAACATTTGTGGAGTGGTAGGTTGGGCTTTAAAATTACACCAAAGCCCATCAGAATCTTGGCTCGGTTTACACCTTAGGATTTAGGAACCCTTCCGCTAACTTCTTCTCTTTCCATGTTGCCTTGTTGGAAGAGAAAATCTGTAGAAACAAAAAAATTTGACACCTGGCTTATGTGGCAGATTATTAGTGGTAGGTAAAAAAAATTGATATTAGGAGTAGATTCAGATGAAAATTAGTAAAAATTGTCAATTCAATAATTATGAAAAATATTGTTTTTGTGTGTGTGTGTTTGTGTTTGTAGCATTGTTCTAGTTGGAATGCATATGCAGCAAGTTGATTTTGTTTTCATTTTCAGTGGAAAACTCACGTGACACCCAAAATCAGACCCAAATCCACACTAAGATTATATGCCAACTTTTGATTGGTGAACCAAATCTATTTTTTCACCAAGTACATATGGTGGTCAAAGGTATACGTGTTGTAATCCAATCACATGTTAATAACCAAGTATGTTGTGAAATTAACCTTGAATTTGGGTGTGTTGTAGGCGAACAAAATGTCATTCTTTTCTTTTCTTTTTCTTTCTTTTTCTTTTTAATGAAAAAAAGAAGGTTATAGGTGAGTTTACTAACTCTGACCCACTTAATCCCTACTCATAGATAACGGGTGATTTTGGCTAATTAGCCATTTTTAGTGAAATTTTTACACAAATAGCTCCCCTTTTTTAAAGATTTAATGTGGTAGCTCTGCTTTGGATATTGATAATGCTATAATCAAATTTTGCATGGAACTCAATGTTTGAAAAATTGAGTTCTCACTAATTAGGGTTGATGTGGCCATGGCTAGTGGCCTAATGTGACTATTTCCACATAATAATAAATTCTAGGCAGAACTCGACACTAGCAAAATTGAGTTTTGTGTATTTTTTTTTTTTTATAAAAAAAGAACTTGATTTTAATAATATTAAGTTACGTTGAAATGCTTCTCTAACTATCTTATCTCACTCTCTCTCTTCCATTCTTGTTCTTGTCTGTCTCCCGTCTCCCTTAGTCACTCACTCTATCTCCCTTGTCTCCCAAAGGTTTAAAGGAACTCGATTTCATTATCTTTGAATTTTTCTTTAAAAAATTACAAAGAACTCAATTTTATTAATATCAAGTTCTACTCAAACAACACTCGCTAATACAAAAATCAAGTTCTTTAAAAGGGGGAAAAAAAACACAGAATTTGCATTGTAGAAAACGAGTTATACTTTCCATAAAACTTGATTTTACTAACGTCAAGTTTCACCTAGCAATATTTTATGAAAATAGCTACATCAATTATTGCCATCTCAGTTGTATTTATTGAGAACTTAATTTTCGTATCATTAAATTCTAAAATAAGAGAAATTATTAGGTCCACTAGGAGGACTACTGACATGGTCTTTTCTAATCTCTCAACTAATAAAATACCGTTATTTATACAAATATGACATCACTTGGTAATTTTTATTTTTTATTCCCAATGTTAATTAAGAAGCTCATTCACATATTTATATAGATGACATTATCTCATTGGTTAGGAGGATCACGTCAATAATCCTCCTAGTGGACTCAATAATTTCTCCCAAAATAGGGCAGGAAAAAGGAAGGCAATTTGGCTAAAAATTCTGTAAAATTGGCTAATCAGCAAAATCGCGTACATAATGGAGGACCATATACACAATTAATGGGCATACCACTGCTAAAGCTTTCAATAATCAATATGGGACACGTATAAAGAAAAGATTTAAAGGGAACAGGATGGCATTCTATTCTGTCGGTGAAGGTGACGGTGCACATGCATTAGATAAAAGAATGTATATTTATATGCTTTAAAGTACTAAATAATTGCACGTGCAAGTTTGTAATCAATATAAAACTTATAAAACTTTTGTTGCAGGGTGTATTATAAAATGAATTGTTAAAATAAATAAAGTAGTATTTTAAATTGTTAAAAACTAAATTTTTTTAGATGTTTTACTGTAAATGCTCTTATACAAATTTTCATAAATATGTACAAACACATACATCTATATACACATATAATTTAATATCCTAAATCTTTAAGCTTTTTATTTTTAATATAAGTTACCAAATTGTTTAGCAAAGTCAGTAAAAAAATTTCAATTAAACTAATGAAGTATTCAAAGACATGAATGATAAAAAACTTTAACAGATATAAGAATACATTTTACAATAAAAAATTAATGTCAGAAAATTTTTTTTTTTTCTATAACTACTAGATCAATTGAACAATTTTTTTAAGAGCATCATTGACTATCTGAAATATTGGGGTGACCAAGTCTCTTTTTTGTAGGATAATAATTAAAATGTTAAATATTTATATATAGTATTAAAATATTTTTAAAATGGGGGGAGGGCCCCACACTCATACATGTAGCTCCTCCCTGCCTGTTGTCTTCTTCTCTGCCTCAAATGGAGCAAATTCTAAACCACACGCATTTCATCTTCCCATCAGAAAAGACGATGTCAAACTCCAATATTATACTTCATTAGAAGTTGGTGTCCCGTTGCATGTCACACTCCAATATTATACTTCACTAGCCTAGGTGTTTATTACAGCCAAGGCATTCGAAGCCTTATTTTTTATCATAAGATAGTGGCACGTATAGGACAGCATTTTCTTTAAAAACGGAGCCTTTTGTATTATTGAAGTTGTCTATTTTTTTTTGGTAAATATTATTATTGAAGTTGTCTATACCTTGACTTTTCTTTATTTATGAATTTCTCACCAGCCAACATTCTCTCTCTCTCTCTCTCTCTCTCTAGATTCTAGAGCTTCTTATTTTAAAAGTCCCGTCTAAAGTCGGAACTACGATCCTTTCAACAAAAAAGAAAAAGAAAAAACCCAACTGCAGCAGTAACAACACTGTTATTGTCTACAAAAGCAAAAAAAGAAAAAAAAAAGAAAAAAAGGTTTCTTCCTCACCACTCCAATTAATTGTGAACTTAATTTTCGTATCATCAAATTCCAAAATAGGGCAGGAAAAAGGAAGGCAATTGGGCTAAAAATTCTGTAAAATTAGCTAATCAGCCAAAATCGCCTACATAATGGAGGACCATATACACAATTAATGGGCATACCAGTGCTAAACCTTTCAATGTGGGACTCGTATAAAGGAGAGATTTAAAGGGAACAGGATGCCATTCTATTCTGTCGGTGAAGGTGACGGTGACTGCACATGCATTAGATAAAAGAATGTATATTTATACGGTTGAAAGTACTAAAAAATTGCACGTGCAAGTTTGTAATCAATATTGCAAATTGGCAAGGCTTGCCAACCTTGACTACCCAAAATCCGAGACGCCAGACTGCGTGTAGTAGCTATCATTCAACACTAGTAGAAAAGGGGTTGTGTATTGCATTCTTTCCATTCCATTGTAGCTTTGATAATTTTCAATGACTTCACTCTCCATCTCTTCCTTTTTTCCATTGCTATTATTTGAAATGCCAACTTATGATACTAATTTATTAGCTTAGAGTATTCCAGTGAGTTCTTAAATTGACAAAAAAGTCAATTTAGCAACCAATTCTCTAAAATTGTGGCTATAGCAAAGCAGCTAAACTTAAAAAATAAAAAAAAAATAAAAAACTTTGAGCTATAGTGGGCTACTATCTATAGCAGCCCACTGTAGCTCAAAACTGAAAACAAAAAAAATAATATTTTAATGTAGTGTGTTAAAAAAAAATATTTTAATGTGTTGATTTTTGTAATTGTTGGTTATTGTGTAAGATATATTATTTTATTATATTGTTTATATTATTTTAATGTGTTGAATGTTAATATAAAATCTTTGCTACAGGGTGTATTATAAAGTAAGTTGTTAAAATAAATAAAGTAGCGTTTTAAGTTGTTAAAAACTAAATTTTTTACATGCTTTATTGTGAATGCTCTTATACAAATTTTCATAAATATGCACAAACACATACATCTATACACACATATAATTTAATATCCTAAATCTTTAAAGTTTTTATTTTTAATATAAGTTACCAAATTGTTTACCAAAGTGAGTAAAAAAATTTCAATTGAATTAATGAAGTATTCAAAAACGTGAATGATCCAAAATTTTAAAAAATATAAGAACACATTTTACAATAAAAAATGAATGTGAGGGAAAAAAAAACATTTTCTATAACTACTAGATCAATATATTGAACAATTTTTTTAAGAGCATCATCGACTACCTGAAATATTTGGGAGGACCAAGTCTCCTTTTTGTAGGTTAATAATTAAAATGTAAAATATTTATATATAGTATTAAAATATTTTTAAAATTTGGGGGGAGGGACCATGTAACCCCCACTCATACATGTAGCTCCTCCCTGCCTATTGTCTTCTTCTCTGACTCATATGGAGCAAATTCTAAACCACACGCATTTCATCTTCCCATCAGAAAAGACGATGTCAAACTCCAATATTATACTTCATTAGAAGTTGGTGTCCCGTTGCATGTCACACTCCAATATTACACTTCACTGGCCTAGGTGTTTATTGCAACCAAGGCATCCCAAGCGTTATTTTTTATCATAAGACAGTGACACGTATAGTATTGCATGTGCAAACCACGGGAGTATACTTCCTCTCTGTTACAAGCTAGTGGTAAACATAGCTGGTAGGCCTTCCTAATGTGAGAGGTGTGAAACGTGCACCCGTAATAGGTGTATTTTCTCTAGAAACGGAGGCTTTTGTATTATTGAAGCTGTCTCTACCTTGACTTTTCTTTATTCGTGAATTTCTCACCAGCCAATGTTGCTCTCTCTCTCTCTCTCTCTCTAGATTCTAGAGCTTCTTATTTTGAAAGTCCCCTCTAAAGTCGGAACTACAACCCAATCAACAAAAAAGAAAAAGAAAATCCCCAACTACAACAGTAACAACACTGTGATTGTCTACAAAAGCCAAAAAAAAAAAAAAGTCTCTTCCTCACCACTCCAATTAATCTCTCTTTCCATGTTTTTCAGAAAGCAGCAGGCAATTGCAGGTACTGCTCCATGGACGGAGGAGGAAACAGAGAAATTGTCCAAAAACAAAGAAACCCAGTACTTCACATCCACCATAAATACTCAAAACAAATTGAGGTTGTTCAATGTTTTCCTTTTTGTCTTTCTCTTAGCATGGTTCCTTGTATTTTTCTTCTGGTTCCCACCCACAAACACCAAACCCCACAGCACCCTTCCTCCTCACTACACATTAGTCAATAACACAAAATCTGCCCCCAATATTATTCCCACCTGCAATCTTGAAAACGTGTCTGTGTATGTATACTCATTGCCAGCCGAGTTCAACTTGGGTTTTCTCAAAGATTGCCATAACCTCAACATCTACACCGACATGTGCCCCTACGTAGCCAATTGTGGCCTAGGCCAACCTCTCTGGCCACTTCCACAAGAATATTCTGCTTCTTCTTCTGGTAATAATAATGATAATTCTTCAACTTCAACCTCAACCTCAACCTCATCCTCATCATGGTTCGCTACCTACCAATTCATAGCCGAGATGATTTTCCACGCACGTGTGGAGAACCACCCATGTCGCACGTGGGATCCCAACCGTGCCAACTTGTTCTACGTTCCCTTCTACGGTGGCCTCTACGCATCCAGTACAGCCCGCGAGTCCGATCTAAAAGCAAGGGACGCCTTAGCCGTTCGATTAGCTGAATACATAGAAAGTCAAGAGACGTGGCGAAATCATAACGGGAAGGACCACTTCATGGTGTTAGGAAGAACGGCATGGGATTTCATGAGGACCGACACCGACAACAACAACGAGGTGGACTACGGAGCAAACAGGCTCCTAAACCTGCCAGCTATCAAAAACATGTCGGTGCTGACCGTAGAAAGACAACCTTGGACAGGTGGCTCGAAGCAACACGGAATTCCATACCCTTCATATTTCCACCCAATCAAGTTTAACGAGGTGGTGAGGTGGCAGAAGAAGATGAGGGAAGCCAAGAGGCCCCACTTGTGGTCCTTCATAGGGGCCCCACGTAATGGTTCAGACAAGGCGGCCATTAGAGACAAGATTCTCTCTCAGTGTCACCAATCAAGGCGTTGCGAGTTGTTGAATTGTGGGGCAGTAAGCAATTACAAGTGCCACAAACCAATGGAGGTGTTGAATGTGATGAGAAAGTCTGAATTTTGTTTACAAGCACCGGGTGACTCGTTCACACGCCGTTCAACATTCGATGCTTTCCTAACGGGTTGTATACCAGTGTTCTTTTCGCCTCATACTGCTTATACACAGTATGCGTGGTACTTACCCAGTGATTGGAAGACGTACTCGGTGTATATAGAAGATGGTCATACTGCAGAGAGCATTGAAGAGGAGCTTTTGAAGATTCACAAAAACACAGTGAAGAAAATGCGTCAAAGGGTTATTGATTTGATACCCACCCTCACCTATGCGCATCCCAATGCCACTGTCACTGACCACCACCTCGGATTCAAAGATGCTGTGGATGTTGCTCTTTCTGCATTGTCCAACCAACTTCATCTGTTGGACTCCTCCTAGCCTACCTACTTCTCTTATTAACAATTTTTTTTTCTTCTTCGTTTTCTTCTAAATTATTCTTACCCACCAAAACAATGGGTACATGTATTCCTATCTAAATAATATATTAATGAATGAGTTTACTATTATTTTACTGACTCACGCCATCTTTTACCCAAAATAACGTATCTAAGCACATGCAGTCCTTTACAAACCAGTTCCTTGTGGCTCATCCAAATGTAAAATAGCTAAGGGCATAGGATGCCTTGGCTGCAATGGGGCACCTAGGCCAGGATGCACCAACAAAACTTGCCCTTTGTTCTCATATAATCTATTCAATAATACACTTCGAACCGGGGGATTAGGCGAGGATAACATTTATGTCTATGAAACTGAGGAGTACTATTTATGTTGGTTGAACTTTGATTATTTGCATAATTAATTAACTTGGGTAATTGGTTAAAATTAATTGGGGTTTAATAATTAACTATTTGAAGCTCTAGGGGCCAATTTCATTGTGACCAAACGCGAGGGCAACATTCCTAAGGACCAATTGTAGCTAGTGGCTCAGACTGAGGGGATAAAGATGCGTCGAAGGAATACTAGCATAGTCAAATAGCTTATGAACAAGCCAAAAAGGTTGGTGAGCAAACAATTATCAAGAAAATCAACTAAAGGTTAGTCAAAGAGATCCTAATAAAGTAGTCCAAGGAGAATGTGTACCATAGGGAGGAGAATGAGAAATGTTTTAGAAGTAAATGCTACCAAAGAAAATTTGATTCGATTTTGGTGGTTAAGCCACATCAGCTAACTCAAGGAATCAATAAGAGAAACTAATGAATGAGCACCCAACTCTAACTAGGCCTAGTAACGTAACGTTGGAAGGAGAAAAGTTGAGCTTGGAGCTATTTAGCCTTGAGGCATTTGAAGGATCAAAAAAAAAAAAAAAAAAAAAAAAGATGAAGAAGGAAAAAGTCAAAAAGGTGAGCGGTTCAACTTTCAGCATAGAAGAGAGGTAATGAGGTGAGGCTGGATGAAGGAAAAGGACAAAAATCTACATTAAGCTTTGTTTTTTGATGGAGCAAGTTTAAACTCAACTGATATGAGTTCAAGTATATTTTATAAACCATTCATTCCTACTGTTAATATTTAATGAGGAACTTTACTATTTAATCAATTACAATACTTACACGTGAGTATTTCAACAAATTTTTTTTTGTGTTGTTGAGCATTTATGCATATCAAATTGTCAATATAAGGCAGAGCCTGAGACATTCTTCTAACGTGGAAGCAAAGATGAAAACAAAGTAAGTATTCGTAATTGCTAGATATGTGTGTATGTAAATTTGAGAAATAATATATCTATAATACTTTCACGACAAATTTTAAATAGTAAATTGTTATTGACTGTAACAGGTGGGCCAAAATGTAATTTCAATTGTAAGTTCGAATTAGGACTAATGGCAACTTACCGCTTATTATTTGTTGTAAAATTGTTGTAAAAGTAATACCTCTTTGTAAATTTAGGTTGAAGCAATCTATGGTGGTTGAATGGACATCTAAAATGTTCATAGGTGGACTATCATAAATAAGAAACTGCCTGCAATAGCCTTGGCTACTACGTCTTACATCGGCAAGAGATGCCCCCCACTCATACCTTATAAGCCCTTGTAGTGGTACACTCATGCTTGCTCCAAGGACTTATAAGGCATGAGTGGGGGGCATTTCTTGCCGATGTGGGACGTAGTCCAAGCTAAACGCTTGTTTGCCTACACTCGGTACTAAGAACTAAAACCTTGCGGGCTTGGCTCTCCAAAGAGGACAATAAGCTTGCAGGGGTTGGAACAAAATCCTCCCCTACAATACTGATTTTTTCCCACTTACTATTATATGCGAAGTAAATTTTAAAACTTAAAAAAAAAAAAAAAAAAAAAAAGTCATAAAGTAACTCAATTATATTTTTTAAAAGATTAAAAAAAAAAAAAAAAAAACTCATACACAAAATAATCGTAAACAAAAAAATTATAAGCTTTTAAATTATATTTTAAAAACTAATTGTATTTTGGTAAGATAAAAGTAAGACATGCTTTAAAGATTTAAATTTAAAATTCAATTGGAAACCATGCATAATATCACTAGAAAAAAAAATGAAGACTACTAAAAACATTCAAAACACTTACCATCTTTTAGAATGACTTTGAGAAATTTGTTTAAGGATAGAATAAGACGAATTGAACAGACATGATCAATTACAAAAGCATTTCTTATAACAAATATGGCATTAATTATAAAGATATGTTTATGGTGATGTTTAAGTGGCGATGTTTATGTTTTTCATATCTTGTTGCATGTGAAGTAAATTTTTTATACTAAAAATTATGAATTAAATTTAAAATTATATGTTACTAAACATTTGAAACAAAGAAGTTATCCCCTACAAATAAAAAAAAATCCAATCAATTAAAATCTTGGAAAATTAAAATTTGAAAAATAAACTAAAACACTTTAGAAATCATGCATAAAGCAATATAAACTTTACAAAAAAACCAAATACAAAGCACTCATTTGCTAGTAGAACCATGCGTGTAATATAATGAGATGCAATTGGCAATACGAATGGTATCTGATAATATCTTTACTGAGTAGTAGATGTGGCAAACATGCACTTGGGTCGGGTCAATTTGGTTGCAGGTTTGATTCGGTCAGCTCGTATTTTTTCATAAAAATTTTTTTAAGGGAAAAATGTATTTGCCATTTGGAAAGTAATGCAGCAAATTACTTAATGTAAAATGCATTACATTGAATTCACCACCCATATCAAGAATGAGTTTAGTTAAACAAATTAATACTTGTTTAATAATTTTAAAATTATACAAATTCCAACATTACTACCAAAAACAAAATAGCACAAAAGGTAATTAAAACAAACACACAAGTTTTATTTCTACACAGTATCAACCTCTTAAAACCTAAAACAAAATTACAAATGCCTTATTGGATAACTAATTTGACAAAGAATAAAAACATATAAGAAATTTACAATATTGAAAACTAATTTTTTAATCTAATATCAATTGTGGTTGGTACTTATTTCAATTTGAGAATATACATTAAAATTTGATTGTTTACTTATTTATGTATCGTTTCTTTTATGAATATCATCATGTCATTGTTAAGCAATATACACTCTAAAAAATATCATAATTTATTTTTGAAAAGTTGTTTATTTTGAATATGAATTATTAAATAGGACTAAGCATCCATAATTTATGCTAATTTTATTTTTTCCTCTTCACAAACACACACCAACCACTCTCTCTCTCTCTCTCTCTCTCTCTCTCTCTCTCTCTCTCTCTCTCTCTCTCTCTCTCCAGTTTCTTCTTCTTTTGTATCTTACCCACATATCTCAAGCTCAGAGTTTTCACTTACCAAATTCTCTAGTCCTCCCCATAACCAAAGATGTTACAAGCACACTTGAAAATAGTGACGTGGTTTGTAGAGCGGTAGAATTCTTGTAGGAATTTTGGTAGGAAAAGGAATAAGAAATAGCCTACTCGCACTGAAATTACAGTGGCAATGACCGCAGAGCAAAATACTTTAGGCAAACATGGATGGAGCATTGTTCTATAAAAAAACATGAAGCAAAAATAGGGGTGGTTCAATGATTTTCAGGTCTCATGTGATTTTAAGTCAAGTCTCTTAATTAATACCTTAAAGTCATTTCAAAAGGTAACTCCTTGTAATTATCAGGTGTGTTTGACTTGAAAGTCATTTTTCTGTTTCAGGTCCCTTGGTTTTGATGTTATGTTGGATACTTGGTAGTATTGCTTCCAGCAGTGTGATTTTCAATTTTTTAACTTCATCTTCTGAATTTCTTTCAAAACTTGAGTTTTGTCTTTGGTCCAGCATATGACCTTGGTCAAGGAACCACCTCTTCAATTTCTGTAACGATCCGAAGTGTTTGATTTTCCAACTTCATTTTCCTCTCTGTGATCTTGACCGGTTGACCCCTTCATGTTAAATGGTGCTCCATGTGGAGGAATTTTGCTCGAATTGGATCCATATTGATTAGGAATCCAGCTTGCTAGTATTGGTACGATTGGGCCCAATCTAATTACATTTGTAGGGGGGTTAAAATTACACCAAAGCCCATCAGAATCTTGGCTCGGTTTACACCTTAGGAACCCTGCCACTTGCTCCTTCCCTTTCCATGTTGCCTTGTTGGATCAAGAGAGAGTCTCTAGAAACCAAAAATTTGGCACGTGGCTTATGTGACAAATTATTAGTAGTAAGTAAAAAAAATGATGTAAGTAGTAAGTCTAGATAAAAATTAATAAAAATTTGCTAACTCAACTGTTATGAAAAATATTGTAAATATTTTTGAGTTTTTAGCATTGTTCTAGTTAGAATGCATATGCAACATGTTAATTTTGTTTTCATTTTTAAGTGGAAAACTCATGTGACACACTCAAAATCATACCCAAATCAACTTTAAGCTTATATGCCAACTTTTCATTGGTGAACCAAATCTATTTTTTCACCAAGTACATATGGTGGTTGCATGTATAAGTGTTGTAAGCCAATCACATGTTAATACCCAAGTATATTATTGATAGGCCAAGAATGTATTGACCACTTATAATAAATTAATCAATTAATTAGCCAAGTAAATTAATTAAGTTAATTAACATGCAATACGCGTGGTAGCACAAACAAGTCACCAACTAAGTTAATATGCAGCGGAAAATAAAGTTAACACGGTGATTTGTTTTCGAATGGGAAAAACCTACACGACAAAACCGGGTGATTTAAGGTCACCACTCTCGAGAATCAACTATTATCACAACAAGCGGTTACAAGTAAAGGAATCTCAGTACCTTATACCAATCTACAGTTGAACCCTTAATTACCACAATACTTAATTGGATTTATTCTGTAGTGAAAATATCTCATTTTTAATACACGACTCCCAATACTTGACTAACCAATCGATGCGCAAATCTCAGTACGCAGCTTACACACCAACTTAAGAAAGATGTTGGTTGCAAAGTTCTTCAGTTTATCACACGATGAAGATTACGAATCTCATTGGTTACAAAACCCTACGGTATACAAACACAGTAGCTTCTTGAAGAAAAAGATGAACTAGGGCATGTCTCCGGTTCACAAAATGCTTGTGAAAAATTTTTGCATCAAGTTGCACTCACTTGCATCAGCTGTGACGGCATTTAAAACAATACTTATATATATTTAGGGTTGTGAGAAAAGAAAACTCAAACATCTATACACAAATTGGATAAAAATCAGAACTGAAAATTTGACTTTTTTTATTTATCGAGCAGCTGTCAAGTATCGAGCTTAAACAGCTTTTTAAACCTCAATAGATACTAACTATCAAGTTTTAAAATCCAACACTTCTTCACTTGATTCTTGGACAGACTTGCATGACTTTAATACTTGAACTTGAAACCTTGTTCCTTGAAGTATTAAACACATCCTAGATCTACCAAATTACAAGTAAAGTGCGTTTTGTCAAAAGATTAGCCAATTCTATAATGACATATGTTCCTAATATGATTTACATATGTCCTAACAATTGTGAAATTGACCTTGAATTTGGGTGTGTTGTAGACAAACAAAATGTTGTTCTCTTTTTTTTTTTTTTTTTCTTTTTTTTTTTTTAATTTAATGAAAAAAAAAAAAAAGAAAAAAAAAGAAGCTTGTAGGTGAGTTTACTATCTTTGACCTGCTTAATCCCCACTTATTAATAATGGGCAATTTTGGCTAATTAGCCATTTTTAGTGAAATTTTTAGCAAATAATCACCCTTTTAAAAGATTTAAGGTGGTAACCTTGTTTTGGATCTTGATAATACTAAAATCAAATATTGTATGGAACTCAATGTTTGAAAAATCAAGTTTTCACTAATCAGGGTTGACGTGGCCATGGCTAATGGCCTAATGCAAATTCCAAACAAAGGAAAAAAAAAAAAAAAAAATCCAAGTAGAACTCTATATTAACAAAATTGAGATCCGTGTAAATTTTTTTTTCAATGAACTTAATTTTAATAATATTGAGTTCCTTTGAAATGTTTCTCTAACTATCTTATCTCACTCTCTCTACCACTCTCGTCCTTCTTTGTCTCTCTATATTAAAGGAACTGAATTTCATTATCTTAAAGTTATTTTTCAAAAAATTACGAAGAACTCAATTTGTTAATATCGAGTTCTACTCAAATAAAACTTGTTATTACAAAAACTGAGTTCTTAAAAAAAAAAAAAAAAAAAACACACAAAACTCGTATTTGTACAATATTTTACTTTCCATAAACAACATATATTTTTACTAATATCGAGTTTCACCAAACAACATTTTTTGGAAAAAGCCACATCAACCATTGCTACCTCAGCCGTATTTATTGAGAACGTTTGAGTATCAAGGAGAACTTAATTTTTGTATCATCAAATTCCAAAATAGGGTAGGAAAAAGTAAATTTATTTTGCTAAACAATTTGGTAACTAATCATTCAAAATCGCATACATAACGGAGGACTATTTACACCATTAAAGGAAAGTGTTAAGGGAACGCGATGCCATTCTACCCTGGCTGTCGGTGAAGGTGGCGGTGCACATGCATAAGGATAAAAGAATGTATATTTTCTACCGAAAAAGAAAAAGAACGTATATTTTCTACCCAAAAAGAAAGAGAATGTATATTTATATGCTTGAGAGTACAAAATACTGCTAAATGATAAAAGCACGTGCAAGTAATCAATATTGCCAATTGACAAGGCTTGCCAACCTTGACCACCCAAAATCCGAGACGCCAAACTGTGCAGTAGCCATCACTCAACACTATTTAGATAAGCTAGTTGTGTATTGCATTCTTTCCATTCCATTGAAGCTTTGATAATTTTTCAATGGCTTCTACTCTCCATCTCTTCCTTTTTTCCATTGCTATTGTCTTCTTCTCTAGTTCAAATGGAGCAAATTCTAAACCCCAGGCCTTTCACCTTCCCATCAGGAAAGACGATGTCACACTCCAATATTATACTTCATTTGAAGTTGGACCTGCTGAATTAATTGTGAATGCAGTCATTGACCTTGGGGCACCATTTCTATGGTTCAACTGTGATGATGGTTACAACTCCTCATCTTACAAACCAGTTCCTTGTGCCTCATCCAAATGTAAAATAGCTAAGGGCGTAGGATGCCTTGGCTGCATTGGGACACCTAGGCCAGGATGCACCAACAACACTTGCCCTTTGTACTCATATAACCCATTCAATAATTCACTTCGAAGTGGGGGATTAGGAGAGGATAACATTTATGTCTATGAAACTGATGGGAGAAGTGTCTTATTACATATAAATGTGCCTAGATTTCCTTTTGTTTGCGCAGATTCAGGCAGCTTAAATGGCCTTGCTAAAGGTACTAAAGGTATTATAGGCCTCGGAAGGACTCAAATTGCATTACCAATGCAGCTTGCAAATGCATTTGAACTTAAGCGTAAGTTTGCTCTTTGTGTACCTTCTTCATCCCAGTCAGGATTAGGGGACATTTTTATTGGTGGTGGACCTTATTATATGCTTCCTTATACCAAAAATGTGTCAGAGTTGCTCATCACCACCCCACTAATCATCAACCCCGTAAGCACCGCACCTATTTATTCAGAAGGTGACCCATCTGATGAATATTTCATTGGTGTAAAGTCCATCAAAATAGATGGACAAATTGTCGAATTTAATACCTCCTTGCTATCCATTGACAAAAAAGGAGTTGGTGGGACTAAAATTAGTACCATAAATCCTTACACTATTTTGCATACTTCTATCTATAAGGCTGTCATTAAAGATTTTGTCAAGAAGGCTGCATCAAGGAAGATTACTAGAGTGGCATCCGTGGCACCATTTGGAGCATGTTTCAGCTCAAAGACCATTGCTAGCACCATGACTGGACCAGCTGTGCCAACTATTGATTTGGTCCTGCAAAGCAAGAGTGTGTATTGGAGGATTTATGGTGCCAATTCGATGGTGAAAGTCAAGGAAAATGTGCTATGCTTAGGAGTTGTGGATGGTGGATCGAAGCCAAGAACTTCCATTGTTATTGGGGGACATCAGTTGGAGGATAATATGTTCGAGTTTGATCTGGCTTCTTCAAAGCTAGGCTTCAGCTCTTCGCTTCTGCTTCACAATACAAACTGTTCTCACTACAGAATCTTTTGTGGTTATAGCTTCGGTTCAAATGCGTATGTACCTGATTTTAGCTTTGTTTCGTTTGCAATTTTTTTGTTCCACTTTTCATATTCAAAAGCAGTTGTTTTCTACCTTGTTTTATCCTTTGGCCAGTGAGACTGTTACTATTTATGTCGGTTGAACTGTGTTTATTTGCATAATTAGCATTATTAATCAACTTAGGCAATTTATTAAATTTCGCAACATAATTAACTTATGGAGGCTCTAGGGGCCAATTTTATTGAGACCAAACATGAGCCCAATATTCCTAAGGACCGATTGTCGCTAGTGGCTCATGCGTTGAAGGAATGTTAGCCTAAGAAGATATTCAAATAGCTTATGATCAAGCCAAAAAAGGTACTGTTGGGCAAACTATTATCAAGAAAATCAAATAAAGGTTAGTCAAAGAGATCCTAATAAAGTAGTCCAAGGAGAATGTGTACTATAGGGAGGAGAATGAGAAACGTTTTAGAAGTAAATGCTACCAAAGAAAATTTGATTTGATTTTCTTTGATTTTGGTGGTTAAGCCACATGACCTAACTCAAGGAATCAAGAAGAGACACTAATGAGTGAGCACCCAAATCTAATTAGGAGTTCCAGTTAGATTCAATCCCCATCTACACCAAAAACCAATTAATGTCCTGGTCTGATGATAAAAAACTATTATCATAAATGGATGCCATAAGTTGAAACTATTTAAAAAAAAAAAAAAAAAAAAAAAAAAAAAAAAAAAAAAAACAAACTCTAACTAGGCCTAGTAACGTAACGTTGGAAGGAGAAAATTTTAGCTTGGAAGCTATTGAGACTTTGAGGTCTCACAAAAGAGGAAACATAAAAGGAATTGTTATATGGGCCGAGGCTTTCTTCTGATGTGGAAAGCAGAGATGAAAACAAGATAAGTATAGTACTAGGGGGGTTCACCAAACTGCTTAAACCACATGACCGCATTACTTGATTTAGATGATTTATTTGACTATGAGAATATTTGTGATGAGAGAAGAGTTGAACTTGTTTTGTATAAACTTAGAGAGTATGCCTCACGTTGGTGGGAACAAATACAGACTGATAGAATCTGACAAGGTAAAGACAAAATTTATTCATGGCCAAGGAAGAAAAAGATGTCTGCTATCAAATTTTATCATTTGGAATGTGATGAACTTCTGTCATATACAAAACAAGATTATTTTTGGCCAAGAAGTTCACACTTGAATTATTTTGGAGAAGCCATATATATATTCTACCATTAAGAGAAGAATTGTTTGTTGAACAACACATTTTTCTTGAAGAAAATATAGAGATTTTTGAGGAAATTAATGAAGGTCTTGTTATAAAAGAAGAACCTGAAATCAAGATTGTGGGAGAGATTAATGAAGACCCAATTATAGAGAAAGGTCTTGAGGTCAAGATAGTAGAGACCATGAAAGAAGAAATTATAGATGAAGTTGCCAACAATCTTGATGAAGTCAAGTTAGATGATTGCAACATTCAAGCTCCTATTGTTTTGGTGGGAGACACCGAAACAAAGTTTATTGATTTTATTGGGGTTGATAGATTTGATTAATTGACAATTCTTATTTGGTAAATCTGTACAATTACATGAAGACAAAGGAAAAAGAAATTCAAGTTAATTTGTTTATTCCATTGATGAGTTGCAAGTATGGTAAGAAGATCAAGGGGCTTAAGCATTCGAAGTATTTGTTTATTTGGAGCGGAAGATTTTAGATTTCAAAGATGAACTCGAGGACGAGTTTGATTCAAGTGGAGGGGTTGATGTAGGACATAATTTACTATTTAATTTATATAATTTATTAATTTTGGTATTTTTATGTAAAAAAAGTTATTTTAGGTTTAGGACATTTATTTCCTTGTTTTTTTTCTTGTCTGTCAAGTTTTCTAGAACCCTTAAATAGGCCCCCAAGTCTATTCACGTTTTTTGAACAATTATTCAATCAATAAAATTCAGACTTTTGTTTTTCTATTTTCAGGTGGATTTTAGGCCCTTTTTCCTTGTGAATTCGAGGTTATTTTCAGAAGCAAACGTGTTTTGTTTTTTATTTTCTAGAGGTAGACGTGTTTTACTTCTTGATGTTTCCGCATCCGCATCAGTCATTTTGCAAGTGTTAAGTGTTTGTGGGGGGTAAGGGTAGAGATTCAAGTCTCTAGGAGGAAGTTTCACACACACATATACATTTAAATTAGACTAGAGTAGAATTTCTCTCTTGTATTTAAAAAAAAAATACTTTTGCCAAAATTACATAATAATTTTTTTTAGAAGAATAATAATTTCTTATTTAATGTTATGAAATGCTACATAAGTTACAAGGACCAACCTGTACGTACATTTTTATATGTTATCAAAATTACTACTTAGCCAATGTCTACCAAAAAATCGGATTTGTTATTTCCTAGTGGCAACCAAGAAAGAACCTTATCCTTTCATGATTAAAAAAAAAAAAAAAATCGTGAGTCATGTGCTATACCCACCTAAACGAGATAAACGTTTAAGGTCAAAACTCAAAAAAAGAAAGAAAAAAGAAGAAGATAAACACTAATTATTTACTCCCAATGGAAAGATCACTAAAAAGAGTACAAAATATATAGTCAGCAAAACTTGGAAACCCCCAAAGACCTTATCCCTTCAATCTTAGCCAGCCGCGGCATCCCACCGCAGCACCATTTAACTACCGTTTATTTTTTTCCTCCTCACAAACATACACCAACCAATCTCTCTCTCTCTCTCTCTCTCTCTCTCTCTAGTTGAGCTATCCATATTTTTTATGCAAAAGCATCCAACTTAATACTTTATTTCTTTTATAAAAAAAAGTTTCTTTATTTCTTAGTTCATTTAAATAATTATTTTTTGTCCCTTGTCTCTCCTCTCTAACATACACGGTGGTACCATAGCCAACCACCACCCACCACAGCCGCTAGAGACCACCACCACCATAAACAACCATGTGTAAATAAATTAATAATTATATATTAATAATTATGTATTACACTTTAAATATATTCAAAACACAAATAAATTGATAGGCCGGCCCTAGGCCTAGGCCAGTCGCCTAGGACCCACCTAGAGAAAGGCCCCCAAATTTTGGGACAAAAATTGATATTAAAAAAAAATTTTAAGATATAGGAAAAAAAAATGGTTTTACACTTTTTTGAGTTTTTTCTACTTTTAAGAAATATCAAAGAATTAAGTAATGCTATAAATAATATAACTTTAAATACATAAGTCATACAAATATATGTGTCATTAATCATAATAAATAATTCAAACATAAAATGCTAGAAATACTATACATTTTATTTCAAAACCTTTACAAATTGATATGACAATTAATATAATTTAAGAATTTCAACAACTTATTAAATATATTTTTGAATTACTTTTTGTAGTTTTTTTTTTTTTTTTTTTGAGAAGGAATTACTTTTTGTGATTAGTAATACATATTAGTAAGGTTCATGTTTAAAAATTTTATAATACACCTAATATCATTCATTCAAATACTTATTTATTATATTCTTAAAGTGTTACTAATAACACTTATTACTACATTATTTATATGTTTTTTGTAGTAAAATTTATTATAATTTTAACATTTAAAAAAAAACACATACTACAAAATAAAAAGAATGAATTTTTATTTTTAAAAAAATGATATTAACACTAATTATATATTATTTAAATGATATAAAAAAAATCCTATTTAAATATATCAACTTTGGCCACCACATTTTTTGAGCCGCCCCTGCAAATTGAGACAACAAATTGATAAGAAGGTGCTAGGCGGAGAAACATGGGCTACAAATCAATTAAATGCCTCCAGCTCCATGATCCAAGTTCCAAACACCTCCATTTACTTTCTCTTCAATTTTTTACCTCCACATCCTTGTCTAATCTTTACTTTTTGACTTCTCCACCTCTCTTTTTTCCTTATCTTTCCTTTCATCTTTTTCCTTTTCCTCTCTCTCTCTCTCTCTCTCTCTCTCTCTCTCTCTCTCTCTCTCTCTCTCTCTGCTTTGTCTGCCTCATAAGAAATAAGGAAGTTTCCGCCTGAAACTTCAGCATTTTCTGAGCAATATTCACGAGTTTTTTTTTTTCTCTTGGACAATTTTCGGCCTCCATTTGCTTGGTTTTAAAGGCGTACCTGTACAGGTTAGTAGTTGTGGGGCCCCAGATATTTAGTAACTCCAACCCACCCCACATCAGGCCCAAAGTCCACGCCAAAAGAGAGAGAGAGAGCGTAATCCAAGGATGAACGGGCGGAGCCCAAGTTATTTAGGGACCTCGCCGAGGAGGCCCATATCCTCGGCGTACCGACGTCCAAGGAAAGGGAGTGTCACTTTCCCATTAAATGCATGCCACCGATATTTTGATCACATCAATAATGAATTGACCGGCCAACAGAGATGCCTTGGTCGCTTCAACTAACAGAAAGCCTGCAAAGGCTGCTGATGGGATAGGCACTCAAGTATAGGTCTGGATGATGAATAAGTGGACGGTAGAGATTAACTAAGGAGGGAATATATAATAGAGAGACCCCCGCCTCAAAAGAGGGGAGACGGGAGGGGGAGAAAAAAAGGCAACCCTAATATATGTTAGTTCTAAGTAGGGAGGTCCTCGGACAGATCCTCGGATTGATCCGAGGATAAACTTCCTTCATAAACAACCCAACAAAAATCATGGCGGGGGTTCTCATAGACAATCAGTCAAAATCATTATAAAGATCCTCACAAACACTTAACCAAAAGGATGGTGATTATCCTTAGAAAGACTTAGTCAAATTCTCTTTTTCTTATTCTTATGAATTTCATGTCATCCGACTGCTTGCTTTGTTGGGGCCAAGCCCTTCTACTCACGCTCTACAAATTTTATTGTCTATGGTTCATTACAAATTGAGTCCTTACAGTAGTATTTTAGGTGAACTTGTACTGTTTTTTCTTTGAGAGAGTGAGAAATACATTCCGGCTGAATTTTGATTTCGGCCGCTCGGTATTGACCGAAACTGTAACGTGAGAGAGAGAGAGAACAGACCACCACAGCAATGCACCACCACCACCACCACCCCTGCTCCGATGTCTAGACCACCGACAGGTCCACTCTGATCAGTGGCTTAAGAGAGAGAGAGAGAGGACAGAGCAAGATAGAATAAGAAGAAGAAGAAGGAGAGAGAGTTGGAGAAGAAATACAATGCTTTGACACGTGCCTTTTTTTGTGGACCTACATTTTTATTGCAAAGCCTCCTTTTGCTTGTAAAGTAATAAATGTTTTCATGAGTAAGAATTTTCTTGAATATTATATTTTTTCTACAACATTGAAAGTTTGAAACATCAAGTACTCATATGCGAAATAAATTAAATACAAACAATTATAATCAAAGCTTTGAAAAAAATTATAAGTTTATAAAATAAAAGCTTGATAAAAAAAAATTATAAGCAAGACGATTGTATTTTGGCAGGGTAAAACTAAAGACATGCTTAAAAACTTAGAAAATAAATTCGTATTCATTGGAAACCATTTGTAAGACAACACTCTAGGGGTTGGTGAACCTTCGTATGAAAATTAAGATGCTTACCTACCTGTGTACATCAACCACTTTTAGATCTGTCAAAGTTTAGCACGAGGAAGAATTGAACTAGTATGCTTGTTTTTCAAAATTATTCGAATCACAACTATGACACTTACATTAACAGGTCCTTTGAAACTTATATAAACATTTGTAAATGGTGATGTTTATGTTTCTCATATCTGTGAAGTAAATTTTTTATACTAAAAATCATGAATTAAATTTAAAATTATATATTACTAAAACATTTGAAACAAAAAGTTATTCCCTACCCAAAAAAAAATCAAAATAATTAAAATCTTATGAAATTAAATTTGAAAAATAGATTAAAACTATTTATAAAAAATCATGCATAAAGCAACATTGGTAAAGAAAAAAAAAAGAATCAAAGACTTAACAAAAAAAAAAAAAAAAAAATACAAAACACTTCTTTACTAGTAAAACTATGCATCGAATATAACAGTCTTCCCATTAATAGGTAACCATTACTATGACGACGTTCTTCAAGTAGACTTAAGGCAGAAAAGACCTTTATTAATGTAGACTTAAGGCGGAAAAGACCAAGACCTGTATTACTATTAAGCAACTAGGAAGTGTACCATTCTTTAATGATAATCATATGAATAAATTTAAAACTTATATAAATATATTACGTATAATAGTGATTTTTTTTCAGTTACTGTTATATGAGAAATAAATGTTAAAATAAAAATTATAAAGTAATTCAAAGATTATATTTTCCAAAAGATTTGGGGGAAAAAAAAAACTCCTACAAAAAATTATAAGTTTTTAAAATATAATTTAAAAATAAATATATTTTGGTGAGATAAAGGTAAGACATGCTTTAAATATTTGAATTTAAAATTAAATGGAAACCATACATAATATCACTAGGAAAAAAAAGACTCTACCAAAAACATTCAAAACACTTACCCTCTTGTAGAACAACTTAAGAGAATTGTTTAAGGATAGAATAAGAACAAATTGAACAAGATCAATTATCAAGACATTTCTTATAACAAATATGAAATTAATTATAAAGATATGTTTATGATGATGTTTACCTTTTTCATCTACTATTATGAAGTAAATTTTCATACTCAACAAAATCACAAATTAACTTAAAGAATTTTTTTTTTTTTTTTTTTTTAAATTGAAACAAAAAGTACTCACATGTAAAGTAAAACAAATACATACAATTGTATGTATTTAAAATAAAAAGTGCGAAATGGCAAACAAAAATAAATGAATGTCTTCAGAAAATTTTAAGGCACTCAATTATTGGTAGAATCATTTTGGAAGTTCATCTAAGGGTTATAATGAAGAATAAAACAATTATTCATTTACCAAGTCATTTCCTACCACAAAAAGAACATTCAAATTAAAAAATAAGTATTTAGACTTATATAAACATATGTTGATGGTGATGTTTATGTTTTTCACAGCTCATTGCCTTTGAAACGAGCCCACAGTTTTTTAAACTAGAGGAAATTTTCAAACGCGTATCATATCGAAAATTGGTATGATTTTAGCTAGGCTTCATAAACAATTTTTTTGTACCACTTTTCATATCCAAAAAAATGTTTTCTACCTCTCACATGTTTTGATTAGTGAGACTATTTTGTTGGTTGATCTTGATCATGTAAAGATTGAACTCAATAGGTCATTATTTAATAAAGGTAAAAATGCACTTTTAGTTCTTACATTTTGAGCCTATTTTTATTTTGGCCCCTAACTTGATTTTGTGCCTACTTTAGTTACTGAAAATAGAAAGTCACATTCATTTTGGTCCCTGCTATCAACATAGTAATAAAAAGTACATATGTAGCAAATAAAGTGTCCTGCTTACTAACATAACGCTGACATGACCCTTAAAATATTATTAAAAAATTTACTTAGGCATTTAAAAATGTCATTTCAATATTTTAATTAAAAAAATTAAAACAAAAAAATTTTGATTCCTCAACTTTAATTTTAATTAAAAAAATTAATTTTTCAGTTTTAATATCTAAAGCTCTCTCTCTCTCTCTCTCTCTCTCTCTCTCTCTCTCAAAAAAAAAAAAAAAAAAAAAAAAAAAAAAAAAAAAAAAAAAACCTCTAAAGCTCCATGACTTGCTCTTAAAAAATCTCTTACAAAAATTAACTTCTTCAGATTAAGCCAATGCCTTAGCAAATGAAGATGGTTTCTTTGGATTTTCAAACCCATTACCCCTTACAACCCCATCATCCTCAAAATCAAGCTTGATAGACCAAGATTGTATTAATCCCTTGTAATGAATTAACCAATTAATTAGCCAAGTTAACTAATTAATTCAATTTGTATGCAATATGCGTGATAGCACAAACAAATCACCAACTAAGTTAAAATGTAGCGGAAAATAAATTAACACAGTGATTTGTTTATAAATGAGAAAAACCTACATGACAAAAACCCCACTGGGTGATTTTAAGGTCATCACTTCCCAGAATTCACTATTATCACAATAAGCGGTTACAAGTAAAGGAATTCCAATACCTTATACCAACCTACAGTTGAACCATTACCCCAATACCAAATTGGACTTATTTTGTAGTGACGATCTTTCCTTTCAATGCACAACTCCCAATATGTGACTAATCAATTTGATGCACGGACCCTAGTACGCAGCTTACTCACCAACTTGAGAAAGATGTTGTCTGCAAAGTTCTTTAGTTCATCAACACGATAAAGATTACGAAATTCCTTGGTTACAAAACGCTACGGTGTATGAACACAGTAGCTTCTTGAATGGAAAGATGAACTAGGGCATATATCTACGATTCACAATATGCTTGTGAAAAACTTTTGCATTGAGTTGCATCAGCTGTGATGGGCCTTAAAACAATCCTTATATATGTTTAAGGTTGTGAGAAAAGAAAGCACAAACATCTATTCACGGATTGAAGTGAAATCAGTTCTGAAAAACTGAATTTCATAAACCTCAATAGATACCCTATCTGTCGCGTAGTTGTCGAGCATCGGGCTGAAACAGCTTTTTAAATCTCGATAGATACTAGTTGTTAATCTTTAAAATCTAGCACTTCTCCACTTGTTTCTTGGATAAACTTGCATGGCTTTAACAGTTGAACTTGAAACCATATTCCTTGAAGCATTAAACACATCTTAGATCTACCAAATTATAAGTAAAGTGCGTTTTGTCAAACGATTAGCCAATTCTATATTGACATATGTTCCTAACAATAATTCACATATGTTCTAACAAAGCTCATCAATGTTTCTGTTTTCCAATGGAACCAATTTGATCTTTGAGAAAACCTCATTAGTTTCAGGGTTAGCTAAGAACTTCATAGCCCTAACTCTGCAAGGAATGAGAGTTAAAGTTCTAGGTAAAGAGCTGAAATCTACGTGAACCTAAGCATGCTCTGCGTGGTGATATGCATGAAATATATACAATAAAGTACTCTTATATCTACATATTCAGCCTTACTTTTATGTTATTTTGTGACTGATTATATAATATCTTTGTGTTGCAGGTAACAAGGGCTTTACATGCAAAGTGGGGCTAAGCCAATTGAATCAAGCCAACTTACATCCAGCCAGGCATGAATTCAAGAGAAGACCAACCCAATTAAATTCAAGTCCAATTGGAGCAAGGAATCAAAGAAAATTTGTATCAAATTCAAGTCCAATTCCGATTAGGATTCCAACCTGCATATCAGTTAGTATTTTCAGCATAACTTTCGGTTCAGATGTCCAATCGAGATGATTCAAGTTGGGCTGGAAAGTTAACTTAAAGGGCTACAACTTTGTAGTTTACCAAAAGTCCGGATTCTGACGTTAAATGGGCCAAAACCGTCGGTTAAGTGAAGCCTAAAAATCTGGGATTTTCTCCAAACGGGAATTCAACTTGTAATAGGATTCCTTGACCTATTTAAAGGCTTTTTAGGGCAAAATTCAAGGGGGGATAAGGCTAGTGCTAGGGCTGAGGGCTAAATGTAGAGAGAGCTGCGGCTGTGGCTACCTCTTTGGTTTTCTTCCATGACAGTTAGTTTTATTTTATTTTTCTAGTTTAATGTTTAGTATTTTATTTTTGTGTTTTCTTTCAATTACCATGAATAGCTAAATTTATAATTAGGGTTGAGGATGAAACCTTGTTAAGGATTATTAGTAATATTTATGTGATTTGATTTTTCCCACAATAGTTGTTCTTTAATGATTTAAATTGTTCTTGCTTCATATCAATTGACTAAGATGGGATTCTAGATATGAGTTCAATCATGTTTTTCTCATGATTTAGGATTTGTCTTAATTAATTGAATGCTTGGTTTATTAATTCTTGATTATAAAATTGGATATCGTTTGTGATTTGTCTGCCAATGGATACAATTTATGATTTAATTTTTAGAATTGGATATATCTTGTGATTTGTTTGGCTATGGATACAATTGATGACTTGGTTTTATACTTAAGAAGCGAAGAAGAACATGCTTTAGATTTTTAAACATAAGTTATAATGATGATATTTTCCATGATAGCAAGATTGATTTCTAGATTATCATGTAGTGGTTGGGGAAAATTAATGATCATAAATATATGCTAATATGAATTAACAAGGCGGATTCCAAAACCTTAATTCCTTTCCCTTGATTGTTTACATCTTTTTATTGCTTTATATCTTTTGCTTAGTTTAACTATTTGTTTAATTTTATTATTTGCTTAGTTTATTTAATTTCAAAACAACCAATTTTTATTAAACTAGATTAGGACTAATTTGGTTAAGATTTGATTTAATTTTCCTACGTTCATTCAAGTCCCTGTGGATTCGACCTCGTCCTTGTCAAACTATACTTCGGTACGGTTCGTACACTTGCGAGTATTTTAAAATTTCACAACACGTGGCCCCAAGGGAAATAGAAGTCCTTGGAGTTAACTGAAGGCATCTAATTGGCGGCTTTTGTTTTGGTTTTGGTTTCACTGTGTTGATGGGTTTGCTGGGTTTCAAGAACATGAAGTACATGTTCTTCCAAAAAAATAATGAAAAGAAAATAAATTAAATAAATTATTTTATTTTATTTTAAAAAAAATCATAAGTTTAGAATTTTTTTTACTGTTTTTCTGACGTGGTTTTTTTTTAAATTATAATGATGTGGCATTTTTTAAAAATGATACTAAATTTTTTTATATTATTTTACTAGCTACGTTAGCATCCAACATGTCATCTATACACTCCGTTTGTCACATATGCATTTTTCGTTACTGGGTTGAGGGCATGGACTAAAATGAATATGATTTTCTGTTTCCAGGGACTGAGATAGCGCGAAATCAAGTTAAAGATGCCTTTCACTATACAATTCTCCAATTTCAACCCAAATTTGTGCATAATGCACAGCTTAATTCTAGAAGGGAGAGTAGAGCTTAAATATACTTAATAACCCCATTTTCTACCAAAAGAACAAAAAAAAAAAATCCCTTTAATTTGTTAGCTACCATTGATTATGAGCTAGGAAAGGCCTTTTAATGGCCGATCCAACCTTTTGCCAAAATTATATACTCCCTCCGTCCCACTTTTTTTTGTCCTCTATTTCATTTTGAGATGTCCTAAAATATTGTTCTGTTTCTAAAAATAAAAGTCATTAATTTACTAATGTACCTATTATACCCATATTAATTTACTAATTCAATTTTTTGATAAATTTTTTTAAGGGTAGTTTTGGAAACTTATACATTTTTAAAAGGTAGACAAGATAATAAATGATGTTCCCTTAAAAAATTTGACTTTTCAAACAGGACAAAAAAAGTGGGACGAAGGGAGTAATAAATGAGTAATGTTATGATCACAAACTATTTTATAACATTTTTACAAATTGTTGATATATCCAACTTCTTATTAGTTTTCATTAAGCCTATCATTAACATCACTTTTTTATTTACCAATAATCACTTATCAGTGTGAGTTCAAGAGGTTTGAAACTTGTGCTGTGTATTTAAGAGTTAGACTCTTTTGGATATATACTATTGTCAGTTTTTTTTTTAAAACACATTTTCTCCTCTCCTCGTGTGTGTATTAAAAATACTTAGTATTCTCAAAAAAAAGAACAGTGAGTTAATCCCACATTGAAAAATGAAAACACGCATTTAATTTAATGAATTTGTCTCATTTAATGAGTTAACAATTAGAGTTCAAATTCTAAGAATAACATATTTTAGTATTTTCTATTTTTTTCTTCAAAAACCTATCTTTTTAATTTCAACAAACCAAACATGTTTTTGATTTCAAAAATACAAGAAATTTGTTTTTTCTTTATATTCCCCAAAACAAGTTTTTAAAAGTAGAAAAAAAAAAAATCACTCATCGCATCAGCAATTTGTAAAAATTAATGCTACAATCACAAATTATTTTACAATATTTTTACAAATTGTTGATGTAACCAATTTTCTATTGATTGTCATCTAGCTCACCACTAACATCAATTTTGCATTAACCAATAATCACTCACCAAATCAACTATTTATTAAAAAAAAAATTGTAATTTTAGAATTACTCTAAATTTTTTAATTTTTTTATTTGAGAAGAATATTAATTTCTTATTTAATGTGATGAAATGCTACATAAGTTATAAAGAACCACGTGTACGCACATTTTTATACGTTATCAAAATTACTACTTAGCCAATGTCTACAAAAAATCGGATTTGTTATTTCCTTGTGGGTACCAGGAAAGAACCTTATCCTTTCAAAGATTAAAAAAAAAAAAAAAAAAAAAAAAAAACGTGAGTCATGTGCTGTACCCACCAAAAGAAGATAAACGTTTCAGGTCAAAAAAGAAAAAAAAAAAAAAAAAGGGAAAGAAAGAAGAAGATAAACACTATTATTTTACTTTCCCAATGGAAAGATCACTGAAAACAGTCCAAAAAAATCTAGTCAGCAAGACTTGGAAAGCCCCAAAAGACCTTATCCTTTCAATCTTGGCCAGCCGCGGCATCCCACCGCAACACCCTTTAACTACCGTTTATTTTTTTCCTCTTCACAAACACAGTACACACCAGCCTCTCTCTCTTTTGTCTCTCTCACACTTACTTGTTTCCTTCTATGGCTTCTTTAATTCAGTTTCTTCTTCTTATGCTGTACCTTACCCACAAATCTCAAGCTCTGAGTTTTCACTTACCAAATGCTCAAGTCCTTCCCATCACCAAAGATGTTACAACTCTTCAATATGTGACCAAAATTCATCATGGCACTCCTCTTGTTCCCATCAATCTTGTAGTTGATCTCGGCGGTCCATTTATCTGGACTGATTGTGCCTCAACACACGTGTCATCGTCTAGCCGTCTGATCCCCAATCGCTCAATCAAGTGCTCAAGAGCCAAAGCCCATGATTTTGAGAATAAGTCTTTCCTTTCTAGCACTCAAACGTGTGAACTTTTCCCAGAAAACAGGGTCACAAGAATGTCCACACGAGGAGATCTTGTAGAAGACATCGTAGCCGTTCAGTCCAAAGCTGCTGGCCCAATCACCACCGTCAATGACTTCCTCTTCTCTTGTGGACCAACATTTTTATTACATGGTCTTGTTGGTGGCACCAAAGGAATGTTAGGCCTAGGAAGAACTCGTATTTCACTTCCATCTCAAATTTCCACAGCGCTCAACACTGCCCAGAAATTCACAATCTGCCTATCATCATCGGATGGAATCATAGCATTCGGCGAAGGGCCTAATGACTCAATTTTTGGCACCGAAATTTCAAGGTCGCTCATGTACACACCCCTTGTTACTAACCCAGGTGATGAATATTCAATACAAGATTACTTTATTGGCATCAAATATATCAAAATAAATGGCAAGCTCTTATCCTTGGAAGCATCATTAGGAGCGAGCAAATTGAGCACAATTGTGCCTTACACCACCATGGAGAGCACAATATATGGTACGTTTATTAGAGCTTATGTTAAGGCTGCTAGTTCTATGAATATGACTAGGGTGGCTTCGGTGGCACCTTTTGGCCTTTGCTTTAACTCAAAGGGCCTTGATAGCACACATGAGGGGCCCGAGGTGCCAATTATTGAATTGGTGCTACAAAGTGAGACTGTGATGTGGAGGATATTTGGTAGAAATTCCATGGTTCAGGTAAGCAAGGAAGTTATGTGCTTGGGATTTTTGGATGGAGGTTTGAACCCGAAGGCTTCGATTGTATTAGGGGGATATCAATTGGAGGATATGTTGCTACAATTTGAAATGGGTACTTCCATGCTGGGATTCAGTCAATCGCTCTTGAAGAAGCAAACAACTTGTTCCAACTTCAAATTGGATTCCTGGGCTGGAGAGTAGCTAGAAAGCCATTGTAAATTGTTTTCTTGTATTCTTTTTCCTTGGTTTGGAGCATATGTTAGAGTTGTAAACAAATCAAAGTGTGGATTATACTCGGTTAATACATGGTGAGTTTCTAATTTTGTAGTCTATTACGATGATAGCTATTTTTCGTTAGAATAAGATATTAGTCAATATTTATGTAAACAGGAATTCAACCTTAAATTTTTTATTTAATTATTAGAGGTTTTACTGATACAGTTAACTGAAACTAACAACATTATTCGGGGGGTAAGTCATCTCTCATCTGCATAATTTCACTCTACGTTTTTCTCTAGTGTATTATTTAAGGCAACATTAAAGTCGTGACAATTATTTAAGGCACATTAAAGTCGTGACAAAAATTAACTTTTAAAGATATATATTCTTGTACAATTCTGATTATTGAAATTATTGTATGAATTTTAAATCTATAGTTCTTAAACTTTTTTTTAGTTAAGTACTTGCTATTTAAAATTGTAAATATATAACTTAAAATTTAATCCATATTTTTTTCTTATCAAAAATGTATTCCACATATAATAATAGGATGAGAAAAACATAAACATAACCATTCACATATGTATAAATAATTATGTCTAAATGCACTTGTTTATTTGAATATTATAATTATTATAGAAAATGTATTGGTAAATAATTTTTTTTTATTAAATTCTTCCTCATAGTTACCTTGGATGAATCTAGAATTGTTCCAAATGTAACTTAGAATTTTCAATTTTTTTAATGCCTTTGTTTCTTCATCTAGTGTTTTATTATGCTTGGCTCCCAAAAAATCTTATATCATGTGTTTTTAAGCGTGTCTTAAATCTTATCTTGCCAATACACTTGACTTTTAATTTTTTTTTCAAAAATTTATTTTTGAAGCTTTTGAAAAAAAATTAATTAACAACATTTTGTAACCCTATAATTGTTTTTACTTTACATGTGACTAATTTTTGCTTCAAGTGTTCCCAAAAAAAACATTAATCTTTCTGTTAATTTGTGATTTTTTTTAAGAATACAATTAGTTCACATGTAAAAGAAGAATCAAAAGATAAACATCACCATACACATATGTTTATAAGTAATGTCATAATATGCTGATTGGAGTTATCTTAATTAATAATCATTCTTGTTCAATTGATTCTTATTCTAATCTTAGACAAATATCTCAATTCGTTCTCCAAGTAGGCGAGTGTCTATAAGAAGAACTTCATTAGTTTTTCTATTGCTACATTTGGTAAGGTTTCCAATGATTTTTAAATTCAATACTTTTGAGCATGTCTTACTCTTATCTTGCCAATATGTTGTTTCCAACCATTGCTATTTTCAAACTTTTATTTTATAAATTTATATATATATATATTTAAAAATTTTGTATGAGTTTTTATTTCGAGTGAATATAGTCTTTGAGTTGATTTATGACTTAAAAAAAAAAAAAAGAAAAAAAAAACATTTTTGTTTATGTTATTGACCATAGGACAAATGTTATCCGGTTAGATGACATTTTCTCTTACATATATACTAAAAAAAAAGTTAGCACTTATCTCGTATGTACGTCTAATTGCAATGGTGAAGCCAGATGATTTTTTTGGGGGAGGCAATGTGCAGAATATTTTCAAAACTCAAGGTAGGCTGTTATACCACTCCTTCAAATTGCTTTTACACTAAAAGGTGCTCTTAAAATTCTGTCCATTGTTTAGTCCTATTATCATCAATTTTGTATAGGCTTTCGGTATAATAAACGTTCCACCTCTTTCATCCTCTTTATATATCAAGAGATTAAAAGAATACAATTGTTGATCTTTTCTTGTAATAATTTAAAAAATACTCTTGATTTTAACATTTTAAAAAAAATATAAACGACCAATAAAACAAGTATTTTAACAAAGATAACTGACATTTTGGTCCCTAAGTGTCTAGGTGCACTTTTTAATTTAAATGTTGAAGTTATGGTAAGAAATGTCTTGATAGATGACCATTCTTGTTCAATTCTTCCTCGGACAAAAGGGGCTTTTGCCCTTTTCAAAAAAATTAAATAGGAAAATGCCCCACTTCTCAAACTAATTAGGGAAATGCCCCTCTTTTAAAAATCGAGTTTCTCAAAATCGATTTAGGCCCTATAGCGACGTTTTTAAGGAGCCTATAGTGACGTTTTTTAACTCGATTTCAATAAAATCGAGTTATAGGCAATGAAATCAACCTATAGTGGACTTTTTTTACCTATAACTCGATTTCTTTAAAGTCGAGTTAAAAAACGCCGCTATAGGTCCTTAAAACGTCACTATAGGCTCCTTAAAAACGCCTCTATAGGGTCTAAATCGATTTTGAGAAACTCAATTTTCAAAAGAGGGGCATTTCCCTATTTAGTTTGGGAATTGGGGCATTTTCCTATTTAATTTGCCCAAAAAGGGCAAAAGCCCCTTTTGTCCATTCTTCCTCATATTAACCTCAAATGAATCTCCTAAATGGTTGTACAAGTAACTTAACATCTTATTTTTTTTTAATGCTTTTGATTTTGTTTCTAGTATTAGATTTACCTCCGCGAAAAAGATGGTTCATTCGTATCAACATAATAGTCCAACTACTATTATGCATGGCTCCCAACAGATCTTATATTTTGAGTTTTTTAGCATGTCTTAAGTCTTATCTTGTCAATATAGGATTAGCTTTTAATTTTCTTTCAATAGTTTATTTTATAAGCTTATAATGGTTTGTATTTGTTTTTATTTTACATATGAAAATTTATTTCACATGTAATAGGGGATAAAAAAAAAAATTAAAGATCAACATCCTCATACTCATACACATATACATATGTTCATGTTTATAAGTAATATGTTGTAATCTAGATTGGTGACATATTGATAAACAATATACTTTTTTAATTCACTCTTATTATACCCTTAGGCAAATCTCTCAATTCGTTCTACAAATAGGTGAGTGTCTTGAATTTTTTTATAAACTCTTCATTTGTTTTCTTGTTGCTAAATTATGCATAATCTCCAATGAATTTTAAATTCAGATTTTTGATTACGTCTTACTCCTATGTTAATTGCCAAAATATAATTATATTCTAATTTCTATTTTAAAACTTTTGTTTTTTAAATTTATAATAGTTTGTATTTTTTTTATATGTTGTATATGATTTTTTTATTGTTTCAAATGATTTGGAAAAAAAAAATTTCTTTGTTATAATTTATGATTTAATTACCTTTTATCCCCTCCTTTACAAATCTCTACTTTAACATATCTCTCTCTCTCTCTCTCTCTCTCTCTCTCTCTCTCTCCATGTTTCCTTCTATGGCTTCGATAATTCAGTTTCTTTTTCCTTCTTGATCCCATTTTTTGTACCTTACCCACATCTCTTAAAGCTCATAGATTTCACTTACCAAATGCTCTAGTCCTTCCCGGCCACCACCAGAGATGTTAGAACCCTTCAATACGTGACCAAAATTCATCATAGCAATCCACTTGTTCCCATCAAGCTTGTAGTTTGATCACAACGGTCCATTTAAGTGGACTGATTGTGCTTTATGACACGTGTCATCGTCTAGCCATATGATTCCCAATCGCTCAATCAAGTGCTCAAGAGACAAAGCCCATGAATTTGAGAGTTAGTCTTGCCTATTTAGTACCCAAACATGTGAACTTTTCCCAGAAAACAGGATCACATTTCACAAGAATGTCCACACGAGGTGAACTTGTAGAAGACATCGTAGCCGTTCAGTCCAAAGCTGCTGGCCCAATCAGCACCGTCAATGACTTCCCCATCTCTTGTGGACCAACATTTTTATTACATGGTCTAGTTGATGGCACCGAAGGAATGTTAGGCCTAGGAAGAACTCGTGTTTCACTTCAATCACAAATTTCCACAGCGCTCAACACTGCCCAGAAATTCACTCTCTGAGCGTATCATCATCAAATGGCATCATAACAAAAAATCTTTAAGTTAATTTTCAATTTTATGTTTATGAAAATTTATTTCGCATATAATATGAGATAATATATTAAAGATCAATATCACCATACACACATGTTTATTTATAAGTAATAGAACATAAGTCAGATTGGAGACATATCGATAAACAATATGCTTGTTTAATTCACTATTATTATATCCTTAGACAACTTTGAATTCGTTCTGCAAGTAGGTGAGTGTCTTGAATTCTATTTAAACTCTTCATTTGTTTTCCTATTGCTAAATTATTCATAATTTCCAATGAATTTTAAATTCAAATATTTTTTTTACGTCTTACTCGCTCCTATATTGACAAAATATAATTGTTTTGTAATCGCTATTTCAAAACTTTTATTTTATAAATATATAATTGTTTTTTATATGTTGTATATGATTTTTTTTTCCAAGTGATTTGAAAAATATATATAATCTTTGTTATAATTTATGATTTTTATTATTATAAAAATTTATTTCTCATATAATATTATATGAAAAATATAAGGTCCGTTTGGATACAATTTATTTTTGCTGAAATTGAAAATTAAAAACTGAAAACACTGTAGTAAAATAATTTTTAAACGTATGAATAGTACCGTAAGATCCATTTTTAATATTTTTTAACCCGTAAACAATGCATGAACAGTGCTTAACAGTGCATGAACAGTATTCTTGTCCCCTAAAGCAGAAACGAATGCAGGAAAAAAAAAAAAAAAAAAAAAAAGTAAAACGCATAACACAAAACGTGCATTTCATCCGGATCCAAACACTCACATATTGTCCCCTAAAGCAAAAACGAATGCAGAAAAAAAAAAAAAAAAAAAAAAAAAAAAAAAAAAAAAAAAAAAAAAAAAAGGTAAAACGCATAACGCAAAACGTGCATTTCATCCGGATCCAAACACTCACATAGTATGTATATACATTTTTTAATTACTGCCATGAAAAACAAAATTACTGCCATGCCTAGGATAAACGTTTGCATATTCCGAAAAAAGGAATTTTGATTGTGATTTACTAAAGGTTACCAAAAAAGAAATTTATCTATTAAAAAAAAAAAAAAGTGACTCATGTGCCCACCTAAAGAAGATAAACACAACTTTCACTACCTTTTTTTCCCCTCCTGGCCTTCACAATGACACCAACATCTCTCTCTCTCTCTCTCTCTCTCTCTCCATGTTTCCTTCCATGGTTTCCCTAATTCTGTTTCTTCTTCTTACTTGCTACCCTTTTTGTACCTTACCCACATCTCTCAAACTCAGAGATTTCACTTACCAAATGCTCTTGTCCTTCCCATCACCAAAGATGTAACAACCCTTCAATACGTGACCAAAATTCATCATGGCAATCCACTTGTTCCTGTTAAGCTTGTAGTTGATCTCAGCGGTCCATTTATTTGAACTGATTGTGCTTCAACACACGTGTCATCGTCTAGCCGTATGATCCCCAATTGCTCAATCAAGTGCTCAAGAGCCAAAGTCCATGGATCTTTGTCACTTGCTCAAGCTTGTAGTTGATCTCAGCGGTCCATTTATGGTAAGAATTTTTTTGATAAATGACCATTCTTGTTCAATTCTCCCTCATAGTAACCCCAAATGAATCGCCTAAATGGTTCTACAAGTAACTTAGCATGCAAATTTTTCATAAATACCTGTATTTCTATTTCTAGTGTTGTATTATGTATGGCCCCAACAAATATTATATTTTGATTTTTTAAGCATGTCTTAAATCTTATTCTGTTATACATGCAATTAGCTTTTAATTTTTTTTTTTTAAATAACCTTAAAATGGTTTGTATTTTTTTTTTTTTTTTAAGTTGATGTGTAATTTTTATGATTACAAAAATTTATTTCATAAGAGATTAAAAAAAACATCAACATCACCATCACCATCACCATACACGTATGTTTATAATAAGTAATATGTCATAATTCAGATGGAGACATTGGATAAACAATCATTCTTGTTTAATTAATTCACTCTTTCTATCCTAGCCTTAGACAAATCTCTCAATTTTTTCTACAATCTTTCAAATCTTTTGATCATGCCCTGTTTCTACTTTGCCAAAATATAATTTTTTTTTTAATTTCTATTTTAAAATTTTATTTTTAAAAATATATAATTGTTTGTAGTTATTATGTGGTGTATATGATTTTTTTTTTCAGAAGATAATATTAACTTTGATATAATTTATGGTTTTTACTATTATGAAAAAATGTACTTCACGTCTTCACATATAATAATATCACATGAAAAACATAATATGTATATACATTTTTTAATATATCACAATTACTTCTACTTAGCCACGCCCAAGATGAATTTTTGCCAACTCCAAAAAAATAATTGTGATTGTGATTTTCTGGAGGCTACTAAGAAAGAAACTGATCCATTCAAAAAATAAATATATAAATAAAGTGACTCATCTTATAACGACACACGTGTATGGACATTTTTATAAATTATCACAGTTACTACCTAACCATGCCCACAGGATCAATATTTATTCCAAAACAGGAATTGTGCTTGTGATTTCCATGAGAGCTAGAGGATACCAAGAAAGAAATTTATCCATTCAAATAAAAATAAAATCTGCAAAAATAAAAAATAAAAATAAAAAAAATCCAAACTTTTTTTTAGTCACATCAGCAAAAATTTAGCAGGAATTGTAATAGAGAGCTCTTGATGAGGCTAATAACTTGTTCCAACTTCAAATCTGATTCCTGTCTCAGAGAGTAGAGAGCTATGACAAATTGTTTTCCTTAAACTCTTTTTCCTTCGTTTGGAAGAGGGGTTAGAGTTGTAAACAAATCCAGTTTGGATTATACTAAATCAATATAAAGGTTGTTTATGTTTGTAATGAGCTCATTTCTTAAGTGATCCACCACCACCAAAAACAAAAATTCTTTGTGGAGGATTAATTGTTTTTATGAAGCATTTTTCTTTTTTTGTGAAGCATGACCTGTGGATGAAGTTTTTTAGGTCTTTGCAAGAATATATAAAATAGGTTGTAACGCAGAAGTTGAAACATAAAATTTTACAATAGTCTACTAGTTGCAAGAAAGGGTTAAAAAGGGTGGAAGAGCAATATAGTATACAAGAAATTAAAAAGCCTGAAACAAGCTCCTTTTCATTTCATTTGAAACGGAGAGAGTCCATTTTGCAACTAGATCTCTTTCAAATGATGAAAATCATTTTTCCTTGTTCTGTAATTGATAATTCTCATCTTAATGACTCTTTCATCTTCCTCGTGAAGTTGACTTGGGGTTTTCTTCTACTTGAACATTTTGATCATTGGATTGTTATTGTTTTTTTTTTCAAGGAGGTGCTTATTAGTTGCTAATGCTATCCCTAAGTTCTTGCAATGTGTTTGGCTACTTAATGCTTGTCTCAAAAAGTTTTTAATCCTATCAACAACAAAAAAGGTTTTTAATCAACTTAGGGAACATCTAGGGGAAAATAAAATTTCATCCACATCAGCCATGCATGCATGAGGCCAATATTCCTAAGGAGCGTTGTCGATACCCTCCGGTTGGATTGACCACCCGTGACGATGACGTGCAAGAAAATAGTGTTTCGACGTGAGAGTGTGAATGAATGGATTGTTGTGGGGAACACCCCCCCCCCCCCCCCCCCCTCTTTTCTTCCCAAATGGTGTTTGATTGCATATGCTTTTTCAACTCTTCCTCCTACTAAGATTAGAAAAATATCCAAAGTTGTTATTCTTTTTTTAAAAGTAAGCCAATTTTATTGAACTAAATCCGATTGGAATACAACATCCAAATCACTAGATATGAATTTTACTCATACATTTGTGTCTGCAGATAAAATTGCTTTCCTAGTTAAAGAATGAGCTAATTGATTTCCTTCCCGGTGAACATGTTTGAACTTGCAAAACTGAAATGTAGCACCTAACCTCTTACATTCTATTGGGAATATTACACAAAGTAATAATGGAATAAGGAGATTAAAAGAAAAGACAAAAAGAAAGTAGATAACTTGGAAGTACTATATCGTTTTCCTTAGACAATATTTGCCCCCCACACTTTTGTTGCTAAAGGGTTATCGCAAATTTGTCTCTAGGATACAACCAAGATATTGGGTTCTACATATAGTAATTCTGAAAAATGACCGCAGGATTTCTTGTGTTTCTCTCTAACTTTTGATTTTGTGAAAATTAGTTTTTCAAGAGAACATAAGCCTCTATTTATACCCATAGGATTATGTTTCATGAAAAGGCACATATGGAGAGTTAGTTATTTCATGAAACCTCGTTATGTTTCATGAAAATGCATGTATGGAGAGTTAGTTACTTTTTCATAAAATGGTTCATAAAGATTGAAACCTCGTTATGTTTCATGAAAAGGCACGTGTGGAGAGTTAGTTACTTTCTCATAAAACGGTTAACAAAGATTGAAACCTCTTCAATCTTTCTTAATAGTCACCAGAAAATTCAGATTTAAAATCTTCACTAAAAAAATTCCAAAACTTGAATTTTCACTTTATGAAACCATATTCTCCAAACTCAACCATCATTATTACAACCTATCCTTATATATACCTATATATACAACACGTTCATCAGTGACATGACCAAACAAAGTGCTGCTTCTCCTCCTTTCATTTAGGACAGTTATGACCCTTAAACAATCCCCCTCTATCTCTACATCAAACAAGCTCAACTCCTTAGCAAATAAAATAGCACGACAAGCTGCCATGGCTTCAGCCAACTCCACGGAATGCACAAGAGGAATACGTTCACTCAGAGCAGCAATAATTTGACCCATATGATCACGGAACACTACTCCAATTCTAGCACAACCCGAAGCATCAAAGAAACCCGCATCAAAATTACCCTTGTAATTCTGCTCAGACGGAGGAGGCCAGTGAGTTAGAGTACATCGAAGAACAGCCAGAGATTGTTGAGCATTTGCATCGAGATACTCCATAACATAATCCTTTGCTCGATTGCCCAGCTCATGTAGCCCCCATGAAGGTTGCTTCTCTTTAAGCCGATTCCATCACTGCCATAAACTTCACGCTATGATAAAGAACAAAGCCACCCAAAACTGAGAGCACCGATGCAACACTTCCTCAAACAAATCAACAAACATCCTATACGGTTTCTAGTAGAAAGGTGCAAAGGCTGGGTCAAACTTCCACACAAACTGAGTTTGATCACACAGCCAAAGACAGTACAACAACGTCTCTTGATGCTCATCACACTGATCACAGGTTTCATCAATAGGAATGTGTCGAGCTCGCAAATTTTTCTTTGTTAGAAGCGAATCTATTGAAGCACGCCAAACGAAATGTCTAACCTTACTTGGAACTTGGATTTTCCAAATTTTCTTCCACACACTCTGAAGCTCTATCCCTGTGGATGAACTGGGAGACTTGTTAGCTTCTACCGATGCTAGAAAGAGGTAAGCACTTCGAACACTGTAAGCACCATCCACTGTCAAAGACCAGACCAGAAGATCCTCGGTACAGCCCTCACCCATCTGAATCCGACTCACTAACTTAGCTTCCCAAGGATCAAACAATTCTTCTAATTTGCCAGGATTCCAAACTCTTGTGTTCGGGTAGAACAGCTCACTAACCCGAGTGACGGAGGACTCACCCTGTGGGGAAATTATCTTGTTATAGGTAGGATCTGGAAGCCATCTGTACTTCCATACTTCAATTGCATGTCCACTTCCCACTTGCCAAATAGCACATTTCTCTATAACCTCTCGAGCCTGCAAAATACTCTGCCATGCATAAGAACATTTTTAAGGAATAAGGGCTACGAAAATGCTTCCTTGAGGAAAATACTTCGCACTAAAAACCCTGTAGAGCAATGTATCTTTTTGGTGAATTAGTCCCCGCACTTGTTTGGCCAATAAAGCATTGTTGAATTTTTGTATCTCTCTAAAGCCTATTCCACCCACCGATTTTAAAGAGCACAGAGAGCTCCATTTTACCTAATGGATTTTTCTTAAATCACCTTGAGCCTACCAAAATTTCTGAATCATTGCTTCAATATCCTTACACAAGCTAACCGACATTTTAAAGACACTCATTGAATAAGCAGGAATGGATTAGATGACTGCCTTGATCATGACCTCCTTCCTCACTTATGACAAAAGCTTTGTCTTCCAACCTTGCATTCTTGCCCAGATCCACTCCTTCACATTGGTAAAGCAAGCTTTCTTCTCTCTACCAATAAAAGAAGGAAGCCCCAAATATTTTTCATAGTGTTGTATAGCCGGAACATTAAGAGCCTCTTTGATAGCATCCTGAGTTTGAGCATTAGTATTTTTTATAAAACATAGAGTAGTTTTCTCCTTATTTATCATCTAACCCAATGCCACCTCATAATAATCCAACAACGTCTGAATTTTATGGCATTTCTCTAAGGTAAATCTGCAAAAAATGAAACAATCATCTGCAAAAAATAGGTGAGTAAGTTTAGGCCCATTTCTACAAAGGGAAAAACCCTTAATGTCTCCTTCCATGGCAACCTTCCCAAAGATGGCGTTCAACCCCTCAGCACAAAACAAAAAAAGATAATGAGAGAGGTGGTCACCCTGCCTTAGTCCCCTTGAAGGTGAAATCAAACCCTATGGCTCCCCATTTACAAGGATGGAATAAGAGACTATGCATATACACTCCATAATCAATGCCACCCAAGAAGCTTTAAAGCCCATTCTTAAGAGTATTTTTTTAAGAAAAACTCACTCCACCCGGTCATAGGCCTTACTAATATCCAACTTTAGAGCCATAAAACTCTTGACCCTGTGCAATTAGTCGTCATATGATGCAAAGATTCAAATGCTATCAAGATGTTATCACTAATCAATCTATCAGCGATAAAAACACTTTAAGTTTCTAAGATGATAGAATTAAGAAAAGGCTTAAGGCGATTAGCAATCACCTTACTAACAATCTTATAAATCACATTGCATAAACTAATAGGCCAAAAATCAGTGACTTTTTCTAGATTATAAACCTTTGGAATGAAAGTAATAAAAGTATGATTTATAAATTTCAAGATAGCACCAGAGTTTTAGCATGACAAAACCGCCTGATGGACATCCATTCCCACATCTAACCAATATGTCTAATAAAACAAAAGTGGCATACCGTCTGGCCCTAGAGTCTTCAATGGCGCCATGTCCTTGATAGCAGCATCCATTTCCTTAGATGTGTAAGGTCGAGCCAAGTCAATTCTCATCTCCTCGATCACAACACATCAACCCCATCCAAAATAACTAAGAGTAGTACTCATTCAAAAAACCCGAAAAGGTATCCTCATCTTCATGCCAAACTCCATTATCATCCTTCAAACCCTTTATAAAGTTCTTCCTCTTCCTTTGAGTAGTAAACCCATGAAAGAATTTGGTGTTCTTATCCCTACTCTTCAACCATTGGATCTGAGAGCGCTGATGCCACATCTTTTCTTCTTTGTCATACAAGACTGACAACTCAGATTTAATCCGAGCCACCTCCGTATAGATCCTAGATTTGACCAAGTCTTCCTCTGCCCTACATAGATGCTTTTTTAACTTCTTTATATTCTTCTGCACACTATTGAAATGGTCCCTATTCTAGGCTTTCAACATCTTTTTACACTTTTTCAATTTTTTGGTGGCCTTAAACATTGGAGTACCCTCTACATTACAATCCCACGCTCTTATGACTATATCTTACAACCCAGATCTGTCAACCACATAGCCTCAAATTGAAACGGTTTTCTTCTCCATCTCTGACTTTCTCCATTTGAATCAAAAGCTAAGAGAATCAGGCGACGATCTAAAGTGAAGCAATGTAGATGTCGAATCCTAGCTATAAGATATTTCAATAACCAATCATAATTTACCACACCCCGATCCAACCTTTCCCAAATCAATTCATTTCTTCTTTGACCATGCCAAGTAAAATCCAGCCCTAAATATCCCACGTCTACAAAGCCATATTGGTCTAAAACATCCCTAAACAATTGCATCTGATTATGTGCTCTTGGAGCACCACCTTTTTTATCCTTCACCTCCAAGAGTTCATTAAAATCTCCAAAGCAACACCATGATAATTTTGGTTTGTAATTGAGCATTTGAAGCATGTTCCATCCTTTAGTCCTACGATTAGTATCCAGCTCCCCATAAAACCCCGTTAATTGCCAAGCATTCTCTGAGTCCCCATCCACAATCAGGTCAATATGGTAATTTGAGAAACTATCCACCCAAACCTTAATACTTGCTTTCCAAAGAAAAGCTAATCCACCACCTCGGCCATCATTTGGTACAATGAATAAATCATCAAATTCTAACTTCTCCTTTATCCTAACCATTGGTTCCCTTTTTAACCATGTCTTAGACAAAAACACAACCATAGGATCTTGTGCTCGTACAATGTCTACAAGTTCGTGAACTACAAGCCAGTTCCCAAGCTCCTTACAGTTCCATGCTAAGAGATTCATTATTGTCGACGGGGCTAGTCTCCAACCTCCACCGATGGATCAACCTCATATATTTCCCGCCTTTTCCTACTGCCTTCCACCTCCTCCATCTCCTTATCAGATTCTTGTGTCACCCTTTTCACTAACAGAGACCCTATCTCCTCCTTATTCTTCCTAGGGACCTTTTGCCTACGTGAAACCTTTGAACCAGTGGTTCCAGAAGGGTATGACTTGCTACCCATTGTAAACATAGAAGTTGGAGCATTGGGGACAAAAAAATTCTTTATAAATTGCATCAACCTAGCTACCGTTGAACCCACTGAAACCCGACTCAAACCAATCCTCAAGTCTAACTCATCCACTGAAACTCCACTTCCATTTTGATCAGACTTTACTAAGTCCCTATAAATGAGGTCCAATTCCTCATATGAAGATAAAACTGAGTTACCTCCAGTGGCGAAGCCTGCTACCATTGGAATATGCGCAACCATGATTGCCTGTGGTGACTTCGGCTCAATACCCACTATGTCATTGCTCACCTCCCTACTTTGCACCTTATCACGCCCGCGAGCAACTTCCTTAGGTTCACAAAGCTCTGTCCTAGTCACTCCCTACCCCATAGAAGTGTCAATCCCTGCATTAAAATCTGAGAAAAGATTGTTGTCCTTGTCCACCTCCGATTCAACATTATTCGAGCTTTTGGTGTCGCCAACCTCGCCATCCTCCTCCTCAACCCAACAACACGGATGATTGTTCACCATGACGGATTCGAAGTGCTAGCCCTTAGCCATGAGCCAAATTGTTTCTCATCATCATGCACAATCACTTTCTTCTTCAAACTAGATGGGCAGTCCTTGTCATGGTGAGTAAGTCTGCCACACCAGTAGCAGATATTAGGGAGTCTTTCATACTTAAAACTAACCCAACTCGCCAAGCCATCTTTCTGACCAGTCTTTCTGCCTTTGCATAGCAGGTCTAAGGGATTGACAGCAACTCGGACTCATAAGAAATTGCACCCCTCACCGTTCCCCACTTCAGTCTCACTCTCATCAACCACACTAGCCACCGACACAATCTCCTTAGCCACTCCCATGGAGAAATTACCAATGGAGATTATGCACCTGAACCCAAAAACTGGTCCTATCAAAAACCAAGTTTCGCACATCAGTGTGCTTGGACACCCGTTTAAGAGCCACCAAATTCTTATCAAAGGACCACGGCTCTCCCTTCAAGACTCGTTCAACATCCGATGGGTCTTTAAACTCGAACAAAACCTATGGTTGCCCATGTCTCATACTTCAAACCCTTTTCTTGTACGCCACAAAAGTTAGACTGTACATGCAATAGCCTCCATACTCAGTACTCGACTGGTGAAGAAATTAGCTGCCAAGAAGTTACCTTCTTCAATCTCATCCTCCTGAACCAAGTACTGGTGTCCTTCATACTCCGATAGCAAGAACTTCTCCCACTTCTCAGACAGGGACTCCATGGTATACTTATGTAACACCAAACAACGTTCCTTGATTAGAGAGCAAGGAAACCTTAAGCCCAACCAAAAGGTAGGCATCGACTTTCACTGGCTATTGGGGTTTGTGGAAACCCCTAAGTCAGGAAAACTAAGCAATTCTGTAAATCTAACTAGTCACAGAAATAGGTGTAACATATTCCCAAGTTGTTATTCAACCGAGCATTTCAAAAAAAAAAAAAATTCTATAAAGCGTAGTGTTGCATTTTGCATTATTTTCTAGAAATTATATATTCCATGTTTTTAAGCATGTTTTAGTCCTTATCTTAAAGCCATACAAATTTGCTGTTGATATCCTTTTAAAAATTTTATTTGACTAGTTTTTATTTTTTATTTTTTTGGTTGTATTTGTTTGTTTTTAGTTTGCATGTGAGTACTCTTTGTTTCAAATGTTTTGGATAAATATAATCTTTAAGTTAATTTATGATTTTAGTTAGCATAAAAATCTTCTTTAGAATATATAGGATATATAAAACATAAGCATCATTATATACACATGTTTGTATAAGTTAGGGCATTATTGCTAAGAGGATTTTTATTTTTGTTTTCAAAACAGTATAAAAACAATTTTCCCTGCAAAATTTATGATCACGAACTTGACACTTCATTTTTATTTTTGTAAAAAAAAAAAAATCTATATTATGAATAAGGTATTAAATAACAATATGATTTATTTATTTATTTATTATTGTTATAAGTCTATGAAGATAGAATGCCAATAAGAAATATAATGAAAAATTATAAAATGATGATGAAGAAAATTATTAAATGATGATGAGGAAAATGATGAATATAATGATAGCATTGACTTAAATGAAGTTATTTTGATAAAATAATAAATATGATGAAAAAAAATTATTATTTTGGTTCATATGTCATGTATCATCACTTTTAAGTCTAATCAATTTGAATGTATATATTATAAACATATGTTAATTTTTTAATGGGAATAAACATATGTTAATTTGATTTATTTAGTCATCTTTGTTAAATATTACTACATAAGTGATTAAGTCATTAGTTAAATATATTCTAAATATAATGAATAAAGCTTTATATAATAATAATAATAATAATAATAATAATTATTATTATTATTATTATTATTATTATTATTAGGTGTTTATATGTCTTATGATACACAATAAAAAATAAAAAAATCGATTCATGCTATGAATCACGTTTTGACAAATATGGTGACAAGAGTATATACATTTATTTTGGGTTTGGGTTTAAAAAAGAAGGGATAGGTCGTTGACCAAATGTCGTTTTTTTTTTTTTTTTTTTTTTTTTTTTTATAATTTAAAATTAAGAATTCCCCCATTTTCTCTAATTTTAATTTAGAGGTAAGATGTAGCATAAAAAATTCAAATAACTAAACTAAAGGTAATTGAGTATTCAATTAATAATTTAGGTTGTTAAGTGATGTTAATTAAACATTACAATTGCTATCTTTAAAGTCCTACTTTTCCAAGATAGATTTGTAGCACTTGTGTTGGTGTTTTTGGCCCAGACATAAATCTTATTCAAATGGTTGAAAGTAAAACTAGGTTCAGAGCTAGTGACAAGATTGGGAGGCATCCTTCTGGTAATTTTTCATGATCCTGGCTTTCTCCCATAATCTTGAAAATTGAGGGAGTGACAGAAAAATACAAGAAAATGAGAGAATTGGAAGAAATCCTGATAGTAACCTTAATGACTCTCCTAAATTGTTCCCAATGTAACTTAGCATCTCAATTTTTTTTTAATGCCTTTGATTTTGTTTCTAGTGTTGTATTATATATACACAACTCCAAATAAATCTTATATCTTGAGTTTTTAAGCATGTCTTAAGTCTTTTCTTGTCAATATACAATTAGCTTTTGATTTTCTTTTCAAAATTTATTTTATAAGCTTATAATAGTTTGTATCTATTTTTATTTTAAATGTGAGTAATTTTTGCTTGAAATGTTTAACCAAAAAAAAAATAAAAAAATTAAGCTAGTTTGTGATTTTTATAAGTATGTAAATTTACTTCACATGTAATAGGAGATTAAAAGAAATGTAAACATCACCATACACATATGTTTATACATAATGTCATAATTTTAATTGGACGAGTATTGATAAAAAAAAAAAATCATGTTTGTTCAATTTATTCATATTCTATCCTTAGATAAATTGAGTGTCTTGAATTTTTCTATAAACTCTTTTTTTGTTTTTCAATTGTGACATTATGCATGATTTCCAATGAGTTTTAAATTCAAAGCTTTCTCCTATCTTGCAAAATACAGTTATTTTTTTAATTGCTGTTTAGAAACTTTTATTCATAAATTATCATTTTTAATTTTTTGTTTTTATATATGAGTATTTTTTGTGTTTCAAACGTTATAGAGCATAATCATCTTTGCTTTTGTTTATGATTTTTATTATTATGGAAAATTACTTCAATTATAATAGTATGTGTAAAACATAAACACCATCACATATATATATATATGTATGTATGTATGTATGTATGTATGTATGTATGTATATAATACTCATTTCAACGCTATCCTCATTATTTAAGATTGATTTTGGTCAAAAGACAAATTAAGGGCAAATGTATGCAAATTTTCGCAAATACTATTTGTGGGTGGATGATATTCGACCCAAACTGATTACGGGCCGATATCCTAAGAACTAATGGCCCAATCCACGTATGAAAGGCCTTGAACAGGCCCACCATTTGAGAAACCATGTTAGGGCCAACCAATTTGCTTTTTCTTCTAAGGAGGGATAGTCGTGCTGAGGAGATATAATGCATTGGGGGAGTCTGCCATCCAAACATGGGTCTCAATGCATGGTGCAAGTTACAAAGAAATTATCATAGTGATGATATCAAAAAGGCCCACGTCTTGATAGTGGATTGGACATACTGGAATAGTACCTCAAACTCAAGGGGTTGCCCTAATCCTGTAAGTTATGGGATGCATGTGCATATGGAAGATTCCCATTGTTAGGGACATATTTATGTAATTGGCTAATCTTTTAACAAAACACACTTTACTTGTAATTGGGTAGATCTAGGATGAGTTTAGTACTTCAAGAAACAAGTGTTCAACTATTGAAGCCATGCAAGTCTGACCAAGAAACAAGTGAAGGAAGTGTTGTTTATTAAAACTCGACAGAAGTCTCAACAGAATCCTTTCTATCGAGATTTAATGTTGAAACTTGACAGAAGCTCGACACAAGCTGTATCTATCAAGAATTACAAAATCAGATTTTTAAGATCTGATTACATGCATATTCCTATATATTTGTGTAGAGTTTCTTTTCTCACAACCCTAGACATATATAAGGATTATTTTAAGGGCCGTCACAAGGTAATGCAAAGAATAATACATGGACTGTGTGACCGGAAGCAGAAATTGCTCTAGTTTATTAATATCCCTGTAGAAGCTACAGTGTCTTTACACCAAGAGTTTTGTGACCAATGAGCTTCTTGATATTCATTGTTGATGAATTAAAGAACTTTGCAGCCAACATCTTCTTCAAATTGGTGAGTTAGTAACGTACTATGATCCGTGCATCATTGGTTAGTCACTTACTGGGATTTGTGCATTGAACAAAGAGATTGTCGCTACAATACAAGTCCAATTGGATATTGGAGTAAAGTTTTAATTGTAGGTTGGTATTTCAGGATAGGCCAATTGGTTTGGTAAGATTCCTTACGACCATTGTATGATTCGTTTTTCCCATTGAACCCAATTCTCAGGATCTTTGGTCCTTGGGTTGGGTATCCTCATACATGACTCATGATTCTATGGACTTTAGTCCCATACCCCTCGATATATTCCAAACTCTATCTTTTGCCGAAGCCTTGGTAAATGGATCTGCAAGATTATCATTAGATTTAATATAATCCACAGTTATGATGCCACTACTCAAATAAGATCGCACGGTACTGTACTTTCTTCTTATAGGTCTGGATTTACCATTGTAGTAACGGTTTTTAACTCTACCAATTGCGGTAGTGCTATCACAATGAATTAATATAGGTGGAATTGGCTTTTCCCAAAGTGAAATTTCATATAACAAATCTCTAAGCCAATTTGCCTCTTCACTAGTTGAAGCTAATGCTATTAATTTAGCTTCTATTGTTGAATTAGCTATTATTGTTTACTTTTTAGATTTCCAACAAATAGCACCACTACCTAAGGTAAAAATATAACCAATGGTAGAGAGAGAATCACCTGACAAAGTATTCCAATTGGCATTACTACAAGCTTCAATCACAGCAAGGTACTTTTTATAAAATAAGTCATAGTTTTTGGTACCAATTAAATATCTTATGACTCACTCAATAGCTAGCCAATGATTTTTACTAGACTTGCTAGTAAATCTACTTAGCACTCCTACTGCATATGCAATGTCAAGTTTAGTACAATCAGTAGCATAACGCAAACTACTAAGGATACTAGCATAATCCTTTTGATTAAAAATCTCATCATCATTATTCACAGGAAATAAATGAACACTAGAATCAAAAGGAGTAGCTACACTTTTGTGATTATGAAAATTATATTTTCTCAATATTTTCTCAACATAATGTGATTGGTCAAGATATATTCCATCACATGTTTTTGTAATTTTTATACCTAAAATAAAATTATCCTCACCAAGATCTTTCATATCAAAATGGCTTTTAAGCATACTTTTTGTCTCATTTATAACATGCATATTTGAGTCACAAATCAATATATCATCCACATAGAGGCTAATAATAACATGTAAATTATTCCATGATTTAGAATAAATATATTTATCACATTCATTTGATTTATAACAATTTTCAATCATGCAGGAGTCAAACTTTTCATGCCACTGTTTAGGTACTTGTTTTAAGCCATATAGGGATTTAGTTAGCTTACATACCTTGTTTTCTTGTCCAGCCTCTACAAAGCCTTCGGGTTGATCTATATAAATCTCTTCCTCTAGGTCCCCATTTAGAAAAGCAGTTTATACATCCATTTGATGAATTTTCAAATCAAAAATTGCAACAATAGCAATTAACAATCTAATAGATGTAATTCTTGTTACCGGAAGAAAATTTATCAAAGAAATCAAGATCAACTTTTTATTTAAAGCCTTTTGCAACAAGTCTAGTTTTAAACTTATCTATTGATCCATCCAGTTTCAACTTTTTTCTAAGGACCCATTTACAACCTATGGTCTTACAACCCGGTGAAATATCTACTAATTTCCATGTTCTATTAGAAATTAGAGATTCCATCTCATCATTTACAACATCTTTCCAAAATATAGCATCAAGTGATGTTAAAGCCTCTTTTAAATTTTGGAGATTTTCCTCAATGTTGAAAACATAATAATTATGACCAAAATTCTTTTCAACTTTAGCTCTTTTACTCCTTCTAGGTTCCATTTCAAAATTTTCTTGATTTTGTAAATGAAAAGTAGAAGAACTAGGTTATGACAAAATATTTTCTTCACCTCCACTATTTTTTAATTTAAAAGGAAATTTTTCTTCATGAAAAATTGCATCACCAGATTCAAAAATTATTTTGTTTTCAAGATCAAAAAATCTATAAGCTGCACGATTAATCGCATAACCAAGAAAAGCACAAGTAGTAGCTCTTATACCTAATTTAGGTATTTTAGGGTCAGTAAGCCTTATATAAGCAAGACAACCCCATACTCTCAAATATCCCAAATTTGGCTTATGTCTTTTCCACATCTCAAAAGGTGTGGTGTGTGACTTTTTATGTGGCACCTTATTCAAAACATGACATGCAGTTAAAATAACTTCACCCTAAAAATATAAAGGTGCACCAGATTCAATTAACATGGCTTTTGTTAACTCAATTAAAGTTCTATTTTTTCTTTCAGCCACACCATTAGAAGCATGTGAATATGGTGCAATAGTTTTATGGATAATTCCCAAAGACTGAACAAATGAGTTGAATGCACTTGATTCATACTCACAGCTTCTATCACTTCTTATTCTTTTTATTTTTCTACCGAATTGATTTTCAACTTCTTTTAAAAAAATCTTGAAATTTTTCAAAAGTATCACTTTTATTTTTTAACAAATAAATAGTTGTATATTTTGAGAAATCATCAATAAAAGTGATAATATATATATTTCCTCCACAAGTTAAAATTCCCTCAAATTCACATAAATCGGAGTGAATTAACTCAAGCAATTTGGTATTTCTTACAACATTTTTATGAGGCCTTTTTGTAATCTTAGCTTGACTACAAGTTTCACATTTTTCAAAATCTTTTGACAATCTTGAAATTAATCCTAAATTACTCATGATTCCCACATATCTACTATTTATATGTGAATGTTCAAAATGTGTATAAAACACCCTTAAACATTTTGACCCCAAAATACAAAATATCAATTCAAGCTTAATATCAAACGATTAACGTACGAAACATGAACATAAGCTAAACACAGAATTGATAAACAATGTAAGCCAAATATAAACACATCCACAGCAAAAAAATAAATGGCAAAGATAAAGAGAAGGAAAATGCAAACACTCGGACAACATACGATGTGTTATCGAAGAAAAAACCGAAGCCCTCGGCGTAAAACCTCTCCACCGCCCTCCAAGCGTTAAATAATCCACTAAAGAATGTAGTGGAGATACATGAACAGCAATAGACCCTCCAAACCTAATCTACCCAATGTACCTAAGCCCTCCAAGCTTCTTGCTCCAACGAGGTTGCGCCGAACCTATTTCTTCTTTAGCTTACTAGATTCTGCTATCGACCATAGCATTAACCAATAGACATTGGCTCCTTCCTAACTGCTTCCCAAAGCACCAAATAAACCTTCTCACAGATATAGATATGGTGAGAAAAGAATTTAGTAAAGAACCTCTCAAGGATGTATCAATAGAGAGAAAGAGAGTAGAGGAATTTGAAGAGTCTTTAAGGTAAAGATTGTGGATGAATCAATCTTGTTTTTCTCTAGGGTTTCTCTCACAAAATTCTCTCTGGAAGCTCTCTACATTTTGTGGGTATAAGGGTTTATATATATAGTGGTGAATGTTTGGAAATGCGAAGAGTCAGTTTTTCCCAAACAGAGTGTTCTGGTGGTTTGGCCTCACGACTGGTCTGAGTTGCGAGTTCCAGCCGCGAGTTACCGGCCTGGCCAGCCTGAGACTTTTGTCCTGTAGTGCGACAGCTGGCGCGACCCTGAGCTCCCTGCATGCTTCTCACGTGTGCTACAGTTGGCGGTTTCCAGTCACGAGTCACCTGTGAGTCCTAGCCGCTAGACTCTGCCTCCTTGTACAAACTTGAGCTTCTCTTCACATCTTCTCACACACTACCCTTACAAGAATCCCACCTAAATACAAGGTTACTAATTGCTAAAATACAAGCAAATTTGGTACGGAATGAAGCCAACAAGATGGTTGATTAAATTCAACCTTACAATATGACATAAACAAGCATGCCAAAAATTAATAGAAGAAAGCATATAAACTGAACTAGTAGATGCTTTATTGTTCTCAACATTCAATTTAAACATTCCATCACAAGCAATCACAAGCATAACCCTTGCCCACAAATAATCCCTTTTTAGTGATTACATAATTATTAGATTACATAGTTTGCTTGAAGCCAGCCTTATTAAGCAAAAAACTTGACATCAAATTCTTCCTCATGGATGAAGTGTAAAGTACATCTTTCAATGTTAGCACACATCCAGAAGTAAATTTCAATTCAACCTCACCACTTCCAAGAACCTTGGTTTTGCTAGAGTCACCAAGCATAACAATTTTTTCTTTTTCAAAAGGAGTGTACAACTTGAACCAATTTTTGTCATATCAGACATGCCTATTAGCACCAGAATCTGCCCACCACCCTTCAACATATTGCACCATATTGATATCTGTAATCATAGCCACTAAAGGATCTTCGGTTACATTAGCCTGCGGGACAGATACACGTTTCCGAAATTTGCAAAATCGAGCAATATGCCTACTCTTGCCATAGACAAAACAGAATCTATTAAATTGATCTTATGAAGGGGGTCCTTGGTTCTTATTGTAATTTTTATTCGAGTTTCCCCTTCCTTGAGGTCTATTATTATTTTTAAAGGCTTTCTTTTTAGGCTTTAATTGACCATTTCTAGGAAAATGATTTTTGGGCATATTATTATTGGCTGAATAAGGTTTACCTTTGTAGTGGAATTACCATTGCTCTCTTGTGTCATGAGTGCATCTTATCCTCTAACCTCCGCCTCCACACAGATGCGTGTGATCAAAGTCTCCAAGGATGTCTCCTTTTGTTTGTGCCGCAAAGTCTTTTGGAACTCCCTCCAAGATTGTGGTAGTTTATCAATTATGCCAGCTACCACCAAATTGTCTCCAATCTTTATGCTTTTGGATCTCAATTCTGCCACAATCATTTGGAAATCTTGTGCTTGATCCACCACCGATTTTCCATTCACCATTTGGTAACGGAAAAATCTACTAGAAATGATCATAATAATCATAGAAATGATCGGCAAGACAATTCAAAAGATAAGAGCAACAATTATATTCATCTTTTGTATATCTATTTTTTCTTGATGGAGACTAAATTCTTCCTCACTCATCTCATCGGTAGAAACCTCATGTTAACCCATTAAACACCACAATTAAAAAGAATAAAATAGTCTTTCTCCTTTTCAATGTAAGATTAAACATTTTCACTAATATCTTTCATATTCACTCCCACATCTTTACATTTATATTGTAATATTTATTCATTTTAATTATTTAATATTAAAATGCTCGAACATAAATCACAACTTTACATTATGTTATGACCACTATGGCATGATTTTGTTGGCCCACTTCGAAAGACATCAAGCAATGTTCAATATTAAAGTTCCTCTCTTTTATCTTGGTACTTTCTATGAAGTCATTCTTGATACGAAATGTAATTTCCAAAATCCCAACAAGAGTAAATGTGATTTTTTTTTTTTAAGAGTAAACGAAAATAAATAAACAAATTTGAGGGATTTTGGAGACAAATATGTGAGAATAAGGTCAATCTCAAGTTCACATCGGAATTGTAAAGTGTAAATCATCTGAGAGCAGTGCACAAAATTAGAAACTTGATACTATTTGTGGCCAAAAGAAAACGAAAATGAAAATGATACCATACATCAAGCAAACCAATTTACCAAGCTGTGCTTTCGGCAAACAAAGTTGGTGAAACTGTTGGAAATCATGTGTGTATCAAATACATATAAGAGGAAACATTACAAAGATTAAGAAACAACCAATTTGTGCTTGTGCCTAAATCCAACAGAGTCAAGTTAGGTACAAATACTAACAAAAATTAATTGGGAGTGAGTGATTATCTACAAACTCTTTAAGCCCCACATCCCATTGGAAAAATTAAATGGGCAAAAAAAAAAGAGAAGAAACTTTCAGTGTACAAAATCATCAAAATGCTTGTGTTTGGAGAACCAAATTAAGATTGTTGGGGAAAAGATGGTTGACGTCTTAAATTGATGTAGTTAAGAAGCATGGATTACTCTTTTCCTCCTTTTGAAAGAGACGCATGAATTGTGTTGCAACCCCAATTTCATTTTCCTCTCAAACTTCAACCCTCCAACTCCAAAAGCATCAAAATTGTGTGAACAACAAACAACTCTACTATATTTAACCCACCCTTTTTTAGACCAATGACTATCCCATATTCCCATTGCACGTAAAAAACTGATGCTTTTCTATTCTACATGTTCTTTGCACCTCTAGAATTCTGAAACATCATTAAAGACTCAGTTACATGCTTGTTTGAACTTACAAAACTGTGTGTTCTTTGAGAGTGAATGTGAAAGTTGATCATGAAAGGCTTGTTGGAAGAGCAACTACCTCATCACACTTCAAACCATGCATCAACTTGTGACCAGTCTAAAGATGATCAAGAAATGGGCTCTAGTGCCATGTCAAAGAGTGGAAATGTCTTGAGCAACTCAGGCTTTATCTGCTTTCTACGAGGGATGGATCTAAATCTTGGACGTGTGGTAAGAGAGATTAGGCCCTTTTCACAGTCTTGATTCCCTAATGAGCTTAGAATAATTGGCTTGCCACTTAATTTTCCTAAATGAGCTTGTGATATCATTTACAAATTACAATCCACACAAGGATTGAGGCAATGGTTTTGTTCTTAATGGTGATTCAAACTACTTGCACACCATATGCTGCCTTTACTGGCCATTTTTTCTAAATAATAATTTTTTAAAACATTTGCTTAATGTTTGAAAGTCATTAAATAAAGGGTTCGTGAGTGCACTTATCAAGGTAAAATTTTATAATGTAGTTTATTGGTTTTTTTTAAGAAGTCAAGTCACTTTTAGTTTAAAGAACATATTTTTATTAATTTTTTCTATTTTTCAATGAAGGTGGAACCCTTGTCAAGCCTCCTTAACCGGCACACAAGGAAACCCATTAAAAAAAAGCTTTAAGAAATTAGAACTTTTGATATCTTGGCTCTTGTAGTTGTAGAGAGATGAGTTTCGAAGTCTCTTCAAAAGACAAGGTTTGCCTCCATACTAGACATCATGTTCAAATGGAAATGGTCTTTTGAAGAGACGAATTTCATGTTTTCAAAGACTATCTTATCAAATAACTTTCAAATATTGCTAATTTTAACCCTAAATTTAATTATTTTTTTTTTAAATATTTAGCAAAAATGGCCTGGCTTTACTACTTATCCAATTACTTGATCATTTGCTAAATTTTAGATTAGTCATGATATGGACTTATAAGATGTTGGTTCAGCATGGGAAACCAAGCATAGAGACTCATTTATGCAACAACTGAGGAGAAGTAAATTAACAATATTCTAATCTGGATCCTTTGTGTATAGTAAAGAAAGCACAAGACAGAGAGGGGCTGAACTCTAATAAACAAGCCTAGCTTAGGAATTAGGAGTTGCTAGAATGCAATTTAATGAAAGGGTAGTATAATGCATTGTTCAATCAACAATGTAGATGTAATTTCCTTTTCTTTCTAAAGCAAGAAAATGCTTTAAATAAGTTCCAGTTTTCAAATTCAAAAGTAATCATACGCTCAATATGCTAATCAATTCAGCAAAAGCTAGAAGCTCTAAAACTTTCTATTCACTATAAGCATAATTTTAGCATATAAAAATTTATCTAAAGTTTGATTGGAAGGCTGTGACTCCTTCACTAAAGATTATTTTGGTAATCATACATGTGAGTTTGATCTATAATATATGCAGGCTTTAGCAGAGATGGTAGGGACTTTCATTTTGATGTTTTCAATATGTGGGATCATAGCATGCACCCAGCTGCTAAAAGGAGAAGTGGGTCTCCTGGAGTACGCAGCCACAGCAGGATTGACGGTGGTGGTTGTGATTTTCTCAATAGGGCCTATCTCTTGTGCGCATGTTAATCCTGCCATCACAATTGCTTTTGCAAGCTTTGGTCATTTTCCATGGTCCAAGGTATATAATTTTAGTTTTTTTTGGATATGTATAATGTGTAGGTACTAAAATTGAAGTTGTCCCTTATTGTGTGACTGTGTAACAGGTTCCACTCTATATAACTGCACAAATCTTGGGTTCTGTGTTGGCAACATATGTTGGACAGTCAGTTTATGGTGTTAAACCAGAAATTATGACCACCAGGCCACTACAAGGATGCAATTCTGCCTTCTGGGTGGAGCTCATTGCAAGTTTTATAATCATGTTCCTAGCTGCATCATTGACATACCAAGCTCAATCTGTACGAATTTTGAACCTTTACTGTGTGTTGGTTCAGCTTGTACTACAATTAGGACTAGGATTTTGCTTGCCTTAGAAGTACATGGACCCAAGAGGGTCCAAGATAGCTTTAACAGCATTAATGAAGAGTTTATAATTTTCATTAGTTAAATTGAAAACATTTTGCAGGTAGGCCACTTGTCTGGCTTTGCTGTTGGAATAGCCATTGCACTAGCTGTGTTAATCACAGGGTAGGTTCAAACCTTAAACTTGTTTGCAATTGCTTTGAATTTCGTTTTCTTTTCTTAATATTATTTTTTCTTGTATAAATTTCTCTGGCTTTGCATATCAGGCCAGTTTCAGGAGGATCAATGAATCCTGCAAGGTCATTAGGGCCTGCAATCATTTCATGGAAGTTCAATGACTTATGGATATATGTAACTGCCCCAGTCATTGGAGCTGTTACAGGTGCTCTACTGTTTCGTGTTCTGCGTCTTCAATTCCAGCCATGTAGTTCAATGCCTAACCCATCTAGTTAAACATTCCATGGACTTTGGTTCAAGTTAGTGCACAAGAAAAATGTATTTGATTAGACATCTTTTATGGATGCTTATAGCCAAACTAATGCAGGAGCAGAATATTCAGTTGCAACCACATTTTAAAGTTCTTTGAATTATTCTTTTACATTTGTTTTTCTTATTTTCTGTGGGGAATGGGGTCAATAAGACAAAGTTGAACCCTTGTATGTGTTGAGAATAACAGCTTCTTCTAGTTTCTTGAAAATGCAACATGCTTTAATGCTTCAAAATACAGTAAATATAATGAAGTAAATAAGCATTGATAAAATTGAGTTGGTCCCTAAACTTTGTGATGTACTAATGCTCATAAGTTTTTTTCTTTCTTATTGCCATTTCTTGAGCTCAATGGCAAAAGCAGATCGATTCTTAGCACATGTTAATGTACTAGAAACATAAGGGGGGGTTTCTGGACTTCCTTTTTTTTCCTATTTGTATGTGATTTGATTTGGCTTGGAAATAGGCACTAATGCTACCCCAAAAAAAAAAAAAAAAAAAAATCTAACTAGCCTAAGTCCAACTAAACCCATTAAAATCAGGTTACCAAACATAGTGTTTTAACGAACCCAGAAGTTTTGATACTTCCCATTTCCAACTGCTTGATCTCTTTGAATTGCATAACAGCTCCCAACTTTTTGTTTAGGGATAGGCTAGAATAAAAATTAGTATACTTAATGGGGCATCTTTATTGTTTCTCCATGCCCATCAAAGTAGTTTTTACATAGATATGGAAGCCATATCATCTAAAGTAACCACATTTTGAGATACATAAAGGAATAATGTTACAGACACAACATTTTTCACAATTAATTTATCAATTTTTTTTTTAATTTTCATCAGCGCACCACTAATATCACTTTTTTACCAACAATAACAACCTCCAATCTTAGCAATTATAAATTTTTTTTGCCTTTAGATTTATCATATATTATTGGGCCATAGAAACTCAATTTTATTTTATTAAAAAACTTGGAGTTACAGTAGGATATTAAGATTAGAGAAAAAGAAAATGCCCATGGAATTCTAGCCAGATGATTGACATTTGCCCCTTTCTTAGCTTGAGAGGATATATAAGGCATTCAACATATGTAACCAATATCTCTCATAGGGGTGGGTCTAATGTTTTTAGAGTTTACCTCTATATAAGAGGTTAAAGTCTCTGATGGTTGCATAAAAGATCTGAAATTCAATTCCCGTCTACACTAAAAACCGATTGGTATTTTGATTTGATGATAAAAAGTTATCATCAGAAACGGATATCATCCAAAAATAAAACCATTATTGGTTGTGGCTCGTATAGTAAAACGACAGTTTTTTTTAGAACTGCCAGGCCCAACCCAAACTGTTGAAGTTGTAGTCCACCCTCAGGGATATTTGGCTTCTAGCATAATAAGGGAGGGCAATATAGTAAGTTAACACACGTTTGAAATGTTTTAGCAAATTAGTATCTTGAGTTTCTAAAACTCGAGATCTATTTCTCAAAGACTGGCTTTGTACTTGATGACTTGGACAAGAATTGCCAAATAAATCTCGAATCTTAAGGAGTAGAGTTCTACCAAATCGAGACTCGATTTTCTTAGGCAAAAACATTTTTGACACAGCTTTCAAATGATGAGGTTCTAAAGCAAATTCTAGACAAGGAACCCAAAGAAAAAACATCATCAAAGAACCTAGAGAAGAAAAAACATCATCAAACAACGAATTCACCAACAAACTCAGAGAAGAAAAACATCATCAAACAACGAAAATTCATCAAACCAAAGACCCAAAGAAGAAAAACCTTCGCCTGGAGCTTCACTGTTGCTGCCTTCGTCGCTCCTAGGTTAGGGAGATTTGGGTTCGTCAATTTTGGTATTTTAAGAACAACAAACCTGAAGAAGAATAGGAAGAACGATTTGATGATGAAGAACAGAGGAACGATTTGACAACGAACAATGACAAAGAACAGAGGAAGAACCGGAGGGATCTTTCTCCCACTCGTGAAGTCACTCTGCGTCACTTGCGGCAACAACGTCAACGACGGGACCGAGGAGCGGCTTGGATCGTGGCTGATGCTCACGTGCTTTCAGATGTCGGTGATTTCATTGGCGATGTTCTTGATGGCCATGGCGGTGAATCCATTGAGCGCGAATCTGACTTTGAACACGATCAAGAACGCTGGGTCAGAACTCAGAAGAACGCGAGGAAGAAGAATTAAAATAGTGAAACTCGAGTCTTTAAAACTCGATTCTTAAAAATGAAACTTGAGTCTTATAAATTCAAGTTCCACGTAGATTTTCTTCCAGCTCCAGCCACTTACAAATCGGGACTTAAAAACTCAAGTTTTATCATGAAACTTGAGTTTTAGACACTCGAAAGATTAGTTTGCAATATTGTTTGGAAAAGTAACAACTAACTAAATTTTTTTATATTTAAAGTTATTTGGAAAAAAAATTCGTCCACCCTCGCGGTTAGTAAATACAGTACAAAAAAGTAACGTAAGTAAAACACGTTGAAGCTGACTCTTTAAATTCAGAAAATCTTCGATTCGTCGGAGAAAGATTTTTAAATCTCCGAGCTTAAACACAGACTGAGAGACAAAAGAGTGAAAGAGAGAGAGAGAGACCGTGTTTGATAAATAATAAGATTATTACTTAGTATATTAGATCTTAGTTTGTTTAGGTTGAAAAAAAAAAAAGACAAAAATGCATTCGTTTGGGTACAGAGCCAACGCTCTGATAACTTTGGGGGTTACCGTACTTGCCCTCATGTGTGCCATGGCTTCTCTCTCCGACAACCTCAATTCCCCCACTCCCTCTGCCCAAGTCCAGGTCTCTCTTTCTCTCTCTCTAACAACCTCAATTCAATTTTGTTTTTTTTTTGTTTTTTTCAAAATTTTGGGAAATTGATTGTCTGATCCTATGTGTTTGTTTGTCCTGTAATTTTAGGTACTCAATGTTAATTGGTTTCAGAAGCAACGCAATGGAAACGAGGAGGTAATCACTTTTCTTTTTTTCAATTTCGTTTAATATTCTGGATTTTGGATATTTATAATGTGTTAATTGCGTCATAGGCTTTTAGATTGTACAAAAATTTTGAAAATTTCAATTGAGTTTGATTCAAATTCGAAATCTTTGTGCTTGCAGTGTGTAATGATTATGACAATAATCTATGTAGAATAAAGGCTTAAATGTACTGTTTGACTCGAAAGTGTAGCTTTTGAGTGATTTTAATCCTGAAGTTTGATTGCTTTTGGTCCCTTAGATATGACATGGCCGAACTAAAAATTGACATGCCATCACTCCGTAGGGAGTGATCACTTTAAGTTTTCCAGGGACTAAAATTGATCACTTAATACTTGAAGGAATAAAATTTCTTATGCGCTAAGGTTTAGGGACCAATAATGTTCTTTATATGTATGCAATTATTGGTATCAGTGAAACCAAGCATCACTAGGTATATGCTTATAATTTATGAAAATGAAAATGTTTGTGACCAATTTTTTCTCTTTTGAAGCTGTGTATAGCAGGTAAGTTTTTGGATGATCAAGTAGTTGTTCTGTTATTGTGTTTTGATGTTTTTATGTGTGTAGACTCTATAAGAACCATGCTCTCTGTCTTATTTTGAAACCTTTCTTATGAATTAAATTTTTTTTTTTATACAGGTTAGCTTGACATTGAATATCTCAGCTGATTTGCAGTCGATGTTCACGTGGAACACTAAACAGGTCAATCAATCAACCAATTATGCCACCTGCTGTTTATGTCTTGTCCCCTATTTAGTGTTTGATTGGAATTATAGATTTAGTTATTTTCACAGAGCTTTTACGATCTCTTTTGTTAGCGTTTGAATTTTTGTAGCATTCTTACACTGCCTCTTTTCCTAGATTTGGAAATTATACTTTTTGCATCTAAGCTATTATCCTATCAATATGGGTGACTCAGTACTAGATCAAAAGTGATTGAAGCTTGAATGGCTTATCGTGGACCTTCAGAAATGATATCACTAATATCACTAGCTATGTAGCACAAACATAGCTAGGAGGTTTGTGTTTCTAATTTCATGTGCTTGGGTGGAATTATGGGTGGAATTTGTAGTTTTCTCATTGAATTTAAGCTTTTTCAATTGGTGGCTGAGGAAGGAGGAAATTTTTTCTCCTTATGTATTTTTGAATGGGGCCAACACTTCATGAAGTCAATTTTCATGGGCAAGAATGCAGCTCTATGGTTGATGAAGAACATAGAACACATGGTGGTCGGAGTCAATCCCAAACAGTTTTTTACGCTTAGGGAAGGAGACACTACGTACACTTTACTGCGAGGATCTAATGCCTTTGGCCAGTTCCTTTTAGTGTCTGAACTCAAAGTTGGATCTAATGCAGCTTTTGATCTTGGGGAATGTTCTAATAACCTTGTAGAGCCTATACCCTCAGCCGATATTTACGAGAAGGTTGGGGAAAGCCCACTGGTGACTTCGACGAGTTGTGGGATGGTGACATAGGTGGCCGGAGGTCCTGTGAGGAGACAATTGGAATTGGTTCAGGCCGAGAATGGCGGAAAGAGCTTCTCTGTGCCTCCGAGGAGTCCTGGCTTGCCGTTTCAGGTGGGCGTGCCTTCTTCTATGCCTAGCCCGACACCCCTGGCCCTCTTGGTGACGCCAACGATAGTTCCTTCAAACTCTGATGGTATCACGGCAAAGCCAATGGAGGTAAATAGCACCTGTCTTGATGGGAAAACAATCCTGCGGTGGATGGGTTGGAGGTTGGGACTAGCTCCGATGGTCTTGTGGTGGTTCCAATGGAGTTTAAGGGCAATTTCTCTGTTGGGTTTAACTCCGATGGACCCGCGGTGGCTCAGATGGAATTAAATGGTAGTTCCTCCATTGGGCTCAGCTCCGATGACTTCGTGGTGGTTCCGGGCAAGACTGACATGGCAAATTCGCAACTCTCGAAGGGTAGGTTCTTGGCAGATATCCTTAAGAGACTATCCGGTGTGGGTTTCGTGGATTTTGGGGTCAATAGTGTGGATAAAGTTGGAAGTGTGAGTAGTGAGCTTTCGTTTCAAGGGGCAGATAATAAGGGAACCAGGCAGATAGATGTTGGTGAGATTGTTCAGCCCAATTTAACGATGATGGAACTGAAGTCAAGTTGTGGCCTACCTAGTTTGGGTGTCTCGACGGTGGAGGAAATGGCTTTCTTAGAAGTGGTTTTGGGTGAGGAGGAGAATTTGGCAAATTGTAACCCATTGTTTACTATTATTCCTTCGGGGCTGGCCTTGACAATGGAAATGCACAATGATTCTGAGGTGCTGAATATTGGAAATACGCTGGATGTCTCTAATTGGGTGAAGAATAGAATCCCAGGCTTTAGTAAAGTGACTGGGCTTTCTGTGAATCGCCATGAAAAGTTGTGTATTGCTTATCTTCAAAGGCTAGGAAGGGAGATGACGGTTATCAACCAGCAGCGGAAGAAAGTTGCTGCTAACCAAAAAGTAGCATCCTCCACGGGTAAAGGGAAAAGAGAGTTGAGGAATCTAATTTTAACGGTTAACTATGATGGGAGATAGTGTGTTGGTAGTGTGGTAGGGACAGTTCTAGGTGCCGGTTTGGATAACGCGTTTACCGCGTTTCTGCGTTTGCGTTTTGGGCATGGGACCCACGCTAGAGTAACGCAGTAAACGTGTTACGTTTTGCTTCCCTTTTTTTTGTTTTTTTTTTTTTTTTTTTCTGCTACTGCACAACCTTTTTGGGAGACAACGGCTACTGTTCATGAACAGTAGCCGTTGTTTTTGACTTTTAAACTCTCCTTATCAGTTCTGTGGGCCCATAAACAGTAAATAGGACCCACAAATTTCACTTTTTATCAACTTTTTCATTAAAAATGGGTCCTGCTGCACTATTCACACATTTAAAAATTATTTTGCTACAGTATTTTTAGTAACTTTCATCAATTTTCAGCAACAATAAGCTCTATCCAAACGAACCCTAGGGCCTTAAAAGTCTTTATGAAGCTGAAGATGATTTTATGGAATGTTAGAGGTTTGAATGACCCCCAGATTCGTCTGGTAGTGAGAAATTTGTTACATGAGTGGAAGTGTGATATTGTATGCCTTCAAGAAACAAAGCTTGCTGGCATAGATAGACAACTGGTTTGCAGTATATAGGGCTATTTGTATGTGGATTGGGTGGCTCTAGATGCTGATCAGATGGTTGGTGGGATCTTGATAAGAGGGTTTTAGAAAAGTTGGAGGTTCTGGTAGGCTTGTTTTGGGCGTCAGTTCAGTGGAAAGGAGTGGAGGATGGGTTTAGTTAGGCATCTTCAGGGGTGTATGGCTCAAATGATAATAATTTGAGGAGTGATTTGTGGAATGAGTTGGTTGGTATTCAGCAGTATTGAAATGTTCCCTGGTGTTGTTTTGGGGATTTTAATGTTGTTCGTTTTCCTAGTGAATGAAGGGGTGGGTCTTTGCTTACTCTGGCTATGGAAAAGTTTTCTGAATTTATTGAAGATTTAAACTTGATAGATTTGCCGTTGGAGGGAGGGAGTTATACATGGTCTAGTGGTACTGACCAACCATCCATGTCTAGGATTGATAGGGCTCTCGTATCACATGACTGGGAGCAACACTTTTCGGATGTGATCTGACAGATTCTACCACGAATTGTTTCAGATCATTTCCCAATTCTTTTGGAGGCAGGGGGTATGGCGAGGGGGAAAAGTCCTTTCCGGTTTGAGAATATGTGGTTGAAGACGGATGGGTTTGTTGATAGGGTTGATTCATGGTGGAATTGCCATTCTTTTTTGGGTACACCTAGTTATGTGTTTGCTAAAAAATTGAAAGCTTTGAAAGAAGACATCATTCAATAGAATCGCCAAGAGTTTTGCAATGTTAGGCGTAGGAAGAAAGAATTATTGGGGGCTTTAGAGTTATTAGATGCTAAGGAAGGGGTTCTTGGACTCACTGAGACAGAGAGAGATGAGAGAAATGAAGTGAGATCGCAAGTAGAGCATCTTCTTTCTCTAGAGGAGATCTCGTGGAGACAAAAATCGAGGATGTTGTGCATTAAGGAAGGAGATAATAATACTTAGTTCTTTCACAAGATGGTTAATTCTCATAGAAGGTATAACCATCTAAGTTTCTTAGAAATGGATGGAGTGATTTATGAGGACGGAGCAAAAGTTGCTGCTCATGTAGTTCAATTTTATAAAACTCTGTATCAATAGTCTGAGGAGTGGAGACCTTTTGTGGAAGGACTGGAGTTTGACCAAATAGGGGAGTTAGAGAGGGGCTGGTTGGAGAGGAGGTTTGAGAAAGATGAGATTCTATCAGTGGTCAGAGATATGGAAAGGGATAAAGCTTCAGGTCCAGATGGCTTTTCTATGACCTTTTTCCATCATTGTTGGAGAGTAGTAGAAAGAGATGTTTTGGCAATCTTTGAAGAGTTCCATCAGCACTATAAGTTTAAGAAATCTCGTAATGCTACTTTTATAGCTTTGATTTCTAAGAAGAATGATGCCTCTAACATTCGTGAGGTCAGACCTATTAGTTTGGTGGGGAGTATATATACAATCTTGGCCAAGGTTTTGGCAAATAGATTGAAAATGGTGTTAGATCAATTGACATCTGAATCTCATAATAGTTTTGTAGGAGGTAGGTAGATCCTTGCTTTAGTTCTCATTGCCAATGAGTGTGCTGATAGCAGAATGAAGAGTAAGATTCTAGGGGTGATTTGTAAGTTAGATATTGAGAAAACTTATGACAATGTGAATTGGGAGGCGCTTCTAAAGTTGTTGAAGAAAATGGGCTTTGGGGAGAAATGGTGTAGCTAGATTCGAACCTGTATCTCTACAATGCAGTTCTCTGTGTTGGTCAATGGGTCTCCAACTAACTTCTTTGGTAGTTCTAGAGGTTTGAGACAAAGAGATCCGTTGTCTCCCTTGTTATTTTTAGTTATGATGGAGGTGTTTAGTAGGATGGTGAAGAGAATGGAGGGGGCAAGTTTACTTAGTGGTTTTAGGGCAGATGGTAGGAGGGGTAGAGGGGAATGTGTTTCACATTTGCTATTTGCAGATGATACTATTTTGTTTTGTGATGCAGAGGTGGAGCAAGTCCTACATGTTCAGTTGCTGCTACTTTGATTTCAGGCTGTGACTAGTTTGAAGGTTAACATATCTAAAAGTGAGATGGTTCCTATAGGGGAGGTACATAATGTGCAGGCTTTGGCAGAGATTTTGGGTTGTAGGGCTGGGGCCTTGCCAATGATGTATCTTGGTATGCTGTTGGGGGCGTCCCATAAATCCCCTTCTATTTGGAACCCTATATTGGAAAAATTTGAACGGAAGTTGGTAGGGTGGAAGAAGTTGTATTTATCAAAAGGTGATAGGTTGACACTGCTTAATAGTACGCTATCTAGTCTTCCCGCCTATTCTTTATCTTTGTTCACCATTCTTACACGTGGCAAACAAAATTGAGAAGCTACAAAGGGACTTCTTGTGGGGTGACTCTAAGACACATTTATTGGGTTGGGATAAGGTGTGTATGCCTATTTCTAATGGTGGTTTGGGTATTAGGAAATTGACCACTTTCAATAAAGCCTTACTAGAAAAATGGCTTTGGCATTTTGGGATCGAGGAGAATAGGCTTTGGAGAAGGGTAGTAGCTTTGAAATTTGGGGAAGAATTTGGGGGGGGGGGGGGGGGAGGGGTGGACCTCTAAGTTGGGAAGGGGTGTTCATGGGTGTGGTTTGTGGAGAAGTATCCAGATAGGTTGGGAAGTTTTTAACAAAAATGTCTAGTATGAGGTTGGGGTGGGGGATAGAGTGAAATTATGGACAGACAGGTGCTACAGAGATCTTCCTCTCCATTTGGCTTTTCCAGTCTTGTACAATTTTACTGCAAACAGAGAGGCATCCGTAGAATCATCTTTGATATGTCAAGGAGCAGGAGATAGGAGAACTTGGGATGTTCGTTTCATTCAGGGTCCTAATGATTGGGAGGCAGATGTGGTGGATGATTTCTTTCGATTCTTGACATCCAATTTATCTTCCGTGACTGATGTGACTGTTTGAGATGGAAGCTATGAAGCATGGGTGCGTTTCGGGACTCGGGTGCGGGTGCGGCGGGGTGCGGGTGCGGCGATTAAAAAATTATTAATAATATTTTTATTTATATTTTTAATATATGACTAAGCATACTTTTTCACATTATATAAACATATATCAAATTTAAGAGCAATAGTAGATAATAACTAAAACATGATGTTCATAAATTAAATACAACCCACAAGATTGAAACTAAAACATTCCATGATGTTTGGAAATTAGAATACAACTCACAAGTTTGAAACTAAAACAAAATAAAAGATAATCAACAAGACAATCAAACACCAACATCATCATCATCATCAAGATCAATAGCTTCACTTCGAACTTCACTTTCACTAATAGTAACACTAGTGCTAGCATTCCCAATAACCATGGCCTACAACTCTTGCTCATCAAGTGTAAGGGCTGCATTCTCAAGAATTCCAGCTCCTCCATCTATGTTGCTCTCATTCCAAGAGTCTCTTGCAATATCCCACATCTTTGTTGCTGTATTTACGGACTCCTCATTGTGCCTTGACAAGAGTCGAAGATTAGAATGCACGTATACCAAATCCTCAAGGCGTGCAAGAGCCATTTTGTTTCTTTTTAAGGAATTAATGAATTTGTATGTGCTCCAATTCCTCTCAGCACATAAGGATGAACAAGGTTGTCCAAGAAGTTTAAGGGCAAGGGTTTGAAGAGTTGGAAATGTGGAGCCATGGTATTGCCACCAAACCAAAGGTTGTGAGGCCCACCTTTTTGTTAAAACATCTGGTGAAGGAAACCTCTTTCTTGAAAATGTAACAAACTCAAACTTCACCACCTTTAATTCATTCTCATCTTTAAAGTATCAATTCAAACACTTGCTCCTTTCCATAGAAATTTCATGATCCCAATGTGGAGAGATGTGTTTTGGATTCTCCGAAAGCCATTCAATAGAGTAATACCTAGTTAAAGATTAAAAAACAAATATAGATGAAACGTGTGTTTTACTAGAAATGGGAACTAAAGAAAATAGAAAATAAATGTACTTACTTAGGATTTAAGGAATGAGCCAAGCAATGTAGTGGTATACAATTTTTAGTCCGTCGATCAATGAGTATATTATACACCACACCCTAAAATGAGCTATACTGATCATCTTCTAAGCCTTCATGCCGATATATTACTGTCTTCACCTTCTTTATCATTGAATCTCACATCTCATACACAAGATGAAGACAAAGCTTATCTGTGTCAGCTACTCGTAGCATATCATAAATAGGTTCTATGAATTCAATGATATAATCAACATTATCCCATCAAAGATCCCTTAGAATCATATCTTTCACCTTTTGAGCTTTTCCAACATCATCCTCTCTATAAGAAGCCCATTGGTCACTAATAGCTATGGCTTGAAGGCATCTTTTTATCAACTTCAACCTTTTCAGCATTACAACAACCGAAGCAAATCTAGTATCAGCAACTTTGAGCAGTTTTAATGGACAAAATTCATTAAACATTGTCAACCTCATTTAATGGTTCATGATAAAAACATATATGAAGGATGCATTGCCAGCAATACGTATAATCCAATTACATTCCTCATATGTAATTTCATTCTTTTCAGTGTTTTTTGTTGCACAAATATTCTTCAAAGTTAGATTGAGAGTGTGGACAACACAGGATGTCCAAAATATTTTGGGATACTCACCTTCAATAAGAACTCCTACAGACTTCATCACACTAGCATTATTAGTGATGACTTGGACAACTTTTTCATATCCAATCTCTTTTATAGCATCCTTCAACACCCCAGCAATATAATGTTTGTCATTGAACTTACCTGACCCATCAATTGCCTTTATAAACACCGGACCCCCATCTAATACCACCATAATATTAATAAGAGGCCTCCTTTGTGGATCTGATCATCCATTAGAAACTATACTTACATCATTTTCAAGCCAAAAGTCCTTAATTGGTTTCAAAAGTCTTTCAACATGAGCTCTTTCTTTTTGTAAAAGTGTTGTTCTCAAGGCATTGTATCCAAGAGGAACATAACCCTGAATGCTATAGGTAGCAGCATATGCATAGGAATTACGATAATATGGGTCCCTTGCAAAGTTAAATGGAAGTTCACCGGTGTAAAACATCCTAGCAATTCTACTATCCAATTAATGTCTAACATTATTTTGGAATGCTCTCTACAAAGGAGAACTCACAGTCACCTTCCTCCTCTTAACATCAACCGGATTTGTACTATCACTCCTTTTCTGTCTCCGAAATGGGGAAATAGGTATAGGCCCACGGCCTAGGGGAGGTGGGGGTAAGGGAATTTGACTTCTCCGTTCTCTCTTTAACTTATCATTTTCAACTTAATCATGCATTCGCTGCATTTCCAGCCTATGGCTCAGTGTCACCTTAGGACATGCTTTAATACCTTTATTAGGAATTTTTAATAAATGAGCCTTAACCTTAGAATAGGATCCCATATAAACTACACCACAATAATTGCACTTAAAGTATGTGTTTCCACCTGATTTAACAGTAGAACCAAGTGGTTTTTCTACTTTATTCACGTACTGCCAAAGAGAAGCTTCATCATTTGGCACTTCTTGATTAGATGAAGGTGAAGTTTCTGTGCTAGTAACTTCATCCATTGCAAATTCAATAGATTCAATTTAACCTACAAATAATAACTATTAACTAAATAAATTAATAATAAATCAAACCCAAGTTCACAGATTCACAAATCACAATGAGCAATAATTATTAACTAAATAAAAAATAAAACCCAAGTCACAACATTATTACATTATAGCTTATATAAAAAATTAAAAAAAAAAAAAAAAAAAAAAAATCAGATCAGGTGAGGTGAGCTTTAGATAAAAAAATCAGATCAGCTTGAGCTTAAAAAAATTGAAAAACTAAGATTGAAAGCTTTAGTTTGATACCTGAGTTAAGACTCTTGAGAGTGGGTCAAGCTTGAGAGTTGAGACTTGAGATTGAGAGTGGGTCGATGAGGCTGTGAGTGAGTTGAGAGTGAGATTGTGTGAGTGTGAGAGTGAGTTGAGAGTGAGATTGTGTGAGTGTGAGAGTGAGTTGAGAGTGAGATTGTGTGTGTGACTGAGTGGCTGAGTCAGAGTGTCTCATAAAGGAGACGGAGAGCATATACAAAGAGGCAGAGAGCACACAGCACAGAGAGAAAAATGAGAGAGAGCTGAAGTTTGAATGAAGTGAGAAGGTGTGAGAGAGTTTAGGCCCTTTAGGGTTTGTTATTAAGTTCAAACAGTGCGTTTTGCACCCTCTTTTTTTTTTTTTTTTTTTGGCTTGAATCGGCCGTTTTGGCGATTTCGCTCGATATGGCCCGAGTCAATGCGAATCAGCCCAAGTCTGAGCCGCGTCAGCACAAGTTGGTGCAAGTCGTTGAAAAAAAAAAAAAAAAGTTGGACGTGGCACCAACACGCAGGCAGCGGCGTCCCTTGTGCGTCACCACGTCGAACGCGTCACCACGTCGAACGCGGGTGCGGCAGGCGTTTTGCCTCGTCCATGCATCCCAGGATGGAAGTTGACGAAAAACGTGGATTTTACTATCCGCTCATATTATCATAAGTTACATGGCTCTTCTTCCATTGCTTTTCCTTGGAAATGTATTTGGAAGGTTAAGGCATCCCGGCGTGTCTTTTTTTTTGTTTGGACAGCTGCATGGGATAGGATCCTCACGGGAGATATCTTGAGACTTAGAGGCTTTGTTTTCGTTGACTGATGCATTATGTGTCGTTATTATAGTGAGATAGTGGATCATTTGTTGTTACATTGTGAAAAGGCTTATTAGTTGTGGTGTTTTGTTTTTAGGATTTTTGGGATTTCATGTTTTCCCTCTTGTACGGTGCAAGATTTTCTATTTAGTTGGTGGAATTGGTTGGAGAAGCATTCATCTTACATTTGGAACCTAGTTCCGTTGTGTTTGATGTGGTGTATTTGGAGGGAATGCAATCGGCACACGTTTGAGGATTTGGATAGATCTAAGGACCATCTGGTTGCTCTCTTTTCTGGTTCCCTTTTTGATTGGGCTAGGACTTAAGGACTCACATCTAGTGACTCTATTCCGTTATTCCTTAGCTCTCTCCTTCTTTGTAATTAATGCCTTTATATGTTTTTGCTTTTTCATCTTTTTTGTACTTTTGTTTTGCTGGTGCTATTTTGCATCTAGCAGTTTTTTGAATATACTTTTTTCTTATCTATCAAAAAAAAAAAAAAATGTAGTCCAGTCACCAAAGTGTTTTTACTATTGGACGTTTCATAAAGCCTAATTAGTAGATCCTTCTTATGCACACTTCAGCCAGTAATGTGTTGATTTCTACCAATTCGTTTTTCTGATTCACTGCTTTATATTCCTCCTATTTCTTAAGGATTTATTTACTGGCATCTCTCTATGCTGGACAACTAAGTCTGGCAGGAGAGCTCTAGAGTTTCTTTTTATTACATTGACTTTAAGACCGTATAGATTTGAATCCATCGTTCATAAATTCTACATTATTCTATAGTCATTATAATCAATGAAACTTTACATTGATTCAAGATCTCCTGAAATGTTGTTGATTTTTTCTATGTTTTAAATAGTTTATGTTAGGGTCAAAACTTTGAGTAACTATTAACTACCCTATATACATTGAACACACTGGTCACAGGGCTCCATTTTCTTTTTGCTGCAAACTGTCCTTTTCTCTATATTACTACTCGCTGTCTAGTGAATTTGAGTGACAGTTGAAGCATGCATTTTTTTCTCACCATTACTTTAGTGCTGTAGGTCTTTGTCTTTCTAGCTGCTGAGTATGAAACCCCAAAGAATTCTTTGAATCAGGTATGTTCTAGTGCATTATGATGCACTATTACAACAGTGCTATTATTTTTATTCTGTTCTTATTTTGGTTAGTTTAAAAGGATGCTTAACATTTATGTTGCTGGATAATATGGACTAGGACAGTCAGCTTGGTACCCTGCCTCATGAAATGGAGGTTGCTAGCTTGAATGTCCCAATCCCCATCCCCTTGGGGCCATAAATATTACTTTTTAAAATATACTTTTTATCTCACCACAGCTAGGTAACTGCACTATTTGGAAACAAATTCTGTATACTTATTTGGTACTGCTAGCATTTGGCAAAATTGGGTTTTGATGGGAGACATAAGCAGTCTTCTGTAGAGTAGTACTTTTCCTGTCCATGACTTTTGCCCTGGTTTTGCTAACTAAGCAACAAATAATGTTAGTACAGCCACTTACCGAAGTTTATGTTAGCATAGCCACTGAATTCTAAGTTGCCTAAGGAGATTGTCCATTGAAATTGGATACCTCACGTTTAGGACAAATGACTGTTGTGCCTCAATTTTCCCATGGCACATCCTCTAAAAGTGTTACACCTCCTCGTGATCAAGTGTTCTGTGGCTATATATTAATCCATGAATGCACAGGTCCAGAGGAAAGACACTCCCTCTTCCAAGGAGAGTATGAAACCTTTTCATATACCAGAGAATTTTCCAACAGTCTCCATTCCCTGCTTTCCCACCTTTCGGCCCAACCGCCTTAAAATCTCCACCAGTGGCTCTTCACAATCTTGCTTTTAATAGGATTCTTTGTACACTGCAATAGGAAACTCTAAATTTCAGACCCATTCATGACACTCCATGGACTCCATTCATGTGGTATCTCACCCTGCCATGGGATGCCTTTTCATGTCCAATTCTATTCTACACACTTTTCCACTTCATGGATATTAGCTGCGCAAGTAAGACAACACAATAACCTTAGCATCCAGTCCTTAAAAGGCAGTGATGTGGTTCCTGTTCCCCCGAAAACATATATATATATATATATATATATTTTTTTTTTTTAAATAAAAAAACATATTATATATTATATATAAGACTGGGCTATAGTTCTTTAACATGATTTCTTGTGCATGCTTATTGTCTTAATCTGGTCCCTTCTGCATAATTTGATGGATTGGTTGGATCTTATTGTTATGGAACAGGTTTCCCTTTGGGATGGTATTATACCATCTAAAGAACACGCAAAGTTTTTGATTCACACCACAAATAAGTATCGCTTTATTGATCAGGTAAGCCTTTGGTATTTAGCACTTTTCATGTGTAGACCAGAACTGTCTGGCCTATGTAACAAGCTTGTATCCATATCAGATACCTATTTCAGAATTTCATAGTAACTGTGCTTCTCATTTGGTGGTAGTCACTGTGCTTATCTAGCAGGACAGTGAATATAGTCCAATTTTTTAGTCTGTTTTTAACATAGAAAACCAATGCGTACATTTTAGTGAGTATGACTGGTGATCTGTCTTCTTCCTTTTGTTACTTTCAGGGAAGCAATCTGCAGGGTAAAGAGTTTAACTTGACTCTGCACTGGCATGTCATGCCCAAAACTGGCAAGATGTTTGCTGACAAAATAGTTATGACTGGATACCGTCTGCCAGAAGAATATAGATAAGGATGTCTCTCTTGGAATTTTAATGCAACTATAATCTTTGTTACATGAGGGGTATTTGAGTTTGGATTATCTCAAAAATGAACGGAGGACCCTGAAATTAGTGAAATTTTGTTATGAAGGATTCAGTTTCCTTGTATGATGACCATCAAGTAGTTCATTATCATGAAAGGCTGCTACTGGTGAATGGTCTATAATCTTGAGGGTCTAATGGATCTATTTTTAGGCTGCAATTTGATTTAAGGATTTAAAATTAAGTGATTTGAAGAATAATTTCTTGATACGAATTTGAACAACACAAGATAGATTTAAGCTTAAAATGATTTTACTCCAACAAAATTACTTGTTATGATTTTTGTTTTTTGCAAAGATACTTGTTATGAATTTGCCATGACATGTTAATTCTAATTAATTCAAATCTATGTATTAATAAGAATTTAATCCATACGTTAACTTCATCAATTTTATATAATAAAAAAATGTATCCAAATCCTTCTCTCCAAAAGAGGGTCGAATTCAAATTGCAATTTGTGCCATTATGGCTTTATTCCATTGGAGAGACTCCTAGATGAGGTGGTTTTACATATTTCTGCTACATGTATGATGTATTCACCCCTATTTGAGAGGGCAGATACATGTAACGGAAACACGATAGATTTTCCTCTCTTGGACACTAGTGCTGTGCTAGTAGCCTAGTAAGTGGCAGAACCATGGATGATAAATCTATTCCATGGCCAAAGATTAAAGATGGATCATTATTGAAAGTGTGTGATGGGGCCTCCCTGTTATCAATTTGACAAACAACCCTTCAGTACTATATATCCCACCTGATTACATGGATTTATGATTTATCAGATTCCAAAATAATAATCTAATTCGCATAAAATAAAATATCACATCCCAATCAAGCATCCAATTGAATTGAACACAACACAAGATTCTGGCTCATCGTAAGTGCAAGAAGTCCATGATTCCCACATCAGAAAAAATAACCAACCGGGCAAGTAAACTATTCTCTTTTTTTTTTTTTTTTTGGTAAGTATCTCCTCCTCTTATTTATCGCAGTTGTAGTTCCAAAATTGATCATGTTTAAGGTAAGCTAAAAGTTTTTATGGGTCATGCTAACGAGTGCCCTAAGGGGACTCGTTAATAATCCATTTTAAGAAAGTTTTGATATCACTTTTATGGAAAATGAAAAAAATTGTTAAAATATTAATTACTTTTTTTTCATTTCCCATAAAAACTTTCTTTAAATGAATTATTAACGAGTGCCCTTAAGGCTCTCGTTAGCATTTTTTTTTATTTTATCATAACCATAGCTCTCATCTTAATGACAATGATTTGTTACACTCAAACAATGAACAATTATATATTTGAAAAGATAAATTTTCCTGAAGAAACAAGGAGGCAGATATTGGAACATACGTAAGCCTCGCATTAAGCTCCAAACAAAGAGGATTAAGCTCCAAACAAAGAGGCAGACAAGCCATCCACTCTCCTCCAATCCAAACACATTGGGTGTGCTATAAGTAGCCCAACAAGATCCCTTTACTTGGCTCCTTAACCTGTTCTTATTTTATATACAGTCACTGATCTCTCTCTCTCTCTCTCTAAAAACAATACATTCAAATCAAGAAGGAACCTCCTAAGTCCAACCAAAACCGCCCCCCCAAAAAAAAAAAATGTGACGTACAAGCCAGATAGATTGTGCCAGGATTGAGATATATTGAATTTAATCAATATTTCAAATGGATATAACGTGTAATGATGTTTATAGCGGTCCCATTATTTTAACCTATGGTATGACAAACACATTTGGGACCAGCTGGTTTGTAGTGAAAGTATCTAGCGCATTGCTATCTATGTTGTTCTCATTTGGAAGATACCCCAAGGTCAAAGGAATTGGAAGAAGTTGTGGCTAAACTTTGCCTCAACAACATATTAAAAACTAAAAATTTTGCATAGGTCTTAATCGTTGGTGGTAGTGGGTGTGCTAAGTCTCTTTAGGCCCCTTATCTTTGGTGGAATCGTTCTTCCTTGTCAAATCCAACTTTCTTTTGTTTGGATTTAAGGCATCTTTACACATTGCCCGTTGCATCGGGTCCCTATCCAGGACCAACATGTACCAACCATTCCACTTCTTTTCTTTCTGTGTCTTTCATATTTTCTTTTCATTTCTAGCCTTTTCAAACTCGGATTTTAATGCATGGTTTAATCCTTTCACAATTATTGCTGATGAGATTATTGAGCCTTGTTACGCTGGATCAATTTGAGGGTCCAAGATTTTCGACTCTCAAGTCTCAGCTGAGCAGTATCAGCTATCAACTGTCACATCCAGTTAAAAATTGATTCATGACTGGAATCTCAAAATGAACCACAGCCTTTTGATTTTTCCTACCAAAGGGCCTTTGTAAAAGAGGGCTGACACGTCAGAGCAGCCCTTTTTCTTCAAAAATAATCCATTTCTTCGATAAGTTTGTGGACGCTTATTGAAATAGTTGATTATGAATAATGAAAAAAAAATAAAAATAAAATAATGATTGATGCTGTAAAAGTAATTCTCCTCCCTCACAATTTATTTCCAATAACTTAAACAAGTTATGACGAAAATTATGTCCCTAAATTTATTGTATTTTTTAACATATTTTAGTACGATAATCCACCTCTAATTATAAGTGGGTCTAGAGCACTCATGTACGAGATTAGAAGGAATATTACACCTAGTTAATAAACATTTTCCTATATATAAAAAAATCCAACAATAAGTATATAAGTAGTCATTTCTTTAGGATTAAATTGCAGTTTTGTCCTTTTAAATTTACAGTTTTATTTATTTATTTTTGTCATGTAAGTTTAAAATTTTTTAATCCCTCATATTTGAGATCATTTTCAAAATATTCCTCTTGTCCATCACTGTGAGTAGGGTTATTCAATCTTCAACTGGCATCGACTAACACCAACCTCTCTGCACCAAACCGACCAGCAGGTTACCAACTAATGGAAGCACAACATGTATGAGATGCTTGCTACATGTCAAATGCTACTACATCTTTAAAATAATAGTTTTTTATTTCATTTTCTCCCCGATTCCCATGCACCTAGAGAGGAGACAGAAATTTGGCAAACTACCAGCAAGAGCAGGCATATATGCAACATAGGATTGGGCTTTTTCAGCATGATCAAATGATTATGATTATGAATCTAATCTAGTTTTAACATGCAACTTATGCAAGTACTCAATTTGGCTTTCTTCTCTCGTAGAAAAATGAAAAAAAGTGCTTCCAATTGTTTATGGATTATGTTATGTTGTTAATAAGTGCTTTCTGAGAAATTGTTAATAAGTCGTTTTAGGAAAATTTTAAAACAACTTTTATGAGAAATAAAAAATACAAAAATCAATTAAAAATTAATTATTTTTTTCTTTTCTCAAAACAAATTTCTAAAAATACTTCCTAAACATTCTTATAGCATTCATTAACTTTTCTCCTTTATATATATAACTTACAAACTAATATGCTAATTCATGTGATGGGACATATCAACAAAATAATAAATAAATTTCTTAACATTTTTTTTTTTTTTTTTTTGTGTGTTTGAAGGTTGACACATTGGTTTTTTTTAAGGATATGTAATACAATTAATGCTACCCTAGTATCATTCCATCTCTTGTATTATATAACTATTATGTAGATGACTAGCATTATTCTTGTATGGGTCAGAAATTCAACAGCTCAAAAAGGAATTGGGCTTGGATCAAGGTCCACCACAATTAATTTATAGAGATGGGAATCCGGACCAATAGTTGAACCTTTTTATAATAATTCTTATTCAAACATAAAAATATGTCAAGATTTGTATAAGGTATTAAGGATTGATCACAAAAAGTAAATTTAATTATCTTATCTTCTTCAGAATGGCATAAGAACCTTTTACACTTAGGAAAATACAAGTATGAATATTCTTTTCTCACAATTTAATAATCTTACTCACTTTTATCTCCCCTTTGATCCTTGTTTACTGAGGATCTCTTCCCATTTATAGTAGTCTTGTTTTGATCCTAACCTTCCATTTGGAGGATTGTTGATTCTTCATCAAGGATACTTGTCTTATCCTTCCTTTTAAAGCCATGTTGAGTAAGTAACAGGCTATGTTGGCACTGTTCAGGTGTCATTCAATTATTAATGCGACTGGCCTGATTGGTGCAGTACACTTAATGCAAAGGTAATGACAGCTTTTCAGGGAAGTTTCCCCCTCTTCTTATCCACAATGGCTGCTGCTTCCTTCTTCAAATTAGCACCCTCGGCTTTGTGCGAGCACCTTCCCAATCTCTTCGGATTGTCTTTGTCCAAGAACCTTCCTCAGGCTAGACACTCTTCAGAAATATCTTCTTCATGGTCAGATCAAGTCCACTTGTGTTTGGTGAAGGTTGTGCCTTTGGACTCCTCCGATCACGCCCAATGAGACTAATCTTTCTAGCCTCCCACAATTCTCCTACAATGAAAATAGATTAAAAATCATATATAAACTAAATAAAATACTTTGATGAGATGATTGAAAATTAACAATAAATAGATATTAAATATAAAAGAATGAATATTACTTTAACCTAAATAATGAAGTTTGGATGAAGAATGTTCCTCTCGACATTTTCAATATTATGCTAGCTGATTTACTAGCCAATTGAATAAAGTTAAGCTGAAAGATTTCTCACCAAAAAAAAAAAAAAAACATAATGAAGGCAAATAGTATGAGTTCGGGTTTCTATCAAAACTAAGAATTATATATATTATTAGAATAGTTTAAATAAATAATAAAAGTTCTTTAAATTACATACTAAAAACACTTAGTAATAGAATTTTTATTACAGTAGTATTTCCAAAATTTACTAAAATTTTGTTGATATAATAGCGGGGCATGTTAATGATTCTAATATACCTAAAAGGTTATCTTGAACCACAAAGCACAAGAACAAGATATAAAACCTAATCATGTCTAGGGGAACCCGGCCAAACGTCACCATTTAGCAGATTGCTTAGTTAAATCCGTAGAATTATTGGTGAAGACGTTGAATGTTCACCATTCATTACTCACCATATTTATTGTTAATTAATCTCTACTCTCTCTCTCTCTCTCTCTCTCTCTTGATTTCATCTCTACCTAAAAACTTTCTCTCTCTCTCTCTCTCTATAGATTTCTTCTCTACCTAAAAACTCAACACTTAAATATAGTGCTAATAAATGTGTCACAAATTGTGTCAGCAATCAGCGTACGAAGAAATGCTCTCTTGCTAATTTTTTATCCAATAAATAAAGAAATGCTTCTAAGTTTTTTGCACAACTTTTCTCTATAAAATAATATATATATATATATATATTAATTACTTTTGTATGTTTACATTGTACTTGCAATGTAAACTTAATACAAGTAGACACACAAAAAATGATTGTACAATTTTTTGAAAATATATATAATATGAAGTTGCCAAATTGAGAGGATCCTAGCAAGGCAACTCTTGTTAGAATTCTGATCTAGCAACAATAATAAGAAAATGATCTTCTTCATTTAAAATAAATCAATTTTATGGTCCAAATTAAATATTTTAAATCTAAAGAAGTACAAATTATAATATCATTTAACATTCTTAATAACGTCGTAGTTTATACACTATTACATATATAAAATAAAATCTTAAACGTGAAATGAAAAAGATCTTGGTTCTAAGGTTGTATTTGGTTCAATGTAAAATATTTTTCAAGTGTAAAATATTTTCAGGTGAAAATATTTTCAAGAAAAGAAAATATTTTCAAGTGTTTGGTGGCATTTTAAAAAATACTTTGAAAAATATTTTTAGTGTTTGGTTGTATTCTTGAAAATACTAGTAAAAACACATTTTCTACTTGGTGCTCACATTTTCTCAGCTTTCAAACAAATATATAATATCAAACCAAACCAAAAAATTAATCAAATCCGGTCTCAATCAGTTAAATGGAGAGAAGAAGGAAGAGAGAGAAGCGATTGGGTTGGGTCTGATACCGGCGAAGGTTGGGTTATCTGAAGGAGGCGACGGCTATGAGATAGAGGACGAAGGAGGTGACGAGATTGGGGACGAAGAAGGCGACGGCGACGAGATCAGTGGGTGGGTCTGATACCGGTGATGAGCGAGTCAATGCTGGGGTGCGACGAGCGAGCTGGTGCTGGGGTGCGACGAGCCGGTGCTTGGATGCGACGAGCAAGTCGATGCTGGGGTGCGACGAGTCGGTGCTTGGATGTGCGATCTCCTCTGGCTGTTTCTCTCTCTCTTCTATTTTCCTGGGGTATAATTCATTTGAAGGTAAAATACAACATGAAATGATTTTACACCAGAGAGACCTTATTTTACGGTCAACGCAGAAAATCAATTTCAGTTGATCCAATTTTCAGTACGTACCAAACACGAAGCATGGTGTCAAAGGATTTCCTGAAATTGTTTTCAGCCGAAACAAATGCAGCCTAAGTGAGTTTAGATTAGCTTTTTTTAAGCTTATTAATTTAGGTACAACTTAAAATCCTACTCTTTTTTTTAGTACACTTATACTTTTTTACCTATTGTTTGTCCTCATCTTATCTCTCATTAATTTCAATATCTGTTTGTAAATCCGTTACTGTTACAGGTTTATTGGGTTTAAATATGTCAATAATTTCTGCAAAATTATAGGTGTGGGGTCAAAGAATTTGATAACCCTGGCCCACTTTATACTAAGCCCAAAACTCACGCCAAGGAGGAAGAAACGTCCGAGGACGAACGAAGAAAGTCCAAATTGCCAAGAAACATCGTTGAGGACAATCCTGTCCTCGGCCAACCGAGACCATAGAAGGGAAGAGCGGCATGCCATCAAAGGCAACCACCTAGAGCATCTCAAGAAAAATGACAAGTACAATGGATCAGCCATGAGAGCATAGTGGAGGAGCAATTCAAGGAGAAATTGTCACCTCCGCATTAAATGCCCACAACTAACGTTCTGGCCGCATTAATGAGAAAATGACCCCTGAACAGTGCTGCCTTGGTTGCTGCAATTCACAGAGGGTTTGGGAAGGCAACTGATGGGACAAGCACTCGAATAGTAGCCTGCATAATCAACAAATGAAGGGCCAAGATCAACTGAAAGGGGATATATATAATGTAAGAAATTCTCTAGGAAGGGGGGATCGAGAATTAAAAATAGAGAATACTATAGCAATTTGTATCATCTTTAAAACCTTTGTAACCAAGTACTGAAAAAATAATTGGAACAACAAGCTCACCAGATAAGGGCCAAGGAGAGAATTTCACACTTTAGTCCACGTCCTTGTTGTTCATTCCACTCATAACCATGTCTTGTTGTTGTAACCCTCACTAAAGCCTAGTTCTTAAACTCATTCTCTATAAATTTATTGTATTGGGCTAGTTGGGCTTGAGTCTAGTCATTCAATAGAAGAAGTGTTCCAACCCAGTCCCTACAATATGTTAACTTATAATCTTTCAAATCTGTCAATTTGAATTAAAGATTCTTTTAGTTTAGACAAATAATCTTTTTTGGACTGTAAATCCAAAAGTCTGTCTATTAAATCCATTATTATATCTTCTTATTTTGTTAAAACGCTTATTTTTAGTTTTCTTTTACAATAACAATTATCAGGATTATTGCAATTACATAATTTAACATTTTCACTATTTGAATAAACTTCTGTCGATGATATTGCAAGTTTACAATCTAAATTTGTACAAAATATATAAATATATATATATACATATATATATGTTTACTTATTTATATAATATATCCTTCAGTGTGCCATCAATTTCAGTTCATTAATTTGTTGGTCCTTTTAGCTGAATTTTTATACTTTCGATTTTGTTATCATGCCGTTTGGTTCACGACGTCTTAATTTCAATATTTTAGACATTTTAATACTCCTTTTTTTTTTTTTAGTACCAGACTTTTTAAGATTCTTATTTTATTAATCTCTGACTAGCGGGAATTACCCAAGGCATTCCGATTTTTACAATGGATTTCTATGGAAAACATGGATTTTTATTTATTTATTTATATGGATTTCATGACTTTGTGAATTTTTTATTTTTTATAAATAATTATACCCTAATTTATTCTGTTTGACTAATAACAGTATAATAATTTTCTCACCTTGTCGATCTTTATTTCCTCTCTGTATTGTAATTAGAACATAAATAATTTCTATAAGATTCTTGAGAGCTAGCTGAAAACTACTCATGTATCGCATTCTTGAAAATCTTATTCAAGTACTAATCATTAATCAAAGGAAATTAAGTAGGCATTGGGCTAGACTTATGTTGTGGAGAATTTATTTGCTTAATACTGAAGTAGACAACAGTTTTAAGCTGACTTTAAGCACATAAGTTAACTTATTTGTTTAAACTTTAAAATCATTTTCTACCTTGCCTTTAAACAAACAAATTATTAAAGTATAAGCTAACCAAATTCACTCTAAGCATCATTATATTATTTGGACATACAGACCACACCCCAAATAAAGATTAATATATCATAAATCTAAAACTGTTCCATAACAAATTGGTGTCATACTTGACTTGTTTAAATGGCGAGTTGGGGTGAATCAACTTATGGGTAACACTGGTAGACTTTTTTTAAGGGATTTTTTTTTTTTTTTTTTTCTAATTTTGTGTAATTGTATTAGGACTTTGAAGTTGACACAGTGTATTTGAAAGAGTCAAAACTTTTTTTTTTTTTAAAAAGGAGGAAGATAAGTTTGGAAGAGTCTAAACTTAACCAAAAGCAACATATAAAGTTGGATGTTCTCTTTTGAAAAAAAGAAAAGAATTACAATTTGTTTTTGAGTTCTATGGAAGCCAGACAGCCAGAAGGTACTATTAAAATTGTGTATATTGAGCCTATGGCCTAGTCCAAGGATATTAACCAGTTCGAGGATGGTCAAACAATATTGTTATTATGGGAATGGTAGAAGAGAAAGAGATAGTGATTATACATGATGGTCCAAGAGCAGTTCGAGAATAGAATCCATATCGGAATTGTAAATCTAAGATCAGTAGGGATATCCTACCTTCCTAAGTATCCTATCAAGTAGCATTATGGCTAAAGATCAGACGTTAGATAGGAAAGGAGTAGAAGAATGTTACAAAATATCTACAAAAGCTACTACCTCCACATAAATACTCTGTATCTAACTCACTGGCCATTAATCTTGAGGTGATACTTGAATAGTGTAGAGTTGGCTGCCCCAAAACCTCCACAACCAGAGAGGATGTCTGATGGGACAGGCACTCAAGTAGTAACACAGATGATCAACAAGTGTAAGATCAAGATGCTTTAGAAAGAGATATATAAGAGCTGAGACCCTTCATGAAAAAAGGGACGATGATTCAGAAAAGGAAAAAAAAACACTGTAATATTGAGGAATCAAACTTGTAACCTAATTTAAGAGAAATATATATATATGAACAGATCACCTTGGATTGTGTCGAGGAGGATTTTTCTTCAACTTAACCCTATTACTTTGTATTATTCGGTCATCTAACCTATTCCAATGTTGGTTTGATCATCTGAAACCCAATTTTTCTAATCCATTCTCTACAAATTCATTACTTTGGGTTTTTTGGGCCTAAATCTATCCATGTAGTGGGCTAGAAACTCAAAATCTGGTCCTTACGAATTCTATTTAATTGCAGGCAATCTCTTGAAAATTCCTATAAAGTAATATATAATCCATTTATAGAATAGTTATAGTAATTTATTTACCCATTTTTATTGTATAATAAAGTTATATTAAAATTATATATTGTAAATGAAAATATTAACAAAATTACTCACCAACTTAAGATGCAATTCTTAAATATGAATATTTCTAGCATATTAAGGTTCAATTTATACTAAATGTTTTTTTTTTCCTTTATTTTTTAATTTTAATAAAATAAGCGATATTTAAACACACCATAAATCTTTTTAAGCTATTTTTGTCAAATCTCTCGAAAGTCATTTGTCTCGTACGATTATGAGACCTCTATCTTATAATAGTGAAACGTACATGTATCCAATGAATGAAATAATGACACGAAATCCATCCTTTCAAACAATGGGCCATCAGCAAAACCATGGGCACCACCCTCAATTGTCCTCCCATCACAGTCCCTGGTATGAAACCTATCCACAATGAATCTACACGTCATTTCTTTAACTTACATTAATATTCTTCCTTTTACTCCTTTTTCTTTCTTCTTCTTTTTATTTTTATTTTTAAGATGAGACGGGGATCTGGATTTTTCACCACTTGGACAAGCCAGTCCCCCTTGTATCTACTGCACACCAAACACAGAAATTATTCCACCTAAAGCTACATCACAAGTTAATCATTATGCAGGTCCAAAAATCCTTCCCACTTGGGTGGATCCCAGTCCCACCACAATTTTCCTTGCACTCCTTATCTTGGGGGTTTTTTTTTTTTTTTTTTTTTTTTTTTTTTTTAATATGAATTTTCTATATACATTTTTTTTAAGAGGCTATAGGCCTATAATACCTTTGGGTTCTTTTATCTTTTTGGATTTTGGACTGCTATTATTATGTACATTAATTAATGTCAAAATTTATAATTTATAACAACAAATTTATAATTATGTCATTCTTTTAGAAATATAGCTGTGGGGCCCTATTGCACTAACCGCGCTGGCCCACCACATGCGGCCCAAGGCCTGCGCCGAGGATAGTGCTGAGGCCGAGGACAATGGGAAAGAACCCAGAACGTCCAAAGGGCCGCGCCGAGGATGACCTGTTCTCGGCGCACCGACTTCATTAAAAGGGAAAATATCACGACTTCATTAAAGGGAAAATATCCCACCAACATTTTGGCCGTCTTAATGAAGACATGACCGGCGGACCCAGTCATCTCGATTACCCCAACTAATAGAAAGTCTGTAAAGGCGGCTGAGAATTAACGTAAAACCTGTAAGCTGCAGATGATGTGACAAACTCCTGTACACGACGATCAGATAATTGACAAGTAGATGGTCAAGATCAACAAAAATAAGACTATATAACTAGCAAGATTCTAAACATAAGAAGGAGGGGGAGGGCCTGAAAAAGAAGAAGGGAGATTCTCAGAGAGAGCCGAGGATCAATGGTCCTTACAAACACTTGGCCAAAATTACAACGGAGTGAGGATCTTTTCTTACCATAAACTTCTAAGTCCAGTTCGTATAGGGGGATCTGCCCCAAAATTCGTTGTCCGCCCGTTTTATGCTTAGTCCTTCCTACCCATTCTCTACAAATTTTATTGTTTAGGGCGCCATTACATTTTGAGCTCTTACAATTGGCGCCGTCTGTGGGGAGGACTTGCGCATCAGCGGCGCGACGTTTGGGGAATGGAAAACAAAACGACAAATCAATCGAGAAGAGATGTCGATCCATGCAGTTTTTAGCAACAATATTCATCCGGCAGTCTACAACAACAAGAAACAAGTGCAAAAAAAAAAAAAAAAAAGAAAAAAAAAAAAAAGAAAAAAAAAAAAGAGACAATGTGTAAAATAAGTCTACTTCTTTTATTCATATATGGAAAAAGATTACATCTTTTACAAGTAATGCCCAGGGGGCTTGTTCTAAAGCTAACTACAAAGGCAGACGCTTGATAAAGCCGGCAGAGGAACAAAGTGGTAGAGAGCAACAATGGCAGAAGAACAAAAGGTGGAAGAGGAGAGTAGAGGAAGAAATGAAGAAAAGAAGAGATGAAGAACAAATATTAAAAAAGAAGTGAAGGAGGAGAGGAGGAAAGAAAAGAGGAAGGCTCGTAGAAGAGCAAAAGAGAGAAGAGAGAAGAAGGATTTGAAGATAGGAAAGCTACATTAAGGGGCGGAAGAGGTAGAGGCACAGGACGGCTCCGTTTCCGGGTTCCGCCTGATTTCCCTCCCACCCCCAATGCAGCCGACTTGGGGGGTCAATGACCCGTACCCAAGGGAAGGTGGTTACGTTCTCCCTGGATCTTCCTCCTGACGGCGAGGAGGGCTCCTCCTCTGGTTAGGTTGAAAAGAAGGAGGGTCTTCGGATCTCCCCTACCTCCACACCAGCGTGGCGGCCAAAGTTGGAGTACCATCCTCGGCTCCTGATAGGGGCTGTGCATCCCCAGGATTGCCCTTTTTAAGGGCCCACTCATTCAAAGGGACTAAAACGGCTATGTTTGGCGGAGCCTTTTTGAGAGATGTTTATGGGAGAAATTTGATATGGACTTTTGTCAAGTGTGAAGGAGAAGGTTGCCCTGGAAGCGTCTTATATAGATAGTGGGATATTTATGAGTGCCAATCTGCCATAAATCCCAGGGAGAGATTTCCGGAGGCAATAATGCCGCCCCAAATTCCAAAGCGCCTAACAGCCGTTAGATCCTCGTAGATCCACGGCTAGCATTAATGGGGAGGCGCCCCATTAAATGAGAAGGCACCGAAGCGTCAGCGCGCGTTACCTGGACAACCCAAGAGACGCCTCGTAATCAGAAGGGTTCCATCAAAACGAAGAGGCAGAACACGGCAGGGTCTCATCCTTCACCAACCCCAACTTGTATTTATTATTATTTCTGCTTGAAAAATGTAATTATCTATGGCTTATTGTAAACTATAGCAATAAAGAACCGAACGGCTCCGGATAAATAGCTAAAATAAACTCAAAAAAATGAGAAAACTAGGTACTGGACAGAATCAAGGCCTTGCATGGTCCTCGGACCCAAGCCTCAAGGTGAAACCAGTTACTTCAGATGATCAAAAAATGAGAAAACTAGGTACTGGACAGAACCAAGGCCTTGCATGGTCCTCGAACCCAAGCCTCAAGGTGAAACCAGATACTTCAGATGATCAAAAAATGAGAAAACTAGGTACTGGACGGAACCAAGGCCTTGCATGGTCCTCGGACCCAAGCCTCAAGGTGAAACCAGATACTTCAGATGATCAAAAAATGAGAAAACTAGGTACTGGACGGAACCAAGGCCTTGCATGGTCCTCGGACCCAAGCCTCAAGGTGAAACCAGATACTTCAGATGATAAAAAAATGAGAAAACTAGGTACTGGACAGAACCAAGGCCTTGCATGGTCCTCGGACCCAAGCCTCAAGGTGAAACCAGATACTTCAGATGATCAAAAAATGAGAAAACTAGGTACTGGACGGAACCAAGGCCTTGCATGGTCCTCGGACCCAAGCCTCAAGGTGAAACCAGATACTTCAGATGATAAAAAAATGAGAAAACTAGGTACTGGACAGAACCAAGGCCTTGTATAGTCCTCGGACCCAAGCCTCAAGGTGAAACCAGATACTTCAGATGATCAAAAAATGAGAAAACTAGGTACTGGACGGAACCAAGGCCTTGCATGGTCCTCGGACTCAAGCCTCAAGGTGAAACCAGATACTTCAGATGATCAAAAAATGAGAAAACTAGGTACTGGACAGAACCAAGGCCTTGCATGGTCCTCGGACCCAAGCCTCAAGGTGAAACCAGATACTTCAGATGATCAAAAAATGAGAAAACTAGGTACTGGACGGAACCAAGGCCTTGCATGGTCCTCGGACCCAAGCCTCAAGGTGAAACCAGATACTTCAGATGATAAAAAAATGAGAAAACTAGGTACTGGACAGAACCAAGGCCTTGCATGGTCCTCGGACCCAAGCCTCAAGGTGAAACCAGATACTTCAGATGATCAAAAAATGAGAAAACTAGGTACTGGACGGAACCAAGGCCTTGCATGGTCCTCGGACCCAAGCCTCAAGGTGAAACCAGATACTTCAGATGATAAAAAAATGAGAAAACTAGGTACTGGACAGAACCAAGGCCTTGTATAGTCCTTGGACCCAAGCCTCAAGGTGAAACCAGATACTTCAGATGATCAAAAAATGAGAAAACTAGGTACTGGACGGAACCAAGGCCTTGCATGGTCCTCGGACCCAAGCCTCAAGGTGAAACCAGATACTTCAGATGATCAAAAAATGAGAAAACTAGGTACTGGACAGAACCAAGGCCTTGCATGGTCCTCGGACCCAAGCCTCAAGGTGAAACCAGATACTTCAGATGATCAAAAAATGAGAAAACTAGGTACTGGACAGAACCAAGGCCTTGCATGGTCCTCGGACCCAAGCCTCAAGGTGAAACTAGATACTTCAGATAGCTAAATGAGATCGAGAAACTCGATACTTCCAGCAAGAAGAACATGTCATCACGAAAGCTAAACGATTAAGCAAAACCAAGGACTTGCATGGTCCTCGGACCCAAGCCTCAGGGAAAACCAAGCATAAAATGAGAAAACCGGGCGCTAAATAAAGCTTAAAGCATTGCATGGTCAAAAACCTCAGGTCAGCAGGAAGAGAATCTCCCCGTAAAAACTAAACGCTAAGAAAAATCAAGGTCGTGTACGAACAACGGGTCCAAACCTCTATGGGAATCAGTCATTATGAAGCCATGCAAACGTTGGTCGAAACCAGGGCTCTTATACGAGCCATGAGCTAAAAACTGAGGCAAAGCCAATTCCCTTTTAGGTGCCAAGTAAACGAGCCCCCTCAGGGGCAAAAACCATGAGAAATCGAGTGATATAGCACGAACGACGCAAGCCTATCCCTTCCGGGGCGACCCTACGCGCAAAAAGAAAACTGCAAAAACGGCTGAAGTAGTGATAACATTGACGGTGCGGTAAAACCCAACATACCGAGAAAAGGCGCCGGGGAAATCAAAATCCTCCTCCCCGCCCAAGGGGACGTGCAGCAGAATTTTGAGGGGCTATTGTGGGGCCCTATTGCACTAACCGCGCTGGCCCACCACATGCGGCCCAAGGCCCGCGCTGAGGATAGTGCTGAGGCTGAGGACAATGGGAAAGAACCCAGAACGTCCAAAGGGCCGCGCCGAGGATGACCTGTCCTCGGCGCACCGACTTCATTAAAAGGGAAAATATCACGACTTCATTAAAGGGAAAATATCCCACCAACATTTTGGCCGTCTTAATGAAGACATGACCGGTGGACCCAGTCATCTCGATTACCCCAACTAATAGAAAGTCTGTAAAGGCGGCTGAGAACTAACGTAAAGCCTGTAAGCTGCAGATGATGTGACAAACTCCTGTACACGACGATCAGATAATTGACAAGTGGATGGTCAAGATCAACAAAAATAAGACTATATAACTAGCAAGATTCTAAACATAAGAAGGAGGGGGAGGGCCTGAAAAAGAAGAAGGGAGATTCTCAGAGAGAGCCGAGGATCAATGGTCCTTACAAACACTTGGCCAAAATTACAACGGAGTGAGGATCTTTTCTTACCATAAACTTCTAAGTCCAGTTCGTATAGGGGGATCTGCCCCAAAATTCGTTGTCCGCCGTTTTATGCTTAGTCCTTCCTACCCATTCTCTACAAATTTTATTGTTTAGGGCGCCATTACATTTTGAGCTCTTACAATAGCAATAAAAAAAAATGTAATCCTACCACTGCACATCTTTAGTGTAATTGTTCAAGTTTTCAAAAGGGAGATTCATACACGTATACACAAATTATATCTTATATAAAATAAAAATAAAAAATGTAATCCTTTCATCATTAATGCCCTAAAATATCTTAAAATTATGTCATTGTTTCAAAAATATAGCAATTAAAAAAAGTCATTTTAGGGTCTTTAATCCAATCTTGACATAAGAACCACATTAATAGTGATTATATTCTTGATTTGTTAATTATAAATTTTAATACCTTGGGAGATGATACTGACAACTACCCTAAAATCATATAGAGAAATGCTATGTCTACAACATTTCTACAACATTTTTACAACATTTCCTAAGTGGCAGGTTGTTATTGGTTGTTATTGTTGGGGCAAAAAAGTAATCTTAGTGTTAGTTTTAAATTTGAACCAATAACAACTAACCACCTGTGATTTGTTGTAAAAATGTTGTAAAATTGTTGTAGACGTAGCATCTCTCAATCATATAAGATAAAAATGTATTTTAGCAAAATAATAAATGATATTATTAAAAATCATGCCAAGAACAAGATTAATTCTTATTTTTCTTTTTCAAAGGATAGGAAACTCACTAATACGTGGAAGGCCTTTAAATATGATCATAACAACACCATGTCATTTGGAATTGACTGGCTCAAGTAGCGTTTCAATAAATGCGTTAAACCTACCATAATAATCTCATCAAGGTAGTAAAGGTACATACCCTTACCGTCACGTATTGTAAAGTCAATAGGCCCACATCAAAAACTCTATTATTATATATTTTGTTTTTTAAACACACCTGTTACTGTTACTGCTACTGCTATTGAGGAGGACTGAAAGCACAAGATTCTTTTTTTCTTTTCCTTTTTGGTTTCTGGGAGAAACAAAGCACAAGATTCTTATTCAATCTGTTCACCAACTCCCTTCGATCCTGACCTTTCTTTAAGGGCCGACTCCCTTTATATATCAATGACAATGAGTCAATATAAGTATATCTATTAAAAATAAAATAAATAATAATCACAATATAAGTTGGGGAGGAATTTTTTCCCCCCTAATCTTTCTATGTGAGCACAATACATAAATTTCCACCTTTTATTCCAATCTTATCTTGAAAACTTCATAGAAGATATCGTACACAACACTATATGTTCATTTTTTTCAAACTGTATTTCAAAATTGGCATATATTTGAAGCATCAATAAACCAGAATTTATTAAAGTTCAAAGTACTTAATTAAGGAAGAATCTAATTACCCTTTTACCTTGTTTATGACCTGGAAAAGCACTTAACATTAATATCTATAATATTTGTAATTATCAAACCCAACATATAGAATCTCTGGGTCTGCTCTGCCTGTCCTATGTAATTGGCATAAGATCTCTAACAAGTTTAATTTAACATCTTATTCCTATGGACATTTTGATACTCAGCCGCACTATATGTCTTCTATTATTTTTTTAGGTGCCCGGACCCTTAATTTAGATCCAAGTTGCAATCAGAACACAGAAACCTTAGACCCACCCATGGTTTTGAATGTGAAAAACTTAGACCCAACTAATTTAAAAATATGATTGAATGAATCAAGCCACCATCCAAAGTTCTTAGTTCAGGGCCTAGACTATATAAAACATTGAAAAACAGTCGAGCTTATTCCCTTTTGATTCCAGTTTTAAAGATTATATTTGAGCACCATATTGTAGCATATTAATAGTATAATAGTACTAAGCTTTCAACATCATGAAGGTGGCATGTTGTGGCAAGTTGAGGAGGGATTGCATCTTGTGTCCCCTATGCATAGGACCGCAGAGGCAAAGCCAAAAATGCTAGGGAGGTAGCTTCCTTCAATTATGACTCATATGACAAGGCTATTGTGGCCAAATTTGATTGTGGTTCTCATTCAAAATAATTTTTCTTCAATCTTTAGTGACATTAATTTCCTATAAAATTTGCCAAAACAGGACACTATTAAAGTGAGATACAGCTTGTGTCCAGTGCTTTTTTATACTAAACATGCTACGATGCGAACGCCTGTTCAAAATTGAACACATGTCCAAATTGTATTGTTTCTAATGTAAAAAAGACACTAGACATAAGCTTCACCCATTAAAATGAGTGTTCATGTTGTTTTTTCTTCCAAAAATAAAATTGTGATTACGTGGTTTATTATGAGAGAAGATATATGATTTGAATTTCCCTTACTCACTTATTGTAACCATTTTTTTAAATGTACATCAATAATTTATCTAATTTATCTGTTTTTAATTCTTTATGATTGAATTCCTTTTTGAAAAATGTCATACACTTAGAAAATCACCAATGACTCAGACCAAAACTTGAAAATTACACGTTTCCGTAATATTTGATCACATGATCATTTCACAATTAATTATTTATGAGCACCAAATCATGTTGAGTGAGTTATACTTGGAAATAAAATTATATATATTTATTATGTTATGACACTAACATATTTATTGATCTTTTTTTTTAATAAAATTTCTATAATAAATTAAATAATAATTTTGACATTTTCTATCACTGTAACCGGCTGTTAAGTTAGATATCACCAAATTTAGCAAGCTCGAATTCAATGAATAATTTAAATTCAAACCAAACTTAAATGGGTCAATTCAATTCAGCTCCAGTTCGAACTACAACGAAGCCAAAACTTAAGCCCACGAAAAAAGAAAAGAAAAATACCAAGCTGAAACTTCCGAGGTAAAAAATATTCAACTAATAGTTCTTGAAGTATTTTCTATATTTTAAAAATTAAAGAAACAGAAAATAGTAAAAGAGTTTGGCTTCCTCAAGAGATTTTGTGCATCGGATGCGATACAAGCATAATACGGGTCCAAAAATGGAAATCAAAATTGCTTTGAGAGCAATTGCATGTGTTGAAATAAAAATATGCGAAAAATAGAAATCAAAATTGCCTTGAGAGCAATTGTATGCGTATTGGTATTAAATTAAAATTTATTTGACTATAAGGTTGTGTTTGTTTGGAGTGAAATAGGGTAGATGGAAAACTTTGAAGAGAAAATAGGAATGAAAACTTTTTTGAGATGTGTTTAGTTAAATAGGGAAGCAAGCAAAATAAATTGTGGGGCTCAAGTGTTTTCTGGCCCACCAAAATATTTTCTCCCCAAAATGGAGAAAAAGCTGAGTAGAGATGAATTTTTTCTTAATTGACAAAAATGCTCACGTGCACGTGGGCTTCTTCAAGTTGCATTTATTTTATTTTATTTTTGGTAAAATATAAAACTAACCCTCTAAGTTTCTTCAGATTTTATTTCAGTTATCTAACTTTGTTTTTGTTCATTTCAGTCCTCTGACTTTCAAGTTTATTCAATTAAGACTTTTCCATCAACTTTTGTTATATGTTGTGGTTAATTTTTTAATTTTATAAATTTTTCTTCAAATTTTTTAAATTAAAAAAATTCAATTAATGATTGAAAAATATTTTCTAGATTTTTTTTTTTCAAAAAATTTTAACAAAAGTTAACAGAAATACCTTAATTGAATACATCTGAAATTTAGGAAACTGAAATGAATGAAAGTAAAGTTAGAAGATTGAAATGAAATTAGAAGAAAGTTAGAGAGTCAGTTTTGTATTTTAGCATTTTTTTTTTCTTCTCCCATGATCAGTAACGTTGTCCTTTCTTCTTCTTCTTTTTCCTTTTTTTTTTTTTTTTCTTCTTCTTCTGGGCAACGCTGCCTTTTCTTCTTCTTCTTCTTCTTCTTCTTTTTTTTTTTTTTTTTTTTTTTTTTTTTTTTTTTTTTTCTAAGCCTGGGTGTGCCTTCTTTTCTTTTCTTTTTTTTTTCTTCTTCTGGGCAGTAACGTTAACGTTGCCTCTCTTTTTTTCCTTTGTTTTTTTTTTTTTTTCTGGGCAATAACGTTGCCTCTTTTTTTTTTTCTATTCTTTTTCTTCTTTTGATTTTCTAGGGCCTCAGGCGTGATATATATATATATATATTTCTTTTTTAACTAGACGTGATTTTTTTTTTTTGACATGATTTTTATTTTTTAATAAATTTGAGTGATTGCAATTTTTTTGTGGTTGTTTGTCACTTTTTTGTGGTTGTTTGTCACTTTTTTGTTTTAATTGGCATCATTCTTTAATAAGGGTATATGAGTAAATTTAATCAAACTCATTTTTTCCTTCTTTCCACTTTTCCACTCTCAATCAAACAAAAAGAAGAAAAAAAAAAAAATTATCCTCTCACCATTTTCTATCCTCCCATTTTTTCACTCCTCTAACCAAACAGGCCCTAAATGCATCATTATTGATTTCATCATATGTTTGACATGTTGCTAAGGCATCAATCTGTTTACTACTTGGATTGTTTAGGCATCAACTTGTTTAGTCAACATAATAATGAATTACTTAGCTTCTTGGAATTGGATAACATTGAATCATACTAGAATTTAGGAAAAATTACATTTTTCTATCATAAACTACATCTCATTTTATATTTATCTCTTGAATTACAAGAAAGCACAATCATACCCTTAAACTAAAACAAATGTCACAATGGTTGTCAAAATCCCGATTTGGATTCTACGATCCTACGATTTTACGATTTCACCTGCCCAAAATGATCCAGATCTTTTAAGGATCTTTGCAATCATTTAAGATCGGTAGGATCATACAATTCTGACGATCTCAAACAATTCTAGTTTCTTGTAATTATCTTAAACTTGACAGAAGGATCAGTTAGATTCAAATAAAAAATAACATCCCAATAGACCAAATTTTGTTATTCTAATGTAGAGAGATAAAGTGTCAGTTGGATCCAAATAAAAAAAGAGCATCACAATACAATGTTACGTTTTAAGGTTTTTGACCTCTTTAAATGATGCTTATAAATTGATGTGGTGATATGTGGTAATTACATCAAGTAGATGCAAATTTTTGGTTTTTTATGAATGAATATATAATTTATATGATTATTTAACATATTAATATGTATTTTTTTTATTTTATATTTTTCCTCAAATAATATAAAATCTTACGATCCTACGATTTACGATTCCACCTACCTAGCTACCTCCCACGATCCTATGTAAGATTCTAATTTTGACAACCTTAAATGTAACATTTTCTCCCCTCTCGTCACTTTCTCAATTAAGTCTAATAAAATGTCTTATTAAAAAACCAATTTATTCTCTATCGTCTATTTTGGATGGATAGGTGAATTGGTCTTTTAATGCTAAATTTCATTAAATTTAACTCAAAAATCAATGACGTAGGACTAAGTGTTACAAAATTATAACTTTTAAGGTTCAATCATGCATTTTAATAATTCAAAAAGAAAAAGTGTAAATTGGAGTATAGTTAAAAAAGTAAAAATTTAATCTCATACTTGTTAACTCAGAATTGCAATTCACTTTCCTTAGTTTACTAGAATCTTTTCCATCAATCCCAAAAGTCGTCTCAATTATAAGTAATATTGAATTAGTCCATAATCAAAGAAGTTAAAAAAAAAATTAAATGATCAAACAATGTGCATTGCATTTGTCATGCAGTCATGAGTCAACACGTGCCAATAAAATTGCTCCACGTAATAAGATAAGGAGTAAAAGTAATTGCAGCATGGCCATGAAAGCAACAAGCGGGCCCATGTAATTATTTTGCTGTCAATAATATTTATTATTTTATCATTTTCCTAATAAAATATTTCTAAAAATAATTTATAAATCAATATCCTAAGGTCTCGTTTGAGATGAGAAAATGGAATAGAATGAAAATGAATTAAAAGAATAATTTTAAAATATTCTTTCCTTCCCTTGTTAGGGAGTTTTAATAGAGGGAATGAAAAATTCATTCTCTTATTTGAGAGTTTAAGTAAGAGGGAATGGAATGAGTATGAGAGAACATTCATTCCTCTCTATTCCCTTAAAACCTCAAATTTTTATTTCCCCAAAATTTGGAGGAATGAGAGAAAATTGAATTAGATTTAATAATTTTTTTTACTAAAACTCTCAAAATACCTCTATATATTAAACCCTTTATTTTAAAATAGGAGTTTAATAGTAATATTATTATAAAATGATTCCATTCCATTCCCTCTATATTACTCCCAAACAAAATTACATACATTTCATTCATTTTCATTCTTTTCCATTCCTTAATTTTAAAACATCCAATCAAGGTTACTCAATTTTATTCAATTCTTTTCTATTCCTTTCACTTACTTAAATACATTCCATTAATTTCCATTTTCTTATGATCATTTCATTTTCTTCCCTTATGAACTCCCGAACGAAGCCTAAGAGTATTGGTTAACATTTCCCTATGGACTTACTACTTTTTATTAACCAACGACTACTTATAATTGCACAAATCAACAAGTTGTAAAATAGTAAATTTAGATACATTAAGTTCTTAAATTGAATTTCACTGCTTGCTTGCATTAACTAATAAAATACAAATAATGTTATTTCTTTTAGGAGAATTAAATTTAACAACGAAGGTTTAAATTCAATTAAAAAATCTTATATATTACATATAATTTTTATTTTTATAAAATTAGAATACAAATTATTTGTCTCTTTTTTTTATATATAGTTTTATTTTACATTTTTACATGTCACTAATCATAACTTATCATCCATTCATTTACATAGGAAAAAGATGATTTGTATTCGTGAAATTTGGGGGGTGTTTAAGGAGAGAAATTTGAGTTATGTTGTTTGAGCCTTTTTGATATACATATAAGTAAAAAAAGTGTAAAAATGTGTATAATATTATTTAAAATATGAGTTATTGTGTTGGAACTAACATGCCAAACAGGGCCTTGGTGTCGCTTGACTGGCTTGACAAATACTCTTAAAGCCTGACAAATACTCCCTCTAAAGAGTAGAGTCCCACAAAACAATCAAGCATCACTAAAAGAAAAATAAAAAATAATGTTCAGAAAATATAATTTGGGACAATTTTGTATCACAATTAGTCTAATCAGTAAAAACATGTCTTTACATAATCCACCATCATATTTTTACTATTCTGTAATATATTTTTACCAATCATAATTTGTAACGTAGTAAGTTATAATATAAAATTGTGCCAAATTATTTGTCCGTAACATTTACTCTTTAAAAAAAATAAAAAGACAAAAGTTTCCGGTGGGCCCAGAATCCTAACACGTCATCTCGTCCTTATCCCAAATCGAGAATCATCGCTCGAAATAAAAGGACCCCACACACACAAGGTTGAAAAGACGAAAATACCCTTACTCATTTTATCTGTTTCGCTATAAATGGCAGCCCAGCGTATTATTTCGAATCACATGTACGAGCTCTGAATTTCTCTAACAATTCACAGCTAGAGAGAGAGAATTTTCATTTTCATTTTCATTTTGTTTTTGTTTTTGTTTTTGTTTTTGTCTGTGAAGATGTTAGGAGTTTTCAGTGGCTCGATCGTGTCGCCGCCGGAGGAGCTGGTGGCTGCCGGTTGCCGGACTCCGTCGCCGAAGATAACGTCGGCGGCGCTGGTGAAGCGGTTCGTGGAGACCAATGCATCCACGGTGTCCGTGCAAGCCGGAGACCAGGTGCAATTGGCCTACACTCACCACAACCAGTCTCTGTTGCTCCCCAGGTAAATATATCAAATTAACAAAAATAAAGGCTTACAGTTACAGTTACAGTTACAATTACAAACTGTGTCTCCACTGCGACGTCTTTTTGCTTGGTTTCCGATAATTAATACGGAAAAATTTGGATAGACTAAATAGTCTCTGATCAAATGATCTTGACCGTCTGATCTATGGAATAATTTTCTTTCTTCTTTTTAACGGCTTAACTATAATTGTAACTGTCATATGATTAATACAAATGTCTAATTATTCGATTCAAGAGTTACCGGCTTGTGAGTTGTGTGATATTAAACCCGGTTTTCACTCCGTATTCTCAGTCCGTGTCTTTCTAAAAAAAATAATAATAATAATTTTTGAAAAAAATAATCCTTTGATCAAAGAAGATTGGTAGTGACTGGATTTAAATTACATCAAATCAACTGATAAAAAAGAGAGAGGGCAAAATTCCTTTTTTTCTTTTTTCTTTTTTTTTTAAAAGGTGGAAAAATTATTTGACACGTCTTGGGTGTGGAGATCGGACGGTCATGATTTTACTAAAATCAATCATGTTTGAGTGATGAGCGGTAAAGATTTCGTCATGGTTTTCCGCGAGGTGATGTTAGATTCTGTGTGTACAGTGTACAACTTTGCTTCTACAACACGTGGTTAGATCTCGTTAATTAAGGTTATCTTTTTTGTTTAAATTTCCAACACGTGGACGGTCGGATGATGGTTTACGTGAGATGACATTGACTTACGTATGACTTCTTGTGTCTTCTTTGTCGTTGTGTAAGATTTATGAAACCCATTTCTTGTTTTATGAAATAAGCTGAATCTGGTCACTCGTCTGATACGAGATAAAAAAAAAAATAGTAATGACTTTATGAAGCAATACGTTATCTACAAAATGCGTTAAAATCTTAAAAATAAATTTTATTTTAGGGTCATGTTAACAAGTGTCGTAGGGCATTGGTTAACAATCCAATTAAAGAAAGTTTTTATGGGAGTTTTTATGGGAAAAAAAAAAAACAATTAATGTTTTGACAGTTTTTTTCATGAGAAATGATATGTCTACAATATTTTTACAATATTTTTACAACAAATCCTAAGTGGCAAGTTTTTACTGGTTGTTATTGTTAGGGCAAAAAAGTAATCTTAGTGTTAGTTTTAAATTTGAACCAATAACAACTAACCACCTGTGATTTGTTGTAAAAATATTGTAGAATTGTTGTAGACGTAGCATCTCTCTTTTTTCATTTCCAATAAAAGTGCCCCCGACACTCGTTAACATTTCCTTTTATTTTAAGGTTGCTACCAAATATTTGAATAAATAAGATTCTCTAAAAAAAAAAATAAGATAGTTTTTTTTTAAAAAAAGATTTAGAAAAGTGTTAACGCCGAAATATAAGGAAATTTATTGATGTTTTGGATGATGACAAAGGACAGTTACCATGAAATGCGGTACCATTAATTTAACAAGTCAATACACTAAAATTGCTATGAAAAATGTTATTTCTTGTATTATTAAAAATATTTTATTTATTGATAATTTAACAACAATAACAATGAAACTATATATAGTTCCAAAATTTTGTAGTTGAATATGGATTTCTAACAAAATAGTTGGGGTTAAACATATGTATTTTTTTTCATATTATTTTACCTGAGATCATATTCTTTATTACTCTTTTTAATGGATACGTTGCCTGTACTATTTCTATTAAATGTTTATTAATAATTAAACTCTTAAAATAATTTAGTATATAATAAAATTTGATGGTCAGAAATTTTTTTTTTTTTTTTTTTTCCTTTTAAAGATTCACTTGGACCATATACTTTCTTATAATGTACATGAGATCTATCATTTACACAAGACGAATGCATATCATATGCATGTGGATGCAATTATCTCTTGTCGTTGTCATACACATCGACTGTCACTTTATGGTGGTTACAGCCACCAATAATCGTATATATATTGGTCATAATAGACTTACAAGTCACAACCAATCTTTCTAAATCATTGCTGGGTATAGAGGTTTGAATTATTCGTGGATCCATATTTGGTTGCCATCAAATAGCAATGAATAAAACTATTGACTTTTGTGTTGTATGCGAGCATTTTTAGTTCTCTCTTTTGGGTTAATGACAAACTTTAATTTAGGATGAAGTTGGATGGGACATGATGGCCATGGCCATGGCCATGTGCCATTAAACCTATTTTGGACTTGGACTGGAAAAAGTAGTGGAGACTTGGAATGAGGAATTGAGGATAAGGATTACATGACTTCTAGTCTAAGTTGGGGGGACCCATAAAAAAGGGTATCTAATCCTAGGCCCCTCAGGATATTCAACGAATGGTGTAAAAAATGAGTGTTAGTCACAATCTATTATTATGTTGTAATTGTTGGTCAGCCTCTAATCACGGGGATACCATGTTTATTCATGGACTTTGGTCTCACAACAAAGTCACAAGTGTGATTTGAAATCGTGTTTATGTTATGTATGGGGGACTATACCCATTGTCAATTTGCCATGCTTCATGTGGCACATGTATTTGGCAAGGCTCATATGTTGGGCATGGTGTCTTGTGATAATAATTAATAAACAGGGCCATATGACCTAGTGGATGCGGCCGTTAGATTCCGTTTCCTTTTATATATTAGGATCTTCTCTATTTGAAATGGATTAGTTTTATGGTTCAAATTAAATATTATAAATTTAAAGGTGTATTAAGATCTTCTCTATTTGAAATGAATTAGTTTCATGGTTCAAATTAAATATTATAAATCTAAAGGTGTATTAAATGTCACGTCATTTAAAATTTTAAAAGACATATCACTTTATATACTATCAAATCCAAGAAATTAAATCTTAATTATGAGTGGATTCTTTAATCTCTCCACACTTGAAACATTGAGAATCTGGTTCCTTTTATAGAGGTTTAGTTTCAAGTCGAATCCCCTTATCTACACTTAACAAAAAAAATTGTTGTTTCATTGCTTTGAGTTTCATGCTAACCATATGGAAATCTAACAATTGTGGATGGGAATGGCAGGTCGTTTGCAGTGAAGGATGAGATATTCTGCTTGTTCGAGGGAGCTCTAGACAACTTGGGAAGTTTGAGGCAGCAATATGGGCTTGCAAAATCTGCAAATGAGGTGGTTTTGGTCATTGAGGCTTACAAGGCACTCCGTGACCGCGCACCTTACCCTGCCAACCATGTTGTTGGCCACCTTAGTGGGAATTTTGCTTTCGTAGTCTTTGACAATTCTACCTCTACCTTGTTTGTTGCTTCTGTAAGTTAGCTCACCTACCGAATGCCTTAGTAAAGTTAATAGATGTTAATTTCTAACATCAATTGGGTTGGTGTTAATTGTGACAGGACCAATATGGTAAGGTTCCTCTGTATTGGGGAATCACTGCTGATGGATATGTGGCCTTCGCTGATGATGCAGATTTGCTTAAAGGTGCTTGTGGCAAGTCACTAGCTTCTTTTCCTCAAGGTGGGTGAACAATATATATGTGTTTGTGAATCCAAAAAACCGTGACTACATATGATACTAATCATACTATTGATGATTTAATAAAGATAAATATAAGGTGACTTCTAATTAGCTTAACTAGTAAAATTTCTTCTTGTTACCAAGAATCGAATCCTGCTTACACCAAAAAGAACCCTATTGGTGTCTTAACTTGATAGTAACGAGTAATAATCATATAGCAAATGTCATAGGTTAAAAATCTTATATATAAGGGATAAACATGGAGGATGCTGGAATACAATAAAATAGGATTGTTATCATGGTCACCGAATGATCATGCTAATTTCCTACCTTTTTTTCTTTTGGAACAAAATTTTCTTAACATCCTTTTGAATCCAATCCAGTCAATTTGATTTGGCATTTGCTTCATCATTAGTATTTGATTCAATTTATTGACAATTCTACTTTGGATCTTGTAGGATGTTTCTTCTCAACAGCAGTAGGAGGACTAATGAGCTATGAGAATCCTAAGAACAAGATCACTGCAGTTCCCGCTACTGATGAAGAGATCTGGGGTGCAACATTCAAGGTAGTGACAAATTTTTATATACAACTTGGGTACAAGTTTGTTTTCTGTTCCAGATCATTCTCTATGGTATGATGTCCTAAACATCGCGTCAGTATTATCATACTAGACTTTTAATAGTGCAGGGGGGGAGTTGTTAGTAAATATTTCAGGTGCTATTATTTTATTGAATGGACATAACAATCTATTTTCAATAATATATTATAATAATTCGCCGACATAAAGGAAAGTATTAATTAAGTTTATGTCACTTGTACGCTGTCGCTTTTATACACAAAAAAAAAAAGGAATTTGTCTTTATAAACTATAATGTAAGTTTTCTTTTCTTTTTTTTGAGGAGAAAGTAAGCAAGTTTTATTGAATTAAATCAAGTTGGAATACATCATAATGTAAGTTTTTAGTAACAGAGAGTACTGTGAATATTAAAATGATGTGTCTTGATATGATTCTAACCATGGTAAGATATGTCTTTGAAAAGTTGCAACGATGGTGTGAATTAAATATGGACAATTGATGTCCTCTTCAAAAGAAACGTATTAACTAACAAAAATGAAGTATGAGTTTCTTGTGTTGTTTTATTTCTTCTCTCTCTTCCTTTTTAACCAAATGTAAAAAGCACCTATTTGTTGTCTTATTATTTAGACCCATAGGTTGAACTTATATATTTCCAAATGTCACCCAACAAATTAGATGACTCAACTCTTGGAGTTGATTGAAAATTATAAAATCCAATATCATAGTCTTATTTTAGAATATAATATGCAAAATTTCCATATTTTTGTCTCTTCATATGAGAGACCTAATATGGCAATTTAGGGTCTTCCCCCTGGTGTTGTTTGAACTGGGTTTAAGCTGGATTTTGTGCAAGTAATTTTTTGTATGAATGGTGATGCTTTTTTTATTTTTACATAATTTTTTGTGGCATGGATTTTAGTGTGTCCAGTTCCATGGAATTTACTCAGCCACAAACTACTATTACATTATGTTGTACTGATTGGTCAATTTGTTGGGATGGAATTTCAGGTGGAAGGGCCAGCAGTTTTTGCAGCCACAGAGTAGAGATTTTACTTCTCTGGTGGACACTAGACAAACAAAATGTATATCTATTTGGGAGAGAAGGGTTTTTTATATGGCTAGGTGAGCATGAGGGGCCATGTAAATACCTGAGTATGTGATAAGTTATATAAGTCGTTAGTAGAGTGGGGATATGTGGCAGAAATGGCTTTGTTTTTATGGGTAGTTTGTCTTTCTATATTAGCATTTGCTCTAGCTTTCGAATGTATAGTTGTCTTTTCTCGTCTTATAATGAAGTATGTATAAGGATTTGAAATCTACCAATTAGTCATCAATCTCTTTGACTTATTGTTCAGAAAGCATTAATGCTTAGCCTTAAATTCTATGCATACCTTAGATAAGTCTCATTTAAACACCTGAGACTGGTGCTGATGGTGCTGATTATTCTCTTTTGATTTCATCTGAAAAGGAAAACTGTGAGTTTGATGTTTCCAACTTACACAGACAAAACCATTGCCATAGACTCCTGGTACACACCTGAAGTAGCATTCAAGATGTTTCCAATCCCTAAAATTTGCTGCACTGAAAAAAGAGTAGAATTTCAGGTACAAAAAACATAGACAAAACCAGCTTTTATGTAAGCACAATTTGTAAATATAATATTATTCTAATGATAATTATTTAAATTGAAAGTGTTTCAAAACTATATGAGAATCTAACCTTTAAAAAAAAAAAAAAAAAAAAAAATCATGTTTAGAAACACAACTTTCAGTGTTGAAATCATGTTTTTGCATGGTGTTAAAAACACGATTTAACTTAAAATCCAGCCAAGCTGCTGAAATTGTGTTTTTTATTTTTATTTTAAAAAAAAAGTGATGAGACGTGATTTAAAAAACAAAAAGTAAAAAGAGGCTAGACCTAAATAAATAAGCGACTTCATAACAATGTCCTCGTGAGATCCACCCTATGTGAAAGGATCCCTATGTAAAAGAGATGTTGCATGCAAGGTTTGATAATTCAATTTGGCAATTTCTGTTTTGTGATGTATACCACAATGGTACAATTTTTTATAAATTTTTTTAGACCATTTAAGGCCTATGAAAAACTCATGGATAGCCCATTAAAAGACCCTTAGCCCTAGCCCACTGGTACAGCCCCCCTAAAGGCCCAATGTTGAGTCAAAACTGGCTGGGTTGGCCTGGCCCAGCCAATTGCTGACCCGCAATTGCAATTAATTGTAAAATGACCATTTTCTTGTTCCCTTTTAACTTAGAAATTATGGACCATTTGGTTTAGAAATAGAAAGCAAATATGTAAATATATTTGGCTAGATATCAAATTCACATAAAAGTATAGACCAGTATTGCTGGATATTTTTATAAAAATATTATATTAATTTTAATAGTCATTTTATGTGAATTGAGGAAATCAATTATCCCTTAATGTCAAATACGTTAATTGCTAAATTTTGAAATTCAAATATAATTCAAAATTTGAATAACTATTGTCAATGGTTTTTAATTATAAATTTTTTGAATATTAACATGATATTTGATGATGTGTTGAATCAGTTGATTGAACACTTCGGTTTCAGTGGACTACGACAGTAGCGAAGGCTTGAAAAGAAGAAATAATCAAGGGGTGACCGGGGTGGACCGGCCAAATACCCTCCGATGATAAAGTTAGTTTTCTAAACAAGGAAATGTAGCTCCAACTTTTCGGGAGTAAAATCTCAGAATCTCATACCTTTGCCTGTTTCAAACCGGTCCTTTATATAGGGAACCTTGGGACAGTTACTTGGTTTAGTAACCTCCCCAATATTTATGGAATAACTGATTTTACGGAGATAACTTCCCCAATGGCTATAGAAGCAGTAATCGCTGATCGAAATTACATACTTAGGAGAAATTGCTAGCGATGAACATGGATTGATTAACCACTCTAGAATTTTGTTAAGTGTTACATGGTCGTCCATGTGACTTGCCCATGGACGACTCTTTATATATAAATTGATGTAGTAGTGTGGTCATCCATGAGCTTACCATGTGGACGACCCTTCTGTCCTGATTGCCTGGGGTTCATTCATTCAATTGATTAAAACTCATGGACGACCCCACTGGACGAATCAGAGATATGCCATTTATTTGACTGGAGATCATGGACGACTCCCTTGGACGAACCATAGATGGTGATTTCTTTGCTATCCCATCACTATCATTGCCAACTATAGGGATGAAAGGCCCAAAAATGTATATTGGGCCATAGGTCTTGTTCGGGGATATTTAATAGTCCGAGAACAGGTAGACGTTAGTAAAAAAATACAAATCAGTGAGTTATGGAAGGATCCTGGTCATGAGGGTTTGGGAAGATCGTCCAAGGAGAAACATTAGGAGGGAATAAGACAAAGGGAAGCTAAGAAATATCTAAGAGAAAGTTGCTACCACTGTATTAAATGCTCTGTAGCTAACTCTCTGGCCGCATTAATGTTGAGGTGTTGACACCCCATTTTGCAACCCGCATTTAACCTCATCGGGAAGGTAAAAGGGTAATTTTGACTTGGAAATATGCATCTTGATTCTGGTCATTAGATTCTTAATCTCATTTCATCAAAATGATCTTGATGTTGTAATGATCAAATTGACTGGTCATAAGCCCTAATCGGACCATCAGATTGAAAGTTATCATCAAATCAAGTTTTAATGGCCGAGATGCACTATCACAAATTAAGTCTGACTATATGTGATTATGAACAATTGATTCCAATTGGTTATAATTCTAATCAATTTGAGATCAATGATGTGTCATAATTTGATTGGTTAGGACTACATTTTATGGTGAAGATGCATACACCTAATTAATTAGATAGTTAAACATTAATTATTCAATGAGTAATTTGTGCAATTATCTTTTAATTAGAGTAAATTTGGAACCAATTAAGTCTGAAATTGGAGTAATTGGAGCCATTTAGTGTTAATTGGGAGCTAATTTGGGACCTATTAATGTTAATTGCGCTGAAACCATTTTTTAACAAATGACCTCTGCTCACTATTTCATCAATATCTTTTAGAATATTTTGAATCTGTGAATGAGATTAATTTTTCCAGAAACTAGACATCTGGGGATTCAATTTGAGCATAAGAACGAGGCGATTCCGATCAGAATTAAGTCAGATATGATTTTTCAAATTTGGCTTTACAAGCTGTTACAGCAGTTACGGGAAAACCGAATTTTGGCTTGCTCCTCACTCTTACCAATCTTTCCATTTAATGCACCAGATTTTTCCCAAGGCTACAATGAGGTCTAGGTTCATGATTCTTTGTCAACCCTCATTAAATGGTCTTCCATTCATATTTCCTTCACCACTACTATATAAACCTCCCATCTCCTTCATTTCAAGGCACAAAAAAAACCCCATCTCTTCTCCTCTCTTGAGTTCTAGTGAAGTAGAGTAGTCTTGTCATATCTTGGTCTTCCTGAGACTCAAGGTATTGAGTGAGACTCACTCTTCCCCTCATAACTCTTCTTTTCCTCCACCTTTAGGATCTCCCTCAAAAGTCTCCTCCTCCACCATATAGATCTTGCATGAAGGTATAATCCCTTTCCCTAATTGTTTTTTGTATTTCCATGATGAGAGTTTAAGATTAAAGCATGATAGTAATCACTTAAATTCCCTTAAATATGTTTGAATGTTCTTAATTGTTCTTATAAGTTCTTCACATGTTCTTGGTTGTTCATCACATGTTCATGCATATCACTAGATTTAATCTTAAATCCACATCAAAAATATGAATAAATATGTTTGTCTAACAATTCTTTCAAATCTTTGAATCTAGGTTATCACCATCCACATACATTCACTAAAATTTATTTTTCAATCCAAATGAAATGCTTAATCAATTGAATTAGGGTTTATCACATGCACACACTTTAAATTCAACATGCAAATTAATTGACATATTGGATGATATGATATAAATGTTGGCCACCATAGTCTAGAAGACCGGTTTCACCTGGCAAGGTGGGTACATAACACCTTCCCACTTTGTAACATAGCCTCCGAACTTAGATCAAGGTTTAGTAGATCAAGTGCTTATTTATGTAATTTTCGATTTTTAGATTGTAACTAGGAAACAAAGGCATGTACTTTATCTTAGATTGTATCTAGGACCAAAGCCATGTAATTTTCCTATGATCAATGTAAATTTCAAATTAATAAAATGAGGAATTTTTTTAATTATGGTTTTCTTATTTTTCCAATAATTAAATAAGTGGCGACTCCATTATTAGACCCTTAATCTAAAAGGGAAAATATAACTAGTCGAATCTCCATTTTGAGAGGCAATAACATGACTCCACTCATTTACGTGGGTTTAGCTCAACACTCCTAAAAAAGGGGGTCGGGGGTGCAGTCTCTCACATGAGGTGATACCTGAACAGTGATATTCGGCCTTATAGCTACCCTCAAAGACTTTAAGAAGGTGCTGATAGGACAAAAATCAAGATAAGAAACTTGACCTATATGTGGAGGGTGGAGATGAAGCAAAACAAGAAAATGTAAGGAAGAAAGACCCCATTACAAGAGACACATCTTAGAATTTGTAGAAAAAACACTGTGGCACTAAGAATTGTAATTGTAATAAAGTCTAATAGAAATATATATAAGAACCACTCTTCTCAGACTTTGTCGAGAAAGGTTTTCTTTGCGTAAAACCTGTTTATTTTGGTTTTCTTGTCATCTTTAACCTAGTTTGATTGTTGTCTAACTCATTGAAGTCTAGTTTCAAGCCCACTCTCTACAAATTCATTGTGTTAGGTTTTTTGAACCTTAATCCTTTTATCTTTCAAGCTTAGGATCCAAAACAAGACCTTACACCAGCATATTTGGTTTTATTACAAATATAAACTTTCCATTCTAAACATTTTGTATTCAAATATTCTTATTTGAATATGATATGGTAACATCATATATAGTAGGTTTTTAACACTTAAATATATAGCTATTACTGAATTATTTTATATTATAATAAGTTAATATATATCCACAAGTGTTTACTATTTGGTTTAATGGAAAGTGGTCAAACAGTTAGCAATTCTTTGTAATATATATTCTGAAACTTTCTAAAAGGTATTGTAATAAAGTTTAGCCACGTTAACTACAGGCCATTAATTTCATAGCATTATAACACCTTTTTTTTTGTTCTCGACCTATAGATTTGGCAAAGACATTTTTTGATGTCCGGTTTATATATTATATATAAGCAAAAATACTACTCCGGTCCTTTCATTTTGAGGTCACAGATAATTTGGTCCTTACATTTTGATAGCATTCAATTTGGTTCATGTTATTTTCAACTTACAGTCAATTTGGTTCCTACCGTTAACTTACTAATAAAAAATGCTTACGTGGCAGATGATGTGCATTGTTCGCACACTTGAAGTCCATGTGGCAACTAAAATAATATTTTAAAAAAAATTTATTGTCATTAAAATGTGCCATATTAGCATTTAAATTCAATTAATTCAAAAAATAAAATAAAATTCATAAGGACTAAAGATATCAAAACATCACAAGCTTTCCAATCGGATCAATTGATCAAATACCCAACAAATCCAAAGAAAATCAAGAAGAAGAAAAAAAAAAAAAAAAAAAAATAGAAGCCTCTTAATATGTTAAGGTTTGTGAATGGCAAGCTTCATTTGGATTTTCTTGGATTCGTAACCTATTACAGCCAAACTGTGTTGTCAATGTATTTGTCTATTAGGAAATTGGTAAAATTCACTTACAATCCACTAGACCCACTTAGCAAATCAAAGCGAGTATTCAAAAAAAGAAATTTTGCACTCTCTAAATGCTAAAAGAGCAAGAAAAAAAAAAACTCAGATTCACTTAAGACGATATTGCTTTCAATGACTCTCTACTTAGATCTGCTCCGCTGAAATCGTTGATTGAAATCTGTACACAAAATTTAATCACAAACGGATTGATCTCTAAAATTTGTGTTTTTGGGTTTAGTTCAAAGGGATCGAACCAAGTTGAAGTGAGAGGAAGTGAGAAGGGGAAGAAGAAGAGAAGCCACCGCCACTGGCATGCAATGGCAAGATAATCATTGGCCATGTAGTTGCTAAGTTGAGTTTTTTCAAATCTGGAACTGAGTTTTTGAGTTTTTTTTTTTAATTATGTGTTCATGTTCACTTCTTTCTTCTGGTTTCATATTCTTCAGTGTTTATTTTTCTGAGTTCATGTCCTTCTATTGTGGGTTTATTTTTCTGGGTTAATGGATTTTTTTGGCAGATTTTTTTTTTGTTTTTCCTTTCTCCTTTAAATTAAGTTTGTCATTTATTTTTTAAACAAAAAAAAATGTCATTTTTTTTTATAGGAGATTGTCATTTATTTCAATTTAAATATGATATGGCACATTTTAATGACAATAATTTTTTTAATATTATTTTAATTGTCATGTAGGCTTTAAGTGTGTCAACAATACACATCGTTTGCCATGTAAACATTTTCTGTTAGTGAGTTAACGGTAGAGACCAAATTGACTACAAATTAAAGATAACAGAGGTCAAATTGATTGCTACCAAAATATAAAGACCAAATTGACTGTAACACCAAAATGTAAGGACCAGAATGGTGTTTACGCCTTTATATATATATATATACATTTAGAGAGAGAGAGAGAGAGAGAGAGAGAGAGAGAGAGCTATTGATTATATATTGATTTCAGTAACTTTATAATCATTTAATTGATATCAAACATTTTTTATTCTTTGGCTAAGGACAAGTTACATGTCCGGCTCTATATATATGGAAAGAAATAAAAGTTTCAAAAATACATTATTTTTGAATTACAAAGATACAGACTTTCAAAAACAATTTTTATTATTGTTTTAAACACTTGCCATTTACTGCTTTTTACTATTCACAAAAATATTTTATCTTTTACTAAATTTTCTGGAAAAAGAAAATACTATAGAGAACTTATATCTTACGAGCAGTGTTAGCTCACAAAGATAATCAGCAAAGGTGGCTAGGTTGTTGTATCTTGGGGATAACATGCAAAAATATTTTGTCTAACTACAACGGTTATACCGTAAACAACATGATTTGTCTCAAGATAGTGACTTGATTCACATCCCATCTCCGCCACTTCTTTTGATAAAATCATAGTGTAATTTTCAAGAAAAAGTAAGATAATATCTCTCCTTTATTTCCAACAAGTATTTAATTAGTTAATGATTAATATTAAAGTACAATTAAAAACAAATAAAGCTACAGAATTTTTTATTTTTTATTTTTGGCTGAATGCTACAGATCCCTTTTTTTTTTTTTAATAATTTTTTTGAGAAGATGAATGCTACAGTACAGAACTTGAACTGGCAATGCAGCATCAAATTTATGACGGTTCGATAAGTCATAGAGATAGAGATTAACTTATAATTCAAAGTTGGTCCATGCGATGGAGTTTTTTTAATTTTTTTTTAATGTATTATGTTTTATAGTATTATCATTAATAAATACACTGATTGTGAGTTATCAGTAGAAAAGAAGCATGTATAGATTTTTTTTTATAAATTTTTTGTCATTCAATAGAAAAAAAATTAATAATTTATGTGTGTTACTTCTCTTCTCTCCTTAACTTCACAGCACGCGTTTGGTCTTTTTAGAGCATTCACAACAGTGGTTGTATAATTTTAGCTATTTAGCTACACAAAAAGCCACTTTATCTATTTTACCTTCTCACACCTTACAGCAGTGGAGCTATTTTACATTTTAACACAGTAAAATAATATAAATACAATAATAAAATAATATTTCATTCAACCACATCACACCACCCCAACCACCACCAAACCCATAAAAATCACTGCACATCCACAACCCCACCGTGCCCATCAAAACCAGTGAAGAACAAAAAAAAAACCCAGAAAAATCAACAGCCAAACCAGTAAAGAACAACAAAACAAAAACGCACAAACCCACACTATGCAAACTCATCCACACCCGAACTCACCACAAAAGCTAGCAACCAACGACCACGATCCAACCAAAGAGGGGAGGCACGGCGGCGATCTACCCAACGGCACAGCGGCGATCTACCCAACGGCACAGCGGCGATCCATAGTGGCCTGACGGTGACCCATCAGCGGCAAGACAGCGATCATCCAGCGGCAATCCTCGGTGTGACAGCGATCCATCCAGCGGCAGCACGATGGCGATCCTCGGTGTAACGGCGACCCATCAGCGGCAAGACGGCAACGATTTACTCAGAGAGGCACGAGAGAGAGAAGCTAGAGAAGCTCGACGATGAAGATCGGCAAAGGAGAGAGAGTAGATGAGGGAGAGAAAAAAAAAAAAAAAAGAGAAGGAAAGAGGAAGAAAGAAGAGATGCCGGAGAGAGAATGAGAGGATAGGAAAAGATTATTTAACGAGAGGAGAGAGAAAAATGTAATAAAAAAATATTTTTTTTTTTACCTGTGTGCTACAGTACACATGTATCTTTACATGTGTACTGTAGCTGTGGAGCTAAATCTTTTAGATTTAGCTCCACTGCTGTAGGACGTTTTTTGTGATTTTGAGCTAAAAAAATAGCATTTTACCTATATAGCACCACTGCTGTGAATGCTCTTAGCTTTGAAAAATAATGTTTTTATGAGTGTACATTACGCAGACTTTTAGTTGCTTTTATATCACATCCACATTTGACATTCCACATACAACAACTTATAAAGGAGTTAAAGTTTAAGACAAAAAACTGATCTTTAAGTGACAAATCCACTGACACCCTTTGGTGTGAGTTGAATTATAGTTGAACCTCAACCCTACCTAGAGCACCAGCCAATGATTTTAGGAGAAATAGAAGGTAACAATTCTTAAGTCAAATAAACATCACCTTTTTGTTTGTTCCCAAAGGTTCAAACTTGGCCATACTCCATAACTTAAATCATTAGATCCAATTTTGGGTGATGAGATCTATAAGCATATATATATATATATATATAGTAAAAAATCAAAAGAAATTAATGAAAACAAGTTTTAAAAAATACTAGTTAAAAAAAATACTAGGAGTGATATTAAGGGTGATATAAATTTTACAGTATAAACCCTACGAAATTATATGTTAATTTTTAAGCACAAACTTTCTTTTTCATCATAAGCTTTCTATTCGTTCTCCTCCTTTCTACAAACATGAAGCGCATTTCTAGTCAATAAGAGCTCTTAGGGGTCATCAGCCTATTATCCCTGGCGTACCTTTGATCCGTTGAGTGAGAGCCCTTCCACATAAGACTCTTGGATCACTATAGCTGACTTTTGTCTTTGTTCGACCAGTCGGTCTCACATCGCCTACCTACCGTTTAGGTGGCACCAGTGAGATCCAGCAGCCAACTAAGGTAAATTATCACGTTAGCTTTTAAGATTCTTCTTGTAAATTGTATTTTGATAATATTTATGTAGTAAAATTTATAGTAACTTCAGTTTTCTTCAAACTCTAAAGGCTTCAAATATAAAGCAACCAGTAAAGAAGACCAATTTAATCATCATATTGTTAAATTACATGCATGTTAAAAATTATAATATCTAATTTATTAAATCAGATAATAAGCAAACATGATACCAAAACAAAGGAACAAAGAAATTGTACCAGCAGGGAATTTAAATTTAAAGAGAAGTCCTAGCATAAATTAATTTTAGTCTATCAAATATAATTTAATTATAATTAAAGATAAAAAAAACTGTTAATGCAAGGTTGCTTTAGTCCTATAAAACTTGTGATAAATGAGTTTTAATTGATTTCAATTGACACAAATTAGTATTTTTTTTTTATAACTTTAAAAATTAAAATACTGACATGAAAGGGAGCTTTCAGATATTGATGTGGTACCATAAGAGGAGGGCTCTAAAAAATTCAATTGCTTACGTTTTATACTATTATTATTGTGGGGACGAGGCCCAAGGATGGTACCCTGGGCCTTGGGCCTCACCCAAGATCGCTGGTAAGTTGAAGGAGAGACAAAATGGTGGAAAGGTATTCCAGCTCAACGCCCCATAAATATAAAAGGAAAGATGAACAATCCAAGGATAAAGACCTCCTCGGACAAGACTAGCACCATTCCTTTACATGTTCTAGCAACAAGAATGGGCTCAATGGGAGCATCGGTGTTAGGAGCATGCCACGTGAACTCACGAGATGGAAGGTAATGCAAAAATACCTAAGGGAAAGGTTATTACCTCCACATTAAATTCATTGCAGCTACTTTTCTGGCCACATTTATGTGGAGAAGACCTCTGAATAATATTTCCTTGGCCACTGCAACTCACAAAAAGCCAGAAGGAGTGTCTGATGAGACAAACACTCAAGTGGGGGTCCAGATGGTCAACAGGTGTAAGGCCAGGATCACCTAAAGGGACTTATGAAAGGAGAAAGACCCTCCATAGGTAAGGGGGGAGAAGAACGGGAGGAAAGGGCCAGATCAGGGAGAGTAACTCTGATAATCTAGCCTCTCGGTCTACAAAGAACATTGGTCTCCTTGGATGATACATGAATTGAGTATTACATGCATTCCCCTAGCATGATTGCTTGAAAAACCCATCTTAGTCGTTGTAATACTGACTAAGGCCCAACTCTTTATCCCATTCTCTACAAATTTATTACATTGGGCTCGTTGGACCATCATCTCATTCACTTTTGGGCTTGGGTTCTCAAACCGTGACCCTACAATTATTATCTATCAAATTTTAGATTGATTTTTTTTTTTAGTCATCAACTCCTGAATCTAGTTAAAAAAGAAGTAGTTTTCACGTTGCCTAAAAATTGATGTAGACCTAATGGAGCATCGTTGAAATTCTGCATGATTAGGTAAAATGATCCATAATTTAAAACGAATTAGAATATTGGATTGGCACTAAAAAAAAGTCTTACCAATTATTTACAGTGCAATGGAATCTCCCTCCCACTCTTACTTGCATGAGGGAGCATCTATGGAATTTGTGCACTCAATGTGAGTTAGACGCGTCACCTATAGCAAAATGGACTTGTTTAGAGATGGACACATGGCGTATCTATCTCGCATTTTAGTCATTGACCATAAACTAATTAGCCTTTGATGAGGTAACCCATTAAGCTCGTTAAAAAGACCCCACTTTTTTTTTTCTTTAATTGAATAATGAGAAGATATTATTAATTAAAAAAAAAAAAATTGAGGAAGAGACTTCATCTTCTTCCAAAGGGTTCAAGAGAATCAAGACACAACCGAAATGAAAAAGTTGGGAATCCTTCTTTCCTCTCAAATGACAAAAGAACATCAAGACTAAAGTATTTAGGGTTTGTTTGGGATAATTTATTTTTATTAGGTCATTTTACTTACAAATAAATTGTACAAATACACTAAAGTAAGTTTGATTTGCTGCAAAGATTTGATAGTGACCAAATTTAAATGTGAATATAGTATTATGTAATCTAAAATCAATTATCATTCTTTATTTAATGAAATATGATTTTAAATGATATGTCACTATGTACACATTTACATTTATGAGGGTTAACAATATCTCATACTCTCGGGTTTGTAACGAAGTTGGTGTTAACAGGACCAAACTCAACCGAACTATATTCTAACTTGGTTGTACAACAGATAGATTGATTTTTCCCCCCAAGTAATGAGTCTTCTCCTAGAAGCTATGTGAGCCTTCTTCAAGAAGCCTTGGGAGTGTATTTCTACCACTAATCAACATTAGGATCTTACCTACTAATCGGATAAGCATGAAACGCTATTAGACTTAAAAAAGAGGAGCCCAATTTGTCACTTGGAAAAGTTATGTTGAGGTTACACCCTCTTAACCGATCTAAGAGTTTGTTTAAATACTGCTTATTGTTAAAAATTGAAAATTGAAAACACTGTAGCAAAATAATTTTTAAATGTGTGAATAGTGCTGTGAAACCCATTTTTAATGAAAATTTTGCGGAAAAAAGAGGCTTGTAGGTCCTATGAACAGTGCATGGTATCCACTGACAGACGCAAACGCATAACGCAAGCTTTGAAAACGCTATCTAAACTCCACCTAAAGAGGACAAAGAAATGTCGAAACCTTCCCATTTGCCTCTTGGGGGAATAGATGCAACCAACCCTCACGATAACCCAAAATTCACAAAGTTAAAGATAGTATTGTTTTCATAATTTCTACCTATTAAAATTATTCACAAAACTCTTATCACTAATTTAATCATTAAGGATCTAAAACCAGCTCACCAAGATTAGTCAATGATCTAGGAAGTCTATTTGTCTTATGTAGGAGTCTACCAAAACATTAGGTTGTTAGACAACAATTGCCAATTTCGTGGAAGTCCTCCTCGTGGTTGGATAAAGTTTAGGTCGAGTGCTCTTGTACATTGAATCTAACACAAGGTGGTTATTAAAAAAAAAAATTCTAATACGAGGCGGACACGTACTTTATATCATATCAAGTCTAATATATTATATAGCACTGCACCTAAATTGCGTCCCTTGTGATTCTCCTTTGTTCCGAGCACCACCCTACCTACTATTTATATACACTAATCTAAACTATAAAATAAACCATCTCCCTTTCAAAGCAAAGCAACTTGATGGCAATCCATTGTATGTTCTAATTAATTCAACTAGTAAAGTTAATTATCGTCGAATAAGAGATTTATGGTCTTATTGGTGTTTTGGTATAATAATAAAGAATAATCATTAAAAAAAGAACAATCATTAAAAAACAAACCCTATAAATTTGAAATATTATATATATATATATATATTAAAAAAAACTTATACCCATTAAATAAGGCCCAATCTAGAGCATTTGCATTTGCAACTTCCATCCTATTCTATTTTACTATCTCAAAAAGTTACTTTATTAATTATACCATACCATTTTACAACACAATCAATATCTCAACTTTTATTTTCCTATTCTGCTCATTAATATAGCATACATTACCTACTAAAATAATATAATATATTTCAATACAACTCTCTCTTTTTCTTCTCCCCATCTCTCTTCCCCTTTATCAATTAAAATATATTATAATTTTTACTAATGTGTTACTGACACCCTAGCACAATTGCAAAAAAATTTATAATTGTAAGATTTTACAAGTCCGACCGTTGAGCTCTTTTTGTGCCGTTATACTAAATTTTTCCTACATATACCCTTTAGAATTGCCAATGGGAATGCTTAAGTGGTAGAAAGTCAATAATTTAACATACCATAGGTGGGGGCAAAATCGTGATGAGGGTGGAAAAAGGCAAACGGAAAGACATAATCGGACGACGAAGCAAACTGGCGCTTTTTTATTTTTTATAGTGGAGTTGAGAGACTTTGAGAGTTCAGTTGAGAGACTTTAAAAGCATAGATAGCCCCATTAAAAAGTCCACCCTCCCACTCCTTCCTCCACTTCCATACATACACATACACCCACTCTTTATTTTATTTTCTTAAAGTACTAAATAATAATAAACTATAATAAAATAAAGTTTTATTATTTTTCCCACATAATAATTTCATATATTATATATTATATATATAGAGCATATGCTATAGTCCTCTCTGTATCATAGTCTCCCGTTGCTTTCTTCTTCTTTCTTTAGCTTCTTCTTCTTCTTCTTCTTTGTCAAAAAAGTCTTCTCTCTTAGGGTTTCACCCATTGAAACCTCACCCAGAAATCCCACCAAAACTCACCGGATTAGGTACTACTCTCTCTCTCACTCACTCTCTTTTATTTTCTTCATATTTAACTTTTGTTCACCAGATACTGACTCGATGATTTTTTTTTTTTTTTTTGAAATTTATCTGTTTAAATTTAGTGAGGTTTGGTAGTTAAATTGTTAGTTGCGGCTTTTTGGAAACCTGCTTGGAATTCGCTAATAACGGTTTAGTACGATGTGGTCCTGTATGTGTTCGCGTGTGTTTGTGTTTTTTTGTTTGGTTTCTTTTGTGTAGTTTGTTAAGAGTAATTCTTTTAGTTTCTGTATACGTAACGGACGTATGTACATACGTATACGTGTCGTATGTTGTATGATTAAAAAAAGCAAAAGAAGTTAAGCCGTGTTTGTTTGGTGTTCCTATGTGTAAACGACAGCTCGTTTAGTTGGTAGTGTGTCTGTGTCTTTGTGGTGGAAGCTTAGGTTTTAGGAATCAAAGACTGTAAATTTATAGTTGGGAAATGGGAATTTTCTGTTGGTAATTGTGATTTTCTGACGGGTTTTTGTCGGCCCTTTTGACTGATCAGATCGAGTAATTATTAGATACTTCCAGAGTACTGTCCACATCATAAATGCTAGAATTTAGTTGATTGATTGTGAATCAGTGTTGTATGTGCTCTATGTGAGATTAAGTTGCGATGTTTCGGTTAATGTTTTAGTTATTGTTGTTGCAAGTTCTTGTTACTTGTGGAAGTATGGTATTTAGTTTTTGATGGCTTTGCTAGATAGATATACTACATGCAATTAATATTTTTGTTTCAAATTTTTACTTTATTTACTACTTAGACTGTTGATAAGATGTCACTATATAAATAGTCTTCTTTCCCAATTCAGATTGAAAGCTTAATTTCTTAGACATACAGTACGAGATTATGGATGACATCATTCATGACACATGCTTCCAGTACCAATGAGATTCTTCATTATTTGGTATAAAGTTGTTAGGTAGGAAGAGAACTCACATGAGCCTAATGGCTTGTACTGGTGACCGGTCTCCTGTTTCTTAGCAAGTCAGTATGACAGATCTAATGATTTTTCATTGACATCTTTTGCATTGGTTTTTTTTAAGCTTAGGTTTGGACTATATCAGATTAATGGGCTTGGAGTACCAAAAGTTGTGGTCTATGTTGAATTGAAGAGTTTACAATTTGTGCTGTTTATTTCAATGTCTATACATTAGATCTTGCATTTTCTTTTATGGAAAGTTATTAACTGTTTTTGTTCATTCAATTTTTTTTGTTTTTTTGATTGCTTATTTAGAAGCATAAAGAATTTCATTCCAAGTGAACCTAAGCCAGTATGGATCAGCTAGGGCATGGTCAGCCTGCAGGTCAAGTGCCATATGGCCTCAATCCATATCAATCAAACCAAATGATTGGGGCCTCCCAACCTGGATCAGTGGGAACTATGCAGTCTCCTAGTCAGACAGCAGGACTCTCTGCATCTTCAGCTCAGCTTGCACAACACCAACTTGCTTATCAGCACATTCACCACCAACAGCAACAGCAACTGCAACAACAGCTCCAAAATTTTTGGACAAATCAGTACCAAGAGATTGAGCAGACTTCTGATTTCAAGAACCATAGCCTGCCATTGGCTAGAATTAAGAAGATTATGAAAGCCGATGAGGATGTAAGGATGATATCAGCTGAAGCCCCGGTCATATTTGCCAGGGCCTGTGAAATGTTCATTCTAGAGTTGACACTTCGGTCTTGGAATCACACGGAGGAGAACAAAAGGAGGACACTCCAGAAAAATGACATTGCAGCTGCAATTACAAGGACTGATATATTTGATTTTCTGGTTGATATTGTTCCAAGGGAGGATTTGAAGGATGAAGTACTTGCATCGATCCCAAGAGCTGGGAATCTTCCAGTTGGAGGTGATGCTCTTCCTTACTATTACATGCAACCTCAGCATTCTTCACAGGTTGGTGCTCCAGGGATGATCATGGGCAAGCCGGTAATGGATCAAGTTTATGGCCAACAGACTCGGCCTTACATGACCCAGTCAGCATGGCCACATCTACAACAGGAGCAGCCACCCTCAGATTCTTGAGTGGAAGTAATAGCTGACTTGAAACATGGACATGTGGGTTACTTAATCATGATGATAGTTTGTGGTTGTAATATGAAAGTCAAGAGTGCTTCTCTTTGGCGCAGTACAAGTTAATTATTTTGCTTGACATCTAGTTATTTACAGTTAAAAAAGTGTTTGTTGTTGGTTAATTGTTACATTTTCCCAAATCACGTAAAAGTTGTGACCTCTTGTTCTGTAGATAATTGGATTTCATAGTTCCTCTTTTTTTGTATGTGAAATATAAAGATTTCTTCATGATGTTGTTTTCCTTAGCATGATAGCATCTAATGCCCTTTTTATCTCTTCCTGTTGTAAAATTCCAAGCTATGGCGATTGGTTTATTGGGCTGCTTTTCATAGCAGCCAAATCTGTTGCATGTAGAATCAACAAAAAGCATCAAGTTTCTTCAAAATGATGCTCCATATTAGTTGAATTACAATTTTCTCTATCTTGAGAGATATTTTTTTGGGTGGTTAAAATCAATTATTTGTTTACTTTTGTTCAAGAGATTTTTGTGATTTTTCTGGAATCTTAAACAGTTGGTTGGGAGTCACAATTGATGTCTCTCTTTTCCTCTCTCTCTCTCTCTCCAGTTTTACTGTGATACTTTATGCAAAAAGTTTGGGGGTGGTAAAATGTCTTTTTCGAGGTCATGTTAGAGAAAATTCCAAAGTCACAGAAGATTGAATACATAAATTGAGGAAAAGCCAATATCAACCCTCGAGCAAAATATCATTAGTCACTTCCTCACCCCTTGCAACTGTAGTGCAGTGCAAGACCAAACTTTTAATACTTAGAGCAGTCCTGTGTTTTGAAAGATAGGACCCATATCACAACCACTTAACATGTTTTTAAGTTTAATAATCTGTCAGACTAATGCTAGTCTAAATTATGTGGACACTTTTTTTTCTTTTTCTTTTTTTGAGGGGAAATTAGGTGGACACTTGAATGTATGAGATGGGTTTCTGAGAAGATTAAAATTTTAATACTAAGAGCAGTCCTGTGTTTTGAAGGATAGGACCCATATCACGACCACTTAACATGTTTTGTAGTTTAATAATCTGTCAGATTAATGCTAGTCTAAATTATGTGGACACTTGAATGTATGAGATGGGTTTCATTGAAATGCAGAAAGTAACACAATGCAAGTGTCTGCTTTATCTGCAATTAGTGGCAGTACAAATAATGCACTGGCCTGATATCATTAATGGTGATAATGGTTTGCCAGCCTGCCCACCACCCAATAGCCATTGTTCACCTTACGTGTCCCATTTCTTTCCTCTCTATCAACTATCATACATGAATTCATTATTGCAATTCTATAATGGCTGCCTTTAAGCATTCTATATTAGCTTTAATGCAATTGAACTCGTTTTAGCACCTGTGTAATATCGCACTTATGTAATCTTAATCCACACGAGGGAATAAATAAGACAAAAATTAATGCACTACAATCCCTTTGCCATACGTGGTATCTTTTGTCACTTCTTTGCAAGTTCAAAATCATTGATACTCTTAAATTTTAGGTTGGCAATATCCATGATAATGTAATTTAGAATGAGTCATTAAAAGTATGTTGAAGTATCTAAAAAAGTACATTATGTTTAGATTTCGACAGTCACTCAATTGATCAAGATCCATAATTTGACAAATGCTTGATCAATCAAAAGAAAGGTTTCAACAGTTTCTCAATCGATTGAGAATCACAGAATAAGTTTTGCGTACATGTTTTAATTGAAGCTGGTGCCTTTGTTTTCTAAAACAATTACTATATAAGGATTTATACGCGCGACTTCCAAGCAGCTTGGAGAAGCAGACACAGAGCAAAACAGAGAGTAATTTGAAGCCTCCATCTATCAACCCATAAGTACAAAAGGGTATATTCTTATCGATTCGCAGCCTTACTCGTGATCAAGAAGATTAAAACCACAGCCTTCATCCTAGTGAAGTTCACTGTGGTAGCAATCTTGTAAGAATATACTCGGGGTCAGTTAGAGGTTCTAGTTAATACATACAAGTCATTTGTGAAGGGGTTCATGTATGAGTTTGGAAGTTTTGAAACTATAGCGGGTCGCAACAGTGTGTTCATATTCTGGGATTGTAAAGTCTGGGTGACAAAAGTTCTCCCTCCCCCCTCCTAGATTGTAAGCTCCTTTTATACCGGATTGCATTAGTTGGGGTAGGTTACCCTTCCAGTGGTTTTTCCTTTGGAGACGTTCTCCATCAATTTCATTACTGTTTATTGCCTTGCTTAATGATTTGGTGCTTGCTGATCTGTGGTGATAACTACTTTGTAAATCACATAATTGGATGAATTGGTAAAGAGTGAATGATTTTGCTGCATATTAACTTAGGGGACTAAACCAGATTTAACATATTCCTAATCTATCCCTATCAAGTAGTCATCATGTCTCGATTAAATTGAAAGAAATCTAAAGGAGAGCGATTTTTAACAGAGAAGAAATGGGTTGAAATGACAGTTCCATTCATTAAGCAGAGAAGAATTACTAGTTGGATGGCACGGCCATAGATCATTGGGATAGGGGGTGGTCAAGGATTTCACAAAGAGCATGAGAGGGACCAAATTTGTAGTATATCAACCAAAAGAAAAACCAACCCTTCTTAATATGTAAATCTTCTTTACAGTAAATACTTGTTGAATTTGCAAGAGAAAGAAGGACAAAAGTGGGGGAAGAGCAAGACGCGTCTTACAAGATTAGGAAAGGAAGAAACAGAAAATAGGTTCAACCCAGCAATGTCTCTCCTGGGGCCACCGTTGTGACCCTGCACTATGAAGCAGCAGCATCAAATGGCGGGACAAATATCCTCCAAACTGCCAAAAAAAAAAGGTTTTAAAGCTGAGACTCAACTCTTGTTTTACACTTGAAAATCATTCTCAAAAGAGCCAATACCTTTTCCCCAAGCACTCGATGATATCGCTGGTGAGTGTAGACCTTTTCTTATTCTGAAAAGCAAGTGATGCAGCCTTCCTCATTAAAGCAGACCCAGCAATGCACCCCAATACTGTTGGATTAATTTTGCTGAAACATAACAAATAAGGAAACAACCAATTTCAACAAGGGCAATACCACATGGAATAGAAAATTAAGAACCATTAAGCAACAATGTAGTAATAGATAAATTAACTACAAACCTGATAGGCAAATCCCCATCTGCAGCTGAAAGACGTTGACGAGCCCATGATAAAAAAACTGCAACACTGGAACCAACAAAAAGGAAATATATGTTACTAAAATCTCAGGGATCTATAAAATAAAAGCATTGAAACCTCTCAAATTTTGAGTTCTAGATACAGATGCATCAGTTTGTATCATTCACCACCTCAGGCTACATTTCAATTTTCTTTCCCTCATTTCTTTACAAGATCCAAATGGAGGATTCAGAAAAGGCATAAGGTTACCAGGTAAGACGTACAAGAAAAAGAAAAATATTGAGTAATAAAGATAAATAAACTCAACAAAAGTAAAAAGAAGCCACCTGAAGTACTCAATTCAACCACTCCTTAATCACAAAATCAGAAACTATGTAACCATCAGCTAAAATATTTTTACTAGTAGGATAAGTGTTAAAAATCATATAGTCACTTGCCTTCCAGAAAGTATATCACCCTGGCCACCACAGCGTCGAGGAGAACCATAGATGCTTACTGATTTGACTGCACAAAGCAACAGTCACTATTATTAAACCAAGTTCCAGAATCCACAATTTTAATAATAAAAGGATAGTAGCAATGCCTCAAAACCAAACATAGTCCACAAAGATGTCAGATTAGTTCAATTTGTTCAGTACATAGAGTGCGTCAACGGCTAAACCATGTGACTCACAAATTACTCGAATATCAAGATAAATCTAAATACATAGAAGCATCAACATTGATGAAATATTTGTTAAAAAATATTCTCCAAAAGATATTTAAGAACACCAAAATTACCTAGCACAGAGAGTCCTCATGGCTTGCCCTTTTTTTTCCCTATTATTTTAGTTTCTTTTAGTAGATTTCCTCATGCTGTATCCCTTTCTTTCCTCCCCCACCCACCCCCCCCAAAAATGTGCTAGGTTATTTCAGGCTGGGTCCTCTTGCTTTTACTAGGCACTTTTTATTACCCCTTTTGCCACCAGTAGAAAAATGGGATTGAATACTTGACTGAATTGAATAGAGAAAAATAAAAGATTGGCCTTCCTACTTAAATTAGGGTTTCTTAGTTTTAGTTTTATTCAAATTAGGTTTTTTCTTTTTTGTATTTTTCTTCTCTAACTGGTGATTGGTTATGGGCTGGTGACAACTGAGAAAACTAAATACATATACATACACATTCAAAGACCCCTGATACAAGTCCCAAGACACTTTCAAGTTTCAACAATGTAAAAGATCAAGTAACTGGATTTCAGGTCAATTTCACAGGGAAGTTAATCCAAGGTACTCAGTGGTTGTCCTTGAGTAGACCAATTTGACTGATTGGCCAAGCTCACATTTTCAAAATTGAAATATAATAAGAGTGTTGATGATGGGAAGGTATCTAGATTATGAGCTCAATGTTGCTGATATTTGATAATTAGAAGCACCATAATCATTCAATCCATAAATTGAAAACCAGACTGTATGGGCTGAAGGTGCCTTATCCTATGGACTACAAGGAATTAATTTACTTGTGTTTCCTACTGTCATGCTACTGTGTCACATCAAATGCACTGCCTCCATTGACCATATATGCTTCCCAAAGTATGAAAGCACATTTCAAACCCAAAGTAGTATGACATACATCCATAAAAGAAGAACCACGTAAAATTTAAGCATAAAGTTTGCAGATTAATATATAAATATAACGAAAATACATTATTACAAAAATCATCCAATTCACTACCTGTCTCACCATCACTAATGAGGTCAGATTTTCCTTTCCGAAGGATGGTTACGCTGCCAATCCTGACCAAGAAGGCACAAAATTCATTTAATTTTCTAAGAATAGTGAACTCAGTCAGAGCAAAAGATAATATACCAACCCCAATATAATTTTAAGTTTATATGTCTTGCCAGAGAGAGAGGTACTTAAGAAAGTGAAAGTATTTAGTGTGAAGCATAGATAAGTTCAGCATCAAGAAAACATTCCTAATTCCTCCACAGCAATAGAGAACTTGAAAGATAACTTTACCCTTTGGCAAGAGATAGTAATTGCTCATGAGCGTCATGATCATCAACTTTACAATTCAGCACTTTCTCAACAAGGCGCTTATATTCATTTACATTTGGGGTAAGGACAGCTAAGGGATAACCACTAACAAGATCAAGACTGTCTGTAACAAGAAAAAGTCCGTCCTGGAAAAATTACATAATGTCAGCTGAAAGGCCAACCCAGATACCATATTGTAAAGGATACAGGTAGAAGATAGATTATCAATTACAAATCTGAACCCAATCATGCACAATTTTAGATTACATACCCCATCTATGACAATTGGGACATTCGACTGTCTTGCATGCTTCATGATTTCACGAACACAGTCCTAAACATGATATTTGAGAAAATATCTTAGGATGACATTTTACAGAATGCACTGTATTCTAAATACAGAATAGAAAGTACAACTGAATGCAAAGTAAAAGTAAAAAATTCCCATGGCAACTGTGTGCAACATTGTATAAGAATACAAATGTAGCACACACTGAATTAAAATGAGACTTTGCTAACAATATCAATATCATAGGTAAAGGCGGTGAACTGCATAGCTTAAATTAATCTCTTCAATTAAACTTGAGATTCAATAAACTACATAAAAACACACCAAAAGAAATGGGTCCCTTCCAAGTCCTGGACCAACAACAAGACAGTCAAATCTTTCCATCCACTTATTGACCTCAGCAAGAACCTTGCCTGATATGGATGGTTTGTCTTCATCCCTGAAAACATTCTTCTAAGAAATTCAGGATCTCACTCAATAATAAAGTTTGCAGACAGAAAGGGATAAGCCAATTAACCCAAAAAAAAGTCACCTAATGCTGTAGGATTCTTCTAAAATGGGATGCACAATCAACTCAGGACTATAGCTTTTTATGACTGAAGCGGCATCTTTTGTACAGAAAACATGAGACAAATCTGCCCCCTGAAAGCAAAGAAGATAACTATGTCCATTCAAAATGGTAGGCGATAAATAAAAGAAAGCAACAAAGCACTTTGAAGAAATAAAACGAAAAAAGAAAAAAAAAAAAATCAATAAGCTATATGCTGAAATTGAAAAAAGCCAGAAAGAAAGAAAAATAAGTTAAGAGTACTAACAATTTTTAAAGCTGAAATAGCTGCAAAATAGGGAGCACCTGTGTATTCACGACACCCGCCAATAACAGCTATCTTCCCTGATAGGACACATAGAGTGATTAAACATTAAATGAAATTACTCATTATCTTATACAACCACAAAAAGAACAGAACTAACAAATCACATTGGGTAAAGCAAACAACACAAAGAGAAGCCTTCGTTCCTTTTAGATATTGCCTCTATTACAAAACATTAACAACCATATTCATCATATTTAAAATTAAATAAACCTTTGGGAATTACAAAAATCAGTATAATTCAAACACAGTTAAGTGTGTTGTGGCAAACTGTGCCACATTAGCACAGTAGATTCTTAAAATTCTTTACCACAGTTATATGTAACTGGAGTTATCAATAATCAATACCAATAAAACAAATATACATTACCATAGAGCAATTACAGATAACCCTACCCATTAGCTGTAGAATTAAAAACAAAAAAGAAGAAGAATGAAAGAAGGCTAGTTGGCAAGCTCACCTGCCTGGCCTTTATGTTTACTAGGATCAAGGTTTGGAGTAATTGCCCTCAAAATGTTCTCAGAATCGGCTTCAAAGGCAGTCCCACTCATTGCCTTAGTTTGTTGCATTCTTTTCAGGTGGTTTTGATCGGTATAGCCCCCAAGAGTTCTTATCAGGAACTGCTGTCTTCTGACAACAGCCGAGGATGCCAACATACAATGTTTTGCACTGCCCAATAAGGCGAACTGAGAGTTCATGCCATGTTTAACAAACATGAGCAAACAACACACTTTCTTCAACTGACCCCGAAAAAAAATACTCTGAAATTTAAAGAAGTTTGAGGATTACTCAAACCCTCAACATCAGCAAGTCCACAAATGACTATTATGCTGCCATCAAAAACTTACGCAATACAACAGAAACCAAAAAAAGAAAGTTTGAATTTTCTTTTTCATTTATAATTACTTTTCACTACTTGGATGAGGTTAATCAATTTAGATATGTTAGAACAAAGTAGAATCCAATACAACAGAAACCCAGAAAAGGGTTTTCACTAATTGAAATTCATTTTTCATTTTTAATTACTTTTCACTACTTGGGATGAAGTTTAACAATTTAGGCATGTGAGAACAAATTAAAATCCAAAGCAAGCATTGACCATGGAATTAGAAATGTGTTGAAAAGGTAACTAAATTCATAATGCAGAAAGAGAATTGAACTAAACTTAGAATAATGCAGAAAGAGAAAAGATTGAAGAATTTAGAATAACATCAAACAAGAAAAAAAAAAAAAAAAAATCATCACCCAGTTTGTGACTGAATTCCCATTACCAATTTCTCACTTTTATGAGCTAAAAGCATCAAATATGTAATTGAAAAAACATGGGCTAAACGACAAGTAAGTAACTAACATATATACATGAAACAAAAAATGGGCACGAATTGAAGTTGGCATATAACAAATGTATATAATAAGAGTTCAATTCTGATGAAGAATTCACCTAGTATTTCAGCTGAAACAGGTTATTAAGGTTATAAAAATGGAATCTTTATGAAAACTAAAACTGCAAAACGAGAATTTGATGGAATTGTACGAACCTGTGCAGAGACGCAGAGATGAAGAAGAGTCTTAACCGCTTTCAGAGCCCACTAGAAATGGAGAGAGGTTTCTCCACAAAAAAAAAAAAAAAAAAAAAAAAAAAGGAGAGAGGAGTGATAGCAACGTTAGTTACTATGGGCTGATCACGGGCCTGATTTTAGGCCCAAATAGGCCTCTCGAATCCTTATATGGAAACATGTGAGCCCATAAATGTGTTGTGTCTTTTTTTCTTTTTTCTTTTTTATAAGAAATGTGTTATGTCTTAAGTTTAAAGATCTAGGCTGGGAGAAACCACCGTGGGGATGGGCAAAGCTCAATACTGATGGATCAGCTATGAGGCATCCGGAGAGAGCTGGTGGAGGGGGACTGATCAGAGATCATGAAGGAAATTGGCTGGTTGGCTTTGCTAGAGGGCTCGGGTTCACTTCCAGTGTCTTGGCTGAGATGTGGGCTCTAAGAGATGGGTTAATGCTTGCCAAGGAGAGGGGAATACAGCAACTTCTAATTGAACTTGATGCTTTAAGTGTTGTTATGCTTATGAATAATGACTCGGATAATCTCTTATTGGAGCCTCTTTTAATTGATTGCAGGAACCTTCTCAAGGAAATACCAAACAAACGCGTGATCCATGTCTACCGGGAAGCAAACCAATGTGCTGATACATTGGCTAAGTTAGGAGCGAAGTCTTTATATTGTTTTGAAACCTTTTGTAACCCACCGCTTGTGGTGGAGACTCTACTGGCCTTTGATAAGGCTAGTATGCGTTGTAATAGACTTGTGAACTCCTAAGTTTAATATTATATCATGGTTTACCGAAAAAAAAAAAAAAAAAAAAAGATCTAGGTTTTAATCCAGTCCCCGGTTTCAGTCCGATCGGTATATATAATTTTAATATTTGTATATTTAAAAAAAAAAAAAAATTTCTCATTTTCTTGGACACCTTATGAAAACTTGGACACCTTATGAAATGGTTTTCAAAGCCAGTTTCATTGCAATGCATGAATTTTATATTTTATAGTGCTTTAGATCATCAACATCAGCAGTGCTAAAAATAATATGTTATTTTGACATATAAAAAAGTTACTTTATCTATTGTAATATACTATTTTACAATTCATCTACATCCTATCTCTTACTTTTAACACATCATTAAAATAATCTAAAATAAAATAAACCTTTTATTAAAAAAGAAAAAAAAAAAACTTAGCCACACAAAGTAGAACACATTTTAAAAAAGAAAAAAAAAATCAACCACAAATGAGAGACATGACATATGAGAGGAGAGAAAAAAAGGAAAAGAAAAGAAATAGTAAAAAAATAATAGCACATGGTGTTATTATATTACCATCATGATGATAGTGCTCTTATAGCAGTGTGTTTGGGCCTAAAATCACATGGAGAGAGAAGGATTCAAGAGGCCTATTTGGGCCTAAAATCAGGCCCATGATCAGCCCATAGTAACTAACGTAGCTATCACTTCTCTCTCTGTAGTTTTTTTCTTTCAAAAACCTTCTCTCTCCCTATATGCAAACATGTGAGCCCATAAATGTGTTATGTCTTAAGTTTAAAGATTTGGGTTTCAATCCAGTCCTGGGTTTTGATCCATGGATCGGACTGGGCTTAGGTATATATAAATTTTAATATATTTTTTTTATTTTAAAAAAAAAATTCTCTCATTTTCTTATATCTATGTTGTTCTAAGCTGTAGTCTGTTTGGATTAAGATACAAATAGAGAAAAAGGTATGCTTGATTGATCCCTTATACTCTCTTATTTCTTTGTGGAATTTAGTATTCTATCTATTTTGTTTGTTATATTGTATATCAATAAGATTGAAATTTGTGCTTAACACACAAATTCCAGAATTGGGGCGATTGAGGTTAAAATTTAGATAGGAATGTAGGGTGCCAAAAAATGAAAAAAATAAAAAATAAAAAGAAGAGGACTTTGTTTAAGTCACTCTCATATATTTGAATTAATTACCTGACTGAGGGCTTATAAATATGGAAACTTGGACACCTTATGAAATGGTTTTCAACGCCATTTTCACTGCAATGTATGAATTATATATTTTTTAGTGCTTTAGAGCATCAATATCAATGGTGCTAAAATAATATGTTATTTTGATATATAAAAAAGTTATTTTATTTATTGTAACACACTATTTTACGATTTACCTACGTCACATCTCTTACTTTTAACACATCATCATTAAAATAACCTAAAATAAGGTCAACCTATTTAAAAAAAAAAAAAAAAAAAAAAAAAAAAAAAAAAAAACTTAGCCACACAAAGTAGAACACATGCCAACAAAATGACATAACCACACTACACTGCACTATATGGTGTAGTGCGGTTTGCGGTTTTATAATAAAAAAACTGCACAAACTGCACCGCACCGCACATTTTCTATATATTAATATATTTATTTATTTTAATATTAAATATATTATTAATAGTTTAATAACCCTAATTTTCAACCAAAAAAAAAAAAAAAAGTTTAAGAACCATAGCAAGTGTTAACTAGAAAAGTCAGCCAAAAATAAAGAAAAACTAGTTCAATAGTTTAAAACTTGGCTCAAAACAAAGGAAAACTTAGTTTTGGCTAGGTAGGAAAAGCCCAAAATTTGAAAAATATATTGATTTTAAACCGTATCTTATATATCGCATCGCACATGTGACTGCAAAAATAAGTTGCAGAGCGGTTATGGTTTTGACTAAACTCTAAACTGCACCGCACCGCACATGTGACCACAAAAATAAGATGCGCTGCAATTGTAGTTTTAGTTAAACCGCACTGCAAAATGTAGTACTAAAATTGGTCCAAAATTGCACCGCACCTCACCATACGTCTATATGTATGTAAAGTTCTTTAAGCGACTCGCCAATTATAATAATGTTTGTAAAATATATTTTCTTTTATATGAAAATTTTAATAAATCCATAAAGGGAAATAGGGAATACTACTAATAATTTATAAAGCCAGCTGTTTAACATAAGCCTATTGTCCGTAGTATCCTAGTATGTATCATCAATAATTTTCCTCATTTTTTTAATACTAATTTTTCAAATATATCATCAGTAATGTCTTGCTTGACATGTTTCCATGTATAACATCTTTGACATTTCTATTTCGTTATAAAAAGCTGAATAGATGAGAATAGAAGAAGCACAAAGTGCACCTGTTATTTCAGTTTCTCCTTTGTGAATCACTTTCTATCTCCACTTACTGTTTCTTGTATTGTTAATCTCAATTTCACTCTCCAAGCATGGCTGAGGGACTAGTTACTGCTCTTATTCGGCAGATGGTTTCGATTGCCGCTCAGGAGGCAGAACAAGAGATAAGGTTGGTCGTTGGCGTTGACGAAGAAGTTGAAAGCTTAAAGGCCATCTACAAACCGTGAAGACAGTGCTCAATGATGCTGAGAAAAGACAGGTTTTGGAAGAGGCTGTGAAGCTTTGGTTAGAGAAGCTCAACAACGCATGCTATGAGATTGAAGACATGGTGGACGAGTGGAACACTGCAATAATCAAATCAGCAATTCAGAAAGAAAATGTAGATATTGCTGACAATGCTACTTTTTTGAAGAAGGTACAATCCTTTATCCCTTCTCCTTCATGTTGTCTCTGTCAAGTTGATAAACTTGTTAAGCGTTATGACATTGCTCACAAGATAAAACAAATGAGTGAAAAATTAGATGAGATTGTAAGAGAGAGAGGGATGCATGGGTTTGAGCTGAGTAGGGGCTCTACCCTTGAAGTACTTCAGAGACCAACAACTACCAGCTTTGTTGATGTGTCTGGAATATGTGGTCGTGATGAGGTTAGGAACAATCTAGAATGCATCCTATTGGGCAAGAGTAGTAAAGAAGAAAAGGGTCCCCATGTCATCTCCTTAGTAGGCATGGGCAGTGTTGGAAAAACAACTCTTAGCCCAACTAGCCTACAATAATAGTGAGGTGCAAGCCCATTTTGAAATAAAGGTGTGGGTTTGTGTATCTAATCCTATCAGTGCAAGGTTGCTAACGAAATCATTGAATCTATTGAACGTCAATCCCCCAATATGACTGCATTGCAGAGTCTATTGGATAAAATTTGTGATACAATTGGCGAAAAGAAGTTCTCTCGTCTTGGATGATGTGTGGACTGAAGAGTCCATAACATGGGAGCCATTTAGACTTGCATTCAAGTGTTGTGCCCAAGGTAGTAGAATTCTTGTCACTACATGTCAAAGCAGAGTTGTGGAGAAGATAGGGAGTGCACACATCATCAATTTGGGTCAATTGTCTGACGTAGACTTTTGGTTGATATTTAGGGTCCGTTTAGATAGAACTTATTTCGCTGAAACTGAAAACACTATAGCAAAATAATTTTTAAATGTGTGAATAGTACTGTGGAACCCATTTTTAATGAAAAAGTTGCTGAAAAGTGGAATTTGTGGGTCTGTAAACAGTACACGAATGCACTGTTCACCATGGGAAAAGTCAACAAATGCAGCTACTGTTCATGAACAGTAGCCGCAAACCTCAGCACGTGAAAAAAAAAAAAAAAAAAAAAAAAAAAAAAAACAGAAACGTAAACGTGGATCCGCAAATGCAGATTCAAACCAAGCCTTAGTAAAATAGCATTTTTAGATAAGGATCCTGAGCAATATGAGCAACTAGAAGACCTTGGTAGGCAAATAGCAAAGAGATGCAAAGGCTTGGCACTTGCTGCAAAGACTCTAGGGAGTCTCGTGCGCTTCAAGAGAAGTAGAGGAGAATGGAAGAGTGTTTTGAATAGCAATTTGTGGGAATTAGAAGATGTTGAAAGAGAACTTTTTGCGCCATTGTTACTGAGTTATTATGATTTGCCCTCACATTTGAAATAATGTTTTTCATATTGTGCTGTCTTTCCAAAAGATTATGTCTTTTCTAGTGATGATTTGGTATTTGTGTGGATGACACAAGGATATGTTCAATCAAAGGAAAATTTGGAGATGGAAGTCATAACAAGAGAATATTTTGAAAATTTAGCCATATGTTCTTTTTTCCAAGATTTTGAGAAAGATATGAATAATGGCAATATAAGAAGGTGCAAAATGCATGACATAGTGCATGATTTTGCACAATTAATGTCAAAAAATGAATGCTTCACAATCAACAGTGACAAAGACTTGGGATCAGATTATAATTATGCTCACCATTTACAGTTAGAAATTCCCACAGAAGCTCAATTTCCTAAGTCCATTTTTAGTGCAAAAAATCTACGCACCCTTATTTTTTTATATCAAAATCATTATGACTTATCTAATTTATTCCAGCATTTTAGATATTTACAAGCATTAACTTTAAATTGTGGAAATACTTTGTTGAAGGAACCTCCGGATGTAGTGGGAAATTTCATACATTTAAGGTATCTCAATTTAAATATAGTAGAGACAGATTGCCTAAAACCATTTGCAATCTATGCAATTTACAAAGTTTGAAAATTACAATTAATAGCGATAGGTTCAAAGAATTACCGGAGGGAATGGGTAAACTAATTAACCTAAGACATTTATTTTGGATTCCAAGTTTGGGTTAAATGTAAAGTTTCCAAAGGGGTTTGGGAGATTAATTTCTCTTAGAACCATAAGTCATTTCAATATAAGTGATGGATGTAAACTAGGAGAATTGAAAATTTTGAACCACCTTCAAGGGACTCTTCAAATAAATGGCTTGGGGGCACAGAAAATGCATATGAGGCCGAGAATGCACAACTCAAGAAGAAAATAGGCCTTCTTACTTTGGTCCTAAGTTTTAATAGATGGAATAATGAGGATAGAGGAAGGAATGATGCATTAATTCTGAATGACTTAGAGCCACCTCTAGACTTGGAATATTTACACATTGATGGTTACTTGGCCATCACAATGTTTCCTGATTGGATGATTTCCTTGACCAAATTGAAAAAAATTTATATCAAAAGTGGACTTTTAAAGTTTTTGCCTCCTCTAGGGAAGCTTCCGTTCCTCGAATCTTTACACATAAAGGACTTGAAAGATTTGGAGGAAGTGGGTGCTGAATTTTTGGGAATAGAATCCAAAAAGAAGAAAGATAATAAAATAATAGTATTCCCAAATTTGAAAGATCTCTCCTTTGAATCTTTGCCTCTGTGGGAAGAATGGATTGAGATTGGAGGAGAAGAAGAGAAAGAAGATAACTATATCACAATAATGCCCCGTCTTCAATACTTGAATATCATTTTTTGCCCAAAGTTAAAGTCGTTGCCGGACTTCCTTCATACAACTCCATTGAAGGATTTGGTGATCTATCTTAATCGGATTCTCCAGGAACATTGCAAAAGGGGGACAGGAGAGGATTGGTCCAAAATTTTCCACATCCCAAACATCAAGATTGATTATAAGAATGTGCAAAAAGACGAGCAAGAAGTTGATAAATTTAGAGGTAACTTTTTCTGCTTCTTCATCTTCTCATTTGGCTTATTCTTTTATAGGTCTTGTTAAGGAGTACCTTTAGGACAATTGTTAAAAACTATTTTAGAATAGTTTTGACACAATTTTTATAAAAAAATAGAAAAAAATTGTTAAAATATTAATTATTTTTTTCTTTTCCTATAAAAAATTTTCTAAAATAATTCACTAACAAATGTCTTTAGGGTATCCATCAACATTTCTCTTCTTTTATTTTGCAAAAATATATCAATGAAATATTCTCATTTTCTGCCAAAAAATCTCAGGGGAAAAAATTATTAACAATGTAGGTAAATGAATTTTCAGGTTCTTAGTATTTTGAATTCGGGGATTTATATATTGTTGTATGCACATAACTAGCATATATAGCTAGCATGTGGTTCCTTATATTCGATTAGCTTGTGATGTATAAAAAATTGCTGATGGGTTTATATAATATCCACAAATAATTAAGAAAAGAAAAAGGAAAAATCAGTTGGACCTTTTAGTTTGACTTATCAAATGAACATACCACCAAATCTCACTCTGGTAAGCCCACCATTTGCAACATTACAGAAATGTGGGAATGCGTGTGAGATAATGAGATTATCCATTTGAAAAAAAAAAAAGAAAAAAGAAAAAAAAAAGTACCAGAATGAATGTTACTGAAATTTTACTAGTGGATTTTTATTGTTTTGCGTATGGCCTTATTTTTTAATATTTCTATTTTTATTTTATTTTGAATGACAAATTTTCCTGTGCCTTTTTTATTTTATTTTATATATTACAATTTTCCTTGTGTCTAAACTTTATTCCTTCTTGCATCTCATTTTATTTTGCTTTTGCAAGGGGTGCAAAAAATGTTGTCCAATTTGTAAAAAATTGTGTGATTTCCATCAATGTAACATTGTTATAAATGTCAAAAAATCATTGCCAAGTGGTGATATATATATTTGTAGGGACCGAGTTTGAGCACATTTTCTTAGAGGAAGTGGACCTAAGCCCAGCTAGCCCAATACAATGAATTTGTAAAGTATGGGTTTAAGAACTAAGCCCTGGTAAAGATTGCAACAACTAAACACAATAGTGGATGGGTTGGGCGACAAGAATATAAGCTAGAGCAAGAAATATTGCTCCTCAAAGCATGAAACATGGCTCCTCGGCCCTCATCTTAGGGGCTGGAAGTTCTTATTGTTTCTTCAGTGCTTGGTTATAGGGGTCATGCGAGTGCTGCAATATTTTCTGCTTTTTTTTATCCCCCCCTCATTCTGGAGGACTTCTTACATTATATACCTCTTTTCAGTTGATCTTAGCTCTATATTTGTCGACCAGGCAGGTCACTACTTGAGTGCTTGTCACATCAGCCGTTTTTCCTTCCTTCTGTGAGTTGCAGCTACCAAGACTGCAGTGTTCAGGGGTCATTTCCTCATTAATGCGGCCAGAATGCCAGTGGCGGGCATTTAATGTGGAGATGACAGTTTGTCTTGGATTTGCTCTTCCACCGTCTTCCCATGATTGGCACATTATACTCGTTCTTTCTCATGGGGTGCTTTAGGAGGCTGCCTGTGATGGGGCGTTGACTCTCCCTCTCTGGTTGGGGTTGGCCGAGGACATGGTTGTTCTCGGCGGTCATCTTGGGTGATTCGGACTTTCTCACGTCGTCCTCGAAAGTTTTCTTCCTCCTCGGCATGGGCCTTAGGCTTGATATGAAGTGGGCTGGGGTTACCTAATCCCTTAACCCCACAATAGCCCCTCAAAATCCTGCTATCAGGCTCCTCGGGCGGAGAGGAGGATTTTGATGTCCTCGGGCCTTTGCCGTGGCTTATCAAGTCTTATTCTCCATCAGTGCCAAAGTCTTTTCACCTGCCCAAGGTATGCTCCTAACGTTTCGGTGTACGAGGCACGCCTTCATTAATGTCCTCGTGAAGTGGCGCAAATCCAACGGTTGGGAATTTCTTTGAAAATTGGGCGAAATTTGCTTCGCCATATCTCTCTCTCCTTGAATCTCGTGCAAATTAACTTTTACTAGAATTCGCCTTCTATATAAGGCCTTCTGGGGGGGAAATTGCTCTTTCCCATTTACAAATCCTCACGCTCAGTAGAAACTTCAAACTTTCAACACCCTAGGCATTTCTAAGGACTTTGCCAAGGTCGTGATCAAGGCATAGGGAATGAGATGGCCCTGGATAAGGGCAAGGACAAGGAACTTAAGCCCCTTTCAGGAGCCAAGGATGTTGCCTAGGCCCTGGATGAGGCAGTTAAGGCGAAGGAAGCAAAGGACAGAGATGTTCCTTCCTTCCAACCGAGTAAGAAAGCAGGCTTTCCTCCTTCAGCCAAGGATTGAAGCAAGCGTAAGTCACATCAAATTTGCGGCCCGCCGGAGTTTGGGTCTCGTGTTGATGGTGGCACCCTGATGGAGGTTTGCGAGATTGCTGAATGATCGACAGTCGAGTGTTGCCCTCTCCTAATGCCCAGTTATTATGAAACTGGGAGAGAATCAAGGGAACATCCTAGGATGGGGCAGCTAGGCACCTCTACTTCTTCTTCTTTCTCATTGTCGATGCTGTCCCCATGGGCTCGAATGCTGCTGGGACGAGGCGGCGAATCTACCATTCTCATGAGCTTTCTCTTTTTTTAGAGTTAGCCTTAAAACAAGCCTGCCTCAGCCTTTTCCTTCGTAGTTAGCTTTAAGAGACAAGCCATCTGATGTACGATGAATCTTTTTTTTTATTTTATTCAATAATAAATAATAAAGAAGACTGTTCTTCTTACTTTACGAATCTTTTTATTTTCTCTGCAATAATTATTTAATGTGTGCATTATCTTTCATCTCTAATGGGACTTTATAGCTGATGCCATTAGTAGTAATGAAGCATTGTCACCCTAATTTCGATAAAGCCGACAATAGCCCTTAGTCTTTATCTCTAATTAAGTTAACAATATAAGAATTATTAGGGAAATGATTGGGTGTTATGCCCCATGGACTGTGCGAACAGCCGAGCACGCTGGGCTTAAATAAGTGTCTAATCTGAGGATCGCTTTTCATAGGTTTGAGTTTGAGGACCATGCAATACCTTGGTTCTGTCTAGGACTTAGTTTTCTTCTTGAAGTAGTTAGTTTCCCCATAGGCTTGAGTCCGAGTACCATGCAAGGTCTTGATTCTGTCTAACACTTAGCTTTTTCTGAAGTTCCTAGTTTCCCCACAGGTTTGAGTTCGAGGACCATGCAATACCTTGGTTCTGTCTAGGACCTAGTTTTCTTCTTGAAGTAGTTAGTTTCCCCATAGGCTTGAGTCCGAGGACCAAGCAAGGCCTTAGTTCTGTCTAACACTTAACTTTTTCTGAAGTTCCTAGTTTCCCCACAGGTTTGAGTCTGAGGACCATGCAATACCTTGGTTCTATCTAGGACCTAGTTTTCTTCTTGAAGTAGTTAGTTTCCCCATAGGCTTGAGTCCGAGGACCATGTAAGGCCCTGGTTCTGTTTAACACTTAGCTTTTTCTGAAGTTCCTAGTGTCCCCACAGGTTTAAGTCCGAGGATCATGCAATACCTTGGTTCTATCTAGGACCTAGTTTTCTTCTTGAAGTAGTTAGTTTCCCCATAAGCTTGAGTCCGAGAACCATGCAAGGCCTTGGTTCTGTCTAACACTTAGCTTTTTTGAAGTTCCTAGTTTCCCCACAGGTTTGAGTCCAAGGACCATGCAATACCTTGGTTCTATCTAGGACTCTTCCCGAGTGCCTTAAAAGGCTCAGCCTCGAGTGCACTACCACAGCATAAGGTAGCAGTTTTTGGGACTTGCTCTACTTCGCATGTGTGGTAGTAGTTATGAAGTGTTAACTTCCCCTTAGCACCTAATCCGAGGACTTCAGGCATGACTAAGGTTCGCATTTAAACACATAGCCCAGGTGCCTTAAAAGACTCAGCCCCGAGTGCACTACCACAGCATGAGGTAGTAGTTTTTAGGACTTGCTCTACTTTGCATGTGTGGTAATAGTTATGGAGTGTTAACTTCCCCTTAGCACCTGGTTCGAGGACTTCAGGCATGACTAAGGTTCGCATTTAAATACATAGCATAGGTGCCTTAAAAGGCTCAGCCTGGAGTGCACTACCACAGCATAAGGTAGCAGTTTTTGGGACTTGCTCTACTTCGCATGTGTGGTAGTAGTTGTGGCCGCCAAAATGGCCTTCTCTGCTGATGGGAGCTTGATCTTGCCGTGTTTAACCGTTGCACTTGCCAACGCACGAGCTTTTCCCACAAACAGCGCCAATTGTAAGGACCGGGTTTGAGCACCTTTTCTTGGAAGAAGTGGACCCAAACCCAGCTAGCCCAATACAATGAATTTGTAGAGTATGGGTTCAAGAACTAGGCCCTTGTAAAGATTGCAACAACTAAACACGATAGTGGATGGGTTGGGCGACAAGAATATAAGCTAGAGCATGAAATATTGCTCCTCAAAGCATGAAACATGGCTCCTCGGCCCTCATCTTAGGGGCTAAAAGTTCTTATTGTTTCTTCAATGCTTGGTTACAGGGGTCATACGAGTGCTACAGTATTTTTTGCTTTTTTTTATCCCCCCCTCCTTCTGGAGGACTTCTTACATTATATACCTCTTTTCAGTTGATCCTAACTCTACATTTGTCAACCAAGCAGGTCACTACTTGAGTGCTTGTCACATCAGCCGTTTTTCCTTCCTTCTGTGAGTTGCAGCTACCAAGACTGCAGTGTTCATGGGTCATTTCCTCATTAATGCGGCTAGAACGCCAGCGGCGGGCATTTATTGTGGAGATGACAATTTGTCTTGGATTTTCTCTTCCACCGCCCTCCTATGATCGGCACATTATACTCGTTCTTTCTCATGGGGTGCTCTAGGAAGTTGCCTGTGATGGGGCGTTGACTCTCCTTCCTCTGGTTAGGGTTGGCCGAGGACATGGTTGTCCTCGGCGGTCATCCTGGTGATTCGGACTTTCTCACGTCGTCCTTAGAAGTTTTCTTCCTCCTCAGCATGGGCCTTGGGCTTGGTATAAAGTGAGCTGGGGTTGCCTAATCCCTTGGCCTGGCAATATTACTTAAAAAAATTTTAAAGTTTGTTGTTGTTATTTATTTATTTATTTATTTTTAAGTATATCCACGTATTCTTATTAATCTTTTGCCAGAAGATGGTTTTTCTTATTGCCTTGTTAATCGGTAAAAAGCCTCATGCTAAATATTTATTTTGTTGGCTTCATTTATACTAGACAACAAATTCTAGAATGAGGCAGAGCATATTTTGTGCTCAAGCAAATTTCACATATGGATGCACTTTTGAGAAAGACCTACAAAAAAAACTTTCATTGTTGCTGCAATAAAGCTTGCATACTGTATGACACGTGAAAGGTGAGGTAGGCACTTCACCATTTGCAACACTTATGCAATCTTCTCTCCTTAATTTTAAGGGCTTGAAAGCATAGTTGTTATCATCAAGTTTTACTATTAGAGGTTCAAAAGTTTGAAAGAGATGCATGCAAATTTCTTTTCTTAATAATTAAATTGTTTCATGTCAATGACAATGGGGAAGGGTGGGATGTTATCACTAAGGCCAGAGGAGATAATTTGATTGATACATGTTTGTTGCAATCTTTTGGACTTGACATCATAAAAGAGTGAAGAGGAGAGGATTGGACCAGTTTGAAAATTCCCCATAATTCATCATCAGTATAAACAAAAATATATGAATTGAAGCCATTGAACTCTTATTTTGATTTAGGCACTTAAATATTTTTTCATCTATACTTAAAAAAATAAAATAAAATAAAGGTACAAAAGTCCTGATAGCACTTCAAAGATGATGAAACAAGCTAAACCTGTAAGTTTTCCATCTGATATGGTGACATTATGAAAAGTGAACTAGTTAATTTTTAATAACAACTTTAATCTGTCTTCCATTCCTAATTTTTAATTCTTGACATTTTTTTTAATTCAACAAGGAATTATTTTTCATAAAGAAGAAATTGGGAAGCCATCACAAATATAGACCGAATGGATCGAAGCATACCAAATAGACTAAAGCAGAAAGATGGACCGAATCAGACTGAATGGACCGAAGTGGACCTTAATGGACCGAAGTAGATTGTAATGGACCAAAGTAGACCGTAATGGACTGAAGTAGACCAAAGGGACCAAAATAGCTACTGTAATTACTCATAGACGCTGCTTTACACTCAGTTGCAACGTTGGTATTTGCAAATAAATATAAAAATTCAAATTGTTTGCTATTGTTTCAAAACATCAAAACTGATGGTGACTATGTGCATAAACCGTTTGGTAGTGTTGTTCTAGTAACGTTGTTTATATTTTTTAGAAATACGTGTGGGTGAAAAAGTGTGTGGGTTTCTGGCTTCAACCTTCCTGCACAATCAACAGCATTTTTTTTCAAAGTACATGAACCATATTATACCTTGGGTTTTGGTAGATTGGTTCTGCATATCTCATCCAGTACAGGTACCTATTTATTCTTCTTCTTCTTCTTCTTCTTCTTCTTCTTCTTCTTCTCATAAGGTGCTTCTTGTTAGCTTTTTCATATTATCTAAGAAGTAGAACAATATCATTGTGGAATTATATCATTAATTATTTGATATTTTTACCATAAATATTGCTCAATGTAATTCTACAGTGTTTATGTAAGTTTAAAATCATAGTACATAAGTTGCAAATTACAGGGGATTAAGAGGTCCGGTCCAAGCTTTCTTGTCCATAATATTCATATTAATATTAATAATTGTCTTACATACAATGTTTCATTGAATGAATGGTCCTATATCCAGCATACAGAAAAAATTACTAGAATTTTCAATATATGCTGTACTCTTTATTAAGAATTGGCTAGAATTGATGGGTGAGAAACTGAGAAACAAACACAAGAATGATCTTGGGATGGTTGGAGGTTAGAATGACGTAGGACAACCACACAAACAATAGAATAAGAAGATAAACCCTAGGAGTCAGCACCTAAGGGTTGCTTGGAGTCAACACCAAGCAAAATTGGAGTCGGCACCAGTGAAAGAAAACACATGTTTTTTTAATAATTCTTAAAACTGTCTTACAATAGTCCCAAAAAGTGTTTAAATAGCTAACAATAATAAGGCATAAAGAAACCCTAAAAAAAACCCTAATTATCAAATGTTTGGGCTTGCTTAAACTCAAGCCCAATAACTGATAGGCTCCATCCATAAGGCCACAGGTTGGGCCGTCTTCTTTCTCCTATACGTGTGTGTAATTGGGGGCTTGTACCTCGTGTTCACACCAACTCCCCCCGGGTGAGAAGAACTCGACCCCGTTGAGTGGAAATCTAAAGAGCTCTAATAGTACTCCAGCAAGTCAGGATCCAGTTGCTGTAGCTCATCTCGAGTAATTCAAGTGCAATCAGAATCTGGTCACCCTCGCCACTGGTCTAGGAAATGGTGAACTCCTCCATCCCTGGTAGAAACAATTTGCTCATCTAAAATAGCATCAATAGATTCTTTATGTGCATAAGGTAAATTTAAGGGTAGAGGGGTGGGAATAGGGGCATCAATAGGATTAGGCAAAGACTCATAAAAAGGGGTATCAGGAATAGTTGTAGGGCTTTTATAACAAACTAGATCCTCAATATTAAAGGAGGAGCTAATACCATAATCATGAGGAAGGTCAATGACATATGCATTTGGGCCCAACGTTTCAATACCTTGAATGGTTCGGCACTACGAGCCTTCAATTTTTTAACGGTCCCAAAGGGAAACCGTTCAGGTCGAATCCAAATCATAACATAATCCCCTACCTGGAACTCTACATGACGCCAATGAGTGTCAGCATGAATTTTATATTGAGAATTACTTGCCTGAATTTTTTTGCGAATCTCATTATGCAAATCATGAATATATCATGCAAATGCCTCAGCAGACTCAGACACCCTAACATGTAGGGACATGGGCAAAAGATTTAAGGGATTCCTAGGTGTATATCCATGCACAACCTCAAAAGGACTAGCGCCTATAGACCTATTAACAGAGCTATTATATGCAAGTTGGGCTACAGGAAGAATTGAATCCCAATTCCGATTGACTTCACCCATTAGACACTGAAGGAGGTTGCCTAGACTACGATTAACCACCTCAGTTTAACCATCAGTTTGAGGATGGAATGTTGTGGAAAATTTCAATTTGGTGCCCACTAAATGCCACAAGTTCTTCAAAAAATAACTCATGAAGCGAACATCCCTATCAGACACTATGGTTTTGGGAAGACCATAAAGTTTGACAATCTCATCAAAGTAAAGCTTTACAATCTTAGAAACATCAGAGGTCTTCGAACATGATAGGAAATGAGCCATCTTAGAGAAGCGATCAACAACTACTAGAATAGAATTATGCTTCCTAAAGGTGCGGGGCAAACCTAACACAAAGTCCATACTCACATCCTGCCATGGGCGGTCTGGCACAGGTAGAGGCGTGTACAGGCCAATGTTTTGCTTGCGATGTTTGGCCAGTTGATAGGTACAACATTGACCAACTATCTTGGCAATGCCTCTCTTAAGACCAGGCCAATAGAATTGACATTCCACTTCCTTAATTGTTTTGTCTTGGCCAAAATGACCTGCAAGGCCTCTTGCATGTATCTCCCAAGCTAGGAAGTCTCGCACTGAAGATCGAGGGATACATAATTGGTTGGCTTTGAACAAGTAACCTTCTCGAAGGGTATAATCATCCAGGATTGGCCGTGGGGCATTACTTAGGCTAATGTAGAGCTCCCCAAAATCTGGGCATGACTCATATTCATCCTTAAGTCGCTCAAACCCAGTAACCTTGACACTCATGACGGATAGCAAAGACACCCTTCGACTTAGTGCATCAGTAGCCTTATTCTTAACTCCCGCCCTATGTTTCACCACAAAGTAGTAGCGTTGCAGAAATTCAACCCAATTACCATACCTAAAATTCAGCTTCTTTTGGGAATGAAGATAGTGCAAAGCCTCATGATCAGAGTAGATAACAAACTCTCGAGATAATAGGTAATAGCGCCAATGCCAAAGAGCTCAAATAATGGCATAAAACTTTTTGTCATATGTGGAGTACTTTTGCTTAGCGTCATTCAATTTCTCATTGAAATAAGCAATTGGGTGGCGCTTTTGACTAAGTACTCCTCCTATACCAATACCTGAGGCATCACATTCCAATTCAAAAGGCTTAGTAAAATCAGGGAGACGCATGACAGGTGCCTCAGTCATCTTTTGCTTTACCTCATGGAAAGCCTTAGTAGCAGCTTTAGTCCAAACAGACTCCCCTTGTTTCATGCAGTCAGTGATGGGAGACATAATGGTACTAAACTCCTTGATGAATAGGCAGTAAAAGGAAGCGAGCCCATAAAAGCTTTGAATTTCATGGATATTTTTGGGTTCGGGCCACTCCACAATCGCTTGAACCTTTTGAAGGTCAGTAGAAACTCCCTCAGAGGATACTATGAACCTTAAGAAGACAACTTTATCGGTGAAGAAAGAGCACTTCTTAAGGTTGCCATATAAACTCTCCTTCCTAAGGGTAGCACAAACTTGAGTTAGGTGGTCTAAGTGTTGCTCCCTAGACTTGCTATAGATGAGGATGTCATCAAAGTACACAACCAAGAACTTCCCCATAAAAGGCTTGAGCACTTGAGTCACCACTCTCATAAAGGTACTAGGAGCATTGGACAATCCAAAAGGCATAACCATCCACTCATATAAACCGTCATTCATCTTGAAGGCAATTTTCCACTCATCACCAGAACGAACCCTAACTTGATGATAGTCGCTTTTCAAGTCTATCTTGGAGAAGATCATTGCTCCAGCCATCATATCCAACATGTCATCCAACCGAGGGATAGGAAAACGATATTTCACAGTGATCTTGTTGATGGCACGACTATCAACACACATCCTCCAAGTTCCATCTTTCTTTGGGGTCAAGAGTGCAGGGACTGCACAAAGACTTATGCTTTCACGAATAAAACCCTTCCTAAGTAGTTCTTCTACTTGCCTTTGCAACTCGGCATGCTCTGCAGGGCTCATCCTATAGTGAGGCAAATTAGGTAGGGTCGCTCTCGGCACAAAATCTATGGCGTGTTGTATGTCACACATAGGTGGTAAACGATCGGGGAGTTCCTCAGGGAAAATATCCTTAAATTCCTAGAGCACTGACTTCACTTCTTCAGGTTGCTCCTCACAAGTCTCTCCATGAACTTCCCTGGCAATTAAGACAAACACAATAGATTCTTGAACTGCTACCCTTTCAAATGTCTTAGGGCTTATGATGTTCAGGTCTTTCACCTTTGGTGCTTCTTTCTTCTTGCTCATGTCGATTGGCTTAAGTTTTAAAGGATTGAGCACAATCTTCTTACCTTCAAATATAAATGAGCAAGAATTGGATTGCCCATATAAGGTGACATCCAAATCATAAAGCCAAGGTCTACTTAAGATAATATGCCCTACATCCATGGGAATTACATCACACCATATTTCAGCCTTGTAGGTGAGGAATTGAAATGGGACAACACATCTTTCTTTTATGGCTATGAAGGAAGTATCCACCCAAGAAACTTTATATGGGTTAGGGTGAGGGGTTAATTTCAAGCCTAGGTGGGAAACAACATTAGAGGACACCACATTAATGCAACTCCCACTATCTATAATAATCTTGCAAGTTTTATCTCCGCACTTAGTGTAAGTTTGGAAGATGGCACTCCTTCGCCAATCATCAGTGTCTCTCTGCTCTACCAAAGCACACCTTACCACATTCACTCTAGGGAAACCAAAGTCCTTGAAGTTATCAACCTGGGGAGAAATGGCTCTAATGCATGCAAGGTAGCTAGGATCATCTTCCCATTCTGCCTCAACACCTTGGGTTCCTTCAACATTTGGATCATACACCAGCTCTTCAATATCTTCAACCTTTTCATCATCCTCTTGAATGACAAGGGCCCTAGAGGGACACCTAGCTGCAATGTGTGCAACTCCATTGCATTTGAAGCATTGGAGGCGAAAGCCTAATCTTGAAGGCTCATTGACCACACCTTTTTCCTTGTCCTCTTTTTCTATTGGAGTACTATTAGAGTTGACCTTAGAGGGTAAGGCAAGTCTAGATCTGCTACCAAAAGGTTGAGGGTTGGTGGGAACACTCCGGAGCTCAAAACATCGCCAAAAGATAGATTTGGATGCTAATTCACAATTCCTAGCAAGCTTATATGCTTTTCTTAAGGTAGTCACTCCTCGGGTGATAATCTCTCCTAGTAAGCTAGCATTTAAACCTTTCTTGAACCTATTGAGTGTAACAACCTCTTCCTTAACTATTTGAATTCATCTCTTGAACTCTTTGAACTTCTCTATATATTTAGCCACAAGAGTATTGCCTTGCTTTAGGCGATCCCATTCCTCAAGAAGGGAGCTCCTATAAGTTAAAAGAAGATAACTCCTCGAGAGTGCATCCTTCATCTCAAGCCAATCAGTAATGGGGGGCTCACGTCGTCGCCTAAGGGTTTCCTCAAAGTCTTCCTAGAAAAGGTCAGCTCTTGCAATTAACTTCATCCTGGCATACCTCACTTTCTTGTTCTCAGCCCAATGGTAATAGTCAAAGAATTTCTCCATTTGACGCAACCAATCATTGAAAACCCATGGGTTAAGGCAGCCATCAAAGGTGGGTGCTTCTATCTTGTCCTTAAACATCCTATCATCATAATCCCTAGGGCCATTGTGATTATAGTGATCAGGTTCAAAGTTTGGAGCCCTATTAAAGTAATCGAAGTTATGTTGCCTAAGCATGTTATCTCCTTCATAGTTAATGGTCTCTCGTTGAGATGCTTCAATTTGCCAAACCCTATCCATTAAATTATGGACATTTTTTGCTAGTTCTTCTATGGTCTGCTCTAAGGAGGGCCTAGACTCAGAAGTGGATTGATGTTCAGAGTTTGACATGATGCGACCACTACGTAGATGCATGCACATTATATTAATGAATGCAATTAAGATTCACAAAGGCTTAAGTAACCAATTCTCAATGTAAAATTAAGGTCAAGCAAGAGTACATGTAGGGATTAGATCAATGAATCAAAAGGGTAAATTGCAGTCAAGTAGTGACAGTGTTCACAATATTGAGAGATAGCCTAAATAAAAGTCAAATTCCAATAAGCTCCACAATTAATAATGAGAATCAGATATTTCAAAGAAATTGTTTTTTTTTTTTTTTTTGAGTTTTAGAATGGGTACTGAAAGAAAGCACAAATAATAAAATAACTAACTTAAGCACAAAATGGGTAGGCCAATGGGGTATGGTGGGACATGCACATAAAAAATATAAAGATATTATTTTTCAATGAGATAAAATTGAACCCACCAAAAAGAAAGTAAGAGTTGTACCCTGGTCAGTGGCCAACTTATTGCATTAGATAGTCACGAACTTGGCTCCTCAAATGAATGGATCTGACTTGGACAAATGGACCTGTGGAGAGCAATTTAAGGGCCCAATACTTACAATGGGCTCCTACAGTAACAATATATATATAAATATATATATATATATATTTTTTTGCAAAATAATAAAATGTAAAATGCTCTGCTACTTTTAAGAGCTACAAACACGAACTTAAAATAAAAACTCAAGTGTAGGACTTTAAAAGAACTCAGGTACAGACTTAAAAAGAAAACTCAGAAACTAAAAAAGATGAAATAATCGGCTCGGCAATGGACGGTGGTGCTCGTGATCGACGATTGCAGCAGCGCAAAACGGGGAAGACTGTGGCAGAGTGGCAGTTGCCTGTCTTGGGCCTTGCATCGACGGTGGTTAACGCCTTTAGCGGCGGTAGTCAGGGGCGAAGGTGGTGTCGGCGGCTGTGGCTGATGGGTCTGCAGCTGGTGGTGGATGGGCTGTGGTGGCTGAGGGTTGATTTGTGGGTCTTGGCTGGTGGCTGTTGGCTTGCGTTGGTTTTTTTTTTTTTTTTTTTTTTTGTTTTGGGTTTGTGGGTGTGGGTTCTGTGATCAGAGGCGGGCACGAATGGTAGTCACCGGCTTGGGAGGCGTCACTGGCTTCTCTGTTGGCTTGGGGATGAAAAACTCATGTGGGGCTACAGGTTATACAGCGATTGTCGGGGCTGGTTTAGGCTTGTTCAAGATCTCATGGGGCAAAAACTTGAAAGGTAATGTCATCTTTGGCTGGATTGCTCTTTTGATGGTTTTTCTTTCAAGTGGTTGTCTACGGTTGTGTTGTATGGATCAGAAGTTTGTTCTGATATCAAAACTGACGTAGGACAACCACACAAACAATAGAATAAGAAGATAAACCCTAGGAGTTAGCACCAAGCAAAACTGGAGTTGGCACCAGTGAAAGAAAACACGCTTTTTTTTAATAATTCTCAAAACTGTCTTACAATAATCCCAAAAAGTGTTTAAATAGCTAACAATAATAAGGCATAAAGAAACCCTAATTATTAAATGTTTGAGCTTGCTTAAACTCAAGCCCAATAACTGATAGGCTTCATCCATAAGGCCACAGGTTGGGCCGTCTTCTTTCTCCTATAAATGTGTGTAATTGGGGGCTTGTACCTCGTGTCCGTACCATAGAAGAGCTTAAACATTAAGAGTATAATTGTTCTTTTATAGAAAAGGGCAATAGAAGAGAAGTTTGCCCATTATGGTCAATTGAAAGAATCATTTTAATTTTAAAAGTAAAAAAATTTCCATTGGATTCACTCTAATAAACCTATAGTTGAAACTTTATATTTCTCAAGCTTTACTCATAAGTATGTTTTTCTATTTTCTCCCCTTGGTCCCAAATCAATGACATCATTTGTAAAACTTATGCATTCTAAACCTATTGTTAAGCAAGGATGCACCTCAAATCGCTTGGTACAACATTTTGGTACAAGATAACTAATCGAGAAAGCTCCATAGGCAGAATGGCAAAACTCTATATGGTAGAACAACAAAGCTCCCTTCTCTCCTCCTTGAAGCCTTGTCCTTGTTCACAAAGCTCTATACTCAATTCATGGATGCAAAAATGCTTATAGATGAAGAAAAAATGTCAAGTGAAATATTGCAGCTGAAAAAGGCGCTGGATTCTTAATAATCTTGAATCAGCCAGTTTGCTAAAGGTTAATAAACAAGGTGGCTTTAGAAGCAAGTTGTTTATATATTTAAGTTGTTCACTTGAGTTGCACTTTTGTGTGGACTCTCAAACAAAAAGCCCAAATGGCTAGTGCACTAATGTTAGCTTGGTTAATGAAGGACTTAAGCCTTGATGTTGAATGTAAAAAAAATGTGTATATTTTTTGAAAATTTTGTGTACATTGAATGCATACAATTATGTATATTGAATGTACAGAATTACGTACATTTTTTGAGAAACTATGTACATTGAAGGTACAAAATTGTGCATATTCTATTAAAAAAAAAATTGTGTACAATGAACATACAAATTATGTACATTCTTTGAGAAATACATTAAATGTACATAATTGTGTATATTCTTTGAAAAATTGTGTTCTGTGGGGTCCATAACCAAAGGGTGCTGTTAGAGTTGTATAGATTGGACCTATGACCCAAATCTAAGGATATATTCTTGTCCGAGGATAGTCAAGCAATATTATTATAGAAATGATATGAAAGGAAGAGATACAAATTGTATATAACAATCCAAAAGTTGTTCGAGGAGAGAAGTCTTATTGGGACTGTGGATCCAAGATCAATAAGAATATCTTACCTCCCTGAGCATCCTACTAGGCATCATCGTGATTTGAAATCAGGCACTTGATAAGGAATGAGTAGACGAAAGCTACAAATATCTACTAAAGCTGCTACCTTCGCATTAAATGCTCTGCATCAAACTCCCTGGCCGCATTAATGTAGAGGTAATATCTGAACAGTGCAAAGTAAGCTACCCCAAAACCTACACAATCGGAGATGGTGTCTGATGGGACAGCCACTCAAGTAGTAACGCAGATGATCAATAAGTGTAAGGTTAGGATGCGTGGAAAAGAAATATATAAGAAAGAAGACCCTTCATGGAGTGGGGGGAGAAAAAAAAGAGAAAACATTGTGAGATTAAGAAGAAAAACTTGTAACCTAATGGGAGAGAATATACATGAATAAATCATCTCGGATACATGCCGAGGACGGTTTCTATTTAACGTCACCTTGTCTCTTTGATTGATTTCGTCATCCAAACCTAATCTAAGGTTGGGTTAATCATCTTGAGCCCAGTTTTTCCAACTCATTCTCTACAAATTCATTATTTTGGGCTTTTTGGGCCTAAGTCTATCCATATAGTGGGCTAGGAATCAAAAGCAAGTCCTTACATGTTCATTGAATGAACAAAATAATGTACATTCTTTGAAATTTTGTGTATTTTGAATATACATAATTAGGTTCATTCTTTGAAAAATTGTGTACATTAAATATATAAAATTGTGTACATTTTTTTTAATAATCACCTACGTTGAATGTATAGAAGGTGTACATTATTTGAAAAATTTTGAAAGTCAATATACAAAATTAAGTTCATTTTTTAAAGGTTTGTATATTGAATGTACAGACCTTGTTAAGAAAAATGACTACACATGAAAAAATTGAGTACGTTGAATTTACAAAATATTGTACATTGTTTAAAAAATTGTGTACATTAAATATACAAAATTAGGTACATTTTTTGAAAATTTGCATACATTGAGTGTACAAAATTGTGTATAGTATTTTAAAAACTACGTAAATTGGATGTACAAAATTGTGTAAATTCTTAAAAAATTATGTACATAGAATATCTAAAATTTTTTACATTCTTTGAAAATTTGTGAACGTCAAATATATAGAATTGTGTATATTTTTAAAGATATGAATATTGAATATACAAACCTACATTCTTAATAATTTGTGAGGAAAAATGACCATACATTAAAAAATTGCATATGTTGAATTTACAAAATTTTGTAAATTCTTTAAAAAATTGTCTACATTAAATGTACAAAATTGTGTATATTATTTAAAAAATTGTGTGCATTGAATATATAGACTTTTTTTTTTTAATACAAGATAAAAATTATACTCTAAAATAATCTAAGTATATATGTGTGTAAAACTTCTTCTTGGAAACTTGAATCCCGGTTTTTCCCCCCGACACCCCACAAATACTTATACTTGTGGAGTGACCTTCGCACCAAGGGTGTGTGATTTTGTGTACATTCTTTTAAGATTTGGATATTAAATGCACAGACCTTAGACTCATAGTGATTTCTTAAAAAAATTGTCCACACATAAAAAAATTTTGTATTTTGAATATACAATTGTGTACGTTCTCTTAAAAATTGTGTAAATTAAACATACCAAGTCATATACATTCTTTGAAAATTTTTGTACATTAAATAAACACAATTATGTACATTTTTATGAAAATTTGTATAAATTGAATATAAAAAATTGTGTAGTACTTAAAAAATTGTGTACATCACTACATCGAATGTATATAATTTTCTACATTCTTTTAAGGTTTGGATATTGAATCTATAAACCTTAAAATAATAAAATCTTAGTAATTTTTGAAGAAAAATGTCCGTGCATAAAAAAATTGTATATGTTAAATAATATTAAATAAAATTATGTATATCTTTTAAAAAGTTGTGTTTATTAAATATACAAAGTTATTTACATTGTTTGAAAAATTGTATGCCTTCAATTTATAAAATTTAAATTTTTTTAAAAAAAATTGTGTAAATATGTAGAGCTGCATATCTGCTATTAAGGCTCGTTTGGTATGGTATTTTAAGCAACAATTTTCAGTTTTTAAACAATATTAAACGTATTTCCATATACTTTTTTATCCACACGTATGTTTTTGAAGGATATACACACGTATTTTCAAAAAATATAAATAACATTGTGGCGACGAGGCTAGGCCCAATGGGCTTATTTATACCTTGTCTCACAACCTATTTGTATGGTGGGATGGTAATTCCTACTATAGGTCGTTCGCAACTAGGAGACCCGATGAGAGCCCCTTTTGATCTCCCCTTTATGCACCACCTCACAATCCCACTGCCTCACTCTATAGTAGTTACTCTCCTCTATATCTGACTTTTTCTCTCATGTTTTTCCAACCCTTGTTTCTTCTTCCAATTTCATATTTATAGGGAATTGTTAGTGGGGTGATCATGATTGTCTTAAGTTTTAATGGATTTAGAGGTCCAATCCCAGAAGGATTCAGTGGGTGTTTAGGTGGGAGTGGCTTTGGAAATGATTCCCACTACAGCGTACATGTACAGCAGCGATGTTTCCCGAGATCCCTCCGGGCAATACCATTATTGAGTGCTCGGGATAAACAGACGACTGTTCGGCAAAACGAAACGGACAACCACCTCGGCGGAAACGCACATGCTCGGTAAAAAGGACTGGATCCTCAAACGGCATTTTGGGCCGGGTCCGTCCGTAGGGGGGTTCAGAACGTGGCCGGGAGAAACCGAAAGATAGGCCCATGGCCATTCTCAATGGCCCAAGGCCCAAATCGCATAGGCAAGCTTGCACTGCCAGGGCCCGTACAAACATTATTAGGACAACGTTACCAAATGGGCTTAGAAATCCCAAAAACTTATTTATTGGTCTGATGCTTTTATTTTTTATTTTTTTTGGCCTTTCATTAAAATTGAAAACTACAAGTCGTTTATCTAAGTTGTTATTCTCCCTTCGATTTCCCTTGGTAATCCGGCAATCCTCTCACTGTAGTTCACTACCACCAAGTCGCGAGAAAGAGAATGAGGCAGAGAAGATGAAGCAAACGACAAAGTTGAACGCGATTAGGTCAGGGATAGTGGTGATAGGAGCCTTAGCCTTTGGATACCTAAACTTCCAACTTGGGTTCAAACCCTTTCTTGAACAAGCTCAGGAAACCCTCCAAAAATCTGACTCTGACCCCTCCCAACAAAACTAAACCACAATCTTAGCTCTCTTTTGCATTTCTTTCTTTTCCTTTTTTTGAAAAATGAATTTCGGGTTCCATTTTGTTATATCTGTGTTGTTCTGAGCTACAGTCTGTTTGGATTAAGATACAAGTAGAGAAAAAAAAGGTATGGTTCATTGACCCATTATTACTCTCTTATTTGTTAGTGGATTTTGGTATTCTATCTATTTGTTTGTTGTATATATCAACAAGATTGAATTTTGTGCTTAACACACAAATTCCAGAATTGGGTCTGAGGTTAAAATTTAGATTGAAATGTAGAGTGCCCAAAAAAAGAAGATAGGACTGTTTTTAAGCCACTATCATTTGAATTAATTGATTGAGATTTTTAAAATATGGAAACTTGGACAGATTATGAAATAATTTTCAATGCGATGTTGACTGCAATGCATATACTACTTTCAATCTATTTGTTGGTTATATATATATCAACAAGATTGAATTTTGTGCTTAACACACAGATTCTAGAATAGGGTCCTTTTGAAAAGAGGTTAAAATTTAGATAGAAATGTAGGGTGCCCAAAAAACGAAGATAGGACTTTGTTTAAGCAACTATCATTTGAATTACTTGATTGAGGGTTTTAAAATATGGAAACTTGGACACATTTTGAAATGATTTTCAAAGCCATGTTGACTGCAATGCATGAACTATATTCAATCTATTTGTTGGTTATATATATCAAGAAGAGTGAATTTTGTGCTTAACTCACAAATTCCAGAATTGGGTCCTTTTCAATTGAGGTTAAAATTTAGATAGAAATGTTGGGTGCCAAAAGAAGAAAAAAGATAGGACTTTGTTTAAGCCACTCTCATTTGATTACCTAATGGTAATGGAGGTTTTAAAAATATGGAAACTTGGCCACCTTATTGTGAAATGATTTGAAAAGCCACGTTGATTGTAATGCATGAACTTTATAGTGCTTTGTGCTTTAGCAGTGCGAACCCACTTAATTTCCCAGCGAAGTAAACATACCAAGTCGGTCCTTCCATAGCCTTGCTAATATAATTATTGCTTATATAGCAAAATTTGACAAAGGCATGTGGTGCTCTGCTATATCACTATAACAGCAAGGTTACAGAAGGGCTAACTCGATACATTTACCATTTTTTGAGAGCTAAAAGAGAGCTTTTTAGGGCATGATCATAAACTACTTAGCCCATCAGAGGTGAATGCCTTTGGATTATCTGGCAACTGGTTTTGGTAGTAGGGACATTTGCCCATAGGATTTACTGGCTAGAGGTGAATCCAAAGGGATCTTCTTTGGAAAGGTTCCCTATGTTATTAAAGAAAGAAAAAAAAAAGTAGGAAACGTTCAAATTTTAGGGACTAAACTAGAATCTGACCTAAATTTTAAGGACAAATCGTATATTTTTAACTTTTGTTTCCTTTTCCCTTCTATTTAATATTGATGACATTGGTTTGGATAGTTGTTCTTGTTCAAACTCTGACTTCCGCATTATGCATGGGTTTTTTACTTAATTTAGTGCTACATTTTGGCTTAATTATGATCTTTTTCATATCTTTTGTTGCTAAACATGCAATGCTCACGTGAACACCTGACATTTTTTCACTCTGTTTGCATCATAGTAAACATAATTGTAGCAGTTTCTTCAAAACCCATTTCATTGATTTGTACTTTCTGGATAAAGTTTAATGTTTGAGCTCAATGAATGATGACAACCACAAAGTTTCTATTGGTTTGCAATGTTTGTCACTTAGGATGCTATTTGTGTAATTCGAGGTTATTTGGTGGGGGAAAATGACTAACAAACTAAGATAAATGTTACGTTTAGTATGGTGATGTAATTGTAATGAAATCCGTGTGTTAGATGGATTGGCAAGATAATTTGGAAGGTGATGAAGATGAAAATTGGGTCTCGAATTGGGATCGGAGGAGACGAATGGCTGTGGCTCAAGTTCTTTGTTATGTGACATACGCAATGTATGTGCGTCATGTATATTATGATAGGCACCTTGTTGATCAGTCTGCGACATCTTTGAACAATAAAAAACGAAAGGCTCCAGGGGATGATGTGTGTACGAGAGAGTTTGAAGGTATAAGGGACGCAATTAAAGATGTTGCAGAAGCGATCAGGGAGGGAAATGATATTATAAAGAGAGGTCAATCTCTTGTTTACTCAGAGGAAGAAGTTTTTGCAGAGTTGGTGAACATGGGTTGTGACAAGAACTTACGGTACAAGGCCTACACTTTCCTGACTCAAGATGCTGCAAGAGTTAGGGCATTCTTTGGTTGCCCAACTGATGAGCGCAAGGATTTTTTGCTACAAATGATGTTCTCTCCCCAGGATCCTTGATGAGCTTGTGTTATGGTTGATGGGACAAGTTGGAATTTCTGTGTGATGTTATATAGTTGTTTAATTTTTGGATAGTTGGGTCTCAGTTTTCTTCTTCTGTGTTTGGGTTGGGGAGAGGTGGGGAGGTGAGTGGAGATGAGATGACTTTGAATGTTATGGTTTGGAATGGATGATTTGCGTGTCATTCCATTTGCTTTTCTTTTTGATCTTCAACAATGACTATGGAACTCAGTTTAGTCTCAACATGGTTGTGGCTTTGAAACTCACTGCATAGGCTGCCCCCCCCACCCCTGCCCATCTCTTTGGGGTGGGGATAGAAATTGTTGCTTATTGTTTTACCTGTCCATTAAAAATTGTCAATATCATAAAATGTTCTTTTTGTATGTAATCTAACCTTTCTAGAAATGCTTCATATAAGTGAAGACAATTTCAAGTTGCATTATTTGTGCTTTCTGCCATTGTTGATACTGTCCACAAAATCTCCTCATTTTACTTATTATTGGGTGTATTGTCATTATGTTTAACTAAATAGGTTTATTAATTTGCTAAACTGCTATCCGTGTGCCATGTTTGTTCAATTTTGATTGAGGACCAACATCTAGCACAAATGCTAATTAGAGAATTATTGTTGTTTCTTCTACATGATTCTCAGTCGTGATGATGAACTTGCACATGCCAGTTGCATGTATTGTTGAGTTTGGCATATAATTTGAAGATATTATTGGTAAGGTCTAAATGCACCTAGCTTTGTGGATGAGATACTTATTCAGGTTTCCTGGAGTTATCTATTTGAGAAGTCAAAGTGGTACTTGTCAATTGGCGTTTGCTGTGGTTACTTATGGTTGATTTGTTATCTTTGGCAATTAATACAAAGAACAAAATTGACCGGTGCTTAAATCACGAAATGGTCGCTGTGAACAACATGCATGTAACCTTGTCAACCAATACTAAATGACACAGTTGGTGCAATTATGTGGCACATGGAAATTCCTTACAATCTACTTCGAAAGTCTTGATGGAAATTTATGAGTAAAAAAATTATTGTTTCTTAAAGTTATAGAATAACGGATATATTTTTGATACTGTCCACAGAATCTCCTCATTTTATTTATTATCGGGTGTATTGTCATTATGTTTAACTAAATAGGTTTATTAATTTGCTAAACTGCTATCCGTGTGCCATGTTTGTTCAATTTTGATCGAGGACCAACATCTAGCACAAATGCTAATTAGAGAATTATTGTTGTTTCTTCTACATGATTCTCAGTCGTGATGATGAACTTGCACATGCCGGTTGCATGTATTGTTGAGTTTGGCATATAATTTGAAGATATTATTGGTAAGGTCTAAATGCACTTAGCTTTGCGGATGAGATACGTATTCGGGTTTCCTGGAGTTATCTATTTGAGAAGTCAAGGAGGTACTTGTCAATTGGCGTTTGCAGTGGTTACTTATGGTTGATTTGTTATCTTTGGCAAATAATACAAAGAACAAAATTGACCGGTGCTTAAATCACGAAATGGTCGCTGTTGACAACATGCATGTAACCTTGTCAACTTGCATCCTAAATGACACAGGCAGTGCAATTGTGTGGCACATAGAAGTTCCTTACAATATACTTCGAAAGTCTTGATGGAAATTTATGAGTAAAAAAATGATTGTGTCTTAAAGTTACGGAATAAGGGAAATATTTTTGAATGATCTGTTTTTGGTTCTTTCAACAATATTTCTTGAGAAAATATTTGACACAACCATAACAGCTCTGGCTATAGCCATTTCCATTGTCATCAGGATTGTCAATGTCATTTTCATATAATTTGCTTTCTATATGTAAAATAACCTTTAAAGAACTGCTTCATATAAGTAAAGAAAACTTCCTGTTGCACCATTAGCACTTTCTGCCATTACTGGTACTGTCCACAGAAGTTCCTGATTTTGCTACTTTTGGGTTTATTGTTACTCAGTTTACAAGCATCTTGTTTCACTAAATTGTTCTTTTAGTTATGATTCAGGACAAGCATATGACGCGTAGAGCATCAATAATTAGTCATATATCGAATATATGCACCCTCCTTACAATGCGAATATCCGATGCTTAGAGCACAGATGCTAATTAATGGTCTATTGTTACTTGTTTCTACATGATTCTAAGCTGTGATGAATGACTTGCTCAAACCAGTTGTATGTGTTATCGATTATTTTATATCATTTTGAAGATATTTGTGGTAGCATCACGGATGAGACACGTATTCATGTTTATCTAATGACACTTGACAAGTCAAAAAGGAGAGTTAATTGCCAAATTGGCAGTTTGCAATGATCTCTGACGGATCATTGGCCATTTTTGTTGAATAATACAAAGAAAAAAACTGGAATATGGTGTCTTCCTGGATCTCGCTAAATAGTCGCAATAGAAGGCATGTGACCTTATCAGCTTGCATAATAAACGACACATGCAGTGTAAATATGGCCCATAAAAGTTCCCTTGTAACTTGTAAGCTACAATAAAGGTCATAAAGGAAAATTATGAGCCCTAAACAAGATTCTGGCATGTAGTCTTGGAAATCAGGAAATACTATTGAACATTTTTTTTTTTTAATTTCTTTCAAACAAAGAATATTCACAAAGTCTATTGTAACTTGTAACTCAAAAAGGGATACACGATTAGCTCGTGAAAAACTATATTTAGACATGATCATAACAACACCTACTTGCTAAAAAATCAATATTTGACAAGCTTAGATATGAGATGACAGAACTATAGACATTCCCTCAAGTGAGTTCAGTCATAGCTTAACATCTAAGATAATTAAAACTCTAATAACATTAATTACAACAAACGTTTTGAGAATCAATTTCATATTTCTAAATATTTCTAATAATTTAAATCTAAGAATTTGATCGAATCTAAAACATATGCAAGTAAGCTTTAAAAAGGGATACACGATCAGCTCGTGAAAAACTATATTTAGACATGATCATAACAACACCTACTTGCTAAAAAATCAATGTTTGACAAGCTTAGATATGAGATAACAGAACTATAGGCATTCCCTCAAGTGAGTTCAGTCATAGCTTAACATCTAAGATAATTAAAACTCTAATAACATTAATTACAGCAAATGTTTTGAGAATCAGTTTCATATTTCTAAATATTTCTAATAATTTAAATCTAAGAATTTGATTGAAACTAAACCATATGCAAGTAAGCTTTAAAAAAAAAAAAATTATTGTCCCTAAATAGTTTTTTCTCTTCTTCATTTTTACCTTATTCCAAATTTTTAGGGATTTATGAGATGCTAATTGTACATCCACAAAACTGCAAAACCATAAATTTAGTCATGGCGTTGGCGGGGACGTACTTCTGCTACCTATGCCTCAATTCTGCTCCCAGACAAATGTCATGTGATTCACTTTCCTAAATATTCGAATATGATCCCATGTTAAAATTTTAGTTTATCAAAACCATCCCCACATGTCCATCAAAAAAAAAAAAAAAAAAAAAAATCCCCACATGAAAATTAATTCCACGCTCTAGTCTAAGTTTAAGCCCTTCCTAGGAGGGATTCAGGTTGCATATCCTTCTGCCTCCTTAATAATTAGTATATAGGGTTTGAATGCCCTTTCTGCCAGATTGATTTGGTCCTTTACTCCCTGGAATAATATGTTGGGGGCTAAGATTTCAGTTATGTCCTGCGTGATTGACCCAAGTACCCAACACGTACGCCTACATGTTAATGTCACGGGATTTTTGTGAAGAAAGTAATGGCAAGACTTTAAACTAAAGGGACCAAGTAACCTAATAACAAACCTCCAAAAAGAGAAAGAAGATGATATCCAAGATTTTACCGATAGTAAATATGAGACTCGTAAGAATTTGTGAAAGGGTAAGACTTCCGTTCAGTACTCTTTTATAATAAACTGACACGTGGTTATTTTAGACACATTTTGTGCCTGTGTCAACATAGAAATATTAAAAATAAGTTGAATTATTTGTGAAATTACTTGGATTAACGTGTATTTATATAGTTTTCAAAAGAAAAAAAAAATAGGAAGAATTTAAGTTCTCAACTATTGTACAATGTACATGTAACCATTAAAAATTCTTACCTATTAATCTTCCTAGAAACCTATTAGAATTTGTTCCTCTGATTTAAAGATAATTTTCAATACGTGCTAAATTAATCTGCATGTATCAAAGATTTTCACTTATGGGTTTTGTAAGGAAAGAAATTTAGAATTATTATCCACAAAAGTTTATGCTAACAATTGATTAGTCGTCATCTCAATTGTCAACTAGATTCAATTCTTCTCCTTTCAATTTCTCAACTTGGGTATGTGTTGTATCCACTTAAAACTGTGGTCCATCGATCAGTCTTTCTCTCATGGCACTTTTAATATTTTAAAAGTATGAATGTATGATACCCACATAACTCTAACCAAACATTGGGATATTATTACAATTGAAAAATAAGTGCTCACAATCATTACCGAGAGTATCACACCTAAAAAAAATCATAGAAATATTATAGAATTATCACTATGTAATTCCTCCAGCTTTTTACCAAAGCTCATCAACAAATCTAAGACTAATACATGTATTAATGCCTCTCACATTTTTTTTTTTTTCATCTAAGATAGAAATTTACTTTAATCTAATCTAAGTATATATATTTGTGTGAAGCTCTCTCTTAAAGATTTGAACTTCAACTTTTACTCCCTCCACCTCACAAAAACTTATATTTATAGAGTAATCATTATACATAGAATGCACAATACGTAATATGATTCTCACTTGTAATAATGCGTTGGATGCACGGTACCTGTCTTCTTAAAACTTGTAACGTGGGGGCAATTAACACTCAGTTAATTGTCAATAATTAACCATGCCATTTTCCCATTATCTTTCTAGGAAAATCTCAACAAAAAAAAGAAAAAAAGAAAAAGATTTTTAGCTAGTTTTTTGTTATGAAATGATAGGTATCAAGTTCTATCAGTAGTCACTTATCAGTATATCGCATACGATTTCATTTCTCCTCCATTGGTTTGGTGGGGTCCGATGATAAACGGCCGCCCTGCCCCAGTTGGACCAACTTCTCTTCTCTATACAAACACTAGGGCCTGGGCCAATTCAATAACTAAGGGTATGGATGACAAAAATTCTACGTACCATCTATTCTGTTTTTTCCCCCTACTTTGTTTAGTGCAGTTTTTATATTATTAAAATTGAATAGTAAAAGATTAAATAATTTTAAGTTAATACCAATGTAGTCATAAAAAAACTAATTTTTCATGAACTTTAGACCAAGCCTTTGATAAACTTTAATTTTCAGCTATTCCAATGCCAACTCTTCGATATATTTTTTGTTGGAAATATCTCCGATTCCATTGATAGCAAGTGGGACTAAATAATTCAATGGAGGTAGTCGATGAAGTATATACTACATAGTTCTAGCAACAACAAAGGATGGTTTCAATATTTCCCATGTCCTTTGTATAGATGTTAGGGTGGATGGACACCAGAATGGAATAGGGCGGTTAATATGCCCAATGTCCTTATTGCAATATGATTATAGACTTTTCTTCCAAGAACAAAAGGATCAAAACCTTCCACACCCCATGCTAGATTTACATATAATACCCTTTTGGTGAGCCCAAAAGGATCAAACACCCATATTCTAGGTCCATACAACCCATTACATGAAATGTGCCAAAGCTAAAACAAGTCAATTCTGAAAAAAAATAAATGAATTTCAAAAATCTTAGCTAAGAAGTTTTTCCTGTACGTTCATCAGAAAATATTTCTAGCCAACTTCATATAATCTTGACTTGGTTTTGATTTCTCTTTTTTTTTTTTTTTTTTTTTTTCAAAAAAGAATATTGAGTTGGATTCATGCACCACTTGTGTTCGTATTCCCCAAAGGTACCCATTTCTTTTAAGAAGACTTGCAACATGTCAAGCTCTGATAAAGTTCTTCGCTTTGCATCGAATTAAACCACATGCTCCGCTTGTGCAAACCCTATCAATTCCTTTGAGTTTCATTCTTGTGAATGTACTAACTTAACACATTATCTACAATACTAAATGATTGATACACACAACGCCTAATATCCATTGTTATGGCTAGGACTACTTAGGTATCTAATCCCTAGTGAGTGGATTTAGATGCTAAGATGCATATTATGATAATAGATGAAATACTCCAATGATTTTTTTAATCAAATAGCTATTCATAATTTGTATTTTTCATGTAAATAGGTACAACAAGACTTTATGTAAAAAGGGTGATTCAACTCGATGTTGTCCAAAAAGGAGTTAAAATACAAGTATGGGCAAAGCAAATCAATGGATAGCCTCGGTCATATCGAAAATAAAAAAGTAAGTGAAGATTCAAAATGAAATGATACCATATAAAAACACTCTCTTAGTGCGAGCAATAGTTACAATTCTAGTTACAATAATGGTGGAAACACTCTTTAATAGAACTCTAGACTTAGTTGGTCATGACCAAGAACACATATCTTATTTATAATTTAATTTTGTACGTATTTAATTATCATTTCAAATTTTTTTATTTTCTCACTCTTAACACTATTATGATTCACGATGATCCCTCCTCTTCTCCTTTCATTTCTACCTTATTAATATTGAAATTACCTTATTAAGATTGAAACAACACCTTCAATTCATCCCAATTGTGACCTCTCCACCCTTACTTGCATATGAAAGTTTTGTATACGCTCGACGTATGTGCCTCATACACCAAACACATACAAAACTTTCACATGTTAATGAGAAATAAGTTGAGTAGAGCTCACAAGTCAGTGAGAAGTAAGTCTTATAAGTTAGGCGCATGAGATATTGTCTCCATTTACACATGATTTTTTCAACCCAAATACATCATGTATCCAGTTTATGTTTCTTCCCTCTCACATAGTAGTGGACACTAACATTCGGTGTATGTATTCTCCCTCTCATATAAGGGTGGACCCCACACGTGGGGTTCACTCCTATGTGATATGGAAGAAACATACACTAGACATGTGTGATAGGGAAAAAACATACACTAGATCTATGGGGTCTACCCCTACGTGAGAAGTAAAATACATGTATTGAATTCATGGTATAATGTGAAAGTCATCTTTATATTTGAGAGAAGAAACATACACTGAACATGTGAGGTTCACTCATATGTAAAAAGTTTGATACATGCATTGAATATATAATATAAAATCCGCTCCTATATAAAAGGAATAATACATGCATCGAAAGCATGGTATAAACTCCACCCTATACAAGAGAGAAGATACATAAATTGAATACATGTTATACCTCCTTCTTCGTTAGACTCCTCTCTAGTTCCGTTTGCTAAAAATAGTTTAGGAACCATGTTAATTATTTCAAAAGCGCTTTACACTTTACAGCCGTAGTGTTGTCGGGATTCCCATTAGAAAAATAGTAACTTCCTTGCTTTCCACGCTCTAGAAGTTCAAAGTATAGAAAACGACCCAATCAGAAAAGACAATAGTCCTACAAAACCCCAATAATATTTCTCCACGTTCTCCTATCCGTTACCCACTTTCTTTCTCCACTTTAAGCCAAGTACTTTCACCACGCGCGAGTCAGCAATTTGTTTGCTTTTGAGGATAAATCTACTGAAGGCTCCTATTTGTTTACAGTTTTTACCTCGTTAATGTATTAGTTCACTTGTGTCTGGAAACTTGGAGCTTTGGCTTTAAGTTTTATCACTATCATCTTTAAGTTTCATCTCAACCATTGTTCGATCTTGCTTGAATATAGAGTTGCTGATGAGCTTGAACTTAAGTGGCACTTCCTCTTCCCACATTAATGGAATGGAGGGTGAGATTGCAAGTTTGAGTTAGGCTAAAAGCAACAGGACCTCCATGATAGATTATTTCAATGAGTTATGCAATTCATTGAATTCAATCTCATGCATGTAACCTTGTCAACTTGCATACTAAATGACACAGGCGGTGCAATTGTGTGGCACATGGAGATTCCTTACAATCTACTTCGAAAGTCTTGATGGAAATTTATGAGTAAAAAAATGATCGTGTCTTAAAGTTATAGAATAAGGGAAATATATTTGATACTGTCCACAGAATCTCCTCATTTTATTTATTATTGGGTGTATTGTCATTATGCATAACTAAATAGGTTTATTAATTCACTAAACTGCTTTCCGTAATCCGTGTGCCATGTTTGTTCAATTTAGATCAAGGACCAACATCTAGCACAAATGCTGATTATAGAATTATTGTTGTTTCTTCTACATGATTCTCAGTCGTGATGATGAACTTGCACATACCAGTTGCATGTATTGTTGAGTTTGGCATATAATTTGAAGATATTATTGGTAAGGTCTAAATGCACCTAGCTTTGTGGATGAGATACTTATTCAGGTTTCCTGGAGTTACCTATTTGAGAAGTCAAAGAGGTACTTGCCAATTGGCGTTTGCAGTAGTTACTTATGGTTGATTTGTTATCTTTGGCAATTAATACAAAGAAAAAAATTGACCGGTGCTTAAATCACGAAATGGTCGCTGTCAACAACATGCATGTAACCTTGTCAACTTGAATCCTGAATGACACAGGCAATGCAATTGTGTGGCACATAGAAGTCCTTACAATATACTTCGAAAGTCTTGATGGGAATTTATGAGTAAAAAAAAATGATTGTCTTAAAGTTATGGAATAAGGGAAATATTTTTGAATGATCTGTTTTTGGTTCTTTCAACAATATTTCATGTGAAAATATTTGACACAGAACCATAACAGCTCTGGCTATAGCCATTTCCATTGTCATCAGGATTGTCAATGTCGTTTTCATATAATTTGCTTTCTATATGTAAAATAACCTTTCAAGAACTGCTTCATATAAGTAAAGAAAACTTCCTGTTGCACTATTAGCACTTTCTGCCATTACTGGTACTGTCCACAGAAGTTCCTGATTTTGCTACTTTTGGGTTTATTGTTACTCGGTTTACAAGCATCTTGTTTCACTAAACTGTTCTTTTAGTTATGATTCCGGACAAACATATGACGTGTAGAGCATCAATAATTACATCATATATCGAATATATGCACCCTCCTTCTTACAATGCGAATATCCGATGCGTAGAGCACAGATGCTAATTAATGGTCTCTTGTTACTTGTTTCTACATGATTCTAAGCTGTGCTCAAACCAGTTGTATGTGTTATCGATTATTTTATATCATTTTGAATATATTTGTGGTAGCATCACGGATGAGACACATATTCATGTTATCTAATGACACTTGACAAGTCAAAAAAGAGGCGTAATTGCCAAATTGGCAGTTTGCAATGATCTCTGACGGATCATTGGCCATTTTTGTTGAATAATACAAAGAAAAAAACTGACTATGGTGTCTTCCTGGATCTCGCTAAATAGTCGTAACAGAAGACATGTGACCTTATCAGCTTGCAAAATAAACGACACATGCAGCGTAAGTATGGCCCATAAAAGTTCCCTTGTAACTTGTAAGCTACAATAAAGGTCATAAAGGAAAATTATGAGCCCTAAACAAGATTCTGGCTTGTAGTCTTGGAAATCAGGAAATACTATTGAACAAAATTTTTTTTTTTTTTTTAATTTCTTTCAAACAAAGAATATTCACAAAGTCTATTGTAGCTTGTAACTCAACAATGGTTAAATGCCTCTAACAATGGTTTGATGAGCTTAGATAGGAGATGACAGAACTATAGACATTTCCTCAAGTGAGTTCAGTCATAGCTTAACCTCTAACATAATTAGAACCCTAATAACATTAATTACAGCAAACGTTTTGAGAATCAATTTCATATTTCTAAATAGTTCTAATAATTTAAATGTAAGAATTTCATCGAAACTAAACCATATGCAAGTAAGCTTTAAAAAAAAAAAAAATTGTCCCTAAATAGTTTGTTCTCTTCTTCTTTTTTACCTTATTGCAACTTTTTAGGGATTTATGAGATGCTAATTGTACATCCCCAAAACTGCACAACCATAAATTTAGTCATGGCGGGGACGTACTTCTGCTACATATGCCTCAATTCTGTTCCCAGACAAATGTCATGCAATTCACTTTCCTAAATATTCGAATATGATCCCATGTTAAAATTTTAGTTTATCAAAACCATCCCCACATGTCCATCAAAATAAAAATAAAAAAACTATCCCCACATGAAAATTAATTCCATGCTCTAGTCTAAGTTTAAGCCCTTCCTAGGAGGGATTCAGGTTGCATATCCTTCTGCCTCCTTAATAATTAGTATATAGGGTTTGAATGCCCTTTCTGCCAGATTGATTTGGTCCTTTACTCCTTGGAATAATATGTTGGGGCTAAGATTTCAGTTATGTCCTACGTGATTGACCCAAGTACCCAACACGTACGCCTACATGTTAATGTCACGGGATTTTTGTGAAGAAAGTAATGGCAAGTCTTTAAAGTAAAGGGACCAAGTAACCTAATAACAAACCTCCAAAAAGACAAAGAAGATGATATCCAAGATTTCACCGACAGTAAATATGAGACTCGTAAGAATTTGTGAAAGAGTAAGACTTCTGTTTAGTGCTTCTTTATAATAAACCGACACGTGGTTATTTTAGAACATGTTTTGTACTTGTGTCAACATAGAAAGTAGAAACATTAAAAATAAGTTGAATTATTTGTGAAATTACTTGAATTAATGTGTATTTCTATAGTTTTCAAAAGAAAAAAAAAGATTAGGAAGAATCTAAGTTCTCAACTATTGTACATGTAACCACTAAAAATTCTTACCTATTAATCTTCCTAGAAACCTATTAGAATTTGTTCCTCTGATTTAAAGATAATTTTCAATACGTGGTAAATTAATCTGCATGTATCAAAGATTTCACTTATGGGTTTTGTAAGGAAAGAAATTTAGAATTATTATCCCCAAAAGTTTATGCTAACAATTGATTAGTTGTCATCTCAATTCTCAACTAGATTCAATTGTTTTCCTCTCAATTTCTCAACTTGGGTATGTGTTGTATCCATGGTTATCAAAATTCCGATCTGGATCCTACGATCCTACGATTTTATGATCCTATCTACCCAAAACGATCCGGATCTTTCAAGGATCTCAACGATTGTTTAGCATCGATAGAATCGTACGATTCTGATTATCTCAAATGACCTTAGTTTCTTGTAATCTTCTTTAACTTGATAGAAGGCTCAGTTGGACCCAAATAAAAAAAATCCCAATAGAGTATCACATTTTGAGATTTTTGACATTTTTAAATGATGCTTACAAATGGATGAAGTAATATATGGTAATTATATCAATAAATGTATAATTTATGTGATTATTTAACATACCAATGTATATTTTTTGTTTTTTTCTCAAATAATGTAGGATCTTACGATCCACAATTCGATCCTACGATTTATGATCTCACCTACCTGCCACGATCTTACGTAGGATCCCGATTTTGACAACTTTAGTTGTATCCACTTAAAACTGTGGTCCATTAGTCTTTCTCTCATGGCACTTTTAATATTTTAAAAGTATGAATGTATGATAACCACATAACTCTAACCATACATTGGGATATTATTACAATTGAAAAATAAGTGCTCACAATCATTACCGAGAGTATCATACCTAAAAAAAATCATAGAAATATTATAGAATTATCACTATGTAATTCCTCCAACTTTTTACCAAAGCTCATCAACAAATCTAAGACTAATACATGTATTAATGCCTCTCACTTCTCTCTTCTCTTCCATTTTTTTTTTTTTACATCTAAGATAGAAATTTAATTTAATCTAATTTAAGTATATATGTGCGTGAAATTCTCTTTTGAAGATTTGAACTTCAACTTTTAGTCTCTTTACCTTACAAAAACTTATATTTATAAAGTGATCATCATACTTAAAATACACGGTACGTAATATGCGTTAGATGTCCGATACACGTCTTCTTAAAAAACTTATATTTATAAAGTGACTATTATACTTAAAATACACGATACGTAATATTTGTTGAATGCCCGGTACGCGCCTTCTTAAAACTTGTAACGTGGGGGCAATTAACACATAGTCCATTGTCAATAATCAACCAGGTCATTTTCCCATTATCTTTCTAGGAAAATTTCAAAAAGAAAGAAAGATTCCTAGCTAGTCTTTTGTTATGAAATGATAGGTATCAAGTTCTATCAGTAGTCCCTTCTCAAAAAAAAAAAAAAAAAGTTCTATCAGTAGTCACATATCAGTATATCACATACGCGTACGATTTCATTTCTCCTCCATTGGTTTGGTGGGGTCCGATGGAAAACGGCCGCCGTGAGCCAGTTGGACCAACTTCTCTTATCTATACAAACACTAGGGCCTGGGCCAATTCAATAGCTAAGGACGTGGATGACACAAATTCTACGTCCCATCTATTTTGTTTTTTTACTCTACTTTGTTTTGTGCAGTTTTTCCTATTCTTAGCTACTTTGTTTTGTGCAGTTTTTATATTATTAACATTAAATAGTAAAAGATTAAATAATTTTAAGTTAATACCAATGTAATTATAAAAAGCTAATTTTTCATGAACTTTATACCAAGCCTTTGATAAACTATGATTTTCAGCTATTCCAATGCCATCTCTTTGATATATTTCTTGTTGAAAATATCTCCGGTTAGATAGATAACAAGTAGGACCAAATAATTCAATGGGGGAAGTTGATGACCTATATACTACATAGTTCTAGCAACAACAAATGATGGTTTCAATATTTCCCATGTCATTTGTATAGATGTTAGGGTGGATGGACACTAAAATGGAATAGGGCGGCTAATATGCCCAATATCCTTATTGCAATATGATTATAGACTTTTCTTCCAAGAACAAAAGGATCAAAACCTTCCACACCCCATGCTAGATTTACATATAATACCCTTTTGGTGAGTCCAAAAGGATCAAACACCCATATTCTAGGTCCATACAACCCATTACATGAAATGCGCCAAAGCTAAAACAAGTTAATTCTGAAAAAATAGAAATGAATTCCATAAATCTTAGGTAAGAAGTTTTTCCTATAGTTCATCAAAAAATATTTCTAGCCAAATCCATATCATCTTGACTTGGTTTTGATTTCTCTATATATATATTTTTTTAAAGAATATTGAGTTGGGTTCATGCACCACTTGTGTTCATATTCCCCAAAGGTATCCATTTCTTTTAAGAGGATTTGCAGCATGTCAAGCTCCGATAAAGTTCTTTGCTTTGCATCGAATTAAACCACATGCTCCACCGCTTGTGCAGACCCTTTCAATTCCTTTGAGTTTCATTCTTGTGAATGTACTCTCCAATAAGGAAACTTAATGCATTATATCTACAATACTGAATGGTTGATACACACAACGCCTAATATCCATTGTTATGGCTAGGACTACTTGGGTCTCTAATCCCTAGTGAGTGGATTTAGATGCATATTATGATAATAAATGAATTATTCCAATGATTTTTTTAATCAAATAACTATTCATAATTTGTATTTTTCATGTAAATATGTACAAGACTTTATGTAAAAAGGATGATTCAACTCAATGTTGTCCAAAAAGGAGTTAGAATACGAGCATGGGCTAAGCAAATCAATGGATTGCCTTGGCCATATTGAAAATAAAAAATTAGTGAAGGCTCAAAATGAATGATACCTTATAAAAACACTCAACAATTCTAGTTACATTAATGGTGGAAACACTCTTTAATGGAACTCTAGACTTTGTTGGTTGTGACCAAGAACACATATCTTATTTATAATTTAATTTTGTTCGTATTTAATTATTATTTCAAAATTTTTATTTTCTCACTCTTAACATTATTATAATTCATGATGATCCCTCATTTTCTCCTTTCATTTCTACCTTATTAATATCGAAATCACCTCATTAAGATTGATACAACACCTTTAATTTGTCCCAATTATGACCTCTCTAACCCTACTTGCATGTGAAAATTTTGTATACACTCGGCAAATGCACCTCATATGCTGAGTGCATACAAAACTTTCGCATGTCAATGAGAAATAAGTTGAGTGGAGTCCACAAGTCGATGAGAAATAAGTCTCATCAGTTAGGTGCATGAGATGTTGTCTCCACTTGCACATGTTTTTTTCAACCTAAATACATCATGTATTCAGTGTATGTTTCTTTCCTCTCACATAGTAGTGGACCCTAGCATTCGGTAAATGTATTCTCCCTCTTACATAGGGAATACACATATACTAGACGCGTGATAGGGAAAAAGCATAAACTAGATGAGTGGAGTTCACCTCTATGTGAAAGGTATGATACATGCATTGAATACATGATATAATGTAAGGTCGACTTCTATGTGAGAGGGAAAAAATATAAACTGAACGTATAGATTTCACTTTTATGTAAGAGGTATGATACATGCATCGAATGCATTATATAAAATCCAGTTTTATGTGAGAGGAAGAATATATACACTGAATACATGGTGTAGGGACTCAATTCATAATGGACCCTTAACAATAAAAATTTGTAGAGTGTGGGTAAAATGGCTTGGCATCATCGAAGTAAACAACAGTTGATATGAATTTTATAACAAATAATAGATGACATGAAATTCATAGGGATCTTATCAAAGAAATTTGGCTAAGTGTTTTTGTAGAGAATGATCATCACTTTGGTTAAGTGTTTTCGAAGCATATTTGTCCTCGGCTCAAGCCGAGGATCTATTTTTCTTAGAGTTGATATATATTCTGTCCTTTTCTTTAGGACTGACTCATATCCCCCCCTTGTGTTGGAAATCCTCTTGGTTATATAGTATTGTTTTAGTTAATCTCAGCCGTCCATCTGTCGATTATCCGATCGCTGTGAATAAGGGTTTGTCCCATCATCTGCTTTTTGCAGGCTTTATGTTAGTTCTCAGCCGTCTTTGCAGGCTTTCTATTAGTTAGAGTGACCAAGGCGCCTGGGCTCGCCGGTCACTTCACCATCAAAGCGGCCAAAATATTGGTGGAGTATATTTAATGGGTGGGAGATATTTTCCCTTTATCAACGTCGGTTTGTCGAGGAGGTGGGCATCCTCGGCGAGGCCCCTGTAGGTTTGGGATTTTCCCTTTTACCCTTAAACTATAAATTATTCTCGGCGCAGGCTTTGGGCCAGCTATGGAGTGGGCCGGGGTTATTTAAATATTTGGGGCCCCAAAATAGCCCTTCAAAATTCTGCTGCACGACCTCTAGGGCGGGGAGGAGGATTTTGACTTTCTCGGCACATTTTCATGCCTTGTTTGAGCCTTACCTCGCTGTCAGTGTTACCGTTACTTCAACTGTTCTTGCAATTTGTTTCTGGCGCCAAGGGCCTGTCCGAGGAATTTTTCCTTTGTTTTTACAGTGCTTTTATCTTTCTAGCTTACACCTTTTCTGCCTGAGCTTCTTATTGGTTCCTCTAAGAGGGGTAGGTTTAAGTTGCTTGTGCTTTAGCGCTCAATTTTTCGTGGTTTTCGTTCCGGACATCACTCATTATTTAGCGTCAAAAGGGTTGGCTTTGCTGTAGATTTAGGTTCGTGGTCGGTACAAGGACCCTGGTTCCGTTCAGCGCCTATATTGCCCTATAGTGACCAGTTTCAACATAGGTTTGGGTCCGAAGACCATACAAGACCTTGGCTTTTCTTAGCACTTAGTATTTTACGAGGAAGTGATCTCCCTGTTGGCTTAAGCCTTTGGACCATATAGTGCTTAAGTTTTATCTAACACTTGGTTTCTAAAGTATCTGGTTTTTCTTGGAGACTTGGGTCCGAGGACCATGCCATGTCTATGTTTTGTTTAATATTTAGTTTTCTCATCTAAAGTATCTGGTTTCCCCTGAGGCTTGGGTCCGAGGACCATGCAATGCCTAAGTTCTGTCTAGTACCTAGTTTTCTCATTTTCATCTAAAGTATCTGGTTTTCCCTGAGGCTTGGGTCCGAGAACCATACAATGCCTACGTTCTGTCCAGTACCTAGTTCTCTCATTTTCGTTTGAAGTATCTGGTTTCCCCTGAGGCTTGGGTTCGAGGACCATGCAATGCCTAGGTTCTGTCCAGTACCTAGTTCTCTCATTTTCATCTGAAGTATCTGGTTTCCCCTGAGGCTTAGGTCCAAAGACCATGCAATGCCTAGGTTCTGTCCAGTACCTAGTTTTCTCATTTTCATCTGAAGTATATGGTTTCCCCTGAGGCTTGGGTCCGAGGACCATGCAATGCCTAGGTTCTATCCAGTACCTAGTTTTCTCATTTTCATCTGAAGTATCTGGTTTCCCCCGAGGCTTGGGTCCGAGGACCATGCAATGCCTAGGTTCTGTCCAGTACCTAGTTTTCTCATTTTCATCTGAAGTATCTGGTTTTCCTTGAGGCTTGGGTCCGAGGACCATGCAATGCCTAGGTTCTGTCCAGTACCTAGTTTTCTCATTTTCATCTGAAGTATCTGGTTTCCCCTGAGGCTTGGGTCCGAGGACCATGCAATGCCTAGGTTCTGTCCAGTACCTGATTTTCTCATTTTAAATTGTTAGTTTCCCCTGAGGCTAGTGTCCGAGGACCATACAATGCCTAGGTTCTGTCTAACACTTAATTTTCTCATTTATTTATCCGTTGCCATTTAATTCTACATCGCTATAATCTATAATAAACATTAATTAAATACACTTTTCACGCAACATAATGGCACACGTGAGCTGGAGTTGGCGTAGGATAAGACTCTGCTCTGTTCTGCCTCTTCGTTTGACGTGACCCTTCTGATCACGAAGCGTCTCTTGTGTCGATTGAGTAACGCGTTTGACGCTTCGGTGCCTCCGCATTAATGAGGCGTCCCATCATTAATGCCAGCCGTGGATCTACGAGGATCAAACGGTGGATAAGCCCCTTGGGAATTTGGGCAAAATTATTTCCTCCGGAAATCTCTCCCTTGGAATTAATGTGGATTGGCTCTCACCAACTTTTTGCCCTCTATAAAAGGTGTTTTTGGGGCAACCTTTTCCTTCACACTTGACAAATATCCTTCTTAAACTTCTTCCAGTAATATTGCCCAGAGGTTCTGCCAGAAATAGCAGTTTGAGCCTTTTCTAATGAATTGGCCATTGGAAAGGGCATTCCCGAGGATGTTGAGCCCCTATCAGGAGCCGAGGATGGCACTCCGACCCTGGACGTCACATTGGGGTTGGGGTAGGAGAGGTCCGAAGATTCTCTTTCTTTTCAACCTAATCAGAGGTGGAGCCCTCCTCGCCGTTTGGAAGAGGATTCAGAAAGAACGTAACCTTCTTCCCTGGGGTATGGGCTGCTGACCCTCCAAGCCAGCGACGATGGGGGTGAGAGGGAAATCATGGGGAACCCAAAAGTGGAGCCGTCCTGTGCCGCGGCCTCTTTCGCCTTCTACGTTGCCTTCCTTCCTTCTTTTCCCTTTTATCTCTTCTATTTCCTCTCCTCAACCAGTCTCCCCCTCTTCATTTCCTCTTCTCTTACTTCACTTCTTTCTATCTTTTGTTCCTCTGCCAGTTTTCTTTCCTCCCTCTCCTCCTCTCTTACTTCACTTCTTTCTATTTTTTGTTCCTCTGCCAGCTTTGCTAAGCGTCTGTCTTTGTAGTTAGCTTTAGAACAAGCCCCACGGGCATCACTTGTAAGAGATGTAACTTTTTCTTCATATATTAATAAAGAAGTAGACTTGTTTTGTCTTTTTTGTACTTTTCGCATACTCTTATTTATTGTGATTGTGGACTTCTAAATGAATGTTGTTGCTGTAAACTGTATAATTGTTCTGGTGCGTTTTTTCTCTCTTTTTTTTTTTTTTTTTTTAAAAAGGTGTTGCTCTTGATTTTTTTACACCAACCGTCGCGCTTGCTAGCGCACAAGTCCTTTCCACAGACGGCGCCAATTGTAGGGACTCAATTCGTAATGGACCCTTAACAATAAAAATTTGTAGAGTGTGGGTAAAAGGGCTTGGCATCATCGAAGTAAACAACGGTTGATATGAAGTTTATAACAAATAATAGATGACATGAAATTCATAGGGATCTTATCAAAGAAATTTGGCTAAGTGTTTTTGTAGAGAATGATCATCACTTTGGTTAAGTGTTTTCAAAGCATATTTATCCTCGACTCAGGCTGAGGATCTATTTTTCTTAGAGTTAATATATATTCTGTCCTTTTCTTTAGGACTGACTCATATCCCCCCCCCTTGTGTTGGAAATCCTCTTGGTTATATAGTATTGTTTTAGTTAATCTCAGCCGTCCATCTGTCGGTTATCCGGTTGCTGTGAATAAGGGTTTGTCCCATCATCTGCTTTTTGCAGGCTTTATGTTAGTTCTCAGCCGTCTTTGCAGGCTTTCTATTAGTTGGAGTGACCAAGGCGCTTGGGCTCGCCGGTCACTTCACCATCAAAGCGGCCAGAATATTGGTGGAGTACATTTAATGGGTGGGAGATATTTTCCCTTTATCAATGTCGGTTTGCCGAGGAGGTGGGCATCCTCAGCGAGCCCCTTGTAGGGTTTGAAATTTTCCCTTTTACCCTCAGACTATAAATTATCCTCGGCGCGGGTTTTGGGCCGGTTATGGAGTGGGCCGGGATTATTTAAATATTTGAGGCCCCACACATGATATAGAGTATACCATTATATAAGATAAAAAAATACATGCATTGAATACAATGGTATACCCCCTCCTTGATTTGATTAGACTCTTCTAGTCCCGTTTGCTAAAAATAGTTTAGGAACCATGTTAATTATTTCAAAAGCGCTTACAGTATTGTTTTAATATATATTCTGTCCTTTTCTTTAGGACTGACTCATATCCCCCCCTTGTGTTAGAAATCCTCTTGGTTATATAGTATTGTTTTAGTTAATCTCAGCCGTCCATCTGTCGGTTATCCGGTCGCTGTGAATAAGGGTTTGTCCCATCATCTGCTTTTTGCGGGCTTTATGTTAGTTCTCAGCCGTCTTTGCAGGCTTTCTATTAGTTGGAGTGACCAAGGCGCTTGGGCTCGCCGGTCACTTCACCATCAAAGCGGCCAGAATATTGGTGAAGTATATTTAATGGGTGGGAGATATTTTCCCTTTATCAATGTCGGTTTGTCGAGAAGGTGGGCATCCTCAGCGAGCCCCCTGTAGGGTTTGGAATTTTCCCTTTTACCCTCAGACTATAAATTATCCTCGGCACGGGTTTTGAGCCGGCTATAGAATGGGTCAGGATTATTTAAATATTTGAGGCCCCACACATGGTATAGAGTATACCATTATATAAGATAAAAAAATACATGCATTGAATACAGTGGTATACCCCCTCCTTGATTTGATTAGACTCTTCTAGTCCCGTTTGCTAAAAATAGTTTAGGAACCATCTTAATTATTTCCAAAAGCGCTTACAGCCGTAGTGTTGTCGGTATTCTCATTAGAGAAATAGTAACTTCCTTGCCTTCCACGCTCCGGAAGTTCGAAGTGTAGAAAACGACCCAATCAGAAAAGACAATAGTCCACGTTCTCCTATCCGTTTCCCACTTTCTTTCTCCATTTTAAGCCAAGTACGTTCACCACGAGCGAGTCAGTAACTTTCAACTCAAGCCACTTTATTCTCACACCCCATCTCTCTCTCTCTCTCTCTCTATGCACAATATTTTCATTCTTAAATCTCCTATTATTTTATTTTTGATGAATAAATTCAATATTCGCTCGTGTGTAGGATCCAATTTGGAAATCATATTTTCGTTACCAGTAGCATACCTACATGCACTTTAAATTTTCTAATCATTATTTTATTCACTGAAACCGCTCTCTCTCTTCTAAAGTAACCGAAAAAAGAAGAAAAACAAAAAAGGGTCATAAAAATCATTCCGCCATGAATGCTTCTTTGCTTCCTTGACACCCATTTCTCTCTTTCTTCTTTTTGAACTGTCATTCATGGCTTAACGAAACTGACCTACCAAGCAAAGGAGTTAAAGAAATAGTTCTGCTCTATACTGACCACTTTCCATGACTTCTTCTATGTTGCTTGAACACTACACTTGTGCCTTTGTTCCATTAGCCCCACAAACTTTGCCTTTTGTTTTTATACCCCAGAATTTGATCTTTCCCACTAGAAAAACAACACCCAGATTCCAAAATTTGATCTTCTGTTCAAATGTCTAAGAATCCATCTGAGATAGACATTGAAACCATGGCATTTGTTGAAGTTTTCAAGAGATTTAAGCGGTTGAGGCTTTTTGAGCCGTCTGTGGGAGTGTTGGGATTCTTTGTTGTTACTGTTTGTGTGATTTGCGGCTTCTTTTACTTGGATTATAGAGCTGTGGCTAAAGGGATTCTATTTCCTGACCAAGATAGGTTCCCAAGGATTCAGATTAAAGGGTCCAGTGAGAACCAAAGGGTTGAGTTTCTTGGAGAAAAGAGTGAAAGGTGTGATGTCTTTGAAGGGGATTGGGTGTGGGATGAGAACTATCCTTTGTATCAGTCCAAAGATTGCAGATTTTTGGATGATGGATTTCGGTGCTCTGAGAATGGGAGGCCTGATTTGTTTTACACCAAGTGGAGATGGCAACCCAAAGACTGCAACTTGCCCAGGTTCTTATTAGAATGTTACTTGTTTGTTGCTTTTTGTACTGTTTGGTTGCTGAGAAAATGAGTGAAAATGGAAAAACAAAAACTTGGCCTAAAAAAGTAAAGAAATTGAATTGTTAGAATTAGATAATTCTTGTTGGATTGTTATTTTTTATTTTCAAGAATTAAGTCATTCTTGTTGGGTAGTATAACATATTTGGATTATTTCAATTAAGCCTTTAGAACGTTGGAAAAAAGAACAATTAGATTGTACTAGACTTCAAATTGTCTTTCTCTGAAGCACTTCACATTTTTCTCAGCAACAAAAGAATATCATAATGTTACTTGGGATTTTTTATTATTATTGGATATGTGTGAGATTGTGACTGTGATTGATGGCAAGTGTCCTGTACTCAAGCCATGTGTCACGGATACGATCCCGGAAATTAGCCTTTTCAAACTTGGGATAAGTTTGTTCATCAATCACCTTTCACCAAGCAGAAGCCTTGTGCACTGAGTTCGACGTTTCTCTGTGTTATTTATGTAGCCATTTTACCTAGGTCGATTTCTTTGGCACTCAGTGAGGGTAATTTATTATCAAACTTTCATAATTTACTAATCTTTGAAAGTGACTACCTTTTTTTTTTTTTCCCTGAGAAATGAAGTGACTACCTTGATTAGTTTCACACTTTCACCTTTAGATGTTTACAAGAGGATATACTGCAATGACGGGAGACATTAAGAAATACTTTGAAAACGCGTTCTCTATTGCCTTCCTGTCTTTTTCTGGCAACCAAACTTTTTAACCTTTCGACCATTCTAGTTGAGAAATTATAATTGCCTAATTGGTCATTGATAACTTACCACTGCTACCAAAAGCTTAAGCTTTCAGTGAGTGAGAAGGGAATTTTATTTTTAACCACTTCTGATAGTAGTGCCCATTGCTAATGGACCTGATTATCGAGCTAAAGTACTCTACTGTTCCATGAAAACGACAATCTTTTTTAGCTTCACCTTAAAATTAAATTTATTTTAGAATGGGATATTCTTGCAATGGACAAAAATGGTTGAGTTTATTCCAACGTAATTTTAAGTATATTATTCCATGATTTATAATCTTTTTATTTCCATTTTTCTCCTTTGTGTCATTTTCTTATTTTTGATTGTCTGTTTATTTAGCTTTTTAAATTTTGGAGCATTTCCTCTCTATTTTGGCTTTGCTCGTGAACCTTTGGAATGATGACATGCAAATTCTAAGTGATGAAGACAAATTCCATTTCTTTTCTGAAATTGAGTTTTCATTGCCCTATTTTTCTGTATCTGTTTGTCATTTAGCTTATTTCCCCACTTTATCAGTTAGTTAATAAGTTGTGATTTTACATGGCTAACTGTATAATACATTATACCTTCTATTTCTAGTCTTTTATCTCTCAGTTTTCATTCCAACTTGTATATTAAAAAAAAAAAAAAAAAAAAACATATAGTGAAGTACATAAAGCTAATTTGAGTGTTTTGTTTCTTGTCTATCAAAAAACAGATTTGATGCAAAATTGATGTTGGAAAAATTGCGAAACAAACGGCTAGTTTTTATTGGTGACTCAATTGGAAGAAATCAATGGGAGTCCCTCCTCTGCATGCTCTCGTCAGCAGTTCCTAACAATGAGTCAATCTATGAAGTGAATGGCAGTCCAATTACAAAGCACAAGGGATTCTTAGTTTTCAAGTTTAAGGACTTCAACTGCACAGTGGAGTACTACAGGTCTCCATTTCTTGTACTGCAAAGCCGCCCCCCTGCAGGAGCTCCACAAAAGGTGAGGACAACCTTGAAGTTGGATAAAATGGATTGGAACTCTGTGAAGTGGAGAGATGCAGATATGTTGGTCTTAAACACTGGGCATTGGTGGAATTATGAGAAGACGATAAGAGGGTAATTAATCCTCCAAATTTTGTGTCTGTGTTTTCTAGGGTCATTTTCTTTTGGCTTGAGTTCTTACCTTTATTTTTTTATTCTTTTTTAAATAACAACATTTTATCAACCAAAAAAAAAAATAAATAAACAACTATGACTAGGCTGGTTATGAAAATAATAATAAATTCATTGAAGGATCTATGGAAGTGGCAAAGAGGCAATTTCACTAGGTCCATTTCTTTTGAATTTGCTTTCCATATAAGAGGTTGAAATGAAATCCATACCTAATCAAAAGTTGATAGGATACTATCTCAAGGCAACTAGTGACAAATTGTGCCATCAAATAGCCTCCTAATAGGATTATAGATATTTAGAACTGCTCCTGCATGATTGAATACATGTCATAACAATGACCCCTGCCTGTAAGTTCAAAAATTTAGATAGTTGATGGCTTTTTGTGAAATGTCAAAGAATTTGAAAAAAATTTCTGGATTGTAAATTAATTTTAGGATAAAATTTTGATGAAAATATATGCTTAATGGCATAATTTCTGAGAGAAGCCTTTTTTTTTTTTTTTGGGGGGGGGGGGGGGGTGGTTTAGCTGTTTCTTGGTCTCTTTTCGTATTGTTTGCTCAACAGGTGGATGTTTATAATTGTGCTCTTCATTTCTTCTTCCGGAATTTCTCTCTCTTTTTTTTTTTTTTTTTGTTTGATCTCTTAATTTAAGGTACTGTTGTTGAAAGAATTAAGATGCTGAGTTGATGGTAAACTAAAGTTTTGCTGGATAAGTAAGACCTTGTTTGGTTAGTTTTTTTTTATCACTCAATTTTTGTCACTCAATTTTCATCACTCATTATTCATCACTCATCACTCATTTCTCATCACTCAAAATATCCCAAATTTTACTACCCACCGTTTGGACAATGTTTTCACTACACATCACTCAAATATTTTAACTTTTTTGTGGGACCCATTACTAGATTAGTCTCACGTGAAATTTCAGTGGCCTTGATAAAAATGGACTGCTCAAGCTCTTTCTCATTGCACTTTTGCCTTGCATATCTGTTCCGGACGTGACAAGTCACTTGCAAAGGGGCCCACAGCTTCATCTAATTTACTATCTTGCCATTGAACTCAGTTTTTGAAAACTGAAAACAGGTGAATCCTGTTTTCAATTTTGGTCACTCACACTCATTTTATTGAGTTTTTGAGTGATGAAAATTGTGACTGAAAATTAATCCAAACAAGAGTTGTGTTTTGAAAACAGGTGGGACCCACATATTTGGATGATGAAAACAGAAAACTGAGTGATATCACTCAAAATTCTCTTCATCCAAACAAGCTCTAAGCCTTTTCAATTATGAGGTTTAGTTGAACATTGATGGTATGGGTACTTGAACACCTATTAATGGTTGCTTGTATTGGATCTCCTTGACTTGTAATTCAATAGGAAATGGGGACCATACATCCTATCATCTTTAAATTAAAATTGCAATGAGATTTGCCTTTATATGAGAGTTCAAACAATAAATTTTCTTATGTGACATTTGCACCAAATCCTACCTAAATTTTTTTATGTTAGGTAGTTAGTATATGTAATTATTGATGCAAGACATTCCCTTAAATCATGGGTTAGTTTTGAGTATCATTAGAACCTACTAACCTCATATTCATAATTCCTTTTTTCTTTTTTAGTTGGAGAAAAGATTAAAAGTCCATCTATTTTGTTCAGGGGTTGTTACTTCCAAGAAGGTGCAGAGGTAAAGATGGATATGGAAGTAGAACATGCATATCGTAGGTCCATAGAGACTGTGTCGCACTGGATATACACTGAACTAAATTCAAGCAAGACCCAGGTTTTCTTTCGCACATACGCTCCTGTGCATTTCAGGTTTGTTTTATTACTTAAAACAATTGACTCTTTTTATTATTCTCCCTCCATTGCCCTTTTCTTGTGAAGTAGATTTTTTATGCATCCTATTTGGGGGGCTAAACTATTAAGTTTTGTTATATACAGAGGAGGGGATTGGAGGACCGGGGGAAACTGTCATTTGGAAACACTTCCAGAGCTGGGATCCTCATTGGTGCCTTCTAATACTGGGGCACAATTCAAAATCGCCAATGCTGTCTTTTCAACTTACTTATACACATCAGAAGTAAAAAAATTTGAAGTATTGAATGTAACTCGTATGACTGCACAGAGAAAAGATGGGCATTCATCTCTATATTATCTGGGTCCTGATGTAGGCCCTGCACCTATCCATCGCCAGGATTGCAGTCATTGGTGTCTGCCTGGAGTCCCTGATACATGGAATGAGTTGCTCTATGCACTATTCCTTAAGCGCGAGGCTACTCACTCCTACAATGCATCAAAGTATTAGGTGTGGTTGCAGGCATGATTGAAAAGCATCTTATTTATATACCAAGAAGAAAAAGTGGACATTTATGCACAGATGATTCCACTTTCTGAAAAATGACTAAAGAAAACAACACACTGTGACAGTTGCAAGATTGTTTAAGTGAGGTTGAAAGTGGGTCTCAGATTTTGATGTTGATAGAGAGGTCGGATCATGAGGATTTCAGATGATTAGTTAGATACAAATAGCCCAATTATAGGGGGCAAATGGGTGGACAAGGATCTCTGGAATAAAGACATACACTGTAAAGAAACATTCACACATTGGGTATTTTATTGTGATTAATCAGGTGGTATAGTTCTTCAGGAGTAAAATACATAATTTACAAAATTTTGTTTGTATTTTGTTACTTTTACCAAGGACCAAAGGTTTGGTTCCTTTTTTTTTGTTTGTTTTTAATGACGTGTAATTCCTACTTCACCGATCGGTTAAGATTAGTTACAAGCAAAAGGCACTGCATTGAGTTCTTTCTGTATTAAAATGGTACGAAGGCAGGACCATATTTGATCATTATAGAAACGTCAGCATTATGTGCAATTTAACTCCGTAGTACTCTGACTACTCTCCCTAAAATCAAGCCCCATTTGATTGCTGATAGATTTATTTATTTTTATAAATAATTAAGTAGTTGGGAGTGAGGGAATTTGAACTCAAGGATGTCTCCATTTACAAGAATGAGCCAACCAATTGAGTTATAAGACATGATTTTGTTGATGAGTCTGAATTGGGAAAGGATGACACGTAAAACTTACATTTCAATACATTCTACTATACCTAATAACATTTTAATAAACTCTCAATTTTGTTGAATTTTTAGGTGGGTATTAAAATTGATTGGATGTAGTTGTTTCTATTTTTAAATATGTGATAAGTGATGTGACATGTTGAAATTAGAGGGTGTAAAACTTGGGTTTTATATTACATTCTTATAAAATTTAATCTCTTCGTTGATAGAAAAGAACATGTGTACTTCCTAGACAATTAATGTTGCTACCATTCTTTGGTGAGTGTGTGTGTGTGTCTATATATATATATATATATATATCATCGGATACTGCTCCTTCTAGGCTTATTTAGACTTAGTAAATAAGATAAAAGGTTATTCGATCATTTTAGTGGAGCATGATTCTTGTCTTTAGTAACATAAAGTTTGCCAAGTAGCAAATAATCCTTGATATTAGAGAATTTAAGAGAAGGTCACGGCAAGAGGAGTCATTTATAAGAGGAGTCATTTATCATTACGATATGTGTCAAGTCTATAAATTTTCAATCGTTATATCCGACTTTCTAAAGTTTGGAATAAAATGAAATCGTTAGAATTCTATTAATTATAAGTGTAATATCACATGTGTGATTCATGTGTTTAAGTTTATGTATATGACTTGACAAAAATAATTGTCATTTTCTAAATAATTTTAAACTAACATAAAATGTTGCATTTTCTATTAAAATAAAATTAAATGTAAAATAACATTCCATTTAAAGGAATGATTAAAAAACCTTACATAAACGATGCCATTTTAAAACAAACTAGAGAAATGGAGTGAACGGATTGTAGTGGATATGGAACAAGAAATGGATTAGAATGGACTTAATGGACCAAAATAGACCGAGTAGACTGAAATTGACTGAATGGTTTGAAGTGGACCGAAATAGACCGAAGTTGACTGAAATTAATTGAATGGACCAAAGTGGATCAAATGGACATAAGTGGACCAAATTGGAATGAATGGACCAAAATAAATCAAAATGCTACACTGATGTGACTCAACAAAAGTGAAAGAAGTAACTACAATAAATGTTTAACTTCAACTAATATCATACAGATTTATGCTTTGATTTGCATTACCCATTGTTTCTTATCCCCTTTGGCCCTCTTTGCATTTCACTCCTTGTCAATGTCCTCTCAGAATATACTTGGATTTATAAGAGGAATGACAACATAGATAGGGTAGAGATAAGCTTCTTTTCTATTACACCTTTTCAAATATGGTATATCTGCTTGCTCATATCCTAATCTTCCTAGCTCTTCCTTTCTAATAAACATAAAGATTGGGATTGGTTAATTTACCTCCACATTGTCACATGCATTTCCTTTAGTTCTAGCTGCGCAATACTTGGTTTGGCTAAGTACTCAACCGGGACTAACCTGCTCAGCTCGGGCTTTAACGTCGAGGCTAATTGGACCAGTCGATCAACACTCCTATTTTGTTCCTGAGGAATTTGCTTAATTAGGAATTTTTTTGAAGTTGCCCTATATGTCCATGACGATTCTCCTTAGATATTTTTTCATTTTATCTCCATTAGCTTCATATTCTCCATAGACTTGCTTTGCAAGTTGTGAATCACTGTTCACAATAACAAGCTAAACTCTTAGCGCTTAGACCACCTTCAATCCAACACTAAGGCTTCTTACTCATCTTCATTATTTGTAACCTTATACTTAAGTGTTGAGCATACTAAAATTCTATGTTTTTCACTTTTCAGTAATTTGAGATTTAAGCATAGCTCCACTCGCTTGGTTGTTGGAGGACTCAAATAGTCGGGCCTCTTTTGTTACATGGGGTTGTAGGCTTGTAGTTGTAGAAAAACACATAGAAAATACAGTTTTGTATCTTATACAAAACATATGTAGCAAAAAATTAATGGATTTATTTCATTCGTAATTGATAACATGTACTATGTAAATTTCAGAATTTAAGAATAAGAAAGCGTACCTTGGTGAGGTGAAATTCAAAACCAAAGATTCGAAGTACTTGGGAACACTTTTAATCTTCACTCCAATTCCACTTATGCCCAAGGAGTGTGGTCTCTCAATCGGTTTACACATATGTATTTAAGGGAGAATAAGAGAGTGGCTTACATTTACATACACACCATTTTCATTCATTACAAAAATCTGTATGTTTCTCTTTTTATATATAATTGATTATCTAATTGAGCTAGCCTTTTGAGCCATTCTAATTGGGTTTTAGTATGTGGTTTGGAGTGAGACCAAAATGGACAAATAAGACACTAGCTCCAATAGGTTTTTGGGTCTTTCTATCAACTCTTGATAAGCCTAAAATTACCATTAATTATATTTAATACCATTATATAAATATAATTGCACTCTAGGCCTTATTCATAAATTATATCTCAAGATTTTATTATACATACAACCCATTCATTAAAATATTCGTAGTAATATAAAGTCATGAATGTTGACTACCACTTTGAAGATTATTACATCTTAATCCTTGAGTATCCAGTTTAATCCTTTAAGTTATTCATCATATATTTATGAAATCCAATTTCATAAATATATACTTTAGTAACTTCTTACTAAAGTAGTTAAGCATAACATTTTGAATAACCAAATCCATTAAATTTATCTCAAGGGAATATTTTATATTTCCGTTAAGAGATTATGAATTATATCTTGAGAATATATGTCCCTTCAACATTAAATGTGGCTGCCCAACATACTGAGATTTTTATCGTGACTTTGGATTTCACTCCTAATATATTAAAATAATCTACACTTTATGATCATGTTCATTATTCTCTCAAGATTAAGAGTTCATGTAAATAGAAGTCGTGCGATTTATTATCCATTTAACAGTCGTTAGTAGAATAATAAATCTTATAGCGGTCCAGTTCAATATGTTTTAACACTTAAAACATATCAACATATCAACTAGAAGTCTTAACTTCCATGATCAAGACAAATAATCTTAGTTAATATGTTATAGTCTTCACAGATGAAATGTCCAATTTCATCACCGATTACAAATTACAATTCTGAGTTTACAAAGAACTTGTGATTTATATCTTCTCTGACTAAATCACATAAACCACATACTATGCATCCATGGACTTTATGATAATATCCAAATATTCATGTTACCATTATTTTAGATAATAATAAAACAATTTTATTAATCACAATAAAATATCATACATAATGTCATACATAGCATCATACAATATGATTTAAAGGGCACATATTCTAACAGTAGTTTGGTCCTCTTCAAGTACTCCGATCTCAACTAGGTTCTCTAGTCTCTACCAACTTTTCTCAATCTTAATTATTGCTAACTTTGTAGCCTCTCTCAATTAATAGTGAGGATCTCCATGGTTTGCTGCCTTTCAAAGAGGCTACGTAATTAATGTTCCAATGCAGTTGGTTGATCTCCTTTAACTTCTCCCACTCCATGCTTAGTAGGAAACCACATCATCAAATGATAAATTTATGTAGGGAAAAGTTAATAAATAGAACAATTAAAAATGTTTTTGCTTGTTCTGGGGAAACTATAAGTAGACAATTTCATTTTGTGTTGAAAGCTATTCTTAGGATAGGCAAGAAGTATATCAAACAAGATCATGCAGTTCTTCATGAAGGAGATAATAAAAGGAAGTGGTTCAAGGGAGCACTTGGAGCCCTTGATGGTACACATGACCCATTAATTGTTCCCATAGAAGATCAAGGTAGATATCTGTGGCATGTACATTTCGATTAATGGGCTAATTACTAAGCTGTGCTCACAATCTATTTGTTGTTATCGGGGTATAGATATCCTACAATGGGAAGCTCCTAGAGACGCAATTCTTATGCCTTTCAGACAGTTTCCTATTGGTTTCCCAAACAAGCTCTCTCTTTCTCTCTCTTCTTTCTTCGTTTTCTCTCTTATTTTCTAATATATCACCCAGAAATGTGTAACCCCTCTTTCTTCTTCTCCTCCTTTATTTATAGGCTTCCTTAGTGGGTTGGTTATGATTACGTTAGATGATTTTTCGTGTAAGTGGAGCCCTTTGGGATTATTCCTTGACAAAAAGGGGGTCCCACTTTAGGAACGGATGTGTCAGTTTTGGAACTTGCGACAAATGCTGGATATTGTTCAGCGGGCGACCTCCCCCAAGGCATTACTGAGATACCTTAGAAACGGGCTTCAAGCAACTCTAGATCCTGAGGTTGTAATAGTTCATGGGTTACCTCGGGTCGAGCAGTATGGATTGGGCCCACTGAATGACCTTTATTTAATCCACGGCCCATGGGCCACCAAACAATGGGCTGGTGACCGATCATCGTACAATATCGAAATAGGAAAGGTGGACTTAATACAAATGTTTTAGGAGCTTATGATGCTAATCTGAAGTTTATATATGTATTACCTAGTTGGGAGGGATCCGCATCAGATTCTTGAGTATTGAATGATGCTTTGAGTCAGTGCCATTGCCTAGAAATACCATCAAGTATGTATTATCTTGTGGATTCCGAGTACACAAATTGTCCTTGGTTTTTAGCTCCTTATTGAGGAACTCGATATCATCTAAATTTGTGGAGAGGAAATACGCCAACAGATTATAAGGAGTTATTTAATCTTCGACACTTATTTGCAAGAAATACAATTGAACAGGCTTTTGGGTTATTGAAGAAAAGGTGGGCAATATTACGGACAACTAGTTTTTATGAAGTGAAGACTTAAATTAGGATTTTTAATGCGTGTTGCATTCTTCATAACTTTATACAGGATGAAATGAATGAGGATAAGTTGTTGAGAGCTGTGGATCTTGAGTTAGAAGATGTTTCACTAAATGAAAATGAGATATCCGAAGAAAACATCACATTTGTTAGAGTTACTAATGAGTGGACATCCTTTCGAGATGCTTTAGCAAAGGAAATGTTTGAGGAATATCAATCTCGGCATCATCACGTTATTTGAGATTTTATATTCATACTTATATGTTGTAATTTTTTTATTTTGAATTTTGCATTATTTGAAAAACATACGCATATTTTGGGTATTTAATCTGTCTCTCTTAATATATAACTTTTTAATTGTTATGAACTTTAGAATAATTTTTTTGTTTGAGATTTTGAATGTTATGAAAAAATCCATGCATTTGAGTTTCCTCTTTAGTTGATATAAAAATTTTAATTGTCAATAGTTGGCAAGATATTTTTTTAGTTGTTTATGACTAAAGGTATTTAGTTATTATCTTGTCAATTGAATTATTAATATTATCTTATGTATTTATTAAAAACGTTACTAAAATTAAAATATAGAAGGATTAAGAAAAATAAGAATTAAAAAATATATTTTATTGATCTTAAATCCAAATTTAGGTATCCAAACAATGGAATTTTAAATAATGAATTTCAAATCCTTATTTATTTAAAGAGACCCAAACAAGGAATTTTAAAATTAAGGGATTTCAAATCAATGTATTTTAAATCAATAGATTTCAAATCCAAATCTAAATGTTGTCATCCAAACACAACCTAAGGACATTGGTTTAGGAGATATTTTTAGAAACTTTTTATGAGAAAAGAAAAAAAGTAATTACTCCTAATTTTTTTTACATTTAAAAAAAAAATTTCTAATGATAGTGATATCAAAACTTTCTTAAAATAGTTTATTAATAATTATCCTATGTACAGTTGTTAACATGACCTGTTTATGTAACAACTCTCATCTAGTTGAGAGTCAATTGACCAATAGTGGCATTATAGTGGGGGAGAGTTCATTAATGCTGAGGTGCAAGGTAGATTTGTTTTCTGAACAAGTTCCTCCACCGTTACTGGTGCCTTTCCTTTAATGGCCTCCATTATCTCATTGCCTTTACCTCTTTAAGTTGTTCATCCTATTGGCTTTTGTTTCCTCTGCAAGATAAATCCTCATAATTCTCTCTAGTGATTGTCACTGACCTCTTGTCGGTCGATCTCCCATCTGGCTCTCGGTCTTATCGTGCTGATTGGCCCCTTGTTCTTCGTTTCCTTCTCACTATATCCCTTCTACGCTTGGTATTTGCGAATTTTGCACTCTTAGCTATATGGTGGAACAACTTGGGGAAGAAAGCCGTTGCGTCAAATCTTGATACAACAGTTGCTACATGTATTGCGTCATATCTCTCACATGTTTCTCTAAATCAGCAATCCTTGGACTATCTTCAGCGTGATCATTTTGGACGTTTTGACCAGCTTGATCAGAAGTGTTGCTGATGTTTTGTTGGGTGTCCATTGATATAGTTTTTTCCATACAATCTTTTTCATAGAGAAAAGTAATTAACGTTCATAGAGACAATGCCAACTGATGATGCAGTTAATTGCATTGTCGAACTGAAGCAAGATAACCAGAACAACTGATCAGTGAACTTAAAAAACAAGAAAATAAAGGGATACGTGACTTAAGAGTCAACATCCAAACTTGGCTTGGAATTAGCACTAAACAGAAAAACTACAATAAGTTAGCACCTAGGTGGAACTGGAGTCATTACTAGACCAAATAAGCCAATAAAGTCTTTTTTTTTTTTCATCAAATTATCAACTATCCCAAAAAAGAATACAATAGTTTGCCTATAAAAAATCACTAAACTCTAGTTATAATAGTGTAAGAAACTCTAATTGCCTTATTATGAAAATAACATTTTAAATATTAAAATATTAATAATCCTAATAAACTATATAATTAGGTCCTAAAACATTAAAAAAAATACAATTAACTTGCAAATATAAATAATACTGGATAAAAATTTTCTTACATCACCACATATCCTGGGCCAGAATCCTAAGAGTGGCAGCAGTTGTTGTCTTTCCTTACGTGCTGAAGTCGATTGGGTTAAGGTTGATGGAACCCACTATGTGCTCCCAAAGGCCCAAACACTTGTCTGTCTGCTCGGGCCCAAGCATTAAATTTGAGCTGTCTTGTTTATCTTATCGTTATAATTAGTGGCGGAATATTAATTCGAATATAAAAAATGAGTCAGGCTGACAAGTGCTCTTAGGGTATTCATTAATAATCTATTTTAGAAAATTTTTGATACTATTTTTATGAGAAATGAAAAAAACGTCAAATTATTAATTACTTTTTTTTTTTTATTTCTCATAAAAATTTTCTTTAAATGAATTATTAACCAGTGTTTTAAGGACACTCATTAACATTTACCATAAAAAATTGTGTTTGATAGTTTCAAGTTAGCAGGCCAAGCATGGGAGAACAAACCATCTGGCTTTCGTGACTTCAATGCTAGTGAGTCGGCCCTAGGAGAAAACAACAAAGGAAACAAAACGCAGTAAAGCAAGAATTAAAATTTAAAAAAACATTACTCGGCAATCTCGTTGGAACAATCTCGTTGATTACTAGCACAGTGGTTTTGGCTCTACAATAATAAATGTTATGCATGTAATTAGTATTACACGTTTACATTCATAACATTTATATGGGTTTTAGTTAGATTAATTTGATGGTTGAATAAGAGATGTATGGTTCAATTATTACCTACACTAAAAATTGATTGGTATAATGGTTTGATGATAAATAACTATTATCAGAAGCGAATGTCATAGATTGAAATTTTCTAAAAAAAAAAAAAAAATTCATAACATTTATAGCTAGCTTGTATATGTGACTAGTTTGGGCAAAATTCCTTTCAAAAAAAAAAAAAAAAAAGTTTGGGCAAAATTTGTTGTATAGTACCATTTTAGAAAAAAATTTGGTAAATAGCATGCCGTTGAAGTTAATTAGTTAAATAGACTTGGAACTTGAATTTGTCAAACTTGATTTCCAAAAACAGTCTACTTAATTAATTAATCTCGTCCATGTGTTACTTTTATAAAATTTTTTTTCCTAAAAACAAGCTATTTGGCAAATTTTGCTGACTAGTTTGATATAATACAAGGTTTTTTAGACGAGCTTGTTACTTCAAAACATTTTACAGCGTTAGTGTATAGTCACAGACACAAATTCCATCCCTCTATATATATCCGGAGACTACAAAGCCCCCCCTGTTGTATCAATTCTAAAATCTCTCTCTCTCTCTCTCTCTCTCTCTCTCTCTCTCTCAAATTTGATCTAAGTTTTGAAAACCAAATTCTCATTACCAGTTGCTAGTATTTGATCATTGTTCTATTTTCCAAAACCACTCTCTTTATAGCAATCAAAAAAGAAGAAAAAGTAAAAAGAATTCCTCCATGAATATTGCTTCGTTGCTTCCTTGAAACCAATCCCTCTCTTTTTAAACTGCCATTCATAGCTTTACAAAACTGACCTACGTACGTGCCAAGTAAAGCAGTTCAGGAAATTGGTTCAACTGTACTATATACCCCCATGACGCTTCTATTTTTCTTGCATACCAGCCCTACACACTTTGCCTTTGTTTTTCACTCAAATTTTTTATCTTTCCCACCAGAGATACAATACCCAGATTCCATACTCAGCTCTTGAGCTCAAATGTCTAAGACCCCATCAAAACCAGACCCTAACGCCAATCCTGTCTTTGAACTTCTCAAGAAATGTAAACGCCTTAAACACTTTAAGCTGTATGCAGGTGTTCTCGGATTTGTTTTCGCTAGTATCTCTGTGATTTGTTGCTACTTCTCCTTGGATTACAGAGCTGTGGTTATAAGGATTCCATTTCAAGCTTAGTCAGAGAGGTTCATATCTAAAGCGGCCGCTGTTGAGGACCAAAGGGTGATTTTCTTGGAGAAAAGGCTGAAAAGTGTGATGTATTTGAAGGTAATTGGATGTGGGATGAAAACTATCCTTTGTATCAGTCCAAAGATTGCAGATTTTTAGATGAGGGATTTCGTTGCTCTGAGAATGGAAGACCTGATTTGCTTTACACCAAGTGGAGATGGCAACCCAAAGGCTGCAACTTGCCCAGGTTTTTATCAAAATGTTACTGAATTTATTGGTCAATGTTATTAGAATGTTACATATTGATTTGTTCAATCTTATTAGTCCAATGTGTTGGGTGCACGTGACGGTGACACCCTTCGATTCCAGCATATACATTTGTCAAAGCTCATTTATGAGCTTGTTCCAAAAGTCTTCAAGTCAGCCATGTCTCTTAAGGAGACTTGACTTACACTCTGTTTGGTTGGAGTGAAAATAGGAGAAGTGGAAAATGAAGAGAGGAAAACAAGAGAGAAAATGATGTTTTCTCTTGTTTGGTACAAGAAAGAAAATACAGAGGATGGTAAATGCTGAAGAAAAAAATCCGCCGGGCCCACAAATTTTTTTCCTCCCGATTTGGGAGGAAAACTAGGAAGAAAAGAGAGAAAAGGGGGGCTTAACACTTAAAATTACATATTTACCCCCTTCTCTTGTGAGTCAAGTTCTGACTCCTTGTCTTTTCTTTTTTTATTTTTCTTTTTTTAGTTCTTTTCTTTTGTGTTCGTACAACACCCTTTATTTTTTCAATTTTTTTGGTTTTTTTTTTTTTTTTGATATAAAAAAAATTGTTTTGGATATAATAAAATATAATGTATTATTTTTGTTTTACCTAAATTGAATATAATGGTAACTTTATACAAATTTTATTTTCTATCCTCTCACTTTTATTCTCCAACCAAATAAAAGAGTTTTACACTCTCCCACTTTTTCATCCCTCCAACCAAACATATAAGAGGGAAAACTAAATATTTTCTATCCTCCTACTTTTCCATCCTCTCACAATTTTTCATCTTCCCACTTTTCCACTCCTCCATCCAAACGGACCCTTAGGCATGTGATGTGCATGAAATATATACAATAAAGTACTCACATATCTACATATTTAGCCTTACTTTTATGTTATTTTGTTACTGATTATATAGTATCTTTATGTTGCAGGTAACAAGGGCTTTACATGCAAAGTGGGGCTAAGCCAATTGAATCAAGCTAACTTATATCCAGCCAGGTATGAATTCAAGAGAAGACCAACCCAGTTAAATTCAAGTCCAGTTGGAGCAAGAAATCAAAGGAAATTTGCACCAAATCCAAGTTCAATTCAAATTAGGATTCCAGCGTGCACATCAGTTAGTATTTTTGACATAACTTTCTGCTCAGATATCCAATCGAGATGATTTAAGTTGGGCTGGAAAGTTAACTTAAAGGGCTACAACTTTGTAGTTTATCAAAAGTCCTAATTCTGACGTTAAATGGGCCAAAATTATCGGTTAATTGAAGCCTAAAAATCTGGGATTTTCTCCAAACGGGAATTCAACTTATAATAGGATTTCTTGACCTATTTAAAGGCTTTTTAGGGAAAAAAGAAGAAGAGAGAAACCTGAGAGGAAATGGGGTGCCGCATAGAAGAATTTGCTTTTGGGAGTCTTTCTGAAGAGGAGGATCTGAGGACAAAGGCGAGAGCTTCATATTAATCAACCAATTTAAATGAAAAACATAAGTTTTATTTTTTTTTCTTTTCAATTTTATTATGAACTAAATTTTATTTTCTAGAGCGTTGATGTAGTCTAGCAATGAACACACAATTTATTTTCTGAGTTATTTTATTTTTAATATTTCCATGATTGAGTGTTTAATTCTTATTCTTAATGCTTACTATTTTTTTTATGAATTATTATTTGATCAATTGAATTACAATGAGACCGAGAGGTGATTTGTTATTTTAGTTTTAGAATTAAACATCATTAGTTGAGCGAAAGTAGAGATGCATTACTGCGATTAGTGTGATTTTTCAGAAAATTCAAAGTACGTAATGAGTCTCCAATTAATTAAATTCACATAGAGATATAGAATTGTTAGTTGAAGATATTTTTGATATTATTCAAGAGAAGATATTGAATACTTAAGGAATTTTTAATCATCAACGGAAGATTATTATAATTTAATAATTAGGAAGAATAAATTTTGTGGGGTTTGTTAGGTGAAATCAACTACTCTAGATCCATTCTTATCATATTTTTTACACTTTTAGATTTTTACGCTTTGTTAATTCTTTTTATTCATAGATTTATTTTTATTAAATAGTTTAATTTAATTCAGAGAGTACAACGTTTCATTTATTTTCGATTTTCCAAAATAGTAATTAATTTAGTGAATTTGGTATTCAATAACATAGTTAATCCCTGTGGATTCGACATTCGTTTTCTAAAAACACTTTACTACTTGTTACGATTCTGTGTGCTTGTAGATTATTTTATGCGAATAGCATGTCTAACATGTTGAAACTGAAAAAGAAGAAAAGAAAGTGAAAGCTCAGATTTGTGTGAAACACACGAGCTTGTTTAGACCTCAAATTTAAAATTACGGCTTAATTGTTTTTATTCTAATTTATCTAAGTGTGGAATAAGAGTAAATGAAGCGCAATTACTGGAACTACTCTCTAAGCCATAAGCAAGCAAGCAACAATAAATGTAAAGCTTAAAGTGTAAGGGAAGAAAGTTACAAATACAAGATAACATCAAGACGTATTATCAAAGAGAAAATCGAAGAACTCGGCGAAAAACCTCTCTGCGACCCTCCAAGTTGAAATCAATCCACTAGTGAATAAGTTATAGTACACGAATAACAGAAGACCCACCAAGTCTAGTTTATCCAATGTACTTGAGCCCTCCAAGCTCTTGCTATCAACAAACTTCTCGGAGTTTTATCTCCACTAGCTTTTTGGATCCCACAATGCCGCCTGATTGCATTTGCTAAGCCTCACCGGCTTTTTTTGGCAAATCTCAAATGCTTCATAAACTCCAAAACACTCTCTACACTCTGAATAGGTGTGGGTTGTGTTTGAGTACAAATCTCCTTTCAAAGTATAATAATGGAAGAGGAAAGGAGAAGAGACTACAATGATTTCTCACTAAAGGATGAGTAGCTTTCTTTAAAATGGTGGGTGTGTTGTGTTGTAGAAATATCTATAGGATTTTCTCTCTAAAATAGCCTCATTTACTTTTGTGGGTAATTAGGGTATATATAGTATGGGTGAAGGATAAGAAAGTCACACTTAAAATCCTTCAAGTAGAAAGTTTCGCAAGCACCTCGCAAGATGGCCTATCTCGCGAGGTACTCGCGAAATGCAGTCTGACACTTGACTCTTCAGCTTCTAGCATGTGCTTCTCACGTGACCTTTTCGCGGGAAACTTTACTCGCAAACTTTTTGCGAGCTAGTCGCAAAACTGCATTGATCTTTATTGCATGCTTGATTCTTCACCAACTTAATACTAAACCTAATATAATAAAATCCCACAAAATACAAGGAACAAAATTATGCAATTACAACACTTTTTGTCATGGAATAAAGCCAACATAAAACATAGTTGAAAATCACAACTTTACAATCTACCCCTTTGGTTATTCTATGACAAAACACCCTATAACAAATTCCAAACTTAAATGTGAGTTTGGGAACATTGACAAAACTCACTCACACCTAAATCTAAAACTTGTGATGCACTTGAACTATATACACCTGTATCTTGAAACACTTGCACATAACAAATAAACTTCATTAAACATGAGACAAGTAGAATACAAGGTATGTATAAAGAACAAGTAAAATGTGATCAAGATAGACAAGAGATATGTGAACATAAAGCATAACTTGATCAAACACATGACAGTCATATGGAAATGACTACAATGATCATATAACAAAGCAAATGATCATCCGAACATGCAACCAATGAAGCACAACAGCATAAGGATGTATGCATGTCCAACATATAAACACGATGAGATGAGAGCAACAAAACATAGATACTAAACATAACTCAAATCACTATAAAGCAAACAAGAAAACACACATAATGTAAAACAAACAAAGTAAGGTTTTCTCATTAAAAGAAATGTCTTCTCTCCCTTGGTATATGGATCTCTCACATGGCTTTCTCCCCCTACGAATATGTGCAAGATAGAATTTCTCCCCTTAAAAATGTGTACAAGAGTCATATGGAAATGACGAGACACTCCAATATACTCTTTTGTATACTCTCCCCCCTTTTTGTCATGAATAGACAAATGAATCAAGAGGAAGGAGGGAAAGAAAATAAGATATGAATAAGGGTATAGATACATGAGGGGTGCAAGATTAATGAGGAAATGAAGCTCAAACGAAAACAAAACACCTTAAAGAAAACACAATGCTACAAAGCATAAAGTAAACATGACATGCAAAGGATGAGGAAACAAGCTATAGACCAAGGCATGATTAGGGTAGCAAAGGTGTGTGCATGAGGGTGCATCAAGTGTGCATGTGAGATGCATGATCAAAGTATGAACAAGCATTAATGGGGCAAAGTGTGTAAAACACACAACCAATAATCAAAACAGGATAAACATGCATAATCATGGTAATCCCCAAAAATTGGTACTCATTGGAGTCCAAAAGTGTGAAAAAATAATATAGAGGCATTTTATCAAATACCTAGCATGCACATCATGAACAACTAAGTATAGTAATGCATGAACATGATGAAATCTACCCTTAATACATGTTATTTTTGCCACAATGGGCCAACATCCAAAGAAAATCATCATTTAAAACAATATTCAATCAAAAAGATTGACAAAAATTAAGTTTTCCAACCCCCATTTGAGAAAATCCCAATTATGAACATAAAACCCCCAAAAACATAATCTAATGATTAAAATCAATCAAAAGTGTTAAAGATTACCTTAGAAATGTTTATAGAATGTAAAACACTTGAAATTAGTTGGGTTTTGATGTAGAAGCTTTGAAAGAGAGGGTTTGGAGAGGATGGAATCATAACAAAGTCATATGAGGAGTTTTGAACCAAAAACTCACGAAATATCCATAAAATAGCTGATCTGGGAATTTCGCGAGTTGCGAACTCGTGAGTTACTCGCGAGCTACTTGCAAAAGTCTCTGTCTAATGACCAAAAATGCAAAAAATGCATTTTTCAGCTTTGCGACTCGCAGCCAAGTCACGAACTACTCATGAACGACCCACGAAGAACTCTGACCCTTGTTTTTCAACACAAAAACAAGCTTGAAACATTGAAAAACAAAGTAAGTACAAAACTTAAAAACAAAGAGTGATGAAAAACACTCCCAAATACAAATAAAACGATCAAAAATCTTCTTAGTTTGATCCACATATAGTTGAGCACACATACATTACATTTGAACACGTACAATCACATAAATGAAATAGGCATTCATTGAACATTAGCCTTGTGTGTTGTGTGTGTGAATCAAGTATGAACTAGTCCATAGTTTAGTATGAAACTTCAATGATTAATTCAATTAAGTCATATACAACTAACACAAAGTCAAGTGACCTATCTCACAAATAGAAATGAATATATATGACTCCCCACCAAAGTGTTTACATGATTGAAAGATTTTCATTTGGCTTTCATTTTTCATACTTTTGATCAATACAACTCAATTTTTTAGCAACGATGCCATGAAATTTTTTATATTTCTTTGATGAATAAGCCTTTGGCTTTAGCACCATACATTTTGAATACAATTTGCTCCACCTTTTCCTAGTAAAACTAGTTTTTAAAGTAAGGTTTTTTCAGCTCTTTCTCTTTCTCTTTTTAGAGATTGACGTTTGTAAAGCGTTTTGATATAAAAATAAATGTGAGGAGATATATAGGCACAAGTCTACGCATGTATCAAGATCAAACAAGACTATTGACTAATCATTCATGACAAGCTTGAAAATCTATTTAAAACAATTAAATGTAAATTTCTAGATTTCGTTCACAATTAAAAATGTGCATACATAACAAGTTAAGCTCATAAATGCACTACGCCATTAGTACAGAGGTACTAAGCCAAACTCACGTGTGATATGTGCTCAAACAAACATGGTCAAACATTTTGGATTTTTCACTTTTTATGCGTTTTTGGATTTTTACACACACAAAATAAAAGCATAAAAGTAAGATCAACAATATAAACAAAAACAATGCATATAAAGAAATGCATGATGCACAAATGCATGATAAAGAAGCATATAATGCATGAAGAGTCCTACAAAGATCGAAAGAATTAGATCAAGGACCAAAAAAGCATAAACTCAACCATAGGAACCCTTCCCCTTCCTCATCCAAACAGAACGATTGTTTGGCATGAGTGTCTCATGAGAAGTGAAACGAGGGTTGGAAGAATGAGAACTGGAGATGCACATAGACAAGGAGGTAAGAGCATTAACCACATGCTTCAACAACTTACCACTTTCAATCAAATTCGGTTTAGCTTTCTTCGCACAACTTCCACGCACAACTTCCAAGCACAACTTCCAAGAAGCTCAAGTTTCTCTTTTCTTTTGATTCTTTTAAGAGCTTGAAACTTAGAGCAATGAGGTCTTACATGACCAAAAGCACCACAATGGTGACAAATAATGTGTCTAGGTCCACTAGGCTTTTTAGGAAGAAATCTAGTACTATGGTTTTGTTCTCTCTTCAACATGGAACATTGAGGTCTTATGTGACCAATCATATCTCAATGGTGGCAAGTAGGAACAAACTTAGATCCATTCAAATTCCTAGGATGAGACCTGAACGAAGGCTTAGACTTAAAAGCCTTTTTCTCCACTTTTTGGTTTCTTTTGTGTGGAGGAATGTACACCGATTTGTCTTTAGAGATAGAATTCACAATAAGCACAAAATCGGGTCTCACAATATGATTGCAACAAATAACATCTTCATTTTTAACAATAGGTTCATCAATCAAACACTTGGCATACATCTTAAGAGATTCATTTTTACATTTAAAATCATTAACAAGTTTGTTAGACAAAACAAGTTTAGCATCCAAGTCCATATTCATACATTAACTCCTTTAGTTTTTCAAAAGAGTTTTCAGCAAGTTTCTTATACTTTTCAACAAATTTGTTGGATTCATTGAGCTTAGCAATCAAATCATTTTTTGCACTAATGAACATGCTCAATTTCTCATGAAACATCTTAAACTTTTTCTTCAAGAGTTTGACATTTGGAATATTAACAACACCCATAGATTCATGTAACTTGTCATCACAAGCATGAGGATAAACACTCATAGAGGCATTTTCACAAACACATAGCATGTTACAATCAACAACATCCAAAACATCCATAGATACAAAGCACTATCTATGGCAATAAACACAAGGGGTCAAGGATCACACTTAGGTAATTAAACCAGAACAAGTGTACCGGCTCTGATACCAAATGAAAGCTCAAATTTGTGTGAAACACACGAGCTTGTTTAGACCCCAAATTTAAAATTATGGCTTAATTGCTTTTACTCTAACTTATCTAAGTGTGGAACAAGATCAAATGAAATGCAAGCAAGCAATAATAAATGTAAAGCTTAAAGAGTAAGGGAAGAGAGATAGAAACACAAGATAATACCATGACGTGTTATCGAAAAGGAAACCAAAGAACTTGGCGAAAAATCTCTCTGTGACTCTCCAAGTCAAAATCGATTCATTAGTGAATAAGTTAGAGGGCACGAATAACAAAAGACCCTCCAAACCTAGTCTACCCAATGTACTTGATCCCTCCAAGCTCCTGCTACCAATAGACTTCTCAGAGTCTTGTCTTCACTAGCTTTTTGGATCCCACAATACCACCTAATTGCATCTGCCAAGCCTCACTGGCTTCTTTTGGTAAATCCCAAATGTTTCCCAAGCTCCAAAACACTCTCTACACTCTAAATAGATGTGGGTTGTGTTTGGGTACAAATCTCTTCTCAAGGTATAATAATGGAAGAGAGAAGGAGAAGAAACTACAATGATTTCTCACTAAAGAATGAGTAGCTCTCTTTAAAATGGTGGGTGTGTTGTGTTGTAGAAATCTCTCTAGGATTTTCTTTCTAAAATAGTCTTTTTTTTTTACTTTTGTAGGTAATAAGGGTATATATAGTATAGGTGAAGGGTAAGAAAGTTACACTTAAAATTCTCCAAACAGAGAGTTTCGTGGGTACTTCGTGAGGTAGCCTGTCTTGCGAAGTACTCACCTGGCACTTGACTCTTCATCATCTAGCATGTGCTTCTCACGTGACAATTTCATAAGAACCTTTACTGGTGAACTTCTTACAAGCTAGTTACGAAACTGCACTAATCTTTATTGTATGCTTGATTATTCACCAACTTAATACTAAACTCAATATAATAAAATCTCACAAAATACAAGGAACAAAATTAATGCAATTACATCACTTTTTGTTATGGAATAAAGTCAACATAAAACATAGTTGTTGTTGAGGTCCAAAATATCACAAGTATTGTATTAAGGACCAAAACATTACAAAGTTGAAATTTAAAAACCATTTAGGCTTTCAAAGAAGGGACAAGGCCCAAATCTGCCAGTTAAGGACTACTTAAAATAATAGGAGGGAGTCTAAACCATAAATGGGTAAGCTTTGGGCCTTACGAAATAAAGGGAAAAGGGAAAAGGAAAAAGGAAGCTTAGCCCAGCACTTATGAGAGAAATTTGCTAAGGAGCTTAGAAAGGGAGTTGAATCAGGATACCTGGGGATTCCCAGAAACCTGGGATCCTCAAGATATGCAAAAAGAGATCAGCTAGAATTGGGACAACTCAAGGGAGTGTGCCCATGAATGCAAAGAACGAGGGTGGATATGTCCCATCAGCCGCCCATGGTTCAGAAAAAAGACCGATGACTTAAGAGTCAGCACTTTATGAAAAGAAGTTTGGTACCTCGAGGAACGCAGGAAGATGGACCATGAAGAAAGGTGGCTGGAGATCTTTCAGCCTGACAGAGAGGAATCTGCCCATTCAGAGAAAATGACAAAAGGTGAAGTAGCCAAAAGGTAGGTCTGAAAAGTAGCATCTAGAAGTTTTGGAAAAAGAGAATTGAAAGTCAACTCTTAAGACCTCCCAAAAGAGGAAGGTCAACTAGGGACTTTTGGGGGCAAAACTTCAAAAGGGGAAAATAATGAGAAAATAAGAAAGGGATCAACCACCAATGTTGCTGACACAATATTTGTTCTAGTACCCAGGGCAGCAAATAGAGGGAATTAGTGGTACAACAAAAACCCTAGGATGGCACTATAAAAGGGGATAGAGCCAACAGTAAAAACCATTCAGCTATAGTGAATAAGAGCAAAAGGATCCTTTGAAAAACTCCTTTAGAATTTAAAAAATGAGAAAATAGGGAAAACACTGTAAAGGATCCTAAGATAGGCACTAGAGGATGCACTTGGATTCAAAGGGATTCAAACCTCACAAGTCTTAGAAGCCTAGAAAGAGCTATCTAAGTTTGTGACTTTTAAACTTATTTGGACCTTGTGACATATCCTAGTGGAGAAAAGACCTGATGTACTAAAACTTAATACCATGAAATATCATTTTATCTTCTGAGGGTCCCTAACGTTTTATTTACCCCTTTTTTTTATATATATTATTCCTTTACTGTTCCTTACTGTACAATACGTATATATTTTGTATGTATGAATATGTATGTATTGTAGGATCCATGTTTTGTGCACAAATTGGTTCGTAATTAGCCCAACATTGTTGTGGTGAACCAAGCCCAGTCCACCAAATAACAAGTATCAGTCCCAAGATCTTTATTCCTACTTGGGCTTGGATATTGTCAAAAAAAAAAAAAAAAAGAACCCATAGTTGTAAATCACAACTTTACCAAAAGAAACTAAGGCCATTCAGCCTTGTGAGGAGCTGAAGCAAAGAGAGCCATTTTCGGCCATTTGTGTGAGTTCTAGATTGAGCAAGAAACATAGAAAAAGAGAGGGCTTCAGCTTGTGAGGTACAGTCCGAACAAAAAAATAGAGAGACACACAGTGAGAGTGTGAGAGAATGAAAAAGAAAAATTGCTTGAATTACACACAAGGAAGATAAGGACCTGTTTGGTTGTGTGGTTTACACAAGAGTTTTTGTTGTTTAAACAACACAATACGTATTTCCACAATACTTTTCACCCACATGTATTTCCACAATACTTAAACAACGTTGCTAAAACAAGATTAATAAACGGGTCCTAAATTGGTGAAGTTTTCTTGAAGTTTTTGAATGCTACAACTATGGAGAGTTGGAGTATTCAGAAAAAGATTTTGCTATTGGCTTTGTGGGGAGATTGTATTTACTCCTTAAGATTTATTTGTTGTATATCCAATTTATTGTGGACTCAAGTTTAGCACAAACTTGAAAGTTGTAATCTTTATTTCATAGTTGATATATTTCGGAGCTGCTCCGTGGTTTTTCCCTCTACACCAAAGGATTTTCCACATAAGATTTGGTGTTCTTGTGTGGTTGTGTTTTTGTGGTGCTTGCTGAAATTTTTGTTTCCATAATATTGCTATTACTTTGGTAGTTATATATTTTAATTCACACATAAACATTGAGGGGATTTAGGATTTTTTCTCAACACAATGTCGACAACATCGTAGTTTTTTCATGTGTCATCATTCACTCATCATCATCAAACAACGAACAAAATAGTAGCGTAGATGAAATCAGGAAGAGAAGCAAGAAAATAAGAAACCACCTAAAACAAAAACTGTAAAGTAAATGGAAGGATATCCATTATAGAAGAGATCATTTTGAAGTAAAGTTGGGAGGGAAATGATATCTGTAGAGCCGAGAGTGTGTGAGTAGTGACAATATTTATGAAACTACTTTATTATTTTTAAAAACTTATGGTGGTGAAAAATGCTATGGAGAAAGTTTTTTTTTTTATAATTCAGGTAGAGTTTATTGAGGTGAAGATTTTAAGGTTTAGGTAGTATTAGAACATAGTAAGATATTATCATAAACGTGTAACCTAACAAATATATTAGGATATGTCATATTATATTTGAGCTCTCGCCAGAGCTTTTCCATTTAGCAACCAACGTACAGAAACATCCACTACATCAAAGCTTTCATATGTCAAATTTTTCGACACTCAACTATAGTGAGCTACTATTAGGTAGTATTAGAACATAGTAAGATATTATCATAAATGTGTAACCTAACAAATATATTAGGATATGTCATATTATATTTGAGCTCTCGCCAGAGCTTTTCCATTTAGCAACCAACATACAAAAACATCCACTACATCAAAGCTTTCATATGTCAAAATTTTCAACACTCGGCTATAGTGAGCTACTATCTCTAGCAGCTCATTGTAGCTGAGTATTCTAATAAAATAATACCATTTTTTTTTTTATATAAGATAGAATTTCTACTCTAGCCTAATCTAAATATATATATGTGCGAAGCTCCCTCCTGGAAACTTGAACCCTGACTCTTGCCCCCCACACCCCACAAAAATTTATACTTGTAGAGTGACCACCGCACCAAAGGTGCGCGGTGGTTAAAATAATACTATTTTAATAACCCTCACACATGCCTATGTTTCTTTTCTATTTAGCTTTGCTTCTCTCTCTCTCTCTCTCTCTCTCTCTCTCTCTCTCGTTCTCATCTTTTCCTTTTCTCCATGGGTAAGCGGCGGGGCTCCATAGCGAAACTAGTTCGATCCAATTGGGTATAGAAAATTGACGAATCAGCAAGACCCGAAGGAGATATCTAAGAACACAAAGGGTTTCGAGATTTCTTCGATCCGGATTTAGATTGTCCACTGAAGGACCATAGCCCAGTCCATTCCATCAACAATGTGGCACTCGATATATGGCACAATTGAAGGCAATCGAGGCTGTGGTTATGGCAAGACGAGAGACGAGTGAGGGATCAGAGATGCGAGACGAGTAAGGGAGTAACAGATCAAATTTTGGGTTGTGCAATGGTTGGTGGTTGTGGCTGTGGCTGTGGTTGGTGGTTGTGGTTGTGCAATGGTTGGTGACTATGGTTGATTTTGGGTCACAGTGGTAATGGTGGTGCTAGTTGAAGTTTGTTTGTTTTTTGTTTTTTTTTTTTGTTTTTTTTTTTGTTTTTTTTTTTTTTTTTTTTCCAGTGGTGTTAGTTTTGGTGGAGGTTTGTGGTGGTTGTTGTTTGGGATTTATGCAGGCTTGTGGTGGTTGGTTGTGAGTTTGTGGAGGTGGTCGGATGGGTGTATGGGTTTGCTTCAGACAAAAAGTGGTGGTGAGATTCATACAAAGAGAAGAAGATAGAGTGACAATAAAGGGAGAGAGAGAAATGATTAAAAGAATGAATAGTTTTTAACTGACGTGAAAATAAAACATTTGATGTCAGGTGAATTGTAAAGTGAGTTGTTATAATAGATAAAGTAATTTTTTGAGTTGTTAATGCTAAAAAATTTGACATGTTTAATGCGAATGCTCTTACATGGGGGATTTTCCTTACCATTCTATAAGGACTCATATCCTTAAGGCTTATTGATGAGAATCAACAAGCATTCAAGGATCCATTGCATGTTCCAGTTAGGCCTATTACTAAAACAAGATCCAAGAAGATCAAAAAAGTACTTAATGGGCTGATTCAAGAGATTTGGGCTGATTCTAACGTAGGACATTCCAAGCTTGGCCCAAAGGAAGATGAAGGTGTAATAAATTTAATCCAAGCTATTGATGGCTAATCTAGCTTGATTGGGCGTGATTTATGGTGTGGATTAATAGTTGATTGACTTTTAGTTCCATATCAGCTAATAGACATTTTTCCTATTCTGGAGCTTATAATTTCAGACCAGATCTACCTTAATCTAGGGCTTTTATTGTTTAGAACGTTTTTAGTTATTTTCCTATTTTTGATCTACTAATTTCAGACCAAATCAACTTTTATTTAGGGTTTTATTATTCAGTACGTTTTTTATATTTTCTATTTTCAGTCATGTCTTATAACTAGCATGCACTCATTTTAATAGAGAAGATTATTGAATAAAAATTAGAAAAGGTGAGGCTTTGCTCTTCTTTTGGTTCTTCAAGAATTGTGAACTTATTAGGGATTCTTCCTTGTGGCGTTCAAACTTTATACTTTTGGTTCGTGATTCAATTATAATCATTAGGTCAAGGTGTTACACTTATACCTTTGGTTCGCGTTTCAATTATAAACGTTGGGTCAGGGTTTCTATTAAAAATCTAAATTTTAGTTTTCTTGGGCAAGTATTCCAATATTTTTGTTGGGTCTCAAAGCGTGTCGATTGAGATTCACATCACTTATGGTATGATATTGTTCGCTTTGAGGTTGACTTTCATGGTTTTAAAAGATCTCATAACATTTTAGATAACGAGCCCACATATAAGCCCCTCCCATTTTCCTTCAAGCAATATGGGACTAGGATTACTTCTCCTTTGGGTGATTAGATCCTTCACAATCTACATTTTTTTTTAAGAATCCAGACAGTAATATTATTAAGAAAATGAAATTAGCTTGCATAGGATGTAGCCTATATCAGGTGGAACAAATTTCGTCCACACAATAAAGTCTTCTACTTCTATGACTTTCCTTGCTAAAACATGAGAAATGGCATTTCCTTGATCTAGGTCATAAGATATATATACTCTCCACAACAATACTATAGACTATTGTTCTTGTTGTAGTATATAAAATGTGTATTATATTGAATAATATATGTCATATGTGTTTTTAGTTAGAAAAAAATTATTATAGGACAAAAACACATTAAATTAATGATGCCTAAACTTAACAGTTAATACTAGTGATGATGTACAAAAATCAGCAGGCTAAATGCTCTGGGCTACAGTGATGACTTAATGACTTGAAGAGAAAAAAAGACTGTCTAGAATGACTGGTGTCAACCGGCCAAGGACCCTCCGACGGTTAAGTTAGTTTTCTCTCTAGAATACAGGGATGGTGAATTAGTGAGTAGTAAAACTTATCTCAGTAGAATGAGACTTGATCCTTTTATAGAGAGTTTGGAGTGGGTCTACTTATTTGGATCCACTATCATCGTGGGAGATGTGTGGAGTTAATGGAGAAAAATGGAGCAGATTTCGGGGAACCCTTCCAATGTTCTGGAATGACAGATCATGGTTTGATTGCATAGAGTTTGTAGAAAAACCCTTTAAATTTTACAAAGTGTTATTTAGTTGTCTGTACCCCTGTATGACATGGACGACCAGGTTGTCTTGGACGATCATGAGGTTTGTAGACGAACCTTATTCATATTCATGATACTCTTTCTTGGCCCCCTTCATGGATTGTTCTAGATGTGGTTTGGTCATGAACGGCTAACATGGACGAATTGGAATTAATTCAGCTCACAATCAACTAGTATTAATTAACATTATAATTTTTTGTTCCTAAAAAAAACAATATAATTGTTTATTGTTCCAAGTTGCATAATAATTGTAAAGTTGTGATTTCTAACTAATTTGTGTTGGCTTTAATTCCATACCAAATTTGATTGTAATTTCTTTAATCATTTCCCTGTATGTATGTGGGTTTATTTGTAAGGAATGAGTATGAGAGATCGGTGAAAAATCAAGCTTCAAAGATGAATTTGTGCAATTCATGACTAGCTCACGAGAAGCTTGCGAGAAGTAACTCGTGAAAAGGCCACGTGTGAAGCACATGACTGGAAGCTAAAGAGTCACGCCAAGCTGTCAAGTTCGCGAGTGTTTTTTGAGAAAGGCCATCCCGCGAGGTACCCACGAAACACTATGTTTGGTAAAAAGATAAAGTGTTTTACCAAATTCTTTACCCACACTGTAAATACCCTTAGTACCCACGAATTGTAAAGAGTTCTTTTCATAGAAAAAACCCTAGCAAATACACTTGAGAGTTAGAGATTGTTATACCAACAATCATCTACACATTTTCTTGTGGTTTTCTTCAACTCCTTCCTCTCCATCTCTAGATCCTTGAGAGGTTCATAGCCCAAGCACTTACCACATCCAATTTGAGTGTTAAGTGAGATTAAGTATTAGAAGGAGCCATTTAGTGGCCGATGCAATCGGATTGAATTGCGGGATTCGGAAAGCTAGAGAAAATAAGATTTCGAGAAGTCCATTGGCAGCAGGAGCTTGGAGGGCTCAAATACATGGGGTAGACTAGGCTTGGAGGGTCTTTTGTTATTCGTGTACTCTAATTTTATTCTCTATTGGATCAATTTTGACTTAGAGGATTGCAAAGAAGTTTTTCACCGAGTTCTTCGGTTTCCTCTTCAATAACACATCTTGGTGTTATCTTGTGTTTGCATCTCTCTTCCCTACTCTTTAAACTTTCATTTTATTGATAATTGTTTATGCATATGACTTAAAGTAGTGTTATCAGTTCATTGCGCATATTTACTCTTGTTTCGGACTTTGTTAAAGTTATAGTAAAAGCAATCTAGCCGTAATTTTTATTTTGGGGTCTAAACAAGCTCGTTTGTTTTCACATAATCCAAACACATAACACAAAACAAAATCCAATTCTTAAAATAAAGTTGAATCAGAACAAGCAAATATAAAAAAGAAAAAAAAAAAGAAAAAAAGAAAAAGAAAAGAACAAGCCAATCTGACCTAGCCTGGTGGTGGGGAGGAGGATAAGCAGCGATAGGGCGGTGGACGTGGTAGTGCTGCATGGTGAATGCCGATCTCCACCGGCTTTGTCCTTTCGGTGACCTCGATCTCCACGGGCAGTGGGGCGGCGGATAAGCAGTAGTCTCTCTCTCTCTCTCTCTCTCTCTCTCTGATGTGAAGAGTGAATGAGGTTGCTGAAAGGTTCTTGAGGAGAAAAAGAAATAAAAGAAGGGGGATAAAGATCACTGGACAGTGGACACGTGTGTGGAGGAGAATGAAATGAAAGAAAGGAAAATAATATAAAGAATAAAAAATCCTAATTGAGAAATTCTACCACAATATTTTCACAATAAATTTTAAGTAACAGATTCTTATTAGTTAATATTGGCGAGAAAAAAAATAATTTCAGTGGTAAGTTCAAATTAGAACTAGTAATAACTTTCCACATAAATTTTGTTGCGAAAGTATTGCGTAAAATGTTGTGGATGTAACACTTCTCATTTAAAAATATAATTGTTAAAAAAAGAATAAATGATGATAAAAAAATAATAAAGAATGAATAAAGAAATAATATTTAAATGAGATGGAGAAAGGGATAGAGAATCTGTTAGAAAGTGTATTTGAAAAACTAGTAGGTAAATGCTAAATGTCAGCGTTTATTCTCCAAACAATACAAAAATTTGATGAATTTGCTGAAGATGCTCTTAAATGGATAGATTTTCAAACATTTTTAAAATTTTAAATCATATTAAACATTTAAATATTTTGTAAATGAAACAAGTACGTACTCTAATACAAAGGTAAATTCAGACGGGGGCAGGGGTGGATATAAAGTCATCTTCCTATATAATCTTTAGTCATGGACTCGTGGGACAGTATCCATGCGAGAACTTTTGTAATTTAGGGGGTATTTGGTTGTATAGTTTAAACAACACAACACAACACAACACGTATTTCAATAACACTTTTTCACCTACACATTTTCACAACATTTAAACAACGTTATTAAAACAACTTTACCAAACGGCCCTTACTTATCTTACTTATCTTCAAAAGTATTAACTTTTCTTGACATGCATTGAATTTGAAACCCCCCAGCCTTATTGTAAAAAAATATTAACCTTTTTTTTTTTTTTTTTTGTAACTTGGAAAATGCATTCTCAAATATCTCTTTATCTTCCTCCTCAAAAAAAAAAAAAAAAAAAAAAAAAAAAAAAAAAAAAACCTCTTTTTATCTATTATTTAGGGAAATTATCAACCCTAATTAGGGAAATTATCAAACTTTCATTTTCTATTAAAAAAAAAGTTGTCAAAACTTCTATAATTTACTTATCCTTGAAGGTGACAACCTTGTTTAGTTTCAACTTGAACATCTACAAGTGGAAATATATGCCAGCACTGGACTGAGGCATTAGAAAGTACCTTGAACAGTTCATCAAAAAAGGAAAGTACCTTGAACATGCATTCTCTGTTATTGTCTTTTCTTTTTTGGCAATCAAATGTGTAGATTATTCTATTTAAGAAATTATAATTATTTATTAATAAATTATTACAACCACAAAAGCTTAAGCTGATGTAGGGTACAGAATTGGTCAATTTTTTCTCGTCAGTAAATTTTTTATGCAAGCTTCGGATATTTAAGTTTTCAGATTTTGTTTCTTTATTTGAAATGATTTAGGGTTTGCTTTGTCAAAACAGACTTTCTATATAGTAGTAGTTTATTAGTTAGGGCTCAGGAATAAAATTCTATATATGGAGCATATAAATTGTTACCTAAATTTGTATAATGAAAACTAAAGTCTATTATCAGTAAATTTTTGTTCCATTTATTTTATTTGATCTTGTAGTGGATGCTAAACTTCCTCTTTGTATTTTAATTAAGTCATTTATAATTTAAAGGTGCACATTAACTAAAATATGATCTTTTTTTTTTTTTTTTGGTTGAGAAAAAGGTAAGTAATAGCTAAAATATGATCTAGTTATTATATTTACTCTGCAATCCATTTATGTTAGTAATCTAACCATTCATTATGTTTTTCCACCTACAACAATGAAATTCTTGCATTTTAAAGTTAGTATTTTATGACATAGTTAGATATGGACACTTAACATTCAGATTACTAACAAAAATGAACTACAAAGCTAATATAAAAATGAAATCAAATATGAAAAGCTAAAATGAATAATGTTAAACGTAAAGAGTCAAAACACCTAAACTTTTAGAGGTCAACTGTATATTTAGCCTTTTTTTTCCTCCTCCATCCATTAAATCATATGCAAGTTTACAAGGTTAACCGCACTGCGTACCTACTCTTTCATTTATAGTCTTGTATGGCATCTCTCAGTTTTCATTCAAAGTGGAAAAAAAAGAAAAGAAAAAGAAGTAAAGCTAATTTAATTGTCATTTTCTTGTCACTAATCAAAACAGATTTGATGCAAAATTGATGTTGGAAGAACTGTGAAATAAACGGCTAGTTTTTGCTGGTGACTCAATTGGGAGAAACCAACGGGAGTCCCTCCTCTGCATGCTGTCGTCTGCAGTTCCTAACAAAGATTCAATGTATGAAGTGAATGGCAACCCAATTACAAAGCACAATGGGTTCTTGGTTTTCAAGATTAAGGACTACAACTGCACAGTGGAGTACTACAGGTCTCCATTTCTTGTATTGCCAAGCCGACCCCCTGCAGGAGCTCCACAAGAGCTAAGGACAGCCTTGAAATTGGACCAAATGGATTGGAACTCTGTGAAGTGGAGAGATGCAGATGTGCTGGTCTTAAACACTGGGCATTGGTGGAACTATGATAAGACCATAAGAAAGTAAATTAATCCTCTACAATTTCTTTTTTATGGTTAGGACAATCATATATTTTGTTTTACACTTAATTATTTGTGAACTGAGCATGAAGGTGAAGTCAAATTGTTAAGAAGTGTGGTAGATTTAGTAGATGTAATTTTTGATTCAAGACATGCCTTTAATCATAGTTTAGTTCCAAATATTATTAGAACCCACTGGAAGGTTCATCTTCATCTTCTTCTTTTTAAAGCTAAAGAAAAGATTTTAACGTTCCATATATTTTTTTCAGGGGTTTTTACTTCATGGAAGGTTCAATCATAAAGATGGATATGAAAGTAGAACATGCGTATCGGAGGTCTATAGAGACTGTAATACATTGGGTAAACACTGAACTAAATTCAAGCAAGACCCAGGTTTTCTTTCGCACATACTCCCCAGTACATTTCAGGTTTGTTTTTATTCCCTAAACAATTTAGTATTTATAGTATTCTATGTGCAATACGCATCATTTTCACTTTTACTGTGAAGTAGTCTAGTAGTTTTATATGCATATATTATATTTGGAAAGATAAATTATTTTGTCAATGTAATATACAGAGAAGGAGATGGGAGGAGTGGGACAAAGTGTCACTTGGAAACACTTCCAGGGCAACGATACTCACTGGTGCCTTCTGATATTTGGGAGGAGATGCATATATTACTACTTTTTTTTCTTTCTAAAATCATTTTAGAAATGTAACATCATTCAGCAGTGATAAATGACTGCACTAAACTTCCATTCCATGTTTTCCTTAGGGCCCGTTTGAATTGAGGGGGAAGGGAGGGGGAATGGAGAGAAGTAAAGTAGAGTTGGCTAAAAATAGGCTAATTTTATACCACAATAGTTATTGTTGTTGTTGTTGTTGAGGTACTGAGTGCAAGGAGATGAATGCCCATCTTTTCTCCTTGCACTCATACTAGTTACATTCAGTACCTCAAATTTTATTTCATTTGAACTAGCTGATAATAATACAGCATTGGCTATTTTGAATTGCTCCCAAATATCAGAAGGCACCAGTGAGTATCCTTGCCCTGGAAGTGTTTCCAAGTGACAATTCGTCCCACTCCTCCCATCTCCTTCTCTGTATATTACATTGACAAAATAATTTATCTTTCCAAATATAATATATGCATATAAAACTACTAGACTACTTCACAGTAAAAGTGAAAATGATGCATAATGCACGTAGAATACTATAAATACTAACTTGTTTAGGGAATAAAAACAAACCTGAAATGTACAGAGGAGTATGTGCGAAAGAAAATGGATTAACCAATGATCGACTGTTTCATTGCTACACTTGCACATATCACACTAATATACTAAAGTGATACATGCTTTAAAAAAAAAAATAGCTTTCAAACCATTATAGATGAGGTAACTACAATCTTTCATCCCATTCCACTGAATGACAACCCAGAATTCACTTCATAGAGTTATATGTCATCTTATTTCAACTAAAAGAGATTATGAATCTTATCTGCTAAAAAAAATTCAGTAGGACATCAAATTCTTTATTTAATAATTTATTCTTTCAGTTTCTAAATAATAAAAAACAAAATCTCCTTCATATATAAAACTGAGTAATAAGCAAAATAAATTTTTAGGATAATTACATAAAGGTAAGTTGTACATGGTGTCTATCTAATTATTAAACATCTTTTCATTCATAACTGGAATTTTGATTTTAAAATTAAAAAAAAAAAATCATAAAATGATTATTTTATGCCAAAAAAAAATCCTTGAAATAACTTGGGTTTGATGGTAAAGCAACTAGGGTTTTAGATTGGGAAGTTGGAATAAATGGTGATTGAGATTGTTTGAAGAATTGGATTTGGATGGCTCAATTATTTTCTTTCAATCTTGCAATGGGGTGAGGGATCAACAAAATTAGGAAGATGGAAAACCCCAAAAATCGACACAAAGGCTTAGAGACATGGACATTGGTCTTCGGAAAATAGGTATCGGCCAAGGGATCGGGTAGGCCTAAGAGACATTGGTACTCCTTAATGGTTGGGACCAAGTCTACACTGCCAATGGAGAAACAGCGCATTGAAAGATTCTAAAAAGAGCATATGGCTTCAAAGAAAACATTTTTTAGATAGTTTCAACTTATGGCGTCCGTTCTTGATAATAACTCTTTATTATTATACCAAGATACTAATCTGTTTTTGATGTATTGCTGTAGGCGAAGATTAAACTCTAAATCTCTTATTTAACTATTAGAAACTTTACCAATTAAGCTAACCAGAACCCGTAAAGATTTTTTTTTTTTTTTAATAGTGTAATGAGAAAAAAAGAACTTTTATTGTTAATTTTTTAAAGTTTTAGTACAAGAAGTGTGATATCCAATAATTATGGATGAAAAACAAACTTTTAAAAGTTTACAAATGGAAAATGAAATTCAAGCAAATTTAGGGATGAAAACAAAATTTTAACCTAAAAAAAAGTGTCATGTGTATCAAAAGTCAAATCTAGGTAAAAATTGGAGAGAATAGTATCCCAAGAAAGAGATAAGGTGATGGATGATGTGGAAATCTCTCATTGTATGTGGAGATTGAATGTATATGATTAGATAATGGTGGATTTTAGAAGAGATCATACAATTTGGATCCGACTTGGTGAGCGTTTGGATTGTGATGAATGTTGCAGCGCGTTTTCATTTCACGTTTTGGACCTTTTTTTTTTTTTCAAGCGTGCGAGGGAGTAACACGATACTGTGCCACTACTGTGCGGCTACTGTTTATGAACAATAGCCGCACTTGTTGACTTTTTGTCCATGAACAGTGCACTCGTGCACTGTTCACGAATCCACAAATTTCATCTTTCAGCAACTTTTTCATTAAAAATGGGTCCACGGCACTATTTATACATTTAAAAATTATTTTGTTACAATGTTTTCAGTTTTCAGCTTTCAGCTGTATCCAAACGGACCCTTGGTTCATTAATTATTTAAGTCCGACTCGGATTATAAGAGTTCTCACAAGATTAAAAAAATCTTAAACCTCATGTTCTTCCAACCCCTTCCATTTAAATCAACCATTCAACATTTCTTGACCAGCTTTGCTATTAGAGAAATCTACTTGTTGAAGCACATGAAGATTCAAAACAATCTTCTTTTCTCCTCTATCATTGTTCTTAGATGAAGCTAGTCTTTATAGACACATTCGAACACCCGAGCTATGCAGATGACGTGCTACCTCTCTTTTCATATTTGTTTACGTGGACATGAAGGTATTGTTTTTATGGAGGGATCAATCTTTAATTATATTGCATTTGATGCTTTCTGACAAGCTGTATGTTTTAAATATTGTATTTTTGTTTTCATAAATAGATATATTTATTTAGCATTTTGTTTCTTGATAAATATTTAAAATGTGTACCATTATATATATATATATATATATGTATATATTATAAGGGGAAATTATAGTAAACTCACCTGTGGTTTGGCCCATTTTCACTTTGTCTACCTGTGATTTAAAACTTAACACTTTGCCCACCTGAATTCAATCCGTTTGCTTTCCGTTACCCACCTCATCCTCATACATTAGAAAAAACACCATTTTATTAAAAATCAGAACATAACACGGATCAAAAACACTAACCATTGAAACTTTTTCTCACAAGCCCTAGAAACATGAAAAACCCCATTCTGCATCTGATATTGAAACCCCAAAAATGCAATTCATTGAACTCTCTATTTCTCTATCTCACAATTTATTTTTCCTCTCTCTAAAGACTCAGATTGGGCCTTCATGGCCAAAAGTCCCAAGTTCTCACCGCCCATCTCAACCACTTGCCACCACCATTGATGAGAATCAAACTATATACACCATGGATGAATCGAAACTTTGAAGCTGTGAGCGATTGTTATTTAATTGAACAGATCTGGAAGCTTCTATAAAGAATCGAAGATCTCCTCGTTTTAATGGACCTAAACGATTCTCTTAGACTCAAGAACCAACTCAACGTCAACTCGTTGAACAAAATGATATCAATTTGTTTCTCCATTAAAGATCCAGTTTCAATTTCACTAAGGTCGTCCTCTGATTTTGGGTTGTTACTATTTGGGTCATTGTAATTGCTATGGTTTTCTATTAAAAAATTGTGGAATGTAATTTTTGGTTCTAATTACTAATTTTTTGGGTTGTTGCAAGCATGAAATGTAATTTGCTGCCTTCGTGGTGTTTGATAAAGTTTCTCAATAAACAAAAGGTAAAATTCATTTTATAGATATAAGCCACAAACTCAACTATTGGACCCAATAGATCAATGCTCAAAGTGTGATTCAAAACCCAGGTTGGTATGACAAACCTAAGATTTTCTTTGTTTCATTTCTCCGTGTATGAGAAAGAATAGTACTATGAAGAGATGTAGAATAATGAAACTGGGTGGGAACTTTCCTCTAGTATGCAGTATTTGGGATGATGATCATGGAGAGAAAAATGGTTGAGAGTTTTTCTTGAGAGGTGTTTGACTCATTTTCTTTTTATGTTTTTGTACTAAAATTTGCTTTTCTACCATCTTCCATTACCAGGATTTCAATATCAGATGCAAGATGGGGTTTTTCGTGTTTCTAAGGCTCGTGAGGAAATGTTTCAATGGTTTGTGTTTTTGATCCGTGTTATGTTTTGATTTTTAATAAAATGGTGTTTTTCTAACGTCTAATTTTTAATAAAAGGATGAGGTGGGTAACGGAAAGCAAACGAATTGAAGTTATGGTAGGCGAAGTGTTAAGTTTTAAACCACGGGTAGGCAAAATAAAAATGGGTCAAACCACAAGTGGGTTTACTGTAATTTTTCCATATTATAAACTCCCATGATGGATATGTGACTAGTTAGAATTTTATACAATGGTCCTCCTTTTGCCTTCTTTTGTTTTGTTGAATAAAGGGCTTAAAGTTAAAAATAAATAAAAAAAATGAAAAAAAAAATGAAAAGAAGAAAAGAAAAGAAGAGGTAAAGGAGTTAGTGGTTTAGGGGATGGAATCATGTGTAATGTCCCTTCCAATGGCTCATAACAAGTGTTGAAAGTAAATTTTTGTCACCAGCCATTGGATTAGTTACAAAAGTTTTTTTTTTAAAAAAACCCAAAAAAAAAAAAAAAAACCCTTGTTCCCTAAAATTTCAACTTCTTGAAGTTAATGAAATTGTCAGATCTCAATTTGGGTTTAGAGATTCGGCCCCACATATTTTAGACAAGGGTAGATGTGCCAATTAGCTAGGCTACCAGAAGAATTTAAGGGTAAGCTACAAAAATTTTTTCAACGTATACCTTACTCCAATAAATAAAAGAAAAATTCTTAATTTACATTGTATTAGTATTATAAAATTTATAGTGTAGACAAAAAAATGTGTACAGTACACATTTGTAAAAAAATAAAATAATGAAAGAAAAAGAAAAAGTCCTCCTTTGCATCTAGTTGTGATAAAAAAAAATAATAAAAAACTAAAAAAGCCATACAAATTCCTTTTATATTAATAATTGATTCACCAACAATAAAAAATTAGTAATTAGAAACGAATGACGTACCTTTTCTAAAAATAAGACAACAAACTAATATTTTGTCACAAAAGTTAAAATTATTTTTTAGAAAAAAAAATACTACAGATAATTAAATAAATGATTAAAAATTCATGGGATATAAGATATACTAGACACCTATAATATATATATATATATATATATTTAAATTTTTAGGATAAAAGTGTAACATCCAATAATTTAGGGATGAAAAAATAAATTTAGATTAAAAAAAAAACTGCCACCTGTATCAAAAGTCAAATTGGGTACAAATTGGAGGGAATGTTATCTTAAGAAAGAGATAAGGTGATGGATAATATGAAAATCTCTCATTCGATGTTGAGACTGGAGATTGAATGTTTATGATTGGATGATGGTGGATTTTAGAAGAAATCAAACATTTTGGATCCGACTTTTTTCATTAATTATTTAAATCCACCTCCGCATGGAGTTCTCACAAGATTAAAAAATCCCAAACTTCATGTTCTTCTAACCTTTTCCCTTCAAATCAACCATTCCACATATCTTCCTATATATATATAAACCATTCAGCATCTCTTAACTAGCGTTGTTATTAGAGAAACCTACTTTTTGAAGCACATGAAATTCAGAACAATCTTTTTTTCTTTCGCCTCTATCATTGTTCTTAGATGAAGCTAGTCTTTATACTAAACACATTCTAACAACCCAAGCAAAGCACATGACGAGCTACCTCTCTTTTCGTATTTGTTTATTTGGACATGAAGGTATTATTGTTATGTTCCTCCTTTTTTTTTTTTTTTTTTTTTTTTCATTCTCCAAGAAATTATTACATTGGTTATCATACATATTGAATTGAATTAAAAAGGTGCTATATCATAGGTAATATTTTTTTTTTTTTGAGGGGAATCATAGGTAAATATTGACCATGTTTAATGAATGTATTAAATGCATATTCATATTTTATTAATCAAATCTATTAAATGATATATGAACACGTCAATTTTACTTGAATTTTTGTTAAAATTTGTGCTTTGATTTGTCCACATATCATTGGACTTGTTTTTAATTACAAAATTATTGAGTGACATGGTTGAGCCCAATAAATGACATGTCCATTTTTTTTTTCTCATACAAAATTTGGACCACACACTTGACATTTCACTTGCATTTGCAAATTGCTTATGTACATTGTGAAAAAATTATTAAATGAACAAATTATTATCTTCTATTTTTGTTATTAACTTGAATGCATTAAGAAATATAAAGGAACAGTTATTGAAACTGATCAATAACAAGAAAAGATCGTAAAAATTGAAGATGACGAAGACAATGTCAATGATGAGAAGATTTTGTAACATGATGAAGATGGTGATGACGTTGCCTTGGACTATATCTGACTATTTGGAAATAAATTATTTAGCTTTTTGTTGAGTTTTTATTTTTGCTGAAAGTATACTTATATACTTCAAAAAAAATAAGAAAATTGTCACAGAAGTTAACATATATGTACTATACACTTTTCATTTTGAAGATTTATTGGCTAAATACTAGTTTACGTATTTGATACTTACATGTTGGAAAGCATCAATGGTGCATAATAAAATTATTTATTTTTTGTATTTTTTTTCTATGAAAGATATATATATATATTGCTAAATGATTGCTAAAAAATTTTATTAAAATTTAAATACTAAGAAAAAATTATTTATTGTTGGGTATAAATAAATGATAAAAATTAAAATTAATTCATTAAAATATTTCTTTGGGTGGAAGGTTAAATGAATGAATTAATACAAAATTATTTACAATGGAATATAAATAGATAAATAAGTAATTAAATACTGTGGGTACCTAGGCATGCATGCAACGTCCTAACTTCACAGCTTATAAAGACGTTGCAAAGCATGCCTAGGACGTTGCAAAACCGTCCGAGGACGGCCTAGGACGTTGCAATGCATGCCTAGGACGTTGCATGCATGCCTAAGTACCCACAATAAAAGGGCCGAATAACTAAACTAATGATACACTACTCCCTTCGCTTCACAGCTTATAAGGCAGCAAGTGGGGGGGTTTTCCTTCGATGTGGGACTCCTAGGATACCGTCCTAGGACACCGTCCTAGGACGTTGCAAAGCATGTCTAGGACGTTGCAAAGCTGTCCGAGGACGGCCTAAGACGTTGCATGCATGCCTAGGTACCCACAAATACTAATTCATTTACACATTTGCTTAGGTGGAAGATTAAATGAATTAATGATATCTATTTTCTTTTTAAAGAAGAGCAACACATATCATTACGTAAGAGATGATAAGGTGGAAGCTAAATAAAAGAATAAAAATTCTCAAATAATGCGCAAATCACCACTAATTTTGTTGCATCTCTTTCCAAGTTTATAAACTAAATTAAGAATACAAAGTATTGTCCCACTTTTTGCATTCTATTTTAAACGTTGTTTATAATATTACCTATAAACTATATTAGGAATACAAAGTTTTGTTCCACTTTTTGTGTTCCATTCTTACCTTATATTAGTATCTAACCTTATAAAATTCAAGTATAAACTATATTAAGAATACAAATTCTTTGTCCCATTTTTTATGTTCCATTTTAAACGTTGCTTATATCTGTACCTATATCCTTATATCAGAAACTAACCTTATAAAACCCAAGTCCTCCGTATACACTCCATTCATTTCTATCGCTTTAAATCTTAGCTCTTTTTCTCTTCCAATATCTATGGAGCTCTTCTCTGTCCAAACGTTCCTCTTCTTATTTCGTCTTTCTCTATATCTCTACTTTTACTTTAACACTTCCACAAAAAAACCCATAAAAAATATTGGAGTTTTACCTGATTTCTGGAAAAATAGGCACTTTCCTTGACTGGTTAACTGAAATTCTGAGAGATCACTCAACAAACACTAATGTAATTTGGAGTCCAGTCAAGGGCTATGTCTTCGTCACAGCCAATCCATCCAACGTTGAACACATGCTCAAGACCAACTTTGAAAACTTCCCAAAAGGAAATTGTTTCACATGTGTTTATCTAAGTTTTATATTTTTGGGGCAAGTGAATTATTAGATGCAAAAACATAAAAGTCTAAAATCAATTAAATTCTAAAGAAATGGGTTCAAGTTACACCTAGTATAACTCTTATAAAATTACACATTTTTTATACTGTAGATTCATAAGAGATCTAACGGCTAAAAAAATATCATTAAATGCTATTGGTTTCAATCTCATTAATACTAGCATTTTCTCCCTCTCTCTCTTCTTATTTATTGTTTTTCACTTGTTTAAAGAGCATATTGCCATATTTAACATTTTTTTAACATTTTGCAGAGATTTTTCCTTAAAATCTTCCAAAGCCATGAGGTATTTCTCAACCGTTTATAATGTATTCGAGCACCAGTCACAGTTTCCACTCATATTACTCGTACAGTAAATATAGTTCCATGGATTTCTTAATGGCAATATGGGATCCAATATTAGTTACCAGACAGTTCTTTCTGAAATTGTGGGATAATCTCAACAACACAGATTTATTGACCAAGTCTATAAAGAATTTCCACGCCAAAGGACCTCAGTCACAAGGCCACTCACACAGTCATCTTCCACCACTCCCATCAGTTGAAGGAAAGACACCTACTGACTCAAAGAGATGGCAAGACAATTATTTGCCCAGGCTTCCCAAATGGGACAGCTAGAACGTGCTGTGACACGATGGAATGAAACCACCAGAAATTTCGGGCTTTTAATTGATTTCTGCCATTCTATTAAGAGCTTATCAAAATTGTTCACTTGTAAAGAGCATAAACCTTGACTGTTATATCAACACATAATGAGTTGCTTTTACAGCCATAGCCCTTTAGCTCCCTCTAATTTAATCTATGGCACCCTGCAATTTTCTTTTTCAAAGTTTCTCATATTTGGAAAAGAGATAATGACTCAGATGTCCGAGACATATATCAACAATTTAACCAACAACCACATATGACGTGGAACCGGTCTTGCCAAGTGAAATATTACATCGATCTGTGAGAAGACAAACAGATCAATCAATATGCTACCATTGTTTAGAGAGACAACATTTTCATGACGGCAGAATTTTTAATATGCAACATATGACGGCAGAATTGTTAATAGGCTTCCTCCAAAACGTTTTCATATACCCCAGATTACTAATTTTTATGAAAACAATCCATCTATTACATCTTCAAAACTTTAAAAAATAATATAAAATCTTCAACTATATGCTCTGAAATCAACTTGATAAAATGTGGAGATAGAGAACAACTAAAAGCAATAGTTGTGTTATTCAACAAAGTCTAGCAGTTGTGGTTTTTTTTTTTTTTTTGTTACTGCCGGCGACTTGGCCATGGAGATGGAAGAGCCGTGGAGGAGATAGAGAGAGAAACGTGCAAAGAGAAAGAGAGAGAGACGTGCAGAGAGAGAGTCAAACGTATAAATTTTTTTGGGATTAGAAATAAGTATGGAATGTATTAAGTAAGTGAAAATAAATGAGATCAATTAGAATATTAGCATTAATGAGAGTCTTTTTTTGACCATTGGATCTACTTAAATCCAATGATTTAAAAAATGTGTAATTCTTTAAAGTTACACCTGGTGTAATTTCTTAAGAGTTACACCTATTTTGTACCGTAGATTTCTAATAAATCCAACAGTTAAAAAAATAACATTAAATAATTTTTGCTTTCTACCTTATTTACCTAAATAATAACAATTTTTCTCAATCCTCATTTATTACTTTTCATAGACCTCATTTGGTGTGAATTTATTGATGTCCCTTTCTTCTTACAATTGCTGGATATATTTTGGTTGGGATTTTCAGTTTTCCTAATCTCTTAATTCACGTACTCACTTTAAAAAGAATAATTGATAGAAAACTTTATAAATATAAAATGATTATATAAATTAGTGTATCTAAAAATCATAACAGCTCACCAAGACCATGCATGTGTTGCAAGAGGTGTCAGCCACAAATACAAAACAAGGCCTCATACAAAACATAACTCAAACTCATACTGACATTTCTACTCAAAACCAATTAACTAAGTCTCACAAATGGGAAAAAAGAAATCTCATAATCAAAGAGTAAAAAACCTCAAAGCTTTGGTCAAGCTTCTTATTGTAAGGGTTTTTTTTTTTTTTTTTTTTTTTTTTTTTTTTTTAATTTGAAAAAAAAAAATCATTTTGTTTTTATTTTTTTCTTCCCCTACCCAAATCACATTGAGAGAAAGAAGTAGATTTGCTTCTCTAGAGAATTTTTTTTATACTGGTTAAGCAAGAGAGAGATAACAGGTGAGAGAAAGAAGAAGAGAATTTTATTTTATATTGGGCAAGCAAGAGAGAGAAATTAGGATAGAATTAATTTGTAATAAATAAGGAAGAGAAATATAAAAGATGCTGTTTTAATTAAGTTGGTTGAGGTGGCTAATATGTTTTTTTAATCGTTAGATTTTCTACAAATCTACGATGCAAAAAAGGTGTAACATTTATAAAGTTACACCTGGTGTAACTTGAACCCATCTCTATATATGTATATATATATATATATATTTATATATTAGATAGGTTCAAGTTACACCTAGTGTAACTCTTTAGAGTTACACATTTTTTAAACCATTGGATTTAAGTAGATCCAACGGTTAAAAAATTACTATAATTACTACAAATATTTTGATTAAAATTTAATTAATTACCCTTATTTATTACCATCTAAATTTCTCTCTAAACCCAAAAAAAGTTTGACTTCTGACTCTCTCTCATTTACGTTTCTCTCTCTCTCTCTCTCTCTCTCCCTTTTTCTCTCTCTTTCTCCTTCACCACGTCCAAAAGCCCATCATATTTCTCTCCAGATTTAATCCACTTTCGTTTCTAAAGTTGTATCAAATAGCAACCTGTAGTTTCCCACTTATTAACTATGCATGTGGACGCATCAAAGTATAAAACATACCACTGTAGGATTCAACTGGGTGAATTAAAATTAAAGCCCCTGTGCATTGTTTGTTGATAAATTAATTCATGAGGACAACATAGACGCTATCTTAAATCAATAGATTTCCTTGTTTTTGTTTTTATTTCTAACATACAAGTCGAAGTTTGCCAGGTGTGCAATACAACATAGGATGAAAAGTATTGGATTCAGCCCCTAACTTTCCTTCTCGAGCACTTATAATATGAAACATGTAAACTTAATATTTGGGGAAAATGGCTTATCTATATATAGATCCTACTTCTAACCTTAAAACGTCAACGGCTCTTGCAGAAATCTAGAGATAAATATGATGGGTTGTTGAAGGTGGTGGAGGAGAAAGAGAGGGAGAAACGTAAATGAGAGAGAGAGTCAGAAGTCAAACTTTTTTTTAGGTTTAGAAGGTAATAAATGAGAGTAATTAATTAGATTCTAACAAGAATATTTGTAATAATTATTGTCATTTTTTAACTGTTGGATCTACTTAAATCCAATGGTTTAAAAAATGTGTAACTCTTTAGAATTACACCAGGTGTAACTTGAATATATCATTTAGAATTGAGATGGGTTCAAGTTACACCTGGTGTAACTCTAAAGAATTACACCTTTTTTAAACTATTTGATTTAAGTAGATCCAACGGTCAAAAAAAGACTCTCATTAATGCTAATATATATATATATATATAATGTCATTACATATTTTTAAAATGTATAGTTTAAAAAAAGTGTAACCTAATACTATATATAATTTGAATCGTATAATTATGATTTTTTTACTTGTACCCATGCATATGTATGGGGCTACACACTAATTCCTTATAATAAAATAACCGAAGTTTATAATGTAAAAAAAAAAAAATTGAAATTAAAATTAACTGCATGACATACAATGATTGGTAGATCATAGAGTTAATAAAAAAAAAATTGTGGATTAGTGAATCACAGCAAGTAAAGTATTCACACAACTTTTCTTTCTATAAAATACAAGGATTAACTAGGGATCTTTCTCAAACTAATGGGCCAATACACAAAATGGCTTACAAAAACCACTTTATCTCATAATTATAAGTTTCAACAAGTACTCCACAATCTTCTTCTGATATTCCTCATAGAGGCTGCAACATTAATTATAGTGACATTTGTATCAAAACAAAATCAAATAATCATTATTTTCGAGTAAATCAAAGGGTCATTTGGAATGCCAGAGGCATATTATTGTTATTATTATTATTATTATTATTTTTTTTTTTTTTGTTGTATTTCCTCTCCTTTTTTCATGCTTGGTAAATTGAAGATAAATAGGTAAAATTTGTTGGGTATTAACATAACATTAGTCCAAATAATTTGAACTAATGTTATGTTCTCCTACTGATTGCACAAATCTACTTACAACACTATCACTTACAAAAGGGCCTAATCTTTATAGGCCAAAATGGGGTTTTACCCCTTTCTCACAAACTATCCAGCAAAATGCCCCATATCAGAAACTATTTAGGGAAATGCCCCTGTTTTGAAACTCGATTTTTAGAAAATCGAGTTTCAAATGTAAAACTCAATTTTTGGACAATCGAGTTATAGCGAAATTGAACTTAGAAAAAAAAAATTTCTGGAACTCGAGTTCCACTTGAATATTTTCAAGGAACTCGAGTTCCACGAATTTGAGTTCTTTGAATGGAACTCGAGTTCATGAAACTCAAGTTCCACAAAATTTTTTTTTTTTTAATTTTCAGTTCGTTATAACTCAATTGTCCAAAAATCGAGTTTTAAATTGAAACTTGATTTTTAGAAAATCGAGTTTCAAAACAGGAGTATTTTCCTAAATAGTTTCAGACATAGAGCATTTTGCTAGAAAGTTTTGACAAAATGGGCAAATGCCCATTTTGGCCAATATTTATAAGTACTAGCGAGACTTATAAACTAAAGAATCACTCACTAACCTTTCCACTCCAAAAAAAAAAAGAAAAAAAAAAGGAGAATTTTATGGGATTTAGCTTTACTAGGAATGGCAGCAATTATTGTCTTTCCTTCAGTGCGTAAGTTTATTGGGTTGGGGTTAATCGAACCTCTATGTGCCCAAACACTTGTCTGTCTGCTCAGGCCCAAAGCATTAAATTTGAGCTGTTTTGTTTATTTATCTTATCGTTATCAGTGGAATATTACACGATTCTCTTTGGAACAAACTCGTTAATTGGAGTAGCTCACAATAAATAAATAAATAAACTTAAAGATTAAGTTCAAGTTTATGAGGAAGTTTTACTAAAAACAACACCAGCCCCTGGTAGTCACAAGACTCCCAACCCATGCACTGGTTTCTTCTTGGTTAACTGATTGATTAAATATAACACAAAGTTAATAAATATTACCATAACTTTTGTTTTTTTCTAAATAGCCTACATTAGAGACGTGGCTAACATTTAATATTGGTAACATATCAGTATTAAATATCCTAATTGATGATTCTCTTTGGAACAAACTCGTTAATTATATACTGTATAACGGTATAAATTAAGAATGTTAGATTTTTTCTGTTAAGTTTGACTTCCATTAGTTTTAGATTTTCAGTTTGTGAAAAACAGGTTATACTAAAGGTTTTTTTTTCTTTATTAATAACAATTGTTATATAGATTGCAGACGATACCTGAAAAAAAAAGAGTTAATGAATTTTGCAACTCTTAAAGGTTTAGAACAAAAAATATTAATTATAAATACATTTATAACTATAATTAATAGGAATTAGTAACTTTCCATCTAATATTCATAGTCTGTAAATCAACATAAATTTTAAGTTATATTTATCATCAAAACCCTATTATATAACACTCACCACTGTGATCCCACCTAAAATACAACCTCTTCCTATTTTGTTGTTACAATACATACATTTTTTTGTTATAGTCTTGTAACACGAAGAAGTACTCCAATAGTGATGGCATCTTTTAAATGCTTCATCTTAGCTTTATTCATTGCAATATTCATTTTTAGTATTGATGTTACTCTTGCAACTCGTCATCTTTTACAATCTTCTCAACCCAATGTACCAAGCTTGCCAGTCATACCTACATTACCTAACCCAACACTGCCACCTTTGCCTTCATTGCCAACGTTGCCAAATCCAACACTACCACCTTTACCTTCATTGACAACGTTGCCAAAGCCAACGCTATCACCTTTGCTACCACCATTGCCAAAGTTGCCAAAGCCAATACTACCACTTTTGTTGCCTCCATTGCCAACATTGCCGAAACCAACGCTACCACCTTTGCTATCTCCATTGCCAAAGTTGCCAACGCTACCACCTTTGCTACCAACATTGCCAACGTTGCCAAAGTCAACATTGCCACCTTTGTTGCCTCCATTGCCAACGTTGCCAAAGCCAACGCTGCCACCTTTACTTCCTCCATTGCCAACATTGCCAAAGCCAATGCTACCACCTTTGCTACCACCAATGCCCACATTTCCGTCTATCCCCACTATTCCAACTCTACCAAAACCAACATTGTGAACCATTCCCTCAATCCTGCAAACCCAAATTACTACAAAGGTCTAGTCTAAATGTCCTCAATAATTTAGTTCATTTACAAGGTTTACAATACTAAAAAATAAAAGAAAAAACTATTGGGTTGGATGGCATGGTACAATTGCGTTACAAAATTAAGGGCCTCTTGCTTTTTTAGCTTCTCAAATGTTATGTAAGGATTTAATTTATGATGTGATATTTGTTTTATCGCGTTTTATTATGTATCATTTTGGAGTTTCATTTTATGTTATCATACTTAATAATCTATGTTCGTCATAATCTTTTAAATTTTATATTGTGATTTCTCCTAATTTGTTGCCGTTGTTAAGTTGTTGTTAGAGAAATGAGAATGATGCATATCATTCAAAATTGGTCTATTGACCTTGGCTTATCTTCTACCAAGATTAAGGATTGAAGGGGCCAAAATAAGGGGCGACTAAGAAAATGTGTATAAAGTAACAAATTTAGACAATAACATCAAAAAGCTATCACCATCACTAAAGAACTAGGTCAAAGGGTACAATTTTAATAAAAATTACTCATCACTAATTCACATGACGCACAAAAAAATATTACCACGCAAATATGGTGGTACATATATAAGCATCATAATATGTATGTATGTATGTATGTATGTATGTATGTATGTATTTTCATTATCAAAATCAAAATGAAAAAAGAGCTTAGAGGTTTCACGATCAATAGGCTTTTTTTTTTTTTTTTTTTTTGAGAAACTGGATCAATAGGCTTCATTCAAGTAGTTGTGCTATCTTATGCCAATATAAGCCCATAGTTTCCTTTATTTTTTGTAAAATAAGGTAGTCTCATATACGAAACAATGTTGAGCTAGCTCTTAATAACATATACATCATTATGTGGCCCATGTCCTATATATATAAAACTGATGGATACACAAAATGGTGACACGTGCCCCTTTATCAAAGCCTATAATAATGACGTGTGAAAATATCTAATAATTATTAGGCTTAATAATAAATAAATTTTTTTTAAGAAAAAAAAAAACTTGGAAAGGAAAAGAATGGCCACACCTTTAATGTTAAAAACCGTATGAGAAGAAGAATTTGACCAGGTAAAAAAGCCAAAATTAAACAACTTATTTGATTACAAACTTTAATTATATTATCATTACCATATTTATAATTATTATGTTATAAATAAATATTACAATAGAAGTACTCAAGTCTAAAAGCACAATTGCTAAGTAAAAGTGCAAGACCGGCTTGGCAAAGGGAAGATGTAAAGCTAGCGAAGGGAGATTGGCATTCAACGAACTCTGAGAAAGAGAAAGATTGAAATGAGTAAAGATAAGAAACTTAAAAATAAAAAATAAAAAAGAGAGAGAGAATCAGAAATAGAAAGATTTGAACGATTAAATAGAAAAGAAATTCAACCCCTCTACCAAACCCCCCAAAAAAAGAGTCAACCTGCTGACTCGAATAAACCTAGTCCAACTTGCAGTTTCAATGGGTTTGATTTGACCTATTTTCATCAGTTCAGAATTTAAAAAAAAAAAAAAAATGATGAAGAACCCATACCCATTTCTATCTTTTAGATTCAAGTGAGTCATATTTGGGTCAACACGTTTCTTCATAAGTCCGAAATAGCCTCATTTATACCAATTTTTATTCTTTAGATTTGAACGAGTTAATGAATATGGGCCTAGTTTTACCGAGTCTAGAAATATTATTTAAAGTTACTCCATATGTAAATTAATAGAAAATTTGAACCCTAGTGTGACACCAAACTCAACCCTACCATACCATTCTCTACAATCTATATCATTATAAATGTTCTTGGTGGGCCAAAAACAGTGGCAGTCCCCATTTAGACAATATAATGTCAATCACAATCAATTCACGATATTTATGATTTTTTTTTTTTTTTGCTTGAAATCATTTAACGATTTTTAATCGTATACAACTATTCCTATACATGTGGATATAAATGTACATCATGGTCCTAATCTTTTTTCTACATAAAATAGAAGTGACATGTACTATCACTTCCTAATCATTCCTTAAAAGGCATTTTCTCAAAAAAAATTTGGCACATCACAGATAGCAAAAGATAACTAAATTTATACATATCAGTAACTTTCTTTTTTCTTTTTTTGAGAAGAAACATATCAATAACTTGAAGCAGCACAGATCCTTTCTTCCTCAAGCTCAATTAAGGTATTCATTCCCCTTTCAGTTTATGAGCAAAATTTTAAATAATGAATAAATATTACCTAATTCATGGCAAAGATGGTAGAAGCAAGAAAAAAATCTATCAACAAAAAGAAAAAAATAGAGAGGTAGAGAGAGAGTAATCACTTTTTTTTTTTTTGTCGTCATCAGAACATGAAATAAATGGGAGAGGAAAATTAATTACCAATCCTTAATTATTATATCTCTTATACCATGCTCTTCTCTACAATCTCCATATAGATTACTCTAGCATATTCAATTTGAAGTTTTGAAACCTTTTGGTCTTTTTCGGACTCGACCCAAAATCTATATCATTATAATTATTCTTGGTGAGCCACAAACAGTGACAATCTCCGATTAGACAATGTAATGTCAATCATTTTATGAATTTTAATCGTAAACAGCTATTCCCATACATGTGGATATATATGTGCATCATGTCCTAATCTTTTTCCAACATAAAGGGGAATAGGTACTATCACGTCCAAATCATTCCTTAAAAAGCAGTATTTTCTCAAGAAAACTTTGCCTTTGGTCCTGGCTGAATTAAAACTCAGCAATTTTCACAACAGCATATTGGCACATCACAGATAGCAAGAGATAACTAAAATTTTCACATGTCAATAGTACACTATCCCCAATCCCCACACACGTACATCACATCCTAATCTATTTTGTGTTTTTTGTTTGCTTCCTTTTTTTTTTTCTTTTTTCTTTTTTTTTTGGGTAAGTAACATCATGCCCATTTAGTTCACTACAATGGCTTAACTACCAATTTTAGTAGATTAATTTAATTATTAACCCTGTAGTTAATTAGTTAAGATTCAAATTGCTACAATCAATGTCAAGAGCCTTTATCACTCCATGAACCATAAACATATTCACACAAAGACAAGTATATGTTCATGGAGTGAAAACTGAAAACCCAATAAAAACATTTTGGGGTCAAGCTCAACTCAACAAATCCACTATAGAAATTTGTTTTGGTACATTTGATACCTACACAAGCTCTCATATACATGTAATCAAACTAAGTTTCCAAGCCCTCCAAGCTTCTATTAGCAATTGTACACTTTGACCTAGGTACAAGGCCCTGTACCTTCTAAGTTACTTATTATTGCAAGTCGATACACCGACCGCAAACCAATCGCTTTGCTACTTCAAAATCCTTGAAGATTTGTTGTTACCTATGTGGTTTCAACAAAATGTCCAACACAAGTATGGTGATCTTTGTGTTTGGAAAACTCAACCTCTCAATGATGAATCAATGGGATAGGTGGGAAGATAAAGGAAAGCTCTTCATAGGGGTTTTTTTTTTTTTTTTTTTTTTTTTTTTTTTTTTTTTTCTGTTTTGTGTGATTTTCTTGATCTAGGTAATTAGGGTTGTTGAATTCTTGTTTAAATAGGCATAGGGATTCTGGGTTGAGTGGCTAGAGAAAACTGTGGAAACAAAGTCAGTGGGTTTCCAAATTAGGTTAATTTGCTTGACCAAACATCTCGTGAATTTTTGCCATAAGATTTTTTCCAAGCACCCAATTTCAGTTGACCAATCTTGTCTTCTCACTCAACCGAAATATCCAAATATGCACAATGAATAACAGTCTTCAACTTCAACCTTTACTTCACCCTTACAATTACAATGGAACATAGTCCAACAATTTATGAATAAATTTTTCATAGAATTAGCCAACATTAAAAGTCCTAACAAAATGGAAATACAATAAGAATTGAAGTAGATTTAGAGCCGTGAATCAATCATTTTCCTTAAGATGATATTTGCCCCCACTTGAATGAATTTGCTAACAGGTTGCAGAAAAACCGTCTTCATATTCATAATACAACTAAGCTTTTTTTCTTTCTTTTTTTTGATAATAAGATACAACTAAGCTTCGATTGTACAAGTATAAATCTTGGAGAATCTTGTGAATTTATGTATGGTGTGCCAAAATATGTACAAATTATAAAACCTTTATCAAATCGATAAATACCTAAATTTGGATGATTATATATAATTTACAAAGAATTGTCAATGAAAATACACCTTTGAAAGGTTGCTTATGTTAGAACAAACACTTTAAAACGTTTTCAAGGCTATTTCTAACAATCGAAGACAAAAAAATTAATAAATAAATAAATACTAATTTCCCTTAATTTAAATCAAGTCCACACACGCTGTAGATTGTTTGGAGTACAAATTTTTTTTTTTATATATTCGAGTACCAATATACCATAAATTATAGTTGTATTTTGTAATCATTCAAGGAAAAATTAACAAACAAACAAATGGTAGTGTGTACAGTTAAATAGTACTATGTATGCATTATTTTAAAAAAGAACAAGATTTGTTTTATAGGTAAAACTCTAAATTTATATTTTATAATAAGCAAAATATCATTTTGGTCCTTATATTTTAGAATTATTATTAATTTGGTCTTTGCTTGTTAAGAGAAACAATTTGGTCTCTATTATTTTTAATTTGTAATCAATTTAGTCTTTACTAGCAACAATCACACCACGTTTACGAGTCTTTTGGCTAAATATTGCTAATTCTGAAACATATTTGCGTTATAAGTACTGTTACAAGTTATTTGGGGATTTGAGGAGAGAAATTGAATTTCGGCAACAGCGTTGCCGAAATTCCAAGAAAAGTAGGAGAGAGAATAAGGGAAAAGGTAGAGAGAAAAATGGTGAATTACGGCAACACTGTTGCCGTAATTCACTGCCCAAATATCTGCTCGGGCACTGTGAGACGAAGTGCTCTGAGTGGTGCCCCAAACAAACTAAAAAAAATTTGTCCCTATTGTGGCAATACCATTGTCGAAAATGGGAGTGGAAAAAAAAAAAAAGTGAATGCCGAAATCTGGGAGGAGTTAATAAAAAAATATAATGTGCTACGTACACAATATTTTCACAACAAATCACAGGTAACTGGTTATTATTAATTCAAATTTAAATTTAACATTGAGATTACTATTTTAATCCAACAATAACAATAAGTAACAATCTGACACTTAGAATTTGTTGTAAAAATATTGTAAAAATTGTGTGCACTTCATTTCTAAAAAAAACAAAAAAAAAATTTCCCAATTGTGGCAATGGTATTGCTGAAATACCATTGCCACAATTGAAAAAAAAAAAATTCCCAATTGTAGCAATGGTATTGCCGAAATTGTGGGGAAAATTTTTTTTCCCCACAATTTCAGCAATACCATTGCCACAATTGGGAAAAAAATTTTTATTTTTTTTAGAAATGAAGTGCACACAATTTTTACAATATTTTTACAACAAATTCTAAATGCCAGGTTGTTACTTATTGTTATTGTTGAATTAAAATAGTAATCTCAATGTTAAATTTAAATTTGAATTAATAATAACCAGTTACTGTGATTTGTTATGAAAATATTGTAAAAATATTGTGTACGTAGCACATTATATATATTTTTTTAATTCCTCCCAGATTTCGGCATTCACTTTTTTTTTTTTTTCCACTCCCATTTTCGGCAATGGTATTGCCACAATAGGGACAAATTTTTTTTAGTTTGTTTAGGACACCACTCAGAGCACTTCGTCTCACAGTGCCCGGTAGATATTTAGGCAACGAATTACAGCAACAATGTTGCCGTAATTCACCATTTTTCTCTCTCTACCTTTTCCCTCATTCTCTCTCCTACTTTTCTTGGAATTTCGGCAACACTGTTGCCGAAAATCAATCTCTCTCCTCAAATCCCCAAATAACTTGTAACAGTACCTATAACACAAATATGTTTCAGAATTAGCAATATTTAGCCAAAAGACTCCCACGTTTACGGCTAGATAAATCTTTGAATACACCATCTCAAACACTTTACACAAGTTGTGTTGTTGGGGAATGGGGTTATTGTTGTTGATTTTTTCTTTTATCTTTTATCTTTTATCTTTTGTTAGTATTTGTACATGTATTCAATGGATTTGAATAGACCATCTCATGATCCCCATCCCCAGAAGATAAGTATTCCAGCTATGGGTAATTGGCGGGAACCGAGGTTACCGTTAGTGAAACAATTTCGCTCGCTGTATATATATATATATATATATACACGCATATGGAAGTGTGTAAGGCCTACGTTTCTTAAGAAAAAAAGTGGGATATTATCTCCTACCTATTGCACACTTTTTCTTTCGCCATGCCATTTAAGCCACTTCCAACACTTAAACAAACCTATTAATAATTCTCAGAAATCAGAGAAAGACCCACGTTTGTCTACTCCAATCTCTCTTAATTTCTCGGTGTCTCAGCACAGCATTTCAGTCTGAAATCTCTCTGACTCTCTCCCTCTCTCTCTGATGAATAAATTCAATCTATAGGATTTGAAAACCAATAGTATTTGATCTTTGTTTTACAAACCAGTCTCTCTTTCCGAACTATATATCATTCATAGCTTAACGAAACTGACCTAGCATTAGCAAGGAAAGCAGTTGAGAACATGGTTCAAGTCAACTGCGCATTATCCATGACTTCTATATTCCTTACATGGAAAGCCTTTGCTTCATCTCTTTCACACTCTTTGCCTTTTTGTTTTTAACTCAAAATTTTGATCTTTCCCACTAGAGAAACAATACACAGGTTTCAAAATCTGCTCTTGAGCTCAAATATGTCTAAGAGTACCCCATCTGAACCAGACCCTGAAGCCAAGCCTATCTTTGAACTTTTTAATAAATTTAAATGCTTGAGACACTTTGAGCAGTCTGTGGGTTTTCTGGGGTTCTTTTTTGTTAGTATCTGTGTGATTTGTGGATTTTTCTACTTGGATTATAGCAGAGCTGCAGCTGAAAGGTTTTCATTTCCGGGCCATTCAGAGAGGTTCATGTCTAAGGGGGCCAATAAGGACAAAGGGGTTGAATTTTTTGGAGAAAAGGGTGGAGAGTGTGATTTATTTGAAGGGAATTGGGTGTGGGATGAGAATTATCCATTGTATCAGTCCAAAGATTGCAGTCTTTTAGATAATGGATTTCGGTGTTCTGAGAATGGGAGACCAGACTTGTCATACACCAAGTGGAGATGGCAACCCAAAAATTGCAACATGCCCAGGTTCTTATTAAGATGTTTTATGTTACTTTTTCATGCCAAAGTGGCCAAATATCACTGTGAACTTAAAAATGGAACGTTAAACTCAAAATCTTGAAACTCTAGGACCTTGTATTCAATTCTTAATTTAATTCTGAAGTTGCAAATGATGTTTGTTCAGTATTGTTAAAAAATAATTTTTCATATTTGGAGGGTGTATTCAGTTCAAGATTGGATGTTTATAAAATAAGACTCTTCAATTAGTGGTAGATCCTTGCATATTTCAAAAACAGTGATAAATTGTAAAATATTTTGAAAAACAGTGGTATTTGGCCTACTACTTTTCATTGCTTTACTGTTTGGCTGCTAAGCAAACAAATTAGGGAAGCTAGAAAGAATATGTGGTGTGAAAGTTTTTCAATATTAAGGGCATGAGAAATGAGGATAGTCCATTTGAGGTTAGATCCATTTCAAATGGAGAGACAAGATCAATTGAGTTCTTTTTATATTTAATGATTTAATTAATAATATTTAATTGATTTTCCAAATTATAATTTTATATTTAAAATATATTTTGGTTTTATTAATATTTTATTTTCATTTTTGCTTAACAAGAGAATCATCCAACAGCCACACTATGTCCAAGCTAGGACGGATTTAAGATATACGTTGCAGAACTAATACTAATCAAATCAAAATTAATTTCATATAAAGAATGCATGCATAATAGTTAATAGAAAGATGTGAAAATTTATTTTCTTCTTTTTAAATGAATTTTAATTTACCTTGCTTAAGTTAATGAATGGTGAATGAAAAATAAGGTATTAGATATAGAAGTTTGTTTGGTGTGTGGTTGTATTTTTAAATTAATGGCCCGTTTGGATGGAGGGGAAAGGAGGGGGAGTAAAGGGAAGTAGAGTAGAGTTGGCTAAAAATAAGTTAATTTTGGGCTAAATCTACTCTACTGTACTCCCCCTCCCTTCCCCTCAATTCAAACGGATCATAAGTTGCAAAAGTTGTTGATCAATTTTTGTGAGAGATTGACATATAAAAGTTGAAGTCTCAAGCCGTTATGGGAAATTGATAGTCAATGATGATTTGGTGCACTCACATAGATCATTCCTTCTTTCTTTTTTCGCTAAACAACTTAGAGTTTAGTTGGATTGGATTTCTATTATTTCACAACTTTAAAGTTTTTAAAGAGAGAGAGAGATCATAAATTATGATGTGACTTGTAATATTATTCTAAATTAATATATAATATTTTTCTATCACGAAAATTAGTCTAAAAAATTTCAAAATTACTTAAAAAGTTAACATTACATGGATAAGTGTATGATATACCTTTCCCCAAAAACAAAAAAACAAAAAAAAAAAAAAAAAAAAAAAAAAAAGGTGAATGACACCTAGCTATACTCTTCTATTTCTAGCCTTGTATTTTTCAGTTTTTATTTAAAAAGGACAAAAGGCAAAGGAAAAAAAAATGTAAAAACTAATTTGAGTATAATTTTCTTGTCACTAATCAAAACAGATTTGATGCAACATTGACGTTGGAAAAACTAAGAAACAAACGGTTAGTTTTTGCTGGTGACTCAATTGGGAGAAACCAATGGGAGTCCCTTCTTTGCATGCTCTCCTCTGCAGTTCCCAACAAAGATTCAATTTATGAAGTGAATGGCAGCCCAATTACAAAGCATATGTTGTTCTTAATCTTCAAGTTTAAGGACTACAACTGCATAGTGGAGTACTACAGATCTCCATTTCTTGTATTGCAAAGCCGGGCCCCTTCAGGAGCTCCACAAAAAGTGAGGACAACCTTGAAATTGGATCAAATGGATTGGAGCTCTAAGAAGTGGAGAGATGCAAATGTGCTGGTTTTAAACACTGGGCATTGGTGGAGTTATGGGAAGACCACAAGAAGGTAATTTTTTCCTAGATCTTGCAATTTCTTCTATGTGTTATTACAATTAATGGTCATTTGCATTTGGCATGAGCCTTTTGGTTTTCCTTCTAGGATCTTTAATTTTTTTCAATATAATTTCGAAATTTCAATGGGTTGGTTTTTTTTTTTTTTTTAATACAAGATAGAATTCTACTTTAGAATAATTTGACTCTCTGTTTGTTTTAGAGATGATGTTTTCTAGAAAATTTAGTAATTTTTCAAGAAGCATTTTCTACTCATTTTTTAATGTTTGGTAGCAACCTTAAATGAGTTGAAAAACAATCTCTTAACTTCTCTTATTTAGCTTGTTTTGAGATAAAGTTGTTTTTCAAAAAAATTTAGTGGAAAACTATCTTTAAAAATAAGTCATACATTTTATGTTGACCGAATATAGTTTTCCTTTTACTCGTCTATATATTTTTATGCTATCTAACACTAAAAAATATGAAAATCTATCTTTACACAAGACTTTCCATTGAAACAAATAAAGTGTAAGTGTATATGGTGGTATGGGTTGATTTTTTTTTTTTTTTTTTTTTTTTTTAGAGATAATTATAACATACTGCTAATCCCGCAGTTTGAACCATTTCCCCCCTTAAACCCCCAAGCACTTTGTACATAGAGAAATGTCAATTCAGCTACAAAGCCTTTGGTGGGTTGGTTTTGAAAATAATAAAAACTGATTTAAGGATCCAACTGGCCAAAAGGCAATTTCAAAAGGTTGAATTGGAGTGCATGACAATTTTTGTTGAATTTTCTTTTTAAATAAGACATTGAGACGTGTAAGAGTCAAGTTAGGGATACTACAAATTTTAGAAAATAAATAAATAAATAAAACCTTACAAAATAATGTGTCACAAATTTAATTCTAACATTTATTTATTATGTTGTTAGAGTTCACCAATTACATTTATTATCATTTCAATTTAAAATTTGTAAAAGTGATATCCATATGTAACCAAAAGTTAGTTCAATAATATATGACATGATGACTTGTGACTGCACGATAAAATGGAATCTTTAAAATATTTTGAACTGTATCTACTTTATCAGGTACATGTCATATCAATGTAGATAGTTTTTAGATAGAATATTTTTTGGTAAGTAGTTTCTGGATATTAAATTATTTTTTTTAAAAAAAAAGTGATGAATGACATATATGCTAATAACAGCCTTTCTCTTCAGATAAGCCTCTCTTTTTTTTCGTCCTTGAACCTATTAATGGTTGAGTATCTTGGGTCTCCTTGACTTATAATTCAATAGGAAATGGACTTTACATCCTCTCATCTTTTTTCTTTAGATTATAATTGAAATGAGATTTTTCTGTATATGAGTTCAATCAACAAGTCTTGTCTCTACTTTTGCCCTAACATTCTTTCTCAAAAAAAAAAAAAAAAAAAAAAACTTTTGCCCTAACATTTGTGAAGTGAAAAGATGGCATGAGGATAATGCTAATTGTAGGTATTGTGGCAGAGTCACTACGTACTAGTTACTTTTGCAAGACATGCCTTTTGTCATGCTTTAGTTTTGATTGTAATAGACCCCATTTATTCCTCTCTCTTTTTTTTGGTTCAGGGGTTGTTACTTTCAGGAAGGTACAGAGGTGAAAATGGATATGAAAGTAGAACATGCATATCAGAGATCAATAGAGACAGTGGCGAACTGGATACAAACCGAACTAAATTCTAGCAAGACCCAAGTTTTCTTTCGCACATACTCAACAGTACATTTCAGGTTTGTTTTGTTTCTTAAACAACATAATCTTTCCAGTACTCTAAAATCTACATGTATTCCTTTTCCTTTACCCTTTCTTGTTTAAAAAAAAAAAAAAAACAGCTAGAACTATGATATCATGTAGAAATAGAATAAAGAAAATAAAATAAAGCAAAGAGACAAAGCTAAAACAAGAGAAAGAAAGAGAATGCAAGGAATTAACGTGATTTGGCCTGACGGTCTATATCCACAACATAAAGTCCTTAATATATAATTGCATCTTTGTTATTAAGCCTTATGTTTAGGATTATGATTAATTTTCTTGTATTCCAAGTAAGATTAAGATTATTTTGCTTACAATTACATTCAAAGTAGAATTAGAAACAAGGAATATGAACAATTTACTTGAGCCTTGCCTAGGATTGGACCTTAAAATATCTTTAATACTTGTGAAGTAGCCTTATATGCCTTCTATTTGGGGAGCTAATTAAATTGCAATGTTATGTATTATACAGAGGAGGGGATTGGAAGACTGGTGGAAAATGTCACTTGGAGACACTCCCAGAACTGGGATCCTCATTGTCACCTTCTGATTCTTGGGATATAGTCAAAATAGCCAATTCTGTATTATCAGCTCACTTGAACACATCAGAAGCACTGAAAGTTGAGGTATTGAATATAACCCATATGACTGAACAGAGGAGAGATGGACATTCATCTATATGTTATCAAGATCCTAAGAAAAGCCCTGCACCTCTCCATCGCCAGGATTGCACTCATTGGTGTCTGCCTGGAGTTCCGAATATATGGAATGAGATCCTCTATGCGTTATTCCTTAAGCATGTGACGACTAGCTCCTGTAACTCATCAAGGTTTTAGGAGCAAGTATGATTGATGAAGAAAGCCTCTTATTTATATGCCAACAAGATATAGTGGACATAATGCATAGGGTATTCAAATTCCTGAAAAACTATTAAAGGAAAGAAAAGATACTTTGACAGTTGGAAGAGTTTTGCAGCAAGGTTAATTTGAAAGCCAGTCTTAGTTCTTGATATTGATAGAGAGATCAGACAATGAGAATATTGGATTTTAAATAAAGAAGCACAGTTCAAGAATTTTTGGAATAAAGACACAACATTATAGAGAAACACTCACACATGGGGCATTTTATTGTAATACTAAAGATGGTGTACAATTCTTTGGGGGAAAATTATTTAATTAACAAAGTTATGTATTTCATAACTTGTATCAAGGACCAAACATTTTGTTCCTTTTTTAAAAAAAATTAAAAAGTTATGAATCTTAAAATTCCTACTTTGCCAGTTGAGAGAATAGTAATAAGGAAAAAAAAATCTATATAAAATAATCATATGAAGCTAGGATCATGTTTGCTCACTTAAGAATGTTTGCTCACTTAAGAATGGTCAGCATAATATGTAATATTGTGATTTAACTTGGTATTTTTGGCCCTGCAAGGTGGCAGAGGAGTGTTTATCTAATTGTTTTGTTCGTAACCTATTTTGATCTCAAAACTAATGGAAAATTTGCCCACTAGCAAATAAATCTGGCTACCTTTCCTATCATCCTATTCTATGGTTCTTGTTAAAAGTAGAAACTAGTTGTGTTTCTATAGTTGCACTGCACAGTACACCACTTTTTAATTTTTATGCACAGAACATTATAATTTGAACTTTTATCCAACATATATATTATTATTATTATTATTATTATTATTTTGGCGAAACAAACTATTAACTCACAATTTTAGGACTTCTTCAATGAGGTTTCCAAGCCTAGAACTAGAGTCAAAGAGAGAATAAGGAACTCACACTCTCAGCAACTAGGGAATTGAAGCATTGTGTTTGATTTTTTAATTTGTATCTCATGATATGTACCTCTTTATGAGAAGAATCAAGATTCAAATCTTCCTTCCACAAAAATATAAGGGTAATTCAACTGCCTATCATAAACTATTATATGATTTGTAATATTACTCTAAATTAATATATAATTTTTGTCTATCACGAAAAATTAGACTCAAAATTTTCAAGATTACTTAATAAGTTGTGACATTACATAGATAACTGTATGATACCTATACTCTTCCATTTAAAGTCTTGTATTTTTCAGTTTTCATTTAAAGGACATAAGGCAAAGAAAAAAAAAATGTAAAACTAATTTGAGTGTAATCAAAACAGATTTGATGCAAAACTGATGTTGAAAAAAAAAAACTAAGAAACAATGGTTAGTTTTTGCTGGTGACTCAATGAGTAATTATTGGGTACTCCCTCTCACATAACTGTGGGTCCCTCTTTTGCATGCTCTCTGTAGGGACTGGGTTTGTGCACTGTTCTTAGGGGGTAAGTGAATCTAAGCCCAGCAAGCTCAATACAATAAATTTGTAAAGAGTGAGTGAAAGAACTGAGCTTTAGTGAGTATAACAACAGTTGAAAATGATTTACAGAACGAATGGATAAAACAAATGCAAAACTAGGCAGGCAATTCTATCCTCGGAACTAGTCCAAGGAGTTTGGACTTATTATTTCTTGGATGTTAATGACAATGGTTACAGGGTTCATTCAGGTTGTTACAGTGTTTTCTCTGATAGAATCCTGATCCCATTTCTCAGGGCTCCTTCTTCCTTATATACTAGTTTCCTCCTCCATATCCACCATACACGTGCAGGTCAGATTTGCTGTTGATCATCTTTGTCACATCAACTTCCTATCAAAACTCTTAGGCAGCACCTGTAAGTCAAAGAAGCCATTGTTCAAGTATCACTTCCACATTAATGCGGCCAGAGTGTTAGTTGTGGAGTACTTAATGTAGAGGCTGCAGCTTTTCCTAGAATTACTCTACCGCCATGCTCCAGGACATCTCTATCGGTAAGTCTCATTACCTCATCCTCGGCCATGTATAGTTGAGGACAGAGTTGTCCTCGGCACGGTTTCTTGGGCCGCTATGGTCACCATTGTCTTCCTTATATGCGACTATGGGCCCCGTCATGGGCTGCAGGCCCAGTACAGAGAGTGGACGTGTATTGCTGGGACTTATGACCCCACACTCTCCTCTACTGTTCCCAACAAAGATTCAATCTATGAAGTGAATGGCAACCCAATTACAAAGCACATGTTGTTCTTAGTCTTCAAGTTTAAGGACTATGTTAGGGGACCACAATTGGATTCCTACAATCACTCTAAGAACAGGCTCGTAAAGCGTGATATCAAATGTCATAAAAGATTTGAATGTATCTTCCTCATTACTAATTGGTTTTGAGATGAAATGACACAACCCACAATCTAACAAACTACAACTGCACAGTAGAGTATTATAGGTCTCCTTCAAGAGACCCACAAAACGTGAAGACAACCTTGAAATTGGATCAAATGGATTGGAGATCTAAGAAGTGGAAAGATGTAAATGAGCTGGCTCGAACCCTTTCTCCCCTAAACCCCTAAGTATTTTGTACACGGGGAAGTGCCAATTCAACTGCCTTTGGCATTATGTTGTTTTTTTTTTTTTTTTTTGAGAGAGGCATTATGTTGTTAAAGTGGTGCTAATTATATTTTATGGTCACACCAATTTATAATATTTTTGTAATAAAATTGGTAGTAATTTTAGAATTTACCAAGGTGAAATTTATATATAACTATAAGCAAAAGTTTTTTTTTTTTTTTTTTTTGGGGACTAATATGTAACCAAAGGTTTGTACTCTGTATGTTTGTACTCTGTATGGTGCTATATATCATGGTGACTTGTGACTGCATCATAAAATGGAGTCCTAAAACTAAAAGTTCATGATATTTTAACCAAGCCGAAGCGTAAAATCCAAGCTACCCACAACACAACACTGCCGGTTAATCGGGTTTTTTTGTCTGTAAAAATTAGTGCTCTTTAGGCTTCACCGCTAGAGCGTTCAGAAATTCAGAGACTTCTTTTATTTATAACTACAAAAAGCGCAGAAACCCAGTCTCACAGACACACCCACGCACAAAAATGGCGGAGACCGTGGTGCAACCAAGCCGATCGAGGGACCTCGACAAACTCCTTCTCCGCCCCGGCAATATTATAGGCAATAACTTCGATCCTGGCCAAGAAGTAAACTCTCTTTTTCTTTTTCTCTGTGACATTTTGTCAAACACTTGATGTGCAATTTCTTTTGCTATTATAACTATGGCTATTTATCATCTTTTTGAAATTTGCTTTCTGGGTTTTTTTTGTTGGTTGGTGTTAGTTGAGAGATGACCTTGCAGAATATGTAAAAGTGTTAGTGGTAGGAGCTGGTGGATTGGGATGTGAGTTGTTAAAGGACTTAGCTTTATCTGGTTTCAAAAATCTCGAGGTTATAGACATGGACACGATCGAGGTCACCAATCTCAATCGCCAATTCCTCTTTAGGTAAATTATTGTTCTTTTAAGTTCCATGAATTTTTGTTTCTTTGTTATTGTTATTATTTTGTGGTTTATTTTGTCTCAATCGAAGCTTATTATTGTTATTCCCCAACGTTTTAATTTTTACTCTTTAAGATAGAGTATATGGATGACACCCTTTGTCATGGGTTATTTAGAAGATGGTGGAGCACTTGGGCTAAGTAGGTAATTTTTTTTTGTTTATGTTACTGTTATGGGTCTCTTTGCCTGTTGGAGTTGTCATATTATTTGATTGATGGTTATCTGTATCTGTATCTGTATATATGTGTGTGTTATATGTATATATGTATGTATGCAAACGTGTATGTGTTGATCGGTATGTGACACACTTGTCCAATGAGTTTTGCCTACTAGGAAAAATAAAACAATACAAACCATCCTATTTGCCTATTATCTCTTCGTGTGTTGCCTATTTGAGAAGGGGTAGTTAATTTGGGATTAGCAAAATATTTGTATTGATATACATCTAGAGGTGAGAATACTTTATCTGCCATTGTTTAGGTTAGGGCCTATAAGCTATAAATGATTATAAGCGGTAAGCCAAAGTAATCTGCAATCATTGCATTTGCTCAGACATCATTTCATTTGATGTTTACTACATTTAGTGCCCTACACAAATAGCTCCAACAATTTTTGTTGGTTTATGTGTGCTATTCTATTTCACATTTGCTTTTCAATATCTAGTTTGGAACTAATTTCTAACATTGGCTAATTCTATTTAAGATTTGAAGATGTTGGTAAGCCAAAAGCTGAAGTTGCTGCAAAGCATGTCATGGAAAGAATTAGTGGCGTGAATATCAAGCCACATTATTGCCGGATTGAAGAAAAAGACATTGATTTTTATAGTGATTTTAGTATAATTGTTCTTGGTCTTGATTCAATTGAAGCTCGGAGCTACATCAATGCTGTAGCTTGTAGTTTTCTAGGTATGTAGCCATAACCTATCCAATTTTATAAGTTTTGGTAATCAGGTACAACTTAATTTTGGTCATCTGGTCATCTCAATTGCTACATTATTTTATTGGTTTTTTACTTTTCTTATAAGCGTATATGTAAAAGCAAATGCCAAAAGACTTACATGAGCCTTGGCATTGGCTGAAAGTTCCTGCTGGGTTCATAAGGTATCATTCCAGAAGTGACTAGTTGTTAATAAACTCTGCTTGAGCTGATTTGCTTTGTCTCATTGTTGTTTGGAAATTTAGAGTATGACTCTGATGATAAACCCCGAGATGAAACAATCAAACCTTTGGTAGATGGTGGGACTGAAGGTTTCAAGGGCCATGCTAGGGTTATTATACCAGGGGTCACACCATGCTTTGAGTGCACCATCTGGCTTTTCCCCCCTCAAGTAAAGTTCCCCTTATGCACCCTTGCTGAAACTCCTAGAACTGCTGCTCATTGTATTGAATATGCCCACCTAATCAAGTGGGATGAGGTAATAGATTACTCACCATTTTGTTCTCCCTTTTCCAAAGTGTGTATTTTATATTAATTCTTTGTTATCTAAACATGCATCGTATTTGTAGGTTCATAGTGGAAAGACTTTTGATCCCGATGACCCAGAGCATATGAAGTGGATCTATAATGAGGTTAATAGAATGCAGTTATTTGCTGACATTTTTAAAAAAAGTTATTTACCAACTTTTTTCTTTATATTGATTTCTGTTGTTGGCCATCTCACTGTTGTTACCCATATCTTGTAGGCTGTCAAGAGAGCTGAGCTTTTTGGCATTCCAGGAGTCACGTATTCTCTTACTCAGGTATTTGTAATTGTATAGCCGGGATGTCAATTGTCAATTCCCCAAAAGCTTAGCTTTCATTATATTTTATGCCCAAGGACTGTGTGGTTTGTCTAAGATGTTCTTTGGTTATCATATATTTAAAAATATCATTTAAAAAAAAAAATTGGCTTTCATCTCTTTATTATTGTGAGAATGCTTGTGAAAATAGTATTTAGCTTTTGATTAATATTTTTTCCAAATATTTTAAAGAATTCATTGTAAAAATAAAGTCTTTTTTTTGCTAAAATTGTAAAAATAAAGTCAGAGTCAAAGTTTCAGATATCTAAATTGTTATATAAGTGGATTCACCTTAATGTTTACAGGGGGTTGTGAAGAACATTATTCCAGCTATTGCTTCCACTAATGCAATTGTATCAGCTGCATGTGCACTTGAAGCTTTGAAGATTACGACAGGATGCAGCAAAACTCTATCAAACTATTTAACGTGGGTCATAAATTTCCTATTATTTTTTCTTAGCAAAAAATGCCTTATAATCTTGTCCTTGATGTGGTGATACCCTTTGATGATAGATATATGCATAGGAACATGGTTGCATTTATAATCATCATACCAAGATGAGGGCTTTTTGATACTTGAAAGTTCATGTGTGTTAAATTGCATGTGTTTAGACTTTGGAGACTGAACATAGTACCATTAAGGGTGGATGTCCCTGAAGTTGTCTCAGTTGATATGTTTATTCTACATAATTGGTATTTCCTATTGCATAACAATTTTTAAACTATTTGAAACTTCATCTATTTTCACTACAATTTATGTGTCACTCTTTGATCCTACCCTGTGGGTTATTGATTCAAGATAATCATATTGGTCAGTTCTGTGTCTCCTAGAAGCCTGTTTGTATAGCTTTTTCTCTGTTTATTTGGATTATATACAATTTTTCAAGACTTTGTTCTTTCTAGGTATACTTTTGCCTAACATATTTTTTAAGTCAGATTAACCAATGGAAATAAGCTATACCAAACAAGTCATTAAATAATTGGTTACTCTAATTTTGTTAAAACACGCCTAAATTTGTGTGTGTGTTTTTCTTTTCTAAAATATTAATCTAATTTTTTTGATGGCTCTAACTTTGTCCTGTATTTTCCTCTGGGAAACTTATTTTTATTTTTCTAATCAATTAATTGGAAAACTTATAAACTGATTTAAACCTTTGTAGGTATAATGGGGCAGAAGGGCTTCACACTAAAGTAACTGAATTTGTAAGAGACAAGGACTGTCTCGTATGTGGCCCAGGTGTTCTTATTGAGCTGGAAACTTCGGTTACTCTGCAAAAGGTGATTTCAGTTTACACTGTTAAATTATGGCGCAACAATGTTCTCTGTTCTTAATTTATTGTTCTTGCTCTTCCATATTTGATGTTTGGATGCTGTTTTATCTGGTACAGTCTGAGAATCGTTGAACCTGCTTGGTTTGGTTGTACATTCCTTCTTTATGCATTAGTTTGAGAAGAAGAACCAAGTTGGTGATTTATTTAGTTTGCAGTTGATACCTTTAGTGAAGTGGCTTGATCCTAGAAGCTAGCCATTAATAAAATGAAATTCCCACTTGAACCTGTTGAGTCCGAAAGCAATAGCCAACCTGAATTAAACTAAGGTCTACCTGTTTGACTCTTTGTAGACCTTGATTTTTCCTCTTCTATTGATGCTGATTTGGATCCTCTGCAAGTTTATTTCTAGCTGTGACCCTGTCTTCTTTTGGCTCTTGAGATGCCTATTAAAAATGATTTCAGCTCTCGGAAAATTAAATTTGCCTGAAAATTTCATGCTTCATGATTTTTTTTTTTTTTTTTTGGGGGTCGGTGGGGGGAGATGGTTTTGTTGAATCATTTATAGATGAGATAGTTTGATGAGCGTGCTAAATATGGAAGGAAACATATAATTCAACAATGAGTTTGAGGAAATACTTTGTCAATAAAAAGATATTGGAACATTAACCAAAAATTATACTAATTATTTTATTGATAAAAAATTGTCCAAAAGTTAATATTAAGTGTAATTAGTAGGAATGCACTAGATGGAGAGTGCTCCTTTCATTTTTTATATTAGGTGAATTTTATTCTTCATCGTTAGATACAGTGGGGATAGAGTGGATATGCTTTGTTGAGACTCTAGGTATTGCATGTGAATCTTTCTGTTCATGGGACTGGTGTGCCTTTATGCTTCCTTCAGAGAAAGGTGAGGTAAAGAGAAAAGTTAAGAAAGAAAGAAAGATGATTCTTTCCTCACGTTTGGCAGGGTGGGTAGAAAAGATATGCTTTTCTTAGCAATTTCTTTTCTTTGCCTTAGCTCTTTCTAGGAGCCAGATGTATTTGAAATAATTTGAACTCTGAATCATCTCTTTTCAATGCTAGTACCAAGGCATTTTTCCAAATCTAGGGATAGACCAACCCACTTTCCAAGTTCGACAGTGTCAAAGCTGGAATTTGTTTTTTAAATCTAAAGCTTTTTTTACGAGAAACGTTGATTAACTTTTTGATTTTTTTGCTTACAATAAGTGAGGATGACAGGATTGGCGATTTGAACTCAAATTCTTATCTATGGGATAACTAGAAAATGCCACTGAATTACAAGATTCTTAACAACATGCTAAACTTTAGATTACCCATCTGTTGTTCATTTTTAGCTGGAATTTCAAATGCATTGTAAAAAAACTAGTCTTTTAAACCTCCAAGTGATATATCTTTGTTTTTTTAATTATATTAACTTCTTTTCACCGGCCATGTCTTGTTTATTTCATGTTATACATTTTAGTGTTGAACAATAGTTGTATGGTGTCACTACATAAATGGTTTATCTCAAATTTCCATTTGACAAAGTCATTACACAGAAGTTGATAAGAGTAAATGGTGTACAATCTCAAATTCACAATCATCAAAATTAGTGCTCTACTTTTCTTCATGTCTATCAAAACAAAATGAATGGTGGTTATAAGTGCATAAGCAAGATAATTACATTTTGATTTTCAGCTGTCTTGGGTATTTTATGCCTGTCCTAATTTGCTTCTTTTTTTTTTTTTTTTTTGGGCACAGTTCATTGACCTACTCGAAAAGCATCCTGATCTGCTGTTATCAAAAGCTAGTGTCACACACCAAGGGAGCAGTCTGTATATGCAGGCACCTCCGGTACTGGAAGAGATGACCCGATCAAACCTAAATCTTCCACTTTTTGACCTAATGGGTAAAACTTCAAAGGGTACCATCCATGTGACCGGTACAACCAGCAAGAACAACACGAAGACCTCTGTACTGAGAAAATTACGTGTTTTTTTTAAGGGAGTTGATGGGGTTACAGACATGGATATGGCTGGCGGTGCGTAACTTATGTAATGCTTCTCAATTTACTTTTGAAGCCAGAAGTTGTTAAAGCTTTTAAAACATCCTCTCCATCTCTCTCCGGTCCCTTGAAAATTAGAGCAGTTGAAGGTAAAAACTGATGAGGCTAGGTTGAATTCCATGTGTTTCTGTAAAATTTTTCCATAGATGACTGTTCTATAGAACATTTGAAGTAGTGAATTTGAACCAAAAAATGAATTTACACAGTTCTTAAGTTTCATCTATTGTCTAACTCGGAGTAGATCAAACATTTTTTTTTTTTTGAGAAACCGGATTAGATCAAACATGTTACATGCCCAACTTATGCTTCCCATGATGGATATTTGGATTCTTGTTTCACTTTAAGGTGGCGTTTGGTTCGCCGTAATGTGACTTTGATGTGATGCACATTACGATGATGTAACATTAATATTTTTTATTTATTTTATTTTTTCTAACATTACTATAATTTAAAATTACAAAATATACCACATCACCTTAATCTTATCATATTCTTAAATAATGTAATGTTATATTCTTGTATCGAGATTACATTAATGTAAAATTATAATAACGTAATATTACAGTATAATATAACATCACGGTGAACCAAACACTTCCTAAATATGTGTCTTATATATATTGTACGTTGTAAAACAGCCCATCCAAGACCTCCAGAATTTTGAAGACCACAGAACTTTCTCAACCCATTTCTTGTCTCTGATCCAGCAATAACAAAACAAGTTCCCTGTATCATTTTCTCCAGATTGCATAAAGGGCCTCTCAGTCTCGGATGGTCAAAACAATTGCTAGACGCCTCTTAATTGACCAAGAAAAATCCCTTTTGCCGTTTCTACTCTTACAGGTAAAAGGAATGCCTTGTAATCAACTTTTCCTCAGTACTCCAATGTACCAAAACCAGAACTTGCCAACTTCCACAGCTCTATGCCCATCTTTAACCCCAGCAGGCACCTCCTGTTTTGTGAAGTGTCAGCTCCAGCCTCTACACACCATAGTCTCGTTAGTTTAGTATATTAATAAGGGATTTGTTAACAAGCACCGATTCGGTGCTTGTTAAGGTGAAAAAAGACAAAAAAAAATTGTCAAAAAAAGTTAAAAAGAATACCATATAGTACTTAAAAAGTTGAAAATTTGACATAAAAGTGAATAAAGACAAAAACTTTTATCAGTAAAAATACAAAAATATTATTGTTAATAGGCACCTTACGGTGTCCGTTAACACAACCCTATTAATAATTAAGAACATGATGCGCACTTTATAGTTTATATATTAAAGTTCCTCTCCAAAATACTTTTGACTCTAAATTGCTAAAGTTGTGCACTGCTTTGTGCACAATCTGGTGGGCCACACTGTGGATCTAATGATTCTAATCGAATCCCCATATCACGTGAGGGGGGTTGATGATGATAGCTGTAATGAAGACTGAAGAGTAAAGTAATTATGAAAAAGGGAAGAGATGTCAAATTTAAGTGATAAAAATAGCAAAGAATCCAAGGCCGCTAAACAATTATGTTGAACAAAAATTACCCAACAAAGAATTACTCTAGGTCAAATTCGTTGGTATCAATAGGTTTTTATTTCGTGTAGACGGGATTCGATCCTTAATTTTTTATTTGACCACAAAAGATTTCACCGGTTGAGCAAGCCTTAACTAAAAGAGTTCAAAATAATTTGAAAAATTGAGCTTGACAAAGGCAAAGTCCCAAGATTGCAGAATTTCTCCAAGGGTAGGAAAAAAAATGGAATTGACGTACAGCCAACAAGCCCTTTGGGACAGACAGGACTCACATGGGAAGCAGACTGCCAAGCCCTTTTGAATGTTCACAGCCACTCGCTTTTAGTACTAACTCTTATGTAATGTAGTAAATATTTCTTGCTGAAGGAAGAGGATGAGGCACTTTTGTGTTGGGTCCTTGTACTTTTGCCTCTATTTAGTATCTAGCTTCAAAGCTTTTAGATTACGTTTGGAAAAAAAAAAAAAAAAAAAAAGTAGTTAAATATGCTAATTTTGGTATATTTCATTTCCCATCTATCCACATCCAAAAGTACCTAAGGAAGATTTTCATTGGGATTAATAAAAGCAGGCGAAACCTTAGCTATTAGAATCATTTATGTTATGAGCAATAACAAAAATGAAAAACAAAAATTGCATAGAGACATGTTCATGGCTAAAATAATAATTAATTCACCATTTCATTTAACATCTAAAATCTCCCAACTCCACAATTATTATACTTGTTTCCTAATAAAGGACTGGTTAGACATTGACCATACATTTTTGCAGATATATCATTACCTTCTGTCATCAAATTGCCAATTGCAACTAGGATCCAACATCAACAAATAAGGAAGAATTGGAAGAGGAATAAAGCACCGGCAAACTGCTAACTACCATCTAGCAATTGCACTCCAAGATATAATGTAAGTCATAATAGACACTGCTTATTCCATGATACAATTAATAACTGAAGAGATATCCATGCACCATAATATTGAAAACGAAAGGGTCCCATAGCCAGCCAGCAAACAGTGTGGAATGTGGACCATACATTGACATTTGACACCCATAATTCAGAATTTGCTTTCCGGAGAAGTGTAAAGTACTAGCAGATGAGGTATGATGTGTTTAAAGAAGAAATGGAAAATGAGTTTGATGAAACAAGTTAATTAATGCATGTATTTGCTCCAGTACTAATATTCTAGAGTAGTCACTTTCTACTGCTTTATTGACACCTCTTCTCTGTGTCACAAAAGATGAAAAATGAAAAAAAGAAAGTAGTATGTATGCTCACAACCATAGGTTGATGGTCCACCAAACTCATGCAGAGCTGTACCAACAGTTTCATTCTTCTTTATTATGACTTTTGGCCCACACAACAAGGTTTCACTATTCAAACAAAGATGCACTGCAGCAAATGAATCTGATTGACCAATTGTTTTAACTGATTATTAATCCGTTGGTATTACATGCATGCGTCTTTTAATTTCCACCTTTCAATTTAAATAAAAGCATGCGGTCCTATTAATTCTATTCTTCCATATGTCACTATCATTTGTGTCTTATTTAAGTTGTCCATAAGAAGGTTAAGACTTTTCTATACAGAGAATATTCACAAAATTTCCAAATCTATGGAATACAACAATAAAGAAAAAATATGTACTAAAAAAAATAATCATACAAGACAATATTTACATGATTCTGCAATTTGTTAATATTTACGAAGTTAAAGTCAAACCCTAGGCCTATCGCTTCGTGAACTAAGCCTCAGAAAACCTCTCATTAAAAACCATAGCTCTTTTTTATTGGGTTGAATCATAATTCAGATCAAATACAACTAGACTCCATATAACCCAACATCCTAGTGATTTGCGATTACCCTTATTAGGATATTAGCTAATGAACTATTATATACGCCTACAAATTTATGTCATCATTAGTGCATATACTATGTACATGTGTTTTATGAATTATGAACCGTACCTTATGCCATTTGGGAAAAAATAAAAAATAAAAATAAAAATAAAAAGGATGAGAGAGAGCACTCATTTACAACCATGAGTGGTAGAGATCGAGTCTATCCTAAATTAGATATCTGGGTGTGGGTTGTTGCCGACTGGTCCTCATCTCTTTCTTCAACTGGATAATATCATAACACACCATTGCACATGTACATCCCTACTAGACCATGACCCCACCATTGCACATGTACATCCCTACTAGACCATATACTTCAACTTACCTATCCATACCTTCCTTTTCCCTATTTAAACCTCTTTATCCCCATTGAGTTTGGAGAAAAGAGAAAAAAAAAAAAAGATACCACAAAAGTGAAGAACAATAGAACACCAAAACACACAAATAAGGTCTAGTTTGAGTAGAAATAATGGAAGTGGCTATGGAAGTAGAAGATGATTCATTTTTTGCAGACTTAAGCAAGCAAATCTCTCTTTTAATCATGGATGACGATGAGGAAGACCCGGTTGCAAATTATCCTTCAGTTTCTCGCCAGGTTCTTAGTTCTTCATTTTGTGTATATATACACTTTGTATTTTCTTGTGCTATAAGTAACCTTTTTTTACTTCTAAATTTTTTAGCTTACTTGGTTACTAAATGAGTGTGGTTGAATTTTTCAGGATTTTTCTCGAGCAATCCAACCACCTACACAATTACCTCAATTTCTTTATCATGAACAAACTTGCAAAAGAGAGAGCAAAGGAACTGGAGTTTTCATCCCCCAATTGTCACAGCCCAGAAGGAAGCACAGGCAAGGAAGATTTGCTTCTTACAACACAAAATCCCAGAGACAGCCTGATAATACTAGGATGGTTTCCCAAGTGTCTTCAAAGTATTCTTTTAAACCAAAAAAAGTTTGAGGACAGACAGACCATCATGAAGTGTAGGATTCAGATTCAATAATCTCTACTAATTAATTATTCTTTGCCTTAAAGGTGCTAAGGCAAGGATCTTGTGATTTTTAAGGTTTATATATATATATATATATATGGTGATCATGTACATGGAAAAGCTATATATATATATATATACTTCGTTCCTTAGTGTGTCATACAGAGGCTCACCACTCCCAACTGTGGACAATGGACATGTATGGTGGTTAATTATTGAGCTTGATAGAGAATAAGCTTCTGTATTGCTCATTTAAGACTATTGATCAATTTAATTTATTTAGTGTTCGTGTATTACATTTTTGGCTAATACCTTTGGTTGCTACTTGTAAATACAAATTTCTAGCTATCAGAAATTTAATGGGAACATCTTAATTTGAATAGAGTTGAACAGATTAACTATTGGTAGCACTGAATTGTGGATCTTGTGAGAATGAACACTTTCTCAGCAATAAGCAATTTGTTAAAGAAACTAGCTGTTGAGCCTAAACTTTCAGTCTTTTTTCTTAATCATTTTCTTGATTTTGGTTGGCAAATATGGAATCATTCTCCTTCATGTAAAGATTTAGATGTGGTTAACTACATTGGCATGTTGAATCTCCAACATGAAGCTAAGAGAAGATTTTTTGTAATCACTAGGAAAAAAATATAACAAAGATGCTTATAGTTATAACATACAAGTATCAGCTTTTGCCTTTTGAGCAATTTGCTGGTTATTGTGATACAACCTAAAAGAATACAAAGATACCATGATTGTCAATATAAGCTCCTGTTCATTATTGGATTCCATTAGGGCCATCAACAAGCTGCACAATTGAAGGCATCAACTTTGAAATTTACCTTTAATCATGACATTCCTTTTGACCCTTTTTTTTGAAACTCTAGTGTGAAATGATTAGGTGGTTTGACATATCATTACCATACTCTCTCATCTTTTAACCATTTATTGCATTCCTCTCATCCTCTGTTTATTTCCCACTAATAGCAAAAATTTTCTCGTATGGAAAATGTTTTGTACAACTAAAATCTTTCACAAGCAATTTTTCCTACCAGTTCTAATCATTTTAAAGTTAATAAGAAAAATAGTACTATATATAACGTATTAACTACTAAATCAAATACAAATTTTTTGTCACACATTTTGTATTTCACTCCATGGTCCGTCAATCATAATTTGTCATATATTTGTTTTATTTTTTTTTATGAAATTGTATTTGTATTAAATCTATGTGACATCTCACATAAGTAGAAGGTGTACATCACAAAATGTAAGCTTGAAATCCTCCCACATTTAGTTTATTTGGTTTAATTACACTAAATGATTGGCAATAATAAAAATAAAAATAAAAAAAGGGGGTTACGATTTATGAAAGACGCACTGACATAAGCTACTCTATTAGAGCATCCATATCCCAATTCTATATCTCATCCTATTTTACCATCTCAAAAATCTACTTTTTCAATTATACCATACCATTTACAATACACCCAACATCCCAAAATTCTATATCTTATCTCATTTTATTTAAATATTCTATTTTATTCTTTTTTTTTTTTACTATTTCTCTTTTTCTATTCCTCTTCCTCTCTTTCTCCCTCATTACCGGTTTCAACCCAGCCACACACACACACACACACACAGAGCCAAACCCATCACCACACACACACAGAGCCAACCTCTAGCACCGGTTTCATCACACACAGCCAAACCCATCACCACACACACACAGAGCTACACAAACAAAAACAAAAACAAAAACAAAAACAGAAACCCAAATTTCTCCCTCATTACCGGTTTCAACCCAGCCACACACACACACACACACTCCGTCTCTCTGTTTTCCCTCTCAACCACCATCCATATCAAACCCATACCCAATTCAGCCATGCCCACCTCTTCCTTAAGCCATCAGTCACAACAGGAAAAAAAAAAAAAAAAAAAAGAACCCAGATCGCAACCCAGAAGAACCCAAACCTCTTCCTTTAGGCATCGGTCACAATGAAAAAAAAAAAAACACACACACACACACACAGAGAACCCAGATTGCAACCCAGAAGAACCGGATCGCAACCCACTTCGGCAGCACTTTTTGACACCAGATTCTCCACTTCAGCGCCTACAAACTCGCGTTCATCGCTTTCCTCCATGCCACCACTACCCTCTGCCCAAACAAACCCAGCAAACACCGAAACCCACCATCAAACCCATGGAACAAATCCCCCAACCCATCGGAAAAAATCACAACCACCGGACCTAAATCCAACCACCCAACGCCAACCCAAACACCCCCTAAACGCCACCCAAATCCGACCTAAACGCCACCCAAATCCAACCCAAACGCCGGAAACCGGAACCAAAAACCCAAAATAAAACCCACCACGCCCATCGCAGCCGCGCCACCAGCCTCGCCACCACGCCGATCAAGAAATCCGATCCGGCGTGAGCTCCGATCTGGCCTAGTGATTCGGCGTGAGCTCCGAGAGAGAAGCTTGACAATGGCGAGAGAGAGATGGGATGAGAAACAGAGAAGGAAGAGAGAGAAAAGAAATAGAAAAAATGAGAGAAGAGAGAGAAATTACCCGATAAAAAAGCATTAAAAAATTATTATTTTTTATACAATTTGCTACAATACCATCTTAAAGGTAAGATGGTACTGTAGCAAAATCTCGAATTTTTTTTTATATATGGGATATGGCCTTCCCATTGCTGATGGGTTTTGGGGCTTAAATACCAAATATTCTTAACATTTGGCATTTACAAGCCCAAATGCGGATGCTCTTAGGCTTTTGTTAAAAAAGATTTATTTAAAAAATAAAACAGATATTAAACTATTAAGACAAGCATGATACTTTAGATCGAACATCACAATTAAATCTTAATTAAAAAAATAAAATAAAACCTCACAAATTGGGTGGTGGACCCAAGAAGTGCTGAAGCTATAGCTAGGGTCCAAAGCTAGAGATAGCAAGATCTAATCAATTAGTTAATTGAGGACTCCTACCTGAATGTTTTTGAAAACATAGTACACTTCAAATTTTTTTTGGAATTCACAAATTGGGTGGACCCAAGTAAAGTGCTGTTGCTAGAGCTAGAGTACAAAGTTATAGCTAGCAAGATCTGGTAGTACTTAATTAGTTAGGGGGAAAAAATTAAAAAGTAAACAAATGCTCTAACGAATTAGTTTAAACAAATACTTTTAGAAATTTATTATGAGAAATTGAAAAAAAATAAAGACAAAGTTTAGTTACAAAATTGGTTATAACCTTAAATTGAAACCTTATTCAATAAAATAAATATTACTACATATTTTAAAAATCTAATCGTTAAATTACATATTCTTTGCACTCTTAATACACATGTCAAATTTTATGTTAATCGGATATTATATACTATATGATCTATAAATTTATATTTTATGTATAATTTTAAACTATAAAAATTAGCAATTTAAACAATTTATTGATAACATAGTTATTGATCTTTAATTTTATAGAAATTTTGCAAGTATGGAGAATATAAGAAGAAGATGTAATTCAATGGTGGAATTTTCAAAATTCACCTCCGATAAAAAGTTATTGAGTAAGGTTATTTTAAACTACAACCAATTTTGTAGCTAAATTTTGTCCAAAAAATAATTATTTTTTTATGACAATTTTTTATATTTCTCATAATTGTGGTATAAAAACTTTCTAAATATGATTTACTAATGAATATCCTAAAGACACCCATTTACCAGATTCGTTAGTTAATTAAGTTATTATACTTGAAATCACATTTTGAAAACATAATATCATTTAATATTTCTATTGATGATAGGAGATTCATTCATAAAAAAGTAATTGAACTTTATGTAGGCTATTAAACCTACCATAATCCTCCTCCTTCTAAACTCAAGAAGAGGTGTAAATAAAATATATGACACTTTCTATTGATGTGCTCTAAGGGAAAAACTTCATTCTTTTCCTTGAAGGTATCTCTTTCCAGCATTGCATCTCATCAAGTCATTTCAATTTTGCTGTCATATTCAAGTTCTTTTTTCCCCCTAACATCATGTTTTCCATTTTCTTTAGGCCATCTTTCTCATTTCCACTTGTCACATAATTTTCAATTTCAGTCACCCAATTGTCAATCCCTCATATCACATGACATCTATTTATGATGGGAATCAGTGGGTGAAGAACTGGACCCCAAACTCAGATGCCTAATATTTGTACTTGTTTTACATGAAATGATTTTTTTTTTTTTCCAAACTAAATTATTGAAGTCATAATTTGTCAAAGGGTTCCTTATCATCACAGAGAAGAGTAAAGGAAAAATAAATAAAGCAAAAGATAAAGATATTCTTAATGGAATATTTGCTTTGATTTGTTTTGAAATCTAGTACTAGGCTATACTAGCTAGCACCCACTTATACAGGCCATATAATAACTACTTCAAACAATTGCAAAATCATTTTGAAGGATAAAATGAATCTAGTGGGTGTCCACACCTTTTTTTTAATTTTTCTTCATAGCTTTACACACGGGCAATTGGCACGAGGCTGATTCAGAAAGTGAAAAGAAGTATGCACCATAGACCTTTTTTTTTTTTCTTTTTTTTTCTTTTTTTTTTGGTAAGGCACCATGGACCTTTAAACATACCAAAATGATGCAGCATTTGAACTCATTTGGAAAGAACAAAGCCATATATCTTGGCCTTTAATAACCTCCAACTTTATATCATCGTGTCTAATTACACTGAGGAGAGACTTGATTTGAGGCCACAACTAACATGAATTATCTAGTAAGCCTAGAGAATGTGGCTGTCCCAATAATGTCTTATAATGTGTTAGGGATGGGATGTGTGATGTGTCACGTTGAAGCAAAAAATCTGCTACTCATTGTAAGGTCACACTGAGGGGCAGTATGAAAAGTGGTGAATTCAATGTATCCAATTATATATAATTGATTGAGTGATCCAATTATCTATAATGGATTGTAGACTCATAGGCCAGATTCCTCGGGTGAAAATGAATCACCATTACTGTGAAGTAAGTAAATGCGCTAATCCATTAGCTAGAAGAGACTCAAAGCTAAACTAAGATTTTGTTATTTTTGATAGTTTGCCTATAGACATTTGTATGCTTCTATTTTATGGCAATATCAGTGATTTTTTCACTTTTTGTCTTGAAATCTCCAGCAATTTTGGCATAGTCAAAAGAAGAATTTCTGACTTGGAGAAGACAAAGAGCAAAGGAATATATATAATGGCACTTGTAGAACTTGAAACTTTGTACGTAGATTTCACCATTTTCTTTTGTCATCTTATACACCATCTTGTACATCAAAATGTGTGTACATATATATATACACACATTTTGATGGTTGATTGTTGATTGTTGCTTCTTGTTGATGGCTTAAGTGGGTGATCATCAACAACAAGCATCAATCAAGCATCAAAATGTGTGTACATATATATATACACATTTTGATGGTTGATTGTTGCTTCTTGTTGATGGCTTAAGTGGGTGATGGCTGATACAAACTTGAAATGGCTGGCACCTTCAAGATTGATGAGTGATTGGTACTTTGAAATCGTCTAAAATAACTTCAAGTTGATGGCTTGATGCTCAGCCCATGATCATCTACAAAGTTCCCATAGAAAAACTTATTCCATATCATGCAATATCAGATTACGTGGAAATAAATAACATTTGCATTACATTTGTTTCTCAAAAAAAAAAAAAAAAAAGCATTTGGTTCTAATAATGTGTGGCTCTAATTTTTCTTTTCCCCGAATTCTGGAAGGTAGATTATACTTGGAAATAACCGTTAATTTGAATCAGCTTCAGCCACAAAGTCTTATACTGCAATACTTTTAAAGTAATAACAATTTCCACTTCAATTCTTGACAATGAACCACCAAGGAACTAATTCCAAATTTTCATTCACATTACTGTAATCCTTTCTATAAACCATATTAAGACAAATATATATGTACCATGAATCTCCTTTTTAAGATTTAACTTAACAAAAACAATGAAACCTTTCTAGAAAGTGAGAATATATATATATATATATATATCAAATATATTATATATACGTCATCTCCTTTGCTTAAATAAACTAAAAGCACCTCTGGATTTTTTATATGCATATTATTATCTATAAAAAAAATATATTAAAAAAAAAAAAAGATGCATATTAAAATTTCTACCCAATTAGTTATATATTACTAAAGGTTACTTTTATATTTTCTTCAATGCTTCAAAAATAAATATATCATTCAAATAGATACACTCAAGCTGAATGGTACCACTAATCACCTTCAATTATTCCTAGACTATTGGTTTTCATAGGAAAAAGATTCAGAAAGACCAAAAAAAATTCAAAGTGAACCAAACGGTCCGCAATGGACCAAAGGAGACTAAATGGATGGACCGAAGTGGATTATTTGGACCAAAAAAACTGATGTAGACCGAAGTGGACCGTTTGGACCGAATGGACCAAAATAGACCAAAATGTTATGTTGATGTGGCTCAACAAAAATCTAATAGCAGTGCTAAGTTTCATTTTGAACTTTATATATATACTAGTATATTCCTGTGCGATACACGGCTTGACGAAGATTCATATATAAGCTAAATTTTTTAAAAAATAAATAAGACAAAATTATGAATTAAATAGTAATAATAAATTCTAAAATATGTAAGTTGTAGGGTCACAGATTATTGGCCCAGGCCCAAAAACTTGTTTGGGCGATAGTTTGGTGAGCCCAATACAATAAATTTGTAGATATTAGGCTAAAGAGCTAGGTTTTAATGATTTACACTAACGGCTAGAAAATATTCCAACGATAAACAAGAGTAAACTGCACGTGAAGCTTAATGAAATGGTTGTCCAAGGAGATAGAATACGAATCAACGCAGTAGTTTTGAACGTTCATACAGCTCTTAGTGCTACAATAATTCCTTCTTCCCTTCTTCTTTCTGATTTTTTCTCGATTTCCTCTCATGGGAGATCTTTCACATTTATATAGGCCTTTTCAGACCATCCTGACCTTACACTTGTTACCCATCTAAACCCCCACTTGAGTACATGTCCCATCAAGCATCTTCTCTTGTTATCTGGGAGTGGTAGTAGCTGAAAATTGTACTGTTCAGGGATCTTCTCCCTATAAATGCTGCCAGAAAAGTTGCTGCAGTGCATTTAATGCGATGGCAGCAGCTTTTCTTTGAGATATTTCCGTATTATCATCACCTTCGTTCGTGCTTGAAGTTCGTCCTTACTGTTGAGGCTTCCTGGAGTGTCACTTTAAATCATCTATACAATTGCTTAACCTACATTCGTTCTGTCTGAGAAGGCTAACCTCCTCGGATTATATTCCTCCATCTTCTCCTTGTGTGGTCCTCTGTTCCGTGGTCTTTCCTAATTATTTGCTCCTCCTCGAACGTATCCACGAACAGGGCCTAAGGCCCAGTACATAAGTTTGAGCTTTTACCCCCACATAAGTAATTTTAATAAAAATATATATTTTAAGCTCTAATTTTTTAGAGTTTGGACTTTATCAATGTTTATCTATTTTTACATTTTAAAATTTTCTTTGTGCTTTGTGTTAATTTCTTAATATGAGATATGGAATGAGTTTGATCATTCTTATTAGGATTATGTTTAATCTATGCCTTAGCCAACACAAATAATAATAAACAAAATAGTTCTTCAATACAGATTTTTTCCTAGTGATAGTCTAATTAAAAAAATCAACACACTTGCAGATTAAATACATAATCAAAACATACACAAAAGAGTTCAAAATTTGAGAATATAAATAAATAAAAAATTACATAAGAAAACAAGAACTTAAATGAGTATCCATTGTTTTGCTTCTTTATAGTAAATTTCCTTTGACATAATATCCTTCATGCAAATTCATAAGCGAAGGACAATAAATAAGATGAATTTATTAAATTAAAACATAAGCGTAAGTTGCATCTTAGGAAAAAAAAAAGTGAAAAAAAAAATACAATAATGTGGGGTGTATGGTGTGGGATTTAATTATAGGGATGATTTTTTGGTTAAGAATGATTATATACAAAAGTCGTCGCTTAATATATATATATATATATATATGAGATAGGTTCAAGTTACAGCTTTAAAAACTATAATTATTATAAATATTCTGATTAGAATCTAATTAATTACCCTCATTTATTACCTTCTAAACCTATCTCTAAATCCAAAAAAAAGTTTGACTTTTGACTCTCTCTCTCATTTACGTTTCTCTCTCTCTCTCTCTCTCTCTCTCTCTCTCTCCATAAGTTGTCGGCAGAGAAAAAAAAAAATGGCGTACAAAGATGCTATTGCTGGCATACAGCCATATCATAAGCAATTGGTTAGAACAAGACCAACCTTGAAGATCAATCTTCAATGCTTAGTGATGGTTGTGGGTGTCGGAACACAAAAATGTGTTATGTGTCAACTTTCATATGCAAATTACTTGCTCCTTCAAATATCAAATCATTACATTTTTTTTTCTTGAATAATCGTGGTGATCAAAATTTCTTCCACCTTCAAAATTTGTTTGTCAATCGTGGTGATCAGAAATCCCATTGTGCAACCAGCGGTTGTGGCTTTTTTTTTTTTTTTCCCTTCTACCAGTAATTTGGCCGTGGAGGTGGAAGAGCAGTAGAGGAGAAAGAAAGAGAGAGAAACGTGTAGTTGAGGAGAAGGAGAGAGATGTATACCTTTTTTTAGGTTTAGAGATAGGTATGGAATGTAATAAATAAAGGATAATTAATGAGATCCTAATTAGAATATTATCATTAATGAGTGTCTTTTTTGACCGTTGGATCTATTTAAATCTAATGGTTTAGAAAATGTATAACTCTAAAGAGTTACACTAGGTGTAATTTGAACCCATTTATATATATATATATATATGAGATGATTTCATTCACTTAATTAATAGCAATTTTGTTTCTCTCTCCTTATTTATTATTTAAAACTTTTTACATATATTCCTTTTTTGGCCAATGACTATACAAATATATCTGCAATACTTTTGTTTTGTTTTTTCTTTTTTTGAGAGTTTTTTTTTTTTTTTTTTTTGAGTTTGTACTACTTTTTTTTTTTTCTTCTTTTAAGCCAATCATACTCTTATAGTTTTATCAATTGTGAATATATACTCTGTCTCCTTAAAAATAAATAAATGGGTAAGTGTTGTTTAATCAGGTTTTAAATAATAAGTTTCTCAAATAATAAATCACACAGATACTTTCTTTTTGTTGAATGACTTTACAATTATATTTGCAATTCTCTCTTCTTCTTGGGTGTACCTAAGTCTGTAAATTGCAATACTCATGTCATTTTCTTTTCTTCTTTAAGCTGGTAATACCCTAGTAGTAATACCCTAGTAATTGTGAATATTTTCTTTGCCTTCTTATAAAATAAAATAAATAAATAAATTGTTGGGTGCTGTTTAATGAAGCTTTAAATAATAATTCTCTAAAAAAAGTTTTAAATAATAAATAAGGAGAGAGAAACAAAATTGCTATTAATTAAGTAAATAAGGTGTAAATTATTTCACATTTAATGCTATATTTTTAACCATTAGATCAATTAAAAATCTACGGTTTAAAAATTGTGTAACTCTTGTCAAGTTACACTTGGTGTAACTTGAACTCATATATATATATATATATATATAGAGTTGGGTTCAAGTTACACCTGGTGTAACTCTAAGTAATGTTACACCACCCAATAACTTGTTATTGAATTAATATTTTGAAAATCCAACCGTTGAATTACATGTTTTATATGTTCTTAACATACATGCCAATTTTCATATCAATTGGATGCTATTTACCATTTGATCTATAAACTCATATTTTATGCATTATTTTAAATTACAAAAATTTGAATTTTAACAATTGTTTGATGACATGGATATTAATTTTTGATCATCTTGAAATTTTGTAAGTATAGAGAATATACAAAGATAATGTAATCTAACGGTGGATTTGTCAATATTTGCATCCAATTAAAAAATATTGAGTGGTGTAACATTACTTAGAGTTACACCAGGTGTAACTTGAACCCAACTCATATATATATATATAAGTTCCGAAATTTTTGATAATAAACTATTAGTAGGAGTAGAATTTAAATTTCTAAAATTTAGTTGATAAATTTTTATATAAATTAAATTATTGTTAAATCTTATCCTTTAGTCAAGAGTTTTGTAGCTTAATATCTTAACTAGCCTCTGAGCACGCGCGTGAGAGACTATTCTTTTTTTGGGGTAAGGGTTAATTTACAATATCCATTATAATTTTGGATCAATACATTTTTCAATTACAAAAATACCAAGGGGTGTGATGAAAAATTATTTCACCACACATAATACTCGTTACACCCCTAGGTTTTTTTTTTTTTTTTTGTTATTGGAAAATTTAGTGATCCAAAATTATAATGGATACTCTAAATTAACCCTTAGCAAAAAAAAAAAAAAAAAAGCCTCTGAGTAACCAATAAATCATTTATCCAAGTAAGTTAATTTTTGTTAACTATAAATATCAATTTGAATGATATTACCAATATTCTGCCGTAGCACATTGAAAAACATAATAGTAAAAGTTTGGGTTGATTTCCAACCAAATACAGTGAGCAAATCAGATATGTAAAGCATTATTCTTCAAACACTCAGATTTACTACAAAAATCAAGTGAAAATGAAATGACCTAATAGACCAATCGGAAGCTAGAGCAACTGAAGTTAGTTTTTTTCATTAATGTTTAGACAATTTTTCATACCTTTGTATAATGCCATCAATGAACAGAAGCAATAATTAAACACAAAAAGTTGTAACTTTTTAAATTTTCTAAGTTCTAACCACAAAATACAAGTATAATCCCAAAGATATTGGGAGTGAGAATTTTATCTTGTATAGGAACGAAAAAGTAAAAGAAAGAGTGCATGAGAGAGAAAGAAAGAGATGTGATATTGGTTGCAAACTGCTGCCTTCGATTACAACCTTTCCACCAAACCAAATGAAATTCATCATTGAAAACCACTGAAAGAGAATCAAATAAACACCAACTTCATATCAAAGGAGAAAGTGAATAATTAAATTTTTTTTTTTTTTTTTTGAAAGTTATCAACCTGGATTGGAGATGTAAGCCCCATAAGTATATTTGTAAGCGGTTCTTTGTAGAGAAAGAGAAATAGATGTCCATATAAAACAAAAAAGAAATATATCAATGTGTGTGGGGCTGGTGACTTCTTTATGGGATAAATCTTCAATTTGCGGAAGTTATCCTTGAGTAGTTTTGGTTAATTTTAAATTTTAAATTTCAATTTGAGAATGGTGAGACATGTGATGATAACGGGGTGAAAAGGAAAAAAAACATATAAGATAAATGGATTAGTGGGAGAGAAGAGAGGAAATATGTTATTTAACTTGTTTTTCTAATTTTGTTTTAAAGAAAAAAAAAGGGCACGGTTGTTTAGAATAAGTGGGTTAGTGGGAGTGTTCCTATTTTGCAAGAAATATTTTTTCAAATTTATCTAAAATTTAGGAGTTTTTAAATTAGTAATTTTACATGTCTAACCCTATTATTTAAGATTTACAAACAGGTAAATTTGAGGGTATTTTGGGTATCAAAATTGAGGAATCCAAATAGGAGAAGCACCTTAAATAGTAATATAGATAAAATATTAATTTAACAAGATACAACTTAAGGAAAAACAAAAACAAAAACAAAAACAAAAATGTGAGTTGTGTGGTATTTAAGTTTAAAAAATTTTGATGATACACTTTTACTTTTATTTAAATAAAACCGATGTTAAATGTTTTCCCTTAATTTATGGAAATATGTCATTACAAATGAGGGGACCCGTTTTGGGCGGCCCCCATACAATAAATTTGTAGAGAGTTGATAGAAGGGCTACGTACTAGCAAGAAAGACAACAGTTGACGTGGGCTTATAAGAAGAATAACTAAAATTTGACTAAGTGTTCTTGAGAAAAGTTCGTCCTCGGCCCAGTCCAAGGAGCTCTTTTCCTTAGAACCAATGAATACAAGGGTTGTCCTTAAACACCCTAAAAGAAAGAAAGAACCCTCCCCTCCCCCACCGAAGGGCCTCCTCTTTACTTTGAGGATTCCATCTATTATATATCCTCGTTCAATTGATCCCTGCCGTCCATTTGTAGGCTATCTGAACTTGTATCTGAAGGCTTGTCCCAGCAGCCGCCTTTGCAGGCTTTCTGTTAGTTGAAGTAACCAAGGCGTCACTGTTGGCTAGTCAATTCACCATTGATGCGGCCAGAGTGTTGGTGGCGTGCATTTAATGGGTGAGTGACAGCTCCTTTCCTTCAATGTCGGTTTGCCGAGGACGTGGGCATCCTCAGCGAGGAACCTGATGACTTGGGCCTTTCCCACTTATCCTTGGATCTTGTGCTCTCCTTGGCATGAATCTTGGGCCTGATATGGAGTGGGTCAAGGTTGCTGAATATTTGGGCCCCACAACAAATAATATAAATTAATTTACTAATTAGTTATTCTTAAAAATTTGATAATATATAGACTTTTAGTTGGAGTAGATGTCAAAATGTAGTTTTTTTTATATAAAAATAAAAGGTGGGTTGTTGTCTGGGATTTAGTTTAGAATTTTTGATAACAAACTTTTAGTTTGAATAGAATTTAAATTTGTTAAAGTTTAAATGATAAGTTTTATCTAAATTAAACAATTTATAAATATTACCCATTAATTTAAGGGATTATATCATAACAAATAATATAAAATTAATTTATTAATCAATTATTCTTAAAATATTGACAATAGACTTTTAGTTAGGGTAAAAGTCAAAAGGCAGGGTTTTTTTTTGAAAGAAAACGTGGTTTGATGTTTGGAATTAAAGTTTAGAATTTTTTATAATAGACTTTTAGTTTGAATATAATTTAAATGATAAAGTTTTACTTAAATTAAACTATTATGAAATATTATCCCTTAATATTTTGGAAATATATAGTAAAAAATAATATAAAATTAATTTACTAATTAGTTAGAGTAGCCACTTGACGCCTTAATTTAAGAAAATGTGTTCTAATAAATAATAGAGATAATTACACTTTACCCACCTGTGGTTTGCCTCTAATTTGACTTACCCACCCATGATTTCATTTTTGACACTTTACCCACCCGTAGTTCATTACCCACCTCTAAATATTCCGTTACTCTAACACGTTTTGTCCAAAAATTTAACAAGAAATCAGATCAAACACTCCTCACTAAAGAAGAACGAAGAGCAGAGTACTCAAATAAAAAATAAAACATCTAAATCATCCAAAATAACCAACAAAGCTATAAACCTCACAATCAAAGCCACCTTGTGCGTCAAATCACAACTAAAAATGCAAAATGTTACTAACTGATCAGACCAACAAAACCCAACCTCTGTGCTTCTATAAATTCTAGCCAAAATCATCAAACTATAGATCCTCAACAAACCCCGAAGAAAACCCAATCTAAGTGACCATCTGTGCTTCTCTCTCTTTCAGATTTGGACCGATCAGACCACCCAATCACTACCGATCTGGGTTTTCAACCATAGGTTTAAAGAGAGATAAAGATGATGAGTTAGAGAGAGAGAGGAGAGAGGACCAAACATCAAGAGCTTGAATCGAGAAATTTGGGTTTATTAGAGAGAGAAAGAGCTTGAACCAAGACATCAAGAGTGGATCTGGGTTTGCCTTCAGACTGTTCGTGGATCTGAGAAAGAGCTTGAACCAGAAATCTGAGCTTGAACCGAGACATCAAGAGCTTGAACCGAGAAATCTGAGTTAGAGAGAAAGAGGAGAGAGGACCAGACATCAAGAGCTTGAATCGAGAAATCTGGGTTTATTAGAGAGAGAAAGAGCTTAAACCGAGACATCAAGCGTGGATCTGGGTTTGCCTTCAAACTGTTCGTGGATCTGAGAAAGAGCTTGAACTGAGAAATCTGAGTTAGAGAGAGAGAGGAGAGAGGACCAGACATTAAGAGAGGATTTGGGTTTGCCTTCCTACTGTTCGTGGATCTAGTTATAGTTGTGCTTCTGCCTTTATGTCTAACTCATCTTCCCCTTCTAAGTTTTCTTCGGCTATTTTGAAATTTTTGGTTCAAAATTATTTATCAGTTAACAAAAATCATCTTATCAAACAACTTTCCCAACTCTTTGGACATTTTCTTTGCTATTAAAATGTTGCTTCCTATTGTGTAATTGTCTCCCAATGTCGTGGTGTCTTCTTCAGTTGCTATAGAGCTTGTTTAGGCAAATTAGAATCCTTTACCCGTTTTCTCTTTTCAATTTGATGTGGTTTTCCATGCCTTAACATGGAAACTATAGATGCTCTGTGCATGGTATATATTATTATTTGGAGTCCTTACTATACTCTCATTAGCAGGCTTTGGGAGTAAAAATTGTTTGATTTTGTTGCATGGTTTTTACTGGGTTTTTGCTATTTGTTAGCATGAATGGCTGGGTTTACTTTGAATATTTCTATTTCAGGGGGCTAGATAGATTGAATTGGCTTTTTGGCTCAAGGGGCAAGTCGATTTAATAGTTTGTCTGTATGATGGGTTTCTTAGTTTGAGGAAATCTAGGTTTATTTCTTAGTTTGATCTTGTTTTCTTTTGTTTTTTTTTTTTTTTTTTTTTTTTTTTTTTTTTTTTTTTTTTCTTGTTTTGGGATGAGAGAGACATAAAATGAGAGTAAAAAGACATATTTACCTCTCTTTTTTAACAGAGGTGGGTTACAGAGCATAGATGGAATGAACCACAGGTGGGTAAAGTATCAAAAATGAAACCACGGGTGGGTAAATCAAATTAGAGGCAAACCATAGGAGGGTAAAGTGTAATTATCCCTAAATAATATAAAATTAATTTTTTAATTAGTTAGCTTAGTAACGAGGCATGAAAATTGGCATACATATTACGAACATATAAAATATGTAATTAGTTAGTGTAGCAATTTGGCGCCTTAATTTGAGGAAATGTATTCTAACAAATAATATAAAATTAATTTACTAATTAGTTAGAGAAATCACTTGGTATGAAAATTGGCATACATGTTGAGAATATATAGAACATATAATTTAACAGTGAAATTCTCAAAATATGAATTTTATAACAAGATATTAAGTCACGTAACTTTATTTAGAATTACATCAAATATACCTTCAACATGATCATCAAGTCAACCTCACAAAAATCAAGAACAAGAAAAACCACTCAAAAACAGAAGTACAGAACAAGTGGGGAAGAAAGCAGGATCCGGATCCTCTCCATTTCAAAGGGGAATGGAGAGTGTCCATTTTATAGTGAGATTAATTTGAAGCACATCTAGGGTTTAAGACGTGCCACGTCGATTAAAATGTTAAAAACTTAACTCAACAAATTCAAACTCCGGTTAAACCAAGGTTAACTCAGCATAATTATTTTCCCTCACCAGCCCATCTGAAATTTCAAACTCTCTTTCTCCGAGGATTTTCTCTCTGCATCCAACGGTCCTCACCGTCGCCGGTGCCACCAGCCATCGTGCCAAGCCACCGTTGTTGTGCGGGCTATGTCTCACACCAACCTAGCATCATCGGAAAGTGCCGCCCACCTGCAGGCATAGGATCCTCATCCGTTGCAAGCAGTGGCTTCTCTTGAGATTTAGGTCTAAATTAAGCTCTCTTGATTGAAAGAATAAGGTCTTCGTACACGAACTGATTGATCTTGGTGTAGCATGTTGGATTTACATTTCTTTCAATAAAGCCACCCGTAGAGTTTTCACTAGATCATCGTCATCATCATCATCATCAATGTCAAACTCCAACCTCTCCTACCTCTTCCTCCTCCTCCTCCCTCTGCCTCTCCTCCTCATCCTCTACCTCCTAGTCCGCCCCCGCCCGGTCAAAATCCCAATCAAGAACCGCCACGTGTTCATCACCGGCGGATCCAGCGGCATCGGCCTCGCCCTGGCCCACCAGGCCGCGTCGGAGGGCGCGCGCGTCTCCATCCTCGCCCGATCCGTCGACAAGCTCGAGCAGGCGAAGCAGGCGATCCGACTCTCCACCGGCATCGACGTGGCGGTCTTCGCCGCCGACGTCAGAGACTACGACGCCGTTTCCAAGGCCATCAGCGAGGCCGACCCTATCGACGTGCTGATAGTCAACCAAGGCGTGTTCGTGCCGCAAGAGCTGGAGAAGCAAGAATTGGATGAGGTCAAGTTCATGATAGACGTCAATCTCATGGGCAGTTTTCACATGATCAAAGCCGCTCTACCGTCCATCAAAAACAACCGTACTGACCGTGGGCCCGCCTCCATCGCTCTCATGTCATCTCAAGCCGGTCAGGTAGTACTAACAATAATAACTAGCATCATGGCACGCGCTAAGCAGATTTATCTATTGAAATTATTGTGTAACTAACCTTTTTTTTTTTTTTTTTTTTGAAATGCGTGTAGGTGGGTATATACGGTTACACGGCGTATTCAGCGAGTAAGTTTGGACTTAGAGGTTTGGCGGAGGCGTTACAACAAGAGGTTATTGCTGATGACATTCATGTCTCTCTTATATTTCCTCCAGACACTGACACTCCTGGCTTAGTTGAAGGTGTGTATGTACATTTAACCTTAACTAACACTTTACTTGATTGCTTAGGATATTTATTGGGCTTGTAGTTTGAAAAAGCTTACAAACTGAGACGACGATTAATGTGATTGATGTCATATCGACAATCTACCTAGGAGTGAGTTTAGTCGCTGAAGAGTTTAAAGTAATCGCTTTTAGTATCTATAGAGTCATGATGTGTCAATTTTTAGTTTAGTCATGTCATCTAAGGAACTAAAAGCAATCACTTTTAAGTTCCAAAATTGCTCATGAACTAATGTTTAGGGACCAACATTTGTATATAAGAATTACATTGTTTAAAAGGTCACACATCAGTTTGTGCTACTCCTAGGTTCACTCTGTATAGTTTGAGCCTTTGAGGCTATAGTTTTGTATTTTACTGCATGATAATTAATATATAACCATTGCTTCAATCCATTTGAGAGTCCTGTAATTATACTCTTTCCAAGTGCACCATATAAGACCATGAGGAATAGTGTTCCACACATTCATGCTTTGATGGCCCTTAAATCCACTTCTCCAACAAGCTATAAGATCTTTCATAGATTAAGGGATGACCCAAGAGGCACCAAATAAGGAGAAAACCTAGACCAAAGGTCCTTTGCAATAGCACGATGTAGCAGAAAGTGGTTACAAGTCTCCCCTTTCCTTTGTACTTGCAACACCAATAAAAAATGATGATCTTTCTCTTTCGAATATAATCCATAGTGAAAAATTTATCATGAGCTGAAGTCCAAGGAAAAAAAAAGGCAACCTTTCTTTGGTCTTTAGTCTTCTAGATTGCTTGCCAAGGAAAATCCACACTATAGTCTTCATGTGAAGCTTCATGGAAAGATTTCACATCAAATTTGTGGTTCTTGGATAGTGTCTGATAGATCCTATACATGCCTCTCCCAGAAATATGAGAAAAGTGAAGAATTTGAGAGAAATGTTCAATATATTCAAGCTCCCTATCATTAAAAGACCAGGAGAAGGTAGGGCACCAAAGAATTTCATCTCTAGATCTCTACATATATTGTGCAACAATAGCATGTTTGTTAAACCATAATATTATACAAATCAGGGAAGACATTTCACTTTATCAGAACTCAATTTTATACTGCGCTCGTGGAGGATATAAGTAGTAATCTACCATGTGTGAATGCTTACAAAAAGCCTTTCTTGTTGTATTTTTGCCCCTTTTTAAATGATAAAAAAGCTTTTCTTGTTGAGCACAAAGAATTCTGGAATTGTAAACTCAAGAAAACTTCCCTAAACTCAGAATAGCATTGAATCAGCTCTGAAACTTAAAAGGTTAGATAAGATTAGATTATGCATCCATATGGGCAGATCATAGGACTCATTTCATGCAATATCGCAATATGTTATATCCATGAATGAAACAGCCACAAAATAAATATTATTTTTCTTCAGTCGGTAATAGGGATTGCATTAGCAAACTGACAAGGAATGATCCAGGTACACAATAAGACAGAAGGTGAAATACATGATCTTCTGGGGAGTAGTATTATAAAGACTACATAATATATTTGCTGGGAGTCAATGCACTTGCATATCTACTGGCTTTCTGATTGTAGATGTGTTGAAGAGGCTGTTCTTACTGTCCTAGTGGTTACCTGCATTCGTCTACAATGGGATGTATATTTAGAAGTTTCTATTAATATAAATCACCACACCACGCATCATGCCAAAAACGAAAACAACTTCCATCCCCAACTAAGAATTTCACATATTGTGAAAATCTTTCCCTTCTTGTTCTAATATGCTTCCACACACTCATCGTGTTAGTACCCTTAATATCAGTTGAACACCACTGATCCTCTTCTTCCCCATATTTCGCCCCCTCCAAGGGAATCCCTTTCTGTGCATTGGAAAACTCCAAAATTGGAAAATTACCATCTTTTATTGCTTTGTTAAAACGAGATTATGATTAAGATTACTACCCTCCAATAGAAAATGCATGTAAAGCACAAATGTGTGTTGTATGCTCTGCTTGTTCAAGTATGATGCTACGTCCAAATCTGCTGGATTCTCTCTTTTGTTTGTATGTAACTGATTAGGGTTTTCGGACTGATTGCAGAAACCAAGTTAAGGCCACAGCTCACCAGTATCATTGCAGCCTCCTCTGGTGCAATGAAAGCTGATGAAGTTGCCAGGAAAACATTAAGTGGCATCAAATCTGGTAGCTTTTTTATCCCTTGCAACTTTGAGGGTCTGTTGCTGTCTATAGCTACTGCTGGTTTAGCCCCTCAGAGATCATACCTGATGGCATTTGTTGAGATTGTTGCTGCTGGTATATTACGTTTTGCAGCTCTGTGCTTCCAGTGGAACTGGTATGGAAGTATAGAAAAGTGGCACACACAAAATAAAAGTAAGTATTTTACAAAATTCTCTATCAAACATCAAGAGGATTGATATCCCTCACCTTGCCTTATCTTTTTTGATGAAACAGAAACTGCCTGCTTTAAAGGTGTAAAAAGGATAAGTATGAATGACTGACTGATCTGACATGTTTTTTGTGTTTGTGTGTGGCGCACATCTGTGTGTTCACAACGCATGATATTGACAATCCATAGAAAATCTTATGCAGAAATGCCCCTAAGAACAGTTTTTGGATCATAAATTTATGCATATCAGGGTCATATTTCATTTTTCTCATGACATCACTCCTTTAGTTCTTACTCCTCTTCCAGTTGGTGAATGGTTCAAATTTATTTTATTGTTGCTTCAAGTCAATGTGAGAAACTAGTCCTTTTATCTATTTATGTTTGGGTACGATTCTAAACCATTCCTTTGTTGCATAAAATGGTCCAAATTGGCTTGTCCTTTTAATTTCAGTAAGACAATTGCTGGTTTATCATATCATTTTTACTTCTGAGAAACTTCGTTTAGACTGTCTAGGTTGGTGTCTGAAGTTTTTCTGTTTCCTTGAATCTATGCAAGGCTGTTTGCCTATTATTTTGCCTTTTTTTTTATGTTCCCAGCAAAGTGGACCCATACATCTGGAATATAACTGCATACCAAAGGAAGTATGCATTTTAACTTCCAAAAAAAACATTTTAGACAGCATTTAATATGTTAATGAGGCTTGATGTAGCACTGGTAACTTCTCAAGTGAACATGCGTGGTACTCAACTCTTCTCTTTTCTTTTTCTTTTTCTTTTTCTTTTTTCTTTTTTTTTTTGAATGGGAGGAACTTCACTCTTGAAATAAAATTGTTGCTATACTTTTCTCTGCGCATTCCTAGAAGATGAAAGTGCACTTGTTTGTCACAATAGTAATGAAACAGAGTAGGGTTGAAATTTATGTTTCAAATTATAACCTTAGGCTTTTTAACTTTTACTCTTATGTTCTACAGAATTTTGCCAGTTCCGTGAAGCTATGTCATGGCATGAGGCATAATATGCGTAACAATCAAAAAACCAATTGCTTTAACCTCAAATATTGTTTTGGTGCACTTAGTTTATGTTTGAATGTTGGAAATTCTTGTTGCAAGATGATATAAATTTTCTATGATCTTTTCTAGGGACTTAAAAGTTCGTGGTGCTTGCTGTGGTTATGAATTTCTTCGGATCGCAGCTGACAGTTATGCCGATCACTACAAGTCCTTTGAGTTTCCCTGGAGTTGCTGGAAGTTGATTTCTCTCATCATTAAAGTATCATTGCTTCGGAAACTGAAGTTTTGGAATTCTTATTTTAGTATCAATCATTATTTCTTCAGGAAGAAATTCTCTCTCACTGTTGTTGGGAATTGCAGCTATGGCATGTTGCATGAACAGATGGATTATCATGTTCTTTTTGTTCCCATTCATATTGACATGTCGAGAAAGAAACAATGGGGAACTGAAATCACTTTGTGGCAGATTAGAGCCTTTTGGAATTGCAATTTTGTTTTGATCGAACTTACTTCACTCCGGGTTTTTTTTTTTTTAATTAAATTTAAGCAGGGAATTAAGTGTTAAATTGTCTACTGCTTATAGACTACAAACACTCTGCTTTCCCCCGTCTTCTTGCTTATGACCTAAAGTTATGGAGCTGTATTACAGTTTTATGCAGTTAGATGCTTCAAATATGTCATCAGTCGTGCAGAAATTTCTGTCTATTTTAACATTAATAACCTATCTTTTTTATTTTGTATACTCACTTTTCAAAATACTCTACATTAGATTATCTATTTTATATTACATTCAATTAAAATATCAATTATTCTTGATTTTTTAATAGTTTTTCTTTCTTCACACACAATCACTATTCATTTTCTTCCTTCATTCTCAAGATATGTAAAGTAAGAATAAACAACTAAATATAAAATAAATAATTTTAGTGTAAATTTATACCGTTACTATAGCAAATGTGTAAATTTACTCTCTTTTTTATAGGTAATAAGCAAATTTGTAAATTTACACAATTATACATAGATTGATGTGGGTTAATTTTAGATAAACTATGTAAATTTTACACATTTTTTTATGAGAGATATTACGTCTACAATATTTTTACAACAAATTACAGGTGGTTAGTTGTTATTGGTTCAAATTTGAAACTAACACTAAGATTACATTTTTGCCCCAACAATAACAACCAGTAACAACCTGCCACTTAGGATTTGTTGTAAAAATGTTGTAAACATATCATTTTCCTTTTTTTTATTATTATACATGACCGACGTGAATACTCTTATTTTGAAGTATTTGCGCCCAAAAAAAATAAATAGAGCAGAAAAAAAAGAAGCCTAGTTAAGAATCAGCTAATAAAATTCATACTTGGAAATAGCTTTTTTTTTTTTTTTTTTTTTGGCTGAATAATACTTGAAAATATCAATCTTGTCCAGCATCCTAGTAAGTATTTGGGCATTAATTTCAAACAGGTAGGAGAGTGTGATTTTCAGGATATAGTTGATAAGAGTCCAATCTCATCAGTCCCAAGCTGGTAGAGCAACTTTAATCTCATCAGTCCTACAATCTATGCCCCTTTATACCTTTTCCTGCTTCAAAGTCCCTGAGACTGTGTGCAATAAATTGGATGCCATTGTTAGATCCTTTTGGTGGGGGCATGATCTTGGTACTAGGAAACTACACTTGGTGAATTGGGGAAATGTCTGCAAACCTAAGAGGTTGGGTGGTCTTGGTTAGTCTTTTTAACCAGGCAATTATAGCAAAACAATATTGGAGAGTCCAAAACAACCCCAATTCCCTTCTGGCTAGGACTTTCAAAACAAAGTACTTCCCTACAAGCTGATTAAGAGAATACCATCCCAAACCTCATCATTCTTGGATATGGAAAAACATCACAGATAATCAATGCTCTCCCCTTCATCAAGGCTGTTGGCTGATTGGAAATGGAAATCAGATACCACTTTCCCATCCAGATTGGTTTCAGTGCTCCAACCAAGTCCTTAGGGAGCACAGACTCAATAATGGCACAGTGGCTGACCTAGTTGATAGTCAAACTAAGTCATGGAAATGTGACCTAGTTAGAAAAATCTATCAACCATCAATTGCTAAGGAGATACTTCAGATTCCTTTACCTAAAACTCAGGGCAACAATGACAAGCTGATCTGGAAGCACTCTTCATCTGGAGATTACAGAGTTAATCAGGCTTATAACTTAATTCACCAAGCTCAGAACATGTCTAACCCTTCATCACAGAATGCTTCAATCCTAGCCCCATCTGTTTGGAATTTTTTCTGGAAAGTGAAATTACCTTTAAAAGTTTTTATGTTTATATGGAAATTTCTGCATAATTGCTTGCCTACTTTTGATAATTTGAGGAAGAGAGGAATCCAAGTAGCAGGAAGATGTTTAATGTGTGATAAAATGGAAGAATCTGCTGTACACCTCTTTTTGAATTGCACCTGTGCAAGAGCCATTTGGCATGGCTCGAATCTTGGTTTGAGAGCTTCTGAACTGAAGTATACCTCTGCTGAACAGTGGCTTAGTCAATGCATTATTTCAAGTAAAGACTTGGAGCAGAACAGAATGATCTACTTGCAAACCATCTTCACCACTCTTTGGTCAGTTTGGAACCATAGAAATATGGTTCTGCATCATGGACTGATTCCTAATCCTATTGATGTTATTTTAATCTCCCAATCTCTTATTTGCTGGTATCAGAAAGCTTTCAACCATCACCAAATGCAGGAAAACAGACCAACTGCAAAGCAAACCATGCAAAGAATCCCTCACCAGAACTGGCAGCTTCTTATCAAAGTGGCAGCTAGCAAAAATAGAAGAACTAGGAGATATGGCTTTGCTTTTGAAGCTACTGCCATGGATGGGGTTACTATCTTCAGAGGTGCAGCTAATAGTGGTAAGCAGTCCATCTACATGGCAACCCAGGAAGCTATGGTGGAAGCAATTTTCAAAGCTAAAGACCTAGGACTTGGCAGAATTCTAATTCTTAGCAATCACCAGAAGCTAGTGCAGATCTGCAATTTTTCCAGCAAACCCTCATGGCAAGATCAGCAGCAAAGTTTATGTATATATGTCCTTCTTGTTCCTAGACTAGTCATGACAAATGTTTTTAAAACAGCCTCTATAGCTGCTAACTGTCCTAGCCGTTTTGTAATGTGAACTAGCCCTGTAAGGCTTAACTTTGTATTGCTCCTTTAGTTATATAAATGTTTTTCAGTTGGTATCACCCAAAGAAAAAAAAAATGCTTATTGTTAGAGTATTAGTTTGAAGAATCTGCTAAAAGTTCGTACTTTCAAATATTGATACTTTCAATCTAAACCTATATTCTAACCAGGTCTGATTGGGACCGGAGGCCTGTCCAGTCAAGTTTGGTCCAGGGTTTTAACAGACCGAACATACTAGTCTGGTCCTAAAAACTGCAAAAGACCAATGCAAAGATTGAGCTATTTTATAGCCTTAATAAAAAGCCCAGCAGTAGTGCATAGCCTCGCTATTTTAAGCCCAATATAATAAACAACAAAGTGAACAAACATGAAACATCATTAATTTTCACAAAAAATCCAAACCGGTTTCTCAAAAAAAAAAAAAAAAAAATCCAAACCGAATATCGACCGAGTGAAGCAAACCGAGTTCTGCTTATTGAGTCAACACCGATTCATTCACTTCCAAATTCAATGGCCTCCACAATTCTGAAGCGAACAAGCTTCTCCTCCTCCTCCGGTCTCCGAATCGGAGGAGTGTCACTGAGGTACTTTGCGACTAAGGTGGAAGCAGGCACTGACATAGTCGCAACCGCACACAATGTTTCTCTCCAAAAAGCTCGCAGCTGGGATGAAGGTGTTTCCTCCAACTTCTCCACTACACCTCTCAAAGACATTTTCAAGGTTAATGTTCACTCTAAATTTTATAGTTTAGTATAGATAGTGTTAGTGATGTTATGGATAAGTGAAATTAACTCTCTCTCTCTCTCTTCTTCTTTCTTTTTTTCTTTTTTCTTTTTTTAATGGTATTTCAGGACAAAAGAGTTGTCATCTTTGGGCTCCCTGTAAGTTACTTTTTTAACTTTGTTTGTACATTTGTTCAATTGGGTATTATTCATTTTTTAATAATTTTTCTTTGAAAATCAATGAACCCAAGTGATGGGGAACATCACAAAGGATTGTTATATAAGCAAAGGATGCACAAGCGGTAGTTCACTATCTTTGTTTCTTTTTTTGGATTGGCATGTTTGATTTCATGAGTACTTGATTTTATTCTGAAAGTTGAAGCTCAACATGGTGCAAAATGGTTTGATAATCATTGGAATCTGCTATTTTTGTTAGGAAATAATGTTATCCCAAAAATTTTGGGATTAAGGCTTGGTTGTTATTGTTGTATTTGATGAGACAGAAATGATGAAGTCTCTTGATGTGGGATTTAATGTCACTACAACTCAAATAGCCATTATAATTATGATTTGTAATTGACTCATTTATATACTCATACCATTTTATTGCCTTAACATTAAACCTTGGCAACTTTGAAGCTATTTATTGCAGAAGTTATTTGTAAAGGGTGAAGTGATGAAAACCAGTTTCTCACAATCATCACAAAGTAATGTTATTATATTGAGGCTTTATACTTCACACAACAGTAAAGCTAAAGCAGTTCTACTGATTGAAGTTCTTTCTTCACTTTGTTTCAACAATTGTTTGCAACAACTATTAATTGTTACTTCATTGGTCCGATGAGTGTTTAATTTTTATGAACTACTTGCTCCTTGGAGTTTGAGTGTGAGAGCTTCTTGGGAGGCAGGGGATTTTAATGAAATGGAATTGTGTGAAAAGAATAAGAGAAATTTACTCTTTTGTTATTGTTGTGTCCAAGACAGAGATGACCCTACATCAATATCTGCAATATATTGACCTCTCCTTTGATTTTAATGAGATGCTTTGGTGAGATGAATATATATGATTGGCATTTTCTATATTACAGGGTGCATACACAGGAGTTTGTTCACAGCAGCATGTGCCTAGTTACAAGAATAACATTGATAAATTTAGGGCTGAAAATGTTGATTCTGTAATTTGTGTTGCTGTTAATGATCCATATGTCATGAATGCCTGGGCAGAGAAACTTCAAGCAAAAGATGCTGTAAGTTACCCCTGAGTCTTATCTCATTGTCCTCAAAATATTGACCTTAACATGTTCTGAATTTCTGTATGTTTATCTTTTTTTCTGCCCCGCCTTCCCCCTCCTTGAATTTGATTTTGAATGGATTTATGTAGTTGAATTCCTTATCTCCGCTTTCGCTGGTACAATCTGGTTGATCCTCGTCACCCACATTACCCAGTTTTTCTTTCCCATATCACCCACTTCTTATTCCCCACATCACCCACTTTTCTCTTTCTCCATTGCGACTTTTTTCACTTTTTTTCCTTGGTCTTGGTTTGATGCCCACCCACTCCCCACATGACTGTTGGTCTTTTTATATTCTTGTTTCTCGACCCAGTGACCCATTATGATTTCAAAGACTCAACAAATATACATACATACATACATACATACATACATACATACATATATATATATATATATAGAGAGAGAGAGAGAGAGAGTATTATAGCAGCAATTCCAAAACAGTACACCTGCACTGATACATTTCATTCCTCTTGCCAAACCAAAATGACTTCTTATGCAGTATTTATAACTTTGAGTTTACCTTTTCCTTTGATGCAGTAAAAATTAACTGCAGTGATATGCCTTATAGAAGCATCACTTTCTTATTTTAATATTTTATTTGATAGATTGAATTTTATGGGGACTTTGACGGAAGCTTCCACAAGAGATTGGGACTAGAGAAAGATCTCTCTGCTGCTTTACTTGGACCTCGCTCTCAAAGGTATAACCCTTGTATGATTTACTTCTTGTGGAAATTGAGTGGACATAGTGATCAAAGGTGACACTCTAGTTGCCTTTTGGGAAATGGCTTAGATCTAGTTGAATCCATCGACTGTCAAGGGTTTCAATAATATATGTACAATTGATCGTCTCTCTATTAGTTACTAAAAACCATTCAACCTAGGCAAGAATGGTAACTTAATTTTTTTACCAAGAATGGTTTGTGGGTATTCCATTATAGTTTTCCAAACTTCTAAGATGCTGCTGCTTTTTTGATGTAGATGGTCAGCTTTTGTGGTTGACGGGAAGGTTAAGGTTCTTAATGTAGAGGAGAATCCATCTGACTTCAAAGTTTCTGGTGCGGAGGTCATCTTGAAGCAGATATAAACCTACCTTTGTTTTGTATGCAATCCATATGAGTACTCAAATCTTTTGTGAAATCATGTATCCAGTTCTCCAACGACACACCCCGGGAGGACATGTTCAATATAACCCATAAGTGTCTTTGATGTTTCATATGTTAATTCCAGAGTTATCCTTTATGTATTTTCTGTCCTCTTTTATTCTTGTTCATCTGATATAAGGTGGGTTATCCCACATTCTGAATAAGTTTATCACTTACGAGAAGTGAGTTTCAAGTGAGCAGCATTTTACTGATTTATGGTATGGTTGCATTGATGTTGGTGCTTCTAGTCATATTCCATGCAAGAACTGTTCCCTTAATTGTCTTTCTAGTTGTGTTTCTTCAAGACATGACCCAGTCATTTTACCACAATGCTTGCTATGTGATTCTTGTCTACATTCTTACCAAAGCTACCTCCTCAAGTCGATCTAGGCAGTGTGAAATGCGCTGCTGCAAACTGCTCAACAGATGCATATTTATGGTCTATACAGTATACTTGACCATATGTATCCTGTGGTTATCAGATTTTGGTTTGCTATTCTTTTGAATAGGATGGTCATCTTCAATTTAACTTACTATTAATGGCTCGCTCGAGGATTCTTTTTATGGACAATATTAAACTCGAAAAAGACCTTTACCTAATCCGAGTCCACCTGAACCCATTTACAGCTGGCTGTATGACCAGCAATTAGCTTACGCTTTTTTTGGGGATAGCTCAGTGCATTTCTGTTTCTTTATAAGTTAGGTTGATGCTTCAATTTGTTTACATTTTTAGGGTTATTCAACAGGTTGGCACCCAAAAAAAACAGAGAAAAAGAAGCAATGAGTTTCTGTTGAAGATGCTTACTCAAAAGCGTGAGGGCAATGTTGTGGTAAATACTAAAATGCCACCTCCAATAAGATCTGAGGAGCTATTCTTTAAAAGTTGCAAACTTTCTGCCCATTTGCTTGCTGTAGCGACTTTCCTTTAACTTGCCATGTTTCATCTGTGCATAAAGCAAAGAATTTCATAGCTGAATGAAAAGGCAAAAATGGGTCCCAAATCGCAAATGTATACATGTACCAAGTGTAACTTGGACTCAACACACACACATATAAGGGTTAACTGCATCTTTCCCTTGACTATGATGCAGTTTTAATGTCCCTCATTATCTATTGGTAATAAGTATCTTATCCCTATTATTATTGAAAAAATTTCAACTTTCTGACAAATGTGTTTAATAAAAATTTGAATTATATATTATATTTGCTGAAAATAACTTTATGCCCACGTCTATAAGCAACGCCAAACAATATATATATATATATATATATAATCAATATTAAGGACAATAAACAACAAAAAGCATTCAACAATTTTATGTTTAAATGACAAGACACAAATAACATGTATAATCTAATGTTTTAAACTACAACACTTTAATAGATTTAAAAAAAAATTTCAAAAAAAGAGTAATGTTATGACCATAACATTTTCACAACAAATTTTAGGTGGCAGATTGTTAGTGGTTCTAATATGAACTCACCACTGCCGTCACTTTTATACCAACCCATCATTTTCGTGTCTGATCTAGGTGCACTAGAACACTGTAGACAAGTTAGTCTCATATGTGCAATATCCACACACACATCAATGAGCCTGTAATAGGAACCTACAATAGGAAATATCAAAGTGTAGGTTCCTATTACAGGCTCATTGATATGCTAATGAGCAACTGCATCGACAGTGGTATCAACAAAGTGTACTTTCTCACTCAGCTCAACTCAACATCTCTAAACAAGCATCTTGCAAGTGCATACTACTTTGACAGTGGAGTCACCTTTGGAGACGGCTATGTCAAGGTACATTTCAAATGATATCCATGCTTACTGCTGCCTATGTGTTAGTAGAATAACGGTTAAATGAGTAAATATATCATTTCTTTACACTTTGAACTTTGGGATACAGTAATTTATTAGGGTATTAGAACAAGTGATGTTGATTTCAAACTCAGTCTCCATTCTAGAATACCATATTAGTTACATGATTAAATTGGTTATTTCCTAACAGAATTCTGCATATGGTAAATGTCTTGCTTGGTGGTATTTAGAATGAACAAGGTTACGTGTGAAAAATAGTATGGTATAGAAGAAAACTTTAAAAGGTTGTCTTGTTCTATGGCAGGTTCTTGCAGCAACTCAAACTCCAGGAGAGGCAGGTAAAAAGTGGTTTCAGGGCACTGCAGATGCGACAGTTCCATTGGCCTTTTGAGGTAATTGATATTCACATTTAATTAGAGTGACAAAAGTTTAGAATTGCTCTTCCAAGTTCCATGTAACATATATATTTTAAGCTATTTGGACAACTTTACTATTGCAAAATTGGAATTGTATACTGGGTTATCTACAGGGACCAATTGATTTTGAAGAAAGACTCATTTGACATACAAGATAGCCCTCCTTATTTTGGTTTAATTAACTTTCCTTTATTAGCTAGAGTCAATATCCTGTACATAAATATCCTACCCGGGGATTAACTGATAACCTCTCTTCATAATAGGTATTGATAGTCTCAGGCTCTCAGCCTTCTATTTGAATTTGGTTTATAGCAATATAATTTCTTATTCATCAAAAAAAATGATGTCAAAGGCTACACTGAAACAATTGGAAGACACAAAAATTCCAAAAAAAAATTATGTAGAAGGTTTTAGTCATCTACAATTAAGCAGATGATCTTGTAGTTGAAAACTTAATCTGCATAGAATGCGAGTAAGGCTTTCCTTTCCTCACAATCTGTGAAGGGAAGTTGGGGTGATTCACTGAATCAGGGAAACCTTGAGTCTCCAAACATAGTCCTGCATGAGGTTTATAGATGTGTCCACCTTTTCCCTTAAAATTCTTATTCCAGTTACTTGTGTAGAACTGCAGGCCTGGAGCATTTGTTGTCAGCTCCAATACCCTTCCTGACTTCTTATGGTGCACCACAGCAGCGCGCTTCACTTTATTGCCCTTGCCACCATTAAGCACATAGTTAATATCATAACCATTAGGCAGCTCCTTGATCTTGCTTCCAATTGTGTGGGGCTTGAGGAAATCATACGGTGTTCTAGTTACTGGCACAATTTTGCCAGTAGGAATAAGCTCGCGATTAACAGGCGTGATGTGAGAGCCAAATATCTGAATTTTATGAGACAGGATATCGCCACTGTTATGGCCACCTAAGTTCCAGTAAGTGTGTTGTGCTAGATTCACTGGAGTAGGCTTGTTTAGAGCCCTGGCTTTCATTGTTACTGTCATTGTGTCGTGTCCAATGAGTACGTAGGTGACACTGACAATAAGATCACCTGGAAATCCTTGTTCGCCATCAAAACTTCGATAGGAGAACTGAATGTAAGGAACAGCTCCTTCTTTTTTATACCCACTCACTCTCCAAGCAACGCGACTGAATCCTCTAGAGCCACCATGAATTGTGTTGTGTCCTTCATTAGCAACTAGTTTATACAGGTTCCCATTTAAAGTAAACTGAGCACCTTTGATTCTGTTAGCAACCCGTCCAACAATTGCACCAAAAGGCGAGGAACTATTGATGTATTCCTTAATTGAATCATATCCAAGAACAACATCAGCCAATTGTCCATTTTTGTCAGGAACAATAAGGGAGACAAGGGATGCACCCCAATTTGTGAACTTTGCGGAGAAATTTCCATTCTTGAGCTCATATATCCCAATCTTTTCGTGCGCTACATGACAATCAACAAACCCAAAAGCAATTAGGATAATGAAACATAAAAGAACAGATATCTTGGCCATCTTTTAATCAGATAAGACCAAAGATATATTCTTTTTTTTTTTTCTGTTATAAGAGACCAAATATCTGTTCGGATGAATGTCCAAGAGGAAAATGGTTCATTTAAATAGTCCAAGAGATTAGAAAGTGAAGATTGAAACGGACATTGAATTAAATAGATTTTAGAGGTTATAAAGATAAAGAGAGACAAACGTTTTGGTTAATTAAATAACCTTCTAAGTTTCTTTACATTTGTATTATGGTGGAAATTTATGTTGCATTAATATGACCAGCGTTTGATATTGGTAGAAGCCATAACTCTAAATATAAGGCTGCAATTAAGCCTCCTATAGAAACTGGATGGAATTAAAATATTCATTCCCCAACTTCACTGACCATCCATGAAAAAACAAACATTGATGCTAGACCGTCTAAAACATGAAAGGATGAAAGGTATGATGATATTTAATATGAATTCTATGCAAAGGATGCAAGAAGTAAGGAGATTGAGGATGTGTTGATTCTCTTAGGGGATCACTTATATCAGATGGGACTATATGGACTTTGTTCAAGTAAGGCACTGAATGATGTTCACTTGATATGTTTATACGTTTTGATCCATCACTTCATTATCAGAATCATTGGCAGAGTGGTGCAAATATCACCACCTCTGCCAATGGATAACAGGTATATTACTGTTTATCAAAGTTTCCCTAGTTGGGTGACTAAGACATTTATAGTTGACCACATATAACCCCCATAAAACTGGTTGGTCCTTTCTGGATAGTGACACTCAGCTAGTGTAGATGCATAGGCAGAGGGTATTGAGCCGTTCAGGTTTTGCCTATTTTCTCACTTTAACTTTGAATGCTTGTTCTCTTTCTTTCATCGAAGACTCTAAATACTAAAATACTAGTTATTGTATAACCAACCAATTTCTTAAAATGAAAGGATTTGAACAAAAACCCCTTTCTAGATTTCGCATCTGATTAAAATTTGGGAATATAATAATCTCTTTCATGGAACCCGACAAGTCGGACTCACACTTTACCAGATCTTTAGTTTCTAGTCTGAAGCCAATAATGGAAAAAAACCCTATACTACAAGACTACAAGAGAGGATTTTCTATTGAATGGCACATGGTTTTGCATTGACATGCAGCAAAAATGGAAGAAAGAAATGTTGCTGCCAATAATCCCAGAACTTAGCATTATATTGTCTCTCCTAGTTCATAATAACTATGCCTTGCCTTTAATTATGACAAAGTTTAGTAAAAGTCATAATGTCTCATATTTTACAATTTTATTGTGATACTCTTTCTCTTATTATTTGTCTCACTATTTACAATAACTATCATCATAATCCATTTGAACTATACTTCAACGTTATCATCATATTAGAAATTGTTCACTTCTACGTCATAGTTTTACACCAAAACTATACTATAACTATCATCATAATCCATTTGAATTATACTTATACGTCATCATCATATTGTATATTGTTCACTTCAAGTCATAGTCTTCCACCAAATAACCATACTTTCAAAGCATCATCATAATCTATTTTCTTTTATTACTTTTAAAATTTTACTTTCATAATAATAATAATAATAACAATATCAAATGACAGCAAAATACAATTTATAAAAGAAAGGTATAACAATAGTGTTATAAAATGATTTGTTTCTACTTTGTTCTCCAAGACAATTCTACTTACATTCCTTTCATTTCTTTCAAAACAAGATAGCTCAATTTTATTCTCCTTTTTCTTTTTGGGGGCTGAATTAGCTCTATTCTATTCTTTTTCATTCCATTCATTTCCTATCTATTAGATTCCAATTCTTATACTGATTCCATTCAAATTTATTCCTTTATAATTTTCCAATTCCGTTCCTTATAGGTTGCAATTGTGTGACAGTACATGAATCACATGCACTTATGAGACCCATATGCAGTGAGACACCCATTGCCCAGCTTTTTTAACAACTGAACCCTAAATTTTACCCAACATGTCATATTGGATGCAGTTAACACAGCAAAGCAAAAAACCCTCGAGGAAGAAAAAAATAGGCTGCAAACAGTAGCAACAAATGGGAACATGGGTTACACCAGAATTCTCTGTAGTCCATTTAAACTTATACATGAAGAAAGGATAACACTGTCATCCATGGCAATATCTGATCCAATCAAATTAAAGTTTCCACTTTGCAAGTATAGGCAGGTAATGCAGGACGCAAACCAACCAGCAGATTGGCTTCATCACACCACGTCGCTTGCATCATATGCCTCCTTTGAGATGTTAATACACAAATTTAGTAAAAGCGCCAGTACCACACCGTGCAGCATTTATCAACTCTGCAAAGGAGGGATGAGAAGATTTTGATTAGCTATGCTTCAAAAATAGTATCTATCTAAACAGTTTTATTCAACTTTCACACAAGTGGAACATTTGGATGCACTAAACAAAATTTACTCATCGCACCTTCAAAATTTGTCCATTGCATTTGTTTTAGATTACTTCATGTTGTTCATTCTTTTTATGTTTAAGGTAAATTACACCAACCTCAAAGGTATAAACTCGTTTAAACAAACATCAGAAAAGAGGAGGGGGGGGGGATCATTATTTTCGTAGTTGGGATAGGATTCCTTTTTTGAAACCTTAAGTAGGTTGGTGTAGTTTGCCATTTTTTTTTAAAATTTGCAATTGGACCAAACTCCACCGCCTTCCACCCAAGCTAAGTCCCTAGGGAAACTCAGCTTGTTGTTTATAAAGTTTAAGGCAGCTTACCTGTCTTTGGTTCATACTTTTAATAGAGTTTTAGACTTCGATAACAGCCAACATATCTAAAAACTGCCGTGCACAAGCTAAATTTTCTGGTGCTACGTTAAAAGGTATCATGATTTGTTAAAGGTGAAATAAAATAACCTGTGCATGAGAAACTTCTGGTTGTCTCAAAATGGCACCTGGGATATAGGCTGCATCTGGACTTAAATCATGCACAATTTGCCCACTATTTTTGTCAAGAGACTGAGCATCAACATTTTCCTCCACACCCTTCCCCTTGAAGGAGAAATTTGAACTCCCACCAGTACCACCAGAAACAGGAAAAGTGGATCCAGTTCTCTTTGAAGTAAGATCTAGGCGTTCAATCATTCGTGCAACACCAGCAATTCCTGCAGTCATCTCACGCTGAACTCCTTTGCTTAACTCCTTTACTGAGTTATTACGAGAAAGTAGCTTCTCCTTAAGGCCCCGGGTACCTTTTGAAATCGACTCCTTATATCTATTGCAAGTCATCCACACACTTCAATGTAAAGAGACAAAACAAGGAAACAACAGTTACAAAGGGGACCATTAGGCAACATATCTACCTGGCTGAAGCAGCAGACCACTTAGATTTAAATGTCTCTGGAAGCGAGAACATCTCTGATGGGCTTGGTCTTTTGGGACTATCAGGTGGAGGCTGGCTATAAACAACACTGGATTATGAAATAAACAACCATAAGATACAGACAATTACAAATAAAATAAATACTCTACAGATGGAGAGGATGCAAGATATTTTTATGTAGTACAGTAAAAGAAAAATCTAGAATGGATGCATTAGAGAAAATATTACAGATCTGTCAAATATGAAGGGAAATTGAAAATGCAGTCTAGGTGAAGACATATAATGTTAGTGTTCAATAGCTGCCTAAGATATTCAATCCATGTTCTAATTTGTAACTGTAAATTTGATAATAAGAGAAATTTAAGATAGACAAAAAACCATAACATGCCACAAGAAGTATGGTTAATAAATACAAAAGCATGGAATAATCTTTTATAGTACCTGGGTCTAGAAGGAATATCTCTATTGACAGCAGTAGTGGATCCCAGATTAACATCCACAGATGACTGAGGTTGAACACTGACACCAGAAGTTGGTGATCCCTCTGGTGACCCATAACTTAAAATTTGAAAATCTTCTGGTGAAGTTACATTTGTTTGCTGTGAAGAACTTGAAGAAGTAAAAATGAGAAGTTCGGAAGGTCCAAGGCCAGAAGCTCTCTGTCTTTCCCTTCTACGAAGATAACGAGCTCTGCTAGCAGCAGCAGCCAGATGCTGCATGATACGGTCATCAAAATCAGAGTCGTCTGAGTATGAAGAATCCTGGAAGATTCAGTTTCACTTCTTATCAACAAGAGGCCCTTTCTCACTAAGCAAGTATTAAGCATAAAGAGTTTGTGACAATAGAGTTTCAGATTAAATCAAATCACTCACATGCTCAACATTGAAGTCCTCACAGAAATGATGAAGAGGTGTGGGAGCAGCAGAAGAAATGTTCCTCGACCTTGAGCACCTTTCAATGTCCACTGCAGCTAGAAGCACTTGGCTACAGTAACAAGACTAATCAATGAGAATCAAAGAGACAGATAAGGGGAGGTGAAATCTTTTCACAAAAATTTTATACCTGGCAGGGTCCTTTAAGACAAGCAGCTGACAACATATTGGGCACTCTTTGCTTCTTTGAGACCTAAAAGAATAAATGAGTTCAATTAAAAATAATTTGTGGACTTTTTATGTGTGTGCATGTGTGTGTTGCCTTAGACAATAAATACATTGTATGATTGAATTACCATTCAAGAATACAATGAAGATGATATTCATGTTTGCAACTGGTAATCTGAAATGGGAAACAAGGTCCAAGGAGTTAAACTTCCAGTTAACAGTAGGAGCCAATCATAACTCTCACTAAGCAAAAAGTTTTTAGCAAAATCATGCGGTTTTCCTTCATTTAATGCGTAAAGTTACATATTTTGCATCAACATTCTTTTGATAGATTTGCATCAACGTATAGATTTGCATCAACGTTTTACAGATGCAACTATTTACATTTTTAAAAAGCACATGGTTAACAGCATGGAGTGATTTAATATCACAATTGAACACATGATTAACCAAAGCAAAGAGGAGAACACTTTATTAATTATCACTATTCAATATCCCAAATCCTCTTCTTCCAACTTTTGTTATTTCTGATCTGTATTTACCTACTGCCTTGAGGAAAGTAAAAAAATATTGAACTTCTCGCCCTATTTACTCTGTGTTCTCTCCACTGAATTTTTTTTTTTTTTTTTTGATAGATCTCTCCACTGAAATATTTGTCTTGGAAACATAATTTTTTTCCTTTATACACACATTCCCATATGTTGATTTCAACGACCATTAACCCCACAAAGAGTAAACGTTTTTCAAATGATTTCAGTTTTATCCAGACTTCACAATGATATGCCAATTCGTATTAAACAAATAAAGCATGAAACCTATTCCATGGGTGTAAATAGAAGCTTAGCACACAAATTACTTAACAAGTAAAAACAGATCATACATAATCATCACCTCCAAATTACAACAAATCATTACCAAATTCAGAAAGCAAAAATGGACAACCAGAAATGAGAGCATTGGTTTGAATACCAATTATCATACAATCCCAAACCAAACAGTGATCATCGTAACCAGAAATACCAAGTAGCATCAAAACCTCAAACCCACCAAACAAACAATAGTCGTATCATAATTCATGTACCACTTATCAAACAATCCCAAACCAAACAGTGATCATCATAACCAGAATTACCAAGTAGCATTCAAAACCTCAAACCCACCCAAACAAACAAACATTCCCATCATTCAATAGCAATGTGACCAAGTCTCTAGATTCATGTACTTCCCCTCTTTCCTGTTTCATTGTATATACAAACCTGTACATAACAATCACTTGCTTAACATTCTGAATTTGAAACCACTTTCCTCTCATCTATACCACCAAACAAACAAAAAAACATAAAACTCTGATTTTCAATACTTCAAAAGCCAAACAGAACCATGATCTCTAACTCTCACCCTTCAAACCCAACCAAAAACAAAAACAAAACAAAACCCAGATACCAAAAACACAAACAGAGTCTAAAAAACCAAAAAAAGACAGTAACTTTAACAAAGAGAAAAAGCAATGTGAGGACCATACAGTTGCAGGGTCGGCAGTGTTGAAGGGTTCAAGGCATATACTGCAAGCATCTTCAAAGACGTCATCGTTTAGTCCAGAGGAAGATGCAGTTGAAACCAATGGATTCCCTGAAGAAGATGGAGAAAAACTGAGATTTGACATTCTGGGTCTTTGAGTTTAGACTTGAAGCAAGAACCAGAGAATGGGTATATGAGAAAGTTAAGAACTTTATGCAGAGAAAGAAAGAAGAAGAAGAAGAAAGGAACCCAGAAGAGTGAGTTTTAGAGAGAGAGAGAGACAGAGTGTGTAAATGGTCAAAGAAAAGAATTATGGAGAGAAGAAGAAAGGGCAGAAAACGCAGGAAAGAAAAGTCCTATTCAGACGGAGGAGTTTGGGTATTTGATTGGTAACCTCTCTCTATTTTTTTTTTAAATATTTTTTTGTTTTTATTATTAATTAATTAATTGATTGTTTTTTTTTTTTTTTTTTTGAAACTATTAATTGATTGTTTTTAGATTTTCTTGATTACTACTAAGATTTTAATGTATTTTCACTATTAATGGCCGTGTGCATTAATATTATTCTGTTTGCTTGTCTATAAATGGAGGGAACCATGATGAAGATCATAAATAATTATTAAAGGAAATTGAATAAAAACACTTTTACTTCATTTGGGTGAATATAGGTGATTTTTTTTGTTTTTCTTTTTGTCCTCTGCTTCTCTTAAAAGGCTAGTAATGATTTAGGGCATGATTTGGTTTTTTTTTTTTCTTAAAATGTAAGATTCTTGTGAGTATAAACTACTATCTATTTCACCATTTGATGATTAAAAAAAAATTATTGTCTATTTGAACTTTTGAGAAGTTAAGTCTCGATAAAAATTTTAAACAAAATTAATTATTAAAATTATGAAAGTGTTGAATCAAACAAGGTGGCCATTATGATAGGTGAGACCTTAGTGATTTTTTACCACTATGTACAATATATTAAAGTGGAAGCTCTTCCGTCAAAGAAAAAATAAAATAAAAACTTAATCAAAAGAATCAAATTAGTTTCTGATTGAACCTAATTTTCTGATTTCAAATGTCCTTCTAATTACCCTATAATTGTCAAAGTATTTTTATATTTTAAATGAACTATAATTTATGCCAAATCTCATTCCAATTTATATTCTAATTTTATATATCTAAGTTTAGAAAATATAATATATATAAAAATACTCAATTCAAATTTGTTATGCTTATCTATAACAACATAAATATGTAGATTATGTTATTTCTTCCCTCTCCTTGTGTGTATGTGTTAAAATACTTCGTATTCTAAAAAAAGTATAAAAAGATGAGCACTATAAAAGTATAAAATAAATATGCAAAGATTATAAGCTACTTCCAATTAAATGCCAAATGAAGGAGGTTTAAATTCATAACTTCTCTTTTCTCAACAAAAAAAATTCATAACTTTTAATTGAGATTTTTTTAAAAAAAAAATTGCATAAATTGTAAAATTAATATCAAATTTTTTTCTTTATAAATATTATGAGATTTTCAATCTCTCGTAATAGCAATTAACCAAATAAGCATATTTTCATTGACACATAATAACCTCAAATTTTCACTTTGTTTTTCATATAATTCAATAATTATAATAATAGGAGAATGGAGATATGAATCATGGGTTTTCACATAAAGGAGAGTAGACAATGTCATTGAGCTATAATACTCTTGATCTCAAATTAAATTCCTATAGATCAAACAAAAAAATTAATAATTGAATACGATACAATCTCTATTATTATGAAAATGAATATTCTTAATTTTTTTTCACGTCCTTTTTAGAGCTTTAGAAATACTATAGACTTTTCGAAAGAACCAAAAAAAAAAAAAAACACAAATTTTGCAACATAAGTATTACAACTTTCATGAAGATGAATAGGTATACTAAACTTGTTTTACTCAATTGATTTTTTTAACCTTAATCAAGTTTCTTTTGATTCTTATAAAAGTTAGGTAGAAAAGGTGGGGTTGCTCCCTCACTCTAGCATGATTAAAGTTCAAGAATTAGCATCAACAAGGAGAGGCGTCGAGAAATAATGGTGAAATGTAAGGACATGACAAAAAATTCAGGGAAATAAAAAATAAATAAATAAAAAAGTACAATTAATTTTTTTGGTAAAAAAAGTACAATTAATTTCAACTACTCATTGAATCGACCGTCCAACTCGTACCGCACGCTAGTTTAGACTAACGTATCTGCATGACCTTTTCCTTCCCTTGACCTTTTCGTCTTTTCCATATCCACCGTTCTTCTATAAAAACGCGGATGCATTTTCTTCCATTGCTTTTTTTTTATTTTTAACGTACGTGATTTATGTGAGGATAAATATGTAATTTTGATAAATTTGTAGATGTGGATAAGATGTCATGTCGTGTAGAATATATATATATATATATATATTTTTTTTTTAAATTCTTCTAATTTGATAATTCTAAACTTCTATATTGAAAAAAGGGGGAGATATAAATTAAAATGTTAAACTACAAAATTCTTGCCAAATCATTTAGAATTCAATTGTTAAATAAATGATGGTAATTGATTTTCGGTCAAATTTGGATGCACAATTTCATAGGTTTTTTTTTTCCAATTAAATTTAATCACATTGTTACATTTACCGATACAATACAAATCATATCATCATATCATATGGTTCTAAAAAATATATATATCATCAATATATATATAAACCGAAACCTTTGAAACTCTTATAATTTTCTACATCAGTACAATATTTAATAAAATTATCATTTTATTTAAATAAAATTATTTCTGCTTTAGTCCAAACTTAACAATGAGTGAAACTCTATCTCTCTAACAAATCCAATTTAAACTCAAACTCATCATTATCATTTTTTCAAACAAAATTATTTTTATTGTTTAATCTAAACTTAATAAAGAGTGAAACTCTATCTCTCTAACAAATTCAACTTAATTTCAAACTCATCATTATCATTATTAGTCTATAATAAAGTTTGCTCAACAACTGTTGTTGCTCAACAAATTCAAGCGATATTGGATTTAGACTACGACAAGACGTCAAAGAAAGAATATTTTATACTATATAATAAAAGTTGAACTTAGAAGCCATGGTTACGCTAAGTGGCTAGTAAATTAATTTTATATTATTTGTTAAGATATATTTCCTCAAATTAAGGAATAATATTTAACAATTATTTAATTTAGGTAAAATTTTATCATTTAAAAAATTTTATTCAAATTAAAAGTCTATTATAAAAAATTGATTTAGGTAAAAAATTATCATTAGTTCACTGTTTTGACAATAAATTTTGAACGAAAAGGAATTCACTGACACAGTCTGAATCTTTTAGAAAGTAGATATTTGGAGCTTGAATTTGAACACAAATTTTAAATTTTTTCGACAAAAATCAAGTGAATTATTGTTGTTCCAATATGACCCATCTAACTATTCAAAATTTGGTGTCCACCTGTGCGCCGATAGAAGGGTGTAAAACTGGAAGTCTCAGATTCTATTGACAAATTTGGTTTTAAAATATTCTTTCTATAGCGTATGATCAATCTCTACAAAATCAAATCTTCGGTAAAATATATGTTAGTAGCTTGTTATTCACAGGAATTAATCGCTTAGGAAATGTGCTGAAAAGTGACATTTGTTCATTGTTTTGACAATATATTTTGAATGAAAAGGAATTTGTAAACACGGTCTGAATCTTCTAGAAAGTTGACATCCCAAGATTGTATTTAAACACAAATTTTGAATTTTTTCAACACAAATCAAGTGAGTTATTTTTGTTCCAATATGACCCATCTAGCTACCCAAAATTTGGATTCCACCTATACGCCGATAGAAGAGCGTATAACTGGAAGTCTAACATTCCGTTGACAAATTCGGTTTTAAAATATTCTTTCTATAGTGCATGATCGATCTTTACAAAATCAAATTAGCTGACCCGGTCTAAATCTTTTAGAAAGTAGACATCCTAAGCTTGAATTTAAACACAAATTTCTTACTTTTTCGACAAAAATCAAGTGAGTTATTGTCATTTGAATATGGCCTATCAAACTAACTGAAATTCAGATTCCGCCTAAGCTCTGATAGTAGGGTGTAAAACTGGAAATCTAACGTTCTGTTGACAAATTCGATTTTAAAATATTTTTTCTATAGCATGTGGTCAATCGATACAAAATCAAATCTTTGGTAAAGTATAAGTTAGTAACTAGTTATTCACAAGACTTAATCGCTTAGGAAATGTGCTGAAAAGTGACATTTGTTCACCATTTTGACAATATATTTTGAACAAAAAGGAATTTATAGATGCGGTCCTAATCTTCTAGAAAGTAGACATCCCAAGCTTGAATTTGAACACAAATTCTGAATTTTTTCGACCCAAATCAAGTGAGTTATTGTCGTTTGAATATGACTCATCTAACTACCCAAAATTCAGATTCCACCTATGCGCCAATAGAAGGGTGTAAAACTAGAAGTCTAACGTTTCGTTGACAAATTTGGTTTTAAAATATTCTTTCTATAGCACGTGATCAATATCTTTAAAATCAAATCTTCAGTAAAATATGTGTTAATAGCAAGTTATTCACAAGACTTAATCACTTAGGAAATGTGCTAAAATGTGACATTTGTTCACCATTTTGACCATAAATTTCGAACAAAAAGGAATTCGCAGGCGCATCTTTTAGAAAGTTGACATCCTTAGCATGAATTTGAACACCAATTTTGAATTTTTTCGACATAAATCAAGTGAGTTATTGTCTTTTGAATATGACCCATCTAGATATCCAAAATTCGGATTCCACCTATGCGTTGATAGAAGGACGTAAAACTGGAAGTCTAACGTTCCGTTGACAAATTAAATTTTAAAATATTTTTTCAATAGCACATGATCAATCTCTACAAAATCAAATTTTTGGTAAAATATATGTTAGTAGGTAGTTATTCACAATACTTAATCGCTTAGGAAATGTGCCAAAAAGTGACCTTTGTTCATTGTTTTGACAATAAATTTTGAACAAAAATGCATTTGCAGAAGCGTTCTGAGTCTTTTAGAAAGTAGACATCCTGAGCTTGAATTTAAACACAAATTTTGAATTTTTTCAACACAAATCAAGTGAGTGATTGTTGTTTGAATATCGCCCATCAAGCTACCCGAAACTCAAAATCCACCTAAGCGTCAATAGGATGGCGTAAAACTGGAAGTCTATCATTCTTTTGAAAAATTTAGTTTTAAAATATTTTTTCTATAGCGTGTGGTCAATCCATACAAAATCAAATCTTTGTTAAAATATATATTAGTAGCTAGTTGTTCACAAAACTTAATCGCTTAGTAAATGTGTTGAAAAGTGACCTTTGTTCATCATTTTGACAATACATTTTCAACAAAAAGGAATTCGCAGACGCGGTATGAATCTTTTAGAAAGTAAACATCTCGAGCTTGAATTTGAACACAAATTTTGAATTTTTTTGATAAAAATCAAGTAAGTTTTTGTCATTTGAATGTGACCCATATAGCTACCCAAAATTCAAATTTTACCTATGCACTAATAGAAGGGCGTAAAACTAAAAGTCTAACGTTCTGTTAACAAATTTAATTTGAAAATATCTTTTCCATAGTGCAAGATCAATCTCTACAAAATCAAATCTTCGGTAAAATATATATTAGTAGCTAGTTATTCACAAGACTTAATCGCTTAGGAAATGTGCTAAAAAGTGACCCTAGTTCACCGTTTTGACAATAAATTTTGAACGAAAAGGAATTCACAGGTGTGGTCTGAATCTTTTAGAAGGTAGACATCCCAAGCTTGAATTTGAACATAAATTTTGAATTTTTTCGGCACAAATCAAGTGAGTTATTGTCGTTTGAATATGACTCATCTAGCTACCCAAAATTTGGATTCCACCTATGCGTCAATAGAAGGACGTAAAAATGGAAGTCTAACGTAACTTTGACAAATTGGGTTTTAAAATATTCTTTATATAACGCGTTATCAATCTCAACAAAATCAAATCTTCTGTAAAATATATGTTAATAATCAGTTATTCACAAGACTTAATCACTTAGAAAATGTGCTGAAAAGTGACATTTGTTCACTATTATAACAATAAATTTTGAACAAAAAGGAATCCTACTTGCTCACTGCCAAGTGCAAGAGATCGTGTAGCAATATAATTCTTGGAGTACTAAGGTCGAACCACAAGGAGCGGGGTAAACTCAAAGACAATGTAATTAAAGAAAAAAAAAAAAACTTTTGGTGAAGATGAAGAATAATTTTTGTCTAATAATTGTAAACAAGAATAACAGTGATAACAGATTTAAGTCAATAATGTAAATATTAAGGCATCGGGGTGTTTCCCTATATCGATATGAAATTCTTTACGATCTAAGAAATTATATATTTCATAATTGATTATTCTTATACAATTAAATACTTATGATTTGGTTGAACTAAGACAATTCAAGAACATGTGATAACCTAGATTAGTAATGCGGTTAGAAAAGTTTTCAAAAAAATTCATTCACTTTAAAACTTAATTTCTATTTAAAACTATTAAAAATTCATCTAAACAATAAGAAAAACATGATTGGACTTATTGAAAGCATGGAAGAACTAATACATCAAAAGAAATCTAATTGAACAATCAAATATGTTGTTGATAAAATCCTAGAAAGAATCACATTGAATATTCATACCATATAGAAGAAACATAACCCCTAACCCTAGCAAAAAGCTTAGGCTTCCATTAAAGAAAGGAAAATACAAGGTTTTCTCTGCCAAATTCGTTCTACATAGCCTCCCTTCAAAACCCTAATGTCAAAAAGTGTCCAAAGAAAATAAAACTTTTACTATTTTAATTAGTATTATGCTTGTGCATTACACGGCTTTAGTTATAAACTTTTAGTATAATTTTATTGAAAAATAATAAATTAATAATCTCTTGAATTTAGATTATATAAATTGCATATAAATTATTGTTCTTAAAAGTATCAAGCGATCATACAAATTATTTATATAAAAAAAATTCCTAAATTTAATAATTAAAAACCTCTGGAAACTTAACCAAAGGTATTTCATTTGCCAAAAAAATAAACATAATTCTCTTCTAACTTATCGATTGTCTCATAATGACATTTTTGTAGCGCACACATATAATATTACTGTGGGGACAGGGTTTTGACAACCCAGACCCACTTCATACAAGGCCCAAGGCCCACGCCGAGGATGAAGAAATGTCTAAGGACGAATCGAAGAAGATCCAGTTACCAAGAAGCATTGCCGAGGACAATCATGTCCTCGGCCAACCGAAACTATGGAGAGGAAGAACAAAGCACAATCAAAGGTGGTCTTTTAGAATGTCTCCAAAGAAAAGACAAGTGCTATGGGTCAGTCACGGAAGCATGGTGGAGGAGCAATTCTAGGAGGAACTGTCACCTCTACATTAAATGCCCACACCTAACGTTCTGGCCGCATTAATGGAGAAGTAGCCCCTGAGTAGTGCTGCCGTAGTTGCTGCAACCCACAGAAAGAAGGGGAATGTAACTGATGGGACAATCACTCAAGTTGTGGCCTGCATGACCAACAAATGGAGGGCCAAGATTAACTAAAGGGGGGATATATAATGTAAGAAGTCCCCCAGAAAGGGGGACGGGATTTTTAGAGAAAGAATAGATGGTAGTACTTGTATCAACCCTGTAACCAAGTATTAAAGAAAAAATAAGAATTTTCAGCCCCCAAGAGGAGGGCCAAGGAACCATAACCTACGCTTTAGCTAACGTTCTTGTCGTCCAATCCATTCCCTACCATGTTTAGTTGTTGCAACCCTTATTAGGGCACAACTCTTGAACCCATACTCTACAAATTCATTGTATCGGGCTAACTGGGTTTGAGTCCACTCACCCCATTGAGGTAGTGCTTGAACCCGATCCTTACAATTACTAACAACAAAAATAAAAATGAGAAATAGTAACATAAAAATTGTACTATTCAAGAAAATTAATTTAATCTAATAATGCACATATAATCATAACTCAAATACAACTTAGAAATAAAAAAGATGAAACCCTTGTTGTAGGAGGGAATACAAAATTTGATCATTCCTAAATCATTACTAGATAAAACCTATGAGGAAAAAATAGGATGAATACAAATAATTCATAAATGCAAAACCAAACAAAAGAAAAAGAAAAAAAACTAAACATATTTTTTTAGGATAAAAAGGAAGAATAATTCAACCTTTATCTTGACACAAACGGTACATCAAAGTAATAAATGTACTATAAAAAAAATTAAATAAAGAGTAATAGAAGTAAATTTTCCTTAAAAAGTCGTATTATATGCTTATGAAAAATGATCTTATGAGTCAATTTAATGAATTCCACGGTATGTATGGATTCCACATGATATTTCACATGTTAAGAGAGAAATCTCATGAGATGCCAAGATGCCTTCTTGACTTAGATATCCATCTTCCACACAATCCTACAAAACAAAGTTCAAAGAGAGGCCTACACATCTTTAGCTTTTCAAGAAAAGTAGCTATTAGTCTTTCATCAATCCCTAATGAATATATCAAAGTTTTTTTTTTTTCCTATACCTTTAAGTTTAACTCAAATAATAATTGATGCAGAAAAATCATGAAGGTGAAATATTTATAGAAGAAGGTGAAATATTTATAGAGTTTTATATAATATATTTCATGCTTTTAATGACTCATAAGAAAAGCCATAAATTAAAAAAAACACAAACACAAAAATAACAAAGAAGAGAAACATACCTATAATAATATGGATGGTGACTTTGATAAAGCATTCTACTACAAACAAAACCAACTCAAATAATAACTAATGACAAATCATAAATGTGAAAATATTTATATAGGCTTATATAATGAATTTCATGGATTTAAAATTGACTTTATGACTCATAAACCAAACCATAGAAAAGAAAAATAAAGTGAATAAACATACTTGTAATAGAATGGATGGTGACTTTGATAAAACATTCTACTACAAACAAAACAAACTCAAATAATAATTGATGTTTGACAAATCATAAAGGCGAAATATTTATACAGGTTCATATAATTGATTTCATGGATTTAAAATTGCATTTGTGACTCATAAGCGAAACATAGAAACAAAAACAAAAATAGAAACATGCCTGTAGTAGTGTGATTTTAATAAAACATTCTATTGCAAACAAAAAGAGAGATACAAACTTATTATTAATAATGGGGAGAGAAAAAATCGATTAGAACAATAAGTACTATTTCTATCTCCAAAAAATTTATAAAAAAAGAAAAGAAAAGAAAGAAAGAAGCCGTATATGAAGAAGTTGTGCAAATGAATATATAAGAATACACTAAAAAAACTGTATATATAGATAATTTTCAATTGTGAAGATGCTAGATTTCTAATCAATTTAGGAATTATAAGAGAAATACAATTATTAGAATAAGATATGTATTAAAAAAATATCACAATTAATGTTTTTTTTTTAACAAAAAAAAGAAGAACAAAACGTAAAACTCATCACTCAAGATGCATGTTTATCCAAAAAACTTGGAAGTTAGGACTTGGCAGAGTTCAGTTAGACATAGAATTTCAAATTATATTGAAGTTAAATTATAAGAGAAATTATTAGATGGTTTGGAATTAAAGAAACACCAATTCTATGTGAAATTCTAATCAATAGAGTGTATTTTTTTCTAAAATTATTTTTTATCTATAATTTTTAATTTTAAATTAAATACTAATGGTTACACAATCCTAATTAAGTAAATTAGTTATCTTATCCATGTTTCCAAGGTTTTTTATTTTTTTTACGTGTCTTATCACTTTAAATCTTAAAAAAAAAAATCATTTTTTAAAAAACAAATCTAAAAAAAATTCTAAAATATGGATTAGACCTTTTTTTTAGTGTAGTAATTAAAAAATAAGAAGAATTAGATTACACTATGTCTCTACATTTCTACAATTTAAGATGCATTAAACCTCTTTTTTTAGTGTAGTACACATTACTATAATTTAAGATGCATTAGACTTTTATTATGTATACATGTTTTTTTTTTTTTACGTGTAGTGTAGTAATTAAAAAAATAAGAAAGTTGTTGTATTTTTTATAATACACTACACTTACAAAATAAGGATTACATGGATAAGATAAAGAATTTGGATTGTAATTAAATTAAGATTTTTATCAATTTAGTAATTATAAGAGAAGAAAAATTATATATATTTTTAAAATCTAAAAATAGGATTACATGGATAAGATAAAGAATTTGGATTGTAATTAAGTTAAGATTTTTATCAATTTAGAAATTATAGGAGAAGAAAAATTATCTATATTTTTTAAAATCTAAAAATTTAAAAAAATTTCTACAATATGGTGAAGCCACTTGGCACAACTACGGCGTCTAAGCCCAACTTTTATTATATAGTATAGTATAGTATATGATTTTCATCCAAGTTTACAGCAATAACTTGTGAGTTAATTTCGGCTTTTAAAAATTATGAATTTCGGAAAACTCAAAACTGGAAAGTTGTAGATATTTAAGTCATGGTTCCAACCTATTTTGCCTTGTGTCAATTGGATTTTTTAGGAGAGAGATATGCTCAAAATACTGATCAATGCTCAAATCTGATTTTTCCTTTTCAGATTCTACCTTTTTGATTTCTTTCCTTATTTGAAGCTTCCAAACATGGTAGATGATGCAAGCACTCCGGCTGCACTTCCTTAGACATTTAAGCATGGTCTTTTAGCTCCACTTTAATTCTAGTTTGGCCTCCATTCTCTCACAAACTCCTATAAACTCATCTTTCTCACATGATTTTCTAAAAATAGAAAATTACATACAATGAATGACATCTTATTCAAGAAATTATGTAAAGATAAATAATAGAGAATAATGCAAATCATGACTTAATTATACAAATTAATCATAGTAATAAGGAAATAACGCCCACATAAATATATAACAAGTGGACATTTTAAGGCGTTATCAAATTCGCAAACACGATCTACTTCTTCCAAAAAGTAGACATCCTGAGCTTGAATTTAAACACAAATTTTGAATTTTTTCGACACAAATCAAATGAGTTATTGTCATTTGAATAAGTCTCATCGAGCTACCTGAAATTCAGATTCCACCTATGCAACAATAGAAGGGCGTAAAACTGGAAGTCTAACGTTTTGTTGACAAATTCGGTTTTAGAATATTTTTTCTATAGCACATGGCCAATCCATACAAAATTAAATCTTCAGTAAAATATATGTTATTAGCTAGTTATTTACAAGACTTAATCGCTTAGGAAATGTGTTGAAAAGTGACATTTATTCACCATTTTGACAATATATTTAGAGCATAAAGGAATTCGAAGACACGGTCTATATCTTTTAGAAAGTATAGATATAGACCATAACTAATATACACTTTCGTATATTAGTTATAATTGTAAAATTGTGATTTATTGTGTGTTTTGAAAATAAGATTTCAGTTAACATAAAAATAAGCGGGTCATTTGGATGTAAGACTTGTGGGGCCTGTTAGATAAAGGAATTTGAGTAATATTATTTATATTTTTTTGATATACATGTGAGTGAAAAAATGTATAAAAGTATGAGTATGGTAAAAAACTGAATACATGTGCTTAAGAATGCTTACCCAACAGACCCGGGGTATTTAAAAATCGAATAAGGCTGCGTTTGAATCGGGTGAAAAGCATTTTCGAAAATGCTTTTCAGTATTTACGGGTGTTTGGTTGCGCACGGAAACTCAATTTTCCAGAAATTAATTTCCGTTGACCAGTGGTCAAGGCTGAAAACGAATTCACCTTCCATTTTCACTTTAAATCCAATTTTCCGGAAAAGAGAAACAGAGCACGAAGAGAGAGAGAGAGAGAGAGAAAGAGAGAGAGAGGAAGGAAGAAACAGAGAGCCCAGATCGAAGAGAGAGAGCCCAGCTCGCCGGTGCGAGTTCGCCAGCGAACCCATCTTCACGATCGCCACAACCCACCGATCTTCGAACCAGAGCCGGTGACCCACGAACCCAAAGCCCAAACCGTTCGACCCAGACCCAGGCGTTCGACCCAGACGTTCGATCCATCGCCTTCGACCTTCGACCGACGACCCAGACCTTCGACCCAGATGTCGTCGTCGACCCATCGCCGAGACCCAGACCCAGACCCATCTCAGTTTTGTTTTTTAAACTTGCCGGAATCAATTTTTTGTTGTTGTGTTGTTGTTGTTGCTGGAATAAATTTTTTGTTGTTGTTGTTGTTGCCGGAATCAATTTGTTGTTGTTGTTGCCGGAATCAATTTTTTGTTGTTGTGTTGTTGTTGTTGCCGAAATAAATTTTTTGTTGTTGTTGTTGTTGTGTTGTTGTTGTTGCCGGAATCAATTTGTTGTTGTTGTCGCCGGAATCAATTTTTTGTTGTTGTTGTTGTTGTCGCCGGAATCAATTTTTTGTTGTTGTTATTGTTGTTGTTGTGTTATTGTTGTCGTCGGAATCAATTTTTTGTTGTCGTTGTTGTTGTGTGGTTGTTGCCGAAAAATAGCATTTTCCTAATTAAACCAAACACATAAAAATATTTTCTACAATAATTTTCATAATACAATCAAATACTTGAAAATATTTTCCTTTTTCGAAAAATAGTATTTCCAGAAAATAAGTATTTTTCAAAAAATATTTTACGGGAATCAAACGGACCCTAAATGTGACGCGCATACATTTCACATGAATGGAGGATTCAACGGTAGAGATCCTTTCGCTGTTGCGTGTCCATCATACTGCCTCACATACAGACAGTAATGTCCTCCTCTCATCACCCATCGCAATTTTCTCACTGCTCTGGAAAAACAGACAGACACAACAGTAAAGAAAAACTCATCAATGGCGACTCTTTCATCCACACACATTCTCCCACTTTCACCGATCTCAACCCCCAAAAAACCCATCTCTTCTCGCTTTCTCTTTCGTTCACAAAACCCCAAAACCCTGTCCACCTCCGTCACCTTCACGAACTCCAAACCCAACGCTTCTTCTTCTTCTTCTTCTTCTTCTGTATCCATCGAACTCAACGCCTCCACTCTCAGAGAAATCTGCCAAGCTCACGTTCCCGAACACGTATTACGCAGGCAAAGAATCCATGCTTTCTATGAACTCTGTACAATTCAATTACATATTGGAAATGCTTTTCTTATTGTTGCTATTGTTGTTGTTTTAGGGTGGAGGAGGTTGGATATGTTAGACCAACTGATGTACAAAAGCAAGCACTGCCTCTTCTCTTTTCGGGCCGAGATTGCATTCTTCATGCTCAGGTCAAATCTCAATCTCAATCCTTAGCATTGAAGCTCATTTTGCATTTGATACACAAATTTTCATACTTTTTTGTTGATTTCTTCTAATGTTGCCACATAATGGAATTGAATACATCTGTAGTTTATCATTCGATTAAAATCATAGGTGGGTAAGATGTGATTTCCCAATATAATGGGTCTAAACAAATGAATGAATGACTGTCTTAATGACTAGGCTAATGTACTGTTTGTCCTTGTTTTGGTCCTCTAGACAGGTTCTGGGAAGACACTGGCATACCTGCTCTTGATCTTTTCTGTCATAAACACTCAAAGATCTACTGTTCAAGCAGTAATAGTAGTGCCCACCCGGGAACTAGGCACGCAAGTAAGAATGTCAATGATGATTTTTCGATTACTTAATCTTTTGGGGAGATACATTTTAATATTGAAAAAAAAATGCAATTTTTTTCCTCAATTATAATTGATCCAATGGTGGTGTTTGGTTCATTAGAATTTTCCCATGAACAAAAATAAAGAAGAGAATTTGTATTATACTTTCTATGCATACTATACTTATAATAGTATATGTATATATATTATTGATAAATTATTATTATTTTTTATATAAGGTAATACTGTAGTTTCTTCTTGAACTAGGTTACAAGAGTTGCTCGGATGTTGGCTGCAAGGCCTATGGAACTTGAATTGGAGCAGAAGTCTTGCACTGTCATGGCTCTTTTAGATGGAGGAATGTTGAAAAGACACAGGAGTTGGCTAAAGGTGCTGCATGTTCTTGTTCTTTTTTTTACAGGTTTCGTCACTTTAATGTTAACCAAATAGAGGCTAGTAGTTGAAATGGTGCTGATGGGTAGTTCTGTAAATTTTGTGTTCTGTGTAGAACCTTTTGAAGGAAATTTAACGCCATTTTAATCCTTGTGGTTTGGGAAAATATGAAAAAATTACATAGAATTTATAAAGTTTTCCTTTTCTCCTTTGTGTAGCGTTTATTTTGCACGCATAGCATCTTCCTTTGTATTTCTTCTAAGCCTGAACCAGTTGCATTTTGGTTTGTTTTGAATTTTCATAGCATTGCTTTGATTGATATGGACATTCTTAGATTTCTATATGCTTATTGACCAGTTACTGATAGTACAGAATATCCAAAAGAAGATTATGGATATTTGTGGAGTGATATACTCATTACATAAGTTTTCAGGCAGAGCCCCCTACAATCGTGGTGGCAACGATAAAGAGTTTGTGCCAAATGCTTGAGAAGAAAATCTTAAAGCTTGAATCGATGAAAGTGCTGATAATTGATGAGGTAATTAAATACTATTTATTTATTTACTTCACGTCTACTCTATTAAGAATGTGCAATTCGTTAGTTGAAAAATTTGTAAACAATTGATCATGCTTCCGAATCATCGGATGAGTCTTCCTACAATGTATGCAACATTAATGGTGTATTTGTAGAGTAATAAAAGTACAAACTTGGCTATTGTATGTGTGTACAGTATTCATTTGCACTTGTATTTGGTCATTTCTTAAGGGCCCTTCTGTAATATTCTTTTACACAAAGTGACATTTTATTAGGTTGATTTCATGTTCAATTCCTCAAAAGAAGTCAGTTCTCTTCGAAAACTTTTGACATCATATTCATCACTACACAACCGTCAGACCATTTTTGCCAGTGCATCCATCCCCCAGCACAATCGGTTTGTACATGACTGTATACAGCAAAAGTGGACCAAGGTTTGCTGATGTAATTCTTGTTTCAATGTTATCTTTTGGGATTTGACATGATTCGTCACTGGTTTCCTGTGTTTCATTATGATTTCATTTCAATTACAGAGTGACGTGGTTCATGTCCATGTCAATCCAATTCAACCCATGCCATCATGCCTACATCATAGATTTGTGGTAAGAAATCTTTAGAATATAGAACTTATACTGTTGTGCTTCTCATTTAAAATGTGCTAATTCTGTGTTGCTAACAGACATGTGGCAAGAACAAAAGGCATCAAACCTTGCTATCCTTATTACAGTCTGATGCACCAGAGTCTGGCATTATATTTGTTGGTGAGCAGGTCTGCAGCACAGATCCTTCTCTATGTATAAATTTCTTGGAATTCATATAAATCATTAATTTTATCCTTGGAATAGGGTTAGAATTTTTTTGAACCAAGTGTTTTATGTAATTATGTCAATGCTTGTGCTGAAAATATTATTTGATGAAGGATATGTACTTGGTGTGGTTATTCTTTGGCCGTTTAATGAGACCATCTCATAGCATTTTTTTGGCATCTCCTCAGTCTGGTAATGATCCATGTCCCAACCACTAAGTAATATACTGGCATGGATGTGTTATTAACGCAATTGTAGCATGAATAATTAGTATGCTGTGTGGCTGTGCCTATGAATGTCACTTTTTGAACAACCACCACCCCCCCCCCCCCCCCCCCCCCCCCCGGTGGCCCCCAAAAAAAATCCTTTTATCTTGTTGATTAAACTATCTCATCTCAACACAACAAAGCCTTGTATCCCTTGACTGGGCTGTGAATCTTTTTTAGCCATTTTCCCCTAGAGCAGGTTTACTTAATCTGTGTGCATAAAGATCACGTGCGGTTCAGATTGTTAAATCTAGGAATCTGTGGCATGGTTGCGTTAATATGTGTAGGATGTGATCAATATCTGCTTTTATTCTTTGAAATAAATGAGAGGGTTTCCCTGGTTGTTTAATATCTATATCTTATCTGCTTCTGCAGTCTGAGAAGTCAAAGAAAGCTGGAAATGCTCCACCAACAACTTCGTTAGTTGATTTCTTGAGGACTTCATATGTGGGTTGTTCAGACATCCATCTTCTAGAAGAAGACATGAATTTCAATTCACGAGCAGCATCTCTCTCAGTAAGTGTTATACATTCCGCTGTGGATAAAGATGGTTCATTTTACATTAGGAGTTTAATTTTGGAGGTTGCATGAGTTGGAGTAATGTTTTGGGAATATGGTCATGTGATGATACATTGTCTATTTCTCTTAAGACAATGGAAATAATGGTCAATTTAATCTAGGTTGTCAGATAAGCAATGCCCATCTCTGAGTGCATGCCAAGGGAACAAGTGGCACGACTGACATGGGTACTGAGTGTCAGATGCTGCAAACTTTAAACAGGAAGGGCCAAGGGGCATAATGGTTAATATCAGTTAATATTTTTTTGGATAATTCAATACTGTTACTTAGGAAGAAAAAGACTTGCAAAACAAAGCATGGAACTCACAAGCTGCCAACATAAGGTCTGCTTACAGATTCTCACTCACGTCACAGGTCACAAACACCTGAGCTAACAAAACCAGACACACAAGACTGAAACTAGAAGAGGACTTTTTGCCAGTCCTTACACAGAGAGTGGATACCCATTTACATCACAACACTTTGTTAAGAATAGAATTACAGAACTCTCTGCTTGCTTCCACTTGAGTCCTTACATCCCATTAAGTCATTAACATAATGTTGGGATGTGGGGAGATGAGAGTGAAAGGGTGTTCGGGTTCCCACTCCCCCTTGTTTGGATATTTATTTTGTAGGAAGGGGGAAAGAATTTAAGGGTTTTGAAGGGGTATCTTATCCCTCCAAACCCGTTATTTAAATTCCCTCAAATTGGAGGAATTTTGAGGGGAGGGTTTCTAGTTTAATGATTTTTTATTTACTTTCTATTTTGCCTTAATTTTTAAATATAGAGTTCAATAGAGGAATATTTGTCCTTTTCTTTGTATAATTTTCTTTACTCTCTTTTTCACCCTACTACTAAACAAAGGGAGCGGTATCTACTTCCCTCTCCTCTTTAATCTTTAATCTTTAAACAAGGAGGAGGGGTATGCACTGCACCCTCCACTACTCTTCCTGCCCCTGCTGTCCTCTCCTCTCTCCTCTTCCCTCTCTCCAAACTTTCAAACATAGTGTTTACGTTTTGTACAAGGCTCTCTTCTGGCTTGATGTGACCTCCACAGATTCTTGCGTTCCTGTGAAGCAAAATATGGAAAATGGTTGCCCTCAAAGCTAATTTGCAGAGAACTACTTTAGACTTCAATCTTTCAGTCTTTTACCCGATTCTACAATCTCCCGCCATTCCAAATTTGGAATATAAACAGGATAATACCCATTAATTCCTTGTTGGCTTTTTTTTTTTTTTTTTTGGGAATTCTTGGGGAGGTGAGGGTTGGGAGCTTGGTTAAACCTACAACATAGGAGACAGGAGAGAAGGTATGTGCCATTGGGTTACATGCCCATTGGCCTTTCTTGCTTTTATATGAAGAGAGAAAACAAGTTGTTACCGTCATTATTATTATTGTGAATCTGAATTATCTTTTGACCATGTTTAGAACCATTAGGACACAAAATCAATGATCTGATAGATTTGTTTTTTGGTTAAATACAGGAAGTGAGACAAGGAGGTAGCTATCTTCTCGTAGCAACAGATATAGCGGCTAGAGGGGTCGACCTGCCAGAAACAACTCATATATACAACTTTGATCTGCCAAGAACTGCGGTAGATTATCTTCATCGAGCAGGAAGAACGGGTAGAAAACCTTTTTCAGACAACAAATGTACTGTTACCAACATTTTAATGTCTGAGGAACGGTTTGTTTTGCAAAGATACGAAAATGAATTGCTGTTTAACTGTGAAGAACTTATTCTATAGGGTTGATGTTTATTTCAATTTATACAAATAGAGCATCCCCTACCCACCAACCCCCAGAAATATATATATATATATATATTTTTTCTTTTTTTTCCACGTTATTCCAGTCCATTTTATGAGACACGGTATCATGAGCAAGTGAAACCCCAGCTGATACTTCAAATGTCCAGTACACCAACAGTCAGTCTCAATATAATATATATATACACACACACACATACTCCTCTTAATAGACTCGTCTCATTGTAGATGTTAAAGTTTGTAAATGACAAGTATTTCTTTAAGGCTTTTGTTAAACGTGTGCTGAGGAATCGCTCGCACTCGTTCAAGAGGAATCAAGCGAGCTTCACAACACTGGGAAGTAGCAAAAACTATTTTACATATATATAGATGTGAAAGTTTGTAAATGACAAGTATTTCTTTAAGGCTTTTGTTAAACGTGTGCCGAGGAATCACTCTCCCTCGTTCAAGAGGAATCAAGCGAGCTTCACTACGTTGGGAAGTAGCAAAAACTATTTTACACACACACACACACATATATATATATAGACACACACACATAAGTACCTCTTTAATTGAAAGTTACTTGACTCCTTAAAAACAGTTGATTGATTGCAATAACAAACTCAACCAGAACCAATGTACTTTGACGGTTGTTAACCCAATCATTTCCTATAAGAGCATCCGTAGCAGATGTGCTAAATGCCAAATATTTGGCACATTTGGCACACCAAACACTAAAAACACTCATTTATCAGATGTATTAAATGTTCTAAATTTTTGCAACATGTTACAGTGCCATCACAATTTTGGCACTGTACGGACAAATGTGGTATAATATTTATTATTATTTTATTCCGGTTTCTCTCTCCTCATCACAGATATGCTCTCTCTCCGTCTTCTCATCTCTATCTTCTCTCTTCGTCTTCCACAGCACGCCAATCACCAATGGCCACCACTCAACGCTGCCGATCACACCACAGACCACCACTCGACGCTGCTGACCATCTGGATTCCCTATTCCGCTTCAGTTTTTTTTTTTTTTTTTTTTTTTTCCTTTTTTCCGTTCACTTTTTTTGGCTGTGGTTCAATGGGTGGGTTCGGATGGGTAGATCGGTGGTGGGTGGGTTCGAGTTGTGGGTTATGGCAGTGGGTTATAACGGTGGGTGGGTTGAGTTTCATGGGTTGTGGGTTATGGCAGTGGGTGGGTTGAGATGGGTAGATCGGTGGGTGGGTTGAGATGGTGATGGGCAGATCAGTGGTGATGGGCGAATCGGTTAGTGGTGGGCGAATCGATGGTGGTGCCGATCTCTGTTCTGATCTGTTCTGATCTCAGTGGTGGTTTTTTTTTTTTTTTTTTTTTTTTTTTTTTTTTTTTTTCTGGTGATTGTGGCCGCAACAATTTTTCTGGTTGTGGTTGGAGTTGTTGTTGTTGTTGTTGTTGCGGTTGATGATGACGATGATGGGGAGGAATTTAATATATTATTTTAATGTGTAGGAAATATTATTTTAATGTATAGAATTGAAGTATAAAACATCTGATAAATGGGATGTTTTAAAATGATGTGGTAAAATAATAAAGTAGGGTTTTAGTGTGACAAAATGGCATAATTTTTGCCACATCTGATGCGAATGCTCTAAGACACTATAATTGAATTTTTCACTTAAAAAAAAGGATTAAATATGGAAACGAATAATCTTCATTTAAGTGAACACCATATATATATATATAAATATATATATGAATTTTTTGACGGTAAAGAATAATAATGATAAACACCATATATATGACTTGTCTAAGTATGTTTGGAAAGTAATTTTTTTTTTTTAAAGAGATAATGTTTATAAACTTTTTAGTCAAAAAGTGTCCAAGTCTTTTCCATGGGAACATTAAAGAATGTTAAGAGTGAATAAACTCTCTCTGAGACTTTCTCCTGTGGATAGGAGTATAAGATGGGACATGAAATTGATATGTATTTATTTTAGACACGTGTCAGTATCGTGTCCTTTTAGTACTCAAAAGCCACTAGAGGAAGACAAACCCTTCTTTAAATTATGTTGACAAGTAAATTAATATTAGATGATGAGTTTTTATTAGTTGGTTGGACCATTATGCATAACATGAAGCGATTTTATGGGAACACAGACTAATTTCTTTAATTTCACATCACTTAAATTTAATTCTTGAGGAAATTAAAGTAATAAAAAAAAATCTTGGGGCAAACATGGATGAGCAAGAAGAGGCGTGACTTTTAGATTAGCTTTGTTTTTAAGGCAAAACACTTGAAAGAGGGAGGTTATGGTTTAGGTGGGGTAACAATGGAGAGTGTTATATTGGGGTTTTAGATGATAAATATGACTTATAATTTATTTTTCATTTATTGAAAATGAGCATTGGATGAAAAATTATTAATGCCTCTTATGAAAGTTACAAATTAATTTCTACGAAATATTTTGTGTTGTAAAATCTTTAGTACAAATTTTTAAACTTTGGTTGAGTTATGGAACCCATTTAACCCAAAGTTATAAATGCGTCTTATAAAAGTTATAAATGTATTTATACAAAATATTTTGTGTCGTAAAACCTTAAGAGTTACAAAATTTTAAACTTTGGTTGAGAGTTATTAAACCCATTTAACCCAAAGTTATTAGTGCCTCTTATGAAAGTTACAAATGTATTTATAAGAAAAAATTTCTGTCATAAAATCTTAAGATTAAATATCCGTTTGGATACAACTGATATTTTTTAGTGTTTGTGTTTTGGGTTTTTTTTTTTTTTTTTTAGAAGAGCGTTTCATAGTCTTTCACGTGCACTGTTCATGGGTCCCGTGCACTGTTCATGAGACTCACAAACCTCTTTTTTCAGCAACACTTTTATTAAAAATGAGTCTCACGGCACTATTCACACATTTAAAAATTATTTGCTACAATATTTTTAGTTTTCACCAAAATAAGCAGTATTCAAACACACCCTAAGAGTTACAAATTATTAAAACTAGCATATAACTTCATGCAAACGTATGGATGCATTTAAAATTAAACAAAATTTTTATTATAAAAATATAAATAATTAGTCAAATTATTATTTAAAAAAAATGTAACACGTGCATTCATGCATACGTATAGATACATTTAAAATTAAATACAATTTTTATCATAAAATATAGCTAATTAGTCAAATTATTTATTTAAAGTAAATATAATTAGTCACATATTAAAATTCTTACTTAAATTTAATACTATTTATGATCATTTTTTTTCTTCTAATTTTTAATAAGATAGAACATGTGGTGATTTTTATTTTATTTATTTTTTGAGAAACATGTGGTGATTTTTATTGAGTATATGTAATTGTTTTTTTTATTTATTTTTTTTTTAAATTTTATAGTTCATTAATATTAGATTCTTAGTATTTTGCACTCATTAACTCACTTGACACAAAAATTAAAAAACTTAAGTAAACACATGGCACATGCTTAAGTGAATAATTATGGTGTAGTCCCCACATAAATTTAGACACGTGCAAAATTGGATTATAATTTCAAATTCTAATTCAACTTTCTCTAAGTTTTACCTATTAATATATATATATATATAGATGACTTATAAATTTGAATTTTTTTTAGTTATATGATTATGTTTTTTATAGTTTATTATATTGGACTCCTCATTTTCTACACTAAATTAACTAATTTGGCACAAAATTTAAAAATTTAGATTAGATGAGACACATGGCGCAAAATTAAACTCTAATTGGATTTCAATTTGAAATTTAATTGGATTTTCTCTCTGATTTACCTATTATTATTATTATTATTATTATATATATATATATTGTGGGAACACAATCTATTTGTCCGCTCTAGGGGGCAGGCTTGGGCATGCTTATGGTGCAACGTCCCGAGCTTCTATCCCCTCATGGCTTTGTCCTCAAGTGACGTGGGCATGCTTATTGTGCAAGAGTCCCACATCGGCAAGAGAAGCGCCCCACCTATGCCTTATAAGCATGAGCTCAAGGCATAAGTGTACCACTACTACACATGTGTAGTAGTGGTAGAGGAATGCCTTGCGCTTAGGTGTTGGCAACAAAACTGTGCGGGGTATGTGGCGGGACGTTGCACAATAAGCATGCCCAAAGCCTGCCCTAAAGCGAACAATACTTGAGATGGGCACTGCCCTCAAAAGCGTCTTTTTGTGGGAACACAATCGATTTGTCCGCTCTGGGGGGTAGGCTTGGGCATGCTTATGGTGCAACGTCCTGAGCTTCTATCCCTTCAAGGCTTTGTCCTTAAGCGACGTGGGCATGCTTATTATGCAAGAGTCCCACATCGGTAAGAGAAGCGCCCCACCTATGCCTTATAAGTATGAGCTCAAGGCATAAGTGTACCACTACTACACGTCCTGCCACATATCCCGCACGGTTTTGTTGCCAACACCTAAGTGCAAGGCACGCCTCTACCACATATCCCGCACGGTTTTATTGCCAACACCTAAGTGCAAGGCACGCCTCTACCACTACTACACATGTGTAGTAGTGGTACACTTATGCCTTGAGCTCATGCTTACAAGGCATAGGTGGAGCGCTTCTCTTGCCGATGTGAGACTCTTGCACAATAAGCATGCCCACGTTGCTTGAGGACAAAGCCGTGAGGGGATAGAAGCTCAGGACGTTGCACCATAAGCATGCCCAAGCCTGCCCCCCAGAGTGGACAAATAGATTGTGTTCCTACAAAAAGGCGCTTTTGAGGGCAGTGCCTATCTCAAGTATTGTCCGCTTTGGGGCAGGCTTTGGGCATGCATATTGTGCAACGTCCTGCCACATATCCCGCACTGTTTTGTTGCCAACACCTAAGTGCAAGGCACGCCTCTACCACTACTACACATGTGTATACCACTACTACACGTGTAGTAGTGGTACACTTATGCCTTCAGCTCATGCTTATAAGGCATAGGTGGGGCACTTCTGATGACTTGCATAATTTAGCATAATTATCACTTCTCAACTTTAAACTTTAGTATAATTTTATTTATTTTTTGTTGATCTTAGACTTCATTATTGTTATTTAAATTTTATTGCAGATTTGAAGAAAATGAAGATTTATTCAAATAAAAGAGACGTGAAGCAGCTAGAGAGAATATTGGGTCTTGGATGAACGGAACTAAAGGAAGATTTCATTTTGGCCTTAGAAGTTGGCAAGAAAAGCGAGTCCTTTTGGGTTTTGATAGAGTCCGAAACTAAAAGGGGAGGCATGCACAAACAAAGAGCAACGTTTTGGGCTGAAAAAGGGCAACACGTTTAGAGAAAAGGAGGGGCGCCGAAACTGAAAGAAAAAAAAAAGGAGGCTGAACTGAAATAGAGAGGGGCGCTGAACTATAAACACGAAGCAGCAGAGATGGAGACAAGAGATTTCTTTTTTTGAGCGTCCATTTGTCCTTACAATCTTCTCATATACATTATGGTGAATTCGTTTCTGTTGAGTTTAAGTTTTAGCATGAACTAAGTCTTCTTTATTCTAGGAAAACGAAGTAATCTTGTTTCGAACTATGCTTACTTTTCCATGTTAATTTGAATTAATCCTCTTCATGTTTATCTGATTTATTCTGAGCTTATTGCTTCTAATTAACTGGCCATTAATTAGATGACTTTGATCTTGTGATTTGCTGTCAAAAGAGGGAATTATAGGATAGATCTTGAATGTTTCGGCATAGGTAAATATAGAGATCGAAAGACTTGTATGAACCTATGTAGTATTAAAATCGTTGGTCTTAATGCTGTCTTGCTTTATTAAATTGCATATTCTTGTGTAAGATGATGAACAAGAATGTTTCCAATTGACTGTCGAAAGAGGCTTTTGGATTAGTTTGGAGATTGCTAACAAACAGAAAGAATTAAATTCAATTAGCCAGATGAGTAAAGCATAGTAAGGAATTAGGTGAAATTGATTTCCTAGAAGTTTTCTTCCCATTAATTCAATTTTCGATAAATTGATTTTGTTTTAAATTCCAATTACAAAAACCTTAGTAACTTCTCTAGATAAAATCGAGATTAGCAAAATTTTGGTTTTTGTCAAAAGTAAGTTACCAATCCCTGAGGACGATGTTTTTCTCATCACTTTACTATAAAACTACGATACTGTGCACTTGCAGTTTTGCACCGATCAGCTTCTCTTGCCGATGTAGGACTCTTGCATAATAAGCATGCCCACGTCACTTGAGGACAAAGCCGTGAGGGGATAAGAGCTTGGGACGTTGCACCATAAGCATGCCCAAGCCTGCCCCCCAGAGTGGACAAATAGATTGTGTTCTGGCATATATATATATATATATATATACATAGATTTGGTTGAGAGTTATTAAACCCATTAAACCTGTTTATAGAGATCATCTTGCTTATAATTAATCTAACTTAGTGAACACACTTAATGGATGAGTGAGAAGTATATGTAGAAAAACTTTTGTAACTAAGTTGGTATGTAGATTAGTACTGATGGTTGCTGTTCTCTACTATATTTAGGAAGGAAAGAAATGGTAAGTTTAGGAGTGAACTTCTGAATGGAAAGAGGCTTGTGCTCAAAGATGGACCAACGACCCCCCCTCCCCCCTTTTATCCCCAAATTATTATTGTAGGGACTGGGTTTGAGCACTTTTGGTTTTGGATGAGTGGACTCAAACCCAACTAGCCCAATACAATGAATTTGTAGAGAGTGGGCCAAAGAACTAGGTTTTAGCGCATGGATAACAGTCAATATGGCTTTCATGGAAATCAAACAGAGATGAACTGAGATTAAGAAAGTTTGTTCTCAGCACAGTCGGAGGAGCTTTTCTCTAATAATTTATGAATAAGAGTAGTTACAAGAATCCTCCAGCCCCCTTCTCTATGGGGGGTTTCTCCTATTATATAGTCATTTTTCATTGATCTTCGCCTTCCACTTGTTAATCATCCAAGCCTATACCTGAGTGCCTGTCCCATCAGCCGCCTTTCCAAGCCTTCTGTGAGTTGCAGCAACCAAGGCAGCACTGTTCAGAGGTCATTTCCTTATTAATGCGGCCAGGATGTCAGTTGTGGGCATTTAATGTGGAGGTGACATTTTTTCCTTAAATTGCTCCTCCACCATGCTCCCATGGCTGATCCATGGTACTTGTCCTTTTCCTTTTCCTTGGGATGCTCTGAGAGGCTACCCCTGATGGCATATCGCCCTTCCCTCCTATGATCTCGGCTGGCCGAGGACAGGAACTTCCTTGGCAATGTCTCTTGGCAATTTGGGCCCTCTACTTTCATCCTCAGACGTTTCTACCTTCTCGGCGTGGGCCTTGGGCCCAATATAAAGTGGGCTGGGGCTGCCGAATTCTTGGGCCCCACAATAGCCCCTCAAAATCCTGCTGTTCGGCTCCTCGGTTGGGGAAGAGGGTTTAGATATCCTCGAGCCTATGTCATGGCTTGTCAAGTCTCGTCCTCCTTAAGTGCTAGAGCTCTTTCACTTGCCCAAGACGCGTTCCTAGCGCTTCGATATAGGGGGCGCCCCTGCATTAAATTCTGGTGGCTCTGTACTTCCCACGTTCAACAGTGTGATGATAATCAAACGGTGGGGATCTTTTTGGCTTTATGGGCGGGAAAACCCACACGGTTACTCTTAACTGGGGGTATAAATACCCATTTGAATCGATTTGCCTCCTAACTTTTGCATTCAAGAGTTCTTGCGCACATACTCTGAATTTGGTTAAGTCTCCAACCGATCTTACGTCTCTTTTCAGCATAAAAAGCCTGTCCGAGGAGCTTTTCCTCATTTCTGTAAGTTTTCTTCTCTTTCTGACTCATATTTTCTCCCGTTTGAGTTTCTTTTCCTCTTATTCCTCTCTCTCTTTCGTTTTTCCCTGAATCTTTTGGTCGTTTTTTAGGATGGGTAGGTTTAAGAAGTTGGTTGAGTCGGAGGAGGCGATGGAAAAATTCATCGCCGATTATAGGATACCCAGTAATGTGGGTTTGAGGTACTGTAAAGAAGGAGAGTGGTATATTAGGAGAAAAGAGGGTGAAGTAGTGATTCCCATAATCGCCTTCCTAGAAGGTGGTATGAGAATCCCTATAGGGCCAGTAATGAGGGACTACCTTAGGCACTTCCGATTAGCCCCTACCTAGTGCGCCACTAACGTGTTTAGGATTCTGGGTTGTGTGGACACTCTAAATGAGAAAATGGGGTTGAAGTTAACCCACCACGATGTAAACTGGTGCTACAACTTCCAACACCTAAAGGGTAAATCTTTTTACATGAAGACGAGGGAGGATAAGGTTCGAATTATCCAATGCCTCCCTGAGTCCAACAAGGGGTTAAGCAAGGACTTTCTCATTCTGTCCTGGGAGTGGCCTGACGGCCTCCATTGTCCGACAGTGGGGAGGACACCAGGTGGGGTATTTAGAGCAGGAGAGGGTATGACCTTTTGCGTTATCGCAGTCTACATTGCTTGGTTGCTAATACGAACATGCCTTCTTTTTTGCAGATCCACACGCTTTTGAACGGCACTTCCATTTGGTCAACAAGGCAGACTTAGAAACCGTATTCAGGGCAAAAATCTTCATGAACGAAGTAGATAATCAAGTTAGGGCTGCCCACAAGATCCTTGGGTATGACCCAATACAGAAATCATTCTCGGCTCCGAAGTACGTGGTCAGAGCCAAAGATCCTCAGCTTTACAAGATTACTGTAGTAGAACACGGGTTCCTGCTTCCTAAAGGATCTTTTATCCCAGAGGGTGTTTCTTTGTCAAGCCCTTCTTCATCCCATCAGGCTGCGGAGGATGAGGGGGAAGGTGCAGAGAGAGAAAAAGACGTTGCTGATTTGGGTCCGTCCGAGAACGAATTTGGCGTCCAGTATGAAATAGTTATCAATCAAGGCTACTACACTAGGTTTTATATTTTTTAGGCATTTTCATTAGATCCACATGTGCAGAAGTGTCAAATGACTGTGTCCAACACGGGTATAACCACCCGAACTAAAGTGTCTAGGCATTTTTGTTTCATAAAATTATTATTACATTTAGACCCATCTAAAACAAAATAAACATCCCAAATTTTTTTCCACAATAACAGAAATTACCAATAAAAAAGCTAAAAACAATTAAGCACAATTGTTAAAGCCATTTGATATTTGGGATGTGGTTGCTCTTAGGGTTTTGCAAAATTTATACAAACTTTTCATTCTAAAGCCATTTGGTATTTGTTCCTATAAAATATTGGAACGTGTAATTTGAACATAATTGACTGTTAAAAGGTCAATTTTCATTTCTATACTTTGTTCATTCATATGGGTGGCTGATAGTAGCCCTCACTAAATCCTCAGTGTAAGTAAAACATATTTACTAGGATTTGAGACTAAGCCATATAGTTTTTGGCATTATCTTCTTTTAGTTGCTTCAATCTCTCTCTCTCTCTCTCTCTCTCTCTCTCTCTCTCTCTCTCTCTCTCTCTCTCTCTCTCTCTCTATATATATATATAATCGTTTTAGAAGCAATTTCGGTACTCTCTATTTCTTGTATTTCTGGATGAAGTTGTTTTATAAACGCCAAGGATTCTGACATAAGATAGTGTGATAGTTTTAAAAGACTCAAAATGGTTGGCTTGGTAACACTTGGATTCTTGTAATGGTCAAGGCATACCTCCTTCTAAAACGACACAGTTGAGGTCATTTTCTTGATGTTTATCATTTTCTAATTAACATTAATGTGTGAGATTAATATCGATATATTAATTAGTTAATTAGTTAATTAATTAATTAATTATTTAGTTAGTTAGTTAGTTAGTTATACATATTTATATATATTATAAGCTAAGCTTCGTAACAACTTGGTGCATCAGCATGATGGTAATTCAGTTATGTTTTTGCTGAGGACTCTGGTTCGAATCCTAGCACTTCACACCTCCAATTTTAATTTTGTTTTTATTTTTCCTTTTGGTTTCGCAGGGCTGCTAGGAACAAAATCCAGAAGCTTCTATTTTTTCTATTATTCCTTTTGGTTCCAAGCAGGTGAGAGAATAGTTAATTTTATATACTTGAACTATTAAGCTTTATATACTACTGATTTCAATTTGGTTTCCTTTTCTTTATTTTTTCTGGCTGGATTTTTTTTTTGTATTGCCGTTTGGTTTTTTCATGAACCATCACTTTTAATTTTGTTTTGTTGTTGGTTTCCTTTTGCATAGTAGTATAAAATAGTGTTGATTTATATTGGGTACTGTTTTTTTTTCCTTCCTTGTTTGATTATGAGATCATGTTAACTTAGCAACTTGTCATGGACATATCTACTTGAGATTCTTTACCTGTTTCTTGGCTTGGAATTGCAATATTTAATTCATTGCTGTTCAAAGGGCAATTTTATGTTTATAAGATCAATAAGGGTTTAATGAGGGGAAAAGTTATTTTTTCTTTTTTTGAGATATTTGCAGTAGGTATTGGAATGGGGAAGGGGAAGATATGTCAATTTTTTTGCATGGGTTCATATGTGTGATAGACCTAGTGCCATCAAATGAATATATTGCAATGTTTTCTTCTATTCTATATATCATTCTTTTGACGTCTTAAGCTGAACCACGAGGTTATAATTTACATCCTTTAACTGTTATTGCAGAAGCCGAAACTCCCAAGTTAGGCAAGACACCAATCTCATCTGGCGATGAACAAGGTAAAGAAAGCAATGGAATTGCGGGGACGAGCAAAGATCCAAGTTGGCTAAAATCTGTTTATTCAGAGAAGGCCCCTCAGTTGGACAGGGCACCTATTGTATTTCCTCGATTCACAAAGTTGCGTTTGGCTGAGGCTCAAGAAATGCATAAACAAAAATAGGAAGAAGTCCAAGCTCTAGACAGAGCACATCAAGAGTACTATGATATGAAGATGAGGATGCAAGCCGATATTAAAGATCTGTTACTGAAAATGGAAGCTACAAGACAATCTTGAATTGTGATTAGTCAATCAGTAGGTCTTTCTATAGAATTGTCATCTTCTCAGGTAATTATACCCTTACTGCCGAAGGTTCTATGTTGTATTATAACATCATGTGTCCTATTTGTTATAGTTCATGATCAGTAGGTGAATTTCTGATCTAGGTTCTGTTTTTATTTTTCTTTTTTCTTTTTTTTTTCAGCTGCTAACCAGAATCTGTACAGAGATTGCAACGTCTCTTTATATCTCTTTGTATGATGAAAGGTTTCCCTTTTAGTGAAGCAATATGAAAGAGATTATTTTACATCAAGCCTTTATTTCCTGATGGAATTTTTAGTTAAAGAAAAGGATTTCGATTTCAAATTTTAGTTTGAAATTACTTGAGCTAAATCTCCAAAGATTTCAAACAGTTTATATTAACAATTATTCTTTAAATTTGTTTAGATTTTAAATCCTCAATCCACGAGGTCTAGAATTCTCATGAGCATACACCAGGTATAGCAATTTGGTTTCCTATGGTCTTGAACAATTTTGTCACTTCACTATCCTAATGCATAGTTGAATGTTCAAATTTTCAGAAACCAAATTTTGCTTAAGAAATCAATAATTTGACTTTTTGAATGCATTTATTTGAGAAATCTTATTGATTGAAACAAATCAGTACAGACAACAATAGAGGGTGAAATAACAGCAACAAAAGAATTGTTCAAGCAACAAACCAGTTGCATCACCCTTTGGGATCTAATCTAAATATCAAGGAAACATAAAGACTCTTACATTGACTCTTTAGAGCAACACCCTAATATAGCTCTAGATAACTACCACCAACAATTCATCTAGCTGTCAACATCACCAAGTTACTAGTCATCTAATTCCTAAACTCAACTGTCATTTCATATTTGCTCATTACCTTGAAAACAACCAATACTCAAACAGCCCAGCCTTGCAGTTGGTACCCAATAGGTTCCACCATAATGCTGGTTTCTCCATTATCATCCTACAGATTGCCCATTCAAGAGTGGCTGCTCTCCATCTGCTTTGAAGCAAAAACAAAATAGATTCACATATTCATATTCACAAGAACAAGGAAAGAAATAAAAAAGAAAGATGGGGGTCTAAAGCCCTTCAAATGTACGCCATGGGAATATAATATATATGCATCTTAGCATCCTCACCAATCAAACAACATAAATTGATATCTAAAAACACGCAGCAACTCACATAAACATGGGTAGTGCAACTCACGAAATTCAATCTCCCTTTCAATTAAAAATAAAATTCACTAAATTGCAGCCTTTTCCAAAAAATTCAGTCATCAAATTATAAAAATCACTGTCATTCCAGTAAACGAAAAATATCTGGTAGTGGAGATTAATTTGTCAAATATATAAGAACCGAAACTCAAACAAAACAATAAGAGCATAAACCCACAAAGTTTAGAGAAATAATATAAACCCATATCAGCGTTAATCATATGTAAAGAGAGAACCTGAAGATGCTGGGTCGCTGCGCCGATTTAGAATGGAAGAGAAGAAGCGTCGTCGATCGTGCGGGAAGAGATGAAGCGCCGCCGAGTTGGATTGGATATGAGTGCACCACCAATTTGAGGATGGATTGGAAGAGAAGAAGCTAGAGAGCGGCACAGACAAGTTGGATTGGATGAGAAGAAGCGCCGCCGATTTGAGGGTTTTGTTTAGAGAGGCAAACGTGAGACAGAGCAAGCAGAGGTAGAGAAGCAAACGTGAGAGGAGAAAAGCGTGATGAACGTTAGTATAATTTTTTGTTTATATACGAAACCTGTTTAATGGGCAACCAAAATCTATTAAAATTACATGACGGTCAAGATCAAAACAATATTAAATTAATAGTTCAAATTTAGGTGGGAACCGTACCTTATTTTTGGAGTGGTACAGTAGAATGACCCTTCAATTAGGAGCATAAATAGACTTTGTCAAATCTAGGAGGTAAGTTTGCACCAACATACGGAGCTCCTTATATGGCGAAGAGGGAACACTTATTTTGGTTGATTGGATGAAGGTGGATTACATGTGCCTGTCATTTTGATTATGCCATAAACTACTATATATGTCTAAGAACATTTTTTTTATTTTCCTATGGTTAAATGTATACTACTACTAGGCAAATCAAAATATCCCATTTGATTATATTAGGGGTGTGCATGGGTTGGATTGGGTCGGGTTGAGGGGATTTTTTGACCCAACCCACCATGGTGGGTCAAATAGGTTGGGTCAAAAAAAATTCGACCCAACCCAACCCATCACATAAGTCCAACCCAACCCAACCCAACCCAACCCAACCCACATGGGTCGGGTTAAACTCATGAGTTTGACAAATTTTTATTATTATTATTATTAAATTGAGTAGAAAAAAAATATAAATATTAATATATTAAAAAAAACCTAAAGATTAGTATCAGTGTAACTCCTTAAAGGCAAACAACCCTAATGACTAAACAATTGTAATTTATTAGGGTTTGTGTGAACTAATTGGCTTTTATATAGGATAGGAAGAATTGGTTATTTTAAAAAATTATTAATTATATATAATATATATATATATATATATAAAATTAGTATTAGTAGAAGGAACCGAGGACGTGCTGCTCCACAGCTAGTTTTTTTTTTTTTTTTTTAAATTATTAAATATAATATATATATATATATATATATAAAAGTGTCCTATAACTGATTTTTAAAAAAAAATTATTAAATATATAATATATTTTAAATATATATTAAATATGGGTGGGTCGGGTCGGGTTTGGCGGGTTTGTAATTTTACAACCCAAACCCAATCCAACCCGCTATAAAAATTTTTTTTGTAACCCAACCCAACCCACCAAGCCTTAAAAACCGACTCAACCCGGCGGATCGGGTTGGGTCGGGTCGGGTTTAGCGGGTCGGTGGGTTTTCTGCACACCCCCTAATTTATATATGGTTTATCAAGATAATTATCCTCTAAAACCTATCTTGGGCCTCAAAAGAATATATTCTGTAGATTGTAGAGTGCAAAGGCAGATACTAATGTGGTGAAGGTTTTCTTTTCAATAGCAAGGGATATTAAATGAAGACTTGCAGATACTGATTCCAAGATTGAGGTATGTGCGCATCAATAACTTAATCCATCAGTAATTTGACAATTTCAAGCACACTTTGCAATTTTGTGTTGGTATATAGTGTGTCATATAGTTCGGTGAACAACCTACATTAAACTTGGTATTTTTCAATATTTACCCAACATTGATATCTAATTATGAAATTCTATTTCATGAACATGTCCTAAATGGATTATATAGTTATTTTGAAATCCATTCTAAATATTGAAACAGTCCATATTTAAAAAATATATAAAAAAACAATTTAACACACTTATCATTGCATAGGTGTTCACTAAAGGCCTTTAATAGGTAAATTGATTTCTTATTCTTATATGATTTGTCTTCTTTTGTTTTTGTGTAGACAAATCTCCAATGATGGAGCTTAAATACTCTAAAACATTGAAAGAGAAAATCAAGTAACTTATGCTATAGGTGATTGATGGAAGATGTGATTTGCAAATTGTCCCACTGTCTACATTTATGAATGTTGAAAAAGAAGACATTTGAGGTCTTCTACTTAGGTAGTTATACTGTCGTATGCTGTTTTAAGAGCCATAATTCAAGAAAAAAGTTTCATGTCATGTTTGTTATACAACTTCCTTATTTAAATTATTAACATTTTTATTTAATGTTTTAGTGTCAATTCAAATGTCCTTTTTATATAATATAATCTCCGTTTTATTTGTCTACTTAAATAAGGAAAACAAACACTATTCAAAACATTCGTTTCTAATAAATAAATATTAAATAAATAGTTTTTCTGTGCATCGCATGAATTAGCAACTAGTTATTAAGTAAAAATACAATTCAACCAGAACGAGATTAACCTAACTTATACCCTAATTAACCCAAACCATTTTGCAATTGATTTAAGATGCATGTTAATTTTCAACCTAAACTTACTTGAGTCAAACTCAAAACCCAATCAACCTAGCTTGTTTTCCAAGTCCACCGCTTCACACAAGTCATTAGAAAACAGTGCAAAATCTAGTTAAGAGAGAGAGAGAGAGAGAGAGAGAGAGAGAGAGAGAGAGATATGTAAATTCTAAATGATTGCCCCATTTTCAGTACGGTCATTATGGAAAAGTAGGCAACAATAGGCTAGAGTAAGGACGAAATTATAAACACATCAAAATATATAATAATAATAATAATAATAATGATACTAACTGTGTAAGTAATGGGTTAAAATAAATTCCAATATACGTCAAAGAAAAGAAATAGTGGATTAGATGAAGAATTAAAGAATCCGATCAAGCCAAGAGTTATAAGATTTTTTTGATTAAATAGATCATAATATTAACTAATCACAAATATGTTTATTACTCCCAAAATAGCTCAACTTTATCAAAAGTGAGTAAATGTTTCACCATAAACAATGGTTCATACAAAATAAAAAAGTCTATTAATTGTATATGGTGTGGCCAAAATGGCTAAAGACTGTTATTGGCCAAAATATTTGACGATTTACCATTGTTTTGAAAATATATATAGATTTACTACTCTTTTGGAACTCGAATTTGCTATGTAAGTTGAGTTTCAAGAATTCCAGTTCTTTGAAAAATAGTCTTCAAGTTTGTTGTGCTATTTTTTATGGAACTCGAATTACACGGTAAACTCATTGGCTATTTTTCCAAGAACTCAAGTTCCTGAAGCTCAAGTTACATGGCAAAGTTCACAGACTCGCACAAAGTTCACTACAAAATAGCACACCATCACACCACAATTCTCTAAACAAAAAAGAGTACTCACAACCATGGCTCTCCCACCCTAGCTAAAACCGCAGGCCATGCAGGCTATGACTTCGTCATCTTCGACATGGAACACAGCCATGGTGGCCTGATGTTCCAAATGATTGACGACCCAGAGTTGGCCAAGAAAGCCGTTTCCTATTGTCGGTGCCCACCAAATGGAGTCCGTGGAGCGGCCCACCCGATTGTGAGAGCCTCCAAGTACGGTATCGATGAACAGTATATAAAATTATTATAAACTAGTGTGAGAAAGAGTTGTTGATTATGGGTTTTTCTTTCCTTTTTTGGCTAAATAAACATCAAAAAATAAAATAACAACATTTAGAAATCATTGTAAGATCTAGTTTTTCTTCGTTGAATTCGTCTCTTGAAATCATATATATATATATATATATATAAAATCTAAACTAAAGTAAACTTATCGGTGTATAATTATGTAAATTACAAGTTTATTATAGTTTCCGTGTAAATTTACACTAATACTATTCATTTTGCATTTAATTTTTTTTTTTTTTACATATTTTGTTGATGAAAGAAGAGAGTGAATAGTGATCTTTGCAAATAAAAATAGAGAAACAATTTAAAAAAATCAAGAAAATTAGATATTTTAATGAAATTGGTGTAAAATAGATAATTTGATGTGAGTTTTTTTTTTTAAATGAGTATGTAAAATAAAAAATTAATATGTTCTTATACTAAAATAGACATAAATTTGTGTATGAGCCGATATGAATGCTATATATAGTTGAACTTAGACATTGTTTGTTTTAATGAAAAACCTTATAAAAAAATAGTTTTCCGTATTTTTCTATGTTTTGTAATTTCTAAAAAAATTGGTGAAAGAAAAAATATCGCTTAACTTCCCTTATTTAGGTTGGAATAAAATATAGTTGTTTTTTTTCTAAAATTTTCTAGAAAAAAAAACTCTATCTCACACGAATCTAAATAAGGAAAACAACATTATCTCACATAAACCTAAATACAAAAAGTTAAAAAATAGTTTTCCAACTTATTTTAAAGTTACTATCAAACATAGAAAAATGAGACAGTGTTTAGAGCATAAAGGTATGTAGCTTATGGTGATATCTGTCGAGTGTAATATTTAATTTTTGTTGTTATCTAAAATTTTTTGCAATTTTGTTTCTTCAAAACTCTATATTAACGTAGACTTCAAGAAGTTTAGGGTATTTGATTTTTACTTGTATTCCTTTTAGGAGGAGTGTATATATATACACACACACACACACACACACACACATAGTTATTAGGTTTATTTTTTCATTCTCCAACCTATTGTACGGTTTTTTGGTTTAGTCTTCCATTCTTGTATCTACAACACCTACAAAGGTATGTATTTGTATATTATGATTTTTTTTTTATTATAATCAAATTGAATAGGTTTTTGTTTAATTACTATAACATGTTTTACTTCTCAATTCTCATCATATCTCAATGCTAATGAAGTTATTTACTTCTCAATTCTCATCATATCTTAATGCAAACTTATTGCCAAGGTTTTAACTTCTAGTTTTTTTAATTAAAAAAAAAATCTTGAAGTTTGTGTGTGTGTGTGTGTGTGTACTCTATTTTTTCTTTTGTAGGGTGAAACTCACCCAAGTTTTGGTGTCTCCTCCCCATCTTTAAAAAAAAAAAAATTCTCATGTAAGTTTCTCTACTTTGATTTGTTAAAGTTTAGTAATTCGGATTGTTCTAGATTATTGAATTGAGGTTACCACTTAAATATGCTTTCAATTATTATTTTTGGATTGTTTATAATTATTAATTGAATTCAAGGTTTTTGCATTTATATATGCAATGGTGATTACTTGAGCTTAAAAGCTTAATATATATTATGCAAACTCTCTTAATACTTTTTTAGGCATCTCATTTTATATTAGTTACATAGTTTTTTCTTAGGAAAAAATATAAAAGAAAAGAAAAAGAGCTACATAGTTATCTATCATCTTCCATTACTAGACTTATATTTGATTTTATATATATATATATATATATAAACCTTAGCCTTACACAATACGTATGCATTATATAACCCAACGTAAAAGATTACTTTATTTTTATTATTTATTTTTAATTCCACTAATAAAAAAATTATTTAGTTTACACATGATTCTTGATTAAGCCATGCATCGCACAAGCATAATACTAGTCTACAAATATTTTGAAGTTATACATGTATGACATCTACAAATAATTCATGTATGATATCTACATTTTTAACTTTTTATTAAAACAAATGCACACAATATCACATCTACAATATATTGCAATAATAATAGTAACTTGTATGGCATCTACAAATATTTTTAAGTTATACATGTATGACATCTACATTTTTTACTTTTTTTTTTATAAAATGCGCACAATATCACATCTACAAATATTGCAATAAGATTTGTGAAATAATAGTCTATTGCTTCTTCATTTCGGACTTATATGAAACTCTCCAACTTATTGCAATAGAAGATTTAAGCATTAGAAATATTTGTTGCAATGATTGAAAATCATAAAAATGATTGCAATAATTTGATATCAATTAATTTTGCAATCTATTACAAAGAAAATTTTAAAGTGATATTTTATTGCAATGATGATATCATTGTAATAATTTGATATCAATTATTTTATAATCTATTGCAATGACAAACATGAAGCTAGGATATCATTGCAATAACTTGATATCAATCATTTTACAACATATTGTATGAAACTGTCCAACCTTGATTATTCAAAACCCAAAGCCTCCTCATACTAGTCTGCTATTGTGTGATAAATGTCTTCTATGCACCCTTAATTAAAAAATAGACTCCATGATTAAAATCATAACTAGCATTCTCAGCTCCTTTCATATAGCACAGGTCAGACTTCATAATCAAAGGAATCCTTCCAAAAAAAATATCCCTGTTTTCTTCACTTAAGATATCCCTATCAACAAATTGATACTTTTCGGTTTTAAACTAGTCACTTATAACTAGTTTTTGAGTATACAACTAAACATCAATATTCACTTTCATTCTTGCTGAGTATGTCATGTTTTGTAGTCGAGCATGCCTAGAAAGAATATTGAACTCCTTCACATTTCCATCCTTACCCTAAAAGATTGGCAGATCAAGGATTACCTTCCCAAACCTAACTGAAGCATAGCGCCACTCACCCTCTCCCTTCTTTGATGGGTTGAATCTAGGCTCAACGATTATCTCACCAAAAGAATTAAAGGCCCATTGGATACCATTCTTGTCGAAGCAATTGTACGAGTTGATCTGGTGACTAATTAGACCGAACTCATTGAGGAATGAAACCACTACCTTCTTACAAAAAACTTTTAGAAACTTTTCACCCAAATCATGTATGCTAGTTGACTCAAGAAATTCATCATCACTTGTATCCATCTCCACCCCATTTGAATACGTTTCAAATGGGGTTACTATTATGCACACAATATCACATCTACAAATATTGCAATAAGATTTGTGAAATAATAGTCTATTGCTTCTTCACTTTGGACTTGTATGAAACTCTCCAACCTATTGCAATAGAAGATTTAAGCATTAGAAATATTTGTTACAATAACTTAAAATCATAAAAATTATTGCAATAATTTGATATCAATTAATTTTGCAATCTATTACAAAGAAAATTTTAAAGTGATATTGTATTGCAACGATGATATCATTGTAATAATTTGATATCAATTATTTTACAATCTATTGCAATGACAAACATGAAACTAAGATATCATTGCAATATGAAATAATTATCTATTACAATGAATCATTGCAATAACTTAACCTGAATTATTTTTGTTAATTATTTATAATATATTGCAATAAGATTCATTAAGTAATAGCCTATTGCTACAAGATACATGTGCTTCTTCACTTCGGACTTGTATGAAACTGTACAAAGTTGATTATTCAAAACCCAAAGTCTCCTCATACTAGTCCGTTCTTGCACGTCTTCTCTGCACCATTAATTAAAAAATAACCTCCATGATCGAAATTGCAATTAGCATTCTCAGCTCCTTTCATATAGCACAAGCTAGACTTCATGATCACAAGAATCCTTCCGAAAAAAAATCCCACTTTTATTCACTTAAGATATCCCTATCAATGAATTGATATTTTCCAGTTTTAAATTTGTCACTTCTGACTAGTTTTTTAGTATATACCTAAACATCAATATTCACTTTCATCCTTGCTAAGTATGTCACATTCTATACTCAGGTATGCCTAGGAAGCATATTGAATTCCTTCACATTTCCTTCACCACCATAAAGATTGGTGAATCAAGGTTGACCTTCCCAAACCTAACTGAAGTATAGCGCCACTCACCCTCTCCCTTCTTTGATTGGTTAAATCTAGGCTCAACGATTATCTCACCAAAAGAATCAAAGACCCTCTGGATACCATTCTTGTCAAAGTCATTGTACGAGTTGATCTGGTGACTAATCAGACCATACTCATTGAAAGAATGAAACCATTACCTTCTTACAAAAGTTTTTTAGAAACTTTTCACCCAAATTATGTATGCTAGTTGACTTAAGAAATTAATCATCACCTATACATGTCTCCACCCCATTTGAATACGTTTCAGTCTTACTACTCATACCTATATCTTCCTTGGCATCTAATGATGCCCCTTCTACCGGCGATGTGCTCCCGGCCTTAATTAGCTGGGTTTACCTCCAATGCTATTACTTTGAAGAAATTAGAATGCTCAAAACAAGCCTACGCTCTAGATATATTGGTTTCTTCCAATATTCTAATGATGATACTCGTTGAACACTTCTTTGCAAAGCCATTAATTTGATATTTGTGTGTGTGTGTGTGTTTTTTTTTTTTTTTTTTTTTTAATAACAACTTTAGCTTTGATTGAATTGATTTCTTTGTACCAATACCACTATGATCATGCCAAAATCATAAACTATGATATTAGCATGTTAAGCCACATTGCTATGAAGATTTTTCATATGCTTATTGTATTTTAAATATAAAATAAAATGTTTTAAAAAGTAAAAATTCTAAACAATGTTATTTCTATTGAATACCTCAATTTAATCTCACACAAATTCTTTTCAGACCTCACTTAAATTCGTAGTCTGCAAAAATAGCACATAGTCTAGGGCCAACCCAACACAATTGAGGCCAAATGCAAATGTAAAATGTATAATTACTTGTTTAGCTCTCTTGGTTGGGTTTAAGGTGTGACACTATGCATAGTTGTTTTATTTATTTATTTAAGAAATGATATATTTCCCCACATAATTGATAATTATTGATGTGATGCGGGGTCGTTTTGGGCGCCTTGGGCCGAGAGTGCATATGTGTTCCTGTTTGACCTAGGCAATTGAACCCGTACCATCAAAGTCTGCTTTTGGGCTACGTCAAGTGGGTTGATGGGTTTTGTAGAATGTGGATGGCCCAAAGCTGTCACCACTATCTGCCTTTGTTGATTTATTATTATAAAAATCCAATGCTTTTATTTATATATATGGGTTTTACTAATCTAAATTTTTAGCATATCAAAAAGGTGGAAATTGTAAGTGGAAACCCATACTGTCTGAAAAATCTTTTAGAACAGATAATAGTCTAGAATCTGGAGGAAATGAATTTTTGAACTCATGTAGATTAGAAGATAGCATTCTTTACGTCATAATCAAAAAAGGTACTTGGCAAAAAAATATGGTTGCAGAGAGAGCAAACTGAGCATTGATAAAAAGGGTTAAATGAATTATATTGAATACAGGAGGATCATTATGCAGCGTGTGGCTTTTCCTTTTTTTTTTTTTTTTAATGGAATAGTGTGGGCTTCAGACTTATATTTTTTTATCATTTTTTTAATTTATTTCTATTTTATTCTTTTATTATGTTTAGAATTGATTTTCTTTTGACTATTTGCGTTAATCTCCATATTTATATTGACATTGTTTTCATGGGTTTGGTTTTTGTGTCAGATTAGTATTGACCCATGTAGTTGAACACTTATAATTCGGCATGATACGAAGCTAACATGCGAACACGAATACCCAAACCTAATTTAGACTTTAATATTTTTTTCCATGTGTAAAAGACTTTCATTTTTACTTTTTACAAGTCTGTTGCGTTAACGCAATATCGATAACCCTATTGGTATACATATTTTTTAATTATTGTTAAACCTATTAGTAATTTTGTATAGGTTACTATCATGTATCTTCTAAAAAAAAATATCACATTTAAAAAGAAAAAAGCTTAAATTATCAACAATAGAAAATTCTTGCCAAAAAAAAAAAAAAAAAACAATCATAAAAGGATGAGATATATATATATATATATATATTTAAAGAGTTTCAATCTATGACATCTGCTTCTGATAATAATCTTTACCATCAAACTAAGATACCAATCGGTTTTTGGCCTAAACGGGGATTGAATTTCAGATCTTTATCCTATCTCAAAAAGATGAGATAAGATAAAGATTTCTTTTAAAAAATATTACTTTTGAAAAAAAAAAAAAAACAATAAAAGTATTATAAAAAAGTTGTCCACCCATCTAATAATATTTTGAGAATTTTTTTAACAAATGTTTTTTTAATAATAATATTATCATTAAAAATTCTTTTCCCAGCCATCACGTTGAAAAACAAATTAAATTTTTTTTTTTTATTAAAAAAAGGTGTCTACCATAAAATGTTTTTGGCTAATATTTATTATTTATTATTACAACAAAATAAATATTGTGATAAGTGGGGGCAACTAGGGTTTCAATTAAGTTTCAGCGAGAGATAGCTTAATACAATACAATGTCGAGGTCGAGGGTCAGGTCTTTATCAGAAGACTTGTTGGAAGAGATCCTGTCAAGGCTTCCAGTGAAAACTCTAATACGTTTTCAATGCGTTAAAAAATCATGGTGCAATCTTTTTCAAAACCAAAGATTCATTGCCAAACACCACCAGCACCGTTGTTGTTCTCAACACAGCCTTTTTATCCAGAACCAAGAGCCCAACCCCAGAAGCACAATCTATATCATGTCCCTGCTGCACCCTCATCCTGATAATGATGATGATTTCGATGTACGCCATGTGGACATGGTCATTAGGTTTAATTCGAACCGCATAAGTATGAGAACCCTTAAACCCAATATGTGTGCTTGCATTAACGGCGTAATTTGTATTGGCGGTTCCTTCTTCCCTGACTTCGATGGCTTTTTCTTATGGAATCCGGCGATCCGTCAATATAAGGTCGTTCCCTATCCCACACTTCCTTATTGTTCTAAACCTCCTTTCTACACTCGAATCGTATTTGCATTTGGTTATGATCATAATTCTAATGACTACAAGGTGGTTAGAATTGTCTCTTATAGGAGATATACGGACGGTTCAATGATAGGAAAAAATTTAGTTCATGTTTACACACTAGGCACTGATTGTTGGAGGCAAAAAATCGACACTTCTATTGATCATTCAGACATTTATATTTGCCCAAATTTGAATGCTGGATTATATCATTGGCAAGGAATCCTCACTGACACAGATGAAGGTGGACGGGTTTGTAAGTGTGAGGTAATTCTATCATTTGATATGAGCCATGAGACCTTTCGAATAATAAGGTTGCTGGAATCTGAATTTGACAATGTTTTGCATATGAAGAGAACATTGGCTGTGTTCAATGACTGCCTTGCTTTGATTTTTATTGATAAAAGAAAGACAGAGAGAAGCCTTCATATATGGGTGATGCAGCTGCGTGAATCTGGAATCAAAGAGTCTTGGACAAAACAATTTGTTGTAGGACCCCTCGTAGGAAATGAGCGGCCACTAGGATTTGTCAAGAATGGAGAGCTTCTTCTTCTCCTTGGTGACGATGAACAAACAATAATTTCGTATAACATTGGCTCTAAAGAAATTAAAAATCTTCAATTTAGAGAGTTTCCAAACTCGTGGATAACAACAGGTGCTATAAGTTACGTGGAAAGTCTAGTTTCATTCACCGGTGAAAATGTGTTTCAGAATTAGTATGCCTCAACTCCTAATTATTTTCATAGCATAGGAATTTTTATTTTTTTTTTGCTTTTAATTTGTCCTTAGGTGTGATTTAGAGAAGATGATATTGCATCATATATGGATCGATGATGTGTTTGATAAGTTTCAATTCCCTATTCCTATTCAATTTTTTGCATTTTGTCAATAAATGTTAATTTGTTTTGCATTGGCACCGTGATTGAATTTTGGTGGAGGCAAAATTATGAAACTTTTTTGTTATCAATTGATTCTATGTCAGTTGTTATTCTGTGTTTGGTGAATTTAAACAGAGAATATGTCAAGAGGGTATTAACCTTATGGGCTTTGTCTTGTAGAATTTCAATTAGTTGTTGTATCCTAAAATCTTACCTATTGCCATGCCCATGCCAAATATGTGAAAATATTTTGCATATAACGGTAAAATTTTACGGATGAAAATATATTACTTCAAAATAAATGGAGTGTTAAAACAAAAACTATAGTAATATGGCTGGCTTTAGGTTACAAGAATGCTTATTTTTTTTCACAGAATGGTCATTATCAGGAAGTCAAAAAGCACCATCAAATGACTGATTGACAGTCATGGGCAAAGGATAACTGATCATCCAAAGGTTCTGTAAAAAATGGCTGTACAATTCCATGAGCAATTACTTGTAAGTTGGAACATCTACTAACAGTTTTCGTGAGGGTGCCGCAGCTTTGGTACACAAAGAAAATGAAACTAGTCCTTCTTTAAATGGTGACTTTTTTTTTTAAAATTTTTTATTCAACCAAGGAAACTCGTGGAACAGCCATTCTTCAGTTGCTCGATAACTAAGCCTTACGTAGAACAAGATATGAACCGGTGACAATCACCCAAGTTATGAATACAAAAGAGGATACCATAATAGAGTAATCAATCACGGCACTGAAAAACAAGTTCCCCAATGGAATAGAATTCTACCAGAAGAGGACTCTCATTCCCTTAAAACTTTGCTTCATGTACTACCAAACTATAGAGTCTCTTGGCCAAAAATCTCACTCCCAAAGAATCTCTGTTGAGTTTTTGATCTCTCATTTACATTTTCAACGGAATCAGCACCTCTTTCCTCACCTCTCAAACCCCATTTTTGTTTTTTTTTTTCAAGCTCTGAACTGTGAGTAGTGAGTATGTTCACTTTCTTGCCTCTAAACCCACCAAGGCATCTTCTTTTTTTCACTTCTTGACGTTTGTTTTCTCAAAAGAACTCTGACCCTTGTTTTATTTTTTCTTCTTGAACGTCTATTTTCTTGAAAACCCTAACCCTAGTTTTACTTTCTTAGAAAACACACATACCCACAAAAAACCTCAAAACCCTAGTTGTTCACTGATGTCTTCCAAGCTTTCTCTTCTTCATCGGACAACGAGCCAAGGCATGATCAAGTTCGATGAGTCAGAGACTTTTTGGGTGAAGATGAACCTTGCAGCTTTAAAATTGGATTTGCCACCCCTCCCAAAGGAGCAAAAACGTCCTCGCAAGAGTATACTGACACTGGGGTCAGTTTGGGAGCCGAACGACAAAGGGTCCAAGAAGAACCCCAACGAAGGGTTTGGGGAGTTTCTCAAGGCTTGTTTTCGATGCAAGACGAAGCTTCAAGGTGATAAAGATGTGTACACGTATGGGGAAGTCTTGCTTTCTTCGGCTCAGTTTTCCTCTAGTTTATTTTCTTGTAATTAAACAATTGCTTTTACAACCAAACAGGGCACTTAATGGTTTTGTCTTAGATTATATTACATTCTGTTTAAATATGTGATTTTATTAGTTTTTGCAATGTCTCAATTATCTTTTTTAGTAGGATAGGTTGCCCTTGAACTATATTTGATCCCTTTGAATTGATTGATGTTTCTAAGTTTAGCTCATAATCAATTTAATTGACTGAAATTCCTAATTAAACTTAAAATGATCGTATATCATACTAAAATCATTAATGACTGATGTGAGGACCAAAAATATATTTAATTTTTTTGTTTTAATAAGAGATAACTGATAACATGTGTGTGTCAATATATAATGCTAAGACACTCGAACCAACTATATTAATTGACTTTATCATTTGTTGTTTGTGGAAGTAATCATAATCTGCTACTTCAATGCAATTATGTTTAATTTTTATGACAATTAAACAGCAATTAATTCCTTGCTTTGATTTAGCTAAGCTGAATTGAACTAAATACTTAGAACTTCCTACAATTGAATTTTATGTACTTGATGTAAAATCAGTTAGGTATTCAAAAGTGACAAATTTATGGAACTAATTTAGATTATTTAGACAAAAATTAAGGACCATCTTTTCTTTGGTTTGTGTTATATGATTGGTGAATTAAAAATATGTGTATGCATCTTTGGTTGCATAGCCCTGTGTATTTCTTTATTTCTGATATATCTGTTAAATGGAGAGGATCATGTTCCTATTAATTGGGATGTGTATTTACTTCATATATAAAATTGCTTCTTTGATGCATGAAACATTATGGTGTAGTTACCTAAGAGCATTTTGCTCTCCTGCTTGCTGGGACAATCAGATGTCATGGGATGGTTTTCCAAAACTAGATTCCTCAGAACCAACAAAGTTGATAACAGGAAGAAAAGATATGCGTAGTCAGGGTTTGGGTCGTAAAAATGGCATTCCAATTCCTGCAGTTATGTAAAATTAGTCTACTGATAGCTCACTTGCTAGTAGTAGAGGTGCAGAGCTGTGTAATTTTTGCAATTGGCTTGCAATCTTGTGCAGAATAGAGATAGTTTACACCTTTTTTTTTTTTTTTTTTTTTTTTTTTCATATTTTCATGTTGAGTTGAATTTAAGAAGGATTCAACTTGGTTCTGTTTCATTGTATACTTTTGATTACATTACAATTTCTATAAAAAAAAAAAAAAACATTTATTGATTTATATTGCAGCCTCAATTTCTTAAGATGGTTGTATTATTTTTTGGATACACTATGAAACTTCGTTTCTTGTTACAGGTGATATTCTTCATGTCAGTGTCACTATTAATTTGCTTTTTATGTAGATCTACCGGAAGATTTATGGCAAATGAGGCATGTACTGTCATGCTTGCCAAATTTTGTGGTGATTGTTTGATTTTTGTTGTCAATATATGTAATTAAACAGCATTGAACTATTGAGCTTGTGGAATTTTCAGAAAAGTCGATTATTTGTTTGTGTGTCTACCTGTATCTCTTTTTAGTTTATCTTATGTTCCTGCTAAGAATGCAGCTATCTGTATCTAATCAGCAATCAGAATTACATGTTGAGTTTCCATGCAAAAAAGCTAACAGAAACACTCCCCATTGCCTTATAAGATCCTAAATATAAGTAAATATTAATAAGTTTTTGATTCATCTTGAACAAATTAAACATTGAGAACATATTATTCTCTTTTAATTGCAAGCCTTGATGTTTACACTTCCAAGTGTATTTTGTGGCTTTTGGAAAAATGCTTCCAACCAGCATTGAATATGACATTATCTCAGGGCATTTAATTATTATGTTTCACTTACTTTTCTTCTTTAGCAGAGTGATCATATGCATAAATTGTTATAAATTGATAAAACAAAGCTTTTACAACAATGGAAATTGCTTTTTGGTCATCTATGTCTATATATATCTAAAAGCTGAAGCGTAGCATTTATTGTTGTTAAGTTTTAGTTGAACCACATCAGCGTCCACATTATTATCATTTTTTTTTTCCAATTTTTCTATAATTTTTTTTATAACTTTTACTCATTTTTAAAAAATATTTACACTTTCTCTAACCTTTATATATCCCTTATCTTTTCATCTCCCCACTACCCTCTACCTTAATATCACTCTTCATCTTTCCCTTCATCTTTTTTTTTTTTTTTTTTTTCGTCATTTTTTATTCACACACTCTTACTAAAAATTTGTTATTCTCTCCTCCATTCTTTACATACTTTTGTCTCACCAAAAAAAAAAATGTTTTTTTTTGCTCTCTCTCTCTCTCTCTCTCTCTCTCTCTCAATTTTTTGGTGAATTTTTTATTTTTCTTGCATCTCTGCTTTAGGTTGATAATTGTTGTGTTCTTTAGAACTTTATATTGAGCTAATGCGATTTAGTTTTGTGACTTAAGTTTTTTTTTTCTCTCTTTAATTTTTAATTTTATTACATGTATTTTTCTTTAAATTCTTAGTTTGGGTTGTTTTGAATTCACCTATTTAGTTGTTCTATAAATGTTATTTTTGTACAACATGACATTTATTCTTTGAAATTCCTTTTAGACTTGATACGTTATCTTTTCATTTGATTTTTTTTCCCTCCTCATGTGCAGTGATTGACTTCTAACAAAAACTATTCTACTTATATATTTAGAAATCTATTTCTTCTGAATTCCAACTGTTTAAATTTTGTATGGGCCATGGATTCTATTGAGCAATTAATATGAAAAATAAAATAAAAGTAAAATAAATTCTAAAATAATTTGCTTTATAGGGATCGACTCCTCTAAGTTATACATTGTTCCTTAAAAGTAGTGTGAGAGAAACTAATGTTTCTAATCTTTTGAAAGTTTGTGGAGCATATACCATACTAATTAGGTCATCTAAATCATTTGAATTAAAAATCAATTGTAACATAAGGAACAAAGGGGTCATCATGCATTCATGTTCTCCTCATATCGTGATAAATCTAAGTAGTTGAATAATATTGTTATTTAATTTACCACTATTACATATTTTTTTCTTGAAATCTACATATCATTGATCGTAATACCAAATGGATATTTCAAAGTTCATTTGCATGATTACTTTGCTGTGAGTGAGTTGAAACATTGTTGGGCAATGATGTATATTAGATTGTATGTGTAGCCTCTTGACTTGCAAAGGGTAAGTACTAATTTATGCTAAGTTTTTGGGTGAAACATGTTTATTTTTCTTCTATCTCTGCTTTAGGTTATTAATTTTTTGTATTTTTAAGAACTTTACTTTGAGTTGATGCAATTTAGTTTTGTGTTTTAATTTTTTTTTTCTTTTTTTTTCTCTTTGATTGTTAAATGTTATCATATTGCATTATAAAGAATATAATATTATTCTATTACATAGCATGATTTGGATAATTTTACCATATAAGAATTTTACATAAGTTACATAGACAAAAGTAAAACAATAATAATAATAATATATACATATATATATATATATATATATATTTATGAGATAACTTTAAAAAAATTATCACGTGCAACGTGCGGGTGTGCAACTAGTTCATCTAAAACACAAGGTAGTGAGCGAATATTTATAAAGACTTAATTTATTTTTTTTGCAAGGAGAGGCATTTGGCTCCATATTTATAATGACATGCAGGTTAAATTTCAATGAACTTTGTGGGACATTCTGGCCTTTTGCCCTTAATTTTTAAAAAATTTGGCAATATGCTCCTGTTTCCAAACTATTTAGGTGCATGCCCCCTGTTTTGAAACTCAATTACCTTAAAATCGAGTTTCAATGAAAAACTCGATTGGTTTAAAAACGAGTTATGCCCAATCAAGCTTAAAAAAAAAAAAATGCATAGAACTTGATTTTATGGAGATCGAGTTCCAAAATGCCACAATAGGGCTTTAAAATGTCATTATAGGGCTAAAAAACGCCACTATAGGACTCCCAAAACCTGCCATGAGACAATCATACTAAGAAAAAAAAATTTGTAGGAAAACGCCGCTATAGGGCTTTAAAACGTCATTATAGGGCTTAAAAACGCCACTATAGGGCTCACTGAATTTTTTGCAAAAAAACGCTGCTATTGGACTTTAAAACATCACTATAAGGCTTAAAAATGCCACTATAGGGCTCACTGAACCTGGTATGGGGTAATCACATTTATAAAAAAAAATTTTGCTAAAAAACGCCGCTATAGGACTTTAAAACGTCACTATAGGGCTCCATGAACTTTGTATGGGCTGATCATACTAAAATTTTTTTTGCATGGAACTCAATTTCTAGGAACTTGAGTTCCATGCAAAATTTTTTTTTTTTTTAAACTAATCAAGTTTTTCATTAAAACTCGATTTTAAACTAATCGAGTTTTTTATTGAAACTCGATTTTTAGTTAATCGAGTTTCGAAATAGGAGCACACATCTATATAGTTTGAAAACAGGGGCATATTGCCAATTTTTTTTAAAATTAAGGGTAAAATGCCAAAATGTCCGAACTTTGTGCATACACAATGATCATTTGGACACGTTTAGGAAGGATAAGTAACTTGTGACCAGGATACCAAATGAGCCAACAAACTAATGAGTAAATACTATGTGGAAGGTTAGCAGGACCAATTCTGACAAAAAGAGTATAAATTGGATTATATAGCTGATTTAGTATGTTTGTCACTTTCTCGTTTAGGAAGAGAGGGAAAATAATTCAATATTATGTAGACCTTGTAGATGTTGTAAAAGAAATAGCAAGAACTCTATCTACTATCTTTGATTGAGATTAATTTGTGGAAGTAGTTTAGTAGCATATTTTCAAGAGTAAATGATAGCAACTTGGGAGGCAGAGGAACAGAACCAATCCTTTGCTATGGTCGGCACAGCAAAGACAAAGTGATATACTTTTACCTTGTTTACTGTATATGTAGCCCATTTTTCCTATCCTTCCCACTAACCAAAAGCTACTGCCACCGCATAAAATCTCTCCAATAGTAAACAAAGTGATGTTCCATTTAGACCCTATTAAGCTTTGAGCAATAAAGGAGTAGGAAAGGACAATAATGATTTCTAATGTCAATAAGTTAGTTCCCAGATTTCAATTATGGGAATATAGTTAATCTGCAAGATATTAGAGATAGAAGTGGAACACTAATCTGTGCAAAAGGAAAAGGCTCTAAATTATGACATCCCAATATAGCTGTCAGATCTTTAAAGAGTTGCTTTTCAAGTTTGTTGCTTGCCTCAAAGAAAAAGTAGGGTAAAGAAACCACCCTTTTCAGTTAAATCATAAGCAGAACATAGAAAAGCTTCAAACTTCTATCATGAAGTCCAAATTTATGACACTGATTACTTCCAGTAATGAACACCCGTCAAATCTCTTCCTTTTTTTTTTTTAATTATAACAGATATAAGTACTTATGTTTACCACGTTTGCTCTTTCATCATTATTCATTCCCTCACATTTGGTTTTTCTGGTTCTTTCCCACGCACCCAAAAGAGGAAAAAATAAATTCATTGACAAAGTGAAAACTTCACTGCTTGGAACTGCTTCATTGGTGTATTTATCCTTGGAAAGAAATGGCTTTTGGAAAATGCTAAAGTTAACTACCAATTTTACAATAAAAAATTTACAAACTAACATAAAAATGAATGTGATTGGTATTACATAAACAGCATAATAAATAAACAAATTTCTTAATCTCTTTTTGTTCCTGATTTAAAAATAACGCAGCAATTTATAGAATTTATGAAGTAAAATTTGTAGTATGGTTAGAATCACTCTTTAAGAGATTATTAGTACAACCAATTGCATCACCACAGAGGGTTATCTCCTAGTCATTATGCATAACTGCAAATGTTTGGACAAGACTTTTAGATGCCATAAAGCAGTTGTTGTTAACCGAGTACATTCTCAAATTGATATTTCCAAAAGCCAATTAAGATATACACCAAGAAAGATTCTATGAAAGTGATTGATTGTACCACAAAGTTTCATGAATCATATATACCAAGGTCTAAGAAAATGAGGCCACAGTTAAAGCTTTACAGGTTACAGCAAAACCAAGAAAAGCAAAATAGAGGCTTGTCCTTTTCTGGTTTGTGCAATAGGGAACATTTCAGTCACGCTTCAGGGCTGATTCTCTGAAGTGGTTTTTACCTGCAAGGCTGCTATTGGGGACCAATTACAACGTATCTAAAGCAAGCTATTAATCTGCTCAAGCAAACCTTCCAATGGATAACAAATGCAATTAATAATACAGTTTCCAGTCATTATGCCAATCAGCAAGCATGTTCTTTAAACATCTTTCCATTTTTTTTGTCTGAAAGATGATAAAAATTTAAAATTCATCCCTCTTTCTTTGATTATATATTAAAAAAAAATGATAAAATTGGGGTGAAGCGGCATATCAATCAGGAAATCACCTCTCTTAGACCTCAAAGACGTGGGAATTTTATACATGGGTACCACCTTGATAAGACTATAAGAAAGACATTTGCATATGTTCTGCCTAATTGTCTTTTTTATCCTGCGGGTACTTCAAACTATAGATACAGCGACTTAAATGTGCAAGTTCTTCTGTAGGCTACATGCAATGTCTTTTGCACCGTGGAAATTTTTCAAGACATATTGGGAAAATGCATCTCATTTTGCAAAAATTACATATCAGAGACCTTCACATGAGCTGCTGTCCCACTTTTCATCTGCAATTACTGCTGATTGTCACACCCCAGTGCCACTCAAATTTGGTCAGTACAAAACATACAGCCTCGGTTGACTTTTAACTTATATACATCAGTTAAAAGCAATACACTAAACATTCAACTACATTGAAGTAAATTCAGGTGTGTGTGACTGTTTTTCCCGGTCCTAGATTTGAATAAGAAAGTACTCAAAGCCTGCCCTAAAGCGAACAATACTTGAGATGGGCACTGCCCTCAAAAGCGTCTTTTTGTGGGAACACAATCTATTTGTCCGCTCTGGGGGGCAGGCTTGGGCATGCTTATGGTGCAACGTCCTAAGCTTCTATCCCCTCAAGGCTTTGTCCTTAAGCGACGTGGGCATGCTTATTATGCAAGAGTCCCACATCGGCAAGAGAAGCGCCCCACCTATGCCTTATAAGTATGAGCTCAAGGCATAAGTGTACCACTACTACACGTGTAGTAGTGGTAGAGGCGTGCCTTGCACTTAGGTGTTGGCAACAAAACTGTGCGGGATATGTGGCGGGACGTGTAGTAGTGGTACACTTATGCCTTGAGCTCATGCTTATAAGGCATAGGTGGGGCGCTTCTCTTGCCTATGTGAGACTCTTGCATAATAAGCATGCCCACGTTGCTTGAGGACAAAGCCGTGGGGGGATAGAAGCTCGGGACGTTGCACCATAAGCATGCCCAAGCCTGCCCCCCAGAGCGGACAAATAGATTGTGTTCCCACAAAAAGGCGCTTTTGAGGGCAGTGCCCATCTCAAGTATTGTCCGCTTTGGGGCAGGCTTTGGGCATGCATATTGTGCAACGTCCCGCCACATATCCCGCACGGTTTTGTTGCCAACACCTAAGTGCAAGGCACGCCTCTACCACTACTACACGTGTATACCACTACTACACGTGTAGTAGTGGTACACTTATGCCTTGAGCTCATGCTTATAAGGCATAGGTGGGGCGCTTCTGATAACTTGCATAATTTAGCATAATTATCACTTTTCAACTTTAAACTTTAGTATAATTTTATTTATTTTTTGTTGATCTTAGACTTCATTATTGTTATTTAAATTTTATTGCAGATTTGAAGAAAATGAAGATTTATTCAAATAAAAGAGACGTGAAGCAGCTAGAAAGAATATTGAGTCTTGGATGAACGGAACTAAAGGAAGATTTTATTTTGGCCTTAGAAGTTGGCAAGAAAAGCGAGTCCTTTTGGGTTTTGATAGAGTCCGAAACTAAAAGGGGAGGCAGGCACAAAAAAAGAGCAACGTTTTGGGCTGAAAAAGGGCAACACGTTTAGAGAAAAGGAGGGGCGCCGAAACTAAAAGAAAAAAAAAAGGCGGTTGAACTGAAATAGAGAGGGGCGCTGAACTGGGAACACGAAGCAGCAGAGACGGAGACAAGAGATTTCTTTTTTTGAGCGTCCATTTGTCCTTACAATCTTCTCATATACATTATGGTGAATTCGTTTCTGTTGAGTTTAAGTTTTAGCATGAACTAAGTCTTCTTTATTCTAGGAAAACGAAGTAATCTTGTTCCGAACTATGCTTACTTTTCTATGTTAATTTGAATTAATCCTCTTAATGTTTGTCTAATTTATTCTGAGCTTATTGCTTCTAATTAACTGGCCATTAATTAGATGACTTTGATCTTGTGATTTGCTGTCAAAAGAGGGAATTATAGGATAGATCTTGAATGTTTCGGCATAGGTAAATATAGAGATCGTAAGACTTGTATGAACCTATGTAGTATTAAAATCATTGGTCTCAATGCTGTCTTGCTTTATTAAATTGCATATTCTTGTGTAAGATAATGAACAAGAATGTTTCCAATTGACTGTCGAAAGAGGCTTTTGGATTAGTTTGGAGATTGCTAACAAACAGAGAGAATTAAATTCAATTAGCCAGATGAGTAAAGCATAGTGAGGAATTAGGTGAAATCGATTTCCTAGAAGTTTTCTTCCCATTAATTCAATTTTCGATAAATTGACTTTGTTTTAAATTTCAATTACAAAACCCTTAGTAACTTCTCTAGATAAAATTGAGATTAGCAAAATTTTGGTTTTTGTCAAAAGTAAGTTACCAATCCCTGAGGACGATACTTTTCTCATCGCTTTACTATAAAACTACGATACTGTGCACTTGCAGTTTGCACCGATCAGCTTCTCTTGCCTATGTGGGACTCTTGCACAATAAGCATGCCTACGTTGCTTGAGGACAAAGCCGTGAGGGGATAGAAGCTCGGGACGTTGCACCATAAGCATGCCCAAGCCTGCCCCACAGAGCGGACAAATAGATTGTGTTCTGGCATATATATATATATATATAGATACACAGATTTGGTTGAGAATTATTAAACCCATTAAACCCATTTATAGAGATTATATTGCTTATAATTAATCTAACTTAGTGAACACACTTAATGGATGAGTGAGAAGTATATGTAGAAAAACTTTTGTAACTAAGTTGGTATGTAGATTAGTACTGATGGTTGCTGTTCTCTACTATATTTAGGAAGAAAGAAATGGTAAGTTCAGGAGTGAACTTCTGAGTGGAAAGAGGCTTGTGCTCAAAGATGGACCAACGACCCCCCCCCCCTCCCCCCTTTTATCCCCAAATTGTTATTGTAGGGACTAGGTTTAAGCACTTTTGGTTTTGGATGAGTGGACTCAAACCCAACTAGCCCAATACAATGAATTTGTAGAGAGTGGACCAAAGAACTAGGTTTTAGCGCATGGACAACAGTCAATATGGCTTTCATGGAAATCAAACAAAGATGAACTGAGACTAAGAAAGTTTGTCCTTAGCATAGTCCGAGGAGTTTTTCTCTAATAATTTATGAATAAGAGTAGTTACAGGAATCCTCCAGCCTCCTTCTCTATGGGGGGTTTCTCCTATTATATAGTCATTTTTCATTGATCTCCGCCTTCCACTTGTTGATCATCCAAGCCTATACCTGAGTGCCTGTCCCATCAGCCGCCTTTCCAAGCCTTCTGTGAGTTGCAGCAACCAAGGCAGTACTGTTCAAAGGTCATTTCCTTATTAATGCGGCCAGGATGTCAGTTGCGGCATTTAATGTGGAGGTGACAGTTTCTCCTTAAATTGCTCCTCCACCATGCTCCCATGGCTGATCCATGGTACTTGTCCTTTTCTTTGGGATGCTCTGGGAGGCTACCCCTGATGGCATACTGCCCTTCCCTCCTATGATCTCGGCTGGCCGAGGACAAGAACCTCCTTGGCAATGTCTCTTGGCAATTTGGGCGCTTTACTTTCATCCTCAGACGTTTCTACCTCCTTGGTGTGGGCCTTGGGTCCTAATATAAAGTGGGCTGGGGCTGCCGAATTCTTGGGTCCCACAATAGCCCCTCAAAATCCTGCTGTCTGACTCCTCGATCGGGGAGGAGGGTTTTGATATCCTCGGGCCTATGTCATGGCTTGTCAAGTCTCGTCCTCCTTAAGTGCTAGAGCTCTTTCACTTGCCCAAAACGCGTTCCTAGTGCTTCGATATAGGGGGCGCGCCCGCATTAAATTCTGGTGGCTCTGTGCTTCCCACGTTCAATAGTGTGATGATAATCAAATGGTAGAGATCTTTTTGGCTTTATGGGCGGGAAAATCCACACGGTTACTCTTAACTGGGGGTATAAATACCCATTTGAACCGATTTGCCTCCTAACTTTTGCATTCAAGAGCTCTTGCGCACATACTCTGAATTTGGTTAAGTCTCCAACCGATCTTACGTTTCTTTTCAGCATAAAAAGTCTGTCCGAGGAGCTTTTTCTCATTTCTGTAAGTTTTCTTCTCTTTCTGACTCATATTTTCTCCCGTTTGAGTTTCTTTTCCTCCTATTCCTCTCTCTCTTTCGTTTTTCCCTAAATCTTTTGGTCGTTCTTTAGGATGGATAGGTTTAAGAAGTTGGTTAAATCGGAGGAGGTGATGGAAAAATTCATCGCCGATTATAGGATACCCAGTAATGTGGGTTTGAGGTACTGTAAAGAAGGGGAGTGGTATATTAGGAGAAAAGAGGGTGAAGTAGTGATTCCCATAATCGCCTTCCTAGAAGGTGGTATGAGAATCCCTATGGGGCCAGTAATGAGGGACTACCTTAGGCACTTCCGATTAGCCCCTACCTAGTGCGCCATTAACGTGTTTAGGATTCTGGGTTGTGTGGACACTCTAAACGAGAAAATGGGTTGAGGTTAACCCACCACGATGTAAACTGGTGCTACAACCTCCAACACCTAAAGGGTAAATCTTTTTACATGAAGACGAGGGAGGATAAGGTTCAGCTTATCCAATGCTTCCCTGAGTCCAGCAAGGGGTTAAACAAGGACTTTTTCATTCTGTCCGGGGAGTGGCCTGTCGGCCTCCATTGTCCAATAGTGGGGAGGACACCAGGTGGGGTATTTAGAGCAGGAAAGGGTATGACCCTTTGTGTTATCGCAGTCTACATTGCTTGGTTGCTAATACGAACATGCCTTCTTTTTTGCAGATCTGCACGCTTTTGAACGACACTTCCATTTGGTCAACAAGGCAGACTTGGAAACCGTACTCAAGGCGAAAATCTTCATGAACGAAGCAGATAATCAAGTTAGGGCTGCCCACAAGATCCTTGGGTACGACCCAATACAGAAATCATTTTCGGCTCCGAAGTACGCGGTCAGAGCCAAAGATCCTAAGCTTCACAAGATTACTATAGTAGAACACGGGTTCCTGCTTCCTGAAGGATCTTTTATCCTAGAGGGTGTTTCTTCGTTAGGCCCTTCTTCATCCCATCAGGCTGCGGAGGATGAGGGGGAAGGTGCAGAGAAAGAAGAAGACGTTGCTGATTTGGGTCCGTCCGAGAACGAATTTGGCACCTTCAACCAAGTCAATCCGCCCGAGGATTTCTCTAGTGACTTTGCTAACCCCAACTTTACCGAAGCGGACATCTTGTCAGAGGGGATTTCTTCTCAGGTCAAAATGGGTTTCAAGAGGAAGCCCCAAACCAGCCTGTTCGATTTGATTAAGGGCCAGCCGGGGAAGGATGCTCTAAGGGGGTCTCATTTCAAGCTTCTTCCTTCTCCCCCCAAGTCTCAGCCTGCTCAGACCAGGTTCTCCACCCAATTTAAGCTTCCACCTCTTCCTCCTCAGCCAAGCCTGCCATCAAGGCCTGAGCCCTCCGATCTCAAACGGAAGAAGGATAAAGGCAAACGGCCCATGGGGGCTGATAGATCTCACTCTTCCCAGGAAGGGGATGAGACTCGGCGACCTTTGAAGCAGCTAAAGACCGGGCATCAGGGCTAGGATAAAGAAGTTGATACTCGGCTTGAACCTCAAGCTTGGCTCCCTGCACCGATGCTTCATGGGGCTCTCCTCATGGACAACACCTCCCTCAGGGGCTTCCAAGGAGGCGAGGGTACCTATGTGGCCGATGCGCTAGAAAGGTCCTTGTTGCTGCTAGCTGATATGGCCGAGCTGAGGAACTCGGGGAGGCAGGAGGTAGTCCTTAGTCTCAAGAGGTACCTGGGCACGGTAAGACCTCTGACACTTGTGCCTTTATTGAATTTTGCTCTTCAGTTCCCAACTTACTGTGAGCTTGTTTCAACTCGCAGGCTGTCCAGACCACCTTTAGGTTGGAGGAGGAAACCAATAATCAGAGTAGGGTTCTAGATAATGAGCGTGATAAGCGCCTAGAAGCTACTCGGACCCTTAAGATCTCCGAGTCCGATCTCGCGAAGGCTAGGAAGGACCTTAAGGAGATGACAAGGGCCAGGGACAGTGCTGAAGTAGGCCTGGTGGGTGCTCAAAAGTAGGCTCAGGACCAAACGAGGCACTTGCTCAAAGTAGAGGAACAACTGACGATTGCCAAAGAGCAAATCGCCAAGCTGAAGAAAAAGGCAATTGAGGCAGAGAGAGCTAAGAACGTTGCAGAGTTTGCACGGGATGAAGCACTATGGGCTAAGGTAGAGGCAAAGTTTGCCAAGGAGGAGGCTCAGGTAGAGGTAGAGGAGGAGGCTTATGCCTCGGGAGTGTATGAGACAGAGGCCGCCCTCAAAGCTCAAGTCCCTGGGGTATGCAGACTCTATTATTCCCAGGTTTGGAATGAGGCCCTCAAACAAGCTGGAGTTGAGGCCTCATCTAACTTGTAGAAGGTGGAGAATGTGTACTACCTACCGGCTATCCGTGAGGTTGTTCCACTTAACTCCGAGGCTGAGGTGGTCTTTGAGGAAGTTGGTACTGCTCCAAGTGAAGCTGCTTTGGCTACTACCACTTCTGATGAGCCTGCCAAGGAAGCCAAGCATCCTAGGGTAAATGAGACACACGAGGGCCCTGATCAGGAAGCGCTCCAGGATGCTGCAAGGCCCTCATTTGAAGCCCAGGCCCCTGATGCCGAGGAGGCACCTTTTCTAGCTGATCCTCTACGGGTTGCTCCCCCACCTGAAGGCCCTAAGGATCCGGACACCCTTTCTGCCTAGCTCCCTAAGGAAGGACTCAAAACAAAGTTGAAGAAGTAGCCCTTCTTGGCTAGCACCAGTTGTATTTTTGCTTAGTCTTTTATTTTATTTTATTTTATTTTTAAAAGAAAATTGTAATGCAATCACTACTATGTAATTTCTATGAACTTAATGAAGTGTGCATTTTATTTTCCCTTATTTACCCTGTTTATCTTTTCACTTGCACAATTCTAACTCTACTTGTGCCTCGGCTGACCATGACGATAATTACAATAATCGTAAAGATGTTTATACAAATGAAGACCCACCTATCTTTTGTTTCTGATTTAGAACCAAAATAGATTAAAGTCACCAGATCCTTCGGTTCTTTAACGGACATTCAAACTTATGTAGAACCCCCCCCCCAGGTGTAGGACAAACAAAAACCATGCTATGACACCCTAAAACGCTTTAAGCGACACTCATAGGCTTAACTCTGATATTTTTATTATAAGAGAGGTCATCGTTGTCTGCGATGATCACAACGAGCATCAAAGTAGTTAACTAAATTAGGCTAGCTTGCTCATAGACTTTGTTTGATACTTTGGCAAGTTCTGCACAGTGTTAATTCTACCAAAGCAGGTGATCCAAGGACCAGGCAAGACCTTGGTTCTGTCTAACACTTAGGTTTTTCTTGAAGCAGTTAGTTTCCCCACAGGTTTGAGTCCAAGGACCATGTAAGACCTTGATTCTATCTAGTACTTAGATTCTTCTTGAAGTAACCAGTTTCCCCTTAGGTTTGAGTCCGAGAACCATGCAAGACCTTGGTTCTGTCTAGTACTTAGATTCTTCTTGAAGTAACTAGTTTCCCATAGGTTTGAGTCCGAGGACCATGCAAGACCTGGTTCTGTCTAGCACCTAGGTTCTTCTTGAAGTAACTAGTTTTCCCATAGGTTTAAATCCGAGGACCATGCAAGACCTTGGTTCTGTCTAGCACCTAGGTTCTTCTTGAAGTAACTATTTTCCTCATAAGTTTGAGTCCGAGGACCATGCAAGACCTTGGTTCTGTCTAGCACCTAGGTTTTTCTTGAAGTAACTAGTTTCCCCATAGGTTTGAGTCTGAGGACCATGCAAGACCTTGGTTCTGTCTAGCACCTAGGTTCTTCTTGAAGTAACTAGTTTCCTCATGGGTTTGAGTTCGAGGACCATGCAAGACCTTGGTTTTGTCTAGCACCTAGGTTCTTCTTGAAGTGACTAGTTTCCCCATAGGTTTGAGTCCGAGGACCATGCAAGACCTTGGTTCTATCTAGCACCTAGGTTCTTCTTGAAATAACTAGTTTCCTCATGGGTTTGAGTTCGAGGACCATGCAAGACCTTGGTTTTGTCTAGCACCTAGGTTCTTCTTGAAGTGACTAGTTTCCCCATAGGTTTGAGTCCGAGTTTGAGTTCGAGGACCATGCAAGACTTTAATTCTGTCTAGCACCTAGGTTCTTCTTGAAGTAACTAGTTTCCCCATAGGTTTGTTAGGAATGCTATAAGCATATGGATAATAATTGGTTCTTTCGACTGAACTTCAAGAGTAGCATGTACATGTACATCATCATCCATTTTGACACAAAAATCAACATCTTGGCTTGTAACAACAGTAGTAGATTCTTGGAACTTGATTTGTTCTTCGACTTTCATTGAATCAAGAGATTGTAACTCTTCTTCGGACATGTTTTTAAGATCCTCTTGCACTCTTGAAAGTTCTTCCTTCATGGCCATATTAGATTCAGCCAAGGCCTTCATTTTCTTTGAAATATCCTTGGATTCTTCTATAACTTTGTTCAACAATTCTTGTATTTTTTTCAAAAGTTTTCTTTCATCACAATTGCTCATCTCAAGATCAACGGCTCTGATACCATTTGTTAGGAACCCGGTGGTTCCTAATGGAGATTGATGTGAATTGTAGGAGAATAGATGGGGATTGTAGATAAATTGACTTAATTCGAGGTAGTCACCTTCCATAGAGAAAGAGAAAGATTAAGAGAGAGATATGCACTAAAGCACTAAGAAATTGGTTTATACTTTCATTGATATCTCATATTGGATTACAATCATGTATTTATAGGAGACTAGCTCTAATCTCATTCGCCCACATGGCCTCATCCTATTGGTTCTATTATTCCCCATGTATATTAATAATTCCAACATATGCTAAATGTGATTAACATGCCTCATCCTATTGGTTCTATTATTCCCCATGTGCATTAATAATTCCAACATGTGCTAAATGTGATTAACATGTTTAGAATTGTAACTAACTAACTAAATCTCAATACACCAATTATTATCCATATGCTTGTAGCATTCCTAACATTTCCCTCCCCTTGAAAACACCTTACCCACAAGATGTTGTTGTGGAATAGCATCTTCATCAAAGGAGATCTTCCAATGGACCAATACCGTAGTGACATTTTGATCACCATATTCATGCATTTCTCTTTGACAAGCGATCCCGTGCATATGAAGGTTTCTTCTTCGTAGATCTTCAAGATTTGCTCGAATTCTTGAGCCTTCAATAGTTCTTCAATCTTCAAGGTCTCATTGGTTCTTTCAACCTTGAAATGTTCTTGTATCTTCAAGACCTCATTGGATTTTAGAAACATTAAAATTGTTGGCGCTTGTATCTTGGATTCTTGGATCACCGACACTTGGATTGCCACTTCTTGAATAATAGACTCTTGAATGGAAGCCTCCATTGGTGCATCAAGAATGGGTTCTTATAAGATCATCATCACCTTCTTTGTTGGTTCTTTTGACTGAACTTGTACATCATCACCCATTTTGACACAAAAATCAACATCTTGGCTTGTAACAACAGTAGTAGATTCTTGGAACTTGATTTGTTCTTCGACTTTCATTGAATCAAGAGATTGTAACTCTCCTTCGGACATGTTTCCAAGATCCTCTTGCACTCTTGAAAGTTCTTCCTTCATGGCCACATTAGATTTAGCCAAGGCCTTCATCTTCTTTGAAATATCCTTGGATTCTTCTATAGCTTTGTTCAACAATTCTTGTATTTTTTTCAAAAGTTTTCTTTCATCACAATTGCTCATCTCAAGATCAACGGCTCTGATACCATTTGTTAGGAACTATGTTAGGAATGCTATAAGCCTATGGATAATAATTGGTGTATTGAGATTTAGTTAGTTAGTTACAATTCTAAACATGTTAATCACATTTAGCATATGTTAGAATTATTAATGCACATGGGGAATAATAGAACCAATAAGATGAGGCATGTTAATCACATTTAGCACATGTTAGAATTATTAATGTACATGGGGAATAATAAAACCAATAGGATGAGGCCATTTGGGCCAATGATATTAGAACTAGTCTTCTATAAATACATTATTGTAATCCAATATGAGATATCAATGAAGAATAAACCAAATTCTTAGTGCATTAGTGTATCTTTCTCTCTCTCTTAATCTTTTTTCTCTATGGAGGGTGACTACCTCGAATTAAGTCAATTTTCCTACAATCCCCATCCATTCTCCTATAATTCCCATCAATCCCCATTAGGAACCACCGGGTTCCTAACAAATGGTATCAGATCCGTTGATCTTGAGATGAGCAATTGTGATGAAAGAAAACTTTTGAAAAAAATACAAGAATTGTTAAACAAAGCTATAGAAGAATCCAAGGATATTTCAAAGAAGATGAAGGCCTTGGCTAAATCTAATATGGCCATGAAGGAAGAACTTTCAAGAGTGCAAGAGGATCTTGGAAACATATCCGAAGGAGAGTTACAATCTCTTGATTCAATGAAAGTCGAAGAACAAATCAAGTTCCAAGAATCTACTACTGTTGTTACAAGCCAAGATGTTGATTTTTGTATCAAAGTGGATGATGATGTACAAGTTCAGTCAAAAGAACCAACAAAAAAGGTGATGATGATCTTCCAAGAACCCATTCTTGATGCACCAATGGAGGCTTCCATTCAAGAGTCTATGATTCAAGAAGTGGCAATCCAAGTGTCGGTGATCCAAGAATCCAAGAAACAAGCGCCAACAATTTTAATGGTTCTAGAATCGAATGAGGTCTTGAAGATACAAGAACATTTCAATGTTAAAAGAACCAATGAGACCTTGAAGATTGAAGAACCATTGAAACCTCAAGAATTCAAGCAAATTTTGAAAATCTACGAAGAAGAAACCTTCATATGCACGGGATCGCTTGTCAAAGAGGAATGCATGAATATGGTGATCAAAATGTCACTACAGTATTGGTCCATTGGAAGATCTCCTTTGATGAAGTTGCTGTTTCACAACAACACCTTGTGGGCAAGGTGTTTTCAAGGGGAGGGAAATATTAGGAATGCTATAAGCATATGGATAATAATTGGTGTATTGAGATTTAGTTAGTTAGTTACAATTCTAAACATGTTAATCACATTTAGCACATGTTGGAATTATTAATACACATGGGGAATAATAGAACCAATAGAATGAGGCATGTTAATCACATTTAGCATATGTTGGAATTATTAATACATATGGGGAATAATAGAACCAATAGGATGAGGCCATGTGGGCCAATGAGATTAGAGCTAGTCTCCTATAAATACATGATTGTAATCCAATATGAGATATCAATGAAAGTATAAACCAATTTTTTAGTGCTTTAGTGCACCTAAGTTCTTCTTGAAGTAACTAGTTTCCCCATAGGTTTGAGTCTAAGGATCATGCAAGACCTTGGTTCTATCTAGTACTTAGATTCTTCTTGAAGTAACTAGTTTCCCTATAGGTTTTTTTCTGAGGACCATGCAAGACCTTGGTTCTGTCTAGTACTTAGATTCTTCTTGAAGTAACTAGTTTTCCTATAGGTTTGAGTCCGAGGACCATACAAGACCTTGGTTCTGTCTAGTACTTCATCGTTACTGCTTGGAGTGAAGGAACTTGTCCTCAGCGGTGGAAAGCTTGCCCCTAGAGTGATAATGGCCTTGAGCTTGCTTTGCCACGGAGGAATCCTTCCACAGACTAGGCCCTTGGCCCAACACTGACCTGGACATGGGCAGCCTAGCCTTCCACCCCTACATATGATAGTAGCCCCATTGCGCCACTTTTTCGTCACTTCTACTTACAAGGCATATTTTGGCTATTCGAGTTGCGTGCCTGAAGTTTCGGTACGCGAGACACACCTTCATTAATATCTTTGTGGATTAACGCATATCTAATGACCCGTGTTTTCCTTGGAAATTAGGCGGGGTTAATATCGCTTGTAATTCTTCCTTTGAATTCCATGCGGATTAATTTCCACCAGCCTTCGCCTTCTTCATAAGGAGTTCTGGGGGAATCGTTCTCTCACATTTTATGAATCCTTGAGTTGAATAGGAGCTTTAAGTTCTTCACCTTCTAGGCATTTCCAAGGACCTTGCCAAGATTGTGATCAAGGCTTAGGAAAATGGGATGACCCTAGATAAGGGCAAGGGCAAGGAGGCCAAGCCCCCTTTAGGAATCGAGAATGCCACCCCGATCCTGGACGACGCAATGGAGGCAAAGGAAACAGAGGCCAAAGACGTTCCTATCTTTCAACCGAGTAAGAAAGAAGACCTTCCTTCTCCAGCCAATAGCCGAAGCGAGCACAGATCGCATCAAACTTTCAGTGCAACAAAGTTTGGGTCTCACCTTAATGGAAGGGCATCTTGCAGTTAGGAGAAAGGTTCATGAGAAATATAATATTTTTCTCCAGTACGCGGATTTGCCTACCTTTCAAGCTGGTAGTGATTTGCGTCCAGTTTACTTGCCGATGGAGGTTTGTAAGATTACGGAACGGTTGATACCCTAGTGTTGCCGCCTCCAATGCTTAATTATCATGAAACTGGGAGAGAATCAAGGGAAAGATGGGGCCATCAGGCGCTTCCGCTTCTTCTCCTTTCTCATCGCCGGTTCCACCCATACTGGCTCGATTGCTGTTGGTAGCCTTAAAACAAGCCTGCCTCAGCCTCTCTTTTTATAGTTAGCTTTAGAACAAGCCTGCCTAAGGCTCTGTTTTTATAGTTAGCTTTAGAACAAGTCTGCCTAAGCCATTTGGTGTATGATGTAATTTTCCTTTATTTAATAAAGAAGTGGCTGCACTTTTTACTTACTTTATTTTCTGAATCTTTCATTTCTCTACGATAATTGTTTCATGAGTGAGTGTGTTGTTGTTTTTCCCTCCAATGGGACTCGGAGTTGGTGTTGTTGATGGTAATGAAAAATTGTCACCCCAACTTTAACAAAATCGACGGTAGCATTCGGCCACTAACTTTAAATGAGCTAACAACGTGGGAACAATCAGGAACATAACCATGTGCTCTATGCCGCAGGCTGCGCAATCATCAAAGAATATTGCCAGTGCACATTGATTTTTCCGAAGCAAGAGGTTCGAGGACTCGGCCCGGTTAAGGTTCCGTTTAACCGCAACAAAAGACTCCAGGATATCAATATATTCCTTCCCGGCTACCAGACCCATGAGAACCAGCCCCTTGGTAGGGGTACGGGGCGTATACTTGATGTCAGGTGCCCCCAGGACTATCCCTCATTTAGCAATCCTCCCCGCGTAGTTAGTACTTTGAAGTGTATACTCGAGCGGAGGCTGAGTTATGGCAACAACTGCATGTACGTTCCTGGAAATAAAGGAGAAGCTTGCATTTGGTATGCACCGCTGCCATAATGACCCTCTTCGAGGACCCTTGCTGATGGGAGTTTGATCCTACCATGATTAATCGTTGCACTCACTAACGCACAAATTCTCCCTACAGACGACGCCAATTGTAGGGACTGGGTTTGAGCACTTCTGATTTTGGATAAGTGGACTCAAACTCAACTAGCCCAATACAATGAATTTGTAGAGAGTAGGCTAAAGAACTAGGCTTTAACGCATGGACAACAGTCAATATGGATTTCATGGAAATCAAACAGAGATGAACATTAAGAAAATTTGTCATCGACACAGTCCGAAGAGCTTTTCTCTAATAATTAATAAATAAGAGTAGTTACAGGAATCCTCCAGCCCCTTTCTCTATGGGGAGTTTCTCCTATTATATAGTCCTCTTTCATTGATCTCTGCCTTCCACTTGTTGATCATCCAAGCCTATACCTGAGTGCCTGTCCATCAGCCGCCTTTCTAAGCCTTCTGTGAGTTGCAGCAACCAAGGCAGCACTGTTCAGAGGTCATTTCCTTATTAATGCAGCTAGGATGTTAGTTGTGGGCATTTAATGTGGAGGTGACAGTTTCTCCTTGAATTGCTCCTCCACCGTGCTCCCATGGCTGATTCATGGTATTTGTCATTTTCCTTGGGATGCTCTGGGAGGCTACCCCTAATAGCGTACCGCCCTTCCCTCCTATGATCTCGGCTGGCCGAGGACAGGGACCTTCTTGGCAATGTCTCTTGGCAACTTGAGCCCTCTACTACTTCATCCTTGAACGTTTCTACTTCCTCGACGTGGGGCTTGGGCCCAATATAAAGTGGGCTAGGGCTGCCGAATTCTTGGGCCCCACAATTTTCTTTATTTTATTTTTATAGTAAATATTTAAGATTTGTTTACCTAAAATTTAATACATCCAAAAAAAAAAATTTTCAAAAAAAATTTAAATGATCAACTAACCTAAAACTTGTCTTTCTCAAAAAAAAAAAAAAAAAAAAAAAAAAAAAAAAAAAAAAAAAAAAAAAAACCCTATAACTTGTGACACTTCTCTAAAAATATATACAAATAAATAAATAACATTTAAAAAAAAAAAGGATTATTTTTTGGTATTTTGTAAAGCTAAAATCCTTTAACCCAAAAAAAAAAACTGTTTTTCTTAATCATTAGAAAATTAAAGGCAAACCAAAATGCAAGAGGCTACGACCCATCACTATTTTATTTTTATTCTAAGATAATTTATTACTCTTATGTGTGTGTATATGTGTGCACATATTTTTTTTTTTTATCAAAATATTTCACATTACTTCTTTTTTCTCAAAATTTTGTTGGGACAGTATTAGATTTGAATAATACTTTTTTTTTTGGTGGTATTATTCATCTTCATTTCTTTCTTAATTGTGTCAAATGGTTGGTAAGGATTATAAGACCAATAAGTCACCTACCAACTTGTTTATAAAGTGGTTGTACTTGTTCTTACCCTTTTTGCTTTTACTACAACTGCAACATGAATATTATTCAAAACTAGGCTTTGAACAAAAGGAAGAAAATTTTCTAAAGGACTTATCTAATTTTGCACATTGAAAAGGAAATTACTGTAAATTAGTATAAAAACAATGAACTATTTTCAAGGTTTAAAAGGATATAGAATTCATTTTAATAAATGATTTATTTAAATTGTATTGTGAAATAATTATTTCATATCTTTTCTTTTGTTTATATTTCATTAATATGGAATGAACACTAATTTTCTTTTTCATCATCTAGTTAGCCTTGAATTTACTTTTTCATTCTTACATTAAAAAAAATATACGGTTTATGCTTTATAAAGCATAAACCGTATTGTTTTTGGTTCTCTCAAAGCAAAATTTCTTGTTCTGTCCTGCTTGTGCTGTTCTTAACTTGGTTAGGAAGAAACACTGACTATCCTTTTGTTTGTTTTTAGTCCTTGCCTTCAGCTATCTGTTTTTATGTAAATCATGTTCTTCTTGTACTAATAATAATGAACCTAATCCTTTTTGTATAATGAATATTTCACCCTAAAAATCATATTTTTTTCTCTTTCAATTTATGGTATGGATAATTTAGAATTCATAATAAGGGAAAATATGTACATTTCAAAAAATATTTTTACAATTGGAATCCTTTAGTAAATTATGAAATTTTCTCTAACATTTTTAATGGATGTATTATGGTATTCTTAGCACAAGTATTTATAAATCATAATTTATAACCAAAAAGAAATCTTCTAGAAATATTCTTCCCATGCGTCTGCGTGGGCTTAAAGTTAGTAATGTTGAGATCTTTAAATAAATTGATTCTCAATGCTATGCCATGTAAAACTGAAACCCAGAAGATCTTATTTTATTAGTAACTAGTAAGTTGGTAATGCAATGCACGGATAATTTTGTGATATTTTATATAATACGGTTTTGGAGAATACTATATATATATATATATTATAAAGAAAACGTAAATTAAATTAGAGTAAAAAAACATATACATTTTGATATATTAAAAATTAGTTTGATAGCTTCATTGCACATTTGTAACATTTTCAAGGTAAGATTATTTTTAAAAAAGTCATGAAACCAAAACTAATGTAAAAGAGTAACAGGACCATGAAAATCAACTAATTTGTGTGGTGTTCTCAGATTATATACCATGAAATGAAAGTGTGCTCAACTCTTTTACTATCTTCAACTCATCAATAGTGTGACAATAAGACATGGTGTGGGCAAATATTAATACGTATGCATGTGTCTTATAGATGATTTAAAACCATGATAGAATATAACTTTACATTGTGCACCAATTATTCTCTCTATTTATATACCCAAAATAATAATTATCCAACCAATGTTTAAGTCCCTAATTTAAAAAGAAAAAGTTAAAAAAAATTACTTGTAGGGGTTTCGGTGGCTTGATGGTGGTGAGAGGCCAATATGACGTAGGTGACAGCCCCTCAGATTTACAAAAGTTTTGTCAATCTCAGATCTTTTATTTTGATAATAGTGAAACAATGTGTTTCATTTAACAATTCACAACATTTTTGTGTTTCTCAATTTCTCCCCTTGGGCCTTATCTGATTAGTTATTACAATTAGTCTTTATATATATATATATATATATATTGCTTTTGTTTTTAATACTAAAATTGTGGGTATGTTAAAAGACATGAAGAAAAGAGAAATGTGTGATGTAAGCTTAGACAATTAATGATAGATTAATGAGATAATAGTAAAAATAAGCTAACGTAAACTTTTGCGTAACAGTAAAAAAAACTTATGAAAAGTGGTAAAAAAAAAAAAAAAAAAAAAAGACTAAATGCAAAATAAAAGCGCTCATGCACTCTCTGCTTAATAATTTCCAATTAACTAGCAAAACTTTCATTTCCAAGTCATCAGTTTCAGAAAACTTCAAAGTATTTAAGCTTCAACATACATTCAAGAAATTAGAATTTACTCTGATTGATATAAAAATTGCTCTCTCCTGAAACAGTTAAGGATTGAGCACATTCACATGATAAACATGCTTTAATCTCATTCGCCTTCATTACAGTGATGGTAGTAAACATAATGTCTCATTTTTTTCTCTTTTTTTTTTTTTTTTTTTTTCTTTTTCTCTTGTTTTCCATCCTGATCAATCCAAAATTGACTTAGACGATAGACTTATTTATTATATCACAGAACCATCTTGGATTATTGAGTTTTTTAATATTACTGTAACACCAGAGCGGATGTAAAACCCTTCAGAAGATCTATCAGCCTCTTGTACACCCTGCAATTCCACATAAAAGTAAACTAAGTGCAGGTTGGACAACTACAAATTAGTTATCATTGGTAAAAGGCTTAACTGGAAAATATCTATGTGCTTATTAATGAGGCTAAGAAGATGGAAGATTGAAATGATTGTTTCATAGTTTATAGAAAATCCTTATTATTTACCGGACAAAGTTTTCTTCAAAACCAAGTTGGAAGAATCTCCAACCATGTACGTGGCAGTTCAGAAGACTATCCATGTATGTTAAATCACAAAATTATTAAATCATTTAAACAAGTTACATAGATTTTTAGTAGGTCATGTGACTTAAAGTACACTGTACACGTATGCAGGCTTTTAAGTTGGAGGAACTTTCCTTCAAAGTAAATTCTAGCCTTATTTTTAACTTCTGAGCAATTAAACAGTATTGTAGATTCTCAATTACATTATTTTCTATTATGATCATCGCCATCTTTTTATTTTCTTATTCATCAGTTGGATAGTGACTACAAATTAGGTAAGTCTATCAAAGATTTAGTGTATTGTGAAGTCATCATAATCTATTCTAATGGTATGAAGAATCCTACCTCCGAGTTTGCAATCAAAACATTCTTCCCAATTCTGGCATTTTTGTCGATGATGCATTCTCTGCACATCATAATAAGAAGAGACATTAGAAAGAAGAGAAATGGAAAAAGAATTAGACTATATGTGTGTGCGCACGTGTGCATGTGTGTGTAAAGGGGTTCAAGCTATTTATACTTGATTTTTGTATTTTCTCCTATTCCAATTGGAACAGTTCCCTCAGCTAAAAGTGATGCTGCTTCAGCATCAGTTTCATAGAAGTCAGCTCCAAGCATCACTGTATCCTGCATGAATTGGGCCATAGTAAAAAGTGTCTCTCAGAAACATAAGGAACGGAGACACAGATTACCAAAATATAGAAATGATATTCTTTTTGCTACAGTAAATCATTTTAAATTTACAGAATCTGGAACTTCTTATAAATAAATTAATTCAGAGTGCTTTGGAACATTTGAAAGACAGCTTCTCGCTAGTTGTGAAATTTGTTGTGTAATATTCTATTCTGCAATTCTCTGATAACATGCTATCAAGTAATGATGGAAACTACTGTCATACCTTTAAGTGAACATTAGAGCTTATTCGGGATCTGATACCAACAACGCTATGCTCTATGAAGCAATTAGTTAAGAAACTTCCATGTGATATGATTGAGTCAACTATCTGGATAAGAATTAGCAGTTGTGTTATACTTCAAGAACTAGAAGCAGGTGAAAGATAAGCTAGAAACAGAAACTGAAAGAAAAAAGTTATATATGCTTGACTACCTGAAAACAATGCCCATTATTTGTAGATTCCTCACTTAGAAAAACATATTGGTTTTTTTACCAATGTCATTTGTGTCTTAATGCAGCTTTAAAAACTTAGCTCATAAAATAGCAAAAACATTGTGAGCAATGCTCAAAGTTATAATTTTCTCAATTTGAAAGCTTTAAGAGCAAATTAAAGGCAGAGATTTACTTACCTTGCTACTATCAATTTTTGTGGGTGGTAAGTTTCTTCTTGATGTATACATTGGCTTTGCTGCATCATAAAAACTAAATCTTGGTGGCTGAAAAGTACAAAAAAAGATGCTATGTGACACTTGAAGCATTTTTGTTTAAACATGAGACCATCAATCTTGGCTAATTGCAATTAACATGAAAACAATCAGAAGAGTAGTTCTATTAGAGAATAGGTCATTATAGTTTAGGGAGGGTCATGATAGTGCAACCAATTTGAAAATTAGTGTTGAATTATAATTTTACAAATATATTTCATTGGGTAAAACTTAGTAGAATTCCTTAGGTGCAATATATAAGGTTCCCTCGTTAAATTCAAATGCAAAGCTGCATTGAATTTGATTGTCCTTGAAAAAGATAACATTGTTTGTACTTTATTAGTTAATGTAACTATGTTTGAATCTAATTAGGGAACCTAATATAGAACATCTAAGGAACTGTACTTAAGTTTTACCTTTGTTCTTTACCTCATTTGACAATCAATGTGAAAGAAATGAGCGACATAGCAAGAATTAAATAATTCTCCCCCCCTTCCCCCCCCAAAAAAATTGAACATGGTGATTGTTGCATATTTTACTGAGTTGAGCAATTATTATCTATCATAGCTTGAAGTACCAATTTGAAATAATTTGACTTTTGTTCATGTAGACTGCATGTCTCTTTGATTTCTTAAGCATCCTAAATGATGAGCCCTAAAAGGCTAGGATAGGAGTGAGATATAGTACTTACGTGCTCAGTGAGGGCAAGGTTTGCTTCAAAGAAGGATCTGATGGTCCCTATGTCTTCCCAATAATCATTGAAAAGATAAGCCTGTGAAAAAAAAAAAATGCTAAATATTATAAAAAGGAATATCAAGTAGACATTCTGCATGAGGTTCAGAATATTTAGTAGATAATAATTGTTCTCTGCATGTATGTGTGTATGTATGATACACTCCATGAGCCAGCTAGTTCATGGAAAGACAGGTTTTGAGCACTAAAAAAAAAAAAGATTATATAATGACCTTTATGAAGAATTCTGTGGCTGATGCAGGAATTATCTCTGAACCAAAGTCATTTGCAGTCGGAAATCTCCACCTGACTCCAGAATAATATAGCAATAAGTGTTTCTAAATTTGTGTTTGACATGAAATCTTTTGTGCATGTGAGGGAGAGAGGGGACATTGAGGTGAAACTAGCCTAATGAGTCACTTCTATCATATAGAATTCATAAATTAATAATTCCATATTGTTCAATACCTCAAAAGATTCAGAAGAATCTCCTTCTTGAAGACATAGACTCCCATGGAAGCAATGTATGGTTTCTTTTGAGCCTCATCCTTCGGAAGTCCCAAAACTGTTGTATCTACTGCCTAAAGCATATAATGGAGTCAGCATAATACTCAAGTTCCTAATACCATTTAAAGTTGACATGATATCACAATTTCAATTATTACCATGATTCAGAAAGAGGGATTACCATTGCCTTCAGATCCCCTCCCTTAGGTTTTTCGCTGAATGAAAGGATTCTTCCTTTGTTGTCTATCTTCATTAGACCAAAGTCTGAGGCACGACTATCAACAAAGCAGAAAAAATTATCATAATTAAAGGCAAGGCATAGTTATTGTGAACTGGGAGAGACATTAAAATGCCAAGTTCTGGGATTAATGGCAGCAACAATAAAAGTTTATGTGAGAAAATATGCAAAACCTGAACTGCTCAATACCTCTGCCTATGCATCTATACTAGCTGAGTGTCATTAATCAGAAAGGACCAACCAGTTTTATGGGGTTATGTGGTCAGCTATACATGTCTAAGTCACCCAACTTGGGAAACTTTGATAAACAATAATATACCTGTCATCCATTGGTTTAGAAGAGATGGTGATATCCGCACCACTCTGCCGATGATTCTGAAAATGAAGAGATAATTCATAATGTATAAGAATATATCAACTGAAAGAGTGAAAAAAAATAAATAAAAAATAAAAAAAACACTTTTCAAGTGAACTTCATTCAGTGCCTTACTTGAATAAAGTCCATATAATCCATCCGATATAAGTGATCCCCTGAGAGAATCAGCACATCCTCAATCGCCTTACTTCTTGCATCCTATTGCATAGAATCCATATTAAATATCACCATACCCTTTAGACGGTCCAGCATCCATGTTTATTTTTTCATGGATGGTCAGTGAAGTTGGGGAATGAATTTTTTAATTCAAAGTGCAATGTAGACAACAATGTTTCCATCCAATTTCAATTGGTCGTTTAAATGCAGCCTTATATTTAGTTTATATATATATATATATATATATATATATTATAAAATGGGATTTAAGGTTTCTACCAATATCAACCGCAGGTAATCTCCAGGCATTAATGCAAAGGTATTAATGCAACATAAATTTCCACCACAATACAAACGTAAAGAAACTTAAAAGTTATTTAATTAACCAAAACGTTTCCCTCTCTCTTTATCTTTATAACCTCCAAAACCTATTTAATTCATTGTCATTTTCGATCTTCACTTATTAATCTCCTGGACTATTATATATGAACCATTTTCCACTTGGACATTCATCAAAATAGATCTTTGGTCTCTCATAACAAAAAAAGAAAAAAGAAAAAAGAAAAAAAAAGAACATATCTTTGGTCTTATCTTGATTAAAAGATGGCCAAGATCTCTGTTCCATTTTGTTTCATTATTCTATTTGCTTTAGGGTTTGTTGATTGTCATAGAGCGCAGGAAAAAATTGGGGTATATGAGCTCAAGAATGGAAATATCTCTGCAAAGTTCACTAATTGGGGTGCATCCCTTGTCTCCCTAGTTGTTCCTGACAACAATGGACAAATGGCTGATGTTGTTCTTGGATATGATTCAATCAAGGATTACATCAATAGCTCCTCGCCTTTTGGTGCAATTGTTGGACGGGTTGCTAATAGAATCAAAGGTGCGCAGTTTACTTTAAATGGGAACTTACATAAACTAGTTGCTAATGAAGGACACAACACAATTCACGGTGGCTCTAGAGGATTCAGTCGTGTTGTTTGGAGAGTGGTCAGGCATCAAAAAGAAGGAAGTCATCCCTACATTCAGTTCTCCTATCGAAGTTTTGATGGCGAGCAAGGATTTCCAGGTGATCTCGTTGTCAATGTGAACTACATGCTCATTGGACATGATACAATGATAGTAACATTGAAAGCCAATGCTCTAAACAAGCCTACACCAGTGAATCTAGCACAACACACTTACTGGAACCTAGGTGGCCACAACAGCGGCAATATCCTGTCTCATAAAATCCAGATATTTGGCTCTCACATCACGCCTGTTGATCACCAGCTTATTCCCACTGGCAAAATTGTGCCAGTAACTGGAACACCATATGATTTCCTCAAGCCCCACATCATCGGAAGCAGGATCAAGAAGCTGTCTAATGGTTATGATATTAACTATGTGCTTAATGGTGGCAAGGGCAATAAACTGAGGCGCGCAGCAGTGGTGCACCATAAGAAGTCAGGAAGGGTATTGGAGCTGTCAACTACTGCTCCAGGCTTGCAATTCTTCACAAGCAACTGGAATAAGGATTTTAAGGGAAAAGGTGGATACATCTATAAACCCCATGCAGGACTATGTTTGGAGACTCAAGGTTTCCCTGATGCAGTGAATCACCCCAATTTCCCTTCACAGATTGTGAGGAAAGGAAAGCCTTACTCGCATTCTATGCTGATTAAGTTTTCAACTACAAGTCCATCTGCTTAATTGTAGATGACTAAAACCTTCTACATAATTTTTTTTTGGCTTTCTTGTGTCTTCCCATTGTTTCAGTGTATCCTTTGACATCAGAACATTCTTTTTGATGAATAAGAAATTATATTTACTATATTCCAAATACTAATCGAAAGCTGAGACTAACAATGCCCATTATGAAGAGAGATTATCAGTGAGTCCCTGGGTTGGATATTTATGTACTGAATATTGATTCTAGCTAAGAGAGAAAGTTATGAAGTGAGCTTCTTGAATCTGCAAATTGAACCAAAATACGGAGGACTATCTCATATCATATGTCAAATGAGTCTATCTTCAAAATTGATTCGTCCCTATAGACAACCCAGTATACAATAGCAAATTTGCAATAGTAAAGTTGTCCAAATAGCTTAAAATATATATCTTACATGGAAGATGTTGTGTCCCAAGGCCAAATGGCAAATTATTCTGAAATAGTTGAAGAAGTTTGAATTTGAATAGAATTCTAATAAAATTATGCAGTAGATTAGGATGAGGATTAGGATTTAATTTCAATTTGTATTTACATTTAAGTAGGAGTTGGATCCTATGTTTTAGGACTTGGTAGTGATGAAGCTTATCTCCTTACTAGTATTTATGTACGTAAGAATTATGAATGAAGCAGACAGAAAATTAATCAAAAAATATCTATTTCCTCTCTCAAATTCAGGAGATTAGTCATCTCGAATTAACTACACTATCTTTTATTTCTCAATTCACAACATTTGGTATCAGAGCCAATAGATCCATCCAATTTTTTGAAAAAAAAAAAAATCAATCGTATTCTCATCCCATGCTATCCTCCAATCTACAACCCAAGGCAAACAACAGCCACCATACTTCCAGGCAGCCGCTGCAACACCCAACCAAAAAAAAAAAAAAAAAACCCACATCTACCTATCAGGAGTGTCAATCCCAGCAAACAAAGAATGGAGAGCATGTCAGAAATTGTCAACCAAATGTTAGATATTACCATGGACATGTCCAAAAGCATAGCAAGGATGGAAGCAAAGATGCAAGATTCTTGGGATCAAATGATAGAGGTCTTAGATAAACAATCCAATGTTCTTTTGGAACTTAAAGAACAATGAAAAGATCAAGGATCCCATGAAATTTCAGAGAATCAAAGTGATGTACTCCAAGCATCACCAACAATTCAAGAAAGTAATATGTTGGAGGGTGCACTTTCTACAAAAATTGAGTTTGAAGATCAAAGGTTTCAATGAAGTGGAAAATGTTGATCAAAGGGATCTTTTCATGAATTCAAATGAGTCGATCTCAATCCCACACGTTGAATTTGTCATTCCTGATGAGTTCGAGGGTATGAGAAACAAGATATTTTTGTTTCTAGTGCTCACAAAAATGGCTAAAGAATTGGTGTAAGTCTCCATGGCCATAATTTTCCTTCAACACTTCAAAATTCAAGGTCAAGTATTCTTCAATCAATGTGAGCAAGGGTTAATTTCTATGTTGCAGAATCTTGAGGACAAGATTCATCCGAAGGGGAAGGGAATGTTGTGTCCCAAGGCCAAATGGCAAATAATTCTGAAGTAGTTGAAGAAGTTTGAATTTGAATAAAATTCTAATAAAATTATGCAGTAGATTAGGATGAGGATTAGGATTTAATTTCAATTTGTATTTACATTTAAGTAGGAGTTGGATCCTATGTTTTAGGACTTGGTTGTGATGAAGTTTATCTCCTTACTAGTATTTATGTACGTAGGAATTATAAATGAAGCAAGCAGAAAATTGATAAAAAAATGTCTATCAAGTTCAGGAAATTAGTCATCTCGAATTGACTACAATATCTTTTATTTCTCAATTCACAACAGAAGAGCATTTCAAAAATCTTGTCATCCTAATTAAATGTTAATATCAATTACCTCAAAAAGCCAATGGAACTGTCGTACAGCATCTGCTGTGCCCTGAAACCACTTTTTACCTGACTCTCCTGGAGTTTGAGTTGCTGCAAGAACCTGCAATTGAACAGAACAACCTATTAGAGTTTTCTTCCATACCATAGTACTTTTCAAATGTAACCTTGTTCATTCTAAACACCACCGAGCTAGTGTGTGTCCTTACATTTACCATCTTTAGAAATCATTTAACTAGTATTCTAAAGTTGAGATTGAGTTTCAACATAGCACCATTTGTTCTAATTCCATGATAAATTATTGTTTATCTCAAAAGTTTTAAGTGCTACGAAATTGTTAACTTTACCATTTAACCATTATTCTAGGACTATGTACGCACATGTAGAGGTAAGCATGATTATCAAGTCTCAAATGTACCTCGACATAGCCGTCTCCAAAGGTGACTCCACTGCCAAAGTTGTAAGCTCGTGCAAGATGCCTGTTAAGTGATGCTGAGTTGAACTGAGTGAGAATGTACACTTTGTTGATCCCACTATTGATGCAGTTGCTCATTGGCACATCAATGAGCCTGTAAGATCCTCCAATTGGAACCTACAATAGGATATAACAAATTAAACGACTAACCAATGTGCCCCCCACAAATATGAACTTAAAGGCCTCATGAAATTTAAGAAACATAAACCAAGTGTGTAAAGATACACGATATATTCACTTGCGTACAATATTCTAGTACACTAAACCTGACACGAAAGTGACATGTAACACAAGTCAAAGCACTTATTGTAGCTTCATAATAATAAGGCCTTGATGAGCAATACATGCATAAAAAATGTGCAAAAATAAAGACTTACAGCAGGTTTGGCACGGCGTTTAGTGAGTGGGAAAAGACGAGTACCAGCACCTCCACCGAGTATAATTGCCACAACCGTCCGTGGGTCCCGCTTTTCCATCTCTAGGTCCCTCAACTGCAATATTGGACCCCACATTGTGGACTGTTATTTTAGATCATATAGTGGACCATATCGTATGTGACATTGTGACCCAATAGTTAATTAATAATGTAGATTTATCTCTTGGGTCTATTAGTATACAGTGACACTTTCAAGGCTTACCAAACAATATTGCTGGACATATTAAGATGGCCCATTTATGGAATAAAGTATTTTCTGTGTCTTGGGCCATGGCCTTAAATAAATGTCTGGACAGCAATGCTGGGTTGAGCTATACAATCATATAGAAAATCTATTCCAAAAATGATTTTTTTTTTACCCTTATAGAGAGCAAAGAACTACAATTATTGATTACAAATTTAATCCTGGGCCCAAAGTTCTTGGTTTTTTCTTTTTCTTTTAGAAATAAACAGTTCGCAAGTTGTGGATTCTAACTGGATCATAGTGGATCATGGGCTTGGGTTTAGTCAAACTGAAGCAAATATCAAGCCCAAACTCTTTTTCAGCGCAGGCCTGCAACTGAACAGAGATGGGGTTGATATGTCATGAACATTGGCCTGGTGCATCATAACACCCCCATAATTCAAACTCTGAGAGCCACTAGTTGAATATACTCAGAGAGTATGCAAACGTTCAAAATTTTGAAAAACTAAACAGGCTTTATTGAATACAAAAGGAACTATATGTACATTTGACAAACTTCTTAGATCTCTCAATTCAATTCAATTACATGATTGTATTGATCAATATAGCACAAACACTGGTACCTTCTCCAATGAAAAATAAATTCAACCATAACATCCATTGTTAATGTAATTACATGATTGAATTTAAAGTACAACACTAATGAAAATGTACCAAAGTTGTGTGATATACCATTTCCACTATTGCAACAAATTAGCTACTCAAAAATGTTATACTTTGCATATTTGTAACTTTGTATGTACCATGAGCTAAAGCACACACTTTGGTGTGTATTCAGATTGCTCACCTTGGACTCCCCAACTATATCAGCAGTAAGGGACATAGAAACATGTCCCCTAACATTCTTATTGCCACCACTTCCTTGCTGAACTTCTTGTGTCAGCTTCAGCTTCTTCCCCATCATTTCTCCATCACAAAACTTTACAAGCCCCCAGTTCCTCCCGGCCAGCCTTGTCGCGCCACGTAACTGTCCGGCAACTGAGAGGGAAATCCGGCCATCGGCAGCCACTGCCATTTTTCCTCCAAGACTCAAGGAGAGAATTGGAATTTTGTTAAATGGTGAGGTCTCATGTGAAGGGCTATAAGGGAGGGGCAAAGCTACTGTTGGAGTTAGATTTGCTTACTTGGAATGCATGCTATTGGAGGATTGGGCCACGTTATCCAAAATCAACTGCATCCACCAATTTTCGTTTGCGTTCTTGTGGCCCTTTAGAGCAAGTTGTGTAGATACATATTTGTCCTCACACTTAGTGTGAAATTACGGATCAAGGAATATTCTATATTTGCGTTGCCTCCAGATTTTTGGTCCTGAGTGTGATAGTATGTGCTAGGATTTCTAGTGTCGGCCGATGGCGGGTCTTTTTTTTCTTTTTTCTTTTTTAATTTTTTTTTTTTAAATTTTGGTAAATTGCAAAATTTTCCTTGTGTTGGAGACGAGAGAATTTAGAAGCTGAAGTTGGAGCTGCAGAAGCTAGAATTTCGCTAGAGCAAAAGTATCCTGCGGATTTTGAGTGAAATGACAACAACTTGTAAAAATCAATTATGGTAGAAAGTTTCTTTTGAAACTCGCTTTGGACTTTCAATCAAGCAAGTTTGCACTTGGGTAGCTCTCTCACTCTTCTCTTTGGAATTTGGATGTAAAATCGTGGGTTTTCTAGGATATAAAAGATGGATAATTGCATAGGAACAACAAAGAACAAAAGCAACGGAATTCTCTCGAATTTTGAAACTCACTCAATTGAAACTTAGGCAAGTGTACACACAATTTTCGTAAAAGATAAATCACACGATCACGAAAATAATGTAACAAATAATCAATTTGTATTTGATTGGTATATATGTGAGTACAATCCTCTGCATGAATCTTTACAATAAAAGAGTACAATAAATTCCTCTGATTCGATCTCCAAGAAACGTTACGATCCAAAGGGGGCTATGAAGCTTGATCTTGAATCGTGCTTTAATGTCTCCAAGTTGAATGAATGGTTGAATGTGCTTGATTTGATGCGAGGGCCGTTGGCTTGATCTCGAACTTGATTCAAGGAGAATCCCCACTTTGATTTGAAGAAGTAGGAATAAGCTTTGATGAACAATGGAATTCTTGTGAACTTTAGAGATGACTCTCTATTTTGGCAGAGTGTCCGTAGTATTTTCTCTCTGAGTCCTCCTTTTCTCATATGAGAAGCCCCTATTTATAGGCAACTCAATGATATTTAATTTGGAATTTTCTCTCAGCATTTATTGAGAGTTGAATTAGGAATTTAATTTGGCATTTCATTTAAAAAGAACTTTCCATATAGGTCTTTTCTTCTGACGCTGCCATATGGCTTTCTTCATTTGATGTTGCCACGTGGTTTGATTTCATTCATTGATCGTTCACGTCATCAATTTTGATCACAAATATTTTATCATGAACAATCGGACGGTTGTGAATACATCATAAAATTTTGATGTCTACAAATGCCCCCACTTCAAGATTCGGCTTTGCGTCTTTTGGATGCAAGGAAGACGAGGCTTGAAGTATTTTATGAATCTCAATTTGGACTAAGTTCACGGAAATCAAGACTTTCATCCACGTACATGAAAGATTTAGATAGTTGACAGTTCATCCACATGTAAGAAAGATTACAACTTGTCTTTTTTTTCTTTTCTTTTTTTTTTTTTTTTATATATATTTATTTATTTATTTTTTTTAAGACAGTTGACACCTTATGGGCTTGATTGCACAAGAGGGCTTTTTTTTTTTTTTTTTTTTTTTTAACCACAAGCCCACGTTGGTCTCCTTAGTAGAGTTAGTGTTGAAGTTGTCTTGCTCGGCAAGGGGTTTTTTTTTTTTTTTTTTTTTTTTTTTTTTTTGGAATACTGGGTTTCACTTTCACAGGCTTGGTCACACACAAGGGACTTCCCTTTGCAAGCCCAGGTCGGTGCCGCAATTGTCTTGCTCGGTAAGCAAATTTTTTTTTTTTTTTTTTTTAGACGCATCCTTACAAACTACGAGGGTTTCTTGCGAGTACCACCCCTATAAAAGGACGATGTTTTAGAGGAAATTGAGCGCCGCTCTTTGTTTTCTCGGGTTCTCTTTTTTTTTTTTTCTTCAGCCGTAGGAGGCATTCTTCTTCTCTTTTCCATTCTTTCCTGTGCTTGTCTTTGTATTTTCTTTATTATTATTTTGTGTTGAATAACTTGATTTACTCTGTGCAGGTCATAGAAGTTTGCACTGCGTGAGCCAAGAATCAATTTCAAGCAAGCTAGCATCCTGTCTTTCTTGTCTCGGTGTCCGACGGATTCGAGCAACAGTGATCCTCTTGTCACCTCTAGACTCCAGGCTTGTAAGCTTCGCCAGCGCATCCATTTCACTGTCCCTTGTCTCGCGACAATTGGTGTGAGTGCTTCATCTGCGCAACCTTTTCGCCGCCTTCGTGTTGCGGCCATTAGTGCGAAAGCTTCATTGGCGCATCCTTCCATTAGCGTGAGAGCTTTGTCGGTGCATCCTTTTGACTGCCTTTGCCACTGCCTTCGTCACGCGATCATCAGTGCAAGAGCTTCGTCGGCGTATCCTCCCATTAGCGCGAGAGTTTCGTCGGTGCATCCTTCTGACTGCCTTTGCCACTGCCTTCGTCACGCGATCATCAGTGCAAGAGCTTCGTCGGCGCATCCTTTCATCAGTGAGAGCTTCGCCGGTGCATCCTTCTGACTGCCTTCGCCACTGCCTTCGTCACGCGATCATCAGTGCAAGAGCTTCGTCGGCGCATCCTCCCATTAGCGCGAGAGTTTCGTCGGTGCATCCTTCTGACTGCCTTTGCCACTGCCTTCGTCATGCGATCACCAGTGCAAGAGCTTCATCGGCGCATCCTTCTCACTGCCTTTGTTCCACAATCAAAGGCGCATGGCTTTGTTCGCGTATCCATCGTCTCCACCTCGCAGTTGTTGGCGCTGGAGCATTTAGCGAGCCACATATCGAATTCAAACACCAATTGTTATCGTTTGAAGGCAATACTGCAGTGAAATTTCTGCTTCATCTCTAAAGTACACTCCTCTTCTTTCAGCGTCTTGCAAATTCGAGCATCTGTGGTTTCATCCTAGACTTCGTGCTGCTGCCTTCCTTTTAGACTTTGTGCCGCTGCCTACATCTTCATGTGACAACCAAGGTGCATACTAAATACACGCCTAAAGCTTCAATGCCCCCATGCGGACACATGGTTTCCTTATAGCCTTGAATTGCAATGCCATGCCTAATAACCAATAAGCTGAAACATGGTTTTCCAAGTTTAGATAATGGACATGCAAGCCTCTACGTGTCCTTCTCTTCACATGCATGTTAATGCCAGCCTCTACGTGTCCATCATATGGTTATTTCAACACATGGTGTTTGCATGTTAATGTCAAATGAGTTTGAGTTTGAATGCCACACGCCCCACACTTTAGTTTCACGTGATGCATGGTGGCTCCATTGTGGTTTTGAACTTGAATACTATATTTAATGGTTAATAAGCCACGGTACATATGGCCTTTAGACTTAGTATACAACATGCAAACTTCCACTTGTTGTTAGTATAGCTTTAGGTGCTTAAATATTAATATAGCTTGCTTGTGATTTTTTTTTTTTTTTTTTAGTATCAATGCCACATGCCCTCTTTTTTAATAAGCCAGGACCGCACGTGCTCTCTTTTTTTTGGTATTATTATTGTTTATTAGTAAAGAGCTTTTGAATGAATAAGGTATTCATCCTTTCCTTTGGTTTGTTGTTAGGTGATTCCGGCTTGCCAACCCTTTGCTCGACTTGTGAATCTTCTACATTTGCTCAAGTCGTGACCTCTGCGAGCTTCATCTTCTCCAAGTGGCTGCCATCAAGTGCACTTCATCATGGTCATCTTTTATGACTCATCGAGGACTCTTAATGATCAATCCGTCACTCTCTTACGCTCTACGAATGAACCGTTGGAGAAAGGCGTCGTCTTGAAAGTCCATCCACTTGGTAGCAGTGTCCCTTCATCGTCGTCTACTGCCATTCCTCGTCCTCCGAGTCTATCTCAATGGTGGGTCGAATCATCCCACGAACTACACGACCCGACTAGAAAGGATTCACATGTCGTTTCAAGGACGTTTACTTTGGCTTCCAACCTTCACTCAACCGCGGATCACATCAGTCCATTTCCTCTCCTTGGTCATCAGATAAGTGCGGGAGAAGTGCAATGGGCCTTACCTTCTTCCAAGACTCCTCCACTCCAATATAAGGGTGAGTTTTCCTATCTCCCTAAATATTGGGAGTGGCTAGAAGAAATATTGAGCCGCAATACTAAAGTCTTAAGTGATGCCGACCTTTACAAGCCGCTACTTGCATCGTTATTCACATATGATCGGAACACCCATGTTCTGCAAGCCTTTCTAGAGTGTTGGTGCGCGGCTACGAACACGTTGCACACGTCTGTAGGAGAGGTCTCCATTAGCTTATGGGACTTGCATTCAATTGGTGGGCTCCCCGTGTACGGTTCATTTTACGAAGAGGTCGTTCCAAACTCGAAAGACATATCCTCTCTCCCTTCATGTTATCGTCATCTATTTGCTGCCTTTCATCACTTGAGTCTGGAGCTTGGTGGTTCGCACTTGGTCACCACGGCCGTGTGGGTGAAGTTTTGGTTCCGAGGCGAGTCTAAATATCAAAAACCACCTACTAGAAGGTCAATACAAAGGAAAGCAAGAGGCAAGCAATCTCATAACCCCTCTGGTAAAATCGATGCCCCCAAAATTCTGACTAAAGAAGACGAGGCTCCCTTCAATGTGCTCAAAGTGGAGAGAAGGCTTATAGAAGAGACTTGGTTAGCCGCTTTGATCTCGTGTTGGCTGTGTGAGTTCGCTCTTCCCGACGGGGGACCAAACTTGATCAGGCCTGGTGTTTTTAAGAGCGCAAGTGCGATGGCTCGTGGTAAGAGATATTGCCTTGCAGTCCCAGTCCTAGCCAACATTTATAGGGGCTTGAATGAAATTGTGTCTTCTAAGACTCCTAGTAAATGTGATGCCACTTTTCCTGCACATTACTTGAATGCTTGGTTGGCCGAATACTTCGACACTCACTTTAAACTTGAAGGGTCTCGCTCCAAGGATGTTCCGCGCATGTTTAGACACTCCGGAGAAGGTGCAGCCAAGCATTATGACGAGGTTACGGCTCGTAAGCTATTTCGTGCCGTTAGTAACTTCAAGTTTCATCGCTTGGGCCTTTTTAAAGGTCATCGAGAGATTCTGGTGGATGATGACAAGCTACCTAGCTCTTATGCAGATTACTTCATCAGCCAACGCTCTAGCTACTTGGCCTCTCGTCGCGGAAGTATATGTATAGTTGAACCATATAGCCCTCACCGCTTTGGTCGACAGTTCGGTTTCAATCAACACATCCCTGGGGAGCTTAATGAGGACTTTCGCACCGTCACCTTAGAGCAAGTAGTATGCTTCTGGCATCGGTGTCTTCGTCTTGCTACTGGTTCAAAATTCTTGATCCCTGCCTGCCTATCTGAGCACGGGGCTTCGTGCACGAAGGACTATATGAATTGGTGGGCTAGAAGATCTGATGGTTTCTTTTCAAGTAGGGCTGAGCAACCAATTGGGGATGTTAACCCAAGCAAGATAAGACTCAAAATAAAACAGCCTAATGAAGTAGTTGAGCCTATGAAGCGTCGAAGCGATGGGAAGCCCTCTTTTGGGATTTCGGAGGCTACCGATGAGTCTTTAGGAGGAGTGGGCGTGGACAAGGCACATTCTCCTAAGCGTGGGCCTTCTTGCATAGTCTCAACGCCTCAAGACATAGAGGTGACCAAAGGTAAGGATGCGTCAGATTCCGAGCAAAACAGTGGCAACTCAGATTCTCACTGGAGACGCAAAAGGCAGAGGGATAATCCCAACAAGAATCTGGATCATGAGGGGGTCACCCAGGCGACTAATCGTGGTGTCGACATGGATTCGCTTCCTGACCCTTCTGGTGGCAGTGCACAAGTGAGTCTTAATTCTCTTTTTGATGATTTTGATCTTGAACCCCTTAAAGACCTTTGTTTCCTTCACGATGACCTTGAAGCTATTTCTGGTATCCAAGAACTTTTTGAGAATGACAATCTTGGTATTCTCCCAATGCAGGATGACAATTATCCTTCGAAAAAAGCAGGAGAGAAGTGTACACCAGTTGCCATTAGCCCTTCTACGAGCGAGTTTTCCATTCAAGGTCCGACGGCCTTTGATTTGGCTACTAAGGAGATTGATCCATCACGTTCGGGGAAGACCAACGCCACTCTCTCTTCTGACCCTATTCACAAGCCTCCAAGGGACGTGACTCGAAATAAATCCCTCATGTGTAGTTCAAGCATCCCAGCCACTTCAACTGTCACAATGTTCGAACCCGATGATTTGATTTCGAAGGCCGATCGACAACGTGCAAAAATGCTAGGAGGGGACCTAATTGAGAAGGTCGTCAAAACCCCTTTTACTCTTGTGACTTCATTTAGAGATGGAGTAGAGAAGATCCTTCAAGTCATCTCACAAATAAAAGTTGTGGATGCAACGCCTTTAAGAAAGCGTATTTCAAAATATATGGATGATGCAGATCGATATTCTTCCCTCCATCATGCCCTTTCATAAAGCATCGCACCTGAAGAGAAGGAACAGAAGCTTACCGATGCTCGGTGTCGTCTCGCTCTTGCCCTCGACTCAGAAGCCATTAAGATCAATTAGAAAGTTGCAATCAAGACGAACTTAGACAAGGCCTTAGCCAGAGAGATTGAATTGAAGAAGGAACTTGAGTCGCTTTCAATGCAAAAGGCAGAGTTTACAGCGTCGAGCACCCTCTGTGATGTAGAGCTAGCCCAGCAACAGGTGATCATTTCTCAAATCAAGGGGGAGGTTTCCAAGATTGAGGCTACTCCAACCTTAGGAGCTTCTGATGATGCAAAACTTAGAGAGCTACAAGGGTTACTGGAGACTAGCAAAGAGGAGTTGAGGCATTTAGATTGGATAGGTTAATCTTTTTTATTTTTTTATTTTATTGATGTAGTCATTGCAATGTAACTACACCTATCTCATTATTAATAAAGAAACTCCTTTATTTCAAGATCAATGTTTGAGAATGTCCCTTTTTTTTTGCGACTGTGCTTAGCAAGAGTTACTAGGCTGCCTACGTACCCAAAAGGGATCAAGTCATAACGTAGTTCAAAGACTTTTTTTTTTCTTTTTTCTTTTTAAGTACATATGTGACTGAACTTAGTAACGAATACCAAGCTGCCTACGTACCCAAAAGGGATCAAGTCATAACGTAGTTCAAAGACTTATTTTTTTTTTTTTTTCTTTTTAAGTACATATGTGACTGAACTTAGTAACGAATACCAAGCTGCCTACGTACCCAAAAGGGATCAAGTCATAACGTAGTTCAAGGGATGTAGTTTTTTTTTTTTTTTTTTTTTTTTTGTCCCTAACTTTTGCCTAGGCCGCCTCTTTCAAGGTTTTCAACCTAGCGGGATTTTTTTTTTTTTTTTGTCCCTAACTTTTGCCTAGGTCGCCTCTTTCAAGGTTTTCAACCTAGCGGGATTTTTTTTTTTTTTTTTTTTTTTGGTGGGCAGTTTAAGCTCTTACCAAGGAGCAACTTCAATACTTCATGCATAGTATCGCTTCAAGAACTTTGCATTTATGGGACCTACCCTTAGGCCATCTTCGTCGACTATCTTGTAAGCACCATTAGTGTAGACCTCCTGCACGACATAGGGGCCATCCCATTTTGATGTGAACTTGTTCCCAGTCTTGTGAGAGATGTTGATGGGTCTTCGCATTGCAAGCACTAGGTCCCCTACTTGGAAAGATCGAGGCCGGACTCTCTTGTTGAAAGCTCGTGAAAGCCGCGCTTGGTAGCATTCAAGACGTTGTTGAGCTTCCAATCTCTTTTCATCAAGTGCTTCCAACTCTTCGAGTCTTAAACGCGCATTTTCTTCATTTGTGAGCCCTTCTTGGATAGCAATTCGAAGTGATGGTATTTGCCGCTCTAAAGGCAGGACTGCTTCGACACCATATACTAATGAATACGGAGTGGCCTGTGTGGGTGTCCTGTATGTTGTTCGGTATGCCCATAAAGCTTCTCCAATCTTTTCATGCCAATCCCTCTTCGAACACTCTACTACCTTTTTTAACAAATTGCAAAGCGTCTTGTTAAAAGCCTCAGCAAGACCGTTGGCTGGCGCGTTATATATGGATGACTTGTATTGCTTGAACTCGAACTTCTCACATAGTTGGGTCACCAAACTATTGTAGAATGGCTTACCGTTATCCGTGATGATATAGCGAGGGACACCATATCGATAAATCAAGTGAGTCCGGATGAAGTTCACCACATTTTCCTTCTTTACTTCCCTGAGAGGTATGGCTTCCGCCCATTTAGAAAAATAGTCGGTCGCAGCTAATATGTACAGGTGACCCCCTGACGACTTAGGCAATGGTCCTACAACATCGAGTCCCCATGCATCAAAAGGCCAAGATGCTACTGTGGGATGTAAGGGCTCTGGCGGCTGGTGGATGTAGTTCGCATGAAGTTGGCATGCTTCACATGTCTTTGCATAGTCCATACAATCCTTGACCATGGTGGGCCAATAGTAACCCATTCGTTTTATCCGGTGGTACAATTTGGGGCCAGATTGGTGGGCACCACACATTCCCGAATGAGCTTCTTCCATGGCTTGATCACCTTCTTCCTTGCCAAGACATCGTAAGAATAAACCGTCGAAAGACCTCCTGTATAATGTGCCCTTGTAATGTATAAAACGAGGCGCTCTTCGCCGTATCTCAGTCTTGTGGCGAGGATCTTCAGGTAGCTTACCGTGTTCCAAGTAATCAATAAGGGGTTGGCGCCAATCTTCATCCTCCACTACGGATATTGATATGGCATTCGTCGCACTTGCGTATTCTTCCATGTAAGAGAGTACCCAACGATTGCAGACAGGGACATTTGCCTTTTCACCCTCTGACAGAGCTAACGTGGTGGCTAGGTTGGCTAGAGCATCTGCCATCCTATTCTCGTTTCTGGGGATATGCTCTAAGGAAACTGCGTCGAACTTCTCAACTAGTTGCGTAGCCATCTGAAAGTAAGGAATCAAACCTTCATGTTTAACTTCATAGTGTGTCAAGAGTTGATTGATTACCAACTTGGAATCTCCGTAGACTTCTAAGTATGAGATCTTCATATCGAGGGCCATTTGGAGGCCGGCAATAAGGGCTTGATACTCAGCAACATTGTTTGAACATGGTTCACTAAGTACAAAGGCGAATGGTAACACTTGTTTCTGTGGTGACACGAAAACAACCCCAGCACCAGATTCCTTTTGTCGTGCAGCTCCATCAAAGAACATCATCCAAGGTGGAAGGACTTCGGTGTACAATACATCTTCATCTGGAAAATCATCTGAGAGCTCCCAATCGGCAGGAATGGGATGATCAGCAAGGAAATTTGCTAGGGCTTGCCCCTTGATGGCCTTTTGGGGCACATACACGATTTCAAACTCTTGAAAGGCTACGGCCCATTTTGCCAACCGTCCAGACATGATTGCCCTAGACAAGACGTATTTTACTGGATCTATCTTTGCAACCAAGTGTATTACATGTGCTTGCATGTAGTGCCTTAATTTTTGAATGGAGAAGAAAAGTGCAAGACACATCTTCTCTATTGGAGAATACCTTAATTCTACCCCAGTTAGCTTTCGACTAAGGTAATACAATGCTTTCTCTTTTTCTTCTTCATTTTTCTGAGCTAAGAGGGCCCCAAGAGATTGTTCTTGTGCAGCAATGTAGAGCACTAGAGGTTTCCCTGGCATGGGCACTCCTAAGACGGGTGGGTTAAGTAGATACCTTTTAATACTCTCAAATGCATTCCTGCAAGCCTCATCTCATTCAAAGGTGGAATCTTTTCTCATCAATCGACTGAATGGTTGACACCGTCTTGCTAGATTCGATATAAAACGTCGAATATATGCAAGATGGCCTTGTAAGCTTCGAAGCTCTCGTAGGCTCTTTGGTTCAGGCATCCTTTGGATAGCATCTATTTTAGATTGATCCACTTCAATACCTCGATGTCGAACAATGAAGCCTAGAAACTTCCCAGACGTGACACTAAACGCGCATTTGAGAGGATTCATTTTGAGTTGATATTTCCTTAGTCGATTAAATACAGTGCGCAAGTCCTGTAAATGATCCCCTATTTTCTTTGTCTTAACAACTAGATCGTCAACATAACATTGCACAATTTTATGGAGTATGTCATCAAAAATTCGTTGCATTGCTTGTTGATATGTTGCGCCGGCATTCTTGAGCCCAAAAGGCATCACCTTATAACAATAAATCCCCTTTGGAGTTCGAAAAGCAGTGAGCTCTTCATCCTCGGGTGCCATTCGAATTTGATTGTATCTTGATGAGCCATCCATGAATGATAATACTTCATGACCAATAGTCGCATCAACCATAAGCTCTGTATTTGGAAGTGGGAAGTCATCCTTTGGGCATGCTCTGTTCAAGTCCCGAAAATCAACACAAACTCGAATTTGTCCATTCTTCTTTTTTACAGGGACAATGTTTGCAATCCACCTTGGGAATTGTACCTCCCGAATGAATCCTGCCTGCTCAAGTTTGTTAACTTCTGCCTCAATTTGTGGGAAGAGCTCCGGTCGAAAGAGTCGTTGGGCCTGCTTAATTAGGCGCGCTCCTTGCTTTATTGCTAACCGGTGAACTGCAATTGTTGGGTCTAAACCTGGCATCTTCTTGTATGTCCAGGCGAACACATCTTTATACTCCATTAAAAGCTCAAAGTATTTGCTCTCTTCCTCCGATGTCAAAAGCAAACTCACGGAGATTGGGCGAGGTTCCTCGTCAGTCCCTAAGTTTAATTCTTTGAGCTCATCCACAGTCGCTTGCCCCCCGTCTTCTATTGCCCGAGGAGCTTCATTTGGTTCATCGTCTGATGCGTCTAATTCGGAATCAGTTTCCACTGTCACGTGGTAAGAAGGGAGGACTAGTGTCTCATGCTCATCCTCCCCATCGTCAACTTGCTTCTCAAGCTCGCGTGTGTGCACAATAGTCCGCCGCTTTACTTTTAGGGAGTTTCCTGTACTAACTTCTACAATCAGCTCACGTTTCATGCGCGAAGGGATAAGGCTGTAGACTTCGGTGCTCTTTCTCTTTTGTAGGCCACTTTTCTCCTCCTTAGGTCGTGGGGTGTTAGTTGAGCTACTCGTAGACCCAAGCCTATCAAATGCTGACTTACGTGTATGTGAGGTTCCTTCCTTCGTAGGGAGAGAAATGCTTAATCTATTAAAGACTGATTCTCGAGGAGCAGATGTTCCTAAACGGTCAAATACAGAAGATCTTGACACAGGCTTCGGCTTCCCCTCCTCTTCAACTTCAAAGGTGATGTGTTGTGATGTTGCCTTTTTTCCTTTCCCTTTGGCTGAGATTCGAACTGGCTCTTGTGATGAATACCCCAGCCCAGTTCTAGGAACCTCGATCGCATAACCTTGTTGCTTCAGTTTGCTTTGGGTCGAGTTAAGCCCATGTGACTTCTCTTCCACGTAATCTGAATAAAGTTGCCCCAATTGCGGAGGATTTTGGAAATCATAGCCCGATTTTGCCAAAAGTTTATATGCTTTAGGGTCGAAACCTTCTTCTGTTCTTTTGACTGGCAATGAATCTTCTTCAACAAGGTTACGTGTGGCTCTAGTGAAACCTTTGAGTGGGGGTTTTGTGGATGCCACTTGGCCTAACTTCGGTAATGGTAAGGTGAAATCACTTTTAAGGATAGCGATATCTTCCTCTTGAATAGACTTTTTGCACTTATCCTTTGTCACCATTGTCAACCCGAATGGGGATTGCCCTTCCTTTCGTTTAGATGCGGGCACATATCGTAAGATCATGGGTGCCTCTTTCTTCTCTACATGAAACTTCTGTCTTACTTCAGAGTTAGGTTTCGAACCTTCAGCGAGAGGCTCACCTCCTTCCTTACATTTTTCCTTCTTCTTTTCCATAGACTCCTTTTGCGGTACATCGTAGGTTGTGTCGCAATCCAAGTAAAACTTGGCATCTGCAAAGTGAGATTCTGCCGCCGTAAATGGTTGCAAATCTGCTGTCACCACCTTTACTTGCTTGCCATCGCAATACTTGAAGCATTGATGCAATGTAGAAGGTACAACACCATTCCCATGAATCCATGGTCGTCCTAACAACAGGTTATAAGAGGTCTTCGAATCGATCACATGGAAGAGAGGTTTTGCTCTCAACTCATCAATAGTCACATCTAACCGAATCATGCCAATTGCCCTTTGACCCTCTTGGTTGAAGCCTTGGATGACGAGTCTACTTTTGGATAACTCTTCCATGGATATGCCTAGGCGTCTCATTGTTCCTTTGGGCATTATGTTGACAGCAGACCCATCATCAATAAGGATGCGACTTACTTTTTCCCCTCGTGCATAACCTGAGACAAAAAGTGGTCGATTGTGTGGTTTGGAGCCCAATAAGAGATCCTCATCAGCGAACGTCATCTTGTCGCGACAATGAGCACATAAAGCAACCGCTTCTTCCAAGGCATGGGTTTCACTTCCCTCTTCCTTAGTTACTTTGGTTTCTTCAAGGTTCACTTTTTCCCCTTTTTCAGTGAGGTCTTCTTGATCATCAGCGTCATGGCAAGAGACCATGTAAGTGGTTGTCATCGGGCCCTCTGTAAGGAAGCCTTTAGGGAAAAACTCATGCAGCGTGACCGACAAGGGGCCTCCCTTTGGTAATAACTCATTCGAACGAGCTCCCTTTCTTTGTTTCTTCGGACCATTTTTTCCCTTCCCCTTGGGAGCAACTTTTGAATTGCTTGCTTGAGGTTCCCCTTTCTTGTAAGGAACATAGGGTTTTGGGTTACGCTATTTTCGAAGTCTCTTGTAGGTCACAAAAGTCCAACCCTCTTCGTCACCTACCAATTCGTCGCCAGAACTATCATCATCTTGAGGGTTGAAGCATGATGTGTGCAAAGGCTCGAGCGTTCCAAATTGGATGTGCTTGCAACATGACCTTGATGTTGATGGCAAGGTGGACTGCACTTCCACTGGAGTTGGTGACTTTACAGAAATTGGGGATCCAATAGCGAACGTAGCATGATTTGCCTCAACAGTTTCATCTAGGTCTAAAAGAATTTTACCCTCCTTTGCAAGCCTTAGGATAAGGTCCTTCAGAACAAAACATTTTTCTACAGGATGACTTACAACTCGATGGTATACGCAATATTTTGGGTCGTTGGTACGCCCCATTTCCTCCGGACGCTTGCACTCTGGGAGCTTGATCACATTCTTCTCTAATAAGTCCTCGAGCATGCCTCGAACGTCGGCATCTGGAAACGGATACGTTTTTTCTTCCATCTCCTTCAAAGTCAATCGACGCTTCTCCCGCTCTTGCATTGGACCAGCCCTTTTCTCCATTCTCTTATTCTCTTTACTAGAGATCTTCACAGGCTCCACAGCAATGGCCATAGATTCCTTAACCATGGATCTGGAAGACTTATCCCCCCTCCTCATATCTTTCTTCTCTTTACGCTGCTGGTCAACAGGTAAACCCTTTTCTCCATGGCTAGACAGACTAAGCTCCATGTCATGGGCTCGGGTAGCAAGTTCTTCAAAGGTGTGAGGTTTGATTCCTTGGAGGATGTAAAGCAACCCCCAGTGCATACCTTGGATGCACATCGCCACTCCTGAAGACTCGGAAAGGCGATCTTTGCAGTCAAGACTCAATGAGCGCCAACGATTGATGTAGTCTACCACTGGTTCATCTTTCCATTGCTTCGTGTTGGTTAATTCCAGCATGCTTACGGTGCGTCAGGTACTGTAGAAACGATTCAAGAATTCCCTTTCCATTTGCTCCCAGCTATCAATGGACTCAGGTTCAAGATCCGTGTACCAATCAAAAGCATTTCCTCGAAGAGTACGCACGAATTGCTTTGTGAGCAAGTCCCCATCCGTACCAGCATTATTGCAAGTCTCAATGAAATGAGCGACATGTTGCTTCGGATTCCCTTTCCCATCGAACTGTTGAAACTTAGGAGGTTGGTAACTCGCAGGCATCTGTAAAATGTCAATCCTCTTGGTGTATGGTTTTGAATACATCAGAGAGTTTTGTGGTGCCCCACCATATTGAGCTCGAATGGTGTTCGTTATCATGTCTTGTAACTGCTGGACTGATAAAGATGAAATTGAGGTAGAGCTCCCTTGTAGACCACCAGCCTTCCTTGGAGAAGATGTGTGGGCATCTTGGGATGTATGCTGATGCGTGTGAGAGTGGCCTTTGCTAGACTCCCCTCGATTCTGAACCTCAAGCTTGTTCATAAGCGTGGCGATTTGAAGGTCCTTCTCCTCCACAGTCTTGGTAAGTTTAGCTATAGCATGCCTCATTTCAGCAATCTTTTCGTCAATGGTGGCAGTCTCTGTCATCATGGCTGCCATAGCTATTGTACGAGAAGAATTTTCTGAGAAGATAGATGAAGTGACTTCTCGGGGAGACCCTCGGGAAGAACCTGACTGTGAAGCATTACTCAACCCAGCATCTGACGCAGAATAGTGATATTCGCTCCCAGTCATTGAGTCTTCTGGAACGAATGTTGAATCTCCCTTCTTAGAGGAAGTATGCTTGCTTGTCCTCAAAGTGTTCAAGGAGATGACAGTCTTTGGCTGGGCTGGGGCACTTATGAGTTTTGTCACAGGAGCTTTTCCCTCGATTTCTTGTGATGTGAGGAGCCTCATTGCCTTAGCTTTGTTTCGAGTCATGGGACCTGTGGAAGTACTGCTGCTTGTTGACCCGCCAATGCTCTTGGTAGCATTCTTGGAAATTTGAGACTTCTTCGAGGCCATTGAACTAGGTGGATTGGAGACTTGAAGATTTCTAGGATGGAGAAAGAGATGAGAGGCAGAGAGGTCCCACCGGGCGTGCCAGAAATTTGTACACACAATTTTCGTAAAAGATAAATCACACGATCACGAAAATAATGTAACAAATAATCAATTTGTATTTGATTGGTATATATGTGAGTACAATCCTCTGTATGAATCTTTACAATAAAAGAGTACAATAAATTCCTCTGATTCGATCTCCAAGAAACGTTACGATCCAAAGGGGGCTATGAAGCTTGATCTTGAATCGTGCTTTAATGTCTCCAAGTTGAATGAATGGTTGAATGTGCTTGATTTGATGCGAGGGCCGTTGGCTTGATCTCGGTTGAATAGAGACAATAACTCTATAAGAGGCCACACTACCACCATTAGAAGAGAGTGTTTGAGTAAATTGTCACCACATGCCACTAGATTTGCTAGAGGAAGTCAAGGTGGAATTTAAACCTGAGATGAAAGATCCTTTAAAAGTAAGTTTGGTTTTTATTTTTATATATATATTTTTTTATGTTTTAGGGTTATTCAAATTTTTGATTTGGGTCGGATTATGATTTTGAGTTCTCTTAGTGTGCGTGGTGATGGTCTTGTTTGAATGTTTAAAGTTTGTGCCTCTTTTTGGGGGTTGCGGCAAAACAAGGAAAAAAAAACTGTGTAAATTTTTCTTTGGTAGTTTTTTTATAGAAAACTATTGGTAGTGGTAGAGTGGGTCAGTGGCAGTATTGTTTTTTATTGAGCCATTGACATGGTTGTGTTGTTTTGTCTTTTGGTTTGTCATTTTATATTTATTTATTTATTTTTATAAATATTTTGACATCTTTATAATTATATCAAAGAAACAACAAGGTATTATTAGGTAAATAATAAATATTAGCAAAAATCTTCCTAACAAATTAGTATTTTGATTTTTTTAAAAGTATTTTAGTTATGATTTTTTTTTAGCGCCCCCCCCCCCCCCCCTCCCTTGATAGTCTGGCTTCGTCCCTGTATAACAACATTCACATAGAAGTCATAACTTGTGAACATTGTCCATTGCATGATCCATCAATCCTTGTGCAAATAAAGTGACATTTTTTTTTTAGTTTAAATAATTAAGTAACAAATGCTCCATTGATTTAATGACAATGCATTGCAGTTGTTATTATTATTATTTTTTTAGAAAATTCATTGCGCTTATTGTGATTTTACTATTTTGGCATGCACTTTATGAGTTATGAGTGTTCCAAAAGTAAATAAGACAGTCACATTTATCTCAACTAGTAAGTTACTTGAGCGATGCGTTTTATGAATTATGAGTGTTCCAAAAGTAAATAAGACAGTCACGTTTATCCCAACTAGTAATTACTTGAGTGATGCACGGATAATGTTGTAATATTCTTTATTAGTAATATGTTAATCATAAAAAATAACAATTATAAATTGCACACACATATCTGTTATAATTATTCAATTGAAGTAATGAGAAATAAATAAAATAAATAAAACAACTTTGGAGGAATATTGTAAAATAAAAGTTGATATAGAATGTGTCTTTCTCTTTTTCCTTAATTCTAAAACAATATACACATTACAAACACCCATAGTCAATCACATCATTTACAAAACTTACAAATCCACAACGTCTGACCTTAACATCAAAATCGTAATTGTTGTGTCACTTAATATAAAATGCAAGCACCCCTTTCTTGGTTGTAACCAACTTATACGAGTTAGGATTAGATGAGATAACAATGTTACAGCTAGGTAGGTTTTTTTTTTTTTTGGATAAACTTCAATGCATTGATCAAAAGGAAAGGAACAAGAAGGGTAATTAGCCTTACAGATTGCCACTAAGGCAGGGCGAAGATTACCATTAATGAAAAAACAAGAGAGGTTAGAGGTAAGAGCAAATTTTGCAGTTGCACAAGTTGCAGAATTGCAGGTCCTCTTAACCCAAACAAAAGAGCAGGAATTAAAAACAACAGCTAAGAAGACTACATTAGCAATGATGGTTTGAATGTGCTAGTTGACAGGGTGAAGAGGTGCTGCTATGGAGTCGAAAGGTCTTAGCATCTCCTTCAAAAATAACCTTGCTTTAGTGTTCTCTTTTTGCAAGTTGGATAGCCCAGAAGAGAGGTTTTGCTTCAACTTGGAGCGAGGTTCGAGATGGGATCAGCTTTGCCCATCTATTGAGAATATTGCCATTGTGGTCTCTCGCAACGACAGCAAGGGATGCTTTGGATGGAGATAAGGCTGCATCAACATTCAGCTTAATCTAGGAGGGAGGAAGGGACACCCAAGCCGATGCTGGAGGTGGGGTAGGTGGAGACTGCTGTGTGTTTTCCAGGGAGGCAAACTCCTTGAACAATCTGCTAATGGACCTGATGGAATTGGGAATGTTTAGATTCACCTTGGAGAAAAGAGCGTTGTTTCTGAGATGCCAAATCTTGTCAATGATGAGCACCATATTGAGGGAAATGAGCCAAAGATCATTAGATTGGCATAAAGCTCCAAGGGGGTTCAGAATGAGTTTAATGATGTCTTCAAAGGAGTTGATGTTTGCATCATCTACCTTGAAACCCCAGCAAGCAGTAAACTAGAGGATTTTGGCTACAAGGCACATGAAGAAAAAATGCTAGGATGATTCCATTTGATCCTTGTAGAGAGTGCAGCGAGAGTCGATCGAGGGAATTCTTCTTGAGAGGTTTTCCTTGGTTGGAAGAACATCGATCCCGATTCGCCAAAGGAACATTTTGATTCTCTCCGAGACACGAAGTTTCTAAAGTTTCTTCAATTCAACTTCAGAGAGGGTAGGGGGGTTAGATTGTGGTTGGCATGTTTGATAGACAGATTTGATAGAGAATCTACCTTTTGGGTTTGGGGTCCAAATAAGCTTGTCAGGTTTGGGTTAAAGAGGGATAGGGATAAGAAATATGGCTTGGGCTGATGAATGTTTGAAAAGGTCTATGATGAGATTTGATTTCCAGCAGTGCAGGTCCTGGTCGATGAGTTAGGAGACCAGCATGTTTTGAGGGTGAGGGTTAGTTTTGGGTTTAGGTGTTAAGCCTTGGAGCCAGGGAACCCAAGGATCCTTCGAAACATTGATGGAGGTTCCGTCTCCTACAGTGAAGCATGCTCTTTTAGAGATAATATCTTTGGTCTGCTCAATGGCTTTCCATATAGGGGAGGCAGCTTTTAGGGGTTCTTTATGGAGCCAATCATTTTTAACCTTATATTTAGCTCTAAAGATTTCCATACATAGGCTATCCCTTTTGGACACTATCATTCAAGTGAGCTTTGAGATCAGATTTTTGTTGGTATCCTTAGCTCTTTTGAAACCAAGACCATCAGTGCTTTTGGTATGGTAGAGTTTGTCCCAGGCTCTCTAGGTAAGGAAATTACCTTCTTGAGACTTCGGCTTCCACCAAAACCTTTTGGTGAGGGAATCCAGCTTATCATAGATTTTATTAGGGACATTGAAGGTGGACATGGTGTATAAGGAAGAGGTTTGAGCGATAGAATTGATTAGCACTGCTCTGCTAGCCCAAGATAGGGACTTGCTTCTCCATCCCATAAGCCTGGACTCGAGATTTCTTGGAGATAAGCGAAGTCCTTGGAAGGGCCTTAGATAGAAAGAGAGGCGTACCAAGGTAGACTGCATCTCTTTTGAGGTTATTGGCTTGGAGAATTCCCTTGATCATTCTTCGGGTTTGCCTATGGGTGTTCTTGGAAAAGAAAACACCTAATTTGTTCCGGTTGATGGATTAGCTCAACCACATAAAATATTTTTCAAGAGACCTTAGTAGGTTGGATACATCTCTTTTGTTGGCTTTAGAGAACAAAATTATGTCGTTAGTGTACATAATGTGGGAGATGGTTGGACCACTGATGCTAGTTTTAATGTCGCTTATGTTCTTGTGTCTAAGTTCATGCTCCAGGAGCCTAGAGAGAATCTCTTGGTAGAGAATGAAGAGATAGGAGGAAAGCGGATCTCCCTGTCTGAGTCCTCTGCTTGGGTCGAAACTTTGGGATTTGCTGCCATTGACTAGAATCTCAAAAGATACAGAAGAGACACAAGCTAGGATCCATTTGGTGAAGGTTTCGTTGAAGCCGAGATGGAGAAGGACAGCTTCGATGAATTTCCAGTGGACTTTGTCATAAGCTTTTTGCAGGTCTAGCTTTATGGCCACCAATCTAGGTTTGGTTTTCCTTGATTTGAAACTGTGTATAACCTCCTGGACTATAACTTGATTCTTAGCAATCCAGTGATTAGGGATAAAAGCTGACTGAGCAGGTGAGATGATCTTGTCAAGAAGTGGTCTAATCTTGGCAACCATGATCTTGGAGATGATCTTGTAGACAACATTGTAGAGGCTTATGGGCCTGAAATGATTCATAGGAGATGGATTAGAAATTTTTGGGATGAGGATAATAAGGGACATGTTTAACTCTCTTGGCATGGAGCCAATATGAAAGAAAGAAGTGACGGCCTTAATGATGTCGTTTCCAATCGTAGGCCAGAGTCTCTTATAGAAAATCATGGGAAACCCGTCAGGGCCAGGCGCCTTTATGTCCTACATCTGGAACAGAGTAGCTTTGATTTCATCTGGAGAAGGGATGTTGAGCAGATTGGAATTTTCGTCTTTAGTGACGTAAGGTGGAATCAGGTGCTCAAGATGGGTGGGAAAGGAAATCCCCTCTTCATGGAATAAATTCTTGAAATTTTCAAGAAAGGCTTGGCAAATAAGATTTAGGTCAGTGAGCCAGGAACCATAATTGTGTTTAATGGCATCTATATTGTTTCACCTCCTTATGATGATGGTAGACAGGTGGAAGAATTTGGAGTTTTTATCGCCCAATTTAAGCTAACGCTCTCTAGACTTTTGATACCAGAGGGTTTCACTTCTGAGAAGCCATTCTGCTAACTCTGTCTGCAGGGAGGATTCCAAGACTTCATTATCAATGGATTCAAAGTTATTCTAAGTCTCCTTGATTTTCTACAAAAGAGAGTTTATTTTGTCCTGGCATTTTCCAAAGACTTCTTTGTTCCATTTCCTCAAGGCATAAGTGGTTGCAACTTGCTTTTTATGGCTTCATTCCAAGCTTGATCAATGACATGAAGGCATCTGTTGTCTCTAAGCCAAGCGGCTTCAAACCAAAAAGGACGATGGAAGAATGGTTCAGAAGGGTTGGTGTCAAGCAGGATGGGGTTGTGGTCAGACTTGATAGCTCCAAGGTTGGCTATGCTTGCCTTGGGATATGCTAGTCTCCAGGAGATATTTGTTATGCCTCTGTCAAGTCTCCTTTTCATAGGAGCATTTCTGCATTTGCCTTTGTTACAGCTAGGTAGGTGTCATCAAAAGACTGAAAGTAAATGAAATCATTTTTGGGCTGTGTGTATTTGACATGGGATGAGATGAAGGACTATAGGTAAGAATATATAAAAGGGTAGAAGTGCAAGTGGTGAAAATGATAAATAATAATGTAAAGAGTTTTGTGTGTATGTGTGAGGGATGAAAAGTCTTGAAACACTGAACCAAATGATACAAAGGATATTTATTTTTTAATTATAAAAAGTTTTGAAACATTGAGAAAAAAATCAATATTTTTTGTTCGTATCTCTGATGTGGCATTTGAGAATATTTCAATTCTCTTTACATAAAATGCACCACTTGTCTAAATTTTATGCTTTCTCACATAAAATCTCTGCTTTTATATATATGGACTTATTCTTTGTTGTTACACTATCTCTAGAGTTTGAAGTTTGAACCACATTTCTCCCTCCTCCATCATCTATTTATAAAATAAATAAATAAGTAATTAAACAACTTTAAATTTTAAACTATTATAAAATTTCATTATATAAATTTTTTATGTAACATTTTCTTTTGTATGGTACTTTACTTTTAAGAAATAAAGTACTGGATATTTTTTTCATATTTTTTTTCTTTTGTAAATTTTATATTATTAAGTGGATTAAAAATATTTAAGATAGTAATTAGTATTTAGAGTGTGGATTGTAAAGTGATTTATCATATCTTTTTTTTTTTTTTTTTTTTTCCTTTTTGTATGGTACTTTAATTTTAAGAAATCAAGTACTGAGTAAAAAAAAAAAAAAAATCACTTTTTATTCTTTTGTAAATTTTATATTATTAAGTTGATTATAAATATTTAAAATAATAATTTGTATTTAGAGTGTAGACTGTGGAGTGATTTACTTTTATCTTTTTTTTTTCTTTTTCTATTTCTTTTTGTATGGTACTTTACCTTCAAGATTATGAAATAATTTATCTTTATCTTTTTTCTTTTTTTCTTTTTGTTTGGTACTTTACTTTAAAGAAATCAAGTATTGGGTAATTTTTTTTTTCCACTTTTTTTTTTTCTTTTGTAAATTTTATATTATTAAGTGGATTATAAATATTTAAGATAGTAATCAGTATTTAGAATACGGACTGTGGAGTGATTTATCTTTATCTTTTTTTTCTTTTTCTTTTTGTATGGTAATTTACTTTCAAGAAATCAAGTGCTAGGTAAATTTTTTTCACTTTTTTTTTCTTTTATAAATTTTACATTATTAAGTGCATTATAAATATTTAAGATAGTACTCAGTATTTAGATTGTGGACTATGGAGTGATTTTTCTTTTTTTCTTTTTGTATGATACTTTACTTTCAAGAAATAAAGTACTGGAAAATTTTTTTTTTCTTTTGTAAATTTTATATTATTAAGTGGATTATAAATATGTAAGATAATAATTAGTATTTAGAGTGTGGATTGTGAAATGATTTATCTTTAGCTTTTCTTTTACTTTTTCCTTTTATATGATACTTTACTTTTAAGAAATCAAGTACTATGTAAATTTTTTTTTTCACTTCTTTTTCTTTTATAAATTTTATATTAGTAAGTGGATTATAAATATTTAAGATAGTAATTAATATTTAAAGCATGGACTGTGGAGTAATTTATCTTTATCTTTATCTTTTCTTTTTATATGGAACTTTACTTTCAAGAAATCAAGTATCGGATAAATTTTTTTTTTCACTTTTTTTTTTCTTTTGTAAATTTTATATTATTAAGTGGATTATAAATATGTAAGATAGTAATTAGTATTTAGAGTGTGGACTGTGGAGTAATTTATCTTTATCTTTTTCTTTTCTTTTTATATGGAACTTTACTTTCAAGAAATCAAGTAATGGGTAATTTTTTTTTTTTGCTTTTTTTTTTCTTTTGTAAATCTTATATTATTTAGTGGATTATAAATATTTAAGATAGTAATTAGTATTTAGAGTGTGGACTGTGGAATGATTTATCTTTTTTTTTTTTCCTTTTTGTATGGTACTTTACTTTCAAGAAATCAAGTACTGGGTAATTTTTTTTTTTGCTTTTTTTTTTTTTTTTTTTTTGTAAATCTTATATTATTTAGTGGATTATAAATATTTAAGATAGTAATTAGTATTTAGAGTGTGGATTGTGGAGTGATTTAACTTTATCTTTTCTTTTTCTTTTTCTTTTTCTTTTTTTCACTTTTTTTTTTATTTTGTAAATTTTATATTATTAAGTGGATTATAAATATTTAAGATAACAGTTATTATTTAGAGTGTGGACACTACAAAAAAGTTGATTTTTAGCATCACTTGTAACCACTACCAAAACTATTAAAAATTGTTGCTAAAAGTTAGATAGGTCTATATTAGCGGTTTTCTAAACCGCTGCTACAACTTGAATAATAGAACTGATGTTAGAAAATTAAAAGCCGCTAGTACACATAGCCTTACCTTTTTGAATTAATTATTTATACCAACGGTTATGTAACTATTGCTATAGATTCTTTAAAGGCAATTCTATGAACCGCTGCTAGATAATTAAAAACCGCTAGTACACACGACCCTTCCTTTTGGAATTAATTATTTGTATCGATGGTTATGTAACTGCTACTATAATTATTTAGAAGCAATTCATAGAACTGCTACTAGAGAATTAAAAAATTGCTAGTACATAGGACCTTCCTTTTGGAATTAATTATTTACACCAGTTGTAATGTAACTGCTGCTATAGATTCTTTAGTAACAGTTCTATAAACCGCTACTAAAAAAATTAAAAATGTTAGTATTCCTTTCCCTTATTTTTAGCATGAATGATTTTTAATAGCGGTTTTGTGAATTACTACCAGATATTTTTTAACAACAGTTTTATACAACATTGCTATAAAATAAAATAAAAACCACTAGTTCTCCCATTTGTACACTTTGTTATAAATTAGTTATTGTAGCAAAAAACAACCGCTACTATAGGTTCCATGTATGAGCAATTATAAAAACCGTTGCCGAAGGTATAAACATTATTTAATATCACAAAAATATTTTTTTAATTACATTTTTCCCTGAAAATTAGTATTATAACATGTTTGGAATGTTATTAAAATCCACAATTTCAAAACTCAAAGTAATAAAATAATTGTATCTTATAGATGATTTAAAATTAAACCATTGTAGAGTATGACTTTACATTGCGTACCAAATTTTCTCTCCACTTATATACCCAAAAGAAAAACTTTCCAACCAAATTATCCAAACCTAAATCATATTTAAGCCCCTAATTAAAAAAAAAAAAAAAAAAAAAAAAAAAAAAAAAAAAAACCTGTAGGGGTTTTGGCGTCTTGATAGTAGTGGGAGGTTTGTATAATGGAGGTGGTGACCTCTTAAATTCCTTTTTCTCTTTTTCAAATGTTTTGTTAGTCTCAGGTCTTTTATATTGGTAATGTATAGTAAAACAATGAGTTTTATTTAAAAATCCACAACATTTTTGTGTTTCTCTATCTCTCTTTAGGACCTTATCTAGTTGGTTATTACTATTAGTCCTCAATTATTATTATTTTTTGCTTTTAAAAAAAAAATACTAAAATGGTGGGTATGCTTAAAGATATGAAAAATAGAGAAATATGTGGTATAAGCTTAGTCAATTAATGAAATATTCTCTCTACTTATATACCCTAAACAAAAACTATCCAACCAAATTACCGAAACCTAAATCATATTTAAGCCCCTAATTTAAAAAGAAAAAAGAAAAAAGAATTACCTGTAGGGGTTTCGGCATCTTGACGGTGGTAGGAGGCCAGTATGATAGAGGTGGTGACCCCTTAGATTCCTCTTTCTCTCTTTTTCAAATGTTTTGTTAGTTTTAGGTCTTTTATTTATCTGATTAGTTATTACTATTAGTCTTTACTAAAAAAAAAAAAAACTAAAATAGTGGATATGTTAAAAAACATGAAGAATAGAGAAAAGTATGGTGTCAGTTTAGGCAATTAATGAGATATTAGTGAGATAACAGTAAAATAAGTTAATGTATATTTTTGGGTAACAGTAAAAAAATTTTAATGAAAGAGGTAAAAAATGTTAAATACAAAATTAAAACGCAACTTGACAGGACTTCATGCACTCCCGCATGGGGTCTCTGCTTATATATATATATATATATATATTGATTTGATGAGGCCCAAAATATTAGATTTTGATGTGAAATTGTTTTGAAGTTTCAATTTATCTTATACTAGGTTACCTAGGTAGAGGGAGGGCAGGTGAGAAAAGAGGAAAAAAGTGATTGAAAGATAACAATTTTGGTATATTTTTATTTTGGCCCTCTACCCTCTACGCTCTCCCCTCTCCTTTCTTTTTATTTTTATCTATATCTCTCCATCAAACATATCCTCACATTTTAATAAAACAAAATTTTCAATTTCTTTCTTTCTTTAAAACGTGTTTTTAACTCACCATGAGGGAAAGCACTGGCTACCATAGCTTTTATTGTCTGTTGTTGTTGTTGTTGTTGTTGTTGTTGTTTTTATTTTTATTATTATTATTATTATTATTATTATTATTATTTTATTTTTGTGTGTGTGTTTAATTCTGAGTGCCAACCAGAAAGTAATTTCATTATAACTTTAAAATAAGGGCAAAGTTTAGTTACAAAATTAATTATAACTTTGAGCTACAACCTTATTCAATATCTTTTTATTGGAAGTAAATTTTGATATATCCACCATTGGATGACATCTTCTTCATAGATTCTCCATACTAGCAAAATTTCTAGAAAATTAAAGATCAATAGTTATATCACCAATAAATTTTTTAAATTACAAATTTTTGTAGTTTGAAATTATAAAATATAAGTTCACAGATCATATAGTAAATAATATCCGATTGACACAAAAGTTGACATGTGAGGGAAACAATATAACCATTTCCATACATTAGAACAATTCATATATATTTGACAATTTTTAAAACCCAAATGTCAAACTACATTATGAACCATTAATTTTCAACATTAGTTCCATGATCTGAAGTTATAAAATATTATTTCATGATCTGAAATTATAAAATTTATTTATGAACAAAAAAATATCATCAATTCTAAAAAGATTCATATGTAGCTCGAGAATTCAGAAGGAAATAACGTAAAACACAAAAGTTGAAAGTCATAATTATTATCTCATGACGCATCTAATATTCTTCTAACTAAAAAAAGAAATCTGTTAGTGTTGCCAAGTCAATAATTAAAAAAACTCTGAACACACAAATTATATATATAGCCAATTTATTGTTTTGGTGGAGCCAAAAACCCTAACAATACCTAAATTCTAAGGAACCATTTTTTATTACTTATTTATTTACTTTGGGTCTCAAAGACAAATATGTGTTAGGTGACCATTTTAATTTTTTGGATTCTTTAAGCCATTTTTCAATTTGGAAGGTTGGTCTTCAATTTGTTGGGTGAAGAGAGGGAGGAGGGGAGAGAGCAAGTATAAATTTTTTGTACCCAAAATTTCAACCCGTTATACTATTAAAAATAATTAAAATTTCAGGGGAAGTCCTAGAATTGTTCCTGTCCCTGGGGCCTGGTCCATGATGTTTTCTTAGGCACTCAAGTTTTATATGCAGTGCAACTGTGTGAGCTGTACCCACATTATTAAACAATCTCATTTGTATTAGGCTAATTTTTTTGCATTTTAAAATGAGGTGTACAACTTTATAAAACTTCACCTTTATAATTATAACTGTACTTTTATACAATAAACAAAATAAATTGAATAAAGAGAAACCAAGCTTATCCCTATAAAAAATTTTAATCCATTTATTCTCCAATCCATATCTCACCGTCTAGAGATAGTCATGCATGCCCATATGTTTTTTTTCTCCACTATCTTTGAGTAGTGTTTTGGTAATAAACAAATAAAAAATAAAATGATTTTCTTTTTTACGCTATCAAAATTGTTGCTAAGGTTATGAGAGAGACCAAAAAAACAAAACTCGAAGCAAGACTAACTCTTGAGTGACTATATTTTTACTACTATGAATTGTGTCACAATTTATCCTAATATAATGTATACATAGAAGAGGATTTTACTTGGGTACATTGGACTGGTCATGATAATGAAACATATCTAATTAACTGTATAGGAACATTAGACCCAAACTTGTCTTTATAGATAACATTATGTTAAGATAGGTTAAAGGTTAAAGTGTTAAACAAGTATGATTATAATAATAATAATTATTATTTAGGACCCATTTGGTAAGAAATTTTTAGTAACATTATTATTATTTTGTGAAAATAAATATAAATAAAAAAATATATGTAATGTTATTTAAATACTATTATTTAAACAACGGTAAAAAACACCCCTAGTTATCACATTATTTGTATTTCAAATACACATGGACCTAAAAGACATATTAAATTTCAAAGCTTTCACCAAAGGAAACCCACCGATTAGTTGGTTATTATTATCTGTCAATGATGGAACATGGGATTCTTTCTTGGTTATTTATTTTAATTTGTCTACCAATCAACCCTTTAAAAAGTACAGTTAAGTAAGACGTCGTCGTCTCCTTCAGTTAACCTGTCTTCGTCAAAGTGTTTCCTCGTTTAGCTTCTGCTTGAAGTAACTGAAAACAGAATTAAAAAAATGCCACATCAAATAAGTAGTAAAAAGCACTTTTCTTCTACTTCTTTCATTGCATTTTGCTTGCACTCTGTCTCTCTCTCTCTCTCTCTCTCTTTTCTGCTACAACAACAACAATGGCATCCTCACATCTTTGCCTCCTTCTCCCACTGCTTCTTTGCTCCATTCTCTTGCTGACTCACCCAGTCAACTGTGCTGGTAAGCACTTCTTTCATTTTTTTTTTTTTTTTTGTGTGTTGTTTATTAAATTTCCTCATCTGGGTCTATTCTACTATGCATTTTATTATGTAAAAATCACATTTTGATGCTTTTGAGTGTAACACTATGTGCCCCTCAAGTTGAAATCTGATAGGATGTTTTAATGGGTTTTTTTTTTTATATGTTATATTGAGAACCCAGTTCAGAAGAGATCTGATTTGATTGTTTGATCTGGTTTTAGCTGCTGATCTTGTATTATTTTTCTGTGTTTTGCAAATGGGTGTTTTGTAAAGTGTGTGCCTTTGCTTGATGTTTTTGTGAAGGCTTTGACTTACATGCCTGACCAAATCTGTGCAAAATTTTTGCAATACTTGAACATGCTTAATACAGATTTATGCTTACTTGTGCTAAAGCCTAAAGATCTTTGGAAATTTGGTTTCTATGCTGTTTCAGTTGTGTTAGAGATGCATTTATTTATATTTTTGTTCTAGTTAAAACCAAGGGCAAAAGCACACTGTAGTTGTCTCAGGATAATTTTGTTACCATTACTTGATTATATCCACAAAATACTTGGTATTATTTTTTGTTGTTTGCCCATTTCTTTCCTATTTCCTTTTTTTTCCCTCTTAGGCTGCACTTTGCAGAGTTAAAATATTGCTAGTGGTGTATGTGCTTATATATATATATATATATATGGACACACACACTATAGAAATTTGGAATTGGATCCTAAAAATCTAAAAACTGGAATTCAAGTCTAATTTCTAATAAAGGTATAAGTAGAGAACATAAGTGACAATGGGGCCTGTTTGAGGCCAATGAATCTTCTCTGTGATCTAGTTACACCATGGCCCTTTTCAGTATTGTGAGATATTGCTTCATTAAAAAAAAAAAAAAAACTGTTGTGGGATATTGAGATCAAAATTTTCCTATTCAGGATATAATCATCGCTTGTGATGGCAATCATTTGGCCCCACCATCAAATTTATCCTTGTAATAGCACAAATATTCTTTGTCATTAAGTGAAATCAAACACATTACTCTCAAATGTGACAATAATGGTTGTAAGTTGTTAATTAATTCAATTTTGCTCAAGCCATTAGTGAAAAAGTATAGCTACTGGAGGGTAGGCCAGGGATGGCTATAATTTTCTACTAGCACCCTTCTATTAATATCCTCATAAAAAGGTGAAGAAATGGGGCAGCATTTCTGTGTTTATCTATCCTGTATTAGAATCTATTATTGCTTTTTTGCCTAAAAAGGATCTTAAATTTATTAAAACTTTTTTCCCCCCCAAAAAAAATAAATTTATTAGTACGTAAAACCTAGAAGTAGTAGAAAAGGACTTATCAATTAAGGAGGAAATAGAGAATATGACTTCAAATAGAATAAAATGGAGAAAAAGAATACATGTGGCCAACCCTAACTAATTTGTTGAGGATCCTTAGCCGACCCCAAAAATTTGGGATTAAAGCTTGTTGTTGTATTAGATGTAAAACATGCTTGGTCCCTAGTTTTGTGTAAAAGTTTGGCTTGTCAAGTTGACAGGGGGAGATGCGATTGAAATTGTTGCAATTTTTAATCTTTGCAGGTTGAGTTGGTGGGGCATAAAAACTCATTTTTTAAATACTCTGTTTTAATATAATGGTGCTTCCTTGTTCACTGAAAACAAGTTTGCAGGCTAGTTTAATCTAAAACTTTAAAGGACAAAATGGAACAGATCAGTAGAACTTGGCTCACCTGACCCAGGAATATAATTGATTTAGGTGCAAATAGGCCAGGTTGGAGACCTGAAACACTAACCAAACCTAATTTAGTTAAATTGTTGCTTGATCGAGTAGTGAGGATTCCTATCCTTGGAAGTATAGCTTTATATGAAAAGAAATGATTTGAGTTTGATTGATTTTTAGCTGAGCTTACTTAAACTTGTTAGTATTATTGCTAGTTTGCTCAAGACACAATGATGATTGTTGTGGTATTGCTTCTCTGTAGGTATATAAGCCATCCATTGTGGCATGATGTTAGGATTCATGACTCTAGTTTGCTCAAGATGCAACTTAATTTTTTCCCCCTTTTCCATGTCTATCTATCAGATATACATTACAAATGGAATGATAAATGTGGGAAATATTCATGACTTATCACAGGATTTGAAGACATTTCTTTCCCTGACATTTGTATTTCAAAATATTAAGCTGTCAAACATGAGAGTTTAGTTTATGAAGGAAGAAATTTGAGAAATATTTTCCATGTCTTATACTGTCACTATCATACATACTCTTGCATTTGCATTTCAACCCTTTCTTGATATCATTAATATGAATTATAAATGAGGTACTCTAGGAACAAATGAGATTGCATTTTGTTGGCAGAAACAATCCAATCCATTCAGGGCTTCTAAGTTTCACTTGCTTTGTTTTTATGCCATAACAATTATAATTGATTCCTAAATGAATCATTTATGGGAAATGAAGTAAATCTGGAAGAATTAATGTTAAGAACATAACAGTAATCAGTGTAAAAATTTCAGTGCCCTTAATGCTTTTCATGGAATCGTTAACTTTAATATTGTTGCAATGTAGGCATACTGGGAGTAGATATAATGATGGGAAAAAAATATAACAGAACTTTTTGTGAATGATCTATTCCATGTAGAATCATGACTTTGAATCTGTGTGTGTGAGCACTGAACTTCCTATTCTGCCATGTTCCTGCAGATGAGAATGATAATCTTCTTCAAGGCATCAATGCATATCGAGTAAACTTGAACTTGACAGCTCTAAAAAAGAATGATAATGCAGAGTGCCTTGCCGGTGAATTAGCTGACCAATTCAAGGATCAACCCTGTACAAACACAACAGGCTCCAATACAGTACCTGGCACTGAACCTCAATTTTCCGACTTCCCAAACCTTTTAACCAAATGCCATTTGAATACCACTGTCACAAGGGATGGGAAAATAATGCCCGCTTGTGTTCCCAATTTGGATCCTAGTCTTGTCCTCTCCAACTACACAAAGTCTCAGTACTCACAGTCTCTCAATGACACCACGTATACAGGAGCTGGCATTGGTTCTGAAAATAACTGGATTGTTGTTATTCTGACCACAGGCACATCCACAGGAAACTTTGCACCGTCTTCCTCTTCCTCCAATGCAGCCAGTTTGGTTTCTAGGATTGGTTTTATCTACCACTTGATGTTTTTGCTGATGGGTTATGTTTTCCTGTTGTAAAAGAGGATGGTCATACCGTGCTGTAGTAATGGAGGTTTACTAGTCGAATTGTCATGTTAGGATACAGGAGTTTTTCCACTTCTCCAACAGAGAAAAATAAAAACACATTTACGGAATACAGCTGCTTTCTAGGAGTAAATATGAGTCCATCCTGCATGCCTTGATCTGCCCTTGATGGTAGAATGTTGGACAGGCCTATGTGAGGGCAACAAATTATGTAGAAGTATTACTTGTTATCATTATTGTTGTTATTGTCATTGAAATTTGAACTTCTGAGATTTGTGAGATGAGAATTGGATAAACAAGAATCTGGAACTGTTCTATTCATTGCATTTTCAACAGATCACATGTTTTGCTTAGGTTCAAGAGATGTATTTCCTATACTTGTACAATAAGTCTAGGAAAAAAAAATTCACAACTGGTGACGTAGCTTGTTGTGATAGGTGCATAATAAAAATGGTATCAGTAGTAGGTTCCTGTGAAATTGATTTGCTCCAATCATATTTTGTGACCTTAATAAGTAGTGAAAAACCATGTGAAAAAATTTGTTCCTGGCCACACATCATTCATTCCAAATTAGCTGCATTGTGGGACTAAGATCATCGTACTCCCAGTTTTTGTTCTCTCTCACTTCATTTTTAATCCCTCCCTAGATTGATGAATCTGTAAATTGTTCATTACTTATCTCTACTTCACTGATTTCACTGAAGATTGGGTTAAATGGAGGTGTGTAAACGAAGTGGACAAATGGGACTGATAATGGCAAACCAATCTATTATTGTGAATTATTTTCTTGTTCATCTCACCTTTAGATTAGTCAATGATGCTACACTATCATGTGACAGACATGTGATTTTAACACAGAAAGCACCCTTGTACATGAGTTCTCTACCAACAGGCAACAGCTTTTTTTCTAGAATTATGTTAGGGACACAACTTTTGGCACAATTTTATGCCACAACTCGTCATATGGCGAGTTGTGATTGGTAAGAGTATGTCAGTGAGCCATTTGAAGACACACCTTTACCAATCATAACTTGCTACGTAACGAGGTATGACACAAAATTATGCTAAAAGTTGTGTACCTTACATAATTTTTTTTTTCTGACTCTCTTTCCTTCTCCGGTGCTAGTATCAAAAAATCAAAATCAATGGTTCACTGGTCACGTCGCAAAAATGTGCTTCTTAATGCAGAAAAACACAACTTGCTGACACCTCCATAGCTTTGACAAATTCTATCGACTTTCTTAAGTAACCTTCAAAGTCATTGCTCACAAATTACATGGGTCTATCAATTATCAACATTTTAATTACATTTATATTTTGGTAGATAAAGAACTTAAAATTGAATTTCATCTAACTTTGCATTTTGTAATATTTGACATTGACAACCCACCGCCTGTGGTGGTTTCCTTGCTGTCTATTGATGAAACCGAACTATTTTGTAACAAATTGTTTTGTTGTTAACTTTTAATATATATATATATATATATATAAAATAAGTAAATATTAAAAAAAAAAAAAAAAAAAAAAAAAACTAATCATCATGAAAGGTATGATAGATCTCAAAATTCAAATTATTTTATGAGATAAATAGATTGATAATTTGATAAAGCCATATAAGGCCCTGATTGGCTGCTAAACTTAGGACTAGGAGTCTTAACACAAAAACAAAAACAAAAGCAAAAACCAAAAAAAAAAAACATGCGAGGTGGTAACTGGGTTTGTGTGGTTGGTTGCAGATTGAGAAAAAAAGCCTCGTATTCTTCAGTACATTCAACTTCTTCAACCCCTACTGAGTATCCCAACATCCTCGGCCCCAACCTCCCTGATGTTTGGACTCCAACTAACCAATCCCACCGTCCTCAATCCTCTGCAATTTTCTGTTAAGTAAAAAACAGACCCTTTTGATTTGCATTACTTTCAATCATTTTTCACACACCATATTCTATGTTATCATGCATGATTCATGATTGAGTAACCATACACTGACGTGTTTTGATAATTTCATGCAAAGCAGCTAATGGGAATAGTGCTAGAATTATTGATGGGAAACCAATTGCAAGAGACATCAAGTTCAGAATAGCTGGTGAGATACAAAGAATGAAGGCTGCCATTGGAAAATCTCCTGGGCTGGCTGTGGTTTTGGTGGGTCAAAGGAGGGACTCAAAGACTTACATCAATATCAAGTTAAGAGCTTGTGATGAAGTTGGAATTGCAGCTATGGTTGAGGAACTGCCAGAAAGTTGTACAGAAAGTGAACTTCTTGATGTTGTTTCAAGGTTTAATGAGGACCCATCTGTACATGGTATTATTGTGCAACTTCCTTTGCCACAAGTAATTTCTACTCTACTCCTACTAGTTTTTGATTTTCTTCAAGAAAGCTTGTATCTTGGAACTTTGGTTTTCGTGAAATGCAATAGGTGGCTTCAGAATCTATGACATTACCTTATCTATGGTAGATAAATAGGTGCCCGAGACCTGCATTTTAAGGATTTTATTTTTTTTCTTATCAAATCTAGAATTCAAATTATAGTTCTTGCTATTAATTGTGCTGGTGACTGTTGAGAAATTCTGTGGATATGCCTTCTAGATTCCATATGTTTAGTTATATTTGCATATTTCTTCATTCCCATGGATCCATTTTGTTGCACCTAATAAAGTATTAATGTCTCAAAAAGCTTAAACTATTAGGAAATTGTGAATCTAATCACTTAATCATTATTCTAACACTCTTCATAGGATTTGAACTCAAGACCGCATAATCTAATACCATGATAAATTACCAGTTTTCCCAAAAGTTTAACCTTGTAGGAAATGCTGAATTTAATTACTTAACCATTATTGTAACAGCACTTATTGGGCAATGGGTCCTTATGAAGCTCTCTGATATGCACGTATTTGGCACAATTTGGTTTGGTTAAGGAATTTTCACATTGGTTGAATATCCTAATTGAAATTCCTGACACAGCATCTGGATGAGGAAAAAATTATGACTGTTGTGAGTCCAGAAAAAGATGTGGATGGCTTCCATCCCCTCAATATGGGGAATCTTGCCCGAAGAGGAAGGCAGCCCTTTTTCATCCCTTGTGCACCTAAAGGCTGCATTGAGTTGTTGCTTAGGTTTGGTGTGCAAATTTCTGGAAAAAGGTCGGTGGTAATTGGGAGAAGCAAAATTGTTGGGTTGCCTACTGCTTTGCTCTTACAGGTAAAAGTATGCTTTTCTACTGTAGTGTTTGATAGTCATTGGTGTAATGTATTGTTGATGGACAGAGGCACCACGCAACAGTCAGCACTGTCCATTCATTCACCAAAAACCCGGAACAGATAACTTCTCAGGCTGACATTGTAGTCTCAGATGTTGGGACCCCAAACCTAGTCCGAGGCAATTGGCTAAAGCCGGGATCAGTTGTAATTGATATGGGAACAAATCTAGTTAAGGTAAGCAGTCAAAATCTTACATTTCCATTGTTTTGAAATCTTGAAAATCTATCAGTTTCAATGTCAAATATTTGCAATAAATGAAGAATGAACTAATGCTGATTTGGCCAGATGAAAAACTTATTTTCACTTTGACAAGGTTCCAACAACCCCCCCCCCCCCCCCCCCCCCCCCCACACACACACACACACTTCCTTTTTGGATAAGTAAAAAATGACATGGATTATATCATTTGCTAATATGAAGTATTAATTAATGTTATTAAAGGCTGTGGAAGAAAGAGAAAGTGAGACAGAGGAAAGTAGGAAAAAGACAGTAAAGTTTAATTTGAATAGTAGATTTTTGCACTTATTTGAGAGTGCATAGATGAGATTTTGCACTCCCCCCCAATTTTCTCCAACCAAGTCACACACACACACAGGACTTATCTATCCACAGCGGGGAGCACTTGGACCATCAGAAATATTCATATGTAACAAATGATTGACAAATCTCAATGTATATTTATCTATACATGGAACATAGGACTACTTCTTGAATGATTTCGTTTACTTTTTTAGAAAATGAAGCTCTTTCCTAAGTATCTTTAGCTGCATATTTTGATTTGCAAAGGAGCCATGGCATTATACTCAACACCAGAATTTAACCTGTCCTATAATAGAACTATATATCATCAGGTATAACAATTAAAGTATATACTTTCCAGAAAACAAATAAACATATTTTCTAACTACATCAATATTGATCCTCTTTTTTGGGACTACGGCTTGGTAGTCTTTTGTACAAGTATCTTTAACTGCATCTTTTTCTGGCTGTGTACTCAACTCAGGCACCTACCCGACCCCATATTATGTCTATGTGACCTAACTGAAAATGAATGAAGTAGAGCCTATCAACTATGTTGGATCATTTATTTAGATGTCATTCAGCCCAATCCTCATTAGAATAGCAATGCATATTAATGCTCTCTTATTCAGGCTTATGTTTGACCGAATGCATTGATTGATTGGTCACTTACTATAGCCAAGAGAGGACGACTGAATTGAACTTGAAAACAATGCTGAAACTTGCTAAGAGCACTTAAATGGTTGCCACTATATTCTACTAGGATATGACATTTTGTAGCACCTGCAGAGTAGAAGACCTACCTGAGTGCTTGCAGCATTAGATTCTCAACCTTGTCATACAAGATCCTTCTTATCTTGTCCAAAGACCTTTAAGTTTTTACTTGAATCAGTTCTGCAATAGCCAGAAAGGTGGATAGAGTCGAGTAAATCTATGCTTTATAAAAGAGAGAGTTGAAGGGCATTCACATGTTTTTATGAGAGTAATTCAGGCAGTGAAAAGTAGACAAACTTTTTCTTTGCTTCTTGTACTTTTATAAGTTAACACAAATGCGAGATATAAGCCTTAAGAGAGAGAAATAACTTGCCTTATGACTGGTACTTGTGGTTCCATTCACTGCTTCACTAGTTCCACTTCAGTAAGTCATTTCTCATGTTGCTACTTATTTGACATTGATTAATCATATGCAGTTATAATAATTTTCAGGACACAAGTAGCCGTCATGGATTTCGTGTCACAGGAGACGTTTGCTATGAAGAGGCAATCAAGGTGGTATCGGCCATTACCCCTGTGCCAGGAGGGGTAGGGCCTGTTACAATCTCTATGCTCCTCTCTAACACACTTGATTCTGCTAAACGTGCATTTCGATTCACTTGAACCTCAAGCTGAAGTCTGTTGTTTCTTAAACTAAGTTTTGTATTCTCCTTTTACTCAATGCACAGTAATACCCAATCCAAGAAAATATGAGTGTCATTTGATTGATTCTTAGCTCTCAGTGAGGAATGTTCAGTACCCTTTTAGAATATGTGTGTTAGATATTTAACATTTCTGTAAGAATAAATTTGTATATGATATCAACATTAAATTAGTGATATTCGTATCGAGATTTAAAATTGAGACTTTTCTTAAATGTATAACAGAAAAAGCTCATGGTTTTTTTTTTTAATTGTACAAAAATTTCCTTTTGACAACAGGGAAAAAAAAAGGCTTATTAAATTAGTGAAACACAACATAATTTTCTATAGAGTCATAATGTCAAAAAGATAAATTGAAATTGTATTAGCAAAAATTGGTAATTCCTTATATTTGAACTTACGGAAACCTATAACTTATTAAATAAATTAGAAAAATAACTTCTTCTCCTTTCTAATTTTTCTTAAGGGATTGGCAAGTGAATTGCAAGGGAATCATAACTCAACTTGCTTTTGACCATTCTAAATTAGCCTACATTAGAAACGTGGCTAATATTTAATATTGGTAACATATCAGTATTAAATATCCTAATTCTTACCCATGATTCTTGCTCTTATTATTATTAGGGTCATGCTAGCAGGTGTCTTAGGGCAATGGTTAACAATTAATTTTATGAAAGTTTTAACACAACTTTTATGGAAAATAGAAAAAGCTGTCAAAACATTAATTACTTTTTTTTTTTTTTCCATGAAAACTTTTTTTAAGGGCATTTATTAACATTTCCATATATATATATATATATATATAATCGAAACCTTTGAAACTCTCACAACTTTTCACGTCAGCATAATATTTAAATAAAATTATTTTTGTTTAATCCAAACTTAACAAGGAGTAAAATTCTATTTTTATAACAAGTCCAACTTTTTTTTTTTTTGAGAGAAACAAGTCCAACTTAAACTCAAACTCATCATTATCATTAATATTTAAATAAAATTATTATTGTATCTATTTATATATATATATATATATATAAAACCGAAACCTCCGAATTTTTAGGTAAGCACCACAATTTTCCACATTAGCATTACTTAAATTAATATTATAATTAAGCTCCTCTTTCTAAAGAAAAAAAAAAAAAGAAAAAGAAAAAAAAAAGGCTATTATCTCTCCCCTCCTAAAAAGAGATTGTCTATCATTCAAATTTTAATACATCCAAGAAAGATAAATATTGAAAAAATAAAAAGAGGTTGTCTATCATTCAAAGTCTAATACGTCCAAGAGATAACATATAAATCTATATATATAATAATAGGTGAAGCTGAAAGAAACTCAAATTAAAATTCCAAATTAGAGTTCTAATTTTGCGTCATGTACTCCTAAATTATTTATTTTTAAAGAGTTTAATTTCTTAATTTTAGACTCAAATGTGGTATCACATCATAAATATTCATCCCAGTGAGTTATTAATACAAAAACTAAAGAGATTAGAATTTTTTTTTTTTTTTTTTTTGAGAATCAAGAGATTAGAGTAAATGAATCAAAAAAAAAAGTGCTTCACTATAATTTTTTTTTTTTATAAAAAAACATGAACAATTTACATTTTATACCTAATCATATCCTTACAAAATTTTTTAAAGAGTTAACAAAATATAAAAATAACTATCAATAGTATTTAAATTATATATATAGGAATTATATTATGCATCCTATTGTATATCTTTAAGTGTATCAATGCATATGCATGGGGTTACAAGCTAGTACTACTAATTTTCAACTCAAGAAGAGCACAACACACCCCACATCCACAACACAACAGTTTTGTGATTTATCTCTCAATCTCCTTTCATTCTCTCACTCTCATGCTTTTGCACAAACAGATAGAAATCGAGAAATAGATCTCCAATTCAGCCTAGACTATGATTGCATGAATGGGCAGTAGGTTTGAAAAAACGGTCATAATTGATGGCAAAGTATATGAATATATAGCAAAGCGTGAAATGACCAATGAAGAAATCAAGCGCTATTATGATCAGTTTAATAAGAGTAAGGTAAGTCTTTGTTTCTTAATTTCACTACAATTTTACACATCAGTATTATTTGAATAAATAAAACAAAAAATTCTGATAGGACTAAAAAAAAAAAAAAAAGGCTCACGTTGAATATGGGACTCAAAAAACAATTACCACCTTTATATTATTATTAATAGAATTTCAATTCAACATATGTGGATATTTGTTTATATTGTTATTAATGAATTTTATCTTTTATTTGAATTTCTTATTTGCTTTCGTATGTGCCTGAGCTTTTTTTTCTACCTTATTCTTTTATTATGCTTAGAATTGATTTTCTTTTGAGCATTCGGTTTAATCTCCACATTTATATTGACATTGTTTTTGTGGGTTTGGTTTTTGGGTTGGAATTTCTACTAATTATTTTATATTGTATATGGCAAATAAATCATCTCTAATTTTTTCAAGAAAAATCAAAGCTGCAACCTATGTCTTCCGATAAATTTTTATTTGCTATGTTATATATAAATTTGTTGAATTTGGTTGGTTTTGAAGTAGAATTTGGGGATTCTATAAATTTTGAAATTTTAGGTCTGGAATTTTTGGTATTTGCGTTTCAGTAGGTTGATCTTAATTTTTCATCTTAAATGTTTTTTATTTAGGTTCATGTGATTTTTGGTTGATTAATTATTTGTTTGGATTAATTTCAATTAATTATTTATTTGGATTCAACAAAAAAGATAATGGAATTAGGTATTATAATTTTGATATTGTTACATGTTTTGAATTGTTTATATTGTTATCACTACAAAAAAAGTTATATTGCTACTCAAATTTGAAACTTGATGTTTCTTCCTCATAACATGGTCTTTGTTTATATCTTTGCAGTTTATATTAGTTTTGAGTGTGTGTGTATATATATATATATTAGTTTTTTTATGTTAGACCACTTCTAAACTATGGAAAAGTATAGAAGTTAAATATTTCTTCATTTTTTTTAAAAATACTAATTAGCAAAATGTCTAATTATTCATTGTTGGATTTTTTTTTCATAGTCAATAACTTTGCCGTGTATCGCACTTGTTAGCAACTAGTTTATTTATAAAAGCTGAACTATGTGTGTGAAATAAATAGAGAGAAAGACAGCCTAAGGACAAGGAGAGCTGCGGCCAGGTTGAAGAAAAATTAGAGTGGAGAGTGCTAACTACTAATGTCATATAAAAAAAATAAAAAAAGGTGGAGAGTGCTAAAGAAGGAGATTTCCTTCAGCAAATATTTGGAGTTTATTTCAAAAAAAAAAAAAATTGAAGATTTTCGGGTGAATCATAGAAAAAAAATATTATTTTATTTGGTGTAGATCTCAAATTAGAGTATAAAACTTGAGAAGAAATATTATAATTAATTTAGTAATAGTGAAATTATTTGAAATTTGTTCCACAACTTTATATAATTTTTGTTATAATAATTTTTGGACCCAACCCAACCCAACACTAAAAACAAATTGAGCTGAAGTTAGAGTTCCAAGTTTTTCTTAATACTAATATTATTATTACAATTATTAATTGAAAATATTGGGTTTAAGTATGAAATATAAAATTAATTGAAGTCCATTTTAGTTTAGTCTTTTTAAGAATTTTTCTATGAAAACAATTTTGCGCGTGCGTAACCAACATTGTCGTGCACGCACGTGTGATAAATTTTTTTGTGAAGGTGCCCATTCGGATTGTCTTGCATTGCAAGCAAACGTAGGGTCCTCCTCGTTTAGCTTATACAGACGCACTCTTATAATGTTGAACTCAACATTCTCTTCTCTGTGGATTATTATATACTTTCGGAGAAGTCAGTATTTTCAAACCATCAATCTCTTTTCATCGTTGTTTAATTTCATCTGGGTAGTTCCTTAATTTGTCTGTGTCTCTGTCTGTGTGTCTCAGTAACACAGTGTTGGGTGCATAAAGCACATGGTCCAGCCCACAAAGTAAAAGCCGCTTGTATTTTTTATTCCGTGGCTAGCAGGTAGTAGTAGTGTAGTCTCCAAACTCAAGTAAATTAGGATTCATGTGCTACTAGGAGTGTTAGTCGGTTGGTTGGGTAATATATAAAGACTATATATTAAGTTTTTGGAGGTGCCGCACAGTGAAAAAAGAAAAATAAACAGGGAGCCGCGCAATTAGTATGTGTGAAAACAAAGAAAAATAAGAGATATTTTTCTTTAGCTGTGAGATAATATTTGTGTTCTTGATTGTTATTTTGGATTGCTAAGATTTGTGATAATATTATTCGGGACCCAACACACAATAAACATGTTGGACCACAACCTCTTCAGGGAAGATAGGGATGACAACAACAACCCTAATGTTGTACGTGAATCTCAGCGCCTTCGATATGCTGATGTTGATGTTGTTGATCAAATCATTCACCTTGATAAACAACGGAGACAATGTATACATGTTTCTTAATTTGTCTCACCTTTTGTTCTACATGTTTTTTTTTGGAGGAAAAAAAATGTACTTTTAACTGGTGCATGCACATGCTAGAGTAGTGTTTTTGAGTTTTGTACTTTTTGTGGTCAGGTCAATATGAGCTTGATAATCTGCGCCAAGAGTTCAATAAGATTAACAAGGAAATTGCCCGCCTTAAAATGGTAAGCACAGATTTTCTGAGTTTTCTTTTTGGATTCTTTTTTGTAGTTCTATTTAGATTTTCAAGCCTTTTCTTTTGTTGTTAATGACTGTCTAGGACTGTTATTTTTCAATTGAATAGAATTTTTGTTATATAGCTGATTGAAAGTTTATACCAACCCTAATTAGTCTTGTTGAAATTAAAGTGAGAAAAGTAAATTGTAAAGATAAGAGCGGAAACAATGAGGGAGAAGAAGAACACGAAATTTATGTATTCAGCCTATGTCCATGGTGTAAATCTTAGCGGCTACATTGTTATTATATGATGAAGTTTATATAGACTCTAAAAATCTAGGGTTAGCCCTAGATGGGATTTACATTAAATTAGACCACTTGGGCCAATACACAATAACCATAATAATATTATCTTAGCAAACTAGTGTATTGAAAATCTATAAGACTATAACTGATTTCAAAATTTTAGAACTAAGGCTTGATTGTTATTGTAGCTAATTGAAAATTTATGCCCTTTCAAAGACCCTAGTTAGTACTCTTTATCCTGCCTTGTGTTTGTTATGTTTCTACATATATATATGTCCATAACCAATTCCCATTATTTCTAGTTTTCTGTTGTGAAACTGAGTATCTTATCTAATTCAAAAGGCAGGAGAAGATGCAACTGAAACGATAAAGAATACGCATGAGAACAAGAAATTGACAGCAAAGAAAGAAGCTCAATTTCAGGAACTTAAAGATGAATTGTACAGAAAATTGGGGACAGTTGGAAACCTTGTCCATGCCTCGGTTCCCATCTCCAATGATGAGGTACATGACTAGTTACAGCTTGCTTCTTTACCATATTAACAATACATATATTATTTTTCTTAGGATTTTGTTCTTGTTGCAGGCAAATAATGCTGTAATTCGGTGTTGGGGGGAGAAGCGAATGGAACCAAATCTAAGGAACCATGTTGAGCTTATGGAATTGACTGGAATTGCAGATACTAGAAAAGGTACATGATATGAACTTGAAGTCTCAGACTCATTTTTTTCTTCTATTTTTTTTTTAGAAGCTTATTATTGTTGAATTATGATTCATCTTGCTCTCTTTATAAATAAAGGCTTATGTCTAATACAGTCAATATTTCTTGCACCAAGGTGATATAAAATATAATTAGCTCAATCCTATTGAATATAATTGATGATGTTGGATACTGGTGTTTATTTTCCCCGTTGCTCTTTCCCCGCAAAGCATCATGACTTCTAGCACAGATTTGTTTTGCCTTTTTGATTTAGGATGCAGTACTACATTTCACTATTGGCTTCATTTTCAGTTTTATCTGTTTTAGACTTGGGAAAGATGGAGACTAGTATAAATATCTTTAAAGACAAAGTTCCTTTCAGTTTCAGTACATATCATTATCCAATTAAATTAAACATCATTTAATTTTCATTTTTTATCACCTTTAGCTTTTGTCCAGTGAATTGGAAGGTTTTGGCTAAGTATAACGGTTAGCAAAATATTAGGTCTCATGTCACCATCCATAGTAATCATCATATCCTGTTGTTTAAGTGGTTCTACAATATAGATACTTTATCAAGTTCGGTGATGCATTTTATGGGTATTATATGCTTCATTTAATATCTATTGATTCACATGCACTTTGTGTAGGTGGTAATGCAGCTGGAGGCAGAGGTTACTTCTTGAAAGGAATGGGAGTACTTCTAAATCAGGCTTTAATAAATTTTGGTTTGTCATTGCTAAGAAGAAGAGGTTATACATTAATGCAGACTCCTTCCTTAATGAGAAAAGATGTTATGATTAAATGCGCTCAACTATCTCAATTTGATGAAGAGCTTTACAAGGTACTAATGCAACATTCTATAGGTCATTAATTCATATTCTCAGGGACTGTTGAGGCTAATGTTATTTTGATTAAGAAATACATATGCTCTTCGTTAACCAAGGCCCCTAATACTACTGAAACCTGGTGAGGCTGAGGTTAAGCTATGGTTGAACCCACCTGATCAGGGAGAACCTATGAACCCCCTCCCCTGTCTAGGCTTTGCAATCATTGGTTCCTCAGCAGGAAGGTACTGCTATGGTTACACCCAGACAGGGTCTTCCAAATACTGGTGGCCCCTAACCCTTTTTAATTTGGAAAAAAAAAAGGCCCTAGTATATTTCATGCTCAAGGCATGTTGAATGTCGAAGTATAATTCAAAAATTGGTTTAACAAATTACTTGATTAACTGCAACTTGCCTAAGCGCCCTACTGCATGGATCGGTAGTGCTTTGGCATATAAACATAAAATGTTCAATTACTCCTATCGTTCTACCAACCTGACCTGGATGACGCAAACTGTAACTCATATTGGTTCATTTGTTGTCTAAGTAAATCATACCTCTTCAGGACATTACTTCTGTTAAAGCCCATTATATCAATTTCTATGTTTTCCACCATTCTTTCTACTCAATATTTTGTGGGACAAATTAATTTTTCACAGGTCACCGGTGAAGGAGATGAAAAGTATCTGATTGCGACATCTGAGCAACCATTGTGTTCTTATCACCAAGGTGAATGGATCAATCCCAAGCAATTACCCTTAAGGTAAGAAGAATGTATCATTTATTTATTTTTATTTTTTTAAAGAAGAATATATCATTGCAGTCATGTTTCGTCCAATATTTTAGTTATTGCTACTTCTTGATACACAATGTGGTTTCACAGATACGCAGGATATTCATCTTGTTTCCGAAAAGAAGCTGGTTCACATGGTAAGGATACTCTAGGAATTTTCCGAGTTCATCAATTTGAGAAGGTGGAGCAGTTTTGCATTACCAGCCCAAATGGTAATGAGTCTTGGGAAATGCATGAGGAAATGATCACAAATTCTGAGGATTTCTACCAGGAGGTATATCAAAAACTTGCAAAAAAAGTGCATTTATCTTGTTTGCTTGCTTTTTATAGTTACTGCAATATAGCTCAACTCCTCATTGTAACTGACATGAATTGCTCTTTTGGAAACATAATCACCATCATGGTGCCTCTAATTCAAAAAGTTTTTGTGCCTCATCAGTCGTTGCAATTGTCAGCTAGAATATTACAGTTGTGATAGCATTCTCTGAATCTGTCATTGTTTGTTTATTCTTTTATTGAATGAAGCAACATTCCTTTCCAGAAAAAAGAAAGAAAAATAATTTACCTACTCTTTGTTTGCAGCTAAAGATCCCCTATCAAACTGTTGCAGTGGTTTCCGGTGCATTAAATAATGCAGCCGCAAAGAAGTATGATTTAGAAGGGTGGTTTCCTGCATCCAAAAGATATAGAGAACTTGTGTCCTGTTCTAACTGCACTGACTACCAGTCCAGGAGACTAAAAATTCGTTATGGGTTGAACAAGGTAGGTCCTGATTACTAACACTGCATTTTATTCTCATTAAATATAAATTTTAGATCAGCTTTCTGCTTGTTTATATTAATACCAACATGTGCTTTGAATGAATGTTCTACTGTTGTATAGTATTTTTTAGCTCATTGTGTCAATCAAATTTTGGTCACAGAATGATGAACACGCAAAGCAATATGTTCACATGCTGAACTCTACCCTCGTAGCAACTGAGAGGACCATTTGTTGCATCCTTGAAAATTACCAGAAGGAAAATGGGGTTGAGATCCCAGAAGCATTACTACCCTATATGGATGGTGTCACTTTCCTTCCTTTCTGAGAGTAGCACTACCCCTGCAGCTTGAGGGAGGATGTTATGAGCCTTGTAACGCGTATATAACAATGATGTAGGACAAACTATGGGGTTTAAGTTGTTTATGAATTTTGAATTTTTATGTAATTTTCGTTATTTCAGCCTTAAGGTTTTGTTTCCTTGATATCAGGTGTTTTTAAGGCCTTCATAGTCAAATTAGAGTCCTATTAATATTAAGGTAGTATATCAATTAAGATTCATTTAGGAATATTTTGACTTGCGAAATTAGTTTTCCTACAAGAGATTTATTATGAATTTAACAATTTATATTCAATAAATTTGAGGCTTTATTTTTTATGGTGGATTCTAGTGTTTTTCTTGTGAATTCAAGGAACCCCTCATGAACTTAAGGGTTTCGTTAAGCTAGAGCAAGATCTAGCCTTACTCACATTTCTGTTTTGCTCTCAATTGGTATAAGAGCTTTTTAGTATCTTGATATCTAGTCTATTGCGTTTCCATTCTGCATCAAACAACCAAGCCTTAATCCTAAATTTTTTTAGGATCGACCACATCTTAGCCTAGTAATTTATATTTGTGGAAAATATCTTAAAAGCTAAAACTGTTTTGATTTGTTAGTTTGGGTATGCAAATAAGAGTCAAGCAAGCCTAAGCTGTCTGTGTATGTGTGCGGCCTCCCTGTGAAATGTGTCTGTGTAATGTGTATGTAAAGAAAGTGTGTATCCTAGAGTGGGCTATCTTAATGAGGAAATTATGTGAAATACTTGAATCATACTTGTGCATTTGTATAACAGTATATTATAATCAAAGTGAATGCTTTATCTTGTAAATTGTACTAAAAGTGAATCATTAACTTATTTTTCTTTCTAATTAATCGAAACAATATCCTACATGCGTTGTTAAGAAAAGCTTTCCACCTTAAACTAGAAACTGAAACACAGCAAGAATATTGGTAAGTATTGGCTACATTCCACATTATTTAAACCCTGCTAATATTCTCCCATCAAAACCCCGAGCTTTTGAGAATTCTGTGTTTCTTTCTGAACAATCAATAGAAAATGCAAAAGTTAATCATCCTGATATTTCTATTCCTCTCATCCCAGCCATGTACACACATTTGCGAAAGCAGTTTTAACTCCCAAGAAAATGCCAAAAATAAAAAATAAAATACCTTGCATCAAGTTGAGAAATATCCCCACATAATCATAATCATATGTGATAGCTAAGGAAATTGCATGAATATTTTATTTCGATTAAGACAGACATCAATGGTGATAATATTTATTGAATGACTATTAGAAGAGAAAAAGAAGATTTCCTTGTTCTACAAATTTGAATTCTCATTTTGAGATACACAACCTGGTCTACACACATGTTTATTGGATGCTGCTGCACAATTCCTCCTCCAAGGTGGACAAATCCTATGGAGCCTCTTCATTAATGAGGTTTCCACGTTTATAGCTCTCACTCTCATCACTAATTCAAGTGCCTTTTAGTTTGGGGCGGGTGACAAAGAGATACTTTCTCAGTGCAAGCATTAGGACCCATGTCGTCTTTGTAATCTTCTCCTTTATCATCAAATGCAATGCTGAGCTTAGCACAGTCTTCAGTATTTGGGCCTGTAATCCTTTGAAGAAACCCAGTAGGCCCTCTCTTTTCCAAATGGCGTAGACTGCACCTGAAACTGTCTTCTGGGCATTTTGTTTGGCTTCTTGGTTCCCATCTTCATCTGACTCTGCAGCCTGAATCATGACTTTACACCTGTTGACAATGAACTAAAATCTTTTAATGAAGTTGTGAAGAGGCCTATGAATAAGGGCAATGCATATTTTTTTCAGATACTGCATGTTTTGATGGAAAACTTGCAGAAAAGATGAGTTTGTGAATTAAACCATGTAATGCACAAGGAGGAATGATTGAATTGACTGCCCACCTGATAGCTGGGTAAGTCAAGCAGGTAGCAACACACTTCGAAACTGCACCCAACACGAAAGCATTAAAAGCAGAAAGAGCTTTCGGGGATGACTCTGTAGCTGCTTGTTTGCTCAGCTTCCCCTTCAATAGCCTCTCTTTTAGCTGATCAAAAACGGTGTACTGTACAAAACATGTTCTAGGTTTAGCTTTATTTGTCTTCACACTTTTTTTTTCAATTCTAAAAAGTAGCTGATTTGTCTTTTCTTGCAGTTTGAATCTACTATTTTAAGCAATCACACAAAGGGAAAGTGAAAATTCCATGTTGTAAAAAGACCGTAAATAGGAGTCACCATCTTCAATGGAACATATGGCTATGGCTACAATGAGGTGTCATGGTCCACTCCAATTTTTTCAGAAAAAAAAAAAAAATAATAATAATAATAATAATAATAATAAAATTCATATTTGTCTAAACATAACCTCAAGAAGCTGAAATGGAACTAGTGAAATCAAACCTACTTTCTACCCAAAAAAAGAAAAAAAGGAAATCAAACCTACTCTATGTGTGAGACATACATAGAACCTGTGTACTGAACTGCAAACTTGTTTACCTGGATAGATGGGTTTGCTGTCAAAAGAAGAGATATGCCTAGACCATCAAATGCCTCATTCCAAGTACCTTCTGAGAGGCTCTTCCAAAGTCCTTTTGATTTCCCAAACTCACTTGTCTGCATCCTTGAGGATGCTGAATCCAAGGGCTGTAAGGTGAAACCAGAGATTAGAACATCTAAACATTGAGGATTGAAACTACAAAGTGGTCTATTTTGTCATTAACAGCATTTTCTTTTTCTTAAATTTGGTTAAGTGATCACAAATTGGACTATTTTCTTATTAACAGCATATGAGAGTGGTCATTGTAAATTTGTAATTAAATATGTAAAATCACCTTTAGGATTTCAGGGTATGGCATACTTTCAAATTCTTACTATCAATATTGTCATGCCTCTTTCTTATAGTGACTTTTTCTGCAAGTCCTTTTCTTGATACTCCCCTAGACAGTACATTCAACCACTGAATATTAAAGAAAATAAAAAATATATATTTTAATAGTGTTTAAATGGCACCACAAGAATAGAGACCAACATTTTTTTTTAATAACTAAAAAACATTCATTAGAAGAAAAGCGCAAAGGTGCATAACCCTAGAACATAGGATGCATACAAAAGGAGAAGCCCAAAACAAGAACTAAACAAATATTAACAGAAGCTCAAAGAATCCACAAACTCTAGGAAATCCATGGTAGAGAAAGTGTGAGAAGTAGAAGTCCAGATGTATAGAGTCCTCCAAAATAAAAAACTTCAACTTTAGCGTGTGTAACTCTTTCCCCTCAAAGCAACAGACATTTTTTTGTCTTCGCAAGTAACACATTAAGCACAAAAGAACAGGTTTCAAAATCTAGCTATTTTCTCTCTTGCCAAAGCGACCTTTCCAACAATACAACAAATGAAACATACAATAAGCATTACCCAATAAACACCGAATTGACAGAAAACCAATGCCTATAACTCCCAAGACACTGCACAACAATGTAGGAAAAGGTGAGCCACACTCTATCTATGGCTCTTACACATAAAATACCAATCCATAATAATCACAATTCGCTTCCTTAGCAATATCTTATCCAACATCACACACCGCAAGAAAAATGCCACACTAAACAGTAGGCAAACTTTCCAACTCCTCTACCACGGGAAAGAATTCCCTCTTCTCAACACCATGTAATAATAGCTCTTCACTTGAAAGCGCCAGGATGTCAAAGGGATCCATTCCATTTGATCCACCTCCCCACAATTAATCTCCGTGGCATATATGTCATGCAATAGAATAGAGCCCCAACATGCACACCATCATTTATCTACAAGGACATTAATCTAACCCCCTTTGACAGCTCAAGCACCATGTAATTTGTAAGAACCCAAGACAGACAACATCAAGAAAACAGAACAAAAAAATGTTCCCTTAACGAGAAAAACTTGTCAATGTATAACTCACCTGTGTGACTATGACTGTACAAGCCCCGGCGGCAGCAGCAACAATCAAGTTTGCTTTTGTTCCTATGGTTTTGTTTCCACTTTTCTCCAAGTACAGCCTTTTGAAGAAGCTGTATCCATAGAAGTAGACAAACTGTGAAATAAAAGACTGAAGGTTCTTTGTCCCAAGGCCCTGGTACAATGAGAGCACCTGACGGGTAGAAATTGCTTCCCATAAAACATCAGAAATATTCCTGCACAAGCCAGAGCAATTAAAATCTGCATCACATAAGGCAGTATTTTTTATTTTTCAGTCATAACCGATTAGCCATAGAACAAGGGTCACTGATTACACTGTTGAAAAAATCAAATTGAGAAGGTAATTCATATGTGAAGCATTGCATGAAGAATTCATTGTAAAAACACCTACGCAGAGTCAGCTATCCTTCTTTTCCATTGATTAAAAACTGAAGCTACTTTAGATGACAAGTGCAATTGATTCTATTAATGCAATTGTCCATGATTGATATCGAATATGTTTATCCCAATATAAAATTGTGGGAGATAATCAGCACTAAAAAAAGGACTGAAAAGGAAAACATCAAATATTACCGAATAATCATGTAAAAGAACTCAAAGCATCATATATTTCATTCTAAATATACTTAGATTAGCTTTTGCTAAGCAAAGAAGGAGATGAATGGATAGGGATGATAGTTTTTAGTCCCAACCCTCCACAAAAGGAGTACTTTAACCTAGCTTAAAGACTGATAAGCAAACACCCTACTCACTACTTATCGTTTCATACAATAACAACCCTTTCGTTTACTGGATACAATAAGGTTCTATTAGATTGTTAAGAGAGGAAATTAGTGGATTACAGAAATCTTCCAATAAATCAATCTAATTTGAAATTGATTAAAGATTCCAAAATTAATTTTCTCCTATCTACTGCAACTTAATACAGAAGTATGCAATGCCGTTGGCTTCTTCAACCCACCAAACCCCTCCCACCCTCTCTCCTTAACCCTCCCATAAATATATGCTTAATTAATTAAAGAGAGATTATAATAACAGTTCTGACGATAAGAAACAAACGAAATCCTCAGTCCTTCTCATTAAAATGTATCAATAGCCCTGAAGTTAAAACATACTATTCTCTAAACCCAAGATAATCCCACTCCAAAAACTACAACAACATTGATAGTAGGAAGCATATTGATCAGGGTAACACTAATTTTTTTTTGATAAATTAAAAAAAAAAAAAATGGTACTTTTCAAAACATCATCAATCCAAATTAGATTAGTACTCTTCGATTTCTTAACAATAACTCATGGTGATCACTGCAGTGCAATAACATCTGTGCTCTCCCAATTCGAATCTTATCTAGATTTAGTCAACATAATCACCATGTCCTATAAATGTTTTAACCATAGTCTTACAACATCATATGAATACAAAGTTTTAACTTTTAAACCCCTCTGAGAAATTAGCAATCAAACCGTGCTTGCAATATCCCATCTTATGAATATAAACAGATATTAATGAACAAAGTTCTAAACTTTGACAGCCAAGAATTTTGAAACTCAACACCCCTCCTGATGTTTCATCCGAAAATCCAGTTTCAAATCCAACTCATTAAGTAAAAAAATCTAAACTTTGACAAAGATAGATATGTGGGGCCCAGAGGTTAAGAAGAAGGGAAAAAGTTTAACCTGTACTTTTGCTGATGTTGAGTTCGAACTTCAGCTTGATATTTGGTCTTACAGGTATCAAGAGGGTACAAGATGGTGGTGCTAACAACAGCTCCAACGGCCCCTGAAGTGGCCTCTGACAAAGATTCGAGGTCAATGCTCATTTTTAAAGGCTTTATTCAAAGAAAAACGAATTGGGTGTCAGACAGATGAAAAGAAAAGGCTAGGAGATTGAGGATGCTGCTGAAGCATCCATGGATTTTGGAAATGGGTATTGCTTAATTCGGTATGGTTGTTAAGACTTGAGAAGAAGAAAAGTAATTATGGTCTAGAGAGAGAGTCTAGAGAGAAGGCAGTGAACAAAGTGATACGGTGGCATACGAAACAGGTTTGTTTCACTTTCACACAGTTGGGTGTGTTATTGGGATTCGGAAACTTTAACGTATGGGCCTCCTCTCGGTGGTTCCCTCACATCACTTGACTTATTGATATTGTCTGTAGTACTATTTTTCAAGGAGAACCGAGAATGTTAACCAGCACCGCTTGGTGCTTGTTAAGTGCAAGAAAGACAAAAAAAAATTATTTAATAAAGTCAAAAAAAAAATTTAAACAGCATTTATAAAATTGAAAAATTGACACAAATTGAAAATAAAGAACAAAAATTGTGTAAAAAAAAAAAAGAAGTAGAAAATTTTGTGCTGCATGGGTGCGGTGCCGGCTAACACAACTCATTTTTTAAGGGTTTTACTAATATGCCCAAAATATTTTAGAAAACCTTTTATTATACAATTTCAAGTTGTCTCTCACATTCTTCTTCTTGGTCATCATTGTTATTATATTATTTTTTATTACTCTCTTTTTGGTATAAAGAAACGACCCCTACCCCAAATTTAAATAGAAAAAATATTCTATTTTTTTTAAATTTTTTTTAAATAATACTTTTCCCTTGTGCTTATATTAATAATAGAATATTATAAATTTTTATAATATTTTATTTAACAAAGTTTAATCATGATTAATAAAAACATAACTCATAAATTTATAATTAAAATGCAAAGTTTATGAAAAATCTCTCCTCAGCTGGTTGAAAAAAGAAAATGAAAAATGAAAATCATTTTGAATATTTTAAAAATACACTTTAATTGAAAATTTAAAACAATGAATTTTAATTATGAAATGGAGAATAATTTTGAAGACTTGTTGTTAAGCAAAAAGCACAATATTTTTATTATCAATTTAACAAAGTTTGGTCATTACCCCCCCCCCCCCCTTCCCCCCCTCCCAAAGTTTGGAGTAAAGTGTTGCGGGGTATGTTTTTGCAACGTCAGGTGGCAAGTGGCATACTTATACAATCCCACATCGAAGAGAAATTCCTCCACTTGCTGCCTTATAAGCCTAAGCTGAAGGGAAAGTAGTGTACCATCAGTTATCTTATATAATCCCACATCGAAGAGAACTCTCCCCACTTGCTACCTTATAATCCCTATCCATTCATCTCCTTCTTTGCTTAGCAAAAGCTAATCTAAGTATATTTAGAATGAAATATATGATGCTTTGAGTTCTTTTATGTGATTATTAGGTAATATTTGATGTTTTCCTTTTCAGTCCTTTTTTTAGTGCTGATTATCTCCCACAATTTTATATTGGGATAAACATATTCGATATCAATCATGGACAATTGCATTAATAGAATCGATTGCACTTGTCATCTAAAGTAGCTTCAGTTTTTAATCAATGGAAAAGAAGGATAGCTGACTCTGCGTAGGTGTTTTTACAATGAATTCTTCATGCAATGCTTCATATATGAATTACCGCCTTCTCAATTTGATTTTTTCAACAGTGTAATCAGTGACCCTTGTTCTATGGCTAATCGGTTATGACTGAAAAATAAAAAATACTGCCTTATGTGATGCAGATTTTAATTGTTCTGGCTTGTGCAGGAATATTTCTGATGTTCTATGGGAAGCAATTTCTAAGCTAGGTTAGCCATGTATAACAAACAAACAAAAACACTTCATTGTAGTGATTCTAAAAACGCAGCATCATCATCATTTGAAAAATATAAAAGAAACAAAAACTAATAGTCTATAGGAAAGAAACACAAACATCATCATCATTTATTTATTTTATAATTAGCTAAATTACATTTTAACCCCATAACAAGTGAAAGTTTCCAAATTAACCTCATAATTTTCAAAACGATTTCAATTCAACCCTTCAGTAACGGTCACTAAAACCATTGGTAGAACAAAAAAACGGCGTTATTTTAATTTAAAAATTCATTGAAAACGGTGTCGTTTCAATCACAGAACAAACACACTCATCATTTTTCTCTATTTATTTATTTTTTGAAATCACATCCCTCTCTCTCTTTCCCTCCTTCAAACTCTCTCTCTCTAACTTTCTCTCTCTAAATCTCTCTTTCTCTCTCTAACATTCTCACAGAGAGAACCAAATGAACTTCACTGAACACTAGCTTTCTCTCTCTCTTCAAGCAACAACAGCGAGAACTTCGCGTAGTCTCAGTGATCCTCGACGAACCGAAACGGTTTGCCACAGATGCAGGGCATTTTGGGATCGGTTCGCCAATCCTTGGTGTTCCGAACCGCGGGCGGCGGCGGCGGTGAAGACGGAGGAGTAGGAGGAAGCTTCGGCGGTTTCGTGGAGAAGATCGGCTCCAGCATTCGCAAATCTCGAATCGGACTGTTCTCGAAATCGCCGGTTCGCGCACTCCCTCCGGTTCCAAAATCCGATGACGCCCCGCCGATCCGGTGGCGCAGAGGCGAGTTGATTGGTTGCGGTGCTTTTGGTCGCGTGTATATGGGGATGAACCTCGACTCCGGCGAGCTACTCGCCGTCAAACAGGTATATATACTTGTGTGTGAGTGTGTTTTAGTGTTTGTTATTGAATTGAGAGGTTTATGGAAATGAAGTTGAAATTTTGAGTTTCTAAACTGTAATTACAGGTTTCGATTACGATGAATAGTGCTTCAAAGGAGAAAACACAAGTAAGGATCTCTTAGTTATATCCGTAGATTTAATTGCTAAGCTGGTTTTATGTTACAATATTGTAGTTTTGTGAATAAAGTTGCAAACTTGGATATAAAAGTAATACTTATTTGTGCTTTGCAATTCACTGATTTGTAAAAATCTTATATAAATAGGCTCACATTAGGGAATTGGAGGAGGAAGTAAAGTTGCTGAAGAATCTTTCACATCCAAATATTGTTGTGAGTATGGTGTTGTGATTTTTTTTATATTTTTTGATGGAAGTGATGATGGGTTTCTTTTGTTTGTTTTCTTATTGTTTTTGGGTTTTATTTTGTTGTTCCTTATTAGAGATATTTGGGAACTGCCAGAGAGCATGACTCATTGAATATTCTGTTGGAATTTGTTCCGGGTGGATCTATATCATCACTCTTAGGGAAATTCGGATCCTTCCCCGAGTCTGTAAGTGATTCTTACCTTGTAATATTCGAGGATTCGGGTATTTATTTTGCTTATGTTGTTAGGAAATTGTTTGCTACACAGGTTATAAGAATGTATACAAAACAACTGTTACTGGGTCTTGAATACCTTCACAAGAATGGAATTATGCATAGGGACATCAAGGTATCTCCCGCTTTGCTTTGAAATATTTATACTGATTTGCAGCCTCTCTCTCTCTCTCTCTCTCTCTCTCTCTCTCTGTGACATGATATTTTCATAATGGCCATTTATAGGGTGCAAACATTCTTGTTGATAATAAGGGATGTATTAAACTTGCGGACTTTGGAGCGTCCAAGCAAGTTGTTGAGTTGGTATGCCATTGTATCCACCCTCCCAAATTAATCATTTACTTTTTTGACTGATTACTTCTATGAATATTACTGAAGATGTTGTATTACTATACAGGCTACTATAAATGGTGCCAAGTCAATGAAGGGTACTCCATATTGGATGGCTCCCGAAGTTATTCTTCAAACTGGGCATAGCTTGTAAGATCAAATATACAACTACTCAAATATGAAAGCATTGATCTGTATTTTGTCATACAACATATGGATTGAAAATGTTTTTTCTTACAACCAATGCACTTACTTTAAAGGAAAAATAAGAAAACTTTTTGACCGCTGGAAATAGAAAAATAAGGTTTTTCTATTGGGATACCTGATAGCTGTAACAAAGCAGGCACATTTCATTCATGATGATATGTTTAATTTTTAAGTGGCATTGAAAGTTTAGGACATTTTTGAAACTGCCTTGTTTTGTTTGATTTATTTTTTTCATTCTCATTTTTTAGAAGTGTTTTGAGATTAAAGTTTTTGTAGTATTAAATGTGAACGCTAGGATCTAAAGTATGATAAAATATTCTGACGACCTTGTTTTGAAGTCTAAACTTTATTTTGGACAAAGTATCATTGTTCTAATGCAGTGTATTGCCATTCTTTCGTAAAATGTGGAAAAAAGATATTATATGGCTGCCTACTAATCAACTCTCTTAGACCCCATCCCCACCCAAACTCTGTAGAAGAGGGGGAGTCTTTTGCACTGGGTATGAGCTTTTACCATGTAGAAGTGCCCAAGTGGGAGCCTTAAACAAAGGGTACAAGTATGGCCTTTTATGGCTGTACTTCTTAATTCTGATATGTGGACTTCACTACTTACTAAATGTGTTTTTTTAGCTCTGCTGATATATGGAGTGTCGGGTGTACTGTAATTGAGATGGCTACAGGAAAGCCTCCATGGAGCCAACAATATCAGGAGGTACACTTGACACTACTTACTAAACTTAATACTTCAGTTATGTGTGTATTTGACTGTAATATTCTGAAGTCATGTGTTTTCCAAGAATTTTGAAACTAAGAATCAATGTTTCTCTCAGGTTGCTGCTCTCTTCCATATTGGAACAACTAAATCTCATCCACCCATCCCTGAGCATCTCTCTGCTGAGGCGAAGGATTTTCTTTTAAAATGTTTACAGAAGTACATTCATTGTTTCTGCTTTTCTAGCACCATTATGTTTCCAGCTGCCGCCCCACCCCCCCCCCCCCCCCCCCCCAAAAAAAAAAAAAAAACTCTTTTCTTTTTCTCTTTTTGAAAAAGGCAACATAATATGAATGTAGTTTTGATTTATAGGTTCTTTACGAGTTATGGTAACTTTTCTTGTTTGTAACTCTTACACATCAAATTCTGGTGGCAGGGAACCTGACTTAAGGCATGTTGCATCAGACTTGCTTCAGGTAATTCTATAGAGATGTTCCATATGAATAGTTAATATATTAAGCAGAATTCACTCAAGCATCATGGATAAATACATGCCTAAATAAATAAGTGTGCATGTGTGAACTATTGCGGGTTTTGCCTTTATGTTTGATTATTATTGTTGTTAATATATTTACATGCACACAGACAAACAAGCATTTACTTATAAACCATTTTTGCTCATCTGCAGCATCCATTTGTCACTGGAGATTATTGGGAATCTCATCCAATTAGCACTTCAGTTATGGTCAGTATAATTGCAGTAAGATATATTTATTAGAATTTGTATTCTTTTAATTAACTTATCCCATACTTCAATTCTTTTTACTTCAGGAATCTGTAAGCAATATTGTAACACCTGGGATGAATCTTAAGAACTCGTAAGTGTGTTAATTTGATGGCTGTGGAACATTGGATGAATTTCGATTATTGGTTGTTACAAATGTTGACTATGGAAACTTTACTTCTGGTTTTAGCTTGAACCATGTGATCAGAAGGTCAACCTGCACAGGCTTAAAGGATGTCTGTGAAATGGATAGCCTGAGGATCTCAACTGTATATCCCCAAAATTCCTTAAACTTAAATGTGAGATCTTGGGGATTGAGCAATCCTGATGATGACATGTGTCAGATAGATGATAAAGATGACCTGATGGTTGGTGCATCAGTAAAGCTCAAATCCATCATAGTGTCTGATGATTTAAATAAGGTAAAGTGCTGTTATCATGTCCTTTGTGTAGTTTAGATGGTTATAATTATCTTCAATAACAATGGGCAGACCTCTTTCGTTTGAACTAGAGTTTTAATCCTATGTGTGAGCCTACTGATGACTGGCCCTGCAAGTTTGATGGAAGTCTGGAGTCAGAGAGAAGTGGAATAGACTTGTCTCCCGGTCAAACAATCCAGAATGCTGCTGGCAGCCCTGGAATACCAGGTAAGGGGGAGAATGACTTCACATTTCCGTGTGGGCCAACAGGAGCTGAGGATGATGATGAAGTTACAGAATCAAAAATCAGAGCCTTCCTGCATGAAAAGGTACCTTGTTTTCAGAGCTCTTTCTTTTGTGAATGACTGAGACATCATTGTTTTATTCTCTTATATTTCATGAGTGTGAAATTTTTATTATAGAAATATGACACAAACTTGTTTTTATAAAACTACATTAGGCTTTAGATTTGAAGAAGCTGCAGACACCTCTATATGAGTTCTACAGCACAATGAATGCAGCTGGTCCTCCTGGTGCAGTTCAAATGGCACAAAGTGAGAATGCTTTGAATATCTTGAATTTACCTCCTAAAAGCAGGTCCCCCAATCGGACACCTACCAGAAGACTCTCAGTAGTTCATTCTACCAATAATGCAAGACCTGGGAATCATGCCAAAAATGAATCAAATGCTAGTGGTTTACACGACCGAGCTCTACAGGAAATTCAGCCACCTCAGCAGAGTGAATGGAAAGAGCTTCTTCTTGATGCTCAGCAGGAGTCATTCAATCCAAGGTTCTGTATCTTCTTTTACCTTATGTTTCCTTACAGAATTGTGTTATCCCATCTTGTGACCGGGCATTGGAAATGTTGTACTTGCAGTGATAGCTTCTCTGAGAGACAAAGGAAATGGAAAGAAGAGCTTGATGAAGAGCTTAAGAGGAACCGAGGCAAGTTTACTTTTTCTGCATATGATTTGAATCTATATTGCAGTCTATTTTATGTTTCTGTTGGATCCACTGATCTTGAGGATCACTCTTGTGGTCAACTTTCAAATTAACCACACTGGATTCTAGGTACTGATGTGTAAAAATTTCATTAAGTTTATGTCTATGGAGATAAATAAAACTCCGTTTACCCAATGATACTTTTGATCTTAAATGGTTTTGAGATTTTTTGTCCTATGTGATTTGCACAATTTGAATTGAAACTGTTGTTGTCCTTGTATTGATGTTTCAAAAGTGCACTTAGGCTTTTTTTTCCAATTGATGGTCCTCACTCCTCAGGATTTAGGGCCACCCTCCAGAAAATATGGGATTCTTGTGAGTGGAAAGGGGAGGGTGTTGCATTGAGCAAACTCATCTTCATAGATCTGATTTCCTATTCCTATTTCTCTCCAAGTGGTTTAAACCAATATCATTCTGTTCTTCTAGACTAGGCAATGGGGTATAAAAGTCTGTTGACACTTGGCTCAGGTGAGACCTTCATGTGGAAAGTTAGTGTTAATGTGTTTGTGAGCTTCATGTGCATTGCAGCTCAAGCTTTTAGAACTGATGGTTTCTACCATGAAAGCCATATAAAAGTTAGGGGTTTTGGTTCATAAACTGGGCCAGTCCGCTTTTGTCTGACACATGATACAATCAATAGGACATTCAAGATAGAAGGTACTCCATTAGAAAGACAAAATTATAAACATGAATTAAAGGTATCTTGAATATAGTTTGGAAATAATAACTTGTAAGCAAAAGAGACTGAAATTCTATGTAGAGGTTTCTTACACCAAATAAAAGCCCTGATGCTTGTGGTTTTCATTAGGGGCATGATTTTATCTTGATTAAACTTTGATAAAATTGCAAGATTTTGGGCATTGTGTTTTCTTGAACCATGACAATATGGGACGTGCATATTGCAGAGATGAAGCGCCAGGCAGGTGCAGGAGGGAAGACATCATCTCCAAACAATTGCATTCTTACTCGCCAAAGAGAACGGCTACGTTTTGCATTCTCAGGCAAATGATACATATACCTCACCTGTATTTATGCCAGTGTTCAATGGAAAAATTTATGGATTTCCATTGGGAGTGGTCATGTATGTAATATGAATATTGGTGCAATGGTGTCTAATAATGCATAGTGGTCAACATTGCCAAATCTGCAAGAATAGCCGGCGCCGCAAGCTTCCAGTGCTGTATCTATATCAGCAGAAAATGTCAAATAGACAGGATATTTATACCCCTTTTTTCTTTTTAATTTTACCCTTCTTTTCCTTAAGTTCATGCATGTTGTTGCGGGATATGAAACACAGTAAATTTGAGTTTTTACTTTGTATTCATAAATATGTACTTTTTACTACTATTATGAGGAAACAGGCAATATTGCAGTTTCTACATTACGTTTTAGGAAAATGACCATGTTTATCACTCCTGTAATTGTCATGCTTGCAACGCAACGTAGTTTGTGATGATAATGACATAAAAGTCCTCCTAAATGATGTTATCTCTCCTATTTTTTTGGATAATTTTATTTTGTTTTACATTACTTGTTTAATCTTAGATTTTGTGTGTTTGTGTTGGGGTTGAGGGCACAGAGCCGGAAAGTTGCTTCCAATAAGTAGGCTGGTTCTGCACATCCGATGCAAATCTATGATGCGAATGCTTTTATTAATTGAACTTCCTGAGCATCTCAACAATCATATACAAATTTCAAAAGCAGGGGTATTTTTATTTTTATTATTTCATTCTTTTAAGATACAATTCAATTTAGTCAGATGGAGTCAAGAACTGTTTTTTGTTGCAGAGCCAACAACCTTGTCTATTGAATTTTATGTAAGAGTGATGCTAGGGTATTAATTTTATTACATGAATCTTAGCAATTATTATGTCATCTTTTAATTTTTAAATACAAAACCAGAAAAGAAATTAAGAAATTTATTTATAATATTGTTGATGTGGTATCAAACACATAAGTTAAAATTTTAGTCTTCAGCAGCAAAAAAAAAAAAAGGGTTTACATTTTAGTCTGTAAACATTTTATACTAAAATTTGTAGAACCTTTCATATATATATATATATATATATTATTTTCCAGAGCTTCCTTCGGTAAGTTATGATGCAAAGTGAAACTTGCTAGATCTATAAAATTTCAGCGAAAGAACATTTATGCAATCTCAACGAACTACCTTGGCCATTTTCAGCTACCATTCCCCCCAGATCAAAGGTCCTTATTTTACTCATACTTGCCTGCTTCACATCAAAATTCAACTTTTAGAAGGTACCTCTCTCTCCCTCTCTCACATCTAAAATGATAAATTTTACCTCTATAATTGGTTTGAACTTCCTTCAACCCACTATATAGTGGTTAAAAAGACCATCCACGTCTACTTAGTTATATGACATTTTTAATGAATTATGTAATTTGTTTAAATTTAAATAATACACGTAAATAGTCTTATAATTGTTACATAGTGAATTAGAGGAGATTTCTCCAAACTGAGTTGAGAAAAACCTTGTCCCATATAAAAAGGAACACTTCTCAACTCATTTTTATTTTTATTTTTATAGTCTATTATGAAAAAACACAAATTCTAGAAAAATTAATTGCTTCCATGTCTTTCATCAAATGAGCACCTCAAAGTTGGAAACTTCAAACTTTTCAGATATATCTTTTTTGGATGTGAATTTTGAAAATCTTGTTATTGAATTTCATATTCCTTATGTTCATATATAACATGTGTGCGCACCCAAAACATGCTTGATGGGCTTGCTCGCTCTTGAGCTCACAATATATTTATACTATGGGTTTTGGATTTCCTACTTTGGGTGATTCCAGCCTAGAGACTCAATGATACCTCTCAGACTCCTCTATTGATTCCTTCTCCTTCTCATAGCTATTGCTCTCAATTCTCCCAATAATGACCAACCCCTTTTCCTGCCTTAGCTCCTCATATTTATAGCCTAAAGTTAGTGGAGGGATTATGATTGCTTTCCAAGTTAGTGCAACAGGAGATCCAATGTCATTAATCGTAAGTGAACGTTTAGGTGGGAGTGGGGTGTGGTGAATGTGGCCTTGGAATTAGTTCCCACTCTAGCAGATATGCTCGGCAGCGATACTCCCCAAGGCACTACCGGGCATGCGAGGGGTGTTGTACCGAACGCCTTTCTCCTTGCTCGGTAACGGTTCGTCGAGAAAGTTCTAGGTGGTGAAATAAGGTGCTTGCCTATGCTAATTACCTACTTAGGTTTTTGAGCAATATAAAGCCTGGGCCCGTGACTTTTGTGGGCCGGGGGTGGGGTTATGGGTAGAAAGAGGTCGGGTCCATGGGCCATACCGTTAGATCAGAACCTAAGGCCCAAATGGGTTTGGGTACTTCAGTCCCGTATAACATGCATATCAAATTTCGGACAAAAAAAGATGTTATTTATTATTCAATTAATAAACTTATTTTTTTTATATATAATTTTATATTACAAAAACTTGAAATTTTAACATTTGTTTGATAACACAGTAATTGATCTCTAATCTTCTTGCAATTTTACAAGCATAAAAGATATAATAAAAATATACAATTCAACTATTAAATTTTCAAAATTCACATTTTATACAAAGATATTTGAGGAGTTTGAAGGAATTCTCCAAACTTTGTTCAATTCAAAAGTAAATTTATTTTTCATTTATAATAGTTAGTAATAACAGCCAGAAGAGTTCAGCCAACTTGCCCCAAATGATTCAGGCCAGCATATGGCATGAGTGCTCTTTCTAACTAATTTGGAAAACTGATGTAGAACAGACAGCACTTGCCTTCCTAGAGCAGCAGGGGCGTAGGAAGTCACAGCGCAGGATCAAAGGGGGGTGCCAGTAGGGGGCTGTCGGGGTAACAGTGTCGGAATTGCATGAAATTTGGCAGGTTGAAGGGAAACGGCGTTCTGATCCAGATTCATATCATGAACATCGCCAAAATTTAGGCGAATTCCTTCATTAAGGCCCCGAAAACAATGTTTTTGCTATTTATAGTATTATTCGTTTTTCCTTAATAACTTTTAGTTAAAAAGTCAGAATAAGGTCCCGTCTGTTTTGGGACGACCCTTAAGGTCAGTAGGTTGTGATTTTGCATTTAACTCAATTTTGCTATTTTTGGTAAAATTCGGTAATTTTGTCCCCTAATCGCGTAATTAGTGCGAATTAGGGTTTTAGACGTTTTCCTTAGTATTTATATGTTTTGTAGCCGTCAGAGGCAAGTTAGTTGATTATCAATAAAAATTCAGACGTTTTGTCAAATTTTCTTCTGGTGGATTCCAGTTCTATCACTTTGTGGATTCAAGGAACCCTTCGTGGATTCGAGGTTTACTACCCAGAAACTAACAGTTTAGTTTCTGTCCATCAAAGAGAGCATCGTGTGTGTTTCTCTTCAGGCTTCCGCGACATCAGTTGGTATCAGAGCCTTGACTTACCCTGGTCTGATGGCTAACCGGCGAGACGGTAACCACCACAACAATGACGGCGGTGACGACGTCAACAACCCAGTCCTCACTAGGGCTGAGTTCCTTGATTTTCGTGATGAAAATCAACAATTTCGTGATTCAACCCAGCAGACTTTGGACCAGATTCAGGAAGCACTTGCCACCTTGCTTAACCGAAACCCTAATCGCGATGACGGAGAGCGACGTGATAATCGAGCGCGTGGTCTTCCCTATCGTGGTCCAAACCGGAATAGGCAGCAGGACTACAATGAAGAAAACAGTGAAGACGAGGAGTATGCAGAGAGAGTCCTTGGAAATCATCGTGGTCCCGCAAGGGATAATGGTCGAGATTATCAGGAGCAGAGGGACTATCGAATGAAAGTAGAATTACCATCCTTTAATGGTAATGTCTCCATTTAAGAGTATCTGGATTGGGTTAGTGAAGTGGAAAAGTTTTTCGATTATATGGGTATAGCAGATGACAAACAGGTGTGTTTGGTGGCCTACAAATTGAAGGGAGGAGCATCTGCCTGGTGGGATCGTGTTCAATTAAACCATACCCATGAACGAAAGCTTCCAATACGATCATGGAGGAGAATGAAAAGACTAATGGCAGATCGGTTCTTACCATCAGATTACCAGCAGGAGTTGTTCAGACAGTACCAAGATTGCAGGCAGGGTACGCGGACAGTTAATGAGTACATGGAGGAGTTTGATAGGCTGGCGAATCGCAATGATTTGGAGGAAACTGAAGATCAACGGATATCCAGATTTGTACACGGGTTACGAGTTTCCATCCGAGATCAGGTATCCTTACAAACCGTATATACTTTGAATGAAGCTGTAACCTTATCCAAGAAAATAGAATATCAGCACCTTAGGGCAGGTTCGAAGTTTTCCAATCGCAATTCGGAGTCCTCTAGTTCCACTGCCAACAAAGGTAAACAGCCCATGTTTACACCACGATCACAACCTGTGGTTAGGGAGAACAGTGGTGTCAACCAATCCACAGTGGCAGTAGCAGGTTCCGCAGTCCAGCATATAGCGAAAGCCAACCCTTATGCTAGGCCAACTGGGAATAAGTGCTACAGATGCGGAGAACCAGGACATCAATCTAGTACTTGCCCTAAGCGAGCAGCAGTGAATCTGGTGGTGGCAGAAGAGGGTGAGATAGAAGGTGAACAGGAGGGTGAAGAGGTGTATAATGATGCAGATCCATATGCCTATGACCCCAATGAGGTCCAAGAGGACGAGGAAGGTGTGCCACTAGGGCAGTCTTTGGTGATTCAGAGGTTGTTGCTCACACCAAGGGTGGAATACGGTGATCAGCGGAATGAGATCTTCCGAGCACGATGCACCATCAGTAAGAGGGTCTGTCATTTAATCATTGACAGTGGCAGTGTAGAGAACATTGCGTCGAAGAGTTTGGTTACCAAGCTAGGACTGAAAATAGAAAAGCATCCCTCTCCGTACAAGATAGGTTGGATCAAGAAAGGTACGGAAACTCTTGTTACTCAACAATGTCGTGTTACTTTTTCTATGGGTAAATGTTATGTAGATGAAGTAGTTTGTGATGTTGTTGAAATGGATGCATGTCATTTAATACTGGGTAGACCTTGGCAGTATGATGTAGATGCTACTCATAGGTGTAAGGATAATGTTTATGTGTTTTTTAAGAATGGCAGAAAAATTGTCCTTGGTCCTATTAAGGAAGGCAGTGTACCCAAAGCTTCTAAAGTGGAGGGGAAGCCAGCACTCCTCATAGTGAAAAATGAAGATGAGTTTGACAGGGAGTGTAAGGAGTTGAAACAGGTATACGCTGTAGTGGTGACAGATGGTGAGCCAAAGAAGGTTACTGAGGTACCTGAGGCAATTCAACCATTGATCAAAGAGTTTGAAGAGCTTTTTCCAGAAGAGCTGCCTGCAGGTTTACCACCAATGCGGGACATCCAGCATTGCATTGATTTAGTTCCTGGAGCTAGTCTACCTAATCTGCCACATTACAGGATGAATCCTCAAGAGGGTCAGATTCTACAGGGGCAGGTGGATGAGCTTTTGAGCAAGGGGCAGATCAGGGAGAGTATGAGTCCATGTGCAGTACCGGCACTGCTAACACCAAAGAAGGATGGGAGCTGGCGTATGTGTGTGGATAGTCGAGCAATCAACAAGATCACAGTCAGGTATCGATTTCCTATTCCCCGACTAGATGACATGTTTGATATGCTGAGTGGGTCCAAGTGTTACACCAAGCTGGATCTCAAGAGTGGGTATCACCAGATTCGGATCCGACCTGGAGATGAGTGGAAGACGGCTTTTAAGACAAAGGAGGGGTTGTATGAGTGGATGGTTATGCCTTTCGGATTATCTAATGCTCCCAGCACTTTCATGAGGCTTATGAATCAGGTATTAAAACCATTTATTGGAAGGTTTGTGGTAGTTTATTTTGACGATATCCTGATTTACAGTAAGATAGAAGCAGCCCACTATAATCATGTGCGAGAGGTATTGGCGGTGTTGCAGGCCAATGAGTTGTATATCAACTTGAAGAAGTGCAGCTTCTTGACTGATAAGTTGCTGTTTTTAGGGTATGTGGTCAGTGCGGATGGGATTCATGTTGATGAGGACAAGGTCCGTGCAATTAGAGAATGGCCAACCCCAAAGACAGTGAGTGATGTGCGAAGCTTCCATGGGCTAGCAACCTTCTATCGGAGGTTTGTTTGAGATTTCAGTAGCATAGTAGCCCCTATCACTGAGTGTCTGAAGAAGGGGAGGTTCTCCTGGGGAAAGGAGGCAGAACTGAGCTTTGCCTTGATCAAGGAGAAGTTGAGCACAGCCCCAGTTTTGGCATTGCCCAACTTTGATAAGGTGTTTCAGGTGGAGTGTGATGCATCTGTGGTCGGGATAGGCGCTGTTCTTTCACAAGACAATAGACCAGTAGCATTCTTCAGTGAGAAAGTTTGTGAAGCTCGAAGTAAATGGTCAACCTATGAGCTGGAGTTCTTTGCTGTAGTACGGACTCTTAAGCATTGGGAGCACTACCTAATTCAGAGGGAGTTTGTATTATATACAGATCATCAGGCATTGAAGCATATCAACAGTCAAGTTAGCATTAACAGGATGCATGCTCGGTGGGTAGCTTATATTCAGCGCTTCCATTTCACATTGAAGCACAAGTCTGGTGTCACTAATAAGGTGGCTGATGCACTCAGCCGGCGAGCATCTTTGTTGACCACCCTACGTACTGAAGTTGTAGGGTTTGATTGCCTCAAGGAGCTGTACGAGAATGATGAGGATTTCGGTGATATTTGGGGTAAGTGTCAACAAACTCATACTGCTATCAATAGTATGTACATCCAGGATGGTTTCCTTTTTCGGGGTAACCAATTATGCATCCCTAAAAGTTCATTAAGGGAGCAGATTATTAGGGAGCTGCATGGTGGAGGTTTAGGTGGGTATATGGGCAGAGATAAGACTATAGCACTGGTGGAAGAAAGGTATTATTGGCCACAACTCAAGAGGGATGTTGGCAATCATGTGCGGAAGTGTCCAATTTGCCAAACTGCTAAGGGTCAATCTCAGAATACTGGTTTATACATGCCTCTGCCAGTTCCACAAGCACCATGGGAGGATCTGTCTATGGACTTTATATTGGGTCTTCCTCGAACCCAGCGAGGTATGGATTCTGTTTTTGTTGTGGTTGACAGGTACTCGAAGATGTCCCATTTCATAGCATGCAAGAAGACTTCAGATGCTACTCGAGTGGCCAATTTGTTCTTCAAAGAAGTTGTGCATTTGCATGGAGTGCCAAAGTCCATCACCTCTGACCGGGATACCAAGTTCATTAGTCACTTCTGGCGGACTTTGTGGAAGCGTTTTGACACTTCCTTGAATTACAGCAGCACTAGTCATCCATAGACTGATGGCCAGACAGAGGTGGTTAATCGCACTTTGGGGAATCTGATTCGGTGTATCTCAGGCGAGAAGCCCAAGCAGTGGGATCTTGCGTTGTCCCAAGCAGATTTTGCATACAATAGCTCAGTCAATAGAAGCACTGGTAAGTCTCCATTTGCCATCGTCTACTGCGTGCCCCCAAAACACGCTTTGGACTTGGTACCTTTACCTGAGCTTCCAGGAGTGAGTCAAGCAGCAGAGAATATGGCTGACCGTATTCAGGCTATACAAGAAGAGGTGAGGCAGAAACTTGAAGCTACAAATGCCAAGTACAAGGAAGCTGCTGATAAGAAGAGACGTGAGAAGATCTTCAATGTTGGGGATTTAGTGCTGGTCTATCTTAGAAAGGAAAGATTTCCTGTTGGTACCTACAACAAATTGAAGGACAAGAAGTATGGGCCATTTCAGATTACTAAGAAGATCAACAACAATGCTTATGTGGTTGCTCTTTCTCCAGACATGAACATTTCTTCTACCTTCAATGTTGCTGACTTGTATGATTATCATCCTCCTGATGAACCAGATAGTGGGAACTCGGGGTCGAGTTCTTTTCAAGTGGGAGGGACTGATGTAGAACAGACAGCACTTGCCTTCCTAAAGCAGCAGGGGCGTAGGAAGTCACAGCGCAGGATCAAAGGGGGGTGCCAGTAGGGGGCTGTCGGGGTAACAGTGTCGGAATTGCATGAAATTTGGCAGGTTGAAGGGAAACGGCGTTCTGATCCAGATTCATATCATGAACATCGCCAAAATTTAGGCGAATTCCTTCATTAAGGCCCCGAAAACAATGTTTTTGCTATTTATAGTATTATTCGTTTTTCCTTAATAACTTTTAGTTAAAAAGTCAGAATAAGGTCCCGTCTGTTTTGGGACGACCCTTAAGGTCAGTAGGTTGTGATTTTGCATTTAACTCAATTTTGCTATTTTTGGTAAAATTCGGTAATTTTGTCCCCTAATCGCGTAATTAGTGCGAATTAGGGTTTTAGACGTTTTCCTTAGTATTTATATGTTTTGTAGCAATCAGAGGCAAGTTAGTTTATTATCAATAAAAATTCAGACGTTTTGTCAAATTTTCTTCTGGTGGATTCCAGTTCTATCACCTTATGGATTCAAGGAACCCCTCGTGGATTTGAGGTTTACTACCCAGAAACTAACAGTTTAGTTTCTGTCCATCAAAGAGAGCATCGTGTGTGTTTCTCTTCAGGCTTCCGCGACATCAAAAACTAATTGGGTAAAATCATAAGATTTGAAATCTACCAAACAAAGCCAGTCCGCCATCTCATAAAAGTAAACTGATATTAAGAGCAACTTATTAAACAAAATGTGTTGGAGTAATGCTGTCATAGTGACAAGCACAGCATACAATATCCACCTTTCAAAGTTCGGAACTTCAGAAGATGGACCTCTGAAGGTTAAATTCAAATACCGCAAGAAAATGAAACAACTTTCGGACAAATTTCAGAACCAGAATAAAGTTTTTATCTAAAATGCAACAACTTTTAATCAGTATTGCCTTCTCTTCCACTGGTCTCACTACTCTAAGCACGAACTTCTCTGTTGAGACTGACCAAGTGAGTTGAAGTATCTATTTGGGAGCCCCTCACAGCTGAACCACTCTGATAAGCAGCCCTCCCTGACCCTCCATATGCAAAGCCTTGATACCGTGTACCCTGATAGCCACTCCTGGTGCCTCGTGACTGACCGGTCCAGTCCCTTGAATACCTGCCTCCAGCAGCTTGGCTTAGTGACAAAGGTCTCCCTCCACCACCATATCTTATATGCCCAGTGCCACCACCTTGCCTTCCCAGAGTGAAAGACAAGTTGTCTTGCCAGCTACTTCCAGCAGAAGCTGTTCCAGCAGCATAATCCAAACTAACACCACCTAGCCTTGCTTCTATTGCTCTCTCATTACTTTCAGCAAGGACTAGGAGTTTCTCTGTTAGCTGGAATGCGAGAGCCTGCAACTTACTGTGCTCAACATCATGGAAAACGATGCACTGAGTTGGCTGGTCCCAAACTGCATGGAGCTCCTCATTGATCATCATCTTGCTGACAATATTGCAAGTCTGGGCATCTGAGAGGTCAAACAGTTTGGTAAGCTGGTCCAAGCTCAGGGAATTGTAGGACGAGTAAGTAAAAAGGTAGGTCCTCAAAGCCTCTTCCTTGATCTTAGCCTTGAGCATCTCAAGGACATTCTCTCGATTCCTGAGCAGATTCCAAGCATCAAGGGACCTAATAACATCATATGCCTTAACAAAATCTCCCTTGCTAAGGGCCCTGGTGGCAGCCATTATGTGGTCTCTGACAGTTTCTAGGGGACCTGTAAATGTTTGCCTCTCACTCACCTTGAGCAACCGCCGGAAAGTCTTACTTATGACCTTGCGTTTTGCATCATGTATGTTAGCTGCCATGTTGGGCACTTCCAGGAGCATAGCACATATCATATGGACAGCCTCCAGGAGCTCAAGATTTATGTGCATATGGTATGGCATTTGACGTCTCCTTTCAATTCTTTCCTGTTTTTTAGGGGGAAAAATTACAACAGTGAGTCCTTGGACATAACATGTATACATGTGCACACTTACATAACCTAGAAGATGTACAGAAATTAATCCAAATATCGTTATTAAATCCATACCAAACAGGCAGTTGAATTGTTAAACTAGTGAATTGTACAAAAATCCAAGTCAGAATAAAGAGAATACCGGATTTGTAAGGAAACTAATCACATCAAACAATTTTTTAGTAAAATACCAAACCATACGATTTTATTCGAACTGTCTCATTTTAAATGTTAAGTTATTTTCATAAAATAACCATATTTTCCTTCAATTTTACACTTCTATTTATGGCTTTTTTAAAGTCTTTTGTTTTCAAACTTCAAGTACTCAAAAGATCAATTCAAGTATCATATTTTTAATTTTTTATATATAAAAAAAACCTTAAATTTTATGTTTGAAGAATTTTTTTAAACAGTGATATTCTATCAATTTTAATATTTGGTATACTTGCATATTTATATTAAATTGAATAAAATCTCATTTTTTATATTTTGTTTTTGTTTTTGATGTATTCTTTAACTTATTTAGATATAGAATTAAAACATATTTATTAATCACGTGATTGAAGCAATGTTCCAACAATTGAATTGGTGAACCATCATACCACTCCATTAACGGATTCAATGCTCTATTCCGTTCTCATAACTACTTATCCAACAACAATATTTACAAGAAAAGATGCACACTTTCTAATTCCGGATGGAATAACAACCAACCAAATAAGTCTCATACAACACATTCTACGCAACCTACAGGCTTTCATCAGCATACACAATAACTGGAACCTGACCAAAAGAATTGCAGCTAACCTCACGTCAAATTTATGTTCAATTTTTTCTCAACCTCAAATCAAAATCCAAGAAGCCTACAATCTTCTAACATTTCTGTTTTTATAGAAGAAAAAGTACCAAATAAGAATTAATCTACATATGAAACAAAAGGCAAACATCAGTGCCTGTTCAGGAGTCTTCTCGTGATATCGGCTTTGCGAAACACCTTGTGCAAGCAACTCCCTTACCCTTCCACCAGAATATAGTTCAGAAAGGCAGCTGTGGCCCTCAGTAATTAATCCAACCCGAAATGCACATAAACCAAGTTGTGCCATAGCTCTATTGAAAAGGATCTGTGTCGATATGTCCATATGCTGAATGCTGTCCTGTAAATGACTCATTAGCAGCAAATCACGTGAAGTAGAAAACTCATCTAGGAGAGCATGGTGGTAAACGTCACATAGCATACTTCTTGCTTTTGTCCGCTTATCCCCAAACTTGTAGATGAGGGACACCAAACAATCCATCATTGTCCTGCTATTCTCTGGAAAGGCAGGTTTCCGCGGCACAAGCTGTGGAGTAACAACAAATGCAGTTGGCCCTCTACTTTCCTCAACCACTTTAGGCTCCTCACCTGCTTCTCCATTATCTCCATCTCCTGTTTGCTCAGCCAGTTTTCTCATGGCATCATAAACCTCTTGTGGCTTATAATATATGAGTTCAACCTGCTTTAATGCAACCTTTGCAGCAGCTTTGAGGTCCCCTACCCGTTCTAAATGATCCTGCACATTTTGAGCAAGAACTGAGAACATAGGCTCATCCCTGAGTCTCTCAATATACTCATGAGTGTGGGGATCAATGCATTGCAAGCTCTTGAAAAACTCAGAGTCCACCTTTTCAACAAAGGCAACCAAGTTTCCCCAAACCTGGATAGTACCGTTATATTCTGGTCCCTTCTGGGTTTCATTCTCATCAGGTGCCACCATATCATTCACCACTATGTTGGGATACTGAAAAAGAATGTCCAAAATCACAAGCATGTTATGCACGCATTTCTTCCAAACATTTATAGGCATGTAGCCATTGAGTCCTGGATTGACATCAAATTGTGCTGAGACAACACTGAATAGAATTTCCAGTTTTTGGGCAGGGGTCTTAGCAACCTTGGTCAAAAAGGTAAGCTGCCCAACCTGCTCAAATCTTCCAGTTCCTTTCCTACCCCGAGCAGCCACAACCTCCTTGAATTTCTTGTTAACTGTATCCCATGTGATCTCACTAGGATTCTTAAATTGCTTATCCATGAGCTTATCTTTCTTGCTCCTCTTCTTCTCCCACTCTCCATCGTCATCATCATCATCTTTGCTGTTCCCAACCTTGTCATTATCATCATCCTCAGAATCTTTGAATTCAATCTTTGTCAGATCCTCTTCAATCTCTAAATCAATTTCTTCATCCTCATCCTCCTCGTCACCCTCATCCCTTTCCTCCTTGATCTCCGGATTTTCTCTATACTTACTAATCATATCCTCATACAGTTTGTTGTTTTTCTTCAGTTTCTGTTTCATTGAGTTCAAGGCCTTGGCATTGCTGCTGCTCATCTTCTTCTTCGCATCCTTGTTGGCCAAAGCCTCACTCAGGAAGTCCTCCATCAGCACAAGTGCTTTTATGTAAAGGTTGGGGGCCTTTTCAGACCCTGTGATGCGCATGACTTTTTCCAGCTGCTTATTTATCTTGTCAAAGCTTTCTTGTAAGCTTACCCAGTCGTTTATTTTCTTCGCATTCTTCATCTGGTCAACCGTGGCTGACATTTCCTCCAAGCGCTTATCTCTTGCAGACCTGACAACCCGCTTTTCGCCATCAGAGTCATCACTATCATTCGCATTGGTATCTATTCTGTAATCACGTCCATCAGGTTCAGTGCTAGCCTCAACAGGCCCCCCATTCACAATCTCTTCACCATAATCATCCTCCTCCGAATCCTCCCCGGAATCAATGCCACCCTGTTAATAACACAAAAAGATTTTACAAAAACCTTCATCAAAACTGTTCTCAAAGATTAAAGTTTAAACATAATACAGAATAGAGTAATTGAGTAGCAAGGTAACAAAATAAAAGGTAAGAACCTTGGGTCTCCAAAAAGGTGAAGCCATTATCAAGAATTGGTTAAATTCAACAGATTAGAAACCTCCAGAAACTGCATTTTAAACAACAACAACAAATTTCAGAGTCTTCAGTGAATTAACAAATCAAATTGAAGTGTCTGGATAAACATGGCCTGGTTCTGACAGGACCATTTTGCAACACACAATAACATGAAATAGTTAATAACACACAAGTTTTATGGTTATTGCGAAAATATCTTAATTTAAAGATGTTAATATTTTTACAGTTTACATAGCTCCTGGGCATGAGCATAAACTACTTAGCTAGCCCGTCAAGGATGAATGCCCCTGGATTACCAAGCAAGAGGCAACTCGTTCAAGCAAGTGGGGTCTTTTGGGCGTAGGTTTTACTTGCTAGAGGCAACTCCAAGAGCTCTTCAATAGAAAGATTCCCTACATTATACACACAGCTCTTGGGCATGAGCATAAACTGCTTAACCCGTCAAGGATGAATACCCCTGAATTACCAGGCCAAAGGCAACTCGTCTGGGCAGGTAAGGTCTTATGTGAAATAGGTTTTACTTGCTAGAGGCAAGTCCAAGGGCTCTTCATTAGAAAGATTTCCTAAGTTTTATATACACACACACACACACATAAAGGGGAGGCAAGTCCAAGGTTTCTTCATACATATAGAAGGAGATTATCAAGCAAGAGGCAACTCATTTGGGCGGGTGGGATTACGCCCATAGGTTTTACTTGCTAGAGGCAAGTCCAAGGCTCTTCAATAGAAAGATACCTTACTCATTCCGGCAGATGGGGTTATGCCCATAGGTTTTACTTGCTAGAGACAAGTCTAAGGCTCTTCAATAGAAAGATATCCTACGTTATATATACTACTATTTAATGGACTTCTTCTGTATGGGATCCTCAATTTAGATGTCCAAAATACTCTTAAATTCATCCGTTTCTAAGGCTTAAATCATAAGGATAAACATGTAAAATTAGTAATTTAAAAACTCCTAATTTTTAGCTAAATTAAAAATAAATAAATAAAACAGTTTCTTCTCTCTCCTCCACATTTCTCTCCACATTTCTCTCTCAAGGTAGTTGTCAAGTACTAATACAAGTTCTTCTTTTTGAAAACAAAAGTATCATTTTTTTTTATTACTAAACTGTTTTTAACGCCTCCACGTCAAGTACTAATACAGCTTCTACTTAAAATAAAAAAAATAAAAAAAAAAATTAAACTGACATGAGTAAACATGTAAACCCAAAAAACAAGATATAATAAAGCCTCATCGGGCGAAGAGCGTGTGATGTGTGATGAACGATGAGGCATATATATATATATATATATAAAAGAATCCACATAACATACTCAACTAGATCTTAAAACAACCATTAGGCCTATCTATCTAAGTCAGAGCAAAAGAGCATAAAAAATTGAAAACCAAAATGACTCTTCACATAGACAAAACCATTTCAATAAAAATCCAAAAATCTTCATTACTCTAGAAAATCCAGGAAACGTAACTGACAATTCTTTGATCTAAAAATAAAAATAAAAAAGCAAGAGATGAAAAGACATGCATAAATATAAGGTTTTGATTTTCCTTCTCTCTCGATCTTCTTTCCTGGAAACCAAACAGAGTCACTTTTCCAGATAAACCCTAACCCTAAGAGAGAGAGTACCTGTGTGTTTGTGGCGGTGTACTTGCTTGCAATGCAAGAAAACGGAGAGAGAAAAGTGTAGGTAAGTTGGGAAGGGCATTATATAGTGTTATTCGGATGGGTTGGGTTCGTCTAGCCCAAAGGCCCAATCTCATATTTTCTTTATTAATTTTGGGTTTAAATACATTATTAAATTATTATGCCGTTACTTGTTTTTTTTTAGAAACAATTATTATGGTAATACTTTATGAGTGATTTTAATTGCTAAAGTTTAAAGTTATCTTTTTGGTTTTTAAATGATATGTTCAAATTAAAATTGACACGTCATTACTCTATAAAGGATAAAAGTGATTATTTTAAATTTCAAAGTTAAAATTGTTCATGAGCTCTAATTTTAGACCAATAATGTATTTGAACTTAATTTTGTTTAATTGTTTTGCACTGAAATGTAACCTAGTGTTGTCATACGTAAACATGAAGGATCGGAGATTGCTGCCATGAGTAAACACCTTCCTCTCCCACTAGGTCCTTTGGAAACTAAAGCAAAGGCAATGGATGAAGCAACTCTCTTTGCATGGGAAGTCGAGGTCAAGGATTTCATTTTTGAAATAGACTCAAGCACTGTTTGTCATGCTCTTGAAGACCCCACTGCTACCTCGATTTCTATTTCTAATATAGTCTAAGGAACTTGTTTTAGATTACAGGAGTTTCGCGCTTTTCAAACCTCACATGTGAGGAGACAAGTCAATAAACCAGCACATACTTTGACAATCTATGCTAAAGATATTGTTTCTTTTGTAACATAGATGGAGGAATGTCCACCATTGATTGAATCGTTTGCGATTCAAGATGCTATGTTGTTTTCTTCAAATTAATAAAATTTGCATATTTCTTAAAAAAAAAAAGAAAAAAAAAACCTATTTTTCAATTTATTTACCTCTTTCTTTATTGATTTTGATTTTACTGTTTTTTCAGGAAATGGAACCCAGCCCAGGGTGATTTGATTTTTATACAGTGGATATCGGGCCTAGGCCCAAGGCACAATTCAATTCCAATTTTGGGGAAAATGCATTATGGCCACTTGAACTTTGTATCAAAATTAAAGTGACCCATATTCGAATTTGAAATTAAAGAACCCTAAGGTTTGAAAAATGACCCAATTACAATGTAATCCATCATTTGGCTAGACACGCCAAAAGTGTAATTGATTAGGAAGAATAGGTTCCACAATTGTTCATAAGCATTTAACTGTGGATGCATTGCAAATTTAATCGTAAAACTCTACCACATTTCATATAATATAAAATAGGATTATAAATTATAGGGTTTAATTTGTTAGGTTTAAAATTATAGGGATTAATTTGAAATTATGAGTTATAAAATTTTGGGAATCAACTTCTGTTGGAGCATTTTAATATTAAATGTTATTTTAATATTTTAATGAATAATAAATTGGCAAGTTTACTGAAAAAGATATGGGATTTAAAGTTTTTAATGGAGTAAATTTGGAATCTCATTAATTTATAAATGTGGAAATTTAAGTGTAATGTAGGAGAAATTATTATTTATATGTAAATGTGACATCACATAGTAGTTTTTTATTTTTTATTTTTGTGTTGATTAGGAATTTGATCTACGCATTTGCAAAAGTGACATTATTTTATTGTTTGGGAGTGGACCTAATAATTTCTCCATAACGTAGGAGGAATTGGGTTAAGTGCAAAGGGGAAGGTGAAAGGAAGAAGTTTGGTTCGTGCCCTCTTGGATCCTACTACTTGACACAAAGCCCATTAAGGGGGGAAAAAAATCCTTAGAACACATTTAACTCCAAGAAAAAATATTGAAATTTTTATTATGTTTCTCTTGTATTATGATATTTATTATATTTGTACCAAAAAAAATTCTATTACACATAATTACTAATTATAAAGAAAGGAAATGAAAATTGTTGCATTATTATAATTAACAATATAAACCTTTTGCTTGGATATATTGTCAAATATTTCATTATTTTTCCCTAATTTAAGCTCATCCAGGAAAAAAAAATCCACGTAACATATGTAACTCCAAGAAAATATGTTGTAATTTTTATTATGTTTCTATTGTATTATTATTTGTTATTATATTTGCTCCAACAAAATTATATTACATATAATTAGAAAGAGAATATAAACCTTTTTTTGAATATGCTGTAAAATATTTATTTCACTAATTTCAGCACATATTTTTTTTAATATTTTTGATTGCATGTTATTAAGGGTGTATTTGGTTTGACAAAAATATTTTCAATCGTAAAACATTTTTCTAGTGTAATTATTTTTTGAAAAATAAATTATTTTCAAGTGTTTGCTTGTGTTCTTGAAAATGCTATGAAAAACATATTTTCTATTACTTTCACACGTTTTCTCATCTCCCAACAGCATATATAATAAAAAAGGAAATTGTCAGATTAAAAAAAATAATGATCAGGGATCAACAGTGGCAGCAATTGGCGGTGATGGTTGGCCACTAGAGACGGGGGACGTTAGTGAGGGTGGTGGTTGGGTGGTCTTTGCTCATTTGTTGAGATATTTGCTCAATTTTCAAACATAGAGGGGGGAAATCGTTAGTTTTAAAGATAAATAGTTCAATTGTGAACTACGTCAAACATAGAGGGAGAAAAGTATTTTTTTTCCCCAACATTAATATACAAAATTATGATTGTTGATAAAAAAATATTAAATGTATTTGAAAATTCATGAATTGTTTTGTAACAGAATATTAGAGGGAGAAAAGAATTTTTTTTTTCCCAACATTAACATACAAAATTATGATTGTTGATAAAAAAATATTAAATGTATTTGAAAATTCATGAATTGTTTTGTAACAGAATATTAGTTGGAGTAGAATTTTAAATTTCTTACAAATTAGATAAAAGAGTTTTGCCTAAATTAACATATCCTAACAATTGACAAGATAAATAGAATTTTATTTAGAGTAGAATATTTAATTTCTTGATTTTTTTTGTTCAATAGATACAGTAGAATTTAAACTTCTAGTGTCCACTTTATGATGATTGTTCTTATCATCAGACTAAGATATATATCAATTGATTTTTGGTGTTAATAGACTTTGAACTTCATATCTCTTATTGGACCATAAGAAACTTTACCAATCGAACTAACTGAAACCCAATAATTTCTTGAAATTTAGTTGGTAGAGTTTTAGATAAAAATAATTATGCTAACAAGGTAAGTTAATTTAATAATTAATGAAAGTGTAGCCACTTGTTGTATGGAGAAGGTAATCATTTGGCATAATCATGGTTTATTATACTCTACTTTTATTATATAGTATATGACTATATGATATATAATATAATAAATGTAACTACAAGCCTACAACAACTAGCTCAAAAATGTAAATATGATACTTCTATGTATCACTCACTTTAATTTGGGTAAAACTTACCTTAGGTGTAGTGTATTAAGTTCTCTAATTAAATTCAAATACCAGGTCAAATTGACCAATCTATATATATAGCCAAAACTCAAAGAAAATTCAATTAGATTTTAATTAGATTCTCAATTTTGTGTCACGTGTCCCATTTAATTTTTAATTTTGTGCCAAATGAATTATTGAGTGTAAAAAGTGAAAAGTCCAAATCCAATTAGATTCAAAATTGGTTTTCAATTAGCGTATAATTTTCTGCACGTGTCCATTTAAATTTTTAATTTTTGTGGCAAATGAATTATTGGGTGTAAAAACCGAAAAGTCTAAAACTAATTAAATTCTAAATCTCTCTCTCTCTCTCTCTCTCTCTCTCTCTCTCTCACACACACATACATACACACACACATAACCATTACATATTTTAGAAATGTATGGTTTAAAAAAAATGTAAGCTAATGCCATTTATAATTCGAATCTCTTTAAAAAAAATGTATATTTTGAATCATATATTATAATTGTTTGTAATTGTACTCACATATATACACGAGATTACAAACTAGTAAAACATAATTAATATTATCTTTTTTAATAACAATTAAATTAATCCATTCAAGTATTTAATTTTAATAAAAAAATTTAATATACTGTATTTAAAGTATTGTAAATAAGTTTTATCTCAAGCTTTTGTAGCCATATTTTAAGGTATCAAGTAGGATTTTTACACGAAAAAGTGGAGATGATATTGGGTTGAAAAAGAACGAATAGGGAGCAAACTAGAAGATGAATGTTTAGCTTTAGCCTACAATTGTTGACTTCTTTTTTTTTTTTTAGCCTACATAATTGCTTCACATCATCGTATCAAGTTTGAAATTTGTACTAACAAAGAATATCAGTTTATCATCCATATTAAAATCAGATAGTCCAATTATAGTTGTGAAGATTCCCTCCCAGCGCAAAAAAAAAAAATAATAATAATAAAAAACTCTTTTTGAGAATAAAAAATCATAGTTGATAAATCCTGTTCTCGTACTATGAATCTGTGACCGAGAATGTCAATTTTTTTTGTTAGGCAGAATCTGATGTGGTCCTGATATTCGGATATTTAGGGCCCATTCGGCTTAGATGTTTCCTTTTACATTTCTTGTCTTGTAAAAGTTTGAATTATAATTATAAAAAAAAGAAAAATAATAATAATAATAATAATAATAATAAAAGGGTTCAATTATAACCCCAAAAAATATCTAATTAGTTTGCCAATAGGCCCAATACTCAATAGATCAAGCAAAAAAACGTACAATAATCCAAAATGGCAGGATTAGTAATTCATAAAGTGTGATGATATTCATGAGACTAGGTTCGAAATTTTGAACTAGCATCTTAAGTAGGAGTGGCAAAATCTGACACGATTTGTGAACTCGACACGGCTAACCCATTTATAAACAGGTCATGGGATAAGGCTAAACGAATTTGGGTCATATTCAGGTTGACACAACTAACCCGTTTAATAAACGGGTCTAGTTTGTGTTCAACATGTGAACCCATTTGACCTATTTAACTTATTTAGCTTATTAAGTTATTAATTTTTTTTAATATATATATTATTACTTGATTTATGGTTGTTTTTATATGTTTATTACTATATTTATGGTTGTAATTTTATTTTAATTTTAGATATATGGAAATTGATAAAAATTATAGAAAAATTATTAGGTACTCTTGGAGTACCATAAATGTGTAGTCCCCCCTCTCACATGAATGATGGATCCCACTAATTAAATTTATGGTAGGATTTACCATTCATGTGAGAGAAGAGAGTATGCATTTATGATACTCCGGGAGTACACAGTAATTTCTCAAAATTATATAGGTTACGTATGACCTATTAATCAAATAGATTATTAAAAGGGTTATTTGTATTGACTTTTACAGTTTTACATGACTTGTCAATTAAACGAGTTAAATGTATTGGGTTGGGTCAACCTGTTTAATAAACAGGTCGGGTTCGAGTCAACCCATTTAGTCAAATACTCATGACTTGACATGACATGAACTTGACTCATGAACACGAATTGCAGTCCCTAATCTTAAGGTCAGCTATAAGAGATAATAATCTGATGTGTGTGAGATATGAGATTATACATACTTAAAGAAATAGTCAGGTGTTTAAAAAGGTCCAAATATTTTTGTTTCTAAAAAAAAAAAAAAAAAAAAGGCTATTGATAATAGTACAGCGATTAGAGCATCTATTCTTTTCGTTTTAGGACCTTTATTTTCACATTAAAATGTCGCATGTGCCTTAATTATGTGAATTTTTTTTGGGGTTGTGGTTTTGTATGGATCTCTTTTTTTGTAGCTTTTAATAACAGTGAACATGTTTAAAATTGGGCATTATTAAAAGTCAAAACAGGGCTGAATTTGTGAAAGGAATGATTAATGTGGGCAGCCCAGGGACATGGAGCAATTTAAGTCACCCAAATGTTGCTGATGGGCCTCCTTTGTATTTCCACATGTCTCCTACTCAACTTACAGAATGGACAATTGGACCCCTGCCTTGGCATGGGTTTCCTACAAAGACAGATTATAAAAAATCTCCGAAAAAATTCTCGTTGTTCCCCCAGACAGATTTCATGCAATCAAGTGGCAGCATTTTGAGCTAGCTAGTTGGTCAGTATGGTCAAAGAATGGCAAAAGCTAGCTAGATAAATCTTTTTTTTTAATCTTTCTCACCTAATTGTTTTGAATATTGCATGAAAGAAAGTTTTTTTTGGGAAACAGAAAGAGCAATGATGGAAAAAGCATATATATATATTTTTGGATTGAGGGGCTGAATTTTGAATGATAGAAGAAGAGACTATATAAAGTGTGTATGGAAAAGATGTCTGTGTGTGCATGTCTTTTTCACTTTTGTAGTAAAAGGAGAACCTCTTGACGTGAAAGACCTGGATTCTGGGAGATCAACATGATGAAAAAGATGAATACCAATATCATAAACCGTAATGAGAGAAAGAGAGACATGAAAAGTATGAAAAGAAAATATCATCATATGGGTTCGAGCACTTTACTGTAGGGCCACTACAAAACTTTTTTTATTTTGGCCAGTACTAAACTTCAAATGCATAATTATTGTGCTTTAACATGTCTAAACATAAGGGTAACCAAGTTTGATACTTGCATGATATGATTTTTTTGTGAGTTAGTATTTAGTGTTACATGTTATCTGCTTGCAACTGGCCATGAGGCAGGAGCAGGGGCGGGGGCTAGGGCGAGGGGGAGGGCAGGATACGGGGAGAAAGGAAAAGAGAAAAGAAAAAAAAGAAAAAAGAAAGGATAAAAAAAGGTAAAAGAAAATGTTTTCCTCATATGTGTTTAGAAATAGAAATTGGGGGGACAGAGAAAAGAAATTAGTAAATTTTCCTTTGTTTAGTTTGTAAAAAGGGGAATAAATGGGAATTTTTTTTTAAAAAAAATTTATTTTTCTAGTAGAATTCAAGATAGGCGGATTGCAAATAGTGGCCCAGGTGAAAATATTTCCTTTCACCTTTACACATTTCCATTTTTGTCACAGTAAGGGTCTGTTTTAGTGTCGGTTTGAATACTGTTTATTTTGCTGAAAACTAAAAATTTATTGCTAAAAACACTGTAACAAAATAATTTTTAAACTATGAATAGTGCCATGAGACCCATAGTTGACTTGCTTATGTGCATTTTTTAACGTTTGGCTAAGTCATGAACAGTGTCGTGGGACATAGCAAAAAAAAGCAAAACGCCTAATAATCCTTAGGCAAATGCACGCTAACCACACAATGGAAACTTATATCTTTTTCTACCTGTACCTTTCTCTTCCTTCCACTTTCACTCATTCCAAATGCAATATAAATGAGTTTGTGTGAAAACAGGTCCACTCATTTTGACACAATTAAATAATTGGGTCAAGTTCATGTGAACTTGCTTTATCTATAATCAACTCAAAATGACCCAATTCATATAAATAAATTAATGTCATTTTTATCCTATATTATATGATTTTGAATTTTAAATATAAATTTGAGAAATTAAAATAATTTTAATAGTTATATTCATCAATTCTTCATTGGAAGTTCAAAGGCTCTTAACTCTTTTTGTTTTATTATTATTTTTAGATTGTGTATTCTAAATTTCGGTGTAACCTCATTGGGTTGAAATTAGAGCTTTTAAACTATATATTGTTATTTTTTAATTGATGTTGCTAGGAAATAGAATTTGTATAGATTATTTTTTATAATGATAATAATTTATGTTCTTAAAAAATATGAAAACATATTAATCATTTTGGGTATTTTTTTTTTTCAATGAGTTCAAATGGATCATGCTTGTGTCAATGTAACACAGCTTGTGTGTTACATGGGTCATGTTGTGTCCACCCACTTAATAAATGTGTCTTGTTTGAATTGAGGAATTTTGACATGATTATTACATGAGTTGGGTTAAGGTTGAGTCATGAAACCGAATATCCTTTCCTCGATGTGATATAAACACAACGCGCTAATACAAATTGTCACTCCTATTTAATGATTAGGGGGGGGGGGGGGGGAGTGGGGAAAGTCAAATGTAGTTCCATTAAATTCTTTACCTTTACATATTATACATATATTTTTGCTTTTTTTTTTTTTTTGTGTGTGTATTTTTTTTGCTTTTATGATTAACAATATTAATGATTGGAGTGGCAATAAAATCTAGACCCTCTTTCTTTTGAGATAGTGTGGGAGGGATGTGTAGTTCGAACTATAGACAAGAGGCATCATAAAAGATATTATTACCATTAGACAATCATGCAATCTCAATTTAGACACACTTGTGATTAGGCAACTTGCCCAAATGAAAAAGAAGATTAATCTAGTTATCAAATTAATTGCCTAAGTTCATTTTAGCTTTTATTTGACCTAAATTATCAGTGTGTCCACCCCATGCCATGGTCTAGTATTAATTAGGAACTTGCAAAGTTTGATAATTCTTAGGAACTTGAAGTCTGAATGAAGAAAGTTGGTATTCTAATTCTTATCCTTATCACTATGAGAGTAATGCTCCTTCATTTTATGTGAATGTTGTACTCTATTATGTATTCAATTAGTAAGACACATGAGAGGAGAGAGTATTACTTTCGGATATACTAAAGAATTATCCCTTTTACCAAATTGTAGTTCACCTAAAATAAATGAAAAGATGAATCAAAAAATAAATGAAAAGAGAGTACATTTGGAAATGTAAAATCAATTCCGAAAAAGATTGAAAGCAAATCTATGGTCTTAAGTAATTCAAATTACAAGGAAGAACCGTGTCCCCTTAATAAGGAAGAAATTTAGTGCTTTTAGTGTGTGCCTACCGAGTAGGTTCATGATAAATATTCTATCGAATCCCTTCGAACCAGGCTTTTTTTTCTCCATTTTAAATGTCTCACTCTGTGAATTCATGCATCTTTAGAGATTTTTTGTTGGATACGTGAGGACTCTTTTGAGATCTTTCACTGTACAAGTGATCAAATGTTGGTCCAATGGTCCTTGGCCCTTGGTGTGTAGCAGCAATGTCGATATAACTTTTTTTTAAAAGAGAGAAGAAAAACTCAAAAAAAAACATAAAATTAAAGTTTCTCCATGCATATCTTATATACAGAGTGGATAATTTCTACTTTTATGTGAATCACCTCCACGTCTTGCAATTGGGCCAAAAAGAATATATATATATATATATATATATATTTTTTTTTATTTATTTATAAAATGACAATCACATGGAACTCTAGTGGTTGTGAATGAAAGCCAATTTTTTTTTTCTCTTTACTTCTTTGGTAATTTTCTACTCAATCATGCATATTTGTCCTTTGAAACCCTAAATGTACAACTGGCTTCTAAACTAAAACTACTCAAATTGTGTAACACACACACACACACATTCAATTTATGAACCTTGAATGTTAAGGAAAGAGACAATTGGGTCTGGTGGACGACATGTATTTCCATTTATGAAAGGTTCGAACTGTTGAAATTAAGGCATTCATTCAATGGTGTTTTATGTGGAGTGCAACTGTAATACCCTCCCTCACCACACATATATGAGATTTGATAGTGTGAGTTTGCAACCACAAGATTTGTGAGAATTTGAACAATGAGGCCGAAAGCGAATGTACACTTTTGTAGGCAATGTGTGTGTGTGTGTGTGTGAAAGAGTGTGTCTTTATGTGTAACATATTATAACTTATAAGTTTCTTTCATGGAATTGTTGGAAAGTATTGTCTCCTAATGGCCATTATTACTGTCCTCAAGCCCACAGGTCAATTGGGGCAATTTGATTGTGATCAAAGGAGTGAAATTTAAGAGCCATTTTTCTTGTTTCATTCTCAAATGTTTGATCATGATTAAAAGGTTCAAATTGTCAATTGAATTGAAGTCAGCTAAGTCCAGCTAGATAGGATTTCTCACCTTTGAAAAACATACTTATCCATACGCGTGGAACAGATGTGTAGGAAGAGAAAGGAGGCCACAATTTACAAATTTCGTGATCCACATTTTATGTATCAATAATTTCTATTATTCAAAATTTTCTCAAAGAACCATGCAACTTTTGGCTTTATAATTATTAGTTCAATCAATATATGTGACATATTCTTCTTTCTCTTTTTTTTCTTTTTTTCTTTTTCTTTTTCTCTCCCTTTAAAACCTTCAAAAAGGATGTACTGACTTTTCTAATAAATAAACAAAATACACCATTTAATACGATTTTAATAAATTATGGTGGACCTATAAGTAGACTCACTCACTGGTGACTGCGTTATCCATTAGAAGAGCTTGCAGATTAGTCAAATTTTCCGTATTGTCCTTCTGAGCTGGTTTTATTTCTATTGATATATATCCAATTTTGGGTGGAGGTTGATCAGTGGATGTTGTGGTCGGCTATAATTAAAGGACTAGTATGATGGGTAGCTTTCTGTGCCAATTGCCAAAGGAGTTTTCTTTTGTTGGTGACGCAATTGCTTGGTTAGACCCACCAAGAAAAAGATTTTTTTTTTCCCATTACACACCTCCACGGCCGCCATAAATGTTTTAAAAAAAAAAAATCCCTAAATTATTATTTTTTTAAGAAGAAAAATCCCTTAAATTAAGTCTAAATCCAAATCTTTTAAAAATTTCAAGGATCCCCCTACTAACATGTATTGGTTATAATTTTTTCAGAATATATTGATTATAAATTACAAACAACTATACTTTAGTTGATTTTTGTTAAATAAGTTCTCAATACACAAAACTAGATAAAACGCTTGGACGAATGTAAAGAATGTTATAACTCAATTTACATTTTTGATATTTTCAAGAAATACAACAAAAGTTAAAATTCTTTTGTTTCTAACTATTGGATTATTTTAAAATAAAAAAAAAGTTTCATTTTCAATTTTGATTATGTATTGGCATATCTTCCTCACATAAAAGCTGCACCATGATATGACTGAATTGTTAAATTGTGAAAAACCGATAATGAAATCAGCTAAGTAATGGAAAAAAAACCATCCCAACCCACCCTAAAAATTGATCTACAAAAAGTTATAAGCAGTTGTCTTAGCATGTGTCAAAGTATAATTGGGTTTCCAAAGCTTTTGGTGCACAAAGAAGATAGTGGGAAGTCAATTAAGTGGGATGAACAAATGAGAGTCGAAGCTTTTGTTTAAGTCCCTTAATCACCAAGAAATCCACAGACGAAAAACCAACAAGAAGTAATGACAAAAAACCTTCCAATAGATCAGCTCCTTTATGATTGGAAGACTCCACAAAACCCAATAAGAATGCACCGCTCTTTCACCATTGTCTCACCATTTACATACTTTACCTAATTTTTACACATGGGCCAACATGATTGGTTTTCTATGCATTATGGAGCTGACCTAATTTATTGAATGGTTTTGATTCTTTTGAAGATTGAATATACATGTGGAAAAATTAACAGAAGCACTCAAATGAATTGATTTAAGAAATAATTTTAAAAATATTTTTTTATGAAAAAATAAAATTTTATATAAATTTTTTTACAATTTTTTATATTTTATGTAAAAATATTATAAAATATTTCTTAAAATTATTAATTAACAAATAGCTTAAAAGTATCTGTTAATCAGATCCATACATATATATATAAAAACATATAAACAAAAAAATCACTATCTTCCACTGAATATGGGATTCTATGTCTCCTAGCTTAATTTGGCATGATTCTTTTTTTCTTTTTTCTTTTAAGAATCTTTGTTTATATACAATTTTTTTTATAGAAGAATTCTGATTTACACCCTTTTTTGTCCATAGGTATACTTAATTTTAATATATATATATATATATATATGTTTATATATGAATGATTAAGATTAGGTAATTAAGATTAGGTAAGTATATTATATAGAAAAGAAAAAAATGTGGCCTACAGAATGATTTTCTTTTTCTTTTTCTTGATGTATAATCTGTAACCATATGCATCACTTTTTATGAATTGCATCAGCAGCTTTTGATTTATATTGGGATAAAACAATTTATTTTTAAAAAATCTGATTAAGTTAAGAGGATGCTTTTGCAACTTGTGGTTTTTTTTTTTTTTGGTTTCACTTCACTGAGTTTATTGGATAGAAAAGTTGGGCGCATTTAATATTACCCCCAAAAAAAGTTGTGCATTTAATTTCTGTTGTCAACACTTGCTTCTCGTTTGGAATAGAGTAAAGGTTTGGGGCCGGAGATGGACTCACATTGACATCGCTGGACTTTCAAATCAAGGCCATAGATTCATATTGGCATCAATGCACCTGTGTTTATGAAACAAAGTTTCTAGTCTATTTAGTAAATTTATCTTTTACCAAAAAAAAACTTGTGTTACTTGCTTTGTGATTTTTAAGGAATCGATTAGCTTTAACAAACCACTATTCAGGTGATGAGCTCTTTGGTCTGAGATGTGATGTAAATTCGAAAGTTTTAGATTCAATTAATTTATAACACTATCAAAAATACAAAGAGTTATCGATTGAGTAAGGCTTTTGGTTTTTAATTATTTGATTATCTAACATATAAAATTTTATTATATCAATTACTATATAATAAAATTTGGATCCTAAAGTCAAGTGACTATTTTCTTTCTACAACAACTAGTTATACTCTAGTTGATTGCACAAAGCGGTTATCACAAATTAAAGATTTGGATAAATTACATAATTCCTCTATATTTTGAGGTGGCTTTAAAAGTATATGAAATTTATCTTAAGTGTAGTATATTAAAATCTCTAATTAAATGTAAACACATACTTTCATTGAATTTAAATGTTATTCAAAAATTAATAATATTGTTTGTATTTTATTAATCAATGAAACTAGGTATTTGAATTTTATTATGAAACTTAATGTTTAACACCTAAGGTAGTATATCTACTACTTCCATTAAAAAAAACATATATACAACGTTTTTCTATTGAAATGGGTTATCTAACATGGATTAAAGTGTAACTTAAAAAATGGTACAATGGAGATATTGCACTTTTATTTATTTAAAAAGATTTTTTTTTTTTTTTTTGCTGAATTATTTAAAAAGAATGATTGAAATACCCTTTTCTTTCGTGCAGCTTGTTAACTAATTATCAGTCATGCTCTAAGAAATATTGTAACGTAATATAAATATATAATGCTTTCATTTCATAAATAGTTAAAATTTTTTTAAAAAAAAATTACAAACACATTCCTATCTAGATTTCATAATTGGGAGAGGGTTGGACAACTGAGTTGATTTGTTTCAGTTAACTCCTAAGAGTTACCGCCCATGTTAGGTGAATTGGTACTTCCCCAAGCCTTATAGACTTGAGGGGTTCATGAACCCAAGTTTGAGTGGTCTTGGGGTGGGATTATACTAAAAAAAAAAAAAAAAAAAAAAAAAAAAGAACCTCCAACAAGTTGGTCTAGTGATTTTTAAAAACTAATCAAATTTATAAGATTTTGAGTTCAAAACTCTTAACTAGCATATTACATATTGGAAGTCACCCCAAAGAGAACTCCTCTATGTAATTACTTAATGAATGTATATCAAAAGAGTATATGTACTATTTGAGCTTTGATGAGACTATCATTGTGGGTATAGTACATCTGTTACTCTGCTTAGCTCTGACCATCACGTGAAACGATACGAAAAATCCTTTTACATTAGTCAAATTGACGGTTATTGGAGATAAATGCGACTCACATGTAAACCTCACATGTTGGCCAAGCAATTGTTATAAAAAGTACCAACACAATTGAAGGGTTGTTTTCGTGAACAGTAGAAAGATTCATAATGAACGAAGAGGAAAGAAAGAACGGTTTTCATTGATATTTTGTATTTTTGGAATTTGTTGATTAAGAGTGGTCGTAAAACTAGCACGTAAAGGAAAGGGAAGAGAAGTACGGATGATCCTCCTGCACTGCAAAATGGTCTGTGAATGATGGGGGTTAATGTGCGACCCACGCCCCTATTAATTCCCATATTCCCACATGTGGTTTGGTCATTTTTCGTACACACCAACTTGCACTAGTACCTTTTTATCAGTTTATCTTTTCTACTGCATAATAAGAGGGGCTGATGGGGCAGTGGACACAGTACTGTACTCAACTATGCACACTCCAGTACATCATAATAAGAGGATTGATGCTCTTTGGCTACCATGAATCATTGTTGCTGATTTGCTTTTTAAAGTGATTGGATCTGTTGGTCCCCAATCTTTGTACGAAACAAGATACCTATGGAAACTATGTCCTATAGCTTTTGTAAATGAGCCAAGCTGAATTAGTTTCAGCTGGTTTCTCACTCAATCTTAATTTAGGCAGCAAATATATCTAGCTCAAACTTAGATTTATATTTCATAGTTGTTAAATGAGAGGTAGAACGAGGAGAGAATGATCGAATCCATGAATTTTTGCTTTAATATATCATCTTAAATTATCGAGTGCACTAAAAGTTTAAGCTATTAGGAAATTATAATTTAATCATTCAACTACATAATTATAACAAATATTAAATCAACCAAACTCAAATACAACAATATGTTTACTGATGGACCACATAAAAAGTTCAAGGTAAACCATTCTTACTTTGAATTTCTTTGCTTTGGACCCAAAAATATAAGAAGAAGAAGAAGAAGAAAATGAAAGAAAAAAAAAGTTATTTTTCGCTCACACTAATCAAGGGTGTAATGAATCAACTTGCTTATAAACTACACGAGTTTAGCTCGAGAAAAAGTTTGTTTATATTTGTTTGTTTAGCGAACAAGTCAGGCTCAAGCCTAAGTTTATCTATGATTATCAAGCCAATTAAGTTTAAACATAATAATGCATTTGTCAGCAATGTCGTGAAAATAAAACTCAATTTAACTATACATAATATTACATTTGTCTAAAAATATACTTCTATACACTTGAAAATGGATTGTGTAAGTTTGTAGATAGGTCCAAACAATATCAAAATTTTTTTTTTTTTTAGTTTATTGATAATATAAATAATTCATTCGTAATAAAAATTTATAGAATTGTAAATGGGTAAAATAATTTAGTCATGATTTTACTACATAATGGAAAATAATAAGTTAATTAAATAGTTCATGAATAATGTCAAACTTGTTCACAAGAAAATGAATCAAGTTTAAACATGTAATATTATTTAGTAATAAAATTGAGCTTAGTTTGCATTTGAAATAAAACTAAATAAACAAATCTAAACTTTTAATACTAGGCTCAACTCAGCTCATTTACATTCCTACACACTTGTAAAGCCATTTGGAAGGATGTGATTAGACTGCCATTGTATGCATGAAATAGTTATTTGTGTTAATACGGTAATACACACATAATCTCTCGTCTTCAAGCGAGAGAAAAACAAAATTTCTAATTTTGAAGGGTAATCATATGTAGAGATGATATTCAATAAAAGAGTTGAATTTAATAACCAACACAAAGTTGGTATCCAAAAGATTGAACGGTTAATTGAACGACCATTTTAGTTGCAGTCATCTTGAGGTAGTAGAGAAATTTTGTGATTAAATTTTTTTTTTGAAATCCACATAAGGCATGTGGCAGTAGCTCAAAGCATAGGCCTTTTTCTTCCTCAAAAATAAAAAAATGATAGGGTTTAAAATCTATGATCTCGCTTCGTAATGACAACTTTCTATTATCAAGTCAACACCTATTAGATGAATCACATAATGCTTTTATCTTGATCAATATTTGTAGGATCCAGTTAAAGGGCACATTTAATTTAAAACAATTATTAACAAACCATTTTAGAAAAATTTTGACATAAATAAATGTCCTTAGAGTATCAATTAACATTTCCCTTTGTTATTTTCGGATTATCGTATTCATATTCAAGGGCTCTTAATCTTATAATCAATTATATGTTAAATATTCATTATTATTAATCTATTAAATCAAATATTCAATGGAATAGGATTATTTGTGACCGTTTTGCACATATAGAAAGAAAATTACCTAAAAGGTCAAATGGTTAATTCTTGCTTGTCATTGCTCTCACATGGTATATCAATAAGATAATTTGAGTCTCCCTCAGTATGTGTGTTTGAGAGAGAGAGAGAGAGAGTAACGATAATAACTACCTAACACAACCATACATTAAGGAAATATGTGAATTCATGAAACAAAAGAGAGACAAAAAAGGCAATGGGACAAAACACAAAATTGTGGAGTCTAGTAATATTGCTAATAGCTAGGTAGATAAAGAGAGATCCAAAATACAGCTTTAGGTTTAGGATGTAGCCACCAACAATGGCTTCCAAGTTAACAAACTTTTCTTATCATGCTGATGATGCTCACCTACTTTGCACATTCTTTGCCTCTCATACTTTTCTATTCCCATATCAGCCTCACAATAACCATCATTCACATTAATATCATCTCTCTCTTCACCACCCAAGTACACATCCTTTATTTCTTCAACATTATTTGCTTCATTTTCTTCAACTACTACTACTACGTTTTCTTCTTCTTCTTCGTCTTCTTCTTCTTCTTCCACATGTTGTGTATTTTCTTCATTGGTCTTGTCATTTTCAAGTCCATCTTTTCCATCTTCCTCTTCACTAGCTAAATCATTGGCTACTTTTTCTAACATGTCAACATTAGTAGTTCCGTGAGTGGGACAAGTTTTCAACAAGCATAATCGAAGGCGGCCATGGCTTCTTTCGGCTTGAAAACATGTGTGTTTAGCTGGCGCCTTGACAGCTTTGATTATCAGCCGCCCATCTTCACGGTGGGGCCTAAATCGCAGAGATTCCGTGCCGCTTATCGTTGTCAAAGGAGGTGGAAAATTAAGAGGATTCGCTTTCCTAAACTTCGCTCCAAAAAGTTGACGTGATTTTTGTTGCGAATTCCCGCTCTTTGAGTTTGATGAATCCCATGACGGCAATGAGAAAATGCTGCTTTCATTGATGTCTGTGCCTGTCTCGTTGCCTAAATTCTCGGTGCATAATTCCAAGCTCTTTTCACTAAGCATGGACCAAGACCTTTTCGCTAGAGGATGGACATAGGTGGTGTCTTCTTTTTCCCCTTTGGGACCTTGTGATGAGGTAGTACCGAGAGATTGGAGGAAACTCCAACCACCCAAGTCAGGATTTGAGGAGTTTTTGTTGTCTATGGGAGTATAGGGCTTGTTGGAGCTGATTTCTTCAATGTTACTATGGCGCTTGTTGTCTCCAAGTTCTTTGGTGTTGGAATCCAAAAAACAAGTTTTTAAGGCAAGTTCAAGGGGTTGAGAGAAGTGTGGTTTTGCTGAAGACATTTTGAGCCTCACTGTCCTTGGCTCAACAAGATGGGAGTCTAGGCATGACTGCAAGCCTTGGCACACAATTGTTGCCATGATTATAGCTTATGCTTTGAATCTTTGAAATGAAAGGTAAAAAGGTTTATAAAAATGGAGGCAGAGGAAGAACAGAGGAAAAGGCTGCTGTTTTGAAAGGGAGAGGCAGAGGAAGAACAGAGGAGTTGGGTTTTTGGATTACAATGAAAGGCACTTAGTATTGCAAGGGACAGGGAGAGATAGAGAAAGAAAAGAGTGGAGTTGAACATGAGGCATAAGTGAGGGGTGGGGTGTGAATTTGTAGTCCCAAAAAGTGCTTGAAAAAGTGCTTGAGGTATTATGTCCAAAAAAAAAAAGTGCTTGAGGTGTATTGTAGAGAGAGAGAGAGGTAGGTAGGGGCCTCTTTACACCACTTGAATTATACAATTCTATATACTACCTCACACTACAAAAGAGGATATAAAAAAGAAAGAAGAAAAAAAAGTGGGAGCAAAAGATGATTCCTATTAAGTAAATATGTGTTCAAACTTAATCTTTAGACTTTGAATTTAAACATTATTACCAAGGGAGAAAATAAAAATTTCAAGATAAAATTCCCATATCAATATCCCATGCGGGCAGGAATTGTGTCCGATGAAAATGTCCTTTTGTGGTCATTTATGTAGTTGAGGAGAGGGACAGGTGGGAATACAGATGGAGTGTTTCATTGCTACAAAATTACCAGCTTTTCAATTCCCTTCCAAAAGAAAGCCAACAAAAGTCCATGAACAAAAGGATTCCCCCAAATATTTCTTGATAGCGATTGCTTTTTCTTTCTTTTTTTTTTTTTGTTTTTTTTTGTTTTTGTTTTTGTTTTTGTTTTTTTTATTTTTTTTTTATTTTATAAATATGACAACCATGAACCACCCATAGTTTTTATTATTAGTTTTATGTATGATTCATATGTTTTACGAGTCAAAAACAAGGTTTTTCAAATGGGAATAAAAATCTGAAGAAAAAAAAAATCAGCCCACGCCCTTTGATTGTCTAGAAGTCAATATTATTCAATTTCACATCATTCTTGCCTACCAAAGAAGAGAATTGACCAAATTTCTATCCTAAACAGTACACTCAATAATGCTTTTCTTAGTGGAAATATAACATTTTTTTTTTTGGAGAGAATAATGGAAATATAACATGGTAAGGGTAACTTAGTCAAAATCAGAAGTGGGTGTTTTTCAAAACTAATGTTTTTTCTTTGATAAGCTGGGGAGACTCCATACTGCATGCTGCATGGATGAATGATTATGTTTGGGGAAAATTTTTATGGAAATAGTGACAGAATCCAAAGGGCCTTATTTTCGGCCATAAATTCAAATAAAGCTAGCGGATATCATTGTGAGTCCCACCCCATAAGGCCTGCATTATTATTATCTTTGTGCCATTCTATTCAAATATTGTCATGATAAGGTGGGACAATACCAGCAAAAATATTTGTGTACTGTATTTAATTCAGTATACTAAAAGAATAACAATTATAATTGAGCCTCTTATAATTGCAATTTTTACAAGTTTTTATTTCTTGAAGAATCAATTTTATACCACTTAATAATGTTTTTCGACAATCAAAAATGGATATTCCATTTAATTACAATTCATTCTTCTATTTCATAATTAGTTTTTTTTTTCAAAACTTTTTTTTAAGAATATTATTTGTAAGAATAAAATTATTTTCAATATTTAATGGACTAAAAAATGTAATTACAATTTTCTCTAACTAAAGCCTAGTTGAATAGAATTATTTTTTCCCCAAAGGACTATAACCCTCAGCAAAGTCTTCAGTTTAAATAATTAAAAATTTTAAACTAGATATTCTTCCAAAAATATTTTCTTCCCTTTCCTTCATCCACATTTTTCTCTTCATCTCCTTTTCCTATATGCTTTAAGTTAGGTGGAATCCTTTTTTTTCACACATAGATTGTTCCAAACTCTATTGGTCTTTGAATTATTTAAATGAAAAAAAAAGTCTACATAAAATTGGATTTTGCTAATGTGTGCCCTTAGGTCTCACAATAATTAATTATTTTTGAAAAAAAAAATTTCAGAAATTGAAAAAGTATTGACAGCTTTTTCGATTCCAAAAAAAATATTTTCAAAAATAGATGACTTAATGAATAGAATAATTCTCAATCAATAATTCTCATAATTAATAATTTTACATGAGCGTTATTTATAATGAAGGGAAATTATTTGTCGCTTTTTCTAAGAAAACCCTTTTACCTAAAAAGATGAAATAAAATATTGACTTGATTTTTGGCTAACAGAAGTTGCTAGCTCTTGTGTGGGTGTGAGTGTGAGTGTGACTTTTCACTTAACCCAAACATTGTTTGTCACTACCCTTAAATGTACGGATATCTAAAGAAGACATACATGTTCTTAAAAAGACCTCTGACAAAAAGAGAAAGCAGTGTGATCCTCCACTAACCCTAATGCTTGTCGGCTAGTTTTTAGGCTTTGAACCCATAGTCCTTAGAATCACTCCCTAAGCCATGTGAGGATACAACAAAATGACCTAGCCTAATTGCTTAAAGCATAATAGAGTCATTAGCCTGCAAAAGTTAGTGTTCAGACATAAAATCTAAAGCTGCTACAATTAAGAGCTTTGTTCCAAGTATAGAACTGTTTACAGACACAAGCTTGCTATAGTTCCACCATTAGAGGAAAGTGACAGTTAACATCACAAATTCATGTATGTACTATGCATTAGCTTTTGCACGTTGCCTTTCTATGATTATCACACATGCATGAACAAAATATGTTACTTTAATTCTACTTCTCTGATTGGCTTTATTAGTTTTGTTCTTTAAAATAATGTTGGGGTAGCTAATGAGATCACTGAAAAACCAAGGGAACTATGTAACACCGACCAATGTAAACCAAAATTAAGTTGACCCATATAAACAGCAACTTAGTAAGTAGTTTTTTTTAGAATAAAACCCTTTATAACGTGAATCAAGAGTCAAGACGTACAGCCATTATATGCACATTTCATCACCATATTCCATCTGTTTTCATATGAGACATGAGGTTATAATTTTTCTGCTTTTAGTTTCCTCGTAGTTGATATTTGATTTGATTGTAAATAGATTGAGATAGAGACATGGACTTTTCTTGCGGTTTTACAAAAATAAATTACACAAACAACTAATCAGGGATGGGAGTATGATTAAAAGGAAATATGCTAAAGCATACGCAAAGTAAAACATATATATGTTTAGCAAAAGAATTTTTTTTTTTGGATGAATAAAGATTCTTCGTAAGCAGTCAGTTTTCTATTGTTTTCCAATCTCCACTCAAGTTTAAACAAATGTTTTTCCATTGTCCTAAAAGCCTTTGTCAAGTAGGTAGAAATATTGACCCTTTTCTACCTGTCCTCCTTCCCCGTTCTTGGATGGGATGGGAGCAAATGTCATGTAGCTTATAACACAAAGGAATATTTGATAAAAATAGTCACAAGGTTACAAATTCCTCAAATTCCTGTTTGGTCTCCTGAAATATTCATTTCCTTGATAAAGAAGTAATTGATATTCCAAAATTAAAAAAAAAATAAGAAGCTAATATTATATTCTTTGCTTCTCAAAGTATACGAGTAAGAATCCCATATATAAGTGGACAATATTATGAAAGATTTGATGGTTTTGACCCAAAAGGTCATCTCACGTTTGGAGAAGAGAAAACTCTTAAAAGAACATGAAGTCAGTATTTTTTGAATAGTATTAATTTGGTAATTTTTGGTTTGAAAGAATACATACATACATATATGAGTAGAGAGTTTGTTTATTATTTGGGTAAGAAAACACAATTTAGGGCATGTTTGGTATGTATGAATATACAATATAATGGAATAATTCTTCTATTATTTGACTATGTTTTTCCTTAGAGTGAATAGCAATTCACATTTTTTTAAATGAGGAGTAAGTATTTCTTATCAAAAAGCCTATAGCAACTATTTATTAATGTACGTAATGCATTTATTTACTTATTTTCCTTTGAACATAAGACTTCTAAGACTTAATAGATGATTGTGGTACTTTTTGCATACATGAAATATTATGTTATTAAGATTCAAAACATTTCAACATTTCAACACTTATATATAAATGGTTGGATTAATATTTTAAGAAACATGTATAGTTTTTAATTACAAACTTTTTAATATAACATTATGATATTTAAGCACGTGAATTTAGAGTTTATTGTTCACAGAAGATATTATCAAAATTTATCTTTTTTTAATATTGTGGAGATATAAATTTAATAAAGAAACATAATATTTAATTATAAAATTGTTCAATTTATAATAGGATGCTAAACTGGATCCTCAAAAGTGTAAATATAGTTTTATAAATATGCTTAATTTAGGAAATCTGACTTCAACACAATTCCATTCACCTATCTTATCCTGTTGTACATCAAATTATCAATACGTGGAATGAAAATTCAGAGTATTCATGTGTTGTAATCAAATAGATGAATTATGATATTTTTTATTTCAACTTCTTATGTTTCTTGTACTATTGATTTCTAAATGTATCCTTAGTATTGGGATTGTATTGAATTTTATTTGTGAGTTGTAGATGGTATTGAGAGTTTGTCTTGTTAATTTCGATGTTCAAAATTTTTTGAGCACCTGATTATTCTTCCTCCATATGTATAAAATCTCTCATCCTACTTATACCAAATGTACCGTGTGTGTAATCCCTGGTTTTGGAATATCTACCTAGCTAGTAATTATTTGGGTTTATGTCCATCTGATAGATATTGATAACCAGTTGCCCTGCCTACTACGTATAGCACCTGGTTTCGATATTATCTGAATTTGCACCTTTTTTGGAAACCTGTATTTGGCAATTCTATAATATTTTCATTGTCATTAGAGCTTTAAAAACTTACACTAATATTTGAGAAATACTACATCTATAATATGTTTATAACAATTTAAAAATAAATTCTGGATGATAAATTATATTGTTCTTGGTAGATAAAAATGTGATGTTAAAGGTGGACTCAGATTAAAATCAATTATAGCATATAATCTAAAATTTGTTGTAAAAATACTGTGGACTTAGCTTTATTCCTTAGGGCTATTTGTTCTATTATGTGTTGACTAAATCTTAGCTTTGCCTCAGCTGGTTTGTACTTCTCACTTGGCATGGTCACTTATAATGCACTCTACAGGTCAACTAAAAAAATTGTGGTTAAGTTAAGCATGCATATACTTTGGATAAGTATTTATTTATTTATTTTATCGGTACATTTAAATTTATATTATGTACTTTTATCATATGACTGACCGACGGCTCACTTGTACAGACACCTACGCAATGTAATGTCGGTCGCACATTCAACATAGCGTTTAGACTCATGTGCCTTCATGATCATAATACACCAATTAGGTTTTATAGGCAGGGTTTGAATCCATATAATTTAGTCAGACTTAATTACTAGTTGAAGCAACTAGAACCCAAACGGTGGACGATTACTTGACCCAAACAAGCATCGCTTTCCTAATCGACTAGGTCTTAACTATGCCAAATAACTATGGCCTATAGGTTCGTAATCTGATACCTGAAGTGCAATTCCTACAGATACAAATAACGAAATTTATTTAATTAATATTGTGGCGCCAGAGAATTTGGCAGCCCCGGCCCACTCTACGCTAAGCCCAAAGCCCATGCCGAGGATAAGGATGTATCTGAGGACGAGTCCATTCTCCGGTAATACCGCCGAGGACAACCACGTCCTCGGCCCGCACTGATCATTGTAAGGAAGAACAAAGTGTCTTCGGAGGTAAACTTTCACAGCTATCCAAGACAGAGGCAGGCACGGCGGGTTGGTCATAGGAGCATGATGGAGGAGCAATCCCAGGAGGAACTGTCACCTCCACATTAAATGCTCACAACTAACGTTCTGGCCGCATTAAATGGAGAAGTGACCCCTAAACAGTGCCGCCTTAGCTGCTACCACCCACAGAAAAAATGGAAGGTGATTGATGGGACAGGCACTAACATGAGGACCTACGTAAGCAATAAATGGAGGGCCGAGATTAACCGGAAGGGGGCATAAAATGTAACAAGTCCTTCAAAAAGGGGGACGGCAGTTGGAAGAAAGGAGAGGTGTCATAGTATTTGTATAATCTTTGTAACCCCATACCAAAGGGGATAGAAGAAAGAGACTATAAAAGAAAGTGGCCAAGGAGCCTAATTTCATACTTTTAGTTTGTATTCTTATCAATCAATCCATGTTTACCATGCTTAATTGTACAACCCTCACTAGGGCCTAGTTCTTTGACCTGCTCTCTACAAATTTATTGTATTGGACCAGTTGGACTTAAGTCCACTCATTCAAAAGGAATAGTGCTCGAACCAAGTCTCAGAAAGGGGGACGGCAGTTGGAAGAAAGAAGAGGTGTCATAGTATTTGTATAATCTTTGTAACCCCATCCAAGGGGGATAGAAGAAAGAGACTATAAAAGAAAGTGGCCGAGGAGCCTAATTTCATACTTTTAGTTTGTATTCTTATCAATCGATCCATGTATTACCATGCTTAATTGTACAACCCTCACTAGGGCCTAGTTCTTTGACCTGCTCTCTACAAATTTATTGTATTGGACCAGCTGGACTTAAGTCCACTCATTCACAAAGAATAGTGCTCGAACCAAGTCCCTACAAATATCTATCATTTTTTATATATATAATTAACCTTCGGTAGCTCTGGATGAGGATGCATGCTCATCAACCGTCAATTTAGTTAAAAAGCTTCATTATTAATAAGTTGAGCATATATAATTTGTGTGTGCTATCGACTCTGAGTGAAAGAGAGAATGAAAGTTGCATCAGAATCCATCAATATATTTCTTAGATTAAGTAAAGAAGAATCTTTAACTGAGTACGTCATGTCTCCTTGGCCTTAAGTAAAGCCTAAAGTTAAGCCTTTGATATGATTTTTTTTTGCCTATAATTCATATTCTAATTAAGACTTTATTGAGAAAGACAAGAGAATCCAGTTCATGGCTTACACAAGCACATAAACAAGGCACTGCCCATCAACCTTTTTGACCATGTTAGTGCCACCTTTTCTTTCCATTGTGATTACCTTTTCCTTCTCTTTAAAAAAAAAAATAAAATAAAATAAAATAAAATAAAATAAAATAAAATTTCAACAATACTATTAGAGTTTCAACATGCTAAGGTGGCAAATTATAATTCATGTCGCATCGCTTTCATATGAGATCACTCTTTATATCTATTCTATTTTACACTAATCACAACTTGTTATCTCAACAATTATTAAAAAAAGTTGTGAATTTTATTGTGCATCTATAGTACTTGTTTTTCTTTTTTACTTAAAAAACTCATGAGTACAATTCCGTAATTTGTTGCAATATGGGTTCTCCAATTAAACTTAAATACATAATCACATTGTAATTAATTATTATTGGAAAAGATAGCACTATTAGTACTTTAATATTGATCAATAATACAATTATAAGTTTGAATTTAATTAAAAAACTTAATAAATTGCATCTAAGAGCATTCGCATTAGGTCCTACAATTTTTTTTTTAAAATCTATTTTAGCATAAGAACTTACTTTTTCCATTTTACATATTCACTTTTCAAAATACTCCATATCAGATTATCTATTTTACATTATATTTCATTAAAATATCAATTTTTCTTCACACATAATAACCACCACATACTTTTTCTTTATTCTTGAGATGCATAAGAAAAGAATAAACAACTAAATACAAAATGAATAGTATTTGTATAATTTTATATAGTTACTAGATTAAACTTATAAATTTACACAATTATATACAAACTAATGAGTCATTTTAGGTAAAATTATATAAATTTTACACATTTTTTTATTATACACCGACTGATATATGAATGGACTAGGTATTGCGTTATTCAAGATTTGCCCAAAAAAACAAAATAATGAAACCTATGTAGCCATGCAAACATGTTATGCAGCTAATGGTCAGTTCATGAGTATATACCCAAAAATTTAAGGTATCGAGCCCATGAAAAAAACTTTTGAGGCAACATGTAAACGTCGCTGTCCCTGATTAGCATTGCAGAAAGTGACCAGACACTCAGCTGTAATCTCAACTGGCATGCATGATTATACTGCTTTTAGTTTTACATCACTATTATAATAATAATTTTTTATTATTTAAATTTAAAAAAATTCGATCACATTCATGCTGAGAGTTTCTCCATTGGTTCTGAAAGAATTTAAAATTACAATGAGTTGAAAAACTATATGTGGCATTATAATTTATTTATAATCATACCATATTGATAAAGGTATTCTCTAAAAAATATATATTTGATAAAGGTAAACAGACAAAGAGAATATTTTTAATTCTTTATATAACCGTGTATAAAAAGGTTACAGCCATATATGACTATTTAAGAAGACATGGTAACAAAATTCTATTAAAGAAATATGCTTGCAGCTCTCAAGTATCTAAGGCTGCAACCTAGGCCTTTCCTCATATCTTCCCAAAGCTTAAGGACATTCTTTAGCCTCTTAATATTATTATTATGTATGAGGGGGATTCTGATTAAAAGTTTATTTAAAACAAATTAAGGTGGGCTCCTATATATGCTTTGCTGAATTAAAATTTTTTAAAAAAAATTAGAACTTATAAATATTATATAACATGAACCTAAATCAGTAAATGAGGCAAAATTAATTTCTGTAATTTATTATAACAAATCACTGTTAGAGCCTTAGAGGATGGTTATGAAGCTTTTCTCTCCTCATCTAAACGTTAAGACTCCATGATATATTAATAATAACTAGTATACACTCTTTGCAGCTTATATCATAGTTCATACGTGAGTTCTAATTAACTAAACTAGTAAGGTCTCTTTTATTGTTGAATAAGAGATTTAAGATTCGATCCTCACCTACACCAAAAAACTAATTTGTGTCTTGATCTAACGATAACGAGCAAATAGCTTACATTCAAACGGAAAACTATAAACAACTGCATGAAACTTGAACTAAGAAAACTATAAACAACTGTATGTCATATTAATATTATGTTCTATGAGTACAAAGTAGGATTAGGATTCATAGTACAGGAAACTTGAACTAAGATAATACAATGAACCTTGATTAAAATATAAGACAATGGGTTTGGAGCTTGGAAGTTTGTTATCTCTAACTTCCCACTCAAGCTCGAGGAACAAGTTTGAAATCAACTTAAATTCGAAAGGAGGGAGTGATATGGATTAGATGGAATGCACATAATAGTCCTGTTTAGCACAGTGGAGAAAGAGTGAACCATGCTTTAATACCATATTAATAAAAGATCTCTAATATAATGTTAGAATAAGATAATATTAGAAGTAAAGAGAAGATGAGATTATCAAAGAAAAAAGAAGATGAGAGAAAGAAAGAAGTCAAAGAACACATAGAAAACACAGTCCGATTAGTGGCCTACGTCATCAATGGGAAGTATTTAATGAATAAATCATTAATGTGAAGGTTTATGAGTTACATCGAACTTATTGAATGATAAGCACAAAAGATGAATCATTCTACCATTAAGTTACTATCCTCGACTAATTCTGGGTTATAGCAACGACTATGTGCACAAGTTGGATTAGAATTCATATATAGGACAAGGAACTTGGGCTAAGACAGTAGAATGAATATTGATTAGATTAACACAATGGCCACGGAGCTTGGACCTTGATATTCAACAAAAATAGTTCTTCCACTAAATTAGTGTAATGATTCTACTTATACATTCAATAAACGATTATATTATGTTCTTCTTGGGTGCGCTTCTTCAGAAACAATTTCTCTATATAACTATATTTGCTAGTGCACCCATCGGGTACACACAGCTATTTGTGTGGAACTGGTTTGGTATATATGGTCATAACAACATCTGCCAAACTATGGATTATTGTTGGGTATGCACACGTGTATGAAGTCCTATATTGAATAATAATGTGAATAATAAGTAGTTAATATAATATAGTTGAGCTCATACCCAAAGAGTTTAAGCCTTTTAGGTTAAGTTTGTCTCTATATATTATATTAATTACTCAAAGGGTTTTTCTAAAGTATTTATCTCTCTAACAATTATTACTTTCAACCAATTGTCTGTTGAGAAACAAAAATGCTATTTCTACCCAAAATAATTTGTTGTTTTTTTCGAATATGTTTCTGTTCCATGTTTTAGCATTGTAGATAGCAATTTCAACAATGAAGAGTAACTCTTATATAAAGAACAACAACAAAGTTTTAGTCCCAATTGTTAGATTCTAAAGACTTAGGATTTTATGTATTTAGAACTCTAATGTGTAATGTTGGCAAACCATGATCAAAACAATATGTTTAGTCTTGTTTAGGCTTGCTCAAAGTTGTTTATCTATTGTAAAGTTGGAATCGAGAGGTTGCAGAAGTCTTTGTGACTTTCGACCTGGCTCGATCGATAGAAGGATAGACTCGATCGATCGAAAGTCGGCCAGATCATTTTTTCTGTAGAATTTTTAACTCAGCCCTACCTCATTAAACATTTAGGGTTTTATGTTTTTTCCCTAGGTATATAAGGCAAAACCCTAACCACGTTTTCTGAGTTGCTCCTATTGTATTGTTGCTCATACTTTTCTGTTTTGTGTAAATCTCTTATGAGATCTAGAAGAGCTTTCCTTTACACAAAACTTAAGGTTTTCAAGGTAGAGATTACTTCAACATCTTGATGATCAACTCGGTTGTTGCCATTGGAGCTTAAAGAATAATCAGTGCGGGTGCTTGTAGCTAATTGGAGAATCCAAGAAAGAAGGAATCCGTGGATTCGGAGGTTGCACGTGGTCGTGTCAGTAAGTTCTACTAGTGAGTAGCATTAGGAAGTCAAACGGGGAGCTTGTAAGTCCTTTTGTATGAACTTCGATTCTTTCATAGTGGATTCAGATTTACCTTGAGGATAGCTAGGTCAAATCCTCCCCAGGTTTTTACCGTGTGGTTTCCTGGGTCATCATATCACTGTGTTATTTATTTTTCCGCTGCTTTATATGTTTGATATGATTATATAATTGTGTTAACCTAGATTTTCATGAATTGGACTAAGTTAATCACTTGGCTAATAAACTAGGTTAATCCAATTGTTGTTTTAAGGGGTCTAAAAACCAACAAGTGGTATCAGAGCAGGTTGCTCTTCTTGTTTTAGATCTTTTGATCTAAGAGCTGATCCTTGACCCCTGTTGTCATGGATAATTTGAAGTGTCTTTCTGATCATGTTTTTGCATATGCTTCTGTTGATTTTATTGATGCCTGTGAAACTCTCCGTAAGGAATTATTGAAATCTATGAAAATTGCTAAGAAATTCAAGGAAGAGTTAAAATTGGCTAATCTTGAAAAAGAGGATTTGATTGTGAGATTAGATGAGTCTAATAAAAAGAATGAATTTTTGAGAAATCAAATTTCCTCTCAAGATGAGAAGATGAAAAGCTTGGAACAAGAATTAGTTGAATTTAAATCTAAAATTGAAAATTTGACTAGTACCAAGCTTGCTGATGATAACATAAGTGTTTCTGTTTCTTTTAAGCCTAAAACTGAAAAAGTTTATATCCCTCATTTCAAGAGGAATAATAAAGAAAAGGCTTATTCTGCTAGGTTAGACAAAGGTAAAAGTTCTGATGTAGACGCTGAAGTTTCTAAATCTAAGTCTAAACCTACTGTTAGATAGCATAATAAATCTGTTTTTATGCCTACTTGTCACCTTTGTGGTGTTGTTGGTCATATTAGACCAAATTGTTCTTTGTTGAGGTAAAAACCAAAATATGAGATTAGACTTGCTATTAGGAATACTGATATTCCTAAATTTGTTCCTGTTTGTCACTTTTGTGGTGTCCGTGGTCACATTCGTCCTAATTGTCATAAATTGAAATTTAAGTATTCTGTGTGTCAATCTAGGATATGTGATAATATTTCTCCTGCCATAAGTCTATATAAATTGTTTCATATGCTTTTGAAAAATTTAAGCTTGTTGGCTTGTGAAAGGAATTTGCAGGATTTTAGTTTTTCTCAGAAGATTGGTGTAATCCCTTAAATACACTCTGCTTCACATGGATTTTCACCTACAAAGCCGAAGACTCATGTTATATGGGTGAGAAAAGATTCTCTAAGGTGAGTGTTGCTGACTTGTCCCTATTTTAATTCTTTCAATTGTTTGTGAACATGTCTTGTTTCTGTTTTTGGTTGTTTTGTTTTTTTAGGTTATTTTTTATTTTAAAAAAAAATCCAAAAACATTGAAAAATTTTCAAAAAGACAAAAATATTTTATTTTGAGTCTTGTTTTATTTTTCTTGAGGATTACATGAATTATGATATCTCTCTCTTGATTTAGAACATGCTTGACATTGTGGAGAAACTTGAATAGTATGTGTTATATAAGTGCTAAGCTTTTTCTAATTTTGTGTAAGTATGTACTAGTTTGTACATGTACTCAAGAGTTAATTAAGAAATAGATATTTCTTGTTTGTGTACCCTCTATAACTTAGTTTAGCACTATCATGCATTGCTTTTGCATTGTTCATTTAGCATAATATGTGCTTTTTGTTTTTGGTCATAAATTTTTTTAAAACCAAAAAGATTTTTGTGTTTTGTATTTCACATATTGGATTTATAATCAAGGATTGGCCATATTATCTTTACATAACATGTTTATGTACCTTATTTAGCTTGGATGAGCTTATTTATTGCACTTTACTAGTTGAAACTTTGTAGTGCATGTTGTGTGGGAAAGATGTTTATGGTTTTTTATCACTTTGTCTTGATCTTGAAGTCACATGTTATTTGACTGTCGAACTTAATCCTTTTGAGAAAGGCATAAATAACCATCTCACCACTGTTCACTAGCTAATCATGAACACCTTAGTGCATATTGTAAGATTTTGTGCTCGAGAAAGTGTAGCACATGTACAAAAAGAACATAAGGTGTAGCCTCGATTTAATTGCTTAATGCTTAAAATTGGTTTGTACTATTAGATTTGATGCCAAATCACATAATTAAAATTGGTGTGTATATTATCCTGGCTTTTTAATAAGTTTTTGAATAAATTAAAATTGGTGTGTATATTATGAGGCAAAATTCAAGAAATTTACATGATTGCAAGCTTATATTCTAGGAGATGTGGGAGTTATATGATGTAACTCTTTAGGTAATAGCCTCTTTTAAATTCTATGTGATGAATTTTGTAGATTTTGTAATTGATTTCTATTCACATATCACCTCACATGTATCTCAAACTTTTGCTAGTTGCACACACTACACAAGTTACTTTTTGCTAAACTTGGTACATTTTATTATGTGTGATCTTGTTGTGGCTATCCAAGATTAAAAGTTCCTTGATCTTAATGCAAAATATGTTTAAAGTTTGAGAAATTGGACATTCTAGAGCTTGAATGTACCCGAATTGGGAATTTTGTTCAAATTGGGTTTAATTGATGAAATTGGCTTGTTGTTTTGATGTAATTAGGCATTATACTCTGTGTGTTGTGTTATGTGTGCTCAATTCATCAATTTGTTTCAAAATTTTCAAGTGGTTTTTCAAATTTTTGAGGTTTTTGTTAGAAACTCTATGCTCAAGCCAATTTTGTGCAATTGAACTTAATTGAACTTAATCTTTTACTGCATTAAAACATGCATCATGACATTTTAATTGTTCATGCATCATTTAGATTTTTTATTTTATTTTTGTGCTAATTTGCAGTCTGCCCTTGGATTTTTGTTTTGTTTTTTCTTTTGGTTCTACTTTGTGTCTCTGTCCTTTCCTTAGCATCATGCCTAGGAAGACTAGAGCTTGTAGGTCTGTTCCCTCTCCTTCTCCTCCTCCACCTTCCTTTGACCGTGAGAGGTTTCCGAGTGAGAAAAAACAAGAAATTTTTGAGAAGCTGAACCTTAAGAGGAAAATTTGGGCTGAGCGTTCTGTTGTCTTAGATGAGTTAGATCCTGCCATTATGGCAAATTTTGAGCGTCAGAGCTAGTTACCTTTATTGAATATTTATGATCTTCCTCCTCTGGCTACCTTGATTAGAGAGTTCTTTTCAAACATCTCTATCCACGTCTATAATTCTAACACTCTAGTTAAGAGTTGGATACGAGGTGTAGCGTACACCATTACTCCTACAGTAGTGGCTGATGCTCTAGGGGTACTTTTGGTCCAGCACCCTGTTTACCCTTATGATGAGTCTCCTTTGTTGAGTGATGTCATGTCTTACATCACTGGGTCTTCTATCTAGTGGGGTTCTAATCCTCGGATCACCACTGCCGAGCTATCTGAGTTACATTATCTTTTCTTTAGGATAGCTTGTCATTCTCTTTGGCCCATTTCTCATCTTCACACCATTCCTCTCGAGCGGTATGTATTTTTGTACGCTCTTGCCACTGATACTCCTATCAGTTTTCCTCACTTGTTTCTTCATTCTTTGAACGAAGTTTATAGGAGTTCATCTACATCTCATGCTCTTGTCCATCTTATTTTTATTCATAGGATTTTGTTTTATCTTGGTCTAGATGATTTCCCTTCTTTTGAGCCCGTACATGTTATTAGTCCCATAGATGCGTCTTTTCTTAGACAGAGGGCTGCTCATCTTCGGGTTGGCTCTAAACACCCTAGATCTGAGGCTTCTGGTTCCGCACCCACTCCTTCTTCTTCTACAGGTCCTGCTGGTAAGGATGTTCATGAGCCTGTTGGCGATGTTGCTGCTGCTGTTCCTCCACCTCCTTCGGATGACTTTGATGTATGTCGTACTTTGGAGACTGTCATGACTGTTCAGGTGGCTCATGGTCAGATTTTGGTGGACTTGCTTGATGAGATACGTGCTCTGAGAGCTGACTTGACGCATCTTCGTTCACCCTCACCACCTCCTTTCGATGACATGTGATTGTCCTTTGGCATTTCGTCACAAAAAAAATGGAGTAGTTTTGAGACTTGTAGAGGAGATTTTGTAGTTAGGGAGAGTTTTTCTTTTGTTTTTGCGGAGCTAGTTGAGATATTAGATTGTATCTAGGTGCTTCACCGTGTATACTTTCTTTTGATATCATTTTAGGGCTTTTCTTGTTGGGAGATACATTGTTTTTTGATATATGATTCTTGATTCTATGTTCACTGCTTATTGATTTATATTTATGAGTTCTTCATTAATATATATATCTTTATTATGTGTTGTATGAACTTTCAAGAATGTTTTTATTTTTTGGTGTGTCTAACTTAGGGGGAGAGTTAGTTTACATATCTATTGATTTACTGTTTTTCTGTCACACATGCGTTTATGCGTTTGTTGAGTGTTTCAGGAATATACAGGTTGATTCAACTGAGCTGCTGTCTACACTTGCAAATGATGGATAGTAGTTAGAATTTAATTTTATTTTATGAGCATTACTTTTTGTAAAGGACTTTTCATTTGTACACTTTAAGCTTTTGGTTTGTGTTTTGTCACAGATTGCCAAAATGGGAGTTTGTTAGGTTCTAAAGACTTAGGATTTTATGTATTTAGAACTCTAATGTGTAATGTTGGCAAACCATGATCAAAACAATATGTTTAGTCTTGTTTAGACTTGCTCAAAGTTGTTTATCTATTGTAAAGTTGGAATCGAGAGGCTGCAGAAGTCTTTGTGACTTTCGGCCTGGCTCGATTGATCGAATGATAGACTCGATCGATCGAAAGTCGACGAGATCGTTTTTTCTGCAGAATTTCCAACTCAGCCCTACCTCATTAAACGTTTAGGGTTTTATGTTTTTGCCCTAGGTATATAAGGCAAAACCCTAGCCACGTTTTCTGAGTTACTCCTATTGTATTGTTACTCATACTTTTCTGTTTTGTGTAAATCTCTTGTGAGATCAAGAGGAGCTTTCCTTTACACAAAACTTAGGGTTTTCAAGGTAGAGATTACTTCAACATCTTAATGATCAACTCGGTTGTTGCCATTGGAGCTTAAAAAATAACAAGCGTGGGTGCTTGTAGCTAATTGGAGAATCTAAGAAAGAAGGAGTCCGTAGATTCGGAACTTGCACGTGGTCGTGTCAGTAAGTTCTACTGATAGGTAGCATTAGGAAGTCAAGCAGGGAGCTTGTAAGTCCTTTTGTATGAATTTCGATTCTTTCATAGTAGATTTAGATTTACCTTAAGGATAGCTAGGTTAAATCCTCTCCAGGTTTTTACCGTGTGGTTTCTTGGGTCATTATATCACTGTGTTATTTATTTTTCCACTGCTTTATATGTTTGATATGATTATATAATTGTGTTAACCTAGATTTGCATGAATTGGACTAAGTTAATCACTTGGCTAATAAACTAGGTTAATCAATTTGTTGTTTTAAGGGGTCTAAAAACCTTTCACCAATAATTTAAAGGCGGCTAAATTCTATGTAAAAGAAGAGGTATAAACCTTTTTTTTTTGGTTAAATGTTAACAACTTTGTTTCCTACAGGGACACATGATCTGTGAACAAAACAATATAATCTAGCGTCATTCTAAATAATTTTCCATTAATTAAGTCTCTTTCGAACTAAACATCATCACATCTCTTGACCTTTCGTTGTTGGAATTGGTTGAAAACAATGTTTTTCTCTTGGAGGATTGCTGAATGCTGACACCACGTATCACATTAAAGTTGAAGTAAGTTTTTATCTTCTATAAAACTCCCTAGGTAGAAAACAAGGTTGTTGACTCTATTTAAGAGTGGTATTACACATAGATCCCACATCTCTTAGCCAAAAAGAAATCATTATTCATTTTGAGATAAGCATTTTGTTATGGAAAGAGAGAAGAATTGTATTTATTTTTATTTTTTGAAATTCCTATTATTTTAACTTTATAGGGAGTAAAGATTCATTCAGTTAACACGCAAGCCTTATCTAAATGTAAAGTACAAATAAGAATATCTAACTTCATTTGAAGTAAAAAGAAACAAATCAGAAGATAGCTAGTCCTTTATATATGCAACATATGTTGTCTAAATATTGGATTCATTTGCAGTCTCAATATGTTATTGTTGACACCAATGGCCTTTTAGCCATATGACACCCCCACTCCTCATAAGCATGGGGTGTACTATGAGTTGCTTGTGTATATAGCTATTGGAAAAGCGTGATTGATTCTAGCTAAAATTTTATTTTCCACCATAAGAAGACATCATTGCTTAACACTGAAGCATAATGGATGATGCAATTATGCAAGGTGAATTGACACAAGAGGGTATACAAGTTGCATTGTACAAACCGTCCAAAGATGAATGCTGATTAATTAGTATTGCATAAAATATCAAACACCCAAAGTAGTTTCTACTTTCTAGTACTCATGCTCATGTCATATGAGATTAAAAACAAAAAGGTAAACAGAAAAAATAGCACTAGACTTGTAAAATGGTCTTAATTGCGTGCAACTGCAGACAGTAGGAAGTAATAAGCTGATCCCATTAGGATCCCAGCCCCTTTTTTCTTGCCCACTTGAATTGAACTAAAGTAGCACTTTAGACTTTAGAGCAATGCAAATAGCTATCCGGTCCCCAATGTCTTTTTCTTGTTCATGAGAATTAGACTAAAGCAGCAATATTTCAAAGAAATGTTCAACTTACAGTTTCAACAGAAATATGGTCTACTCTTGTTGCTGATTATTAAATTGTCAATCAAATGGAATAAAAACCAAATCTTCTTAGTATAAAATTTTCTTTATTTGGATCAGAAAAATCGTACAACTTATCTGTTCCTTGAGGTAACTTAATGTAATAGATCCACCAATTTCACACTTCTTTGAGTCCATGAATGAAAATTATTGATTAAACAAATAAGTGCCCATTTGTTTCCACTTTTTCAGCCCAAAAAGCCCGTTTTGAAAAAAGCCAATGTCCAAAGCCCATTTGGTTGAGACCAAAACGCAACTTTTTGGAAAAAGTTGCGTTTTGGGCCAAGGCTGAAAATGCGCAAGCCATAAAGGAGCTCCGGAGGTCCATTTTGAGCAAAGTCCGTGTGCGTTGATCAACTATTTGTTGGACTCTTTGGGCAATTACCAAATTACCCTTCAATAAATCATGCTCATGTCCTTTGTTCTCACGCCTGTTCCTCATTCCTCTCATCTCATCTCTTTGCTCTGCCCTTTGCCCTAAAGCTCACTCATGCCTCTCATCTTTTCTCTCTGCTTTGCCCTCTCCGTGCTGCTACAAGCCTCTCTGTGGTAAGTCTCTCTTGCCTTTTGTCATCCGTTGAATATTCTTCCTCTTCTTCTTCTTTCTTCGTCTTCTTCAACGCGCATTCCACTGTATTTTTTTTTTAAATTTTATTTATATCTAATCTTATCTGAGAAATACATTTTGAAGGTAGAGTTTTGATCAACAAAACACCAAGCAACACTGATCTGCTACCAAAAACCACCAGGTATCAACACTTATCTGAATTTTTTTTTTTTTTTTTTTTTTACCTATCAAATTTTTTTTTTTTTTCCAGATCTTGTATGCTTTGTTCTTGCTAATGATCTATTTGTTCTCTTGCTGGGTACTGAAAAAATTTGTGGGTACAAGCTTTGTAATTTTTTTTCTTTTGTGGATGCTCTGTCTTTCTAAGTTATGTGATATCTGACAAAAAATCGAAATTGCGTATTTTAGTTCCAACACCCCTTTCTTTGTTCAAGTCACTTTGGATTGAGATCTAATTTTATAAGTTTAGCATGATTTGGGTCTTCTTTGGAATTGGAATTGGGATTTTAGTTCCTGTGGGGCAGTACAGATGTTGGGTATTTCAGTTAGGTTTAATTAGGGGCAAAGATGCTGATTGAATTGTCTAATAAGTTACTATAGACAAAATCCTAAGTAGCTAACTAAATTCACAATTGGTAGGCACTTTATCTGATATACTTTCAAGCTTTCTTTGTTAATCTTTCTTTTCTTTTCTTTGGGCAAAACTTGCCATAGCGGCCTTAATTTTCCTTTGGAATTCCAGAGGGTCCAACTTTACTTTTTTACATAGTTTCTAGCTATGCATCTTCTATACTTTGTAGAAAACAGAGAAGCATTATGGGAAACTGATTGTATACAATAATACAATGGAATGTTTATTCTAGTCCTCTTAACATATTGTATACAATCAATTTCCCATATATGCATCCTCCAGTCAATTATGCCTATGAAATGTTTTTTATGTGACCCTTTACATAATGGAATCTGTATTTACTGGTGGTGTGAGTGGCATTATGAAATTTTGCAATTCGAATATGTGTCAAAGATGTGCCATGGAGCCTATATGTTTTATATTGAGGATGTAGATACATGTTAGTGTGTCACATGTTAATGTTAGGAGTGTGTAGGTGTATATGTGTGTGGGGTGCTGATGGGGAGTGCGTCTGCACACGCATGCCCCATCAGCAGCAGACGCACCCCACATCAGCAGCCCACCCACACCCTGCAGCACCTCACCATGCAGCAACACACGCATGCCTCATCAGCACCACACGCACTCCCCATCAGCACCACACGCTCCTAACATTAGATCATGTTTGTAACTAGTTCACTAGATTAGAATATTATGAATTTTATTTTTTGCATTTTTTATGGTTGCTTAACTTTATAGATGGGTAAAAACACTACTTCCAACCCCAAGGCAAAAAAAAAAACTAGAGCATTATGGGATAATCCAAAGTGCACAACAACTTTTTGTAACTTTTGTGTGGAACAGATTGAAGCTGGGAATAGAACAAAAGGTGCTGCCTTTAGTACCAAAGGTTAGACCAATTTGGTGACCAAGTTTTGTGATGAGACCGGTCTAAACTATGATAATGACCAATTAAAAAGTAGATGGGATGTATTAAAAGGTGATTGGAGAGTGTGGGAAAAATTGAGGAATCTTGACGCAAGTTTAGGTTGGGATGCAGTGAAGGGAACGATTGCTGCTAGTGATGATTGGTGGGACCGGAAGTTGAAGGTGAGTTAAGTATTTATTAATATGTAGTTAGTTGGAGATAGTTTTATTATATTATTGTAATATGAGTGAAATAACAATTACATTTTGTAGGAATTACCTAAAGCTACAAAATTTCGAGAGAAAGGTCCACAGAAACTAGAACAACTTGATAGAATGTTTAGGGATGTTGCAACAATTGGAGTAGCTGCATGGACCCCTTCTTCAAATACACTCCCTCCAACAATGCCACAAAAGGGTGCTGGTGATTCATCTGGTAGCTTCGAATTTAAGGATAATCAATGTGACATGAGTTTAGACATTGATAGTTTGCAGCAAGGACATACTAGTCAAACACGTAGTTCAGGCCAAAAGCGAACTAGTGAATCAGTACCCTCACAAAAGAAAAAGAAGAAGATAGGAGGAGCTGCAATGTTGGACAATTGTGTTAGTCAATTAATAAATGTATGTCAGAATAAGTCTAAAGGCACTTCTCGAGAGTCACCAAGTTCAATTGATAATGTCATGGAGATTGTGAGAGCACTTCCTGGAGTGGAAATTATGTTTATGGTTCAAACTTCCTATATCTTACTGAAAATGTCACGTAGGGAGAAGTTCCTAACTTTCAAGGAGCCAGAGTCACAGCTGGAGTGGCTACAAGGAATGATTTGTAACCAAAAGAAGTGACCAACCTTATGTGGTACTCTGTATTAACTTAGGACTAATATTAACTTTATGTTGTATTAGCTTAGGACTAATATTAGTTTTATGTTGTATTAACTTTAAACTAAGCTATGTGATATTTAGTATTAGGTTTGGGCTAATATATGGGCAATGTAAACACATTTGAAATTTTCATTACAGTGTTATATACTTAATGTTTTGAATTGTCTTGGTATGCAACGTGTTTCCATTCAAGTGGTTGCTTTTTGTTACTTTGTTGATTATTATGTTGATTTATATTAAAGTAGTATTAGCAATGGTTGATTATTTGTTACTTTGTTGTGTAGCCTAAACCAATATGGATGATTATAATGGTACTCATGAGAGTGGCCATTTTATGGAACTATTAATGGATGGGGATTACAGAAATTACTGTGATGATCATGATGGTGGTGATTATAACAATGTTGACAATAATAATGATGGTGATAACAATAATGATATGATGGTGAGAGTAGTGACAGTGATGATGATAGTGACAGTGATTCTGATGATGATGATAGTAACGACGATTCTGATGAGGAGTTTTACTACTGTGTGGCAGTTACCTGTGAAGCAATTGTGACATATTTCAATAAGTATATTAATAAGACTCCTTGTTATGATTTTGAACAAACAGGGTGGGCTTGGGTGAGACGTTGTATAGAAGGTAATGAGAAATTGTGTTACAACATGTTTAGAATGAAAAATGAGGTGTTTCATAATTTGTGTCAAGTTTGACAACATGACTGTAGACTTCAACATTCAAGGAATATAAGGTTAGAAGAGTCAGTGGCAATCTATTTACTGATATTTGGTCATGGAACATGCAACCGAATGGTTCAAGAAATATTTTAGCATTCGGGTAAAACCATAAGTAGACATTTTGAGAAGATGATCACTTTGTTGGGTGCTTGCTTTGCAGCTGCATATGTAAAGTCTTTAGATCCAACTTTTAGTGAAGTTCCAACCCAAATACAAGACCATCCAATTTATTAGCCACATTTCAAAGTATGTGTACTATTGTATATTTGAATAAGTGCTATTGTCTATAAGATAATACAATACACGTGGAATTGAAAACTATTAACGTTTTTATTAGGATTGCATCGGTGCGATTGATGGCACACATGTGATAGCGATTGTACCTACTGAGAAGTTCATTCCATACTTTGGGAGAAAGGGATATCCAACCCAAAATGTGATGGCTGCATATGATTTTGATATGTTATTCACATATGTTTTGCCTGGATGGGAAGGTGCTGCACACGACACCTCCATTTTTCTTGATACTATTCGTAAACAAAGTAACAACTTTCCGCACCCACCACCAAGTTTGTAATTGGTTAATCAATTGTTCATTATAATGACATATTGTGTGTGTGTTAATACAATTGAATTTTTTTTTCTAAGGAAATATTATGTAGTTGATTCTGGATACCCAATGATGAAAGGCTATTTGGCACCATACAAGGGGATATCTTACCATCTTCAGGAATTTCGAAGGAGAGGTGGAAGCCCTAGAACTAGACATGAAAATTTTAATCATGCTCACTCATCTCTTCAATGTGTGATTGAGCGCACTTTTGGTGTGTGGAAGAATAAATGGAGAATTATCAAAAACATGACATCTTTTCCATTCCATATCCAAATACTTATTGTATCTGCTACTATGGCTCTTCATAATTTTGTTAGACTAAATGATAGGGGTTTCATAAACGCCAATCGAGATTCAATTTCTAGAAGAGAACATAATAGTGAAGCAGGTAGCAGTTATGAGTAGAACTCAGGATCTTTAACAGACCCTGCGATGGTGGTTCTTTGTGATTCCATTGCTAATTCCATTTGAGGGGATAATAATTAGTAGTTGTCTTTTTTTTATAATATCATGTAGTACAATTTAAACTTGGGTTATTGGTATGTATTTATCATATTTTTACATTTTTATGTAGTACAATTTAAACTTGGATTATTAATGTGTATTTTATCATCTTTTTACATTTTCATTTTGTGCTTCGTGATGATGAAAATTATTTAGATTTAATTAATATTGAAAAGAAGTCATTAATGGTAATAACAAATAATTATGACACTAAAAAAGAAAAATTGCCCAAACATTATTAAAATAATACCAATAATATATATTTATTATTATTATTATTATTATTATTATTATTATTATTATTATTATTATTATTAAGTATATGAAGTAGTTGATTAAAGTATGAAATAAACTCTCTTATATATACATTGTCCTTTTTGGTAATTTATTCCTCAAACTGCCACTTTTATAAGTGTTAGCCAAATATTCAACTTTTTCAAAAAGCACTCTTTAATAGCTTTTACCAAACACTCAGTTTTTTTAAAAAAACACTTTTTCATTATGCACTTTTTGGAAACTCCACTTTTTCAAAAAGCACTTTTTCGAGAAAGCTTAACCAAACTCACCCTAAGTAAATTACACATTTTCACTTCAAATTATACCACATTTTACACTTTGCCCTATGAACTACATATCAAAATGCACAATTGACTCTATGAAGTTATGACTCTGTAACACTTTACCGTTTGTTTTGGGGTCAAGTCAAATAGAATTTAGCGTTAAAAAACCAATTTATCCCCCTTTCTAAAACATTTGATAGAGGATAAATTGGTCTTTTAATGTTATATTTCATTAGACTTAACTGAGACAGTGACGGGAAGGGATAAAGTTGTAGTTGAGGAGGTTGATCGTGCATTCTTATAATTCAAGAGGGTAAGTGTAAAATAGTGTATAATTAATGGTGGAAAAGTGTAATCTCTCCCAATAATTAATATGTTAATTTTCCCTAATAATTAATAGGTTAAATTAAAAATTACACCTTTAAGAATCCATTGTAAAAAAACTACCAAAATAAAATAAATCACATTAACTGAAGTAAATTTAAGTTTTTTATATATAAACACACAAGTAAATCAATATGTTAAGCAGCCTCAATTCTCAAATTTATTCTAACCCCACCCCACTCCCCCTATTGATTGATTTATTTATATTAGAGTACCTAATCATGTCTAAACAATTTGATATCCCAATCCCCCGAACAGAGTGGCTAAAAACATGAAAGAAATAAACCAATAATATAAAGAATAATTACTCCACTGTTCTTTACAGTTTACACTGCATATCCATGTGTGGAAATAAATTATGACCCTTAACTTGTGTTGCACCTGATCTTCAAATTTTCCCAACAAATTGTGGCATTATTAACCTCGAGACTGGCTGTTTCTTATTTAATACATCCAAGAATTAAATGATCTTATTTAAGAAGCACTATCTCTCCAAGAAGCACCTGTTATTATCTATGCCAATGGGGTTCACGGGTTCTATTGTTTCTTGTTTATGGCGCTTTTCCATGTGTTTCTGATTGATTGGTATCTTTGTGGCCTTGGTATTTGACTATTTATAGCTCAAAGGTTTTGACTTGTTATTCAGACAAGGAATAGATTTATATTAGTAAACAGTCCTAATTTCTAACACTCACATAAAATAAAGCCCTAAAGCTTTTATCACGAGGAAATCATCTTATTTCATATTTATTCACACTGAGGGTCTGTTTGGATCCGCTTATTTTGTTGAAACTGAAAATTTTTTACTGAAAGTATTGTAAATAAAAGTAAAAGTTAGCTGAAACAATACCAAAAAGTGCAGTGAAGCCATGAATAGTAACAAAAATAAGGTGAATAATAAAATAAACTGATTTTTTAATTTGAAACTAAACACACAATAAAACATATAACAAAAGGATAGCTTATTTCACACTAAATTTCACAAGTCTTTTTAACAATTTACAAAGAATAAGGAAGAAGCAAAGTGTAAGATACGCAAAGATTTCAATTCCAATCTCCTTTTTTTTTTTCAAGATTTACATAGTATGAAAAGAAACTACTTTTGAACTAAACAACAACGTCTACACAAATCATTAAGATGTGAAATATTTGAAGTATCATCCGGTAATGTGTTCTATGAGACCTTGACCTTATTTTTTATTTTTTATTTATTCCCCGCTAACAAAATATCCTACCCATATTAATAACAAAGCCCAAGTCCTTTTTTTTATTTAATAGGAACAAAGCCCAAGTCTTTAATAACCCCTTTGCACGCAATAGACTGAAATTTAAGCCCAAACCATAAAGAATATAATAGAAGCCTTTGCTAAGTGCTATACTTGACAATTAACATTGGCCGAATCCTCATTCCCCAGTTTTAAAACATGCCACAACCAAAACCCACGAGCCAGTACAAGTTCAAAACCTCATAACATTCACAAGATAACAGCATCACAAAGAAGCTCCATGGCTAAACTCAGTAAACCAATAAAAGGTCTGAGTCTACCTAGCAATGGCCGAAACCCCATTGACACCACTCTTAAAAATTCCATAACAAGCAAAACCTCATCCAAATGAATCTCAAAATTACACAACTGGCATCCCAAGCCAAGACGAAAGAAGCAATTTTAATGGATAAAAACGTACACCCCAAAATCCATGCAAGTTCATAATCTAGATCCACTCTAGTACTTTAGCAATCGCCTTGTGAGTGGCACTTCATAACTTAAAAATTTCAAAAACAAAAACACCTCAAGGCCAAAACCCACCTACAAAACACTACTAAACTCTTGAAAGACAAAACACAAGCCAATCATCAAACATATCACATACAAAGTCATATATATATATATATATATATATGAATTGGGTTTAAGTTACGCATTTTTTAAACCATTGGATTTAAGTAGATTTAAGATCCAATGATAAAAAAAATTTAAAAAAAAACACTCATTAATGCTTATTTTAATTAGGATCTCATTTATTATCTCTTATTTATGACATTTCATACTTATCTCTAAACCCAAAAAAGGTTTACGCTCCTTTCTCTCTCTTTCTCCTCCACTGCAAGTTTCTCTCTGCTCTCTCTCTCTCTCCTCCATTGCCATAGGGTTCCACCTCCACGGCCAAGTTGCCGGCAGCAAAAAAAAAAAAAAAAATCCAAGAAATTAGTGACTTATTCTAGAAGTCTGGAGAACTCAACTAATGTACATTTTATTCCTTATATTTGTTTGTCCTGACAAGTGCATATTATCCTATGCTTAACCTTTGATCATGTGGTTTTAATACGAAAATCATTAATTAATTGTATTAAGAAAATGCAGAGCCTATGTGCTATGAAATTATTTACTCAATTAATTAACCAAGGATTGTACCGTAAATCAGAAGTCATAATTAAAATTACTTATTTGTAAAATTTTTATCTATTATGCTTTTGGGTTCAATGGGTAATGTAATGTCAAATAGCGTTGTTAAGCTACTTTTCGAGATGGTGGAATTGATATGATAAATATTCTTCATTTGTTTTGAATTGAGCTTCGTTATGCCTTTTGTGAACTTTGTGGGGGGAGAGAAATCATTGTGCTTTTGAAGGTGTAGATGCCTTTTTGACAATAGCTAGAATTGTCTTTGTTAGAACCTTTTTTGAACGTTCTCATGTTTTGGGCCGTAGTGACATATGTTCTATGATAGACTTCGTTGGTTCTCTTCTTGCAGGATCTCAGATTCGTCCTGTTTTGGACAAAAGAAGACCTGATAATGTCCTGGTGATGGAAACATATGGTAGTGAAGGAGTGAGAGAGAGAGAGAAAAACGTATACTTTTTTTTTTTTTGGTTTAGAGATAGGTAAGGGAATGTCATAAATAAGAAATAATAAATGAAATTCTAATTAAAATATCGGCAATAATGAGTGTCTTTTTTTTACTATTAGATCTACTTCAATTTAATGGTTTAGAAAAAGTGTAACTCTTGTCGTGAAATAAATTTAAGTTACATCTAGTGTAACTTAACAAAAGTTATACCTTTTTCTGACCATTGATTTCTATTAAATCTAACGGTGAAAAAACATTCATGCTAAGTCGTTATTGTTCTCTAAAAATTAGCGATTTAAAGCATTAACTCTTTTTATTAAAGGAAAAAAAAATTGCATTAACTCTCCGCTTTTCATGTCATCATCTTCTTCCCCTCTCTATCCCATCGTCTTCTTTCTCTCGTGCAAACAAATCATAACGAAGCAAGACATGTTAGCTATATATGGAGCACGCTGTAGAGGTTATTTTGAAGTGTGGTGGGCTTTTTGTGATTTTTGGGCTGGATTACCTCGTGTTGCACTGGACTCGAGTGTTCTAGATAAGAGAGTTGGGACCGGTCCAATTGCAACTCACCTTGGTCTGGCTTGCGCATAAACTATACCTTGTTTGCCGAAACTTTAGTCACATGCCCATGGCAGGCGAAGTTGCTACATAAGAGTTATGGCGGATAAATGTAATAAAACAATGATAACGAAAATACGTTACTGTTAGGCAAAATAAGTAAGAGATTCTTAACTAAAACAGGTGGAAAGAGCACGTTATAGGTGAAATTGCAAATACAAGAGAAGAAATAATAGCAATAAGTGGTAAAATCAAAGAAGTAAAGATCAGTTTGCCATGTTCAATTGTGTTACGGGGCTAAGGCCAAGAAGGGAACTGCTTCCTCAACGTGGATAACTTCACATGGTAATCTTGCCGTAGAAATTATCCACTTTGAGGGAACGGGCCTGAATGGTTTGTGCCCAAACGGGTTCTTTATCCTCAACAGAGGGTAGATTTTTAGAGGGAGAGAAAGGATTGGCCTATCGATGCATACCTACCATTTTACACTCCTCACTTCTTTTCTTTCTCTTTTCTCTCCGTTTTTTGTTACTTTGATTCTTTTCCACTCCTTTCTTTCTTTCTTAATACTTACTCATGTGGTATTATGGTGATGGTGGTGCAGTAATCCTCCTCTAGAGGTTGCTCTGGTTGTGGTTGTGTTACTGTCCACAGCAAGGACCCTTTATATACTGTCTCCGTGACTGTTTTTTACCATTTTAGCCTTTAACCACTTTTGTCTGGTTTAGGGTGTTCCTTCCAACCACCCACTAGTTTGTCAGTTGTTCAGCCATCACAACTTACCTGTGCTGGCTGTGCCACTCCCCATTATCTGATAAAGAAGGCTATTTTGTTTGCTTGCTCACCGTGGCATTCTCTCTTGGCATGCACCTAGTGATTCTAACTCATCCTGCCTTTTTTTGGGTGGTATGTTATCCCAGCAGGACATCACCCCCCAAAAGAATATGAGTGGGAACCGCATAATAGGCTTTCCCTTTTCCCCATTACCAGACCATATTCTTTCTTACCTCTGGCCCATAACCCACCACTCCTATGTTGGCTAGGTATAGGTTGGTAATGCCTAGGCCTTGTACGTGCTCCATTTCTTGTGTACGTTGAAGGCTTGTCTGCTGCTCATGCATTTGCCATGGTCTGAAAGCTTATCTATGCATTTTGCCACTCATCCTTGATCTCTTATGGCGTGAACTGGTTTCTGATATTTCATTTTTTATCGGCTTGCTCCTTTCAAGGGCTGGGCCTTGCTTGATCATAGGTTTTTCCCCTTTTAGCCCATTCTTTGCTCCTTCCGTAGTCTTGTTACCATTCCTACCATACCACTCTGCCATTCCTGCCGTGGTGTTATTTGACTTGTGCTTGCTAGGTCTCTTTGGTCCTGCTACTATTCTTCTCTTAATGACTTAATATGGTCATTGGATTTATACTCATGCTGCTTTGGGTTTTCTTAACCCATTACATTGCTCGTGGGCTCCTTTGTCTCATTTCTTTCTTATTGAGCATCCTTGGTCCATTTGCTTTCCTTGGGCATCCTTGACCCATTTTCTAACTTTGCATTCCTATGGGCTTTTACTAACTCTTTTGGGTTTTCCTGGCCCAATTACCTTATTCTTCATCCTTGGAGCTCATGGGTTTTCCACTAACCCCTTACTTTCTTGCTTCATTACCTCGGGCTTGCTGTGGCCCATTCTTACTTTTCTACATCTCATAATGCCCATAAGTTTACTACTTCTCTCTCTGGGCTCCTTTATGCCCATTTGCTTTCCTTAAGGCCTATTGATTTACTTTATGGACCTATAATCCATTGTTCCTGCCATTTGGACTTAATGGTTTTTTCTATTAATCCACTAACTCTACTCTGCCCATATTTGTTGGGCTTCTTCCTGCTACTAGGCTTCCAAAACGAGCATCAACTTAAAGCAAATAACACCTCAAAAGCACTAGCCTACTTTTTTCCGTAAAACATGATGGTTTGTGTATATTTATGGCAAAGAGCCCATCTTTTAAAAGATTTTTCAAGACCATGGTGGGAGATCAATGAAGACATGGTTGAGAGATGATGCTAAAAGAGCACTAATTTTTAAAACATTGACTTTAACCATGAATGTTTTATATCCTTAGATCTATATGAATTTTACCTCGAATAAAATTTCCCATGAGTGGTTTAGAAATACTCAGCCTCGACAATGTTCTATTAAACAATTGTGAGAACATGGTGCAAGAAGACGATGAGAGAGAGGAAGAAGATGACGACTTGAAAAATGGAGAATTAATGCTATTTGGTTTTTCCTTTAATATTAATAAGAAGAGATAATGGCTTCAATTACTAATTCGTAAAGAACAATAATGATATAAGATTATTTTTTTTTCACCCTTAAATCTAAAAAATCAATGGTTCGAAAAATGTGTAATTCTTGTGAAGTTATACCAAGTATAACTTGAACCTATCTCATATATATATATATATATATAATCTTAGAATATGCTGGGAGATAATAAATTTAATCTTAGAATTTCATTAATTAAAACTTTTCATCCTCCTGACCACAAAAAAACTTACATACAAAGCCTTCAACATTTGAATCTAGTAGAAATTTAAAAGAGAACTGTTATTCTTAATTTTTTTTTCATAATAATAAAAAAATAGTCTACACACATACACAACTCATCACTGCTGTAAATAAACTCACAAAGCCTTAACTCTAATATATAAAATGCAATGCAATCTATAGTTCAAAAATATCACTGCTAGGCATAATAGTCACTCTATAAGTATATGTGATCTTGTGAGGTGGGAAAGGGGGCAAGGGCTGGGTTTTAAGTCTCCAAGAGAGAGTTTCATACACATATATACTAAGACTAAGCTAAGTAGAATTTCTATTTCAGATAAATAAATAAAAAAGTTTAAAAATTACTCTAAAGATTACCTTCCAAAAAAAAAAAAAAAAAACCTCAAAAGTTTGCTCAAACTCCCCAAAGGAAGAATATCCCCTTTGCCTAACTGCTGAGAATTTGCTAATGTGTCAAAAAATATTCAATATTAAAAATGAAACATATGACTTTCTCGTGTGTACGGTAGAAATACCACAAGTTTAATTAAGGAGACTCATTATTATGTAAGAGGACCGTATAAGTTCACTTATAGTAGCGGATAACTACTTCTTTTAATTTTTTTAGATAAAGAGATTGTACGAAGGGGGAGATGTGATTTGAATCACCCATGTAATGATATAAACACCACAAAGGATTCCATTATCACAGCAACAAAAAAAAACACACACACACACACACGCAACTTTTAATGAGCAAGCTTTATCTGGTAGTTAGTGAATGGTTCTAGTTTGGAGGGAATTACCGAATCTTTAGTCATCAATTGATTAATATGTGGTGGTCCATGTTTATAGGTTAGGATAGCAAGTCCTATTTTTTAGCATTTGAATGTTGAATTTTTGCCTATTGAGTGATATTATAGATATTGCAAATTTTATTATTGGCTAAAAAATATTGTTAGTATTTAAAGTTTACCTATTGAGCGCTTTTGGTTGCTGAAAGTCAAGCAAACATTTATGGAACTTGAAGTTTAAAAACGAGTGTTATTAGTTCTTGAAATTTAAAAAACGAGCTATATTGTTGACACATAGGTAAAGAAACATACAAAAGTTGGTGGAATGACCAATAACATTTTTTTTTAATCTCAAACTCAAAGAGTAATAGTGCTCTTTTTTTAAGTTTTAGGAACCAATAGTACTCAATTCAAACTTTAGAGACCAATAATTTTTTTTTTAAAACTTTAAGGACCAATAGCATTCATTTGAAACTTCAATGACCAAAAGTGCTATATGGGTGAACTTTAGAGACCAACAATATATTTTGACATTTACTATATATCGTAAGTTTTACAAATTGATGTGTCTCCAATCACAATAAACAATTTAAATATTCATTTATTATATTGTCAAAGTAGAACCAATAACATTCTTGCTGCATCAATTTTTAAGTTTTTTATTTTTTATTTTTATTTTTATTTTTATGGTAGTAAAGTAGTTTAAGCACTTTTTGTATAATGTTTAAAGTATTAACAATTACACTACTAAAAAAAAAAAAAGAGTTTGCTAAAAATCTTAAAAAATGATATAACGATGAATGTGATTGAAGCCACACCACTTCTATAACATAATAAATAAATTTATTTATTTTTATTGAAAAGGAAAATGTTAATAGGTGCCATGTACTCGTTACTCATGAGGCACACTTTAGGAATGCTTTATTTGGGGCCCACATCATATAAAATTGGCATGAAGTCACAAGAGAAGATTGAAAATTCCGCTTAAGTAATGAGAGAGGTTGAAAAGTTGATGACAAAATGCCTTTAACCAATATTTTCCTAAAAAGTTGATTTTTTTTTTTTTTTTTTTTTTACGAATATCAAAGAGAGTAAGAAAAGTTCAATGAAAAATGCTAGTATCACAAAAAGTTTCACAATTTTTGTCATAACTTGTCTTGTGGAGAGTTGTGACAAAAATTGTGAAACTTTTTATGGCACTAACATTTCTTAAGTTCAATTAAGGATTAAGGAATTAGCAAACAAGGTAAAATTATTTTATTTAATTCATATTTATTCTTTAATTATATTGAATTATAATATTAATTTTTATTTTTAGTATATGTTGCAATATTAAAGCATCAATAGATAGAAAGTTGCAAGTGAGACACATCAATTTATTTTTATTTACCTTGTGTATGGAATATGAAGTTTTACCAACCTGAAAAATATGGAGTAAAGAACGGTTTTGTATTTAAAAAATATATATTACATTATAATTTTTTTCAGGGAAAATACAAAATACTTATATTAAGAAAAACGGCTATATCAGCCTGAAGTATAATATAAATTTGTGGTGGAATATTCTTCATCCACAAAACACAATTCGGATTATTTATTGTATACCTAGCTAGACTGTGAGCAATTTTATTACATTCTCTCTTAGTGTGAGAATAACGTAATTGAGTAAAAAGCCTAGAATAGAACTTCACATCTTTAATCAATGGATCAAGATCATAGGGAGCCAAAGACTCACCTAGCTCCTTTGAGTCCAAACTGACCAAGCTATCATCGTAAACAACTCTAAATTTTTCTTCTTCTGCATAACCCAAGTCACAAGATCTTTAAAATCTAAAAAGTGAGTAGAATTGTGAAAATACCATTATTTAAAATTGGTCCACATAGCATCCAACGTTGGGCAAGACCATTGAGCATGTAGTGGTGTTTTCGAGCATAAGGGTATGTTTGGTTGGGTAGATTTTAGAGAGGATGGAAAAAAAAAAATATATATATATATATATATTTTTTTTTTTTTTTTTTTGGTGAGTGTTTGGTTGAAGGGAGTGGAGGAAAAAAAACTGGTAGGGCCTAGGTGTTTTCTCTCCGGGCGCACCAAAATGTTTTCTCCTCAAATTTGGGAGAAACCTAGAGAGAACAAAAATGGACAAAAGCACCCTTGTGCAGCTGTGCTATTGCTGAACGTTAACTAGGTTTTGTATTTAGTGTTTTTTTTTTTTTTTTCTTTTGTCATTTTCTGTTCAACTGCTACTTTTTTTATATATTTAATTTCCTACTTTGGTTTTTGTTTTTGTTTTTTTTTTTTTTTTCTATACTTCATTCGGTTGTTCTTTTTTTCATATATATATATTTTTTGGTTCATCCCTTCCTTTTTTTATTATTTAATTTGTTACTTTTTTTAAAAAAAAAACATCTAATAGGGACTTAAAAGTAAATCTATACAAACTACATTTTCTATCCCCTTACTTTTCCGCCCTTAAACCAAACACGAGAGAAAACTAAAATATTTTCTATCCTCCCACTTTTCTATCATCTCTCTATTTTTCTGCTGTTCCACTCCTTGAACCAAACGGGCCTTAAGTGACAATGATCATTGATGAAGCAAAAAATTGCAGCTCGTCAGTATGCTCCTCGTCACTGGTATGGACGACCGTCAGTACCTATTTCAAAGAAACAATGTAAGAGGGCACCTGGGTCCCAGGAGAGCCTCCGATGCTTAAGTCACTTTATCTTCTTGAGAAACAGAATAATGTAAGAGATAGTCTGAGTATAGTGTGTAAGTGTATGCGTAGATATCCTGCTTACTTGTTGTTGTTTGCCTTATATAACATGTTTATGAATAAATGCTTAGGGCATTTACTGTGCAAGACAATGGAGGCTTTGAATAACTTGTTGAATGCCGTTATATCCTTATTTAAAGTCTTGTAATGGTTTTACAACGGTTAGCTTAGCTATCTAAGGCTTTTTGCTGAAACCCATAACATTCAGACCTTGTTAAGGAAATGATTTAGGACTGGATCATTAATGTGTGTAACAGTCATCAGTGTTACTGACGACCTATTTTATTGACGGTCTGCAATCCCACAGTCAACCAAATTCATTGAAGGTCGCTAATCAAATGTGGCTTTTCAGTTGCCCCCTTATTCTTTAGTCGTTCATTCTTTGAGAAGAGCAGAGGAATAACTCTGGCACTTTCTGATTGCTTTTCCTCTTCCTGAAATTCCTGTCCCATCACATTAATGGAGACGTGATTTTCTGTCAAGTACCCACGTGTGGATCATGCCTTGGTTGTACGTGTGAGGGTTTTTATGGGTTTTGAGCTTTTGGAGCCATAAACCAAGTTTTCCTTTTTAGAAAAGAAAACTCTTCATCTTCTTTCTTCCTCTTTCTGCACCGATTCCATATTTGAGGTCTAAAGTATCAAAACTCCTTACTTCTCAAAATCTTGGTAAGATCTTCCCTTCTTAGAACTCCATTTATGGTTGATTTGTCTTTGGTTATCGTGAGTGTCCTTCTGTTTCCTTCTTCTTTGCTAGATTAGGAGTTTTTCTTGAGAAGTCTTGTGGAAAACGTCATCGAGTTGGGTAGTTTCTTCCCCATGATTGTGTTGCTTTTAGGCCAGTGCTTCTTGATTTTTACCCCTTGATTCGTCATTCCTTGACTTCTTATCACGTAGAGATGGGTGATAGAGAAATTGAGGCTAGGGTTTGTGAATCCGAGTCTAGTTCCTCTTTTAGCAATGGTTCTATTTTTGAAATTACTCCAATGAAGCCATCCTCTTCTTTGAGACTTTCAGTTCCTTCTAAACTTCCCAAGTCTTCAGCTCCTTCTTCGCGTACTTGCTCTTCTTTGTGAGCTTCTTCATCCTCGTCTGTGATTCCATTCCATGCTCTTTCTAAGGAATGCTTCTTAGATGGCAAGGATTTGGAATCCATTAGGGGGAGATTCCAAATTCCTTGTAAGGTCATCTCTAGGTTGCCTCGTACTAGTGAGAAAGCTTATAGCTTTGCTCATCAGGAGGTGAGCTTTTACGAGGCTGCCTTCTCTTGTGGATTGAGGTTTCCTGTTCACCCTTTCATACACCATCTTCTATCCAATCTTAATATTGCTTCCAGGCAGCTCGTTCCCAATGCCTGGAGGACGGTCGTCAGCTGTATGGCCATATGGTTCATAGTTCATGACAGGGAGATGATCACCCTGAATGAATTTTTGTTTTTGTATAAGTTGAAGCCTTCTACCCACTACGAGTACTTTGAACTCTCTCCTTGGGATAAGCAGACCAAGGTAGTCCATGAATTTCCTACTTCTTTTCGTGATTGGAAGTCACGTTACTTTTTTGTGTCTAGAGAGTTTGAGACGTTGAGCAATGACCTTTAGGGTGAGGTCTTGAGGTTACTGCGAAGATGGGAAATACCCACTCTTGGTGCGCTCTTTTTCTCTTCTTGTTTATGTTTTCTTTTCGTTTTGCTTATTTCTAATTTTCTAACCTTCTTTCTTGTGAGGGATTTCACAATTCGCTCTAATACCAATGGGCTTGGTCTACAATCGAATGCTATAAAAGATTTGTGCCCCCTTATCCTTCACCAATTGGTCGATGGATGGATCGGTAAGGCACACAGTCCAACAAGTGGTATCAGAGCCAGGTCATAGGTTCAAGTCATTAGAGCTGCATTGTAAAGGATTTCACAATTCGTTCCAATACCAATAGGCTTAGTCTGCGATCGAATGCTATAAAAGATTTGTGCCCCCTCATCCTTCACCAATTGGTCGTTGGATGGATCGGTAATGCACACAGTCCGACATTTCTTATTTGCTTTGCAGCTATTGAACGACCTGAGTTGGAGGAGCGATACCAAGGACGCATTGAAGTTACTCTGAAGTTTGCTCTTACTCTCTCGTCTGAGGATTTTAAGAGTCTTGTAGGTGCTCGTCGGTTATACGAGTGTTGTCTTGGACCTGAACCTTCTTAATTGGTATTGGAGAAAATTGCTCTTGAAGAAAGGAGTATGCTTTCTCTCTCTCTCTCTCTCTCTCTCTCTCTCTCTCTCTCTCTCTCTCTCTCTCTCTCTCTTTATTTTATTTATTTATTTTTTGAATAAAAAGCAATTTTCCTTATACCGACGATTATGCACTTCTTATGACGAGGAAGTCTTTTTATAATGATGAGTGTTCGTCTTTTGTAGAGATGGCGACCAGGCAAAGCAAGGATAAGTACGCTCGTCTGACGAGCATGAAAAATTAGCCTCTGTCTTTGCTGGCCCCTGATGCCAAGAGACATAAATTTGGTGAAGGAAAGTTCAAAGGGCCTACCCTTTTGGCCTTGTTCCAGGCTCCTGTTTCCCTAGCCCCTTCTCTGGAGTTGGTGGTTGCGCTTCCTTCATCAGCCGTCACTCCTCTCATCACTCATTCCAAAGGGAAGGGCAAGGTTGGGAAGAGTATTTGGAAGGACCCAGCTACAACTGTTGGCCGAGCCCATAACATCATCACTGACGAGGAGTTGAGGGGCCTTTCTACTGTACCTTCTCACGAGCTCGTCAGTTGTCATATCCACAAGTTGGTGCAGGTATGTTGTTTATTTTTCTTTTCTTTCCTCCTTGGATTTCATTCTGCAGAAATATGAGGTTATAGCCATGTCGTTGTCTTCTAGGTCCTTGGTGAATACAGTTGACTAACGGTTGACTACCAAAGTATTGAAGAGAAAGTGGTCGTCGCTCAATCTAAGGCTGAGTTTGCTGAGGTTGAAAGTTCACGTCTAAGGAAGGATTTAGTGGAAGCTATGGAGCAGGCCGTGAAATCCAAGGAGAAGGCAGGTGAGCTCAAGAAGGCCTTAAATGTTGAGAAGAAACTCATCGCTCAAAAGGACAATGAACTCTAAGCTGCTTCCTTCAGACTGCTAAGGCCAAGGGTGGCGTGATTGCTCAGTTCTAAGAGTCTGAACACTACTTTGACCTTCTGTTCCACTAGTACTTCAAGGGCTTTGAGCTTTTACATAAGTGGATGTTGAAGCATCAGAGGGAAGCCATTGACTTCTCAGCTTTGGATTTTGAAACTGTTGACATAGTGATGATCGCTGATGAAGCCAATGAGGAGGAAAGACGAGCTACTGAAGGGGTTGCTTTTGTCCTTGCTGATATTGAAGCTGAAACTGCGACTGCAGATGTCGCTTCTGCTGGAGGAGGTGAGGCTACTGATGAGGGTGCTAATGGTCAAATCGTCATTGCTTCTACAGATTTTCCCTCAGAGCAAGCTTAGTTGTTGTTGTTTTTTTTTTTTTTTTTTAATTTATTTATTATTATTATTCCAAAGTTATGAACAATGGGTGCCTCATGTTTTGAGGTTTTGTTTCTAAACAATGGTTGCCTCCATGTTTTGAGGCTTACTTTGCTTGACAACACTAACTGCCCTAGGCATATTTTGTTTAAAAACAATGGTTGCCTCTTTGTTTGAGGCCCTTATATTTCGTGCTTTATTTGCCATCATGATTTCTGCTCTAAAGCTTACTGTTTGAAACTTGATGTCATTTCCTTAGGAATTTTACAACTTTTGAGGTTTGTCATGTGATCACTAGAGTTTGTAACAGTGTCATGCTGCAAATAGGCTATCAAAACTTTATAGAGGTAACATAAGCTTAGTCATCTTTAAACTCGTCAAATAGAGTTTGGATGACACGTATTTGAGCTTTAACTTCGTCAATAAAAGACATAGTTCAAGCTTGTTTGTAAAGTTTAGCTTACCAACTGAGTTTGAACCATCAATTGTGGTGAAAACATGCTATTGAAGCTTTGTAAGGACATTACAAGGTGGCTATGTGAACTTGTGCTTGTCAATGAAGTTTGCAGTTCTAGCTACTCGAGATTTGATTGTGGAGTTCGTATCACTGCGTAGGCTTAAATTGGCTACTTGAAGATTTACTCTTCATAGTAGGGTTTGTACCTCAGAGTTGTTCTTGGCAGTAGAGTTTGTATCCTAGAATTCCGACTTGAGTTGATACTCATCAGTGGTATCCGTTTTGATGTTGATTGACTGCTTGAGCTTATGCTCTTTAGTAGAATATATATCATTGGTCTAATGTAGATTGACTACTTGAGCTTATGCTTATTTGTAGAATCTATATTGACGACTTGATGTAGATTGACTACTTGAGTTGATACTTGTCAGTAAAATCTGTATCAACGATTTGATGTAGATTGACTACCTGAGCTTTATGCTCATCGGTAGAATATGTGTTGACGATTTGATGTAGATTGATTACCTGAGCCTTATGCTCATCGGTAGAATTTGTATCATGGACTTGCTACTGAAGCTTTGTGCTTGATAGTGGAGCTTTGATTAATCATCCTTGGAGCTCATATTACTTTTGAACAATCAAGTACTTGAATAGATTGGAAGCTCTTCTATTTCATTCACCTTAATAAGGGGGGTTGTAAGGGAAATAACTTGACTAAAAAGAAATGCACTTTAATAAAATTTCTGCTTATCTGATGTTTCGACATCTTCTACTGGTATCGAACCACTCCTCGTTTCTAACTTTAGGTAGGCAGTCCAGTTTTAGCTTTAGTTGTTGAGAGCCTCATCATACTCAAAAGAAATGCTTAAAAGAAATGCTCATAGCCCCCTTTGCCCCCTCAGGTCAAGCTTTGATGATCTTTATTGAAGTTCGATTTGTGACTTCTGCATAGCTGTTTACTTGGGGGTTCCCAGGTGACGAATAATGGTTCTTGATGCCAAAATTTCCACAGAACTTTCTAACAAAAGGTTTATAGTCCTTCCATGCTTGAGATTGTTTGTATTTCCAAGTGTATTCCTTGCTAGTTTGTGACATTACTGGATTAGGCCAGCGAAGCCAGTTTTGTCAGCTTCAGAGTTGCTTTCCCTTAGGATTTGTTCAACCCTGTCATCATCAAAGTAGTCAACCAATTATTGATTTAGTCTTAAATACTTTTGCATTCGTTCCTCTCTCGTCTTTCGTACTCATTGGTCATCTATCCAACGACGAGTTTGGAGTCGGTTTTCAGTTTGAAGTTTTTTGCCCCCAGGGCTTTAGCTATTCTCAAGCTGGTGAGGACGACCTCATACTCTACATATGCTATCCAGTATTCTGTCGTAAGGTCTTCTTCTGGAAGTGTGATTTCAACACTTAAGTTTGCCTAAGCTTGAGCTTTGATTGCTGTCTTCGGATTGTGCTTAACGTCAAATTGACTGAGCTCGATTGCCTATCGAACCATGCGCCCTACTGCATCGGGACTGCTCATAGACTTTTAAACAGACTGGCTTGTCAATACAATGATGGCATGAGTTTGAAAGTGAGGACGAAGCTTCTTCAGTGCAACGAGCAAAGTAAGTGCCAATTTCTCCATGAGTTTGTTGTCTAGGACACAGTCAGGTACAAGAACAGATCTTTTCCTTGCATTGGCGAGCTTAGGAGTAGAGGTTTTGCTAAGTACTCCTTGAAGGTTTAAAAGGATGCTTCACACTCATCCGTCCACTGGAAGACCTGCTTAATGGTTTTAGAGAATGGTAGGCACTTATATGTAGCTTTAAAGATGAACCTTTTCTGGGTTTGCTTCAATCTCTCATTGAGAGACCATGAAACCGAGGATTTTTTCCGAAAAGACTCCAAATACATACTTGGCTGGGTTAAGCTTCATTTGATACCTCCTCAAATTATTAAAGGTCTTCTAGAGGTTGTCAAGATGAGACTTTGCCTCCCTACTCTTTATGAGCATGTTGTCCACATAGACTTCTACGTTTCTGCCTATCTGCTTGCTGAACATGTAACTTACCAACCTCTGGCATGTAGCTCTCGTATTCTTCAGACCGAAGAGCATGGCTTTGTAATAGTGCAGACCTCAACTGGTTACTAACGGGGTCTTCTCTTGGTCTTCCTCACTCATGAGTACTTGATTGTAACCTTCTCTATTATTGCTATGTTTTGCTTTGGGGTGAATATTCGTCGTTTTTGCTGAGCAGGCCTCTTGGTCGGGCAGACATTCAAGCGGTATTTAATTACTCTTCTACCAATTCAATGCATGTCTTCGTAGCTTCTGGCAAAGACATCTAAGTTTTCCTTTAAGAAGTTTGTGATTCCCTCTTTCAACTAAAACTGGACCAGTTTCGTTGGCTTAGATTCTTAGACGATCATTTGTGATTCTTTTTCAATTATTCAAGTATGGTTTATCTTTGGACACCAACACTGTATTACAACATTCTTTGTCCAGGGGTTGACCTCTACTGATTTCCCCAATCCCATTAGGAATTTCACTTTAAGGCAATGGGTGGAGGTTGCTGCTCTTAGATGATTGATAATTGGTCGTCCTAGGATGACATTATAAATGAGAGGACAGTTAATCGCCAAGAAATCTATTTGCTTTATTACTTGCATTAGATAACTGCCCATTGTGATGGATAAGGGGATGACATCCTTTGGGTAGACTCGAGACTTCAAACGACTGGAGTCATCTTTGATCCAACTTCATTTGTTGATAGATCATCATACACATGATATTAGCAGAGCTTTCATTATCCACCCATACCTTTTTATATTGAATTCCTTGAGGGCTAACATGGTGACAAGGAGATCGCTGTGTGGTTGCCTAACTTTTCTTGCATCTTGTTTAGAGAAAGGGACGTCATCTGCACAACGACATTTCGTCACCAGCTAAGTCACGTGGACGTAGTTGACTTGTCTCTGATAAGCTTCCTTCAGTATGAACCTCTAGTAAATGGTCCTCCAGTAATCATCTGGATTCCCCTATCATCGGTTTTAGATGATCCTGTTCTTCCTTTTGGTCATCATTGAACACGCAATTCGTATTTGGTCTGGGTTGATAATCCTTTTTTATGAACTCCTAGAGTTTGCCTCTCTGGATGAATTCCTCAATTTGCCCCTTCAATTCACGGCATTCGTCAGTGGAATGACTATAACCTTTATGGAATCGGCAGTACTTCAAAAAATTTCTGCCCTTTAGCCTCGAGCTTAAGGGCTTTGGCCATTTCAGGGTTGGGCCGTCCTTGATCTGTATGAGAATCTTATCAACAAGCATCAGTAGAGGCGCAAAGTTCAATCTCTTCTTTATTGTCTCTAGGCTAGTCTTCCTAGCTTGGCTGTCTGAAGGATTGAGTTTACGATCCTTCTTTCCGTTCTGCAAATCAATCCCCTTGTCCTTCTTTCGCTTGCTTGTTAGGCTCTTAACGGCCAAGACATCTTCCTCATTCACACATTTTTGGATTTTGAACAACAAGTCTGTCATTGACGTTGGTGTAGTTTTTCCTAGAGAGGAAGTGAGATCTGGATCGACTAGCCCTGCTTGGTAGGTAGTCATTATAACTAGGTCATCGCCTTTGTCAATCTCTAGCACCGCCTCATTGAAGCGCCTCACATATTCCCTTAGGGTTTCTCCTTCTTGCTGTTTTATGGTCATCAAGTATGAAGTGAGCCTTTCGTGCCGCTGGCCTCCAATGAAGTGATGAACAAAATAGCCACTTAACTGCTTAAAGTTATCAATTAAGGCTGCTAGTAACTTATTGAACCATTCTCTAGCAGCCCCCCTGAGGGTGGCTGGGAAGGATTTGCATTTCACCTCGTCTGGTGTTTGCTGAAGGTCTAGGATTGTTTTGAATGCACCAACGTGATCAAGAGGATCTTTCATGCCGTCGTAGACCTCCAATTGTGGAAGTTTAAACTTGAGAGGAAGAAGGTACTCGAGTACCTTGGTAATGAAAGGTGAGCTTGTCTTCATAAGCATACCACCTGGGTTTATGGCAATTTTCATAGTACTCCTTACCTTATCCAGCTCTTTTCTCTTGGCTTCCACCATCTAATCCTTATTGGGCGTGGTTTGCCTAGTTCGTTTAGAGGTGGCTTTGCTACTGGTTGGGCTGTGGTCTTCGCCATCATCCTGATTACATCGCATCGGAGAAGCATTGCTATTCTTAGGATGTCCTCAATTCTCGAGACATCCTTGCTGTTTGAATTTCACGTTTTGCTTCATTAACTCTTGGACATTAGATGCCTGAGCTCGGATCTGCTCAGCCATGATGTTTGAATCCATAGGAGGTGATGAAGTGAAAGTGTCCATGTGTCTCAAGGAACATTCTCGATAGAGATATGATGACTTTCCGGAAAGAATTGCGAATCAATTGTTTCCCACAGATAGCGCCAAATTGATGAAGCAGAAAATTGCAGCTCGTTAGTATGCTCCTCGTCACTGGTATGGACAACCGTCAATACCTGTTTCAAAGAAACAATGTAAGAGGGCACCTGGGGTCCCGGGGGAGCCTCTGATACTTAATTCATTTTATCTCCTTGAGAAACAAAATAATGTAAGAGATAGTTTGAGTATAGTGTGTAAATGCAAGTGTAGATATCCTGCTTACTTCTTGTTATTTGACTTATATAGCATGTCTGTGAATAAATGCTCGGGGCATTTATTGTGCCAGACGTTGGGGGCTTTGAATAGCCTGTTAATGCCATTATATCCTTGTTTAAAGTCTTGTAACGGTTTTACAACAGTTAGCTTAGCTGTCTAAGGCTTTCTATTAAAGCCCGTAACATTCAGACCTTGTTAAGGAAATGATTTAGGACCGGATCATTAACGTGCGTAATGGTTGTCAATATTACTGATGACCTATTTTATTGACGGTTTGCAATCTCACAGTCGACCAAATTCACTAAAGGTCTGCTGATCAAATGTGTCTCTTCAATCATAATTCGAATTATCAATAACAGTTTTGTGCACTAGGTTGGCTTTCATGGGCATTAGGTTTTAGCAAGCTCTTCATATTAGATTCTAAACCTTCTCTGGAGATTGCAAAGACCATACACCGTTTCATAAAATTTTATCTTGATTTGGTAGTGTATTTATGTTATGATTTTAATATTATTTTATAAGATATTATTAAAAAATTTGACTATTTAAAGTCATTCAAGTAAAAAAACTTTTTGTATAGGCATAGTACAGTAAATTTTAATTTGTGTTGTATTCTAATTAAAAAAAAAAAGTGTTTTAAAAGTATATTTTCATACGTAAGACAAGAGCTTAAATATTATCGTATGCATGTATGTATAATTATATAAAAGTTATGGTGGGCCTTTTGTGATTTTGGGCTAAACTTCCTCCTGCTGCGTCGAGGCCCAAATATTCTTGATAGGAGAGTTGGGACTAGTCCAATTGCAACTCACCTTGGTCCGGCTTGTGCACAAACTATGCCCTATCTGCCAAAACTTCAGTCACGTGCCCGCGGCAGGTGCAGTTGCTATACAAGGGTTATAGCAGACAAATATGATAAAACAATAATAGAATAAACATATCACTGTTAAGCAAGGTGAGCAAGAAATCCTTAGTCAAAATAAGGAGAGAAAACACATTTTGAATGAAGTTACGAGGGTTAGATGAGAAGTAATAATGATTAGTGATAAATCAAAGAGTAAAAGATCAATTTGCCACATTTGATCGTGCTACAGGGCTAAGGCCAAGGGGGGAGCTACTCCCTCAACATGGGTAACCTCACAGGATGATCTTATCATGGAGATTATCTACTTTGAGGGAATAAGCCTAAATGGCTTGTGCCTAAACAAGTCCTTTCCTTAACAGAGGGTAGGCTTTTAAAGGGAGAGAAAGAACTAGCCTATTGGTGCATGCTTGCCGTTTTATGCTCTCTATTTCTTTTCTTTCTCTCTTTGTTTTTGTTGCTTTTGTTCTTTCTCGCCACTTTCACTCTTTCTTTCTTAGCACTTGTAGTTTTACGGTGAAGGTGATACTGTGATTCTCTCTCCATAATTGTTACCCCTCTCCCCTTTGTGCATGACAATGGCTTGCTGTGACTGGCTTTTATCATTTTAGCCTTTAACTACCTTTGTTTGGTCTAGGTGTTCTTGCTGACCACTACTGGGTCGTTAGCTATCTAACCACCACCATTTACCTGTGCTGGCTGTGCTACTCCCCATTACCAGACAAAAAAGATTATTTTGTTTGCTTGCTTACTGTGGCATCCTTATCCGCCACGGTGTGGCTATTTTCTCTTCCTATCCCTCATGGCATGCTCCTAGTGGTTCCAGCTCATCCTTACTTTTTTTAGGTAGTATGTCATCCCAACAAGACATTTTTCCCAAAAGAACCTGAACGGGAACCCCAGAATAGGCTTTCCCCTCTCCCCACCGCTAGACTATACACTCTTTTATTTCTGACTCATGATCCACCACTTCCTGTATTGGCTGGGTACAAGCTGGTGATGTCTGGTCTTACGCGTGCTCCACTCCTGAGTACATCCAAAACTTGTTTGCTGCTTTATGTGTTTGCCGTGGTCTAGAGGCTTGTCTGTGCATTCTGCTATTCATCCTTGATCCATTATGGCGTGAACTGCTTTCTGATTTCTTATTCCTTACAACTTACTTTTTTCAAGGGTTGGGCCTTGCCCAGTTATGGGCTTTCTCTTTTTGAGCCAATTCTTTGCTCTTTTCGTAATCTTACTGCCACTTTCTGCCATACCATTTTTTGTTGTTCCTGCTGTGGTGTTATTTGACCCTTGCCTGTTGGGCCTCTTTGGGTCTGTTGCTTGTTCTCCTCACAATGACTCAATATGGTAATTGATTTTATACTTATGCTACTTTGTGCTTTTCTTGACTCATTCTATTGCTTGTGGGCTCTTTTGTCCCATTTCTTTCTCCTTGAGCATCCTTGGCCCATTTGCTTTCCTTGGGCATCCTTGGCCAATTTTCTAATTCTGCATACTCATGGCTTTTACTAACTCCCTTAAGCTTCCCTGGTCCAATTACCTTATTCTTCACCCTTGGGGCTCATAGACTCCCCATCAACCCCCTATTTTCTTACTTCATTACTTCGGCCCTGCAATGGCTCATTCTTACTTTGCTACATCATGTAATGCCCATGGGTTTACTATCTCTCTCTCTAGGCTACTTTGGGCTTTTCTTGACTCATTCCATTGCTTGTGGGCTCTTTTGTCCCATTTCTTTCTCCTTGAGCATCCTTGGCCCATTTGTTTTCCTTGGGCATCCTTGGCCCATTTTTTAATTCTACATACCCATGGCTTTTACTAACTCCCTTAAGCTTCCCTGGTCCAATTACTTATTCTTCACCCTTAAAGCTCATGGGCTCCCCATCAACCCCTTACTTTCTTACTTCATTACTTCGGGCCTGCAGTGGCCCATTTTTACTTTGCTACATCACGTAATGCCCATGGATTTACTATCTCTCTCTCCGGGCTCTTTTAGGCCCGTCTACTTTCCTCAAGGCCCACTTGTGTTTTTTATAGGCCTGTGAACGATTATTCCTGCCATCCAAGCTTAATGGTTTTTCTAGCCATTCACTAACTCTTCTCTGCCCATATTATTGGGCTTCTTTCTGCTATTGGGCTTCAAAATGAGCATCAACAAAAGTCTATTGCCATAAAAAGTTGGATGATTTGAACTCTAAATATCTCTTTGTTGAAAACACTAAGAAGTACGGGTTTAATTACAAAACTCTTAATGATACAATAAAATTTGATTCTATATCGTCTACTTCATAACGATAAAAGAGTCCACATATAAAATAAAATTGACGATATAAAGGTAGCAACCTACCTCTTTTCATGCATGAAATTTTCACTTTTGTAACTGCTAAATAAATCTTTACCTAATCTAATAGATACAACAAATCCTAATTAATAAAAGAGCAATCTATAACTTTCATACAAATCATCATTCATAATATCCTTTCTAAATATAAGAATTTCCATTTCTCACTGTCTCTATCCTTATTAATACCCTCTCTTAAATTAAAGTATTCAATTGAGTGTTAAATAACTCTGGCCAGGTTGAGAAAAATTCATTCCCCAAGTTTGAAAAGAATGGTCAGAACTCATCAGTTCCATATGCACTTCTACTTTAAGGTATGGAATTTTTCATAAAAAATTTTGTCTACACTGTACTATGATGAGTTGTATCATATTAGGTTGTTTTCTTTTTTCTCATTCTATGAGTACCTGGGCATAAATTGAAGATCTCTTTTACATCACTTTTTTCCTTTTGATTTTTGTTATAAAGATTTGACATTCCTCTCTCAGCTAGCTTAATGGAAACAAAAGCATCCTGGAAAAGCATACCCTGAGAGAACATTCATATGTTCATATTTTGAAGTCATTGCTTCTTCAAGTGCTAGCTGTAATTATTTTCTTACAAATGAAGGAGGGAAAATTGAACTCAAGTTCTCCTTAATGAGAAAATTAGGCCATGCACCAATTGGGTTGGTGGTCTAGCAGTAAGGCACTTGGACCAACATCGCTTAGATCGTGGTCTAGCGGTAAGGCATTAGCAACACGTTAGTGCTCCCCGTACTCCTGTATTGCATACCATACACACTAATTGCCACCCTAACCATTTTTTTTCTTTACAAAAACAAAAAGGAAAAAGAAAAAGATCATGCCTCTTAGACCAAATACTAAAACTATTTTAATCTAAATTGAGGCATTTGGTCTAATACAAAATTTGTTAACTTTTTCCAAAGCTATATTCACCAATATGATGTATGGCATAGCAATCTTATACGATGAGTGGATTACAAAAACCAATATGTGGTTTTTGGCCAGAAAAAACAAAAACGAATAGTTGGTTTTACTTTCAGATTAGGATCAACCGCTCAAATGGTAAGCTATACATACTAATAAAATTCAGGGAAGCCCTTCTTCTTCAGAATCATAATCCTACATTTCCCACTTCTTTATAACCATAGATAATTTCCTACAATGAAGAAATATATGATATACACCAATAAGAAAAGATAATCCAAATCCCAGAGATATTGAGATTCCTAGATTTTCTTAGTTGGACCAAAAAGGGAAACATTTTCCTCTATATGAAAGTTAATCAATATACTTATGACAATGGTAAATATTATGAATCATTTCTCTTAATTTCTCTGCCTTTTTTTTTGGTCTATGTTAATTGTTAATATACAAAATCTTTTCTTGGAAGGATTGGGCGAAAATAAAACTAATTGTAATTTTCTCTCTCCAATTAAGTATGCAATACTTTAAGAATAAAAAACATGATAAGACTTGCCATTTACGTAAAAGGAGGAAACATTACTCTGACCCATGCATTGGACCATATCAATGCAGTTGTTCAAGTGGGCTGAATCAATGGGCCTAATAAGTGCAGGCCCTTTACAGCCAAAAATGAAAAAACAAAAGAGAGGCCGTTAATGTTACCCACCCTGACCTCCTAGTTCTAGACGTAGTCAAAATTAGAGCATAAACACAGTTACACCTAACCGAATTAACTTCCCTCTGAAGTTAATCCAACTCAACCCCATAACAAGAAAAAAGTCACCACTCAACTCACCACCTAAGATATCATTTTTATTGCTTAACTTACCTTCTCTCTTGTACCATTCTAGACACTTAACAACAACAGCAACAAAACAAATCAAAACTTAATCTAAATTGGATAACCTCTAATCTCATTAAAAAAAAAAAAACAAAAACAAAAGCCATTACAAAATATACAGTTTTATGTAAAATTTGTAATTTAAGGTGGCAATAAATATGATTTATGGTTTCAATCAACTAATAAATAAAGGAATTTGAATTATTTTTTAGGTCATATTAACGGGTGTTTTTAAAATAATTGTTAATAAATTATTTTTAAAATGTTTTTATATTATTTTTATAAAAAATTGAAAAAACTTTTTTTTTTCATAAAAACTTCTCTAAAATAGTTTACTAATCTCATTATTTATGAATATTACTATTTTTTTACTAAATTAATAAATTATGACATTAAAAAATGAACTTAGGACACACAAAATTAAGAGTTTAAATTAATAGTTGTGAATTTAAGTAAAGCCAAATGGCCAAAATTCCAGAAAGTCGGCCAAAAAAAAAAAAAATTGTAATAGTTTAACTAATAATTAATCACACATCACAATCTAGAGTACACCAAAATGAAGAAAATGCCACCCCCTAATTAATGAATGAGATTAAAAACTTTCTAATTAAATTATTATTATTATTGTTTTTTTTAAAGTGCGACCATTTCAAAGCGTAGAGCGAGGTTGTCGCAAGCAAAGCCCAAAAAAACGTGATTAACAATCTGATTTTATCTATCCATCCGTGGAGAGAGAGAGAGAGGAGAGAGAGAGAGAGAGAGCGTGGACGATGGCGATGGTAGAGAGCAATGTTGTCGTCGTTGTGATTGTTGTTGTAGTGGTTGTAGTTATGCTTCTTCTCATCTTTCTCCTTATCCTTCTCTTCTTCAAGCCATGGCGTTTTTTTCTCTCTTCCTCTTCTACTCGCTCTCGCACCATCAAGGTATTTTGGGAAATTTTTTTTATTTTTTTTGCTACCTCAAAAAAAAAGGTTTAGAGTTTTTGATCTCTGTGCAATGCTCTGTTTGGTTGCTGAGAAAATAATAAGATTCGGGGAAAATAAAATTTTTGAGAATTTTTGGTGGATGACTCACATTCGTTGCATTTTTTTTTTTTTAGGGTTTTAGTTTTTGTTTCGTGATGCGTTGATGTGTTTTTGTTGGAGTGATCAGTGTGTGAGCAATGCTTTTTTTTTTTTAGGGTTTTGTGTTGAATTGTTAGGTTTTTGATGTTGTTTTGAGCTGTGAAATTATTGGATCGTGGTAATTTGGAATTTTGGGTATGTTGGAAATGTTGAGTTGAGATTGGGTTTGAGCCAACTCATGGCAATTGGACTGTTTGATTAGTTTGATCACTTGGTTTGCTTAGTGGAGCTGAGGAACTCTTTAACTGTCCAAAAGTGCAAACTTTGGCGATTCTCTTAGATTTTTTGGATGAAACGAAAAAAGGTCGAGGAAGACCAGAAATCACGTTAGTAGAAATAATAAATTTGGACGCGTCAATTAAGGAAGTAAAAGAGAGTATAAATTTAGATAGAATAGAATGGGGGAAAAGAATACATGTGGCCGATCCTAACTAATCTGTTGAGGATCCATAGCCGACTTGAAAATTTAGGGATTAATTTATGATTTATTTTGGGGGGGAGGGGGGGGGGGATTTTGTATGCAAGTTTTGGTTATGTGAATGGGTATTCTTTAATATAAAATTTTTTTTTGGGGTTGGGAAAGGATGATTGCAGCTTATATCATTTTGTTGTTATTTTTGAGATTTATATCATACACCTGTCAATGTTATAAATACAATTAATGGGTTTTTGAGTTGTCCTCTTAGCTGAGTGCTAAGTGAATTTTCTATGGTAGGATTGGAAAGTTTGCGTTGATTTCGAAGGCAAGTAACTTAGTCTTAAACTTTAATATCATTGCATAAAAGTGAAACTATGGATTTGTGTGCAACTCTTAATAAATTTCCTTGTATTTCCTGTGGTGGTTATATGCTTATAAACCTGCTTATTTTAGAATGCATTCCTTTTGGTTATATGTTTATCTTAGAATGCGTTCCTTTTGGTTATATGTTGTTCACTTCTTGTGATTATTTCTTTGGTAGGTTGATGATCTAGATAGGCCCCTTGTTTCAGACGATGAGGATCTTATTCAAAACCAAAGCAATGAATTGCGAAGGGATTATGATCTGGAGGGAGCAAGTCTTCAAAATGAAGGGCATTTCCGTTCACCTTGGACTCAAGGACTCATTTATAAACAAAGGCTTCCCAATGTATCTCACCATACAACTCAAGGTATTCAATGTTTCCTTCTCTGTATCACTTTTTAACAATATTAAATTAGTAGTTATGCTTTAGTTGCTCTTCCACTTCTAAGTCCTCAGCAAAAGCGAAATTGTATTCTTTACTCTTTCCAGGTGATAGCTTGGTTGTAGATGTAATCTCAGATCCTCCAGAAAATTTATTGTTTGGTCAGACACTTAGGCGCCCTTTGTCAACAGACCAAATATCGGAAATCCAAAAACATGGTAGACAGAGTTTAGAAGATGAAAAATTTCAAGAGTTTGTGTTCAAGGATATTCTAGATCAGAGTAATTTTTTTTTTTTTTTTGAATCTCTTTCACTTGTATGAAAAGTTTAATTTCTATATCTCTTATAATTGGCCAAGTATGAAAAACATGTCATCATATCTTTCTGTTAGAAGTGCAGGAAGCTGCCTCACCCTGGAGGTTATCTCTGGTCCATCTCGTGGGCTTCGTTGTTCTGTACAGTCAACAAATACATCTATGCTTCCACTGACCCTTGGAAGGGTTTCTCCAAGTGATTTATTATTGAAGGATTCAGAGGTGTCAGGAAAGCATGCAATGATAAACTGGAATTCAAATGTAAACCTACATGATAACTATTACCACTTTGTTTCCGCTTTGCTTCTATGATGTATATGTTATGCTAATCATCGTATAATTACATTATTGGTTTCAGAAAATGAAGTGGGAACTTATAGACATGGGTAGCCTAAATGGAACACTTTTAAATTCACAGTCAATCAACCATCCTGATTCTGGTAGTCGACATTGGGGTGACCCAGTAGAGCTTGCAAGTGGAAATGTAATAACTCTTGGCACAACCTCCAAATTATATGTAAGTTAATGTCATCCTATTTCAAGTTACAACGGTAGTTTTCATTTCTGATTCTGTGGAATAGTGATTGATTTTCTAGATAAATATAATTATGTTAACAATGAACTGGAGTACTGGGCCATACATGAAAGGAGAGAATTGATATGCTGTTTTGGCTTATTGAATATTGTCTAGGGGCAAAAAGTTCTTGCATATAGGAAAGATACTTTGATAAGTTTTTTTTTTTTTTTTTTGTATAACTAATTGATTTTTTTTTTATTTAATTTTATTTACATGGTCTTTATTATAGAATTTTGTGTGCTTGTTTTCAATTTGAATATTGGAGTACAGACTTTCTAAATTATTGAAGAATTATTCAGACACATTGTAAAGTCTAACATTTGAAATATTCTTAATCTTGCCTTTTGCAGTGATCACCTTTTCTCTTTCTTTAAATTCCTTTTCTGTTAAAATTTTTTGAGACTTAATTCAATTTTATGAGAAACACTGAGCTAAAGTTAAAACATAAGAGACATTTTGAAGCTTCATATACTAAGGGAAAAATAATAGTTCTGATGAATAAGAAAAATGAATCTAGCTAATGATGTTGGGTTGTTATACTTATCTATGTTTTTAGTGCTTCTATTCCAGCCTTTAATAAGGTCTGTACTTCATTCTCTTTGTGTGTGTGTGTATAAAAGAAAAATTAAGGACATGATTTAAGAAATTTACTTAAGTAATGGATGGCTTGATTGGACTCTGTTTGTTATATATTATATTTAGTATGTTAAATTTCTTGTGTGATGATACTGTGAAAGAGGAAAGTAATTTAATTATTTTTTGAATTATAATTATGCTTTGTTATGTTATTTTAAAATGTAATTAATGCCACAATTGCTACCCTTTTTTTATCAGTACCTGATATATACTGTATCAGGTTCACATTACGTCTCAAACTGAGTCTCAAATCCCCTTTGGAGTTGGTGTGGCATCGGATCCAATGGCTGTGCGTAGAGGAGGAAAGAAGCTTCCAATGGAAGATGTGTGCTATTATCAATGGCCTCTTCCTGGTGTTGACAAGGTTTTGGAGTTATTGTGTTTACTTCAATGAAGATCCTTTACATCTACCTGATATAGCTATACTAACGTAAATGCACACCTTGCAGTTTGGTTTGTTTGGCATCTGTGATGGACATGGTGGAGCAGAAGCTGCCAAAAATGCTAGCAAGTTATTTTTTTACTTCATCTTAAATGTTCTATGTTACTGTGGGTTATGAACTCTGTCATCTGCCTCTTTGAGAAATTGCATTATTATTAGATAACAGAGCAATTTGTGGCCTTTTCCCCTACTCAGCACGTCAAGTTTTTAAGTTATTGCTTCATGCTTTGTGTTTAAGTTATTGATGTGATTATGGAAGCCTGAGGAACTTGATTTTATACTCAATTACTGGTGTATACAACTTCAAATGCTTATGAATGTAATTCATGTCAAAGGAATTATGTTATCCATACACACTCGCACTAAGAAGCATGGACACTAGGATTCGGCACCAAGCAGGGGAAAACCACTAGGGTTCGGCCCCTAGGGTTGGCTGCGATCGGCACCAGACCATAAAAGAACCTCCTCTTTGAATTGATCCCGGCCACATCTCGTCGTAGGCCATCATGCATCTCACTTTTCCAAATTTCTGGCCATCTGTTTGAAGAAGAAAAAATGTCAGGACACACATGCATAAATACATATACATACATGCATAAATGTTACAGAGAGAGAGTGAAAGCTATTGCAGAGTTACGCGTTTTCTGAATATCTGTTTGAACCTGGGCATATTTGCGAACAGCAAAAACTGACTTGACACTGCAACAATCTGTGGTTGGGGGATTGGGTTAGGTTCAAAATATGATGGGTTTTGAAGATTGTGAATCTCAAACAATCCTTTGCCCTCACATATGATGCCCTTTGAGATGCTATTCTTCAAATTCTCTCCTCCCCCACCATGCCCCTCCCCCCCCCCCCCCCCCCCCCAAAAAAAAAAGAAAGTCTGCCCCTAGTCTTGCTTTTCAATATTGTGCATCAAGATGTTATGCTTTTGTGGTACTTGGCTGTTGTCCAATACTTTAGTAATGACTGTTAATAATTTTCTTCTACAGAATTTTACCTGAGAAGGTTGCTGCTATTTTGTCGGATTCACTAAAAAGAGAGAGGATTTTATCACTACGTGATGCTTCTGATGTTCTGAGGGATGCATTCTCTCAGACAGAAGCATGCATGAATCATAATTATGAGGTAGTTTCTTGTTCTCCTGTAGTCAAATTTAATTTTTCTTCTGTTTGGCTAAACATTTTGCAGTAACTTAGCTGTCAAGTGTTTTGATGTTATAGAGAGTCACAAATTTCAGCCGTCATGCTTGCATAGAAGTTGGTAAGCAGATAGAAGAAATATGCTATTTCTCTTTAAAAAATAATCATTAATAATAAGAACCTTAACTGAGAGTTTTTTTTTTGGGGGAGGCCAGGGGATTGAAATCCTTCTGGTAAAAATAAGAATAGCCCTTACATTCAAAGCTCTCCTTTTACCATTAGCAAGAACTTGTTTCAAATGCATATCATAAGGAATTGAATCTGTGCATATGCATGCACCTAGATGGCTATAAACTTATTTCACCTGGGGTGTGTGTGAGAGACCGAGAGAGATCTTTCTATACAAGAGAAAAAGACAAAAAAAAAGAAAAAAAAAAAAAAAGAAAAAGAAAAAAGGTACCTCTTCTGTAGATTTATGTGCTGTTAGCTTCTCTATTTTGTCTCCTTTTTTCATTAGTGTGATATGATATTTAATTGCAGTAGCAACTTGGATAATGGATGTAACTATTTAACTGCATGATAAACTGTAGGCTTCATTCGATTGGTATTTTTTATTTGGTGACCACACCTTGCGTGAAAATGATTATTCCATCTTCCTTTTAAATGTTTGTTTTGTTATTAATTTAAGGTTGTGGTTTGCACATCATAATAATCAATTCATTACAGGGTTGTACTGCAACGGTGCTTCTGGTATGGGCAGACGGTGATGAAAATTTCTTTGCGCAATGTGCAAATGTTGGGGATTCAGCTTGTGTTATGAAGTATGTGTTCATGTTGTCATTATTTCATGCATAGGGTTGTAAGGAAAACATATGATCAAAACTTGTATGCTAGTATATTGGATGGGGAATTTGGTAGGCAAGCATGGAAGTTAGGGGTCTTTGGCTTTTATCTTCTTTGGAATGGTTAATATGGTTACTATGATTTTCGCTATTCTTATGACAAGGACCTGTTGAATTTATATATCCATTCTATTCTGAAATGAAATGTTTAATTTGAATGTGGTAGAATATAACTAGACATTGGTGGCTATCAACTTTACATCCTAACAATCACATCATAGTATCGTTATATGTTATCTTCTTATATTACAATGACTAGTGTCCACACATAACATGTACATGTATTACTGTTGAATTTTTTTTTTTGCTTGTGATTTTGTCATGTTGTGCTTGTCTCTGCCTCTTGTATAATTTTTCACTTTGTTTTGAACCTCTGGTATTCTATATTGATTCTTTTAGTCCATGCAAGTTCAAAATTCGCTTGTGATTATATGTTTATATACTGTGTTGTGATTTTGTTTTGGCAGTGTTGGTGGAAAACAGATTAAGATGACCGAAGACCATAGAATAACTAGTTATTCTGAAAGACTTCGAATTGAAGAAACAGGAGAACCATTGAGAGATGGGGAAACTCGTCTTTGTGGTAATGGCGAAATTACTTCAACTTTTTTGTCAATTACATAAATAAGTAATGGTTAGTTGCTCAAGGTTTTTTTCTTCCTTGTTTCAGGTTTGAACCTTGGCCGAATGCTTGGAGACAAATTTCTTAAACAGCAGGATTCTCGCTTCAGTTCAGTGCCTTATATAAGTCAAGTTGTACATATCAATCAAGCTAGTGGGACATTTGCACTACTGGCCAGGTTATTGTGCTTCTGATCCTTGTCTTTGTAATTCTTGTGCACTGCGTCAGTTTCAGCAATAAATTTTAATATTGGTAAGTTACACACACGCCCAATGGGTTTTGAACCAACGACCTCACCCTCCACTTATTATTGTGGGAGGAGGAAGTGTCATTTGAGGCAGATCTCATTGGCTTCAGTTTTGACAATAATTTTCTCTATGATAATTTGTGCCTTAGTTCCTGATTCAGCTCATTGTTGGCTGATCCAACTGATGGCCTTGCTTTGGATATTAAATTTTCATGGCCAATGAGGATTAGCTCAAATGGCACTCCCTCCCTTTTAAGAGTAAGGTACAGGGCAAGGTTATGCATTCAAGACCCACCTTTTGAGCGTGTAACTCACTGACTAAAAAAAGATTTATTTGAATGTGATCATCATAGAGTCGTTTCCTTCTCTTGAACAAATCTGTTTTTATTTCAAAGTACATTATAAAAAGTGATCTTATATATTTTTCTCTCTCAATGATAGCCTATTTTGTATATATATATATATATATATATATATTTTTTTAATAATTATGAAAATTTTGGAAATGTAACTGGATTGTAATATAATCACAGTGATGGGTTCTGGGATGTCATTGGTGCAAAGAAGGCAATACAACTAGTCCTTCAGGTATTCTCTTGTTACATGATTTAAAGTTTCTGTGTGTAAGATTTAAAGTTTCTTCAGGTATTATCACCCAAGTCATTTAAATATATCTATAAATTTCTGATCTTGACAGACAAGGGAGAGATACTCAACAGATGAGAGTTCAGCAGAGAAGATTGCTAATTATTTGTTGAGTGAGGCTAGAACATTGCGTACAAAGGATAACACTTCTATAGTTCTCTTAGATTTTGATACCAATAGAAGCTCATGTAAAGTTGAATCTTGATTTGAATCAAAAGGTTTTAGTGTTTCAGTAATGATTATATTTGTTTTCTTTTGTATTTTTGAAGTCGCTGTACCATCTCTTTTCTCTTCTTTCAAGTAATATCCACCCAAATTCTAGATGTATATCTGGTCTGGCTCCTTAGTACTAGAAGAGTAAGAAGCTGCTTCAAGATGTATGGTGCAGATGGCAATGGAAGTAAGCCTAAGCAAACGCGGAAAGCTTGAACTGAACCTAGAATCATGGTTTACAAGCAGACTCCTATGGTGCTGTGAGAGGAAGAAATTGGTGTCATGGGGAACAAAGTGGTCGTTGATCCGAGATATCTCCATTGCACAAGATGGTTTTTTCTGAGAGACTATCTCAGTGACAAGAACTAACTAGGAATGATTAACCATTTGGCAATTGAGGTGAAGCTATAATGCAAGTTAGAACGAGAGAAACATGAAAGAATGACATTTGAGATTGTTATTATGTACTTAAAGCCAGAAAAGGAAAAAGGGAAGAATGACCTTTTAGGCTTTTACATTGCTAGTGCCATGTAAAATTTTGGTTAGTTAATCAGGATAGTCCTTGGCCTTAGTATATAGGAGTAAAATTTTCTTCTGTTTTCCCATACTGATTCTTTTTTTTTTTTGGGGGGTCAAATTTCTAATTTGGTCCTCCAGCTACATGATAAAGTCATAAAGTTCAGTTTGATTTCTCAACTATTAATTGTGTTGATTTAAAATTTTAAACTGTCTGGCAACTTGTAAAATCAAGTAAATATTATTGTGTGGACCGGATATGAACTGGTAGTCCACTACATGAATGGACCCAAGCCCTACCAGCCCAAAACAATAAATTTTTAGAGAGTGAGTTGAAAAACTGGGCTTTAGTTAATCAGGCAAAACACAACAAGAGGTCCGATGATACGAGAATGGAAAAGGAAAGGTTATATTGAAGAATAGTTGTTCTCAGCGAAATTCGAGGATGTGTGATCTTATATATTGTTCTTAAATTCCTATTACAAGTTTGGTTTTTAGAAGTCCCTCTCTCTCTAGTTCTTCTTCTTCCTTTTTTCAATTCCTTTTTAAATAAGGGTCTCTTGCATTATATAGTTCATTCTGAAGCATCTTGGTCCTAAATTTGTCGATCAATTGGGCTACCACTTGAGTACTTGTTCTATTAGACATCCTTTCTGATCTTATTTGCATTAGGGCAGCTAACGTTACACTGTTCAGGTGTCTTCTCCACATTAATACAGTTAGGAAATTAGCTGCTCAACATTTAATGTGGTGGTGGCAGTCTTCCCTCAAAATATTTTAGGATATTTGTCTACTTGCCATCTTGATAGGAATTATCAACATTCACGAGATTTCTTGGAACGTCAGTCTGGTCGTCAACCAATCTTTTCAGACCTTAACAATGGTCAGCCAAGGAAGTATTTGTCCTTGGCACACCTCTTTGAACCATTGTGGTCAAAGTTGACTTCTATGTGCCATACAGTCTTTTCAAATATAGACATCTCATCTTCGAACGATCTTTTGTCTTCGAATTGGGCCACAGACCTAATAATACAAACTTATGATAGACTTCCAAGCCTAATATCCCTACAATAGGATTTTCAGGCCCAATATTCCTACAATTATCATAGGGTTTAGGGATCCCTCTCCATTTAAATTTTAATGAAATTATAATTGAAATGATTAATTCTTACATTTTCTAATAATAATCTTTTTAATGTAGTATTTGCCACATTTGTTACATTTTGATAAAATTTAAATGAGAACGAGATTTAAGAATGAAATTGATTTGATTTTGAAAGGTGAGTGTATATTGCAAAACTATTACTTGGGAGCTTAAATAAACACAATTAATAGGCGAAGGATAAAATTGAAGTAGAGGGCCAAAATTAGTAGACATACAATGGTACATCACATTATATGTTACACAACTCTATAATTTGACATTTTGTTGGATGTTCCATAGGTAATCAAAATACATAGATCATGGAGAATACCAGAAGATACAAAAAGGGTAAAAAAGTTGAGCGCCCATTGTAGCTAGGCTAGATGATCAACACATTTATTAGTTTCTCTATAATCTATGCATATGCTTCATCTTAATCCGCAGCCCGTACATACCATTGTCCTGCGAACAGAAATCAATGTAGTAAAACAAGGCAGGATTGGTGCATGTATTAAATTTAAATGCAAAGATAGTTAATTTCAATACTAATACTAATAAAGTCCATAAGCCAAGCGAGTTGTAATTCTATCATCCTTATCTTTGCAATACAACTTGACGGGTAATTAGGTGTTACTGGAGCATGGTGATGTAGTTGTCCTTTTTCTTATATTTATGATGAATCTCACTAATTAAATTCATGTTATATTTCAAAATGAATGTAAGGAGAAGGAGTACCATATTATGAAATTACCTAATAAATTTCTCAACATGATAATAAAATAAGCACCGGTCAATTGCCAAAATGATCCCTAAAAGGACCTATATGCTTGAAAATTTTCAATTTAGCTAATAATTTGTTTGGTATTTTTGGGTCCCACTTCCATTAAAGAGTACAAGAAATGCATTAATTAAAATTGAGTTTTTCATTACAATAGATTCTTTTTTTTTTTAGAAGTTTATTATTTATTATTACTTTCCAATGCAATCAGATCGGGTCGATTTTTATTTATTTATTTAGTAATTCTTTGTTTTAAAGGGTTTATTTTTTTTGCTCATATATAAGTTCTAATAACCCTATATATATATATATATAAATATAATACTTTAAAAAAAATTTGTAGTTTGTTTAAAAAAATAAAAAAATAAATTTGTAGTTTACTTATTTATTTTTTTGGAGAAACGTCTAGTTTAAAATTTTAAGCAAAATAAACAAAGAAAATAAGCATTGGCCTATAAACTGTCAAGCTGAAACTCAAAACCCTTGCAAACTAGGCGCGGTTTCTAACTTTCTACTAGCTTCAAACACCACATTAATTAGTAATGGCGAAGAAGAAAAAGAGAGCGAGAGCCGAGGCCGAATCCGAATCCGAATCCCAACCAGAACCACAACCACAACCACAACCACAAAATGAAGTCGAGCTCGTTGTTAATGGCGACTCTCACGATAACGAGAAGAAGAAGAAGAAGAAGAAAAAGCAAAAGAAACAACATAACAAAGCAGACAACGACCACGAAGAAGAAGAAGCAAAGGAAATACCCACCGTCACCATTGCCCTCGCCGGTTCCATCATCAACAACGCCCAATCCCTCGAACTCGCCACTCGCGTACCTCTCTCTCTCCCTCTATGTATATCATATTATCTTTATTTATTTATTTATTTGTTGTTTTTTGTTTTTCTCAGTTGGCTGGTCAGATTGCTCGTGCCGCAACGATTTTCCGAATCGATGAGGTTTGAAGATTATGCATTTTTTTTTCTTATTTGTTCGTATTTTGGATTGCAATGAAAGAAATTATTTAATTGTTGTTGTTTTTTGTATAAACAAACAGGTGGTGGTGTTTGATAACAAGAGTGATTCAGTGAATGATTACAGTGTTACTGAATTGGATAGTTCAGATGAGAACGAAACCGGCGCGCCTTTTCTTATTAGGATCTTGCGGTATCTTGAGACGCCTCAATATTTGAGGAGAGCTCTGTTTCCAAAGCATAATAGCTTGAGATATGTGGTACTGAAATGCAGAATTTTTTTTGGTTGATAAATTGAAGTGCATTTTGTTTAGTTGAGTATTGGTGTGTAGTGGATTGAAGTTTGTTTTGTGTTGTGTGATTTTTTTGCAGGGTGTGTTGCCACCACTTGATGCTCCGCACCATTTGCGTAAGCATGAGTGGGCTCCCTATCGAGAAGGTGATGATAGTTTAGTTTAAAAAATGTAAATTTTGTGGGGAGTGGTTACGTTTTCGATGATTGATAGTGAATTAATGTGCTTTTTGAATTTAAATGCTTGGAAATATCCGCAATGTTAATAGTGTATTATAGAGGTAAAAAGACATTGAGTATCATACCAAGATTGTATGAAATGTTAAAGTCTTTGAATAGGTGTGTGTCTGGTTGTGCCAATGAGCTCTAGCTAAACTAGCACCTCCTCCTGTTATAAGTTATATAGGTGGAGGGTGAGGTCGTAGGTTCAAGATGTATTGGCTACATGTGTAACTTACCAATTAAAAAAAAAAGTGTGTCTGGTCAAAGAATCTAAAAGAGAAAGAAAAATTGTCAAAGAACTTGGGAGTTAGTTTGACCAAAGATGTGGCTTAAGATGGATGGAATTGGATGTTATAATTCTTGACTTTTACTTAAGATGAATCTAACAAGGATTAAAATGTTTGTTCTTAATTGAGGGAACATTGTGCATTACATGATTGTGTTGTACGATGTCTTTCTTCTAGATTTTGGAGAACTAGCTTGAAACTATTGACAATGTTAGTTTCAATGACCATGTTTGTTCCCTTCAATTGATAGTATTTGATGTATGCCTGAAATTTTGATATCTTGAATTAACTTTGTAGGTGTCACACTAAAAGAAAGATCTCTAGACTCGGGAACACTTGTCGATGTGGGTCTACATAAGGTACAGTAAAATTTTGCTTGGCCTAAAGCTTTTTTATTCAATTGTTATTAATTAGTTGTTTCTTCCCCCTCTATTTGGCATCAACAAAATAAATTTTTATAGAAAGTTGTGCAATATCTTTCCACGCATCAATTTATGGGCACGGTCGTCTAGTATCTGGATGTCAAGTGACCTATGTGACTCTTGATGGCAAACAATTGATGAACTTATTAATTTATGATCATGCCAAATGAATCTAGCAGTGATAAACAAATGATAACTTCATGAGTTTCAACAATTGAGCTCTGTAATCCTGTAACCTTAGTCTGTATTTAACTCCTGGAGTTTAGTTCTGTCTACTTCCTGGTTTACTTGAAAGCCAATACACTATTTTAAAGTAGACTATAGTTCTCTATGTGTGTGTGTGCATGTGTGGCTGTACACATTCGTCTGTAGGGGTAGTGGAATGTAAGTGCCTCAGTAGATAGTTCTATATGATCTTTCCACTGTTGCTGTGGTTCTGCAGGACACATTTCATGTATAATGGTCCCACTTGTTTTTTTCCCAATCTTTTCATCCATATTAACACTTGGATTGCTCGTTGAGTTTGATTTATGGTGAGTGGGCTGGTCAAGGGGCATTGTTCATGTATGTTTGCCATGTCTCATTTAGTTTGTTGCTGTCTTTATTCATTAGCATTGGGTTGCTGGCAAGGTAGTATACTGACCTTTAAATCTTGTTAATATGTCAATAAAAAAGAAATATTGATTCACTGGTAATTTATGCAGCATGTTGTTATTGATCAAGTAGTGGAACCTGGAACAAGAGTTACTGTAGCTATGGGAACCAACCGCAACCTGGATACTGGTAATGAGTAGATATTTCTAACTTGTCTAAGCGGTTTCTTAATCATATTATTTTGTCTGAGTCATGTGGACCATTTTTATTGATCATTTAATTCCTTGTGCATATCTCAACTTTTTCCTTCATTTGTGCAACGTATTCATTTTCTTGGAACTAAATTGTAGTTGAGTTGGTTTGCCTTTAAAAAAAATATTGTAGTTGAGTTGGTTTGGCATTCATTTTATTCACCCCGCCTGCAATGGCATCTGGATAAAGTATTGGTGGTGAGTTCCATCTGCCATTGCATTAGAATACAATGATCTATTTTCTCTTTTTCTTTTTCCCTAAAGTTTCATTTTTATTATGCCTTCATGCATCATCTTCTTGTAATTGGGAAAAAATTGTGTTATTACTGAAGTTTATGATCCATAATTGCATTAATCTAGATTTACCGCGTGAAATTGCCTCACCATACAAACCTAGGGAAGAATCAGGAATGTATTGGGGGTATAGAGTTCGATATGCTTCCAATCTGAGTTCAGTATTTAAGGATTGCCCATACAAGGTATTCACTATTCATCCTCATTCTTACTCTTTATCTTTTCCCTTTTTCCCCTTTCTTTTTACCATTGTTTCTTGGTAACCCTTCATTGATGGCCTTTCTCTATCAACTTATTTTATATTCACAGGGTGGCTATGACCATTTGATTGGTACCTCAGAGCATGGTCTGGTTGTTAATTCATCAGATCTGGCCATACCTACTTTCAGGTATGTTTCTGTTTGGTGTCTTGACTGTACATAAGATTGTTTATAACTTATTGAAAAAAAAAAGTGTTTTTGAGTCCAATGGGCTCTAGCCCTGGTGACAATTTCTCCTTGTAAGAGCAAAGTGGAGAGAGAGGTCGTTCAAAGACCTGCTGGGTGTGTGTGTGATTATCAATTAAAAAAAAGGTTTTTTTGCCATTTTCTGTAGGACTTCCTTTGGCTAGCTGCTCTTTGGTTACTAGAACTAATGTTTCTGTCTGTAAAATTTAAACTGGCTGATATATGTATATAGCCTCATGATGACAAAGGAAAAAATTTCAGCAACTTAAGTTAATAACCTCTGATCTATATCTAAGCCTATTAAAGGCTAAAAATAGAATCACTTTTACGATATTCTATGTTCATCGTATTAAGCAGGAAACTAGAGAGAGGTGAGCAAGAAAATCAACTTTAGTACTTTCTGTTTAGTAGGCATTTTTAGCAATTGAATGATCTGATTTGATAAGTGAGTGGCATTCAGTAGTGTCTGTTTTTAATGGTACAACATATTTCCTTGCTTTATTTTTATGTTTGGGTATGTAGTATTCTTAACATCCCATTTTTTCCAACTTCATTTAGAATTCAAATTTAGATTTTTTTTTTAATGGGAATTTTATTAGCCAAATTGCATCAAGCAGTAACTAGGCAGAGAATAGGGATAATACGTATTAGAATATTTGGTAGTACCTAGTCTCCTGTTTTCTGCAGGGTATGGGAGAGGTGGTTGGTAGACAGCCTTACCCTCAATTTAGCATTGTCTAAATTATAATTAAGCTCCACATATGCAGTTGGAGAATCAAAGATGACAAAACCATCTCTCAGAACAGCCCAAGTTTTAGATTTGAAGCAATATGAAATCAAGTATACATCATGATATTTATATATATACATATATATATATATATATATACACTCAATTCATTTACCCTTGATACTTGTTAATCTGTTGTATGAATAATTTTTAGGCATCTATTGATTGCTTTTGGTGGACTTGCTGGGTTGGAAGAGAGCATCGAGGAAGACAATAATTTAAAGGTATATTACTAGATGAAAGATTAATTTCTGTAAACACTTTTTGGTTTCCTGTTTGGGAAAACATGTTTCCAGAAAGTGCCTATGAATTTTGGTAGCAAGATATTTTTCAGATGTATCTTTCTTGAATAGAGCTGCAAAATAGAAAATAGAAAACAAAGAACATGATTTTATTTCTCTTTAATGCTTCTGACTGGGATTTTAATACTCCTGTCTTATCACTTAAAAGAATGTCCAATCTCAATGTGCACTTGTTCTTTTCTTTTTTGTGTGTCCATAGTAACATGTTACCCACTTATGCTTGATTTGGCATGAGAAAATGAATTGAGGAAGGCATTGGTTATTAGATTTAGTAATGGAGTTTTGTTCTTGCTTGAAATTTCTGTTCCTTTTTAATTTTACATTACAAGCCACAATTATTGTTGCTAGTTAAACAACCAAAAGGAGGAAAAGAGAAAAAAGTAAAATACTGATTACTGTTAATGTTGCTTTCAGGGGAAAAATGCGCAGGAGGTATTTGATTCATACTTGAACACATGTCCACATCAGGGGAGTCGAACGATTCGAACAGAGGTACTCATATATTCTCCATTTTTCAGTTCCCAAAAAAAAAAAAAAAAAATCTTAGCTATTCATGATTTTGATCAATTTGCATCTTTATGGATAGGAAGCAATACTTATATCTCTTCAGTATTTCCAAGAGCCAATAAGCCGAGCATTGCAGAGAGTGGAAGTTTAAATTTTCCTTGTGTCAGCTAACAGCTACATATTCAACATTTTGGCAAATGTCTTACTTGGTGGAAGTACTCGATCCAGTCATGGTGCTCCAGATTAAATCTGGTTGTAGACTGTATGAAATATACGTATGAATAATTACAAAGGTGGAATTACCCCGACCTCTTAATTCAATTTTTATCCATTAATCGAGGCTTCTCTTTTGATGTGTTTTCCCAAAAATGTTAAAAGTATGATACGTACCCTGGTTTAAGCTGTACAGGAATGTTGTACCATAACGATATGTTTTCTTAATTTCTTTCCCTACTTAAAATTGCTGGCTTAAGAACACTTACAGATTTATATTTTAGAAAGTTTGGCATCAGAGGTGTTACTAAAATGCTTGTGTATGCTAATCAAGAAATACTTATTCTCTCACTTCAATCCAAACAATTCAACTCGTTGTCAATGTTTTTGTTATTATTACCTATTCTTTATCATGGAGCCCAGGGTTGATTCTGATTTTTGAGAGATGGTGGGGGAAGGGTGGGTTCAATTTGAGGGCATAAATGGCGAGGAGCAACAATGTGGTCATGGGTGGCAAGTATTTTTTCAAATATTTCTAGGACATTGCACTCGCAGTTGACGAGCAAATTGGGATGGTGGCGCTTTTGTGATAAAAAAATCGTACTGGACAGACCATCAACAAAGGATGCTGCTCCTAGTACACCAACAATAAGGAAACTAGCCAGATTCTAGCAACCAAAGCAGCACTTTATGCAGCATGGAAATAAGGATACACGGAGCCTATTGCACTCACAAGCTCTAGGCCTAAGATCCAAAGCATCGACAGAGAACCTACGCACGTCGAAAGCTATGTTAAAGCAAAGTATATTTCAGAGTAAGACCGTGACTGGTAAGGAAGGAGGTTACTGGGTTGGCCAAGGAGGCCATGCAAAACTTTTTAAGGCTAATTTGGAAATAGTTTTCTTTTTTAGGAGTACCAAAAGAAATGCAAAAAAAGAGCTTTAAGAGCTCCAAATTTGGGCTTTAACTTAACGCCCTTTTAAGCTTTTGAAGGAGCTTAAAATACTCTTTTCAGATTTGACCAAACATATTATCTTTCCACCTCTTTTTGGGGGTTGGTAATGCAATGCCAAACTATCCCTCAATCTTGCTTCACAACAGCATTAGTGGCTCTTGGTGGTGTTTGAGCTTGGAGTTAGTTTTTTGGCGGTAGAGTGAGTTATGGTGGCTAGTGGCAATTTTTGGGGTTTGATTTGGAACGTGTTTAACAATTTGGGTTGGATGTTGGCCGTCTGAAGTGGTGTTTTGTTGGTGGTATGGATTTTTGGATGGTCTTAGAACTTGTGCGTGATGACTTGTGTATTGGCTTAGGGAAGGGTGTTTTAAAGGTGTATGCATCCTATGCTTTGAGTGTATGCAGCAGGACACTCATAGTATGTGGATTCCATTGGTATGTGGGGCGGCTTAGATATTGTGAGGGACTCGTTACATACACCTGAAACACAAGATACTTTTTCGTTTGGCAAAAAAAAGTGATGAAAATTTTGATTGTAAACAAAGAAAAAATAAATAAATATTTAATAAATGGAATACATATATAAAGAATAAAAAGGTTGTTAAAAAGTTTATTTAAAAACGTGATTAACTATTTTTTTTTAAATCTACAATAAAATGGTTTTTTAGCTCAAACCTGGTGAATTGTTGAAGATGCTCTCAAAACAAGGAGCCCTAAGAAGTCAAATAATACTCTCATAAATCATTTTGACACTTACCTATAATTTAAAACTTCCAATTAGTAACACATGCTTCCTTTTCATTATGATTTTTTTTTCTTTTTAATTTTTAGAGACAATTGCAATTGGAAGCTATAAGCTCACCAAGCCTGAAAGTAATTTTGAAATATTAGAACTTTGTGTTTTGAATTTTGATATCCATTTAAGATATATTTTTTTTCCATGATAATTTTCAAGAATCAAATAAATCGTTTTTTTCCTTCTACTAGCACCATATTGTTGGATTAATATTTAAAAATCTTCAAGAAATATTAAACATTTAAAAACCTTTTAAAAAATTTCCCTTTATTCTTATATCCCTGAGGGAGTGAATTTTTTTTTTTTTTTTTTGAGAAAGCCTTGAGGGAGTGAACTTGATTTATCCATAACTAATATATTATTATTATTATTATTATTATTATACTTTTTCTTGCTTTCATTAAAGTGGAGAATGGAGGATTTGATCAAGCCCAAGTTGTCTTTTACGAGAGAATCAGGCAACATCGCTGAGTTATAAGACTTTTAGTTCATATTATTATACTTTAGTGAGCAGTTAATTGTATGACTAATATTAATAATAAATTCTTGTAAACAAAGAAATTAGAAAGACGTTAGTATGATATTGGTCATCAAGTTTCCAATTTGCAAGTAAATGTCTCTAAATTTTGAGGGAAAAAAAAGTTTAAGTATTTTTTTAGAATTTTTTTATATTAGTGTGTTACCTTGATTGTAGCATAGAATCTTGGTTGGACTTACTTGGTAGTTATGAGTGTGCTCGAGTTGGACTAGTTGTAGTCAATTTGGTTAACCTTAATAAATTACATAGACTAATAGACCTTATCCTAATTAAATTTTTTTTATTCATATCATTAATGAAATTCATATAAACTATAAAATTATTTTTTGGTAATCTAGATATTATGATTTAAATACATAAACATGGTATACTCACGTAGAGGAATGGACAATATGGTTTGAGAATTGAGATTTTTGAATATCTACACAGTACTTCTAAAAAAAAATTACATAGTGATTGAATAGAATAGCCCATTGACCTAATTTGAGAATTGGGATATTTTAATACGATGAAAATATTGTCTAATGATTTTTAGAAAAGGTCAAAAAAGAAAAAGAAAAAAAAATCAAGTTTGGCGGTGCACCAAAGGCCCAAGCGGCCCAAAGGATCCAGCGATATTTATAGGGGTAATTTCGTCATTCCACAAAAATAAAGCCGTGTTTGGTCACGAAACAAAAATATAAAAGCGAACCCATCTCTCTCTGCTTCACCTAAAGAGCGCCGAAGAGAGAGAGACCAAAACCATTCTATTTTTTTATTTTCTTCGAACCCAAAAGAAAAAAAAGAAAAAAAAAAAAATAGGGCAAAAAAAAAAAAAAAAAAAAAAAAGAGAAGCGAAATTATAAACCCACAGAGACAGAAGTAACAAAAAGATTAGAATTTGTTGGCACTATCAATTTTTCAAATATCCGTTAACGCACAAAGCAGAGAGCAAAAAAAAGGGACCGTTGGGGGGCGCTCCCGCCATGGCTCAGCTCGAGAGCCAGACTCAGACCCAAGGCCACGAGCCCTGGCTCGACCCTGACCACGTCCGCAGCACCAAGTCTCTGATCTGCGCTCTCAACCTCGTCTCTCGCAACCTCCCTCTCCCTCCTGACCTCTACGACGCCGTTTCCTCCATCTGTACCTCCCGCGAAGACGCCGACGCCGTTGAGGCCCGAAACGGCGGCGGCCTCGTCGGTGCTGCTGCTGCTGCTGTTGGTGAATCCGGATCCGTTGCGAGCAAGGTTTTGGTTTTTGCGATGTTGTTGTTTGTGTGTTTTTTTGTGTTCTTGCTTCTTGGATTTTGGTGTTTTTTTTTTGTGAGGGTTGGGATTTTGCGTGGTTTGGAGGGGTTAGGGTTGGGGATTTTGTGCGTGGGAGTGGTGAATTAGGGTTTTTGTTGTTGGTTTTGTGTATGTGTGTTTGTGTTTTTATGTGGTTGAATTGCTTTCTCTTTGGGTGTTGGGGGCTTTTCTTTGAGTTAATTTGAAGGAGTTTTGTGGGATTAGGGTTTAGGTTTAGGGTTGGGATTTTTGTTTGTGTTATTGCTGGTTTTTTTTTTTTTTTTGGATTTTTCCTGTTTGTGTGTATGTGTGATTGTTTTGTAATGGAGTTTATGAGCTGAGGGAAATTTGTGAGATTAGGTTTGTCTAGGGTTGAAGGGATTGTTTTGTTGGTTTCTTTTGAGTGTTTACAATGGGTGTGTCGTGTGTGTGGAAAAATTTAGAATTTTAGTAGTGTAATGTTACTACTTGCCTACAAAAATCCTGAAATAGTTGTATTGGATTAAAGTTTGGCTATTTTTTGTTTTCATTATCTTTTATTTATTTATTTATTTATTTGGTTTGATAGAGTAATGATGTTCAGATTAAGTGGCTATGTGGAGAAGGCTGTACTTCTCTGATTTTTGGTTGGTTTTCTTTGCTCTTGATTCACTTAAAAAAAAATTTCAATTTTCAAGGCATTGAAGGTATGCTTTGAATTTTTTTGCTTTCAGCTGAATAAAACTAGCTGTCAGTGTTGCCAATGAGCTTTACCTCAACTGGCACCTCTGCCCTTTATAAGTGCTAGGTGGAGAGTGAGGTCAAGGGTTCAAGACCCATTGGGTGCATGTGTAACTTAAAAGTGTTTGATCTTAGTGTTTCCATTTGCCAAGTCATATTTTTCCATTCACTAGTTGATAGCAGTGACCGTTTTGACACATGTTTTAAAGGTTAAGGACTAAAGTGAAACATTTGAAGGTTAGGAACCATTTTGAAACATGGGGCAAAGGTTAAAGACAAAAGGGGTAATTAAACCTAGCTTTATTTATGATTTTACGGAATAGAAAGTTTATCTCATGTAGAACTATGGCCAGACATTTATTACACTTCTATTTGAAACTCTCTGTATGACATACGTCACATACCTCCATATATTGGTAATAAGCAGTCAAAGTATTAAGTATTTCATATGACGTGTGGATCTATCAACATGTTTTAAGCAAATTATGATTTTTGCAGTTTGTTGGGTTAGTCTATTCATGAATCATGATGGTAACAGAATATATGGTATATAGATTCTGGATTTAATTTATCAATGGATGTGTTTAGTTTTTTTTTTTTTTTTTTGATAGGCGTGTTTAGTGAATCTTATTTACTATGCAATTAGTGTTTATTTTTAAATAATATGTTGATGTTGTTATTGAATAAGTCTTGCTTAAAGTCATATTGCTATGGAGCTTTTTGTGACCTGAAACCTAACAAATTGAATATTTCTTTCATGTATTTATACATATCTCACCAATGTTGACTCAGCCGTGCAATCTTTTTCCCTCTTGAGATTTGACTGAACTATTTTAGTATTTGCTGCTAACTGCCATGTGTGTCCCAGGATGATTAACTTGTCTTTCTGAATTTGTTTCTTACAATATCAACTTGATGTTATTATGCAGGAAGATCATGGTAGTCCTAAAGGGGATCTTTTGGCCGACTTTGAGGATGCACTGTTGGAGCAACGTCCAAATTGCATGTCAGGTTTTGGATTGACTGCATTAAGGGAAAATCGTTATCAGAGTCACATTCAGCATCGATTGACAGAGCTTGAAGGTCACTAAATTTTATAAGGAACCTTCACCTTGTGTATCATATTTTTGGTGCATGATATTTAAATATCTTTGCATTCACTATTTTCTGATGGTCCTTTTTATCTTTTAAGTAGTAGAGCTGATAGATTATTTATTTTATTGATAATTTCATTCTTACGGCATTTGGCTGCTTTTAAATATCAAAGATCTATGGAAGAATAGCCTTGGCAAGTTCCACTAGTTAATTAATTGGTTATCATTTATGGTTATTTTTCTTTGCTGTCAACCATATTCTAGAGTAGATGTTGCAATGTAGGATATGGGTACAATAAGGATGTGTAGATTAGCTAGCTCTATGGTCGGTTGGTGGGAAAAAAAAAAGTGTGGGGAACAGGGATACGTGATTGAAGTAAAGATGGTGGTGGTTGTTGGATTAAAATTTGGAGCTGCTGCTAGACCTTGTTGACATGGATTTACCACCTTTATATTTCATTTCTTGATCTACATGAACTTGTAGTGTACTGATTGGAAAATGTCTGGAGGCTTTCTCTAAGGTATTGGTAGACTAAACTGCTTTGAGATCTCCTCCCCACCTCTCCCTCAAAGTGGTTCTTTTTTGTTTTTTTACAAATTAATTGTTACTAATATCAAGTTTTTATCTAGCTAATCTTTCAAAATGGATTACTTATGTAACCCTAGTCCACTGCCTGTGTACTTGTGGATCACTTTTGTTTAACTTTCATTGAAGAATTTTTACTCATTAAAAAAAAAGGATTACTTATGCGTTTATTTCTTGAACCAGTATTGCCTTCAAATAGAGGTGAGGACCTGCAGACAAAGTGCTTGCTCGAACTATATGGGCTAAAGGTAAACTTGATACCCTAAATTATAACAAATGCTTAAACATTGAACGGAGGATAGCAGTTGTCAAATAAAGGTAAGGCTGCATTTGGTTATTCTTCCTTGAAATGATTCTTTTTGAAGCAACTTGTTGGGTTACAAAGATTGGTTCTTCAGAGAGAGGATCGATTTTCCTTGGTCCTTACCCAAAAAAAAAAGAAACTAATTCTGATTTCTGAGAGTTGTTTCATGGAGAAATTTGAGAACTGTTGCCCATGAAGAAATAACCAAATGTGGCCTATGTTAATGAGTCAATGATTTTACAAGTGCCAATTTCTATGTTGCTTGTTGGATTTTTTTTTTTTTTTTAAATGGTGGTAAGGGAGTTCTCCTAGTGATGGTTATAGTTGAATGTGTTTTATGACTTGTTACTTCTGATGCTAAGAGATGTTCCTTGTTGGTGACTACCTTTTTTCTCGGCAGCTGGCAGAATTGCAAAGCAAGGTTCGATCTGAGGTGAGTTCAGAGTACTGGCTTCGTGTGAACTGTGCAGAACCTGACAAGCAATTATTTGACTGGGGCATGATGCGATTGCGTCGTCCACTTTATGGTGTCGGAGATGCTTTTGCCATGGATGCTGACGACCAATTCAGGAAGAAACGGGATGCTGAGGTATTTTATTAGTTTATGGATTACTTGAAAAAAAGAAAGAAAACAAAATGAATGCTGTATAACAATGATAAAAGGTTAAAATTATTTATACCTGGTCAAGTTTTGGCCTGAGAAACTCTTAGAAAGGGCCACTTATCAGTGAGTCTTATCTTAATGTGTTTAAATTATAGTATGATTTTTATAGGTGAGTTATATAGATAAAAAGATCCAAATATGGATCATTGAAGTGTAGAGAAAGAGTACTCTGTCCCTAGACACAGCTGACATGGTTAAAACCTTTGATGCAGAGATTGTCAAGGTTGGAAGAGGAGGAGAAGAATTATATTGAAACTAGAAAAAGAAAATTTTTTGCGGAAGTACTCAATGCAGTGCGCGAATTCCAATTGCAAATTCAAAATTCTATGAAACGCCGGAGACAAAGGAATGATGGTGTCATGGTATGCTACGTGTCTTTCCTCTATTTGTTCATTTTTACATTTTATGCCTACTTAAAATGGGATATAGAGATAGAAACATTGTGGGAAAGGTCTGGGGAAATATTTTAAAAAGAGGGGTGGAAAAAGAGCAAAAAAGAAAACAGACAAATATGGTTAGTCGAAAGCAGGCTTCCCATTGGTCTGAGGAACTACTTCAGTGACTTTACAATAATGCTTTATGACCCTAGCTATTTGACATGCAACTTTAAAACATCCTTTGTTGCCAGGGGTTTTGTCCTTGTTTCAGAAGGCATTTCAGATTAAAATGAATGGTAATTCAAACCTTTATTTTTTGTTTTATACTTTGGAACCAGAGTATAACTGAATTTCATAAACCAATCCTGTTTGTAACAATACTGCAATCTTCTGAGATTCGCTTCAGAAGGTGAAAGTTTTTTTAGAGATAGAGAGAAAATTATTGTTACTTTTTTCTGGCTGAGTAATCAGTTATCACTTGGAGCAAAGGTCATAAGCAAAAATGAAATGTATAATATTGCTATTATAGCATTTACTGAAAATACTACTGATAAGAATTTTGGCAGCAATGGCATCAAAGGCTAAGGCAACGTGCTACACGGGCAGAGAAATTGAGGTTCCAAGCCTTGAAGTCTGATGATCAAGAAGCATACATGAGAATGGTAAAAGAGAGCAAAAATGAACGATTGACAATGCTGCTTGAAGAAACAAATAAACTTCTTGTAAATTTGGGAGCTGCTGTTAAACGTCAGAAAGACGCTAAACATTCAGATGACATAGAGGCCTTGAAAGACTCAGAAGCTGATTTGCTTGAATTGGATGCTTCAAACAATGGAACTCCTCAAGATTTACTTCCTGAGGAAGAGATGGACATCATTGATTCTAATGGCAACAGTGAAACTAGTGATTTACTTGAAGGTCAGAGGCAGTATCACTCAGCCATCCATTCAATTCAAGAAAAGGTAAAGGATAAAACCTAATTTTCTGCATCATATTACTTAGTGCAAAGCTATTTTAGTGGAAGGTTCTATGTTTGAAACCCCCTCTTTGCTCTATCAAATGGATTTGCACTTTAATTGTTGGGCTAGTGCATAAAATATATAGACTGCCGAACATTCATGGGGAATGATAAATTAATTAGTGGTTGCAATCTGAATGTGCAATAAAGCCTTTATGTAATTTTTAAGAAGATAACAATGCCATATGGTACTTGTGCAACGGTTTATATCACTCTTCTAGTGAGGAGTTTGAACTTTGAAACTTCTTTGGCTGTTGCCTCTTGGAAGTCTCCCATACTCATCTACTCTCCCAAAATTTGGGAACCCTAATATTTTATGTTTTCAAACTTGTATAACATGGTACAAATTAGAAAAATGCAACATGAAAATTAAAGAACAGGAAATAAAGGATAGATAACCAAGGAGCCAACACCTAAACTTGCTTGGAATCAACATCAAGAAGGAGTAAACCTCTAGGGATCAGTACCTAGGGTTGGTTGGAGTTAGCACCAAACAATTGGAACAATTTCAAGAAATTGCATTCATCATCAAAATAATCCTCCTCCATAGGAGTACATTATTGTCCTTATATAAACTACTAAACCCCATTTCTAACTAACATAGGAAAACCCAAATTCAAATTGACTTGGGAAATCCCAATTATTCAATTACAAAAATACTTTTGACTTTAAATAAAAATACTAATAAACCTAATTAAGTAATTAGACCTAAAATAAAATACAACTGACTTCAAAATTAAATAAGACTAAATTTAAATATATATCTCTTTGTGCCTCCTGCATCATTGTATGGTTAGGTTTGTATTTTTTTATGATTTTTTGTTGTTGTTGTTGTTGTTGTTGTTGTTGTTGTTGTGTGTGTTTTAAAATCTCTATAGATTTGATGGGTGGGGCATAATTTTGAACAGATTCCAACGTAGAGGGCCTAATAATCTCTGCTTGGAGCTGTTTTAAGTGTGGACTGCATGACATACATTGCTTCAATCCCTTTTCTTTTCATTCTGTGTATGGATGTATGTTTACTTACCCCAAAAAGTGTATGACTGTGTTGAACTCCTATAATTAAAGCATAAGTAACAGTCTTAAGATTGCTAAATGCTTGATAAGTGCTCCATTTAATATAAGAATGCTTGATGTTTCAAAAATAATGTATGCAAATTCCATGCAATTTTTTTTTGTTGCCAATACTTGAAATCTCTGTTAGAGTTTTTGGGGAAAAAAAAAAAAAATACTGAAAACATCACTTATAATGGAATCAGTGAATCTAACTGAATTTAAGTTGTACAGGTAACTGAGCAGCCATCCATGCTTGAAGGTGGAGAGCTAAGACCATACCAGGTAGAGGGGCTTCAGTGGATGGTTTCATTGTTCAATAACAACTTAAATGGAATTTTAGCTGATGAGATGGGTCTGGGGAAGACAATACAAACCATTTCATTGATAGCATATCTCATGGAGAGCAAGGGTGTGACTGGGCCCCACTTGATAGTGGCTCCAAAGGCTGTATTACCAAATTGGAGTTATGAATTCTCAATGTGGGCTCCTAGGTACGCAAAAAGAATTCTTTGAAACCTAGATCTGTGTGTGTGTGTGTGTGTGTGTGTTAGAGAGGAGTTACTTTGAAATCACTCTTCAATTTTCTTTCTGAACCAGTATTGCAGCCTTTCTTTATGATGGACGTCAAGAAGAGAGAAAGGCAATGAGGGAAAAGTTATCAGGGGAGGGCAAATTTAATGTGTTGATCACACACTACGATCTTATCATGAGAGATAAGGCATTTCTGAAGAAAATTCACTGGTACTACATGATTGTTGATGAAGGGCATCGGTTAAAGAATCATGAAAGCGTTCTTGCAAAGACTCTTGTCTCAGGGTATGTATTGACTGCACTTCTTGTGATGTTTAATATATATAAGTTGTGTGAATTCTTCAAAAAAATAAAAAAATATAGGTAAATGTAACTCATCCACCCAAACAGGGTTTAATTGGTGACTTCACCCTCCACTAATTGCTTATGGAGCCATTTAGCCAATTTTAACTTATATCTCTTATCCTAGTTTTATGGTTATGTGATGATGTTTATTAACTCTTGCAATTCATTAATATGGTGTGGAATTCACTTCCAATGTTATATAGATATTTACTTTGTAATTTTGATTTCTCTGAAACTAAAAAGAACATTTGTGAGCCTAACCCAATAATTAAAATAAATAAATAAATAAATAAATGATTAAGTGCTCAACTTATGCTATCAGCCATAATTGTCTTGAGTGGTAATTATTTGGAACCCTACCCAAAATGGGAATGATGGCATTGTTAGTTCTGATTTCTCACTATTTTTTGAATGAAAGATCCACTTGTTCTGGTTTTAAATGAAGTCTTTTTGAGAAGTAAAATGCATAGATGCATGGAGTCTCAAGAAATTTGCACTTGACAACAACAACAACAACAAAGTCTTAGTCCCTAAATTTGGGGTCGACATTTGAAATTTATAATAATATTATAGTTTCTAAACTATACAATCCATCAAAAGTTGCTACTCTTAAGCTTTCACTCTTAGCTCTGGTGTTAACCTAGCTATGCTGTGTATAATTCTTGTGGAAATTGTTACGATAATCCTTTTGGTACCAGGATGATTATGATTGATTTTCTCATTTTGTTTATTAGATATTTTAGATAAATGCCGCTGATTTTTTCAGGAGTTTTTGATAAAATTTAAAAATTGAGAATGCTTCTTGAAGTGAATTTCTACTTGATGCAGCTATCAGATACAACGGAGGCTTCTGTTAACGGGTACCCCAATACAGAATAGTTTGCAGGAATTGTGGGCCCTGCTTAATTTTCTTCTGCCGCACATTTTCAATTCAGTTCAGAATTTCGAGGAGTGGTTTAATGCACCCTTTAAGGGTAAGGGTGATGTTTCTCTTACAGATGAAGAAGAGCTACTGATCATTCGGCGTCTGCATCAAGTCGGTATTGTCTCCTAATTTGTATTTTATTTTATTTTTCCTGGACATTTTTGTTAAAATGCTTCTGTGTTTCTTAGGTTATAAGACCTTTCATATTGAGGAGGAAAAAGGATGAGGTGGAGAAATACCTTCCTGGGAAATCCCAGGTCATTTTGAAATGCGATACGTCAGCTTGGCAGAAAGCATATTATCAACAAATTACAGATGTGGGCAGAGTTGGGCTAGATAATGGTTTGTAGCTTCCAAACCTGCATGCAATGCATATGCATTTGAACATTCCATACTACATTTAAATTACCCAACCCCACCCCCCCCCCCCCCCCCCCCCCCCCCCCCACACACACACACACACACACACACAAAACCAAAAAAAACACTAATTGTTCCTCAAAATGCTTCTGATTTGGAGAAGTGCTAACTTTGGTGGGCATTTCAAAAAAAAAAAATTTCTTGCTTCGTGTCATATTGTTGGGCCTCAATCTATTTTGGGATGTTCCAAAATACCGTTCTATTTGAAAAGTCAATAAAGATTGATAACTTTCTTAATTTATCCTTTACTTTATTCATTGTTCTCATTTGAAAGATGAGGTATTAAATGATTTTCCATTAAAAATGGGATATCCAAATTGGACAAAAATACGGAGGGGGTATTTCTTAGTTATTCCACCTTAGTATCTAGCCATATTTTATGCATTGTTAGAAGTCTAGGGCTATCATGCACACCTATGTGTCCCCGCCCCCCCCCCCCCCCCGCCTCTCTGTTTTAATGAGAACTGAAAATCGCTTCTACATTTTTGCTCCCAAAAGTAAATTTATTTTATTTTATTTTTTTCAAAATGCTAAATAAACAGTTACCACCTCATTTCACGAAGCAAACGACAATTAATATTGCCGTCCCATGGATCAAAAGCTCAAACTACAGTTTTTTTAGAGAGAAACTGTGGGGTAGTTGTATATTCTTTTTGGTAACAGTGGATTTTTACTTTCATGTTTATTTATTCGTCTCTCTCATCTTAAGGTATAGTTTTAAATTTTAATTCGGCAAAAGTCACCACCTTTTCACTAATATAGAAGATTTGCAGGTGCTGGGAAATCAAAGGGTCTACAGAACCTGACAATGCAGCTCAGGAAGTGTTGTAACCATCCATACCTTTTTGTTGCGGGAGATTATAATATCTGGCGCAAGGAGGAGATAGCCAGAGCATCTGGGAAATTTGAACTTCTTGATCGTTTACTGCCAAAACTTCACAGATCGGGGCATAGAGTTCTGCTTTTCTCACAAATGACTCGTCTCCTTGACATTTTAGAAATTTATCTGCAACTTCACAATTATAAGTATCTTAGACTGGATGGTAACACCAAAACTGAGAGTAGAGGATCTCTAGTAGACCAATTCAATGCTCCAGGCTCTCCTTACTTCATGTTCCTCTTGAGCACTCGTGCTGGAGGTCTTGGATTGAACTTACAAACAGCAGATACTGTAATACTTTTTGACATTGACTGGAACCCTCAAATGGATCAACAGGCAGAAGATCGGGCCCATCGTATTGGACAGAAAAAGGAAGTTAGAGTCTTTGTGTTAATTACTGTTGGATCAGTTGAAGAGGCAATCTTGGAGCGTGCAAAACAGAAGATGGGCATTGATGCCAAGGTGATCCAGGCAGGACTTTTCAATACAACTTCCACAGGTTTGTTGTACTTGAATTTCATGCAATGTCATAATATTGTCACTCCCTCCATCTCAAAAACTATATATGAAGTTAAGGGCATTTATTGAAGATTTCCCTACTATGCCTCTTCGTTTATACTCTTGCCATTTTAGAATCAAGAAATATTTTGGAAAGATGAATAATATGTTCATATTGTGAACTTGCTTATAAAAAAATCCATTATTTTTTCCTGTTCACTTTTTCAGACTTTGGGCAGTAATATCTTTACCATTCTGGGAGAAATTGGTGGGCATCACTGCCACAAAAGTTGCCACTTGTGTCATGAATACCTTTTCTATATTCTGGTGAAAATTTTATGGGGTTAGGGTTTAAATGTCATTTATATATGTGCCACTCCTTATCTTGTTAAGGACTGGAACAGGCAGATTTGTTGCATGCTTAATATAAATGTCTGCCCATTCTTTCTTACTGAAGATTGTGTTAACATGGCACATCTTTCTGTATACAGCTCAGGACAGCAGGCAGATGTTAGAGCAAATCATGCGTAGAGGAACAAGTTCACTTGGGACAGATGTGCCAAGTGAGAGAGAAATCAACCGCCTCGCTGCCCGATCAGATGAAGAATTCTGGCTTTTTGAGAAAATGGATGAGGAGAGAAGACAAAAGGAGAAATACAAATCTCGTCTTATGGAAGAACACGAAGTACCTGAGTGGGCATATTCTGCACCTGAAATTAAGGAAGATGAGGCCCCAGGTGTTGATGGTAATGGTGCCATGGGAAAGCGGAAAAGAAAGGAGGTGGTTTATGCTGATACTCTGAGTGATTTACAGTGGATGAAGGCTGTGGAAAATGGAGAAGACATGTTAAGGCTTTCTGGTAAAAGAAAGAGAAAAGATCATCTTGCAATCGAGGGCAATGCATCAACTAGAAATATTGGTGGTGCAGAGGAAAAGGTATTAGAGCTTGAGAATGAAAACATGCCTATGACAAATGAAGATACCTTTGGTTTGGCCCCAACCCCAAAGAGACCAAAGTCTGAAGAGGAAAATACTGAGAAACATGAATATCAGGGTCCTGGAGGAAGTAACTGGAATGGGCATTTGTTAACATGGAATACCCATAAGAAAAAGAGATCAAGCTTTGTTGTCCAGAGCACATTGTCTGATTCTAGAGGGCAGAATTCCAATGGAAGAGGAAGTGGATGGACTTGATTGAAATGACTAAAAAATAATTTCAAACATGGATATGCGATATTCAGATCAGTAGCTGGACCTCTTGTATTTTTAGCTGCCGGTGTTTTCATACACATGGCTCCAGCTTGGGCTACGATGTTTGGCTCAGTTACTGGAATTTTGGGGCAGCAAGCTTTAGATGATTATTTGAACTGGTGCGGTTATGGTCGCTCAGTTCTAGTCACTGGTGTTCTTAATATCTCACATAGTAGCAGTAATGTGAAGTTATCCCAATTAATGGAATGCACTTTTGGTTCTCTTTGGTCTGAACCAGTGTGTTGATAAAGTAGGATATTATTGGTAGCGAAGAGGTTGCAGTTGCTGTTAGGTAGGGCAAGTAGGAGAAGAAGAGACCCGAGTGCTAGTGCAAATCAATAAACTAAAGCTGGACTCTTGTGCCTATTAAAAATCTCTTCAAGCATGGTCTGATAGTGATAGATGTGATAATTCAAACTTGTCTTCATAATTTTATTTTATTTATTAGAATTTTCAAAATTTTATGAGATGTGCATTATACGTAATTTAATTTTTTTTATGCATTCAAGTCCCTGAAATTGCTAAGAAGCCCCTACACATAAGTAAGAATGCCATGAGATTTTAATTTTTTTTTTCTTAGCATTATATATTAATATGAGAATGTTTTAGAGGGAAAGATGAAAATCTCTTCTAAGATATGGTAGGCATTTCATTAGCCCCATTAGGGACGACAAAAATTCCACATCTCACTTGACTTGACTTACTCTAAAGAGACGGACCAATCTCGACTTAATCTAATGAGACGGACCAATCTCGCATGTTCAACCCTGAATTTGTATGCATACCTTTATTCAATATTTGTTTAACTTGTGTATATATATAACTTAATTTATCATTTATATTATATTTATAATATATTTTTTGTTACGTATTCTATAATATTTTCAAGAAAAATCAAAACACTAGCTTTTATTCTTTTTAACACTTTCGTGAACATCTTTCATTTTCTCTTTTATCTGTATTATATTAACTAGTTGTAGATATGTGCAATGCGTGAAAATATTTGACGATTTTATTTTTATTTTTATTTTTGTAAGTTTTTTGCCCTTCTTTTTTTCCTTCAAGGAAACATAATGCAATTTATATTCAATAATTATATAAAACGAGATATTTTGTAAATAATATAATGTGTTGTTAGAATTTGTTTCTAGTACTCTTTAAAAATAATTCATCCTTTATATGTCTCAAATGAGAAAGCAAATATAAATAATTCTATCACTTACATTAGAAATAAAAATACAAGACTTTAATTATACAAGAAAATTATAATTTTATAAAAAAAACCTACCAATATTGTTAATAAAACTTCTCTTTTTACAAAAACCTCTCATGCCAAAGTATCACAAAAATGAATCAAACTAAACTAAAATGCTATGTTAATGTGGCTTAACAAGAGCGTAGTAACAATAAATACTACGTTTCAACTTTTATATATATATATATATATATATATATGCGCCAAAACTGAGATGACAAATAAAAACTTCCAAACTTGTCAAACCCCAACCTACTCCACAAAAGTTTACACTTTACCCCGCCTTGAAGAGGAGATGAGACGGAGACGGGCATCCTATTCCCATTAAACACATTCTCAGATTGTAATGCGTATGAAAGTTCCATTTAAATATAAAAGCAGTATAAGGAACAAAAAAATTCGAACAGTACGCTATGAGGGAAGAGTGGGGCATCTTCTCAAGTGAGCTCCACTTGGTATGATATGTGCACACTAGCAATCGTTAAGTATAGCAAGCACAATTGAAGTACACGAATTTTAGAACCTCATAAAGCATATCACACCAGTAGAGCTGGATGTATTACAAAAACAACTAAAAGGTCCAAAAGAAGAGAAAAATGTCAGGCAACTTGACCGTCAAGAATTGATCACAACAGAGAAAATGGTCTTAGGCTACAATTAGAGCAAGATCCATTACAAGATATGCTATTGCATTAGATGACTAACCTATGCAGGTTTCCAAATAAGCAAATTTGATAAAGAAAAGATAGATACTAATCATGGCACCTATCATCCTTCTGAAAAATTGCCACAGCCTGCTCATGCATACTATAGATTCAACAGAACAGGCAAACCCAAAATGTCCAGTCCTACAATTATTAATGTTCCAATAGGCTACTCGTTCAGAAACCAAATGAAAACACCTTCCATAGGTGAACCTCTAATCCTCTTGGTTAACTTCCAGGTTCTTCAGTTTTGATTCAAGTTCATCCTCATTACCTTCACCCTCACCTGACTCTTCATCATCCTCCCTTCCTTCTGGGTCATTCTCATCCAATGGCCCAAGCATGTCAGGACATTTCTTGAATACATCCTGGATCTCATCAATGCCTTCATCAGAGATGAAATTCCCATTGATATTCAGCAACTTAAACTTGGGCTTCTGAACCACAACCTGAGCCAAAACCCGAGCCCCGGCCCTTCTTACTAGGTTGGCACTAAAATCAACTTCCTTTAATTGGGAATGACCTTCTAATGCCTTGCTGATCTGGATTGCACCTTCATCCTTAAGTTCATTCTCAGCCACGTTCAACTTGGTGATTTGCTTTGCCGCAATACAAGCAGCAATCACGGGAGCAGCTTCAGCTGTTATGTCATTTCCCGCCATCTCCAAGACTTCAAGTGAAGGAGTTGTTTCCTTAAGGACATTCAATATGGCAATTGAACCCTCGTCTTCCAAGTTCAGGTAGCTCAGGTAAACCTCAGATAAATCTGAATGCTTGGAAAGAGCTTTACTCAGAGCGAGTCCACCTTCCACACCAAACATGTTGTCCCGCAGGTCAAGCTTCTTCAAATGGGTGCAAGTTTCGAGTGCTTTCGATAATGCAACTCCCCCTTCAGAACCTATCCTTGTAGAGGAGCAACGGAAGTCCTCCAATAATGGAGAACGCTTTACAACCTCAGAGATAGCAAGTGCTCCCTCATCTCCTGTCATGTTATTATGAAATTGCAGGACTCTTAGCTTGTCTGTGGAGGGAATTAACTCAGAAACTGCTCGAGCAGCTTCCTCAGAGATGCCATCATTCATTAAATAGAGCTCCTCCAAGCAAGCCTGTGAATGCAGGAGTGCCCCAAATGCCCTAACGCCCTTCTCACCCAAGGCATTGTTTGAGAGATTCAGAGACTTCAAAGCACTACCTTCCAGAGCAGCTGAGAATATATTCATGACTTCAAGAGCTTCTGCCTCTGGTCTTCCTGCGATGAAATCTGACAGGTCTACTTCTTCTAACTGATCCTTCAGGGAAACCAGAATGGGCTCAGCAACACGGGCTGCTCCTAAACCAAAACTTCTATTGCTGAAGCATATTTTAGTGTAAGAATTTCCTTTCTTTTTCAGTGGCCTTAGGAGTTCCTCAGCCTCCTCTGCCTCAATAAAGGCTCGTTGACCCTTTGATATATCAAAGAAAGTTTCCTGAATTTTACTCTCAGATGTGGTGTCTGCCTTGCTTCTAGGGCCTCTTTTAAGAACTTCCAGGAGGAGCTTGCTACATTCCTTGGCATAAAGCTGAACTGCAGAACCACCATCACCATCTGGCTCCTTTTCGTAGTTTTGGTTTGCAGTGGCAAAAGCCACATCCTCAATTCGTTTTGCATTCTCCTCAGCCTCTTCTTTACTGAGACAGCCATACTTCTGGGTAAAAATTGAGTTAGTGGCAAGATTGTTTGTCATCCGCACCACAAGTGTTTGCCTTGTATTTGGGCTAGGAGGCCATAGTTTAATTGAGAATTGCCTGCGTTCTGAATTCAGTGTTGGGGCCTCCATTGCGATAGAACCTAAAAATGCAAGCTGCAAACATGAACTAATCTCAAAAATTACTGTGATAAACATCGGTAGATCATATAGATTTATAAATGGATGTATAAAATTCCACATTTTAAACTGTTTAATTGATAGCAAATACATAATATAAGGTACTCTCAAGGGATACAAGACACAAGCCAAGTCCTAATCTGCTAAAAAAACCTGTTGTCATCATCCAATAAAAAAGATAAGCTGTTAATTGTCACTAAAAACAGAAATTCCTAACATGCTACTGTCCAACCAAAATGTTGGCAAGAGGGAGTTAGAAAAGATCCTCAACACAAGTAAACTCTTAAACTCTCCGTGATGCAAAAATGATCAATCATGTGGAAGCTTAGACTAACAATGGTATGAGATCAGATATCCTCTACACAAGCAAGGTTCTCAACAACAAAGAAAATGCGCTACAAAGAAGTTCATAAAGGCCAAAATATCATGATGGACTCAACACAAAAATGACTATTATCAGCAAGAGAAAGAAACAGAAAATTAGTTGAGCAATAAAAACATTATTACATTGTAGAAGAAAACCTAGTGAACCGAATGATTGAAACTTAAAATTCTTCTAGTTCGAAGGGGAAAAAAGTTCATTTTCTTTCAATTGGAACAATACAATTTTAGGAGACATATATGGAAACAAACAACAAATTCATTTTAATTTAAATCTCCAAAAAAAATTGAAAATAGAAATCAGTAGGAAGAATGACTTTTAATTAATTTATTTAAAATATTTAAAAAGACAAAAGAATTACAAGGAACTTCAGAAAAAGTATACAGTTTCACTTCTAGACACAAGACACCTTAATCCCACTAAAGTGAAACTCCTCTATTTATTGTCTACCCTCTCATTCCCACCTTGATTTCAAATTAAACATAAACATACATACATATATAGTTAAAATAAATACAAAGTAATTTATACCAACTCATATGTGTGATTCTCAATAACCAGAAACGAGACTAGTCAAATAAATCTTATAAAATGAAAAAAAGATAAAAAGCTGATAAAAAATCAACTGAGGAAAACAAGAACAGCCAGAAAGGCATACATTTTGTGAAAGAATTTACAGTCCTTAGGCAACAACTAGCATTAAACATAACAGTTCCAAACATGAAACAACCATAAACCCACGAAAAAACAACCATAAAAAAGCAAACTTTAAAACAAAATGTAACAGATCTGAGACAAAATGAGACCTTACCCACTTAAAATAAAGCTGAAAAGAATATGACTTCAAACCCAGAAAGATTTTCAAGCACACAGAAACCCTAGAATTCAAAACAAAGACAAAAGAAATGGTTACCTTTTTTTTTTTTTTTTTACCTTGGGAAAACCTTTTTTTGGGTTTGAGAGGAAAGTACTTGATGCTAAGTTTGGTTCAAAGGTTGTCACTGAAACAGATAGAAATTAAATATAATGATAGTGAAAGTGGTGAGAGTGTGGAGGGAAACTGAAAAGTGAAGGGAGCGTAGAATTGGGTTTTGGTTTTGGTTTTGGTTTTGGGAAATGGGTCGTATTCACGCCTCCACAAACAAAGACAGTCACTTTTTCGAAGAGGCTGTTTGGATGTCTGTCTGAACTGGGGGAAACTTCGTTTTTGGGTTTGTTTGGTTGATTAGGTTTTTTTTCCTCAACAAGAATGGGCCAAAAAAAAGTGTAATTTTGACATTCATTTTTAGGGGAAATGCTAAAAAGATTACATTGACTTGTTATGTTGTTGATATCTATGATCATATTAATTATCATATTTGTTTGCAAATATTATCTAGTAAAATTTGTGGTATTTTAAAACATTTATATATATATATATATATAAAATATACCTTGTTGAAACTTAAAAGTCTCAAAAGTTATAAAGTTTTGAAAAAAAATATATAATTTTAATTAATGTATATATTTTTAATAATTCAATATTTATAATAATAAAGATGGGAGATTTAAATTTTAAATATCTCTGTTGAAAGCATCAAATAAACAAATACCAATAAACAAATACTAATTGAGTTACAAAACTCTTAGTTTAATAAAAAAGAAAAAAAAAAGAAGCTGACAATTGTGTGGAATCCTTCTAACTGGGATGTGGAAGAGATGATCACAAGATGACAATAGATTTAAAGTGGGGGTCAGTGGCGGCTCCATTTATATGTGATGGTGGTCCCAGGACCGCCCTCACCTACCCCCTTTCTCTCTCTCTCTCTCTCTCTATATATATATATATATATATTTTTTTTTTCACTTAGCAAAAATAATTATATAAATAATTAGTTTAAACTAATTTTTTCTGTGACTATCCTTGTAATACTCCGACTCAATTTTATAGTTAACTTATGTGTTCAAGTGGTTAATTATTATTTGAATAACTTATTTTCTAAAATTAATATAAGAGTATTTAATAAACATATTATTTTATAATGCCATTGAATAAGAATCGTAAAGATTATAAGTAATTGAATCAAATATCTGTTCTTTACGAAAAGTTAAGTGCTATAAAAGTTATAATATTTTACGATAAGAAGTTTATAAAGGAAAATTTTATTATTTTTTTAAGATGTTTTTAGTTTAAGACAAAGTTACTGATTATTCGATTTAAGTTAAAATGATTATTTTGTAATGGGAATATATATATGGTGATTTTGTAAGAAATGAAAGAAATTCAATCCGAAAGGTTTTGGTAATATTTTTATGATAAGAAAAGGGAGAATAATTATTTTTCCTACGAAAAGCGTATAATTATTATTATGAATAATATAAAATACTATATATGAAAAGATATTCTCCTATCTGAACATTTATAAAATAAAATGATTTATTTTACATGCATTCTTATTAAATTCTTATATATCTTACCCTTACTGAACTATGTAGCTCACCCTTCTACTCCTTCAGTTAGCAGGTTTTATTAGAGAGTCTTGGTTGAGTTTTGGAAGGAACTAGTTTTAGTTTTAATATATAGATCCCAAATTAGCATTTGATGTTTAGCTTTGTAATATTGTGTATTTTAGGATCTAATGATAGTTGTGTACCTTAAAGTATTAAGAGATGTATTATGTGAAATTCAAGATTTGAATAACTGGTGGATTGTGTTAACGGTTGAAGTACAATGTAGATGCTCTGAATATTAAGTGAAAAATTATATCATTTAAGTAAAGAAACAAAAATGAAAGGAAATAGGGAAGCTTTTGTAAAAGTTTTTGTAAAGGTTAAGTTGGTTCTTGTTAATATCAGGTTTAAGCTTGATATTAGTATGCTGGTCATAGTCACAAATTCGGGTATCGGGTTTGGGGCGTGACAACCCAGACTTGAAAAAGAAATGTATATATATACTTAAAAAAATAAATATTTACTTACAAAAATAAATATTATACACTAAATTAACCTATTTTGACTATCCTAATAAAAATGTTAAACACCCTGACGTGAGAATCACAAGAATTTGAGTTCAACAAAAATAAGAATAATGCTATATCCATAATATTTTCACAATAAATATTATGTGGTAAGCTATTACTAATTCTAATTTGGGCTCAACATTGACATGTTTTACCTATCAATAACAATTTGTTGCATAAGATTTGTTATGAAAATATTGTGGTCACTTTATTGTTCTCATTTCAGCATTTTCAATTTCCACTTTATTTCTTATTAGTCTATTTTTTTTTCTTTCATTTTGTTAGTACAAAAAAATTGTAATATTTCATGTATTTGTGTGATTTTTTTGTGACGTTGATATATTCAAATTGTCTTTTTATTAAATTTTGTATAATTTAAATTTCTTAGTGACCACTCTAAAATTTTTTTATAGAGCCGCCACTGGTGGGGGTGTAAAACAAACTCACCCTAATCCAATCTAACCTAGTGCATGTATTGGAGACTATTTTTTTTTTGGAAGCTTGGGTTGGATTAAGTTGACAAAACTTTTAACGCAAGCAACACAACCCAACTTGTACTATTAATAGTCTTTAAAAATACATGTATTTTAAATTCATTTATTTTATTTTATTTTTTGGGAATAAAGTTTAAATTTGTTAGTTTGATTTTTTTGGTATTTTGAAATTTAATTTTGATGAAATTGATATATTGCGCTCAACTGTAAATTGTAATCATTGATTAAATTATGGACTTAGATATATAAATGAAAACACAATTATTTATTTATTTATTTAGCTTGATGAAATGCCCCTATAACTCGATCCTTATACTGGTTAAATTGGTTTTGAGAGCCCCTATGACTTGGGTTAAATCGGAGAGTACTCAAACCAAAAATACCTCAAACTTAACCCAACTTGACTAGTGCACGTCCTAAATCTGAGATGTAGTTATCGAAGTGAATGCACAATTGGTAATTCAGTAATTGCCCTTATTAACTTGAAACCAAATATTGAACCTAACATTAACCCGTGTAGTACTCTTATTAATGATTGCAGGTTTCTTTGTCCATTAATTTTGGAGGCATTTCGGATTGAATATACCTATCCCAAAAAGAATCGTTGTGTTAAGTTTTGTATATAGAAGCTGTGTTGTAACTTGTAACTCAACTTAAGGCTGATACATGGATGTTTGTTATCCTAGACTCTTTCATTCGTAATTTGGTTTAATGAATCTTTTTTCACCACTAAAAAAAAAAAAAAAAACATCATGGTTATGGGATTTATCAATCATTCTATTCAGTGCAACTCAGTCTCTCTTGTGCTTGCTTGTTTGGCCAAAAAAAAAAAAAAAAAAAATTATGACAAAATAACAGATGCCAGAACCAAGCTTAGTTTCAGTGAGAGTTATGCCTTTTATGGTTTTACTATTAACAGTAAAATGAGACTGCCAACCACCACAATTGGTCATTATCACACAGCAGGGTCACAATCATCTTTTAACAGTGCACCAAAACTTTGGTATGGTATGTTCAGAGGTTTGGTAGCTGTCTCAGATGACGGACCCTCCACATCTATATCCAACTATCTACGTAGAATATATGCGAAGCAAATTGTCTACTAAAAAAAATGATAAAAAAGCTGTGAAAGTGAGATTTACTTCCATATAGCAAGTTTATTGAATTTCTGCATGTTGTACCTAGTAAAAATCGAACAATTATAGAAGCAATTTGAAATACATATGGTTTCAGGTTCGAAGATTGAGACTTCATATTCTTCTATAAATGGTCTCATGTTGAAGAATGGTTATGCCATTTGTTGAAAGCCTCTGAAAACGAGATATTTTGACAAAATACTCATGCTAGAATACCACAAATTTTATTACATGAATCTTATAAATTAATGTCACTAATTACCCAAAAAAATAATTCAAACCTACATTTGTTATATTGTTAAAATGGTAGTTAAGTATCAAATCACATTATTGCCACATTATTATGGAAGTTTTTTATTGGATAATTCTTGTTATGGAATAAATTCTTTTAGGACCACATAGGTAGAGGTAAGTCATAATGTAAAAGAAATAGCCTTATCATTTTGCGGTCCCATGGAATGGATCCATCATCCATAATGAGTGTAACCACATTGCAGACTTGCTTTCAGTACTTTGTGCTCTCTGTTTGGAGAAATTATAAAATCCGGTGGACAAGTGACGTGGTCTACCATTCTATTAAAAAACTCTCATCTGTTTAAAATTGCCAAGTTAGAAATTTTTTTAAACAGAAAATGGTAGATAGGTAACATGGTCTACCACGAGGACAGTATAATTTCTCCTTTGGCTGCACTTGAGAGAATGAAAAAAGGCATGGCAAATAACCGTCCGTTTATGTGTTTGTACGTGGAGAGAAAAGTTTGTGGATTATATTTCTCCTGTGTTTGGTTTGCAAATGATAGCATGGAACTTAAAAAAATTGTTAATAAATTAATAAACTCCAAATAATTAACTTTTTGCTAACAAAAATACAATCATACTTTCAACGAAAGAAAAAAAAAATTATACATAGTGAAAAAGTTGATTGAAAAAAGCCCATCTATAGACAAAATTTTGACTGGTTCTTTTTTGTTGGACACCAGGTGGTAGATGCTGAATAATTGAGTTTTCTTAGACTCAAGTTCTTTTGAGGGAATTCAAACTTGAAACTTACAGTAACCAATAGGTGGCAACTATTAACCCAATTTCCAACCAACTCTATACTCTTTATCCAAAATGGCCATAAGTCTATAATATACCACTGAAAAACAGGAGACCAGAGAAACAGCAAACAGCAAAAGGAACATAGAAACATGTTTAGCGATAGTACAATGATAGTGCTATTAGATTGTTGGTGAAATTCTTGACTCAAGAGGGACATTTTTACACAAGGCATTTAGGTCCTACTCAATAGAGCATAAAGGCCTCGCATCTCTCCCTTCTAGCAAGATAAAGTCAGGTGGAAGACAGATGTGCAGCGAGCAACTATCATGCAATAACATAGGTTTTGACTCTGCATTGAATTGGTGGTTTTTGGTTAGAACTTAACTAAGTTTATTTTCACCGTATGACAAGAAGTAATAACATGGAAATTTCCAAATTCCAAGGGGTTTGGTCTAGTAGTTTCCAAGGCCTACTGAAATTCATAAGGTCCTAGGTTCAAAACTCCTTGCTAACATCCTAGGTCGCCCCTTCCACCCTATAATCACGTGGTGCTTGTTGAACAAAAGGACTACCTACACCCAGAAGAATAGTCTATACCAAGTTGATCATCCATCAGCTAAACAGAAAGTACAACTAATTTAATGTAATTACATTGTTGAGAACTCGTGCTGATGTAACTACCATGCATAAAAGCTGCTGCCTGGACAGAAATTGAACAAAGGTTTCTATAATCAAACACATGAAAACTTCATATTTTGAAGCATTGACACTACAAATAATTTAAAAACACTGATTTTGAAGCATAGAGATCATCCTGCATGTGAGAACCAAGATTTCTCTGATATTGCTTTGAGGCTTTTATCTGCAGGAACAGCTAGAGACTTGGAGATATTGGTTATGACAGCGTGGGCAATCTGGTGCAACAGGAACCAGTATGTGCATGAGTCAGAAAAACGAAATGCTTGTCAGATATGGGACTTTCCTCAGCCTTTTGCAAAACTATAAAGAAGCAGCCAAGTTTTTCCAACTTGGTCCCTCCTCCTGCGAGTTAAGCTGGAAAAAGCCTCCAATGGGGGTTTATAAGATAAATGTTGACGGGGCAACATCAGAGAAAAGAAGAAAATGAAGTATAGGAGTAATCATAAGAGACTATAAAGGCGAGGCGGTGGCTGGTCTGAGTGAGCTGCTCCCTGGAAATTTTACCATGGCGGAAACTGAAGCCTTGGCAGTAGAAGCCGGTATTCTGTTAGCTAAGGAATTGGGTCTCCACCAAGTCACATTGAATCAGACTCTCTCACAGTTGTCCAGAGCATCTCTTCCAAGGAAGTCAGCGGAGAAACAGGTCATATTATTCAAGGAATCTTGAGCATTCTTGACTGTTTTAACAGTTGGCAAATCACACATTTGAAGAGGGACTTTAATAAGGTTGCGCATGAGCTTGCCCGCTATGCTAATTGTAATGAAACTAGTCAAGTCTGGGAAGGTTTTTCTCCCCCTAGCAGAGAGACTAATCCACTAGGATTGCCTACTCTGATGTAGCTTTCTCGCTTTATGTTGTACTTCAGGTCTTTGTTATTAATGAAAGTTTTCTCATAAAAAAAAAAAAAAAAAAAGGGATCATCCTGCATGACATTCACCTCTTCCTTTCTTTTTTGTTGGAAAGTTGCACACGCATCCAATCAATCTTGAACTCACAACCTCACCCTCCACTTAGTACTAGGAAGGGGAGCATAGATTCCAGTTACATGCACCTTAAATTCAACAAGAGTCAACCTCTCCATAATTCCTATTTTTACTTTGAAGATGATTTGGTCATCCAATGCAGGGATCACCTGACACATTACTATTACCCAATGGCGTGAACAAGCAACTACGAAACATGGTAAAACAAGCTTACTAGGTATGGCTACCCAATACCCATGCCTCACATAAATTTAGATGTAAAACATAGCAGCCATACATGAATCGAAAGGTAACTATGGTCACAATCATACCGCATGTAAAACCTAGTTAACCATGATCTCACCAGTCACCATCCATGCCTTTCTTTTGGTATAAGGTGTAAGTACCATTTGTGCTAGAGCTCATTGGCAAAACATGCACAGATATGCAGCAAATAACTTCAAAACATGTCCTTCTCACAAATCAATATCATTTCTCATAAAGACGCCTAGCCAAGAATTTGATATTTCGCAGTTAGATAACTAAAGTACTATGATGAACAATATATCTAAAAAATTTAGTCATTATACTAAACAAAATTAATTTCCCCTAGTGGATAGTAAAGAGTGGATACACCCAGCCTAGGCTGACAAATCATTTGTGAAAAGCAAATAATTTATGAAACTAAAATGACTGGTTAAGGAGTAGACAATTGTACTTTCAAGTTTCAACCACAAGAGTTTGCCAGATCCCATACAACATTATTACAACTAAAGAGTTCTGCATCACCTCAAAGTCTCAAACATTACACAAAAAATACTTCATTTTCACCAAGTTCAATTCTATAAAACAAAAACACCCAAGCCTTATCCAGAGTATCTAATCTCAACTTATAAACCTTAAAAAGATGATTATTTACTAACATCATCCAAGAAGAAACAAGTAAAGGATATCTAGTCCTTGGAGTAGAATCTTAGTTCAATGACCATTGACTAACATCATCCACTCTGATCCAGTGCCATAATTCTTATTTTGTAGCATCAAAATTACACATTTGTAGTACTCATTTTCAAAACCATCTACCCAATAGCAACCCTTCCTTGTTTAGAGTATCAAACTAGTGTATAGATAATTGGACTAAACATGAAGTAAGCAAATTACTAAAAACAGAAAAACCAAGCCCTATGACTAGAACCCCTCCCTCACCAGCTTTCAGTGACTTTTCTTTCAATCCAACACCAAACACCTGAGGTCAACAAACTGAATTATCAAACCACTATCACCATTCAGTTCAAGTTCAATCTACAACCATTCGCAATGTATCATAAAATCAAGGCAAACCTCTTTGTAATAACTGAACACCTAACTATGAGCAAAGCATTATCCATAGCCATCTATCGCGTGACATAAAAAGCATAAATCCACTAATCCTTTTTTCTTTCCATACTAATTAGATTAATCCTTATTACAAGAAGAGCTCAAAAACAACAACAAAGCTTAAGTATCAAAATATTTGGGTCAGCTATGGATTCGCAACAGACTAGTTAGAGTCAGCCACATGTATTTTTTTCATCCAATTATCAATTCATTATTTTCATTCAGTTAAATCTACCGCCATTCCCGCTTTACCCCGGCACTACGTTATGCACTAACAATTCACAGACAGCACAAAACTAACACAAAACTCCTCCATTCACATTTTCAATAAACACAGCAAATGATTTCACTAAGCAAACAAGTTGACATGGTTTTAGGATATCAAAATTTGAAACAAACAAACATTAAAAATAAAACAACTAATTCATCATAAATCAAAATTGTGCCAAATATGAAATCCATATCAAAATTTTAATTCCAGATTAATCTCCCTAAAACGACAGAACAAGAAACAAAACGACATAAATAGTCCTAAAACGACATATAAAATAACCGATTTGAAGCTCGAGAATTCTCTCTCCCCCTCTCTGTCTCTCTCTCTCTCTCTCTCTCTCTCTCTAACGGTAAGACTTCTGGAACCTAGCCCTAGCGCCACGACCACCGAACTTCTTAGGCTCACAGCGTCTCGGATCGGCGACAAGCAAAGTCCGATCATATCGAACCAGAATATCCTTGATCTCCTTCTTGCTCTGCTCGTCCACGTACTTCTGGTAGAAAGCGACGAGTGCCTTCGCGATGCTCTGCCGAATCGCGTAGATCTGAGAGGTGTGTCCCCCGCCTTTGACGCGGATCCTCATGTCGACGCCGGCGAAACGGTGTCGTCCGAGGAGGAGGATCGGCTCGTAGGCTTTGAACCGTAGGATCTCGGGCTCCACCAGCTCTATCGGGCAGCCGTTGATCTTGATCAGACCTCGGCCGCGCTTGCAGTAGGTTACGGCCACCGCGGTTTTCTTGCGGCCGAAGCATTGTACGGACTCTACTGCTGGCGCCGCCATTGTTTGTGCTCTCTGTATGTGCGTGTGTGAGAGAGAGCGGAGGCTAGGGTTTTTGGAGGAGAACGAAGTGATATATTAGAGATTTGGGGTACTTTTTAGGGTTTAGATTCAGGGTTTTTGGAAGCTAGATGGACGGCTGGGATTGGTTGTGGAATTTGGTGATAGGGTGACTGGGATGCGCATCTATTTCCGTGCTGTTGGAGTCATTTGGTGACACGTGGCCTGAAAAGGGTGAGAGGTTTGATGCCACTATGCGCTATTAATCCATTATTATTATCTTCTTCTTTTTATTAATTCTCAAAAAAAAAAAAAAAAACTTCTTCTTTTTATTTATTTTTTATAAATACATTATTAATATATTATAAAAATTCATTAAAAAGTGTGAATTATTTATTATTTTTTAGGAACATTTTTAGTATAAAAACATTAGTTTGTTGGCCATTCTTTGAGGCAATGGGATGGGCAAGGTCGAAAGATGGATTGTTGTCCAAGCCCATTGTTGCCTCGCTCGCATATCGGGGCAAACTATCTTGCCTATTCTATATCTCATGAGGCTCTGCTCGCATTTGTTATAAATTTTTAAGGGAAAAGTAAAAAAAAGAAAAGTAACTATTTTTTTTTTTTATAACTTTTTATATTTTTTTATAAAAGTGATATCATAATTTTTTTAAATGATTTATTAATAAATACTCTAAGAGTATCCGTTAATTGGATATTTTTTTAAAAAAAAATTCTAAAACATGTTATAATAAAATAAATCATACTTAAAATTATAAATAAATTGATCATGATCACATCAAATCAAATGAATTTTTATCAATGACTGAATAATATAATTCAAAGTGTTTAATAAGACAGTATCATAACATTAAAAAAAAAAAAAAAAATCTTAGGGCTTGTTTGGTAGGAGGATTTTGTTTTTGTTTTCAAAATAGTATGAAAGCAATTTAAAAAAAAAAAATTAATTGAAACTAGTTTTCAAATAATAATTTTTACATTTTCTATCTTTATTTTCTCCCAATTTTCTGTCCTTTCACTTTTTCATCATCCCAATTTTTTATCATCATTTTCTCCCAATTTTCTATCCTCATTTTCAAATAATAATCTTAGGGCTAAGCACTAATAATCATTGTTGCCCATTTGCACCTTCCAAAATGGCAGCCATCGAACCTTTAAAAACTTATGAGCATTGCACATATTATGGGTCTGTTTGAGAACAGCTTACTTAGTTGAAAATGAAAATTTTTTGTTGAAAATATTGTAAATAAAGCTAAAAGTTAGTTGAAATAGTACAGTGAGATTTATAAATAGTATCAAAGAGTGCAATATGGCCCATGAATAGTAGTAAAAATAAGTTAAATAGTGAAAAAAAAAAAACTGACTTTTTTTTTTTTTTTTTTATAGTTGAAATTCACTGTTGTTACTTAAAGTTTACTCACTTGACTCTTATTAAAGAAAAAAAAACTCATTTTTAGTGGCTTTGATCATCAAAGTTTCAAAGCACTGGTCTCTATGTTTCTGATTTTCCATGCCAATGTGTCTAAACTCTAAAGTAATGACAAGCTAAATGACTAACAAGTCATGAATGAAAGCCACACCTCGCTTAAAAATTTTGACCTTTCTTCCTCTTATTTATTTTGCACGTTAAGACAACGTAACAAAGAGGGCAACACTCACTTGACTCTTATTAAAGAAAAAAAAAAACTCATTTTTAGTGTTTTTGATCATCAAAGTTTCAAAGCACTGGTCTCTATGTTTCTGATTTTCCATTCCTATGTGTCTAAACTCTAAAGTAATGACAAGCTAAATGACTAACAAGTCATGAATGAAAGCCACGCCTCACTTAAAAATTTTGACCTTTCTTCCTCTTATTTATTTTGCACGTTAAGACAACGTAACAAAGAGGGCAACACTACAAAAATTACACGCACAATGATTAAGGAAAATTAAACCAGACTTCTTCAGCAGGATTGCTTGAGCCAGCTCAGCCATCCCATCAGGCAGAATAGCTGGTTGAGAAATTTTGACTTGTAGATCTCCGGGTTTGTCGGGTTTCAATGTGGGTTAGATTTAGATCTCACGTGAGATAGTGCCACTCGGAGGATAAAGCATATGATGTTTCCGGAATACCAGACCAGCATCCAGTTGGTGTTTCATGCTCCAAGAGTCGAAGTTTCTGCCTGCAATTTCTCGCACCACAGACCCTGCAATTCTACTCACTAAAGAAGAAAAAGAAAACTGCTTCAAAATCCATAAATGGTTTCTATAAACTTTTCTTGACCCCACCTCCAAAAAATACAAAGAGCTAACTTATATATTAGAATTCAGATCCCTTTGAAAGAAACCAATCTTACTACAAACGATCTTTGACACAAAGATCAATCAAACCGCATAATTAAACTGAAACAACTAAAGGGAAAAAGTTGAAGAAAACCAAACATATTACTACTATTACAGTCCCAAACATATTCCTTCTATAGCTAGTAATCTGATAATGGAACAGATTTACTTGAGAAAAGAAGCCAAGCGTTTGATCATAGCCTTAGCATTCTCAGTCTCAAAATTGAAGAAATGGAAAGCATGATCTTCTCCCTTCACTTCAAACAATTCTACTTCCCCTTTCCACCCACTCTTCTTCACTTCATCACAATACCAAACACCTCTTTCCCTAACTATATCCTTCTCAGCCACACACACAAGCAGCTTATCACAAGCAAGTCCAGCCAAGCTTGGCGCACCAGGCCCCAATGGATTGATCAGTGGACTGTCAATGCCTCCAGTCGCCGAGGGATACACTAAGCTCCAAATTAAAGAAGTCAAGCTCTTCTCATGTCCTTCCTTAGACTCTGATCCAATTGGCTTCGAACCCCAAAAGTAAGGCTGAGAAAGAAAAGCACCAAAAATTTTAACACCACCAGGCAAGCTCTCAGTCCCAGCTCGCAGGGCCAAGTTATGTGCTGTATTGGCTCCAGAACTGTCACCCCCTATATAAATTCTTTCGAAGTCACCATGATTGATTAGCCATGGTTCTTTACCCTTACCAGCTGAGTGAGAGGCAACCCATTGAAGTGCAGCCCAGCAGTCTTCGTAACAAGCTGGAAGAGGGTGCTCTGGTGCAAGTCTATACTCGACCGAGACGACTACAACATTGGCTTGGGAGACAATACTGTTGAGGTAGCGATGGGAGGAGAGGGAGAAGGCTGATTCGACGCAGAAGGCGCCGCCATGGAAGTAGACCAAGATGGGGAACTTTTGGTTTTGGTTATGGGGAGTGAGTTTTGGGAGGTAGAGGCGGGCTGAGATTGAGGGGTTCTCTGAGATGGTAATGTCTTTGGATGAGACTCCGGTTTCTGGGTCTTGATCAGGTGATGGTGGGACAATTGGTGAACCAAACAAGCGTTCCACCGAGCCGTCAGTGTAGACCCGGATGAGGGGAAGAAGCTCAGTGGCTACTTCTTTGGTGGTGGAAGCCATTGAAGCCTTGTAGAGAGAGAGAGAGAGAGAGAGAGAGAGATAAAGAGAGAAATGGTACTGAATTCAGAGAGTAAGAGTCAAGAGTCCCAGAGAGTTGGAGTGGGTGGATGCAAATAAATAAGGGTAAAAATCAGTTCCTATTATAAAAGCTTTTTTTTTTTTTTTTTTGAGAATCTATTATAAAAGCTTTCACATGCACAAACTGCACATTGAAGTCACAGTTTCCCTAATAAGCACCATCCAATAAATAATGAGCAAAATGAGGTATGGTACGTAACGTGGTTGGTTGAAAATAATGAATGAGCTGCATTATCAGTTAGCAGTTTCTTTTAGTAAACAGAAATTTTCATTAAAAAGCTAAGCAGCCTCTAAAGACGAGGTTACAAAACGATCATACAAGGGTATATAAAACAATGCCACCTATAAAGCAATGCTACCTAATTATCAGTTAGCAGTTAGCAGTTGCACTTCATTAAAGGGCTATAAAGCAATGCTACCGATAAATGTTACACAGTACTTCGTGTTCGTATCATCATTTTGCTCTCATTTTTGGAGAAGTACATGATTGGAAAATGGGATTCTAGTTTCCTTTCAAGAGTACTTCAAACCGAATATGTATACTGCACATCATTTTAGTTTTATTGAGTTCTAAAAGGGTATATAATATCACATCATTTTAAAATTTATTTCATCAAATAATAAATATAATGTTGTTCACAAATTTACTTTTATTTCATCATCTTTCTATTTTGCAGTAATAAATTTACTTTTATCTAACTCATAGTTGAAAAAAATGAGGGATTAATAACTTTTCATAATTTTTATTTTTTTATTTTTTATGATTAGTGTATAATAAAATAATATCATTCTTATAATAATTTCTCATCTCAAATACAATTCAAAAATTAAAAAAAAAAAAAAATTGCTATCTAAGCGTGCTGCGATGCTAGATATTGATAAGAAGCTTTGGGGCAACATATATAATTACAAATTTTCATATCAAATTATTGAATTTATAAATACATTATCAATCAGCAATATATATAGGTTAAAGGCTGTTAGGTTTGTTGGATAAATTCTTATGTCAAAACTTTTTAGAATCGTAATCTAATCAAATTTGGATGGTATCAATATAATTATATTAAGGTTAATTTTAACTAGGTTAAAAGCTATTCAAAGATGACGAGGTTTTGATTTGCTCAAAAATAATAAGTTAATGATCTTTTGAACATTTCATCATCATAAATAATTTTTAAGTGAATCTTGTTTCGTTAAAAAAGCAAACATCAGGCTGTCAATAATGGACACAAAGTTGACCTAACTGAATTTGAAGTGAGTGAAATATATATATATATATATATATATGTGACCGTTTGAAGTTGGTACATTGTGCTATTCTTGAAAGTTTGCTTGACAATTGTTTGAGTGAAATTGAGAAAAATAGAAATCCGACTTTAAAGGGTAGACTATGTAACCTAATGAGTTCCTATATAAAGGCAATCATGGACAAAATTGGCCAATGCCTTTTTTGCCCAAATTATATTGCCTTCTACCCTTCTTCCCAAATTAATTAGAGAAATGCCCCTCTTTTGTAACTCGATTTTTTCAAAACCGAGTTTTGAAAAAAAAAAATTTTTCTGGAGTCTTATAGTGGCGATTTAAGAAACTTGTAGTGACATTTTAAAGACCTATAATGCCGTTTTAGAACTCGACCTTTATGAACTCGAGTTATAGGCAATTTTTATTATTATTATTATTATTTTTTTACCTATAACTCGAGTTCATGGAGATCGAGTTTCAAAACACCACTATAGGTCATTAAAATGTCACTATAGGCTCCTTAAAAACGCCACTATAGGGCTTAACTCGATTTTGAGAAAATCGATTTTAAAAGAGAGACATTTTTCTAAATAGTTTGGGAAGGGAGGTATAAGGTTATATAATTTGGGCGAAAAGGGCATTGGCCAATTTTGTCCAAGCAATCATTGTTGCAAAAAATGATTTTTTTTTTTTCAAAAAATAAAGTTAAATTGTACATTAAAAAAAAAAAATACAACAACCTTGAATTTTGTGTCCACATATCAGTAAATTTTTGTCAATCTTAATTTTCTCTTCTAAACATTTAATATTTTTTGTATTGTGTTCCTAAAACACTCGTTAACAAGAATCTATTCACATTTTTTTACTAATAGACTTAGAGTAACTCAAAATCCTATTTCCATAATTATGTCCTTATTTGCAACCCTACCTTTTAATCTATAGCCATGCAATCAGATGCGGAAACTTTAAAAACAAAGTATAACCTCTTTTTCTGTGTGTGTCAATGGATGGTTAATTAGAGTGTCTCAATCTCTTGAGACTACTATATAGAACCAATATTGCTTTAACATTGATATTGGCACAATTTGAACAAAGATAACATAAAGCTAGAACTAAGAACGATACGAAAAGTATATATATATATATATATATATATTTTTTTTTTTCCATTAAAGTGACAAGTTATGATTTGTTTAATACCACTTTTACATGTATTAGTTACTTTCACCACTTTTGTTCACAAATCACAATATACAATATTAGCGGTGGGTCAAGTGCATGGTGGGTGGGAGACAAAGACTAATGCATACTGGGTGTGGGCTATTGTCCTCGATTTCTCAAGTCAATTGGTAGAAATCTTAGAGCTTAAAAGTGTGGCACTGGATAATCTCCTCTTTTTGGGAAAGAGTACTCTTATCTCTACGGCATGGCTAGATGAATATTTACATGCTTTATGGAGGAGTAGGACTATGGCTTTGATGGCTATTAAAATTGGGATCCTATGCAAAATTGGTGAGAATGTCATGATAAAGTAGATGATAAAGAAGAAAATAGCAAAATAGATATATTTAAAATAAGTTAAAACAAAGTATGGAATATGAAAACATAAACTAATAAAATCTTACTTGAATAAAACTTCAGTCTTTGATAAACTTGAAAACAAACTTCTGTCTTTGATACAAGTTTTGAAAATAAAACTATCTAAAGAGTTACAAGATTACAAATTAAAACTGTTTTAGAAACTAAAAGGTTATAAGGTTCTGTTTGAAGGAAGGGTTACAAGATTACAAGAGAAAAAGGATTACAAGAATCTTTCTAGAGAGAGAGAGAGAGAGAGAGAGAGAGAGAGAGAGAGAGAGAGAGAGCTATCTTGGACCTTAAAACTTCAACCTTAGAGAATTTGGGACCTTAGAATCTGAACCCAAAATTTGAACCTGTCTTTCGTCTTCAAAGTTTGTCATTTTATAGATGAAGTGAACCTATCTTCTGAGCAACGTCGATGCAGTTAATGCGGTGGTCTCCGAGCGTTATCGCGTTGCCAATAGGTTGAAAATCCTTTGACTTTGGGGTATAGCCGAGGATAAGATGCACGACCCTAAGCTGCCCATCTTCACTTGCAAAGATCTCTGACCGAAGAAGGAAATTGAGTGCCACGGTGTTTGTAACGCTCAGCCGAAGAGCAACGTGATCCCTATCTGTAAACGTCAAAATGAAACGGTCAGAAAACTTAAAACGTGATAGAGAAGGCCAAATTATTGAAAACAAATACCCTTAGTCTATTGTTAGGAAACCTAAATATGGGATATCCCACCTGGCTCTCCTGGCTGGGTAGGGCAATGAAGCCTGTCATGCCACGCGCCCGAGACGATCAGATAGTCGTCTTTCATCCCTTTGTTAGACTTGGGAAGACAGAAGAAGAGCCTGACTATATTGGATCGGGATCTAAGGTAGTATCCCGACCCTTGTTTGGTACGACACTTGTACATGTGTACCACATCAAGCCAGGTGAGCCCCAACCCTAGATGTTAGTTCAGGTCGTCGACTGCTCCTAAAATTCTAAACACGTTAGGTGCGCACTGCTCAGGGCAAAGTCTATGGTTTCGAAGATAGTCTATTGTGACGTGACCCATAGGGATGGTCATCCCTCCTTCTAGGAAGGCGATAATGGGGATTGCGACTTCGCCCACCTCTCGGTTTGTTAGTAACTCTTCCGTAGAGCAATATCTCAAGCCCACGTCCTGGGGAATGCAATACGTCACCCTAAACTTCTCCATCTGGGAAAGACTATTCACCAGATATTTAAACTTACCCATTTTCAGTTAAGACAGAGGGGAAAGGTGCAAGACAGATTGGGGAGCGACTATCCAAAAGCCGAAGAGGCAAACTGAAAAGAATGTGAAAGTCTCAAGTGAGGAACTTACGTGAAATCAAATTGAAGGATGATCTTTAAGGTTAGTAGAAAGATCGTAGATGACCCTTGGGTGAGTTAGAGTTGATGACAGGAAGGGCTCTGTGAGCGTGAATGCTTGAGTTCGCTGGGAAGTCTGGAATTTGCAAAGTGAAGGGGAAAATAACCCCCTCTGGGGCTTTATATAGGGGCAGGCAAAGTGGTGGGATTTATCCCGCCCAAATTTTGAGAAAAATTACGTCCGTTGGATCTGTGGCTTACCGTTGGATTCCATAGACAAGACGCCACCTGGAGCAATTAATGGCGCCTTGGAAACGGTGCAACAACAGCGGCAATAAAGAAGCGCCTAAATTTATGCGCGTACACGTGTGGATTCAGAGATTCAATGATTTCAATGCTTTTGTTTAGCAAAAGATCAAAATCCCATTTTTTCTCTTCGGATGCGAGGGAAAAATTAGAATTTTGAGGGGCTATTGTAGGTGTGAAAGCCCAGCGCTACGTATTGGGCCTGGGGCCCAATTTGAATATCACCGTTTGTCTGAAGAGGAAAAAGGGATCAGGACTGAGTCCGTTTGGTGGAAATACACTCGAGAAGGAATGATGGGTATGTCCGAAGACAGTCCGGTTGGTCCGAAGAGGTTCCCTTCATCGGATCACTAGAGAACTTGATCAAGCAAATATACTGAAGACCCTAGCAATCCTCCCAGCAGATTCCACGACAAAGAGTGAGCTCTGGACACGCCTAGGGATGAGAAGAATATAAAATATCTTAAAGGAAAAGCTACTACCACCGCATTTAATGCACTGTAGCAACTTTTCTGGCCGCATTTATGTGGAGAAGACATCTGAATAGTGCAACCTCAACTACTACCACTCACGGCAGACTAAAGCAAACATCTGATGTGACTAGTACTCAAGCGGATGCTTAGATGAAGAACAAGTGTACGGTGAAGATGAGGAGGAAGGAGTATATATAAAGGGAATGGGTTTCTCAGAAGAAGTGGAGGAGAAAAATTGTATTCATTTAAGTTTGTAAACATTAATCCTCTTCGGATTCAAGAGGATTCTCACTGAATGCTAGTCTAAACATCATTTTTTCCTTACTTGCCTATTTGAATCGTTGCTAAATCCATATCCAGCCCAGCTGTTTAACTCATTCTCTACAAATTTATTGTTCGGGATTCATTGAGCTCACAGCCTGCAGAGTTTGTGCTTGGCCCATCAAATTTGGACCCTACAAGTACTATTGCCTTGTTGTCTTTCTATTATTTCTAACATCTCTTTTACTATGCCTTTCCGTATCATTCCTTTTTCTTTGTCTTCATTAATTATATCTAGCTTCTGCTTTTGTATTATAGCACTAGGAATCTTTTGTATTGTTTTTATTATATCATCTTTCCTATTATTATCTTCTTGCCTTTCTATAGAACTTCTTTCTTTCACTTACATGACTATAGTCTTTTCTTTCATCAAAGTCTTTCTTGTTGTCTTCTTTATATTGCATTATTTCTATAAAGCTATTTTGTTTCTTTTATGTTAGAATTGTTTTTAAGCCTTCTTTCTTCAAGTCATCTTTTCACGTGTCTCTTGACTCTTAAGGATAATCACTGAGTTAAGAATAAGTAACTCTACAATATATTTACTAAACTAATAATTTAATTCTTGTATTTGAGAATTTACTAAAACATAAAAAAAGAAAAAGAAAAAAAAGAAATCTAATTGATAATAGTGCTCAAATGGAAAGTCAATTTACTAATTATGAGAAAAGGTTGAACTACCCAATTGAATAACACCTAATTCTCAAAGTCCCAAACTTTTAATATTGAGTCCCAAATAAGTAAACAACTGTTAATATTGAATCCCAAATAAGTAAACAACCAAAGTGTCATACTAATATATTTTTCAACAAAGATTTTTTTAAGGGGTTTGTTTTTGTTTTGTTAGAAAACAGTAATGTTTTTATTTATTTATTTTTAAAGGGATCACCAACTAAAAATACCAGTTAGATGACCATTTCAATTAATTTTGAGTTTTTTTTTTTTTTTTTGGTTTAATGACTGTTTTAGTTTCAATTTTGGAGGGGACCATATCAATTTTTTAACTAAAGATTTCAATAATATTTATAAAAACCATATACTAATAATTTTTTCTTTCAAAAATTCAGAGGGCCATGCCAAAGAATAGACCCGTCCCTATCTCGAATCATGAGATTAATGGCTAGCAAAAAAAAAAAGAAAAAAGAAAAAAAAGAAAAAAGAAGAAGAAGAAGAAGAAGACATCTTCACTAGAAAGAAGGATCCAATATCCACCCGGGCAACAAACAGTTATGGTGAAAGACCTGCAAAAGTTTCAGTAGAAAGAGATACAAAATTTGTTTTTTGCTGGTCACGAAGAGACTATCTTAGAAGTTAGAAGCCGTGACCTTAGCTAGATTGGTGTCCCAATCATTTATGAATGTATTTTGGTCATGTTCTGCTCTTAATTAGTGAAAGAAAATCTACCTGAACTAGCATTAATGTGGATTCTATGCTCTAGCATTACAATCAGGCAAGCCAAATATAGTAAATTGCAGTTGGTAAAGCCAGTGTACAAGTAGTTTTCTCAAAACACTTGCCTATTTTCCATAAAAACATCTGCTAAGAATCTTCATTAGCAATCGAAGTACAAATGATCCATGGTCTAACATGGGTATTGCATATAAAATGTAAAAATTATTTTCAAACTTTGAAGAACTAACATTTGGGTTTACATATAAAAGATACCAAATAACAAGACCACCAGAGAAGGATCATTTTACTTGAGGAGAAAAGAAGTCAAGCGTTTGATCAAATTATTAGCATTCTCAGTCCCGCAATCCAAAATCTGAAAAGCATGGCCCTCTCCTTCAACTTCAATCAACTCTACTTCTCCTTTCCATTCACTTTCTTTCACTGCATTGTAATACATAATACCCCTATCCCTCAGCCTATCCTTTTCAGACACAGTCACAAGCAACCGAGAGCAACCAAGTCCAGCCAAGCTTGGTGCTCCTAGACCGAACGGATTGATCATTGGATTGTCTATACCACCAGGTGCCGATGGATATACAAGGTTCCAAATCGAATAAGCCAGTCCTTTTTCACGTTCAGCAGTGTATTCTGATCCCACTGGTTTTAATCCCCAGAAGAAAGGGTGTGTAAGAAAAGATCCTGTAATTCTAACACCACCATGCAACCCTTCAACCCCCGCTCGAAGGGCTATATTGTGTACAATATTAGCCCCTGCACTATCACCGCCAAGAAAAACTCGGTTAAAGTCACCATGATTGATCAACCATGGCTCTTTGTTGACAATATTATCATCTACGAAGTGTGATGCAACCCATTGGAGAGCAGCCCAGCTATCTTCATAAGCAATGGGGAGAAGGTGCTCAGGAGCTAGTCTATACTCAACCGATACAGCCACAACTTGAGCTTGAGAGACCAAACTGTTGAGGTACCGCTGGTGATCAGCGGAGAAGGCGGATTCGATGCAGAAGCCTCCACCATGGAAGTAGATCAAGATGGGGAGCTTTTGGTGGAGGGGTTGGTTGAGTTTTGGGAGGTAGAGACGAGCAGAGATGGAGGGGTCTTGTGAAATGGTGATGTCTTTTGATGAGACTCCAGTTTCTGTGTCTTGTGGCGATGAAGGCACATAGGGAGAGTTGCCTAATCTCTCAACTGAGCCGTCCTTGTAGAGACGGACGAATGGGATAAGCTCTTTCTCTACCTCTTTGGTAATGGAAGCCATATGTGAGAGAGAGAGAGAGTAGAGAACCTCTGTCTTGGTTCTACTTTGTCCAAATATATATGCTGAAAACTTGAAATGAACACAGATTTTATTTCCTCGATAATGTGACATTTTTTTCTAGTACTTTATGTACTTTTAAATTTTTAATTGATTGGTAAAGTTTAATATAAACTATAAAATATATTTGAAATAAAGTTGATCTTACTACTTTATAGTGTGTTTTCTTTTTGCCATGACTTTTTAAATAATTGTTGTTATTGAAAACTGGAGAGAGACTTGTAGGAGACATACTTGACCATTAGAGGAATATTTCATGGAAAGGCAGTTGGGTCCATTCACAGCAAGTGAGATATAGTTGAAATTCACAGCAATGGCTCATGCTCACTAGCTTCCTCACTATATATGAAATTACGGAAATTCTTCACAGCAAGTGAGATGAAGTCTAATGGTCAAGTATGTCTAGCAAGTGAGAAATAGCAAGTGAGATAGAGTGGAAAAGCAGTTGGGTCCATTCACAGCAATAATTCATGGAAAAGACATTAGAGGTGCGAAGCTATGTATTATTTTCGATAGGGTAACCCCACAATATTGATGAACTTCCCACTATGAATGAGGAAGCTCATTCTGAGAGAGTTGAGTCATGACAATCAGTCAATCACCAAGAATTCAACTCAAAATATCATTAGCTAAAGTTGGATTATTGATAATGTATAACTGACAACTTCAACATCTAACACATGCATATGTATAAAAGGATGGTATAGATCGGCTTAATTTCTATTCATGAAGGGTTGGTACTCGGTAGAAGTATCTTAATTGTGTAGGTTGATTCCTTAATTTTTATTCATGAAGGGTTGGCACTTGGTAGAAGTATCTTAATTGTGTAGGTTGATTGAGTTTAATGTCTTTTACCACTCTTATTCTATGAACTCACTTTTATTTTTTTTTTTATAGGTTATAGATAGTCAAATTAGTTAGTGTCCATGAGGTGCTATTATAAAGCTCACAAATTAGAGTTAAAAAGAGAAGTTAACCGGGAGGACAGAAAATATGAATTGTGAATTTCTATTGAAAATCCTTTTGGAATTGTATTTCCGGGAGGGGGAAGAGAGAGATTAGACTAGACTTAATTAAGGGGATAGCAAGAGGCAAAGTGGTGGAGCATCCTCTTCTTTTTGATTTTGTTATTTCTCATAATCAAATCCTATGGGATGGATAGTGAAGGGCGGTCCCTTCTATATACGTGAAGGATGTTGTCGTGCATAAAGTATGTGTTATGGCATAGAAGAGAAAAAAGAGAGTAATTCACTAATTCTATTGCCATATTAAAAGTCACTGTTTTTCACAATTATTATATGCAAACTATTGTAATTAATTGTTTGTCACTTTCATATAAACTATTACTTTTTTTCAACTATTTATAGTCTATCATGTGAATAATTATAACAAAAATATATATTTTTTAATTTATGTGGTATCGGAATTTTTTTTAAATAAGACAAATGTTAACAAGTACTGTGCGATGCTTGTTAAGGTTGGACTAATGTGAGTTCCACTTCAAAAATTGGATAAATGGAAAAAAAAAAGACAAAAAATTGATTCTAGTTCTTCTACCTATGTTAATGTTTCTTTTTCCCTATAAAGCTGACCCTACAGCCGGCTATTAAAAAAATGACATAAAATTGGCTGTTAACGGGCACTGTATTAACACAACCCAAAAATTAATAGTAGGAGCGATTGATGAATCCTAGAAAAAAGTCAGTCACTTTCAAACCAAAATTAAAACAACCACTTTTAAAGTTAATGAAATTTTTTAGCATATTGATCTTGATGAATAGAACTTCATGTTGACTGGTTGGTGATTGTTGAAATTATTCCCGTTTCTTCGGACGTTAACAGTGAGATATTTTCTCTGTTATGGTTGAAAACTGCTTTAGCGAGAGAAATATCTGTTGTGATCCAAGAACAGAGTGTTCTTGATGTTTTGTCAGCTTCTGTAGTGTTTGTTTGGTTTAAGTTTTCTAACTTTTTTTATTTTTTATTTTTTTAATGTTTTTGTCGTAGTTTTTTAAAAAAATATATAAAAAGTAGTTTTTTATTTTATTTAAAAAATTAGCTAATTTTTTAGTTTTGTTACATATTTAACGTAAAAGTTACCAAAAATAAAAAAAAAAAACTATATATTTTGTATTACACTATGCAAATAAGCCACCAAAATTTAGAAGAAAGCTAAGTAAATGGACATTTTGCATGTATATTTTAGGTACAAACTATGTCGGCTTGGTAGCAAACTAGCAATATTGATAAAACAATTGGGCTTAGAAGAGTAGTATACACTTTTATGGTCCGTTTGGATTGAGAGGGAGGAATGGAGAGTAGGGTAAAGTGGAATTGGCTCAAAACTAGCCTATTTTTAGCCAATTCTACTCTACTCACTTTCACTCCCCCTTCCTCCCCCTTTAATCCAAACAGGCCCTTAGTATTAAGTATTCAAATTAATGGGCTAAGGATTTTCAGGAGCCCAAAAGTTACCATTGCCAAGCTAGGCCGACCTACTCATTTTTGGTTTGATGTAACATGCGTTTGGATTGGGTATTTTGCTCAATCTGTGCATCTTGCCTTTTTTTAGTGGATCTCATGGGTACTTCTCATGAACCACCAAGAATTGAAAAATGCGCATACCCATGCATTTTTGAGTCTCACAACATTATTCACATATTTAAAAATTATTTTGGTATTGTATTTTCAACAAATAAGCAGTATCTAAACAGATCTATAATATGTGTGAATTATTAATAAATAACCCATGAACGAGCTTTCAAATAGGTGAGAGATGGGGGCCAAAAAATAAAAAATAAAAAATAAAATGACTAATTTCAAATCACAACTTTAAAATTTGGGGTGATTTTGATTTTTTTCTTTTGAAGTTTAAATTTTTTAGATAGTCCCAAACGTTATCTATAGTTTTGATTATGGGCAAAAATGGCCAAACACTATTATTTTTTGAAATTATTAATATTTTACTACTATTTAAAAAAATTTATACTTTTTTGAAACTCGAATTTGTTAAACTCGAGCTCAACGTGGAACTCAAGTTTAAGAAAATGAGTATTGTAAAAATGCCACACGTTGAACATGAATTCTCAGCCATTAAAACAGAAGATAACGTTGAACATTGGTTTGATGTGTCCATCATATTCATAGAGGTACAGTACTTCCATGACTTTATGCATGTAGGGATCCTCTTCTAAAAGGGTTGTGTCAGAAGGACACATGTCTATGTGGGTTGAAAAGTGTCCACCCATTTCAACACATTTCATCGTCACCCACGTGGGATTGAAAAGTGTCCAACCATTTCAACACATTTCATCATCACTCACGTGGGAAACGTAGTGAAAAAAAAGGCAGCGAAAGTGTTTAAAACAGAAGCCAAAGGAATTCGAGTTAAACTTGAGTTCCAACTGTAATTTTCTAAGCTACTCGAATTTTATAAAATCGAGTTTCATGTCAAAATCGAGTTTCATAAATTTGAGTTTTAAAAGAGTAGTACATTACTGAATATTTCTCAAACAGTGATAAAATATTAATAATTTTAAAAATAGTGACATTTGGCTATTTTTGCCTTTGATTAGAAGCTATTCCATCTATGGTCGTGAATTGTGATGTGTCAATTAAATGACATCTAAGCCTATCACGTAGGTTTAGTCTCAACCTCTAAGCCTATCACATAAATTTAGTCTCACAAAAATCGTACGTATCTAATTTTAGCTTAAAACAAAAGAAATATCAGTTATGAATATCCTATTAAAAGATTCTCAATGTCATCAAAGAATTTGGATATATTCACTAATTTCAATTAAAACATAAGCAACATTAGGCTTCAATATTGGCAAAACAAAATAGAGAGCAATTAAGGAGGCAAAAAAAAAAGGCCAAGAACAAGACATTGGAGATTGGAGAATATAGTTTGTTCAAGAACATTCTTTACTGGCTGAACTAATCTTTTCAATGAATTGAAGTAGAGTAGCCCAAATCAATTATAAACCGGTTTTGGAACTTCACAATTCATCCTACTTTGGCAGCATGTAGTGTTGGACTTTACTTCTTACGAAATTAATTTCCCATAGAATAAATATAAAAGCTCACATTAAACGTCCAACTATCAAATTAAGAAGATATCTCTTTCACTCCATAAAATTCCAAGTTATAAATAAATAAACACGTCTATTTAAAAGATCTCCTTTTCTTAATTTTTTGTTTTGTTTTTTTTAATGATAGAAGGCATAAAAATTAGATATATCTGAAAATAAAAATGACCTTGAGGATTACTGCGAGGAGCAATATAGTACTGTGTTAAGCCCGTCCAATGGTCATTGTTGCTTTCAAAATTCTTAACTTCTGAAGGCTTGCTCCATTTTTTCTCCAACCAGCTGAAAGTGAAATAAAATAATGCCACATTGGTCCACATTGGTCTTATTAGGTCCTATTCCAATTCGGTCCATTTTGTCCACTTCGTTCCAATTTGGTCCTATGCAGTCTACTTTGGTTCTATTCGGTCTACTTTGGTCAATTCGATCTACTTTGGTCTTATTTGGTCTATTCGGTCCATATTAGTTCTATTCGATGTATTCCATCCACTTCGGTCCTATTAGATCCAATTTGGTCATATTCGATCCATTTGATCTTTACGGTCCACTTTGATATTCCCGTAATACAAAATACCACCTTCGACTAAAGACAGTAGTCCACTTTGGTTATCAAATCAAGCATCAATACATTATAATAAAGAGTAATGCTATATCCATAATATTTTTACAATAATTTCACATCAAATCCTAGGTAACAAGTTGATATTAGTGGGTAAAAATGTAATGTTAGTGGTGGGTTCAAATTAGAACCAATAACAATTTGTCATTTAAGATTTATTATGTAATTATTGTGAAAAGACCATCAGTAAATATATATAGGGGTAATTATAGTAAACCTACTTGTGGTTTGGTCCAAAATCACTTTGCTTGCCTGTGATTTGAAAAGTGTCACTTTATCCACCTAAGGTAAGCTCTGTTAGTCTACTGTAACCCACTTTCATTAAAAATAAGGGTAAATAGGTATTTTTGCTTCCCTTTTGTGTCTCTCTCTAAGAAAAAAAAAAAAAAAAGACAAAAATATTTGAGAAACAGGATCAAAAATTGATATTGGTCACTCTCCATTCACATAGATATTGAACACGAAGAACCTACCCCCAAATCAACCTCCACAAAAACAAAAGGACAGCAACAAAGTTACTCGCTAAGGACTGAAAATAAGAAAGAGAAAACTCATCTTCTTCATAGATACACACAGATAGATAAAGCTCAAAATGAATAAGAGATCTTATCATCTTCACAACCTATGGCCTAATTTTGATACCCAGATGATGATGACAAGCTATAATGCCAAACGTCGCTACTGATTTCAATTAAATGCTCCCTACCACCATAGCTACTAAAAAGAAAAAAAGTCAAGGCACCCATTTAAATATTCGGTAATGGAGAAAGAATTGAAACAAAAACAAAAATAATTCTACACAAGATGCAACCCATCTGCAGTAAAGTTGAAAAGAAAATGAAAAGCCAAAAGAAAAAAATTGAAGTGAAAAAGAAGAAGAAAACATTACCAACACTGTTGAAGCATAAAGATTAATTGAAAAGGAAAGAGAGATCAGATCAACCACAACCAAAACCCAAATTGCAAAATGGCATGCTCCTCCTTAAAACCTAGACCAAACCCAACATAGCCACGCTTCTCTTTAGAACCCAGATCGAACCCAACGCAGCCACCTTGTGCTTCTTCATAGTCACCCACTGTGCTAAGCTACCGCCAATCTGAATTTATAGTGTGAGAGATGAGAAATACAAGGACAGAATAAAGAGGGAGAGGCAAAAAGGGAGTGAGAAATAAATTAATGTATAAAGAAGAAAATTTTGCCTTTTGTGTTATTTTTCTCATACATTAAGCCTCCATTTGGATATAGATTATAAATGAAAATTATTTCACTATTCAGTTTATTTTAGCTACTATTCATAGGCCCCATTACACTTTTTGGTATTATTCATGAGCCTCACTGTACTATTTCAACTAGTTTGTGCGTTTGTGTGGCATTTGTCTCTCTTAGTCTCTGTCTCTCTCGATCTGAGACGACTTGCTCTCAGATTAGGTTGGTTGAAAAATATCCCAAACCATGGCTGAGAAAAAAAAAAGGGAAGAATATTGGCCCAGAAGAATTAGACAAGGAGATCAGCCTGAGAAAAAAGAAGAAGAGGTAGAGGAGATCAACAACATGGGCATGGCATCAAAAGTGGGTGTGGGTTTGTTGACTGATTGATGGGTTTGACTATGAGAACGTGAATTTTGATTTTTCTGGTTTTGGGTTGTTGATGATTTTTTTTGGGTTCATGGATTTGATTATTTGCTAAGAAAATCAATAAAAGAAAAGAAAATATTGATTATTTTAATTTTTTGGGCAAGTTTTCATCTTTTTTTCCGAAGAACATGAATAACAGTTTTGGGTTCACCTGCACTGTTCTAGGTTTGCATTTGTTCTGGGTTTGCTCTTGATTCTGGGTTTTATTTCTTGTTTTTCTGGATTTTTTGGAGATTAGATTTGGTTGCTGGATTTGGATTTGGGTTTGCCAGAGATTGGATTGGTTGCTGGGTTTATTTCTTGAATTTGGGAAGAACATGAAGAACAGGTTGTTATGTTTTTACTGAAAAAAATAATGAAAATAAAATTAATAATAATAATAATAATAATAATAATAATAATAATAATAATAATAATAATAATAATAATAATAATATGAAAGTAAAAAAATTAAAATGCTAACGTGGCATTGAAAAATGTTAAATAATATTTTTTAATAATATTTTAATGCCATGTTAGTGCCACGTCAGCACCATGTCAACAACCAGGGCACTTCGTCTGCCACATAATAGGGTTATGTTACTTGGCTAACTGCAAGGATTAAAATAGAAACGATTTCTTAAAAATAGGGATGACAATAGGAATGAAATCAATTTTGGGACCAAAATGCGAATTCGCCCAAAATGTTGGGACCAAAAGTGTATTTACACCATAAATTTTTGCATTTTGTGTGTTACAAAAAATATATTTTGTGATGTGTTGGAGTTCTTGAGCCAAGTTTCTAAATTTTTATAAATATCATCTTTTGATCTTATTTTCTCTTGTTTTTGTGTCTTTTGTTTTGTTTTTTGTTTTTTGTTTTGGTTTTAGGAGGAGAGAGACATAAAAGAGAAACAAAAATACTATTTATCCCTATTTTTAACGGAGGTGGGTTACAAGAGACTAACAAAACTTATCTCAAGTAAGTTAAGTGATACTTTTCAAATGACGGGTAGGTAAAGTGATTTTGGGCCAAACCACAGGCGGATTTACTGTAATTACCTCATATATATATATATATATATATAAGTATTGAAATTTTGATAATAGATTTTAGTTGGAGTATGATTTAAATTTATGAAACTTAGATGAAAGTTGCATGTTTTGTTAAAAAACTTATTATCACTTTATCTGAAGGATAAAGAACAAATAAGTTGTTATCTCTATCAATTGAAACTTAGATGCATGTTGCATGTTTTGTTAAAACACTTATTGTTTTTGAAAGCTTAGATTTGTAGTAAAACCCAAGAGCTTGTTTAGACCTCCAATTAAAAATTACGGCTAGATCGCTTTTACTCTAACTTAAACTAAGTGCAGAACAAGAGTAAATAAAGCGCAATCACTGGATCTACTCTAGTGCATACACATGAACAATAAAAAATAAAAATAAAGTACAAGAGTAAGGGAAGAGAGATGTAAACATAAGATAACACTAAGACATGTTATCGAAGAAGAAACCAAATAACTCGGCAAAAAACCTCTCCACGACTTTTCAAGTCGAAATTGATCCACTAGAGAATAAAGTTGGAGTACACGAATAACAAAAGACCCTCCAAGCCTAGTCTACCCCCATGTACTTGAGCCCTCCAAGCTCTTACTACCAGCTGACTTCTCAGAGCCTTATCTTCTCTAGCTTTCCGGATCCTGCAATTCAGCCCGGTTACATCCTGCCAATGAATGACTCCTTCCAATACTTCCCAACAGCACCACAATCACACTTTACATTCAGTATGGGTGTGGTAAGTGTTTGGATTAGCAACCTCTCAAGGATTTAGAGATGGAGAGGTAGGAGTTGAGGAAAACCACAAGGAAATGTGTAGATGATTGTGGGTACAACAATCTCTAACTCTCAAGTGAATATTCTAGGGTTTTCTCTTTGAAAAACACTCTTTACAATTTGTGGGTAATGAGGGTATATATAGTGTGGGTAAAGACTTAGTCAAGCAAAACATAACTTTTAGCCAAACAAAAACTTTCGCGGGTCCTTCGCAAGTTGGCCTTACTTGCGAGACAATCACGAAAATGACAGTCTAGCACGACTCTTTATCTTCCAGTCATGTGCTCTCACACTCATCCCTTACAATTAAACCCACATATATATAGAGAAAATGATTGAAGAAATTACAATCAAATTTGGCACAGAATTAAAACCAACACAACATGGTTGGAAATCACAACTTTACAATCTCCCCCTTTAGCTATTCCGTGACAAAACTTCTAAATAGACTTTAGACTTAAACGTGAGTTTGGGAACATAGGCAAAACTCCCTCACACCTAAATCTAAAAGCTATGAAGCACTTGCACCAATATACACCTGTATACTGAAACACTTGCACATAAAAAATAAACTTTATTAAGTATGAGACAAGTAGAACACAATGCATGAACAGGGAACAAGTAAAATGTGATCAAGATATCAAAAGGGATATATGACAATGAGCATAACTTGATCAAACATAAACAGTCATTATGAAATGACTACAATAAACATTTATCAAGTAAATGATCATTCGGACATGCAATGCAATTAAGAGCAATACTAAAATCAATTGCATGTCCAACAAACACATGATGCATTAAAGACACTAAGGCTAAAAGCGATAGAAAACAATAAGCATCAGCAAACGGCAAAAGAAACAAAACAGTACTAAAGAAAAACTGAGTTTTAAACTAGAGTACTTGAAAGTTTTAAATGAAAGCACTGTAAATATCTATTAACTAAAGACGCATAAAATAAACTAGAAACCACCAAAACAAACCAATGTTATACTAATGTCACTACTCCCCCTCAAGTTATAATCTACTCCCCTTTTTTAATCAGAATGGCCAAAGGTACTAGAAAGCATCGGACTCCAAATCCGACTCCGATTATGATTTGTGCATTAATATATGTGAATTGATTCATGGAGTAGTTGATGTGTGAAGATAGCATCAAATGCAATTCTTCAATCTTTCCAAGTAGAAGATTAAGGTGGTCGGGTGCTCTTGCTTGCATTTGAGAAGAAGGCTGTGCAATGTCCTTTGGTACGGAAGTGAATCAATCAATATCTTCATCGGTGTTGCCTTCTTCTTCTGCTTCTTTATCTCTCATAATTTGAGATACATTGATGCTTGATCCTGGAATGTGAGCTTTGCTACAGTTGATGATCTGCTCACTAATGGGGTCTTCCCTTTGCATGACTGGAAGTCTACTTGGAATCTTCACCCTTGCTCTTAATATAAGAGACATGACAAGGCTTGGAAATGGTAGTGTTAGCCTTGAATTCCTCTTCTTGATGCTCTTAACGAAAAGGTTATATATGTGACCATAGATGTCAATCTCCTTGTGAGTGAAGAGATTAAATAAGAATATGGTCCTTGGTGCTGACAAATTCATTAAGTTCTTCACTAGGTAGAGGTTGAAGATCATGATGTAGGCCAAAGTTTTGCATTTTCGGAGTGAACTGAATGGTGTGCAAGGCCTTCTTCTTGAGTTGTCCACCAAGAACTTCCACGAGGGGTTCTAGTTTCTCCTTTCTCTCATCATATTGAAGAGATGTCTCTAGAGTTGTCGGACGAATCTCCAAAAATTCTTGAATTGAGTCTCTTGATACAAAGAACTCTCTCCCCCCTTAACCAACAGTGAATGTAGTCACCTTCCACAATGGCATTTGTGAAGAATTCATGAATGATGACTTCAAACACATCGCCCATCGGATTAAAAAACTTTGTCTATGTCCTTTCTTTGAACACATCTAGAATGAAAGTGCTCTCTAGGGCCTTTAAATCCATAGACCTCTTTTGGATGATTGGAGCCCGTTTGTAGTGATTAATGAAGGCCATGTTAGCATCGTCATTTCTAAATGAGTATGAGGAGTTACAGGGATGCTTTGAAGGCTTTTTTGCGGCCTTGTTCTTAAGAGGAGACATCTGTAAAACAACCACCAACACAAACAAACAAGAACAAAAACAAACATGGAAACAAACTTGATTAGATACAAGTTAGTCCATAAAAACGAACAAAATAGTCCTAAAAAGCATAAAGACAAGCAAACAAGGTCACAAGATCATGTTTTAAGTGCTAAGGTCTAACAAGACTTACATAGCATGAATGAAATGCAAAACATGTCAAGTGATCAAGTGTGTGCACCAAGTGTGCTTGTGGTGTGCATGTGAGATGCATGAGCAATGCATGACAAGGTACTCATCAGGCAAAATGTGTAAAACACACAACCAGTGATCAAAACATGTTAAATATGTAAAAATATGGTAATCCCCAAAAATTGGTACTCATCGGAGTCCAAAACAACAAGAAAATATCATTTAGGCATTTTATCAAACACTTAGAATGCATGCAAACCACTAACATGTAAAACAATGCATGAACATGTGGAAATCTTACCTAAATACATGTTAAAATGCCACTTATGGCCAGCACAAACACAATGGGACAAAGCTCAATCAAGAAAATTAAAAAATTTTAACAAGAAATTAAGTTTTTCCCAACCCCTTTCAAAATAACCCAACCCTAGAAATCCTAGAATCTAAGACTTAATCTAAGGATTCAAGAATGAAAAAGTGTTAAAACATACCTTAGATGAGTCATAGGGATGAAATATCTTGAGATTTGGTTGAGTTTTTGGAGAAAAATGTGTTTTGGGTTAAGAGAGGCATGGAGGAGGCAAAACATAAGGTTTGAAACAAACTGACACTGTTTGGCCTTTAAAACTAAAAATCCACTCATTTCGCTAGTAAGCAACTCGCGAAACGGCCTTAAACACATAGGGCATGTTTCGTGGGTAGCTTCTTCTTGCAAAAGAGTTGCGAAAAGTCGTGAAACTCTTTGTGTGAATTTCAAATGAAACTAAAAATAGCTTCCTCATTTTTGTGGGTAGGTTCTTACTTACGACTTACCCGTGAAAATGCCTCTGAAGGAGTTTTTCAACAAAAACAGATTTGGTTTTTTTGGAAAAACTCTTAACACAAAAATGCTACACAAAAATACTTTCAAAAACATATAAAATACTCAAAATATTTTTGGGTTTGATCATCAAGCGATTGAGTATACACATATCACATTTGAACACGTACAATCACACAAATGAAATAGGCATTCATTGAACATTAGTCTTGTGTGTTGTGTGTGTGAATCAAGTATGAACTAGTCCTTAGTCTAGTATGAAACTTCAATGATCAATCCAATCAAGTCATACACAGCTAGCACGAAGTCATCAAGTGACCTATCTCACTTGTAGAAATGAACATATATAACTCCTCACCAAAGTGTTTATATTTGATTGAAAGCTTTTCATTTGATCAAAACAACTCAAATTTTTGAGAAGTGATACAATGAACTTTTTGATATTTCTTTGACAAAATAAGCCTTTCGCTTTGGCACCACACAGTTTAATACATATTTGGTTCACCTTTTTCTAGTCAAACTGGTTTTCGAAGCATGACTTTTTCAGCTCTTTTCTCCTTTTTAGAGATAGACATTGTTAGAGCTCTTTGAAAAAGAAAAAAAAAGTGAGGAGATATATAGGTACAAGTCTACGCATGTATCAAGATCAAATAAGACTTTTGACTAATCATTTATGACAAACTTTAAGATCTATTTACAACAGTCAAACGTAAATTTCTAAATGTCACTCACACTTAAAAAATGTGCATACATAACAAGTTAAGCTTGCAAATGCACTACGTCATTAGTACGGAGGTATTAGGCCAAACTCACATGTGATATACACAACACAAGCGATCAATTTTTTTGAGATTTTTCACTTTTTATGGGTTTTTGAATTTTTCAACATACTAAAAAACAAAGTAATAAAGTAAGATTAACCAAAAAAAAAAAAAACAATGCATATAAAGAGATGCATGATGCACAAATGCATGATAATGAGACATCTAACGTATGAAAGGTCCTACAAAGATCAAAAGAATTAGATCAAGGACCAAAAGGACAAAAGCTCAACCATAGGAACCCTTCCTTATCCAAACGGAATGATTGTTTGGAATGAGTGTCTCATGAGAAGTGAGACGAGAGATGGAAGAATGAGAACCCAAGATGCACATTAACCACATGCTTCAACAACTTACCACTTTTAATCAAATCCAGTTTAACTTGCAAAGCACAACTTCCAAGAAGCTCAAGTTTCACTTTTCTTTTTATTCGTTTAAGAGCTTAAAACTTAGAGCAATGAGGTCTTAGATGACCAAAGGCACCACAATGGTGATAAACAATGGGTTTAGGTCCACTAGGTTTTTTAGGAAAGGATCTAATAACATGGTTTTGTTCTCTCTTTAACACAAAACATTGTGGTCTTATGTGACCGATCATACCGCAATGGTGGCAAGTAGGAACAAACTTAGATCCACTCAAATCCCTAGGATGAGACTTAAACGAAGGCTTAGGCTTAAGAGCCTTTCTCTCCACTTTTTTTTATTTCTTTTGTGTGGAGGAATGTACACCAATTTGTCTTTAGAGGTAGTACTCACAATAGGCATAAAATCAGGTAACACAACATGATTGCAACAAATATTTTCTTCCTTTTTAGCACTAGCTTCAACAATCAAACACTGGGCATCTTAAGAGATTCATTTTCACATTTAAGATCATCAACAAGTTTGTTAGACAAAACAAGTTTAGCATCCAAGTCCATATTCAAACATTCAAACTCTTTCAACTTTTCACAAGAATTTTCATCAAGTTTCTTATACTTTTCAACCAATTTATTGGATTCATTGAGCTTAGCAATCAAATCATCCTTTTCACTAGTGAACTTGCTCAAATTCTCATGAAACTTCTTAAATTTTTTCTTCAAGAGTATGACATTTGGAATATTAACAACACCCATAGATTTATGTAACATGTCATCACAATCATGAGGATTAACACTCAAAGAGGCATTTTCACAAATACATGGCATGTTACAATCAACAACATCCATAGAAACATACAAAGCGTTATCCATGGCAATAAACACAAGGGGTCAAGGATCACACTTAGATAATGAAATCAAAACAAGTGTACCTACTCTGATACCAATCGAAAAATCGGATTTATAGTAAAACCCAAGAGCTTGTTCAAACCCCTAATTAAAAATTATGGCTAGATCGTTTTTACTTTAACTTAAACTAAGTGCGGAACAAGAGTAAATAAAATGCAATCACTGGATCTACTCTAGTGCATATGCATGAACAATAAACAATAAAAATAAAGCACAAGAGTAAGGGAAGAGAGATGCAAACACAAGATAACACTAAGACGTGTTATCGAAGAGGAAACCGAAACCGAAAAACTCAGCGAAAAACCTCTTTGCAACCCACCAAGTCAAAATTGATTCACTAGAGAATAAAGTTGGAGTACACAAATAACAAAAGACTCTCCAAGCCTAGTCTACCCCATGTACTTGAGCCTTTTAAGCTCTTGCTACCGACTGACTTCTTAGAGCCTTGTCTTCTCTAGCTTTTTGAATCCTGCAATTCAGCCTGATTGCATCTTGCTAATGAATGGCTCCTTCCAATACTTCCCAACAACACCAAAATCACACTTTACACTCAGTATGGGTGTGATAAGTATTTGGGCTAGCAACATCTTAAGTATTTAAAGATGAAGAGGTAGGAGTTGAGAAAAACCACAAGAAAATGTGTAGATGATTGTGGGTATAACAATCTTTAACTCTCAAGTGAATATTCTAGGATTTTCTCTTTAAAAAGCACTCCTTACAATTTGTAGATAATGAGGATATATATAATGTGGGTAAAAACTTGGTAAAGCAAATCAGAAACTTTCGCGGGTCGTTCACATGTTGGCCTTACTCATGAGACAGTCGTGCAAACGACAGTTTGGCACGACTCTTCATCTTCCAATCATGTGCTCTACATGTGGCTCTTTTCGCAGGTTGCTTCTCACGAGACACTCACGAGCCAGTCATGAAATCCACTTGATCAATCTTTGAAGCTTCACCGATCTCTTACACTCATCCTTTACAATTAAACCCACATACATACAGGGAAAATGATTAAAGAAATTACAATCAAATTTGGCATAAAATTAAAGCTAACACAAGATAGTTGGAAATTAAAACTTTACAATTTTTTATTTAAAGAAATTAATAAGAATAAATAAGTTGTTGTCTCTATCAACTGAAACTTAGATACATGTTACATGTTTTGTTAATTTCTAAAACTTAGATGCAAGTTGTATGTTTTGTTAAAACATTTAGTATTACTTTATCTAAAGAAAATGATAAGAACAAATAAGTTGTTGTCCCTATCAATTGAAACTTAAATGCATGTTGGATGTTTTGTTAAAACACTTATTGTTTCTTTATTTAAAGAAATTGATAAGAACAAATAAGTTATTGTCACTATCAATTGAAACTTAGATGCATATTACATGTTTTGTTAAAACACTTACTGTTATTTTATCAAAAATGAATGTTACATGTTTTGTTAAGACACTTATTGTTACTTTATCTAAAGAAATAAATAAGAACAAATAAGTTGTTGTCTACTTATCTCCATCAACTGAAACTTAGATGCATGTTTTGTTAAAACACTTATTATTTCTTTATTTAAAGAAATTGATAAGAACAAATAAGTTATTGTCTCTATCAACTAGAACTTATATGCATGTTACATGTCTTGTTAATTTCTGAAACTTAGATATTAGTTGCGTATTTTGTTAAAACACTTATTATTACTTTATTTAAAGAAATTGATAAGAACAAATAAGTTTTGTCTCTATTAACTGAAACTTAGATGCATGTTACATGCTTTGTTAAAATACTTACTATTTCTTTATTTAAAGAAATATATAAGAACAAATAAGTTGTTGTCTACTTGTCTCCATCAATTGAAACATAGATGTATGTTACATATTTTGTTAAACCACTTATTGTTATTTGTTAAGACATATGTAATTCACTTGTTAGGAACATATGTCACTATTTTATGTAATTGACTAATCCTTTGACAAAACGCACTTTACTTGTAATTGGGTAGATCTAAGATGTATTTAATACTTCAAGGAATAAGAATTCAAGTCTAGTATTGAAGCCATGCAAATCTGTCTAAGAAACAAGTGAAAAAGTGATGATTTTTTAAAGCTGGATAGCTGCTCGACACCTCTGACAGCTAGGCTATCTATCGAGCTCTTTAGTTGCTTTTTATCACAATCTCAATACCTCTCGATAGCTAGGTCAATCGATCGAGAAACTTTCTATCCCCTCAATAGCTCTCGATAGCTCGCAACAAATAGGCTCGATAGCTTCTCGGCACCCTTTGATTGATCGAGCAATAGGTCTCGACAAATAGCTATCTATCGAGGTATCTATCGAGAATTACGAAATTCAGATTTTTAGATCTGATTTTCGGCCCATGCTTATGTATTTGTATAGGGTTTCTTTTCTTACAACCCTAGACGTATATAAGGCTTATTTTAGAGACCGTCACATAAGAGAATAAAAAGAAAACATATGCAAAAGGTGACCGATGCCTTATTCTCTCTAAAAGAAGCTACTACATCTTTGCGCCTTAGGGTTTTGTAACCAAATGCTTCTTGATCTTCATTGTTAATGAAGTGAATAACTTTGTAACCAACATCTTCTCAAGTTGGTGTGTCAGTCACGTACTAGGAGCCGTGCATCATTGGTTAGTCACGTACTGGGATTTGTGCATAAAAAGAATGGCGTTCATATATTAAAGAGTTCAGAGATTCTGAAGCGGTAGAAGGCTTTTGCTGTAAGTTCATCTACGGGGATTGTAGAGTCTAGGGATAAAAGTTTTGTACTAGATCTGAAACTTCTCTTTACTATAGTAGATTGCTTTTCGGAAATGTTTCCCTTTAGGTTTTTTACTGTGAAATTAGTTTGTTTTATTGGTTTTCTTGGGTCATCATATCTTGTCTTATTTATTTTTTCCACTACATGATTTTGACATGATATTGATGTTTGTTTTTTTTAACAAGTTTTATTCATAATAAATCTAATTAACAACTTGGATTTAAAACTTGTTAATTCTATCAACTACGGTCTAAATTTCTCAACATTATTTTATCTAAAGAAATTGTTAAGAACAAATAAGTTGTTGTCTCTATCTAAAAAATTGTTTACATCCAAAATATTTTTACAATTTGATAAAGCTACTTGGCACAACTACAGCTTGATGGTGAGATTTCCCGTGGAGCAAAATATAAGGGAAGTTGAAGGAGACGAGGCCATTTTTCGGGAATGTTACATAACACCATTGAGAAGCCGTGATTCCAAAGAATCTCTCACTAAAGAAAAGATGAAGGTGAAGGTAGGCAAAAATGTGCAAAATCAATGTAAGCCCTGATAATTTTCAGCTATTTCTACTCTTCTATCCTCCCGTTCCCTCTCCATTCATCCAATTAGACCATAAGATTTAAGATAGGATGAGACTGATGATAGCATACTAACCTCCACGTAAGCAAAGGCTTTATCCATCACCATGATACAAAATACCATCTCCGATTAGAGAGTGGTCTGCATTAGCTCTGAAATAATGTAAAGAGCTCAACAAGTGTATGAATGAAATCTCAAGGGAAAATAAAATTGTATATGCATGGATATATAAGGACATAACCAAATTAAGCATCAACACGATTTAAAAAAAAAAATTTACCAACTTCATCACAAACTAATACAAATCTTCTCTCTCATTTTCAATGTTTCACTTTATTTTTTATACTCCAATTACAACTTATCACATGTCCATTTTAATTTTCTTATTAAGTATTTAAAATTTTTCTTAAACAATAAAAATAAAAAATCAGATATTTGACATAATACAGTTGGAGTTGGTGAAGTATGAGAAACACGAATAACGAAACAAATTATTTTTATTCGTCTTTGGCGTAAGGAATTTGCCATAATCAAACAACACAAGTTAAACTAAAACAATGGAAGGAAAGCAAGTAGGACTCTTCAAGATTCATCAGGAAGCATCTACTACCACTGTAATTATTATTGCTTGCTGTTACTGTTCCAAGCAGCATTCCTTCTATAATGTGCCAGAAATTTTTTTTACATGAAGATGAAAGAAGCCAAGCGTTTAACCATAGCCTTAGCATTCTCACTCTCAATATTGAGGATATGGAAAATATGACCTTCTTCCTCCACTTCAAACAATTCTATTTCGCCTTTCCACCCACTCTTCCTCATTATTTCAAAATACCAAACACCTCTTTCCTTTATCACCAAATCCTTCCCAGCCACACACACAAGCATCCGATCACACCCAAGCCCAGTCAAGCTCGGTGCACCTGGCCCTTCAGGATTGAACATTGGATTGTCAACACCACCAGTTGCTGAGGGATACACAAAGTTCCAAGCTACATACGGCAAGCTCTTCTCGTGCCCTTCCTTGGACTCTGACCCATATGCCTTAGAACTAAAAAAATAAGGGTGGACAAGATAAGCACCTAAAATTTTAACACCACAAGGCAAGCTCTCAACTCCAGCTCTCATAGCCATGTTATGCACTATATTGGCACCAGCACTGTCACCGCCTATAAATATTCTTTCAAAGTCACCGTTATTGATTAACCACGGCTCTTTACCGTTACCAGCTGAGTGAGAGGCAACCCATTGAAGTGCAGCCCAGCAGTCTTCATAAGCAGCTGGAAGAAGGTGCTCTGGTGCAAGTCTGTACTCGACCGAGATAGTGAGAACATGGACTTGGGAGACTAAGTTGTTGAGGTAGCGGTGGTAGAGGCTTGAGAAGGCGGATTCTAGGAAAAAACCGCCACCGTGGAAGTAGACTAAGATGGGGAGCTTTTGGTTTTGGGTGTGATCGGTAAGTTTTGGGAGATAAAGGCGAGCTGAAACAGAAGGGTTCTCTGAAATGGTTATGTCTTTGGATGAGACCCCGGTTTCTGGGTCTTGATCAGGTGTTGGTGGAGAAAATGGTGTGTCTTCGGGGCGTTCCACTGAACCGTCCTTGTAGACACGGATGTAAGGAAGAATCTCTATGTCTACCTCTTTGGTGGTGGAAGTCATTGCAGCCTTTGGTTGAGAAAGAGAGGAAGTGGAAGAATGAAACTATTAGCGATAGCTTGCAAAACTATTTATGGAGTGAAAAAGATAAGCAAGCATGACTTCAGCAGATTGTCTCCGGTTACAATAAATATTCTTGTGAAAATACATGCAAAACAATACAATAGCAAGGAATAGACAAAATCAACGTGGTTAAATTAATTCCAAGCTTACTTTCACGGTTAATGCTACAAAAATTCACTATTAATAATAGGAATTATAACCACACAAATTCTCACAAAAAAAAACTTCAAATATAAACTAATTTAAAATCTTAATACACTCACCATTGCGCATCTTTGGTGCGGTAGTCACTCACAAGTATAAATGCTTATAAGGTGTTGGGGCAAATGTCGGGATTTAAGTCTCTAGGAAGAAACTTCACGCACATATACACTTAGATTATATTAGAGTAAAAATTATATCTTGTATTTTAAAAAAAAAAAAAAATCCCAATACACCCGGATCGTATCCCATCATCTTTTCCATTCACAACTATGACATGAGTAAATTCTCATTCTAGTTGTATAGAATTTCGTTAGAAGTAATTATTTCTAAAGATAATTATTTGTTTGTTTAGACCTCTATTCACTCAGATTGTTTAGTCTAATTAATTAACCAATTTGATACTTAGGTTTATTGTTTAGATCTAGGTTAAATACAAACATTCATATCAAAAAGTGTGAAAAAGTAAGACAAGCAATATGATGACTCATGAAAACCAATGATACCTTCCAATTTCAAAGTAAAAATCTTGAGAAAGATTTAAATTAAACTATCCTCAAGGTAACAAATTTACTAGATAGAATAGAAGTTTCACAATAGATTTTTCCCTAAATCTAAAGCTACCTCTCATAGTACTTACTCACATAATCACACGCGTCTTCGAATTTATGAATTCTTCTATCTAAATTTGTTGCACACAAACACCCCCATTTGTGACTCTAAGATCCCACTTAAAACTGTTAGGGACATAACTGATGTAATTGGCTAATCTTTTTATAAAACGCACTTTACTTATATTTTGGGTAAATCTAGGATGGTTTGATACTTCAAGAAATATGTTGTTCAAGTCAAGTGTTAAAGGCATGCAAATCTGTCGAAGATATAAGTGAAGAAGTTCTGTTCATTAAAACTCGACAAATATCTTAACAGAACCTATCTATCGAGAATAAATGTTGAAGCTTGACAGAAACTGTATCTGTCGAGAATTATGAAATCATGTTTTTTAGATCTAATTACATGCATATCAAAGTGTATTTGTGTAAGGTTTCTTTTCTCATAACCTTAGACATATATAAAGATTATTTTAAAGGCCGTCACACAAGGAATTGGAGAATCCCTATATACATTGTGTGATCGGAGACAGAAATTGCTCTAGTTTATCATTCTCTTTGTAGAAGCTACTGTGTCTTTGCGCTAAGGGTTTTGTGACTAAAAAGCTTTTTGATCTTCATGTTGATGAACTGAAGAATTTTGCAGCCAACATCTTCCTCAAGTTGGTGTTAGTCACATACTGGGATCTGTGTACTGGGATTCGTGCATTGAACAGAGAGATTGCCGCTATAAATCACCGTGCCAAATTTATTTTCCGTTGCATTTGGTTTAATTGGTGATTTGTTTGTGCTACCACGCTATTGTATGTTAAATTGAGTTAATTAAGTAACTTAGATAATTAATTAATTAATTTGCTAAAGGGGTCAATATATTTTTGGCATATCAAAAACTTTAAACCATTAATAGTAGTTGATCTTGTATACAACAACTTATTTCCACTGGTTTTTGTATATGGATCTTTTTCCAGATGGATGCTTGTTGAGTTAGAAGATTACAAAACCTTTCAAATCTCACAGGAGTAACTCATAAGATTCTCTCGGGCTTTTGAAACACGATTTAGGATTTTCCTTTTATACCTAGCAGTGTTGAACTCAAACCCTATACATTTTGTGGGGTTTCAAGCCTGATTTAAAATCTGCAGAAAAAGACTTTCGATCGGTCGAGCCTGTCTCTCGATCGTTTAAGCCTTGTAGTCTCTGAATTCTTCTTTCTGCAGCTTGATTGTTCTTGAATCTTGACTCGAACCAACTTGAGCAATGTCTAATGAAAACTCAGTGTATAAAACACTTGTGAATGTTTAGGTCCCCAAATACAAATTTTCCAATACAAGCTTATATTCAAACAATATATGTGTGGAATATGAAATATAAGCAATACCCAATTTAACAAACTACTCTAAGTCATTAATTAATCACAACCAACAGAAATTAAAAGCTAAGAGTAAGGGAGAGAGAGATGCAAACACAAGATAACACCGGCACGTATTATCGAAGAGGAAACAGAAGAACTCGATGAAAAACTTCTCCGCTGTTCACCAAGTGATAAATGATCCATTAGAAAATTAGTTGGGATACATGAATAGCAATAGATCCTCCAAGGCTAATCTACCCAATGCACCTAAGCCCTTCAAGCTTCTTACTCCAACAAGGTTACACCAAATCGTGTCTTCTTTAACTTTTCGGATCCCACAATTAGCTCATTACATCAACCAATATGAATTGGTTCTTTCTTGAACTGCTTCCCAAACACCAAGAACCTTCTCACTACTTTGAATTTGGTGAGGTAAGGATTTGGTTTATAATCCTCTCATGAGTATGACAATAGAGAGGGTGGGAGTAGAGGAATTTGAAGAATTAAGTGTATAAAATTGTGGATGAATCAATCTTATTTTTCTCTAGGGTTTTTCTCTCAAAATTCTCTTAGGAAGCTCTCTATATTTCGTGGGTATAAGGGTATTTATAGTAGAGTATGAGATGGAATGTAAAAAGTCATTTTCAGCAAAACAGGGTGCATTGGCGAGTCACTCGCAATTGGGATGAGTCGCGAGTTCCAATCGCTAGTTACCAGACTAGGCTAGACTGTACTTTTTGTCCTGTAGTGATCCAACTAGCCTGACTCTTCATCTTCTTGCATGCTTCACACGTGTGCTTTATTTTGGCGAGTCACCACTCATGAGTCAGTCGCAAGTCCAGTTGCGAGTCACCATCTTGCTGCACACTCTTAATTAAATCTTCACACTCTTTCACACACAATACTTACATTATTCCCATCTAAATACAAAGTTTCTAAATGCTGAATTACAAGAAAATTTGGCATGGACTAAAGTCAACACCTAGTTAAATAAATTCAACCTTACATCTAACACTTGTTTTAAGACATGAATATTTTAAACTAGACATGTTTTTGTACTCTGTTTGCCAACATATATAAAAGGCGAAAACCACATTTTCGTCCCTACATTTTCACGCAATTCCACTTTGGTCCCTAACTTTTTTTTTCACCGCTTTTAGTTTCTATTCTGAAAAACGCGTCTCGTTTTAGTCCTTTCTGTCAGTGCCCTAACGATAAAGTCCTACGTGGCAGATGGAACGATTAAAATAATAATAAAATTTTTTATTTTGACATTAAAAAATGCCACGTCAGCATTTAAATTAAAAAATTAATTTATTAATTTTAACTAAATAAAAAAAATTACAAACAGAATTAAAAACCAAAAATCACATAAATTGAAATTTAAGTGTGTCTTGAACAAGAACATCAAGAACACAAATCCAGATCTAAGAACACAAACTCAGAAATTAAAATCCAAAAACTAAAATCTCAAAACCATCATTTTCTCAAACCCAGCCAAATCATCAAATCCTTAAAACCCCAAAATACCAGATCAATCCAAAAATATAATGGAAACAATCCAAACAAAAAAATCTCAAACTCAGAAAAACCATCTCAAGCAAGCAAACCCAGCAAACCACCTCAAACATGAGTCTTGGTCAATCTTATTTCAGCTCCCAAAAATCTCTTCCCACTGTCGCACGCCGATTCTCCTCCCTCCCACCGTAGATACCGATGTGAGCACACCGTCGCCGATGTGAGCACGCTGCCGCCTCTTCCCTCATCTCGCCGCCGATCTGAGCACGCCACAACTCCCAAACCCAGTCGACTCTTCACCTCCCTTTCCCTCCCAAACCCATCATGTCTCTTCGCCTCCCTTCCCCTCCCAAACCCATCCCGACTCATCAGCTCCCAAAAATCTCTCCCTCGAACCGATCTAAGCATTCCGCAATCGCCACCAATTTGAACCCAGCCGTCTCTTCCCGCATCTTGCCGCCGATCTGAGCACGCCACAAGACCCTTTGCCTCCCAAACCCAGTCGACTCTTCACCTCCCTTTCCCTCCCAAACCTATCCCGTCTCTTCGCCTTCCTTCCCCTCCCAAACCCATCCCGACTCATCAGCTCCCAAAAATCTCTCCCTCGAATCGATCTAAGCACTCCGCCACCACCGCCGATCTGAACCCAGCCGTCTCTTCCCTCATCTTGCCCCATGGTTCACTTTTCTCAACCTTCTCTTTCTCTTCACAGTTTCCTTTTGTTAATTTCATAGATGATTTTGTGTGTACTGGTTTTATTAATTTTGTTGTTGTTGTTTTAGCCTCAAGGAGATTATATAGATCTTCACAGAAAGAGATATGGGTACTGCCTTGACCACTTCGAGCACAAGCTTGAGGTGGGTTTGCTGGGTTTGCTTGCTTGAGATGGGTTTTTTTGAGTTTGAGATTTTATTTTTGTTTGGATTGATGATTTTGGTGGGTTTGAAAAAATGGTGATTTTGAGATTTTAGTTTTTGGATTTTAATTTCTAAGTTTGTGTTTTTAGATTTGGGTTTGTATTCTTAGATCTGAATTTGTGATCTTGGATTTGAATTTGTATTCTTGTTGTTCTTGTTCATGACCCTCTTAGATCTCAATTCATGTAATTTTTTTTTTTTAATTCTGTTTTTTAATTTTTTTATTTAGTTAAAATTAATAAATTAATTTTTTTAATTTAAATACTGATGTGATATTTTTTAATGTTAAAATAAAAAATTTTATTATTATTTTAATCGTTCCGTCTGCCATGTAGGACTTTGCCGTTAGGGCATTGACGAAAAGGACTAAAACGAGACGCGTTTTTCAGAATAGGGACTAAAAGTGGTGGGAAAAAAAAGTTAGGGACCAAAGTGAGAATTGAGTGAAAATGTAGGGACCAAAGTGAGAATTGAGTGAAAATGTAGGGACGAAAATGTGGTTTTCGCCTATATAAAAGTAGAACTTAAACATCTATTCCTAAATATTTAAAACCTAACAATAATTGCTAATAGAATGAATAAAATATTAGTACATCATTATCAGAAGAATTAGTTACGGTGGATATGGTTAGCATCATTATCAGAAGAATAAGTAAAATATTAGTACATCATTCATGAAGTTGAAGCAATGGAATTATTTGTTTGTAGGATAATATTTGAGGTTTATGCATGGTAGTAACAAAAGATTCATAATTTGGGCATTACCCGGCTTGGATAATTGTAGAAAGTGTTGGAATTTGGCTTGACTTTGGAAATCAAAGTCAGTGACTTTGCCTACTTGGTATATATTGGAAACCAAATCACACTTGTGTTGCTTGTTTTGCCGTGATTGAACAGCAAGGACTAGTAAACCAAGTTCCACTTGGTTTAGGAATTGAACTAGCCGCCGTCAACAACAAGGACTAGTACACCAAGTTCCGTTTGTTTAGGAACAACAAGGACCAGAAAACCTAGTTCCACGTGTTTAGGAATTGAACTAGCCGCCATACATGAACAAGGACTAGTAAACCAAGTTCCACTTGTTTAGGAATTGAACTAGCCAAACTTATGTAATATAGGATAAACCATGTATTTGGTCCTTATCTTATACACTATATTTCTATTTAATCACTAACCTTTCAATTATGTCAATTTGGTTCTTAACCTTTTAGAATCATATTAATTTAGTTCCTATCGTTATCTTTTAAATGAAAATTGGTGATGTATCTACTGGCCAAAATAAAAAATTAGCTTCCAAGTGTTGGAATTTGGCTTGACTTTGGAAATCAAAGTCAGTGACTTTGCCTACTTGGTATATATTGGAAACCAAATCACACTTGTGTTGCTTGTTTTGCCGTGATTGAACAGCAAGGACCACATGGTTTAGGAATTGAACTAGCCGCCGTCAACAACAAGGACTAGTACACCAAGTTCCGTTTGTTTAGGAACAACAAGGACCAGAAAACCTAGTTCCACGTGTTTAGGAATTGAACTAGCCGCCATACGTGAACAAGGACTAATAAACCAAGTTCCACTTGTTTAGGAATTGAACTAGCCAAACTTATGTAATATAGGATAAACTATGTACTTGGTCCTTATTTTATACACTATATTTCTATTTAATCACTAACCTTTTAATTATGTCAATTTGGTTCTTAACCTTTTAGAACCGTATCAATTTAGTTCTTATCGTTATCTTTTAAATGAAAATTGGTGATGTATCTACTGGCCAAAATAAAAAATTAGCTTCCATTGATGTAACAATAAACTTAAATTCTAGTTTGGCTGTCTGTTATGTTAGCAATTTTCATCTAAAATATAACAGCAGAGACTAAATTAACACGACATTGAAAGGTTAGAGACCAAATTGACATAATTGAAAGGTTATAAACTAAATTGTAACATGATGTAAATGTTAGGGACCAAATATGTGGTTTACCCTTTTTTATATACACACACGAGATTATGCGGCTATTGTTTAATTGTATATTTTTTTTGGAGTAGAAATTGTTTAATTGTATTGTGTGTGAGAAAATGTAGTCCTACAAGACTATTATAAATACAATAAGGTGTTCTATTCTTTGCATGAGAGACCTGGTTTTCAGACTCAGATCAGATTGTATTGTCAGACCGAGTTAACAGTGAATCTCTCCTAAGTCCTAACTGTGGTCCAACCGCATGGTTTTTAGAACCGGTCCCTACTACCATTTAATCAAAAACCTCAACAACAAGAACGAACGTCCTTGTATTGCTAAAACAAAAACAAAAAAGGAAATTCAAAAGTGATAAAATACGAAATAAGAGGGAAATAAAGTGGTGGTATGAAACTGTCAAATTGAAATACCGAAATAGAGGCAAAAAAAGAAGTGGAGGGGGGAGGGGGTATTTAATAAAGTACCATATTTCACTTTTCTATTGGTTGACAGACTTTAAATATTTTTTTTCCATTCAAATGTGTTATCCTTATCCTTATTGTCCCATGTTGTTTGCATGCATTAGCAATTTAGCATTCCATTCAAACGTGTGTTGTACTTATTGTGCACGATTAAATAGTCATTGTTACGTTTTCTTAGTTTGAATAAAAGAGCTTATTTCTTATCAAAAAAAAAATAGTCATTGCTATTTTTTTTTCTTTTTTGAAAAACGAACATTAGCATTACATTTAATTGGATTATTTAATCAATTTTTATATTTTTACTAATTTGATATATTTATTTATATTTTAAATAATTATTAAATTAATTATAGCGTCATTAAGGTTCGACGTTGATCCAACCTCTAAAACCTTGTACCTCTCTCTTTAACGGTTTATTGAACGGTCTGAGTCTGAAAACTATGGTGAGAGAGACAATGGTATATTTGAAGTTTAGGTTTTGTGAGAGTGCTATTGTGCTAATATTTGTAATTTTCTCATTTTATAGTGAAACTTTCCATGTCGTCATTGTGGACGTAAGCTAGATGTAGGCATATTGTTGAATTACATAAATTCTTTGTATCTATTTTTCTTCTTTCTTCTTTAATCTTGCATAAGTGGGTTAATTTTCTCAGGAAAAAGGCCATCAGAAATTTCGATAAAGCTTCTAAGATAGACAGACATACGCTTTTGTGTATCGTGTGCAAAAGATTCAACAAGTGCATTACATACCTCTGCTGAAGGAATTTAGGACACTGGCGTAATTAGTCCTTCAAGCTGTGCAGAATTTCTTTAGAAGTAATTATTTCTAAGATAATTGCTAAATAGAATGAGACCAATACTAGATCTAGATGGCTACGTACCCATCTGGACCCAATATCCTTTTCTTTTGATTCATTCTTTCTGAGGTTTGCACCGATCTAACCAGATCAAATCTTAACCACGATTCATGACCATGATAGATGCCTCCGCCTCCTATGCGAAGGATGTGCATGACGTATGTCGTTATGTGTGATGGCATAAAAATAAAAAAAAATAAAAAAAAAAAACCAATAACTTTCAAATCAAAATTTAAAAGTCATTTAAAATTTATCAAAATTTTAGTATATTACTTTGCACAAATAGAAAAAATTAGAACTTAACCATCTATTCCTAAATATTTAAAACCTAACAATAATAGCTAATATAATGAATAAAATATTAGTACATCATTATCAGAAGAATTAGTTACGGTGGATAAGGTTAGCATCATTATCAGTGTGCGTTTGGGAAGTGCGTTTTGCGCTTCCCAAACGCGTTTGCATTTTTATCTTTTTTTTTTTTTTTTTTTTTTTTTTACTTTTCAGCATTCCTGAAGAGTAAAGGCTGCTTTTCTACTATTCACTGTCACTGTGCGGCTACTGTTCAATGAACAGTAGCCGCACTTGTTGACTTTTGTTAATGAACAGTGCATTTGTGCACTGTTTATGGACCCCACAATTTTAACTTTTCAGCAATTTTTTCATTAAAAATGAGTCACACAGTACTATTCACACATTTAAAAATTATTTTGCTACAGTGTTTTTAGTTTTCAGTTTTCAGTTTTCAGCTGTATCCAAACGGACCCTCAGAGGAATAAATATTAGTACATCATTCATGAAGTTGAAGTAATGGAATTATTTGTTTGTAGGATAATATTTGAGGTTTATGCATGGTAGTAACAAAAGATTCATAATTTGGGCATTACCCATTTCAAATCACTTACGGCTTGGATAATTGTAGAAAGTGTTGGAATTTGGCTTGACTTTGCCTACTTGGTATATATTGGAAACCAAGTCACACTTGTGTTGCTTGTTTTGCTGTGATTGAACAGTGCTTGTTTAGGAACAACAAGGACTAGAAAACCTAGTTTCACGTGTTTAGGAATTGAACTAGCCGCCGTACGTGAACAAGGACTAGTAAACCAAGTTCCACTTGTTTAGGCATTGAACTAGCCGAACTTATGTAATATAGGATAAACTATGAATTTGGTCCTTATCCTATAAGGTTAGTATCATTATCAGTGTGCGTTTGGGAAGCGCAAAACACGCGTTTGTGTTTTTTTTTTTTTTTTTTTTTTTTTTTTACCTTTCAGCATTCCCGGAGAGTAAAGGCTGATTTTCTACTGTTCACTGTCACTGTGCGGCTACTGTTCAATGAACAGTAGCCGCACTTGTTGACTTTTGTTAATGAACAGTGCACTTGTGCACTGTTTATGGACCCCACAATTTTAACTTTTCAGCAATTTTTTCATTAAAAATGAGTCCCATGGTACTATTCACACATTTAAAAATTATTTTGCTACAGTGTTTTCAGTTTTCAGTTTTCAGCTTTCAGCTGTATCCAAACAGACCCTCAGAGGAATAAATATTAGTACATCATTCATGAAGTTGAAGCAATGGAATTATTTGTTTGTAGGATAATATTTGAGGTTTATGCATGGTAGTAACAACAGATTCATAATTTGGGCATTACCCATTTCAAATCACTTACGGCTTGGATAATTGTAGAAAGTGTTGGAATTTGGCTTGACTTTGCCTACTTGGTATATATTGGAAACCAAGTCACACTTGTGTTGCTTGTTTTGCTGTGATTGAACAGCGCTTGTTTAGGAACAACAAGGACTAGAAAACCTAGTTCCACGTGTTTAGGAATTGAACTAGCCGCCATACGTGAACAAGGACTAGTAAACCAAGTTCCACTTGTTTAGGCATTGAACTAGCCGAACTTATGTAATATAGGATAAACTATGAATTTGGTCCTTATCCTATAAGGTTAGCATCATTATCAGTGTGCGTTTGGGAAGCGCGTTTTGCGCTTCCCAAACGCGTTTGCGTTTTTATCCTTTTTTTTTTTTTTTTTTTTTACATTTCAGCATTCCTGGAGAGTAAAGGCTGATTTTCTACTGTTCACTGTCACTGTGCGGCTACTGTTCAATGAACAGTAGCCACACTTGTTGACTTTTGTTAATGAACAGTGCATTTGTGCACTGTTTATGGACCCCACAATTTTAACTTTTCAGCAATTTTTTCATTAAAAATGGGTCCCACGGTACTATTCACACATTTAAAAATTATTTTGCTACAGTGTTTTCAGTTTTCAATTTTCAGTTTTCAGCTGTATCCAAACGGACCCTCAGAGGAATAAATATTAGTACATCATTCATGAAGTTGAAGCAATGGAATTATTTGTTTGTAGGATAATATTTCAGGTTTATGCATGGTAGTAACAAAAGATTCATAATTTGGGCATTACCCATTTCAAATCACTTACGGCTTGGATAATTGTAGAAAGTGTTGGAATTTGGCTTGACTTTGCCTACTTGGTATATATTGGAAACCAAGTCACACTTGTGTTGCTTGTTTTGCTGTGATTGAACAGCGCTTGTTTAGGAACAACAAGGACTAGAAAACCTAGTTCCACGTGTTTAGGAATTGAACTAGCCGCCGTACGTGAACAAGGACTAGTAAACCAAGTTCCACTTGTTTAGGCATTGAACTAGCCGAACTTATGCAATATAGGATAAACTATGAATTTGGTCCTTATCCTATAAGGTTAGCATCATTATCAGTGTGCGTTTGGGAAGCGCGTTTTGCGCTTCCTAAACGCGTTTGCGTTTTTTTTTTTTTTTTTTTTTTTTTTTTAACATTTCAGCATTCCTGGAGAGTAAAGGCTGATTTTCTACTGTTCACTGTCACTGTGCGGCTACTGTTCAATGAACAGTAGCCACACTTGTTGACTTTTGTTAATGAACAGTGCATTTGTGCACTGTTTATGCACCCCACAATTTTAACTTTTCAGCAATTTTTTCATTAAAAATGGGTCCCACGGTACTATTCACACATTTAAAAATTATTTTGCTACAGTGTTTTCAGTTTTTAGTTTTCAATTTTCAATTTTCAGCTATATCCAAACGGACCCTCAGAGGAATAAATATTAGTACATCATTCATGAAGTTGAAGCAATGGAATTATTTGTTTGTAGGATAATATTTCAGGTTTATGCATGGTAGTAACAAAAGATTCATAATTTGGGCATTACCCATTTCAAATCACTTACGACTTGGATAATTGTAGAAAGTGTTGGAATTTGGCTTGACTTTGCCTACTTGGTATATATTGGAAACCAAGTCACACTTGTGTTGCTTGTTTTGCTGTGATTGAACAGTGCTTGTTTAGGAACAACAAGGACTAGAAAACCTAGTTTCACGTGTTTAGGAATTGAACTAGCCGCCATACGTGAACAAGGACTAGTAAACCAAGTTCCACTTGTTTAGGCATTGAACTAGCCGAACTTATGTAATATAGGATAAACTATGAATTTGGTCCTTATCCTATAAGGTTAGCATCATTATCAGTGTGCGTTTGGGAAGCGCGTTTTGCGCTTCCCAAACGCGTTTGCGTTTTTTTTTTTTTTTTTCATTCCCGGAGAGTAAAGGCTAATTTTCTACTGTTCACTGTCACTGTGCGGCTACTGTTCAATGAACAGTAGCCGCACTTGTTGACTTTTGTTAATGAACAGTGCATTTGTGCACTGTTTATGCACCCCACAATTTTAACTTTTCAGCAATTTTTTCATTAAAAATGGGTCCCACGGTATTATTCACACATTTAAAAATTATTTTACTACAGTGTTTTTAGTTTTCAGTTTTCAGCTGTATCCAAACGGACCCTCAGAAGAATAAATATTAGTACATCATTCATGAAGTTGAAGCAATGGAATTATTTGTTTGTAGGATAATATTTCAGGTTTATGCATGGTAGTAACAAAAGATTCATAATTTGGGCATTACCCATTTCAAATCACTTACGGCTTGGATAATTGTAGAAAGTGTTGGAATTTGGCTTGACTTTGCCTACTTGGTATATATTGGAAACCAAGTCACACTTGTGTTGCTTGTTTTGCTGTGATTGAACAGCGCTTGTTTAGGAACAACAAGGACTAGAAAACCTAGTTCCACGTGTTTAGGAATTGAACTAGCCGCCGTACGTGAACAAGGACTAGTAAACCAAGTTCCACTTGTCTAGGCATTGAACTAGCCAAACTTATGTAATATAGGATAAACTATGAATTTGGTCCTTATCCTATACACTATATTTCTATTTGATCACTAACCTTTCAATTATGTCAATTTGGTTCTTAACTTTTTAGAACCGTGTCAATTTAGTTCCTATCGTTATGTTTTAAATAAAAAATTAGCTTCCATTGATATAACAATAAACTTAAATTCTATTTTGCCTGTTTGTCATGTCAGCAATTTTCATCTAAGATATAATGGCAGGGACTAAATTGACACGACATTGAAATATTAGATACCAAATTGGTATAATTGAAAGATTATAAACTAAATTGAAATATGATGTGAAGGTTAGGGACCAAATATGTAGTTTACCCTTTTTTATATACACATGGGATTATGCGGCTATTGTTTAATTGTATTTTTTTTTTCTTTTTTGGGTGGAAATTGTTTAATTGTATTGTGTGTGAGAAAATGTAGTCCTACAAGACCATTATAAATACAATAAGGTGTTCTATTCTTTGTGTGAGAGACCTGGTTTTCAGACTCAGATCAGATTGTATTGTCAGACCGAGTTAACAGTGAATCTCTCCTAAGTCCTAACTGTGGTCCAACCGCATGGTTTTGAGAACCGGTCCCTACTACCTTTTAATCAAAAACCTCAACAACAAGAATGAACGTACTTGTATAGCTAAAACAAAAACATGAAAGGAAATTCAAAAGTGAGAATGGTAGAAATCAAGGAGTCAGAGACTAAAAGTCATGTGGATGAGAAAATACGAAATAAGAGGGAAATAAAGTGGTGGTATGAAACTGTCAAATTGAAATACCGAAATAGAGGCAAAAAAAGAATTGGAGGGGGGAGGGGTTATTTAATGAAGTGCCATATTTCACTTTTCTATTGGTTGATAGACTTTAAATATTTTTTCCATTCAAATGTGTGTTATCCTTATTGTCCCATGTTGTTTGCATGCATTAGCAATTTAGCATTCGATTCAAACGTGTGTTGTACTTATTGTGCACGTTTAAATAGTCATTGCTATTTTTTTCTTTTTTGAAAACGAACATTAGCATTACATTTAATTGGATTATTTTAATCATTTTTTATATTTTTACTAATTTGATATATTTATTTACATTTTAAATAATTATTAAATTAATTATAATGTCGTCAAGGTTTGACCTCGATCTAACCTCTAAAACCTTGTACCTCTCTTTTTAACAGTTCATTAAACCGTTTGGATCTGAAAACTATGGTGAGAGAGTCAATGGTGTATTTGAAGTTTGGGTTTTGTGAGAGTGCTATTGTGCTAATATTGTAATCTTCTCATTTTATAGAGGAACTTTCTATGTCGCCGTTGTGGACGTAAGCTGGACGTAATATAGTTGAACTACATAAATTCTTTGTATCTATTTTTCTTCTTTCTTCTTTAATCTTGCATAAGTGGGTTAATTTTCACAAGTAAAAGGCCATCAGAAATTTCGATAAAGCTTCTAAGATATACAGACATACGCTTTTGTGTATCATGTGCAAAAGATTCAACAAGTGCATTCCATACCTCTGCGGAAGGAATTTAGGACACTGGCGTAATTACTCCTTCAAGCTGTGCAGAATTTCTTTAGAAGTAATTATTTCTAAGATAATTGCTAAATAGAATGAGACCAAAACTAGATCTAGATGGCTACGTACCCATCTGGACCCAATATCCTTTTCTTTTGATTCATTCTTTCTTAGGTTTGCACCGATCTAACCAGATCAAATCTTAACCATGATTCATGACCATGATAGATGCCTCCGCCTCCTATGTGAAGGATGTGCATGACGTATGTCGGTATGTATTATGGGATAAAAAAAAAAAAAAAAAAAAAAAAAACTTTCAAATCAAAATTTAAAAGTCATTTAAAATTTATTAAAATTTTAGTATATTATTTCTCACAAATAAAATTTGATGTTGAGTTGTATAATAGTGGTGATGGTTGAAATTCTTCCCTTGATATTTTTGTTGTTGTTGTTGTTGTTGTTTATTTATTTATGAAAAATGCTAATGGATGCCCTTAGAATATTGGTTAACAATCTGTTAAAAGAAAGTTTTTATGGGAAAAAAATTAATATTTTGAAATTTTTTTCATTTCCCATAAAAGTAGTGTAAAAACTTTGCTAAAATTGATTGTTAACTAATGTGTAAGGTTGAATTTATTCAATCATTTTGTTGGCTTTATTCCATGCCAAATTTGCTTGTAATTCAGTATTTAGAAACCCTATATTTAGGTGGGAATCATGTAAAGATAGTGTGTGACAAAGTGTGAAAAAAAGCTCAAAAGTGTGCACTCAAAAAGGGCCAAAGGTGGCACGCGACTGGCTCGCGACTGGCGAGTCACCAAAGGTGGCACACGTGTGAAGCATGCAGGGGAGCTGAAGAGTCACGCCAACTGTTGTATTACAGGACAAAACTTCCAGTTTGGCCAGGCCATTAGCTTGCGACTCAAACTCACAACTCGTTTTAGTCGCGAGCTCGAGTCACCAGAACACTCTATTTGTTACAAAACTGACTCTTTGCAGTCCATAGAGAATTTTGAGAGAGAAACAAGATTGATTCATCCACAATCTTCACTGATAGGCCAAAAACGTATTGACCCATTGTGATTAAATTAATTGATTAATTAACAAAGTTATTAATTAATCAAATTAACATGCAAACGCGTGGCAGCACAAACAAATCACCAATAAACTAATTATGCAACGAAAAATAAATAACACGGTGATTTGTTTACGAATGAAAAAAACCTAACGGCAAAAACCCCACCAAGTGATTTTTAGGTCACCACTCCTGAAACTCCACTATTATCACAACAAGCGGTTACAAGTAAAAGAATCCCAAGTACCTTACCAACCTACAGTTGAACCTTTACCCCAATACCCAATTGGATTTGTTCTATAGTGACAGTTTCTCCTTTTGATGCACGGCTTCCAAGTACGTGACTAATCAATTGCGTGAATCCCAGTACACGACTTCAAACACCAACTAGAAAAGATGGCTGCTGCAAAGTTCTTCAGTTCATCCACACGATGAAGATCACGAAGATGCTTGGTCACAAAACCCAAAGGTGCACATACACAGCAACTTCTTTAGAAGAGATGAACTTGGACGAAACTTTGTCTCCGGTTACAATTTGCTTGAACAGAGTTTGCTCAATGCTTGTGCAACTTGTGAACACTTTGACGGCCCTTAAAACAATCATTTTATATGTTTAGGGTTAGGAGAAAAGAAGGCTTAAAGACATATTTATGGATCCCAAGAAAACAGAACAGAGAAATCTGTTTTTCTTAAACCTCGATAGATAGGAGGTGTTGAGCAGGTGTCAAGCTTACGGGCTTGAGCAGCTTTCTAAACCTCGACACATGCTAGCTGTCGAGTTTTAATGAACTTGCACTTCTTCGCTTGTTTCTTGGATAGACTTGATGACTTCAACACTTGATATTGAAACTTAGTTTCTTGAAGTATTAAAAACACCTAGAACTACCCAATTACAAGTAAAATGCGTTTTGTCGAAGGATTAGCCAATTATATCAAATAATGACATATATTCCTAACAAGTGAAACGCATATATCCCAACATTCATCCTTTGATTCTCCAAATTCCTCTACTCTCACCCTCACCCTTTCCATCGATACATCCTTGAGAGGTACATTAACCAAATCCTTGTCTCACCATACCCATATTTGTGAGAAGGTCTTTCGGTGCTTAGGAAGCAGTTCAGAAGGGACCAATTCATTTTAGTTGATGCAATGGGCGATTGCAGGATCCGATAAGCTAGAGAAGACAAGGTTCGACGTAACCCTGTTGGAGCAAGAAGTTTAAAGGGCTTAGGTGCACTAGGTAGATTAGGCTTGGAGGGTCTTCTGCTATTCATGTATCCTAACTATATTTTCTAGTGGATTATTGATTGCTTGGAAGGCGGCGAAGAGGTTTTACACCAAGGACTTTGATTTCTTCTTCGATAACACATCGCTGTATTGTCTTTGTGTTTGCATCTTTCTTCCCTTAATCTTTACCTTTTAATTACTGTTGTGGTTGTGATTAATTTTGGTTAGATTGTTTTACCAATTCTGTTCTAGTTTATTTTCATATTCCGCACATACATTGTTTGATTATAATCTTGTATTTGTAATTTGTAAATTGGAGGTCTAAACGTTCATAGGTGTTCAAGAATACACTCAAGTAGAAGGAGTAGATTTTGATGAATCCTTCGATCCCGTGGCAAGACTTGAGTCTATTCGCATTCTTATGTCAATTGCATGCACTATGAACTTTAAACTCTACCAAATGGATGTGAAATGTACATTTCTAAATGGCTACCTAAATGAAGAAGTGTTTGTTGAACAACCCAAAGGCTTCAAAGATCCTCACATTCCGGACCATGTGCTGAGATTGAAGAAAGTTCTTTATGGCTTGAAACAAGCTCTGAGAGCTTGGTATGATCAGCTTATCCATTACCTCTTGGATAGAGGGTTCAAAAGAGGATATGCCGACCTGACGTTATTTGTCAAGAATGATAGATATTACCTTCTCGTGGCTTAAGTATATGTTGATGACAGTATTTGGAGCTACCATTGATGCTCGAGCTATAGTGTTCTTCGAGGAGATGAAGAAAGAATTTGAGATGAGTATGGTAGGGGAGCTTACATTTTTCTTGGGTCTTCAAGTCAAACAAAGGAAGGAAGACATATTCATTTCACAAGAAAAATATGCTAGAACTATTGTCAAAAATTTTGGATTAGATTCTAAAAAGCATGCCTCTACTCCCATGAGTTCATCTACAAAGCTTAATGTTGATTCTTTCGGGGTAGAAGTGAGTCCAACCTTGTATAGTAGTATCATTGCGAGTCTACTCTATCTTACAGCCAATAGACTGGATATTGCTTTTAGCGTGGGTGTTTGTGCATGATATCAAGCTGCACCAAAGGAATCCCACCTGACTGCGGTGAAGCGAATCATACGATATGTCAACGGAATTTCAGATTATGGCTTGTGGTACTCAAATGACTCAAATGCTTGCCTTGCAAGTTATTCAGATGCAGATTGGGCTGGAAGTATGGATGATCGAAAGAGTACCTTAGGTGACTACTTCTATCTTGGAAACAATCTTGTCTCTTGGATGAGCAAGAAACAAAATTTCGTGTCTCTTTTTACAGCTGAGGCAGAGTACATAGCTATTGGAAGTTGCTGCACACAACTCCTTTGGATGAAAAAGCTACTTCATGACTACGGGATTTCTCAAGATACAATGTGTGTTTTCTGTGATAACACCAATACTATAAATCTCTTTAAGAATCTGGTTCAGCATTCAAAGTCGAAACACAAAAAGATACGTTACCATTTCATTCGGGATTTGGTGGAAGACAAAGTTGTATGTCTTGAATTCATACACATAGATAATCAAAAGGCGGACATCTTCACCAAGCCTCTCTCAATGGTCCACGATTTGAATCAATCCGTAAGACTATCGGTGTTGGTACAATTCCTTGAATCTCATGTGTGATGTGTGCTTTACTTCTTTATCTTGATTTGATTTCTCTTTTGTAGGACACACACTACTTTGTTGGCTTTTTGTATAGCATGTCATATTTGCTTGCTATTTGCTTTAAATGTTTTAACTTTTTTTTTTTGGTCAATCTTTTCTTGTTTTTGTGTCAAAAATCCAAAAACACATAAAAAGTAGAAAATCCAAAAAGTTTGATTGACATTATTGTGTATTGTCACTAGCATGTTTTGCCTTGTACCTTTATACTAATGGTTTTGTGCATTTTTAAGCATAGCTTGTTCTTTATGCACTCATATCATTGTGGGAAAAATCTTGAAATCTGTGTGACTGTTGTAAATAGATCTTCAAACTTGTCATGAATGATTAGTCAATGGTTTTGTTGATATTGAAACTTGCATAGACTTGTGCCTATATATCTTCCCACTCTTTTATTTTTTTCTTGCTTAAAAAGCTTAACAAATGTAAATCTCCAAATTAAAAGAGATAATGAGCTGTAAAAGTCATTGAACATACTAATATTTGACTAGAAAAAAGGGAAAGCGAATTTTTTCTAAAAATTTATGATGCCCAAAAAGCCAAAGGCTTGTTCATCAAACTGAAATATAAAAAATTTTAGGCATCTAGCTCAAAATGAGATGTATTGATTCAAAATGATAAATGTTAAGATGTACATGGAGCCAAATAAAAAGCTTTAAAATAATGTTATCCAGTTTTGTGGGAGGTCATATATGCATATTTCTATAATTAAGATATGTCACTTTTCCTAGTGCTAATTCTGTATGCCTTGGTTGAATTGATCATTAAAACTTTACATTAAACTAAGGACTATCTCATCTTTGGTACCCACACACATCACACATGTCTATATTCAATGAATGCCTTATTCATTTGATTGTATTTGATTAAATATGTTGCATATGCTCAATTATATGTTGATCAAATACAAAAAGATTTTTGAGTGTTTTAATTGTTTTTGGAAAGTGTTTTTATTTTGAAAAATGTCGAAAATTTCAAAAACTGTGCAACCCTGTTTTGGCGACTTGCCTCGCGGGTCACTCCAGTCGCACGTCCCAGTCACGAGCTTACATAAAAGGTTTTCGTGACTCTCTGGCGGGTCAAAATCCCAGTCATTAAAAAGACTTAGAATTTTTCCAAAAATCTGGGTTTTAGATTTCTTGCGACTCATTTTGGCGACTTGTTTGCAAGTAGAAGCTCCAGTTGTAAGGGTTACTCAGAAAGTTTGGCGACTCCCGTCGCGACTAACTCGCGAGTGGAACTTCTAGTCACAAAAAACACTTAGACAATTTTTCAAAATTTTGTCACAAGGGTTTTTGGCGGCTTGCTTTGGCGACTTGTTCGCAACTAAATTCAGTCACGAAAAACGTGTGTTTTGCAAAATAAGGGTTATTTTCAGGACTAGTTTCAAAAACTTTTCATTTTTTCCTCGCATCTAGTGACTATTCATCTTCTTGTCTGTCTTTCTCTCTTTCGAAATCACCGTGTTCACACACAATCTTTTCATATTCTTCCGCACTTCTTCACCAATTTCAAGAAAAGCTATGGTTTTTGTTTCTTCCTCAATGTATTTCACATCTCTTACCTAAGATTTCTTGAATTGGGTGTTCTCTTTTGATATCTGTGAATATGATGCTTGAATATGGGTATTTGATGCTTTGGTGAGATTTTTGTGTGGGTGGTGTTGATTATGTGTTGTTACACTCTGCCTTTGGTTCCACAATGTGTTATTTGTGAGACACACATATTCAGTGACATGATTGAGACCTTAATCTCATGATTTTAGGGTTTTCTTAAATATTCCTGTTTTGGGACTAACTCAATGCTAATAGAGTCTGTTGTCTTGTGTGGTTTCTGTTGTTCTTTGGTGTAACATGATGCAGATTGAAAATGTCTTCGTTTAAAAGATCAATTGTAAAAGGAGGGAGTAGAAAAGGCAAAGAGCTCGTGATTGATGTTGATGATCTTTCTCCTAGGTCAAAGAGGGCCCGCTCACCGACGGGAATGTATGACCCTAACAAGTTAAGATCTTATGCTACTTTTCAGACCTATGACAACTACTCTTGAGAAGCCTCATTGCTAGTTAAAAGGGCTGTTGACCAGTCGTCTCTCCTGGAAACCAACATCCTTAAATGGTTTACCACCAAGGATTGGAACTTCCTTCTCTCCAACCTTGATGATGCATACGAAAATTTGGTGAAAAAGTTCTATGCTAATGCCATTGTTGAGGGCGAAGAGCTCAAATGCTGGGTTAGAGGAAAAATTTTCTCAATGACTCCCATTTATCTGGCAAAAATCCTACACATCAACCGGCCGATGTTTACCAAGCCACCGGTATATGATGATTTGAATTCGGATGATGATTTACTTTAGGATGCATTTGAAAGGAACTTGGAGTTCACACAAAATAGGAACTCAATCAGTGTTTCCTCACTTTCCCCGAAACTACAAGTGCTTACAATAATCATGTTTCACAATCTATATCCTCTATTCAGCACCAAATACATGAATCTCGAGAAAGCTTTGTTCCTTCATGATCTGATTATTGATGAAGAGATCAATATTTGCGCTCATATCTTTCATATTTTGTGCAAAAATGTTACAATAACTGAGTCAAGGATTTGCATTCTTTTTTGCTACCTCATTTCAAGGATACTAAAACTGAAAGGCGTTCATCCATTGGAAGATGAGTCTCCCTATCCGAAACTAAGTCCAATCAACATTCATACGCTCAATGCTAGCATTGATCATAGTTGGAAGGGAATCAAGAAAGAGACTTCAGCATATACTAGTGGTTCACGCTCTAGTTCATCCTCCTATGATGAGAAGTTAGGCAACATTATGGCATCCATCCACGACATAAGCACTAAGATGTCCGGACTCGCTTCTCTCCTGCACCATCACAACATCCGTTGTGATACAAAGTTCACTTCTCTCCAAACTCAATTGGACCAAATTCAAAGGAAGCTAGAAGAAAATGAGGACTGGCTATTCCATGACAAAAATGGGGAGATGATGATGATAGGGGGAGTATAATGATAAGGGGAGGAAAAGCTTGATCAAGGGGGAGCATCGATGTCGAAGGCCTCTGTTTAATGTTTTGATTAATGATATCATATATTTAAGTTTATCTTCAGTATTTTGTGTTTTGTATTTTGTACCCATGCTTTGTAGCTTAGTACTTGTTATTAATGTTATGCATTTCTTTAAGTACATCACTCTTATGCCCTTGTTGGATTTTATATCATTGATATAATTACCTTGTGTTGTTGTATTGGTTGAGTGTTGGACATGCAAATGATATTTTCCACTGAGCTTATGAGCTTGCATGTCCGGATGTTCATTCCTTATGTGAATGATCATTGTGGTCACTATTTATAGTGATTGTTCATGTTTTGGTCAAGCCATGCTTTATTGCTTCATTCCTTTTTGCTTGATCACATTGTGCTTGCTCCATATGCATTTCAAGTTTTCTTCTTTCAATGATTGTATTGTGTTGTTGTTTTCAAGAAATTCTTGTTCATATGGTTCAAGAGCTTCACAAATTCTAGAGTTAGGTGAGTGAGTTTTGTTCAACTGTTCCCAACTCACATGTTAAGTCTAGAGTTTGTTTAAGGGTTTTGTCACAGAATAGCCAAAGAGGGAGATTGTAAGGTTGAATTTATTCAATCATTTTGTTGGTTTTATTCCGTGCCAAATTTGCTTGTAATTCAACATTTAGAAACCCTGTATTTAGGTGGAAATCATGTAAGGGTAGTGTGTGAGAGAGTGTGAAGAAAAGCTCAAGATTGTGCACTCAAGAAAGGCCTCACGACTGGTGAGTTGCCAAAGGTGGCACACGTGTGAAGCATGGAGGGAAGCTAAAGAGTCACGCCAACTGTTGCACTACAGGACAAAACTTCTAGTCTAGCCAAGCCATTAGCTTGCAACCCAAACTTGCGACTCATTCCAGTCGCGAGCTCAAGTCACCAGAACGCTCTGTTTGTTACAAAATTGACTCTTCGCATTCCATACACACCCAACTATAAATACCCTTATACCCACATATTGTTGAGAGCTTCAAGAGAGAAACTCTAAAGAAAAACAAGATTGATTCATCCATAATTTTCATCCTTTGATTCTCCAAATTCCTCTACTTTCACCATCTCCATTGATACATCCTTGAGAGGTACATTAACCAAATCCTTATCTCATCATATCCATATCTGTGAGAAGGTCTTTTGGTGCTTGGGAAGTAGTTCAGAAGGGACCAATTCATTTTGGTTGATGCAATGGGCGATTGCGGGATCCGGTAAGCTAGAGAAGACAAGGTTTAACGTAATCCTATTGGAGCAAGAAGGTTGGAGGGCTTAGGTGCACTGGGTAGATTAGGTTTGAAGGGTCTTCTACTATTCATGTATCCTAACTATATTCTCTAGTGGATTATTGACCACTTGGAGGGCGGCGGAGAGGTTTTACGTCAAGGACTTCGGTTTCCTCTTTGATAACACATCGCTGTGTTGTCTTTGTTTTTGCATCTCTCTTCCCTTAATCTTTGCCTTTTAATTACTGCTGTGGTTGTGATTAATTTCGGTTTAGATTGTTTTACCAATTCCGTTCTAGCTTATTTTCATATTCCCCGCATACATTGTTTGATTATAAACTTGTATTGTTTATTTGTAAATTGGGGGGTCTAAACGTTCATAGGTGTTTTTCACACATATTGAACATTCACAATGCTTTAAGAGCACTCGTTAATATGACCCTTTATTTATTTATCTTTTAAAATTTCAATTTACGATGTCTGCTTTTATTGATTACTCTTTATCATTATAATAAGTTATTAATTAGTTTTTGGGGAAATTGCAGATTACCCACCTGTGGTTTGGCCCGTTTTAACAGTGCCTACCCGTGGTTTTAAATTTATCACTTAACCCACCTGAGGTGGCTTCCGTTACACCCCCGTTACCCACCTCAGCCCTTTCCGTTTAAAAATCCCCTTTACTATATAAGCCAAAAATTATAACCCAATTAGAACACCATTAGAACCCTAAGACTGAGCTCTCCCCCTCTCCCTACCTTCGAACCCTCAAAAATCCCATTCCTTTCCCTCTGTACTCCGATTGCCAAAGTGAAATCCCTCCCTGAACATGTCTTCTTCAAGCTATTACTCCGGTTCCACTCACCATTCATGCTCTGCTGACCATTGTCGGCTACGTACTGCTCTGACCTTGAACAATTTTGGGAGAAGGTTTTATGGGTGCAGCTACTATGATGTGGTGAGTAATAGTTGGGTTTCGTATTTTGTTCCGTTTTTATTTTTTGGTTTTGTTGGTTTTCTGGTTTTGTTGGCTTTATGAATAACCCAAACTCAAATCTGATTTTGTTTGTAGGATGAGGAACCTACTTGTAAATACTTTAGGTGGTTGGATGGCAAAACCTGTAAGCGTGGATCTGAAGTTGCACCCATTGTCCTTGCAAGATTCAGTATGTACAAGAATCAAGCAAGAGTTGCAGAGGAAAAGGAAAAGGAGGCTAGTGATAGGGAAACAACAGCTATTGAGAGGGAAAACAAAGCCAAGCGAAGGGAAGAAAAAGCTAGGTTGAGAGAGAGGATAGCTAAAGAGAAGTTACAGAAGTACAAATTTGCACTTCTTGTGTCATGGGGGTTTTTTGCTATTTTTTATGTGTTTTCTGGTAGGATGGGAGAATTTGGAACAAATCCATTGTGTCTGCCTTGAAGGCAAGTTGTTGTAGTTATTGTATGATTTTTTTTTTTTAATGAGAATTTTGGGTATAATTTTGGGTACTACCACTTTTGACAAGTGCATTCCATGTATTTTAAGTGTAGTATGCAATGTGTTCTTTAAGTAATGTTATTGTTTATTTGGCACTATGTAATGTTGTTCTTTATGTGATGGGTTCTTTTTTATGTAATCTGTTGTTGTTTATGTAATGCTACCTTTTTTATGTTATGTGATATTGTAATTTGAATAAGATATGCAATTTGTTATTCTTTATAAAGATTGTGTATGTTGTACATCAATTGGGTAGTCAAGGACATGCACCTCACAAGATTCTGATTACATCAATTGAAAAAGCATAAAGATATATGTTTTAAAGTAAGACCATTCTTTTTTTATTTGATAGAAAGGAATTTCATTAAAGCAAAAAACTAAGGAGAACAAGGCAGATCAGCAGAGAATCTGCTATGATACATACCATTCCATACATATATAATACTGCCAAATATTAATGGCTAAACACTACCAAGTTTCATCTATACTATTTAATAAGCATTGTTCAAAACAAGTGGACTCCACCAAACTAAACAATGGCTAAACAATGTCAAATTTCATCTATACAGTAGGTTGTTCTGTCCCCACTAAGACAACAACAAAATAAAGTTCTGCACAATAACAAAAAAACGAAAAAGTGGTGACATGCCACTATCAACTAAACAATTGCCCTTGTCCTTGCCACAATAACAAAAAAAAGTAAAGTTCCTGCTTGCACAGTCTCCAATTTTCATTTCCCAAAGACCTTGCCCTTGCCCTTGTCATTGCCTCTGCCCCTGCCTGTTGAGAACATTGCACCAGATGTCTTAGCTCTTAATCCACCTCCTCTCCCAACGACCCTTGGTGGTACCAACCCCCTTTGAGCCTGCAAAATACATAGAAACTCCATATCAAGATCTACTTATGTAAGTATAAAGGGCAGTGTTTGTGTTTGTGTTTGTGCTTGTGCTTGTGTTTGTGTTTGTTCTTGTGTTTGTGTTTGTGTTTGTGTATATACCTGAGGAGTATGAGAGATGGGCTGGCTGGCTGAGAACCATTGAGCAGTGGGTACTTTGCTTGGTGGTCTGCTTGAAGCTGAAGCAGATGTTTGGGCTGGCTGTGTGTAGGGTTTGCCTATTGGCTGCCTCAGTGGTTGCTTTTGTGGCTGGTTGACTGGTTGACTTGCTTGATGGGTGGTTGGCTTTCTTATTGAATGGCTAGCTACCCCACTTGTTGGTTGACTGGTTGTCTGGTTCTCTGCTGCTTTGGTTGACTGGTTGGCCTTGGCCTTCTTGTTTGCTAATCTTGTTGACTGCCTTGCTTGCTCATTGGTTGCTTGGTTGGCTGGCTGCCTTGCAAACCTCATTGGTGGTTGCCTAGGTGGCTGGCTGGCTGCCTGGTTGGCTGGCTGCCTGCCTGCCTGCCTGCCTGGTTGGCTGGTTGGCTGCCTGCCTGCCTGCCTGCCTGGTTGGCTACCTGGTTGGCAAACCAGGGTGGCTGCCTTGCAAACCTCCTTGGTGGTTGCCTAGGTGTTTGGCTGGCTGGGTGGCTGGCTGGGTGGCTGGCTGGCTGGCTGGCTGGCTGGCTGTCTGACTGGCTGGCTGGCTGGTTGGCTGGCTGGCTGTCTGACTGGCTGGCTGCTTGGCTGCTTGGCTGCTTGTTCCTTCTCCCTCTTGTCCCTACAAAAAGAATTGTCTTGCATCAGAAATAGACTTGTAATATAATTGTCATAGTGAACACATTATTGCTTGACTTACAAATTTTTTTTGCCTCTCAATTCTCTGCCTCCTTTGCCATGGTGTCTCACCAGTTATTCCAGCCTTACACCTCCTTGAATTATGCCCCTCCCGATGGCAAAACCCACATTTTATAGGTCTAATGACCTAGACACTTTGTATGGGTTGTTTGGCTCATCTGCATCTCTCTTCCTTTTCACTGATGGCCTACCTGGAGGCTTGTACACAATTGGAGCAACAGGGGCAGGTTGGCTCGTTTAAACCCATTCATCGTGGCCAGGCAGTGGGGTAATCATCTCCTTATATGCAGCCACATAGGCATCCTTTCTAAAGCATGCATGCACATAATCCTCAGGCCTGTCCAGGTTCTTATAGATTGCTGCAACACCATGTTTACATGGGATTCCTGTCAAATCCCAAACTCTACAGGTACAACACTTTTTGCTAAGGTTAACAACATGTCTCTCATACTCATTATCAACCTCATATATATAGCAAGCTGATGGAATAGCAGAAAATGGCTTAGAATCAACTTTCAACTGCTCAAGCTTCTGCACTACGTTTGGACAAAGGTCACTAGTGAATTTTTCAATCCCAGTCCTCTTACTGTACATTCTAGTCATCAACCTAACCCTAATCCACTCTAGCATGGCAATGATAGGCTTATCCCTAGCTTCTAGTATCATAGAATTAAATGACTCACTAAGATTGTTCACATAACAATCAGAGATGGCCCTTGGAGTGAAATGTGACTTGGTCCATTGGGTTAGTTGGATATCTGCTACATACGCCCATGCTTCTCTGTCCAATTCCTTCATCTCTTGCATTCTCTTTTCAAACTCCCTAACTGTTGTTGCTGCAGCACATCTCCATAATGCAGCCTTCAACTCTAACCCCTTGAAGGTTAGCTTAAAGTTGTTGTAAATATGTTTCACACAATATCTATGTTCCACTGTTGGGAACAACATCTCCAAGGCAGGTATCAATCCCTGGTTATGATAAATACAATCAACAATGAACACCATCAGCCTAAGAATAAAAACAAACAAGTATAAAGCAGAAATGAACAAAACAAGTATTACCTTCTGCCTATCTGAAATGAACACCAGATTCAGCTCATCTGGCCTCCCAATATCATCTGCAAATGTTTGTAAAAACCACACCCAAGCATCCTTGTTTTCTTGCTCAACTACAGCTAATGCAACAGGAAAAATATTGTCATTCCCATCCCTTCCAGTTGCTGATAATATATGTCCACCAAACTTGCCCTTCAAGTGGCAACCATCTAATCCTACAAGTGGCCTGCACCCCCCCAAGAATCCAACTTTCTGTGCATTGTATCTCACATACATCCTCTTGAACCTGGGTTGTGTGTTAGGCTCAGTAATCTCAGTTTGCAGGATCACCTTACTCCCCACATCAGTTACTCTTATCATCTCTGCATAGTCCCTAAGCATCCCATACTGCAACCTCTCATCACCTAATATGAACTCTCTAGCTTTCCTCTTAGCTCTGTACACCTGATTTACACTCAAGTTAACATTTACATCTTGCATGACTCGATGCTTCACACCAGAAACTGCCCAATCAGGGTTTTTGTTGAAATCCTCCAAGTATTTCCTAGCCACATATGTAGAAGTGACCTGGCTATGCTTGAATGTCCTCCCACATGTACAATTTGGAACCATGGTCTTTATCTGGAAGGTTAACTCCCCTGCAATCTGTGATACGTATACCCTCCAACCACAGTCATACTTGCAGTAGACAGAAACTTTGGTCTTCTCATTAAGCTTGAACTTAATGTCCACAGAGTTTCTCACTGCATATTCCCTCAAGGCAGCCCTAAACACCTTAACATTTGGGAACTTCATACCCTTGCATAACTGAGGGTTACTCATGCCAGTGTTCTCATTAAACTCTGGATATTTCACCCTCTCATCATCATCCTCTGAACTGTCTATGCTCCTAGCATCATCATCATCAAGGGCTTTTTCAGCCCAATCATTATTATCACCAGCTTGATCACTGGCAGCAGCTTGATCACTGGCAGCAGCTTCTGGTCTCCTCCCATCATTTCTAACTTGCTCTCTCACACCATCTCCCTCATTTACATTTTCACTATCTCTTTGATGCTCTCTCATATTGGGCACCTCATTGTTCTCAGTACCAAATATGTCATCAGGATAATCTGGTCCTTCATACCCTTCCTCTAGCCAATCAGGTTCATCCACATGAACATCTTCACTACCAACAGTTTGTCCATGGGTTGTTTGGTCATCCACATGCACAGCTCCACCAACACTGCCATCCCTTAAACCCTCAACAGGTTCTTCACTAACCTCATTTTGGTCAACCACAGACTCCCTAACAGTATTGGTCACCTCCTCAAAATCAGGATCCTCATCAGTATCATCATCAGTATCATCATCAGTATCATTTATTTCCCATGACTGCTCTACTGCAATTGGTTTATTTGGTTCAGCTATAGGTTTTTCAATAGCAATTGGTTCAATTTCAGGTTCTACATAAAGTGTGATTTCATTTGTTGGCCATTCAGCATGTAGTTCACACATGTATGTCACATCCTCATCTGAAGTAATTAACCTTAACCCTTGCTCTAAGTCACCACCAGGTATTAAATAATAAATCCTACTGTTAATGGGTCCCCCAGCCTCAGAACAAATGTCTTGTATCTCAAAATGACTAAGTAGATCTGGATCAACATTAGCCATTGTAGATACCTCACCACCTACATACTCTAAACTAGGGTTCCACTCAAAATTCCCACTATGGTGAATGGTAAAATCAAAACGGATTTCAGCAGCCATCTGCAAGGTTTATAACACATGCACAAACAACAGTAATTAAATACATAACCAACACATGCATAGAGACAACACACAAAAGCAAAATAATTTCAGTTGCACACCAAACAGCAAGTAACGTGGGGTCGGAGACAAGAAACACAACCAACTAAACAATTTGTCTCCATGGGACCACAAACAACCTACAGATGCATCTAACCAAAATATTCCTAGGGACCATAGTAATCAATGTCAACTATAAAAAGAACAAACAGACCAATGGTAAACCCAACAATGGTAAACCACTAATTTTATGACAAAAAAACTTTAATTCGAATAAACATTGCAAAAGAATAATGGTAAACCACTAATTTCATCAATCGTTACACATTGAAAGAGAATAAACACAACAGTGGCAAACCCTACTAAGTAATTTCATACCTGATACAGAGAAAAACTCAAACTTCAGCACTCCTTCTTGCTTGCAAGTGTTCAGGGAGGGATTTCACTTTGGCAATCGGAGTACACAGGGAAAGGAATGGGATTTTTGAGGGTTCGAAGGTAGGGAGAGGGGGAGAGCTCAGTCTTAGGGTTCTAATGGTGTTCTAATTGGTTATAATTTTTGGCTTATATAGTAAAGGGGATTTTTAAACGGAAAGGGCTGAGGTGGGTAACGGGGGTGTAACGGAGGCCACCTCAGGTGGGTTAAGTGATAAATTTAAAACCACGGGTAGGCACTGTTAAAACGGGCCAAACCACAGGTGGGTAATCTGCAATTTCCCCTTAGTTTTTTCTGTAGGTGGGGATTAAAAACTATTTTAATGTGAATAATATTTGTTGTAATCTAAGAATAGTGTCTTGGCATTTTGGTAGCTTCTTTATCTATTGTAGAGAAAATTGTTATAAACCTATTATTTTATAACGTAAATTTTTATTTAGACTAGGTATAATAGTTTTTCCCTTCTTATTAAGGGGTTTTTTCACGTAAAACTTTTACGTTTTGTTTATGGATTTTTGTTGATTTTTTTAGTTGGTTATTGTGATTGGCTAATTTGGAGAGCTCGTTATTGAATTTTCCCAAAGAGGGAAAAAGGAAAATAGTTATGTTGCATCTTGCTTTTATTAATTTTGTTTTCTACTTTTCCCAGTAAGTGTTGTTTGTGCAAAATTAGGTCTTTCGTGAGTTTTCTTGTATTACTTTAATGGAAGAATCTTCTAGTAAAGTACAACTAGGACTGTCCACCTAACCCATATTCCTAACCAACCCACCCGAGCCCAAACTGGAAACCGCCCGAACCGACACTCCAACGGTCAGTGGTGGGTGGCCGCCCACAGAACCTGACGCCTTCGGGTCGATTGGCGAGTTTCCTCTCCCAAAACCCAAGCAACCTGACCCGATCATAAACCTAGAAACTTCCGGCGATATTCGAAGATTCTTCGATGAAAACATACAAAATCTGGCAATATTTGGAGTTATTTGGCGAAAATTTACTTGAAACCAAGCAAATAGGACGAAATCTGACAAGAAAAAGGGACCTGTGTTAGTTACAGAGCCTACGATTTTATTCTAGTCATCTGCACGACAAGCAAATGATGGGGAACCACCCATAAACCAAGTAAATCAAGTTGAAACCCATCAGATCGAACGAGATCTGGCGAGATCACGTCGAGATCTAGTCCAGATTTGATGAGATACGACGCGATCTCATTGAGATCCAGCAAGATCTCATCGTGATTTGGCTAGATCTCGACAAATTCGATCAAAATAACATCACCGGCGATACAACCCAAAACTTGATCATTCAACCCGAAACCCGACGAGACCCGAATTGCCAGATCCAACTAGCATTTCGGGTCTGTTTCGGTTTTCATTTTGACCCAACCGAAAGTTTTGGGTCGAGTCCAGGTCAGGCATAAACCCAACCCAGCCCAACCTGTGGACACCCCTAAGTACAACAATCAAAATTATTTCTAATTATCCGGTGCACAAGACTAAAATACACACACATGATTTATGTGGTTTAGCACTAAACTTGCATTTGCTGGTTGATTTTTGAACAATTTACTATAAACAACAAGATTCAATGATGTACTCAAGCTATATTACATAACTTGGAAAAATACAAGGTGACCTCAAGGCGACGTCGGCTCTACCACTAGGTGAGTTACGTAATTGTATAAAGCTTCCAAATTTTAATCAATAGAGTTATCCCTTTACTTAAAAGTTTTAATTAAGCTTTAATATTAACCAATAGTAGACAAAAAAAAAATACTTTTTTTTTTTTACCAAGAAAAGGAACAAAAATAAAAATTTATGGACTATTTATTGTTTCCTGAATTCTACAGTGTCGGACTCAAAACTTCCCTCCACACAAACTGAAATCTCTCTCTCTCTCTCCAACAACTGCCAAAAGCAAAATTAAAATAAATAAAAAATAAAAAAATCCGTCAAACCTTTTAGTTACTTGTCTTTATTACTAGAAACTTTGTCATTCTCTTTGTTTAATTAATAAAAAAATGTGAATTTTTTTATGCCTTCTTGAACTTTTGTTGTCGGAATGAACCCTTATCCTTGGTTTGGCTCTAAAAGGCTGCCCCTCGAGTTTGTTTAAAGCCTTCTTGTTTGTTTTTGTCCATGTAAGCTATATAATGAGATTGTTTATTTTGTTTTTTTCTATTTTATGTTTGTAAATAAAAGCCAGGGATTCGCTTTTGTTTGTAAATAAAAGCCAGGGATTCAATGGTTGTAATGGTTGCGTAGCCAGTGAAGTATGAAACTTTTGATTTCTTCAGTTCTTTGGTTTTTGTTTCATTCAATAAAATATTTTTTCTTTATTTATATATTAGGCTCTTAAATCAAGCCCCACACAAGTGATTTCAGATTGTTTCGAGTATGATATTTTCTTTTTTTTTTGTTGCATATTACCATAGATTATAGTTAATTGTGTAGTCATTCAGCGGGTAAAAAAAAGTGTCTAGTATAAGACCCTTATAAATACTACATAATATATTCCTATAAATAAATAAATAAATAAAAAGTATTTTGTACCATGCAATGCGTAATGCCTAGAGTAATAGTTTTGGCGCGTTTTGAGGCTTTATTGGAAATAAATTTTGGATATCTTCGTGATACAAGATACCAATTTTGACAAGAGAGAATGACCTGCTTTGGCTCTAAAATAATGACAACGGCTCAACAAGTGTGTGCAAGAATTACTAAGAGTACGTTTGGTACACTGAATGAAGATTACGACAGAAATTGTAATCTTTATTACTAGGAATAAAATGTGTTGTAATGTAATAACTAATCATATTCATTAGTTTGGTTGTGAGTTATAATATTAAAATAAAACTTAACATTTATTTTATGAAATTTCTTACTTATACAATTATATTTCCTTAAAAATTGTTATTTTTAAATTTAAGAGAGATATGTGTTATTTTTTATAATTTTTTATTTTTACAATTGTTAGATGTATATGGAAAGTTTTTTTTATTTGGAAATATATTAAGTTTTGAAATTATTGTATTTACTAAAGAATAGCTAATACAACCTTTAAAGAGAAATAGTTATTCCTTATTTTGAAGGATAACTATTCATAAGGAATTATTATTCTTTGTAATAAAAACATAACCAAACTAAAGAATAACTAAACCATAGAAATAACTATTACATTACAGCATTTATTACAGTCTACCAAACATACCATAGAGAAAATAAAGATGTATACGCATAGATACATAAGGACATATATGGAACAGGCTCGGAAAACATAATCAACAAATTAAGCATCAGCACAATAAAATAACTAAATAACCAACTTGGAAGTCTATCTTTTAACTAATATATTTTCTCCCGCTTTTAATTTTCTACTTTATACTTCAATTAAACCTACCACATGTCCATTATAATTTTCTTATAAAAATATTCAAAGTTGTTCTTAAAAAAAAAATATCAGACATTTGACAGGTGAAGTATGAAACACTAATAATGAGACAAATGGAGACAAATTATTTTTATTTGTCTTTGATATAAGGAATCCTCAATCAAACAACATAAGTAAAACTTAAACAATGGTAGGAAGGCGAATCAATGTGCTGATTTTTTGGCTAAAAGGAGCTGCTCTATGGCAGAAAATTTTGTTGTTTTTGATCTTCCCCCCACTGCTGCTTTGAATGTACTGATTGAAGCAGATAAAAATGGGCGGTATTATTATAGTCTTGTTGCCAATACTTTAGCTGCTGTGGGCAGATTATAATTATTTTAACTGCTTGCTTTGTTTAATGAATTATCCAACCGTTTAACCAAAAAAAAAAAAAAAAACCAACGGTATGAAGCAAGTGGGGCTCATCAAGATTCATCAAGGAAGCATCAGCTACCAATATGATTATTATTCCTTGCTGTCAAGCTGCACTCCTAGTATAATGTGCCAGAAAATAGTTTTACTTGAAGATAAAAGAAGCCAAGCGTTTGACCATAGCCTTAGCATTCTGTGTCTCAATATTGCAGATATGGAAAATATGATCTTCTTCCTCCACTTCAAACAATTCTACTTCCCCTTTCCACCCACTCTTCCTTACCATTTCAAAATACCAAACACCTCTATCCTTCATCAAATCCTTCCCAGCCACACACACACAAGCATCCGATCATACCCAAGCCCAGCCAAGCTCGGTGCACCTGGCCCTTCTGGATTAACCATTGGATTGTTAACACCACCAGTTACTGAGGGATACACAAAGTTCCAAAATAAATACGGCAGGCTCCTCTCGTGTCCTTAGGCTCTGACCCAATTGGCTTAGAACTCTAAAAATAAGAGTGGGCAAGATAAGCACCTAAAATTTTAACACCACAAGGCAAGCTCTCAACCCCAGCTCTGATAGCCATGTTATGCACTATATTGGCACCAGCACTGTCACCGCCTATAAATATTCTTTCAAAGTCACCGTCATTGATTAACCATGGCTCTTTACCGTTACCAGCTGAGTGAGAGGCAACCCATTGAAGTGCAGCCCAACAGTCTTCATAAGCAGCTGGAAGAAGGTGCTCTGGTGCAAGTCTGTACTCGACCGAGATAGTGAGAACATGGACTTGGGAGACTAAGTTGTTGAGGTAGCGGTGGTAGAGGCTTGAGAAGGCGGATTCTAGGAAAAAACCGCCGCCGTGGAAGTAGACTAAGACGAGGAGCTTTTGGTCTTTGTTTGTGAGCAGTGAGTTTTGGGAGGTAAAGGCGAGCTGAGATGGAAGGGTTCTCTGAAATGGTTATGTCTTTGGATGAGACTCCGGTTTCTGGGTTGATCAGGTGATGGTGGAACAATAGGGGTGTCTTCGAGGTGTTCCACTGAGCCGTCCTTGTAGATCCGGATAAAAGGAAGAAGCTCTATGGGTACTTCTTTGGTGGTGGAAGTCATTGCAGCCTTTGGTTGAGAAATAGAGAAAGTGGAACTATTAAGTACGTGAGCTTGTAAAAGGAAGATCTGGAAGACTTTGTGATAAATCTTCAGAATTTATTCTCATCCTCTTATTTTTTTTAGTGTTATCATAACTGACAACCAGACCAATAAAAGTGATAAAGAAAAGCAAGTGGGTATGTACGACTTCAGCAGATTGTGTCTTGTTTACAGTGGATATGGTTAGAAGAATTAGTAAAATATTTCATCATTTCGTGACGTTGAGGCAATGGAATCGTTTGTTTGTAGGATCGATGGAATTGGAGGTTTATGCGGGGTAGTAACAAAAGTTTGATAATTTAGGGAAGACTCCTTTCAAAAAGAAATACTACGTTTTGTGGATCACTTATGTTTCGCTAAATGTAAAAAAATTATTTCAAATGGCATGTATCAATTTTGATACATCCAAGCCTTTTAAGGTTTAGATATTTTTTAGACAAACACGTTTGTTCGTTTAAAACTCTTAAATCAAATTGTTTAACCTAATATATTAATCAAGTGATTATTTAGATTAGTTATTTAAATCTAGGTTAAACACAAATAAATCATATCATGCAAAATACCGGAAAGTAAATAATACCACGATATGACGTCCTAGGAAAACCAATGAAACGAACTGTTTCAAGGTAAAAACTAAGAGAGGATTTAATCCAGGTATTCTCAAGGTAAAGCAAATCTATTATAAGAGAACTAAAGTTTTTACAATCAGATTTAACCTTAAATCTACTGCTACCTCATATAGTAACTTATTAACATGACCACGTGTAAGCTCCGAATCCACAAACTTTTTCTCTCCTTGGATTTACACTAACACAAGCTGCCTAGCTTGTGACTTTGAGATCTCACTCAAAAGTTTCAGATCACCATTAGTAATGATCTTGATGCAACAACTATGTTCTACTTACACTTGATTGTAGATCTTACTCCAGTAGATTCTTGTGTAGTTAGAAGGAACAAAATCTCTCAAGTCTCATAAGAGTAACACACAAGTCTTCCAAAAATCTGAAAACCATAGCTTGGGTTTCCCTTTTATATGAAGAGAAGTTGGAATGAAACCCTAAACATTTTCGTGGGCTTGGTTCTAATTTAAAAACTTTGCAGAATTTTGTTCCTGCGATTTTCGATTGGTCGAGCCTAATTCTCGATTGGTCGAGCTTGATAGAAATTTTCTTCCTTTCTCTGCAGTCAGCTGAACTTGAAACTTGAAACCAACACTTTTAAGCATTGCCTAATATATGGACTAGACATGTTTTGTTCTCGGTTTGCCAACACAATAAAAACATGATTCTAAAAATTTAAACCTAAATCTTTAGAACCTAACAAGAAATTCAATAGAGTTCATATTATACATCAATTAGAGCATTCATACTCGTGGAGCCATAAATTTAGCTATTTGGCACCACAAAAAGTTACTTTATTTATTTTACCTTCTCATTTTACAAAACACCCAACATCAGTGGTATTATTTTAGCTTTCAACATAATAAAATAATATATTCACTACAATAAAATAATATATCTACTACAATAAAAAATAATTACAACCACCACCATCGGCTAACCACCACTTCACATAGCCCACTACCACCACCACCACCACTACCCATAACCTACTCCTACTGCCACCATAACCACCAAAATCAGCCCATAACTACCCAAGAAAATCAATCCACAACCACAAAATTAAAACCTACGGCAACCCAAGCCAAAAAAATCAACACACAACCACAAAAGAGAAACTCAGGTGAGATCCACCACGGCATGACCCACAAACCCCACGACACAAACCCACACCCATGACATGACCCGACGCCGATGACCCACCACACCCACACCTATGGCATGACCATGACGTCGATGACCCACCACACCCACACCCACATGGCAAAAGAAGAGACCCTAACACAACAAAGAAAAATTTGAGAAGAAAGAGAGAAGAATTTTGGAAGAAAAAGAAAAGAATTTGAGTGAAAATTTTGAGAAAAAGAGAGAAAATTTTGAAAAAAACATAAAAGAGCAAAGAAATGAGCAGAGAAAATGAGGGAGGGGCGGAAAATGAAGAGCAGAGAAAAGAAAAGAAAATATTAAAATATTCTGAAGCAACATAAAATTACACACACACACACACACACACACACACACATATATTTTACCTTTGAGCTATAGAGCACAGTTATCTTTGGTTGTGCACTGTAGCTGAAAAGCCATAATTTATAGCTTTGACTCCACCAATGGACTCTTAGTTTTGTAGTTGGTAGTGCTAAAAATAGCAATATGGCTTTTTAGCACCACCAATAATAATGCTTTTATATCTTAGAAGGACAAAATTTAGCTACAAATTTTGGTATAGCCTAAAACTACAACCTTACTCAATATCATTTTATTGGAAATGAATTTTAACAAATTCATCGTTGGATTACATTTTCTTCTTATATCCTTCATGCTTGCAAAATTTTTAGAAAATTAAAGATCAATAGCTATATCATCAATAAATTATTTAAATTATAAGTTTTTGTAGTTTAAAATTATGCATAAAATATAAACTTATAGATCATATAGTAAATAATATCTTATTGAAATAAAATTTGGTATTTATATTAAGAATGTAAAGAAAATGCAATTCAACGGTTAGATTTTCAAAATATGTAACAATGTTTATTTTATTGAATAAGGTTGTAGTTTTAGGCTACAACCAATTTTGTAGCTAAACTTTGTCCATCTTAAAAATACTATTTAGTTCTACATATCAGTTTTAATATCCAACATCCAAAAATTTTAAATTTGGATATCTCTAAGGCAAAAATTGAATATAATTCATGTTATAAAGAAATCATGTCTTGGAAACACTATTTTAGTTCTGCATATTAGTTCCGAAATTAAACATCCAAACCTTTCAGGTTTGGATGTCTTTAAGGAAATTATTCGATAGAATTCATATTATACAGAAATCATATATTAAAAATACTATTTTAATTCTACATATTAATTTGGATATCAAACATCCAAATGTTTAAGGTTTGGATATCTCTAACGCAAAAATTCAAAAGAATTCATGTTATTTAGAAATTGTGTCATAGAAACACTATTTCTGTTGTACATATAAGTTTAGATATCAGACATCCAAACCTTTAAATTTTGGATATCTCTGAGGGAAAAATTCAATAGAATTCATGCTATACAGAAGCCACGTCTTAGAAGCACTATTTTAGTTCTACATATCATTTTGGAAATCATACATCTTCGATATATCTGGAAAAAATTCAATAAAATTCAAGTTATACAGATATTGTGTCCTAAAAACACTATTTCAATTCTACATATTAGTTTGGATATCATGCATCCAAACATTTAAGGTTTGGATATCTCTAACGCAAAAATTCAATAAAATTTATGTTATACAAAAATTGTGTCTTAGAAACTATTTTAGTTTTATATATCAATATGAATATCTCTAATGCAAAAATTCAATAGTATTCATGTTAAACAACATAGTACACTTTTTTTGTATCTACAATGTAAGTCTACATTGCTAGCACAATGTAAATCTAATTTACTAATACCATACATGTTTTTGGAGAATTTAAAAAAAAAAAAAAAAAAAATCTTACTATATTTTGTATATTTTAGCTTATTGATGTGTTTGTGGCATATATATATATATATATATATAATACTATTTAAGGGACTTCCCCTATCTAGGATGGATATTTTCGTTGGTTCAAAAATACTCCTACACCTAGGATTAAGTAGAGACAAAACTGAGTGGACAATCTTGTAAAAATATATTTATAACTCTCACCTACAATATTGCCTACATAATAGAATTACTCTCCTGTTGGTTTTCAAATTCAAACTAAGCTTCAAATTTATTTGTCAACAATTGTTCCCAAAAAAAAAAAAAAAAAAACTTCCTAAACTTTAGGATTTTAGACTCCTCTTCTAATAACCCACTAACCACAAGTAACTTATCCTAAACTCAAGTTGTCTATCAATCATGGCTTTGTTTTACATTAACACATTTGCGGACTCCACCTCCTCCTCCCTAACCATAACTACCAAATTTTTTCAATTAAAAACTATCTTGGGCAAGCTCACAACTTCAAATTCTCCCACTTCTGGGTGGACGCCACTTCAAATTCTCTAGATTTCAATTTAGAATTTTTTTTTTTTTTTTTTTGGGTGAAGGAAGTTAAAAAAATTATAATAGACATTTATTTTAATATAATTTTAATTATGAATTTTACTTAAATTAACTATTGTTAATTCTATCTCTTAATTTGAGGAAATATATCCTAACAATTAATTAAAAATAATAATTTAATAATTAACGAGAGTATTTGTTTATTAGGAAAAAAATTGTTAGAGAGAGAGAGAGAGAGAGAGAGAGAGAGAGAGGGAGAGTATCATATAAATTTATCAATTCCTATGAATCTATACAACATGTACATCCTTTCAATACAAATGCATATGCGTAAGTTGCAACACGAAAAAGGAAAAATAAAAAAAAAGCCAAACAAACAAAAACATCGGATGCAAGAGAGATTTTATGGATAGACCATCGGTAAATATACATAAGTTTTAATATTTTGATAATAGATTTTTAGTTAGAGTATGATTTAAATTTTTGAAACTTAGATACAAGTTGTATGTTTTGTTAAAATACTTATTATTACTTTATCTAAAGAAATTGGTAAGAACAAATAAATTATTGTCCCTATCAATTGAAACTTAGATACATGTTGCATATTTTATTAAAAAAACTTATTGTTTCTTTATTTAAAGAAATTAATAAGAAAAAATAAGTTTTTTTCTTTATTAACTGAAATTTAGATGCATGTTACATGTTTTGTTAAAATACTTAATGTTATTTTATCTAAAATGCATGTTTCATTTTTTTTTTTTTTTAAACACTTACTGTTACTTTATCTAAAGAAATTGATAAGAACAAATCTCCATCAACATAAACTTAGATGCATATTGCATCTTTTATTAAAACACTTAGGGCATATTTGGTAGACTGTAATAGGTACTATAATGTAATAGTTATTCCTATGGTTTTGCTATTATTTAATTTGGTTATGTTTTTATTACAAGTAATAGGTATTCCTTATAAATTGCTATTCTTCAAAATGAGGAATAACTATTCATCTTCAAAGGGGTTGTATTAGCTATTCCTTAGTAAGTGTAATAGTTTCAAAACATAATATATTTCCTAATAAACAAACTTTCTATATATATCTAACAATTATAAAAATAAAAAATAACATATATCTCTCTTAAATTTAAAAAATAACAATTTTTAAGGAGATATAATTGTATAAGTAAGATATTTACTAAAATAAATCTTAAGTTTTATTTTAATGTTATAACTCACAATCAAACTTGTGAATATGTACTGTTTAGTTATTACATTACAACATATTTTATTCATAATAATAAAGATTACAATTCATATCATAATTCTTATTCAGTTTATCAAACGTACCCTTATTGTTATTTTATCTAAAGAAGTTGATAATAATAAATAAGTTGTTGTCTCTATTTATAAAATTGTTTTTATCCAAAATATTTTTATAATTTAATGAAACTACTTGGCGCAACCACAACTTGATGGTGTGGTTTCCCATGGAGCAAAATATAAGGAAAGTTGAGAGAGACCAGGCCATTGTATTGAATACTCGAAAATGAGTTGAAAACACAAGAGCTATTTAAACCCTTAAATTAAAATTACGGCTCAGTTGATTTTACTCTAACTTATCTAAGTGTGGAAATAAGAGTAAATGAAGTGCAAACATCTGATACTACTCTAATGTATAAACATGAACAGCCAACAATAAAAGTAAAGTACAAGAGTAAGGGAAGAGAGAATGCAAACACAAGATAACATGCCGATGTGTTATTGAAAAGGAAACTGAAGAACTCAGCGAAAAACCTTTCCGCCGCCCTCTAAGCGGTAATCAATCCACTAAACAATCAGTTGGGATACAAGGGTTAACAAGGGACCCTCCAAGCCTAATCTACCCGATGTACCTAAGCCCTCCAAGCTCCTACTCCAACAAGACTTCTCGGAACCGTGTCTTGTCTAGTTCTTCGGATCCCGCAACAAGTTAAATGTTGCATCTGCCATCCTTGGCTTCTTCCAATGCTTCTCAGCAACACCAAAACTTCACTTGACACTCTGAAAGGGTGTGGTAAGTGTTTGGATTATCAACCTCTCAATGGTATAGAAATGGAGAAGTAGGAGTTGAGGAAATTCCACAAGTAAATGTGTAGAGAAGTGTGGGTATATCTCTATCTTTCAAGGTGTTTGGCTAGGGTTTTCTCTCAGAAGCACTCCTCAACATTTGTGGGTAATATGGGTATATATAGGATGGGCATAAAAATAGTGGATCAAAATGGACAGTTTGACAGAACAGAATATCTCGCGGGTGTCTCATAGGAAGGGCTTACCCGCGAGGTACTCGTGAGACACAGCTGTCTCCATCCTGGCCTGACTTTTTATATTCCAGCATGTGCAAGGCACATGGGTCACTTCGCGGAATGCTAAGTCACGAGCTACCCACGAAAACTCTTCAGTCTTCAATTGTTTGAGTCTTCACACACTCTCTCTCTAACACACAACCGTTACAATCAAATTTGGCAGGAATAAAAGCCAACAAAACACATAGTTGTAAATAACAACTTTACAGTTTGGGAATGTAGCACCCTTGAGAAGTTATGATTCCAAATAATCTCTCACTAAAGAAAAAAGGGTAGGGAAAAAAGTGCAAAATCAATGTAAGACTTGAGAATTTCTGACTATCTCTACTCTGCTATCCTCTACTCCCCGTCTATCTCCCTTTATCCAATTAGACCATAAGAATTAATATAGAATGAGACTGATTATAGCATACTAACCTCCATGTGAACAAGGCTTTATACATCCCCATGATACAAAATACCATCTCCGATTAGAGAAAGTGGTCGGCATTAGCTCTAAAATAGTGTCAAGAGCTCAACAAGCGTATGAATAAAATCTCGAGGGAAAATAAAATTGTATATACATGGATATATAAGGACATAACCAAATTAAGCATCAACACGATAAAAGTAAATAAATAACCAATTTCATCACAAGCAGTCTTTGACTAATGCAAATCTTCTCTCTCATTTTCAATGTTTCACTTTATTCTTTATACTCCAATTACAACCTACCTCTTGTCCATTTTAATTTTGTTATTAAGTATTCAAAGATTTTCTTTAAAAAAAAAAAAAAAAATCAAATATTTGACATAATACGGTTGGTGAAGTATGAAACACTAATAAAGAAACAAATGATTTTTATTCGACTTTGAAATAAGGAATTCGCCACAATCAGACAACATAATTTAAACTAAAACAATGGACGGAAGTAAGTGGGACTCATCAAGATTCATCAGGAAGCATCTACTACCACTATAATTATTATTGCTTGCTGCAGTAACAGTTCCAAGCAGCATTCCTTCTATAATGTGCCAGAATTTTTTTTTTACTTGAAGATAAAAGAAGCCAAGCGTTTGACCATATCCTTAGCATTCTTATTTTCAATATTGAAGATATGGAAAATATGACCTTCTTCCTCCACTTCAAACAATTCTATTTCGCCTTTCCACCCACTCTTCCTTATTATTTCAAAATACCAAACACCTCTTTCCTTTATCAACTCATCCTTCCCTGCCACACACACAAGCATCCGATCACACCCAATCCCAGTCAAGCTCGGTGCACGTGGCCCTTCAGGATTGAGCATTGGATTGTCAACACCACTAGTTGCTGAGGGATACACTAAGTCCCAAACTGCATACGGCAAGCTCTTCTCGTGCCCTTCCTTGGACTCTGACCCATATGCCTGAGAACTAAAAAAATAAGGGTGGACAAGATAAGCACCTAAAATTTTAACACCACAAGGCAAGCTCTCAACACCAGCTCTCATAGCCATGTTATGCACTATATTGCCACCAGCACTGTCACCTCCTATAAATATTCTTCCAAAGTCACCGTTACTGATTAACCATGGCTCTTTATCGTTACCAGCTGATTGAGAGGCAACCCATTGAAGTGCAGCCCAGCTGTCTTCATAAGCAGCTGGAAGAGGGTGTTCTGGTGCAAGTCTGTACTCGACCGAGATAGCAAGAACATGGACTTGGGAGACTAAGTTGTTGAGGTAGCGGTGGTAGAGGCTTCCAAAGGCGGAATCAATGCAAAAAGCACCACCATGGAAGTAGACTAAGATGGGGAGCTTTTGGTTTTGGGTGTGATCAGTAAGTTTTGGGAGGTAAAGGCGAGCTGAAACAGAAGGGTTCTCTGAAATGGTTATGTCTTTGGATGAGACCCCAGTTTCTGGGTCTTGATCAGGTGTTGGTGGAGCAAATGGTGAGCCTTCGAGGCGTTCCACTGAACCGTCCTTGTAGACCCGGATGAAAGGAAGAATCTCTAAGTCTACTTCTTTGGTGGTGGAAGTCATTGCTGCCTTTGGTTGAGAAAGAGAGGAAGTGGATGAATGAAACTATTAGCGATTGCCTGCAAAACTAAGAGTTTATGGAGTGAAAAAAGATAAGCAAGCAGGACGTCAACAGATTGTGTCTAGTTACAATAAATATTCCTGTGAAAATACATGCAGAACGATAAAATAGCAAACAATAGCCAAAATTAACGTAGTTAAACTATTCCAAGCCCACCTTCACGGTTAATGCCAACAAAAATTCATTTTTAATAATAAGAATTATAATCACACAAATTATCACAAAAGATACCTCTTACATATAAACTAACCTAAAACTCCAATACGCTTAGATCGCATGCCACCATCTTTACCATTCCCGATTAGGACACAAGTAAATTCACATTCTAGTTGTGCAGAATTTCTTTAGAAGTTTTTTTTTTTTGATAAGTTCTTTAGAAGTAATTGATTATTTCTAAGATAATTTCTAATAGAATGAGACCACTACAAAATGGGGTGCGCAGTAGAAAACACAATTTTTGCCCAAAGAATTGGTCTTACATTCTAGAAGTGTATAAAATCATACCATTATTTAGGCATAAAAGTTAGGAAAAAATTTATCAACAAACTTGACTATAGTCTAAGAGTGCAACTCCACCCAATATCTTTTTTGTAAATTTGAATTTTAACAAATTTATTATTGGATTACATTTTCATATATCTTTATGCTTGCTAAATTTTCAGAAGATTAAAAACAAATAGCTATGTCATTAATTAAATATTTAAATTTTATATTTTTGTAGTCTAAAATCATGCATAAAAAATAAGATTATAAATTGTATAATAAATAAAATTCAATTAACATGAAATTTAACGTGTATTAAAAATATAAACAACATACAATTCAATAGTTAGATTTTTAAAATATATAATTATGTTAATTTTATTAGTGAAAGTTATAGTTTTAGGCTTTAACCAAATTTGTAGTCAAACTTTGTCCAAAAAATTAACAACAAAAGGTATAATATGATAGAATTATTTTGTTTTTGTACTTGTTTGTTAATGAATTTCCATGGTATCCTTTTCATTTCTTGTAAATGGAAATCAATGTTTTTTTTAGGTATTGCAAACTCACCATTGAGAAATCTAAGCATCACTTCACTCTCAAACATCAACTGGGTTTTCCAAAGAAGAAAATTTGAATGAGTCAGCTTAAGGGACATTTTCAAAGCTGACGGATAAGGGTACTTGTGATAACTGATGAGAATGATCCTGTTAAATAAAAAAACCTCTTTCTTATCTCGCCCTTTACAAAACTAACCAAGGACAACTTTGTTTTTATACTGAAATTAATGAACTATTTTTTTTGTTTAAAATTTTCATCTACTTCTATTGTGAGACAATTTTTGCTAATAATGTGAATTATCATTCACTATTGGTACACTGGAGTAAATTATCATTGCGGTTGTGCGTAGATAATTGCTAATAGAATGAGACCACGACCAGATGGAGTGCGTAGATATTGAGAAGGATCAAACCCATATGGAAACTTCACATACCAAATCAAATAATTCTTATTACCAAACTGATATGGAAATCTCACTGACCAACTCAGAAAATTGCATGCCTTGTAATCTGCAAAATCAGATACACTAGGAATTGAGTGTGTGTAGTGTTCCTATCCTGTCCCCAAAAGCTGTGTATATAAACAGAACAATGTAACAGAGAAACACACTGTGAAATAGAGAACTAGAGAGTACTGTGGACTTAGGCCCTTTATAGCCGAACCACGTTAAATTGCTTGTCTTCCATTAGTAGAATGAATAATCTCGCCCAAAGAATAGATCATACATTCAAGAAGAGTATAAATCATACCAGTGGTTGGGCATAAAAATCATTAACAAAAGGTATATAATTATAGAATTGAATGGAATTTTTTGTACATAATTCTAGAGAGATTTGGCTTCAGTTGTTTTTTCATTGGACTTATTTGTTAATGTATTTCCACGGTGTCCTTTTCACTTCTTATTTTTTCTTATAAATGGAAATTAGTGAGGGAGACCCTTTAGGGGTCTCATTCAGAGAGACCCCTAATCACTATACTTGGTTTATTTTTATGTTTAGAGGTGTAATTATCCATGCCTCCCAAAATTCAATTACATAAAGGATAAATTGGAAGCTAATGGTTGAATGAGCAAGTTATTATCCTGGGGAAATAGGGCCAATCACATTTATGTTTTCTTATAAAATCTATGATCAAATGAATTTTGTTGTAAGGAGATTCTGATGGAAGCTGTGCTTGGGAGGGGGTAATGAGAAGAGACTTTTCCATCTAAAAGTGTTGGGAATTTTTTTTTTTTGGAGAAAAAAAAAGAATTGACTCAGTTGTTTCCGGGTCAATTGTCCCAAGGGTTTCCAACAATAAAGATATTAAGATTCCTCAAGTTTTTGAAATATATCATTGGTGGATGGTGAAGGCCTAAAAAAAGAGTTAAAGATATTGGTGGGTTTGTGTTAGAAAATTCATGGCACAAGAGACCCAAATATATTGTGGGTCCGAGTAAAATTAGGTTAACTCCTACAAATATTTTACTTAGGGTTTATTGTGAGACACAACATAATAATGCTTAGGTTGTCAAGACCAAACCATATTAACCCCTATATCCTCTTATTCTCCTTACTTCCGTCATCTTTCAATCTCTTAATCATTCAAAAACTCCCCTGGGGAGCTCTAGACTTTGTGAAAAATCAATCCAAACCTTTCAACAAGGGTATATAAGAGAAGTTCATGAAAAAGGTAACCATGTAGCTCATTTATTATCTAATGATGCCAACTCCCTTTTCTAGTGACTCTTGTACAAATTAATTAATTACATTATGCTGTGAAGTTCCCAAACCATTTGGCGTTAAAAACTAGCACTGAACTCAAAAGACTACTGGTTAAGTTATAATTAGAGATTCTCATAATCACTTATATAACGCAATGCTTATTAATAAATTGTGACTTTAAGTCAGGCTTATTATAATAAGTTATAAAAAAGCTTTCAAACATCATAAAGCTTAAGTTTTCCATCATCCATAAAAGTTGGGCTTTCAAAGAAGAGTAGTGCTTATTAATAAATTGTGACTTCAAAATTTCAGTTATTATTTTTTAACTGTGTAAAAGTGTGCAATAATATTTATCCTAAAATGAACATAAGAAAATCATGAAACCTCATGAAAGATGGCTTTACTTGAGAAGAAAAGAAGCCTAGCGTTTGATCAAATTCTTAGCGTTCTCACTCCCAAAATGCATAAAATGGAAGGCATGATGATCCTCTCCCTCCACTTCAACCAATTCCAATTCTCCTTCCCACCCGCTTTCCTTCACTGCATTATAGTATCAAACACCCCTATCTCTCAGCTGATCTTTTTCTGCAACAGTCACAAGCAACCGATCACACCCAAGTTTAGCCAAGCTTGGTGCTCTTGGACCCAACGGATTCATCTTTGGGTTCTCAATGCCATCAGGTGCTTCTGGATATATATACTCACAAAGTCTACAGAGGAAAGACTTCATATTTTCTACCCTACGCTCTGAACCTATTGGCTTTGAACCCCAGAAGAAGGGTGGGTAAGAAAAGTGCCTAAAATCTTAACACCACCACGCAAGCCCTCTATCCCAACTCGCAAAGTCATATTATAGGCAATACTAGCTCCTGCACTCTCACCACCAACAAAAACTCTTTTAAAGTCACCATGATTTGCCAGCCATGGCTCTTTATCAACATAGTTATCCAGAGAGTGTGATACAACCCATTGAATTGCAGCCCAGGAATCTTCATAAACAATGGGAAGAGAGTGCTCAGGAGCTAGCCTATACGCAACTGATACAGCAACAACATGACCTTGGGAGACCAAACTATTGAGGTACTGTTGGTGGTCAGAGGAGAAGGCGGATCCTATAACAAAGGCTCCACCATGGATGTAGACCAAGATGGGCAATTTTTTATTGGGTTGAGTGAGTTTTGGGAGGTAAAGCCTAGCTGAAATGGTGGGGTTTTCAGAAATGGTGATGTCTTTTGATGACACACCCGTTTCTGGGTCCTCAAATGAGGGTGGCACAATTGGTGAGACTATTAATCGCTCAACTGAACCATCCTTGTAGACTCGGGGGAGTGGAAGAAACTCAATAGCCACCTCCTTGTCATTGGAAGCCATATTTTGGAGTGGGAGATGCAAATATTTTGTGATATATATAGCAGGGTTGTGCAACGCTCAACTGCTATTTCCTAACTTGGTTATGTTTAGTGGCTTGAATTTAAGTACTACCTTAGCGTATAAATCCCATCAATGTCGGTCATGTTAACCAAATCCATATATATCAAGTTTCTTTGTTTACTTTGTCGAGATTGTCCTGGTGGAAATTAGAATAGGGAACCGAACAACTCCTCAATATATTATTTATTTGTGATATGTGATGGAGAGTTCTTTCCATATAATATTTGAGGTTTGGATTTTGTATTTTGGATTTTGTGAAAGTGCATTTACACCATCTTTGTAATTTCCATGCTATATTTTTTTTAGGAGCTAATTTTCATGTTAATTGAGGAGCCAACAAGTCCTCAATTATTTGTTATATGTGAGAAAGGAGAAAGTATACTCTGCATCGAGTATATGTTTTTTCTAAAAAATTTACTAGTTGTGAAAGAGGAAAAATATATACCCGATACAAAATATACCTTTTTATAAAAAAGATTTCTTCAATATATTTGAGATTTGAATTTTGGATTCTAGTGAAAATGCATTTATACTACTTGGGTTTTCTCCATATTTACTAGATAACTTTTCTTGATGTAGACGTAATGTCAAATCAAATAATAATTCAATGAAATAGTGTAATGAAAGCATAGCTCTAAGCTCAAACAATCAAGTATCGTTTAATTGTGAATTTCATGAAATTGGATTTGTTTGGTTGCCGGGAAAAACAATGAAAAAATGAGACAAAGTGAGGGGAGAGAGAAAATGGGGAAGGAGGTTAAACAGAGGATGAGAATTTTTGTTGATTTCATTAGCCGTTGGTGCATAGCACTAGGTGAAAGTTGAGATTGTTTTTTTTATTATTGGTCTCGCAACTCTAATTGGGCAAGCTAAGCCATATGATATGACTTGAAAATATGGACATTATTTATACCGAATGTAAGTTAAAAGAGCGTAAAACAATAATTTTCCTTTATTAACAGAGCCTTCAAGCATCATAAAGCTTGAGTTTTCAAGCACTCATAAAACTAAGGCCTCACACACACACAAACATGAAACCTCATGAAAGATAACTTTACTTGACGAGAAAAGAAACCAACCGTTTGTTCAAATTATTAGCATTCTCACACCCAAATTTTATAATCTGGAAAGCGTGACCCTCTCCCTCCACTTCAACCAGCTCTACTTCTCCTTCCCACTCACTTTCCTTCACTGCATTATAGTACCAAACACCCCTATTTCTCAGCTCATCTTTTTCAGAAACACTCACAAGCAACCGGGAACACCCAAGTCTAGCTAAGCTTGGTGCGCTTGGACCCAATGGATTCATCTTTGGGTTATCTATGCCATCAGGTGCTCCCGGAAATATATGCTCCCAAAGCCTACATGGGAGTGACTTCTCATGCTCCACTGTACACTCTGAACCTATTGGCTTTGAACTCCAGAAGAAAGGGTGAGTCAGAAAAGTTCCTACAATCTTAACACCACCATTCAAGCCCTCAATCCCAGCTCGCATGGTCATATTATAGGCAATATTAGCTCCTGCACTGTCACCGCCAACAAAAACTCGTTTAAAGTCACCATGATTTTCCAGCCATGGCTCTTTATCAGCATAGTTATCCATAGAGTGTGATGCAACCCATTGAAATGCAGCCCAGCTATCTTCATATGCAATGGGGAGAGAGTGCTCAGGAGCTAGCCTATACTCCACTGATACGGCAACAACTTGACCTTGAGAGACCAAATCATTGAGGTACCGATGGTGGTCAGAGGAGAAAGCAGATTCAACAATAAAGGCTCCGCCATGGAAGTAGACCAAGATGGGCAATTTTTGGTTTGGTTGTGTGAGTTTTGGGAGGTAAAGCCTAGCTGAGATGGTGGGGTTTTCAGAAATGGTGACATCTTTTGATGACACTCCTGTTTCTGGGTCCTCGTGTGAGGGTGGCACAATTGGTGAGCCTAGATATCGCTCAACTGAACCATCCTTGTAGACTCGGAGGAAGGGAAGAAGCTCAGTAGCCACCTCTTTGTCAATGGAAGCCATATTTTGGAGTTAAGGATGGTTCAAGCTTTGCACAATTGAGCTCCAAATACTTTGTGATATATAGCAATGTCCTGCAAAGCTCAACTGGTATTCCCTACCTCTCAGTCTGCTTGGATCATTGACTTTGGTTCTTTTGATTGGTGGCTTGAATTTAAGTATTATTTGAGGACTGCACCAACTTCACGACTCACATGGTAATATAAAAATCCTGTAATGTACTGTCAATCATCTTAACCAAACCACATTTGTATTATATTATATGCTGTGGACTTTATTAGCCAATCATGCAAATTGGAATAGGAAGTTCCTATTATATTTCAGGTTGTGCTTAATTTTGTATAGGAATCTTTTCAATCCAATTACTCTTTGAATGTTTGCTATACACTCTGGCCTTATTATTGCACAAAAATGGGAGGCAAAGTATGAGAGACTCTTGTGCATTTAGAAATCTCAAGTACTATGGCGCAAAAGCGCTAGAACGAATAGTGTGTGTACTAAAGGGGAAATAAGCCAATAATTCTTTCTAGCGATAGAATTTTGAAATGATGTAACGTACCGCAAATTAAAAGGACGAATTGTCCATATCATGAAAGGGACTTTTATTTTGCTAAAAAAAAGGGACTTTTATCTGTCAAACAATTATGCATTCAAAATTTTTTTTTTTTTTTTGCAATGCAGCCAAGCTCAAGCCTTAGTTAGCAGTGTTCGGACCAAAAGGGACAGAATGACAGAAAGAAAGTGACTATTATTTTTTTTTTTTATAGGAGAAAGTGACTATTATTGTTTACTAACAAATTAGCACCATGTATATAAATTCTTGAAAAATAGTATACTAAAGGTAATATAAATTAATATCCTTGATAGGACACCAAGCCTTCGTTTGGATTGGATTGAAAATGAAAGTTTTCTACGTCTAACGTTTTTTTGTGTGGATCCCACGCATTGTTTATGAGATCCGCAAGTGCGGATTTAAAAAAAAAAAAAATTTAAACTAAGTCTCACGGCACTATTCACACATTTAAAAATTATTTTGTTACAGTATTTTTAATTTTCATTTTTCAACAATAAGCGGTATCCAAATAGACCCCAAATTTTATAAAATAGAATGCGACAAAAGGAATGAGACGTGTGTGCTAAAAAAAATTAATACTGCATGTATAAATTTTTATAAAATAGAAGCCAGTGAAGAAGTTAGACACATGGCTTGATATTATAGGTTAGAAAAACGACACTTTAGGCTTTTAGAAATTTGTAAAGTTAATAATTTCGAATACAATATATTTATATATTATAACCTACTCTAATATTAAAATATTAGGTTTATATATGTGTATAAGTGTTTACATATGTGTGTCGTAGTATATCTTAACTCTTGAGTCTTGACTAATACATTAGTATCACAAAATTGATCCAGTACCTACTAAAATGAGCTTTCTCTAAAAAAAAATTCTGGCCTGCATCTACTAAATTGAGCCTTCTCTAAGGATGGCTCCTTTTCTCTCAAGTCTGCTTATTTAATGGGTAAAGGTTTAAACCTTTTGATCCTTGACACTTCCTCTTTATGTGGGTTTGGTATGACATATCTATACATCTCCTAGAATCCTTTTCTTTGTCACCATAGTGTTCCAACTTGCGAGGTTTTGGATTCAAGGGGAATTACCCTTGATACTAATTTTCTTATTTGTGTAATAGTTGTCCAAAGACTACTATACACATTTTTTGTAACTAGAGGCATGCAAATTATTTTTGGCCCATGCTTCTGATACCTCCTCCAAGTAAGGAATCCTTTTCCTTAACCCCCATAATTTATTGTCAGTCATGTTAACAAAGCATGTATTGTCAGTCATCTTAACCAAAACTAGTATCTTTATATAATTATATGCCAGCGACTTTAGCCAATCATTCAAAAGTGTACATGTTATATGTTTCTTTATTTGTTTTGTCATGCTGCAAATTAGAATAGGAACCAACAACTCCTCAATTGTTTAGATATATTTCAGGCTTGGATTTTGGATTTTGTAAGAGTGCCTAATTTTCTGTATGGGAATCTTTTTAGCCCTTTCGAAAGGTTCCAATATTGAATGTTGGTTATACTCTGACCTTGCACAAAAAGTGGGAGGCAAAGTAGTAGCTAGAAATCTAAAGTTGACGTAGAATGACCACACTATTTCAATAGAACAATTAAACAACAATAGAATCAAGACTAAACTCTAAGAGTCAGCACCTAAGGATTGCTTGGAGTCGGCACAAGTGTAAAAAGAAACACAATATCTTTTATAATTCTCAAAACTGTCTTACAATAATTAGAAAAAGTGCTTAAATAGCTAATAATAAAATGCATACAGAAACCCTAATTATTAAATACTCGAGCTTACTTAATCTCAAGCCCAATTATTAACAGGCTCCATCCATAAGACCACAGGTTGGGCCGTCTTCTTTTTACTCTTCCTCCCATACATGCGTATAATTGGGGGCTTGTACCTTGTGTCCACACCAACTCTCCCCGGGTGAGAAGAACTCGACCCTGTTGAGTGGAAATCTGAAGAGCTCTGATAGTACTTAAGCAAATCAAGATCCAGTCAATGTAGCTAGTCTCGAGTAATCCATGTGCAATCAGAATCTAGTCACCCTCACCACCGAACTAGGAAACGGTGAACTCCTCCATCCCTGGTAGAAACAATATGTTCATCTAAAATAGCATCAATAGATTCTTTATGTGCATAAGGCAGATTTAAGGGTAAAAGGGTAGGGATAAGGGCATCAATAGGATCAAGTAAAGGCTCATCAAAAGGGGTATCAAGAATAACTGTGGAGCTTTTATAAGCAACTAGATCCTCTATATTAAAGGATGAGCTAATACCATAATCATGAGGAAGGTCAATGACACATGCATTTGGGCTCATTCGTTTCAATACCTTGAATGGTCCGGCACTACGAGCCTGCAATTTCTTAATGGTCCCAGAGGGAAACCGTTCAGGTCGAATCCAAATCATGACATAATCCCCTACCTGAAACTCTGCATGACACGAATGAGTGTTAGCATGAATTTTATATTGAGAATTACTTACCTGAATTTTTTTGCGAATCTCATTATGCAAATAATGAATATGTCGTGCAAATGCCTCAACAGATTTAGAAATTCTAACATGTGGGGACATGAGCAAAAGATCTAAGGGCTTCCTAGGTGTATACCCAAGTACAACCTCAAAAGGACTAGCGCCTATAGACCTATTGATAGAGCTATTATATGCAAGCTGGGCTATAGAAAGAATTCAATCCCAATTCCAATTGGTTTCACCTACTAAACATTGAAGGAGGTGGCCTAAACTATGATTAACCACATCAGTTTGACCATCAGTTTGAGGATGAAATACCGTGGAAAAATTCAATTTGGTGCCTACTAAATGCCACAAAGTCTTCCAAAAATAACTCACAAAGCGAACATTCCTATCAGACATTATGGTTTTGGGAAGACCATAAAGTTTGACAATCTCATCAAAGTAGAGCTTTGCAATCTTAGAAGCATCAGAGGTCTTAGAACATTGTAGGAAATGAGCCATCTTAGAGAAGCGATCAGTAACTACTAGAATAGAATCATGCTTCCTAAAGGTGCAGGCAAACCTAACACAAAGTTCATACTCAAATCCTGCGATAGGCGATCTGGCACAAGTAAAGGCATGTACAAGTCAATGTTTTGCTTGTGATGTTTGGCTAGTTGATATGTACAACACTGACCAACTATATTGGCAATGCCCATCTTAAGACCAAGCCAATAGAATTGACGTCCCACTTCCTCAATTATTTTGTCTCAACCAAAATGACCTGCAAGGCCTCCCACATGTATCTCCCAAACTAGAAAATCTCTCACTAAAGACCGAGGGATACATAACTTGTTGGCTTTGAACAAGTAACCATCTTGAAGGGTATAATCATCCAAGATTGGCCGTAAGGCATTACTTAGGCTAATGTAAAGCTCCCCAAAATATGGGCATGACTCATAGTCATCCTTAAGTCGTTCAAACCCAATAACCTTAACACTCATGACTGAAAGCAAAGACACCCTTCGACTTAATGCATCAGTAGCCTTATTCTCAACTCCCACCCTATGTTTCACCACAAAGGAGTAGCGTTGCTGAAATTCAACCTAACTACCATGCCTAAAAATCAACTTCTAGAGATAGCACAAAGCTTCATGATCAAAGTAGATAACAAATTCTCGAGACAACAAATAATGGCGCCAATGCCAAAGAGCTTGAATAATGGCATAAAATTCATTGTCATATGTGGAGTACTTTTGCTTAGCATCATTCAATTTCTCACTAAAATAAGCAATTGGGTGGCGCTCTTGACTAAGTACTCCCCCTATACCAATACCCAAGGCATCACATTCCACTTCAAAAGGCTTGGTAAAATTAAATCAGGGAGACGCATGACAGGCGCCTCAGTCATCTTTTGTTTTACCTCATTGAAAACCTTAGCAACAGTTTTTGTCCAAATAAACTCCTCTTGTTTAATGCAATCAATGATGGGGGACATAATGGTACTAAATTCTTTGATTAATCGACGATAAAAGGAAGCAAGCCCATGAAAGTTTCAAATTTCATGGATATTTTTGGGCTCTGGCCAATCCACATTCACTTGAACCTTTTGGGGGTCGGTAGAAACTCCCTCAGAGGATACTATGAAACCTAAAAAGACGACTTTATCGGTAAAAAAAGGGCACTTCTTGAGGTTGCCATATAAACTCTCCTTCCTAAGGGTAGTACAAACTTAAATTAGGTGGTCTAAGTGTTGCTCCCTAGATTTACTATAGATGAAGATGTCATCAAAGTACACAACCAAGAATTTCCCCATCAAAGGCTTGAGCACTTAAGTCATCACTCTCATAAAGGTACTAGGAGCATTAGACAATCCAAAAGGCATGACCATCCACTCATATAAACCATTTTTCGTCTTGAAGGCAGTTTTCCACTCATCACCAAGACGAACCCTAATTTGATGATAATCGCTTTTCAAGGCTATCTTTGAGAAGATCGTTGCACCAGCCATCATATCCAATATGTCATCCAACCGAGAGATAAAAAAACTATATTGCACAGTGATCTTGTTGATGGCACAACTACCAACACACATCCTCCAAGTTCCATCTTTCTTTGGAGTCAAGAGTGCAGGGACTGCACAAGGACACATACTTTCACAAACAAAACCATTTCTAAGTAGTTCTTCTACTTGCCTTGCAACTCGGCATGCTCTATAGGGCTCATCCTATAGTGAGGCAAGTTTGGTAGGGTCGCTCCGAGCACAAAATCTATGGCGTGTTATATTTCACACATGGGCAGTAAATAATCGGGGAGTTCCTCAGGGAAAACATCCATAAATTCCTGGAGCACTGACTTCACTTCTTCAGGTTGCTCCTCACGAGTCTCTCCATGAAGTTCCCTGGCAATTAAGTCAAACACAACAAATTCTTGAATTGCTACCCTTTCAAATGTCTTTAGGCTTATGATGTTCAGGCCTTTCGTCTTTGGTGCTTTTGTCTTCTTACTCATGTCAATTAGCTTGGGTTTCAAAAGATTGAGCACAATTTTCTTACCTTCAAACACAAATGAGTAAGAATTGGATCGCCCATGAAGGGTGACATCCAAATCATAAAGCCAAGGTTTACCTAAGATAATATGCCCTACATCCATGGGAATTATGTCACACCATATTTCAGCCTTATAGGTGAGGAATTGAAATGGAACAACACATCTTTCTTTTATGGCTATGGAGGAAGTATCAACCCAAGAAACTTTATATGGGTTAGGGTGTGGGATCAATTTCAAGCCTAGGCAGGAAACGACATTAAAGGACACCGCATTAATGCAACTCCCACTATCTATAATAACCTTGCAAGTTTTGTCCCCACACTTGGTGTAAGTTTGGAAGATGGCACTCCTTCGCCAATCATTAATGTCCCTCTGTTCTGCCAAAGAACACCTTACCACATTCACTCTAGGGACACCAAAGATGTCCTTGAAATCATCAATATGGGGAGAGATAGCTCTATTGCACGCGAGGTAGCTAGGGTCATCTTCCTATTCTACCTCAACAACTTGGATTTCTTCAACATTTGGATCATACACCAGCTCCTCAACATCTTCTACCTTTTCATCATCCTCTTGAATGACAAGGGTTCTAGAGGGACATCTAGCTGCGATATGTCCAACCCCATTGCATTTGAAGCATTGAAGGCGAGAGCCTAATCTTGAAGGCTCATTAACCACACCTTTTCCCTTGTCCTCTTTTTCTATTGGGGTGCTATTGGGGTTAACCTTAAGGCAAGTCTAGATTTGCTACCAAAAGGTTGAGGGTTGGTAGGAATACTCCGGAGCTCAGAACGTTGCTAAAAGATAGATTGGGATGCTAATTCACAATTCCTAGAAAAGTCATATGCTTCTCCTAAGGTAGTGACTCCTCAGGTGATAATCTCGCCTAGTAGGTTAGCATTTAAACCTTTCTTGAACCTATTGAGTGCGACAAACTCTTCCTCTATTATTCGAATTCGCCTTTTGAATTCCTTGAATTTCTCTATATATTCAGCCACAGGAGCAGTGCCTTACTTTAGGCGATCCCATTCCTCAAGGAGGGAGCTCCTATAAGTTGAAGGAATATAATTTCTCAAGAGTGCAGCCTTCATCTCAAGCCAATCAGTAAGGGGGGGCTCACGCCGTCACCTAAAGGTATCCTCAAGGTCCTCCCAGAAAAGGTTGGCTCTTCCAATTAACTTCATCCTGACATACCTCACTTTCTTATTCTCAACCCAATGGTAATAGTCAAAAAATTTCTCCATCTGACGTAACCAATCAATGAAAACCCATAGGTCAAGGTAGCCATCAAAGGTGGGTGCTTCTATATTTTCCTTGGACATCCTATCATCATAATCCCTAGGGCCATTGTGATTATAGTGATCATGTTCAAAGTTTGGAGCCCTATTAAAGTAATCATGGTTATTTTGCCTAAGCATGTTATCTCCTTCATGGTTAATAGTCTCTCTTTGAGATGCTTCAACTCACTCTACCCTTTCCAATAAAGCATTGACAGTTTTTGCTAGGTCTTCCATGTTTTGCTCTAAAGATGACCTAGGCTCAGAAGTGGATTGATGTTCAAGGTTTGACATGATGCGACCACTATATAGATGCATGCAACATTATATTTATGAATGCAATTGAGATTCCCAAAAAAAAAAATTCAAATAACCAACTCTGAATGTAAAATCAAGGTCAAGCAAGAGTACATGTAGAGACTAAATCAATGAATCAAAGGAATAAATTGCAGTCAAGTAGTGACACTGTTCACAATATTGAGAGATAGCCCAAATAAAATTCAAATTCCAATAAGTTCCACAATTAATAATGAGAATCAGCTATTTCAAAGCCCCCTTGTTGTTGTTGTTGTTGTTGTTTTTTTTTTTTTTTTTTTTTTTTTTTTTGGGATAATTACACATGACCAACCTGTGGTTTGACCCTAATTTTATGTGCCTACCCGTGGTTTGAATTTTGACACTTTACCCACCTGTGATTCTGACCGTTACCCAGCCTTAACCCACCTCTCCACTCTCCGTTACTCTAACACCAAATAAGTTAAAAAAATTTCCAAAATAGATCAAAACACTCACTCACTCCTAGAACTCACTCTCACTCCCAAAACTCTCAAATCTTACTCACTCCTACAACAAGCTTCGTTTGAGACTCTTAATTTCAGATCCAAACCGAGGAAGCAAGTTGCTAACAATTGCTCCTCCTCTGTTCAACTATGGGCTTCGATTTGCAAACTTTATAATGGAACTGGGTTTTGATCGTGGGTGGGTTTTGATCGTGCATGCTCTTGGGTGCCACCGTGGGTATTGAACTTGGGTTTTGATCTTGCATGGTCCTCTGTTCAGCATCAACAAGTAGATCAAAACCCTTTGCAAGTTTTTAACTTTTGAAACCTAGGGTTTGAAATTGGGTTTTTTAATGCTTTCTTCGGGTTTTTTATTCTTTCTTTGAATTTGAGTTTCTTAAACTGTTATTGATTCCATCTTTCTTCGAATTGGGTTTTTTTTTCTCTTTACTTTTTTTTCATGAAAGACTATAATAGTAGTTGTGTAACTAGTTGCTAATTTAATCACAATATGAAGTTGTTGAGTTGTTGTTTATATACAACCACTTTCTTTGATTTTTTTTTTTTTTTTTTAGGATCAAATAGCCGAAGGCTTGATAGGATTATATACATGTACAAAGTTAGGATACTTTTTGTGCTAGAAAGAATATACTTTATAGTCAAGCATTGTTACTTTAGCCTTGTTGTGGTCCACAAGATCCATTAACTTGTTTGATTTTTGTTGTTTATATACAGCCTCTGTATGTGTGTGGAGAACAATGTAAATGTGAGGGACCACAATGCAAATGTGAGGGACCCAATCTAATGCTTATTAATTATGCACTTTCTTGGCTGCCAGCCATATATCTAACCTTTGTCTTTCTAATACATGACTGCTAGCCATATGTGAGGGACCCAACCTTTGTTTTTCTAATACACTTTCTTGGCTGCCAGCATATATCTAATGCTTATTAATTATGCATGTACAGCTTCTCTAGATGCAATTTAAATGACCTTTTCTTGGCCAATAAAAAAAAAAAAAAAAAACAATCGGTGCCACGTAGTTTCCATCACTGTCTTAATGTGCTAATATTGTATCATTATGAAGTTAAATGTCTATTTATTTTTATTGTCTCTACCTTAGTTGTGAGCCTTGCACAATAAAAAATTTCTAATATGAAAGATCTCATATTCATGTTTACCAGTATTTTGACTAAACAAAAATTATTTGTAACATAGTTGTAATGTAATGGTTGAGTCTTTGCAAAATGTGTAGTAGAATATGATGCATTTAGTAGTCTAGCTTTTTTATTTTTTGAGAAACAGTAGTCTAGCTTTATGGTACCTTTGATTGTTGAAACCTTTGCAATGCATTAATGCTGGACTTCAATGTGAGTTTATCTTACTTAATTTGATAAGTGTTAACAATGGTTTATGCTATCACACATGCTGAAAATTTGAACTATGCCTCTTGTAACAGATTTGTTGGTCAATAAGCTTGTAACAAATTTTTGCTATGTCTTCATCAACTGGCAATGGCTCTACAACTAGTGGTTTCTACCGTGCTGAAGATGGTCATTTATGTACCATTAAGCATTGTGCCCTACGAACAAGTCGAAAAGCTGGTAACTATGGAAGAAGATTCCTCGGTTGTAGTCAATTTAATGTAAGAAACAATTACATTGTTGTATTTGAATTGAATTGAATTATTAATTGTGATTTATTGTGAACAGTGAAATTAATTGTTATAATTGTAATGATTAGGTTGGTCCCAAATGTGGCTTTTTTCAGTGGGTGGATAACGAAACTTGTAAGAGTGACCGTGAAAGGATAAGTATGCTTGAGAATGAACTGTAGCTTGCAAATCAGAGAGAAATGACAACTAGGCAAATGGAAGAAAGATCTAACCGAAGGGAAAGAGAAACTCATGAGCTTTATGTAGAAGCTAGGGAGAAACTTAAGAGGGTTAAAGAGAGTGAGAGATTGTACAAGGTTGCACTAGTTTTGTCATGGTTATTTTTCATTTTTGTAATGTTGTCGTTGTGTTTTGCCTCAATGAACAACAATGTAAGGGTGAAGAACCTTAATCTACCATGATGCTTAGGGGGGTGTTGAAATGTAATTAGATAATTGAATTGTTATTGTATCTATCTCTTAAAATGGGGATGTTGAAATGTGATTGGGATATTAAAATGTTATTGTATCTATTTCCTGAAATAGAAAGTGTTGTTTTTGTGCAAATATTCTTTAGTATAATTTTCTTTTTTTTTACTTCATTGATATATATCGGCACAAAGTGTTACGTGGAAATGTTAATAACGTGAATGAAACTTGGAACCTGCCAATGATTAATAACCTTCCATAAAAGCATTCTCATTTGGGTTTGTCAATTCACCTTTTACTTCATGTTCAAAATATTGTGCAATAATATAGAAGGAGCTGGCACATTTCAGGAAATATGAAAATAGTCTATCAAACAAAAAGATGCTGTAGGCCATAAGCATTGTCCAATTTATTGGTTCCATAAGCATTGTCCAAACAAAAAGATGTTGTAGGCCATAAACAAAAAGAGCTGGCACATTTATTGGTTCAATAAGCATTGTCCAATTTTTTTAGAAAGAATATACCAAAATAACACATAAAGCTGTAAGACCATTATCAACCTTTGCTGTGTCAATGCACACCTGTGTAAATCTACCAAAAGCACAACACAATCCTGTGTAAATCCACCAAAAGCAAAGACAAGCACAGCACAAGAAAATATTTTATCCTGTGTCAATGCACATTAACTGCTTTTAATAAAAATGAATAGTCATTATCACTTTATGTCACATGCATACAAAATTGCCAATCAATATTGTTTTTGGCACATCCTGTGACTTTATACTTTACACATCTTCCACCCAAAACCCAACTACTAGTCCACCACTCATCAGACATACACATCTTCCAACCAAAATTGTCAATATTGTTTTTGACACTTGACAGCAAATACTTTAAGTAAATACATTAGGCGTGGGAACTATAACAAAAAAAGTGAGCCATAAAACAAAAAAAGTAGGTGAAACTTTAACATCTTCCATCTTTATTTATTGCTTTTGGTGCCTTTGCCAGCTGCCTTCTTGCCCTTTCCACCAACTACTTGAAACTTTGCTGGCCTTGATACATCAGTAGTTCTACCTTTAAACCCCCTAGCAGTAGCACCACTTCCTTCACTTGGTACACCACTAGTGCTCACAGATGCACTTGGCTACATAACCAAAATTCAGCAGTTAGCAACTTTGTCCAACAATAGCAAGTAAGAGGAAAAAAAATAAACAAAATACAAGAAAACAGAGGTGCCTGAGATGGTAAAGAATCCCATGTCTCTCTAGGGGTGTGGATGCTTGGTTGTGAGGATAAAGAGAACCAGTTGGCCCTAGATCTAGTTCGAGGTTGAGTTGTGGCCTCAGATCTATTGTTTGGTGTAGGTTGAGATGCAGTTTGACCAAAAGCTCTATATGCAGGCTGAGATCTAGTACTTGGTGGCTGAGATGCAGTTTGAGGTGTTGCAGACTGCTTTGTTTTTGTAGATTTACTTCCTTGTGCCTACAAAGAAGGTTGAACAAGTTACATACACATGAAATATAGGAGGAAATGAATATATTTCAAAACATGGAAATACTTACAGCATGTGATTTAGCAAGTCTATCTCTTCTCTGCCATGGAGTTTCACCAGTGATGCCTGCCTTGCACCCTCTTGCATTATGTCCTTCTTTATGGCACTTCCCACACTTGATTGTCTTGTTCATCCTAGAAACTCTATAAGGGTTCCTAGGCTCTTCAGGATCTCTTTTTCTTTGCTTTGGTGGTCTGCCAGGTGGTTTATACACATGGGGAGCAACCGGAGCAGGTTGGTTAGTCTCAACCCACTCAGACTGGCCAGGCATTGGCTGTATTATCTCTTTGTAAGTCTCAACAAATGTCTCTTTCCAATAACAAGGATGCACATATTTCTCAACTTTCTTCAGGTTCTTAACAATAGCAGAGATCCCATGTTTGCAAGGAAGTCCTGTCAAATCCCAAATCCTACAGCTGCATGCCTTCTTATCTAGGTCAACCACATGTCTCTCATGACCGTTATCAACCTCATACATGAGGCTGCCTGCTAGAGTAGCACTGAAAGGTATAGACTCATGTTTTAACTTCTCTAATTTGTCTTGAATATGAGGACAAACCTTTCCAGTGTATTTTTCTATACCTTTTTGTTTTTTGTATTGTTTGGTCATAAGCCTAACTCTAATCCACTCCAACATTGTCAAAATTGGCTTATCCCTAGCTTCTAAGATCATGGCATTAAAAGACTCACTTGAGTTATTGACTAAACAGTCACTCAAAGCTCTACCACTAAAGTGAGACTTAGACCATTGTGCAGGGTTGATGTTAGCAAGATACTCCCATGCTTTGACATCCAAATCCTTCAATTCCTGCATTCTTCTCTCAAACTCCCTAATTGTTGTGGCTCCAGCACATCTCCACAATGCATCCTTCAACTCCAAGCCCTTATGATCCACTTTAAAATTATTATAGATATGCTTGACACAATACCTATGCTCACAAGTTGGGAATAGCATCTCAATTGCAGGTATAAGACCCTAATTCATATACAAAACAGATCCAGTAAATATGTTAGTTAAACATGTTGCAATGAACTGATACATGTATTATTGAACTTTAAATATATGGGTTAAATATGTTAGTACAATACTAAAGTCATACCTTTTGTCTATCAGAGATGAAGACCAAATTAAGTTGCTCTGGATTCCCAATGTCATCTGAAAACTGTTGCAAAAACCATACCCATGAATCTTTGTTCTCTTGCTCAACAACCGCAAATGAAACTGGGAAAATGTTATCATTTGCATCTCTAGCTACGGCAGAAAGTATTTGCCCCCCAAATCTCCCTTTCAAGTGGCACCCATCTAGACCAATGATTGGTCTACAACCTCCCAAAAAACCAACTTTTTGTGCATTATACCTAATATAAATTCTCTTAAATTTGGGCTGTGCATTTTCATCTTCCATTTCAATTTGCAAAATAACCCTACTTCCTTTATCATTCACTCTTATCATCTCTGCATAATCCCTCAGCTTCCCATATTGCAGCTTTTCATCCCCAGTAATCAAGTCAGTAGCTTTCCTTTTTGCCCTATACACTTGACTGTAACTTATGTCAACCTCAAGTGCTTGCTTCACATGATGCTGAACACCAGCCACTTTCCAATCAGGATTTTTGTCAAACTCCTGCATAAACTTCTTTGCAACATAACTTGAAGTCACTTGGCTGTGTTTGAATGATCTAGGGCAAGTGCACTCTGGATTGAATGTTTTTATTTGAAATGTCAACTCCCCAAATAGTTGAGATGCATAACACCTCCATCCACATTCATTTCTACAATAAACTGATATCTTCTTCTTCTCATTCAGCTTGAACTTGATATCTACTGGCTTCTTTATAGCATATTCCCTCAATACCTCCCTAAATACCTTAGAGTTTGGAAACTTCATTCCTTTCTTTAACTCTGGCTTTCTCATGTCAGTTTGGGCATTAAACTCAGGTTCTTTAGATGCAGTTAGTGCTGGCTGATCATCATCAGACCCCACTAGACTTTCCATGTCATCTTCAAGAGGTGGGTCAACCCATTCACCCTCTTCAAGAGGTGGGTCAGCTGCAGTAGTCCTATGTGGGGCTGCTGGATTTTCATGTGTAGATGGCCCAGCATCTCCCTCAAAGGGCCTATGTGAGGCTGCTGCATTGCCACTACCTCCACCATGTGTAGATGGCCCATCATCTCCCTCAGAGGGCCTATATGGGGCTGCTGCATTGACACTAACTCCATCATGTGATGGCCCATCATCTACATTTCCAAAGACATCATCATCAAAGTCTGGCCCCTCAAACCCTTCCTTCAACCAATCAATATCTTCTCCATCACTTCCTTCAGCATCAACATTACTCACTTCATGCACATCATCATCATCATCATCATCATTTGCTACTTCATCATGACTGAATGGTTGTTCAATTGCAAGTGGCTCCTCACCACCCTCTACATATAATGTTATCTTATCTGTAGGCCATGCAACATGAATATCACACATATAAACTACATCATCATCTCCATTTATAAGCCTTAACCCTTGCTTCAAATTACCTCTAGGAATAAGATAATGATATATACTTGTACTAACTGCCCCCACATCAGAACAAATATCTTGTATTTCAAAATAACTAAGTCTATCCGGGTCAACATTATCAACAAAAGAAGTACTACCTCCTAAATATACCAAATCAGGGTTCCACACAAACTTGCCACCATGATGAATCTCAAAATTGAATTTCAAGTCAGCCATCTACATATAAAATACAACAAAATAAAGTATGAGATGGGCTTGCATGTGGAAAAGTATCATGTGGATGCTATGACAAGATAGAAATAATTGAACTTTTACTAGAGTTGGGATGCCTATCTTAAGCTGAAATCTTATGATACTGCATTTGGGAGTGTTACTTATGCTTCTCATGTAAGCTGTTTTAATTATCAATGCCTCATGTTAAGGCCTCATGTCAATGCCTCATGTTAGGATTCATTGGAGAAAGAAAATAACAGAACAACATACTGTAATAATAATGTTTCAATGCCTCATGTTATAAGGTTGAACTCCGAGTTTCTTGGTTAATTTGGCAATTTTGATGATATATAAGCATAATAATAACAATGCCAATATTACATGGTATATGGTATTTATGAAGTTCTTGTTTAATGAAATTTTGGCTGCTCAATGTTAAAATGCAGTAGATAGATTACAATCAGAACCTTCCTGAAAAAAAAATAAAGAAAAATAAAGTATTCTGTTTGAAAAGGAAAATCAAGGAATACTGAATATATCATAATAATTTTAAAGCAAGGTAGTGAATAACTCTGTAAGGATGAGACTTTAAAGTATTCCTTTTCTTATCGATAATGGATATAATATGCTACATTGGATTCAATTTTGCTAATAGTAGGATGTTTAACAAAGGAACTAAGCTGATCAGGTTAACACTTTACTACAGAACTATTCAAGAAATTGTGGTTCAAAATGGCCTTGATGTTGATTCTTCCCATTTACAATTTCTTTTGTTAAGTTACAATTTCTGCCTCTCTATCTAAGATCAAATTAAAACCCTACTCTAACACAAATCTCAAACCTCTCAAACTTCACATTTGAATTAGAAATTGAAGTAAAATAAGCATGTTGATAAAATCAATCAAATACATTAATAAAGAGCAGTACCCATTAACAAGATATCAACACAAAATGGTAAGACAACCTATCTACAATGACATGTACAAATCACCAAAACCCCAAAAGAAACAGAGAAATGAAAGAACACAAAACCGAAAATTGAGCTTTGAGCAGTTCTAAGGTTTTTCTTTGTACTCACGGGAAAGTAAAAAGGTGAAGGCAGTATGTGACCAAATTTTTGTTAAAGCATCCAACTGAAAAGCTGAAGTTCTTCTCTTAACACTAACTCTCAACTCCAAAACCAACAGAGAACACAATGCCCTCTCCTATCCAGTTCAACCCTACGGCCTTTGCATTAAAATGCACCTTCCTGCAATTTGATCAGAAAATCAATAATAAGAACACCACTGGAATACGATCAGAAAATGCACCATGCGGATCTAATCATTTTCAGGTGAAAACAAAGGCATTGACATTATTTAACAAAAATGTCAGAGCTATATACAATTTCTAATCAAAATAAGATGACTAAAGAAAAAACCCAACTTGGAAGAAAGAATTAAAAACCCCAATTTCAAGCCCTAGGTTTCAAAAATTAAAATGAAAAAAGGGTTTTGATCTACCTGCCTGAACAAAGGAGCATTCACAGTCAAAACCCAAGTTTAATACCCACGATCAAAACCCAGGAGCTTGCACGATCCAAACCCACGATCAAAACACAAGAGCTTGCACCAATCGAAGCCCATTGTAAGATCTGACACAGCTGAACAGAGGAGGAGCAACGGAGCAACGGTGTCTTTCTTCCTCAGCTCGGATTTGTCACGGTTGTCTCAAATGAAGCTTGTTGTAGGCGTGGTGAGTAAGAGTTGAGAGTTTTGGGAGTGAGAGTGAGCCCTAGGAGTGAGTGAGTGTTTGATCTATTTTGGAATGTTTTTTTAACCTATTTGGTATTAGAGTAACGGAGAGTGGAGAGGTGGGTTACGGCTGGGTAACGGTCACAATCACAGGTAGGTAAAGTGTCAAAATTCAAACCACGGGTAGGCACATAGAATTAGGGTCAAACCACAGGTTGGTCATGTGTGATTATCCCTTTTTTTTTTTTTTTTTTTTTTAATAATGGGTATTGAAAGAAATAGATGGCCAACACAGCAACTAGCTAACAAAACAAGGTAAATTAAATAAACTAATGGTGGGGTATGCACGTTAAGAAACTAGAGATGTATTAAAAATGACAAATTGAGGCTAGCAATGAAACAAAGAAAGAACTTGATCCTTGTAATGGAAGCCCACTTGGATGACATGATCTTGGGCTTGGGCTAGTTTGTCATGGGCCTGAGATTTGCTTGGTCAATTTTTTTTTTTTTTTTTTTTGTGAAATACAATAAAGAAAGAACTACAATTTAAAACTAAAATCTGCCAAGTTCAACCATTAAAAACACCAAAACTAAAGAAACTAGAAGCCAAAGAAACTAAAGAGAAAAGAAGTGGCAGAGCAATCACAGAGCGTTGCTGGAGTCATCAGTTGAGAGGCGGTATGGGCGCATCGGCATTCACTGTCGGCGGTGCTCGATGGTGGAGACCAGAGCTTGCTAGTCAAATCACGATGATGGAACCTGTGAAGTGTGAAGTGACATGGTGGGAGCGATGTTGATGGTGAGTTGGCGTAGGTGGTTCGCAGCGGCGTGATTCCAGTATTGACATCGATGGCTGCTCATTGACTTTCAAACTCTTTTGTTTCTGGTTTGGTGGCTGATGGGCTTGCGGGGGTTACCCTTTTTTATGGTTTGTAGTTTGTGGGTTCTGTGGTTGGAGGCGGGCACGGATGGTGGTCATCGGCTTGGAAAGGATCGCTGGCTTCTTTGTTGGCTTGGGGATGAAAAACTCATGTGGCCAAAGGGGGTATATATGGATTACAGGGGCTGGTTTGGGCTTGTTCAAGATCTCATGGGGAAAAAACTTGAAAGGTACTGTCATATTTGGTTGGCTTGCTCTTTTGATGGTTTTGCTTTCACATGGTTGTCTACGGTTGTGTTGTATGGATTGGAAGTCTACTCTGATACCAAAACTGACGTAGGACAACCACACTATTTCAATAGAACAATTAAACAACAATAGAATTAAGACTAAACCCTAGGAGTCAGCACCAAGCAAACTGGAGTCGGCACCAGTGTAAAAAGAAACACAATATTTTTTATAATTCTCAAAATTGTCTTACAATAATAATAAAAAAGTTCTTAAATAGCTAACAATAAAATGCATAAAGAAACTCTAATTATTAAATGCTCGGGCTTACTTAATCTCAAGCCCAATTACTAATAGGCTCCATCCATAAGGCCATAGGTTTGGTCGTCTTCTTTTTGCTCTTCCTCCTATATATGCGTATAATTGGGGGCTTGTATCTTGTGTCCGCACCAAAAGTACAATGGCGCAAAAGCATATTCTTTTTTATCCAATCTAAAGTAAATTGAATAATCTTCCCTAAGAGTGAAATTTTGAAATGATGTAACTGCAACAACGTAGAATGCCCACATCATGAAATGAAAACAATTATCCATTCAAATATTTATTTTGGAATACAGACAAGCTCAAGAATCTAGTAATGGTTGAACCAAAAGGGATAGAATGACCAAAAAGGAAGTGACTATTCTTGTTTACTAACAAAGTAGCACCATGTGTACACATTTTTGAAAATAGTATATGTGGGGGGTTTGGGCCCAGAAAATCAGTACCGACCCATTCAACTAAAGCCCATGATCTGTCTGAGTAGCCAAAACTAGTCCATAAGAGGGAAGTGGACCTCAAACTCGGTTGGAGTGGGCTCAGCCTGATAACACATGTATTGGGACATAGAAATCATTGTTCGGGGGAATCCTATAGCGCTTAGCCTACCACCGATTGATGAGATGGTGGGAAATCGATGAAGAATTTACTAAACTAATGTAAGTTGTCTAGAGTTGTTAGTGCCTTTGGGGAACTCGCTACCGAACACTATTTGGCGTCTGGAACAAGTTTCAAAAGAATCCTCAAAAGGCATGATGATTCCTTGGGATTATAGCGAAAGTGGAAATGCATGTGAATTGATGAAATGATAATGATTAGTACCCCACTAAAGAGAGACTATATAAGGGGTGGGAAGGCAGACAAGAAGGGTTGATTGGAAAACACTAGGAAAAGAGTGAAAACACAGAGGGAAGGGAGTGTGAGCAAAGAGGAAGGACGGAGAACTGCCAGAGGGTGAGGTTTGTAGGTCTAAAATTTCATAGAAAAGATATAGCCTAAACTATCTAATTGGTGCTTGGAGCCCCACTCGTAAGATTGCTAGAGAGCCCACAAATAAATAAATTGGAGGCCCAAATTCTCCGGTACCACAACCCTAGTAGGTTTGGGAACCACAGTATACTAAAGGTATTATAAATTTTATAATAAAAAATTACAAATTGATGCGTCAAGAATGTGATTGGTAACACTTGAACAATATAATAAATGAATGTTTGTAATATCCTTAAAATCATTTTAAACTTTATAAAAATAAAACTCGACAAAGGAATGAGGCGCGTGGAATAAATAAATAAAAATATCATCTTTATTTTATATGTTGTAGAGTTGAAATAATACTATATAAACGCACTTCAATGCCAAGTCGTAGACACTGCAACAACATATTCGTAAATCATTGCATATAAACTATAATTGTATAATTTAAAATTATGACACAGATATCTTAAGCCCAACTGACTATTGAAATGATAGATGAATCCAAATCAACAGGCATTAGACATGCATGCAAGCATAGCACCTCCATTGTGCAACTGATTAAAGAATATAACCTCTTCAGCGAATCACGGGAAAATTTTCACTACAAAAATGAAATCCCTTGGAAAAGATTGTGGAAAATTAAAACATATACAATATCAAAAATCATATTATTAAAACATCAAACCTTTTATAGAACTGATAAAATAAAACAAGAGGAAACCAATCATAGGTTTATTCTGTGATTCAGTACGGTTTCTGATAATAAAATAAAATAAGTAGTTGAGTATTTTTAGGAAACATGCATCTGATAATAGGTTTATTTTTGATTCAGTACAGTTTTTTTAAGTGCTCTCTCAAATAGACCATCTCTCTGCCTGGAATTTTGGAAGAGACTCTAGTAGTCTCTTCCCAGGACAAAAATGATGTAAAGATTGTGAGTAGTTTGTAAAACAAATTAACAAACACATTGATCCAACAAGTGCATAATCCATTCTAAAAGGTACACTTTGAAATAGGAAAAAAAATCTAGTGTTACAAAAAATTATATAACTTCTTTGCCACAACTGTGATGTGATAGAACGTGATTGATGAAGAAAAAATTATGAATTCATGTGTAAGTGATAAACAATTACTTACAATTTGTCATATCAAAATTGTAGTAAAAGGTTATGGAATATTTTATGATCTAGAACCCTTTGGTGGAATTATGGCATTTCAAGTACAGACACATGTTATTAACCGTTATCATTTCAATTACAAACATCTAATTCCAAGAACCAAAAAGAAAACTCTTTTTTTTTGGCTGAATAACCTCATTTTATTGTGAAGAAGGCCGAAACCAACCAGTTATAAACAAAAAGCAAAACTAGGCCCGACCCATCTCTTTCCAAAACTTGAACTACAATAGCAAGAGGGCAAGAGAGGGGAACAGACTCAAATCTATGCCAGAAGGCGGCCCAAAGGGCTAAGAGAGATAGGCTGAAGAATTGCCCTCTCATCTAAGTTCTAACAAAAGAGAAAGATACATCCTCCAAAAAAAATTACAACAGAAAGGATATCATTCACAATTACATACATCAGGGTACGTAAGTGGGCTTTGGATATGGTCTTACAATCATCGAGGTATGTGGAATTATGGCATTTCAAGTACAGACACATATCATTAACCGTGGTTATTTCAAGCTCCACTAGTGCATGGGCTTTGAATATGCCCTTACATTCATCGAAAGCTCCTCTAGTCTCAAAGCAGCCAAAAAGTGGAGCTATTTTCCCAACAGTACACAAGAATATTAATTCTTGAGGAGAAAGGAAGCCAAGCGTTTGATCAAAGTCTTTGCATTCTGAGTCTCAAAATGCAAGATATGGAAAGCGTGCTTCTCTCCTTGAACTTGAACCAACTCAGCCTCTCCTTCCCACTTGCTTTTTATCAAATTCCTCATAGTAACAAATACCTCTATCCCACATCTCGTCCTTCTCGGACACAGTCACAAGCACTCGAGAACATCCAAGTCCAGCCAAGCTAGGTGCTCTAGCTACACCAGTGGGATTGATCATTGGATTATCAAGACCACCGGGTGCATCTGGATACGCAAAGTTCCAACACCGGTGTGGCAAAGCCTTTTCATGTCCTTCAATAGGCTCTGACTGTATTGGTTTTGAACCCCAGAAGTAAGGATGTGTAAGAAAAGCTCCTACAAGTTTAACACCACCATGCAAGCTCTCGACACCAGCTCTCATTGCTATATTATGCACAATATTACCTCCAGCACTATCACCACCAAGAAAAACTCGGCTAAAGTCACCATGATTCATCAACCATGGCTCTTTGTTGACAGCATAAGTATCATCAATGACGTGTGATGCAACCCAGCTATCTTCATAAGCAATGGGGAGAAAGTGCTCAGGAGCTTGCCTATACTCTACGGATACAGCAACAACTTGACCTTGAGCGACCAAACTATTGAGGAAGCGATGATGATCCGAGGAGAAGGCGGATTTGATGCAGAAACCTCCACCATGGAAGTAGACCAAGATGGGGAGGTTTTGGTGGTGGGTTTGGTCCAGTTTGGAGGAGGTAGAGACGAGCAGAGATGGAGGGGTCTTGTGAAATGGTGATGTCTTTTGATGAGACTCCAGTTTCTGGGACTTGTGGCGATGGGGGCACATAGGGAGTGCCCACAAGTCTCTCAACCGTACCATCTTTGTAGATACGGAGAAGGAGAAGAGCTCTTTCTCTACTTCCACGGTAAAAGATCCCATTAAGGGATTGGTAACAGTTTATTTAGTTGAAATTGAAAATTTTTAACTAAAATTTTAGTTAAAAACTAATTAAATAATATAATAAAACTCATAAATAATACAAAAAGTAGAATAAAACTTATAAATAATATATAAAAAAAAGTGTTATAAAATCAAATAAACTTAAGTTTTTATCACTTTTCAAACGGAGTACTCTAAGAAAGAAAATGAGGTGCGGCATTGTAATTTGAAAGTAACATACCAAATAATTTTTGCTACTGTGAAAGACAGTGAGGAAATGAGCCAAGGATAGGCTGGAAGAGATAGAATTATATTAGATTAGAACGGCTACAACTTATGTTCAAAAAGGACTGCCAAAAATTAATTGTTAAAAAAGGATGTTCAAAAAGGACGGCTACAAATTAATTAATAGGAAAAGTTAATGGATGGCTTAGGATATTGTTAGTGGACCATTTTAGAAAAGCTTTTATAAGAAAAAAAAAAAGTTTTAACAATGAATGTTCAAAATGTATATAAAACATCTTTGAATGTTTAGAACCCAAATTACAAATTATCAATTCAAGTTTATAATCAAACAATAAATGTGCAAAACATAAACATAAGCTAAAACAGAATTGATAAACAATCTAAATCATAAATAATCACAACTACAGCAGTAATTAAATGGCAAAGATAAAAGGAAGAGAAATGCAAACACAAGGACAACACTCGACGTGTTATCGAAGAGGAAACCAAAGCCCTCGGCGTAAAACCTCTCTGTTGCCCTCCAAGCGGTCAATAATCCACTAAAAAATGTAGTTGGGATATATTAACAACAATAGACCATCTAAGCCTAATTTACCCAATGTACCTAAGCCCTCCAAACTTCTTGCTACAATGAGGTTACGCCGAACCTATATCTTTTCTAGATTACCGAATTCCGCTATAGCCCATAGCATCAACCAATATGAATTGGTCCCTTCCTAATTGCTTCCCAAAGCACCAAAAAACCTTCTCACAAATATGAGTATGGTAAGAAAAGGATTTGACTAAGAACCTCTCAATGATGTAACAATGGAGAAGATGAGAATAGAGGAATTTGAAGTCTCTTAGGTGAAGTTTGTGGATGAATTAATCTTATTTTTCTTTAGAGTTTCTCTCTCAAAATTCTCTCTGGAAGCTCTCTATATTTCGTGGGTATAAGGGTCTATATATAATTATATGTGTTTAGAATGCGAAAAATCAATTTTTCCAAAACAGAGCTGGTTGGGGGCTTGGCCTCACAACTTGACTGAGTCGCGAGTTCAAGCCGCAAGATAACTGCATTGCCAGTCTAGACTTTTTGTCCTGTAATGCAACAGTTGGTATAACGTTTCAGCTTCCCGCATGCTTGACATGTGACCATCTTCTGGCAGCTTGCCAGTCGCGAGTCACCCGCGAATTCCAGTCACGAGTCCCTACTTCTTTGTACAATGTTGAATATTTCTTCACACTCTCTCACACATTAGCCTTACATGATTCCCACCTAAATACAGGGTTACTAAATGCTGAATTACAAACAAATTTGGCATGGAATAAGCCAACAAAATGGTTGATTAAATTCAATCTTACAATCTCTCCCTTTAGCTATTCCGTGACAAAACCCTACAACAAATTCTAGACTTAACGCGTGAGTTAGGAACAGTTGAGCAAAACTCACTCACACCTAACTCTAGAATCTGTGAAGCTCTTGAACCATAAGAACAAATATCTCATAAAACACAACAACACAATAAGATCATCGTATGCAAAAAACTTATAATGCATATGGAGTAAGCACAATGCGATCAAGCAAAAAAGAACTTAAGTAGTAAAACATGGCTTGACCAAAAACAAACATTCACTATAAATAGTGATCACAATGCTCATTCACTCATGGAATGAACATTCGGATATGCAAGCTAATAAGCTCATTTGCAAAGTATCATTTGTATGTCTAACACTCAACCAATGCAACAACACAAGGTAATTGCATTAAGGATAAAAATCCAACAAAGGGTACAAGAGTGATGTACTGAAGAAAATACATGACATTTAACACCAAGTTCTTAAGCTACAAAGCATGGGTACAAAAACCTAAAAGTTTACAAAAGCAAACGGTTACAAATGTGATGTACTAAAGAAAATGCACAATATAAACTAAAATGTTTAAAGTTTCTCCCCTTCAAAATGATGAGAAGCTGTAATGCACTTGGAACATATATACTTGTAACCTGAAACACTTGCACAAAACACATTAGACCCTCACGGTAGTGCAAATCATAAAAAAGACAAGTATAATGTAACAAGTAAATTGCAATCAAGTAACCATGATGTGAAACATGTGAGCAACTTGATCAAACACCAAACACCAAAACAAAATTTTATTATTAGCTCAACGTCTTCTCCTCCTTGGTATATGCATCTCTCCTATGGAATATCTCTCCCCCTACAAATGTGCACTAGAAATAGAATTTCTCCCCCTAAGAATGTGCACAAGGGTCATATAGAAATGACAAAACACTCCGGTATACTCTCTAAAGTATACTCTCCTCATTTTTGTCAAGAATAGACAAAGGGTCAAGGAGAAACAAAGTAAGCACTAAACATGAACACAAAGAGTGATAAAAATCACTTCCAAAATAGATAAAATGATCAAAAATCTTTTTTGATTGATCCATATATAGTTGAGCACACACACATTACATTTAAATAAGTACAATCGAACAAATAAATAAGGCATTCATTGAACATTAGGTATGTGTGTTGTATGTGTGTATCAAATGTGGAATAGTTCTTAATCTAGAGTGAAGTTTTAATGATCAATTCAATCAAATCATACACAACTAGTACTAAGACAATTGGTCTATCTCAATTATAAAAATGAACATATATGACCTCTCACAAGAAAATGATTACATATCTTTGAAGCTTTTCATTTAGCTTCTTTACAATTCATAACATTTGATCATTTTTTATCTTTACATCTCATTTTGAGATAGATGCCTGAAATTTTTTATATTTCAATTTGATGAATAAGCCTTTGGCTTTTTGGGCACCATACATTTTTATAAAAGTCACTTTCCCTTTTTCCTAGTCAAATACTAGTATATGCGAGCTTTTGCAACTCATTATCTCTTTTTATTTTGAGATTTACATTTGTTAAGCTCTTTAAGCAAAAAAAAATAAAGGAGTGGGAAGAGATATAGACACAAGTCTACGTATGTATCAAAACCATCATGACTATTGACTAATCATTCATGACAAGCTTGAAGATTAATTTACAACAATCACACAAAGATGTCAAGATTTTTCCCACAAAGATATAAGTGCATAAAGAACAAGCTAAGCTCGTAAATGTATAAAGTCATTTGTACGATGGTACAAGGCCAAACTCACATGAGATATGTGCTCAAACGTATACGATTAAACTTTTTGAATTTTTCACTTTTTATGTGGTTTTGGATTTTTACTCACACAAAAACTAAAACATAAAAGTAAGATCAAAGATAAAATCAATGCATACAAATAAATGCAAGATGCACAAAATGTATGAAGATATGACAATCAATGCATGAAATGTCTTACAAAGATCGAAAGAATTAGATCAAGGATCAAAAGCGCAAAAGATCAACCATAGGAATCCTTCTTCATCCAAACGGAATGATTGTTTGAAATGAGTGTCTCATAAGAAGTGAGGCGAGGGTTGGAAGAATGAGAACCGGAGATGCACATAGTCAAGGAGTTAAGAGCATTAAAAACTTTCTTTAATAACATGCTATCTTCACTCAAAACCGATTTACCCTTTTTAACATAACTTCCAAGAAGCTCAAGTTTTTCTTTTCTTTTAATTCTTTTAAGAGCACGAAACTTAGAGTAATGAGGTCTTAAATGACCAAAAGTACTACAATGGTGACAAATAATGTGTTTAGGTCCACTAGGCTTTTTGGAATGTGATCTAGCAACATGGTTTTGTTCTCTCTTCAACTTATAACATTAAGGTCTTATATGACCAATCACACCATAATAGTGGCAAGTTGGAACAAACTTAAATCCATCCAAAGCCTCAGGTTGAGACCTAAACGGAGGCTTTGACTTAACAGCCTTTCTCTCCACCTTTTGATTTCTTTTATGTGGAGGAACGTACACCGATTTGTCCTTTAAGGTAGAACACACAATAGGCACAAAATCGGGTACCACAACATGATTGCAGCAAATATTTTCATCCTTTTTAACAATAGGTTCAACAATCAAACACTTGGCATGTATCTTAAAAGATTCATTTTCACATTTTAGCTCATCAACAAGTTTGTTAGATAAAACAAGTTTAGCATCCAAGTCCATATTCAAACATTCAAACTCTTTCAACTTTTCAAGAGAATTTTCAACAAGTTTCTTATATTTTTCAACCAATTTGTTTGCTTCATTGAGCTTAGCAATCAAATCATCCTTTTCACAAAATATCTTGCTCAAATTCTTTTGAAACTTCTTAGCATTTTTCTTCAAATTTTTAATGTAATGAATATCAACAACATTCAAAGATTCATGTAACATAGCATCACAATCATGAGGATTATCACTCATAAAGGCATATTCACAAACACATGGCATGTTACATTTATCATCAACCATATCATACAAAGAGGCATATAAAGCACAATCCATTGCAAATAAACACAAGGGTTCAAGGATCACACTTAGGTATTTAAACCACAACAAGTGTACCTGCTCTGATACCAAATGAATGTTCAAAATATGTATAAAACACCCTTAAACTTTTAGACCCCAAATTACAAATTATCAATTCAAGCTTATAATCAAACAATAAATGTGCAGAATATAAACATAAGTTAAAATAGAATTGATAAACAATCTAAACCATAAATAATCACAACCACAGCAGTAATTAAATGGCAAAGATAAAGGGAATGGCGAAGCTCTCTACATTTCGTGGGTATAAGGGTCTATATATAATGATGTGTGTTTGGAATGTAAAGAGTCAGTTTTTTCAAAATAGAGCTGGCTAGCAACTTGGCCTCGCAACTTGACTGAGTCGCGAGTTCAAGCCGCGAGGTAACTACATTGCCAATCTGGACTTTTTGTCCTACAGTGCAACAGCTGGCATAACGCTTCAACTTCCCACATGCTTGACAAGTGACCATCTTCTGGCGGCTTACCAGTCGCGAGTCTCTGCTTCTTTGCACAATGTTAAACATTTCGTCACACTCTCTCACACACTACCCTTACATGATTCTCACCTAAATACAGGGTTACTAAATGCTGAATTACAAGCAAATTTGGCACGGAATAAAGCCAATAAAATGGTTGATTAAATTCAACCTTACAAACAATTTTTACAATTTCTCATAAAAATGCTTTAAAAATTTTCTTAAAATAATTTATTAACAATTATCTTTTTTTTTTTAAAGAATATATTAACAATTATCTTAAAAGTATCCATTAACATGACCCTTAATTAATCAAGCTGGCTGTTGACTACTGGCCTTTCAGTTTTATTTAGTTAACCGAGTCTCATATCATATGTACCAAATTATAATTTTAAAATAAACAAAACAAAGTCTCTTCAATAATTTTGGATTTGATACACATTTAGCTTCTTCTTCTTCTTCTTCTTTTTCTTTTCTTTGGGAATTCTTATTTTAAAAAGTTTATGTTGGAAAGTTGACGTCCTAAAAAAAAAAACCTAAACACTTGAAAGTTTTTTTTTAATAAGAAACTTGTAACTTTTATTAAAACAGAGATAACATCGCTACATCATGAGCCACAACAAATCAATAATAGGAGATATTTCCTTTATCTAAGTTACATAAATTAACTAAAGATGGTTTCTCAAAAAAAAAAAAATCTGAAGACGAAACTTTGTTATACTAATCCTTCAATTGAAAACAGGTTTGGGACAAATTGGTCAACAGAAATCCTTCATTTAATCACAAAATAGAATGTCGCAAGGGCAAATCTCCCCTTAAATGTGGCATAGATTTTGATTTCAGAATTGATTCTCATATAATCAATATATATATAAGTAGAGAGATCTCATGTGAGAAAGCATGAAGTTCTAACATAGTAAAATTTGACTCCACCTCTTTAATGTCCAAAATTATGATCTATAAGTTTGATAAGATAAATAATTTTTCTTTAATACTCAAAATTAGTATCTTTAGATTTGGTAGAATATTTCTCAAAAAAAGATTTGGTAGAATAACAAAGGTTGAAAGACTTTACCTTAAGCGGTTCTAAACAGAAATGTGTAAATCCTGGAGTATCATAAATTCATAGCTTTGACGGAAATCTTAATGTGAGCTTTATAATATAAGGCGCATGTGAAGTAGGTTGGATATTGGCAATTGCATCTATTTATATATCATATCATATACTACATAATAAAATTTAGGCTTAGAAGTCATGATTACACCAAGTGACTTCATTAAATTACAGCAATAATTTGGATAAAAACATATTTTTAGATAGAGACAAAAACTTATTTATTTTTATCAATTTTTTAAAGATAAAATAACAATAGTATTTTAACAAAACATACAACATGCATCTAAGTTTTAATTGATAGAGGCGACAACTTATTTGTTCTTATCAATTTCTTTAGATAAAATAACAATAAATGTTTTAACAAAACATGCCACATGCATTTTAGATAAAATAACAAAGGTTGAAAGTCTTTACCTTAAGCAGTTCTCAACGCATATGTGTAAGCAGTTTTCTTAGGGGGGGCTGGTGAATACATTTTTGTATAATTTTTAGATTTATTACAAAACGTAAAAGAAAGTTAATGGAAAATTTCAAAAGTTAAGGGGGGCCATGCCCCCCTTGGCACCCCCCTAGCTCCGCCTATGTTAATGGAAATCTTAACGTGAGCATTATAACATAAGGTGCATGAGAAGTAGGTGGATATAGGCAATTGCATCCATTTATATATATACTATATAATAAGATTTGGGCTTAGAAGCCATGGTTGCACCAAGTGACTTTACCAAATGACAACAATATTTTAGATAAAAACATGCCACATGCATTTTAGATAAAATATTAAAGGTTGAAAGTCTTTACCTTAAGCAGTTCTCATTAACGCAAATGTGTAAATCTTGGAGTATCATAAATTCATAGCCTTGACGGACTGTGGTTGAGCCAAGAAATTTTCTTAGGAGGGGCTGGTGAATACATTTTTGTGTAATTTTTAGATTTATTACAAAACGTAAAAGAAAGTTAATGGAAAATTTCAAAAGTTAAGGGGGGCCATGCCCCCCTTGGCACCCCCCTAGCTCTGCCTATGTTAACAAAAATTTTAATGTGAGCATTATAACATAAGGCACATAAGAAGTAGGTGGACATAGGCAATTGCATCTATTTATATATCATATCATATACTATATAATAAGATTTGGACTTAGAAGCCATGATTGCACCAAATGACTTTACCAAATGACAGTAATATTTTAGTTAAAAACAAATTTTTAGATAGACACAACAACTTATTTGTTCTTATCAATTTTTTTAAATAAAATAACAATAGTGTTTTAACAAAACATGCAACATGTATCTAAGTTTCAATTGATATCCTTCTCAAAAAAAAAAGTTTCAATTGATAGAGACGACAACTTATTTGTTCTTATCAATTTCTTTAAAGAAAATAACAACAAAATATTTTAACAAAATATGTCACATGCATTTTAAATAAAATAACAATAAGTTTTTTAACAAAGCATTCAACATGCATCTAAGTTTTAGTTTATAGAGATTTATTTAAAGATGGTAACAATAAATGTTTTAACAAAACATGCAACATGCATCTAAGATTCAATTGATAAAGACAACAACTTATTTGTTTTTATCAATTTCTTTATATAAGGTAACAAATAAATGTTTTAACAAAACATACAACATGCATCTAAGTTTCAAAATTTTAAATCCTACTCCAACTAAAATTCTATTATCAAAATTTCAAAACATATATACATGAACCAATGGTCTTTCCATAAAATCTCTCTTGCACCCCATGTTTTTCTTTCTTTATTATTATTATTATTTTGAGTTGCAACTTATGCATATGTATTTGTATTGGAAGGATATACATACTGAACAAATTCATAGGAGTTAATAAATTTGTATGACTCTCTCTCTCTCTCTCTCTCTCAATTTCCTTTCTTAATAAACAACAACCCTCATTAATTATTAAATTAATTGTTTATTAATTGTTAGGATACATTTCTTTAAATTAAGGGATAAAATTAACAATAGTTTAATTTACGTAAAATCATTTAAATTTTAAAAAATTTAAATTCTATTCAAATTAAAAGTCTATTATAAATTTTTTTAAACTTCTTTCCCTAGAAATTTTTTTAAAATAAATAAATAAATTCTAAACTGAAATCTAAAATAGCCCACACAAGGCCCCACACTTTTCCCCCTCAAGTTGCATCTTACATTTTATTAATTATTTTAAATATATATATTTTATTAATCATTAGGATATATTTCCTCAAATTAATAGATAAATTTTAGTTTGGCTAAAACTTTATCATCTAAGTTTTAGAAATTTAAATAATCCTACTCTAACTAAAAATAAATAATCAAAATTTCAAAACTTATATATTTTCACCAATGATCTTTCCATAAAATTAATCCTTCTTGCACCCCACTTTTTTTTTTTTTTTTTTTTAAGTTGCAACTTATGCATATTTATTTGTATTTGATAGTTTTATGGTCTTTTTGAATACCGTTTGTTTTGCTGAAACTGAAAACTTATTGCTAAAAGTCCTGTAAATAAAGGTAAAAGTTAGTTGAAATAGTACAATGGGGCCCACAAATAGTGCCAAAAAGTGCAGTGAGACTCATAAATAGTAGCAAAAAAAAGCTGAATGGTATAATAATTTGTAATTTTAATCCACATTGTTAAAGGCATTTTTATGTAATTGGCATATCCTTTGACAAAACGCACTTTACTTGTATTTTGGTAAATTTAAGAAGGTTCAAGATGATCATTACAAGTGGTTAAATTGAAGACATGGAGATTACTCAAGAACTGCTCAAGAAAAGTGCAATTTACAGGTCTCGATACCTCCTCGACAAAAGCTCGATCTATTGAGATTCATTAAAACTCGACACATGTCCCGATCTATCAAGCTTACGGGATTCAGACTATAGCCAACAACGTTTTTATTCTAAAAGGCTATTTGTTTATGGGTTTGTATAATCCTTATAAGACTAGGAAAACCCAAGGTTTGTGGGTTTGTATAATCCTTATTGGACTAGAAAAGCCCAAGGTTTGTGTAAACCTATTTGGAATAGAAGAGCCCATTAAGCTCTTATTTAAAGGAGGTGAAAAAACGAAAAACCTAACCCTAGAGAGCTTCATAAGATTTTCTTTTTGAAACCTTAGCCTCTTCCTGCAGCCTGTAGAACCGCTCAAGAGTTCTTGCTGCGTTTCTTGCACGCCTTTAGGTTCTGTAACCAAGCAAAGTCTCTCACACTATCATTGAAGATCTTATTGGTGTTTCTATGTGAAGCTGCTCAAAATCAACTACAACAATCAAAGGGTTGCTATGGAGTTAGTCACGTACTAGGTTCCATGCATCATTGGTTAATCACATACTAAAATTCGTGCATTGAAATGAGAGATTACCAATACATCACAAGTCCAATTGGATATTGGGGGTAAGGGTTCAACTATAAGTTGGAATTCCTTTTACTTATAACCGCTTGTTTTGATAATAATGGATTCTCGAGAGTGGGGATCTTAAATTTACCCGGTAGGGTTTTGCCTCGGTGGTTTTCCTCATTCATAAACCTATGTCAAATTTATTTTCCGCTGCAATTAACTTAGTTGGTGATTTGTTTGTGCTACCACGCTTATTGCATATAATTGAATCTAATTAATTCACTTGGCTAATTAATTGATTAATTTATCAAAGAGATCAATACATTTTTGGCCTATCACACATCCAAACGCACACTTAATTAAATAAATTCATCTTACTTATTCTTATTTGTTTCTAAATTTTCATGTATGGATATTATGTCAAAGGAAGTCTACCGTAAAGAAGCAAAACAATGGATACCTATTTAAATTCTTGATTTCTCTTAGGTAAGTTTTTTATTTTTTATTTTTAAAATCTCAACTTTTTAATTATTTTGTATGTTATTGGTTTTGTTTATTCTATGATTTAGTTTGTAAGTGTTTTGATTTTTTCAATTAACTATCATTACGAAGCATTTGATTCAAAATATGTCTTTCGTGTATTGTAGTGTAATCTGATTCCAAGTTACTTTTACTTTTGATTGTTAAGATTTTATCAGTGTTTATCTATTTTTATATTTTAAAATTATGTTTATGCTTTATGTTAATTTCTTAATATGCATAATTCCTCACATATTTCTTTGAAATTCAATCTAACTAAATTCAATTTAGAATTCTTCCAATATCCTTTTAGATAATAAAATATTTTGCTAAATTAGATTCATCGATCCAAATTCCTATGTAAGTCTGTCTTTACTTAATTTATTTTTCAATGTTTTTTAAAGTTCTGAAATTTAGATTGTTTTTCATATGTGTAATGTATAATACTAATAACAAGATTTTCTGTTTGGATTTTATCATTTTGCGTCCTAACTTTCCTCACTCAAATTCTTAAACTCTCCAAATTACCCCTATCATTTAGTTAAATAATTTTAAAATTAAAAACACAAACAAGTTAAAAGATTAATTTTTTTTTTAAGTTCATAAGTTTCAGGCTTTTGAACTTTTATCAATTATGACATACAGAAGATCTTAAAAATTATGACACTATCTCTATCTTACTTTTAAACATTATTTCATTAAACCCAAAATAAAAAAGAGCCTAATCGTGCGCAAAGCTCATATGATAAGGCTAGTATATATATATCTAAAAGCTGAAGCATAGCATTTTTTGTTGCTACACTCCTATTGAGCCACATCATCCACTCATTTCCAACATTCTTTCTCTCTTTTTTAACTCTTTTTTTTAGTTAATTTTTCATCTTAAATTTATACTTTCTCTAATTTTTTCCCTCTCTTTTACCTTTTCATTTCTCCACTACTGTCTATCTTAATATCACTTTTCCTACATCCTTTTATCTTCCTTAATTTTGGGCTTTTCTTATTCTTCTTCTCTCACTATAAATTTACAATTCTCTATTTCATTCTATACATAGTTTTCCCACACACATAAGGTTAATTCTCTCTCCCAATTTTTTTTTATGTTTTGGGGGATTTTTTTATTATTTTTCTTACATCTCTGTTTTAAGCTAATGAATTTTTGTATTACTTGGAACTTTGCTTTGGGTTTATGTGATTAAGTTATGTTTTTAAGTTTTTTTTTTTTTCTTCTCTTTGACTTCATAGATGTCATCCTATTGTGTTATATATAAAGATAGTATATAAGAATATTGTAGGGTCAAATTTTGTAGCCCAAGCCCAAAAGGTTTGGATTATGAGCCCAATGAACCCTAAAACAATGAATTTGTAGAGAATGAGTGAAAGAGCTGGGTCGATGATGAATTTAGTGACAGTTAACTATGATCTACCAAAATGAATTAAGGTAAAGGCATATAAAAGAGAATAGATAGAAATCTGAAGAGGTCTTTTCTTAATTAAAAGGCTTATATGATTCATACAGTTTTTTCCTTACAAAATTCTGCCTCCTCTCTTTAGAGGCACATTCCGTTTATATATCCTCTTCCTTTTTCATCTTCATCGTATACTTGTTCTTCATCTAAGCATTCACTTGAGTATATGTCACATCAAGTATCTTCTATAGCTTCCCCTGAGTGGTGGTAGCTGAGTTTGTACTGTTCAGAGGTCTTTTCCTCATAAATGCGGCCAGGAAAACTGCTGTAGTGCATTAAACACAGTGGTGGCAGCTTTTTCTTTTAGATATTTTTCCGTTCTTATCACCTCCAGACATGACCAAAGCTTATCCTTACCATTGAAGTTGCTAGGAAGATCACTTGAACCTCTATATATTTGCTTGATCCAGACTTTTGGTATCCGAGGAGAATGACCTCTTCAGACCATTGGGGCTCCCTTCGGACTGTACTCTTCATCCACTTTCAGGTATATCTCTTCCGCACGGACTCCTTCTCAATCATTTTCTTCTCTTCGGACACACAATAATAATCGGATAGGACCCTAGGCCCAACATGTAACATAGAGACGCACAATAATATTCGAATAGGGCCCTAGGCCCAACACGTGATGTTGGGCTTTTACCCCCACAAATATAATGTTATTTTATTACATAATATGACTTGGATAATTTGGTATTTATTACAATATTTCTTATTTTTACTTTTTTCTTCTCACATTATTTTCTATAAATTTCTTATAATTCTCTCACATTCTCTCTTGAAAATGAGAAATTATAAGATCCACATGGTGGACAAGTGATGTGGTCCACCATTCCACTAAAAAACTACCATTTGTCTAAAATTGTTAGTTATAAAAATTTTTTAAACAGAAATTAATTATTGACTCAGCAATTTTAAACAAGTAGAAATTTTTTAGTGGAATAGTGGACAAGTGACGTGGTTCACCAGAGGACCCTATAATTTCTCCTTGAAAAGTGACTATTCTCTCTCTCTCTCTCTCTCTCTCTCTCTTTCTCTCTCTTCATTTTTTAATTATTTCTTGCAATTCTACTTTATATCGATGAATCATTGTGATTTTTAAAACTCTATTTTGAGTTTATACGTTTTGGTGTTGTATTTTTTTATTCCTCATTATAAGTAGTATATCTCTCTCTTATAGTTTTGATTTGAGTTAATACTTGATTATTTTTGAACTAAGAATTTGAATTTATATCAAAATACAATCTTGGCTATGTTAATAACAAATCGACATCTGGACCATTCCTGTCCACTTCATTAATTTGGTCTGGTTTAGTCTACTTCAGTCCACTTCACTCAATTTTAGTCCAATTCAGTCTACTTTGGTCAACTTCAGTTCAATTAGGTCCATTCAGTCTACTTCAGTCAATTCAATCCAATACGGTCCATTCAGTGCAATTCGGTCTACTTTGGTCAACCTGTTTAGTCCATTTTATCCAATTCAGTCCATTCGATCTACTTCAATCCAATTTGGCCAATTCAATCCACTTCTATCTATTCGGTCCAATTTGGTCCATAAGGTCCACTTAGGTCTATTCGATCCACTTTAATCCATTCGGTCCACTTAGGTTTATTCAGTCCAATTAGGTCTATTCAATCCAATTTGGTCCATTTTTTCCACTTAGGTCTATTCATTCCATTCGGTCCATTTCTCCATTTCATATCACTTCATTCTAATTAGGTATACCTACTTAAGCATGGCAAATTACAACTTTAGGTTAAGAGTACTATTAATTATTTAAGTAATATCAATTGTAATTATATGATAAATTTTGGTTATCATAATAATCTCCTTAGAAGAATGAGAATTTGAATAATAACTTTGAAACTTAAAAATTTTAATTGTACCAAAAGAAATTAGGAAAATATAATGCATAATAACAATAGTTAGAAGAATTTCATAAAAGAATAATATCAATTAAAAATATCAAAAATTATAAAATTATATATTTGTAAAAATAAAGTGATGAAAATTACTTCTTGAAATTGTTTAATTTATAGAGAAAACAAATTGTCTAAATAAAATTTTGAGAATAAATTATATATATTCATAATAAGTTTGTTATAAGTTTTGATTATTATAATAATCTCTTTTAAGATAGAATGAAGAATTTGAATAATTTATTCACATGAAGATCATACATACATACATCTATATATATATATATATATATATTTTGCTTGAAGGTATAATCAACCTTATGCAATTCATTTAAAAGTAATGATGTTAAAAGAAATGAGTAACTACCCTAGAGATTAGATTTGTATATTCATAGTCTTAAGGTTTAGAAAGACTTTCATTTAAATTTAGCCGAACCGAAGTGGATTAAAATGCTACGTTAATGTGGATCAACAAAAGTGTAGTAACAATAAATGTTATGCTTAAGAGTTTAGAAATTAGAGTTTGAGATCTATAATTTTAAAAAGAAATTTGGATTTAAAATAGATACTCTCAACTCAAACATGTCTTTTCCCTAAATGCACACCAAAATGGTTCGAAGTGGTCTGAATGGACCAAATTTGACACAAATGGACCAAATAGAGCAAAGTGGATCAAATAAACAAAATAGGACCGAATGGTAACAAGGAGAACGGAATAGGACTGAAGTGGACTGAATAAGACAGAGTGGACATATGTCAACTAAATAGGACTGAAGTGGACAAAATGGACCGAATAGAACCAAAGTGGACTGAGTAAGACTTTTGAATATTTTATCATTTTTATTGCATTTTAATTTTAGGGCTCATATCTCCAATTTCTAAGGTCTATTTTTTTGTATTTTTTAACTCAAAATTAAAGAGTTTAGCCCAAATATAATAAAAACTCATACTTTTCAACCCAAAAATTAAGAAAAAAAAAATAGATTTTTGAGCTAAACTTGAAAAAAAAAACCTACACAAAGAATCAATTTAAGAACCAATTAGTCCAAAATTGATGTAAAATAGACTGCCATGGCCTTTCTAGACTCCTAAGCACGCACAAAATCTCGTAAGACAAATAGACACTAGTAAAAATCATTTGGGCAACGGAGTCAAAATCGCATGAAATTTAGTAGACTGAAGTGAAACAACCTTCTAAGCAATAGTCGCTACTTTGCTATGAGATACCCTCTAAAAATGGCAAATTCCTCCATTTAACACTCGAAAACTACGATTTTACCGTTTATAGTCATTTTTGTTTCCTTAATAACTTTTTGCTCAAAATCAGAATAAGGTTCTGCTTGTTTTGGGACAACCCTTCAAGTTAGTAGTTTATAATACTGCATTTAACTCAATTTTTTCATTTTTGGTGAATTTTGGTATTTTGTCACCTAATCGCATAATTAATGCAAATTAAAGTTTTAGATTTTTTTCTCAGTATTTAAATGTTTTGTACGCTATCATAAGCAAATCAAACTATTATAAATAAACACAGACATTTTGTCAGTTTTCTTCTCTGGTGAATTTCAATTTTATCACCTTGTGGATTCAAGGAACCCCTTGTGGATTCAAGATTTACTAACCAGAAACTACCAGTATAGTTTCTGTCCATCAAAGAGAGCATTGTGTATGCTTTCTTCAGGCTTCTGCAACATCAAAAATTGATTGAAAGGGACCAAAATTGAATGAGTGGACCAAATTAGACCGAAGTGAATTGAAGTAGACCTAGTACCTGTTTGGATACCACTAAAAACTGCGTTTCAGCTTTCGCGTTTTGCCTTTTTTTTTTTTTTTTCCCTGCGCATGAACAGTAACATCACATGGGTTCACTGTGTAGAGGACAAAAATCACTGTTCACGCACTGTTCATGCACTGTTCACGCATTAAAAAATATTAAAAATGGGTTTCACGGTACTATTCATACATTTAAAAATTATTTTGCTACAGTGTTTTTAGTTTTCAACAACTTTCAGCTACTTTTAGCAACAATAAGTTATATCCAAACGGACCCCTAATTGGACCAAATAGCAGTTGGTTAATTTTCAATGAGAACAAATTATCTTCAACAAATTTTGAAGAACAAATTATACATTATATTACAATTACAAAATAATTATATATTCTCACGCATCACGTGAGAATAAAAGATGTGATGATAATTTTTTTTTTTAAATATCATCTTTATTTTATATGTTGAAGAGTTGAAATAATACTGTAACACACTTCAAAGCCAAGTTGTCCCCACTATAACAGCATATTTGTAAATCATTGCATATAATTGTATAAATTTTCATCAGACCTAGCATGATAGCAAACCTTAAGCTAATTTTAATACAATAAAAGATAAAAATCATACAATGCTTTGTATATTTAAAAATATTAATATAATTTTAATGAAACTTAAGAAACATAAACACGCAAAAATATTTGGATTTAGAAAATTTCTATTTATTTTACTGTGGGGGTAGGATCCAAAAATTGTATACTGGACCTTGGGCCCTGTTCGTGGATACGTTCGAGGAGCAATGAATAATTAGAAGAGGCCACGGAATGAAGGATCACGCAAGGAGATGAGAGAGGAATATAATCCGAGAAAGTTATCCTTCTCGAATAGGACGAGTCTCGCTCAAGCAAGTGCTCGGATGACTTAGACAACTTATCAGGAAGTTAGAATGATAAGGATGGACTTTAGGCACGTACAAAAGAGGTGATAATATGGAAATATCTCAAAGAAAAGCTGCTATTACCGCATTAAATGCACTGCACCAACCCTTCTGGCCGCATTTATGAGGAGGAGACCCCTGAACAGTATAACCTCTAGCTACTACCACTAACAAATAACAAAAGAAGATATTCGATAGGACATGTACTCAAGTGAGGATCTAGATGGGCAACAAGTGTAAGATCATGATGGTCTGAAAGAACCTATATAAATGTAAAAGATCTCCCATAATAAGGAGACGAAAAAGATAGGAAGAAGAGGGGAAGAAGAGGGGAAGAGAGAATTACTGTAGCACTAAGAGTGGTCTGAAAGTTCATAATTCTTGTATTGAATCTTATCCAGTCTCCTCAGATAGCCATTTTGTGAAGCTTTATGTGTTACTCACTTTCGATTATTATTGAATTCTTACCTAACCGTTAACATAAATCATTAAAACCTAGCTCTTAGGCCCACTCTCTACAAATTCATTGTCTTGGGCTCACTAAACCATAGTCTAAACAAAATTTTAGGTCTTGACCAACAATTCATGACCCTACATTTACCATCAAACATACAAAAAGATATAAAAGTTTCATATTTACCAATGCCTTGAAATGAGAAAATTTCAATATTTTCCTCCAAACAAAGGTGGATATAAAAATCAAATAAATATGGTTTTTTTTTTTTTTTTTTTTTTGCACTAAGATATAAAGTTTCTACTACTACTAGTTTGATAAATTGGTTTGGCTTTTGTCATTCATAGAGCTTATATTTACAAAACACAATGGGTGGTCTCTTTTCTTTTCATTAATTGGGGATGTAAGAAATAGATACATTTTCTTAGATACAGTACATTAAACTCTTCAATTAAATTTAATATTGTTATGTCATCAAATTTAATTGTCTTTGAAAAATATAAAATTATTTGAATTTTATTAGTCCATGGAACCATATATTTTAATTTAATTGAAAATTCACAAAGGCTAGAATAGTAATGCCGTTAATTTTTTTCATTGAAAAGACTTGTTTCCCATCATTCCAGAACTTTTTATGCAATGTATCTCCCTGTCAAAGTTTGCAATGCTATTGATAATAAATTGCAGGGAGATTTTTTGTGGGCTCCACCCAAGAAAAAAAAAAAAAAAAAAAAGGATAAATTACAATAACTTACTCTGAGGACTGAGGCTTGGATTATTACCAAGCACATCCAAAGATTTAAAAAAATGACCAATTTGGTCCTTAGTCACTAACACCATTTGTGCACAGTTTATTAAACTTTTTTTCTTTTCTTTTTTTTTTTTTTTTCCTCTCTCCCTCCACGCTGCCAAAAAATTTCTTTTCTCTGTCTCTATCCTCCAACAAGTAACAACACACCAGCAAAAATCACAAAAAAAATTCCATTTCAAACTAATAGAAACCCCAAAAAAAAAAAAAAAAAACAGCAAATATCCAAGCCAAACAACAAGCATAAATCTCTTTGTAAATTCCCAATGAAAAATTCTAAAAATCCCAACAGAAACCCCCAAAAACCAGCAAAAATCTCAACCAAACAACATAAAAAATCAACACAACCGCAACTATCATCAACCTCATAAAAGAAAACAGAAAAAACACACCATATCATAAGATCGACTTCATCGTCTCCTGACGAAACACTACCCAAATCTGAAATCCAAAGGCCAGCCACAATCTACGACGCTGCCACAAAGAGGATGAGAGAGTCTGTTGAAGGCAAAATCCAGATCAAAGCACCACCACCATCACCATGTGGATTCCAATCTGAGAGAGAGGGACGAAACTCCGATAAATGGCGTTGATGGCGTCAAACTTGCAATGGGAATCGGGAAGTCCTTTGCGTGGTGGTGTTGCCAGTGGCCAAACTCATGGGTTTCACCGGTTAGAGAGAACTCAGAAGAAAGTTTAAGAGAGGCTGAGAAGATGATGGATCCACTGAGAACAAAGGTCTAGTAGCGTGTGGATCTGTGTCAGCCATGAGAATTTCAGAGATTTGAGAGAGACCTGGAGGTTAGAGAGAGATTTTCTGGCGTGAAGCGAGAGAAGGAAGAAAGAGGGGAAAAAAAAAAAAAAAGGTATTGTAAACGGTGCACAAACGGTGTTAGTGATTAAGGACCAAATTGGTCATTTTGTAAATCTTTTGGATGTGTTTGGTAATACCCAAACCTCAGGGTAGGTTATTGTAATTTATCCAAAAGAAAAAGAAAACTTCATCCGGTTAATTGGCGCGCTATATCTTATGCTTCCAAAGAAAACCTTTTTTCAATTGAAAGTTAGAAATGAAGCTCTCATTGCTAAGTTGTGTTCGAATCTTGCCGACGAGCATGAGGCCCTTTAGAGAATTAGTAATAGTGGTGCTAAATAGTTATATAACTATTTTTAACATCACTAAAACTCAAATGTACCCTGTAATAGTGGAGCCAAAATAATATTTTTTTGGCTCCACAGTCACAACACAGCCAAAAATAGCTGTGCACTGCAGCTGAAAGGTAAAAATAAATAAAAAAATATTTTTTTATTTTACATTTACACTACTTTTTTTATTTTTTATTCTTTCTTCTGCACTTCATTTTGGGTTCACACTACTTTTCTTGCCGTGATTTCTATGGTTTTGATGGTGATTGAATAAAATATTATTTTATTGTAATGTTTATATTATTTTATTGTGTTAAAAGTTAAAATAAAATCACTACCATTGAATGTGAGAATGTAAAATACGTAAAGTGGCTTTTTATAGTACTAAAAAAACTAAAAATTTAGCTCCTGATCTTAAGAAAATCTTTTCATTTGTAAATATTTTTCTGCTCCTAGAATCAGAGAGTGGTAGGAAACTTCCTTGTTCAAAAGTATGATCTGCCTGCAAAAAAGGTGGCCCAATATTCAACAAAGGCTTTGCCAGAAAATTTGGTCTTTTGATTAGTATTATGGTGGAGCCAACGGGCACTTATAGATGGGCTTTTATTAGCTAAGGATCTTTTTTTTTCTTTTTTTTTTTTAGCTAAGGATCTTAGTATCACATTTAAAACAACTAACCTTAAAAAATAAAAATAAAAACCGATGCATACATATATAACATGAAGTACATATCCTATCAAAAAAAAAAAAAACATGAAGTACATATTGTCATTTCATGCTCAAACAGCCAAGTGCAAGAACCAAAAAGGAAACTCATGGTGGGATTCGGATTATTGGATAGGGTAATAGCTAGTACACACTACACAAAGTACACTCACTTTAATTTCTGCACTATGCCCTTACACTGATCGAAAGCTCCTCTAGTCTTAAAGCAGTCTAAAAGTGGTACTCCTTGCCTAGAAAGTACACAATAATATTTTACTTGAGGAGAAAAGAAGCCAAGCGTTTGATCAAAGTCTTTGCATTCTGAGTCTCAAAATTCAAGACATGGAAAGCATGATCCTCTCCTTCAACTTGAACCAACTCAGCCTCTCCTTCCCACTTGCTTTTCATCAATTCCTCATAGTAATAAACGCCTCTATCCCTCAGCTCATCCTTCTCAGCCACAGCCACAAGCACTCGAGAACACCCAAGTACAGCCAAGCTGGGTGCTCCAGTTTCAACAAATGGATTGATCATTGGGTTATCAATACCACCAGGGGCATTTGGATACACAAAGTTCCAAACCAAGCAGGGCAAAGCCTTGTCATGTCCTTCACTAGCCTCTGACCGTACTGGTTTTGACCCCCAGAAGTAAGGGTGCGTAAGAAAAGCTCCTACAAGTTTAACACCATCATGCAAGCTCTCAACACCAGCTCTCATTGCCATATTATGCACAATATTAGCACCAGCACTATCACCACCAAGAAAAACTCGGCTAAAGTCACCATGATTCATCAACCATGGCTCTTTGTTGGCAACATTATCATCTTTGACGTGTGATGCAACCCATTGAAGTGCAGCCCAGCAATCTTCATAAGCACTGGGGAGAAAGTGCTCAGGAACTAGCCTATACTCAACTGACATAGCAACAACTTGACCTTGAGCGACCAAACTGTTGAGGAAGCGATGGTGATCAGATGAGAAGGCGGATTCAATGCAGAAGCCTCCGCCATGGTAGTAGACCAAGATGGGAAGCTTTTGGTGGTGGGTTTGGTTGTGTTTTGGGAGGTAGAGACGAGCAGAGATGGAGGGGTCTAGTGAAATGGTGATGTCTTTTGATGAGACTCCAGTTTCTGGGTCTAGAGGGGATGGGGGCACATAGGGAGTGCCTAAAAGTCGCTCAACTGTACCATCCTTGTACATACGGAGGAATGGAAGAAACTCTTTCTCCAGCTCCTTGGCATCTATCTCCTTGGCAATGGAACCCATTTGTAAGAGAGAATATCACTACCAAATAATTTTTTGCTAGCGTGAAGAGAGTGAGCGAGCTAAGGATGTACTGGAAGGGATACAAGTATACATAGGATTTCCGTAAGGCTCAAATATCATACTCTGTCTGGCTGGCTTTTCCTACCTACCTTTAGTCTTGTTTAGTTGACCAAGACTCATGCACCAAATTACAATTAAAACATTGACCAAAACAAAGTCCTCTCAATAATTTGCCATGTGATAGAGCCTGTCCTTTTTGAATTCTTATTTTTGAAAAGTTTATCTTGGAAAGTTGACGCCCTAAAAAACCCTTTTTGAAAGTTTGTTCTACTAAATTATCTGAAAGATGAAACTTTGTTATACTGATCCTTCAATTGAAAAGAGATTTGGGACAAGTTGGTGGACCGAATTCCTTCATTTAATAGCTAATTAAATAGCTAATCGATTGCCCCAGAAACGCGGCATAGACTTTAATTTTGGCATGGAGTCTTATACACTTTATAATATATAATAATATTTTTGAACTAGATAAAAGTCTAGTTAAATATATATATATATATATATATATATAATATAAATAATAAATATATACACATTATTTATTTCACATTCTAAATATGTACGTAAAAAAGGAAATCGTAGGATGGTGTATATGAAATATAAAATTGTGAGAGAATAAAATATTGCAACCAAGGACTAAACATATTATTCACATATCTAGAAGTAAGAACAATTAATGTTATTCACACTTCTTTTGATAACAATGGTATTCACACTTCACAGTCCAACTAGGCAACTTCAATATCACCTTTATTTCAGCATAGAAAGCATATATTCTAAGTAGATTAGGTGTAGCAAACTGCCAGGGTCTCCTTTTTTGGAAAGGACGATAATATATCAAACAAAATGACAAAAGACTAAAGAGTACAGACCAGACTTGTCCATAGCAAATCTTTTTTCAACCACATTAATTAATTTGGTGGATTATCAAAAACTTTCCACTAGCTAATTAATTTGTGAATTAAATTATCAAGGTTTGGTGTCATGCATTATCAACGGACAAAGACTTCACTTGAAAGAATATGTTAAGTTATTTAACAACCATTTCTAACTTTATTCTCAAAAAGTCATATAACTACCAGAGTGCATGAAAGGGATTGTTTTTGTTGTTAGGTTTTGGAATTCACAAATTCCACGTGACAAACCATGTGTAAAAATTTATTGTATGAAAGTTAGGTTATGTTATGCAAATTTGTGTCAAGAAGCTATAATTGAAGAATCTGAAGAACGGAGATTTCGGAACAAAAGGTTTACTCATGTACTCACTCCGCTGAATCAGAAAATTTTTACACATAGTTCTGCCCTTGGACAGTTGGAAGAAAGAAGAGTATGTTTTGTTGGGATTCTAAAGAAGAAGAACAAAAATAGTAATATTAGTGTCTTAAACCAAATTTATAAAAACATTATATAACCAAAGTACAACTACTAATAAGTATTACTATTTACTAAAAAAAAAAATTATTCCACATTGGTTGTGTGTGTCTAGTATCCGTTGTTTATAACCTCAGTTCACAACTATAAAGGTTAAGCCCTTTTGTAATTATACTCTGATTATGTAACGTATTATAAACCCGATTTAAAATACTAGTATTACTAACTTTAGTGAGTAAGCCCAAAAATAAATAAAATAACTAAATGAGGAGAGAAGTAAAACCCTCATTCTTTTTTTTTTTTTAACTTTTGACCTCTTCTCTAAAAAAATAGAATTTAGAAAATGCATTTGGCAAAAATGACTTTTCACATCCTAAAAATGTCAACCAAACATTTCAAATTGGTTTTTTAACTGCATTATATGCCTAAAAAACTATAAAAGCTTTTATTATAAACGTCGCAGGTAGAAAAAAATTCGCTCTACTCTTGCTCGAGCAAGATTATAAAACCTAATTTTAAGTTTTATTAGAGGTTTGAATTTTACTAAATCCTTAACCTATATATAAACCCTTTTAAGCATGATTTTCAAGTAGTGAAAGCAGTCATATTGCACATCAAGAAAGCCTTTCTCCTTGTTACAAAACATATCACCTTTGTATGAGTTATTCACCCTCGAGCCACATAGTTGTTCTTGAAACCACAAAATTAGTTATTTGACAGTGGGTAGCTATTATATCTTTCTACAATTTTGGTGTTAGGCAAGGTTTGTTAATGGAGAAAGTTCATGTACAAGAATTCTAGAGTTTTGGTGTCACTGCAATGGGAAGTAAGGCGTTTGCTAAGGCTACTTAGAGATTCTAGGATTAATTGCAAAGATTTTGTACGTACAATGGACAAGGTTAGATGCTACATAGTGGTTTTTTTTCCTTTGAAGAAGTTCTTCATATTTTCGTAAGTTTTTAACTTCATTACCAAATATATGTGTGTCAGTGTGTGCACGCGCCCACCCCGGCCTTTTGCTGCTTTGATTAATATTACTTTTAGATTTATTAACTATTAGTGTGATTAAATTACTGTGTTGTGTTGGATTATTTGTTTGAAATACACATAACGTGTTCAATTAATTCAATTAATCCAATGATTAATTAATAAGTTATGAAGGTCATATATATGCCAGAAACGTCAGAAAATGGCATTACAAAAGAGACTCACAAAATATCTTGCAACAAGAAGCCAACAACCCTTTAAAACTTTTACACCCTTCAATTCTAATGTGTCACATCATCTTATCACATATTAAAAAATAAACACAACCACACTCAACCAATTTTATAAAAATATAGTGTAAGATCCAAGTTTTATACCCTAAACTTAGCATTGTCACATTATCATATCATATATTAAAAAATAAGTACAACCACATCAAATCAATTTTTTTTTTTTTTTATGAATACATCAAATCAATTTTAATACCCATATAAAAATCTAACCAAATTGAGAATTTATTAAAATATTATTAGATGTGATAAAATATATTGAGTTTTAAAGAAAAAACTGATATGACAATCTCTTATTAAATGATGTAAATCATAGATTTTACACCCCACCCTTACCAAATTTAGACTAGAAAAAAATCCCACATTTTTTAAAAAAAAATTAAAAATAAACACAACAATTTTAAAAATGTATCAATTCAAATCACATACTCATTTAAGGTGACGTCATTAATAATAATACTTAAATAAAATGAATGTTGTATTGATACTTCACTGCATGTTATTATTTATTATATTTAAATATCATTTCATTCAAAGTCACACTATGCCATTTTTTAAATATATTTTACTCTACACGTGGTGAGTTCGTATTTTGAATTGAAAAGTTTTTGTAAAATTAAGATTTTATTTGAATAATTTAAAAGTATGAAGCTTAATTTGAAATCATAAATATAATTAAATTTTTTTATGGAATTGGCGGGTTAAACATGGTTGACTAGGAGAGCACTATTGAGGGGAGTGACTTAGTGTGAGTTTGGATAGCATAAATAGCCCTGGCGTTTGCGTTTGCATTTGCGTTTCATTTCTATGGGTCCTATGCACTATTTACGTAACCCACAAGTACGGAATTCAGCAAAATCAACTTTAAAACTAGGTCTCACGGCACTATTCACACATTTAAAAATTATTTTGCTACAGTGATTTCAGTTTTCAGCAATAAGCGGTATTCAAACAGACCCTTAGGGTGTGTTTGGTTGGGGTGAAAACAAGGAGGATGGAAAATAGGGAGAGAAAAATAGGGAGAGGAAAATATGATGGAAAATGCTATTTTCCATTGTTTAGTTGGGGAAGGAAAATAAGGGAGACAAAAAACAGGGGAGAAAGTTTTCTCCCCTGGCCCACTTTTTTTATCCTTCCAAATTTGGAGGAAAATGTTGAGAGAAAAGTGCTGTGAAAGCACTTTTACACAAATACCCAGTTGCTGACCATGTTGCCGACCATGTTGCCCAGTTGCCGACCACATTGTTGAGAATATGTAATACACTATTGTAAAGTTTCCCAATTGCTGACCACGTTGCTGACCTCGTTTTTTTTTTTACATTATAATTTTTAATGAGTTTTTTAACGCAAGTACACTATTGTAATTTTTACATTATAATAATAAAAATAATAATATAAATTTATGTATATGATGTAGTAAATTTTATATTATTTAATGAGTATAAATAAATCTATTTCTTACCTATTATGTAACAATGGTATAATAATCAATTTACATAAACTACATTTTCTATTCTTCCACTTTTCTTTTCAACCAAACAAAAGAGTTTTCCACGCTCCCACTTTTCCATTCCTCCAACCAAACACATACGAGGGAAAAATAAATATTTTCTATCCTCTAACTTTTCCATTCTTCCACTAATTTTCCATCCTTCCACTTTTCTAGTCTTCCAACCAAACGAACCCTTAGTCTAACGCTATAATTTAAGTTGACTAAAAGTCATATAGTCAATTCTGGTCATCACCTTTAAAAAATGGGTACTTGTATCAACTATAACTATTATTAAGAGTCCATTTGAAAATAGCTTATTTGGCTGAAATTGAAAATTTTTTGTTAAAAGTACTATAAATAAAGTTAAAAGGTAGCTGAAATAGTAGAATATGACCTATGAATAGTACCAAAAAGTACAATGTGACCCATGAATAGTAATAAAAAAAAGCTAAATTGTATTAAAAAAAACTGGCTTTTTAAGTCAATGCCAAACGCAACCTAAGTATTAACAAGGTTATTACTACTACACACTCTTGGTGCGATGGTCACTCTACAAATATAAGTGCTTATGGAGTGTGGAAGGTAAGGGCTGGAATTCAAGTTTCCAAGAGAGAGTTTTATACACATATACACTTAGATTAGACTAGAGTAGAATTTCGATAATGTTCCCCTAGCTAATGTTCATAAATCATTTTACTAAGAACACTCATGTCAGCGTGTGTAAAATAACATAAGGGGTGAATTTTACATATTTAAGCTCAAAAATCACCCACATAAGTCATTCTAAAAGTGTGTAAGCTTACATTGTTGTTACTCTAACCATATAACTATACATGATTACTGTAATTTTATATCTAAATATTTTATTAATTTCTTCGATTTTCTATTCTTTTCTTATTATTTCATCTCTCTTCCTCTCCCTGCTTCTTCGCTCTCACTGTCTCTCAGATATATCCACCCACCACTGCAACCCAACAACACTTAGCCACCCAAGGGTGGCTTGAAGCATTTAAAGGCCTTAGGCAAAAACTAAAATGAGGCTTTTTATATATTTAAATATGACTTAAAAAAAATTAAATATTACTTAAATTCTATTATCTTGTTTTAGATACAAAATTTCTAATTAACTACATAATTTTTTTTTAGAAAGTCCATAGACACAAAAAAAATTGACAAAATGAGCAAGACCTCAGGTCTCTCTCATTGTATGTCTTCTCTCAATGTGAGGCCCACATCACCAAATTTTCATTGATGGGATTGATTTTGGATTACCATTGTATGGTTGCTAATCAAATTTGATTTTGGGTTTAGGTTTGATTTGGGTTTCTCGGTTGATGGGTCGATCGAGGTTTGTGATAGGATGATCAAATTTTGTAATGGGTTTTGACTTGTGGTGGTGGTGGCTATAGGGGCGGCTCAATAGTATAGGCGAATGATGCAGTTGCCTAAGGCGCCCAAATAAAAAAAGCACCCAAATTTTAACTAATAGAGTTATTTCTTTCATTGTAATAGTATTAATTAAGCTCAAATATTAGCCGATAAATAAAATAATATTTTTTATCAAATGAGAGAGAGAGAGGATGGAATATAAAGAAAAGTAACGAATAAAAAAATAATAAAAAAAAAAGAAAAAGTTATTTAAATAAAATAGAATGTAGAATAAATAATTTGATATCAGTATTTTTGTAAAGTAGTTGTGTAAAATAAAATATATATATATATATATATATAAATTCTTATGCTAAAATGGACATAAATTTTTGCATAAGCTGATATGAATATTCTAATGACTAATGGACAAAATGAAAATATAGAATTTGGGATAACTTTGGCAGAGAAGCAAATCTCATGTAAAAAAAATTGACTTAAACTTTAAAATTTACCTGGAAGAGGAGAAGATGGGATGAGGATCGAAGACGGGTTAATAATTGTATATTTGTATTTAGCATTATATACTATTATTCTATCCCTTGTTTTTTTTTTTTTTTTTTTTTGCTAGGTAATTGCGGGGGATTGAACCCCGAGCTACAGGTCCCAACATAACCGGATACCAACATGCCAAGATGGGCGGTGGTATTATTCTATCCCTTGTAATAGCAAGCTAATTGTTTCTTGTACATGGGATTATTAAATATGATTTGCGAAAAAAATTGACTTGAACTTGACTCAAATAAACGCGAATCATGTTGTGTTGGGGTATAGATGTGGGACAGGGATGAGCCTCTTCTGATTAGACCCGACCTGCATTTTATTTGTTGCTATCCCAAAGAAACTGTGAAGATAATTGAATTCTACGTCAATGCTTTCTAGTCTTGATGGTGTTGTAATGTGAAACAGCCGGATAATGAACAGTGTCGCAAAACTCGTTCTTCACCCCAAATAAAAGTCTAGAAGGATTACTTGGGTTGGCTCCCCAAAAAATAAAATAAAATAAAGTTGTTGACTGACTTCTGTCTTTTTTTTTCCTTTAAATGTACTACCCAAGAGTCCCTTTTTCTTTCCTTTTTTTTTTTTTTTTAATTTTTAAATAATATATATGTACAAACACCATGTTCCTTCAGTATATATAGTGAAGTGAACCAAGATTTCAGCACCTCTCAATTCAATAGTAATAGCTCCCTTTAAGCTCTCCCCAAAAGTTTCCTTTTTCTCCACACGCCCAAAAAAAGAAAAAAGAAAGCTCTTAAATTTCGTTGTAATCATAAAGATCATGGATAACATCCCGCCCCAGCATCCATACATCCAAGCTGCAAGTCAGTTCAGCCAATTGGCCCAATTCTGCTACTATCACAACAAAGCCTTTAGACTCTTACTCTCAGTCTCAGCCTTATCTATCTTATTTTCTAGCTTTTCATTACTCCTTTTCCTTCTCCACTCCTTTCATGTCCACAACATTTCTACTTTACCCACGAAACTCTTCGGCTACACAATTGACAAGAACTACGTGTTCCTACTTTGCAATGGACTCCTAGTTTTTATAGTCAAGAATTCCGGTCTGGTTGGGAATTCTCATTCTCAATCAGGGGATAATCTTTATCTTAATGAAGAACATGACATCAAAAATGGACATAGGCAGCAATCAGTACCTGAACTATCAGAGAATAAGGCATTGGATTTGGATGAAAGCAAAATTGTAGTTACGGAGGTTGAAGAGGAACAAGTTATAGCAAATGGGTCTTTGTCATTGATTACAGTAGTAGGAGGAGGAGAAAATGAGCTTTTGACTATGCAAGAAGAAGAAGAAGAAGAAGAAGATGGATTTGGGCTACTGAGTACAGAAGAGCTAAACAAAAGATGTGATGATTTTATAAGAAAGATGAAAGAAGAAATCAAATTTGGAGCCAAACAATTGATCGTAGTTTAGTTTTGGCAATCAAAATTCAAAAGCCACACTGTACTAGTCAATCACCCTGTTGGTCATGTAATAGTAATAATATTAAGTTTTTTAAATTCTTGGTCATGTAATAGTAATAACAGTCTTGTAATAGTAATAATCTTTCAGAAGCACAGCATGAGGTGGGTTTTTGCTTGTAATCAACATCATTAAATGTTAAATATAAAGACCAAGACAGTCTTTTTAAGTTAATTTCAACTATCGACGACTAAGGGTTGTGCGTAAGACTTTGAAGGTGCATGATTTTCAGACTCGGATCGTTTATTGAACCGTAAAATGAAAAAGTTAAAAATTTTTAAGGTTGAATCAAGATCGAATTGAAGTCATGACGTCATAATTAATTTAATAATTATTTTAAATATATATAAAATATTAAATTAATAAAAAAATAAAAAAATTAATTAAATAGTCTAAAACAAATATAAAAAGTATTTTTTATAACATAATTTTTATAATACAAATAAAAATAATTAAATTCTAAAAAAACATAAATAACTATTTTTTTTTTTCTTTTTTTTTATTACAAGATTAGAAACATTATGGCAAAGTAAACTTTCAACTAAACAAACAAAGCCCAAAATGTGCCAAGGTAGAAACAAAATGGGAGAGTCAGGAGGCAACCACTGGTTAGTCTAAGTGTCAAGTCTCAATAAGTGTGTTGAGTTGTGAAGTGACAACCTTTTTGACAGATATTATTTTCAGGGGAATGCTTTTAAGAAATTGTCAGTTAGCTTTACAAAGTTACAAAGTCATATAGGGGAGCAATTAATAACACACAGTCTTTAACTCTCTCTCCTTCACTTGACTCCTAGACGCGTGTGTTGTAAGACTACCAATCACTTTTTTTTTTTCTTTTTTTTTTTTGCTGCATCAGGCTACCAATCACTTGATATTGATATATATATACAAGCTGCGCGTGACTGTAGGACATTTGAAAAGAAAGAAAGCGTGTGGGGGTATTTTCCTTTTCTTTTTTTCTTTTGTTTTTTCTCCTCCACACACTGAAACACGTCTTCCTCGTCCCCACTCCTCTGAAGTCTCATCTTCTTTTTATTTTTCTAGACTCTTCCTTCTCCAGAGAGCGTGTTCTCTGCTTCTATTTTTCTTTCTTTATCTCTAGCTCTCTGTTTCTCATTCTCTTTTCTCATACTCTCACCCTGTCACGCACACATTACCAGCGGAGAACAAAGCCAGTATTTAAAGTTTGCTTAGCCCAAGAGAAGAGTTTCTGAAGAGAGGGAGGTGTGTGATGTGCTCTGAAGAGAGAAGAAGAAGAAGAAGAAGAAGAAGAAGAAGAAGCATAAAGACATGCTGTGGTTCTCTGGAGATGGCAGTGGCAGAGTTTCTGAAGATATGATGTACTTCCAGTAGTTTGTTTCTTTTTATTTTGTTTTTGTGTGCGTGTTTGTTTGTTTGTTTGTTTGTTTTTCTAAGGTTTAGATTCAAAGGAAACCGTAAGAAACGGTCTGATTACAGTTTTCAGAACCGTGCGGTTGAACCGCGGTTTAAACGGTTTCTAAATTTTGTGGCATAGACCGGTTTTTAATCCTAAAAGAACCGTGATTGTGGTTTTTTCGGTCGGACTGTACGGTCCGATCCGATCTGGATTTCAAAACCTTGGAAGGTGTATAATATATGTGAATAGATTAAAATATATATATTATCAATCATTGAATAAATAAATTAACTTGTGAACAAATTCGAGTTTATTTTGATAAGAAAATAAATGAAACTTGAACATGTAGTCTAACTTGAAAATAAACTCAAATATGGCTCATATTTAAAATAAAATTAAAAGAATCAAATCAACCCCAATTTTTAATACAAACCTAGTTGAAGGTGAGATAGTCCTGTAAATTAAGCCCTATTTTTGTTATTTGTTTCCAAGGAAAAGGATTATGTTGGGGGGGGGGGGAATTAACACGAAATTTTCAAACATGTGAGGAACAAAATAGAGAAAACACCCACCAAAAAAAATAATCACATGTATAAGACAGTATTTATAATTTTCTGCAATTTGTTTATATTCACGGAGTTGCAGAAATTTCACTATTATTAGGAAAAAATACAAAGTGTTGCAGTATAGTTTTTTTTCCTATCTCAAAACTTCGTCAAGAAACCCTAATCACCAAAACAACGATTTCTATATCCTGCGCATAAGATTCACAATGGGCTACAAAACGGGCCAAAAATCTATCGGCCAAGCCTCCGCTCCATGGACTAAATCTCAAAAAATCTTCCATTAAAAATCACGTAACATTATTTCAAGTTGGGTCATTATCCAGATCAAATGCAATTAGGCTCCACAAAGTTCAGCAGATTAGGAGTTAAATAAATAAATAAAATTTTGATTTCATATAGACCAAGTCTTGATTTGAATATTATTCATTCACTCATTTGATTGACAAAAGAAGCTACCAAGCAAAGTCCCCACTTGACTTGAGACTTGAGAGACCGGGTCATCATTTGGAAACAAACAAATGCAAATGAGTCTCAATCATTCATTCACACCAGAGACAGAGAGACAAAAGATCGAAATTAATGCATATTCGATGCCTCTAATCTCTAATCTCTAAAATTGATAAAGCCAAATTTGCAAAAATTAGTATTATTTTTAATGAATGAATCTGCAGACCAGGAAGGATAGTCCCTTCCCCATTTCATTGTCTTAAATTTTAGATTATGTGATGCTCACAAGTCACAAATGGCACCAAAAGGATTGCATTTTGATTTTGAACATTTAAGCAAGTTGTTGCCCTGTGGCTGTGGCTGTGGCTGTGGAGACATTGATGTTTACATCAAGAACCTCATCATATCTTACCCATTAACTTGCGTTTTAGGATGTATAATAACTTAATTAGGTTGCGTTTGTTTTGAGTGAAAAGCTTTTCAGGAAATCATTTTACACCCCTCGCCTTGTTTGGTAAGCTCAGAAAATTTGGTCAAACAAAAATCAGTTTATGTGTTAATCATAAAATAACCCTGTTTTGGCGTAAAACGATTTCAGCTTTTATTTTACCTTCAAACCAATTACACCTTACACTCTCTCGAAGCTCCTCACAGACACTCCAAGCTTAGAAAATTCCGAGCTCCATAGAGCAAGACACACCAAACGGTGAGCCTCCACCAACCGAGCTCCAGTCCGACAACCCACACTCCGCCGACCCGCATTCTGTCGATCCACCCACGGTGAGTTTCCTTCACTCCAATCCACCTTTCAGTCTGATCCACCCGCCGAGATCGCACCCCTCTAGATCGTACCGGACTGTCATCGTCGTCGTCGTCACCTCCTTCAGACCCACCCACCGATCTCGCCATTGTCAAACCCCCCTGCCGATCTCACCGCTGTCAGACCCACTCACCCATCTCGCCTTCTTCAAACCCACTCACCGATCTGTGGTCCTATACCAATATTTTCTCTCAATCTATCTCTCCCTCTCCCTCTCTCACGATCGATGCTGATGAAAAGAGAAAGACTGAATATTTTTGGTTATGTTTTATGGTTGATTTGGATTATATATTCAGATTTCCTGTTATAATATTTGTTTGGAAGCTGAGAAAATGTGAGAAAATGTGTTTTCTAGATAATTTTTAGAAACACATCCAAACACCTTAAAATATTTTCCAAAATATTTTTTGTGATGGGACCAAACACCTGAAATCATTTTCATTTCCGAAAAATATTTTCAGTTGAAAATATTTTACACCTTGAAATTATTTTACATTGAACCAAACGCACCCTTAGTATGATATTTACCATTTTCATCAAACTAATTTTTTACTAATGAATACTTTGAAGATTGTGGAAACACAAAATTATTTGGAAAAAATAAAAATAAATTATACAAATATAATATGGCACATGTCTCTTCTTATTTACTTAAAAATGCCAAAATGGGCATTTACACCTTTCGCCAAAACTTTCCAGCAAAATACCCCATGTATGAAACTATTTAGAGAAATGCCCCTATTTTGAAACTCGATTTTCTAAAAATTGAGTTTCAATGTAAAACTCAATTTTTGGACAATCGAGTTTTAGCGTACTGAAACTTAAAATTAAAAAAAAAAAAAAAAAAATTGTGGAACTTGAGTTCCATTCCTTGAAAATATTCAAGTGGAACTCAAACTTGAGTTCTAGAAAATTTGTTTTTTTTTTAGTTCGCTATAACTCGATTGTCCAAAAATCAAGTTTTACATTTGAAACTCAATTGTCTAAAAATCAAGTTTTACATTTGAAACTCAATTTTTAAAAAATTGAGTTTCAAAACAGGGGCATATCCCTAAATAATTTCAGATAGAGGGCATTTTGCTGGAAAATTTGGCTGAAATGGGTAAAACCCAATTTTGGCCTACTTAAAAGATAAATATTCGGCAAAAAAACATTAACAAAAATGCTTAATTCAGTTGATCAAGATCGAAATATCATAATTATATTGACGTAGGTTTCTAAAAGAATAAAATTATATCTTAAACCCTGTATAAAAATCCTTAACTTTAGACAAAATTTGGCTATATCTCTCACTAAAAAAATTAACATGGTCACATTTTTTGAAAATCTAACCATTGGATAACATAATATTTACGTTCTTAATACGCATATCAAATTTCGCATCAATCATATATTATTTTCTATTTCAATACATATACTTATCTTTTATGAATAATTTTAGACTACAAAAATTGAAATTTAAACATGTAAGGACTCAATTTGTAATGGACCCTTCACAATAAGAATTTGTAGAGACATGGGTATAAGGATTTGGCATCACCGAAGTAAACAACGGTTAATTTTGGGTTGATAACAAATGATAGGGGATATGGAGTTTAACAGAATCCCCTTGACGAAATTCGACTAAGGGTTTTTTTTATTGGGGATGACCATCATTTCGGTTGTATGTTTTCGAAGCACATTTGCCCTCGGATTCTTCAGAGGATCTATTTCTCTTTCGATTTTATCCCCCCCATTCTTGTTGGGAATTCTCTTGGTTATATAGCATTGTTCTAATTAATCTCGGCCGTCCATCTGTCAGTTATTCGGTCACTGTAGATAGGAGTTTGTCCCATCATCTGATTTTATAGGCTTTATGTTAGTTCTCAGCCGTCTTTGCAGGCTTCTTATTAGTTGGAGTAACCAAGGCGACTGGGTTCGTTGGTCACATCACCATTAAAGTGGTCAGAATGTTAGTGAGATATTTTCAACGAATGAGTTGATATTTTTCTTTTTGGCGAAGTCAGTGTGCCGAGGATGTGTCATCCTCGACTAGGCTGTTAGGTGCTTTAAGCTATTTTCGTTATCCTCGGCCTTCACACTATCCTCGGCGTGGGCCTTGGGCCGAGTATAGAGTGGGCCGGGATGGTTTTAAACGTGTGGTGCCCCACAAAACATTTTAATTAATAACATAGCTATTAATCTTTCATTTTTTGGAAATTTTACAAGAATGGAAAATGTAACAAGAAATTGTAATTTAATGAACCGAAATAGACCGAATGGGCCGAATTGGATCAAACGGGACTGAGGTGGTCCAAAATGGTCCAAAGTAGACTTAATGGACCGGAGTTTAGTAGTAGACCGAATTGACCGAATAGACCGAACTTGACTGAATGTATGGAAGTAGACCAAATTTGACCGAAATTGACTGAAATTGACCAAATCATCAACCACATCACCATTTTTTTAATTGATTTTTTTCCTATAAATTTTTAATAATATTAAATACATTAATCGAACCACCGCACACTCTTGGTGCAATGGTCACTCCACAAGTATAAGTGCTTGTGGGGTGTGGGGGGACAAGAGCCAAGGTTCAAGTCTCTACGAGGGAGTTTCACATACATGTACACTTAGATTAGGTTATAATAGAATTTATATCTTGTATAAAAAATATAAATAAATAAATAAAAAATACATTAACCAATTAACTTTACACATTTATCTTGGACTGGTTTAACTTTACATATAATTTACCTTTACACATTCATCTATTTTTAGGGGAAAAAAAAAATCCTTTCACACACTTTTCTTTTTCTTCATTACTCTTAATTTTTTTTAATATTATCAAAAAATTAGAGGAACAAATCCAAAAAAAAAAAAAAATGGTGATGAGACCGATGTTCTTGACAAAAGTATAACGATATTAAAAGTTACACTTTGATTTTCAGATATTATTATATAAATATAGATTGGTTTAGGTTCATTGTATTAGTACTATTGGTATTACAAACCTTACTTATACTACATCCTAGAATTGGTATGTGGATAACCTCGTGTTAGTCTCTCTATACATCAATTCTATTACAAAAACCGTTTTTGCTTTTACATTTTACTCAGAACATTTGAGATAGTGCTCGATTGAGCCTACACAACACAAAAATACTTGGATGGTGTGAAAAAGTCAATAAAACTCTTGATGTTGAGAGACTTTTCTCTCTCTATGTATACCCTCAATTGGTTCATTGTATAATACTTATTTTAATAGTAAAGATGTTGTAGACGACTAAATTCTTAGTTTGAAATAAATCAAACAAGTAAAATAGTTTCACAAATGCGAATTTGTATTGAATATGTGGTACAATTCTCTGTGATTACAAAAGAATGATCCTCTGATTCAATCTCCTTGAAAGACTCGTTGATTGGAATTGTAATAATGTAATTTTGACTTGAACACAAAATATTCTTCAATTTGGCTGAAGGATGGATCGAAGACCCTTGAAACAGAATCACAATGAATCTCTGGCTATGAGCTTGTTAGAAATTCTTTACTCTTCATGTTCTTCGTATGTTCTTCGTATTCTTGGTATGTTCTTCGTGTGTTCTTCGTCTTTGAAGGTTTGTGGTGGAAGTTTTTTGGTGCTTTAGAGGCTTGAATCTGTAAAGCTTTGTTGATTTATCGTTTGTTGAGATTTCTGAAGGCTTTTGAGCTTGATTTCAGTGAACTTTAAGATCTAGGCAGATAGTTTGGATGATTCTGCTTCGAATGTTCTTTGATTTTGAGTTTGAAGTTTTTGAAGACTTTGAGGCTTGATTCCTGCAGAGTTTCTGTACTTCTGAGTGCTTCTGAATCTTCTCTAATGCTGCTTGTGCTTCAGATGGCTTGGTGTCCTCCTAAATGTCTTAGGAATGCCTCTATTTATAGGAATTTGGAGGTGGATGAGCGACACATGGCGGAGTCTGATTGGTGAGACATATCACAGCCTAATTGGTCCACTTATGTCATCGCTTACACGTACTGGACTGATAATGTCATCCCTTACACGTGCGAGGCTGCTTATGTTATCGCTTACACGCGCTAATGCGTGATTGGTTTTTGTATGACACTTGGCAAATTTCTGTTGGTTTCTGAGTAGTGATAGTAAAACCTAGCAGCAATACGTGGCACTTTGTAATTAGCTATATTTTGTAGACTTGGTAGTGTGACACGTCAGTTTGTGATAGGTCGGAAATTTTCCCTCTCTACAGACGTGGCCTCTCAAAAGTTTTCTATAGAGCTCTTTATCTCTCTTTCTCTCACTCCCAATCCCAACATAAATTCCAACTTGGTATTTATAGCATCCCATCCTCATTGACCTCCCTACTTGCAGCATCTTCCTCTACATGTAAGCACTCTTTCAAGTCACAAATCATGCCACTCAAATGGTCGGTAGTCGATTTACACAACGCCATCAAAACATTTCCAATCCCTCACGCACCACTAGAAGATTATGCCAGTTATCCAAGTACCCCACATTCTCACACGTGCCAACAACATTAACGTACCACATGTGCTAGCATCATGCCCAACCATGTTAATTTTGCTACCATTCTCTATTTATCTCTATTCTCACTTACATTTTTAATCATGCCAAACCTTTATCTAGTACCCTAAAAGATACATGCCAAACCATGATAATCATGCCAAACCCTTGCCTAGTTCTCTAAAAGTTACCAACTTTTACGCATAGCCTTGCCATTTTTGGTGTTCTATTTTATAATTCACCAATTATAATATGTCATGTGTTTGTTTTAATTTTTAAGTTTTTTTAACTTTAACTACTTTATAATTAAAAAGAATGTTTGGTAGGTTATGATTGACAAAGCATAAAATAAAACATTCGGAATAATACATAGGATTTTTATTCCATAAGATAGTAGAGAGATTTTTTATTGATCCTTACAATTAAGAAAATTTTCCAGTCTTTGAATCAATCATAAAGTTGACTGTACTTTCTAATAAGCTATTAAACTCCAAAAAATGAAGAAAAAAATTACTTGAGCAGAAAAGAAGCCAAGTGTTTAATCAAATGCTTTGCATTCTCTGACTCAAATGCAAGATATGGAAACCGTGATCTCCATCCCCCTGAACCAACTCAACTTCTCCTTCCCAAGTACTTTTTCTCAATTCTTCATAGTAAGAAACACCTCCAATTCCCTTAGCTCATCCTTCTCAGCCACAGCCACGAGCACTCAAGAACACCCAAGTCCAGCCAAGCCCGGCGCTCCTGGACTCATTGGATTGATCATTGGATTACCAATACCACCAGGTGCCCTTGGATATGTAAAGTTCCAAACCAAGTATGGCAAAGCCTTATCATGTCCTGCACTAGACTCTGACCCTATTGGCTTTGAACCCCAAAAGAGAGGGTGGTTAAGAAAAGCTCCAAAAATTTTAACACCACCATGCAAGCTCTCTACGTCAACTCGCATGGCAATATTATGCACAATGTTAGCTCCTGCACTATCACCATCGATAAAAACTCGGTTAAAGTCACCATGATTCATCAACCATGGCTCCTTGTTGAGTCCATTATTTAAAGAGTGAAGTGCAGCCCAGCAATCTTCATAAGCAATGGGAAGAAGGTGCTCAGGAGCTTGCCTATACTCAACTGATACAGCAACAACTTGAGCTTGAGCAACCAAACTATTGAAGTACCGTTGGTGATTGAAGGAGAAGGCAGACTTGAGGCAAAAGCCTCCGCCATGGAAGTAGACCAAGATGGGGAGTTTTGGAAGGTGGGTTTGGTTGAGACTTGGGAGTTAGAGGCGAGCAGAAATGGAGGGGTCCTGTGAGATGGGGGCACATAGGGAGAGCCAACTAGTCGCTCAACTGAGCAATCCTTGTACATACGGATGAATGGGAGAAAACTTTGAGAGGGAGGAAATGACCTGATGAATATGGAATGAAACAGATAGTCCTGCTGAAGGTTCAGGTTACAACTTAGGGAGGTAATGAAAGTAACGTTTTTACTTGAAGAAAGATGGCAGCAGAGTCCAACTACCATAGGAGACTTGATCATCTTTGGGGAAAGAGCTATGCTAGTGCCACATCACATAGCGCTTCTTTGACTTCTCATTATAAAAAAGAAAGAATTGCTTTGAAAGTTGACGCCCTAGAAAATAGCTTCAAAGTTTGTTCTTCTAATTAACCGAACCAAAAGATCAAACTTTGTTTAATTACGAGCTCGTGCCTGAAAACAAACGCCGAAAATACAACACGTTTGAGGCATCCCTCAAAAAAGGCTCCTGTCTTTAATATTTTATAGAGCATAAGCGAAATAAACTAAAATATTACACAAACATTCCATGGGTATAGGTTCAAGTCGATTCACCTTCATATCATAGGACGCTCTATATTGATGAAATGCATTCTTGTATGCTTCGGTTTATATATAGATGCAATTCCATTAACTAATTTCAACCAGGAAAATTGAATTATATAAATCATTGAAAACAATGAACTACTGAAGACAACAATCCCCACTTTTTTCTTTTTTCTTTTTTGAGGGGGGAGGGTGGGCAGTTGTTCATACTATATAGGAACTCAGTCATCAATTTTAAAAAATAAAACAAAAATCCTAAGGTTGTCGCAGCGTCCAATTTCAGGGGCACTCGGTTTGGGGCCCGGGATTGATCTGCTCTCAAGGTTTGACGGAATACTATTTCTTTTTCTTTTTTTCTTTTTATGGGAGACGGAATACTATTTCTAGCATTGAAGAACCTGGTAATTTCAGTGGCCCGGTTGATAATTTTTTCCAATCAATTTCGGGATACAGAAGAAATCAGTGGTAATACCATAAAGATACTGTTCAAAGAGAAATCAAGCAACGTATTATTATTGCACAAAAAAGCATCTTTCAGGGAATGCCAAATTCACTACACTTGGGACTACACTTTGAAGTCATATAACCATCGGTGCATGAATGACAATGTGATCATGGTCATATTCCCCTCAATATCTAAGACAATGGCGTTACAGAAGAAACTCACAGCGTGATCACAAGCAACAGGACTCTGGCATCAGAGAAAGATTACGAGCCTCACTACAATCAACAAATTAGAACCTTCCACTGGCTCAACAACAAGAACTACCATTTCTGTACACATTTGGTTAGAGATCAAGAATAGAAGGGCAGCAATCTACAGCCGCATGTTATGTGAGTTATGCTTAGTAAGTGCTTTAGCAAAGTAATTACGGATCTCTGGTATTATACGCTGGATCAGATGAGAGTGCGAGTGCCTGCAAATTCCAGCATAAGGACAATTTGAGCAGATGACAAGACAAATTTGAGTTTATTTTTTATGTGATGTTGGATATGAATTTTCTATCATTCTAAACAAGAAATGAAATTATCAAAATTCAAAACTATGGCTTGTCAAGTGAAAATTCAGGATCCTAACTTATGTTTATCTAGAATGCTAAGCTCGTCGGTTTCTAACAATCATGTGACTTTGTCACTATTTTTGTAACAATATATTACATAACAGTTTGATTTGACTTCTTAATTGGTCTCTCTTGGTCTCATTCATACCAAATACCAAAACAAATCCTCTCTACTATCCAGTTAATATGTATCAGGATGTAATGTTAATTTTAGCCATGGGCGCCTTTCCTCCTCTTTTTCTCGTTCACTATTCTAATTTCTCTCTCTTTTCTTCTTTCTAAGAAATATATATATATATATATATACAACCACCATATCCAATAGGATCTCCTTCTAACATTGTGCAGGAAAGCATAACCATTTCAAAATTTCACCTTTACAACTATCAGCATGCTTCATCAATTTCTTTCTCAGCTGCATTGGTTACAGCAGAAGGAATACAATTTGACGTAAAAGACCTCAACTAATTCCAGTGAGCAAACTAACATCACAAGAAATAACACAGCCAGAACCATGTGAAAGCTTGAGAAAAGCACTCTTATAACCCCCAAGTCCCACACTTGTGTTCATTAATAAACACAAAATTCTACTTACCCACAGAGAAACAAAAAATTTAACCTACAATACCACCACTAGGGTGGTATAAGTCTCCAAAATCTCAAGCCTAAGCTCTGATACACCATTCTGTCACACCCCAACTCATCATTAGCATGATATTGACCACTTCGGATTGCCCCTCACAGTTTTAAAAGGCTTCATGCCAATTAGAGTCTAAGGTCTCCATAAAAGGCACAGGACCTCCCCCTACCTAGGCAATGTGGGACTCAACCAGAATTTGGTTTTACCTCACCTCACCCTACTTAAGAGGTCTTTTCGCCTTTTAGGTCCCCAGAAGTATCATATTCTATCAGATTATCTCCCATAAAACTCAAGAATGGTTCTCAAAATTATTTAGAACTTTTTCCTCCATTTTTTTTATAGTAAAAGAAGCAACATTATAAATGTTAGATTATTTCAAATTGCTAATGAATGATTTGAGAAAAGCAGGAAAAGAGACGGGTTGAAAGGAACACATACCCTGCCCTATCACTCAATTTATCAAATTGCTCCAAGATAAACAAGATGCACGTGTGCCTCAATGACATTGCATGGAAGGCTTCTGAAAGTTCGTACATGCTTGACACATTCTCCAATGATATATCCTGAGATTTATATTAGATAGTCATATGACAGCCACTTTACAATTCAAAAAGGCCTAAACTGTGTGTGCACTTGTGTGTGTAAACCAACATTCATTGCTCACCTGTGCAATACTATACTCGCAAAGTCGCTTAAGCCCCTCCAAGAGATACTGATCAGCAGCTCTGAGGAGATCTTGTGCAATATCCAATGTAACGTCTACAGATCCAGTGTATATGAATCTGGAGAAAATGAACGGTAAGTAAATTATGAATACTCATTGTACGCAGCTTTCATCAAAAAGCAAGCTACGGTATCCATTATACCTCATCATCAACTCGAAAACGTCCCATTTAATATTTGGAATCTCTATGTCCCTGGCATCCTTTTCCTGTAATATACGTAAACAGGAATAAATTAAAATAATCATATGAATAAACATACATTCACACAAGTTGAACAACTGACTTCACATGAGTTCGGTAAAGCTTTTTGAAGAAGCTGCAGTTTAAATAATTGATAAATGAAAACAGGCTGTTTAAAAAAGCCAAAGAGCATTCAATCATCTGAATGTTTGGTTGACAATAGTCGAGTGCTGTTTGAGGATCAGATTACCAAAAAGGAAAACCTAATATTTAAAGGGTTTTTTTTTTTTTTTTTTTTTTTTTTGGGTTTTCAATCATTTGCCCCATCAGTCTCTCCCCCTCTCTTTTTCATTTTCATCTCATCTCCTTTCATCCACCACCCTTCTCTCCCTCACTTCTTCAACTTTCTTCTTCGTCTCACCCTAGGTAAGAGCTGCCTTGAGGTAGTGGTGGTTCTGGGTTTTAATTGAGATGGCAATAGGGTGGGTCCAATGAGCTTCAGTGGCAGTGGTTTTAGGCTTCAGTTGAGATGGTGATAGATCTGTCAGGTGAGCGACCTCCGGTGCTGGTGGTTTTGGGTTTCAGTTGAGATGGCAAGAGATCAAATCTGATAAGCTTTGATGGCAGTGGTTTTGGGGTCCAGTGAGCTTCAGTGATGGTGGTTTTCATTGTGGGCTGCAGCAGATCTGGTTTATTTTATTAAACAATGTATGATGTCACTGGGTAAGCTCCGAATTTTCATAAAAATCAGGGCTATTTTTACCAAACAGGGACTAAGGATAATTCACTGCTTTGCTATTTAAGTGCCCACTGCCCGATCAGTCTCCTTAAGTGCTCCTTAAAAATGCACCCCCTGCCATTTTAAATACATGATTTCTCATCCCAAAAGGCGCATTTCAGTTTCTTTACAAACAGATCAAAAAGGTTTATTACCCCCATTTAGCAAGATTTTGCCCCTAATAAGATTCCTCCTAGGGTAGCTTTCTTTTCATGGACTACTGCCTTAGGAAAGATTTTGACTACAGATAATTTACAGAAGAGAGGCATTATTATTATCGATTGGTTCTATATTATTATTATCGATTGGTTCTATGCTTCGGTTGTTTGGGATTGTTTGGGTCATGCCAGGTTCAGTCGAGGACTTATTATTCTGTTGGTTCCATTGGCTTGGGAAGCATAGTTCTGATATTTGGGATTTGGTCCCAGGCTGTTTAATGTGGACTATTTGGTCTGATCGGAATCGGCGGGCTTTTGAGGACGAGGGAAAATCTGTGGTTCAGTTATTAGAGCTTTGCCAAAGGACCCTCTTTGATTGGTCTCGTTGTTTGGGTTTCTCGGATTGTTCTTCCCTTACGGATTTTATTTCTTCTATTAAAATAGATTAGGGGCTGTTTTGTCTTGTTGTTTCTTTTTTTCATTGTTCACTACCATGAACTCTTTGTGTTTCTCTTGCTTTTCTTTTTTAATAATAATTTCTTCTTACTTATCAAAAAAAAAATATTTGTAAAAGGAGTGGGGAATCGGTGGATCATCTCCTTCTTCACTGTCCCATATCATATGAGTTATGGACAATGGTGTGGAGTTTGTTTGTTCTTCTATTGGTTATGCCTCAGTGGCTTTGTGATTTGTTAGCAGCTTGGCAAGGTCCCTTTGTTAGCAGCTTGTGATTTGTTAGCAGAATGATATATGATTAAACACGATGTATAAATCTTACCCGGTAACCACCATCAAACATTGCACGAAATGCATCTGAAGAAGCAAGCAGGCAGATTCTATGAGCATAAAACCGTTTACCTGTAATAGAAACAGGAAGCACACCTAAGAACTCGAAGGGGTCATTCATGCCAACAAAATTTTCATTGTGGCAAGCACATTACTTTCTCCAAAACATGTAATGCAGCTTGAAGTAGGCAAAATTATATGAAAATAAATCATTTTCAAACCTTCAACTAGAAATGTAACATCAGATAATGTAACGTTGTTTACATATTGCTCCCCTAAATAGACCTGCAGAAAAGAATTATCATCATCATAGTTATTCAAAGAAAACCCTCATGCATGAAACAAAATGCATAGAAGTTGGAGCTGCCATGACCCAGCATTCATGCAGGAGACGCACATGCACCACAGGAGTAGGCACATTTTTCTTTTTCTTTTTCTTTTCTTTTTTTTGACTTGCTGGAATCTCCTAAATGACACTACATACCCAAAACAGATTGTCAATCTAATTTAATAGCACAGTGTCCAACCATTTTAGAAACTCAGAATGAAGACAAGCAGAAGAAAACTACATACCAAAATACCAAACTTTTATTAATTTCAACCCATTTATAAAATGTTAGGCTGGTGCCTGATAAGTCCTTAAAAAAAATCCTGCAGTGCATTCTTATAAGAATTTTACTAATATTATGATGCCAAAGGAGTACTAGCACAGCATTAGAGTACCGAAAGCATTTTAAAGTGAGTAGTGGAATCATTGATTCAGTTAGGGCATGTTTGATAGTCTATAATAGGCACATAATGTAATAGTTATTCCTATAGTTTAGCTATTTTTTAGTTTGGTTATGTTTTTATTACAAAGAATAGTCATTCCTTATGAATAGCTATTCTTTAAAATGAGGGATAACTATTCCTCTCTAAAATGGTTGGTAATAATTATTCTTTAGCAAGTGCAATAATTTCTAAAATTAATATATTTCCAAATAAACAAACTTTTCACATTCACATAACAATTATAAAAATTAAAAAAATAAATAAACATAAAAAAAAACTCATCTCTCTCTCAAATTTAAAAAAATATATATTATTTTTAAAGAAATATAATTGAATGAGTAAGATATTTCTTAAAATAAATCTTAAGTTTTATTCTATTATTACAACTCAACCAAACTTTTGAATAGGTTTAGTTATTCTATTTTCAAAATCACAAGAGCAATTTCTCCTTTTTTTAATTCATTTTCATTTTCGTTATGGTAATGCAATGCAAGAGGTCACAGAAATCAGGTTGTTCACATTTTATTTCTAGTAATAAAGATTACAATTCTTGTCGTAATCCTTATTCAGTATACCAAATGTGCCCTTAGAATGAAATAATCCCTAACACTGCATTAACAAAAAGCACACCCCTTAATTAGGGCTTAGTTTAGTTCTGTTGAGTTGAGATTGTAAGCAAACAACCTATTGTCCAACAGTTGAAAAACCCTAAATTTAAGAGGATGCACCAATTAGATCTAACAGATCACTAACCAAACCCATAGAAATTTGCATTTATAACTCTTCTCTAACCATTTTAGCCCTATATCAAGTTTTAGCCACATAGATACAATTTATCTTATGATAGAAAGCATGAAGAAAACAAGATTTAAAAAAGGAAACCTACCTGTGGTGTTGGAGATGGGGGAGCTGCATCAACAGGAGAAAGAGCCATGGCTTTATTGGACAACCTGTATAGAGCCACAGCACCATCAAGTTGCTGCTTAGGGCTAGAAGAACTAAGAAGCCCAAGGAGCAACTCCAACCCTGCAAGAATGTGTTGTATTAGCAACTTTAGAACAGCATCAACACAATTACCAAAGGAATTTCTGTGCAAGGAAAAAACGGATTAAAATAGATGGAGGAGATTACTGAGGGTTTGACATGCCATTGTTATCAATAAATATGGTTCTCTGGTCATCTGGGGAACAAAGATGGGCAAGAGCCAAAGCAACTCGTCTTTGGACAGCCTTCTCTGCTACACGCATAAGATATAACAGATGGTTCAAGACCTACATTGAGAAAATTAAGGGATTAAAATCTCGAACATATTGATCAAAGATTTTACAGATGCATAAGAAAAAAAAATTACAATCATGCCTGGCATTGTAAAAGACAACAACAGATTGAAAGTAACAATATAAGAAGACGCTAACCCGTCCATGAATCTTCTCCTCTAATCTTTTCAATGTCTTGGCTACACAATCTTTTGTTGCCTGCAAGTAAATTTATCAACTCTATTTCATTAAGATATGCCCCAGCCCCAAAAAAATAAAACAGCAATATACCCAGATTCTTATAGTCATCATGATTAACAAGAAATCATGTTATGTTCTTGTCTGCAATATGGCATCAGCAGCACAAGAAATTTAGAGAAAACCTAATAAACACAGCTAATTTTAGTAAACTGAATAGAAGCACAAACATACTTGAACTATAAACTCTCCATCCTGCAGCTTCTGAACGCCTCCCACCCTAATAAAATCAGACACATTATCCTACAGGAGAAATGAATAAACACGATAAATATTACAATGGTTTTAAATAACATGTTGAAGCAATTCAAGGTATTGAGCCACAATAATTATAAAGATTCGTAGGTTATAACAAACCTCATTGTCTGCTAGGCCATAGAGAGCGAATGCAGCATTATGTTGCAAAGACCCATTTTTGGAATCCAGAAGCTTCAGTAATGGCACCAAACCACCATTATGAGCAATACCAGCTTGGTTGTGTGTGTCCTGAAAGTAGAGATTCTTTTCAATCCAAAAAATTCATTTAGCAATAAGAATGCAACAAGTGTTATACATGTGAGATATTGCAGAAAACAAGCATTAGGCAACCATGTACCAAATTAGTAGAGTCTTGCTCAGTGTCACATGTATTTCAATTTTTTTTTTTTTTTTAATTTCAAGACACCATAGCCTGAAAAAGACTAGAACTTATTTACGGCCATGAAAAGATTTTTTCGCTAACATGCAGAGAACTTCAGTAGTAGGAAGAACACAATAAATAGAAAGTGATAGAAAATATAAACAAGCAAACATTCATTCCCTCATTTGATCAAAGTGGAGGGTGAGGTTGTGGATTCGAAACCCACTGGGTGCATGTGACTTACCAATTAAAATATTGAACAAATAAACAAGCAAACATTCCAATAATTTTAGAAACCTGAAGAACTTGTAACTGTAGGAGATAGTAAAATAATTTCCCTATGATGATCAGTTTAAGAATGACTTCACCTGCTCAAACATATAATCTTCCAATGAAATTAAAATTTTCCCAAAACATGATAATTCACCAAATATGGTCAAGTAAATGCACAACTCCAAAAGTAATTTCTAGGAAAAAAAAAAAATCATCCACTGCACAAATGCAATGGCCACTTATAATCAGTAAGTAGCATCTATGAATTGTGATTTAATGAAAGTAAACAAACTTAGACAAATGATAACCTGTGCCAACCTCCCCAATGCAAAGGCTGACATTTCCCTAAGCTGAACATCAGAAGATTGAAGCATCTCAATCAAAGGTTTGACAGCACCCCTCTGTACAATGTGAACCTGCAGAATTCACACTTTTTCAATATAAAAGAGGAAAAGGGAGGGGGGGTATAACAAATTATAACAATTGAAACTTCATCTCAGAAGATTTAGAGGAAAAGGTAAAATAATAAGCCAATTTAATCATCATGCAAAGCTGATTTACTGCTTATTAACTAAGAAGACAGGTGACAAACATTTGGAGTTATAAACAACCATTACGACCTGAAAAAGTCATTAGCAAATCATTCGGTCTAATTTCCACTGTCTTCTTGGCAACAAAACAAAGGAGCTTTTTTTACTCTAGAAATGAATAATAAAGTAAAAAGGCAAATATATTGTCCACCTTGCAATCAGAATCAGTTGCAGCAAATTGTCCAAGTAACAAGGCTGCCTCCCTTTGACTCTCAGAACACAACGAACTGCCATACAATATAAAAACTTAGAAGTTGCAAAACAAAATGACTATCCTTTTAACTTATAATTTGTTTCTGTTGAAAAAGATACCCATAAATAATGACAAGAATTCAACATTGCAACACACCTAAGTAATCCAATAACGGGTTGCAGAGCTCCAGCTTGAAGAACTTCTTTCTTTATGTTTGGAGATGAGTGCACCAGATTTCCGATCACACCAACCTGCAACCCATGAAAAAGATCTCAATGCTGCAGAAAATATGAAGTGCAAACACCAAAGTCCACACAACTGTAGTTTATAACATAAATTGCACCCTCAAAAGAACCTACCGCTTCATAATGTATAGCAGTATCTTCAGATCGAAGCATTAGAATGAGGGTAGGAAGTGCATTGCATTCAACAATCTGCAAAGTCATGATGCTATATGGTTTAATGATGTTCAACTTCAGATATACAATTTTTTAATGAAAGAAAGGCCTAACCTGATTCTTGTTTTCATCATTTTTAAATGCCAGGGTTCGCAGCGCCCCAGCGGCAGCTCTTTGCACCTTTGTATCAGTGAATTCAAGCAATTCAACAAGAGGTGGAATCCCACCTTCCATCCTGTATATACATATATCCACTCCATATGGTCATAAAAAATAATAAAATAATAAGAATGATGATGCTGAATACAAAGCTGTAGCACAAAGAGAAGCAAACCTGACACGGGTTTTAATGCTGCTATTTTCATGAGCAAGGTTGGTGATAGCATCAGCAGCTCGACGAATAACACTATTCACAGCACGAGAACTAGAACCCTCCTTGTGCCTCTTTAACAGATCCACAAGATGTGACAATGCACCAGTGTCAACTATGAGCTGCTGATGCTCAGGCTGGTAACAGATAACACGAAAAATATAATTAGACTACAGGTTAAGTGCTGGTTTTTTAGGGCTGAAAACACATTAGAATTCAAAAAGTCACACAAGAGCTGACAATGCGACCATTATTAAGAGAAGCTCATGATATACCACAAAACAGAAACATGGCTGAGACAACACACAACAAGGCATCATCAACTTCAATCAATACAAATGGCAAAATGTAACCCACCCAAGGGAGAGCATCTACCCTACCAAACAGCACAATAAGTTCAGTAACGTAGTTTCTCACTGAATAGCACACTTTTGACATTTTCTACAGTCATTATTCATAAATGCTTCATGTGCCAATAAAGCTAAACTGAAATAAACCCAGTGTTAATACTGAAAACAGTTGCCATCAACAAATAACCAACAGTCTCTTACAGTGGATAGAAAATGCTTAAATCACACTTAGTTAATTCAAAAAACAAAAAACAAAACAAAAACAAAAAACCAATCCAAGAATTTTATCAGGTCTGAAAACTACTTAGAGGGGCACCATAAAGAACAATTAATCGCTTGAATCACAGCAACATTTTTACTGATAAGAATATATCAGGTCCTAAAACGTACAACATAAACCATGAGAGAGTGTTTTAAAGCACCTGGTCTTATAAACTTCAAGAAAACCACGAAAGGGATATACGGGCTTCCTTACATACAGATTTTACAAAGTGGCTATTTCAGTTTAGCTGTAACAAGGGTACAAAGTTTTGGCTAGACAACCTGCTACCTTCTCTTCTCAGTGACTTTGAACACTTGCATATCAATTAATTAGATTTTTGTTTATATTTTATTAAGGTTACTGCTAATGATTGGTGTTCTCTTCCTTTTCTCCACCATGACTTTGGGGCCTTGAAGGTTCCGTCTTGTTTGTTAATAGCAATTATAACAAAAAATAAAACATAGTGCAACTTTTCTTTCGTTTTTATTCCACTTTCTTTTTTTCCTTTTCAAATAGGAGGCAAAAGAGTGATCACAAACTAATATATCTAATGATATCTACATAAATTCCAAAAAAAAAAAAAAGTGCAAATCAACATTGAAAACCAACATATTTGGACACATCATAGATTGATTATCATGTTTAAAAGAATATTACACAAAATATAGCTAAATCTTTGTTTACTAATAAATTAAGAAAATGCTTTGACATCTAATAAATTTGAATGGAAGTTTCAGAAGTGCAGTTGAGCCTTTCTGTTTTGGGCCTCAGTACAGTGGTAGTCTTGCAGTGTTTGCTAATTCGCTCTCTTTTGCATGTAATTCTTTGGTTACAAATCTTTAGGCTATCTTGCGTTTTGTATTGATTATGAAGTATCTACTAGAATAAAATCTTTTACTTGTCAAAAAAATACGAACAAAAGTTGGAGCAACCACCAAAAGTAATGTCTTAGGATCACCAGCAAAAATTTCTACCATGCAGTGCGCCAGTGACCTCCATTTGAAAAATGCAGCATTCAAGATTTAGAACATATTCTTTTATATAAAGAAATACCTAAATGAAACTAAATGCAAACACTTCCCAGGGAATTTCCAAACAACGCCCCTTTCTATATTTGAACTGTCACAAATGCTTGCCACTTTTAACACTCTTGCTCCATTAAATTTGTCTTCAATGTATCCTTTCATATCATTCTTACAAAATTTGAACATCAAGAATTTTACTTATGGCACAAACAAATAGCTAGCAGGTGCAAGCTATGAAGTAAGAAGAGCCGCACTAACAAACCGATTTAAGCAACAACAACAACCAAGCCTTACTCCCAAAATTTTCAGGTTGGCCATGGATCCTCAACAGACTAATCAGAGTCAGTCACACGTATTATTTTCCATCACACACCAACGCATTATTTGTAGCGGAACCATTCATAATAGTCACTAAATTTATTTACCCTAGCTGTTGACCTACGCTAACTAACTGATTTATTGCTATAATAAATTTCCAACAATCATTCATTGTATTCTTCATCTGTTAGTAACTATACAGTAATATTAGTTGCTTAAACACTAAAATTTTCAACCTTCGCAACAAGCAATTAGCAACAACTTCAATTCACACCAAATCAAATTAATCGACACAAAATCAAGAGCCTATATACTTAAATTAAACGAAATTAAGTAACCGAAATATTTCAATCTTCACATCAAGCAATTAGCAACAACTTCAATTCACACCAAACCGACATAATTGACCTAATTAAAAAAAAATTAAGTAAAATCCAAGAAAAAACCAAGTTACCTTCACAGCAAGAAGCCCTAGCGCAAAAGCACTTCCTTTCTCGACTTCATGCTCGTACGGCTTCGAACTACGCTCACCTTCACTAAAAGCCGGCGCTTGTAGATGCTTCACCAAAGCCGGTACTGCGCCGCCTTCAACAATCACGTTAACCACTTCCTCTGCACCACACACACACAAAATCCAAAAATCTCCATAAATTCCAAAAATTCAAACCAGAAGAAACTGTTTCTACTCCTGAAGAAGATCAGAGAGAGTGAGATCGGGGGGAAAATTACCGTTTTTGGCGAGTTCGGCGAGGACGTGAGTGGCGCGTTTGGCGGCGGAGCGATCGGGCTCTCTCCAAGAGAAAGAGGAGTTGAGGACAGTGACCTGAGCAGCGACCTCGCAGAGTAGAGCTTGCCTGGCGTCGCCGGAGGGAGGGCCGGAGATCTCTCCTCCGACGCCTCCTCCGCCGCCGCCTCGCTCATCTTCTTCCTCTTCTTCGATGATTTCATCTTCTACTTCCAGTTTACGCTTTTGCCCCTTCCTCTCCGGGAAGTTGTGATCTTGATGATGATGATGATGTCTCAGATGATGAGGATGATTATTCTCCTCCATGCACTCTTTAACAAATAGGAGATGAAAAATTGCTCTCTCTCTCTCTCTCTCTCTCTCTCAGAGGCACAGCACAGGTTTAGCTAAAGCATTAAAGCGAGAGCGAGAGGCTGATCCCCAATGGAAAGTTTAAAAAAAAAAAAAAAAAACGAGATTTGAATAGGCACACGCAGTTTCTCAACCAAAAAAAAAAAAAACAAAAAACAAGGAATACGCACACAGAGATTGGAGGGCATTTTCGGCATTTACGGACTAAGAAGAAATAAGAACGCCTAGCTCTTTTCTTTTTGACTGAATTGAACTTTTAAACCTTTTTTTTTTTTTTAAATATGGTAATATTGTTTAAATATTAAAAAAAAAAATGTTTAAAATACACTACTAAAAATTTAGATTTTTTTAAAAAAAAATTTGGCTATTTTTTATTTTAATTATTTTTGAAGATTCTGTTTTAACAATTTATTGTTGATTTGTTTTTATATTTATATTGACCTTTTATGTCTAAAAATTTGTTAAAGTTTTTATCTAAATTAGTATAAAAACTCTCTAACTTACTACCTGATAATTTATAAAACCATCAAATTTTTCTTAACTTAAATTAATTTAAAAACTTTCTAACTTATTACATGATGATTTATAAAACCGTCAAATTTCTATAAACCATTTTGACTCGGTGAATGTTCATTTTTAAACTGTTAAAATGAAAATTTTGAAATATAGAAAGATAAACAAAAAACTAATTCAGACATGAATAAGGTTCAAATTAAAACTTTGATACATAAAGGTTCAAATCAGTTTAAAAACTCTCTAATTTTATACCTAATAATTTATAAAACTAACAAATTTCTCTAAACCTAAATCAGTTTAATTCTCTAACTTATTACATGATGATTTATAAACCATTTTGACCCAATGAATGTTCATTTTCAAACTGCCAAAATGAAAATTTTAAAATACAAAAAAAAAAAAAAAAAAAAAAAACTAAATCAAACCTGAATAAGGTTCAAATTAAAACTTTGATACATAAAGGTTCAAATCAATTTAGAAACTCTCTAACTTATTACCTGATAATTTATAAAACCATTAAATTTCTTTAAACCTAAATCAGTTTAACTCTCTAACTTATTAGATGATGATTTATAAAACCATCAAATTTCTCTAAACCATTTTGACCTGATAAATGTTCATTTTCAAACTATCAAAATGAAAATTTTGAAATATAGAAAGACAAACAAAAAACTAAATCAAGCATGAATAAGGTTTGAATTAAAAACTTCGATACATAAATGTTCAAATTAGTTTAGAAACTCTCTAACTTATTACTTAATGATTTATAAAACCATCAAATTTCTCCAAACCTAAATCAGCTTAACTCTGTAACTTATTAGATGATGATTTATAAAACTATTAAATTTCTCTAAACCATTTTGACCTGATAAATGTTCATTTTTAAACTATCAAAATGAAAATTTTGAAATATTGAAAAACCAAAAAAAAAAAAAAAAAAACTAAATCAAGCATGAATACAGTTCAAATTAAAAAATTTGATGCATAAAGAATCGAAAATAATCCAAACTTGAAGAGAACTTTTAAGTGTTAAAATGAAAATGAGAACCAAAAAATAATATTTTAATTTTCCTTTCTTTTCTTTTCTTTTTTTCTCCTTTTCTTTTTCTTTTTCTTTTTCTTTTGCGGTGAAACGTGTCGGGTGTAAACCGGCCACACTATTTTTTCGGGTTTGAAACACTGCGCACCTATCCCTTAGTTGATGAATGGGCTAAAGTGCGCTCCCGTCGGAAAGTGCGGAAATGGAGTAGAATGAGCTAACGTGCGCATGCTTGGTCTGTGGGTGTAGGACCATGGGAGGGGTCTAGGCCCACGATAATTTTTTTGGGTCCACTTCTGTACGTTTGCTTTGGCTTTGGTTAGACTAACTATAGGCCAATCTTTGTGGCCTACCATAATGTATAATCGTGCCGACAAGTAGGAAATTAGATTGATTTGCATGGATTCGGGTCAGGTTTATTTGAACAACCCATTTTTTGTCGGATAATAATTGGTCCACGTCATGGATGCAAATTTTTTCCCAATTGATATAATTTGTTATAATTAGAAAAATGTCACTCTTATCTAAGTTCATATTAAAATAATTTTTGTTATCAAAGTTAGATTGTTTGTGTAAAATAATTTAATAGCTCATATGGACATATACTTTGGTGGAACGAACTATGCACTTTTTGAATTTTGCTCTATGTTTGCTTTACAAACTCATTATCATGATCTCTCCACCTTTTGGAAGAAATTCAAGTATATTTCACACTTCAAATTCTAGACACTATTAATGGTGTCCCTAAAGAGAGATCGTCTATTTGAGAGAGCACTCACAAAAACTATAAATATGTTATTTTTTCTCTAGTCTAGCATAATTTGACTGTTATAGGAGTTTTTGAATATAAGTAGATATAAACCTACTATCAAAATAATGGATCCTAAAAACACTCAACCATTCAACTTAAATCACTCCACTAATATATATATTTTTTTGGGCTACTCCACTAATAATCTTGACAACTGACAACTCATAAACACTAAACTATTCATCTTAAATAAGTCCACTAATGTCAAAGGCCTTGTAGCTGAATTGACATATCTCCATATACAAAGTGCTTGTAATTCAAGTTACGGGATTAGCAGCATGTTGTAATTATCTCTAAAAAAAAAAAAAAAGCCTACTAATAATCTTGACAACTCATCAAGGATCAATTTAAATTTGAACTCATCATTTTCAAAAAAATTTGAACTCATCAAAATTTAAGTCTGCTTATCAAATAACTCATGTGTACGATATATGGCCATAGGTTATGGGTTGGGGCAAATCTAACCCCATTACTAACAATCTAAAGTTTGGTAGTTTTGAATCTTCACTAAAACAAACCTTTTAGCATGGATTTGATCTACTTTAAAATGAGATTTCCTCCTTTGCTCAATTGTTGTAAGTTGTAACAATTATTATTTTTTAAAAATGGTTGGTAATTTATTTAGAAATTTTGTTGACTTGGGAATATTTAGGTGACTAAATTGTGGGCACAAAGCTCATCAATTAGCACCAACCAACCCAACTAACGGACTCATGCACGTGACGTGAAGACATGAGGACGTGATTTTACACGAATTGTGTTTATAAGGTCCTTCCAAAATCACATGCGTAAGGTAAGGTGCACACGTTATCTGATTGGAAAAGAGATCTGGGCCCGCACTGTTTTTTGATTTTTTTGACAATATGAATAAAATATGCATTAGAATAGAGAATGCAGGTCCGCTACTGTCAATGTCTGGAAAGATAAAGATGTTATCGTTTTGCAAGCCAGCCATTAGGACTAGAGAATCCTATGAAGCAAGATTTTAAAACTAGGGTACAATATGCATGGGCCAGTCAAGAAGTTCAGCCCTATCTATCACTTTTGTCCAAAAAAAAAAAAGAAGTTCAGCCCTAACATATTGAATATAGTGTCACAGTAACATCACACTTGCATTTCGTTGGGCTTCTAAGTAGAATGTACTCCAGTTTTGGTCCATATATAATGGGATTTTTTTGGTAACAGATTAGGAGGGATCGTCTATTATTTTCATATGAATGCACTCTTTTTCTTCATTATTTAATATTGTCAAAGTTGAAACAAAAGTTGTGTCCACAAATGTTCTCGCTATCACTTCTTTTATTGCTGTATTACATCACTTCTTTTATCTTCGTATTACAGAAGGTCCAAGTAGAGTGAATGTGGCAACTCAATGTGCAATTTCCAGGAAGGATCTTCAAGAAATGCTTTTGTTTTTTAGCTCATCAGTTTTTGTGTGCTCAGTGAGCTCACAATAATGTTTATTAATTACTCTCGTGACTTCTCCGTGATGTGAAGCATTAACCTTAAAAGCCTACCTCTTTTTTTGTTCTGCTGAATCTTAAAAGGCTACCATTGATTGTTTCTTAACCTTAAAAACTAATTTCCTAAATAATTTTTTATAGATTGCTCTGTCGTGATCTCACTTCGATGGATACATTTTTTGTTTTGGTGCAACTGTTCACCGAGATGCTTTAAACGAGTGAATTAGTATGTGACTTACGAACATTCTGCCCTTTGCAATGAGTGTCGTACCAAATTGAACACAAATGAAAAGTGTTTTGTGCTCAGTTTTATGGTCTAATAATACTAATATCCGGGGTTGACAAATGTCATAAGTTCATAACCAATATGGCAAATTGTCTCATGACTGTAGCTTTTCTCTAGTACATGAATAAATCTCGGAGATGTTTACCAAGTCCAACACTTAAAGCATATGCTTATGTTGAACTTGTAAGCAAGCATCACAATCCTCCCACTCGTCTCCTCATGTTTTAAGCCTATTTAGACCTCCTCCAGTCAGCTGTTTTATGTTGAAAGGTTTTTCATTTTTCACTTCCTTCTCTTCTTTCTGATCTCTTTTCCCTTTGGCCAAACATCTAGTTAAATCAATGTCATCTGCTCTATGGCAATTGCCAATCAAGGTAGGGCAGCGTTTTAAACTAGCCTTGATTCACTGATTATATTTGTGATTCTCATGAGCAATTTCACCCATGAATTCATTCTGCATTTAAAATAAATAAAGAACATAGTTAGCCTTCCTTTCTTAGACTAAATGTGCATGTCTGATTTTTGACAAATTCAACTGGAATGGCCAGGTCGCAAGATTTGAAAATCACACACACACACCCCTAATTATGAGCTCTTTTATTCCCTTTACTAGGTTTCTTAGTTGTTGTTTGTTCAATCGCTACGATTCTTAGCTGCTCTTAATGTTGCCCTTGTCAGCACATACAACTTTTAAGTCTCTAGATTCTAGCATCCATTGATTTAGTCTAAAAACATATAATCTTTTGTCTTAAGAAGTAAATCGTTTCCACTAACAATTAACACCAGCTGATGACATACTTGAGTATATGGTAGACCAACCATATGAACACACTTGCCTACAGGGACGGAACCAAGACTTAGAGTTAGGGGGGCGGTTTTATTGTTAGCTGCATGTGGTGGCTTCAGCTTTCGGCTTTACTGCTTAGTCGGCAAAGGTTTTCTTTTATTATTGTTTTTATTTTTATTGTGTGTAGAGCGTGTTTTTTGTTGATAAAGACAAAATTATTTTGTTTAAAGTTTTTTCTCAATTTCTTTTTTTAGCTTTGCTATCGCCTATCGGTAATATTTGTTATTGGGCTAATATTTTGGGCTTATATATATATATATATATAGATTTCAGATTTTAGATCTATAAAAATTTTTTATGGCCTTTAAAAGGAGGAAAATACTAGATCTATAAACTTTTTTACAAATTGTTGTTGTTATTAGTTAGTAAAAAAGTTATGTAAGTGGTGGACCAAGATGCAAACCTGTAAAAATTTATTATCTCAATAGTTTAGTTTGTAAAAATATTGTAAAGAAGTTTGTAGTTGTAACATTTCTCTTATAATGATTAATAAGGGGGACAAAATGTAATTTTATTGAATGAAGTTGCTAAAATTAGTTTCTCAAAAAAAAAAGTTGCTAAAAATATATAATTATATAGTTATAATCTTTTTTTTTTTTTTAATTAGGGGGGCTATTGCCCCCCCTAGTCCATGAATGGCTCCGTCCATGCTTGCCTGGCACTGTATAAATCTAGCCTAAAAGCTCCAATGCTCAACTTAGAAAGGTTTGCAATAAGGAAAATTAAGTGTGGAAAAGATCTCGTAACTGTTCTGAGATGAAATTACCTCTTAAATAGGCTTGTTTATGGGCTGTTTCCCTTATTTTTAGCCATTATCTATTGTAGTTTAATAGGCTTTAAATAAGGGGCATAACTACCCCATTGTGTGTGTGATTGTGGACATGTACCTATAGATTTTTCATTTTTCATGGGTAGCAAATGTCTTATTGGATTTGGTGATTAGGTCTTAGTGCTTGATCATAAGAGCACTCATATTAGTGCTTCTATATATAATTTAAAATAGATTAAAAAAAAAAGATCACATTTTAGCAAATTAAGCCTAAAATTCACCCACATCAAGCCATGCAAAGTTCTATAAAAATACATGGTTTCTATAGTAACCATGTAAATTTACATGAGCACTACTATTCATTTTGCATTTAATTTTTTACTATTTCTTTACGTATTCCAAGAATAAAGGAAGAGAGTGGGTGATAGTTGTTGTATGTGAAAAAATAAAATAATTAATTTTTTTATATTTTAATAAAATATAATGTAAAATAAAAAATCTAATGTTAGGTGTTTTGAAAAGTGAGTATGTAAAGTAAAAAAATATTAATTTTTATGCTAAAATAGACATAAATTTTTGCATATGCTAATGCGAATATCCCCAAGATTCTTGAGTTGAGCTTAGGTTGATCATGGTTGGGCCTTTACTCATATTCTTTTTTTTTTTTCTTCCTTTTCCTCTATTTTGAATATGTAGAATTGTAGATAACAGGACAGAAGGAGAAGAGGTTTAAGCCACAAACACGGGGCACCATAAATAATATCACTATTATTAGCTTATCATTTGAATTCCTTCATGTTCTCTTTCTAATTATGGTATGTAATTATTTTTTGTATAAACGAATATCACTCTAAAATGTTTTGTTTATGCTTGTTTAGATTGGCTTCATAGTGTTCTTTTTAGAAAAGAAAAAAAAAATTGGCATTATTGAATACCCTCCATTCAATTATCCTCCATTAAATTATACAATATAAATATTCTTTATGTATCATCTAAGTAAAGTGATAAAACCTTCTAAAAAAAGTACAGTGATAAAAAAAAAATGGATTGAAGATTTGAAACTCACACCATTCTAACATAACAATCACTCTAGTATATGTTGCGATTCAAAGCTAAATAACTAAGAAGAATGAAAAAAAAGTAGATGAAAGCCTAATAAATATAACGCACGTTCGTTTCAGCGATAATATTTTCTAGAAAATGAGTTATTTTTCAAAAAAATATTTTCTATAAAAGTATCTCATTCAAAACTAAATATCATAACTTTCCTCATTTAGCTTTTTGTGAGATAAAATTGTTTAAAAAGAAAATAGTGGAAAACAATGGAAACTATTATTTAAAATGTTGACTAAAGATAGTTTCTCTTTGACTCATTTTTTTTATGCTACTAAACAATGAAAACTACATAAAATTTTTATACAAAGTTTTCTATCGAAACAAACAAAGCGTAAGCCAAAATAACTTTGACACTTGTAAATATTTATAATTTAAATAGCTATAAATAAAAGATGTCGTGGAATTGTTAGTCTAGCTCGGCATTCCCTAAATCTTTTGGATTATATTGTGTGGATGGAGGAGATTCCCCTTAAGTTTTCTTCTGTTCTTCAGGTTGATACAGCTGGTCTTCTTTAATAAAGTTCTTAGTTTTTCTTCTCCACAAAAAAAAAAAAAAAAAAAAAATTGAAGTCTAATTTAAAAAATGTCTTTGATCCTATCATGACAAATGCTTAGAAGTTGTCAATTAAAAAACTTCAAAAATATTAATCTTCAAAAACTTCAATAACGTCTAATTTAAAAAATATATTTCTCTCTCTTGTCTCCCATCTCTCTCTTCTAACCACCAACAAAATATGATATTTTCCTATATTTAAGAACCTACAATTCTTATAAAAAAAAAAAAAAAAAAAGAACCTACAATTTATGGTTACTAAGGCCCCATTTGGTACGCGAGTTCAAATACATGTTTTTAGTTTTTAAACAATATTATACATGTTTTCATACACATTTTCACTCACACGTATTTCTAAAAAAATTAAAAACTGTTACTTAAACACACATAACAAACTCACCCTAAACTTTTTTAGCAATAGCCACATGGGTAAATGTGGTTTTGGAGAGTGAGTGGATCTAAAATAGTTTTTTTTTTTTTTTTTTTGGGGGGGGGGGGAAGTTGGTTATGTGTATTAATCTTCCCTCAAAAATATATATATATAATAAGACAAAACTAAACTTTTATTTTTTTTCAAAAGGTCAATGAAACCTTTTACATCTCCAGATTTACAACAGAGAGAGAACCGTAAAAACCTTTAAACCAACCACCGGCGGCCCCCCAAACCAGACGAGAGCAACGGCTCCATTTCCTTTACTTCACCTAACGTCCAACTGAAAAAACCATTAAAAAAAACATTAAAATGTATAAATACCAACTACTACTTGACTTGGCCCTTGTTTTCCCGCGTAAACCCCACCACCGCTTATACCTTCCTCTTCCCTAACTCCACATTCCCTCTCTCTCTCTCTCCTATTCCTTGCTTGTATGATCTACCAAAGTAGACCCATTCAATTTCAAACCCACCAAAAAAACCCAAACTACTACAAAAAAAAAAAAATTCAATAAACCAAACCAAATCTTCCCATTCTCACATGCCTATCTCTCAACCATGTCTTTCGTCTCGCTCCTTCTCCTCCTCCTCTTTTCCTCTCTCCCTCTCTCCCTCTCTCAACAACAACCTCCACCTCCTAAAGGTAACTCAACTGTCACGTCTTGGTATTTTTAACGGAGGGGTTCAAATTATCGAAAATTATAACTACTTTTTTTGTTTTTTTTGTTTTTTTTTTTTTTTTTTCTAGGTATTTTGATTAACTGTGGGGCCACCGAGAAGTCGATAATTAACGGTCGAGAATGGTTACCGGACACCGATTTCGTGTCCGGTGGGACCCCGAAAAGCCTGACGATCACGGTAACCGTCCCTACACTCGCCACCGTCCGATCGTTTCCTCGCCACCTTCACACCAAATACTGTTTCGTCGTCGACGTTTACCGCTCCGCGAAGTACGTAATCCGAACCACCTACTTCTACGGAGGAGTCAACGACGGCCAGGGCTCTCCGCCGGTGTTCGATCAGATGGTGGACGGGACTTTCTGGAGCGTCGTGAACACCACCGTGGATTACGCGAACAACGCGGCGTCGTATTACGAGGGCGTCTTCGTCGCGCAGGGAAAGACTATGAGTTTGTGTATCGGTTCCAACAACTATACGAATTCGGACCCGTTCATTTCGGCTTTGGAGTTTTTGATAGTTGGGGATTCGCTCTATAATACCACGGATTTTGGAAAAAGTATTCTCAGCTTGGTTGCAAGGAACAGTTTTGGATATTCTGGGCCAATTATCCGGTATGTGAAAGCCTTTAATTTGTGATTCATGTGCTTGTTTCTGTTTTAATTAGCATTTTTTATGAGATATCAGTTCTAGAAATTTCTTTGTGTGTGTGTGTGTGTGTGTGTGTGGATAAATTCGATAGTTATAAGAGGAAAAGGGGGTGAAAACTAGGAAGCTAGAAGTGTCAATTGAACTACGAGACTCGTGAGAAAAAGGGAGTTTGAACCCTAGGCGAAAACCAGGAAGTTAGGAAGTGATAGTTGAACTACGAGGCGCATGACATAAGTTCTAGCGCTATTGATATAGAAAGAAAGTAGAGTGTTTTTTGAAGTATGTAGAGTTTTAACTAAAAAGCTATTTAGCCATTTGAGGGTTTGGTACTGGATTTTATAAAGCATGAACATTGAAACGTAGAGATAAAGCGCCCAATTTTAATGTTAATCTTAAAGTTGAAATCAATTTTAAGGAAGTTCCATTAAAGCTATTTAGCAAATTCTGCTAAAACAACTTTAAGGCTCTTAAAATCAATTTGACACCTCTTCAAAAGGAGAACTAGAGAAGCCATTTGTTTCTGTCAAATAATAATTAAAAACAGTGAATTGTGGAGCTTTTCCCTAAAGGCTCCAAGTTTCAGCTTTAGCCTTAAGGCTGAAAAAAAAGCTTTACGGACATTTTAAACTCTTTAGCGAAATTGTCAAACTTTTGGTAATTTAAGCTAAAAGAGTGTTGACCACTTAAAGTACTTTTGAACCCCTCTTAAAGCAAAAATGGACAGGCCTAATATCTCTTCATTTAGCAGATAATTTGTTATGTCTGCAAAGAAGTGACAATTCAAAACTAGCAACTCATGAACTGGATATGGTGCTTATTTAACTTTTAGGTTGTCAATTCATTTGTTCAGTTTTGCTTGCATATTCTTTATCATCTTATGCTTAAGTGTGATAATTTGGTATTGCCAGGTATCCTGATGATCAATTTAATCGGTTTTGGGAGCCATCAGGAGATAATGATTCTGCAGTATCAGAAAACAGAAATATATCTGTTTCTGGTTTCTGGAACGTTCCTCCTCTAAAAGTATTTGAGGCAGCTCTGACGACTACCAAAGTACAACCCCTGGTGTTGAATTGGCCTCCAGCATCCCTTTCGGACTCAATGTACTACATTGCTCTTTACTTTGCAGACGACCGTAATTCGAGCTCAAGGGCATTTAACATAAGCATAAATGATGTGCCATATTACCATACTTTGAATGTCACTCCAGCAGGTGCTTGTGTCTTTGCAACCCGGTGGCCTCTTCGTGGTCCTACAAAGATAACTTTGACCCCTGCTGTGGGTTCAGACATTGGTCCTCTGATAAATGCTGGAGAGATTTTTGAAGTGCTAGATCTTGGGGGAAGAACTACTACTCGAGATGGTATGTTTACTTCCAAATAGCATCTTTTATAGAGGCAATGAAACTGGATTGATTTATAGTCAGTAGTCAGGTTATTTCATTGATGAGCCCAGCTAAAACATACATGGCCAAACAAAGATATATGAAAGTGTGTTTTGTAATTGGTGTTAAAAAAAAAAAGTGGGAAAAATAGTTTAATCATATTCTCTGCATTACACTGGATGGCATTTTTTAGTTATGCCTAAGCCATTGGCTGTGGCTCACCTAAGCAGTGTCCTATCAAGTTAGTGGTACAGAAAATTAATCTGGCCTAAATGACAGCTTCCTTTGAGACAAGTGAAATGTGTTTGACCATAAGGTGCTTGGTTGATTCCTCTCTCACAACACAACCTCTTTAAACATTGTTCAGTACACTTCATATGAGGATTTTCAATTACATGATTTTTTAAAAGGGGAACTGTATTTCTTTTCACAGTTATTGGTTTGTCAAAAGTAAAAGATAGTCTCAAGAATCTTCCACTTGGTTGGAATGGTGACCCTTGCATGCCCCGCCAGTACTCTTGGAGTGGCATTACTTGCTCTTATGGTTCCCGTATCCGTGTGATCTCCTTGTAAGTGAGACTTGACTTGCTGTCTCACAAAAATTTGTATAGTTTCTTTTGTATTCCTTAAAAGGCTTACCATTTCCTGTTGTCTCCAGAAACCTGACAAGCATGGGCCTCTCGGGATCACTGTCTCCTAGCATTGTCAATATGACGGCATTGACTAACATGTAGGTTTTCAGTTATAAATTTTTTGATTAATGAAATTGAGAGGTATGGATTTGATGATTGACGATTTAATGCTATTAACAGATGGCTTGGGAATAACAGTTTGACTGGACCTATTCCCGATCTCAGTTCATTGAAGATGCTAGAGACATTGTAAGTTGTGAGGGTTTGGGTTATTTTTTATTTATTTTTTAATCTCTGCCTATTGTCATTTGTGATTGAGCTCATAATTGCATATAAAATTATTGCCACTTGAGCCTCATTCTCAGTTCATTGAAGAAATTCATTTTCCTCTGTCAGTTGCTTATGTTATAACTATTCCATTGTGTGGATTGTATTATCTGAATGCTTAGAACCTGAGACCTTTTCATGTGATTATTTATTTAGAAATTTTGTTTCTTTTCTCTAATTCAATACTATTTTCCTTTAAGGCATTTGGAAGACAATCAGTTTAGTGGATCTATTCCCTCATCACTTGGGGACATTAAAGGCTTGCGTGAACTGTAAGTTTTATTCTGCAATATTTTTTGCTTTTCCCTCTCCTAATCAGTGCATGCATGATAGTTTTTGTTGATTTACTGTATATTTCATAGTACTTTCAGTACTTCTCTTATGTGATGGATGTAGTTCCATCCAAATCATGTTAAAACAGTATACTTATAATTGTTCTGCTCCTACTTATCAAAGTTATGAACTTATAATCACCATTACAAAGTCCTAGGAAGTACTGTGATAAAAAATTCTAGGAGAACTAACTTTGATCAGATTGAGTATCACTTATCAACAACATCAACATCAATATCTTTAAACTCTTTTTTTGTTTTTTACAATGATGTGAGAGAGATTTATTATCTACTAGCATATCTTATTCCTGCTTTTTTTTTGTGTGTGTTTGTGTTGGGGGGGTGGAGGATAATAAATTACAAGATTAGGAACGAATCTATCATTAAGTTAGTTTTGGCTTGATATAAGGATGGTGAACTATCCTAATTCTCATTTTCGTTGGTACTTTGACCTATATCTAATTAAACTGAACAAAGCCTTCACTCCAATTAATTTGGATCAGCTCTGTCTATCTTCCATTAACCCAACTATCCATGATCTATATATCAATTCGCTATAAAGTATACTGTAATCTTACAACTCAACTATACACAAGTCAACAAGCCTTAAGTCTCAACTAATTGGGATCAGCTATATAAATCCTTCTTCTTCTTTTTCTGATTAATTGGAGCTCGTATTAAAGTTGGTATTGTTTTTTGCATCTTTACTGATCATATTGTTTCTAACTGCTTCTACCCACATCATTCCCACACCTCTTTTTAAGTTCTTTAGTTTCTTAAAGAGAGAGAGAGAGAGAGAGGACTTTGAAAGTTTGAAAGCACAATCTTGGTGATCCTTTGGGCCCATCGTAGCTTTAACAGGCCCAAGCCCATATAGATCACACTTTTTACTCAATAGGAGCTCATACTTTGTATTTCCTTTTTGATGCCTTCCACCATGATCCATCTAACAGCACACTTAAGAAATCTCCTAACAATGTCAGTGTCAGATTCATCTATTTCCTCTGAGGCTTCGAGGGGCGGTATAGACAACACTCAGAAGCATTGTATTTTTGTTAGTGAGGGTTGGTGAAACTTGGGATGTTCTATTGTTTTCTTATCTGACTCTTAGATTCAATTTGCTAGCAGTTATAGATATAATATGGTGGCTGTCCCCCACCCTTGTCAACTTGTTGGGACTTGGAAAACAACTAGAATACCCCTTTCAGTTCAAAATAATGGGATTGAATAACCTATACTTATAGATTGTTATTGAGCACTGGATTGCCCAAGGATTGCTTTTAGCCAAGTGGCCTGGGTATATATGTTATAATTTACTAAATATGAGCTGGGAAAGGTGGGATACTAGAAGCCTTGAGGGTCCTAAGGAATCCAAAACTCACTTGTTCCCTTGTTGGATCTGCCCTTAAATCATTGGTTTTCCCTTTCATTTTAGTATGTCAGTTTACACAAAAAAGACGGGATTAAAAAATCTTGGTTGAGTTTTGTAGTTTTAGGTTCAAGTACTGCTATGTTTGAAATGATAACTTAGAATAGGCCTTTGTTTAATTGGAATTGAGACAGTTTCATTGTATGAGATCTGTAACTTACATTACAAATGAGCGACAAAATAAAATAAAATAATGATGGAAAGTCAAGGAAAAAATATTGTATATGACTATATGTTCCATATTGAAATATGGTAATTTCATTCCTAATATACATATATAATATATAGAATCTCCTGTTACCCATTAATTGGCTATCAGATAACCTTCTACATGTATTTTAATCACATGACTTTTAAGTAATTTAACTAAGACGCATGACTTCTAAATAAGTCAGTACACGCGAATACTCATTGAATCACCATGTATTGGGTTGAATAAACTTTCCTCCAAATCAATTTAGAGGAAAATTCTATCCTAATACATACATGTGTGCGTGTGTGTGTTATCTTGTGATTACCTATATATATATATATATATATATGTATGGTGCTGCCCAATTTTAAGAAGATTGGACCCTTGAACTTGATCTACTTCACATGATTTATTTTACCCATATCAGAATGAGAACTGACAATCACAACTAAAACATTTGCTTTTTTTATTGTGCTGTAAATTACATCTGGATACTGTAGGATTTCCGTGTTTGATCTGTCTTATTTGTTGGAGGGTGGCAATCACATTTTATCTCATGGTCTGTGCTTTGTTTGTATGATTGAGCAATTCCCTTGTTTACTGACATGGAATAAATAATCATTAGCTCACATAATTGTTAATGCTACCAGGTGTAAATTTTCACCTTTATATTTTAAAACTAAATTTCAATCAATTATTATGCTTAATTTATTCTTTAATTTCTGGAAGATTTTTCATATATGCTTCTGACACTGCCATTGAATGAAAACACTATTAGACATTGATTTGATTCCTTTTTTTTTTTGGTCTTTATATTAATGTTCAATTAAAAAAAATGTGGCAACTCTAATTATTGATGTACCTGACCTAGTTCCTGTCTTTCAGTTTCTTACAGAACAATAATCTGACTGGTACAGTTCCAAATAACCTTAAAGATAAACCTGGACTGAACCTTAGGTAAGTTCGAACATCCTCTGGTGTTATTATCCATATCTTATCCACTGCCATTTATGCTGATTGTTTAAATTTGATTATCAGGACTTCTGGAAATAATTTTGGATCTCCCCCACCTTCTTGAGCAAGAATGTGTATGGATCCAATGGTAGTGTTGACTTGGCTGCTTTCTCAAGAAACTTGATTCAGATCATTCATTTGTGTATAGATACATTCCGTAAAAGAGCTGTGTCACATTTTGTTTTACAAATTTTGATGGAAGTTCTTTATTGCAAGCTCTCCAACTGTGAAATTGAAAGTTCTGCATACTTTGACATCTGTAGCTGGGGTGGAGACTGGAGACAGCTCTTCAAAGCAATTTGAATACTCGAAATGGTTGTTCATAGTCAGTCAGTCTGATTCTTTTTTTCTCAGTAGGATTGGATCATGCTTTCAAAATTAATGTAATTGTCCATATAGTCATTTCTTATTCTTTTAGATATACTTTTTCTTGTTCTGATGGTGTATTATGAGCTATTCTTCTTCTTTTTCCCTCTCCTCCGTGGGTGTATCGTGTACAATGAATATTGGTCATGTTTTTGTACCTACTAAAAAAATTATTTCATTTTTTTATATAACGTGGTTTGGTTCTATATATGCCTTCATTTTAACTATAGCTGACTATTTTCTCAATTGCTTCGGTTGTCACTTGGTTGTTAGTTGTTAGTTGTTACCTTTGGCATCTAACTTTCATATTTGTGGGTTGTTGGGGGTGTTTTTGATGTTCGCATCCCTGAATTGTTCCAATTTTGCTGAATGTCCCTAAGGGGGCATTTGACATTAATGCCTCAAACCCTTCAGTTTCAGATCCGGCATTTAAAAAATTATGGGGTTGCTATGATCTTACTCTATTGATTTAAGATACTAACTCTTATTTTAGCTTTGCAGAATCATCCATGACCTTCACTTTGCAAATGATATTAAAATGGTTAGACAATATTTAAATTCCTGAAAGATACTCGAAAGCTGGAATTGTATGCTAAGATGTCCAATAATAGATAACATAGCTCTCTGAATTCCATTCCACAATTCATAAAGGACAACACTCGATCCTTATATGGCCTTCAGACCCTTACCAATATAAAGTACACAGTTTGATATGTCTCCATGTGAGACCCACCATTTCACAGACCTGCACAGCTTCTATCATGATTTCCCACTTCTTATATTTCAGAGAGACGGAAAAATGTGCTTCTAGGCAATGCAATAAGAAATGCAACTAAAATTACTTGATTAATATAATCGAAAAAAGAAAAAGTCAGCATTTACATTGTCATTCTTCAGATCCACAATAACTCACCATAATTAACATTAATCTAAACACAAAAACAGAGAAAATTTTATAACGAAATAAAAAGAAATGAGACTGATGAACATATATGACAACTCTGCAGAGATCAGATGGAACTTCGGCTACCACTTTCTCATCCTCACCTCTCTAATCTTCCCTTCCTTAGTGGAAACAAAGGTGGCAATGCACTGTTTTTCATTTGTGTGCAAATTGGGACATTGATCATGGGCCTTATTCTAATACTAGCTGACCTTGTCCTCTCCAACCCTTTCTTTATTCTCTTCACATGCTTCTCTCTATCCCCTGACCCTCCCTTCCCTTCAGCTTTTGTAGCTACATCAGTAAGTGAGCTAGCTGAAGATGATGATGATGAGGAAGAAGAAGATGGTGATAAAGAAGAAGCGCGTTGCTTCTTCAACTTTAATAGCTCTTTCCATAAAACAGTGCACTTAGGTGGCCTTGGTGATGGGTCATCATCAACAAACCAATTTACCCTAGTACTCTCCTCCTTGTTCACCTCTTCTTCCTCTTCGTCTTTCGCTTTGAGACTGATCTTGTTGAGCTTTTCTGAATGCTGCATTTGCCAAAATGGAAGGAGCTTCCCTTCAAAGAAAAGCTCATCAGCAGTTAACATTGGATGGCTACTTGCATTGCTTGAGAGGAATTCAAAGTCTCCATTTCTTGCTTTCTCTATCTCCATGCCTTCACCTTTTTCAACCTGCAGAGAGTTTGGGCTAATGGAGATGAAGTTTTTCTCATCCAGAAACTCTGCAGAGAAAGAAATCCTGGGACTTGAAGTTGGCTCAATGGATCTAGAGTTAGTTTGAACAGTTTCTAGGGAGACCATCTTGGTTGTTTTTGGATCAGGGAATACGGAATAAGGTTGTGTAGTTGGCTAGCTAGTAGTTTGATCAGGTTTGTGAGATATGTGATTTATAAAGCGAACAAGATGCTTTAGTGCTTTTCTATGTATTTTTAATCCCTTTGTTTTGTTGTTGTAGTAAAATTTTGGACGGTGAGATTATAAAAAAATTAAGTGGTCTGGTTAAGGCGAAACAAGTGAGCTAAGGTAGTGTTTAGAATATAGGAACAGCACATGGACACCTTGGGAACAAAAGACAAAAATGGATTTTAATTACCATTGTTCTGTATACGATTCTAAACAGTCTTTTCTCTTTTTCTTATTCTTGTTTTTCTTACCAAGAGAAGAAGTAGAAAAAGGGAAATTTTTACTAATTTATGGCAGGGAAGGGAGAAGTATAATACATTATTTTAAAGGGAAAAAAACTAGTGCACATAGTGTGTTTTACACACTGCAAAAATACACTGAAAATTATTTGCACACATTATGTGCAATAAACACTGCCCTATTTTAAATGGGAGAAAGAGAATTGAATCATAGACATTTTCATTGATAATACAAGAAAATGTCATGTAAACTATGTTTTTGTGGAGAAGTATAATACGTATATCATAATGAAAAAGATAGATGGTATTATGATGTTGTCGTGGTGCATGAACTCTCTTGTTTCTATGGTCTAAAACATGTAAAGAGTAAATGACACACCTGGCTGTTACTGATTAGGGTAGGAAAAGTAAAAAAAACACAACATGAATATGTTATGCAGATGAATGAATCAGTAATAGCTAATACAGGTCGCCTTGATTTATTTTGTCCTGACTTGAACAATGTCTCTCACATTAAATTGATTGCATTAATTAGGTATCTTTTCTTGTTGTAATTGTAAACACTGCTAGTGGATATGAGATTTACAGACAGGGAGGGATAGTAGGGTGGCCAATATTTAAATCAGGCTATCTTCTAGCTTAGTGGCAGTTGATTATTCAATTTGCATTAGTCAAATAGATCAGCTTTGTTAGTTTGACTCCCCTGCTAGGAGGGAGGGATTATAACATGGGAGGAGTTCCTAGCATGTGGTCACATGAGAGTAATTTCTTGCCATGTGAGAACTGAATCAATGAAATATAAAGCATACCCTTAATAACCAAGTTGCCCTTAGGAAGAGCCTTATAATTGTAGGCACATATGTGTGTGTGTGTTCCCCAATGGGGATGGGTTTTCATGTCATTTGAGAAAGTTTACAAGTGGTAATTATCATGTTAGTTTCTTGAAAAGCTTCCATAAAGATTTGGTAGCTCTAATTAAGTCTAGACAGCTAATGAACATAGAGTTAATCTTTTGATTATTATATATGGGTTGTAATTTGATTCTTTATTAGCACATTATACCGGGCGTTCTGGTCCCTCCAGTGTTCTATAATTGAAGGGAGACAATAATGTTGGAGATTAACAATCTGACTAGAAAACAAAATTGAACATGTAATTCACAAGTTAGGCTAAGACAACCTTCTGATTGATCAGCTAACCCTTTCAAATAGCTGAGGCATGAGAGCTGTATTAACAACTTTGGGAGTAATAATCTTTCTGTCTTCATCAGGGTTTAGATAAATTTATATAAGGGAAGGATTAGCTCCTCATTATGTAGCTCATTCTTAAGACCAAGAAAGAGAGTTAGGCATCAATGTAAGTTGCACCCTGATTTTTTTATTACAAAAAACAAAAAACTTAACACAAAATTATGGGCTTACAAAATATAATAAATTACATTGATTAGTAAACATCATGATCACATGAAGAATATGAAAAGCAAGCACTTCCTAGACAAGCCTACCACAAATCTCTGCCATAATACAAAGCCTAATCCTACTTCCCCAGAAACAACCTTATGAAGAAGGGCTTACCAAAGTACACAATGTGATAAAATGCATATTTGTAACAAAGTGATGGGATTTATGATCATCATACCAAAGCAATTTACTTTTACTTTGCTGGCACGGGTTTCTGCATTACAAAACAGTAAGCAAGTTTTTAGTTTGAAAATAAATAATTTTTTTGGTGAAAGAAGAATAGAACTCAAAATTGGGCTTGATAGCCAGAACATTAATCATGTAAAAAGAAATTAATTCTTTGGATCTATTAAATGGAACAAAGTAGCTAATAAATTTTCAATCAATATGAAGAATTTGTAGCATTTCTAAAACCAAGGGGAATGCAATTAAAATCTTTTTTATTTATTATTTTTTTGCTATCGAGTAAATATATCGAGAATTCTTTAGAGATGACTTCAAGATCCAATTACAAATAAGTCATAAGGTGTGTCACAATGCCTTAGCATTTTGGGCTCTGAAATTAAGCAAATGGGACCCTATAGCATTGAAGACAATTAGTACCATGCACATGATAAATTAGTTTCGACTGTTACAGACATGAGTAAAGACTAAAGAGTTTGAGAGACAAGAACTTTTTAGTACCTTCTGATCAGTTCATTCTGTTACTTTTAGGAGAAAGTGGACCACAAATTTTGGTGTTTTGAGCATTTAAAAAAGATGAAAGCTGAACTGTAGCACTGTGCACAATTTAAGAGGTAGCAAGTGACCCGGGAAAGACTCCAAGGCATAGCAATGTGGCTAAACTGTACAACAGTGGGGGGCCATAGACCATTTTATTAATTTAAAGAGATGGAGAGAGCTAAGTCTGGTTTCATGCAATGCCAAGCTGGTAATCATGATCACTTGGGTTTTATATGCTATGTGCAGTAGCTGTTTGATGAGAGAGAGAGAGAGAGAGAGAGAGAGAGAGAGAGAGAGAGAGAGAGAGAGGTGTGTGTGTGTGTGTGTTTTGACCATGACCAACTTTTTGTCAATTGAAGTATGTTGGGGCCGGGTGACCATATTCGAGCAGAAGTGTAGAAAGTTGATTGAATCAACTTGATGGTCTAAACTAAAGGTACAGAATCATAATTGCTTCTGCTTATTAGTTTAGCATTTTCAGCCCTTTAAGTTAGTGATAACTATGATATTAATTTACTAAAAGGTGAGGTTTGAAATTGATTTGTAGATATAGGTCATTCAGGGCAGTGGTTGGGCTGTCTACTACTCTATTAAGTTATATTTGTTCATCTTCTTTTTTATAAGCTGTCTTTTCTTCTTTATATGAGAGAGAGAGAGAGATTATCACTGTATTAGTTGTTGTGTTCTAAAGTAATAGCAAAACATAGGTATAGTTACTTAGGCAATGTTATTTAGGTTTCGTAATTAAATTCAATCATGTGTTTGCATCAACTAATGCAATGCAACCAAAATTATCTTTTTTAACAACAATTAAATTCAAGCATGTGATTTACTAGTCAATAGGAACACATTGTTGAATCTAATTTGGAAACCTAAAGTACAACACTTGAGAAATTGTACCTAAGTTTTACCCTAATCTAAACAATGAAATTGTTTTTTGCAATGTTTATTATCTTTAGAATTATATATGAATCAAGCTATTTAAACTTCTTATTTGTTTATTTAGCAAACGAGTCAAATCAAGCTTGGGTTTAAGTTAGGCTATTAAATTCAACTTCAAATTTGACAATGTGATTGTGAACAAGTTTATGAATATGAGGCTCAATTTATACACACACACACATATACACACGTGATACCAAGTATATAAAAATATGTCTTATTATTTGATGTCAAGTATCTCTATACTTTCTATATACCCCGATTTCATAAAAAGTATCCTTCAAATTATACTTTAATTGCGTGTCAATTATGTTTACATTCAAATTCACGTATCTAAACTTAAAAAATATAAAAAGATTCAATCTGAATTTATTATGCTTCTATATAATAATACTATGAATGTGTGCAATCTATTTATTAAATGGAAATGTTATATATATGTGTGTATGTGCGCATGCACGCGCCTGCATATATAACTATTCAAAAGTTATAAGTTAGTTTCATATATTTTTTTAACAATGTAATATTGGTGAATCTAATTGTTATAAGTTCATAAACCCAAATCATTATATCTTATTAAATTAAATAATATAATGTCAACTTATAGTTTAATTATTAATTAATAATAGAGAATTATGAAGTGGTAAACATAATTAGTTGTGGTGTTTATTATAAATGGAAAAAGAATAAGCTATTCAAGTAGTCTGTGAACAAGATTAATCTAGTTCAAAAAGAAAGTAAGTCAAACTTAAATGTGTAATCTAAGTTGGTGATGAGTTTGAATTTGACTTGCAATTAAAATAAAATTAAATAAACAAATCTTGAACATTTAATATTCCAGTCAATTCAAATCATTTATAACCATAATTATCTTTCAAAGTTCCACCTGTAGGCATGACGGCAACAACAAGAATTGTTGATGGTAATATACAAAATCCAAACAAATATTTACTAAATTCTTCAATTTTTTTTTTCTTTTCATCAATATTGATTGTTCAATGTTTGTGTGCATATACACACGGGTTACAACCTAGTGCAGATAGTATTTGGTCATAAGCCTCTTTTGAATAAAAAAAAAAAAAAAAAATTTAGTGTAGATAGAATTTGATCACAGGTCTCTTTTTCAATGAGAATAAATTAATTTATTACCTAAAATTATGGGTCAAGGCTTATTGGTAAGCAGGAGGTGCTTGACGATGAACTGGGGAGGCCCATGGAGCTAGCATTAAGGGAAAAGGGCCAGCTTCTTGGGAGGGCAGAAAAATAAAAAAAATCTTCTCAAAAATCAAAGAGCACTGTCAAATCCCTTTTCGTGTGTTTTTTTTCTTCCTTGTAGCATATCCCAAAGTTGATTTTAGTACTATATAGAAGCAATGTATTAATATACTATATTTGAATCGCTTTGATTTAGCAAAAAATATATATATTTGAATTGCTTTGAAATACTCTAATTAGTCCTTTTTATTATTATTATTTTTATGTTGCTTTCCAGCAGGGCAATTTGCTTTCAAACTCTAGTTATCAATTCTGTTTTTCATTTTGTAAATAAATCAGATATTATACCATCATTAATTATGTGATCAGTTGATCGATATTATAAAAATGAGAAGCAGAAGACGAATATTATTTCTTTGGTAAATGAGCATAATCTTTTGGTCCTGACCATAGTAACATAATTAGATAAATAGTTTAATTACCATGAAATGATCAAGCATAGTTACCCTATTTATTAATTTCAATAGTTTTTTTTTTTTTTGGTAAATTACGCTTGAAATTAACTAACGAACAAGTCTATTACAACAAATAAGGCCAGTTTTATCTCTAGCCAGCATTTCAGCCACCACATTTGGTGGTTCAAACAAAAAAAGAAAATCAGTTACATCTAGATCAGCTCCTATCCTTGCAAGCCGGTTAGCGCAGCCATTCGCTTCCCTGAACACGTGCACCATTGAAGAGTTAGAGAATGTCTGAATCAAGTCCTTACATTCCAAAAAGGAGAGGTTCAAGCATTAGATTGATCATAGAAGGTGTTGAAATAAGCTGAACAATAAACTCAGCATCCATTTCAAAACAAATGTTCTCAATCACCATTTGCTTTGCCATGGTGAGCCCGTCCTTCAGAGCCCAAAGTTCTTCCACTATGCTCGAAGTGCTGCCCATCTTCCTCACAAACCCGCCTATCCAGTCCCCACTGCTGCTTCTCAAAACACCACCCCCACCAACCTTACTTGGGTTTCCATGCATAGTCTCATCTATATTCAGCTTCACCCAACCAGTAGGAGGCTTGTTCCCCTTCACTTGTACCTACACTTTACTCGGTTTGTTTGGTTCATTGGGAACAATTGCAAAGTACTCCACACCATTTTTAAGGCATATAAAACTCATACCCTCTACTACTCTACCGGTCTGAAATATGGTTTTGTTTCTCTGCAACCAAATAGTCCATATTGCTTGAGGAAATAGAATTTTCCATGGTACATAAGGTCTCGGGTAGTTGGTGGAAGTCCCACAAAACTTCTTCAACCAATCTTCCAAATTCAAACCAAAAAAATCTTGGTTATTCTCCTCAAAACCCAGCTCTTTCCACACCGCTTTAGCAACCTTACAGTCCCTAAGTGTATGAATGATAGATTCAGCCCCTTCACTACATAACTCACAGTTGGGTCAAGGTTTAACCCTCTTGAAGTAAGCACTTCCTTGGTAGGTATGCTGCGATGAGTGCATAACCAAATAAAAAATTTTATTCTAGGAGTTGTATGCGTTTTCCACACCCATTAATGAGGGCTAGTGTCGGAGTTCAAAAGATTAAACCCTTTAGCTATGAGATATGCAGAATTTAGGGAGAAGGAGCCATCTTTAGAGGAGGCATAAATGAGCTTGTCTTCAAGGGAAGGATTTGCTGCAATGGGAATACCTTTAATTTCTTGAAGGATTCTATCACGAAGTACGAAAGATAAACACTCTGCGCTATCTATCAAGCTCTTGGCCGGGAGCCTATCTTCCCCCTCATTCAAAGGGCCTTCAATTTGCTGCCGGAGTGGTCTGGAAGGGAGCAAGAAGTCAGCCCAAGCACTCACACTTTCTCCGTTAGCAATAGACCATCTTAGGCCCTTGTTAAAAATAGCCCTTCCCTCCTTACAAGCTAACCAAATCTGAGAGGCAACTTGATTTCTAGAATTTCCCCTCAAGCTTGAGACATATATTTCAATAGTTAATGCTTGAGACATATGTCTTATAACACTGTTTCAATACCCCCAAAAAAAAAACCCATCTTATAACATTTATTTATGTTGCATATATAGATATGAACAAAACTTAAATACAGTACTTTAAGTGCTGTTTCTTAAGTTCCCCTCTTAAAATTCAACTATGTAGACCGTGGCTACTTAGTTAAAAAATACACTTCCCTCCTATGAAAAAAAAAATCCACATGGTTAAATATTAAGATGGAAATCTAAGAAACAGTATCTAAGTAGTATACCTAAATCTTGCCCTATAAATATATATATATATATATATATATATGTTAGTTGTAATTCGCTAGTAATTGTATTGTATGCAAAAATTGGGAGAATGCCCTTCAATATGGTTTGGATCTCGACCTTGAAACTGTTATTTTTTTCTATAGATATACATTAAATCAATTGATTCGTCATGGTAGAGAAGAACATGCTTCACATATTGCACTGCCCTTCATGCAAGGTTATCCTTAGTTCATGTGTGCGCCTAGTTGCCCTGCTCGAACACAAGGTCATTCTCGTCAACAAGTAATGAGCTTTTGTTATGGCGGGACGGAGTCGTAGGATTAATTTTTCCGATCAGGCCTATTCGGTTGATGATGTCTTTAGATGATCTCTTTACCATCAGCATGAACATAAAATCAAATTCCACTTTGGGTTTTCTGGATTATTATTACATTCCATATGAAGAATTTGTAGGAATTTTTTAAACACCCAATTAAATGAATGTGATCCAGTATACTATACATCCCCATAATTATTAATTGCTTTTGCACAATTTAACCATTCTTTCCATCTCTCTTTGACCTATTATTGCAAAACAAAAAGTTATAGAATGCAATTACCACAAGAATAGTGCATACGAATAATAATATGATCCAAGACAAAGGACAACATTATGCATTATGCAATACTGCTCCTGCACATGTTACATTATGATTATGGAGAATTACTGATAAAATGTACCAAGGGGAGACAGTACAAGACATCTTGGCACAAACCTTTAGTAGCTTATCACAGCAATTCGTCTGCAACCCCAAGTAGATGCTAGTCTATAAGATAGCTATCTTATAGACTAGCATCTCTTATAGACTAGCATCTACTTGGGGTTGCACTTTTCGAAAGCTAATGGATGCTAAATGACCAAGATTATGCCAAGCGAGCCCACTTTGAATTACTTTCGATGGCCTATCAGATTTATTATGTTTGGTCTAAGCATATTGTGTAACTTCTTCATCGTTGCATCAAGAGTTGACAAGTGATTATTCAGCAAAAAAAAGAAAAAAAAAATTAAAAGAGTTGACAAGTGGCTAGGGAACAACATGAACCGGATTAGATTTGATTGAATTGGTTTTGAAAATTAAGTTTCTTTTAGCCGAATTTAAGTTGGTTATGGACTTATATAGGCCAAAATGGGGATATACTCCTTTCGCGCAAAACATGTAGCAAAATGCCTCTATTTGAAACTCGATTTTCTAAAAATCGAGTTTCAATAAAAAAAAAAACTCGATTTTTAGAAAATCGAGTTATAGGTAATCAAACTTATATAAAAAAATAAAAAATAAAAACTACATAGAACATTAAAAAAAAAAAAAAAAACTTGATTTTTAGAAAATCGAGTTATAGGTAATCAAACTTATATAAAAAAAATAAAAAATAAAAACTACATGGAACTTGAGTTTCATGTAGTTTTTTTCAAGTAACTCGATTTTTGCTAAATTGAGTTTTTCAATGAAAATTTTTAGAACATGAGCATTTTCTTAAATAGTTTCATAATAGGGGTATTTTGCTACATCTTTTGGGCGAAAGGGTAAAAGCCCATTTTTGCCGACTTATATAGGGGTGTATCATCTACCTTCTTCATTTTTTGTGATTTTTTTTCTTGCTTTTGTAATTTCTCTTTTTGTTTTTTGATTTAGTAATTCCAAACTTGTTAATAGTGTAAATTCATAACATTCCAATGTCTCATCATCTTTTTTCTTTTTCTCTCTACCCTTTCGTTTTCCACCTAATCATTGGATTTGAACCATGACGTTCAATAATGGAAGGACCAAAGGAGACGGGAGGAAGTGAGGGAAGAAGGGATTTTGAGTTTGAGTAATGTTCGGGATACTATCATGCTACAATTTTATATCAAATTTACAATTTGATATGTTATCAGTCACAAAAAAAATATAAAATAAAAAATAATAGAGCATTTATTTATGTCATATTATTGAAGACTAAGTTTGTGTGTCCTTTACAGTAGAGTTCGAATTTGGTAAGGATGTAATGTAAAATTCATGTTTTACACCATCCAATAAGAAATTGCCACATCAACATTTTACTTAAAATTCGATACATCATACCACACCTAATAACATCTCAATAAACTTCCAATTTGGTTGGATTTATATATGGGTATTAGAATTGATTGAGTGTGTTGGTGTTTATTCTTAAATATGTAACAAAATTGTAAGGTCCAAACTTTGTAGCACAAGCCTAAAAGATTTGGATTGTGAGCCCAACGAACCCAGAATAATGAATTTATAGAGAGTGAGTGAAAAAGCTGGGCTAGTTATGAATTTAGCAATGATTCATTCTGATGATCTAGGATGAACTGACGTAAAAACATGTTTGAAAGCTAAATAAACTCAAATCCGAAGAGGCTTGTTATTGATCAATTCTTCCAGTTCTTTTTCCAAATTTTGTTCCCCTCCCCCTATTTAGAGGCTCATTATATTTATATATTCTTCTTCTTTCTCATCTTCACCGTACACCTGTTCTTCATCTAAACATTCACTTGAGTACATGTCATATCAGATATCTGCTTTAGTTTTCCGTGAGTGGTGGTAGCTGAGATTGCACTGTTCAGGGGTCTTCTTCACATAAATGCGGTCAGGAAAGTTACTGCAGTGTATTAAATGCGGTGGTAGCAGCTTTTCCTTTTAGATATTTCTCCGTTCTTATCATCTCTAGGCATGCCCAAAGCTTGTCCTTATCGTGGAAATAGTTGGGAAGATCACTTAAACTTTCAGTATATTTGCTTGATCAAGTCCCCTTGGAGTCTGAGGAGAATGACCTCTTCGGACCATTAGAGTTCTCTTCGGACTATTCTTCTCGTTCATTTCTAGGTATATTTCTTCCACCTGAACTCCTTCTTAATCTCTTTCTTCTCTTCAAACACATAGTGATATTTGAATTAGGCCCTAGGCCCAACACATGACGTTTGGCTTTTATACCCACAAAAATGATTTGGCATGTTAGGATTGAAAGGTTAAAACATGAGTTTTACACTACATCTTTAGAGAATTTAATATCTTTAATATAAAATTGATAATTAAAACATTTATTTATATCATATTATTAAAGACTGAGTTTGTGTGTCTTTTACAGTAAAATTGATAATGGTTTTAGCCATTTCTTTTGAGAGTCTTTGACCACCTTTCCTCATCCCTTCTCTCCTCCTTTAAAATTCAATAATTGAACTTCTTTGGTCTAAAGGACACATTGATTTGAATTAATTACTAGAACTGTATAGGTTAATTATTTCCTCGGATTAAAATTGACCCAACAGTCAGCAGAGATATCGTTTAACAGAGGCATGTGATTTGGAGAATATTATTTAGAGAGCTTTTAAGTTTTAACAAATGTACTCAAAAGCACGTGAAAAAAAGAAAAGAAAAAAGCAATAGAGAAGAAAGGGCCACGTCAATATGTATGTAACTGGGGAGTGTCATGGCATGTGACCTGTCTCTAACTTCATGTGTGGAAACACTTTTTTGATCAACAAAGACAAAGAGGGTGAGATAATAGAGATTTCAAAATTTTTTTTGGACGTGTACCTATAAAAATCAGCTTTCATTTCCAAAAACCGCGGGCCCAAAATCTCAATCAACTGCCAATCCCACTGAGCCCAAAAGGGAACAAAATATTTGCTTGGCAATTTCCCTTTTTTGTATTTGTGTATCAGTGCCTGTCACAAACGATTCTCTTCTACCACCAAAATCTTAGTAATTACTGTTATTGTCATGTCATCCACGCTTATGTTTAATTTTGGGTAAATGGTAAATTATACTCCTAAAATTTAGATGTGTTTGGATTTTACACCTTAAAATTTTAGAATTTAGATTTTACTCCTGAAATTTGGAATGTTTAGATTTTACACCTTAACGTTTCAGAATTTGAATTTTATCTTCTAAAGTTTGGAAGTGTTTGGACTTTACACCCACAAATTATGAAACTTTAGGGTGTAAAATCTAAACATTTCTAAACTTTAGGAAGTAAAATTCAAACACCCTTAAAATTTAGAGGGTAAGGTCCAAATTCTGAAATGTTAAGGTATAAAATCTAAACACCCCCAAACTTCAAAGGGTAAATTCTAAATTCTAAAATTTCAGGGTGTAAAATTCAAATACCCCCAAATTTTATGGTGTAATTTTCAATTTATCCTTTAAAGTTTATGCGAGAAGAAGAAATTACATGGTGCTAAGTTAATTACTCCAATAAAATTATTTTTTTCAAATCTTATCCACCTCTTCTCTCTCTTATTTTTGCTAAAATGTACAACACTTTAAAATTTTGGAATAATTAAACTTTATTACTCTAAATTACATTTTTCACTCTAAACTTTTAAAATGCATGGTTTGAAGTTAGAACTCTAAACTATAACTTGTATTACACTTTGCACTTGGTTAGAAAACCAAACTTCAAGGTGTAAAGTGTAAACACTAATCAGGAGTATAGTTTAGGGTGATAAAACGTTTTATTTCCTTCGTTTTTAAGGAAGAGGGGCAATTGTATTTTTTCACACGGTGCCAAGCTTTTCTGTCTAAGTTAACAACCCAATTGACGGTACGGTGTAAAGTGTAACATGGGTTATAGTTTAGGGTGTTAACTGTGCATTCTGAAAGTTCAGGGTGTAAAGTATAATTTGGGGTATAATTTAAGGTAGTAAAGTATAATTTTTTCTAATATTTGTTCAGTTCATTTCAAACCATAGTAATTCAAGTACTATGATTTGCTTAAAATGCTCCCTCTAAGTGGAGGAGGAATCTCAAGAGACCGCTCACTCATAGCATACTCACAGCATGCTGAAACTCACACATGTAGTAAAAGAAATGTTTATATCTTTATCGAAAAACCCTTTGTGGTTGCATATTTACTATTAAACTTTATATATTACAATTAATCAATTTGAGGGTACTTATATTAAGCTTCTTCTTTTTTCTTTTTCTTTTTTTTTTTTTTTTTTTTTGAGAAGGGTACTTATATTAAGCTAATATCCTAAACTTTCACATGGTCAATATAAGATTTGCAATACAGAACAAATAAGGATTGAAATTTGCACCCTAAATAAAATTAAATTTAATGAACTTGAACAAGAGTTATATAACATATTTGGCCTTGATTAAGCTTAAAACTTCACATCTTTTATCTCACACAAAACACATTTTTCACTTTACACCTAAATATTGCAAGAAAGCCACAAAAACACATCAAAATAATGAGTGACAATTACAGATGTACTTCACAGTGCATGAATTGAAAAGATACATGCTAAACACAATCTTGGGATAGCAGATAAGTATTGTTTTTAATTGACTGATAACAATGAACTTCACTTGCTTATGTGCTATGCATATTATATTTGCAAAATGAATCTTATTTATGACACAAGACATCATAAGCACAACATAGTTGAGTTATCCTTATTGATCAGCCAATACATAAAAAATATTTAATAGACAACATTGTTCATATTTTTTTTCACAGTTGATTACTTAATATGTTATGATTGGAGTAAAATTGTTCTTATCAGGTCCACTATTAATACCATTTTTATTAAGAACATGTTAATTAGGTGTTTGATTGCATTTGTTAAGGATAAATCAAGCGAGTCTCACTCTATTAGGAAGCAGTAAAAGTAAATAAACAAATATCCCATTAATTGAATGTTGTGCAATTCTCTAAAACAAGTTGATCAATTGCATTAAAAAAAACTCAACCTTAATCAACATATTTACTGTCGTTAACATGACCCTTCTTATTACGTGCATCAATCACAAAAACGATATCAACAGTTGTGATAAATAATAATAATAAAAAAAAAAAATTGTATTGATTGGTGAAACTTTCTTTCACATTGTACTTATTTTTGGGTGTTTTAGGGCTCGTTTGGTTGTTGTTTTAGTAACGTTGTTTGTATCTTTTAGAAATATATGTAGGTGAAAAAGTGTATAAAAATATGTATTTAAACACATATACCAATCGGACCCTCAATTTCTAAAAAATAGTAAGTTTTTTTTTTTTTTTTTTTTTTTTTTTTAAGGGTAAACAGAAGTTATTCTTTGGCCTGCAATCTGTTGGGTAACTAAATGATACTACTAACCCTATGTCATTTTTATGAATCATTTTTGGTCTTTCTTTATTGCTTTTGGGAAACGACAGCAAAATGAATACATTATAAAGGCAAGTGCTAGTGTGCCACTTGTCAAAGCCAAACTACTGGTCCATAATAGATAATGCACTAGCCTTGGACCTGTTGTAATTGAATAATTTTAGATTGTAGTGCCAGCTTTATAAGAGCAACAGTATAATGATAAGTTTAAAGTGACATTCAACCCAAACAGTCGCTGCCAAGGACACATGCATATTATAGACAGACAAAAGATATAAAAGCATATCTTTCTCAAAAAAAAAAAAAAAAAAAAAAGAAGATATATAAGCATATGATTATTCTACTGTACCAATAAAATCCCAAATCAAATAATAAAAATATAAAAAATATAAAAAAGCACTTCTATTGAAGACGTGGCTAAAATTCATTTTCAATAAATATATATATATATATATATTTTATCAAAAAATTTCATTTTCAGTTTCAATACTGCATTTTTACTGAAGTGCAAGCCAAGAAAGCAAAAATGATATTAATGTCCTCCATAGCCATAGTAGGTCCGAAAAATGTTAGTATTACGTAAAATGTTACAATTATTTTATATGACAGACGGTGATTAATGGTTTTGATAAAAGTTGTGATAGTTTATATGGTATTCGAATATTTTTAGTCTCTCTATCATCTCTTGAAAAAATTATAAGGTCTTCATTGTGAACAAGTGACATGCTCCACTATTCTACTAAAAAATTTTCACCAATTTAATTATTTTTTCTAACTTAGTAATTTTAAATAGGTGGGAGTTTTTTAGTAGAATGATGAATCACGTCACTTATCTACCATGAAGATCTTATAATTTTTTCATCTCTTAGGACCACTGAGAAAAACAAGTTAGATTCTGAAATATCTAAATCACTCTGATGACTAGTTTCTCAAAAAAAAAAAAAAAAAAAAAAAACTTTGGTGTACATGATTTGTCCACTACGAAGATTTTATAATTTCTCCATCTCTTGGGATCAATGAGAAAAACGAGTTAGATTCTAAAATCTCCAGATCACTCTAGTGACTAGTTTCTAAAAAAGAAAAACTCTAGTGACTATGACTTGTCCACCATGAGGAGTTGAAGACCTTATAATTTCTCCATCTCTTAGGACCACTGAAAAAAACGAGTTAAATTCTAAAATTTCTGAATCACTCTGGTGACTAGTTTCTCAAAAAAATAAAACCAAAAACTAAAACTCTGGTGACTACGATTTGTTACTATCCATTCTGATTTAGAGAGAAATTCTACAAACTCTTCATATATCTCCATATTGAGTGTGAATTTTGAAAATTTAACCGTTAGATTGCATGTTCTTATTATATTCTTCATGCATGTAAAATTTCAAGAAGATTAAAGATCAATTACTATCTCATCAAACAAATGTTAAAATTGTGTATAAAAGATAAGTTTATTGATCAAATAGTAAATAATATCCAATTTGAACAAAATTTGATATGCATGTTAATAACATAAGAAACATAAAATTAAACGGTTAAATTTTCAAAATTCATACAAAAAAAAAAGATATATGAAAAGTTTGAAAAGTTTTTCTTCAAATTAATTTGGAGAGAGACTTTGTTCTTTGAATCGACATTAGCTAATTTAAAAGGGAGCAGCAAATGAACAAATACAAATGTATGGTCTTGATTGCTTCATACAATCACTTGGCCGTAACCCCCGATCATTATCTCTTCTGTCTTTCCTTCTTCACCAATAATTGCCATTTGCCAAATTCATGCATCCAAATTGAGCGTGAAGTTCACGTCTCACAAATCATAAGACCGTACAATCATGCATATATCTACTATGTTTATTTGTATGGAAAACCTAAGGAACGTGCCAAAATTTCACACCTAAGTTCAATACACAATAATTCCACTTTTTATCAAATTCTGGTCCCATATATAAATAATGTAATTTAAATATCTAATCATAAATTCTTTTTTTTTTTTTTGGAGGGGAATATCTAGTCATAAGCTACTTCTCAAATGTGTTATAAAATTAGGTGTGAATTTGTAGCAACTATATATACATTTATGATGATATACAACCATTAAGTTATTGTTAGAATTTGAGAATATGAGATACTTCAAAGTTCAAACAAGAGCATGTGTGAGAATTTTGAGGTTTTGAATTTGTAAGCTCCATATCAATTGCTACCTTTTTGTGTATGAAATGGAGATATCAATTGTTTGAATCCCTATTCCAAAATCTGAGATACTTCAAAGTTCAAACAATAGCATGTGTGAGAATTTTGTGGTTCTAAATTTTTAAGCTCTATATCAATTGCTTCCTTTTTGGGTCTGAAATTGAGATATAAAGTGTTTGAATTCCCATTCCACTTAAAATATACCAAGGAAAAAAAACATACACACACAAATGAAACCCAATATGCTCTAATGGCATTCCACTCTCATTTGTGAGATTAGACTTAAGGACCCAATCCTTTTACTCACTTATAGAAAAGAAAACTAACTATGAAAAATGTAATTGTTGCAACTTGCCAGGAAGGTTGTGCTCACTAGCAAGAATTTACATCATCTAGCCTATGCTATTGATACAATCCTATGGGTTTTCTATCAAGAAAAGAATGTGGTCCAAGTGTAATATTTAATATTTTTCGATTAATTTGCCAAAATTACAAGCAAATAAAATTGATAGTGCTCTCTGTTTTTTTTTTTTTTTTTTTTTTTTTTTTTTTTTTTTTTTCAGTTAATATTATCAGAAACATATAAAACCAGTCCCACCCTTTACGGCTTTACCAACCATTGCCCGTACGAATAGTACTTATTAGGTAATTATATTTGTGGATCCAGATCTATCATATCATATGAAAATTTATTTGGATTTTACACAGTCAAACGTTAAGCTAATAGGAAAGTGAATTACTAGAAAAATTGTCGGTGTGTCTTCACGCGTTTAACAAAGAGCGTTGAAATTCTAAATATATATATATATATATATTTTTTTTTTTTGAGAAACTAAATTCTAAAAATCTTTATTACTCATAATTGAAAATTTTGAAAATGTCGTAAATGAAACTTCAAAGCATTGCCCTCGTTCAATAAATAAAATGTGTCGCCGTCTTATCCGATGGGGAAAGCTGACTGAAGCTTCATTGATTCAAAAGCACATGGATGATTCCACGGAAAACAAAATACTTCTTCTTTCTTTTTACTACAAAGTCAGAAATTCAAAATCCACATCAATGAGTAAAACAAAAACATAGGAGTCCTCTATGAATTATCAAGTAAAAAGTCATCTTGAAAGTAGTGACAGCTAAAATACACCTCGTGGTAGCCATTTAGGCAAACGTTTCAGAAAAACGACAAAAAGGACGTAACTATGGCGTAAAAGCAAATATTATCTCCATAGTGGAAGGGTTAATAATTTATTTTAAAAAATAAATGATTAATATTTGCAATAAAGATATCCGTTAATATTTTTTAATATTTGAACGTAAGAAGCAAAAAAAGAAATAGGAAAAGATGAAAAGTTGAACCGTTGTTATCAAACAGTCAAATTAAGGCTGGGTTTGGATCAGGCTGCACGTTTGCGTTTATTGGTTGGGTACTATATGTTGTTTATCGGACTCGCAAATACAAAAAAAAATAATATCAATTTTAAAATTGAGTTTTACGATACTATTTATATATTTAAAAATTATTTTATTACAATATTTTTAATTTTTAACGATAAGTAGTATGTATACATATCTAAAGAATCAAATCTTAAGAGGATGTCAAGGTCCAAATGCTTGGATTCCAAACTAGATTTTCCCATTAATACATTGATACAAGACGAATGTTACACAGATCACATCACATGCAGCTTTTTACTTCACGTTAGGAAGGATAAAAAAAAAAAAAAAAGGTCAAATACTTTTTCTTAACCTTTTTAGTCATTGACATAATAGCAACAAAAGCGACAACACACAAAGCTAGATTCAAAAAAAAAAAAAAAAACTTAGGAAACTAAAAATTACTGCTAAATATAATCAGTTAATTTTGATTCATATCTCAAATTTCAAATCTCATGACTGACCATGGTCTTGTTCTGAATCATGGAATTCTTGCAATGAGCAATTGCACCTTGAATTGCACTCTGTAACTCCTCCATCGACGACGTGTCGCTGTTATACATTCCTCCAACCCTACTCGTACCCATGAACCCGGTTCGACTAAGCACACCCGAATGGCTCGGTGAGGACCTCATCGAAGATGGACAGCTCGAAACACAGCTTTTCCTACGTGGGTACCTCAAATTCCCCGAAAAAGATTGAGAGATTAGTCCACTAACACTTTCTTTCCTCGTACTGATCTTATCGCTGTGTTCTTTCGCAGCTAACAAAGACACAGTTCTCGCCGTTGTAGAACTCGTCGTAACAAGTCCTCCTCCTCCTCCTCCTCCCATTTTTTGCTGTTGCTGTTGCTGTTGCTGTTGTTGTTGTTGTTTTTGGGAGAGTTTTTCATACAGAGGCTTCACTTTCTTCAAATACTTTCGTATAACCTCTTTGGCTGTAGAGCTCATTCTTTTCACTGATGAACCGGATACAGTATCTGGGTCACGTGTCTTTGGATCTTTTTTGAACACAGATGAGAATCTTGACAATGAGAAATACTTGGGTTTCTTGATCTGGGTGTTAGGGTTGTGAAGGCGTTTGAACTCGTCGTCCTCAGTGACTGAGCTGGGTCTTGATGAGTCACACTCGGCCAGCAATAAGAGGTCGCTGTTGAAGGAAGAGTGAGAGTCGTTGGAGCTGCCTGTGGAGTCACGAGAGGCGGTGGTGGTGGTGTCTGAGGAGGAAGAGGTGCTTGAGGAAGCTAAGAGGAGAGTGCGTACCATGGAGAGGCGAGGAGAGGTGTGGAGAGGTAAGAGTTGGCCTTTGTAGAAGAGCTCGTCGGCTGGGCAGAGGGTGGTGGAGGATCTGCGTGGGGAGAGAGAGATGGTGAACTCGAAGTCTGAGGAGGAAGAGGATGAGAATGAGTGGGATGGTGAAGGTGGGAGAGTGTGGGATTTGGAGGGTCTCTCTGTTCTCCTCCCCATTGTTGATTGCTACATCATCTGTCTAGAGTGTTGAGAGAGAGAGAGAGAGAGAGAGAGATGGATTTGAGAGCAAAGTTTGGAAGGGACTCGAACGTGTACTTCTTATAATGGTTTTGAGAGGTAAATTGACCCACACTTTGTTTTTTTCTGGGCCTTTTCCTTTTTACCTGTACAATGCTACTTTTATGATCTACCTATCATAATAAAAGTTGGGTTACAAACTAATTATTCCGAAACTTAACTTAAAAATTTCCAATAAGTAATTTGGGCCATGCTAAGGGAAATTTTGAATTTTCTTTCGTTTAATTATGTATCTACTGAATGTTTGGTAACCATGCATACAACTGTAGGACTATTTACATCCAATAAATGGTTTGGTACTCAAAAGATTGGCTTTTGAAGGAGGCTTTAAAAGCTACCTCCCGCATTAAAAACTAACAAAAGTTCATTAAAATCTAAGACTTTAGGTTAAGATCAGTAGTTTGTGTGATATTAAAGGTTCCCATGTGCTCCCCTGTGTGTGTGTGTTTGTGTTGCTTATTCTCAAAAAAGAATCAAGTGGGCTTAGTCCCACATCGCTTGTGAGTGTGTGTGTTTCCCCCTTTAAAGCCTTCACACTTCCTTCAAGAGTTACCGGCTTTTGTTGGTTGTGAGTTGTGTGATATTAAAGGTTCCCATGTGCTCGCCTGTGTGTGTGTGTTTGTGTTGCTTATTCTCAAAAAAGAATCAAGTGGGCTTAGTCCCACATCGCTTGTGAGTGTGTGTGTTTCCCCCTTTAAAGCCTTCACACTTCCTTCAAGAGTTACCGGCTTTTGTTGGTTGTGAGTTGTGTGATATTAAAGGTTCCCATGTGCTCCCCTGTGTGTGTGTGTTTGTGTTGCTTATTCTCAAAAAAGAATCAAGTGGGCTTAGTCCCACATCGCTTGTGAGTGTGTGTGTTTCCCCCTTTAAAGCCTTCACACTTCCTTCAAGAGTTACCGGCTTTTGTTGGTTGTGAGTTGTGTGATATTAAAGGTTCCCATGTGCTCCCCTGTGTGTGTGTGTTTGTGTTGCTTATTCTCAAAAAAGAATCAAGTGGGCTTAGTCCCACATCGCTTGTGAGTGTGTGTGTTTCCCCCTTTAAAGCCTTCACACTTCCTTCAAGAGTTACCGGCTTTTGTTGGTTGTGAGTTGTGTGATATTAAAGGTTCCCATGTGCTCCCCTGTGTGTGTGTGTTTGTGTTGCTTATTCTCAAAAAAAAAAAAAAAAAAAGATCAGTAGTTTGACTCCATGTAAATGTGACTCAATTATTTTATTGTATTCAACATTATTGGGCAGCTTTGAAAAGTTAAATGAAACCCAAAAAAATTAGGAAGGGTGATAATATTTAACACAACCCAATAGGTTAAGGTTGAGGCTTAATGAATTCGTATCAAATTCAGATCTATACTAATAGATACCTTCAATAAACAAGCTATTCTAAGTTTGACACATGAAGCTCATTTGAACCATTTGACCCATTTTACTGAATTTCAAATTTACCAACTTACTCTTCAAAATTTATCAAATGAGTCGTGTACTCGTATTAAGTCATGTATTAACCATAACATGACTCATTTATTAAATAAGTTAAGTAAATCGTGTACTATCCTACAACCTATTTAATAAATAATAATGCTAGAGATATAAATTATTTTACAAAAAAATTTACAAATTGCTGATGTAGTGAGTGATTATTGGTAAATGAAAAAGTAATATTAATGGTGGGCCTAGACGAAATCCAATAAGAGATTTACCATATCAACATTTTGTAAAAATATTATAAAATAATTTGTGACTGTAGCATTACTCTTTAATAAATAGGTCGTGTTAAAGTTAACTAATCATGACACGATTAATACATTAATCGATTTTTAGTGTAGGTGGAAAGTGAATTCAAAATTTTCTATTCAACAATCAGAAACTTTACTAGTTGAAATAATTAAAATCCACATATTCATATTAACCTATATAGTCATAAGTCGACACAACACGACAACGAATATACCCACGTTGTGTGGGGGAAAAAGTTGAAATAATTAGAATCCACATATTCATATTAACTTATATAGTCATAAGTCAACACAACATGACAACAAATATACCCACGTTGTGGGGGGTGGGGGGAAACAAAAGTTACTTTGTTGGTGGCCCATGCGCACAAGAGGTTGGGCGTCGAAGGAACGGGCCACCAGTTTCCGTGGTGATTAATTCGGCAAGTGGTGGGCTGTGTTTTCTTAATTAATTTTTACACTTAACCTTTTTCACGTTAAATAGCTGGGTGTTGGAAATTGGTGGATCTGGGGGTTCGATGGAGTCACATGGGTGAGTTCGAAACGTCTCTTTCACTGCCTTCGTATCCCCGCCCTGTGTTATTTGTGTGATCAGTCATGTGTTTGTGATTTACACATGGTTAGGTGTCACGTGCCCTAATCATGAAATGTGGGGGTTTAGATCATGGGTTTGATGAACTCTCTGAAAGGTTGAGTTTTGATATTTTTATAAAGGGATCTCTTTGTTGGTTTCATTTTTTTTTTTTTTTTTTTTTTTTGGGGGTAATTGGGACACTAAAGGTCGCTGTAAATTACTAATTATAGTGTGAGCATTGTGTGCTGACTGCTGACTCATATCACACTTGTTTCGATCTGAAATGTGACTATTTTTTTTTTACATTCTTTATGTGAGTTTAGACCCATTAAACACAGCTGTTTAGGCCCTAAAAGATGTGAATTTTATGATGATTAGTGGTTTGTAAGTGGTGACTTGTGTTATTATATTGCATGCATGTAATGGGTCAACGTGACTTGTTTCCTTTTTTATTAACTTTTACAATGTCTTTTGGATTATTTTTTTCTTTTCCCTCCTATAATTAGGAAACTTGTTAACATATGCTCTGAAGTATTTGTTAATAAATTATTTTAAACATTTTTTATAGGAAAAGAAAAAAAAAATCTATTAATATTTTAACAATTTTTTCTATTTCTCATAGAAGTCATGTTAAAATTTTGTTACAAAAATTTGTTAATAATTGCCCTAAATATACCCATTAACAGGACTATTATATGAAATCAAATGGATAATTAACAAAGATGCTTTGTGTTTTTCACACAAACCAAAAAAAAAAAAAAAAAAAAGGCAGATGCTTACACCGGTGGATCCGCAGCATTAACTAATTAGATGCTTTGATTAGAAGGAACATTTTATGTATTATCTTTATGTAGCAGTTTGATATTAACATGGAATTTTTATCAATTTAGGGTCTGTAGCTTTAATTAAGCTTTTAAAATATTGATACCAACTACTCAGTCTCGAGGAAATTAAACAGACTTCACGTGAGAGAGAAGCATCGACTTAAATATTAATACATATTATACTATCATTCATTAGGTAGGACTGTTATCGAATTACTACAGGTGAGATTAGATTCTCAAGACTTGATAATAATCCCAACATGAAGAACAACGTTATATATTATTAATTATACTAAGAAATTTATTTACTGTCAGGCAACGAACTAGCATTGGGCCTCGAACTATACATGTATCTTTACTGCTGCAATATTATCGTTAATTTTGTTACAATAATTATTATATAATTAATCTTTTGTACCTTAAATACATCGAAGTACCTAATCACACCATCAAGAAGTTCGAGGCTTCGAAAAGCCAAGATCATGAAAAGAAGGTTAACTTGTATATATAGAGATTAGAGGGCTTGCCTTAAGGTGGTAAAGACTAAAAGACCAAAGAGAAAGAAGAAAAGATTGTCAATAGGTTTAGTGAATTTATGAAAAGGGAACTTGAAAGTTGAAACAGATTTTATAAAGATAAACCAGAAAGAGAATTATAAGAGATTGCAATTGCATATTAGATATCCAATCTACAAATAGCAGGTATTTAGGTTAGTTGGTTTAGTGGTAACTTAAAACTTAAAAGTCATTGTTTCGTGCATGGAGGTTGTCATTTTTAATTATCGGATTTCTTTTTGATGGATAACAAAGTTGTAGCCACTTTTCGTGTTAGAATTAACATGCAGAAAAGCAAAAGTTGAAACTTGGAAGTTTAAACATCTAGTATCTTGACAATTTGGGTCTTTGCATATTGTGAATGAATTAAACTCTTTTATGAACAATTTGGATTCGATTAGATAAAAAAAAAAAAATTGTTTACGTTCATTTATGTAACAAAAGAGTTAGGCTCAAGTATAGACTTAGGGCACGTTTGGTAGACTGTAATAAATACTGTAATGTAATAGATATTCTTATGGTATAATTATTCGGTTGTTTGGTTATATTTTTATTACAATGAATAGTAATGTCTTATGAATAGCTATTCTTCAGAATAATGAATAAGTATTCCTTATCAAAAGTACTGAATATCTATTCCTTCACCTTATGTAATAACTTTTTTAAAAAATTTCCTAAAAAGCCATTAGTTGCCACATCTTCAAAAGGAAAGAAAATAAATTTTCCTTGTTAATTATTAACTTTATTTTGAACACCCTAAAATAAGTGTATTTTAGGAAATTTGACTTAAAAATGATTTAATTACACATTCTTTTTATATTCTACTAAATTTTAGATGCATATTCAGGATTCTATTCCTAAATGGTCACCAAACTAATGAATAGTAACACTTATTACATTCCAACTTAATGTATTCCTTATAATACTTATTCATATTCTTATGTAATAATCATTATAGTGTACCAAACGTACCATTAGGCTCAACTACTAAATAAGCTAAATTCAAAATAATGTATTCATCATGAAAGAAAAAAACATTCTGTGAGTATTTATATATCACTTTTAAGCATTATAACACTAAACTAAAAAAAAGAAAAAGAAAAAAAAAAGCATTATTACACGTGCAAAGTGCGTGTGATGAGTCTGGTATTATAAATACACATACACCAAGTTCTACTTTCCTTGTCCAACCCAACTGTCTATCTCTCAAAACCTCTGCAACTCTCTCTTTCTATCTGTTTGTTACCAATGGCAGAGCCTTCGACCAAAGTCACTCCTCCCTTGAAAGATGAGCTAGACATAGTGATCCCTACTATTAGGACTCTAGATTTCTTAGAGAGTTGGAGGCCTTTCTTCGAGCAGTACCGTCTAATCATAGTGCAAGATGGTGACCCATCAAAGACCATAAAGGTCCCAGAAGGTTTCAACTATGAGCTATACAATCGTAATAATAATAATAATCAAATTCTAGGTCCAAGGGCATCTTGCATTTCTTACAAGGACTCAGCTTGTCGTTCCTTTGCCTTCCTTATCTCCAAGAAGAAGTATATTTTCACTATTGATGATGATTGCTTTGTAAGTTTTTTTTTTCACTCTTTCTCTCCTTGTTTCTCTTTTGTTGGTTGAGAAAAGTTTTTAAATGTATGATTTGATATAAGTAAAAGAAAGTGGTTTGTTGAACTGACTTTTGTGTGATGGTGTTTTTCGCATCAAAATGGAGGTATATGAGCATATAATATCCGCTAGAAATCATGAACATGGGCACACGTATAGATTCTGAAAAATTAGAATATGACAAGGCTGTGATATATATATTTTATTAGATATTTTTTATATATTGTTAAGCATTTATTTTTCATATATTGTTAAACATATGTCAATTTAAGAGTACTAATTAATAATAAAGTGAAATTATGATTATTAAATGATGTTTAGAATATAATTAATTTTATATATAAAAAAGTCTAACCCATCAAATACTAACAAGACCTTCACCACCGCACACCCTTGATGTGATGGTATAAGTGTTTGTGGGGTGTGGGGGGCGGAGGGTAAGGGTCGGAGTTCAAGTCTCCAAGAGGAGCTTTACACACATATACATTTAAATTAAGTTAGAGTAGAATTTTGTATTTAAATATCATTTTTTTAGGGACTTTTTTTAATTATTTTTTTTACTATTAAAGACCAAAGAGAAAGAAGAAAAGATTGTAGGTTTAGTGAATTTATGAAAGGAAACTTGAAACAGATTTAATAAAGAAAAACCAGAAAAAGAATTATAACAGATTGCAATGGCACATTAGATATCCAATCTACAAATAGCAGGTATTTTGGTTAGGTGGTTTAGAGGTAACTTAAAACTTAAAAGTCATTGCTTCATGCATGAAGGTTGTCATCTATAAATATAGGATTTCTTTTTGATGGATTAACAAAGTTATAGCCACTTTTCGTGTTAGAACTAATATGCAGAAAAGCAAAACTTGAAACTTGGAAGTTCAAACATGTATCTTGACAATTTGGGCAGCAAATAATTCTTTGCAGATTGTGAATGAATTAAACTCTTTTATGAACAATTTGGATTCGATTAGGTAAAAAAAATTGTTTATGTTCATTTATGTAACAAAAGAGTCAATTTCAATTATAGACTTGGACTCAACTACTAAATAAGCTAAATTCAAAATAATGTATTCATCATGAAGGGAAAAAAAACACTCCGTGAGTATGAATTTATATATATATATATATATATAAAGACTTGATAGGGTTAAGTTTGTAAACTGAATTCATAAGGTATTAAATTATTATTTGTTATTTATTACTAATATAAATAGTTTATCTTGAAAAAATATATATATTTTAACAAGTTTGGTGAATCTAATTTTTGTATATTTATAAATGAAAATTATTATATTTAGTTAACTCAATAATATAATTTTAATTATAATTTAGTTATTAATTATAAAGTATAAACACAGGATTTGTGAAGGGATAAAAATTTTAGTCATAATTTATAATATACATTATAAAAAAACAAGTTAATCAAATAACTAGTGGACAAGTTTAAAATTATTTGATAGGAATATAAAAAACTTAAACATGAAATTCGCTTTGTTGATAAGCCTGAGCGTAGCTCTTATTTGAAATAAAATAAAATGAACCATCCTTAATTATTAATACTGTAAGATTAAATTATCAAAGCTATCAGAAATCATCCGGTAAACTTAACCAAAATATAACAATAAATAAATTAGTGCTTACTAGTTTTAGGCTTTCTTTTTACAGATGGACTTGGATTAGCTTAGCTGAATGCTAGATTTGTCTGTATTGAATTGGAGTTATCCTAATTCTATGTCTCTTACTCTTTGGATCCGAGTTGAGGACATATTATGTAATCTAATATTATGTTCAATGCAAGTTTGGATTGTTTAATTTGATATTGGATTTTTTTTTTTATATATATATAAAAATGATAATTTATTAAAATGCACATAATAGACCCTAGAATGCTAAGTGCATGTTTTTTATCCACGTAGGATTATCTACTCATAAATTGGAATAGAATGTTTTAGTATCCATTTTTCGCTATTTTCAAAACTATTTTATTGCTTATTTAAATATTTTCTAAAAATAAAAATTAATGACAAAAAGTAATTATTATAAGATATATTGAAACAAATAAAAAAATAAAGGGTAAAATAGTCAAGTTGACAAAAATATTTTAAATATATACCTAATTCCATAACCTGTATTTTTATCAATAGTTATAATTATAACAAAAAATTTTCCAAAAAAAAAAAAAAAAATCACATTGAGACCATCCGACAGTTACTTATTTTTAACAAAAAAAAGTATTATACAATGGAATCTAAACATGTTTTGTAGGTGATATTAAACATATGCCTAACACGTACGTCCACAAGGCTAGTCATTTATGTTGGGCCATGTGGAGTTTAGTTATATTTAATTTGGATTATGATCCGACTCGATATAAAAATGCTAGATTTTTAATGGAAGATTTTCTGAAATTTAGTCCATAGCACGGAGGCTTGGGCCGAGAGGCCCAAAAGTTTTGGCTTGTTTTTAGCCCATTATGAATCCTATGTATATGATAGAAATACAGTTATTTCAGATTAGGATTTGGTGTATTAATGTGTTAAGAGAGTTAAACTGCTTGTATTTTTCCTTGTGAATAGTGAAATCATTACAACTCTGTACACTTAAGCAAATTGTTGAACTACGTAAATATTGTCTTGTATAATTGTTTTTTTTAGTATATATTTTTCTCTATTTTTGACATCTCAAATATCTAAGAATTTCACGTATATTCCCTAGAAGTTATGACAAAGAAAATAATTTAGTGCAAAATAACCAGCAAGGGGTGGTTGTTTCTGTCTCTGGGAATCCAAACAAAGAACCATTGATGCATACAATGATTACTTGGGAGGCCAAGCCAATGATCGATCGATGTGTCCATTGGAATGTCAGAGATAGTTTTTTTTTTTTTTTTAATCTTCTGTGCATGTTTGATTTTGGGACCTTGAATTAGCAATCTATTATGCTTGAATTAGCAAATTTAATTGGAGGAGATATTTAGGAAATCCAAAGCTTGAAGTTTGTGTGCAAGAAATAGAGAGCTAGCTAATCCAACTGTGTACACTACGACAGAGATCGAGCACAGAACCTCACACTTGGTGAATGAGATGGACTAGAGATGGGGTGTTTGGCTCTACATGCTGCTGCAATGTTGTACATTTACTGCTCATTCTAGAGTTGTCTTTTTCCAGGATGATTAACTGGTCCCAAACAATATCATCTTTATCTTCTTCCCATTATTAAAATGATCTTGGGAATACAAACTAGAAAGCCCTACATATTGGGTTGAGACTTGAGAGAGAATGATACCATAATTATATAAACAAAAACAAAAATTGAGCCAGAGCTAGCTGGTATTCCCCAAAACGCTTTGAGGTACAACGGTTCGAAAAAATGTTTTTATTTTCTATATAAACAAAGTCGTTCATTATTATTATGTGAATTGAAAAAAAAATATATATGAATTACTGATTCGGCAAATTTGGATTATTATTATATATCACTCATGTGATACAAAATCGTGGTGTGCCATGTATTCTCTCCATTCTAGTCGTTGTAGTGCCTAGTACTCGACCATTGGCTCGAGGCATTTTCTTTACTAAGGAATACTTTTTTTGTTTTCAGTATGTATATATATACTCCATAGTTGAAAGATGTGGGAGATTTAAGCCTCAGACGTGTCTATTAGAAATATCAAGAATTCAAAATGTGTCAATTGAGTTGCAATTCTCTTGACAATAATATGAGACTAGTTAGTAGTTAATCTTAATCTCAGTTTCAATACAATATGATGCAAGAAATGAGGGCTAAAGAATAGAATGAAAGCGAAGTTAGTTTGCGGGTTTGATCTTACCCGCAAGTCCGCAACAATCCTTACACACAAGATGCTGAATGGATGCGTGCTTGTCACAAAGTTGAACTAAAGATTTTGGGCTCCGTCATGGTCTAAGATCTGCTTAAAGGTTGATCCATGACTTGGAAGCCCAAAAAAATTAAAAGCCCATCATCTCCCAAATTAGCCAGCCCAACCTACCATTAATTAGGGGGCCTGACCTATATCTTGATTCATGGCATTTTAAAAAGTTCAATCTTTGACTTCAGAAAGAAAAAGAAAAAGATCAAGCTAAAAAACCAAAAAAGGCCCACTTTCATTTAAATTTTGAACTTAATATTTTTTTTCTACACTGAGGGTGCGTTTGATATTCACTTATTAAAAAGTTAACTTATTTTTCTATTTAGTTTATTTTTACTATTATTTATAAGTTTTATTATACTTTTTGATACTATTTATGAGTTTTACTATACTATTTTAGTTAACTTTTACTTTTATTTACAGTACTTTCAACAAAAAGTTTTCAATTTCAGTTAAGGGTATGTTTGAGAACAGTTTATTTAGCCAAAATTGAAATTTTTTTGTTGAAAGTACTGTAGATAAAACTAAAAGGTAACTAAAATAGTACAGTGAAACCTATAAATAGTATCAAAAAATATAATAAAACTCATAAATAATAGTAAAAATAAACTAAATACTAAAAAAATTGAATTTTTAAGCTAATGTCGAACACACACTAAATAAGCTGTTTTGAACTTATTTGTTCAGTCAAGGTTCAAGCACCTCGATGCTAGTTTATGTTTATCTACTTTATCTTTTTTTCTTCTTTTCTTTTTGGTCTCACACCATTTTCAACTTCTTCTTCTTCCTTTCGGTTGAGAAGGACACCATTTTCAACTTGATTAGACGTTTCTTCATGTCATAAGTTATGTATAAGTCTTTATTTTTTTTTTTTTGAGAAACAGTTATGGATAAGTCTAATGTTTTTAATTGGATTCCATTCTTACACAATATTGATTTTGGAGATAAGATCATATAAGTGATAAGCCACGGACTCATCGCTGTTTTATAACCTACCAGCCTAATGAACCTGGATGAAAAAAAATATATAAAAAATAAAAGAAAGATGAGGGAGTCTTGGACAGACCTGAGAGTGGGATTTTTTTTTTTTTTTTTTTTTTAATTATAGAAGAATGAAAGTGATACAGGTGATAAGAGTATCAAAAGTTAGGCCCTTTTGGATAAACACTACTATTAGTTTATTTAAAATATTTTTCCCTCTTTTCATGTGTGTGTTAAAATACTTAGTATTCTCAAAATAAAAAAAATTAATTGGTTAATCCCATATTGGAAAATGATTAAATAAGTGTGAGTTTAAGAGGTTTAAAGTCTATGCTATGTATTCAAGAGTTAGGTCATTTTAGATATACACCACTGTCAACTTTTTTTAAGACCCTCTTCTCTCTTTTTGTATGTGTGTATATTAAAATACTTAGTATTCTAAAAAAAAAAAAAAAAAGGTGATAAGAGTAAGAGAGATTGGAATTCATGCTTATAATAAAGCATATTATCACCTTCATGAAGCACATTAATACCAATTCTCTCTCTCTCTCTCTCTCTCTCTCTCTCTCTCTCTCTCTCTCTCTCTCTCTCTCTCTCTCTCTCGTATAATTATCTCCACAATCTTCATAACTCATGAGGCAGGAATGTTAATTTGGGAGTTAATGGTGGCGCATGAGAGCAAAACAATCTTCAAGTCTTAGATGGAGTTTACTCCCTTAGACCATGACTGCACTATCTTTGTGGATTCCGTTGTTTGAATTAATAAAATTGTTTAATTCAACCTATTAAAAAAAAAAAAAAAATCACCTCAATTTAAACCAAATCTACAAAATATTTTCAAATTAATGGTGGTGCGTGAGAGCAAAACACTCTTCAAGTCTTAGATGGAGAAATTGTTTAATTCTACCTATTAAAAAAAAACAAATCACCTCAATTTAAATCAAATCTACAAAATAGTTTCAAGTTGATCAAAGTAAACTGAATTTGATGGAACTAATCTGAATGGAACGAAATAGACCGCATGAATCAAAGTAGACCAAACGGAGTGAACTGGACCGAAGTAGACCAAAAAATGTTCAAAGAAATTCCTGGACCTTACATTCCATTATCAGAACGCAAAAAAGGCCCCCGGGGGGGGGGGGGGGGGGGGGGGGGAGGAGGATAGGGGGCTTGGGCCTTAGGAGGTTTACAATGTTGTCTTCTTTACCGTCTTCTTTTTTACCTACTACTATTTTTTATATTTTTCAGTCTTCATTAAAATAAATGGTAGATGATAGGTTGTTGGCTGCTCATATTCTGTCTTTGTTCTTTGATTTAGGATTATGGCTGCCCATTAAAAATTATTGATTCTTAGGTAAGTAATTATCATGTTTTCAATTATATTAACTGTTTAAAAAAAGAATTTGAAATAGCTTTTTTTTTTTTTTTTTTGGAAACTAATTTGAAATAGCTTTCAATAATACTTAGTATATAATAATTGCACGTAGAAAAGATAGGCTGAGAAATACAGAAAGTTGTAACTAGGAACATTGATTGTATGAAAATGGAGAAACAAATCCATTATTTTAGGATCGTCAAATCTATGAAAGTTAAATTGAATTAAGCACATGCCTACTTTACGTACGTATTTTGGCTAAATGCCCATTTTTAGTTGAATGCTTTTATGGGGTAAACCAAAACACATTTGCAATCAGATGAATATGAAGTTGATTCATTAAGGATCTGGGTTGCTAAATTGGATTTTTTTTTCTCCAATAAATGGGAATTTGCTTCCTAATATGAAAGGGTTCCAATTGTTGAAATTGTGAGTGTTACATTGAAGATGCCAAGAGGGACAACATATTGAGCTATTCAGTACAATAATTTTAGCCCTAAAATTAGTTTATGTATTTAAATGGTTTTGCAACTTTACGAGTTGGTGTTACCAATATTTTCTATAGGCTCAATTTGTTTATTTATTTATTTATTTATTTGGGTGATAAGTGTTTTATATGCACTTAACACTCATCATTATCATGTAATTGTGTGTCTTTTTTCTTTTTTGTAGTTCTTATTTTATAATTAAGTTTTTCTAATATAGTTATTAACAATATGTGTTTACTTAAATATTGTGTTCATTTTATTGTTTTTATATATCTATATTATATATAAGAGGATCCCTCTCTTTCAATTGGACTTTTATGTGTTTCTCAAAAAAAAAAAAAAAAAAAAAAAACTGAACTTTTATATGGTTCAAAAATATCCTCATTAATGAAGGGTAACTTCTTTTAGAAATAGGGTCATATATGTCAAATAAAAAATTTTATTTTAAATTCAAAAGGAGAATTCCTAAAATTTAAGTTTTTTTTTCTTCACATTAAAAAAAAAAAAATTACAGTTACTGCTTATCTTTAAAGTTTATCATTTTTTTTTTGTTTGAAAAGTAAAAAAATATATTTCTAAATTATAATAGATGTAAATTATTAATCTTTACAAAAAAAAAGCATATGTGCATGCGCATGAGCATGTACTCAAAGGCTAGTATTATTATATTTAATCCTCTCTCTCTAAATAGTTTAGGGTTCATACCTATAAGTTCCATCCATTCATTTTTTTTAAATAAAAAAAAATATTACCACAATATCTTTTCTTTTTAAAACTATTTAGATACTTTTTTTTTTTTTTTTTTTTTTAAGATATAGCTCAAGTTTTTTTATGGAATGACAAAAAATTTACCGATTGAACTAAGCAGAACCTACTATTAAACGGGCCTCGTTATACTATAAATTCTCCAAAAAAAAAAAAAAATAGAAAGAAAAAAAAGGAAGATGACTTGACTAGTTATAATTGTGCAACCTCATAAGTCATGACCAAAATTGACCCGCAAGCCCGTATCTACATGCACACCGCCCACTTATACGTCATGGACCTCGTGGGTTCGTACAGTATATGCACCCAAAAAGGCCGAGACAACAGCATTTTACCACAAAAAAAAAAAAAAAAAAGGTGGATTGAGTTGACTTCGTAAATTCTCTACACCCCCCCCCCCCCCCCCTATTATTTTATAAAAATATTATAATTTACAAAATTTTCATAATAAATTAGAAATGTTAAATGCATTCATTTCAGTTTGTGAAGGAAAAAAATCTGTTTATTTTACATACTTATTTTTTAAAATAACTCATATTATATTATTTATTTTACATTATATTACATTAAATAATACCAACATAAATTTACAAAATAAATAATACCAACAAAATTTACGCAGTTACTTTACAAATTTATTTATGCTTAACTGATGTAGATAATTTAAGAAATTAAATATGTAAAATTGATATCCTTTTTTATTTTATATTAATTAGTACAAATATTCTAAATTGTAAATATTTTTAATTTGAATTTATAATTTAAATTTTTTTTAATTAAGATTTTTTTTTTGATAGCTTTTCTAATTAAGATTTGTCATCGAAAGTGCCATGAAAAGACAGCGACTCTCCTTATTTTCTGTTGGATGAAAGTGCCTTATTCCTTACTTCACTTCACCACCGAACACCAACAAAATACCAAACATACAAATAAAAAATTAAAAAAGAAACCCCCCAAAATATCTTTATAATAACAACCTCGTGTAAGGCGTTTCCCATTATAATTCACTCTCCTTATCTCTCTCTCTCTCTCTCTCTCGGGTTTGAGTTTGAACTTTTATCCTCTTCCTCTTCTTCTTCTTCTTGTCTTTCACCAAACCCTAATTTCCTCCCAATTCCGATCTCAAAATCTCTCTCCTTAACCTGATTATATTAACTCCGAAGCTTTCAGATCTCCCTCCCTGCTAGCCAGGTTGATTTCTTTAATTTTAATTTTAATTTTAATTTTCAATCTCAATCACGATCTGATTTTTTGTTTTTTGTTATTATTTGCTGTGATTTGTGATTGTTGTTGATCTGTATCTCAGGTTGATCAGATTCGAATTTCGCATCTTTTAGATTTTTACTACTTTTAAACGTAAATGCTCTTACGTATATGTATGCGTATAATTGTATATATTGATGGATAACAGGTGTACTATGTTATCTGATCGTGGAACCGGGTCGATTATTTATGTTTGTATTGGTTAATTGAATTATTAACTGTGAGATTACCAACTTTTAATAGGAATTAGAATGAAAATTAAGCTGAATTTGATAAAGTTCTGAATTATTTTTAGTAAAAGCCTTCTTAATGTGATATGTCAGATTGTTAATAAGGAAAATTTAATGTAGAGCTGGAAAGATAAATTTTTTATAAAATCTCTTTTATCAATATGGTTAATAATTGACATTTTTATAATTTCGTAAATTTAAGGCTGCACGCGTCCAAATCTTGCAAAGATAGGATCTTTGTGAACTGGGTATGGGTTTTTTTTTTTTTTTTTTTTTTTTTTTTTGGGTTATAATGGGGGAGGGGAGATTTGGACCCTGAACTTTTGCCTTAGAAACACTAGGAGGTGCCAATTGAGCTTATGAGGCTTTTGGCCACTAGGCACGATCTTTTACTTTCTAAGGATAAGAAGGGTACAATAATAAGAACATAAATGGTAGGTTGTTACTCGTTGAACGTTTGGTTTATAATTGCCGACTTGTTGAGGAAAATTACTATATTTGTCTTAGATTTTTCTAACATGATCTATTTGTTTATTGTTGTATAGGAGGAGCAAAGATGCCTTTTGTACGGAATTTCAGTTTGCAAGGAGGTGTTGCCAATGATGACTATTGGTCCTCCTTCACTAGGAACAACTTTATCAACAACAATAGGAACAAGACTAGGAACAATTATAACAATTATAACAATAGGAATTTTAGCAATAACAAAGACTACTCAGGGAAATTTTGGCAGCAAAATGAAAACTGGCATCATATGAAAACTGGCAATTCCCATTACGTCAACCCTGATAATTACACCCATGTTAATCCTAATGGAGCAATCGCACCGTCTTTGAAAAGAAGAAAATTTTCAGCCTCTACTTGGGGAGGTAGTGGGAGACACTATGTGCCATCTATTGCATATGACCAAGCCCCTTTAACCTGTAACAGCACTATTCCTCCTATTCGATCTAATGTGGAGGCCTCTACGGCTACGGGCTGTAAACGTGATCATTCATATTTAGAAGATGAAGAACCAGTATTCTTGTCACGGGATGAGATTGAAAGGTGCTCCCCGTCAAGGAAAGATGGCATTGATGCACTTCGTGAAGCACATTTGCGTTACTCGTATTGCACCTTCCTTCAAAATCTTGGATTGCACCTAGAGTTGTAAGCTCCTCTTCTCAAATTATTATTTAATTTTTCTGTTTCTGTTCTGATTTGAGAAATTAAAATTTTATATATTTCTTACTGATTGGGTTCTAAAAACAATAATTTGCAGTTCTCATTTGAGTCCTTTGTCACCCCCTGATGTTTTTTTGACATGTATCTTGCAGGCCACAAACCACTATTGGCACTGCCATGGTTCTATGCCACCGTTTTTTTGTTCGGCAATCACATGCTTCCCATGATAGATTTGTGAGTATTTCAATTATTATGAATAAAACTTGCAGATTGTTTGTATGAGTTTGTGATTTTTTTTTTTTTTTTTTGCATCCTTTCTATCTTAAAATAGGTTTTTCTAGAAACTACAAGTCCTATTAATCTTTGGAGGAAGTCCAATTTAATCCTCTTATGCTAATTTGAAAATATTATATATATATATATATATATATAATATTTTATTGTAGTAAAATCTGATGAACCATTGTACTTATTTTTATAATTATATTATTAATTAAATTAATAATGACGTCACTGGTTCAACCATCAGTGAACCAGGACTACGGTGGAAAAAGTTTAATCATTTCTAAGATTTAGTGACTCTTTCTTTATTTGGGTTGAAATTTAGTTTTAACGGACAATAAATCCCACCCTCAACTCCTTATTTTTAGAGGGGATAAGATGAATATTTCCAAAGACCACTGGAAGCCATCTTCTACTTGCTTTTGAAATGTTATTTATTAATCTGGTTGCATATCAGTTTATTAATTCTGATCTGGCTCTGCTGCAGTTGATTGCTACTGCTGCTCTCTTTCTTGCTTCAAAGTCTGAGGAGACCCCACGCCCTTTGAACAATGTAGTGAGAGCTTCTTGTGAAATTTTCCATAAGCAGGATATTTCTTTCTTGTCCTATCTGCTCCCCACTGTAAGTTCTTCATAGCTTCAACACCCCCCCCCCCCCCCAAAAAAAAAAAAAAAAGAATTAGAAAAAAGAAATTCAGCAAGTTAAGTTCGAATTTAAAAAGGACTGAGATATCTATGGTATCCTATAAGAATTTGTTACAAAATTTTGTCAACATGTAAAAATCATATTATGGGACTGTTTTGTCAATTAGGTATTTATTTTGGCCAACATTAACATGCATCTAAATTGGTTTTTGATTATTGAAATACTTTGAAACTTTAATTTTTTCTTATGTTGACATGTATTGTGTTAAACAGGACTGGTTTGAGCAATATCGGGAGCGTGTGATTGAGGCTGAGCATGTGATACTGAGTACTCTAAATTTTGAGCTTAATGTGCAGCATCCATATGCTCCTCTTACATCCATTCTTAACAAATTTGGTCTTTCAAAATCTGTTTTGGTCAATCTGGCATTAAACTTGGTCAGTGAAGGGTAAGTTATCACTTCCAAAATTGTTACTTTTTTTCAAGTGGATGTTGTTACTGGTGCAATATGTTTGGGTTAGCTGTTTGTTTCATTTAGCACACCTAGCTAACTCATGTTGTACTTCTCCTGATGATGTGCACCTTGAACCTTTTGAGTTAATTTATGCATTAATTCTGACAATGTACCTTTCGTTTGTTGTTTGGGCCTGTATATTGTAATAATTTTGTCTTTGCAAAGTAGTTCAGCTGAAAATATAGTATAGGAAGCAGGATTTGGACAGTGATTTTTAGAAGCACCTCAGCCAAATTGCAGATTTGTTGGGTTCTGGAGGTCGTTCTGACTGAGGAGATGGCTACACTGGTTGTCTTCCCTTTCTTTGAGGCAGTTCAAAACTTGAGTTTTGTTTGTGTCAATAATTTTCTTCTTTGAGCCACTACTCTATGTAGTTATTCTGGTTGGGATATTGATATTTTTGGCATGCATATAATTGCAGGGTCTACACAAGATTAACGTGCTCGCATGTATGATATTCTTACCTGGCGGATTGATATGCTGTTCATGGAAAGTTTTGTTTTACATCTGAAGTTGAACTGCCAGTGTGGTGTTGATGACTTCATCACAAATACACCCCCATCAACTTGGTCATTGGCTATTAAAGATAGCCTCAGGACCTCTGACTTATAAATAAATAAAAATAAAAATAATATAAAGATAGCCTCAGGACCTGCAAAATCAGCTTTGCCATACTAGATTGACACTCAATTGTTTTCCCTCCCCACTGTCTGTGGTATCCATTTGAAACTAGTCCTCTAGATTTCTTATGCAAACATATGACTTTTGACACATGGCAACCTATCCACTCGCCGTCCATTTACTAACTTGGAGGTGTACCATTGGCTAGGCAGATAGTAATTTCTTTTTCCTTGTTGCCTATGATTTTTATTACTACCTGGTGAGGGGTATTGACAGGTAGCTGACAATACCTGACAACCTGAGGTATTGTCAGGTAGCTTATTACTTATTAAATAAAAGGGGGCATTGTCAGGTAGCTGGGGAGATTATTGGGTTTAGCAGATGTTTTGCCAAGTTTTTCTGACTACCAAGATTTGTTATTATTTTTTTGAACTACTTCTATCTGACAAGTTCAACTCATGTATTTTTTTTTTAATTTCAAATACTTAAAAGGATTTTTTCTTAGTATCCGGGAACTTTGGTTTGATTTCAGTTTCAACCAAGTGTTATGAAAGTACAAATCTTGCCCCAGGAGTTGCTGCTTAATGTAAAGTGTCACATCTGATTTATAGTAAAAGCATTGTGTGGCTGTTTGGGTCAGACTTTCATCTTATTATCTAAATTCTCTTTCCCAGTAAAATAAATAAATAAAAACTATAAAATGCTTTAGTACCTCTCATCTTGGATGGATAGGTGCTGAAAGATTAGTCAATACTATAGATGTGAAATGCAAAAATTGGAAGGAGAACAGCAATGTTTATTGACATTAGGTCCAAATGGATTATGTAGCAAGCATTTCCCCCCAGAGTCTTTCTTATTTTTCAGTGTTTATGGCTTAGATGCAAGTGGTTGGTCAGCAAGTAATGTCAGCCCAGTTAAATTGGACCGCCTTTTATGGTTGCAGTAATCTATTGATGTTTGACAGGTGCAGCTGGGTCAGTGACTTCTAGAGTAGATTAGTTAGGACTTAGGAAGTATAAGTTCTTTTGTACTTGATCTACTTTGTCTCTGTAAATTATATGTAAATTATATCCATGAAGTTGTGTTTTAGGTCTGATGTCTTGAGATTAATGGGAAACCAGGGGAGGGTTTATATGTTCAGTCTTTACCAACATATCTAAAGAATAGTTTATATCCTAGAAGTCATCAAATTTATACACAATTCTAGTTTCAATAACTCAGTAATTGAAGAGTTTCCACCTAGCCATTTCAATATTACCTTAAACAAACAAATATATAATAATAATAATAAAGGGAAAAGGGAAAAAAGAAAAAGAAAATGGGAGGAAAGTTGGAGAATGTGGATGGAATTTCTCTTCCTGCATCTTGAGACAAGGTGAGAGAATTGAATATTATAACATGTTTAATATCTATATCTTTTCCTTGTCCTTCTCTTTCTCTTCTTCTCATTTTGTTGTGTTGTAAAAAAAATAACTGTGGCTAAGAGCCTTACGGGTCAGTGGCACTGCCCAATCTCCCTTAGGGGGAGAATCTGGGAGTTATTTTCCCTTCTTTTCTTCACTAATATTTTCTTACTTACTAAAACACAAGTATGTTGATAGCTGTTGCTGTTGCTTGAGTCCTTGACTAAGTTTTCATGACCTCCTTGCTTCTACCTCGTCCATTGATTATGATGAGTCAATTTTTAATAATTTTCACTCTTGCCTTTTTCAATTATATTGCAGACCACATAAACCTTGTGACATGAGTACCTCTAATTATCCTTACCCACCTTGCTCACTTGGATTTTTGGGGCTGATCTCATGTTTATGAATTTTGGTACCAGTATGTATACCATTCACACTGGATACACCCCTCCTCCACTCCCCCCATCCCAACCCGACAAATGAGGGTCTTCATGACCATGTTCTCTCAACCTTTATATTAATATATCATTGAAGAATATTTAAGAAATAGGGTACATGAGTCCTTTCATGCTATTTGCTAATTTGCCTTTAAAATATACTTTCCAAATTATTGTGGAACTGTTATAATCCTTTTGGACCATTATGTCATAATCACTTTTGTGCATTTATTTTTGTTGTCGTCATTGTCGTCATCTTCATCATCATTTACTTTTCTATTACTTCTTTTTATTCTAATGCTACTATTCTTTATTTGGAATCTTTTTTCTCTAAATAACCTTGATGAACTTTTTAAGTTGTTTATATGGAAGTATGTGGAGAATATTTTTTGGGATATATTCAGTAACATGATCTATTGTTGCCTTCCCTTTGATATTTTGGATCCAAAAATATGTTTTCCAAATGTTATTATTATTATCATTAGTTTCATCTATAAATTTTTTTTATTATTATCATTATTTCTATCTCTGTTTACTTCACCATAACTGTTTCTTTTTCTACAAGTACATGCTTTATGGGAATCTATTTTCTATAAATAACTTGATGAACTTTTGAAGTTGGTAATACTGGGGAAAAAATGAAGAATATATTTTGGGATATATTAAGTAACATAACTTTTTGCGTTCTCTTTGATATTTTGGATCCCAAAATATGTTTTCCAAATATTCTCACGTAATTTTCTAATAATTTCAATTATTGATACTACTGTTGTTATTGTTATTGTTGTTATCATCATAATCATCGTCATTATTATCATTATCATTATCATCATCATCATCATTATTATTAGGGTTACTATTGCCACAATGGCACATGCTCATCTTCTTCCTTTTAAAAGATTACAATTTAAGGTTGAATGTCATAATATTTACTTATATATATATATATATATATTCACTTTCTCAAAATGAAAAGCCACAGTTTTATATTATTTCTTAGTGAGTGTTATAGTTTTAAAATAATTTTCTTATTGGTAATTATGCATTGACCTTCACCCTTCACCTTGCTCTTATAAGTAGGGTAGTAAATGAGGTTTGCTTAATAAATAAGGGTTTAAGCTGAGTTGGAGTTTTTTGAGGTTTGCTTAATAAATAAGCCAAACTTAAAAAAAAAAAAAAAAAAAAAAAAAAAAAAAAAAAAAAAAAAAAAAAGAAGAAGAAGAAGAAGAAGAAGAAGAAGAAGAAAAAGAAGTTTTGTTCATGAATAAGCTCACAAGTAAGGGTTTAAGAATAATCAAGTCTTGCTGAGTGTAGGCTCAACTTTAGCTTTTTAATAAGGCTTGATATGGTCTTAACAACTCAGGCTTGGTGCAATAAAAAGCTTTTTATGTTTATTTATTTATAAATAAGCCAAATTGGAGTGTAGTTTTGAGGTTTGCTTAATAAACAAGCCAAACTCAAGATAAATGTTTTGTTCATGAATAAGCTCATGAGTAAGAGTTTAAGAATAAACAAATCTTGCAGGGTGTAAACTCAACTTTGGCTTTTTAACAAGGCTTGATATGGTCTTGAGAACCTAAGCACATGGCTTGGATCGACTAATCTACAACCCTATAATTATGTGGAAATTACTATTTTCTCAACTTGATTTTTTTTTTAAAAATATGAACATAGCATGTTTGCTGGATTAAGCTTGAGCTTGATTTGAGCCTGTGCTTGGCTTGATGGTTTTGACTAATGAGGCAAGTTAAGCTTAAGCTACTTGAATTTTTAATGAACTTGATTTTCAACATTCTAAGCAAGTTTGAGATAAGCTCAAACTGAGCTTGAACATCATGTTAATCTTGTCAAACTGAGTATAAATATTGAAGGACCCTTTTTGGGTCTGGCCCTAGTCATGTCTAGCTGTTCTTTATGTAAGTTTCATTGTATACATAGATGCATTAGACCTAATGCTATTTTTTTTTTTATGGACATTTTAAAATTTGGTTGCTGAGGTTTCTTTCATGTTTCCAACATGGTGATATATATATGAAGAGGGATAAATACTTGCCCAAGAAAAAAAGTAGTACAAAGAAACCTCGCTACTTACAAGTAACAAGTTTGTATTAAAAGTTGCTGTCATAACCCACTTGAAGGGAAGTGCAAAAGCAACTCTAATCAAGAACCATGCTGTTGCATGTAGCACAGCATGATTTTCATTTTTTTTTAAAAGGTTATCAACAAGCCTTGCAATACTCTATGCTATCTATTGTGATTACAAATTACTTTAAGATGAGAACTATTTATATATAAAAGAAGAAAAGAAAAGGGCAAAAAAAAAAAAAAAAAAAAAAAAAAAAACCCAAAGAAGTTGCATAGAAGTTGTGCCTAATGTTTTGTCTTCACTATGATATAAATGATGCTTCTAGCTTTATCTCCTACCAAGCAATATTGCTTCCAATAGAGGATCTTGGGCAGTACTCTATAGTTGGGATTATATGCATGCTCTATTAGCATGAAAGCATGTGTTTCAACCAGCCTATTCAGAAGCAGAAGACATTGGCATGTGCCTTGAGAGGTTTGATTGCTATTGGCAGTTACTTCTTATTTGCTTTCTCATTTGAATTGCATGTCTCTGGAGTTTAAAGCCCCTGCAGCAGAATTTTTCCTGGGAGTTTGGTGTGTTATCTAGATGAGTGTAACTTGTTTGCTATAGTTTTGGTACTCTATCAGCAATCTGCAGAGATTCTTGGAAAATATTCTACCTGCTGCATTTTTAGTTGGTAAGGAAAAGATGACTTGCTCTCTCCACTTGAAACCAATGGTTAATAAATATCTTATTTCTTTTGGATTTTGCTATTGTTAACTGTTGTACCTTTGTAGCTGACATAGTTTTTGTCAATGTGGAAATGTATGTTAAGTTGTACGAGGCAATGAATGTTCTTTTTTTGTGTTGCCCCAGATGGTTGGTTTGACTATTCATGAATCTCTCTATCTGTGCTGATTAATGGTGCTGCTTGCTTTTATATCCCCTTCTAAAGATGTTAAAAATGTTTTGTTTTGTAGGCTTCGAAGCTCACTGTGGCTTCAATTCAAACCTCATCATATTGCTGCTGGAGCTGCTTACCTTGCTGCTAAGTTTCTAAATTTGGACCTTTCTTCTCATCAAAATATATGGCAGGAGTTCCAAACAACACCAGCAATTGTTCAAGGTATTACCATTTTCATGATCTTATTTAGGAATTATGTTGGATGTTTGACATGGTTGGGCAGCCCGCAGCCCTCTACATTTACAAGTAGGCTAGCAAATTAACGTCACTGTTATACACACCTCACTTTACAATCTCTCTCTCTTTCTGAGAAAAAACAACACACAAACACAAATATGTTAGTCAAGTGGATCAAAACTTGTAGTTAGCTTCCTTTATTTTTTGGTTTTAATCAAGTTGTTTTTAATAATGAAAAGTCATTTATTTGTGCACATTGATCAGAATCCTGTAAGCCCTTGTGAAGATTAACCATCTAGATATGGAAACCAGGTCTACTAGGTTTTATTTCCATCCTCTGTTGCTAGATGGTAACTATGAGTGCTTGTTTGATGCAGATGTATCACAGCAGTTGATGGAGCTCTTCTGACTTCTGAGAAGGGCTAGTAGAACATGACTATAGTCCATAGCAAGCTGCATGATGATGGTACTCTCTAGGTTTTGTGGGTAAATATGCTTGTGGGTTGGGAAATGTGAGTTATGAAATAATGATAACAACAATCATAAGTATAGAAGATCGATGGAATGTCAAAGATAGATGTCGAAGAGAGATGATCGATATGCTTGCAGGACAGGTTGTGGTACTAGACCCAATCAGATGGGTTGAACAAATGGGTGGTCCCTTTCTTTCCCAGCATCCATGAAAAATATTTTCTTTCTTTTACCCCTAATGTTTCATTGTAAATTTTAAGGCTGTTTTTTTCCTCCTGTTATAGTTAATTATACAAGACCAAAAAGAGAAATGGCAAGAGAGTTCCACGTAAATGCAATAGCCTTATTTTAGTTACTGTTGAGTATTTCATTTTTCTTGTGGATTGTGGTAAAGCCCAATATGCAGGTTGATATTGGAGTGTAGGGTTGTTTAGATTATACATGAATAGTGAGTATATGGCGCATCATCGTGACATAAAATAAAAAATCAATTTGAGTCTTGCTGCAGACAAAATTTCACCCGCCACTCTCATGGTCAATTCACTGGCTCCCATTATAATATCAAAACAAGCCTGATTTGGTTTTTTTATTTGGTAGTTTGTTATGTGTCTCTAGAATTGTCCTTTGATTTATGCTCATGCATAAGCTTTAAGCTGGCTTTTACAATACTTTTTGGAAAGTGGGAATAACAAAAGGGAAATGTTAGCGGCACAGGTGGGAGGAACTTATGGGAATAGGTGTCATAAGGTCATTGGTTAAGAAAAAAATTTTAGGTTAAGAAAATATTTTTAGAAATATTTTACAAAAAGAGAAAAAATGCAACTTATGTTTTTGATAGATTTTAATTTTTTTCATAAACGTGGCATTAAAACTTTTTTAAAATGATCTATTAATAAATGAAGTAAAGGAACTCATTAAACGAACTCATAACAAAACGTAAAATAAAAGGCACATTCGGACTTGCTCATTCAACGTAATCTTTGCCTCATTAGAAGAGCTTTCTTGGGAAAAAATTGCAAAACAGTATATTTTTGGGAAAAAATTAGGCGCGTGGCATGCATTCAAAATTATTTAGTAAGTTGAACTCTTTTTGAAAGTCGAGTTTGGCAAACTCGACTTTGGGCTAGAAAATGAACATTATAGTAGCGTTTTTTTTTTTGTGCCTATAGCAGCGTTTATAGAAAACGCCACTATAAGGTACCTATAGTGGTGTTTTTGACAAATGCCACTAAAAAAAACGCCACTATAGGATTCATTTTCTAGCCCAAAGTCGAGTTTGCCAAACTCGACTTTCAAAAAGAGTCCAACTTACTAAATAACTTTGAACGCATGCCATGCACCTAATTTTTTCCCAAAAATATACTATTTCGCAATTGTTGCCAGCTTTCTTGCTTCCAAGTGACTGTTTTGCCTAGGGTGGCCCAACAAATTTAGAGGCCTAAAGTGATATATATATATATATATATATAAATTGGGTTTTTTTGTTATCACTTAAATAATATTTAATATCATAATTTTTTTATAAGAAAAATCTATTCCTTTTATTTTGTAATATGCTTTTTTTTTGGGGGGGGGGGGGGGATGCTAAAGTTATAACAAATTTTACTAAAAAAAACTTTCAAATGATGTAGAAATGAATGCGATTAGTGACATTTCAAGAAGATCATAAACAAGTATTTGAATGAATGATATTAGAGATATTATAAATTTTACAACATGAGACTTACAAAGATGTATCATTAATCAAAAAAATAATTAAAAAATGCATTTAATAGGTTATTGACGTCCACATATCATATTAATTGTCACATCAATTTGTAAAATTTTCAAGTAAAATGTTAGAGATACAAATTATTTCTTGCGATTAGTGACACATATATTTGTAAGGGAAAATGTTAGAGATACAAATTCTTTTACAAAAACTTTTACAAACAGATGATGTGGTGAATGATTATAGATAAATATAAAAGTGATGTTATTGGTGGGCCTTGATGAGAATCAATAAAAATTTGATCACAACAACAGTTTATAAACATGTTGTAAAATAGTTTGTAAAACTATAACATTACTCTATTTGTAAGACCCATGCATTTAAAGTTGTATTATCTTTAGCATTACTCAATACTTTGGAATTTCTTAAAAGTAGAAGAAAATTATAAAACTATTTTTTTTTCCTATATCTCCAATTTTTTTTTTAAATATATTAATTTTTACCCTAAAATTTGGGATCTTCCTCTAGTAGGGGGCCCTAGGTGGTGGCCTAAATGGCCTAAGCCTAGGGCCGACCCTGACTGCGAACATTCTCGCATCAATTGTGAATATTGATATAAAATAATTGATATAAACAAGTATAAGATGATATTTCTCTCCATTATATTTACGAACACGCCAATCATATTGTCCGTACAATATGATAGCATTATTGCCTTATCTTCAATGTGTATGTCCCTTCTTTTGACTCTTGGTTTGGATTCTCTCTCAGTATGCCATTATATATGTAACCCTGTCTTTTTTTTTCCAAGAACTAATTCATATATCTTTTGATTATTTATGTTACATGATTATCGCTTTCGGTAGGTTCACTTTAACTAATGTTCCTTTGCTCATGCCATTTATTTATTTTTTCTTGAAAGTATTAATAACTTGATATAAAGATATACATGAACATAGGGTTCACACTAGGATGCGTCAGCATACACACAAACTATTGACATGTTTTGTAGAGAATTTTTTTTTTTTTTTTTTTTTTTTTGGGGGTCATAAATATGTTTTTTGGATGTTTGCTTCTCAAAGATTACTCAAAAGTGAGGCTTTAGTTGGGAGAACAGATTTTTAATTAAGAGCATAGTGTATAGGATACTTTTTTATTTAAAGAAAGCAAATTTTAAAGAAAAATATGGTTAATTGAACTGCAATTTATTAGTACCATAAGCTGATTTTTATTTAAGTTTAAAGTCTAGTGGGCCTGAAAAGTAGATTTATAGGGGGCTTTGTAGTTGGATGGGATTGGGAACCTAGTTGAGAAATTCCAAGTGAGCGAGAGAATTCCAGAAAGATAACGATATTCCCAGAGACATATGTCACAATGGTGGGTCATGTTTGCATGTGGGGATGTCTGGTGTTCTCGTACCTAAACAAAAGTGCTTGAAAATCCACTCTTATCTACATATATGATGATCGGGACGGCTAAACAAATTTGGAAGGATAAGATGATATATTTGAATGAGGCATTCACTTAAATAATATTTAATTAATATTTAACATCATAATTTTTTTATAAAAAAAAATCTATTTCTTTTATTTTGTAATATGTTTTTTTTTTGAAAAAAATGCTAAAACTATAACAAATTTTACTAAAAAAAACTTTCAAATAATATAGAAATGAATGTGATTAGTGACATTTCAAGAAGATAATAAACAAGTATTTAAATGAATGATGTTAGGGATATTATAAATTTTACAATATGAGGCTTACAAAGATGTATCATTAATCACAAAAAATAATTCAAAAATGAATTTAATAGGATATTATAACTTTTATTTTACAATCTAAAAGTTACTTTATCTATTATACAATTTCACTTTACAATACACCAAACATTCCAGATTTTATTTTATTATACAACACATTAAAATAATATATCCCAGAATAGGTGAGAGACAATAATGAGAGAGAGAGAGAGAGAGAGAGAGAGAGAGGAGAAACTATAAAATAGTTTTAGAAAATAGTCTTCTGGGTAATGCTTCATTTTTGTGGTTTGATAGTATAAAATAGCAATTTGGGAGTATGTTAATGCTTAACACATTAAATAATGTTCTCTTAAAAAATTAGATTTTCTAAATAGGATAAACAATATGAGATATATGTAACTAAAATTCTTGAGTCGGTCAAATTCAAAGTAAACTATGGAATTGACAAATAAAGTTACTTTATTAAGAGAAAAGTGTATGATTGGGAATTTTTTAGTAAGCTAATTTGCTGAAAGTCAGTTTGTATCTCATTTAGCAAATAAGCTTTTATTTATTTTATTTTTTATTTTTATAGAATAACTTGTATGCTTACTCACCTTTTGTTTCACCTTTCTAGCCAAAAAATACAGAATGCGTAATCTTTGGGCGAATCCAAATTCCATGTCATACTTAGAGTATTGCAAGTTATGCAATACATGGATGAATCTTTACCATTCTCTTTATTTATTTATTTTTTATGAGTAGGATGAATCTCCACCATTCAACAAGAGAACAAAAAAAAAAAAAGGGTAGCTTTTTAAGTTTGGGTGCCAATGGTTATTATTTCCACCAAAAAAATTAAGATGACTACATACGTGGACAATTACAAGCGATCATTAACTCCATATTTGTATTACAAATTTTTGTTAGACTGTATATTTTTTATATTCTTAACACGCATGTCAAATATTATGTCAATCAGATGTTATTTATTATTCGATCCATGAATTAGCTTTTTATACATAATTATAGACTACCAAAACTTAAAATTTAAATATTTGATTAATGATATAACTATTAATATTTGATTTTTTGAAAAATTTTTAAACATGTAAGATGTAAGAAAAAAAAATTCAATAATGAATTTATCAAAGTTCATGTCCAATAAAAAGATGTTAAATGAAGTTGTAAATATTGATTACAATTTAGTTGAATTTTGTCCCTAAATATTTTAACTTTTAGTTTTTGAAGTTTTTAAAGTTTTACTGACTCTGATTGTTAAGAGCATCCACGTCCGGAACCTACATCTCATCTTATTTTACTATCTCAAAAAGTTACTTTATCAATTATATCATATCATTTTACAATACAACCAACATCCCAAAACTCTATTTTCCCCTTCTATTTATTAAAATAATATATCTACGTAATAAAATATATATATATATATATATTCCAATCTCCTCCACATGGTCTTCCTGACTCCTCTATTCCTTTGCTTTTCACCTTCTTCTCCTTCTCCTTCCATCTTCATATCTACCCAATAAAACATACCCAGCAAACATATCTAGCAAACCCATTAAAATACCCAACAAACCAAGCAAATCTAGCACAGTATCAGGAAAACCCAAATCAATCCACCAGCAAACCCATGGCGGCTTAGTCACGGCGAGTATGGCACCACCCCGATCCATGGCGAGCACCCCGATTCACAAACTACGGCACCACCCCGATTTGCCACATCAAACCATGAGCTCCACCAAACTATGAGACCCACGGAGGCTTGATTCAAGGAAAAAAAGGAAAAAAAAAAAAGAAAAAAAAAGAAAAAAAAAAAGGGAAGACAGGGACGAGAGAGGGGTAAGAATGGGTTGAGAGAATAAGAACTGAAAAAGAAGAAAGAAAGAAAGAAAGAAAAAAAAAGAGAGAGAGAGAGAGAGGAGATGAGATTGACCAGTGAGAGAGTGTAGAGATGATAAAGTAAACAATAAAAATAATAAAATATTAATATACCTTTTAACATTAAGCTATAGTGTGGTTCTAAATGTAGAACCGCACTGTAGCACAATTGTACTTTTTTTTTTACAATAATTGCCTTTTACAATTTCCAATGGAGCGAGCATTCTGGGTTGAATGGTAAAATTGGGCTTTCATTTGGCATTTGCCCTTTTCATTGTTGATGCTCTAAGATGAAACTTAAATTTGTTTTTTTTAAGATAGTAATTTCATAACTCGAACTCTTCCTCTCCAACCACTTTATGCACGGATGCATTGCATGGATAGATATCTTGCCATTTCATTAGACCGTCTAAAAAAGATCACGGTTCTCTTTGGACCAACTTTCAGTGGACCAAAACTCTATAAAAGTATTTGCCGTATCTGTTGGGGCCTATGTTTCTGGAATAGTTTCTTAGTCAATTCCCTTTATGACCTTTGTGAGACAAGGATGAGGTTAACCAATTTTATTATTATTATTTTTCTTTTTCTTTCAAGCATTTGTTGGCGAACCCTTTGTCAAACGGAAAATGCTAAACCGCAAATATTTTTACACATAAAAAATTAAAAAATAAAAAATAAAAAAAGTTGAACTATTTGTAATTTTGTATTCAATTTCAAAAAGTTGTTTGACTATATGTCCATCCAATATATTGTTGATTGATTGATCATGCACTGTAATTTTTTTTCTTTCATCTAATAAAAGTTTTCAGTTTATTAAAAAAAAAAAGAAGCTATACTATTTTTATTTATTTATTTATTTATGGAAAAGCTCTACTATTCTAGATAGGCAAACACCAAGTTGGTTTATAATAATGGTTAGTGTTAAAAGATATGAAGCTCAATCATAGTCAAGGCTAATTCAATTGTCCATCTTATTTCATGTGCAAGCAACCAAAAAAAAAAAAAAAAAAAATTAGTCCAAGCTTACTTGGTGTACAAGAAAAAAAATCGTAATTGTACTTGTATTATACTCATATTAACATAGGATGTATTCTTTTATAAATACTGTGCTATTGGTTTGTCATTGATGATATGCGAAAATCGTCAGTGAGTCGTAAGCTCCCAATCACTCCAATGGGTACCTGTAAATAAGAATAAATGACCAAATAAAAGGCATTGGTGTGGTACTGGCTGAAAACCCTCCAAAGGTCAAGTTAGCGAATGAGAAATCTTTATGAACTCTTTAGTGAGAGAGCTAGGGATTTTCTGCATACCTGATAAAAGTGGGGGTCTGACGCTTATATAGTGGTAAGTGGTGAATCAAGATCCCTTCAAAGTAGGGATCTTTCCTTACTAGGAGGGTTTGGCACTTAGGGTTTTCGAGATTTCAGGATATCTTTCCATGCGAGAGTAATATGGGTGAATGGTGTCTTATGTGTTACGCAAGATGTTTCCATGTATAGATATTCGTGGGAGCCAAGCCAAGCCACACTGGACCTGTCAACCTCTTCACCCCGTCCAAGGATCCCTCGTCGACTTACAATGGCACCCGTTGGGTTGTTATAACGGGGTTGTCATTTGTGCTACCATTGCCCTAAGTCTTCCCTTTTGTGTTTATGCAACCGACGGGCCCATGGGCACTGTCGGCTCCTTTGCATGATGTGTATAGGAGTATTAAAATTGTTTGAAACACCCCTATCAATCATAAACATTGAGTTTAGTAGTAGATCTAGAAATTTTTTTCATAAAGAGCAATAATAATTAAACCCAAAGAATAACTTCTATATATATATATATATATATTGTTTATACATAAAGTATGTTCGTAATTTTGATTTAAATTACGATATTTTTCTTACATGTAACGAAAATGTTTATGTCAAGTAAGTTTTTACATTTTTGAAAAAAAAGAAAGAAAAAGTTTTTACATGTCTAAGATAGTACAAGTCAATTTAATAAAAATATAATTTAATAAAAATTAAAGGATTTTTAACTCCTAACCATGACATCCGCATTTGTCATTTCTTCTAAAAGAAAAAAAAAAAAAAAAAAAAAAAAAAAAAAAAACACAACAACAACAACAACAACAACAACATAGATTCCATTTCTCTAATTTTTTTAATGAAAAATAATTCTAAAAAAGAAAATTTTAAATTGAAAAAAAGAAGAAGGTATTAATCAAAAAGATTTTTTTTTTTTATTATCCTAAATATTATTTGGTTTAATAAGCTACTATGGTATAAGAGTAATTAGGAGGGGGGAGGGGGGGGGGGGTGCATTAATAATTAATGTAGACTTATCTATTTTTTTGAAAGGCAAGACTTAAGTACAGTACTTAAGTATTGTTTTTTAAATTCTCCTCTTAAGTTTTTGCCATGTGAATTTTTTCTCATGAGATGGAAGTGTATTTTTTAGTTAAGTAGCCACATAACTAAATTCTAAGAGGGGAACCTAAGGAACAACACCTAAGGTATTGTATTTAAGTTTTGTTCTTTTATGAAAGTATACATTAAATACACTTTGATTTAATGAATTACATATTGAAGAAACAAAAATGATGCATTTGTGATATATATATATATATATATATAGAGAGAGAGAGAGAGAGAGAGAGAGAGAGAGAGAGAGAGAGAGAGAGAGAGATGCTATTTAATGTAATAGGAATATTTAATATATATTAGTTAGGGCAGCATGTGTACGGCATGTGCTTGTCGTGGAAAAAAAGTAATGATTAAGGTCAATTTTATATTTTATTTGTATAAAAAACAAAGATATAAACAAATTGATTTTTAAAGTGTGTAGAGATTTACATTAATCAGAAGAGACATTAATTTTAAGAATTTTGATAAAATATTACATAAAAAGTTAATCTCATTCGTATAAGTATTTTGAATAACCACAAAATTAGGGTAGCTATTTAACATATAAATATCTATTTTACTATAATAGTTTTTTAATACCTATTTGTCAAATGCAATATATCCACTCATTAAAAACTTCTAAGAATAATAACAAATATCGTCACCTTTCAACAATAAATAACTGAGTTTGCTAAGAAAAAAAAAATAATAATAAAAGATAACAAAAAATCTCGAGAACCAGATAAATTGTAAGTTAAATTATAAGCAGATAAATCATTAGATAAATTATAAGTTTCAAAAATTTAAACTTAGAAAATCAATTTTTTTGGATAACAAATAAGACACTTTATATCATCATTCCAACTTTCCAAGAATTATTACCATCTGAAATTCAAAACACATGAAGAAAATTTTTGGGATGTTAAAATTTAGTGGGAGTAATTTAAACATTACACAATAAAATATTTTAAAAATCATAAGCTTTCATTAGGGTTTAACTGAGAGAATAACAATATGACATATTTGCTATTTTCCAAAATATTAAGGAAAAAAATTGCTTGATTTTAAGTTTAAGGAAAAATTGTAAACTACTCCAAACATAAAGGATGAAAAGTTTTTTTATCCTAAGTTTTTGTATTTGTTTTTGTGTGTAAAACTATGTTTTTACTTAAAATGGTGTGAAAGAAAAAAAATAGAAAAAGTCAACCCAAGAAAATTGTATGTGAAACAGTGAATTTTGGCTCAAAAAAGCTGATTAAATCAACAAAAAATTTATAAAAGCGCAACAGAATGACACAATATTTTCATAATACATTTATAATTTTGTTATATTTTATTTTGACTTGTAAAAAATTGAAAATATTGTGACAACAACAAGATGTCTTAATATTTTCACAAAAAAATGCTATGTTTACGACATTTTCGCAACAAATCATAAGTAGTATGTTATTACCGGTTGTTATTAGTGGACAAAAAAATAGTTTCATTAGTAAGTTTAAATTAGAACCAATAACGATTTACCACCTATGATTTGTTTTAAAAGTGTTGTGAAAAATATTGTGAATGTAATACTTGTTTTTTTACGATACCTTTATTTTTAGTTGTGGTTGGTTCCAGTATGATATTTTATTATTTTATTTTGACTTATAAAAAATTAACACCTCAACAATTGTGAATTGTGCCAATTTTTTATGTTAATACTTTATTATAATATGAAACAGTGCGAATTGGACAAACCAATGTAAATTTATATTGTAAACACATAAAAATCGGCAAATGTTGTACACATTTGCAAAATTTGTACAATATTTGTCCATTAGGTATGTGAAGTATGAACATAGGAAGTGAATATTGCGCCATCCCCTTACGCTTTTTTCTTATTAAAAAAAGAAAAAAAATTGCATTACATTTTCTTCTAAATTGTTCTTAAATCTATTAGTTGACCATTAAATGATAATCCCTATATTTTATCCCATCGATGTTTTCACTACAAAAAACGCAGTTTTAAGCTGTGTTTTCTATAGCCGCGTTTATAAAAACGTAGCTATAGACCAACTAAGAGTTGCATTTAATAAAAACGCGGCTTCAGAGTTGATCTGGAGTTGCATTTAGTGATGTTCCAGTTGCGTTTATGTGAGAAGGGCTATATCCGCGTTTTTAAAACGCAGCTATAGACACATTTACGAGATTTTTTTTTTTTTTTTTTTTTTTTTTTTTTTTTAAATATGTCCTAAAGCCGCGTTTGGAAAACACGGCTTTAAGGGGTATTTGGAGTTGTGTTTGTAAGTAAAAACGCGGCTTTAGGCATTGTCCTAAAGCCACGTTTGGCAAACACGGCCATAGAAGTACCTAAAACTGCGTTTAGCAAACATGGCCATAGAAGCACCTAGAGCTACGTTTATATGTAAAAACGTGGCTTTAGGCCTTGGTGTATATATATTGAAGAAAAAAAAGCCCTAATCCCTAATCAGATCGATCTATCACTCTCAAACAAACCCTCCCTCTTTATCACTCTCAACACCACTGCCGCCTCTCACTCCCTAAACGCAGCTATAGGTCTGGCCTATAACCACGGTTAGAAACGCAGCTCAAATCGGGCCTATAGCTGCGTTTTTGAAAAACGCGGCTATAGGCCAGCTTTGAGTTGCCTTTAAAACTGTGGTTATAAGCTAGACCTACAGCTGTGTTTGTAGAAAATGCGGCTATAGACGTCCCATTTTTCAGCTACATTGGAAGAACCTATAGCCGTGTTTTCTATAAATGCAACTCAAAGTTGGCCTATAGCCGTGTTTTTCAAAAACGCAACTATAGGTCTCAACCTATAGGTCCAAAGCCTATAGCCGCAGTTTGAAAAACGCGGCTATAGACCTATCGGGGGCTATTTCTGCAATAGGAAACGCGGCTATATCCTATAGCCGCGTTTTTGTGGTCTATGGCCACGTTTTTAAAACGCAGCTGTAGACCCCCTTTTTTGGGGTCTATGAAATTTTGATGTTGAAATTTCATATTTGACTACTTCTATGTGCTATCTATAGAAAGGTCAAACGTAAGTTCAAAGTTTAAAGGTGTAAGGGAATTGATATTTGAGTAATGCTACAATTAGTGAATCACAACATTTCTACAAAAACACAACATTTTTACAAATTATAAATATGAAATTTTTTTTATTGGTTTTCATTTTAATTGGTTTGCCACTAAAATCATTTTTTTTTTACCAATAATTATTCATCGCAATAGCAGTTTATAAAAAAATTTACGACTTTAATATTTTCTTTGATAATTTGCTAGGAAATATTATTAGTTTACTACGTTCTAATGTTTATGTAAGACTTACATCGTAGATTAAAGTCTATAATATTCTACAATATTCATGCAAATGTATTCAATTGTGCACAGTTAGTCGATGTAAATAATAATTTTCCTTTTGCTAGATAATATAATGGTATGGTTATTTTATTTTTTGGATGGGTAATGGTATGAAGGATTTTTTTTTTCCTCTTGAGAAAGAATAATGGTATGAAGTTGAAGAGGAAGATGATGATGTCAAAATGTTGCCAAATTTGACTTTATGCTAGAGGTTTCAAGGCAAAGTCCGATTCTAAAGCAATAAAGTTTTTTTTTTTTTTTTTTTTTTTTTTTTTTTTTTTTTTTTCGGTAAAACCATGATAAAATATAAAACTAAGTATTTATAAGTCTATTACAAAACATGCTAGCTTTATCAAAAGCTAACAAATTCTCCACCACAGGCGGTGGGTTACAAAAAATAACAAAATGGGAGCCAGTCTGTGCTCCAAGCTTGGCTAAAGCATCTGCACATTGATTAGCTTCACGGTAGACATGGAGCACGTGCTTGTTTGGGATTTGCTTCAAGAGGCTCCTGCAATCAGAGAGTAATGGTTCCATCAAGATATTTTCAGCTTCATTGTTCATAAGCAAAACAATGCTCAATGCATCAAGTTCAAAAGCAATAAAGTTACTTTAATAAGAAAAGGGCGTTTATCAAAAAAAAAAAAAAAAAAAAGGCATCACATGGGATATGGGATTTAAATTTATACAGCTTGAACTTGACTCTAGTACTGTGCTAACTTGGTTAACTGATAAAAATTCCACTTATCCTCCTAATATGTTATCTTTAATCTGTGATTGCAGGAACCTCTTGGACCGGGACTGGCTGGTTCAGGTGCTTCACGTGTATCGTGAAGCTAATGCGTGTGCAGATGCTTTGGCAAAGCGGGGAACTCACCAGCACCACTTTTTGTCTATATATAGTTCATGTCCCAGTTTTGTATATGTATGTTATGTAAGGGATTTGGCAGGTCTAGGAGCACCTAGACTATGTGTTCAACGGCTTACTAGTGTTGATGTGTAAACTTTTATTTTAAATAAGACCCCGTTTCCATAAAAAAAGAAGAAGAAAACTCTTACAAGAAAACAATAGATCTTGGCCATAATAAATTTTATATCATACTTTAAAAAAAATATATATATATATATATATATATTTATATATATATATATAGACACTAAAATATACTACAACCCTTGTCCTCCGTTAGCCTTCCACCATTATGAGTCACCTCTCACTTTCGGCCAAACTTTTCTTTTTTCTTTTTTCTTTTTTCTTCCTCACTATTCTCCTGTTTCCTCTGCTAAGTTCACTTCCACCTTTCAGTTTTCTCTGCTGTTGGTTTCACGAGGTAGAAAGGTTGTCGGCAAGCTAGATTCACGTTTTCTTCTATCCTTGATTTGTATTGATGGCAAGTTTTGAGATTTGGGAATTGGGGTCTTTTTATTTTATTTATACCGTATTCATAAACTTAGTTTTTACACGTAATTTTAAATCACAAAAACTTGAAATTTAGACATTTGATTGATGATATAGTTATTAATATTTGATTTTATAAAAATTATCCAAGTATTAAAAATATAAGAAAAAAAATATAATCCAATAATAAATTTGTTAAAATTTAGGTTTGGTAAAATAATATTAAATGGAATTGTAGTAAGAGACAATAAGAGCATCTACATTGGTAGAGTCATAAATTTAGCAATTTGATACCACAGAAAACTATTTTATCTATTTTACCTTTTCACTTTATAAAACACCAAATATCAATGGTTTTATTTTAGCTTTCAATAAAATAAAAAAAATATAATAAAATGATATATATACTACAATAAAATAATATATTCACTACAATAAATAACAATTACAACCACCGCCATCGCAATTTCCATCGCCACTGCAACCACCACCACTAACAAAAATTATTTTTTTTCTCACCAATATTAGTTAGTAATAACCTACCACTTAAGATTTATTATGAAAATATTGTGACGGCATTTTTTAATTTTAATTTCTTATTATTCTTTATTTTATCTTATCTCTTTATTTGCTTTCATCCATACACGTTTTTTTTTTTTTTTTTTTTTTTTTTTTTTTTTTTTTTTTCTCTCTCTCTCCAGATACGTATACTTCCTCTTCACTCTTCTCCACACACGTATACTTCCTCTTCACTCTATCTTCTTTTCATTTATGTTTTTCTACTTCAGCTCTCTCTTTCTTTCTCTCTCTCTCTCTCTCTCTCTCTCTCACTCTCACTCTCAGATGGGTTAGATTTGCTATTTTTTTTTAATCGTTCTGATTTGATTAGTTTTAAGATTCTAATTTGAGTTTGTGTTTTAATTGTGATTGAGTTTAGATAGAGATGTTTGAGAGAGAAAAGATCTGGAATGGTTGAGTGGAGAAAGAAAGAAAAAAAAATGAAAGGGAGAAGAGAGATCGACAAGGTCGACGCTGGGTAGGTGAGTGAGGCGAGGTGGAGGAAGAGGAAAAATCTGAGTGCAAGACACAAAGACTGGAGAAGTGAAGAGTGAGGAGAGAGGAGCAACGGGCAGAAATAAGAAAGGAGGAGAAAAAAAATATTAAAATATTTTGATCAATGTGAATGCAACATAAAATAATATATATATATATATATATATTTTTTTTTTTTACATTTGAGCAATAATGCATAGTTGTCCACTAAAGTTAAGAAGCCAAAACTTTTGGCTTTTGTAACCTCAATTTTGTAATTAGTGATATTAAAAATAATAATATAATTTTTTTAGAAGCACCAATAAATGCTCTAAATGAATGAGTTTGTTTCCAAATTTTGTCTGCAAATACATGACCTTTCTCTTTTCTTTTTGAAGTTTTACTGTCTTTCATCGGATTAACTTTTGCATTTCTGCCATCTGAAAGATCACGGTCCCCTTTGGACCATCTTCCAATGGTCCGAATGTAAAAATCTAGTACCGTTCCAACGCCATTCTGAATATGATCATCCATATGTTTCGTTCGTACGTAGATTTTTATATGGGAAAAGAAAAATTCTGATCCCATCGATGTTTTGATTCCCGTGGTTTTAAAAAGATTGACATAGTCAGAGATGAATGATAAGACCACCCAACCTTAAGACGCGTGGACCCCAACCCAAAAAAACAGTAAACAAAACAAAAAACGCTTTCATACTGTGGAGTATGGACCTGTGGTGGTCGGTGGGGTGGCTGAAAATTCAGATTTGACTTTACTAGAAGCAGAGCTAGGATTTTAGGTTAGGAACTCAGGGACAAGATCAAAAGAGAATAAAATTAATTAAAAAAAATATTAATTAATATTAATAAAAAAATAAATAATTATATGCCAATGTAATTATCATATACAATTAAAATTTAGATTTGTAAAAAAAACTTGGATTTGAGACTAAAAAATGCTGGTGAGGAAAGAAAAAATTGCTATACGTAACAGAGGTGTTATGAATAGTTTTAGACCATAAATTATTTCATAATGTTTTTGTTAAAACTTTGATATAGTAGACTGTAAGTGATTAACAAATACTATCACATAAACTTACAATTTTTTTTTTCAATAATTACCCTTTGCCACACAACAATTGTAATAAAAAATTGTGAAAAATTTTGTGGTCATCAATTTTTTTGAGGTGCTATAATGACTAGTGAGTGAGAGTAGTTTTTTTTTTTTTTTCATAATTTTATTCAACAAAATAGCAGGGGAGAAGTAGGCTGTACAAGTGGTTTTATTTTATTATAACATTATTATAAGGTGGGATCTATTACTTTTTTTAAAAGAGTTGCAGTGGCCTCAATGTGAAATTATTTTCCTACAGTGAACTAATACATAGAACAAGTACAATATGTAGATAAAAAAGCTAATTGTTTTTGTGTATGCAAATAAGACCTTGTAACTATATTTTACTTTTTTTTTTTTTTTTTTTAGAGAGTTGTAACTATATTTTACTTGAGAAAGGTTAAACGTCAGTGCATAGAACGAGGCGTAATAAAACTGTATATTTTACCTGACAGGTAAATATAAACTAATAATTGTCCTTTTCCTGAATATAATAATGGTATGAAGTTGATAAAAAGAAGATGATGATGAAAATATTGCTAAATTTGACTTTATGCTAGAGGATTCAAAGCAAGGTCCGATTCCGAGGCAGGAAAGTTACTTTAATAAGAAAAGGGCAACACATACGTGTTAACAATAGCTGAAATAAAAACCAACCCTTCCTAAAACCAAGAAGAAAACTCCTACAAGAAAACAACAAATCTTAGCCATATTTAATGCCAAATACTACTAAATAATATATATAATTATGAACTATGTTAACATTAGGATAATTGTTAATAAATTATAATACAAAATTTTTAACACTATTTTCATAAAAAATATAAAAAATTATCAATAATATTTATTGTTTTATATTTTTTTAATAAAATATTTCTAAAATTAGTTTCTAATTAATTAACATTTCTCTGTAATTATACACAGTTTTTTAACAAACATATTCAAAACTCTTCCAACACATGATCCTAAGATACTAGTCAAAGGTATCAAACCCAAAAATAATGAATATTATATTATTAAGGTTTAAGTAACTACTAATCCAAACTATTACAATATATACAAAATTCAATTCCAAATTTTTAAGGTAAAGCTTTGAGACCAAATTGACTACAAACATCAACAAAATGTGCACCAAAACCATTGCTGCTCAAAGTTGACCACCTCACCAAGCCACCAAGAGTTTAGAACACATCGTACTTTTTACATTAATGTCTCTATAATAGTATCACCCAGTTTCATATAAAAAAAAACCTGGTCAATGAAATCTTCACAACAAAAAGGAATTGTCAACCTTCATAAAAATCATAGCAATTGTTTTGGAAAGTGCATATTAGCACGTAAAAACGTGAATTATTTACCATTTTAGTGCCAAGTAACCGAATTATCCAAACACAAAATCCACAGTATAGGATATACAGAGATCTATATATTCATATTATTATTTAATTAAAAAAAAAAAAAAACCAAACCTGGACGTTGCGCTGATATAGTAGCTTCATTCATCATCGTCGTCATCATCATCATCTGCGTTGTAAAGCGTGCCGTACCTTTCTCTCTCCCTCTCTCACGTTTTCATTTTCTCTTTCTCTTTCTCTTTCATATTCTCGAGAAACAAACAGAGAGAGAAAAAGAAGAAGAAGTGTTACGTGCCGACTTCATTGAAATCAAAATCACCGGCTTAACTTACGAAGAATAGCTTGCTTGCAATGGATTCGATCGCAGCTCAGCGTCGTCTCAAAGCCATTCACGGCCATCTATCCGTCGACGGGGACTCTTTCCCTCAGCTCCGACCGAGCCTCACCGCCGGCGAGTTTTTCATCGGTACTCTCTCTCTCTCTTTCTGATATGCTGAAGCTTATTACAAAAAGTAATATAAAAATGAGATCGTTCGCTTTTGATGTACAAAAAAGAGCTAGGTTATTAAATTTGTGTTAATATGCTGCAAAAGTAGGTGAAGTACAAAAAGTGTGGTGTGTTTAATTGCGCTGTGTCCTTTTGCGCAGTGGTTGGTATATTGGCCTTTTGGAATATTGATTTTAGTTGTCTTTTTGAAGCTGCAACTGTGATTGATTCTCTGTGAATGGTGGTTTCTATGGGGGCCCAAACGGAATATTTTCATATTTTCGGTTTAAAAAAGATGGCATCATTTGGTTTTTATTCCAATTTTGTATCCAAAAAAGTAAATTCAAGAGGGACGTCTGGGTTTGATTTGGTTTTAGTCATTTGGTTTTTATTCCAATTTTGTATCCAAAAAAGTAAATTCAAGAGGGACGTCTGGGTTTGATTTGGTTTTAGTCATTTGGTTTTTATTCCAATTTTGTATCCAAAAAAGTAAATTCAAGAGGGAATTCTGGGTTTGATTTGGTTTTAGTCATTTGGTTTTAATTTCAATTTTGTTGGTTTAGGAATTTAGTAAATTCAAGAGGACTTTTGGGTTTGATTTTTAGATTTTTATTTGGATTTTTTAAAAAATTCTGTGAATTTCAGAGCTCGATTTGGTTTATGTTTAAATTTTTATTTGGATTTTTTAAAAATAAAAACTGATAAAATTCTGTGAATTTCAGTGATCGATTTGGTTTTATTTTTAAAATTTTATTTGAATAAAAAAAAGAATAAAATTCTGTAAATTTTAGAGCTCAGTTAATAATTATGTTTCTCTAGACTTGCTTCTTGGGGCCCAGTAGGCATTTCTGTGGAGTTTTGGTCATGGTCTCAACTTAATAAGAGGATCTCACAAGCACGGTAGCAAAAAATATGAAACCAATGAAATATGATTGAAAAGGGAATTGGCCACTTTGCATATGGGAAAGAGATATGTGAAAAGTTTAGTCATCATTGCTTTGAGATAGAGGTTAGGACTTAGGGGTCTTTATCTTTTGTTTTTGTGTTTTTTAAATGAATAATCATCTTTCTAGATTTGGTAGGCCAATTAAATTTAAAGGCATTTAACTTTCATTTGCTAGTGTTCTTTTCGGGTTAATCTTTGATAACACGAATGCTTTCCAAGAAGTGTTGCTTTATTTGTCACTTCCTTTCAGTAATCAGGGAAAAAAAGGGTTTTGTTCTCTCTTTATCTTTTTCTTGTTAGGGAAATTTGTTTAGATGATCATGAGTAGTTGAACATTTTGGACGTTTTGTTGGAACTGAGTCAAGGATGAAGAAGAGAATTGAAAGGGATAGATGGAATAAATACATTGCATATGATGTGCTAATTATACTGGAAAAGTTTGTGTGGTTACTAGAGATATTTAGCAAATAGGTTGATAAACTAGAAGTAGGGTTTTTGCGTTGGATAAGAAGTAAGCAAGACGACCTATGGTATTCGAGATTAATGCCTTCAAATTTAACAGTTTACAGTCTAGAAGGTTAGTTTCAGATTTAGGGACTAAATCAAGAAAAGGTTACGAGATTCCTGCCCAACAATGATATTTTAAAGGCTTTCAAGAACGGTTAGAAGTTTATAAAGGTGAGGCATGGGAATGGGTTTGTGACAAGGTTTTTTAAAGATGAGATTGATTTTAAAGATGGAATTGGAAAACTTCATAATCTTACTAAGGCCTCTAGGATTCTCACTCTCACCTAAAAGAGTTTTGAAGGAGTCTTGCCAATAAAGATGGGGCCAAATCTGCCAAGTATTCTATTAATTTAAGTTTATTAATTTTTTGAGAGGACTTATTGCTCTAAATGCACAACAATTAGAGTTAGATACTTCCTGAATTTGGAGGTCACCAAAACTTATTCCTCTAGAATGTTGGGGTCCATTGGTGGAAGCTCTTAGTCGGTGGCTTGAATCGGATTGCTATTGAAGTTGGTTTACTTATTGCGGACTTGAGTTCTCTCTGTGCAAGCCAACAAGAAATTAGCCTTGTTTGAGCTCTTTTTGTGCATAGAAATAGGAAATTATCTGTGCTTGAGTGGCATTAGAAAACCATATTGCAACTGTGGCTCATATATATTAGGTTCTTTTTCGTAGATTTAGGTAGAATGCTCTCTCTTGTGCCCGGCTAGGGAATACACCCTAAGCGCTAAATTTTGTATTTGTGAGAGAGAGCGCTTTGGATGTATTTGACTTATGGGTTTTGTGAGAGTAGCTTTTTGTCGCTATTGTAATATGCCCAAGTGTTCTTTATGTGGGCTGTGGCCCTTGGAAAATTCCTAACAATTGACAACCTTTGCAGGAGGCACATTTTGAGAGTTGATTAGTGTTGTATGTGCAAAAATAATTGGAAGGGGGGGGGGTGGGGGGGAGCTTGTCTATAGTTCACGTGATCCTCCATTGTCCCATGGCTTTAGATATATGGTCCTTCTTCTTCTCTGCATGAGGCTCAAATTTGTGGTTGAGTTGCTGGGGTGTTGGCAGGGACAGTTTCAGCTCCACAGAGCTAAGGGTGTGGCAAGCTTTACCTTTATGTGTTGTGGAATTTGTGGTTTGTAAGAAACTAGCAGGTCTGTGATGGAGTTGAGCGTCCTTCTTTTCTAATCAAAGAGCATATTTTTCAGACTTGTGTGATAGGATGTGCACTCTAGGCTGCTTCCACTCAATGTCTTTTGTTTTCTTTGAAAAGGGATAGTACACATCTTAATTTGCTTCTCTACTTTCTATTCTAATAATTTTTGCTTACAATAATGAATTGTAATATCCCTAAATTCTTATTGAAATTTTTTCTCATTGCCCCACCCTTGGACTTAGGCCTTAGTCAAACCACGTAAATCCTTAATGTTCTTTATTTTTTGTAGTTGTGTCTAATTTTTCTTTCTAGTTTTATTTGTTCCTATTATTTGTTTGTGAGAACTATCTTATACTCATAATAGTGTTCACAATCAATCTAGTGTGCAAATGCTTGGAGGCCTTAAATTTTGTTGATTGGTTTGTGGATATGGTATTGGGAAGAAAGATGTCAGGTGAGTCTGTTACAAAACCTTTGGCTGTAAGGACTGTGGTCCTTGATGCCAAATTTGAGGTATAAAATTTGATGGCATGAAAATTTTTGGCATGTGGCAATGCGAAGTTATGGATGTCTAGATCCAACAAGAGTTTTTTTTTTTTTTGGATTGGGATCCAACAAGAATTGGATATTGCTTTGGAAGGCAGACTTCAATAGTTTTTGGATAAAACAAAAGGGAGAAGATCAATAGTTTAGCCTGCGGCTGTTAGGCACCATCTGTTTGTGTTTGACTAAGAACCAAAAGTATTTTGTTATGGGAGACAAAGTCTAAAGCGCTGTAGAAGTTTTGATTGTGAGACGTCATTCAATTCAAGCAAAGGTATAGATTTGTTATGTGGTAGCTTGAATTGGATTCCTATTAAATTTGGTTTGCTTATTTTGGGCTTGAGTATTTCCGGGCACTACAACAAGACATTAGTAGCGTTTATTAGTGTTATTATAATACGATTTTGCTGACCCTGGCTCATATTCCTATTATAATGCTTTCTCTTCCGCACGGTGCGGTTAGGGAATAAACCCTATGCCCTAAATTTTGTATTTTTGTGAGAGAGCTGTTTGGGTGTATTTGGTGTTTGGGTTTTATGGGAGTGCCTTTGTATCAGTTTTGTGATCTCAATAAATTCCTTCTGAAATATTGTCCTCATCACCACCCCTAAAGTTGAATCATGTAAATCGTTAATGTTCTTTTCTTGTGTATAAATGAATCAAATTTTTCTTGTTAGTTTTATATGTTCCCATTTTCTATTTGTGAGATCTTTCTCAAGCTCATAATAGTTTTAACAATCAATTTTTAATGGGAGTGCTTTTGGAGGACCTTTTGCGCTATAAACTAGATCAGAGCTTCTTCATTTTCTAACAAAGGCCATGATTTCATAGCAGATATTTATTTGACAACCATCTTTATCATTTTAGTTCTAGCCTGTCTGCTGCTAATTGTTAAGTTATGGACATATATATATTCTGGGTGTTAATTCAGTTTACAGTATTAGAATATGTATCCAATTTTGCTGTTTGTGATTATGTTTCTTTATATTCCACCTGTATTACATTATTGATATAGTACTGCTTGCATAAAATACTGAACAGATCACGGGTACAGCGTTGTGCTTCCAGAGAAATTGCAAACAGGAAAGTGGAATGTGCACAGGTATGAATTTCCCATTTTCTTGGATTTGCTTATTCTAGATTTCCATTTTGTCCTATATTGCCCAATAACTGTTTCCCCCCTTTTGTTGGGCAGATCAGCATATTCTCCTTTGAAGCTTGTGAGTAGATTCCATGATCATCCTGAAATTGGTACACTGCACGATAATTTTGTGTGAGCATCCCCAATAATTTCTGGCTAAATTACTCCTTAAGCTGGTTTTGTTTCACAGAAAATATATATTTTTTGATAGTTATAATGGGATGAGGGGATTTGACCCTGGACGTCTCTGTTGGAGATAGCAGGAGATGCCACTTGAACTACAAGTCTCTTGGCTTTTTATGATTGGAAAACTTTTAACGAATTATATTTGTCAATCCTCTCCTCCCCCCCCCCCCACCCCCAAAAACAAAAAAAAAAATTCTTCGCCCCAATTTTCAGGTAATACCACAGCATTAATTACTCAAATGGTTCAGACTTTAATGAGGAGATCATTAGTACCTTTAATAACCCGAAAGCTTTGGTTTGTGGTTATAGGATGATATATTCTAGAACAAAATGTGGGATGACCTTTTATTTTTTGAACTTAGAAACTTGTTTCTCCAAGATTTTGAGAAGTTCCTAATGAACAAGCAGTTAGCAAATAGAATTTTACCTGAATTATTTTGTTTTTCTCAATTTGTTGCGTAACAAACACATCCTTTGTTCAACAACTTTCACTGTAACTGTAACAAGCACTGTCTTCTTTCATTTAGATGTTAGCTTAATGATTATCTTCTTCGAAAACATAGGCACGCTGTTGAAACTTTCCGAGATTACAAATATCTGGGAACACGAATTCGGGTTGACGGAACGGTTGGAGAGTATGTATCTTTTCCTGTAATATTGCTACAAAAAGTTTTCAGCTTTACAAATATTGTGTTCATTCATTTTTTTTTTGATGATATTGTCTCCTCATTCATTGCATTCATTTCTCACCCTTTAAGGTACAAATGGATGACTTATGGAGAAGCAGCTACTGCTCGATCAGAAATAGGTTCTGGCCTAATTTATCATGGGATACCAAAGGTGAATATTTGATAAACATTCTATTTTTGAATAATTTTGTGCTTCATTGAAGTTTATAATTTAATTTGGTTGGATTGCCCACAAAAATTTTCATATTTTATAGTAAATCCTTGATTTTTTTTACCTTGTAGCATCTAATTATGTTGCTTCATTTTACAGGGATCTTGTATTGGGTTATACTTCATCAACAGACCTGAGTGGCTTATTGTTGATCATGCTTGTTCTGCATATTCTTCCGTATCAGTTCCCTTATATGACACACTTGGTTTGTCACTGGTTATTAAGTAGAGCTTAATACAATCTTGCCTGCTTGGCCTAGCCTTTAGATGTTAATGTAGACTATCGTGTTCTTTTCAGGTCCGGATGCTGTCAAGTTCATTGTAAATCATGCTTCTGTGCAAGTTATATTTTGTGTACCTGAGACATTGAATTCTGTGAGTGAAATTTACATTCTACTTCATCTGTGTTTTAACATAAACAATGCCATATAAAGTTTGGGAGAGGTTGACTTTAATAGCATCTGTACTTCTCCTGCAAACGTATTTGTTTTAGAATGGGATTTAGTTATCATCGCCCAAAATAACTATAACCCAGCCTTATTCCCAAAACTTTGTGCCTAGTTATAAATCCTCAATAAACTAACTAGGGCCAGTTGCTTTTCATACCAATCTATCCTAATGCAAAATCATACTCTCCATCACCTCTTTGATTGGCATGTCCTGTTTTTTACAACTAATAATGTTATTTTAGGTTTTCTTCTACCTTCTCTTCTCGTTCTCATGACTTGAATAAACTCATTCTTCCTCATTGATGCATTCATTGCTTTTCTCTGCACATGACAAAACCATCTTAAGTGAGTCTCCCTCATCGTTTCATCAATAGGAGTCTATCTTTAGGTGAAATTCTTTCGAATATTATATTTGCTTGTATTTACATTTTTCCATTTAACATTCTCAGTTAAGATACAGTGATTTTTTGGTCTTTAATAGCCCAACATTTTAGTACCATAGGACATGATTGGTCTTTAATTATCTTATACATATTTTTAACTTAAAAGGTGTTCTACGATCACACACTATTCTTGATATGCTTCTCTACTTCATCCAAACTGTTCTTATCCTACAATTCACGTTCTCTTCAATCTTTTCATCCTTATGAATTATTATTAATCCAAGATATTGAAAGCACCTACTCTTTGGCATCTCTTGGCCGTCAAGGTTTACAAAAATTCTACTTTTACAAAACTTATTTTCCATGTACAATTTATGATTTTCAATTGCTTATGCAATATTTCATGTCATGTCACTTGGAATTTGCAGTTGTTGAGCTTCTTGTCAGATATTCCAACAGTGCGTCTGATTGTGGTATGAATATACATCTTGTTCCCTGATTCTGCAACTTTTTTTTCCTTGCTCTAGTTATTTCATTTGTATTTCTCAATAAACAGGTTGTTGGAGGGATTGATGATCAAATTCCATCGCTTCCATCAACAACAGGAGTTCAGGTTGTAACATATTCAAAACTGCTTAGTCAGGTAATTGACTAATTACTGTGTTCTTTGCTATCAACAATTTTTTTTTTTTCAGGTTTTGGGCAGAACTTCAATGAATGACAGGAGAAATACATAGATGGGATTAAAGGCTTTGTTTTTTTTTTTGGATAAGTAATAAGTTTTATTAGAAAATTATGAACATCAAGTACACAAGATGTATACTAGATGCATATTACATCTAAGCTTTGAAAGTACAATTATCAAGAAACTGCAATAAGTTTGAGAAAGAAAACTTCCTTGAGGCTGATAACCACTCATACAAAGTCCTTAGAAATGCAATTTCAGATCTAAGGTTAACTTCTCATACCCTTCAAAGTTTCTGGCATCTCTCTCTCCAAATGCACCACATCAAACGATGAGGATGGGATTTCAAACTCACTATTACATCACCCACTAAACCCCAAAAAGTGCAAAGACCACTCCCTGCAGTAGGGCAGTACAACAACAAATGATCCACTGTCTCCCTAGCCCCCTTGTACATACAACACCAACTCATCCCCAAAGAAGCAGCCGAAAGAAAGAATGCCACTATTGTTGAAATTGTAGGCTTTCGAATGCTTTTCCAAGGGAACGTCTCAACTCTCCAGTCTTATTTTCTATAATAAGATCAAACCTCAATTTTTCAAAAAAAAAATTTGAATTTTTCTTGATTGTTTAAGGATGCAAACATGGATCCAATGCGCGCGCGCGCACACACACACGTAATTTGTGGACATGCGCACAGATGTCACTCACTCATGCAGCCGTGTTCTCATGGCTAACTTTTGGAGAACTTAAAGAAACCAATACCTTGTCTTCGAACGTGCAGCGGAATTTACAACTTCTCTCTAGTAGTTATGAGTTTATTCTCCATATATATATATATATATATTTTTTATATTAGTAATTTACACACGTAATAATGAGTCTTGAACCTAAGACCTCACTCTTCACCTTGTTGTTAAAAGGGAAGGGGTGCCATTTGATCTCATTGGCTATCCTCTCATACATTGTAATAAATGAGTCTCTCTATATTATGACATGTTCGTGAGAATTTTTGTCAAGTTCTGTTTGCATAACTATATCAGGATATGTTTACATGATTACTTGGCTTTGTTTGAGTGCTAGATATTATAATTGTTTCCTCATTATGTAAATGGTTTCATTTTAGGGCCGCAGTAATCTTCAGCCTTTTTGCCCTCCAAAACCTGACGATGTTGCAACCATTTGCTATACAAGTGGTACAACTGGGACCCCAAAGGTATAGTGTACTATGATTGCTCAATTTTCTGATATATTGAATTGCAGAAATGATTTAATGATAAAGTGTTACTCCCTCAATCCTTCCTTTCTCCCTTTCATGAAATCTGGTCAGGGAGCTATTTTGACACATGGAAATTTGATTGCAAATGTTGCTGGGACCTCCCTCTCTGTCAAATTCTTCTCGTCAGATGTGTGAGTATCAGTGGTTTTGTCCATTGCATGGTATATACATCCTTATTGTTTAATAATGTTTAAAATTTATAAATAACCACTTAGTGTTTGCTGAAAGTACCTTTTTTATTTGGTTGGCCAGTTACATATCATATCTTCCTTTGGCACATATATATGAGCGAGTTAACCAGATTGCGACAGTATATAATGGAGTTGCCGTTGGATTTTACCAGGGGGTATGAAACCTATCCCCTTTTCCCCCATGTATTAGAAGTCATAAAAGATGATTTTTTTCTTGCCAACACAACATGGTTTGAATTTTTTTGTCCTTAATTTTGCTAAAGGAGTTGAAATATTCCCATAATCAATGTAATATGCTGCTTTAAATTCAATATGCTAATCCAAAATTTTGTTTATGAGCAAATACGTATTGCTTTGTATCAAGCGTAATGCATTATGGTTTAGAGAATTTTTGTCTATCTTGTAGCGGTTACAATTTTGATTTTGTTTGTTGCCTTTTGTTGTAGTCATCAACTTTTATTGAAAAAAACAATTTGCTGTTAGTAACTATGCTGATGTGCAATCTTATTGCTTAAATATAAACCATCATCCTATTTTAATTTAGTAGCCGATCCGTAAAGGCAAACTATTGGCTGACCTTTTGGTGATACCAATGGTAGATGTTTGACTGATTTACATATATTCTTATGTGAAGAGCCGTAACCATCTCTCTCTCTCTCTCTCTCTCTTCATTGAAACTGTTGTATGCAGGATAACATGAAACTAATGGATGATGTTGCTGCTCTAAGACCTACTATCTTCAGCAGTGTTCCTAGACTGTATAATAGAATATATGCTGGGTACAATCATTGTCTGTTGCTTCTGAAATTTTTTATTTAACATCAGCTAATATGTTCACTTACTCATTCAGTTGAATGCTTTGATGTGCAGTATTTTGAATGCTGTGAGGACATCCGGTGGGCTACGAGAGAGGCTCTTTAATGCTGCCTACAATGCTAAGAAACAAGCAATATTGAGTGGTAAAATATATCATCAATGTGATCTTTGTATGATAAGCTTCATTCTTGTTTTCAGACTCTAGAAATATTTCTTTTGGTTGAAAATTTTGAATTCATTTATCAAAAGATATGGGTTTTTATTTTTTATTTTTTTTATTTGATTATTTGAACTATATCTGCAATGTGTTTGGCATTCGTCCATTCTCATGTAGCTCCTTTATCCTACGACTTTCTCTGAAGCAAGTTTTAGCTGCCGCCATGTAAATTCACGTGATAGAATAACCCACTAGAACATTAATTTTCACTCAAGAAACAAATTAAATTGCTACATATAATGATGTAGGAGTTTTTCAAATCTATTATTGTGTTCTATGCAATAAAAAAACGGTTAAATTGCATTGTACTTTCATGAGATTCTTTGGCATCAGTCACAGAGGACTAGAGGAGGAACCTCATGGCTTGTATTCATAACTTTTTTTTCTTTTACACTCCCAAGTAACTATTCCCTTTTTGGTGCCTATTGATGATTGTTTCAGGAAAGAATGCATCTCCCATGTGGGACAAATTGGTTTTCAATAAGATAAGGGAAAGGCTCGGAGGACGAGTTCGTTTCATGACATCAGGTGCCTCACCCTTGTCTCCTGATGTCATGGACTTTCTAAAGATGTAAGTTTTTTTCTTTTTCAAGGAATATACAATGCCTAGTACACACATGTTTTTTGTTCTTATTCCCCTCTTCTTTTCGGGCTGAATAATATGATAATACTTCACAGCTGCTTTGGTTGTCGAGTGTCTGAAGGATATGGCATGACTGAAACTTCTTGTGTTATAAGCGGTATGGATGAGGGTGACAATTTATCCGGCCATGTTGGTTCTCCTAATCCAGCTTGTGGTGAGTTATTGATGCAAGTCTTACATAATTTTACGTTCTGATATTTTGGTGTCACCTATTGGCTTTGCTATTAAGCTGATGCCATGTAACTCTACACAAAATTTGATCAGCATAGGATGCACTGACTTTTTGTCTTTTCATGGATAGCCAGCCAACTAATAGGCTGGCACAAAACTGCGTGCATAAATATTCATAATTTTAAGATGTCCTTAGTTTATGTTCTTTGTTAAGGATAGAACACATATTTACAAACATATGTTTTGGGCCTTAAGGCTTTTGCAACCTTAACTTTGCTCTATTGAGAGTTGGATGTGGTATTGGTTTTTGCATATCAGAGATTCACTTGGTTAAGCTAGGCTGACTTTTGTAATTGCATTAGATCATACCAGATGGTGATAATTATTACATGAGAGGCTAATTTTGTGGAACCAGTTCAATGACTTATTTTGATACCTATAGATCTGTCTTCTCTGTGTGTGCATGTGGGAATGTTTTTTTTTTTTTTTGATCTGTACATTTGGGTATTGTGGGAGTGTTTTTGTTGTATATTACCTATATGTATATTCATGTTTCTTGGTATATCTTCCTGCGCTTATATCCCCGTACCTTTTTTTTATTGTCAGCATATGCAATTGACCTTTGTAGGCAACTTGTATAGTTAAATTATCATAGCTAGGGGGAGATCTGTGTAAGGATGTGATCTTAAGCAGTCATTGGATGTACATGCTGAAGATTGAAGAGCTTTCATTTGAAAACTTGAAAAGAATTTAAAGCCAATAGGATTTTTGTAATAAGGTGAATGATGACTTAATGAATATGTTGAAGATTGAACTGCTTTTATTCCTATCAGCTGAAAAGAATGTACAACAATTGGGCCTCTTGGATGCAGGATTTCCTTTTTATCTTTGTTTTATAGTTCTGATTTTACTTTGGACTATGATCTTATTTGATCTTTCCTTTTTTTAGAAATAAAGCTTGTGGATGTCCCAGAAATGAACTACACATCTGACGACCAGCCCTATCCTCGTGGTGAAATCTGTGTTAGGGGTCCCATTATTTTCAAAGGTTATTACAAAGATGAAGTGCAGACGTATGAAGCTTACCTGTTTACTGGTTTTTTTCAAAGTTATTAAATCTGTCAAATATGAACACATCTGATGATATAATCAAATTGGACAGGAAAGAAGTGGTTGATGAAGACGAGTGGTTTCATACGGGAGACATAGGGTTGTGGTTACCTGAAGGTCGTTTAAAAATTATTGATAGGTAATCATACCATCCTAAATATTTGTCTCTACTCAAATTAGTATACTGTGACATGTTTCTCATCTTTCTAATTGTGATGGGTTTAATGTATGTGTCATTGTGAGGCATGCTTAATATACATTTGTGGCCCTTCTACTATATTTTTTTTTGAGAACGAGGTTTGCATCCTTTTAAGCTTTGTATTGTAAACCTACATATCTTAAATTTCTAATCTTAAAGTTAGTCGTAATTCATATATATTAGGTTTAAACAAACAACTGACGAACCCAACCCACCCAGGCTGATCTAACACATTTGGTCTGTTTCTAATGCTCCTTCAATGGGCGTTGTATTTTACGTCATGACTGATCTTTGGCCCCTATTATCTCTCCACAGCCACCGCCATTTGTAGCCGAGACACTTTGAGAAAGGCTGTAGGAGGCCAATCTGACCATGGCAAGGTCAAGATATGGCTGTCGAGATTGAGATCTGACGGTAGCCAATGGCCTCGCTCACCTTTCAATCTTTTCATCATCAACAACTCTACGAGACCAATTAAAAATTTGACTGATAACCGATGAAACCATTTTTCAGCCAATAACCCAGTGGTGGTAGGTTGGCATCACCCCTCTCCCCCCACCTTTTTTTTTTTTTTTTTTTTTTTTTCTAAACTGACACAATCGGGTTGAGTGATGGGCTGATCCTCAACCAAGCCCGATCAAACACAAAGCTATCAACAAAATTTCCTTTTGAAGAGAAAGTATTATTTTTCTAAGCTCTAATAAATATATGAAATTTGTCTAGTCTGTCATAAATGTACAGAATCATCTAGAAAAATAACTTAATATCTCCCAAGTAATGCTCAGTGACAATGTTTCATAGATCGATTATCATCTTTATATTGAAACTTTTAGCAATTACTTTCACTGTAAATTACCTAATTAAAAAAAATTCCAACGGAACTTACAAAGTCCTCAAAACCATGAAATATCCAAAACTTAATCAAATGTAAGAACAGAAGTTACCCAAAAAAAGGGGAGGGAAAAAAGGCAGTGTCTTACCTCTAAAGCCACTGAGCCAACCGGCCAATTCTTTTTTGGGTCTTACATTTTAAGAAGATTAATAAATATATTATTTTTAAACTTTTTTTTTTTCCCCAAATATCTTGGTCTCTTAGCTTTTTACCATTCAGAAAGCTCACACTTGGTAAGAGTTTGTGATGATTTGATATTAGTAAATCTGAGTTTACCATTTAATGTCCATTATAACCGTGGTTTTTTGTCATTATTTGAGTGGCTGGTAGAACCTTTGTAAGCAGCTGTGTAGTTTATTTTTCTTTAGAACTTTGATGGATAGATGTCAATTTTACGTAGTCAGTCCTTATGGTCTGTTATTGATTTGATGGATTTATATAATTTGCGTGGTTGATTCCCTAGTTGTATAATCCCTGCATACTTAGGCGACTCTTCTTTTGATATCAATAAAATCTTCATTGCTTGTTAAAAAAAAAAAAAAAAGAATGCCAAAACATCACTTATGAAACTAGTGTTGTAGATTTATGTTGCCTCTTTATTTGAGCGATGAAAGTTTTGTTCATTTTGAGCAATAATGCTCATGTTCCAGTTTGATTCTTTTATGTTATTTCTTTGAAACATGTACTGGGCTTTGCTGAAGCAATTGAAGTGCCTTCAGGTTTTGTGCATAAGGTTTTTTTTAAAGACAAGATGGTTGTATTAATTTTTATGCCCTGCCTCTTATATCTAGTCAGTATTGTACAGAAAATACATTCTGCTGAGCTCATATATGAATAAGGATCCATGTTAATTTATGTGTTATTACAGCCAATGAGCTCTAGCTCAGCTGGCTTCTCCCCTTATAATTTTTAGGTGGAGGGTGAGGTTGTGGGTTCAAGGCCCATTGGGTGTGTCAACTTACCAATAAAAAGAAAAGTTTGTATTACAATCTACTATTTATGATTTTTAGACGATGTGAAAGCTTACTGAATTTTGTTAATTAAATTAGAAAGAAGAACATTTTCAAGTTGGCACAGGGAGAGTACATAGCTCCAGAGAAAATTGAGAATGTATATGCAAAGTGCAAATTCATTGCCCAGTGCTTTATATATGGTGAGGAAATGGAGTTCTACTGCTGGATACTCTCTCTCTCTCTCTCATTTGGGTTGCTGACTGATTATTTGTTACTGTTGGTAGGTGACAGCCTGAATTCTTCTTTAGTCGCTGTTGTCTCGGTGGACCAAGATGTTTTAAAAGCATGGGCTGCTTCTGAAGGCATTAAGGTGTTGATTTAGTGTTTTTAATCTGACAGAAAAGTAATGATTAACTACAGACACATGAACTTCATAAAGTATGACCTGTTTTCATGTTGCATTCAGAGATGTGCACTTGGCCTTGTAATGTTATAGCCAATGAGGAAAATATTGATGCTAATAAAAATGGTGAAAAAAAAAAAAAAAAAATCTTTTCTAGCTGTTTGCTTGAATGTTGAATAGGTGAAAAGGAGTCGGATAAATCAAATGCATAGGGATGCATGCTAGCTTGGAGCTACATCTTATAGGCGCAATAAGGCAGAAAATAAAATTTTGTTAGTGAAAAGATTTATTAGTTTTGTTATCTTTATCAGTTCAGTATCCTGTATTTCCAATGGTCCACTTCATCTACCCTTGTCAAGGACCATGTAACTGATAAACATACCTGTGCAGGAAAACTGTTCTGTAGGTTATGTGTGTCCAGATATCCTTTTAATAACGTCTTATTTATCAGCTGATAATGATTCATTTGAGTTCTGAGTCTCATGATTGGGTAGGATATTTACCTATCTATTCTTGAACTGAAGCCAGTCTAGGTCCAGTTAGAAATTTTCAGTCTAAACTTTGTTTTGCTCAAAGGGGAGGAATGGACAACCTTCAAGAATGAATGAAGGCTGAACTCTGTCTTCGTTTCTGTTGAAAGATTTATTGTTCTTGGGAGGAATATGCATTTGCCCTCATTTTTTCGTCTTAAAGTATTACTTGGGTTTCGTCTGTAGAAGAGAAAAAGAGGATGGGGGAAGGGGTAATAGGAAAAAAGGAAAAAGTTCTAAAATTCCGTACATATCTTACTTGTGATTCTCAATGTGTTAATGCAGTGTGAAGAATTAGGGCAACTGTGCAATGATCCCAGAGCAAGGGCTGCTGTCTTGGCTGACATGGATGCCATTGGGAGAGAAGCTCAGGCAAGTTATCTCAAATACTATGCTGTTCTGGCTGTCCGATTGCACCTTCTGAGATTTCTGAAAATTTTATTGATAACTTATAAATTTGATTTGCAGTTGAGAGGTTTTGAATTTGCAAAAGCTGTGACTTTAGTGCATGAACCATTTACGCTGGAGAATGGTCTGCTTACTCCTACCTTTAAGGCAAGTGTTCAGCTTCAAGAACCTAAGAGCTATTGCATTATTGCATGTATTAATTAATAATGATTCTCTGACTGTTTTCTTGTATTCCACCAGGTTAAGAGACCTCAAGCAAAGGAGTATTTTGCAAAAGCAATAGCTAATATGTATGCAGAGCTGTATATGTCGGACCCCTCTCAAAAAGCACTGTGAAGTTAGAGTTTGTAAAGATGCAGGGAATTAGAAAATCAAGCCAAGTATCCTCCAAGCAATAAAGAGATTCGTAGTTATTACATGATGGAATGGTTGACGCTGCCATTATCTGCTGAAGCATCTTGCGTCATGATTTTTTTTTTTCTTTCTTACCAAATAAAATCAAAATTAATTTGTCATGTTGTTCATTGTATCAGTGTATTCTACATTTTTTTCTCAATAAGAAACCATAATTTTGAGCAATATGGAAATGCTGAGGCATTAATTAAAATTTTCTTCTGGAAGTGTGATTTTTTTTATTCCATTACATTGATGCAGAAACTCGTGATGAGGGGGACTGGAGTTATGTATAGATGCGGAGTGGGATGATGTTTTTGGTAATATCATGTGGGGCAAGAAATTATATCAGGGTAGCCAATGCATCCTAGGCAGCAAAAGAGTGAGAGAGATTTACATCATAAATATGACTAGGAATTTATAAGTCTTAATATTTTATTTTGGGCTAATGTTGATATTTATAGCTTTTCAAGCAGTTGATTTCATTCTACACCAAGTAATTACATGAATAAATCCTATAATATAGTCTTGAGATGTTCATTTGGAGCTTTGATCCCAAAATCTCACTAATCTCTTGAGAACCATGACCAACATTGAAAATCATAGAGAACCTCTCCAAAGTCGGCTCTACAAAAGGTTGCAAAAGTGACTATACTATGGTAACTATTATGGCGGATTGCCAACATCAAAAGTATTTTATGCTACTTCGTGGTGTACAGGAGGCTATTTCAGTCTAGGCTTTCAATTGCTTTGAGATATATTCGTTAATTTGGGTGACAGTTTCATGGGGAGTTGGGATTTTGTTATATAAAATAATCTAGTTTCATGGGGAGTTTGGAGTTTAAGGATTGAAAATATGTAATGAATAAAAAAATGGAAATGGGAAGGAAATAATATTTAATTGGAATAGTGATATAATATTGAGGCTAATTTAAGTGTATGTCAAAATTGGTATAGAAAAAGTGAGGTATATATTTGTTTAATAAATAAGTTAATTTAGCTAAAACACAAAGAAACCAACACAGTGAAATGGTAGGTTGTAATCACAACTTTTTTTGTATAGAAGATGTGAAGGAAAAAGATGATAGCCAACACGGTGAAATGGTACATTTACAATTTTTTTTAAGAACATGTTTTCTGGGTATAACATTCAAAAAAAGGCTTGCTGTAATCCTTTAAAGCTCTGAGTGAAGGGAAAAAAAAAAAAAAAAGGGCTTGCTATACCTGGCTTTGGCAGGGAGATTATTCGCACATAAACCTCAAATGTAGAGCTTGAATGATACCCTTTTTTTGTAATTTTTATGAAAATTTCATGAAAATAATGCCAAACATTACCTGTAAATAATTAAGAGTCTTGCAACTTTGTGACATAACTCGTTCTCCTTTATTAAGAGAAACTATGATTCAAATCTCCATTTTTTATTGTTGTAACTGTCGAATTGTGTGAGAGAGAGAGAAATATGGAAAGTTGTTACTTTGTATAATAATGGAAAGAATTGTTCTATGGAAGTTGGTGTGTATAAAATATAGATATCAATAATTTTTTTTTTCTTCTTTTAGAAAAACTTTTTTATTTCTTTGTAATTATGAAGGCGCTGTTTGAATGGAGGTCTCGAGGTATCCAACCAAAAGGAATGGATTTCTTGAAGTATTAAGCCAAAAGAAAAGATTGTTCTTCCTTATTTACAATCGAACCTTTGACAATAATAAAATGAAGCCATTTACTTATATAAAAATAATATATGTAAATTATGTCACATGAAAGTGGGAAAATTGCACTGACCTCTCTCATTACACTTGTCTATTTTACTTTTCTAAATAAATTACATTCACCTCCTTTATAACTTAACAATGTCAAAACTCACTAGAAGAAATTGACAATTTTTTGCTTGTACCCTCACTTTGTAACTTTTTGTTGGGAGGTCATTTTTCCAATTCCCCCATGATTGAAACCTTCTCCCTCACTCTCTAATCCTTATGACCGAAATATTTAAGGAGAGATTTGTAGCCACAATATATATATATATATATATCACCAAAGATATAACCAAAAGCATGATATTTTTTAAAATCATTTCCTTGATGTGGTCAATTTCGTGAACTCCAAATGATCTATAAATTATCCTTTTTGAGTACACAAGAAAGCTATTTCAAGTTTTCAACAAGGTTGTTGTTTCTTGTATTAATCTTCTTGATCTATATATATGGTAGTGGTACCCTTTTATGCTTGCTTGCAATAGCTTTCATTATTCCTCGTTACCTTTAAAATCTTCAAATGTCTACAAGTTGCTGGTGTTCCTTACTCTAACCATTCCTTATCAAACACATTCAGATCATTTTCTTTTCACCATTAATTAGATACCCAATATAGTAAATTTCAATATTACATGGGTAGGTAGGTGTGTTTCCAATTTTGAATACTTGAATCCCCTCACCATGCAACAATTATCTTCAAAAATCAAGAAAAACTGAAAAACTCAAATATTAATTCATCCAAATGCCCAAGCTTCTAAAATGGATACTGCCCATGGTGAGGCTTGAAGCAACCTGATTCACCATCCTTTAGAATCACACCTACCCACCCATCAAACACACTCAAACAACTCTAGAAACCCACTACTATCCCTCACAAAAATCCCATGACCAAACCCACATCATAAGCTGAAATTCACATTCTCAACCTATGTTGTGCTCCGAATAGATTGAATGGTAAACATTCAAATTGGACTCACATGACTAAACCCAACTACAGAAGAGATTGATAGAGTCACTTGTGTAATGTCCAATTGAGGATATGAAGAAAAACAAAAGGCTGAAATAATAATTTTGAAACAAAAATTAGGTCCCAGATGAACTAATTTTCTTTCATTAATAAATATCATAAACATACATTACAAAGTATGATGTATAATCTACATAGAAGAATTGACTTTGACAGAAATGCCACAGTGCGACAACTGTGGCTTTTTCATCAGGGTATTTTTGTGCTTAAGACATTTACTAATGAATTATTTTAGGAAAAGTTTAATACAACTACTTTTATAGAAAATATAACAAACTGTAAAATAGATGAGTTGATTTTTCTTTTTTTATAATTTTTTTTGAGAGATGCTACGTCTACAACAATTTTACAACATTTTTACAACAAATCACAGGTGGTTAGTTGTTATTGGTTCAAATTTAAAACTAACACTAAGATTACTTTTTTGCCCCAACAATAACAACCAATAACAACTTGCCACTTAGGAAATGTTGTAAAAATGTTGTAGAAATGTTGTAGACATAGCATTTCTCATTTTTTTTTTCTAAACTAATACTCTTAGGATATTCGATAAACATTTCCCAATTAAAAAAGGGCTAGTAATTGTAAATTGACAATAGCCAATAGAAATGAGGTAGAGTATTGGCACTAGTACACTTTGTTCTGCTTCTTCTTGTTTTTTTCCCCCTAAAATAATGGAAAAAAGAAAAAGAAAAAAAAAAACGAGGTTATTTTAAGATCTTCCAGTAGTGGAGGTAGGCACGCCAAAACTCTAAGGAGTTCTAATATATTTTTCTTAATAAAATTTATAAAAAAAAAAAAGAAAAGAAAAAAAAGAAAGGAACGATTTGTTTGGATTGTAGCATAATAAGTATAAATATAAATTAAAAATCTGATCAGAGAGCCAGTTCTCACTCTCTCTCAATTTTAGCTGAGCTCACTTTCTCAGCCTCTCTCAACCTTACCAGAGCAACACTCCACCGTCTCCTGCTCTATGGGATCTCTCACCGTAAGTTTCTCTCTCTCTCTCTCTCTCTCTTCTCGATACATAAGGTATAGTGTTGTCCAATTGATTAAATCACGTTGCAATTAATAGAGAAGAAGTTGCAATTAATCCTTTGTTGACGATGGAAACGGAAACGAAAGCGAGAACTCTGTACGTATGTTTCGAAATTGTAGGGGAATCTGCGACTTACTTGATCTACTCCATGAAATTTAGTGATCTCTTGTCATGCTCATGCCATTGCATCGAAGAACTCATTTTTGCTATTTTACAAATACTTGTACTACAAGAAAATAGCCTTATTGCAACGAAAATTTTTGTTGCAATAAGCTTCATATTGTTGCAACAAATCTCTACTGCAATAGTAATTTTTCAACTTTAATTCCTAAAATATCCTCAATTAAGCTTCTTAGTTGCCTTCTTTCTACGTTGAACCTAGTGTGCTCACTGTTGTGACTTGTATTATTTGACAATTTCCTTAGCTTAGGGCGATTACTGATCATCCCAATATTTAGAGACCCTAAGCTTTCATGTGTAATTCCACACAACTCCAACTCAATCGCCGCCTTTATAATACTTTTGATGATACATCAAAAATATAGTTCCACGCGATCATGAAAATTCCAAACTTTAACTTTATCATCATTCAAATAGTGGTATAAGGTGTTATCAAAACATTCAACAACAAGCCAATATTTGTCCTTAATCTTTTCATCAATGACACAAATTGAATTAAAATGTGATTTGACCTTGAGAATCGATCGAGGAGTCCTTTTGCTTGGATGGCTCGTTCTTTTGAGTCGTAAGCCAAGAATGAAACAGGACATCTAGTAAATTCACCCTTAAAAACACCATCATATACCTCGTTAATCTTAACAAGAATTTCAACCTCGCCCACTTCAACTGATTTTTCCTCTAACAACATATTATAGCTTGGATTTAGTCTACACTTCTTCCGTGACGCAACCTCAAAGAACTTCTTCAAACAAGGTGATTCTGTGACATCCTAAAGTGCGTATTCGGGACCCAGAAATTCTGTCAGGTGAATTGTCCTTTTCCCCACAAATTGTTTAGGCTTGAATGACATTAAAGAGAGTAACTGGGGTTTATGGTAGGGTTTTACTATGAGTGAAAACAAAGATTTTCTGTTTCTGAAGGTGCTCGTGAAGGACGGGGACGTGGACCATGTGGTAAATAGCCAAACCCGTATAAAACAATGTGGCGTGGGATAGCATTATATGTCTATGGGTCTCGTGAGATTGGGTTTGGGGTTGGGCTTTTAAATTCCAATTCTATGTCTATTACCTCCATAGTGTGGGATTAATAGCTTAAATAGTGTCTAAACTCCATTTCACTAAAATATCATTTTTTTTCTTGATTTTTTAAGTTGTTTTTCTTTCTTCACATACAGCAAACATCATTCATTCTCGAGACGCGTAAATAAATAATAAAAAACTAAATGCAAAATAAATAGTGTTTATGTAAATTTGCACAATGATTTTGGTAAACATAACATTTGAGACACTATTTTGATATATGTGTGTGTGTGTGTGAGAAAATAGTAACTTTTTGTATGATTAATAAATTGAAAATCTCACGTTAAATTGCATATTCTTTATATTTTTAACACGTATACCAAATTTTGTGTTAATCGAATTTTATTTACTATTTAATCTATAAATATATCTTTGATGTATAATTTAAAACTATAAAAACTTGAACTTTAAACATTTGATTGATTATATAATTATTGACCTTTAATTGTCTTGAAATTTTTCAAGTATAGAAAATATATAAAGATAATGTAATCTAACGATGAATTTGTCAATTTCATTTACAATAAAAAAATATTGAGTAGTGTAACATTACACTTAGTGTAACTTAAACTTATTTCAAAATAAATAGTGTAAGTGAAGCAAAGAGAATCAAAGAGATAGATTCCCCAGCATAATAGTCAATTAGTAGGGGAAAAGGAGAGCATGAGAATGATGGGAACAATGTAGGACAGGGTTTTACTTGCTCGCAATGTATGGTAGTAGATGTGGGTCGCAATTGCCAAATCGGGAGGGAGAGACAAATAGATGATAAATGATGATTTGCTACTTCTTCAGCAGCCGACAAGTGCAAAGCTCAATGCCGAATACAACTCTAAAAGGTTCAGCATCGAAGCTTGTACTACCAAACGAATCCTCATGTAGATCAGTTGAGGGAATGAATGAGTGAGCCCAACAATGACGTAAAAGCCGCTTTCATGGAATCAAATTTGGTGCAAATAGAGCTAATATCAAAAAAATTTCGTTCCTACAATTGTCAAAATCTAACATGGCAAGTCCTCCTTCAACTTGAATACCAAAGATTGGCCTAACGATATCTACATCATCCCCATTAATAGTGATAATGACATTTATGAGGACATCGAACCTTTTGGTATAGAGAGGATGGCACCGCTCCAATAGAATGGACCCAATAGCAAGTTGAAACATGAAGAGATATCCAAGACTTTAAATTTTACCTTCTAGATTGCTGGCCCAATTGTTAAATCGAGGACCACATTTCCAAGTACCTCTCTTCAAGTATTGTCATAGGCTTGGAAATTTTGGCTAGATGGTAAGAATTCTTTAATTCCAATGCCCAAGCAACTTGCAATTCTAAAGGGACACACATTCAAAGCGCCTCAATCATCATTCAACACCATTGGAACCTTTGTACCTCTGGTAGGTGTGAAGGGATTATTGTGATCTTGCCCCTTGCTTGTCAAAATAAAATATTGTGGACTCCCTCCTTATTGCTCCGATCATGGCATTGAGATCTTAAGGAGAGCATTATTATTGGTGGTGCTAAAAAGTCATATTACTATTTTTAGCACCACCAAATACAAAACTATGCCTACATTGGTGGAGCCAAAGCCAAATAATTTGGCTCCATAGCAACAGTGCACAGCGACCTTTGGTTGTGCATTGTAGCTTATATGTAAAAAAAGAATATTATTTTATTCATGTGTTCACACTACTTTGTATTATTATTCACATGTTCACATTGCTTTGTATTATTATTCATGTGTCCACACTGTACAGTAGCTTATTCACGTATTTACATTATAGCTCATATGTAATACAAAAATATTATTTTATTGTGTTAAAAGTTAAAATAAAACTATTAATGTTAAATTCTTTTTAGAATGAAAAGGTAAAATAGATAAAGTAATTTTTTTGTATAGCCATATTACTAAATTTATGGCTCCTGGATGCACTAGGATTTGATTGAGCAGTTTTGAGTAAGGCTTTACGGTGATGTTATGAGGCTACAAGTAAACCCTATAGAGAAATGCTGGCTTGAGACTTTTCTAATTGTTTTAGAACAATGTCATCTTCGGTTAAGATGGATTGTAATTGGCTTGTTGACACGAGGCTTCCACTGGGTTGTTGGTTTCAAGACAATGAGGATTTGAAATGTCTTCCTCTTGTGATGTGGGCTATCTCATCTTTTGGCGAAGTGGGCTATTTTGTAGGATACGCTTTTTCTTTGGGCTTTATCTTCCCACAAATGTTCTACTTGGGCCTCACTTGGGGAAACACAGCTTCCATGACTTCTTCCCATGTCAGCATGGCATAGGTAAGACCGTTACTAATCATGGACAATGGATCTCTCATTACTTATTCTTCAAAAAAAAAAAAAAAAAAAAAAAAACCAATTGATCCTAGGGCCTTGGTCCATATCATGCTTGAGGGAAAGAAAGTATCGTGCCTTGCAATTTGAATGTAGGAGCGCCCCTTCTTGACATCAAACTACTTTTGGCAAAGGATTAAGCATGAGTCTTGGATAAAGTGAGCGAAGAAGGCCCATTCCTTGGAGCTTTTCAAATGAGTTATGCTAGTACCACATAATTGGGCACAACTTTGTGCCACAACTCACCACATGGCGAGTTGTGATTGGCAAAAGTATGTCCCCACATAGCCTACTGACACACCTTTGCCAATCACAACTCGCCATGTGGTGAGTTGTGGCACAAAGTTGTGCCCAATTATGTGGTACTAGCACAACTCTTTTCAAATACCTTGTTTAAGGTTACGTATAATAATTTGATAAAGGTTGAGAAGGACTCCTTTAGCTTCTTATTTAATAATTTCTAAGTCCTGCCTAGTGATGTCATTCTCGGTATTATAGTTGTACTAGTCGTTAATTCGGGCTAATTCAAAAAAAAATATATTCATGTTTAATGAATATAAATTAAGAAAAAGTGAAATTGGAAAATCTTTTAAAAAAAAAAAAAAAAAAAAAAAAGCTTACCCAATTTTAATTAGAATTCAATTTAACAGATAAGAAAAAAAATTTAAACACTAACATAAGCCAAAGAAGGTATAACCAAAATTTAGTCATGAAGAACATATCATTAATTAAGGGTCAAGATCTATAAACTGTAGGCAGTACCTTTAAACAAACTGAAATAAAAGCCAATAAATCTGTAAACCAACTGCCAATAGGAGTTACGGATAGCAGTTGAAACAAAATAGCTATCCATTTCCCTTCATCCATTGAGATCCAAATAGTTGTTTATATAGGAACTATACTCTATACATGTCTCTATTGCTTTATTCAAAACCATTTAAATGTGGTATGTCAATATGCATCCTTAAACTCTCAATCAGTGGATTTTAGTTAGCTTAGCTGGTAAAGTCTCTGATAGTTGAATAAGAGATCTAGGGTTTAATTCCCGTTTACACTAAAAACTAATTGGTATATTGGTTTGATGATAAAAAGCTATCATCAGAAGCGGACACCATAGGTTGAAAACTCTCTTAAAAAAAAAAATTCCAATCATTTTTTTAAGAGGCGGGGGAATCTACCTTTTTTGTAAGAGCACCTGTTTCAATTACAAATTTTACATTCAATAGAGTCTATCACTTAATTCATAATTTAGCGTTTATCTTCTATTGCTATAATATATTGCATTCTAAGACTTTTATGTGTATGCATGTGTGTTTTCATTTTTTTTTTTTTATACTAAAATTTCAACATTGTAATATACAAAAAATTTATATCCAACGGTGACACACAACATGAGGAACATAATTCTTTTACTGCATTAGTCTTAGCACTTTTATACTTTATAGTCTTCAACAAATGCATCATACGAACACACAGTGTGTGAGGAGGGTTGCAAATAACATGGGGTCAGTATGGGATTAGGGGGCAGTTCATGAGAGATCCCTTGAGCAATTGCACTTTGTTGATCGGCATTATGTTTGATTGGGCTAGGACATAGGGTTATACTTGTTAGTCCTTTTTTTTTTTTTTTTTTTTGACACTCTTTAGGACCTATTTTGTAATTGTTTGTATTCTTTAATACTTTGTTTTCATCATCGCAAACATAATGTAGTTCTATTTTTTGATAAATAAAATCCATACAAAAATAAATAAATAAAAAAGCTATGGCTGACTTGGCCTCCTTCCTTTTTCTTTATGTGCTTTTCAGTTTTATAATGCTTTCATGAAAAATCTCTCCTTGTAAGAAGCAAATGTGATTTCATGAGCTGGCTTTATAAGCAAACGTTTGATTTTCTCGACCCATTCCCCATTCTTCCGCACTGCTTAAGTGTGCGACTTCGTATGAGAACCTCCTTCCCTTCTGCCCACTCTCTGTCCATATGGTTCTCAAAGCAGAGGAGGAATGATGGGCAATAGGCACCACGAGCCCTCTTCCCATGCATCTATTTAGAAGCAAGTGTGAAGTGTACTTGAAATTTATAATTTTCCTCTTTGTTTCTTGTTACTTTTATCATCCATTTAATATATTCTTGCTTATCTCCATTTGTAATGCAGAACTTATCTGAATTGGGAATAACGGCAGTTGATGAAAGACCACCAGAAGCAGAAATTGAAGAATGATCATTAATTATTCCTGAAGAGACATGCTTTTGTAATGCACTAACGCATATTCAAAGTCAACTACCACTAGCACTTGTTTACCATTAGTAATGTGGAGTAACTGCAATATGGCAGAATAAATGCACGGGGAGCATATGCTTTTGCTTTTTGGGGGGAATAGGATGGGTACCAATCCATCAAGAGCTGATACTCTAATGTTGATTCTGAGTTTGTGAAATGGATAATGCTCACCTTGTATATATAGGATACAAACTCAGTTGTAAACTTTGTATAACCTCTGTATTTCTCCCCAAATCTTTTATTGCCAAGCCGCCTTCAGTTTGGTTAACACTTCCTTGTGTTGCATCTAACTTTGAGATAAATTCTTTTGCATTAATTCCAGGCTCCTAAGTCCTAAGCACAATCCAAAAAATATTAATTTTGTTTTGTATCAATAAAAAAAAATGGACCCCAAAAGAAAATAAGCATAAAAACAAAGGAAATTAATAGATATTGAATGTGAGACATAAAACACAGTTGAAATTTTAGTCAAAAGCCTTGTAGTCTAATTGGTTGACATTTTCTGGTGTTTCTAACGAAGACATCTAAAGTTCAAATCTCCCATCATCTCTGAACCATCAAATAAAAAAAAAAAAAAAAAAACCTCCCCTATATCTTAGTAATCAACATACACAAATATATGCACATTTAAAAGACCAAAAATTTTTTTTTGAATAGTTTGTACACATTTGATGTAGTTATTTTACTTATATAAAACATAAATAAATAAACCTTTTGACATTTGAAATTTTTTCCCATCAGCTTATTTGCCAATTCGGAATTAAATTTGAAGTTGCTTGATAAATTAATGATGCTAACCTGCCAATTCAAAGATTAAATTTGATTTTGCTTGAGAGGCTAACGGTGTTAACATGATTTAATTCACTAGGATGATGTGACATAATGCTTCCCTGACCAAGTTTTGTAATAATGTCTCCTTTGTATTGGCATGGACTACTGAATATTCTCTCAATAGAGATGGATATAGTCCATTTCAGATATGGATTTGGTTGTGCACTGAATACATGTTTAGAGCAATCATCATTGAGCGAGCATCATAAGTTTGAAATATTATTGCATTTATTAACAAAAAAACTATAAAATAAATAAATACATTTTAAATGGAAGGGATGGTTACTTTTTTTTCCCTCTAAGTAAAGGAGAGAAGAGGATGGTTACATACTTACATGATACAACTTGAAAGCTTGATTGTGCTCTCACGGTCTTGGCATTAATTTTAAAGCTTTAATAGTTAGCAATTAAATGCCTATTTTTATTTTGGGGAAATTAAATTTAAAAAAAGCTCGTAATTTTTACTTGGAAGTTGGGACACAATAAATCCTAGACTTTTAAATGAGAAACAAATCCGAGAGAGAGAGAGAGATAGAGAGAGAGAGAGAGAGAGAGAGAGTATTCGCATCAGTTTGTATAAAAAATTATATCTATTTTAGCATAATAACTTCCTTCTATTTTATTTTATATATTTACTTTTCAAAATATTCCACATCAGATATAAAATTTTCTTGATTTTTAAAAATTATTTTTCTTTCTTCGCATATAACAACCACTATCCATTTTCTTCATTTATCATCGGGATAAGTAAAGAAATTTTAAAAAATTAAATGCAAAAGGAATAATATCAGTGTAAAATTACACAGTTACTGAAACAAACTTATAAATTTACACAATTATACATTGACTAATATAGATCATTTTTAAGTAAAATTGTGTAAATTTTTCATATTTTTTTTATTATACTACACCCACTAATGTAAGTGCTCTTTTGAAAGTTTGGAGTTTAATGCGTCTTAGGGATAAGAGATAATACTATGGAATATTTTTAGATACTTTTTCTTTTTATTTTTCATTTTTTTATGAGATATTTTCCATCTTTTAATCTAAAAAAGATGCATATTTTTATATTGGGGTGTGGCTTTTGTCTAGTGACTCCAGTGTATTGGACCCATTGTGATTATGACATGTTTTTATTTTCAAACACATCACATGATCGCAACGAATTTAGTGTCATAGGACACTAAACAGAAGCCACACCCTTTACATTGATGCACTTACTTTTGAGAGAAGGTGCACTTAATTTGTTCCTCAACTGTCAACAAATGTCCCACCAAAGCACATACCTTGGACATAGAATTTTTCCTAAGCTAAAAAAAAAAAAAAAAAAAAAAAAACAAACAAACAAACAAACAAAAACAAAAAACAAAAAAAACCAATTTTCCCTTCCAACCAAACATGGTGTCAACGGGGGTAGTTAACTCAAGTCCGCAACAACAGTCGCACTTTCAAACCCACGACTCAACTATTGGTTACAACGAACTTTCAGTAATTCCATTGCAATTTTGGCCCACGTCATCAGCCACCACCACCAGCGAATTCACATCAGTGCTTTCCACAGAGTTGTCACCAATCTTACGTCGCAGACACTGATCCAGCCGTCCGTCTTACATGTTTGTGCAACCAACAGTACAATATCTTACACTAACCTCGATGTACCAACATTTTTATGTCTATTTATTTAGCACTAGTTTTGGCTGCACTCGTGCAAGGCACGTGCTGCTCCAATGGTGAAAAAATTAATAAAGATTATGTGTGAAACTATAAATTTTGGCTTACCCAATTTGACTATATTAAAAAAAAAGGTCTGAGAATACAACAAAATATCAAAATATTTTCACAATATCTTCATTTTTAGGATTCAAATAGATATTTTTTTTTATTTGAGAAAAATGCTACATTCATAACATTTTTAGAACAAATTATAAATGACAAGTTGTTATTGGTTTTAAATTGATTACATTGTTATTGTTATTCTCAAAACATTTATTTTCAGTTGTGGTTGGTCATAATCTCATATTTTATTATTTTATTTCGACTTGTAAGAAATTGATACTTCAATATTTGTAAAATATTGTGAAATTTATTGTGTCGGTATAACAATATATATGCTAGCTTACATAAATATTTAAAAGAAAAAAAAAAAAAAACACAAACCGATTACTGGGAAAAAAAAAAGTTTAGGCATTGTAGAAATTAATGATAAATGTTGTGGACTTAGCATTTTTTTTTATTTGATCTATAAGAAACTAAGATCTCAACAATTGTGAAAATATTGTGATAATAATAAATGTTGTAACATTTTCTCAAAATATTTATTTTCAGTTGTAGTTGGTTACAGTCTCATATTTTATTATTTTATTTCGACTTGTAAGAAATTGATACGTTAATAATTGAGAAATTTGTTGTGCCAGTATAACAATATATATGCCAGCTTACATAAATATTTCAAAGAAAAAAAAAACACAAACCGATTACTGAAAAAAAAAAAAAAATCTTTAGGCACTGTAGCTACAGTGCCAGTTGAATAAACCAAAAGCATCGTAGCTCAAGTGCTATACATCAATAATAGTTTACCTATGATTTGCTATGAAATTAATGTTAAAATGTTGTGAACTTAGCATTTTATTATTTGATATATAAGAAACTGAGATCTCAACAATTGTGAAAATATTATGATAATAATAAATGTTATAACATTTTCTTAAAACATTTATTTTTAATTTTGGTTGGTCACAGTCTCATATTTTATTTTTTTTTTAATTTCGACTTGTAAGAAATTGATACTTCAATAATTGTGAAAATATTGTGAAATTTATTGTGTCAGTATAACAATATATATGCTAGCTTATATAAATATTAAAAAAAAAAAAAAACAAACCGATTACTGGAAAAAAAAAAAAAACTTTAGGCACTGTAGAAATTAATGTTAAAATGTTGTGAACTTAGCATTTTTTTTTATTTGATCTATAAGAAACTGGGATCTCAACAATTGTGAAAACATTGTGATAAAAATAAGTATTGTAACATTTTTTCAAAACATTTATTTTCAATTGTGGTTGACTATAGTTTTATATTTTATTATTTTATTTTGACTTGTAAAATATTGACATGTCAATAATTGTAAAAATATTGTGAAATTTGTTGTGTCAGTATAACAATATAAATGTTAACTTACATCAATATTTAAAAGAAAAAAAAAACACAAATTGATTACTGAATAAAATAAATAAAAAAAAAAAAAAAAAAAGGTGACTAACTAAACCAAAGCATTGTAGCTACAGTGCTTAAGAAATTGATACATCAATAATTATAAAAATATTGTGAAATATTTTGTGTCAATATAACAATATATATACCAGCTTATATAAATATTTAAAAGAAAAAAAAAAACTCAAACTGATTATTGGAAAAAAAAAAAAAAAAAGAACTTTAGGCATTGTAGAAATTAATGTTAAAATATTGTGGACTAACATTTTTTTTATTTGATCAATAAGAAACTGAGATCTCAACAATTGTGAAAATATTGTGATAACAATAAGTGTTGTAACATTTTTTTTTAAATATTTACTTTCAGTTGTGGTTGGCTACAACCTCATATTTTATTATTTTATTTCGACTTTTAAGAAATTGACATGTCAATAATTATGAAAATATTGTGAAATTTGTTGTTTCAGTATAATAATATAAATGTCAGCTTACATCAATATTTAAAAAAAAAAAAAAAAAAAAACCACAAACCCATTACTGAAAAAAAAAAAAAAAAAAAAAAAAAAAAAAAAAAAAAAAAAAAAAGACTAACTAAACCAAAGCATTGTTCTAGCTACAGTGCTACACAGTGCAAAAACAATGGATGTACAGTGCCAAGACACTGTGCGCGCATTCGCGCTTTTATTATAAACATTTATTTTTACTTGTGGTTGGTCACAGTTTCATATTTTATTATTTTATTTCGATTTGTAAGAAATTAACACGTCAATAATTGTGAAAATATTGTAAAATTTGTTGTGTCAGTATAACAATATATATACCAGCTTACATAAATATTTAAAAGAAAAAAAAAAAAACACAAACAAATTACTTAAAAAAAAAATATTAGGCACGGTAGCTATAGTGCCTCTTGGTACTATAGCTATCGTGCAAAAATACTGTATTAACAAGTATCACAATATTTTCACAAAATATTTATTTTTAGTTGTGGTTAGTCATAGTTTTATATTTTATTATTTTATTTTGACTTATAAGAAATTAACAACTCAATAATTGTGAAAATATTATAAAATTTATTGTGTCAGTATAACAATATATATACATATATATATATATATAAAGTACAAAACTACTGTAGCTACAGTGCCGCTTGGCATTGTAGCTACTGTGCAAAACTTAAACAAAAGGGTTAAAAACAAAAAAAGGACTCACGAAACCAAAATATTGTCGCAGTTACAGTGCTGCACAGTGAAATACGTTGGGTGCACAGTGCGGAAGCACGGTTACGAGCATAGCTGCTTTTATATATTTGTAAGAAATTGAAACGTCAATAATTGTAAAAATATTGTAAAATTTATTGTGTCAGTATAACAATATATATACCAGCTTACATAAATATTTAAAAAGAAAAAAAAAAAAATTACTTAAAAAAAAAAATTAGGCAGTGTATCTACATGTCGCTTGGTAGTGTAGTTACAGCGCAAAAATACTGTACTAACAAGTGTCATAACATTTTTACAAAATATTTATTTTTAGTTGTGGTTGGTTATAGTTTTATATTTTTTTATTTTATTTTGACTTATAAGAAATTAACACCTTAATAATTGTGAAAATATTGTGAAATTTGTTAAGTCAGTATAACAATATTTAAAAAAAAAAAAAAAACACAAATGGAAGACTTAAAAAAAATGTAACTACTGTAGCTATAGTGCCGCTTGGCACTGTAGCTACTGTGCAAAACTTAAACAAAAGGGTTGAAAAAAAAAGTGCCTCACGAAAGTACTGTTGCAGCTACAGTGCTGCACAGTGAAATACGTTAGGTGTGCTCATGTGCAGTGCCGAAGCACTGTAGCGGACATTGCCGCTTTTATATATAAGAAATAGGTGAAGCTTATGTCTAAATTTAGTTTGACTATTAAACGAGTTAATGCTCAAATATAACAATATATTATTGAACAAATTTTTATGAAACTCGACTTTTGATTATATACTTTGATGCAGCTATTTATGCCAATTTATTTAACAAAGAAGTCAAGTTTATACCTAAATTTAGTTAAACTATTAAACTAACTAAGCTTGAATGTAATAATATATTTTTAAATAAATTTTTTAAATGTATACTTATATAATTATATGTTTTATTTTTAAAATATATATGATAATATTTTAATTTATGACGTTTGTTTATAATAACTATCTTTTATCATTGAATAAATATATCAATTAATATTTGATATAGACGAAAATCAAACCACTAATCTCTTATCAATATATATATCTTGGGAATTTTTTTTTTTTGGGGAAAGATAAAAACTTGAGATTTGATGGTATAAATTTGAAAATAAGTATATATACTTATTAACATTATATACTTATTTTATATACTATTCTTATTTGAGCATGATGGCTCACCTCAGATCATGTTAAAAATAAAATTAAATGAATGCCTTTACGGCCTACCTTCGTTGCAAAGAAAATCGAACTGTCATTCGAAGAAAAATCGAACTGTCATTCTCACCACTCCTAATAAAGAAAGAAGTAGACTCAACATCCAGACTTCAGAAAGACCGAGAGAGAGAGAGAGAGAGAGAGCCAGTCTTCGTTTTACGCAACGGTCATTTGCATCTCTCAATTCTCTCTTCCTCTTTCTCTAAAATAAGCAAAATTTTCAGGTTTTTGAAATTCTCCGATCTGCTCAAGAGGCTGAATATTCGAATGCCGTACGGGACTTGAATTCTCGAATCGGAAGAGTTTTGGAGGAAAATTGAATTCTTCTTCAGTGAACTCTAGGGTTTGGAATTCGATTTCGTAAAACCAAGATCAAAATATCATGTTATCGAATCACCTTCAGAATGGGATCGAGACTGCGAGGCTCGCGTGGTCGCGGCTACCGAGCGCCGAGGAAGGCGAGCAAGAAGACATAGGGCTCGTGCAGAGAAGCGATGGGAATAGCAGCGTTGAGAGCCTTGACTACGAAGTCGTCGAGAACTATGCCTATTGGGAAGAGCAGGTCTTTGTTCTCTTCTATGTGATCACAAAATTGTGCTTGAAATTGTTTGAAAAAAATTCGTTTTCTCCGAGTTGAATTTTGTGTGATTTTTTTTTTTGGAGATGTATAGGCACAGAGAGGAAAGCTCTACGTTGGATATTATGTAATGGTGAAGTGGTTCTTTTCTTTGCTCATTGGCATAGGTAATCTCTTTAGTTTTTTTTTTTTTTATTTTTTTTTTTATTTTTTTTTTATTTTTTATTCAGTAAGTTTGTGAATCTATTTAGACTAATCGATTATTGCCGGTTTATTCATCACAACGGAATTTTTAGGTTTGGTAGATAGATTGATAGATAGTCAGTCGGTTTACTTAAGGAAGTCGAGAATCGAAGATACTTTGATCGGAAATATGCTTGTTAATATTGCAAATGGTAGTATTTAGTTTAAACGAAGCATTTGAACTAGTGGATTGGAAAATGAATGATCGAAAAAAAATGTAGTTCTGTACATTAATCCAGTTTATTTCAGATTCCCACGGGTTTTGATAAGAATTGATGCTATAAAATAAAGTTTTACTCATCAAAAATGAAATTTGATGCTATATAGAATATAGTTTTGTACTCCAAAGACGAAAGTAGATTTTTTGTTTTTATCTTTTCGTATTTATAGATGTGAGCGAAGGGTTAGATTCATGTAGTTAGTCTAGTTTCCAATGTTTATGTTGTTTGTATCTTCTGATGTTTATGTTATATATATCGTTTTGCTGTATATCTGATTTCCTTTTGAACTTTTTTTTTTTTTTTTCAGGTACTGGATTAGCTGCCGTTTTCATAAATCTTTCTGTTGAGAACTTTGCCGGCTGGAAGTTTGCATTGACTTTCTCTATAATACAAAAATCATATGTGGCTGGGTTTTTCGTATACGTATTAATCAACTTAGTTCTAGTCTTTTCGTCTGTATATATTGTCACGAATTTTGCACCAGCAGCAGCTGGATCCGGAATTCCTGAAATCAAGGGTTATTTGAATGGTGAGCTTGACCCGTCAGTTAGCTATTTTGAGATGTATTCATCAGTCAACTGTCTCAATGTCATGCATGTTGACAGTGAAGTGTCAATCTAATGTACAGGAATTGATATTCATGGTATCCTTCTTTTCAGAACCTTGATTGGAAAGGTACAAAGGTCTGTCTTTGCATTCTGAGTTACTTGTTTAGTTTACACTTGATATGTGTTTTAATTGTGGTCTTTTTCCTGGTAATTTACAGATATTTGGAAGCATTGGCTCAGTGGGAGGTGGTCTAGCTCTAGGCAAAGAAGGTCCTCTTGTTCATACTGGTGCTTGTATTGCGTCTTTGCTTGGACAAGTAAGCACATGCTGCTAGTAATTAAATATATTCTGACTGGGCAGAACTTTATTTTTTGGTCGTTTTGAATAAATTCTTTTTTTATTTTTTTATTTTTTCAAATCCCCCCTCCCCCCTTTCAGTGCAGAGTCTGCAGATACCAAATTAGACCTGTTAAGGCCCATTAATGTTGATTGAATTTGTTGGACTTGAATTATGATTGATTGTGATTGATGTTGAGTGATTTTAATTGAAGCTATTAGAGAGATTTGATGGCTATTTGAATTTTATTTCCATATATGATCTAATGTTATTATGATTTTATTTGCTTCCACGTTTGATGTAATTTGGGGCTCTATCTAAAGGGTTTAAATCTTACTATTGAAACAGTTGATGGTTTCGTAAATTTGGGTATGGAGTTTTCTTCCAGTGCTTGATGCTGATTCCTGGGTTTCTATCATACTTAGTGCTGATTCTAAGCAACCCTAGGTGTTGATGCCTAGGCTCTATCTAATTTTTTTTCCCTCGCTTGATGCTGATCTCTACAAACCTTTAGTGCTGATTCCTATGTCCTATGCTTTTGTTTTATTCTACTTTTATTTCCCAAACACAAGTCCCCCTTTTACAGTTCATTGTCTTTTATTACCCTTTTTTCCATTTGAAGACTATGGGTTTCTAAGGCCTCAACATAAAAAAATTAAAAATTTGAAATTGAAAGAAAACATTGTGGTTTTCATGGTGAGAAGGTCATGAAAGTCATGTTCCCAAGTGTCCCTGCTCCAAGACAATAACTGATTATTTCTAATGTGCAATATTATAAAATCAGATGTTAGACATGGCACCATGTGATGGACTATTACTTCACAAGGAAGCTAAATATTATTAACGGAGAAAAGTTTTGATTTCTTTTGATCATGATTCATTTTATTCTCCAATACAAATTTCAAGTCCATTTCCTACTAACGATTTTTGTGCAACCACAGCCACTTGATTCTGTATTAAGGGAGGTCAAATATATTAGTTTGGTACTTATATATCTTGATCCTTTTCTTTGACATCCCTCATCTGGCTTGCTTAAGGTGTGTCAATATTTTATTTAATGTGAATGTTTTGTCTTACTGTTCTTCTTATTTGAACATGGCACTGCCATCATGAATCTGGGTTGGTTTAATAAGAGCTGACCTGTGTGATTTCGTAAATCTGTACTCAAAGACATTTGTTTTACTGTACAACCATGTATTGTTTTTAGTTCTATGACATAATCTAAGATTGGTTCTTGATACGCCTGAACGGTGGGAGTTCTGTATTGCTGGTCCTTAACAGTTTGCTTAGCAATATGGATAAATGTAAATAACTTGCATCAAAATGTATTTTTGGTGGAGTTTATTTCATTGCTTTTATGACTCTTTTTCATGCAACTTGATGCGAAGATCAATTCTGGTGTTTATTAGTGATTTTTTAACTTGTATTTTGTTGAAATTTCTATGTATAATGCTAATAATCAAACATGCTCCCAGAGTTGGAGGAAAGAAAATCCTAGCTATTACCATATCTTCATTTTATTTATTTATTGACACTATGTGTAGCCTCTCTCTAGAGTTAGCCTTACAAACTAAAGTTTTCGTTTGTGTTGTGTGTAATTCAGGGTGGATCCACAAAATATCATCTAAGTTCCAGATGGTTGCAAGGTTTTAAGAGTGATCGGGATCGCCGTGATCTTGTGAGTGACTTTAAGCCTTTTATTTAGTAGTCTAAAGCCTCCACATGTGTCATATTTTCCAAATTCAACTGAGTATCCTCTAACCATAAATTTATTTCTTTGTTGATTTTGACATGTAGAAAAAAACTATTAGACAGAATAATATGCTTTGTTTAATCTCTTTTTGTGACAGTCATAACTAATAATCTTAATGCCCTGTGCAAGTTTTGTTTAGTGTTCTCGATATCACAGGATATTGGCACAACAATTTGTATTTGTATTTTTGGGTTTGCAGAAAGAGAAATGTATCATGTATTCATGTGTAATATAATAAATCTGAAAAATTTTCCAGTTCAGAGTTCTCAACATGTTTTATGTTCATTTCCATTTTATAGATATTTTTGTGCTAATATTTTATCAATGATTGTATCATGCAAGGGCATCATATCAATCTGTACATGCATAATAATATGCTTTAATCACAATAGTTCTCAAGGTCCTGTCTATGGAGTGTGCACTTGTATTATTACTTAGTTAAAGGGATTATATTAGGAGTAGAGAAGTATTTTTGTTGGATAATTCTAATTCTTAAGATGGATTATAACTACAAAAGATGGTACTGACTTGGATGCTTCTCGTTCACTTGGAGATGATCTATCAGTCCATAAGAAACCTTTTCTGTCCAATTAAAAGGCTAATCCTACTGTAAAACTGGTACTTTCTGCTGATAATCTTGTACTGCAACCTCTTCAGTTTGTATGTTAATGTGAAGAATTGCTACTTTATTTGTAATCTTTCTTATTCGTCAGTGTGCTTAGATATGTACTACTCTGGGCTCCTGTTATCTGACTATGGAGGTGGTATGCCTCTAAATTTTTCTCATTTTCCATTTGTCTAATGTTTTGAAAAGGTAACCTGTGGGTGTGCAGCTGGAGTTGCTGCTGCTTTTAGAGCTCCAGTTGGTGGTGTATTATTTGCACTGGAAGAAGTTACATCTTGGTAAGATAATTTTGTTCTTGATTGCATAATTAATATTGGGATTAGAGGGTATGCTGGGAAGGGTAAAAAGGTGCCTTTTCTTGATCAATTTATATCTCTTGACACATTTTTGTATGCATGGTTCAAAGAGCATTAGTTTCTTTGGAAATGTGCTACTTTTTATGCCGTGAAATATTCAACTCTAGAAACGTTTCAGATTTATAAATTTATATATGGGAGACCCTTTAAATTGATTTGCATTATACAATTGAAGGTGGAGGAGTCAACTTATGTGGCGTGTCTTTTTTACTTCTGCTGTTGTGGCTGTTGTGGTGCGTACTGCAATGGGGTGGTGTAAGAGTGGAAATTGTGGACATTTTGGCTCTGGTGGCTTCATAATCTGGGATATATCAGGGTTAGGATCCAAACTTACTCGACTCTTCTGTATTCATCTCTGCCTTGAGCTTTTGCTTGTTTTCTAAGTGATCTTATTTTCAGTGCTCAAGAGGACTACTCTTTTGAGGAGATGCTGCCAATGGCAATTATTGGAGTTGTTGGAGGTCTACTAGGTAAGTTTTGCGAAGATGGTTTACATAAAATTTTCTTCATCAAGTTTTTGGTTTAATTTTTGTCTTTTTGGCAGGAGCCCTGTTTAACCAACTTACTCGTTATATATGTTATTGGCGCCGAAATCATTTACACAAGAAAGGGAACCGAGTCAAGGTAGTGTTTTGAGGAACAATTATGGAAATTACATGTTCTATATGCTTATGTTCTTTTCTTCCTATAATTTATTGTTATCTAATGGTTATATCTTACCTGTCACCTCTCCCAAAACAAAAACAAAAAAATCCTTGCAGATTATTGAAGCATGCCTTGTCTCCCTGATAACCTCATTTATTTCCTTTGGATTACCACTTTTAAGAAAATGCAGTCCATGTCCTGATTCGGATCCTGATTCTGGTATAGAATGCCCAAGGCCACCTGGAATGTATGGGAATTATGTAAATGTAAGTTCTGATACTGGTTTTTGTTCCTTTTGGATTTACTTTTAAGGTTTTGTTTACAGTTGATTATCTATCTGACATGTAATTTTGAAGTTCTATCACATGCCCGACATAAACTCCATTTATTTTACTTCATTTATTTTACTAACTCACTATCATAATTTTCTTCATTTTTTCTATTTTCAGTTTTATTGCAGTAAGGATAATGAATACAATGACCTTGCAACTATATTCTTCAATACTCAGGTTTTTCTTTATTTTCAGAAACCTTATTCTTTCATTTACATGGCTACATTAGCATGGTGCCTCTATGGTTTCAGTTTACTGGAATTTGTCTTTGTTGGTACAGGATGATGCCATAAGGAATTTGTTCAGTGCAAAAACAATTCATGAGTACAGTGCCCAAAGTTTGTTGACCTTTTTGGTACTGCATTTATTCTCCTAGCTTACTGCATAGTCTTTTGGACAGATATACTGCTCATGCACTACAGTGTTTTCTCTTAATTACTTTACAGCATCTTATTCTGATTAACTATGTTGCATATACATCAGTTGAGCCAGGAACTAACATTTGAATTAAACTTTTGAAGTTCTCATAATGTCCAAAGATATTGTTGCTGTTTTGGTGCTTGAAGTTATGCTTAATGCAAGTTTTTCCTTCTTTTAATGAACTGCAGGTTATGTTTTATACCCTAGCTGTGGTGACATTTGGTACTGCAGTCCCAGCTGGTCAATTTGTTCCCGGAATAATGATAGGATCAACTTATGGACGTCTAGTTGGCATGTTTGTTGTTAACTTTTACAAGAAACTCAACATCGAAGAGGGAACGTGAGTATCATGATCATTTCATCCTGTGGAATTTTTATATCAGATTCATATTTTTTGGGACTCGAGCTTCAGAATTCTTCTTTCTTGAGATTGGTCTATGAGTGGATGAGGGCCTTAAATTGGTTATTTATTTCTTTGTTGAAAATTTCCAGTTCTTCAATTGAAAGCCATAACTTTAGGCATTACACTTGTATATGTAGGTTTGAACAACATTTTGTGTTTAAAGATCTAATGAACAGAAGCTCTATCCACTGTCTGAATTTTATAAAGGCTGGTTTAACCATGGAAAACTTCCCTGAAGCTCTGGAAAATAGGTCTCCCTGTTAATACTGTTTACTTGTGCGGCTGTGCCAACAATTAGTTAGAAAATGCTATATCTGATTTTTGTATTCCTTTTTGCGGTTCCATTGTAATTTAATGATTGGGAAATAGATTCGGTGGCGGCTTTTACTCATATTTTGGAGTCTAATATTCCACTTAGTTAGGGTGGGGACCAGATGAGGTGGAAGCTAAAGGAAGAATGGGGATTTTGAGATTTGGTCTTTCTATAGTGTGTTGAGGTGGCCTTCTTCTATTGTCTTTCCTTGGAAAGCTATTTTCGTGGTCAAGGCCCCCAGAATAGTTTCTTTCTTTGTTTGGACAGCGGCTTTGGGAAAGATCCTCACTGCAGACAATCTGAGGAAAAGCGGTTATTCCATTATGGATTGGTGCAGCATGTGCCGATGTGATGGGGAATTTGTTAACCATCTTCTAATCCATTTTGGGGCAGCCCATCAGTTGTGGAGCTTTGTTTTTAGATCTTTGGGGGTTGCCTGGGTGCTTCTTGAGATGTTTGATGGGTGTATTTGGAGGGACTGGAATAGGTGCACATTTCAGGATATGAAGTGGCCAGGGGGAGCAGCTCCTAGCGTCTTTCACAGGGACTTTATTTGATTGGTCTCGGGTTTGGGGACTCATATCTAGTGATTCCATCCGATGTTTATGGATTCCCTTATTTCTTTTATATAGTTTTTTTGTCCTTTTCTTTTCTTCTTTATTATTTGATGTACTCTTCTGACTGCTGCATGTTCTTTTTACATGTAACAGTCCCTTTTTAATGACATTGTGTCTTACCTATATGAAAAAACATTTCTATGTAACACACAATTATGTGCCCTCTTTTTTGTTTCTCTGTGTTATAGTCAATACATATGCTGCTATTACCTCCGTATGAACCTTTTCTATTGCCACTTCTATTTTCATGATCGCGTGCTTTGCTTAAGACTGTTTTCCGTTAGATTGCCAGCATATACAATTTGCTACATGCTGCCTCATTCTTGTTCCTGATGTGCCTTTTCTTGGACTTTTTAGATATGCTCTACTGGGAGCTGCTTCTTTTCTTGGAGGTTCAATGCGGATGACAGTCTCTCTTTGTGTCATTATGGTTGAGATCACAAATAACTTAAAACTTTTACCTCTGATCATGCTTGTTCTTCTAATTTCAAAGGTATTGTTTTTAGGGTTTGTCATTTTACTAATAGTTGCGTTATGAAATGTACTTAGTCTTTTCCCATGGCAGGCTGTTGGTGATGCTTTTAATGAAGGCCTATATGAGGAACAGGCACAACTGAGGGGCATTCCATTACTGGAATCTAGACCTAAGTACCAGATGCGTAAAATGGCAGCTAAAGAGGCCTGTGGACAAAGGGTGAATGTCACTTATAATTTCAATTTTTCCATTAATTATTGATTTTGAACGAGGATATGTGTAGTGTCAAGACAGACATGAGTGTAGGTGTAAAATATTATTGTATGCTGGCCCAACTAAGTTTTTTGATTGGTATTTTGGCCTAAGTAAATTGGAATATGCCTACCTGAAATAGGCCATGCAGAACCTAGGGTCACATAATTTGACTGAGGCTTTCAGAGGAAGAAAACCCTGCTGGCTTACAATTAATGAAAAAAAAAAAAAAAACCTAAAAAGATTTAAAATGGTCTTATTTGTGGATGATTTGCATTTGCTGTTGTGCTATAATATAATCATATTAGTACAATAGAATAGGGAATACAAAAAATGGAGAAGCTTTTGGTAAAAGATTGCGAATGATTTCTCTCCATACTGAAAAGGAAAATTTAGTAACTATTAAAAAATTTGGAAACTAATAACAAAAAATAGGGGGAAAATAGCACCTCCAATATCAAATGTTATGCTCGTTATCTTTTCAAATCAAGTGGTGTACGTTCTGATGAACATGCATATATAATATGGTGGTGGTTACATTTCTTTTTCCTGCTATTTTTCTTTGGGTGCATTATATTGGTTTTTTTTTCTTCTTCTACTTGCATCGTGCGTGCCATCATAAATTCACTAAGCACTTTCTTTCCCAACTTTGAAGGTGGTCTCCTTCCCTCGTGTTGTTAAGGTTGCAGATGTAGTTTCTATTTTGGAGAGCAACAAACATAATGGTTTTCCTGTAAGCTTAACTCTACTTTGCTCTTAATTCCAATTTTAATGGTGTTCTAGCCCATTTGTTAAGTACTTTATCATACTTCAACCTACCCAGGTGATTGATCACACAAGAAATGGGGAAACGCTTGTCATCGGACTTATGCTTCGCAGGTATAGCATATTGAGTTGGTTTTCTTGCTGTATGTGTGATATCATTTGTTAAAAGCAGAGGCATGTATTTACACTCCGTTTGTTTCAGTGGAAAACATTTTGTGAAGATAGTTTTCTGCATTTTCCTGTATTTCGTGTCATAAAAAAAAAATGTCAAAGGAAAAAACTCTTTGGTCAATGGAAAATCCTATTAAATATATAATTTATTTTTAGAGATTGTTTTATGCTTAAATTTTCCTAAAAACAATTCTATCTCAAGCCATACTAAATAAAGCAAGTTAAGAGGCAATATAGAAACTATTGAAAACAGCTATATTTCATTTTTAAAGACGGTATCAAACATAGGAAAATGAGATGATTTTTCAAAAATTATTTTTTAAAAATGACTCGTTTTAGAAATTGTTAACGTCGAAACAAATGGATCGTTAGTGTAAAAAAAATAACGTTTTTAGTATTTGGTTCATGATGCAGTCATATGTTGGTACTTCTTCAGTCTAAGGTAGATTTCCAGCACAGTCCTTTGCCCAGTGATACAAGAGCTGGATCCAGGCCTATAAGGTAATTGGCGGTTTCATACTACAGTTAAGTCTTGCCTTATCTTCACTTCTCTATGAGATTTTGATTGTTCCTCTAAACTCCAGGCACACTCCCAGTGAATTTGTCAAACCTGTTTCCAGTAAAGGATTAACTTTGGATGATATACATCTTAGTCCTGATGACTTGGAAATGTACATAGATCTTGCCCCATTTTTGAATCCATCTCCATACATTGTCCCCGAAGATATGTCTCTGACAAAGGTGATAATATGTCTTTACATGTAGGATTACTTTTGTATGCATGTGTCCTGTCTGTTTCTAATCTTGTCAGATAAACATTGCATCTTCTTGCTTGTACAGGTATATAATCTTTTCCGCCAACTAGGTTTGAGACATATATTTGTTGTCCCTCGTCCATCTCGTGTGATTGGTCTGATAACTCGGAGGGATTTGTTGATTGAGGTATTGCTACTGTCCTTAACCTTTCTATATATTCAGATTGTATAGACTATATAGTAATCGACATTTGATGGTTTGCATCACAGGATAATGAGGAATCAGCTACAGTGGAGCTCCAATCGACCAGTGTAAGGTCTCTATAATGCTTTGCTTAGATATACCAACTTTGATACTCTGCGATGGAGAATCTGAACTTAATCTGTAGAGCCAGTCTAGTACTTTTTTGTGGACTTATGACTTGAGAATCAATTTTCAAACGGTAACTCTTTCTTTAATGGTGCTTAGCATATAGGATTCAGAGATGTCTATCAGCGTGTGATTTTTTACTCTGCAAAGCCAGCAATGGAAAAATTCTTCCTATGTTGATTTTGATGTTCCTTTAAACTTAACAGAAATTACATGCCAGTTTTTGTCTGTTTTGATGAGTGTATAACAGTTACCCCCTATATGTTGAATTTATTTATTTATTTGATAATTATATATTGAATTTATTGGACTAATGGTAATTTATTTATTTTCTTCTGTCTTGGTTATTGATCAATTATTTTATTAGAGAAGGGTGATTAGAAGTCCATCTCAAATGAAGAGACGGCTAGTTGCACACATGAATTGGAAATTGAAAACCAACTTTGGCTGTTTGGTGTACTGCAAGACCCTCTATTTCAATAAAATATTGCATGTTACTCTTTTCATTTTGTAGAATATATGGTACATTTTAATGGGAGTGAAAGCTTCCGTTTTGATTAGAGCTTTACTTTTGGAATTCTCTTCAGATCTTGAACATGTCAAAATTATATTTCTTTCATGCCTACGGGTTCGATGATCAAGTTAAATTTTTAAGTCATCCTTTGGCCATGTACTAGCAATCTGGTCTTTGACTGAGCCATCTGTTTTCCTTATAGACAACTTATTCTGTCATTGTATTACTTGCAGAACTTAGTGCCTATATTATCAAATGTGAAGCAATATGTTTTCATTTATTTTTTATTTTCAACTTGTTAATCCTGTCCATAAACATCTGATCGCAGAGCACGGCATCATGATAGAAGAGTATCTATGGGGAATGGGGATGCAGAACGTCCACTTCTCAATGGTCTTCTGGTCCAAGGTCATACATCCAGCTGATGTTGCTGTCCTATCTTCCTTGAAGATTCATTCTTTCTGCTTACTACAATTCTTTCCTGAATCTAATTTTTTCTTCTATTTTGTAATCATAAATGTACCAAGCTTATAGGTTTAGAATTGACAATTAATTACTCCCCCTTTGATTGAATGTTGTCGGCTTGTCGCGGTAGAAAAAGGGCGCCCGGGGAGGTGGGGGTGTCATTGACCACACCCATCTAAATTTTGTATCATATACAACTGAGAAAAATAATCATATGATAGATTAGTGGAGCAAAGTAAATGGTGCCCTACCGGGTTTTTATTTATTTTTTGACCTACCGAACAAAACGCATAAACTTGACTTAAGTTGAGCGTCTCATTCAAATCAAACCAAAATAACAACAAAAAACTAGAACCGTCTTTTCTTTTTCTTTTTTCATCTTCTTACGAAATGCCACTTCCGCGAACAATCTAAGCTTTTCAAAATCCCCAATTTCTTTATATGTAAAAAAAAAAAAATTATTATAACCCTCTGCTTAATAGCTCTTAGTATACAAATTTTAGAATTAGGTTTTTTCTCACTGGTGATCTCACACACAAGAAAAACCGATCACCCAAACAAGTCCAGCACAAAAAATCACTTAGAAGAAACCCTAATTTCAATATCCCAAATCCAAATAAATACAAATTAAATGAACATTTATTTAAAACTAGAGTTTGCTGTTTGCATAAATAAGATATAGAGAGTTGACGGTGGAAAAAGAAGTGGGATTTTACTCTCAACTTATCAATTTGAGAGAATTGTATCAAACTTCAGTTGGTGGAAATGGGATGTAATGATAAAATTACCCGTTGTCTCATTTATGCCATATTTAGATAGCAGAGCGAACACTAATATAATCTATACTAGCTGCAAACCCAAGCGATGCATGGGAATATTTTTAATGATCATTTTATGGTTCAACATATTTTAAAGCAAAAAATTTATAATAATAATTTGTTAAGGATCATTTTGTGAATTGTCAAGAGAAAATTCTTACCAAATAAGTTAATAAACTACCATTACTAAAAAAAATAAGAGAAATGATATGTCCACAATATTTTCACAATATTTTTACAACAAATCCTAAGTGGCAGGTTGTTACTGGTTATTATTATTGGGGCAAAAAAGTAATTTTAGTGTCAAGTTCAAAATTGAACCAATAACAACTAACCACTTATAATTTGTTATAAAAATGTTGTGGACGTAGCACCTCTCAAAAAATAATCAAAGATATATAACATAACTTATTAAATTATTCAAAACAATTTGTCAAGAAATCATTTAAATCAGCCATCAAATATATGACATACCCTAGAAGCTTCATAATTAAATAGTGTAGAGTAAACATGGTTTTACAAAAACAATGAATTTAAATTGACATGAAAAAAAAAAAAGTAGAAATGATAAGAAGACAAATCTTAGTGTAAATTTTTGTGCAGTTGAATATTACTCCTATACTTGTGGACTCCATGTTATGGTATGTTGATTTGTTCATATATATCTAGATGAGTAAGAATGTAACAATTATTTGAATAATTATTGTGATTTATTGATACTAAGTAATAAAAAAAAAAAACCTAAATTCTTTTTCCAAATATAATGGGGGAGAAGACAATTGATTGTAATTTAAAGTAAATAAAAAAATAGAGAACGTACTTATATATTCATGTGTTTGTATTATCTAGGCAAACAAAGAATCATTCTTATAGTGTTTGATGACTTCTATATTCAGTGAACCATTTTAGATAGGAATTTGATATTATGCGTTAGAGTCACAAAATTTTTAGATGGGTTATTCTGTTTTGACAAAGATGACGTGGATAATGAAAATAAAGATTATTTGTAATATAAGTATATTATATGCTTTGTCATTTTTTTGGTGCGACGCACTCCAATATGAAGTATACGTTATGCAAATCTTTATTTTTTATTTCGAATTCTGAATTTTAGGTGGTAAAATGGGGGAAAAAAAACTAACAACTGCTAGAACATGTTAATGGAGAAGAGGATAATGAATCAAAATTATTGTTGCCTAATATTCTTTTTACTATATTCATTGCTACAATAAATCCAATGAAACACACCTTAGGAATTTTTCATAGTGTTGTTGAAAACTCATTTATGAATGAAGTTTACTAATATAATAGTGTAGGTACTCAAGAATTCTTTGGCTTTGGCTTTGGCTTTTTTGGCTTGTTTGCCTTGCCTTGCCTTGCCTTTGGCTTGAATTCTTTTGTCCTACATTGGAAAGATCTCTTTCCTCTTTCTACCTTATAAGGGATGAACCAATGGAGTTAGAGTACAAAAGAATTCAAGCCAAAGGCAAGGCAAGGCAAACAAGCCAAAAAAGCCAAAGCCAAAGCCAAAGAATTCTTGAGTACCTACAAATAGTATTCTTCAACATTTGTTTTTCCTATTTGTTCTTCTATATGACCATCTTTTTTTTTTTTTTTAATCCTTTTTATAGTCATTTTATCAAACACGTGGAAATATAGAATTTCAAATCTTGGGATTACATTTAGCATAGAAATAGAGAGCAAACTATTTTGCTTGACAGCAAATCATAGTAAAAGAGACATAAAAATAAAAAATAAAGACACATAATACTCTAATATATAAATCAGACTTGAATATTACTCCTATAATTGTGGACTCCATGTTATGGTATGTTGATTTGTTCATATATATCTAGATGAGTAAGAATGTAACTATTATTTGAATGATTATTGTGATTTATTGATACTAAGTAATAAAAAACAAAATTAAAACCTAAATTCTTTTATCTAGTATAATGGAGCAGAAGACAATTGATTGTAATTTAAAGTAATTAAAAAAATAGAAAACATACTCATATATTTACATGTTTGTATTACCTAGGCAAAGAAAGAGTCATTCTTATAGTGTTTGATGACTTTTATATTTGGTGAACTGTTTTAGATAGGAATTTGATTATTATTATTATTATTATTATTATTATTATTATTATTAGAGTCACAAAATTTTTAGATAGTTTATTTTGTTTTGACAAAGACGATGTGGATACTGAAAATAAAGATTATTTGTAATTTAAGTATATTATATGCCTTGTAATTTTTTTGGTGTGACGCACTCCAATATGAAGTATACATTATGCAAATCTTTAGTCTTTATTTCGAATTCTGAAATCTAGGTGGTAAAGGGGGAAAAAACCAACAACTGCTAGAACATGTTAATGGAGAAGAGGATAATGAATCAAAATTATTGTTGCCTAATATTCTTTTTACTATATTCATTGCTACAATAAATCCAATGAAACACACCTTAGGAATTTTTCATAGTGTTGAAAACCCATTTATGAATGAAGTTTACTAACATAATAGTATTCTTCAACATTTGTTCTTCCTATTTGTTCGTCTACATGGCCATCTTTGTTTTTTTGTTTTTTTTGTTTTTAAATCCTTTTTATAGTCATTTTATCAAACGAGTGGAAACATAGAATTGCAAATCTTGGGATTACATTTAGCATTGAAATAGAGAGCAAACCATTTTGCTTGACAACAAATCATAGTAAAGAGACATAAAAATTAAAAAATAAAAACACATAATACTTTAACATATAAACCAGACTTGACATACCATATGATTTTAAGGAACAAAGCGATATACCCACTCACGAATATAGGATTATTGCTTTGAAATGAGCTCTTTTTTGGTAGGAGCTAAATTTAAAATCATTCATCTTTTGGTTAAGAGAGATAGAGGGTGTCTAACGGTTTATATATCATCTCTTTGATTTTATCTCTTTGATTTTATAGGGATGGTGGTGGCAACTAAATAGGTATGAATTGGTTAGATTCAATGAGGAGATGAAGAGCCAAGATAGGAGGAGAGAGAGAGTCTAAGACATTATTAAAGAGCTTACATAGGAAGTTGAAAGGAATGGCGAGTGGGGGAGTTAGGAGTGTTATGGAAGCTGAAGTGAAAATTGTGGAATCATTAAAAGACTAATAGAAAAAGAATGGAAATAAAATAATTTAGCTTATTACTAAAAAGAAAATAATGATATGATCGCTGATGTGGCTCAACGTGAGTGTAACAACGATAAATGCTATGCTTCAGCTTTTAGTATTATATAGATATAGATAAGAGCTTACATGGGATGTTGAAAGGAATAGAGAGTGGGGGAGTTAGGGGTGTTATGGAAGTTGAAGTGAAAATTGTGGAATCATTAAAAGACTAATAGAAAAAGAATGGAAATAAAATAATTTAGCTTATTACTAAAAAGAAAATAATGATATGACCGCTGATGTGACCGCTGATGTGGCTCAACGTCAGCGTAGTAATAATAAATGCTACGCTTCAACTTTTAGTATTATATAGATATATATATATATAAATGTTATATATATACATACATAAATTTATAATATATTGAATATAAATACATATTAATAGGTGTGGTGCAGTTTTTGTGGTTTTTTGAAAGCAAAACCGCAAACCGTACCTCACTTGTAATTGCAATTCGGTTTTTGCATATTTACTTTAGTTAGCGGTGCGGTGACCATATTATGCAGTTGATTTAAGTGCAGTCATAGTAGTTTTTTTATACAGCTCTAGTATGGAGTATGGAGTTCTTACATCCTAATTTCATAGTTAAACGAGTGGTTTAAATTCATATTTCCGACAAAAAGTACATGTAATTCCAATATAACTTTTTCTTTTTCTATTAGAAATGTTACAATCTTCTTCTTTTTTATTTTTTATTTTATTTTTTTTTTTGAGAAATAAATGTTACAATCTTTGATGAACCATTTTTGACAGAAGAGATTTGTTGTCAACCGTCAAAACTATGTTTTTGGCAGCTCTTATTATTTGTTAGAAATTTTTGTTGAAGACAACAATTTTTTTGTAGTGTATCAATAGTTGTTTAAATGGACATCGAAATAATGTAGTTAGTATATATTTCAATGTTAATCACATTACAAAATCCAAATGCATGAATAGTTAGAATTTTAAAAACTATATGATAGAGTTACCATAAAAATTCTAGAAGATCAAATCTCATAGATGCTGAAATAATTGCAAACAAAATGTGATGCTAGTCACAATTGGAACCACACTTATAATAGTGGATCTATTGTGTGGAATGTTCAGTCCTCCTAGCTCGTTCAATTTTTTTATTTTATTTTTAAAATCAATAATTTACCCGTCAAAGTTTCAAACTCAATTTCAAATACTACACTTGTCTAGTAGGGATATACAACAATTGTCAATGGTTCAATCACAATTCTGGTACAATTAACGAAACATTCTGTGAATCTTCAATATATGTTTGTATATGATCTATTCAACAAAGTCACAATACTTTTACATTCTATATAATTCCCTCGGCCAAAAAAAATAAAACAACAAAATTCTCAAAAAGGCCCCAAAACCCTAAGTAAGACACTCCTGATTAAGCAGAGCCAGAAACAAAAAGTGCAAGAAATGCCATAGCAAACCCAAGCATACCAAAACCACCCTTTAGAGTATTCAATGGAGGAGCAGCCTTATTAGGAGAAGGAGCAAGTACAGAAGGAGCTGAAGGAGACTTAGGAGTGATCAATGCAGATGGACTTAAAGCAGCACTTGAAATATTGCGAGGCACATTAATGTCAACCTTCTGTCCAGATTGACAGTGGCCAGGTACACCACAGAAAAAGAAGTGGTGACCACGAGTGGTGATAGTAATGGAGTCATTTCCAGTGGTATAAGTGGCCAAAGGTGCTGATGTATTACGTGTCTTGTACATTTCATGCGTTACTCGCATCAAATTGTGAAATTGTGCATTGTACTCAAAACCTGATACAAAATCAAAGAAAATATACCCAAAAAAAAAAATTGTTACATTTAAACACCAAAAGCTCAGCTATTATAAGAACTTCGTAATAAAATTAACAATAACTTTAGCACATTTTCCAATTGACAAATGTAAAACTCTTGCTTTAAAGATCCTTACTTGTGTAGATGCTTGAATCTCTTTGAGAAGGTAATTTGATTTTTACAATTCGTCTTTAACAAAAGAGTCAGGTTAATGAGTGTTTTTAGGGTATTAGTTAATAGTGCATTTTAGGAAAGTTTTGACACAATTTTTATAAAAAATAAAAAAAACTGTCAAAACATTAATTTTTTTTTTTTCTATAAAAACTTTCTTTATATAAATTATTAACTAATGACTTAAGAGAATTCATTAGCATTTTTTTTAATAAAAATCCATTTTCTCTCGTACTAGTAAATGTCCCAATTGTAGCACTTTTTTCCATTGTTATTGATTCTGTTCCGTTCTGGCCGGAATTTTTCGTACCGGTATGCAAACCGGTACGAGAATACTTCACGTTCCACCTCGGGTCAGATTTCGGGCCGTTTCAGGTCATTCTGGACAATTCCGACCGAGATGTGAATTTTGGCCGGTACAGGATTTGGCTTGTTTTAAAATTTTTTTTTTTTTTTTTTTTGTGGTTAAGAACTTAGGAGTTAGGAGTTAAGATTAAGTGTTAAGAACTTAAGATATGTGATTGTGGTATACATTGTCATAAATAATGTCTTTTGTTTGTTCATTCCTTCTCCCTCTATCATAACATTTTTTTTTTCTTATGATTTGTTTTGTGGTTAAGAACTTAGGAGTTATTATTTGATATTTAGTTATTGACTTGTAAATCTTCTTATTGTGTGATGTTAAATTGATGTTATATTGATATTTAAGACTTAAGAGTTAAGACTAAATGATTTGTATTATTTGATATTTAGTTATTTATTTATTAGAATTGACAATTTTATGTTCTATAAGAATATATATAAATTATTTTTTAGGAATCTCGAAACACCCTGAAATGGTATGTCAAAATTGGCCAGTGTCGAAATATTCTATTCCACTGAACAAACTAAAACGGGCTCTGAAACGGTACGAGTAACAATGCTTTTTTCAGTATGAGACAAACAAGTTAATTAGCGAAAAATGAAAGATGGTGGCGGTGGTTCACTCAATAAGTAATAATTGTATTCAAAAGTGGAGGCTAGCTATCATCATGAAAGTATGCACGAGTTGGTGGAAACAGAAGTGTCTATGCATGTGGGGGCCAAGATGTCCATGCAGTATATGGCAGACCCCATCATGAAACCCCAACAGAAGTTTGATCATTGATGTTGTATTGTTGTGATTGTTAGTGTTAGCCATACGATGATGGACACGTGTCAACTGTGATGCAATTACTTTGATCCTTTTTTAATGAGGAAACCATCATTAGACATGTTGGCCAGACTATGCCTAATAGTGCCTACACTAAATATTTTAGGCAGTGGCTGAAGCATTCACTAATAGATTGAGGTCACTTAGAGCATCCGCATTTGGTATTGCAAAGGCCATATCTAAGAGAATTTTAGTATTAATGCACCAAATAACCACTACATTAGAAATTGTTAAAAGGAATTATTGCAAAAATATTTAAAATTGTGCTACAGTACAATTCTAAAGTTAGAATTGCACTGTAGCACAATTCTAAAACATATAATATTTTTTTATTCACATTTTCTGACTCTCTCTCTCACTTTATGCTCTTGTTGTTTCTCATCTCATTCCTCTCTCCACAACGGCGTCTCTCTCTCATCACATCTCTCTCTCATGGTGGGCTATTCTGGTGTGGGTCGTGGGTTCGGCATGGAGGTGAGACTAGGGAAGTTAGATCGGCGTGGTATGGTGGCGATTTCTGGGTATTTTTGGGTACGTTTTTTGGGTTCATGGGTATGCGGCGGCGTGGCATGGTGGCTTGCGGTGGCGTGTTCATGGGTTTCCAGCGTGATTTGCAACAGCAAGATTGGTTTGTAGCTAGGTTTGTGTAAATTTTGACTTGATTTTTTTTTTGTGGGTCATCTTTTGGATTTGAAGTTTTCTATTGGTTTGATTTGATTTTGGGATTCGAAATTTGCTATTGGTCATCCATTGGTTTGTAGCTGGGTTTGTGTAAATTTTGATTTGATTTTGCTAAGGTTTTTGGGGTTGCCGTGGGGTGGTGGTGTGGCCATGGGTTTCGGTTTGGGTATGTTCTTTGTGGTGGTGGTGGCGACAGCAGCAGGTGGTTGAGGTGATTTGGGTTTTTGTTTTTATTTGGGTTTTGGGATATATTAATTTATTGAATATAAATATTATTTTAATGAGTAGAATAGGAAAATAAAAGTTGGGGATGCTAGTGATATTATAAAATGGTATGGTATAATGATAAAATAACTTTTTAAAATTGTAAAATAGAGTAAAATTGGAATTTTGGGATGCTAATGCTGTTAAAGCTAAAGCAAAATGCAACCATGGAAAGAGACAATGTTCTTTCAAGAGATATGGACCAAAAAAAAAAAAAGGTAATGGAAAGTAATTAACAACAATGTTGCCCTTACTATTTCAGCAATTGGAAAAAAACTTGTTTAACACTTATTTTGAGAAAAATCAGGGCACAAGCTACTAGATAGAGAGAAATTTCACACCAAGAAAACATTTTTTTTTAATCTTATACCATAAATTTTCGTTTGTGGGGAAGAAAGCTTAAGACTTGATAAGACATAAATGAAGATCCAACTATCAGAGGAGCTAGCAAGACCCAATTCCCACAAACTACAAAGAACCCAACATGAAAAGAGAATTCAACAATGAATTATGAAGAAAAAGAAAAAACTTACGGATAATGTTACCAACTTCAAAGGTCTTAATAGCAGCACACTGCTTGTAGTTTACGTTACCAATGGTGGTCCAACCTGCAGAGTCCCCAACCATTGGTATCTATTGTAGGCTCTGGAAGAAAGGGACTGACTATGTGTTCTTTAGGTCGAGGTTGGGTTGTGAGAGTTGGGGATGCTGTGTGTTTATAAATCTTTTGGACCTCCTGGCTTTGTAGGGTGGTGGTTGGAACTTTCAAGAAAGTCACTTTGGAGTTTGGTCCCCTATACTTTATTGTTTATTACAAAGAACACCTCTTTTAGTGAAAAACAGACAATAGCGGCCCTATGGCTGGGTCCTAATTTGAAAATTTTGAGCAACTCTTTTGGAGCATTCATCCTTTTTGTTTTTATTTTGTTTAGTGAAACAATAATTTTCCCATCAAAACAGAGTGATATCACTGTCACCTAACAAACTACACAATTCAATTTACAAAATCTGAATGCTTGTGAACTTCCAAATATAGCATTATAAGGTTTTGTTATCTAATTTTCCATAACAGTCATGATTCAGTCTATAGAATTTGCACTTCAATTCATTCTTCACTTTTCCATTGGGTACTCCTCACTTTTTCTTTTTCTTTTTTTTTTTTTTTTCTCTTTTTTGTTACTGGGTTTTTGGTTGATTGACTAACATATTTCATGTTCTTAATTAGGGTCAGTAATTCGCTTATGTTTGGAAGGCTTTTTAATTTTTTTTTTAAAGAAGTGGAGAGATATTCAAACCTTAAACATCTCCATTTGAAAATAAGAAAGTGATAGTTAACCTAAAGATCATTGGCATGCTTGGGAGTTAATGAAAAGATGAAATGGAATGAAATAATAATAAATATGGTGTATTTTTTTACTATGTTTGAAATAAATTAGTATGTCACCTCCATTTTATTGAAGTAATGAGTGTACCACCCAAATATGAGAATGAATGTTTAAAAGGGAATAGAACAGAATGGAAATTCTCTCTAACTATTCAATTTCTTCTCACCAAACTACCAAATCAAGGATTAGATGGATTGTCATTTAAAGATCCATTCCATTCACTTTGTCCTTCTCAAGCAAATGGTCAATGATATTACATAAGTCCAATGGGCTACAAGCCCACTGTAATATATACTTATACGTTACTCATATTACTTGTTTTAACACTCATATGACTATCTGTATAAAGATAGTCTCTTATACAGTTTTATACACATTAATGTATTGAGAATTCCTTCTCAATTCTAACATGGTATCAAAATTCTTAATTCTAAGAGAGTTTAGTAATCAAGAAATATGATGATACATTTTCAATTTAAAACGAAGCTCAAAGCACTAGTTCAATTCTCTTCCTCTTTCTCCCATTAAGATTGCGCAAAATAAAGAGAAATAAATGAAATTAGTATCTCTGAGTATTTTTGTTTAGGTTTAATTTTTTAGCGATTCTTTTTCTATCTTTTACTTGAAGAATCAATTAATATAAACTTTTACGGCTTCTAGCTACTATCACTACAAAAAGATTGAGATCTAAGTGAAAAGGACTAAATTCATTGACTATGAGTGTTCATATTAATGAGAATGAAGTATCCATATTTGGCATTATTGTAGTTGTCTTTAAGCACTCGTGCTGTTTGTATCGTCATTATGTACTTTTTTTGGTCCATGGTTGACATGATGAAAGCAAAGAATGTTTGGGGGTATTGGTGTGGTGGGGTGTGCATTCTTCTTCAACAGAAAATTATTGGCAATGACATGATGACATTGCCTAACACTATAATTTCATTTTGGTTGAGCTGAATTGCTTTTATACAAGGGAGAAGTATAAACTTGCTCAATACACTCATCTATTGGAAGTTACATGGACTTGCGTATCAAATCTCGTTACCATATTGAATATCAGCTCTTCATTTTATATTGCAATATTGATACTGCTGGTGCTGGTGGTAGTTCTTTTAATTGTTAGACATATTAATGGTCTTTAAATTTTGAACTAAACGTTAGATGTGAATTCACATATGTGATTTAGTAATTGCACATCTTATTGCTTCCGAAAAGCTTAGGAGTTAGGAACTATAAGTTGAAGAAGAAACTGTGAAAAAATCAATAATTATTTTTCACATTTTAATCCTTACATTTTCAGACGATTTTCATTTTAGTCTCTACATTTTATTTTTACTGCTTTTAGTTCTTATCCTGAAAAACGGTTCTTGTTTTGGTCCCTGCCATTACATCATAAACGGATATTGCTGACGTGGCAAACAGCAAGAATAAATAATATTTGTTTAATGTCTACGTGGCTTAATTAATAATAATAAAAATTTTTTGGCATTAAAAAATGTCACGTCAGCATCTAAATTAAAAAAACCAACTTATTAATTTTAACTAAATAAAAAAAATTAAAAACAGAATTAAAAACAAAAAATCGTATGAATTGAGCACTAAGTGTGTCTTGAATAAGAACACAAATCCAGATTCAAGAACACAAACCCAAAAATTTAAAATAAAAAAAAAAAGAGAAAAATTTATAAAAACCAAATAAACTTTCAGAGATCAAGAACGCCAGCTACAACCCAACACCATGGTTGAAACAAGGCGTAGCTCCTCTGCTTCCAAGCGTGGCCTCTCATCTCATTTTTTTTACAATTTTTTATCATTTTCTTCACCCTTCACACTTCTCTCTTCTCTGGAAATCCTCTCACACACAACCACCGTCAACGATCAATCCACCATCATCAAGCACAGCCACTGCAGACCGTGCACCATCATCAGCCACTAATCAAAACCCAGATCATCAAGCTCTCCCTTCACCCACTGATCAAACAAAGAATCAAAACCCCAAAAGCCATCAAAACCTTCAAAAATCATCAACAACCCAGATCAAGAACTTGAATTTTTTAAGTCTATTTAGAAACCCAAGAGACTATAACAAGTGGGAAAAAGAAAAGACTCAATCTTGCATTGAGAGCCATTGTTTTGATTATTAGAGAGAGAAAACAAAATCAACAAGGAAACACAGCAGGGATACAGAATGTAATAGAGAGAGAGAGAGAGAGAGAGAGAGAGAGAGTTTTTGAGGTGTGGATTTTAGTGAATGGGTATTTATTGTGAAGTAGTGTAGAAACCAGAACTAGGCGGAGCCGGATCTCCTCTCAGAATATGCTTTCTTCCCACATTCTCTCGGCAACCAAACAGAAAACACGGCAAAAAAGAAAAAAAAAATCAAGAACTAGGAAATAAGAAAAAAAACATACTCGATCTAGGGGAGAATTTTCTGGGACTCAGGATGGAGTTCCGACCACTTGAAAAGACTAAGTTTGAGGTTGAAACAGCGATTGTTGTTGCGGTTGCTGTGGAGTAGAAAACAGTGAAAACGTTTGTGTTTTTGGGTTTTGAATGAGAAAATTGTTTTCTGGGTTTTGATTTGGGAATTAGGGGATGGAATTGAGAGGAAAAAAATACTAAACCCCAAGTTTTGTCCGGTGGTGGGTGGTGCTGTTACAGTTCAAAGGAAGAGGGAGAAGGAGAGGGAGAGAGAAGTCAGATGGTGAAAGAAAACGGGGTTGTGTTGTTAGATCTGGGTAGGTGTTCTTGTTGTTTTTGTTCATCACACATTTAGATCTCAATTGATTCGATTTTTTGTTTTTAATTCTGTTTTTAATTTTTTTTATTTAGTTAAAATTAATAAATTAATTTTTTTAATTTAGATGTTGACATGGTATTTTTTAATGCCAAAAAACTTTTTTTATTATTAATTAAGCCACGTAGACATTAAACAAATATTATTTATTCTGTTTATGATGTAATGGCAACCGTTTTTCAGGATAGAGACTAAAAGCAGTAAAAATAAAATGTAGTGACTAAAATGAAAATCACCTGAAAATATAGGGACTAAAATGTACTTTTCGCCATTATTTTATATATCCGATATATGCATTTTTCTAATCATAATTTTGGGATTATCATACTGTGAGAAGAATAATACGTATATATAGAGTATGAGATACAAGTCAAACCAACTGCATTTTTTTTTTTTTTTTGTAGAAAAAGAATCTTAATTCTTAAACACATTTGATACAAGGATTATAAAATGAGGCAACACAAACTTATGCCTCATGTTCCAATGTTCAGTAGCAATCAAGAGCTCCATACACGTTATATAAGGGGTACACAATAGAGACAGGAATACTTTCCTAAAGCATCTAAAACCATAGCAAAAAGTAATAGTAGAAAATAATATAGCCAATGTCTACGTTCTAGTAATGGAATTTCCAAATACACTTATAGCTGAGAAGAAGGATCAAATCCATTATTGATCCCATTTTTCTTTTCACCATTGGTAACTGCTCCAACATTGTCATAATGGTCATTCCATAAATCTCTTCCATAACCAGTGCCTTTTCCACACTCTGTCAGTCATCTGTTCAATTGGGATATTATTTGTCTCCGGGAGCAGAAATAGAACAAAGACTGACATGATGAAAACCCAGCCAGAGAAGAACAAAATGATGCCAAACTTGAAATGGCAGAGCATTGAGAGGAAAGTTTGTGCTATAACAAAAGTGAAGAGCAAGTTGACACACACAGTTACACTCTGTCCAGCTGAACGAGTCTCTAGTGGGAATGTCTCACTAGGGATGAGCCAACCTAGAGGTGCCCAAGACCATGCAAAAGATGATACAAATGTGCACACCAGAACAACAACAAGGACTGCAGAACCTTTCTCAAGGTCATCAGAATGGTCCTTAACCTTAATTCCTAGAATGATTGCTATCACCACTTGAGAAAGGAACATTTGGACGCCAGCTTCCAATAAGAGCATTCGACGCCCCACTTTGTCCACTGAGTAGATAGACACAATGGTGGATAGGACATTAACAGCTCCTGTTATCACAGCTGAGTATAGGGATGCATCACCACCAAATCCAAGAGTGTTGAATAGCACCGGAGCATAAAACACGATTGCATTGATACCAGTCAATTGCTGGAAGATCTGTTGCAATTAAACATTCAAATAAGAGAACATTAGTAGGATATATAAACATAATTCATGTTGCAACGTAACTTTGGTATGGTTTTCCTTAGATACTGTAACTTATGTTCCACGATTGAAATCAATCGCATGATTACAGTAACCAATGAACCACATGATTGAATAGTTGGGAGAATTTGTCAATGCAACCATGCGACTGACTTTAATTGAGAAATTTACAGTAGGACATTTAAGGAACTGTACCGAAGTTCTACTTGAAATTAAATATACATGTACAATACATAATTTAAAGTGAAAAATGGGAGCTGACCTGCAAAGCTACTGCAATGATAAGCTGGGGACGATTTTTACGCTGGAGGAGATTCCTGAAGGGGTGCTTGACTGCTTTAGCCACACGGCTTGCCTCAACAAGCTCCAAGTATTCAGGTTCGACGTTGTTAGTGCCTCGGATTCTTTTAAGCACAGATTTTCCTTCATCCAAGCGACCACGTTCTATGAGACTGTTAGGAGTATCTACCACGAAGAGAGCCCCCAAGGTTAGGAGTAATGCAGGAATGCCAGCCAGACCCAGTGACAGTCTCCAACCCCAACCCCCTTTGATTCTGTAGTTGCATGGAAAAACATTAAATGAGTGTTGGCAACAAACAAAGCCAGAACATTTGGAAGCAAAACATCATATAAAAAATGTTGATATAAATTATTAAGGGTTCAGTTCTGTCTCCCTTTGAAAGCAAACCATATCATTTGTTTGCTTTCTAATTGCACATACAAAATTACAAATTCATCTTCTAAAAGGAGACCACAATGTGCGTTTGTTTCAGCTTCTAGCTTTTAGAAGCTGAAACGGTCTTTTTGAAACCAAAAAAATAAAATGTGCATTTGGTCAGGTTTAAAAGTTACTTTTTCTAAAAAGCTGCGTTTTGAATTTATGAAAGAAGAGCCCTTTAACAGTAAGGCAGCTCTCAGCTGCTTTTGCAAAAGCTAAAGGGCTTTTAAACATTACCGTTGGAAAGCCATCGTCTATTTTCCAAATTGCCCATTGTGTTTTCTTAAATTTCCCAAGGTAAATCGTCATTTGTAGCCCCAGGTTCAATTCAATAACAAATTTCCAAATCCAAACACAAAAAATATATAACAAATTCCCAATTCAGCTAAGGAAAAAAAAAAAAAAAAAAATCAATCCCTTGCAAATTAGAATTCCTCAAAATGCAAAACAAAAAAACATCAGAATATAGCAAAATCTTCCCTTATGCAATATCTTTTTTTTTTTTGGTTAAAAGATGATTCATTAAAAAACAAAAACTAAACACGCACAACCCCATCAGGAGCTTCAGGACAAAGCCTATTACAGAACCTACCATTCAAATCTTTCCTAAAGATTTCTAATATGTCCACAGGAGGACTACTAAAGGTACAATAATCTAACTGCTAATCAGCTCCCTTCCTTGCCATCATGTCTGCGCAATAGTTAGCTTGTCGAAAGCAATGACGGATTTGGACTTGCTGGAATTGAGTCAACATCTGCTTACAGTCATCAAGGATAGGGGAGATTATATTGTTTGTATAATCTGGTTTTATCAAGACATCCACAATCATACTAGCATCCAGCTTAACTACCAAGTATTGAATATTAAGATTTTTACATAATACTAGCCTATCCCTCAGCCCCCACATTTCTGCTACAATGCTATTTGAAATCCCAATATACCTGGAGAAACCAGCAATCCATTCTCCATGTTCATCCCTCACAACTCCTCCACATCCGGACCTCCTCGAGTTGCCAATACATGACCCATCGGTATTCAATTTTTTCCAACCACTTGGAGGTCTCTCCCACTGGACCCTCCTAATTACGCTTTGAGTGGGCTGCCTAGGCGACGGAACACAATGCATGAACTCCACAACTTGATTGTTAATGACTGATGACAGATTCGAGTTTGGGTATTTCCCATTGAAAACCAATTGGTTCCTACTCTTCCATATTAACCAAACTACAAAGGGGAAGAGTAACCTCCAATGAGGCTTGCCTCGAATAAAATTATTGTTAGCTTTCCCATTTATGCTCAGCCAGTCTTGGAGATTGGAATTCCAAAATCCTAGGTTTCGAGCCTCCACCCCTAGCTGAATCCACACAGCCATGACCCTTAAACAGTCCCTAAGAGCATGAAGAACTTATTCAGATTCTAAGTGGCAAACAGGACATTTATCATCTTCCCCAACTCCTCTTCTCACCAAGCAGCCTTTGACCCCTATACTATCATGGGCACATTGCCATAGGAAAGTTTTGATTCTAGGGAGCGAATCAATTTCCATATCCAGCCACATTTAACTGGGGAAATAGATTCAACACCTAAAGTGATGGAATAGGCACTCTTCAAGTCAAAAGCCCCTCTAGCATTGCCACTCCAGACTAGCTTATCACCTCCTCGGTTTGTGATTGAAACTGGAATTGCTTGAATCGTGGCCTTTATCTCTGCAGGAACATCAAATTGAAGCCCATGCCAATCCCAACCCAAGTCCGCCACAACATCTTTCACCTTAAGCTGCTCCCCTTCTCGGCTTAGAGGACCATAAATCAGATGGCGAAGAGGCCCTTTTGGTGTCCAGTTGCCGTGCCAAAAGCTTAATGTGCTCTCTCTCCCAATCGTCCATATACTACCTTTAGCAAAGGAATCTATACCTTTCTTCATGGCTTTCCAAGTCGAAGAGCAAGGCAGCCTGTCCACATTTATGGCATTGACTCTTCTAGCATTGCAATATTTGTTTCTTAGAACCAAGGCCCACTTGGCATCTTTTTCAGTATGAAACCGCCAGTTTAGCTTTGCAAGGAGGGCTGTATTCCTTCCCTTTGCTGACTGTAATCCAAGTCCACCCTCCTCTTTCGGCCTTGCCACTTTACGCCATCCGACCCAATGTATTTTCCTAGTAGTTTCTGATGACCCCCAAAGGAAGTTCCGATTCACCCGGTCAATACCTTCTAGGATTTTACTTGGGATTTGGTTGCATTGCATTACATAAGATGGTATGGCAGCTGAAGAAGCTTGAATGAGCACGGTGTGGCCTGCTAGTGAGAGCAGACTTGCCCTCCACCCCGCCAATTTCTTTTTCACCCTTTCAAGAATGAAATTAAAATCTTGTGATGATGACCTTGTGTGCCTAATGGGAAATCCAAGATATTTTCCAAGAGATGGAGTGGAGGAAAATCCGAGGATGTCACAAAGAGACTCCCTACTATCTCTATCCACATTGGGGGAAAAGTAAACCTTGGACTTAGCTTCGCTCACCGTCTGACCCGAAAGCCTACAAAACTCATCAATGGTATCACTTATAGCAATGCAATTAGTGGCATTCTCTTTGGCAAATAGAACTAAATCATCCGCAAAGAACATGTGGGAAAAAGCCGGCCCACCTTGTGAGGCCTTCACAGGCTGCCATAACTTAGCTTCACATTTCTCTTGTATGAGCTGACCCAAGTAGTCCATACATAGGATGAACAGGTATGGTGACAACGGGTCACCTTGCCTAATTCCTCTCGAGGGGTAAATCGGCTCCAAAGCTTCTCCGTTGACCAAAATTTCTGTAGATACAGTAGAGATACAACTCATAATAATGTCTATCAAGTCTTCTGGTAAATTGACTCTAAAGAGCATATCTCTTATAAAGCTCCACTCAAGTTTATCGTAGGCCTTCTCCAAATCGATCTTTAAAGCCATATACCCCACTTTGCCTTTCTTCCTACTTAGGGTATGAATCATTTCTTGAACTATAATTGCATTGTCAACACCCTTCCTTCCCGGAATAAAGGCAGATTGGAACGGAGAGATAAGCTTGTCCAAATAGGGCCTTAATCTCGCCACAATAATTTTTGTCACAATCTTATAAACTGTGTTGCACAAGCTAATGGGTCTATAGTTACCCAAATCTTCCGGACCTTGCATCTTTGGGATAAGGGTGATGTGAGCCCTATTCATGTAACCTGGCATTTTCCTATTTGCAAAAATCATCTTCACTTCCTCAACCACCGATCCACCCACAATCATCCAAAATCTTTGAAAAAACCCCGCATGTAATCCATCTGGCCCTGGAGCTTTAAAAGCTTTGAGAGACCAAAGAGCCGATTTAATCTCCTCTGTCGAGGCTTCCCCACTAATACTAGCCTTATCTTCTTCAGAAAGCCTAACCTGCCATTGAGAGCAATCTGGGGGAACCAGAGAGCTATTGAGGAGGGAGGAGGTGTAAATTCCATCAAACCCCTTTCTAATGAACTCTTTAATATCAACCTCATCATGAAGCCATTCTCCCATAGAATTCTTTATAGCAAGAATCTGATTTCTTTTCCTTCGCACCAGAGTAGAAACATGGAAAAAAGATGTGTTCCGGTTTCCCTGTATCATCCAATTAACACAAGACTTAAGGGCCCATAATTTTTCCTCTTGATTCAGCAGTACCTTAAGCTCCTTTTGCAACTCACTCTCTAAATTTAAAAGGAAGGTGGAGGGTCTGATAGAATTCACCCGCTGAATACCATTGATTCTCACCATAATGCTTTTCTTCCTCTGAAAAATATTCCCAAACTGCTGTCGGTTCCACTTCACGGCATCCTCCGTGAACACTTTAACGGCTTCCACAAGCGTTGGGCGCTGCCAAGCCTAAGAAACAACCCTTGGGAAGGTGGGGTCAGACAGCCAACAGGATTGAAATCTAAAGAGCTTCCTTCTTCCCACACCAACTCTCGATTGAGCTTCAAGCAACACGGGGCAATGATCTGAATGACATCTGGTTAGGTGGACAACTTTAGCATCAGGGTTCAATAAGCACCAGCTGGGGTTCACAAAGAATCAATCAATTCATTCTTGGATGAGAGACTGAATAGGCCTTTTGTTTGTCCAAGTGAATCGAGCCCCCGTGAAGCCAATATCAATCATGTTACATTTTTCCAAACATTCTTTGAAAAGAAGAGATCTATTGACAGTCACTGCCCTACCTCCATACTTATCATCCTCTGTAAGAGGTTTATTAAAGTCCCCGGCCATGACCCAAGGCAAATTGTGTAACTCTGAAACTTTAATTAGATTATTCCATAAAATGTGCCTTTTAGCACTTCTAGGACTAGCATATACCGCAGTAAATAACCAGTTTGAGTGAGAATTCGGTACCTTGACAATAGCATGAATCTCTTGTTCAGTGCTTGACATCGGAGTGATATCCACTCTATCTGAGTTCCAGAGCATCCACAAGCCACCAGCATACCCAATAGTCTCCGTATGGTAGGCATTTGCAAAAGGTAACTTATCTATGATCTCCCTCGCTCTATCACCCCTAACTCGAGTCTCCATGACAACCAAAATAGCTGGATTATGGTTATACACCAGCTCTCTGACATGACTTTGAAAGGATGGCTTTCGCGCACCCCTACAATTCCACACAATGATATTCATAATAAAGATATACCTTGGGATGGGGCACTCATCAAAAGGCGGCAGCAGCTTCGCCTCCTCCTTCAAATTCCATCCCATCATTGACCTTGGAGAAATTTGAGGAATTGCTCCCCACACCATTCATCTCTTCTCCCTTGCCGTCGGCGTGTTCGCCAAGAACACCCACCATGGGTTCATCGCCTTCATCCACGCCAACGGGAGGATGCACTTCCAAGCCTTCCTCCATTTCCAATTGATCCAACCCATGACCACTGTTGTTTGCACTTCTAGGATCACCACTACCACTCTGGCCATAAAGATCGCCCACCTCTGCCCTTGGCTTGCCTGTGAACTGAAACTCCATAGTAGCTCGCGGCTGACGGTCTCCATTAACACTTAAAAAGGATTTTGATCCAAAGGGAAGCTTCTCGTGTGTTCTAACTTTCAGCTGAGAGTGTTGCACTTTATTTTCTCCTTCAGCGGCATCAGTAGCACTAAAGGTTGAACCCCTATAACGTGCAAGGTCTTTCTTGCCCCTTACAGGGGCTTTGTTGTTCGGTTTATGACTAGTCACCTCTTGCCCAGGCCGAAACACATGAGCCTCCAACCCGCTTGGACTTGGTCTCTCATCATACGTGCTGTGGGCTTGTGGTTTGGCCTCTTCACTTGAGCCCAAATTTAAAATACCTAACTGGGCTCCACTAATGGTCCTAGCAGGAGAATGTTTCCTTTTTGCCTCCTTATGAGACCCAATATTAGAATCACCTAAACCTGCCCCCACATTCGTATCATGTTGGCCATCCTGCTTTTGTCGTTGAGTGGCATTATCTAGCTTTTGTCGTTGAGTGGCATTATCTAGCTTGGTATAGGTCCCACCACTTCTGCGGCTTCTTGTCCCATTTTTCCTGCGCGCAACCACGACCTATGGTCCGTATACCCCCTCTGTTTCCTCCTCACGCACAGGATCAAGCACACTCCCTGCGGGTCCTTCCATATTCCTAGCCATGTTAGTAGCATGCATACTGCATGACCCCGACGCTCCCTCACCGTTAATCTCCGTACTCGTCGTCTTTGGGTGTGGGTCTTGCCGGATGGTAAAAGGACAATTTTCTCTATGGTGCCCCAACCTTCCACAGCTGAAACAAAGATGTTGAATCCCTTCATAACAGACTGGCTGCTCAACCTTACCAATTAAAATGGTTGTCACAAGCGGTTTGGTTACATCAACTTGAACACACAGCCTGGCAAACCTTCCTCTTGCTTCAGAGGCTGTATGAGTGTCAACCCGAAGCACTGTACCCACGGCCTTACCAATCTGTAGCAATGCCTTCTCATTATAGTACTCTATTGGCAATCCATTAAGTCTGATCCAAACGGCTACTGAAGAGACATTGGCTGTTTTCGGGCGGAAATCTGGTTCCCATGGTCTAATGGACAAGAAGTGTTCGCCGATGAACCATGGACCTTTTTTTAAAACAGCCTCGTAGTCTTCTTTCAGTGATAGTCGCATGAGAAAGAAACCATACCCCAAAGCTACATAGTCTAATCTTCCAGCAGGCTTCCAGAAAGATAGAAGCTTACTATGCAGAAAGTTAAACCCAACTGAGTGACCAAACACCTTGACAATGAGAGCTCTCCCCCATGGCTTTCAAATCTCCTGTTTCAAGTCCTTAGAAAATCTCACCACAACCAGACCTTCCCTTAGTACTTCCACCTCTTCATCTGAATCCACCTCTTCCTCCATAAGATCCCCAAAGCTAAAGGCCTCGGTAAATGCTCCTGGTATCTCCCCAATGAGCTTATCCTTAAAGGATGACGCTCGGCTCCATGATTCATTTCCAAGACTAGGTGACGATGGCCGCGAGGTTTGTCCTTCACGGAAGTCTGCATGGTTCACGTCCTCCCCAAAGCTAAACCCTTATGCAATATCTCCCTTTCATTTGCTCTGCTCTGATCTAATCTTCAGTCATGACCGGCGACCACCTCTCTGTCTTTGTTGTTCTTCATTTTCTTTGGGTTTGTCGAGATCTCTTCATCTTTCATTTTGATCTTTCTTAGTTCTCACTCTCTCCCCTTTGATGAAGTAATAGTTTAGAGGATGTGAAATAGAGTTAGAGAGAGAGAGAGAGGTGTTGAAACTTGAAAGAAGAAAGAAAATGTGAAGAAGTGTGTGCTGTGTGGAGGAAAATAGAGATAAGGGAGAAATAAAGAAGACAAAAGGTAAAGAAGATGTGGCTGAGAAAAAAAGGGGGGAAAAAAAAGGTTTTGCGTTGGTTATACGTGTGGTGTGGGCCACGGGCTTGAACAATTTTTTTTTTTTTTTAAGTAAGCTTATGAAAAAAAAAAATATATTAGAGAAATACTATCTTTAAAATATTTTTACAACAAATTTTAGTTAATAATAAATTATTATTATTATTATTATTAAGTAATTTTTTTAAGTAAGTATTATTAAGTAGTTGGTTTAAGTATGAAATAAACTCCCTTATATATATATTGTCATTTTTGGTAATTTACAACTCAAACCGTTATTTTTATAAGTATTAGCCAAACACTCAACTTTTTCAAAAAACTTTTTTTAACAAACACTTAACTTTTTAAAAAAAGTCCAGTTTCATACCACACTTTTTACTCCCACTTTTTTAAAAAGCTTAGTTAAAAAAAGCTGAACCAAACTCACTATGAGGTATTACAAAAATAAGCATTTCTAAAAGCAAATTAAAGCCATTTTAAGGTTTTTTTTTTTTTTTTTTTTTTTTTTTTTTCTATAAATTATCATTAGTAATCATTTTAAAGTTAATTTACTCCCATAAATGTTTAGCCACATACTCAAATTATAATTCTTATTCGGTATACCAAGAATAATGAAACTCCACCCCAAAAAAAAAAAAAATTAATGAAACTATTCCTACACAATAATTTTGTCTGACAAGTCAATTAATGGTATATTTGACTATATGGGGAGTAGATATGTCTAATTAATACGATTCTTGTGCTAACAACAATGTTTGATGGCTCAATAACTTGACCCTCATGAAAAATTAGGATTAAACAATCTTTTTAGGAAAGAAATTAGGGGAAAAGTAGTGACCAATCATCAGTGGTAAGATAATCTAGTTCTATAATTCATCCAAAACACAAGCTTTTGCCCTTTAGGTTCAAAATAAACACGCTTCTTTTGATAGGTCGGCAGTGCATTCATTGACCATAAGACATTGCAGCAGAAATCTCCATTTCAATAAAGTAGTTCTAGGACCACAAATTATTCCATAATTTTTTTATCACAACTCTAACGTGGTAGATTATGAGTGGTTAACTATCATTTACATATGAACTCACAATTTTTTTTTTTACCAATCACACTTTGTCACGACACAGTTGTGACAAAAAGTTGTGAAAAATTATGTGGTCCTACACTTTTCCTTTCAATGGTCAAGGAATTGTTTCGGTGAGCTAACCAAGAAGAGAAGTCAAAGTAGCCTTCAAATTTGAACTGATTTATTGCATTATTGCCCTTTATTCAATATTGACCATTGATAAGTGATCTAAGGGGGTATGTGCAGTGTGCACACTTGTAACAGCTAAATTATTTGAACAACGGCCAAAATTGGTTGTTTATACATAATTTTTTGGGTAAATTTCACTAACTATCCCTGAAGTTTGGAAAAGTACCAAAGAGGTCCAGAAGTTTGCAAAACTAACTCTTTCAGTCCTTTAAGTCCAAACGGATCTAACGCCATTATTTAATTTTTACACTCACTCAAACCATTCTTCTCTCATCCCTCTTTCTTCTCACTCTCTGAATCCTTCATCACTCTTCCACTCTCAAACCTTTCTTCTCAATCTTTATGACTGCCTTAACCTTCTTCCACTCTCATACATTTATTTGACTCTCTTGTCCCTTTCTTCTCTCTCGTGGACTTTGCAACGGCACTGTTGTGTGGGTAAGCAGCGTTCATGGGTTTCGGTGTGGATCGGTGTTGGTTCTCATGGTCTTTGGGCAACGTCATGCTGTGGGTAAATAGTTTTTGCGAGTTTCGGTGTGGATCGGTGATGGTTCTCGTGGTCTTTTGGCGGCGTCATGCTGTGGGTTAGTAGTGATTCGTGGGTTTTGGTGCGGAAGCGGTGAAGGTTGTTTTTGGATTTTGGTTTAGGTTATTTGTGGGTTGGTGATGGAGGTTGTTTATGGATTTTGGTTTGCGTTATTTGTGGGTCAGCAGTGGAGGTTTGGGTTTTGGCTTGGATTGGTTGTGGGTCAGTGATGTAGGTTTGTGATTTTAGTTTGGGTTGACTGTGGTCTGCAGCTGAGGTGTGGATTTTGGTTTGGATCAGTTGTGGGTCGGCGGTGGAGGTTTGTGATTTTGGTTTGGATCAGTGGTGGATCGACGGCGGAGGTTTGTGTATTTTGGTTTGGATCGGCGAGGTGGGTTTGCCTTGGTTTGAGCAAAGGTTTTGTGGGTTTGCTGTAGTTTGAGCAAAGATTTTCTCTTTTGCTGATGAAGATGCTGAGCTTGAGAGCCATTGGTAAGGGGTTTTGGTGATGGAGTGAGCAATGTTTATGAATTTGAGAAGATGTTTTGGGTTTTTGGTTAAGAGAGGTTTTGATTTATTGGGTTTGGTTTTGGGATTAGGATTTTGAGTTGAGAGGCTGGTTTTTTTTTTTGTCACAATTCTTGATGGATTTGTGATTTTTGTTATGTGCTTTCCGTTTTGATTGTTGGATTCATTCAAGCATTTTCTTTTCCTATTTGTTTATTGAGAAAGTTACAGGGGAGTTTCTATTTTTATCAGTCAAGAAAGAGAAGAGAGAGATATAGAGAAAGGCATGAGAGGAAAGGTTAATGCCGTTAGGTCTGTTTGGACTTAAAGGACTAAAAGAGTTAGTTTTGAAAACTTCTGGACCTCTTTGGTATTTGCCCAAACCTTAGGGGGAGTTAGTGAAATTTACCCTAATTTTTTTATGTCAAGGAACCTTATTATTTTACTACCAATAATAGCTTCACTCTAGGCATAATATAATGTCAAAATTTGGGGCAAGGTTTTTCTGTTTTTTAATGAATGAGAATTAGACTTACTTAGCAGTGCCGTAATTGACAATGTTGGCAAAGAGAATGCCGATTGTAATATTGAGTTGAAATAAAATGTTCAAACCTCCACGTATCCTTGTTGGTGCAATCTCAGAAAGAAACACTGGAGCTGCCTGTCACACATTGAAAATATTACAACTTATTAGAGCAATAATTTATGAAGAAATTCAACAAATTCACCTGGCCCTTCTTAGAGCAACCACATTAGCTCATCTATAATCTTCTAAAATAGAAAAAAGTACCAATTTTACACATTCTAACCTAAAAAACACCCACATCAGTTTTTGTAAAGATGTGCAAATATACACCATGGCCATGTAAATGAACAGTAACCATGCATATATGCACGGTTACTTTTCACTGTGTAAATGATTTTTTTAGTTCTTTTTTTCTCTCTCCTCTGTCAAACTAAAACAAACTAGCGCGGCAGAATAAGAAAGAAGAAGAAATCTCATACCAAGACAAACCCAAAATCAACGACAACAAACTATCCTAAAATCAACAGAAAATTAACCCAAAATCAACGGAAAAGCAATTAGAAAATCTAACTCAAAATCAAGACAAACCCACTGGAAAACCCAACTCAAAATCAATCAAAACTCACCGGAAAACCTAACCTAAAAACAGTCTAAACCCATCGGAAAACCCAGCCTAAACCATACTCAACGGAAAACTCAAGTGAAATGCCCAACGGAGCCGTATCTGCCACCCGATCTGCTGCCACTGCTATCGCCCGATTTGCTGCCGCCAGGTCTTACATTGCTGGCGTCGGATCTTCCATTACTATCATTAGTTGGGGGTGGGAGGCGAAGGGTCGATGGTGGAGGAGAGAGGGTGGGGCGAAGGAGAAAGGGAGGGGGAAAGCGAAAGGGAGGCTAAATCGATTGATGGCGACGGCGAGGTGGATTTGCAAGCTGGGAGTGAGCTGCATCAGCGAGTTGGGTCGGCGAGCTAGGAGTGAGTAAGGGAAAGAGAGAAATGGTTATTAATAAATAATAATAAAAAAAATAAATAATATTATTTAATTAGAATAGGTTGTAAAATAGATTAACTGATGTGGGTGTTTTGAAAATGTGGTAGTGTAAAATAGAAAAAGTAGGTTTTTTGTGTAAAATAGACGTAATTTTTTTTTTTTAGAGAAATAGACGGAAATTTTTAGACGAACTAATGTAGTTGCTCTTAGCTTGCACATGCCCTGGACCTTTAATTATAATTTAAGGGTCAACTTGAATTTTTAATTTCATTACTTAAATTAGATTCCTTCTACCTCCTACCAAAAACAATTAAATTATATTGGTCGTCCAATCATGTTTGTGAATACATGACAACTTGCATTTTTATTTATTTATTTTTCAAATTTTAAGAATGTTATTGCACTGCTAATAAAGCAATTATTTGTCATAGTTCATAAAATACATATAATTTGTCACCTACAAAATCAACTTAGGATCACTTTCTATGTGCCCCAACTACGGCCTAAATAGGTAGTTGAAGTTAAGGTCCAAATTGTTATGTTCTAAGTACTTAGAAAATAATGTATTAGAACTCTAATTTGTATTGTTGGCAAATCATGATAAAAACAGGTTGTTTAGTCTTATTTTAGACTTGCTCAAAGTATGTGATTTATGTAAAGTTGGAATCGAGCTACCGCAAAATTCATTTTGCAATTCGGTTTGGCTCAATCGATCGAGAATTAGACTCGACCGATCGAAAGTCAGGCAGAATGTTTTTTCTGCAGAATTTCCAACTCAGCCTTAAGCTCATATGACGTGTAGGGTTTTATGTTTTGCCCTAGGTATAAAAGGGAAACCCTAACCACGTTTTTGAGGTTACTTTGCTTGTTGTGTGTATGAATCTCTTGTGAGATTTGAGAGGTGGTTGCATTCACACATACTTAGGATTATCAAGAAGGGGATTTCATTGAGAGCTTGATGATCATTCAGTTGCTGTACTAAAGAGCTTAAAGATACACAAGTAGGAGTGCTTGTACTTGCTGGTGAATCCAAGAAAGAAGAAGTCCTTTGTCTCGGACCTTGCACGTGGTCGTGTCAGTAAGTTTTCTACATGAGGTAGCAATAGGATGTTAATGGTCTAAGTCACTATTGTAAAATTTCGATTCTTTCATAGTGGATTCAGGTTTACCTTGAGGATAGCTAGGTTAAATCCTCCCCAAGTTTTTTTACCGCTTTGGTTTTCTTGGGTCATCATATCTTTGTGTTCTTTATTTTTCGCACTTTACATTGATATAATTATGTGATTGTGTTAACTTAGATCTGTAATTTGGACTAAGTAATAACTTGGCTAATTAAATAGGTTAATTCATTTGTGTTTTAAGGGGTCTAAAAACAAACAAGTGGTATCAGAGCGGGTTGCTCTCTTGTTGTAGATTTTTTGATTTCTGAGCTGATCCTTGACCCCTATTGTCATGGAACACGGACAATCTCTAGTCATTCCTCCTCACTTTGATAGGAATAATTAATGCTTATTGGAAAGTAAGGATGAAAACATTCTTGAAATCTATTGATGAGAGAGTCTGGAACTCCGTTGAGTACGGATAGGAGAAGCCCACTACTATTGTGAGTGAGTGGCAAACTTCTCAAAAAGAAGCAGCTGTTTTCAATAGTAAAGCTATGAATGCTATTTTCAATGCTGTTTCTATGGAGGAATTTAAGAGAATCTTTAATGTTGAGGTTGCTCATACTGCTTGGAATATCCCCCAAACTGTGCACGAAGGTAGTTAAAATTAATAAGTTGCAGCAATTAACTTCAAGATTTGAAAGCATTAGGATGTCTGATGATGAATCTTTTGATGAATTCTATACTAAGCTTAATGATATTGTTAATTCTGCATATAATTTGGGTGAAATCTATGATTAACCTAAAATTGTTAGGAAGATTCTTAGATTTTTTATTGAAAATTTTAGACCTAAAGTAACTGTCATCACTGAAAGCAAGGATGTGGACTTCATCCCTGTTGATGAACTTGTAGGATCTCTTTAGTCCTATAAGTTGGACCTACCCAAAACTAGCAAATTCAAATCAATGGCTCTTAAATCAGTTGATGATGTTGATGTTGGTGAATTTGATGATGAGCTCTCTGCTACAGAGATTGCGTACCTTGTCAAGAACTTTAGGAATTTCCTTAGAAACAACAACATAAGGGCAAGAGGTAAGAACACTGCTGAACCCAGAAATTTTAAGAAGAATGATCCCACTAAGGTTAATAACACCGAAAAACCTAGAGAAAAAGTAGGTCAATCTTCTAATAATTCTATGGGTCTTTAATGTTTTGGATGTCAAGGGTATGGTCACATGAAATCTGAATGTCCTACATACATGAGGTCTAAGGGTAAGGCTATGGCTGTAACCCTTAGTGATAATGAAGTTTCCGATGATGAGTTTGGTTCTGATGAGGATGGAAACTTTATTGCTTTCACTGCTACTGCTATAGTCAATGAAATCTTGTCTGTTGAAGAGAACCCTTCTGATGGGGAACTTTCTGAGGATGCAAATAATTAAGAAGCCTATAATAAATTTTGTAAAGTTGCTGCAAAGGATGCTATGAATGTTGATCTTAGCTTGAAGAAAATTGCATCACTTGAGCTGGATAAGAAAAATTTGATTGTGAAACTGTTTGATGCTAATAAACTTTTGAACAATGTGAAAACTGAGAATTTGCTTTTGCTTGATAAAGTTAAGAATTTGGAACTTGAACTATCTATTGCTAGAGAACAAACTAATAGATCTGTTAGTACCAAACTTGAACATATGCTGAGTGTTCAAAAGTCTCCTTCTGACAAATTTGGATTAAGTTTTGTAAAAAGCATCTCTATGTCTGCACCCCATTCCACAAATTTTGTTCCTTCTTCTTCCTCTAAACCCCTTGTGAGTGAGGTTGTAAGTGAGAATGTTAAACCTATAAAGGTCACACTTCCTAGGAAAATTAGGGTTGATCTGAAAGAGTCTAAACCTAAGGAGTCTACCCTTTCTAAGGATAAGTTGCATGATAAGCCTGCTTGGGTTTGTCATTTTTGTAGAAAGTCTGGGCACATTTGTCCAAACTGTTTCAAGTTGTAAGCTGCTAAGCGAGCAAATAAGCCAAAAGTGTCTGTGCTTCAAGCACAAGATCTTATGGTATTTATTGATGAATTGGTAAAGGCTCTTAACTTTTATTCCAATCTTGGAGTTGAAAATCAATCTAATGTGAATAAGAACTCCAATGCTTGTGGTGTATCTAAAAAGTTTTGGATGCAAAAGGCTCAATCTAATTGAGTCTTTCTGACATGGTTCTTGTGCTTCTTTACTCTATTCTTTGTGACCATTGTTCTTTGGTTTTTGGTTTTCTTTTTGTTTATAGGACTTGCATTGCATAACATTCATGCATTTCATTCTATGACCGTTTTTTTGTTTCTTTTTTTCAAAAAACAAAAAGGAAAAAGGGAAGCAAATTGTTTTTTGCATTATTTTTCTTGGATTTGAAATCAAGGTTGGCCAATTTATTTTTGCATAACATGTTTATGTACCTTGTTTAGCTTTGATGAGCTTATCTCTTGCACTTTACTAGTTTGAGATTTGTAGTGCATGTTGTGTGAAAAAAATGTTTATAACTTTTGATCACTTTGTCTTTATCTTGAAATCACATGTTTTTGATTGTCGGACTTGATCCTTTTGAGAAAGACATAAATAACCATCTCACCACAGTTTTCTAGCCAATAATGAACACCTTAATGCATATCGTAAGATTTTGTGCTGGAGAAAGCGTAACACATGCACACAAAAAAACATAAGGTGGAGTCTCAGTTTAAATGCTAAAATTGGTGTGTACATTATTGGATTTTAATTAAATCAATCAAATAAAATTGGTGTGTACAGTATCCCGGCTATTTTAATAAGTTTTTGCTCAATTAAAATTGGTGTGTACAATATGAGGCAAATCAAGAAACTTACATGATTGCAAGCTTTTATTCTAGGAGATGTGGGAGTTATATGATGTAACTCTTTAGGTGATAGTCTCTCTCAAATTCTATGTGATGGATTTTGTAGACTTTGTGCTTGATTTCTATTTACATATCACCTCACATGTATCTCAAACTTTTGCTAGTTGCACACACCACATAAGTTACTCTTTGCTAAACTTTGTATATGTTATGCTGTGTGATTTTGGTTTGGCCAACCAAGTTTGAAAATCCCTTGAGTTTTATGCAAAACATGTTTGATGCTTGAAAATATAAGGGTCTTGTTTGAAAATCTTAATTTTGGGAAATCTGGGTTCAAAATATATGTTTTTGAAAAGTATTTCAATTCATACTCATGCATTTTATTCATAAAATTCAATGCTTTGAGGAGTTTCTGCATAAAAATGCTTTGTTTTTCAAAACTGTGATTTTTTCTAGAATTTCGATTGATCGAATCTGTTTTTCGACCGATCGAAATTGTGATTAAAAAGTTTGTGAGTCTCTGTCTGTTTCGATCGGTGCTCAATTGCTAATGGATCAATCGAAGCATTTTCGACCGATCAAATCTGTTTTTCGATCGATTGAAAATCGTGTAGAGAGTTTTTTAAAACTTTGAGTTTCACGTGTTCAAACCACTTTTTCAAAAAAAAATTCAACTCTTTCTCTCTCTACTCGATCAGTCAAGACTCCAAATCAATTTTTTGTCGTTTTCCCTCAAACTTTTTGCAAGGTTTTTGTCTTCTAAGGCCGGTAAGACTATTTTATCCTTTCTTTTGCATTTATTTTCAAGTTTCATTCAGTTTTTTGGAAAATTTTGAACCTATGCATTATTGGGGTTTTTGATGATTCAAGCCATATTTCTTGAAATTGATCAATAGGTTTTGTTATAAGATGTTATATAACTGTTCTTGAGTGTTTAATTTGATCAATTTGATGTATTGTGAGAAATTGAAAATTCTAGGGCTTAAAACTACCCGATTTGGGAATTTTGTTCAAATTGAGTTTAATTGATGAAATTGGCTTGTTGGATTGACTAATTTGATCATTATAAACTGTTTTCTAACTTGTGTGACGATCAATTGGTCAATTTAGTACAAATTGAACAAGTGGTTTTTCAAAATTTTGGGATTTTTGTTCTAAACTCTATGTTCAAACCAATTTTGTGATTCTAAACTTAAATTGAACTTGTTATCACTGCATTAGAGTATGCATCATGACATTTATCTGTTCATGCATCATATAGATTGTTATTTCTATTTTTTTTTTGTGCTAACTTGCAATCTGCCTTTGTTTTTTCTTTTTGTTTCTTTTTGGTTCTATCCTTGTGTCATGTCCTTACCCTAGCACCATGCCTAGGAAGACTAGAGCTCATAGGTCTGCCCTTTCACCTCCTTCTCTTTCTTTTGATAGTGAGAGGTTTCAGAGTGAGAAAAACTAAGAGACCTTTGAGACACTTAACCTTAAGAGAAAGATTTGGGCTGAGCATAAAGTTTTGTTAGATGAGCTTAATCCTGCCATTAGGGCAAACTTTGAGCGTCGGGGCTGGTTGCCACTTTTGGATATTGATTATCCTCTTCCAGCTACCCTAATTAGAGAGTTCTACTCGAACCTCTCTGTTCACGTCTATAATTCCAACACTTTAGTAAAGAGTTGGATACGAGGTGTAGAGTTCACCATTACTCCTACGGTAGTGGTTGATGCTCTTGGGTTACCGTTGGTTTAGCACCCTTTCTATCCCTATGATGAATCTCCTCCCTTGGACGACATTATGTCTTACATCACTAGGTCTTCTATCCGGTGGGGTTCTGATCCTCGGATCACTTTTACTGAGCTCATCGAGACTACCTATCTTTTCTTTAGGATAGCGTGTCATTCCTTTTGGCCTATTTCTCATTTGCACACTATTCCTTTGGAGCGATATGCATTTTTGTATGCTCTTGTTACGGATGCTCCTATTAGTTTTTCTCATCTGTTTCTTCGTTCTTTGAACGAAGTTCATAGGAGTTCATCTACCGCTCATGCTCTTTTTCATCATGTTTTTATTCATAGGATTTTGTTGTTTTTAGGATTAGATGACTTCCCCACTTCTGAGCCTGTACACATTATTACTCCTATAGGTGCCACTTTTCTTAAGCAGAAAGTTGCTCAGATGAGAGAGAGTTCTAAACGCCTTCATGTTGAGCCTTTTGGTACCGCACCCCCTCCTTCTTCTATAGGTACTACTGCTGGTGAGGCGTCTGCTGATCCTGTTGGTGGTGCTGCTGCTGCTGATATTCCTCTACCATCTACTTTGGATGACTTTGACATTCGTCGTACTTTGGAGACTATCATGATTGTTCAGGCGGCTCAAGGTCAAATTTTGGTGGACATGCTTGACGAGCTCCGTGCTTTGCGAGAAGATTTAGCGCATCTTCAACGTTTGCCTTTGTCACCTCCTTTTGATGATGGTTTCTAATTGCCTTTTGACATTCTGTCACAAAAAAGGGGAGTACTTTTGGACACTTGTAGAGTTTTTTTTGTTTGGGGGAGAGTTTTTTGTTTATTGGAGCTTGTGGAGTTTAGATTGTATCTAGGTGCTTCACTATGTATGTATACTTTTTGGCTCTTGATGTATTGTTTTTGGGCTATTCATGTTAGGGGGAGATACATTGTTATCTATGTTTCTTGTTTCACTGCTCATTGATTTATATTTATGAGTTATTCATGATATATGTCTTTGTTTTGTGTTTTGTGAAGTCAAGAATTTAATTTTGTTTTACTTGTATTTTCCACACATGCGTTTATGCGTTTGTTGAGTATTTCAGGAAATATACAGGTTGATTTAGTTGTGCTACTGTCTACACTTGCAACTGATGGATAGTAGTTAAGTTGGATTTTTTTTTTTTGTAATGGACATTATTTTTGTAAGGGGCTTTTACTTGTAACTTTGAGCATTGTGTTTGTGTTTTGTCACGGATTGTCAAAGGGGAAGTTTGCTAGGTTCTAAGTACTTAGGAACTAATGTATTAGAACTCTAATTTGTATTGTTGGCACACCATGATCAAAACATGTTATTTAGTCTTGTTTTAGACTTGCGCAAAGTATGTGATTTATGTAAAGTTGGAATCGAGCTGCTGCAGAATTTATTGTGTAATTCGGTCTGGCTCGATCGATCGAGAATTAGACTCGACCGATCGAATGTCGGGCGGAACATTTTTTCTGCAGAATTTCCAACTTAGCCCTAAGCCTATATGACGTGTAGGGTTTTATGTTTTGCCTTAGGTATAAAATGGAAACTCTAGCCACATTTTTTAGGTTGCTCTGCTTGCTATGTGTGTGAATCTCTTGTGAGATTTGAGAGGTGGTTGCCTTCACACATGCTTAGGATTATCAAGAAGGAGATTTCATTGAGAGCTTGATGATCATTCAGTTGCTGTACTAAAGAGCTTAAAGATACACAAGCGGGAGTGCTTGTACTTGCTGGTAAATCCAAGAAAGAAGGAGTTCGTGGTCTTAGAGCTTGCATGTGGTCGTGTCAGTAAGTTTTCTACATGAGGTAGCAATAAGATGTTAGTAGTCTAAGTCGCTATTGTAAAACTTCGATTCTTTCATAGTGGATTCAGGTTTACCTTGAGGATAGCTAGGTTAAATCCTCCCTAGGTTTTTTTATCGGTTTGGTTTTCCTGGGTCATCATATCTTTGTGTTCTTTATTTTCTACACTTTACATTGATATGATTATATGATTGTGTTAATCTAGATTTGTAATTTGGACTAAGTAATAACTTGACTAATTAAATAGGTTAATCCATTTGTGTTTTAAGGGGTCTAAAAACAAACACAAATAATCACAAAAGATAAGATTTAGAGTATTCAAAAATACACGCCAAACACAAGCGAAGACAAGAAAGTTAGAAGGAAAAAATGGGTCCAAAACGTCACGTTATTTCACATAAAAAACCAAGGACTTTTCAAAAGAAAATTGATTTCTATAGCATAAAAGGAAGGTACAAAGAAACTGGGGTTTAGTCTTTGTTTGGAGTCGGCTAGCTTTCTCAGTATGAATCCAAGGAAATGGTATTTATTATATATTGTTTCTTAAGCTAAAGCCAGGAAAAGATGCAACAAAGTCTTTATCTTGACCTCATGTGCTAGAATACAAATGTAACATATAAAGCAAAAGAGAGTTGGAAAAACTTGTGGATGATTATGACTTGTGTTTACAAAAAGAAAACATGTAACTTTCGTTGGCCCTCCTTTTCTATTGTAACTTTATTTTTCTCCTTTCTCTTTTAATTTTTAATTTTTGTATATATTTCTTCAAAGAAAAGAATTACACAAGACTACAACAGTATTAAATAAGCCTGTATTTGACTCCTAACTTCCCAAACTGCCTCACCCACATAATGTTATTATATATCACCAAGTCATCATGAATATTATGGTTGAGACTTGAGAGCAATGTATTAACATGTATTGAAAAGAAAATGACGTTGATAATTAAGTCCATATTTTGCCTTGCCTCATGTGCATACCTCCCTCTAAAATTGCCTTGGCATAATTTTTTTTTTTTTAATTTAAAAAATGCCAAGGTTTAGGGCCTAAGCAACAGTTTTCAGTATTTAAACAATATTACACGTATTTTTACACTTTTTTACCTACACGTATTTTCAAAAAATCAAACAATATTATTAGAACAATATTACCAAGCAAACCCTTGGCCTTTGAAATTTAAAATGACCGTATTTAGTTTTCCATAAACTTAAAATAACTATTTGTAATCCCCAAAAAAAAACTTTAAAAAATCAATTTAGTACCTGAACAACATAAAAGTAATTATTTTTCATTGTATCTAATGCAATGATGACATGCAAGTTTATGGTAAAAACAATCACCTTAAATGTCAAAGACTAAAATTACTTATATACAATACTTTATAATAAAGCAACATTATTAGAACAATATTACCAAACAAACCCTTGGCTTTTGAAATTTAAGACCGTATTTAGTTCTCCATAAACTTAAAATAACTATTTGTAATCCCCAAAAAAAAAAAAAAACTTAAAAAAATCAATTTAGTACATGAACAACATAAAAGTAATTATTTTTCATTGTATCTAATGCAATGATGACATGCAAGTTTATGGTAAAAACAATCACTTTAAATGTCACAGAATAAATTACTTATATACAATACTTTATAATAAGCAACATTATTAAAACAATATTACCAAACAAACCCTTGGCCTTTGAAATTTAAAATGACTGTATTTAGTTCTCCATAAACTTAAAATAACTATCTGTAATCCCCCCAAAAAAAAAAAAAAACTTAAAAAAATCAATTTAGTACATGAACAACATAAAAGTAATTATTTTTCATTGTATCTAATGCAATGATGACATGCAAGTTTATGATAAAAACAATCACTTTAAATGTCACAGAATAAATTACTTACATACAATACTTTATAATAAAGCAACATTATTAAAACAATATTACCAAACAAACCCTTAGCCTTTAAAATTTAAAATGACCGTATTTAGTTCTCCATAAACTTAAAATAACTATTTGTAATCCCCAAAAAAAAAAATTTTAAAAATCCATTTAGTACCTGAACAACATAAAAGTAATTATTTTTCATTGTATCTAATGCAATGATGACATGCAAGTTTATGGTAAAAACAATCACTTTAAATGTCAAAGACTAAAATTACTTATATACAATACTTTATAATAAAGCTTTATTATAACATAGTAAATAGGTTATCAAACTGTTCATAAAAAAAAAAAAAAAAAAAAAAAAGGTTATCAAACAAACCTGATTAGCAAAACCAACTCCACAACCAAGCATGATTCTACCAACAATGAGCATGGCAAGATCTTGGGCCGCAGCACTAAAAGCAGTCCCAATTATGAAGAAAAGCCCAGCAATCAACATAGTTAACCTACGGCCGAGCTTTCGCGTCGTGTAGGACGCGAAAAACGTCGCTGTTAAACCAGCAAGGTACAGCGATGATGTGAACAATTGCAAATTTTGATTATCATATTTGCAGTAATTACTGTCGTCTCCTTGCTGAGCCTTCTCATAAACCACTGGGAAAAACTTTTTCAAGAAGTCAGGCATCGAAGTAACACCACCTGCATCAAATTTACAATAAAAATTAGTGATAATTGAGAAGGGTATAAATGTAATTTTACGAAGAATGGGAAAATTGAGCACAGGGTACACAGGTTTCAGGCTTTTGGTAACAACAAAATTCAATTGGCCATTATGCTCAGATTGAAAACCAAACAAAATGGGTCAACGGCCTTCATGATGAATAACTATGTGAAATTCCCAAAATACCCTCTTTCCTTATTGAGAAAATATTGCTCTGTTTTCCACTTTGGCGGGAGAGAAGCTTTTACTTTTCCGTTACCCACTTTCTGTATTTAGTCACAGATTCACAACCTGAAAGATGGATAAAACATTTTTCTTTTTCTTCTTTTTTGGGTAATTAATAAGCTCACCAAACTCTCATGTGAAATTAAAAAAGGAAAAATTATCAAATGTTAAATGTGATGTAATTGAGTGAGAGATCACACCTCAGAAAGTGGACGATTTTTTTTAACTAAAAACATATATATGATTTTTCATACAAAACAAGAATGAATTGTTTTCTTGAAGTAATTTCTAAAAGAAAAGCAACAAATTAACAAATACAAGTTTTTCATCAGTTATTTTCTTCATACAAAAATAAATATATGTATGTAGATTACTAGATCGTCATGAAAGTATCTTTGCTTGGTTCTTGGAAACACTGAGCAAAGCAATTTCTTGTCTCTCAAAAAGCCAGATTTTAAGAAGGAAGAAAAAAAAAAAAAAAAAAACAGTTCTAATCTCCCTAAACACGTATTCAACAAGATCTAATATTATATATTATATGGGACTATGCAAGAACGTAAAAAAAAAAAAAAAAAAAAAAAAAAAAAAAAAAAAAAAAAAAAATTATAGTTAAGTACGAAGAGTTTTATCTCCAACAAAAAAAGACAGGTATAGTAATAAATGGAGAAGGTAATTATAATTACCAGAAACACCAATATCGTAACCAAACATGAGACCACCGGTGGCGGCCATTATGCAGGAAATGATGAAAATAGGTGTGATCTTGGCCTCAAACTCCGTGAGCCAAGCTGGTGGATCGAATCCTCCGGCCATGGTTGTGTATGTCTGTGTAATATATCAAATGGTTTGTTTTGGGTAATCCAAACCAACAAAGGTTTAGAGAAAAGAAGAAGAAGAAGAAGAAGAATGGAGTTTAGGACCATGGAGCGAGTATATTCTTAGTCGGGGGCCAAGGAGGCTTGGAGCTGACTAGTCAACCCCCTAACTAATTTTCGTGAATTTTTTTTTTTTTTTTTTTGGATAATGCACAATTATGTTTTTACTATAAGAATAATACACAAATTTTTTTTGAGAGAGAAAAAAAAAATTAATATGTTTAAATACTACTACTTTAGTTTTTAAATTGTTGGTCCTTTATTCTATTTTTAAGATGTCCTAAAATGAAGTATTCTAATTTTACAAAATGTTGATGTGGTGAGTAGTTATTGGTAAATGAAAAGTTGATATTAATGATGAGCTTAGATAAAAATCAATAAAAAGCTGACTACATTAACAGTTTGTAAAAATATTGAACAAAATTTAGTTACAAAATTGGTTGTAGCTTAAAGTTACAAACTTATCCAATATCTTTTTATTGGAAATGAATTTTGATAAATCCATCATTGGATTATATCCTCTTCTTATATTCTCTATACTTGCAAAATTTATAGAAAATTAAAGATTAATAATTATGTTATCAATAAATTGTTTAAATTGCAAGTTTTTATAATTTAAAATTATACATAAAATATAAGCTTATAGATCATATAGTAAATAATATCCAATTGATATAAATTTTGACATGTGTATTAAAAGTGTAAAAAACATACAATTCAATTGTTAGATTTTCAAAATATGTAGTAATATTTATTTTATTAAGTAAGTTTGTAGCCTTAAGTTACAACCAATTTTGTAGCTAAACTTTGTCCAAAAATATTATAAAATAGTTTGTAGTTATAGCATTACTTTTACTTAATTTAAAAAGTCAATATTATTCTTTCATTAAAGTTTAAATTAATGAGGATAATTTTGGAAATTTGTACTTTTTTAATTAATAAAAAATGCATTAAATTATGTTTCCTTAAAAAGTTGAATTTACTAAACAAGACCAATAATTTGGATCAAATGTAGTAGTAATAAGGATTTCTTATAAAAACTTTCCATATTTACACTCTACATTTCTTATCCCATCCTATTTTCTTTAAGTGATGTAATAAATAACTTCATAAATAAATAATCATAATAAATAAGTGTCATAATTATCAACTTTCATATAAATACATTTTTGTTGAAGGGTAAAACCTAAGTAGGGTAGATTTTTTTTTTTTTTTTTTTTAATAGGAAAAAGTAAGTAGGGTGCAATACATTAGGTTTTTTTAATTAAATTTGAACACCTAGTTTTATTCACCAATATAATACAAAAAATATTATCATTTCTAATAATAATTAAATTAACGCAACTATGTGTTGAATTTTGATTAGAAAACTTAATGCGTTGCATCTAAGATAGCACTTATACTTTACCATTTACTTTTTACTTTTTAAGCCATGCTTACTTTTGTTGAATATAATATTATATTTTTGTTGAATATTATAATATTCTTTTTTTTTTTTTTCCTAAATATGAAAGTTGATAACTATGATAATTGTTAAGAGGTAACTATTATGATTGTGTTTATTTTTGAAGTCATTTATTATTTTATTTAAAGAAAATATGATGTGGCAATATTCTAACGGGTGTGTAAATACAAGAAGTTTTATAAGAAGACCTTATGGTGTTTAAACATATTAAAAATAAGGTAAATTACACTTTCTACCTTTACCTATTCAGTCATTTAAACTTTCCCCTCCTTTAACTACTAGGTTATTTCAATTTGCCTCAAATGCATTTTAGTAATTTTATTGTGAAATATTATAAACATCAAAAGATTTCATTATGGGTTAACAGTTTAACTAAATTAAGGGGGTACTTGCTAATTTTCATTAGTGAAGGAGGAACATTGCTTGATTTTATAGTTTAGGGGAAATTTGTGCATCACTTCATAAGTTTATAGATAAAAGGGGGAAGCGCTATTTTTTCTTTGTATTTATTTAGAGTATGTTATCTTGTTAAGTCTCTCCAAAAAAAATTAAAATAATATAAAATTTGGGAGTAAGATTAGGTACAACTTTTTATTTTTCTGGTTGTATCTTATCGAAGAAGGAAGTAATTTCTGTAATTGTGAAGAATTTTCAAGTTGGTGAGTATATAATTGAGATCATTATCCACTTCTTTTTAGTGTGGTTTTAAATGTACTTTGGAGGAATCTGCTGCGAAATTTTATTGCTAAATTCTGGCTTTTTTAGATTAAATTAATGGTACGTAATTGTGGAAAATTGATGTCGGTTGAAGATAATTGTTATTTATTGGAATGGGGGTGTGAAACAAACTAAATAAAGTCAACCACAAAAAATTTATGACGTGTACAAAACTATACCCAATTATCTACTGTTATTAATTTATGGCAAGAAAAACTGGTACTAAAAAAAGTTCAGTTTCTCAGAATTTAGGGAAATTAAGGGCCGTTTGGTTTCCCCATCACTCAATTTTCTTAACTCAGTTTCCAAAACTCATAATTAAAATTCAAAACTCATCACTCAGTTCTCAAATCCCACTTTCACTAAAAAAATCCCAAAACTCTTGTTTGGTTTAAAAACCCAATCACATAACTCATCTTTTTGAGTCAACTTTTTGCTAAAATTGTGGACCCCACCCACTGACTATACACAGTAGTGAAGCCGTTTCCTACCCGCGTGTCTAGGTTCTTTTCTTCTTTTCTTTTTTTCCTCTCCTTCATTTCATCCTCCGATCAGAAAACCCCTTTTTTTCTTTTCTTCCCTCGCCTCCCACATCAACACAGAAGCACAACATAGCAAACCCAAACTAGTCTTGCTCTTTCTTTGATGCCACACAAAAAAAATCCAAAAGAAAGCATAGCAAACCCAAACCACAAACATAGCAAACCCAAACTCAAAATCCTTAGATCAGAGACCCAAATCACGAAATTAGACACAGAGGTGAACCAATCTGGGCTGAGCTTGAACTGATCTCACGGTGGCTTGTGGTGGTTGCTTATGATGGTGACGGTGGTTGCTTGTGGTGGTTTCTCTATATCTCCCCTCTTCAATATGTATTTGATTTTTTTTCTCTCTCTTCTCTGTTTCTTTCTCAGCTGTTTTTGGTTGGTTTGAATCGGTGGTTATTGGGTTTAAAATGGTGGGTTGTTTTAGTGGTGGAGATCGGGTTATGGGTCACAGTGGAGATCAGGTTTGATTGGGTTTCAGTTGGTGTTTCGGTGGTGATTTGTTGTGGTGGGTTGCAATGGTGGCGCTGGGTGGGGCTGGGTTTTTGTTTTAGTGGTGTTGTGGTGGTGTTGTGGCGGCGCTAGGTAGAGCTGGGTTTGTGTTTCGGTGGTGTTTTGTTGTGGTGGTGCTGTGGCGGCATTGGGTTTGTTGTGGTGTGCTGTGGTTGTTTGCAACGATAATACCCAACAGCTCTGAACAGACAAGACAACACAGAAGCCTATGGGCCCCACAGAGTCCGAAAATTTACCATTGTGCTGAGTTATGTATCTCAGAAACTGAAAACACCAATTTGGTGTTTTCGATTTTCATCACTCCCACTCAAAAATTTTGAGTTTGAGTGATGGAAACAAGATTATGAAATCAAGCCAAACAAAAAAAAATTATGTGGGTCCCACATTTTTTAATCACTGAGTTATGAGTTTCCAATGATATCACTCAAAATTGGCCTAAACCAAACAATCTCTAAGACAATTATGGTCTGTTCAAGAAAAAATGGGAACCTAACCAATGCCAATTGGTGGCAATGTTTAAGAACATTGTAAGTAGTAATTAAATTATATTACTTTTTTTGTTTCCCTTTATTTGAGTAGATAAAAGGATAAACACCAAAAAACAACACTTTTTTTTTTTTTGAGAAACAGATAGTTGTAATATTATTAAACAAGGGGTGCCAAATCGGCAACAATTACAACATTAAGATGAGAAGGAACATTCTCCATCCACATCTCTAAATCATTAACATGTCTAGCAAGTTTATAAGCACAGAAATTCCTTGTCTATTAACATGAGAAACAGTAAAATCAACAAAGGATTCTATTAAAACCTTAGCATCCTCAATCAAATGACCAAAAGAAGCAAAAGAAGGTTCTTCACTCCTTAGGGACTTTATTACTCTCTCAAAGTCTCCCTCAAGGACAATGGAAGAAAACCAACTTCTTAAGCAAAATATATAGCTCTCACAGCAGCCAAAGCTTCAATTTCATCCACTGAGGAAGGTAAATGAACAGATTCAGACATAGAAGCCATAACCTATCCAAGATCATCCTAGATAACAACTCCTATTCCAGCTGAATTACTCTCCTTAAACACAGCACCATCAAAGTTAACTTTAACCTTCGGGTGAGGAGGAGGAGACCACATCACTCTAGATGATCCGTGAGAATTTAGAGTTGGTAGAGTAGCAGGGAGAGTGTGTATAAAATCTGCATGAGCTGCAATTGCATTAAGGAGGACTTAAGAGATAGGGAAAGGCTTATCTGAAGTGCGAAGTAAATTCCTCCTAGACCAAATTGTCCACATGATGACTGCAAACAGTTCTAAATTATTTCCTTCTTCAATGATAAACTTGATCAACTCTCCAAAACTGTTAAACTCTGAATTATGTTGAAAAGTCCACATAGAGTCAAAATCCCAAATAGGAGAAAGGCAGGGACAACTCGAAAGAGCATGCAATGTATCTTCACATGACAAATGACAATGATCACAACTATCTTCGTTAAGTACCTTCCTTCTCACCAGATTTGTCTTCACGGGAATGGAATTCTTGCAAGCTCTCCAAACAGAGTTACGCACCTTATTTGGTATTGACAAACTCTATATTTTTTGCCATTCAGCTTGACTGATAGGTAGCACAACTGCCTGACCAAGTTGTAGACCTTCAGCATTAGTAGACTTCTGCTCTTCCACTAAGAATTTATAACCAGATTTAACAGTATACACTCCCGATTGATTTAAAGGCTAGAAAATTTTGTCAACAACCCGATTCTTACACAAAGGAATAGATTTGATAGAACTTACCTCATGGGGAAGAAACAAATTATCAAGAAGTGAAAGATCCCATTGTTTGGTTATAGGATTAATAAGGTCAGCAACATGAGCTTCAGTAAGATATGTAGACAAAGGAGATTGAAGCTTTGAATTTTCAAGTGAAGGCAGGCACGGATCAGCCCATAACTTAATATTTTCCCCTGTTCCAACCCTCCAACGATCACCTTTTTTGAGCACATCTCTATGTCTTAAGATACTCCTCCAAGCATATGACCCACTAGGATTATCTTTAGCATCTAAAACTAAACAATTAGGAAAAAATTTAGACTTAAACACCCTGTAGAATAGTGAATCTTTATTGTGAAGAAGGCGCCAAGCTTGTTTAGCAAGAAGAGCATCGTTAAACAAAGCCAAGTCTTTAAAACCCATGCCTCCCTCCTTTTTTGGCTTACACAACTCACTCTACTTCAACCAATGAATTTTCCTTCGTCCACCCCTTTGACCCCACCAAAATCTTCTAATCAAACTTTCAAGATCATTACATAATCCCAACGGCAATTTGAAACAATTCATAGAATAAGTAGGGATAGCTTGTAGCACAACTTTAATCAAAACCTCCCTGCCGGCTTGAGATAAAAGTTTCTCTTCCCACCCTTGCAATTTCTTCCAAACCTTTTCTTTAATGAACTAAAAACTCTGCTTCTTTTTCCTTCCCACAAAGGATGGCAAACCCAAATATTTTTCATATTGCTTTATTTCCACAATCCCCAAAGCATCTTTGATTTGAATTCTGTTAGCTTCTAAAGTTGATTTACTAAAAAAGATAGTCGTCTTGTTCTTGTTTATTTGTTGACCCGAACACCTCTCATATACTCCAAGGATATCCATTATTTTCTGACATTCCTCTGAAGTTGATCTGCAAAACAAAAGACTATCGTCTGCAAATAAAAGAAGCGTCAATTTTGGGCTGCGCTTACTCAAAGAAAAACCATGTATATCACCCTAATGTGCTGCCTGTGAAATAAGTCCATTGAGTCCTTCAATGCACAAAAGAAAAAGGAAAGGTGAAAGAGGATCACTCTGATGTATACCTCTTGTAGGATGAATAACACCTTTAGGTTCACCATTAACAAGGATGGAATATGAAACTGATTTAACACAGAGCATCAACAAAAAAATCCATTGATCATTAAAACCCAGCTTCCTCATTACAGCCTCCAAAAAAGACCACTAAACTCTATCATATGCTTTGCTCATGTCAAGTTTGAGAGCCATGAAACCTTCCTTAGCTGATTTGTGATTGTGCATACTATGAAAAGTTTCAAATGCTACCAACATATTGTCAGATATGTTTCGATGCTTGGTAAAGGCGCTCTGATATTGTGTGATAATCTTAGGCAGAATTTTCTTGAGTCTATTCGCCAAAACCTTAGAAAATAGTTTATACAAAACATTGCATAGACTAATAGGTCGAAAATTAGAAACTGATTTCAGATTAATAACCTTAGGAACAAGAGTAATGAAATTATGATTGAGATGTTGGGGAAGAGAAGCTGAATTGAGGAAAGACAAAACAGATTGTGAAACATCCATACCTACAAGATTCCAATAATTCTGATAGAAGAGTGGAGGCATGCCATCGAGACGAGGGGCTTTGAGAGAAGCCACTTCATTCATCTCTGGTGTAATTAGGTTTGGAATTGTACTGATGGACTCTTCGAGTTGACAAGCACCAGAAGTTGTAAAGAGGGACTTGTAATAGTTGACAAGGTAGTCAGCAACATCATTAGGATTAGTAACCCATTGCCCAACAAAATTTTTAATACCCCCAATTTTATTCCTTCTAAACCTCTGAGTAGCTTTATTGTGAAAATATTTTGAATTTCTATCTCCATGAACAGCCCATAAAGATCTTAATCTTTGAAACCACATTCTGTTTTCTTTATCAAGCAACTCATTAACTTTACTCCTCAATTCCAAAACTCGATTATTAACCCCTGAAATCATAGCATCCTTCTCGGCTTGAATCAATTTTTTTCTTACATTCTTACATATTTCTCAACCTTGCTGACAATAACTTACATTCTTACATATTTCAAACATGGTCACTCGAATAAGATTTTCATTAAAAAAAAAAAAAAAAAAATCCTTTTTTGAGAAGCTTCAAAGTTGTAGCTAAGTTGTTACTTTCTAATATTTACAACCAAATTACCTAAAATTCAATTTCTCTCTTCCTCAATTATGATTATTTTTTTATAAAAAAAAAAATTAATTTGGTAATCATCATCATCATATACCATTGCCATCCCATTGCCTTGTGTGTGTGTGTGTGTGTGTTTTGCCTTATTGGAATGGACTTTTTAAGAGTAAAAAAATTGAACCATAATATCATTTTATTATTGACAGAAAACTTTATAATAAATTTAAATACTATTACATTCAGTAGACCTGTCTATTCAACGATTTATTTAAAATTCAATATATTTATTTGTTTAACTTTTTTATTCCTTAATAATTCAATACTACAATCGGGAATGAGGGATTTGAATCTTGGATAATTTCCTTGAAAATACCAATAAGTTTCAATTGAGTTAAAAGGCTCTTGTTTGTTTGTTGTAAAAGTTTTGGTTTCAAACAATTTGGAGCCATATTACTCGAATATATGATGTGACGATTAAAGAGACTGTTCATATGATTTTTTTAATGAGTCATGTGACTTGTGTAAATAATACTCACAGATAGTCCAAACCAGTTTGGAGCCAAACCTTATCCTTGTTTGCTTAACTTGAGTAAAAGTATAATTATTCTTAAAAATATGTAAGACTTGAAACTGTTGTATATAACCAAATAAACTCAACAGATAAATCAAACCAAAACACACAATAATAAGACCATCTATGTTTATTATTAAAATAAGTCATATGACTCATTAAAAAAATCATGTGACTAAAGCTACACATAAATTGTCTTTTTAATTGCCACATCATGTATTGGAACAAGATCACTCCAAACTAGTTTACATCCAAAACTTTTTCCTTATGCTATAATTGCATAAAGTTATCTTCTAATCCATAATCCCATCTGTAGGGGCGGGTTTTGGTTCCTAAGCCCAAAAGATGAATGGATTAAGGCCCAAAGAGCCCAATACAATAAATTTGTAGAGAGTGGGCTTACAGGCTAGGGTTCAATGGATCCAAGGACACGTACCGTGAATCGAAGATAGCAAGAAAGCAAAGGAGAACAAGCTTTATGCAAAAGAAAACCTTCCTCGGCAAAGTCCGAGGAGAATGATCCTGTAATGTATATTTCCTTTAGATTTGGATATTATTACAGTTTTTGTTACTACAGTGTTTTTTTCTATAGATTTCCCTATCCCTTGTCCCTAGAGGGCCTCTTACATTATATAGCTCCCTTTAGATGATCTTGGCCCTCCATTTGTTGATCATCTAGTCCACTACTTGAGTGCTTGTTCCATCAGACACTTTCCCAAACCCCTTGTGAGTTGCAGCAGCCAAGGCAACACTGTTTAGAAGTCTTCTCCACATAAATGTAGCCAAAAGGTTTGGTGGGATGCATTAAATGTGGTGGCAGCCGCCATCCCTTCAATCATGTCAATGCTAACCCTCTCCTCGAAACTTTTTCTCTTCAGTATGGCCTCCCCTGGTGACGTGCTATTGACGTGGCCTTACTGTTTGTGGATGTGGCCTTCTCGGCATGATAATGGCCCCTCTCGGCCACAGGTATGACACGTGATACAATTACCTTATTGGAATTACCCCACAATAGCCTCTCAAAACTCCGGTTTTCTTCCTCCTATTTGAGGAGAAAAATGTGGTTTTGACTTTCGATAATTAATTCAGCACGTTTCTTTGACTTCCACACATGAGAATGTCGCTTTGCGTGTCCCGTAATTATTCCTAATGCTTCGGAGTCCGCAATGTCTCATTAATTGCTCTAGGCGGCGCTTTGTTCCCTATATCTTGCGATGAGATGGAGATCCTATGGCTGGCATTTCCCCTTCAATTTTGGGCAGGATAACTCCCACCCAATTCCGCCTCCTATATAAGGCGCCTGGGGAGTTTATTTTTCCCACTTTAGAAATCTTCAAACTCCCAAGACTTCCTAAACTCTTAAGCTTTTCAATAATTCCTAAATCTTCAGACCTTCAAGAAGCCCTTGAAGCAACCCTCGTCCTTATTTCATAAGTTTTCACGTTCGTAGGCTCTTTTCTCCTCGGCCTTCTACTCTTTGTTCCTTTTTCAAAAATATTTCTTTCACTTCCCTTTAGTTTGCTTAGATGGGTAGATTTACTCACCTCGTAGATTCTCCCGCCGGTATGGAGGGATTTAGGGCTAAATACCACATTCCCCAAGGAGTTTCCTTGCAGTATTGTGCTGAGTTAGTGGCTTACTCACAGGAATAAAAGGGAGGTCGTCATTCCCATGATCGCTTTCATAGAAGGGGGAATGACACTCCCCATGGGTAACGTAACTAGGGACTATTTAATCGCCCATAGGCTATGCCCCCACCAATGCATGCCCAATCTATTTAAGGTCCTGGGTAGTGTAGACGCTCTCAATGAGCATATGGGGTTGAACCTTACCTGCCACGATGTCGTTTGGATGTATGAGTGCCATCTGCTGGCGAACTCAGGCTACTACCTTAAGTCTAGGTCTTTAGTGGTTAGGCTCTTCTCGTGTCTTCCTAAGTCCAACAAGGGTATGAAGGATGACTACCAAATCGCCTCTGGTGAATGGCACGACAGTCTTCACTGCCTAACCTGGGAGGGAGAGCTAGGTGGGGTACCGTAGGTTTAGGTCTTTTAACACGGGCATCAGTTCTTTAGTTTTTGCTGCTCTTTCCTTTCCTTTAGTATTTCGTTTCTTTCTGATGGTGGGTTTCATTGTTCTGACTGTGGTTTTGCTTCTCGGCTGTTTTTGCAGATAAAAGGCACGTAGCGGCCAACCTTAACCTCATCAACGTTGCAGACCTTAAAAAAGTACTAAGGTCTGAGATATTTGTGAGCAAGGACAGACAGTTGAGGGCCGTCCATCTCATCCTCAACTTCCAGCCCTTATTTGACAAGTTCTAGTACGTGGGCCACGCAATCAGAGCTAGTGACCCTCGGTTGGCTCGGATAGACGTCACTGTGCCCGGGTTCCTTATCAGAGAAGACGTCGTTCACGTGGAACTGCCCTCCCACCGTGCTCCTTATGAGGCCACAGTCTCGAGAGAGGAAACAGCATCCTCTCGCTTATCACTTGAGGCGAAGATAGACTAGCTTCACTTCGAGGAACATAGAGAGGAACAGGGAAAGCCTATAATCCAGGTCTTGGACTCGAAAGACGTGCTAGACAGATCTTCCGTTATTCGATCCCTCAAGTTTATTATTGCGTGTGTAGATAGCAGCTCAGTAGAGAAGGATGAAATGCCACTGGATAGTAAGAAGAAAGGATTGCGCGACCTCCTCAAGGCTAGGGGGTTAGCCCCCAAGGATGCCTCAAGGTCTCAACCCCCTCTTACTTTTCCCCCTCATCCTCCTCCTGTAGTCAACGTTTTTACTCTTGCCATGCTGAAGAAGAGAAAGAAGGAGAAAATGGAGATTAAGGAGGGGGAGTTGGTCCCTCGTAAGGATGGGGTCCCCCCCCCCCCCCCCAAGTAACAAAAGATGACCAAGGGTAAGGGCAAGGCCTCCTTGGTCGAGAGCAGGGAGGACCAGACCATGGCTGAGGTGAACCTTCAGAACCCCTTCTAGGACCCTCGGGTGGAGCTGGATAGGGCTGTCATACCATGGAACTCCAGCATTAGGGAGTTCCAGAAAGGGTAATCTAATTGAAGCCCTGGAGTAGCCCCTCTTGCTGCTGAGGGATATGGATGCGTTGAAGCATGTGCGGCAGCCAGACCTTTTTCTGTCCCTAAAAAGGGACCTTGCTTTGGTAAGTTCTTAGACATGCCTCACTAAGGGCATTTTTTTTTTTTTTTTTAAATAATGTATTCCTCTATTGTTTCTGTGCAAGCTATCCATGAGGTTTTTGTGGCCAAAGAGTGGGTCAGGGATGCCAAGAATGGGGCTAAGGTTGAGGCCAACCTCCGCACTAAGACCAGCAAGGCCTTGGGAGCCGCTGAACAGAAGAACTAAGAAGTTGACCACGAAGGAGAGGGCACAGAAGAGTGCTGAAGCCGGTCTAAAGAATACCTAAGACCAGGCTGAGGATCAACGCAAAAAACTCTTTCATACTGAGATAGAGCTGGCCACAGCGAAACAGCAGGTCTTAGAGCTAAAGATAGGGCTGAAGAAAGCAAAGGAAGCTACTCGGTCGACCAAGGAAGCTGCGGAGGCTTCGAAGTAGGCGTCCTAAAACCTTGGGGTGCAAAAGATCGAGGTCCGTCTGGCAGACAAGCTGGTTGAGGTCTGCAAGGACTACTGTCAGGAAGTATGGATGAAGGCCCTCAACCTGGCAAGAGTCCTTTCTGCCTCGGAGTGGAGGAAGGCTGAGACCTTCTACTACCCTCTAAACATCTATGAAGTTCTAGTTGCACTCCCACCTCTTACTGCCCTTGCACCAATCTCCTCGAAGCAGCCCCCTATCACCCAGGCCTCTCTTCCTCCTCTCGAGGTCTCCAAAAGGCCTAGCCAAGCTAGTGACCAAGGCCAAGGGGTTGAGGTGGCTAAGGATAAGGGCAAGGGCAAGGGCAAGGAAGTCAAGCCCCTGTCAGAGGCCAAAGGTCCAGAGGCCGATCTCAAGCTCAAGGATGCTGCTCCTAAGGCCAAAGATGCTGCTCCCAAGGCAAAGGAGGTGTGATGATGCTGACTCCAAATGCATGTGCAAGTGTTACATGTTCCCTGTTTTTTAGTAATACCAGAGATTTTCTCCCTGTTATTATTTTAATAGAACCCCTACTTCAATCAATATTCTTATAACCTAATTGTAGATCCTTTCATGTGATGAAATTTGTTGTTGCAGATAATGAGAACTTTTTGTTTTATTTTTCTTCTTCCTTCTTAAAGTTTTGAATGTCAACCCTTGTCTTTTTGGTGGGTACTTTAAATTTTTAACCTTAAGATATATGTTGTGGAGTCTTGATGTAGCTTTCACATGTTCTTATTTTTATTTTTTCCATTTTCAGTTTTATTGCAGTAAGGGTAATGAATACAATGACCTTGCAACTATATTCTTCAATACTCAGGTTTTTCTTTGTTTTCGGAAACCTCATTCTTTCATTAATATGGCTACATTAGCATGGTGCCTCTATGGTTTCAGTTTACTGGAATTTGTCTTTGTTGGTACAGGATGATGCCATAAGGAATTTGTTCAGTGCAAAAACAGTTCATGAGTACAGTGCCCAAAGTTTGTTGACCTTTTTGGTACTGCATTTATTCTCCTAGCTTACTGCATAGTCTTTTGGACAGATATACTGCTCATGCACTACAGTGTTTTCTCTTAATTACTTTACAGCATCTTATTCTAATTAATTATGTTGCATATACATCAGTTGAGCCCGGACTTCCAACTAACATTTGAATTAAACTTTTGAAGTTCTCATAATGTGCAAAGATATTGTTGCTGTTTTGGTGCTTGAAGTTATGCTTAATGCAAGTTTTTCCTTCTTTTAATGTACTGCAGGTTATGTTTTATACCCTAGCTGTGGTGACATTTGGTATTGCAGTCCCAACTGGTCAATTTGTTCCCGGAATAATGATAGGATCAACTTATGGACGTCTAGTTGGCATGTTTGTTGTTAACTTTTACAAGAAGCTCAACATCGAAGAGGGAACGTGAGTATCATGATCATTTCATCCTGTGGAATTTTTATATCAGATTCATATTTTTTGGGACTCGAGCTTCAGAATTCTTCTTTCTTGAGATTGGTCTATGAGTGGATGAGGGCCTTAAATTGGTTATTTATTTCTTCTTTGTTGAAAATTTCCAGTTCTTCAATTGAAAGCCATAACTTTAGGCATTACACTTGTATATGTAGGTTTGACCAACATTTTCTGTTTAAAGATCTAATGAACAGAAGCTCTATCCACTGTCTGAATTTTATAAAGGCTAGTTTAACCATGGAAAACTTCCCTGAAGCTCCGGAAAATAGGTCTTCCTGTTAATACTATGTACTTGTGCAGCTCTGCCAACAATTAGTTAGAAAATGCTATATCTGATTTTTGTATTCCGTTTTGCGGTTCCATTGTAATTTAATGATTGGGAAATAGATTTGGTGGCGGCCTTTACTCATATTTTGGAGTCTAATATTCCACTTAGTTAGGGTGGGGACTAGATGAGGTGGAAGCTAAGGAAGAAGGGATTTTGAGGTTTGGTCTTTCTATAGTGTGTTGAGGTGGCCTTCTTCTATTGTCTTTCTTTGGAAAGCTATTTTCGGGGTCAAGGCCCCCAGAAGAGTTTCTTTCTTTGTTTGGACAGTGGTTTTGGGGAAAATCCTCACTGCTGACAATTTGAGGAAAAGCGGTTATTCCATTGTGGATTGGTGTTGCATGTGCCGATGTGATGGGAAATTTGTTAACCATCTTCTAATCCATTGTGGGGTGGCCCATCAATTGTGGAGCTTTGTTTTTAGATCTTTTGGGGTTGCCTGGGTGCTTCTTGAGATGTTTGATGGGTGTATTTGGAGGGATCGGAATAGGTGCACATTTGAGGATATGAAGTGGCCGGGGGGAGTAGTTGCTAGCGTCTTTCACAGGGTCTTCATTTGATTGGTCTTGGGCTTGAGACTCACATCTAGTGATTCCATCCAATGTTTATAGACTCCCTTATTTCTTTTATGGCGTAAATACACTTTTGGTCCCTACATTTTGGGCCATTTCTCGATTTGGTCTCTAAACTGATTTTGCTCCTAAGTCAGTCCCTAAATTTTTAAAATTGTTTCTAAAATGGTCCCTACCGTCAATCCAGTTACGGAAAAAGTTGAGGTGGCAAACGACGTGTCCTCCTTGCTGACGTGGCGCTGACATGGATATTAAAATATTATTAAAAAAGCTTATTTGGCATTTGTGAAATGCCACGTCAGATTTAAATTAATAAAAAATTAAAACAAAATCCAGGTCAGAAATTTTAAAATAAATAAAAATTAAAACAAAATAAATTAACTGAATGTCTCTTTTTTTTTCTTGTTCTTTGTTCTTCATAATCAATCTCCAGAGCAAAGGACCAAACCCCAAACCCAGATCTCAACCAAACCCCAAACCCATATCTCCTGCACAACACAGCATACTCGCCACCCAAATCGACTCACCACCCTAACCGACTCCACTGCCTCCATTGAGAGAGCAATTTTTGGATTCTCTAGTAAACCCAAAAACTCTGTGACTCCAGACCCAAAAGCTCGATTGCTTCAAGAAACCCAGAAACTCAAAAACCCCAAAAAACCCAAAAACTCGATTTCTCCAGGATTCGGATTCTCTAGGAAAGCCAAAAACTCGGCGGCTCCAAAGAAAAAAAAAGCTTTTTCAGTTTAAATCTGGGTTTTGTTTAGATCCGTGATTGACCGAAGCTCCATCAGTGTTGGCATTTTGTTTGGGTCATCTTGCTTCAACGGAATCATCAATCGATTGGGCTGCGGTGGCAGCATGGCCATAGGTCTTGGTGGCATATGGGTTGCGGGTTGTGGGTTAGGTGTGTTATGGGTTTTGTGGCTGAGGTTTCTGCTAGGTTGTGGCGCATTGGTGGCCCGATGGTTGTGGCGTGATGGTGGGTCGTGGTAGCTTGGACGCTGTAAGCTATGGGTTTTGATGTAGATCGGCGGTTGTGGCAGAGGATTTGGGTGGAGGTGGTTTGCTTTGATGTGTTTGTGTGGGTAGGGATGAGTTTATTGTTTTCTCCGATGGGTTTGTGTGGGTAAGAATGGGTTTGTTATTTTGGATTTGTGGTGGGTGATTTGGATTTGTGGCTGTTACTTTTCCCAATTATCCCAAAAATTAGATTTAAGATTATAAAAAAAAAATTAGATTTAATTTTTTTTAATAGGAACTTAATTTTTTAAACTGAAAAAGCTTTTTTTTTTCTTAATTTAATTTAATTAATGTTTATTTATTTTAAAATTTCTGACGTGGATTTTGTTTTAATTTTTTATTAATTTAAATCTGACATGGCATTTCAAAAATGCCAAATAAGCTTTTTTAATAATATTTTAATATCCACGTCAGCGCCACGTCAACAAGGAGGACACACCGTTTGCCACCTCAGCTTTTTCCGTAACTGGATTGACGGTAGGGACCATTTTAGAAACGATTTTAAAAATTTAGGGACTGACTTAGGAGCAAAATCAGTTTAGGGACCAAATCGAGAAATGGCCTAAAATGTAGGGACCAAAAGTGTATTTACGCCTTCTTTTATATAGTTTTTTTGTCCTTTTCTTTTCTTCTTTATTATTTGATGTACTCTTCTGACTGCTGCATATTCTTTTTACATGTAGCAGTCCCTTTTTAAAGACATTTTGTCTTACCTATATGAAAAAACATTTCTATGTAATACACAATTATGTGCCCTCTTTTTTGTTTCTCCATGTTACAGTTAATACATATGCTGCTATTACCTCCATATGAACCTTTTCTATTGCCACTTCTATTTTCATGATCGCGTGCTTTGCTTATGACCGTTTTCTGTTAGATTGCCAGCATGTACAATTTGCTACATGCTGCCTTCATTCTTGTTCCTGATGTGCTTTTTCTTGGACTTTTTAGATATGCTCTACTTGGAGCTGCTTCTTCTCTTGGAGGTTCAATGCGGATGACAGTCTCTCTTTGTGTCATTATGGTTGAGATCACAAATAACTTGAAACTTTTACCTCTGATCATGCTTGTTCTTCTAATTTCAAAGGTATTGTTTTTAGGGTTTGTTATTTTACTAATAGTTGCGTTGTGAAATGTACTTAGTCTTTTCCCATGGTAGGCTGTTGGTGATGCTTTTAATGAAGGCTTATACGAGGAACAGGCACAACTGAGGGGCATTCCATTACTGGAATCTAGACCTAAGTACCAGATGCGTAAAATGGCAACTAAAAAGGCCTGTGGACAAAGGGTGAATGTCACTTATAATTTCAATTTTCCATTAATTATTGATTTTGAACGAGGACATGTCTAGTGTCAAGATAGATATGAGTTTTCCCAACGGTGAAAATGGCCAAATACCACCAATTTGCAAAATTTGTAGCAAAAAAGTATTGTTTCGAAAATTATTAGTGATCTACCACTTTTGTGGTACTCGAGCTCTACAAACTCAAGTTCCAAATGATACTCGAGCACAGTAAACTCGAGTTCCCCCTAGTTCTGCCACTGTGGCACCGTCTGACATGGTATTTGGGCATTTAAAAATTCCACTTGGTACTCGAGTTTCTTGGACTCGAGTACTGTATGTACCTAAGTCTATTAAACTTGAGTATGACTTGAGTATATAAGTGAACTTATCCAGGTTCATACTCGAGTTTCATGGACTCTAAGTACTGTGTTAGCAATACCCGAGCCCTTTAAACTCGAGTTTGGTCTTCAGATATGCGTCATACTAACTACTAGTACTACTCACAGATATTTGTGCTTCTTGAAACTAAGATCTTTGTTTCATTTCAGCAAACAAGTCCTGGTCCTCATCAGTTTTGGTATTTTCCACTTTATAGCAGGTAAGTTCTTGTGTAAGTCCAAGGGAACAGCTTGAAGCCTTTGGTCTCAAAATTTGGTTTCTCCTACAGATACAGATGCCAAATATTGAAGGGCAGTTATAATATCTGTACAAAGTTTATTTTAGACCCTTAAGGTGAATTTTCTCAAAACAAAATATCTAATAAAAATGGACATCCTTATCTTCTAAGTCAGCGGCAAAAGTAACAGATGCATTGATATGTCTGCAATGATAAATGTGCAGGATCCTTTCAGCAATTAAATTCAAAACTAGTTTTGCAATACATGAAATAGAACTCTAGAATTTTCATGAATCACTCTCTGATTATGCAGTGTCATCAATTGAAAAAATTAGCCAAGTTTTCTAAATGCATAAACATCTCGAGGAAAGAGAAGAAAGATCATTATACAAAAAGATCCTACTATATTTTCTTCTAATGTCTGCAAGCTAGATAATGAAGCACTTGGTAGGAAAAACAAATAAGGTATCCAAACAAGCACATTAAAAGCAACAAGAACCACATGATATTGGAAAAAAACTATAGCATGAGGAAAAAAAAAGAAAAAGAAAGATGTAACCAAAGGTAACCCAAATAAGCCAGGAAGATTATGAGATAAAGAGTTAATCAACCAACAGTAAAAGGACTAACCACTAGAAATAGTACATATATGAAGGAAGACAACTCACAACTGATGTAGGGAAACGTAAGCCTAAAAGAATTTTTTTTATTTTTTAAAAAAGAAACCATTAGTCCCTTATCTTTTATTTCTCTATTTTATATTTTATTTATTATTATGTATTTAGTATTACAAAATTAAATGTCATGTCACTAGCAAGTGACTCTTAATGAAGTTGGATGGTTAGAATCTAATTGTTATATGTAAGATAAAGGATTAGGATTCTATGGTTAATAAAGTCTATTATAAAAAAAGCCTATGTTATCTTTAATTCTGTTATCTTTTTCTTTGATTTAATCTTGATTGTTACTAAAATTTCTTCTTAAACCCTTCTTCTACATTAGACTTAAGTTCTCCTCACCAAATAAACAATCATGAGACTTAACAGTCCACACTAGTAGTGCCACTAATTTAGAATCCAATTCACCAGTTATAGGTTCATTAAAAGAACTTATATAAGAACACTAATCTTTATATATATATATATATAATGAAATTTATTGAACCAAAAAAATGATCACCCAAGTCTCCAGGGTGTACACCGAAAACAATCAAACACTCAAATAACAAACATCTATCCAATCACAAACCAAAAATTAAGAGTGACTTCCTACAGCTAACATCCAATCCAATAAAGTTCTAAGGAAAAACAATTTCAACTCCACTAAAGTCCTTTCTAAATCCTTCATGCTTTGGTAAAGTCATTCTATAGATACCTTTAAACCCATTACATAGATACAACCCTTATTAGATGGTAAAAATACACCCCCTCCTTCCTATCATCTTAAATGTAAATATCCTAAGATTAAAAAAAAAAAAAAAAAAAAAAAAACAAATTTAAAGATAGTTTCCATAGAAAGCTATAACCCCATTACATAGATATAACCATTAATTAGTTCATTCACTATAAAGAAGAAATTTAACACACTAAGATAGAAGAAATTTGACACACAAATACATGTTCGCAAACACACACAATGCAAGCATGGCAGACAGTTTAGCACTTAATCATTTCTTTCCTTTTTGTTTGTTGTTGTTGTTTTACCCCGCAAATACCCACAAATGCCGACATATACCCACAAATAACCCTAACCCCCAAATTCTCAAACAAATATTCAGATAAGGAGACATACCTTGTGATTCCAAACTGAAGATGCAGACCGAGAGTGAGAGTACAGAGTGTGAGCAAGAGGGAGAGTATAGAGTGAGAGTGAGAGTGAGAGTGAGAGAGAGACTGAGAGCGAGAGGGAGAGGGAGATTGAGAGTGTGTGGGAGAGTGAGAGTGAGATGATAGTGAGGTTGAGAGAGTGAGAGGGAGATTGAGAAAGGGAGAGTGATGAGAGAGTAAGCCTGAGTGGGAGAGAGGGAGATTCGGATAATTAAGTGTAGGAAATAGGGGCCATACCCGAGTTCACTAAACCAGAGTATGAGCCTGGATCACTAACCTAGCTGGCATTTTTTAATCTCAAATGCCATGTCAGACGGTGCCACGGTGGCAGGACTTCTAAGGAACTCGAGTTCACTGTGCTTGAGTACCATTTAGAACCCAAGTTTGTAGAGCTCGAGTAGCACAAAAGTGGTAGATCACTAATAAGTTCCGAAACAGTGCTATTTTGCTACAAATTTCACAAAATTGTGGTATTTGGTCATTTTCACCTTTTCCCAACAGCAGCCCTCATAAATGTAGACGTTAGGATGTTGTCACATGTAATGTGTGCAGGTGTAAAAAATTATTGTATTCTGGCCCAACTAAGTTTTTGATTGGTATTTTGGCCTAAGTAAATAGGAATATGCCTACCTAATATAGGCCATGCAGAACCTAGGGTCATGGTTAACATAATTTGACTGAAGCTTTCAGAGGAAGAAAACCTTGGTGGCTTACAATTAATGAAAAAAAAAAAACTAAAAAAAGATAAAATGGTCTTATTTGTGGAAGATATGCATTTGCTGTTGTGCTATAATATAATCATATTAGTACAATAGAATAGGGAAGACAAAAAATGGAGAAGCTTTTGGTAAAAGATTGCAAATGATTTCTCTCCATACTGAAAAGGAAAATTTAGTAGGGTCTGTTTGGTTCCCGTAAAATATTTTCCGTAAAATACCTATTTTCCGGAAATGCTATTTTCCGAAAAAAGAAAATATTTTCAAGTGTTTGGTTCTATTAGGAAAATGCTATTTTCTTACAATTTTTTCACATTTTCTCAGCATCCAAACAAATTTTATTACAAAAAATTTCAACATCACAGCCCATTCAACCACAAATTCCGGCAGCAAATTCCGGCAACAACAACAACAACAATCAGTTCATCAAAAAAAAAAAAAAAAAAAAAAAAAAAAAAAAAAAAAAAAAACAACAACAATCAAATTAAAAAAAAAAAAAAAAAAAAAAACTGAGGGATCGAGGAAGAGAGAGCGTGGAGGCGATGGGTCGGCGGTCGAAGGCGATGGGTCTGGTTCATGGATCGGCAAGCTCGAGGAGGCGATGGGTCTGGGTTCGTCGGTTCGTGGGTTGAAGGCAATGGGTCTAGGTTTCTCGGATCGGACTGCGTGGTTATGAGGGGTGGTGGTCGAATGGCGTTGAGCGGCTCGGTGAGGTCTGGGTTTCTCGGATCGGACTGCGTGGTTATGAGTGGTGGTGGTGGAATGGCGTGGATCGGGATGTGGAACAGGTTTGGTCTCTTCTCTCAGCGTGGAGCTCCGGTGCTGATTTCTCTGATGGTCTTGCCGTGGAGGATGAGTTCTTCAAGTTTCTTGGCTCTCTCTTTTGTGCGTTCTCTCTCAACTTCTCTGGCTCTCTCGTTTGTTTCTCTCTTTTGTGCGTATTGTGCGATTTCCGAAAATGATTTGAAGGGAAAATAAGAGCGTAAAATCATTTCTGGGTCAAAGGCGTAAATATGGTCAAACTGAAGCTAATTTTCCGGAAATTAAAATTTTCCTCCCCTACCAAACACTGGGGTCAAGTGGTAAATGATTTTCGGAAATCATTTACCACCAAAACAAATGGACCCTAACTAATAACAAAAAATAGGGGGAAAATAGCACCTCCAATATCAAATGTTATGCTCATTATCTTTTCAAATCAAGAGGTGTACCTTCTGATGAACATGCATATATAATATGGTGGTGGATACATTTCTTTTTCCTGCTATTTGGCTTTGGGTGCATTATATTGGTTTTTTTTTCTTCTTCTACTTGCATTGTGCATGCCATCATAAATTCACTGAGCACTTTCTTTCCCAACTTTGACGGTGGTCTCCTTCCCTCGTGTTATTAAGGTTGCAGATGTGGTTTCTATTTTGCAGAGCAACAAACATAATGGTTTTCCCGTAGGCTTAACTCTACTTTGCTCTTAATTCCAATTTTAATGGTGTTCTAGAACATTTCTTAAGTACTTTTTCATACTTCAACCTACCCAGGTGATTGATCACACAAGAAATGGGGAAACGCTTGTCATCGGACTTATGCTTCGCAGGTATAGCATATTGAGTTGGTTTCTTTCTGTATGTGTGATATCATTTGTTAGAAGCAGAAGCATGTATTTGCACTCTATTTGTTTCAGTGGAAAACATTTTGAGAAGATAGTTTTCTGCATTTTCCTGTATTTCGTGATATAAAAAAAAAAAAATGTCAAAGGAAAAATTTATCTTTGGTCAATGGAAAATCCTATTAAAAATATAATTTATTTTTAGAGATTGTTTTATGTTTAAATTTCCTAAAAACAATTCTATCTCAAAGCATACTAAATAAAGCAAGTTAAGAAGTAATATGGAAACTATTGAAAACAACTATATCTCATTTTTAAAGACGGTATCAAACATAGGAAAATGAGATAATTTTTCAAAAAATATTTTTTTTAAATGACTCGTTTTAGAAATTGTTAATGTCAAAACAAATGGACCGTTAGTGTAAAAAAATAACATTTTTAGTATTTGGTTCATGATGCAATCATATGTTGGTACTTCTTCATGAGTCTAAGGTAGATTTCCAGCACAGTCCTTTGCCCAGTGATACAAGAGCTGGATCCAGGCCTATAAGGTTATTGGCGGTTTCATACTACAGTTAAGTCTTGCCTTATCTTCACTTCTCTATAAGATTTTGATTGTTCCTATAAACTCCAGGCACACTCCGAGTGAATTTGTCAAACCTGTTTCCAGTAAAGGATTAACTTTGGATGATATACATCTTAGTCCTGATGACTTGGAAATGTACATAGATCTTGCCCATTTTTGAATCCATCTCCATACATTGTCCCCGAAGATATGTCTCTGACAAAGGTGATAATATGTCTTTACATGTAGGATTATTTTTGTATGCATGTGTCCTGTCTGTTTCTAATCTTGTCAGATAAACATTGCATCTTCTTGCTTGTACAGGTATATAATCTTTTCCGCCAACTAGGTTTGAGACATATATTTGTTGTCCCTCGTCCATCTCGTGTGATTGGTCTAATAACTCGGAGGGATTTGTTGATTGAGGTATTGCTACTGTCCTTAACCTTTCTATATATTCAGATTGTATAGGCTATATAGTAATCGACATTTGATGGTTTGCATCACAGGATAATGAGGAATCAGCTATAGTGGAGCTCTAATCGACCAGTGTAAGGTCTCTATAATGCTTTGCTTAGATATACCAACTTTGATACTCTGCGATGGAGAATCTGAACTTAATCTGTAGAGCCAGTCTAGTACTTTTTTGTGGACTTATGACTGGAGAATCAATTTTCAAACGGTAACTCTTTCTTTAATGGTGCTTAGCATACAGGATTCAGAGATGTCTATCAGCGTGTGATTTTTTACTCTGCAAAGCAAGCAATGGAAAAATTCTTCCTATGTTGATTTTGATGTTCCTTTAAACTTAACAGAAATTACATGCCAGTTTTTGTCTGTTTTGATGAGTGTATAACAGTTACCCCCTATATGTTGAATTTATTTATTTATTTGATAATTATATATTGAATTTATTGGACTAATGGTAATTTATTTATTTTCTTCTGTCTTGGTTATTGATCAATTATTTTATTAGAGAAGGGTGATTAGAAGTCCATCTCAAATGAAGAGACGGCTAGTTGCACACATGAATTGGAAATTGAAAACCAACTTTGGCTGTTTGGTGTACTGCAAGACCCTCTATTTCAATAAAATATTGCATGTTACTCTTTTCATTTTGTAGAATATATGGTACATTTTAATGGGAGTGAAAGCTTCCGTTTTGATTAGAGCTTTTCTTTTGGAATTCTCTTCAGATCTTGAACATGTCAAAATTATATTTCTTTCATGCCTACGGGTTCGATGATCAAGTTAAATTTTTAAGTCATCCTTTGGCCATGTACTAGCAATCTGGTCTTTGACTGAGCCATCTGTTTTCCTTATAGACAACTTATTCTGTCATTGTATTACTTGCAGAACTTAGTGCCTATATTATCAAATGTGAAGCAATATGTTTTCATTTATTTTTTATTTTCAACTTGTTAATCCTGTCCATAAACATCTGATCGCAGAGCACGGCATCATGATAGAAGAGTATCTATGGGGAATGGGGATGTAGAACGTCCACTTCTCAATGGTCTTCTGGTCCAAGGTCATTCATCCAGCTGATGTCGCTGTCCTATCTTCCTTGAAGATTCATTCTTTCTGCTTACTACAATTCTTTCCTGAATCTAATTTTTTCTTCTATTTTGTAATCATGCTTATAGGTTTAGAATTGACAATTAATGACTCCCCCTTTGATTGAATGTTGTCGGCTTGTCGCGGTAGAAAAAGGGCGCCCGGGGAGGTGGGGGTGTCATTGACCACACCCATCTAAATTTTGTATCATATACAACTGAGAAAAATAATCGTATGATAGATTAGTGGAGCAAAGTAAATGGTGCCCTACCGGGTTTTAATTTATTTTTTGGCCTACCGCACAAAACGCATAAACTTGACTTAAGTTGAGCTTCTCATTCAAATCAAACCAAAATAACTACAAAAACTAGAACCTTCTTCTCTTTTCTTTTCTTTTTTCATCTTCTTATGTCACTTCCACGAACAATCTATGCTTCTTAAAATCCCCAATTTCTATATATGTAAAAAAAAGGAAAAAAAAATTATTATAGCCCTCTACTTAATAGCTCTTAGCATACAAATGTTAAGAGTTAGGTTTTTTCTCACCGGTGATCTTACACACAAGAAAAACCGATCACCCAAACAAGTCCAGAACAAAAAAACTCACTTTGAAGAAACCCTAATTTTAATATCCCAAATCCAAATAAATACAAATTAAATGAACATTTATTTAAAACTAGAGTTTGCTGTTTGCATAAATAAGATACAGAGTTTGCATAAATATTATATGGAGTGTTGACGGTGGAAAAAGAAGTGGGATTTTATGGCAAAAACGATGGAAAATTACATTTTTTCACTCCCCACTTATCAATTTGAGAGAATTGTATCAAACTACACCCTGGCGGAAATGGGATGTATGATAAAATTACTCGTTGTCTCATCTAATGCCATATTTAGATGGCAGAGCGAACACTAATATAATCTATATGTTATATATATATATATATAGACACACAATATAAAATATATATTAATAGGTGTGGTGTGGTTTTTGTGGTTTTTTGAAAACAGAACCGCAAACCACACCTCACTTGTAGTTGCAATTCAATTTTTGCATATTCATCGTAGTTAGCGGTGCGGTGACCATATTATGTAGTTGGTTTAAGTGTAGTCACCGTACTTTTTTATACAACTCTAGTATGGAGTATGGAGTTCTTACATCCTAATTTCATAGTTAAATGAGTGGTTTAAATTCATATTTTCGACAAAAAAGTACATGTAATTCCGACATAACTTTTTCTTTTTCTATTAGAAATGTTACAATCATTTTTTTTTTCCTTTTGTGAGAAATAAATGTTACAATCTTTGATGAACCATTTTTGACAGAAGAGATTTGTTGTCAATCGTTGGTGATACCCATTTTCGCAATACTTTTTTTACAAGCCCAATTCATGTATTATGTTTTATTTTATTATTTTAAGCATGGCCCAAACCTATGCGACTTATTGGGAAATTGAGGAAGTGTGGTTTGGAGGGTATGGGTCGGTTCCTTTCAGATCTTTTGCAGAGCCCGACCCATGCGTGCTACCAAGTAGGCAAGAGACACTGATAACACCTCAGGATCATGGAGGAGATCTTGTACCTAAAATTTCCACCTCAAAAGAGTTTTTATGCTCTGGGTGACTGTACCCTTAATTTTCAGCCCAGCTCCATTTTCCACACCAAAACACAGCAGACCTCAAACTAATTAGCTAGCCTATTGTAGCCACCAAATGCAGCTATCAAAAGCTTACTTAAAAACTCTTCCCTAAACAAAAGCAACCCAATCCAAAACACCAAATTAGTATCATGGGAGATAAAAGCCCCGTCCACTACTCAAAAACCAGTCATTAGCAACACCTTAAACTCTATATAAAACTCTCTCTTCAGCTCAAAAATAAGGGCTAACCACGTTCTACCCATAGACCGAAAACTTCAGAACAAAAGCTCATTCAACCAGTCAACAATCTCACAATTCTGAAGCTTAGGGGTGGAAATATGAGTACAGGGGAACCTTTCCTCTCTTCCTCACAACCTCTCTCAATTTCCTCTTCTCGGTGATTGTGGGTCGAAATTTCAAACCTGTTGAACCACGTTTTCCCCATAGAGCTGAAACTTGAGAGCAAAAACCCACTAAGCCAGGAAATATTCTCACAATTCTGAACGTCAGGGGTGGAAATATGGGTACAGGAGAACTTTCTCTCTCTTCCTCGCAACCTCCCTCAATTTCCTCTTCTCGGTGACTGTGGGTCGAAATTTTAGACTTGTTATGTTTTTATGATTTTTCTGCACTTTTGTTATTAGTATTTTGATTCTCTCTTGTCAAAGCACCATTAGCCTTTTGTTCATTATAGATTTGGAATTTTTGGCTTGATTTTTCACAATAAACACTTCTAAAGAACCTAATGGGAGATTTGGGCCGTTCTCGCATTTTTAGCCCTTATCGGAAAAACGTCCTCGACAACCGTCAAAACTATTTTTTTGGCAGCTCTTATTATTTGTTAGTGTGGGGCTTAGGATTTTTAGCGACCCCAACTCACTTCATATTAGGCCCAAAGGCCCATGCCGAGGAGGTAGGAGCGTCCGAGGATAAATATAGGACACCCAGGCTCCCAAGGAACCTCGCCGAGGACGATACTATCATCGGCTAGCCGAGATCATAGAAGGAAAAAGCAGCACGCCATCAATGGCAACCTCCCAAAGGATCCCAAGAAAAGACAAGTACAATGGATCAGCATTGGAAGCATGGTGGAGGAGCAATTCCAGAAAGAACTGTCACCTCCACATTGAATGCCCACAACTAACATTCTGGCCGCATTAATGAGGAAATGACCCCTAAGCAGTGTTGTCTAGGTTGCTGCAGCTCACAGAAAGCTAAAGAAAGTGGCTGATGGGACAAGCACTCAAGTAGTGACCTGTATGATCAACAAATTGAGGGTCAAGATCAATTGCAAGGGGGTATATAATTTAAGGAGTCCTCCAAAAAGGGGGAAAAAGGGAGGGGGAGCAATCCCAACAATTCCGAATCATTCAATATACTAGAGTAAAACTCCTCGGAAGGAGCCGAGGACAAATTTTCTTGTAGAGGCTTGGCTCGTCTCTGTTTGATTGTTTGTAAAACTCCTTATAACCGTTACCCCATTCACTAAGGCCTAGTTCTTTGGCCTACTCTCTACAAATTCATTGTACAGGACTAGTTGGATTTGGGTCCACTCATTCCAAAGGAGAAGTGCGCAAATCTAGTCCCTACAGTTAGAAATTTTTGTTAAAGACGACAATTTTTTTTTGTAGTGTATCAATAGTAGTTTAAATGGATATCGAAATAATGTAGTTAGTATATATTTAAATGTTAATCGCATTACAAAATCCAAATGCATGAATAGTTAGAATTTTAAGAACTATATGATAGAGTTACCATAAAAATTCTAGAAGATCAAATCACATAGATGCTGAAATAATTGCAAACAAAATGTGATGCTAGTCACAATTGGAACCACACTTATAATAGTGGATCTATTGTGTGGAATGTTCAGTCCTCCTCGTTCAATTATTTTATTTTATTTTTAAAATCAATAATTTACCCGTCAAAGTTTCAAACTTAATTTCAAATACTACACTTGTCTACTAGGGATATACAACAAAATAGAAATAAACCTTCCCATACAAATCTTCTATGCATTTACCAGTACATCAATGGTCAATGGTTCAATCACAATTCTGGTACAATTAACGAAACATTCTGTGAATCTTCAATATATGTTTGTATATGATCTATTCAATGAAAGTCACAATACTTTTACATTCTATATAATTCCCTCAGCCAAAAAAAAATAAAACAACAAAATTCTCAAAAAGGCCCCAAAACCCAAAGTAGGACACTCTGATTAAGCAGAGCCAGAAACAAAAAGAGCAAGAAATGCCATAGCAAACCCAAGCATACCAAAACCACCCTTTAGAGTATTCAATGGAGGAGCAGCCTTATTAGGAGAAGGAGCAAGTACAGAAGGAGCTGAAGGAGACTTAGGAGTGATCAATGCAGATGGACTTAAAGCAGCACTTGAAATATTGCGAGGCACATTAATGTCAACCTTCTGTCCAGATTGACAGTGGCCAGGTACGCCACAGAAAAAGAAGTGGTGACCACGAGTGATGATAGTAATGGAGTCATTTCCAGTGGTATAAGTGGCCATAGGGGCTGATGTATTACATGTCTTGTACATTGCATGCGTTACTCGCATCACATTGTGAAATTGTGCATTGTACTCAAAACCTGATACAAAATCAATAGAAAATATACCCAAAAAAAAAAAAATTTGTTACATTTAAACACCAAAAGCTCAGCTATTATAAGAACTTTGTAATAAAATTAATAATAGCTTTAGCACATTTTCCAATTGACAAATGTAAAACTCTTGCTTTAAAGATCCTTACTTGTGTAGATGCTTGAATTTCTTTGAGAATGTAATTTGGATTTTACAATTAGTCTTTAATAAAAGATAGTGCTTTTAAGGTATTAGTTAATAGTTTATTTTAAAAAAAATTTGACATAATTTTTATATAAAATAAAAAAACTGTCAAAACATTAATTTTTTTTTCTTTCCTTATAAAAAATTTCTTTAAATAAATTATTAACTAACCCTCTAAGATTTAGAACATCCATTAGCATTTTTTTAAATAAAAATCCATTTTTTCTCGTACCAGAAAGTGTCCCAATTGTAGCACATTTTTCAGTATGAGACAAACAAGTTAATTAGTGAAAAATGAAATACGGTGGCGGTGGCGGTGGCGGTGGCGGTGGGTCACTCAATAAGTAATAATTGTATTCAAAAGTGGAAGCTAGCTATCATCACGAAAGTACGCACGGGTTGGTGGAAGCAGAACTGTCTATGCATGTGGGGGCCAAGATGTCCATGCGGTGTATGGCAGACCCCATCATGAAACCCCAACAGAAGCTTGATCATTGATGTTGTATTGTTGTGATTGTTAGTGTTAGCCATACGATGATGGACACGTGTCAATTGTGATGCAATTACTTTCCTCCTTTTTTAATGAGGAAACCATCATTAGACATGTTGGCTAGACTATGCTCTAAGTCTAGTAGTGCCTACACTAAATATTTTAGGCAGTGGCTGGAGCACTCACTATTCACTAATAGATTGAGGTCACTTTAAGCTAAAGCAAAATACAATCATGGAAAGAGACAATGTTCTTTCAAGAGAAATGGACAAAAAAAAAAAAAAAAGAGTAATGGAAAGTAATTAACAACAATGTTGTACTTACTATTTCAGCAATTGGAAAAAAACTTGTTTAACACTTATTTTGAGAAAAATCAGGGCACAAGCTACTAGATAGAGAGAAATTTCACACCAAGAAAACTGTTTTTTTTTTAATCTTATACCATAAATTTTCGTTTGTGGGGAAGAAAGCTTAAGACTTGATAAGACATAAATGAACATCCAACTATCAGAGGAGCCAGCAAGACCCAATTCCCACAAACTACAAAGAACCCAACATGAAAAGAGAATTCAACAATGAATTATGAAGAAAAAGAAAAAACTTACGTATAATGTCACCAACTTCAAAGGTCTTAATTGCAGCCCACTGCTTGTAGTTTACGTTACCAATGGTGGTCCAACCTGCAGAGTCCCCAACCTTGTACACAGCTGCATTGGACACATGGACAAAGGCCATCACCATGAACAGAACAAAGACTCTCCCCACCAAAGCCATTGGTATGTATTGTAGGCTCTGGAAGAAAGGGACTGACTATGTGTTCTTTAGGGCGAGGTTGGGTTGTGAGAGTTGGAGATGCTGTGTGTTTATAAATCTTTTGGCTCCTGGCTTTTGTAGGTTGGTGGTTGGAACTCTCAAGAAAGTCACTTTAGAGTTTGGTCCCTTATACTTTATTGTTTATTATAAAGAACACCTCTTTAAGTGAAAAACAGACAATAGTGGCCAATGGCTGGGCCCTAATTTGAAAATTTTGAGCAACTCTTTTGGAGCATTCATCCTTTTTGTTTTTATTTTGTTTGGTGAAATAATAATTTTCCCATCAAAACAGAGTGATATCACTGTCACCTAACAAACTAAACAATTCAATTTACAAAATCTAAATGCTAGTGAACTTCCAAATATAGCATAAGGTTTTGTTATCTAATTTTCCTTAACAGTCATGATTCAGTCTATAGAATTTGCTCTTCATTCTTCACTTTTCCATTGGGTACTCCTCACTTTTTCATTTTTGTTACTGGGTTGTTGGTTGATTGACTAATATATTTCATGTTCTTAATTAGGGTCAGTAATTCGCTTATGTTTGGAAGGCTTTTTAATTTTTTTTTTTTTAAAGAAGTGGAGAGAGATTAAAACCTTAAACATCTTCATTTGAAAAATAAGAAAGTGATAGTTAACCTAAAGATCATTGGCATGCTTGGGAGTTAATGAAAAGATGAAATGGAATGAAACAATAATAGATATCGTGTATTTTTCTTCTATGTTTGAAATAAATTAGTATGTCACCTTCATTTCATTCAAGCAATGAGTGTAGCACCCATATACTAGAATGAATGTTTAAAAGAGAATAGAATAGAATGGAAATTCTCTCTAACTATTCAATTTCTTATCACCAAACTACCAAATCAAGGACTAGATGGATTGTCATTTAAAGATCCATTCCATTCCCTTTGTCCTTCTCAAGCAAATAGTCAATGATATTACATAAGTCCAATGGGCTACAAGCTCATTATAATATACTTGTACGGTACTCATATTACTTGTCTTAACACTCATATGACTATCTGTATAAAGATAGTCCCTTATACAGTTTTATATACATTACTGTATTGGAAATTCCTTCTCAATTCTAACATAGTATCAAAACTCCCTATTCTAATAGAGTTCAGTAATCAAGAAATGTGATGTTACATTTTCAATTTAAAACGAAGTTCAAAGCAATAGTTCAATTCTCTTCCTCTTTCTCCCATTAAGATTGGGCAAAATAAAAAGAAATAAATGAAATTAGTATCTCTGAGGAGTATTTTTGTTTAGGGTTAATTTTTTAGGGATTCTTTTTCTATCTTTTACTTGAAGAATCAATTAATATAAACTTTTACGGCTTCTAGCTACTACCACTACAAAAAGATTGAGATCCAAGTAAAAAGGACTTAATTCATTGATTATGAGTGTTCATATTAATGAGAATGAAGTATCCATATTTGGCATTATTGTAGTTGTCTTTAAGCACTCGTGCTGTTTGCATCGTCATTGTGTATTTTTTTAGGGCCATGGTTGAAGGACTTGAAAGCAAAGAATGTTTGGGGGTATTGGTGTGGTGGGGTGTGCATTCTTCTTCAATAGAAAAATATTGGCAATGCCATGATGACATTGCCTACCACTAAAATTTCATTTTTGTTGAGCTGAATTGCTTTATACAAGGGAGAAGTATAAACTTACTCAATACACTCATCTATTGGAAGTTACATGGACTTGCGTAAATCTATCGTTACCATATTGAATACCAGCTCTTCATTTTATATTGCAATATTGATACTGCTAGTGCTGGTGGTAGTTCTTTTACTTGTTAGACATATAAATGGTCTTTAAATTTTGAACAAAATGTTAGATTTGAATTCACATATGTGATTTAGTAATTGCACATCTTATTGCTTCCAAAAAGCTTAGGAGTTAGGAATCACAAGTTGAAGAAGAAACTGTGAAAAAACCAATAATCATATTTATCTTTTTTTTTTCTTTTTTGGAGAAAAAGAATCTTAAAAACATATTTGATACAAGGATTATAAAAACCATAGAGAAAGGAATACATTCCTAAAGCGTCTAAAACCATAGCAAAAAGTAACAGTAGAAAGTATTATATTGCCATTGTCTATGTTCTTCTAGTAATGGAATTTCCAAATATACTTATAGCTGAGAAGAAGGATCAAATCCATTATGGACCCCATTTTTCTTTTCACCATTGGTAACTGCCCCAACATTGTCATAATCGTAATCCATAAATCTCTTCCATAACCAGTGCCTTTTCCACACTCTCTCAGTCATCTCTTCAATTGGGATATTCTTTGTCTCCGGGAGCAGAAATAGAACAAAGACTGACATGATGAAAACCCAGCCAGAGAAGAACAAAAAGATGCCAAACTTGAAATGGCAGAGCATTGAGAGGAAAGCTTGTGCTATAACAAATGTGAAGACCAAGTTGACACACACAGTCACACTCTGTCCTGCTGAACGAGTCTCTAGTGGGAATGTCTCACTAGGGATGAGCCACCCTAGAGGTCCCCAAGACCATGCAAAAGATGATACAAATGTGCACACCAGAACAACAACAAGGATTGCAAAACCTTTGCCAAGGTCTTCAGAATGGTCCTTAACCTTAATTCCTAGAATGATTGCTATCACCACTTGAGAAAGGAACATTTGGACGCCAGCTTCCAATAAGAGCATTCGACGCCCCACTTTGTCCACCGAGTAGATAGACACAATGGTGGAGAGGACATTAACAGCTCCTGTTATCACAGCTGAGTATAGGGATGCATCACCACCAAATCCAAGAGTGTTGAATAGCACTGGAGCATAAAACATGATTGCATTGATGCCAGTGAATTGCTGGAAGATCTGTTGTAATTAAACATTCAAATAAGAGAACATTAGTGGGATATGTAAATATAATACATGTTGCAGTGTAATTAGGTATGATTTTCCTTAGATACTGTAACTTAAGTTAATCAATCGCATGATTACATTAACCAATAAACCACATAATTGAATACTCGGGTGAATTGGTCAATGCAACCATGTGACTGACTTTAATTAAGAAATTTTCAGCATGACATTTAAGGAACTGTACCGAAGTTCTGCTTGAAATTAAATATACATGTACAATACATAATTTAAAGTGGGAAATGGGAGCTGACCTGCAAAGCTACTGCAATGATAAGCTGGGGACGATTCCTACGCTTGAGGAGATTCCTGAAGGGGTGCTTGACTTCTTTAGCCACACGGCTTGCCTCAACAAGCTCCAAGTATTCAGGTTCAACATTGTCAGTGCCTCGGATTCTTTTAAGCACAGCTTTTCCTTCATCCAAGTGACCACGTTCTATGAGACTGTTAGGAGTATCTACCACGAAGAGAGCCCCTATGGTTAGGAGTAATGCAGGAATGCCAGCAAGACCCAGTGACACTCTCCAACCCCAACCCCCGTTGATTCTGTAGTTGCATGGAAAAACATTAAATGAGTGTTGGCAACAAACAAAGCCAAAACATTTGGAAGCAGAACATCATATAAAAAATGTTGATATAAATTATTAAGGGTTCAGTCCTGTCTCCCTTTGAAAGCAAACCATTTCATTTGTTGTGCACAAAAATTGCACATACAAAATTACAAATTCATCTTCTAAAAGGAGACCATTTGGGAAGTTATGGACTAATTGTCACATAAGTAAATGCACGGCAATGAGAATAGAGTATGGGATATAAGGTATTACAAAAACGAGCATTTCTAAATGCAAATTAAAGCCATTTTAAGGGTTTTTAAAAAAAAATTATCATTAGTAATCATTTTAAAGTTAATTTACTACCATAAATGCTTAGCCACATACTCAAATTATAATACTTATTCGGTATACCAAGAATAATGAAACTATTCCTACACTATAATTTTGTCTGACAAGTCAATTAATGGTATATTTGACTATATGGGGAGTAGATATGTCTAATTAATACGATTCTTGTGCTTACAGCAATGTTTGATGGCTCAATAACTTTACCCTCATGAAAAATTAGGATTAAACAATCTTTTTAGGAAAGAAATTAGGGGAAAAGTAGTGACCAATCATCAGTGGTAAGATAGTCTAGTTCTATAATTCATCCAAAATACAAGCTTTTGCCCTTTAGGTTCAAAATAAACACACTTCTTTTGATAGGTCGGCAGTGCATTCATTGACCATAAGATATTGCAGCTGAAATCTCAATCTCAATGGTCAAGGAATGGTTTTGGTGAGCTAACCGAGGAAGAGAAGTCAAAGTAACCTTCAAATTTGAATTGATTTATTGCATTATTGCCGTTTATTCAATATTGACCATTGATAAGTGATCTAAGCTAAGGGGTACGTGTAGTGTGTACACTCATAACGGCTAAATTATTTGAACAACGGCCAAAGTTGGTTGTTTAAACATAATTTTTATATGTCAAGGAATCTTATTATTTTACTACCAATAATAGCTTCACTCTAGGTATAATACAATGTCAAAATCTGGGGCAAGATTTTTCTGTTTTTTAATGAATGAGAAATTTTTTTTTGAGAGAATAATGAATGAGAATTAGACTTACTTGGCAGTGCCGTAATTGACAAGGTTGGCAAAGAGAATGCCGATTGTGACATTGAGTTGAAATAAAATGTTCAATCCTCCACGTATCCTTGTTGGTGCAATCTCAGAAAGAAACACTGGAACTGCCTGTCACACATTGAAAATATTGCAACTTATTAGAGCAATAATTTATGAAGAAATTCAACAAATTCACCTGGCCCTTCTTAGCTTGCACATGCCCTGGACCTTTAATTATAATTTAAGGGTCGACTTGAAATTTTTTAATTTCGTTACTTAAATTAGATTCCTTCTACCTCCTGGCAATTAAAATTTCTACCAAAAACAATTAAATTATATTGGTGGTCCAAGCATGTTTGTGAATACATGACAACTTGCATTTTTATTTATTTTATTTTCAAATTTTAAGAATGGTATCGCACTACTAATAAAGCAAAAATTTGTCATAGTTCAAAAAAAAAAAAAATATATATATATATATATATAATTTGTCACCTACAGAATCAACTTAGGATCACTTTCTACGAGCCCCAACTACGGCACAGTTGAAGTTAAGGTCCAAATAATCACAAAAGATAAGATTTAGAGTATTCAAAAATACACGCCAAACACAAGCGAAGACAAGAAAGTTAGGAGGACAAAAAGGGTCCAAAACGTCACGTTATTTCACATAAAACACCAAGGACTTTTCAAAAGAAAATTGATTTCTATAGCATAAAAGGAATATACAAAGAAACTGGGGTTTAGTCTTTGTTTGGACTCGGCTTTCTCAGTATGAATCCAAGAAAATGGTATTTATTATGTATTGTTTCTTAAGCAAAAGCCAAGATACCAAGTCTTTATCTTGATCTCATGTGCTAGAATATATATGTAACATATAAACAAAAAAGAGTTGGAAAAACTTGTGGATGATTATGACTTGTGTTTACAAAAAGAAAACATGTAACTTTCGTAGCTCCTAGCTTATTGATCATGAGCATGTGTTTGATCCAATTGTTGAGGCAGCTCGTGGGTAATTATCCCCACCAAAGCATTGGCCCTCCTTTTCTCTATTAAAACTTTATTTTTCTTCTTTCTTTTTTAATTTTTAATTTTTAATTTTTAATTTTTAATTTTTGTATATATTTTTTCAAAGAAAAGAATTACACAAACTACAACAGTATTAAATAAGCCTGTATTTGACTCCTAACTTCAAAAACTGCCTCACCCACATAAAGTTATTATATATCACCAAGTCGTCGTCATCATCATCATTCTCAAAAAAAAAAAGTCATCATCATCATATATATATATACAATTTAAAGAATATTATGGTTGAGACTTTAGAGCAATGTATTAACATGTATTGAAAAGAAAATGACGTTGATAATTAAGTCCATATTTTGCCTTGCCTCATGAGCATACCTCCTTCTAAAATTGCCTTGGCATAAATTTCTTTTTTATTTAAAAAATTCCAAGGTTTAGTCCTTAAAATTTAAAGGGACCGTATTTAGTTCTCGACAAACTTAAAATAATTGTTTGTAAAACCCTAAAAAAACTTAAAAAAATCAATTTAGTACCTGAACAACATAAAAGTAATTGGCTTTTACTGTATCTAATGCAATGATGACATGCAAGTTTATGGTAAAAACAGTCACTTTAAATGTCAAAGACAAAAATTACTTATATACTATACTTTGTATATCAAAATAGTGTAATTAAGCCTAAAATGACTTTATCATATATAACATAGTAAATAGGTTATCAAACAAACCTGATTAGCAAAACCAACTCCACAACCAAGCAAGATTCTACCAACAATGAGCATGGCTAGATCTTGGGCTGCAGCATTAAAAGCAGTCCCAATTAAGAAGAAAACCCCAGCAATCAACATGGTTATCCTACGGCCGAGCTTTCGTGTCGTGTAGGACGCGAAAAACGTCGCCGTTAAACCAGCTAGGTATAGCGATGATGTGAACAATTGCAAATTTTGATTATCATATTTGCAGTAATTGCTGTCGTCTCCTTGCTGAGTCTTCTCATAAACCACTGGGAAAAACTTTCTCAAGAAGGCAGGCATAGAAGTAACACCACCTACATCAAATTAACAATAAAAAATTAGCGATAATTGAGAAGGGTATAAATGTAATTTTACGAAGAATGGGAAAATTGAGCACATGGTACATAGGTTTCAGGCTTTTTGGTGACAACAAAATTCAATTGGTCATTGCTCAGATTGAAAAGCAAATAAAATGGGTCAACGGCCTTCATGATGAATAACTATGTGAAATTCCCAAAATACCCTCTTTCCCTATTGAGAAAATATTGCTCTGTTTTCCACTTTGGCGGGAGAGAAAAGTTTTTTACTTTTCCATCACCCACTTTCTGTATTTAGTCTCAGATTCAGAACACGAAAGATGGATAAAACATTTTTATTTTTCTTCTTTTTTGGGCAATTAATAAGCTCACCAAACTCTCATGAGAAAGGAAAAAAGAAAAAGTTATCAGATCTTAAATGTGATGTAATTGAGTGAGAGAGATCACACCTCAGAAAGTGGAGGTTTTTTTAAAAAACTTTTAAACTAAAAACATATATATGATTTTTCATACAAAACGAGAATGAATTGTTTTTTTGAAGTAACAAATTAACAAATACAAGTTTTTCATCAGTTATTTTCTTCATACAAAAATAAATATATGTATGTAGGTTACTCATGTAACGGATAGATCTTCATGAAAGTATCTTTGCTTGGTTCTTGGAAACACTGAGCAAAGCAATTTCTTGTCTCTCAAAAAGCCAGATTTTAAGGAAAAAAAAAAAGAAACAGTTCTAATCTACCAAAACACGTATTCAACAAGATCTAATATTATATATTATATATATGGGACTATGCAAGAACGCAAAAAAAATATAGTTAAATACTCGAAAAGTTTTGTACACGAAACAAGAAAAAAAAAAGGGGGGGGGGGGGGGGGTATAGTAATAAATGGAAAGGTAATTATAATTACCAGAAACACCAACATCGTAACCAAACATGAGACCACCGGTGGCGGCCATTATGCAGGAAATGATGACAATAGGTGTGATCTTGGCCTCAAACTCCGTGGCGCCACCACCTGTTGGACCGAATCCTCCGGCCATGGTTGTGTACGTCTGTGTTATATATCAAATGGTTTGTTTTGGGTAATCCAAACAAACAAAGGTTTAGAGAAAAGAAGAAGAAGAAGAAGAATGGAGTTTAGGACAATGGAGTGAAATACGAAATGGATTATATGTGTGTGTTAATGACAGAGGGCTTGTAGCTCTTTATATAGAGGAAAAAGTGGAGAGAGAATGGACGATGCTTCAATATTTAGTGGGCACCACCGTTTGATCCTTCGACGTGGCAGTTTCCAATGTGTGGGTATATTCTTAGTCGGGGGCCTTGGGGCTGACTAGTCAACCTCCTTAACTAATTTTCGTGAATTTTTTTTTTTTTTTTTTTTGGGATAATACACAATTATGTTTTTACTATAAGAATAATACACCAATTTTTTTGAGAGGAAAAAAAATTAATATGTTTAAATACTACTACTTTAGTTTTTAAATTGTAAGTCCTTTATTCTATTTTTAGAATGTCTTAAAATGAAGTATTCCAATTTTACAAAATGCTGATGAGGAGAGTAGTTATTAGTAAATGAAAAAGTGATGTTAATGGTGAGTTTAGATGAGAATCAATAAAAAGTTGAATATATCAATAGTTTGTAAAAATATTAGCATAAAATAGTTTGTAGTTATAGTATTACCCTTACTTAATTTAAAAAGTCAAAATTATTCTTTTATTAAAGTTTAAATTAATGAGGATAATTTTAGAAATTTGTACTTTTTTAATTAATAAATAATGCATTAAATTATGTTTCCTTAAAAAATTGAATTTACTAAACAAGACCAATAATTTGAATCAAATGTAGTAGTAATAAGGATTTCTTATAAAAACTTTCCATATTTACACTTTACATTTCTTATCCCATCTTATTTTCTTTAAGTGATGTAATAAATAACATCATAAATAAATAATCATAATAAATAAGTGTCATAATTACCAACTTTCATATAAATATATTTTTGTTCAAGGGTAAAACCTAAGTAGGGTAGCTTCTTTTTTTTTTTTTTTTCTTTTTTTTTAGGAAAAAGTGAGTAGGGTGCAATACTTTAGGTTTTTAATTAAATTTAAACACCTAGTTTTATTCACCAATATAATACAAAAAATATTATCATTTCTAAGAATAATTAAATTAATGCAACTATGTGTTTGATTTTGATTAAAAAATTTAAAGCATTGCATCTAAGATAGCTCTTATGCTTTACCATTTGCTTTTTACTTTTTAAGCCATGCTTACTTTTGTTGAATATAATACTATATTTTTGTTGAATATTATAATATTCTTCTTCTTTTTTTCTAATTAAATATGAAAGTTGATAACTATGATACTTGTTAAGAGGTAACTATTATGATTGTGCTTATTTTTGAAGTCATTTATTATTTCATTTAAAGAAAATATTATATGGCAATATTCTAACAGGGTGTGTAAATACAAGAAGTTTTATAAGAAGACCTTATGGTGTTTAAACATATTAAAAATAAGGTAAATTACACTTTCTACCTTTACCTATTCAGTCATTTAAACTTTCCCCTCCTTTAACTACTAGGTTATTTCAATTTGCCTCAAATGTATTTTAGTAATTTTATTGTGAAATACTATAAACATCAAAAGATTTCATTATGGGTTAACAGTTTTACTAAATTAAGGGGGTATTTGCTAATTTTCATTAGTGAAGGAGGAACATTAATTGCTTGATTTTATAGTTTAGGGAAAAATTGTGCGTCACTTCATAAGTTTATAGATAAAAGGGGGAAGTGCTATTTTTTCTTTGTATTTATTGAGAGTATGGTATCTTGTAAGTCTCTCCAAAAAAAAAATAATAATATAGAATTTGGGAGTAAGATTAGTTACAACTTTTTATTTTTCTGGTTGTATCTTATCGAAAGAAGAAAGTAATATGGCTTCTCAAAAAAAAAAAAAAAAAAAAAAAAAGAAGAAAGTAATTTCTGTAATTGTGAAGAATTTTCAAGTTGGTGAGTATATAATTGAGATCATTATCCACTTCTTTTTAGTGTGGTTTTAAATGTACTTTGGAGGAATCTGCTACGAAATTGTATTGCTAAATTCTGGCTTTTTTAGATTAAATTAAAGGGAGATGCTACGTCTACAACAATTTTACAACATTTTTACAACAAATCACAGGTGGTTAGTTGTTATTGGTTCAAATTTGAATCTAACACTAAGATTACTTTTTTGGCCCAACAATAACAACCAATAACAACCTGCCACTTAGGAAATGTTGTAAAAATGTTGTAGAAATGTTGTAGACATAGCATTTCTCTTAAATTAATGGTACGTAATTATGGAAAATTGATGTCGGTTGAAGATAATTGTTATTTATTGGAAAGGAGGTGCGAAACAAATTAATAAAGTCAACCACAAAAGGATTTATGACGTGTACAAAACTATATCCAATTATCCACTGTTATTAATGTATGGCAAGAAAAAGTGGTAGTAAAAAAAGTGCATTTTCTCAGAAAAAGGGAACCCAACCAATGACAATTGGTGGCAATGTTTAAGAACATTGCCAGTAGTAATTAAATCATGTGACTTTTTTTGATTCCCCTTATCTGAGTAGATAAAAGGATAAACACTAAAAAACAACCCGCTTTTAAGGTTTGTAGTTGGATTCATCAGTTACACCAACCCACAATAACTTACATTCTTACATATTTCAAACATGGTCATCCAGATAAGATTTTCATTTTAAAAAAAAAAAAAAAAAAAAAACCTTTTTGGAGAAGCTTCAAAGTTGTAGCTAAGTTGTTACTTTCTAAGATTTACAACGAATTATCTAAAATTCAATTTCCCTCTTCCTCAATTACTATTATTTTAAAAAAAAAAATTTATTTGGTAATCATCATCATCATAGACCATTGCCATCCCATTGCCTTTTGTATGTGTGTGTTTTGCCTTATTGGAATGGACTTTTTAAGAGTAATAAAATTGAACCATAATATCATGTTATTATAGACAGAAAACTTTATAATAAATTTAAATACTGTTACATTCAGTAGACCTGTCTATTCATCAATTTATTTAAAATTAAACATATTTATTTGTTTAATTTTTTTATTCCTAAATAATTCAATCCTACAATCGGAAATGAGAGATTTTAATCTTGAATAATTTTGTTGAAAATACCAATAAGTTTCAATTGAGTTAAAAGGCTCTTGCGTTTATTTGTTGTAAAAAATTTGGTTTCAAACAATTTGAAGCCATATTACTCGAATCCATGATGTGACGATTAAAGAGACTATTCGTATATAGTTTTAGTCATATGATTTTTTTAATGAGTCATGTGACTTGTGTAAATAATACTCATAGATAGTCCAAACCAGTTTGGAGCCAAATCTCATCTTTGTTTGCTTAACTTGAGTAAAAGTATAATTATTCTTCAAAATATGTAAGACTTGAAACTGTTGTATATAACCAAATAAACTCAACAAATAAATCAAACCAAAACACACGATAATAAGACTATCTATGTTTATTATTAAAATAAGTCACATGACTCATTAAAAAAGTCATGTGACTAAGGATCCGTTTGGATACAACTTATTTTGTTGAACTGAACTGAACTGAAAACTGAAAACACTGTAGCAAAATAATTTTTAAATATGTGAATAGTGTTGTGGGACACATTTTTAATATTTTTTTTAATTAAGTGTTCACGAACAGTGTGCGCACTGTTTATGAACAGTGCATTTTGTCTCAAAAAGTAGGCTGAAATGCTGAAAACGCGTGGAAAAAAAAAACTGAAACGCAAACGTAAATGTGTGGACACGTATCCAAACTCAGCCTAAAGCTACACATAAATAGTCTTTTTAATTGCCACATCATGTATTGGAACAAGATCACTCCAAACTAGTTTACATCCAAAACTTTTTCCTTATGCTATAATTGCATAATGTTAATCTTCTAATCCATAATGCCATCTATCATATAAATTCTTGAATAAAGAAAAAAAAAACTAATGAATATACTGATTAAAAATGGACACTAGAGAGCATATGCTAATAAATAAGAATGAAAGTTAAAAATAAGATTAAAAAAAATTCTGGGTCAGGTAGTGAAAATACAAGTTAATACAAGGAACTATTGCTAGCTACTACTTTTACTTAGGTCAATCAATTAATCTAAATAAAAAAACCTTTCCGTCAAGCCAAGTTGGGTGATACATTGCAAATCAGTTCACCACCACTAGAATCAAAAGAAAAGTAACAGCCACCTTTTTTGAGTTAGGACTTAGTTGTAATTATGCACTCTAGGAATTTTGGTCACATGATTCAATATCCACTTTGGTACAGGAAAATTCATGAGAGGTCTAATAATTTGTGGAAGTTCCAACTCAATCAATTGAGCACTTCATGCCAAGTTCCTTTCCAAGAAGCCATCACTATAACTTTCCTAAAAGAACGTATAAGTGATTGCCAAGTTTACTGGGAGCTGACAAAAAAATGAACAAGAAATGACATTATTGACAGAGAAGTTAAGCAATCATCAAAATATATGATCCATTAGCATTGTTTCCAAATTTCCACCCCCTATTATCTATTGTACCTAACAAGAAGACCCAAAAAGAAAATGCTTGGGTACGGTTCTTCTTCTTTTTTTTATTTATATTTTTTATATAAAAAAATAAAGGAGAGTGCTCTTATTATATTGAATTATGGATATATGATTATATTCCCTATACACCTAACCAAATTTTAATTGGAAAAATATAGGATTAGTCAAGCAAAATTTATAAGGACATATAAATTCGATATCAAAAGAAAATGCACTTACTATATTAAATTATTAAGAGATGGTCATGCTGATTTGTCGATGACACTATCCAGAATTTAACATGTGTAGAATTAATTATATAATATTAGAGGTGCTCTTAACTTTTTCTTTTTCTTTTTTCTTTTTTTAATTTTTTTTCCTCTCAAGTATCAAAAATGGGTATTTTTATATATTATTGAAAATGATTTCAGATTTTTTTTTTTTTTTAAATATGAAAATGATTTCAGATTTTTTTTTTTTTTAATAGGAAATGATTTAAGGTGGCAGCTATTTTTTGTTCCATAAACTAGTAGGCCAAGTTGAGCATTCGAAATCTGATAGTTTGGCGTATTATTATAAATTAAAGAACATGTCCTTTGTTTTACACGTGACCTTTCACCTAAAACATGTGATCATCATCTTGTTCTTTTCTGGACAACTGGAGTCTCGATCTCAAACAGAATATGACTTGAAGCTCTTGATCACGCCGACCATTTAAAATATGCACTTTTATCATTAATTCATGATCGTAGAGAAATTGAATTCCATTATCCATTCATAATCTATTGAATTCAACCAATTGAACAAAATAGCGAAAAAAAAATGCCAATAAAATATGAGCGTTTTTCTTTTTGATAGCTTTGATGTTAAATGTGTGAAAAAAAAACTATAAGTTAGTTTTGTTAAATGAATTAAAAAATATTAATACAAAAAGCAAAGAGTAAAAGGTTTTGAGACAAACAGACACATATGGACAGTAATAATATTGATTAAAAGAAGAAATAAAGGTCATAACTCATAAGTAAATTATATGATAATAATTTTTTTAAAAGTAAATAACTTGATGATAATACAGTAAGACTTCCTTTTACAATGTATTTGATTTTCACTGACAATTATTTTTTAATATTTTGAACTTGAATTTTCATGTCCTCTTGTTTTTTTTATTATCTTGGATGTGTTCCACTTGTTTTTTGTTTCCTAGTTCATCACTATCAAATAAATTTTTTAATATAGAAAATAGTTGAATTTACAACAATTTTTAAAATTCCAAGTGGCTGCAAATTTTACGACAATCACCGTCGACTTTTGTTTTCTATTGACCAACTCAGCAACCATAGAGTTTTGTGACTGTACTGAACTCTCAAAACAAATATCATTAGGCAATTCACATCAGTATTGCACACACACGTACGTCCACACACATACATGAGGCCAATGTGTGGTTTGGACTTTGGAGGCACCAAAATTGACCACATTTTTCAACGTCTAAAAACAACGGTACCTAGCAATAGCATATTGCACATCGAGTTTGATTTTAGAGTTTTGTCCTTTTGGATAAGATTACAGAACCTTTTGTCATTCACGAGGACACTGAACTTTGGAGAAAGAAAAAGGAAAGTATTTATGTATGGATAAGAATGTGCAGGGTTCACACTTCGCTGCCCAAAGGTTGGAACTTTCATCGAACTTTGAACTTTATTATGTTTCATGCACACAATATTTTGAGACGGGTCAAGCCTAGGTAGGCCGCCACGGCAAAGGATACGTGCAGAGTTGTGATTTCGACTTTCAGCCCCCAAAAAAAGTGAGATGGGGTTTCGACTTTCGTTGGTTGACAAAGAAAAAATTGGAGCAAAAGTATAACCTATCAACAATTTGACACGGAAAGTCGAAAACCATGATGAATATTTTTGTAACTCTTTGCATGATAGCTTGTTTCTTGCCACAAGATTTCGCAAAATTAACATATTCCATGAGCTAAAGGGTTGAGAAATTATTGCATTCACCACCTTGTGCCTTGACCCTTGAATAACCTCACAAGAAATTGACGAATGCTAGCTAGTTGACCAATGGCTATAAGGTCAGAACTGAATTTGTTATGTGTGGCACCACATAAATGAACATAATCTTGAATGTTTACATGCGTGGCACACCTCACAAATAAACAAAATCACTTTTTTTTCCTTAAAATTTTTCTTTTTTTAACAGAAAAGATAGAAGTATATTATTGCACTCACCATCTTGATAGCTTGTTTCTTGCAACAATATTTCGCAAAACTAACATATTCCATGAGCTAAAGGGTTGAGAAATTATTGCACTCACCACCTTGTGCCTTGACCCTAACCTCACAAGAAATTGACGAATGCTAGCTAGTTGACCAATGGCTATATATAAGGTCAGAACTGAATTTGTTATGTGTGGCACCACATAAATGAACATAATCTTGAATGTTTACATGCGTGGCACACCTCACAAATAAACAAAATCACTTTTTTTTCCTTAAAATTTTTCTTTTTTTAACAGAAAAGATAGAAGTATATTATTTAAAAAAAAAAAAAAAAAAAGGTACACGTCCCAATTCCTGGAGGTCGTACATAGATAACCAAACACACTAACACAGTGGCATGCAGCCCAGGAATTAAAATTAAAACAAACTATAAAAAAGAAAGAAAAATATATCAAAAGCCAACTAACATAATCAGTGTGTTTGACGGGCAATTATAAGTGAGAGAAAGGGATTTTGATGCAGGAGCATAATTGCAACTTATGTGACAACCATATAGGCGATTTGTGTTATTTATTTATAAGTTCACTTGTCTTTTATTTATCTTTATTAATTAGTCAAAGTTAACTATAAGTCTTGTTGATAGTTGCTCCAGTTTAATAAATCTGATCACAGGGTGATGTGAAGTCAGTCTAAGGAGTTATCATTTGCATTGGAAGTTATCAAGCATTTAGTATAGGCATTTATTTCACATACAATGTATTCACCTATAATCATAAGAAGAAAAAAAAAGTTTCTATTTAGAAAATCATTTGCAAGTGTCCTTACTTTAGAGTTGAGTGATTCCTCCTAACAATCAAGTGTGTGATTTGGTTGCATTGAGTGACATCTGCTACCTCTGGTTTAGTAGCATCCCTAAATTATTCATCCTATCATTAGGTTAAATCTTTGATTTAGTCTATCTAGTCAGTCTCGGTCTGCATCAGATTCAAAACTAGATTCTTCTAAGTAGGATAACTTAACTAGGCAATGCCGCCAAGTTATTGAACTCTTGATCAAAATCATTGTATAAAACAAAAGTGGCTTTTTTTTTTTTTTTTTAGGGAAACCAATTTTTAAAGTGAAATTTCACTTAATAATAAGGTTTTTTTTTTTTTTTTTAGTTTGCGCTATTATTTAACATTACGTCATATAAATAGAAGACTCTACAAAGTAAACACAACATTCAAATTTAAAATAAACACATTCCTATCTACTACAAATATATATGATTTATTCAAAAACTAATATAACAGTTTATAGCACTATTATCTATTTACTTAACTCTTAATGACAAAAATACAATCTTACATATGATAAAAGTACATAAAATTGGGGATGACATTGGGGCAAGGAAGATCTGGATCAAGGGTGCCTTGCCCATGGCCATGTCCCCACCACATAGGGCATTACCCTGCTCTATCATTGCACCACCATGTTTTTAACCTGTGAAATCCTACCTCACTTTGCCTCATTGGGCTTTGCTCCACACCTAATTTAAAATATACAAAAATTGATATTTAATAACATAAACAAAACATTTACCAAACATTTAATAGGCTAAATTAAAATTTACCCCCTCTAACCTTAGTTTGGTTTTAATTCAATCCTCTAATTTTACTCTCTTTTTTCAGTCTTTTAACTTCCATTCATATCCAAATTCAATGTAGTCCTTCCATTCATCTCTATCCAATACACACCATTAAGTCCATTGAAATGACGTTGTCTTGCTATTTTTCTGATTTCAAATGTAAAAATAAATTAGGAAAAATAATTTTTATTCAAACAATTGTTTAAAATTATGTTAAAATTTTAAAAATAAATATTTTTCCTTGCCTTTCTCTCTCTCTTCACCCATTTGTCTTCGTGACCTAAGCGATCTTGACCTAGATCTGCTCATGACCTATCGCGACCCAGGTTTTTGTCTCAACAAAGTTACTTTACAACTTTGTTTTTGAAATCAAGATAGCTCACATAGAGCCCTACAATCCCAATCCCCACTTCTAATGGCTCTACCATTTGTCTCCTCAGGTTCTTCAATGATTCCCTTGGCGGTGCCTTCATACTTCATAGACTCCACCTTTAGCAACAATCTCCTCCTCAGTCCTCCCTCTAGTGATGCTGATATATATATAAAGGACTTTAGATGTTAAAAAAGTTTTTATTTTTTACAATTAAATTTATTGATGAATTTATTGAGGAAATTGAAAAAGCTTAAAGTTTGGTGCTTCGAAGTTTCTCTGTTACTATGGGTCTTTTTTTTTTTACTATGGGTCTTTTTTTTTTCTTTTTTTAAGTTTAACGAGCTGGTTTTTGTTGAACTTTTGTATGGAATTCCGGGCATAAGAAATTTTAATTTGGTAGAATATGTGTAGTGGGGTTTTTGGTTGAATATGCGTATATATAGAAACCTTGTATTTGCGTAAAATTTTTTGTGTATGTAGTTGATACTAAGATTATTTTTTTATAATTTATATAGAGTTTCAATATGTGACATCTACTTCTGATTATTATATTTTTTATAATCAAATTAAGATACTAATCAATTTTTGGTGTTTTTCAATCTCGAAACAGCAAAAAGGAGAAAGATTTTTATAAATTTGGGAAGAGTTTTACTCTCTCTTTTTTCCCCTTCTTTTCTTTTTGTTCTTTCCTCAATTTGAAATTTCTATTTTTCAATATTTTCCACACAAAAATTTATTATTTATTATTTTTTTAAGTTATGAAACTAAAAAAAATATCAAAACTATTTCATTTTTGGGCACTTAACAACAATCTACTTAACAAAAGTGGACAAGATGACTGTATTGACTTACAACAAATTAAAGTTAAATGAATGAAATAGAGAATTTGATTGAAAACATGCCATAGTTAGAGGATGTAATTTGTTATTTAGCATGCTTAATATTATAAAGTAAATATTTAATATTAATATAAATACAACCTTTCATTGATTCCAAATTATTTAACAAGATAATAATACAAAATCTTAATTTACCGACATAAAAACGCATAACCAATAGTTGTGACCAAGAAATAATACTCAAAATTCTGAAACAAAACCAAATATTGAACACTAAGTACAAACTACAAAATGCATACCAATATGCTTAACAAAACAATAATATAAAATCCCAATCCATCAAACAATCCATTAAAATAAAATAAGTATTACTACTTTCGTGTTTGTGTGTTTTTCAAAAAAAAAAAAAAAATAGGAATGTTTATCTTACATTGGTTATGTGTGTTAGAATTTCAGTCCTCATAATTTCAAGCTATTACTACAAATGTTAGGCTTTTTTGTAGTAGTCTTCTAGTTATGTAATATATTATAAGTCTATTTAAAAAACTTTATATACTACTTCTTTCATGTTCATATGTTCTAATAAGTATTACTGTTTTAAAAAAAATTAAAATAAAATAAATAAACAAAGCTTTTAATAGTTATACTTGTAGTTATAACTATGGAAAAAAAAATAATAGCATTTCAGTAATTATTTAGGTGCATGGGACAACCAAAATTATCATCCCAGCTTAGAATAGCAGCACATAACATAATTATACCTTTATTAGTCATGATTCATTTTAAATGAGCAAGAATTAGGTATTTTTTATATTGATTTTCTTATTTGATGAGTAATCATAAAATTCCTATAGAAAGCGAGAGGCCTTGGCCAATTAAAAACTAATTAAGGACGCCATTTATTCAAATAAACCAATTAATTTATATTTCACCAGTAAAAAAAAAAAAGGCGCAAATTGTAACAGTAGTGGCCAATAGATAAATCAAGTGGTTAAACTCAGAGGTGCTTCTTTTCTAAAGTTTTCAATGCGCACAAAACATGGTGACTTATCATCATTTTACATTGACCAAATGACCTTATGAAATAGAAGGTGTAATTAAAGTGCAGCTATTTGAAATTTAAGCTCACTTCATCATATAATGCTTAATTATTCTTATCTTTTCAAGTACTAGATTAATCATTTGTGAAGGAAAATGGAATAAGTGATGGGGACCACTATGGCAATTTGTTCAATTAAAATCTTCTAGAGAAATTAGGTAACAAGGGTATGGACCAGACGCACTCTACTCTGAACTCTAAAGTGAAGTAGGAATTGCAAGTCCAATAAATAAATAAAATTAAAAAGTAGTAATTGCAAGCTTCCAAGTTCCAAACCTTCCTCTCTTTTTTTTTTTTCTTTCTTTTTTTGATTAACTTTGAACTTTCCTTTTGATCCCCACAAGGACTTCCTAAAGTACAAAGACAGTAGTTATAAACTAATTTAAAACAAAAAAAAGGGGTAAATTGTTGAAAGATTTTTACCTAAAAACTTATAAGTTCTCATATATTATGTGAATTGGTACAAATAATTATATATTACAAGCCAAGGTAAATCTCCAAATTCTACCGAACCCAAAAAGAAATAAATACATCATGTAGAATATGAAGGTTTATTACCGTATTTGCAATTGAAGTTAATTACACATTTGTTCTCATTATTTTGAACGAATAAGTAATTAAGTAAAAGTAGTCTTTTTTTTTTTCTTTTTTTTTTTTTCCTTTCCCTGCATTAAGATAGGAGAGAGGATCATATATTGAACTTTACTGTCCGGGAGACCTAAGAGGTGCCAACTGACTCAAGGTTCATTGGTACTAAAAGCTCTAATTAGGAAATTAGAATTGAGCAAAACTATCACTTTCAAAAGTGGCATTTTCCTTACCAAGAGTCATGTGATTCAATTGGCACTTCTTGGAAAACCGAAACATTCATAATTCAAATCTCCCACTCCCAACTATCAATGCATAAAAAAGAAAAATAAAAAAATAAAAAAAGTTTCTTTTGCCTTTTTCACCTTTGCTCTAGTCTATCAATCAAAAAATCTCTTCCAATACCAATGCTGCCTCCAAACTTTATCTGTCATTTCTTCAATCGGGACATTTTTGGTCTCAGGAAGTATGAAAAACGCGAAGAGTCCCATGATAAACACCCAAGCGGAGAAGAACAGGAAGATGCCAAACTTGAGATGGCACAGCATTGAGAGGAAAGCCTGTGCTATAACAAAAGTGAAGAGCATGTTGACACACACAGTCACACTCTGCCCAATAGAACGAGTCTCTAGTGGGAATGTCTCACTAGGAATCAACCATCCTAGAGGTCCCCAAGACCATGCAAAAGATGAAACAAAAGTGCAAACCATAACTACCACTAGGATTGCAAACCCTTTTGAGAGGTCGCTAGTGTTCTCCTTCAGCTTAAATCCTAGGACAATTGCTATCACCACTTGAGAAAGGAACATTTGGATACAAGCTTCAAGTAAGAGCATTCGACGACCAATTTTGTCCACTGAGTAGATGGATACCAAGGTAGAGAGGACATTAACAGCTCCTGTTATCACAGCTGAGTATAGGGATGCATCACCCCCAAATCCAAGAGTTCTGAATAGCACTGGAGCATAAAACATGATTGCATTGATGCCAGTGAATTGCTGGAAGATCTGTTGCAAACACACAAAGAAAAGAAAACATTAATTTACAATATTGGAATCTCATATAAATGTTTATATACCAAGAGATTGAATTGAGAAATTTGTATAATACATACTAGTCTCATGCATGCCTTACGAAAGAGTTCTGATAGTTTTAAGTAGTTTGATCAATTTGGATAAAATATAGCGTATGTTAGAGATTTTTTTTTTTTCAATTTAACTATACTTCAACTCTTCAAATCATATTTTGTTATGCCAATTTGTCTTAATCATATCTGTGAAAATACTTTTATGTGCTTAATGTATGTTTTTTTGGGAAAATCACTTTGAACTAAACAGTAAGGGAGATATATATATATATATATATATATATTCAGATTAAATTGTGAGAAGAACACTGACTGACCTGCAACAAAACTGCTATGACAAGTGGAGGACGATACTTCCTCAACAAAATATCTTTGACTGGTGCCTTCACTGCTTTGGCCACACGACTTGCCTCAACAAGCTCCAAGTACTCTGGTTCGACATTTTCGATGCCACGGATCCTCCTAAGCACAGATTTTCCTTCATCCAAGTGACCACGCTCAATCAGACTATTAGGAGAGTCAGTCACAATGAGAGACCCTATGGTCAGCATAGATGCTGGAATGCCACCCAGACCAAAAGATAGCCTCCAACCCCATCCCCCTGTGATCCTGTTATTGCACAAAAACATTGATTCTATCTCAAAAGATAAAGATTATAGTTCATAAAAATATTGTAAAAATGTTGTAGACATATTATTTCTCATCTTTTAAAGAAGTTAACAAGAATGGTGATATTACAGTTCATAAAAATTTTACAATGTAGAGCTTACAAACTATGTGTTTTCTTGTCACATTATTAATCATATATAATAAATAAAATTACGAATTTTTATTATTATATTTAATAAGGTATCACATCAGTTTGTAAAGTATATATTATTAAATTTATTGTAACTTTAGCATTACTCAAATAAAAGATTATTTATAAACTTTATTTATTATGTAGTTAATTTAGTACAAACCATATGCATTGGTATGTTAATTTGTAACAAAGAGTGATGCCATAGGTCTAGGGAAAATACAAATTTTACTATAAAAATCTTATAAATCAATGTATTGCCGGTTTTTTTTATATTAAAAAAAATAATGGACATTCATTTATTATATTATTAAAATGGCACCAATCACATTTTTTTATATTAGCATTCAAAATATTTAGTTGTACAATTTTGATAATAATTTAGTATTTTCCAATAATAAAACTAATCAATTAAGAGTACCATAGATAATTAAGGTTTGCAAAAAGAATAGAAGAAATAGAGGACTTACTTGGCAGTGCCATAGTTGATGAGATTTGCAAAAAGAATGCCAATGGTGACATTGAGCTGGAACAATATGTTAAGAGCTCCTCGAATTCTAGTTGGTGCAATCTCCGAAAGGAAGACTGGCACAGCCTGTTATATAATTGATATTTCAAATGATCAAACAAGAAAGAAGAAGATGAAGAAGAAAAAAGATTTCTATGATAACGACATTTTGGTTTATGGGCGGTGAAAATTTAAAATACCTGATTAGCAAAACCAACACCACAACCAAGAAGGAGCCTTCCAATAATGAGCATGGCAAGGTTTACTGCTGCTGCATTTAGGACAGTTCCAACTAAGAAGAAAACCCCAGCAATCAACATGGTTAGCCTTCGGCCTAGCCTTCTGGTCGTGACGGACGCGAGGAAAGTCGCTATTAAAGCGGCGATGTAAAGAGATGAAGTGAACAATTGAAGGCCTTGATTATCGTATTTGCAGTAGTTGCTTTCGAGTCCAGGTTGCTGGGTCCTTCTGTATACCACAGGGAAGAACTTTTTCAAGAAAGATGGCATCGAAGTAACACCCCCTGCATGCATAAAAACAATTCAGACAACGGTAAGAGGTTTTGTTATAATGCACTAAATGGTAATGTATTATGCATGCATGAATTTATTTTCTGCTGGCCCCAGTGGAAGGGAATAAAAGATTCAAAATTAGTAACAAATGTTCATGGTACATAAATAATTTACAAAAAAAAATAATAATTATTTATAAATTGTTAAATTAAATGATTAAAGAATAAAATTTAACTATAAAATTAATTGTAACTTAAGGTTACAACTTTACTCAATATTATTAATATTATTACATATTTTGAAAATCTAACTGTTAGATTTCATAATCTTTATGCTTTTAATACACATGTCAAACTTTGTGCCAATTAGATTTTATTTACGATATGATAAACAGAGAATCCATAAAAATGAGAGATCGAGTGAATTAAACATGTACCTGAAATACCAACATCAAAACCAAACATTAGGCCTCCGGTGGAAGCTAGAATACATGAGATGATAACAAGAGGCGTAATCTTTGCCTCAAACGTGGTGGCACCAGCCGCGGGTGCAAACCCTCCTGCCATGATCAACGATTAATCAAAGGCAAGCCAACAGGCAAAAGCTCTTAACAATCTTCCAATGGCACGAGGTTGGAGACAAGCACCACCACAGCCAAGTCGAAGATTTGGCAGAAGGAAAGCCTAAAATGACTTTTCAACGTTAATGATTTTATCTATGGGCGGTTTTATAGTGACAATGAGGAACGAGGTCCCTAAAGTCTGTACATAATCTAACTTTAGGTGCTCCAGTTCCTACAAAAAATGCAGTTCTCTAAAATTGGATAAGTCTAGATACATTCTGATCCTTACAGCTGTGTAAAAATCATACCAATGTTAAAAATAACAAAAAATGTATGCGGTCTAGGAAACAGAGTTTTTTTTTTTTTTTTGGGAAGGAAAATCGTGATAGAATAGATTTGTGATCTACTTTATACTCTATTAATGAAAATATGTCATATTTCTTATTTGTTTCTATTTTAAACTTTGATAATTTTATTGGGAAAGTAAAAATAATACATGATAAGTTATATATGATTGGAGGAGTAAAAAGTAGTAGAAAAAAAAAAAAAATACGGCAGAGGTTTTATATTCCTATATTACAGTTTACAGGTACAAAAAAAGTGCGAGTATTAATAGATTGAGATCAAGTGATCAGGCTGTTGTAGCATGTACAACTGCTCTCAATGATAAGAAGGAGAGCAATTGTGTCAAGTGCCTATTCTCAATCTAGTATTAATTATTAGACACTAACCTCTTTTATAGTCATGTTTTTAGAGCTTATCTCTCATTCTTATCTGATTTAATCCTTAATTTTTTTTTAGGTAGTTACAATATGCTAATAAGTCCCCAACTTGAACTTTTTTTCCTTTTAAACACCCAAGTACTTTGTGCGTGAAAATGTGTCAATTAAGTTATAAGACTCTTGACAAAACCTTCAATTTAACTATTAAAATTAATGTGAAATAAACTTGGAGAAAGGGCACTAGGGTCATGGTTTTCGGTTTGATTTTAATTTACTTGATTTACTTTCTGTAAAAATTACAAGTTTTTTGTATTTAAAATTGTATAAAAGATGAGTTTTTAAATCGAATATAAAATAGTATCAGATTGGCACAGAACGTGGTATGCATGTAAAAATTATAGAGAACATGTAATTTAATGGTAAAAATTAAAAAAAAATAATAATCCGATAAAAAGTTATTAGGTGGTGTAGTAATCTCTCTCTCTCAAATGATTAGTTTATTTTAGAAGATTTAAAAAAATATTTAAAAAAAAACAAAAAAACTAACTAATTGCTACACACTCACACACACACGCATACTTTAATTATACTCTCTCACCAAACTGGGAAGAAATTATTAAATATGCCTAGATGGACATAATAATATCCCTCTTTTTAAGTGGAAATGTATGCTTTCATCAAAACTGTACCATTTTTATCGGAGTTGTATTAAAGTGTTTAAGCCTTTAAGAAGCCGATTTATTTAGTAGATCCTTGAACACCATCATGTTATATTATTAGTCACTAACCTGTAAAATGTATAGAAAAGTTATCAAAATTATTTATATATAATACATATTTGATTAATAACTAAAAGGTCAAATATTAAATTTGTAGAAAATACTTTTTCTAATTTAATTATAATTTATTTAGAGAAGATAAAACCTAATTTGGTCAAAATTTGTTTAGTATTGAGTTGATTTATCCACACGCAAAATATAGGGAATTTTTTATTAGTTCAAACTAACATTTTTAGCACTAATTGTAACTTTAAAAACTAAATTAAAAAATATAATTATTATAATGATGATTTTGAAAATGTGAGCTTTCAAAAACTTACATGAAAACATTAAAAGAACTCAACAAAATTCCAAACAAGTGTATCCTAATAAAACAAAAGGTCCGGTTAACGGATGCCCTTAATTAGGGTATTTGTTAATAGACTATTTTAAGAAAAATTTTATACCACTTTTATAGAAGATATTAAAAAAAAAAAATCGAAAAAATTAGTTACATTTTTTTTTCCTCATAAAAAGTTTCTAAAATATTTGTTAAACTAATATCCTTAAAGAATCCATTAACTTTTTTCCTAAAACAAATATTGGGAGATTGATAACTAAGTTCCCAACTTGCTCCTCTCACATCCCCACTTCCAATGGCCACTTATTATAAGGGGGGAAAATCTCACTCTTCTGAGAAATTAGTCTTTTTATTGGCTACCAATTGCGTACACATTTGGCTCCTGAGAGTCAATTAGCACTTCAGCTCAGGAAAATTTTGAGATTTTTTTTTTCTTTTTTCAATTTGCATTTCTGATTTTCCCATAGACCCTTTTGAGATAAATGCCAAAGATTGAATCTCCGAAATCATGACTGGTAAGGCTCACAAACACTTAAAAAAATTCAATAAATAGGGGAAAGCACCATAGAACAGAAGATGGAAATTTCTACCCATCAGAATATTACCTGGTATACTTTTTGTCATAATAGTCATCAATTCTCATTTTACCATCCATAAAAGTCATCCATTATATATAAAACACTCTTTATAACCACTTCAAGTTCCAACCATTAACTTTCTAAAAAAAAAAAAGTTCCAACCATTAACAAAACTTCAAGATTTTCTGTCTATAAATTAAAAGTTCAAATTTGGTAAGAATGAGGTATAAAACTCATGTTTTACATCATCTAATAAGTGATTGTCATATCAGCATTTTACTTAAAATTTCAATACATCCTACCACACCTAATAACTCTCAATAAATTCTCAATTTGGTTGAATTAATATATGAGTATTAGAATTAATTGGATGTGGTTGTGCTTATTTTTAAATATGTTATAAAATGATGTGACATATTGAGATTGAAGAAGTAAAACATGGGTTTTACATCATCACCCTACAGAATTTAATCTCATAAATTAATACTCCTCTTGAATCACTTAAATGTATGTTTTTCTAACTACAATTGTCACTTTTAGAAACTTTTCTTTTGAATTTTCTCTCAGATCAGATGCTATTTGAACCATTGGAGGGCTTACAAGTTACTACCAATCCCACTGGTTGTTTCTCAACCTAAAAAATAGGTCTTTTCTTCCTTGCAAGGCTTACATAGAGCTTTGTTGTTTTTAACAAAATTTTTTTTTTTTTTGATAAAAAACTTATTTATTTAAAAATCATTTTCTAGAAAACTAACTTATTTTTCCGTGTTCAGTTGTGACTTTGAAAATGAGATAGAAAACATTTATGGTGTAGACTTATTTGTGATGGTTTTATTGAGTATAAAAAAACTTAGGGGCTGTTTGATAGTGTAACTAAAACAACAGTTTTAAGTATTTAAACAACATTATACGTATTTTCACATATTTTTTTACCCACACATATTTTCAAAAAATACAAACAATATTATTAGAACAACATTACCAAACACCCCTTACTCTTGTAAAGCGGAAAATGTAATTTTTTTCCTTTCATCATTTTGTAATTGTAGCCCTTATTGGCATCACGAAATAAATGAATGTAATAAGTGTATTAGCAGCATTAGACAGTGATTGTAATGCCCACATTGCTGAGTGCTTCGGGCTTTTTTCTATGATTATGGGAGAAGAAGACCTCAAGGGGTACTGTAAAATCAACTCCTGCGTAGGATATGGGCTCACCACAAACCATTGCAGTCCAAAATGGCCTTTTTTTCATACAGTGGCCCATATACTGGTTTTTGAATTTTGATTTAACCTCACTTTCTTCATGCAGCCCACCATGGATTTTTTAAATAATAAATAATAAATAATAAATAATAATAAAGAAAATTATAAAGAAGTAGTGTTATAGTCTCTGCTCATAAAACGCTCTGAAAATCTAACGTAACAATGGTGTAGTAAATGGGACTTGGAATATCTAGATTACTACACTTCTTCAAATCTATTGAATCCACCACCCTGGGTGTGTTCTTGAAGAGACAGTCCACTATCAACTTGACCACAAAAGCTTGGCAACCCTTCATAAATTTAAACAAACCTTCATGGATGATTTTAGTGATCCACGATGCATTTCTCCTTGTTTTATTACATCCCTCAACCTAAACTATGATGTAATATTTAATACTTTTTACAAGGATATATAGATTAGAAAGTCCATAAAAAAAAAATTAGAAAGGACTAACTTATAACTCAATCTTTGAATATATATATATATATATATACCCTATTTTTATTTTTTTTAATAGGACTAAAACTATTTATACATATTTTTTGATGATTTGACAAAATCCAAAATAGGATTCTAGGTTAATGGAATTTTGTATTAAACATTGAGTATAGAATCATTTTTTATTGATAAAGCATTTATTTATGAATCCTTCAAAACAATTTCACAATTTACCTATCACCTCACACAGAAATTATTTTAAAAAAAATTAAATGGTAGATTGTGGTGAAGTTATTAGACCCATATGTGAGGTGGTAGGTGGTAGCAAAATTGAAGGATGTTATGAAATTGTTATGAACCTAAGCTTATTGTTTATTTAATGAAATAAGGGGCAAGCTTTTCTTTCTTTCTTATTTTGCTAAACCAAGGGCAAGCATTTAATTAGATTATTATAGTATTTTATTATCATTGAATATGCAAAATGCTAACTTACTACCAACTTTACTATAAAAAAAATGTTGATAAATGTTATTAGTGCCACAAGAACAGGTGAACAACACAATAAATTATTTTTATTTTTATTTTTATATTTTAAACTTAAAGATCATTTAGTAAAATTTATAATATTATTAACATCAATTGATTGGGTTTTTCCAATTAACTTGAATTTACAAACAATAAATCTAGGTTCTTTAATGTGTCATATAAGTAATCCAGCTTTTCAACTCAAGTCGTGCAATAGTTTGTACAATACTACAATGTAATAAAACCTTAGCAACGTGCCAACGTTGGAGGTAAAAGTATATTGAAAACTTATAACAACCCCTCCCCCCCTACCCCGTCTTTTTTATGAATCAAGCAAGATACTAATTTCACCCTCAAAAAAAAAAAAATTTAATGTTCCGACATCAAAAAGAAGCTAAGAGTCCTATAAGCTATAGCTCAACTTGTTTGCATTTTCTAATATTTCCAATTGAAATATTCAAGATTCAACTCATTCTTTTCTAATTAATAAATTATTTAAAATATATCAAATAGTAATAATTAAAGAGAATGTTGTCATGACAAGGCAAGTCCTAAATGATGAGAAAAGTCATTTAAATTTGTTTTACCATGTTAGAGTTATAATTGATTAGTCACATTAAATATATGAAGGAAAAAAAACAAAAAAACAAAAAACAAAAAACAGAAAACAAAAAACAAAAAAACAAAAAAAACAAAATCTACTCCTAATGAGTTTAATATTCTAAACTGTCTCAAACAGAATATATTCAATCTAAATTATCAAATTATCAAACAATTTTCATTTTTTCATAAATGATTATAGATTCAGTTAAACTACACACTAGATTCCTCATTTTCATTGAATTTTGGCACATTTAATTTATACCTATCAGATAGAAATTATTAAAATTTACCTAGCTGGTAACTTGGGAAATTAGATGGATTTTTAATAGAACTAAACAAACTTAATTAATTTTAAATTCATATACTTCGCATTGTGTTTAGATTGAGATAAGTAGGAAAAAAAAAAGATTTAGGCAAGTAAATCTGTAAGCATCTCTTTTTAATCCTAATCACTTTTAAAGGTTGTTAACTTAGAAAGTGATGCATTTTTCCATAGATCAAAATATACACAAGATTTAAACTATGACCATATTCATGTTATTATGTATGTTTACAAATATATGTGTTGTTAAATATAATTAATTTTCTACATGCCTGTGTATAAATAAATAAATAAAATAAAAAAATAAAACGTTTGACTTTCGTAATCCTATTAATATTGTGCCTTAGAAACTTTAGATACCTCGTAGGAGCATTAGTATTGGTGGTACTAAAGAGTCATATTACTATTTTTAGCACAACCAATACTAAAAAGCATTATGCAATAGAGGAGGGAAAGCCACAAAAAATTGGTTGTTGAGCTCTAGTGCCGTGCACTGTAGTTAAAATGGTAAAAAATATATATTTTATTAAAAGTTATATTATTTTATTGTGTTGGTGGTGGTGGTGGTTGTTGTTTAATATAGTATATATATTATTTTATTGTATTAAATGCTAAAATAAAATAACTGATATTGGATGTTTTGTAAAGTGAGATAGTAAAATAAATAAAGCAAATTTTTTTGTGGTGACAAATTACTAAATTTTTGGCACCATCTATGCTAATGTTCTAATTTTATATTTCATTATTATAATATATATTTTTAATTAAACTTAAATTTTTTTCTACATTTAAACATATTTCTCCTTCATTACTTCCCCTTTGTGCATAAGGCTTTTTAACACTGTTGCAAAAAGCTGAAGTGATTCATGGAGCCTCTATTTGCAAATTGAGTCAAATATTAGAGAAGATAAAACATACTTTAACGAGATTTTTTTTTTTTTTTTTTTTTTGGTATTGTATTTTTTTATCTAAAACATATATTAGGATAATAAAACCAACTTTAACATAATTATTATTGTTAGAACAATTTTAGAAGTTTAACCTACAGTTTGTGCCTTTGTGGTTACATGGTGTCATGGTTTAAGCTATTTTTATAGAATAAAGTTTCTCTTCAAATTAGTTTGAAAAGAAACTCTACAAACTCATCATATATATTTATATTGAATATAAAATTTGAAAATCTAACCGTTAGATTGCATGTTCTTATTACATCCTTAATACTTACAAAATTTCAAGAAAATCAAAGATCAATTACTATGTCATCAAATAAATGTTATAATTTCAAGTTTTTGTAATCTATAGTTGTATATAAAAAATTAGTTAATTGATCAAATAATAAATAATATCCGATTTGAGCGAAATTTGATATGCATGTTAAGAACATAAAGAACATGAAATTCAACGATTAGATTTTCAAAATTCATACCCAAAAAAGAAATATATAAGAAGTTTGAAAAGTTTCTCTCCAAACTAGTTTGGAGGGAAACTTTGTTCATTTTTATATAGTCATTAATTGTTTTCTCATATATTATCTTCTTCTTTTTTTTCAAATAAATATTCCATTTTTTTCCTTCGAATTCATGCATGTGATAATTCGATAACCTAATACTAATAAGAAAATAATTCTTTCTCAACTAATTATTGGATTGCACGTTCTTTTTTTTTTTTTTTTTTTATATAAAAGTTGGATTGCGTATTCTTATTATATTTTCCAAGTTTGCAAACTTTTTCCATACTAGTAATAGTAAAATAATATTTCTTTGGAAGTAAATCGGTGCGTGGATGCTCGGGTGAGATTAGGCAGTTCTAGTGTTGATGCCTTTATTTTGTTTTCAAGTCCACCGTCTATGGTGGATCAACAATGTACCCTTCATAAAGAGTGAACTTCTTGTAACAAAATTATTTAGCTATCCTCATTTATAATAATAATAATAATAATAATAATAATAATCTTTCTTTTTTTTAATTTTTTTTTCTTGTTGCTTTTACTCGATCACATTATTTTATGATTTCCCGCAAATAGAAGATAATCATTTGCTCTCGTATGAATTTTCCTGCTTAAAATATTGAAGGTAGTATGATGATATCATTTAAAGAGTGTGGCTTCATCATTGCAATATTCAGTTTTTTTCTAATATTCTATAAACTGGCCTACATTATTAAGTTAGTTTATCTTTAATTTTACGTGCACTTAACCAAATTTACTTGCATATGAAGCTAACTTGACCATTCAATCTTTAATTTTCAAATTTCATATTGAAGTGAAGTTTTCAATCAGTTCATGTCAACTTCAGAAACGTAATGGTTTTCATTTTGTGCATTTCCCTTTTTTTTTTTTTTGTGATTTAATGTGTATATTTTTTGTTTTTATATGTCTTGGTGAAGAAAATGATAAATGATTTCGAAAGACGTTCAGTTAAACCAAACAGCTAGGCATAATTTAGGATTATTATTCACAAGGTCAATTCAATACAGTTGGGTTGCTATCTAAATATTATACAATTTTAAGCCCTAATTGAAGATTTAAATTTTATGTGGTAACATTAATGTAAGGACTCGAAATGTACTGGGCTCAAAAGAAAGGTGGGATTCAAGCCCAAGAAGTCCAAACAATAAAATTTATAGAGAATGGGCGTAAGAACTAATTCCAGTGAGAAGAAAAAGACATCGTCCCTCTGCAGCAAAAGGAACTTCAAACTAAATGAAAGAAAAACCCTCTCCTCCTTGTCCTCGGCTAGATTTTTAGTATTTATGTCTCTGGATTTTCTCTCTCCTTCCTCTTGCCTTTCTTTCTTTCCCAATAATAATCCTCCTCCTTCTAATGTCTTCCGATTTCACGTTATATACTACTTTCTTCCTTCTGCTTCCACCATACACGTGTAGATTCTATTCTCATAACTTCTTTCTGTCCCATCCAGAACTTCCTGGATTTTCCGTCTAGTGGTTAGAAGGCTGCTTGATTACTGTTCAGGTATCACCTCCACATTAATGCGGCCAGAGAGTTAGCTAGGAAGCATTTAATGTGGAGGTAGTGGCTTTTAGGAGATATTTGTTACTTTTCCCGGTTCCTTCTTTGCTCAATGTTCATTAGTTATTTTGCATGCAATTCTGTGAAGTTCCTTGATTATTAAAAGAATTACGCCCACCTCGGACGTAGTTTGAGAAGCAAAACCTATCCTCGGACGTGAGATTGTCCTCGGATTGGGCCGCTAGCCCACTTCCCATGAACTCTCTATTTATCTTTTTGGGCCGCTGGCCCCATAATAGCCCCTCAAAATCTCACTTTTTGTCACCTCGGAAAAAGGGGGATTTTGATATTACGCTCCTACTCCCTTCGGTGGGTTATTCTAAATTTCAGATCGACTTTTCACCTGCCCAAGGCACGTTCCTGACGTTTCGGTGTCTGGAACACGCCATTATTAAATAATGGCGGTTTTTTCGTTCACCACGTTTCAACATGATGCGAATCAACGGCGGAGGGCTGTCGAAATTTATGAGTAGGATTTTTCCCGCTTACGGTTTCTGTGCCCCTATAAAGAGCTTTTCAAATCAAATCTCTTTTCAGTTGCAAAAAATCTCAACCTTCTTAGCGAGTATTCATTGCACCTGTCCCTCTCTCTTTCTTCTTGACGTTCTCATAAATATTTGAAGTCAGTCCGAGGAGCTCATTTTTCACACCTGTAAGTTTCTTTACCCTTCCTCAATCTTAAATCTTCTTCGTTAATTTTTCTTTACAATTCCTAAGAAATGGGTAGGTTTAAGTATCTAGTTGATTCCAATGAGCAAATAGAGAAATTCAGGGCTAAGTATAGGATTCCCTCCACGGTGAGTATGAGATATGCCTCCCCAGAAATGTGGTTTGATGATAGAAAAACGGGGGAAGTAGTCATCCCTATGATCGCTTTCATAGAGGGAGGGATGACTATCTCGATGGGTAATCTCACTAGGAATTATCTTAGGTTTTTTAGATTGTCCCCCATTCAGTGCGCCCCCAACATGTTCAGGGTGTTAGGGAGCATAGAAGCCCTTAACAATATGATGAATCTAGGTCTTACCCACCACGATATAAATTGGATATACAACCTTCATAAGTTGAAGGATCAGGGATACTATCTTAAGTCTAGATACCCTGAGGTAAGATTAATCCAATGTCTCCCTCAATCGAACAAGAGCCTAAAAGATGATTTTCTCATTTTTTTTCTAGGGAATGGCACGACGGTTTACCCTGTCCGATGCAAGTGGGAACACCAGGTGGTATTTTTGGACTAAGCGCCTCTAAATCTAAATTTGTACTCTTTACGATAAGTTATCTTTATTTCTGACAGAGATTTCTTTGCTGTCTTACTGGTTTTGCAGATAAGCGCGCCACTAAGCCTTAATTTGGACTAGTTAATAGAGAGAGCCTGGATAAAATTCTACGATCCGAGATATACGTGAATCCATCTGACAGTCAATTGAGAGCAGCGCACATCATCCTCCGGTACAAACCAATTTCCACATCATTTCAAGCGCCCAAGTGTGTGATAAAGTCTAAGGATCCTTGACTGCAACGAATCAGTGTAGCCTTTGACAGATTTATAGTTCCTGAGGGTACTCCAATCCCTGAAGGCACCCCTTTTACCCAGCCATTACCTGTGGCCACGGTCTCTGTAGCTGCTTCTTCGTCCCGTTCTATTCAACAGGAAGCGAAGGAGGAAGGGGAAGAAGAAGAAAAAGAAAAAGAAGAAGAAGAAGAAGAAGACAAGGTTGTAGAGGTACCGAATTCTGCCGACGAATACGAAGTCTTTAACCAACCTCTATCTCCCGAGGTAACATCAGATAACATGGGTATCCAAAGAAAAAGCCAAAAGAGCCTACTGGACGTAATTGAAGGCAAATCTGAAAAGGGGGCGCCAGTGAAGTCTGCTCAGACAAGTCTTCCTCCTCCTCCTCCCCCTCAACCAACTCAAACACAGAGGGTTGAACCCACTGATCCCAAGAGGAGGAGGGAACAGAAAGGTAAAGAGGTGGAGACTAGGAGGCCTCGCCCAACTCCTGAAGACGAGGTCTAAAGGGCTCCGAAGCAACAAAAGACAACCCATGGATCCCAGCAAGTTGCGGCCAAGTAGACTACGCGGCCATTGGAGCCCAAGGCCTGGCTTCCTGCTCCCATGCTTGGTGGGGAGCCTTTGAGGGAAGACGCCTCAATCAGGGACTACAACGGTGGAATTGGATGCCACGTTGCCTCAGCCCTAGAAGAGACACTCCTTCTTCCCAGGGACATGACTGAGCTCAGAGGGATGAAGAAGAATGAGATCTTCATGAATACAAAAAGGCACCTAGGCATGGTATGGTGTCCTTACTACTTTATTTGCTACTTTTAGTTTATTGCACCTCTGAGTCTTTTTCTTGACTCTTTTAAAGGTTGTTTAAGCCACTTTCAGGCTAGAGCAGATGATTAATACCTCCTATCAGCAGTTAGATGAGGAGAGAAAGTGGCGAAATGCTGCAGTTCAGACCTTTTCTACGAGCGAGAGAAATGTTGAAGAGCTGAAGAAGAAGTTGGCCGAGGAAGAGCATGCTCGAAAGAGCGCTGACTCCGTTTTGACCGGCTTTCAAAAGCAAGTTGAAGCTCAGAGGAAGAGCCTCCGTGATGGTCATGAGCAGCTGGCAGTTTCTAAAGGACAAATATCAACTTTGATGAAGCAGCTTGAAGAAGCTCAAAGGCTGAGAGGTGAGGCTGAAAAGGGGAAGGATGAGGCTGAGAAGGAGAAGAATGAGGCTGAGCAGCAAGGATATGACGTCGGCGTGGCTGAGACCGAGGATAGGTTCCGAGCTGAGGTCCCAATTGTGTGCCGAACTTATTGTGCACAAACCTGGGAGGAAGCTCTTAATCGCGCTGGGGTTGAACCATCATCAAAGCTGAGAAAGCCTGAGAATACTTATTTTCCCCTAGCCATACGAGCCTCAATTCCCTCTTCCCAACAACAAGAGGTATCCTCTACTGCTGTTGGCTCGACTAAAGAAGCCTAGAAACAGAACCCTCTCCCAACCAATCAGCAGAAGCCGCCTGAAGGGTCTGAAGAAGTCACAGAGATCTCCCAGGCCAAGGCTGCAGAGAAGCCCAAGGATGGAAAAGCCTCTCAGAGCTTTGAAAATGACTTAGCTTCCACCATCTTGCCTGTTAGAGAGGTTTCAAAGGAGAAGGATAAGGACGTTCCTCCTCAGGAAACCGCTAAAGTTCCCTCTCCCAAACTATAAATAAAGCTTAGCCAATAGTTGATATGACTTTTTAAGTTTAGCTTAATTTCCTTATTTTTCTTTTTTGAGGATGTTTTCAAGTGTGGTATACATTTCCCTTCCCAGACTTATATAAAACACTGTGATTTTATCTATTACTTGTGTAATTTCCTGCATAACTATTCTTTTACTTTATGGAAGAGTAAATTCGGACCTAACTTAAGTTCTGCTCAATACTTCAACAGTTTGAGTGTATTAATTTTCACCAAGCTGTGGTCCGAAGACCTGACATGACTTAGTTTTTATTTAATACTTCTACAATTTGAGTGTATTAATTTCCACCAAGCTGTGGTCCGAGGACCTGACATAACTTAGTTTCTGTTTAATACTTCTGTAATTTAAGTGTATTAATTTCCACCAAGTTGTGGTCCGAAGACCTAACATGACTTAGTTTCTATTTAATACTTCTGTAATTTGAGTGTATTAATTTCCACCAAACTGTGGTCCGAGGACCTGACATGACTTAGTTTCTGTTTAATACTTCTGTAATTTGAGTGTATTAATTTCCACCAAGCTGTGATCCGAGGACCTGACATGACTTAATTTCTGTTTAATACTTCTGTAATTTGAATGTATTAATTTCCACCAAGCTATGGTCCGAGGACCTGACATGACTTAGTTTCTGTTTAATACTTCTGTAATTTGAGTGTATTAATTTCCACCAAACTGTGGTCCGAGGACCTGACATGACTTAATTTCTGTTTAATACTTCTATAATTTGAGAGACACAAGCTATAGGATTAGGGATAAGCTATAAGAGGGAAATAAGATAGATCTGTTCATATTAATAGTAATACCTCTTTAAGTTATTTACATTCCAAGGATGAAGTACAGTTTTTTCGTCTAAATCTTCCAGGTAATAAGCCCCTATTCCTGCTACAGATGTAATACGATACGGTTCTTCCCAATTAGGCCCTAACTTTCCCCATGCTGGATTTTTGGTAGCTCCCAAGACTTTTCTCAATACCAAGTCCTCTGGAGTTAATGGCTTCAGCTTCACGTTTGCATCATAGCCCTGTTTCAGCTTATGTTGATAGTAAGCCAACTGAATCATCGCCTTCTCTCGTCATTCATCTAAAAGGTCTAGGTTCTTACTCAAGAGCTCATCATTACCATCCGAGGTGAAAGTACTGGTCCTTAGCGTGGGAAAGCCCATTTCAAGGGGAATTACGGCTTCAGCCCCATACGTCATTGAAAATGGGGTTTCTCCTGTTAGCCGTCTGGGTGTTGTTCGATGCGTCCAAAGGACATGGGGCAGCTCTTCCACCCATTTTCCCTTTGCATCATCTAGCCTCTTCTTAAGTCCGCTCACTATGACTTTGTTGACAACTTCGGCTTGCCCATTTCCCTGTGGATAAGCCAGAGTGGAGTATCTGTTCTTTATCCCCAGCCCGAAACAATATTTCCTGAAAGCCTTGCTATCAAATTGAAGACCATTATCCTAGATGAGAGCTTGAGGCACACCAAATCGTGTGATGATTTCTTCCAGACAAACCTTTTTACATCCACATCTCTGATATTAGCCAGAGGTTCAGCCTTGACCCACTTCATGAAGTAATCCGTGCCAACTAGCAGATACCGTTTATTTCCTATTGCCCTAGGGAAGGGATCAACAATATCCAGACCTTACTGAGCAAAAGGCCAAGGGCTAGATAGAGGGTTAAGAACTCCTCCTGGTTGATGGATGTTCGGGGCAAATCTTTGACACTGATCACACTTCCTAACGTATTCCTAGGCCTCCTTCTGCATGCCTGGCCACCAATACCCTTGGGTGATTGCTCGATGAGATAAAGATCTTCCTCTAGTATGACTCCCACAAATCCCTTCGTGGAGCTCTTCTAAGAATGGCTCCGAGGCTTCAGGGTGCACACAAAGCAGGTAAGGCCCAGAGAAATATCGCTTGTACAATTTTTTATCCTCGGACAACCAGAACCGAAGAGCCTTTCTTCGTATCTTTTCAGCTTCGGAACTGTCCTCGGGCAATATGTCTTTCTCAAGATAGAGCTTTATGGGATCCATCCAACTAGGTGCCGAACTGATTAGATTGATTTGAAGTGTGCTCTCTGACACTGGGGTAGGTGCACTTAGGTCTTCAACCATAATTATCCGAGGCAAGTTCGTTGCCGAGGATGTTGCTAGGGTGGCCAAAGAGTTTGCATGGGTATTCCCGCACCTAGGGATATGGGACAATTCAAAGAATTCAAAATTCCCTTCCATACGCCTAACCTGGCTCAAGTAAACCTGCATTCTTGTATCACGAGCTTCCAACTCTCCTTTTACCTGGCCCACAATCAGCACTGAATCCGAGAACATTTCCACTGTCTTTCCTCCCAGTTTCTTAACTCCCCATTCCCATTAGCAGAGCTTCATACTCGGCCTCGTTGTTGGTGGCTGAGAATCTCAATCTTAAAGACTTCTCAATGATGGTCTGTTCAGGAGATATTAGAACCAGCCCTACTCCTGATCCCCTCTGATTTGCCGTTCCATCTACATACACCTTCCAGGGGGAGGAACGTTTTGTGGAGATAAGACCAACCGATTTTTCATCCATGCCTTGTGGGTTAGATTCAATTTCTTCAGGGCCTTCAGCAAATTCAGCCACCAAGTCAGCCAGAACCTGACCTTTCACAGAAGTACAAGACATATACTTAATATCAAAAGCCCCTAAAATCGTGCCCCACTTGGCAACTCTGCTAGTATAATCTGCACTCCGAAGAATTGCTTTGATTGGATACTGAGTCAGAACGACTACAGTATGTGCTTGAAAGTAATGGGGAAGTTTCCTCGTTGCATGCACCACTGCCAGAATGGCCTTCTCCAACGGTAAATAACGCACCTCAGCCTCATGAAGCGATTTGCTCACGTAGTAAACTGGTCGTTGTACACCATTGTCCACTCGTATCATAACGAAGCTAATCGCATAAGGGGCTATCGCCAAGTAGGCAAAAAGAACCTCGTCCACCTCAGGACTGGACATAATGGGTGGCCGAGATAAATACTCCTTGAGCTGTTGAAATGCTAGAGCACACTCCTCAGTCCACTCAAACCCTTTCCATTTGTGAAGTAAAAGGAAAAAGGGTCTGCACCTATCTGCTGATCTTGATATGAATCTGTTCAGCGCAGCGGTCATCCCAGTCAACCTCTGAACTTCCTTTGGATTCCGGGGTGGCTGCAAGCTGTTTATGGCCTTAATTTGGTCGGGGTTCACTTCAATTCCCCGGTGAGTCACCATGTAGCCCAAAAACTTTCCAGAGCAAACCCCAAAGGAACACTTGGAAGCATTCAGTCGTAACTTATGCTTCCTCAGAATCTCAAACGTGCTGGTGAGGTCCGTCACATGCTCGGCCACTACCTTACTCTTTACAACCATATCATTAATATAAACCTCTATGTTTTTGCCTAGCTGTGGCTCAAACATCTTCGTTATCATCCGTTGATAAGTAGATCCTGCGTTTTTCAAGCCGAAGGGCATTACTTTGTAATGAAAGTTCCCATTAGGGGTGAGGAAAGCGGTCTTCTCCTGGTCATCCAGTGCCAATGGGATCTGATGATAGCCCTAAAATGCATCAAGAAAACTCATCCTAGGATGACCCACCATTGCGTCCACAAGTTGATCTATACGGAGCATAGGAAAAGGATCCTTCGGACAAGCTCTATTAAGATCTGTGAAATCAACACATACTCGCCATTTCCCACTTTTCTTCCTTACCACCACCGTATTGGCCAACTACTAGGGGTAAAACACCTCCTTAATAGCCCCTGCCTCTTTAAGCTTATTCACCTCATCTTTGATAGCCTCGGCATATAATTTAGAAGGACGCCGAGGTGGCTGTTTCTTTGGTGTAACAGCGGGATTGACATTCAAATGATGACAAATGAAGTCTGGATCAACCCCCGGAGCTTCGTAGGCATTCCATGCAAACACATCAACGTTTCTCCTTAGGACCTCAACCAATTGCTCTTTTTCCAACGCAGACAATAGTGCTCCAACCTGAAAGTACCTGTTTGGATCACCGTCAACACTAACTCTCTCCAGATTCTCACACTCAGTTTCCTCGGCGGACGTATCGGATATGGTACTCGGATTCTTTAACTGCTATAAATCATCCTCTGCCCTGGCCGATGTGCTTACTTTGGGCTGATGTTGAATGGCTGCTATCATGCACTGCCTCGCCATATTTTGATTCCCCAATATTTCTAGCACTTGGCCTCTTGATGGGTATTTCACCTTCTGATGCAGAGTGGAAGAAACAGCCCCTAGGGTGTGCAACCAAGGCCTATCCAGAATCGCCGTATACTGAGAAAAAACGTCTACCACAATAAAATCCACTTCCACCACATCTAAGCTTGCTTGCACTGGTAATCTAATCATGCCCATCGGAATGACTAACTTTCCTTCGAAACTCACCAACGGGGAACTATAAGCTGTTAGGTCCTGGGGTGTCAAATTCAACCCCCTGTACAGGTCAGGATACATCACCTCGGCAGCGCTTCCTTCATCTATCATCACCCTTCTCACATCATACCCCCCAATTCTAAGCGTAACCACCAGGGCGTCGTCATGCGATTGTATTGTTCCTCTCTTATCCTCATCCGAAAAACCCAACACCAGCGAAGCGTTCAGTTTTGCTTTCTTTCGGCATCGAGCTGGAGCCCTCGTCCCCACATTGAGACACAGACATTATCCTGGAGGGACAGGATCTCGTTTTTCCTGGGGCAGCAAATATAACATTTATTGTGCCCAGTGGGGCTCCTGACGAGGCATTCCCCCGAAACGTTGATCCTGACTGACCTCCTCAGCCACTAGAGTGATGCAGCAAGTTTGTCAACTTTCCCTCTCGGACAAGCTCCTCCAAGTAATTTCACAGGTTTCTGCAGTCTTCAGTAACGTGTCTGTAGTCCTGGTGATATTGACAGTAAAGGTTTTGGTTACGCTTCATAGGATCCCCTGCCATTCTATTGGGCAGTCTGAAGTAGGGCTCGTCTTTTATTTTCTCTAGAACCCGTTGCACTGGTTCTCGAAATACAACATTAACTGTTTAGGAGTTAGCTGATCCTGACTATCCCCCAAAGTCCCTCCGAGGTCTATTGTTATTGTATCGGTCCGATCTAAAATCCCTCCTCTCCTGAGGGATCACCTTGGACTTTCCTCTACCCCGTATCTGGTCCTCCTCTACCCTTCTATATTTGTCAATTCGATCCATAAGCTGTCGCATGCTGGTAACAGGTTTGCCAGTCAGCGAACTCCTCAGATCATGCTCGGTTGGGAGGCCCCCCTTGAAGGAATTAATGGCCACATTGTCATTGGCCTCATCAACCTCGTTAAACATTTCCCAATATCTGTTAGAATAGGCTTTCAGTGTTTCTCCCTCTCGCATAGACATTGGTAATAACGACCCCAATGGCTGAACAACCCTTCTGCAAGTAATAAAGCAAGCACCAAAAGCTTGGATGAGCCTCTCAAAGGAGTCAATAGTGTTTGCTTCTAAACCGTTGAACCATCTCATCCATTCTAGGGCCTCGTCCCTAGAATGGATGGCCATTCTCTGACTGAAATGGCTAACATGCTCCACCGGGTCCGTCTGACCATTATAAATGGTGAACGTAGGTTGATGGAACCGCCGAGGAAGACTTGCATCCTCTATACGTCGCGTGAATGGTGATTTGGAAACTTAGCTCAGTGCTTTGTTCAAAGCATCGTTCCCTAAGCCCTGACGAGGTGGACTCTTATGTGCCCGCCCACGGTGTTGCTCCTCGTCACGTGAAAAAAGCTCACTGGGCGGAGTTCTAAACCTTCATCTGTAACTGGTATCATCGGACTCCTCAGAAGACTGCCTTGCGTTGTGAGCCGAACGCCTCCGTCGCTCATAGCGTAATTCCTTTTTTAGTCTATTAATCTCACGCTGCATGTCCCCATCGTTCCTCACATGAGAGACATGGCTCTTCCTCTTAGATTGACTCTTTTCTGTGTGGGTTGTTCGCGCACTTCCTTCGCGATCCCCCCCTATTCATGAATTACCAACGGGTCATCATGTTGGGGCCTCATGGATTCTGCCTGGTGTGAATTGGCATCCCTTTGCTGCGGTGCTCCTTCTGCCATCAACTGTTGCACCTATCTTTTCCTACAATCGGATCAAGCTCTTCCCACAGACAACGCCAATTGTAAGGACTCGAAATGTACTGAACTCAAAAGAAGGGTGGGATTCGAGCCCAAGAAGTCCAAACAATAAAATTTATAGAGAATGGGCGTAAGAACTAGCTCCAGTGAGAGGAAAAAGACATCGTCCCTCTGTAGTAAAAGGAACTTCAAACTAAATGAAAGAAAAACCCTCTCCTCCTTGTCCTCAGCTAGATTTTTAGTATTTATGTCTCTAGATTTTCTCTCTCCTTCCTCTTGCCTTTCTTTCTTTCCCAATAATAATCCTCCTCCCTCTAATGTCTTCCGATTTCACGTTATATACTACCTTCTTCCTTCTGCTTCTACCGTACACGTGTAGGTTCCATTCTCATAACTTCTTTCTATCCCATCCATAACTTCCTGGATTTTTCGTCTAGTGGTTAGAAGGCTGCTTGATTACTGTTCAGGTATCACCTCCACAATAATGCGGCCAGAGAGTTAGCTGGGAAGCATTTAATGTGGAGGTAGCGGCTTTTAAGGGATATTTGTTACTTTTCCCGGTTCCTTCTTTGTTCAATGTTCATTAGTTAGTTTGCATGCAATTCTGTGAAGTTCCTTGATTATTAAAAGAATTACGCCCACCTCGGACATAGTTTGAGAAGTAAAACCTATCCTTGGACGTGAGATTGTCCTCGGATTGGGCCGCTAGCCCACTTCCCATGAACTCTCTATTTATCTTTTTGGGCCGCTGGCCCCACAATTAATGTTACCACATAAAATTTTAAAAGCTCACATTTTATGTTGGGTTCTAAGAAATTAAGAATTAATGTATTAGAACTTCAATTTGTATTTTGTTGGCAAACCATGATCAAAACATTTAGTCTAGGTTTAGGCTTGCTCAAAGTATGTTTATTTGTAAAATTGGAATCGAGTGATTGCAGAATTTATTGGACTAAATCTGTAAGTCTCGATCGATCGAAAATTAGACTCGATCGATCAAACCACGTACAGATTTATTTTTCTGCAAAGTTCCAGCTCAGCCCAAACTCTATTTAAACGTCTTGGGGTTCAAGTAAAACACTCCTATATATAAGGAAAACCCTAGAACGTTTTTGAGACTTTTTAGAGAGAGAGAGATTAGAGTGCCTCTTGTGCCTCCTTTTATTAGGGTTTTGTACCCAAACCTCTCTAAGTCTTTGTTGCTCATATTTGCAGTTTATGTGAATCTCTTGTGAGATCTTTGAGGAGCTTTCCTTCACATAAACTTAGGGTTTTCAAGGTAGAGATATTATCTACATCTTGATGATCAACAAGGTTGCTGCCATTGAAGCTTAAAGAAAAACAAGCGGGGAGCTTGTACCTGATTGAAAGAATACAAAGAAAGAAGTAGTCCGTGGACTCGGAGCCTGCGCGTGGTCGTGTCAGGAAGTTTTACTGGTGGGTAGCATTAGGAAGTCAAGCGGGGAGCTTGTAAGTCCTTTTGTAAGAACTTCAATTCTTTCTTAGTGGATTCCGTTTTGCCTTGAGGATCGGTGGGTAAAATCCTCCCCAGGTTTTTCCGTGTGGTTTCCTGGGTGATCATATCATTGTATTCTTTATTATTTCCGCTGCTTTATATGTTTTATATACATGATATGATTGTTTGATTGTTTTAACCTAGAATTGCTTAATTTGACTAAGTAATAACTTGGCTAATTAACTAGGCTACGCAATCTAACTGTGGTTTAAGGGGTCTAAATTTCTAACATTTTATCATGTTGTTAACTTATTATATATTTTTATTCTTTTTATTTATTTATAAAGCAACCCAACATTAAACAAATTCTAATTAAATTATGAAAGTTATGTTCTATTAAAAATTGATTTAAATTTTATTTATTAATATTTACTAATTAAACATGTATCATATATAAATATTTTTTTGTCAAATGTTCCCATGCATTGTACAAATTGGCGACTAATTATATATAAAAAAATAAAATAAAATAAAAACTTTGATTTTTTTGTTAAATATGCATCATATATAATTTCTTATCAAACTTTCTTGTGCATATATTACACATCCTTAGTGACTAGTATTATGGGGTCCATAATCAGAGGGTGCTGTTAGAATTGTATAGATTGGGCCTATGACCCAATCCTAGGATATATTTTTGTCCGAGGATAGTTAAGCAATATTATTATGGAAATGATATGAAAGGAAGAAGTACAAAGTGTATACAATGATCCAAAAGTTGTCTGAGGAGAGAAGTCTTATTGGGACTATGGATCCGAGGTCAATAAGAATATCCTACCCCCCCCTGTGCATCCTACCAAGCATCATCGTGATTCAAAATCAGGCATTGGATAATGAATGAGTAGACGAAGGTTACAAATATCTACTAAAACTGCCACCTCCGCATTAAATGCTTTACATCTAACTTTCTAGTCGCATTAATGTGGAGGTGATATTTGAACGGTGTAAGATTTATTTTCCCAAAACCTACACAACCAAAGAGGGTGTCTGATGGGACAACCACTCAAGTAGTAACACAGATAATTAACAAGTGTAAGGTCAAGATGCTTGGAGAGGAACTATATTAAGGAAAAGATCCTTCGTGAAAAAGGAGAAAAAAGAAGAGAGAGAAAAGAGGGTGATATTAAGAAATTATGCTTGTAACCTGATTTAGGTAGAACATATATAAGAACAGCTCACCTCGGATAAACGCCGAGGACGATTCTCATTCAATATAATATTTTCTCTTTACATTGTATTATTATCCTAACCTAATTCAAAGTTGGTTTAATCATCTAGAGTCCAGTTTTTCTAGCACACTCTCTATAAATTCATTGTTTTGGGCTTTTTGGGCTTGAGTCCATCCATCCTTTGGGTTAGTGACTCAAATCCGGTCCTTACAAGTATAATATATTAAAATGAAAACTTAATAAATTAGTCAAATTATATTTTAATTATATTCTACTTTTGTGTCATGAATCATTCTACTTGTAATTCAATTGCTATAATTCTATGCTAAGTTTCGTTTTTATTTAAAATTATTTATAGCCCATTTAAAACTTGTGTGTGTGTTTTTTTTTTATTTGGTTGATAATTCAATAATTAAAGGTTAAGGGATTTTTTTTATAAGATAAAAGGATAAGGGATTTGAACACTAAATGTCTCCTTTCGAAACACCATTTAAAATTATTTCAAGCCCACCCAAAACTACTTATTGCTCATATTTAAAGCTCATTTAAAACTACTTCTAAACTTATATTCACTATTGAAACTAATATAAATTTTCTTACCAAATTTATTATTAATTAATGTATAAATTACTGTAAGGACCCAATTTGATCCATGGCCCAAAAGAGATTTGGACAATAGCCCAATAAGCCCATAATAATAGATTTGTTAGAGAGTGGGTTGAATAACAAACGTTCAATGAGCTAAATGTTAATCACAATGGGATAAAAAGCAAATAAAATGAGACAAGCAAGTTTGAAAGGAAAAACACTCCTCGGTCAAGCTCGAGGAATGTATATTTTGATATATATATATCTGTTTCTTTCTGACTTATACAAATGTTTTATTTCTTGGCTGCCCAGCTCCCCCTCCTCCCTTTCTCTTCCTTTTCCTTTTATACCCAGCCACAAATCATCTTAATCTTACATTTGGAGGGCTGAGATTGTACTTCTAGGACTCTTGGCTCATCTGGAACATACTAATAAGTTTTACCTTGCAATATTAGTTATGCCACTACTGTTCATGGTCATTTCCTCATTAACGCGGCCAGAGGAGTGATTGTTTTGTATTTAATGCGGAGGAGATGACTTCTACACTCTTCTTTCTTCATCCTTCTCGTATCTTGTGCCAAGCCTGCTTTCTTTCCTTCTTGATGTTTTAACTTTATGCGTCTCATATAGCTAGTGATCGTCCTGAGGTCTGAGGTGCATCCTCGTCCTCATAATTACAATGAAAAAATTTAACAAGATCTAAATTTTGATTTTTGTTTCAAATTGCCTTCTTCTCTTTTTTCGAATAATGTTACAGATACAAATTATTTTACAATATTTGTACAAACTATTGATGTCGCCAACTTCTTATTGGTTTTCATCTAGACTCACCATTAACATTACTTTTTCATTTATCAATAATCATTCGCCACATCAGCATTTTGTAAACTTTTTTTTTTTTAAATTTGTATTTCTATCATTTCTCTTTTTTTCCCCCTTTGAAATTGTTCAATTAATAATGAATATTTGTAAACTTTACCAAATAATTTTTTTTAAGAGGTGACAAAAATTCAGAAACGAACATCTGTTGCAATCACTTTGGGTACAAAATATTATATATATATATATATATATTATAATAAATTATCAATTTGTTCCATATAAAATGTGGTAGGCAAAATTAGATTTATTTTAATTTTTTTTGGGATTAACAAGTCTTTGTAGCAAGTTTTCAATTGCTTTGTTCATGCAAGTTACTTGCAGTTGGTGACATCATAGCATAACAAATTCCAACTTTGAGATTAGCTGGCTTCACAAAACAATTTTCTTTACTATTGTAAAACAAAATTAATATTATAATATTAAAAAAAGTATTTCTAAAAATAATAATAAAAATGAAATGTGACTGTTTGCCACTTGACAGAGAAAGAGGCCAAGGACCCGCCTTTTTAAACTTCAATACAATTTCTTTGAAATTTTATTTTATTTTCAATAAATTTCAATTTCATTCAACAAAGGCAAAGTTGATATCATATGATAACAATTCTGATGTCACCGATTTCACACTATACCTTGCACTTTCCCACGTGGGGCTGCATATCACATACCCATCCCCTCTCTTTGTAATTTGTCAAAAAAAAAAAAAAATATATATATATATATAATATGTTAATTCTTTTGTCGATAGCTTAGGCTTGGATCTTGTGGACTTTAATACAAAGATAATTGTGTTTTTTCTTCCCCTTTTTTAGTGAGCATGAGAGAACTTGTCGTGTGACACTATCACACAAATTAGTTTTTTTATTTTTTTTTTAATTTTTTTATTTAAGGGATAAAATATTGTTCAAATGGCCATGTTAGGTCAAAATAATCCAATCTCCAATAGAATAAACAAACCTACCAAAAAAAAAAAAAAAACTAACATATAATACTATATTTTAAAAACCCAATCGCTTTAAAGAAATGATTCATGTATTTTAGCAAACGAAATCAAGGATAGGTCCCTTTTCTATTGGATACAAAAGATAAAGGGCATGATGAAGAGTAGGAAACTTTGATTATTGTAAAGAAAAGGATTTTAACATTGTGGGGTTAAAAAGGAACTGTATGATACTACACGCTTTGTCCCACTTTGTGGACCTTCTTTCTTATACACAATTTCTTTTTCCTCCAAACTCATAAAGATTCCACTCTCAAACATTGCAACACAACATTGGTCGATTTGAAGGTTTGGGCCTTCTCAAATTCTCATCCATTAGAACCCTCCAAACCAAAAAAAAAAAAAAAAAAAAAGGCAAAAAGAAATTTTTTCTGGGTATGGAGGCCATGTGAATTGCTGACGAACTTCTCAATACTTGGTCATTGTGACTTGTGAGTTCTTTTAACTTTCTCAACATATAAAATAAGGAGGAGTAGCCAAAAAAAATATATATATATATATATATAATATAATATAAATAGAATAGGAAAGAAGAAAAACAAAATGGGAATACCATGTAGTAACCAGTCCTTCTTAGCTGTCTGCAAATATAGGTCTAACAATATATATAATAATTATTAACTAAGTAATGGATCTTCTTTTAGATTAGTTTTTTTTGGTCCAACAACAATAAAGAAGTACATTAAGTTTGCAACCAAAAAATGGTCTAGGGTTTGGCTGTGATTGTACATTTTAATATACTTTGCTGAGTATACTCACCATAGTTATGGCACATAACGCACCAAGTGAAGCACAAGTTGCACAACATTGGCATTCGAAGGATTAAGTATGTGGGATCCAATTAGCTTAAATAATAAAATTTATTATTTTTAAAAAAATGATTAAGTTTCTTGTAGTCAAATAACTACAAATACAAACATTAGGCTTATCAGCAACTACTACTATTATCAAGCTGGTATTTTGGCAAATACTATTCTATTGTTTATTTATAAACTCTCAAACGAAGTGCTAGGATACATTATTAACCATATTATGATTGAATCACTCTCATCATAAATTTTATTTAAAGAGATAAAAAAAAAAAAAGCTGATATCCTAATTGTATGGATCTTTGATAATCCTAAATCAATACAGATCTTCGCTAATCCCAAATCAATACTATAATAGATTGATTTGGATCATATAACTTATTATATATATTGGTAACTATTGTTGTGAATAATCATTTTAGGGTAGCTAAGACAAGCCAAAGAAGGCAATTGGGATTCAAGTTTGAGGCTATGTGGATGAGGCATGCTGAGATAGAGGAAGCTATAGAGAAAAAAAAAATAGTAAATTTGCAAAGGCATTATATCAATTCAAAATAGAATTCGGTTATCTATCATTTAATTATTATTATTTTAACATGATAAATTACTAATTACAAATAGGAAACAATGAATTTGATCGCTTGATTATTATTCTAGGAAATATTGAATTTAATAATTTGATCATTATTCTATAATTTCGTCTCACATGTGGGTCCGAACTCTTCCTAATAAGTGGAGCCCAATATGTGAAAATTTTAACTATTAAATTTTATTTAAAGAAAAAAAAAAGGTGATATCTTAATAGTATGGATCTTTGCTAATTTTAAATCAATAATGTAATAGATCGATTTGGATCATATAACTTATTATATATAGGTAACTATTGGTGTGAATAATCACTTTAGGATAGCTAGGACAAGCCAAAGAAGGCAACTGGGATTCAAGTTTGAGGTTATGTGGATGAGGCATGCTGGGATAGAGGAAACTATAGAGAAAAAAAATAGTAAATTTGCAAATGCATTATGACAATTAACAATGGAATTCAGCAGTCTATCATTTAATTATTATTATTATTATTATTTTAACATGATAGATTACTAATTGCAAATAGGAAAAAATGAATTTAATTGCTTGACCATTATTCTAGGAAATATTAAATTTAATAATTTGATCATTATTCTATAATTTTGTCTCACGTGTGGGTCCGAACTCTCCCTAGTAAGTGGAGCTCAACATGTGAAAATTTTAACTATTAAACAGTAGATAAAGCAAAGATAAGATTTGAACTGAGAATCATATGCTCCAATACCATAATAAATTATGAAATATTTTAAAAAGTTTAAGTTAATAGAAAACAATGAATTTAATACTTAAATATTATTCTAACATGATCAAACAAGCTTTGAGAAAGTCTAATGTCAACTCAAAATGAAGAAAAGATTCACTAAAAAAAGGTTTCTGAGTGAATGGAAGTGTGACAAACAAATGAAAAAGGAAAGTAAGATATTTTATTTTATTTTATTTTTTTTATACAAGATAGAATTCTACTCTAGTCTAATCTAAGTGTATATGTGTATGAAGCTCTTTTCTGAAGACTTGAGTCCTAGCCCTTGCCCCCCACACCCCACAAGCACTTATACTTGTAGAGTGATCATTGCATCAATAGTGTGCGGTGGTAGCAAGATATTGTTAATAATTATGAATCAACTATACTTCTTCCTAACCTTAGCGTATTGATCATCTGCTAGTTATGGTGGTTAGAGAGGTCATAGTTAATATGAATGTAGAGCTTTTGTAGGAGTTCAGAGATAAAGAGGTTGCTCAGGCTATCATCCAAATGCAACCCACAAAAATCGAAAGTGCTTGATGATTTGTCTACCATTTTCTATTAACTTTTTAGCATATTGTAGGGTGTGATATTATTGATTGAGAATTATCTTTCTAAACAGAGTACATGACAATCAATTTTGTGCAATGTGATCTATAAAACAATTTCAAAATTATGGGCCAATAGATTAGATAAACTTTTTTAAATGATCTTTGAGACTCAAATTACTTCTATCCCAAAAGACTAATAACAAACAATATTATGGCAGCTTGAGAGGTAGTGAATAATATGAATTGGAAATAAATTGAAAAAGGTAAGCATATGAATTTCGAGAGATTTATGAAATGTCTAACAACTATGATATATATTGTTATAACAAATTGAGAACAAAAGATCGAGACTACTCTTATAAGAAGACTTCGCCAAGGTGACCCCCTTTTCTCGTATGAATTTTTGCTATGTGTAGCGGGGTGCTATACCCTCCTTCAAAGGTCGAGCAGGAGCAAAAAAAATTTATGATCTCTCTATATGTGAAGGAAGCCCAAGTATCTCATTTTTTTTTCAGTCAATGGTTTGGTATTTTGTTGGGTGACAAGAGAAGTCAAAAAATACTATATGGTTATACGGGGAGGCATTATGTCAAAATATAAACATAGAGAAGAGGAGCATCTATTTTTCAATAAGAATATAGAGAAGGGAACATATGAGCAAATAAGGAATGTGTAAGAAGGAGGGTTCTATCCCCGCAATTACCCAGCACAAAAAAAGGAATGTGTAAGAAGCACAAGAGATATGCCATCACGAGAAATACCAGGACTTGCCATCCTTAACTAGAAGATCAACAAATAAATGTTTTATACAGATTGAAGAAAAATTTTGGGTGAATATTTAAAGATGGAAAAAAAAAGGTGGTATCTTAGATGACTAGTTTAAAAACAAACTCAAACATTAAATGCTTAAATTACTCCTACCTAAAGGTTGTACTTAGTATTTTAAATTTTTTTTTTAAGTGGCAAATTCATGTTTATTATTAAATTAAAAAAGACGTGGCTGTTGTTTTCGCGATGAGCAATATTATGTGCACAAAATGTTTGCAATTTTTTTTTCAAGAAATTGTTAAGGGGCCAAGTTTTGATTAGAGCACCACCACTTTCTTATAGAGTCATGAGACAATTATTCACAATGTTTTTATTTTGGTACAACTTATTTATTTATTATATTAGATCTTTGAAATGATTTTTCTGAAAAAAGTAATGCTATAGCCATAAACTATTTTATAACATGTTTACATGCTGGTGATGTGACCAACTTCTTATTAGTTTCATTTAAACTCACCATTAATATCATTTTTTCATTTATTAATAACTACTCAACACATAAGTAGTTTGTAAAAAATTTTATAAAAAAGTTTGTATTTCTAACATTACTCTTTTGAAAATGGATCAACTAAAAAAAAATTGAGGTTTAAAAGCCGTACTTAGAAAAAAAAAAAAAAAGTAGTGTCAAAATATGATACCAAATGGACATAAAAAGCAATCAGAACATGGCACATAAACAATTAAAATTTTTTTTTTATCATTCTTTCTATATATATGTGTGTGTGTATATATATATATATATATGTATTTGGTGAAGAAAATGTGACTAGATTTATTGTTTCAGGGGTCTGCCTGATCAAAGTTGGCAATGTTGCATTGCCCCTACCCCAACAAGGACGACAGAATTTCTGAACATTTTGAGTTGAAAAACGTTAAAATAAAATTTGAAACATTATTAAATTAGTGCTCATATATTTACAATATCATGTCATTAGAATATTAATTTTATTTTGATAATCAATATAATAGGTTACCGTAGTATAATAATGTATATTCCTCAAAAAGAAGATGTGTAAATATAAAATTCATTAAACTTAATACTTTAAAACACATACGGGTTTCAGAATTGTTTTTACTCCTATTTACTTAAATTTTTTTTTTTTTAATTTTATATAATAAAAAAATTAGATAGGACTCTAGACGGCTAGAGCTAGAGCTAGAGCTAAAGCCAAAAATAAAGAAAGCCACGAAGGCAAGCGATGACGTAGCAACTGATTGTACCCGTGGCATTTCATGAAGATTTCATGATAGTGAGGCAAATTTTTTTGTTTTTAAAATTTTTTTTTTTTGTAAAAAGCTTTTTGACACTGATTTGCGATTTGCGAGGGAATGAAAAAAACTCATCGCAAGCGACAAAAGGAGGAGAAAGGGATCCATTATGGTGGGTCAACCATTTTTGTGTGGGCCTCGTCTGACGTGGACACACCAGTCTCCCAAAATCTATTACTTTATCAACTAAAAAGATAGAACGACTAGCCCGTGCTAATAATTTGTCACCAACCCCACTTTTTTTTTTTTTTCTTACCTATTTTGTTTAAAAGTTAGTATTAAATTTCAATTTGCCTTGCTATAAATCTTTCAAGTCTTGTGAAGACAAAGTGTAATAGTGTCGTGTTCGGGCAATCGAACGTGATAACAATCGAGATAGTTCATTGTGTGTAAACCCGCATTGCCACTAGACATTTTCAGAGATTAAATTAGGCACTTCAATGCTAGATGAGACTTCTTCAAAATGCATTTGGACGATCGTGAGGACTAAGTTAAGTGGTCTGCAACATTATTCACAAGCTCAATTCTTCCTTTATGATCCTTCCTCCACACATGAGAATAGGGTTTTTTTTTTTTTTTTTTTTTTTTTTTGCTGGGACACGTGAGAATAGGGTTGAACTTTATGATTACATTTTATATTATTAAATTAAAATGTTAATTAGTTTTTGATATAGGGCAAAACTTAGGTACAGTTCCTTAGATGCAATACCTTAGGTTCCCCACTTAAATTTCAGCCACGTGTATTTACTTAAACACTGAACAAACGGCGTTACAACTTATAGCTCTTTCCGAGTTTTTTTTCCCTATATCAAAAGAATCAAAAACCCATTTAGAAGGAAGAAAATCCCATCACCTCAATCTGAGAAATCTTTGATCTCACAACTCACAAGAAGAAATTGACTTTTTGTAAAATTCACAACCCTTCAACAGTCCTACTCTCCCAAAAGAAACAAAAAAAATCAATCTTTCACAAACTTCACAATCCCATATCCCTTCCTGTGAAAATAAGAGAAAGAAAGAAAAATGCAACAATGGCGATGGATAAGTTCAGGAGGCAATTCCATGCACCTCCTCTGCCACCATCACAACCTACATCCCTTCTCCTCTTTCCCTTACTCCCTCATTGGTGGAGATCGTAATTTTCCATGCAAGTGAGATTGTTGTGATGAGAGACTTGATGTGGATCATCTTGACAGTGGAAGCGATGGGTGCCTCCGACTAGATTGCAGGCTGCGATGCAAAACATGGGTCAGATTGGCGGCCGGAGAGTAGAGTCAAGCTCCTTACTTCTTCATCCTCATCTTCTTCATCTACATCTTCCCTTTCTTCTGGAACTAAGTCGAAATCCATCGGCCTCCATGACCCTTTAGTGAAATTGACTCCCTCTTGTCATAAATTAGATCCAACTCACTCTAGTTTTGCGAAATCAATTACGGTCCATATGGTCTTTAGCATTGTTGATTTGAGTGGTGATGATGATAACGTTGATGAGGTTTTGGTGGCTGTATTAGGTGGTGGGATGGTGGATTAGCTTGATTACAAGAAAGAGTGTGACAGAGGGGTATGAAACGTGAGTGCAGGGAAAATAAAGATGGATGGAAGAGTTTTAAGTTAACGCTGTTTGAGGAATTTAGTTAAATATACATGTAGTTGAAATTTAAGTGAGAGAACCTAAGATAATACACTTAAGATATTGTACCTAAATTTTGCCATTTGATATAAATAAGGTCGGAATCTTATATTTCTTATCTGATTATAAATTATTAGTGGAGTTGACACAAGTTGAAGTAATTGTGTTTTTTTCCACTTTCTATTTTCTTTTGGAGCCATAAAATTGATAATGGAGGTTATTGGCGGACACGTGAAGCAATAGTATCGCCTGTCTCAGTTCAACTTTTTAAATAGCAATGTTAGTTTAGATTTCCCTATCTATAGCAAAAGATATTTACTGGCTTGTGAGGAAGTGGGGAGGGTAGCGAATAAACAAGATACAAGGCGAAGAATAAGCAAGTGACTAATAACACGTGTCCATTGCACAATCTGACACGTAGAGAAAATGACATTGCCACGCTGTACACACTTCAAAAAAGTCAGTGTACCCGAAAAACACACAAAAATGTGAACTCCGCCATAAGCGCGTGGAGTAAAAGCCGGAAAAAAATAAAAAGAGACTGTTTACTTGCTTTTTTGGTTACACACTTTTTAAACAATTTTTTTGTTTTTTTAATTTTTTTTAACTGCGCTGTAAAATTTGACCGAGCGAGTAGGTTTTTTTATACAATTTTATTTTTATAAAAAAATAAAGAGTGGGACCCAAGACACGTCACCATCCGTTGCCACATATCACGAACGTGACAATAGGCCAACGCGAGGAAATGATTTCTAGATCGGCAGCTAAAAGTGGGACCCACAGTTCTCGGAAGTTCCGTGACCGTGACTCGAGTTCACCCCGCTTAGAGCCCAATATCAGCCGTTGGATCAGATCAAAAGTACGGCCAAGATCTCTTGGCTCGGTGATCGACACGCCCAAGCCTCGTTAGGTTCTGGTGCCAGGTCGGACTTGCTTGTTTGTTGGGAATCTGGCCTCGGGGTTTGTTTAATTGAAAGCCAATCGCCACGTCAGATCAAATCCAACGGTGAATAGAGTTCATTTCACTGGTAATGAGAAGATCTCGTGCACTGGATGGCAATTTGGGGTTACTTTCCAGGTGGGTCCCCCACTTGTGAATTTAAAAAAATATATATTTATAAATAAAATAATTCTCAATTTATCGTCACCCTTTAATAATAAATTGTAAAATACAAACGTGGAACCGAAATAATGAATTTTGACCGGTTGGAACGATATTTTCTGCGGTCACCTAGATTCCTTGTGATCGTCATGTTGCTTTTACCAAGGTCTTTGCAACCGGTAATAGCCGGTCACGACATCATTAATTAATTAATATTTTAAAACCACTGTTCCAACTCCTCTGAAGGAATATAGTAAATAAATAAATTAAAAAAATTTAATACTTGATTATTATATATTGTTATATAGGAGAGTAGTAAAGACCAAATCGGTAGTGAAGTAAACATTAGAAGCTTGCGGGGGAAGAAATAAAGCTGACACGTGGCGGTAAGGTTAAGCGCCACCCTAGGAACAATGGATTGGACGATCCAGATCTTGCCATGTTGGTTTTAGCCACTTAGAACCGCTGGATATGTCTCCTTTTGAACGGCTCAGATTGGTGCAATTACTGCCTGTTTCAAATCGTGGCCGTCCACTAGGCTTTGGAGTGGGTTTGGCTGAGAGTGAAATAGCGAAATGATGAAGAGATACGAGCACAAAAAGAGGCACAGAGAGAGAAAGAGAGAGAGAGAGAGAGAAGGCAACGCAGAGTGAGAAGCTCTGAGAGAGAGAGAGAGAGAGAGAGAGAGAGAGAGACGAAAGCTGAGATCTTTTTTTTTTTCTTTTTTTTTTTTTTTCGTTTTCTGCTAATAGAGAGCTTCGTTGAAGATCTTTGAATCTACTGAATCGGTTTATTTATAACCGTAAACAGCGATTTCCGTTGACGGAGAAACCATTTTCCGGCGAATTATGGTCGGTTTCTTGTGATGAGAGACGAGATTAATATTGTAGATATAGCTGATTCGGTAGAAGAACAACGAAGCAAAGATGGATAGGAACAGAGAAGCGAGGAGAGCAACCATGGCGGCGACAAACGGTTTAACTAGACGGAGACATAGAAGTAGTAGTCTCAGAGACTCCCCAGGTTTGTAAATTTCTCTCAGATCTAACAAAGCTTCTCATCGAATCGGCTATTTTTGATAACCTATATTCATTTCCTTTGATTTTTTTTTTTTTTTTTCTCAGAGGAAGATGGTCCGGTAGAGTTACAAGAAACAGCGAGGCTAAGAGATCGAGGAGGTAGCGGAAAGAAAGATCGCGATCGTGATCGGGAACGAGACAGAGACCGAGAGCGTGATCGAGATAGAGATCGGTTGAGTCGGAGCAAGAGGAGGCGAGGAGATAGGTTATTGCACGGTAACAATAGAGAAGATGGCGGAGACGAGAGCTCTGAAGAGAGTGTAAATGACGAAGAAGAAGACGAAGACGACGAAGTCGTAATAGGTGGAGGAAACGGCGGTGGTGTAGCCTCTTCTGTTAGAATGCTTCCGCCGAATCCGTCACCTTTATCGTCTTCAACAAACTCGTTATCTAATCACCGGAAAAGCTTTCCTCCACCGGCCAAAGTTTTTAGAGCAGCGCCGACGTGGAAAGCTCCCGATGAAATGATTGGCGTGTCGGTGCCCCGAAAAGCTCGCTCTGGTAGAATCCTCAAGAAGAGTCAAAATAGGCCTTATTTTTAGGCTTTTTTTATTTTTGGTTGATTTTCTGGATTTTCCGATTCTGATTGTTTGTTTGTTTGTTCGTTTGTTTCAGCGTCAACGAAGAGGTCACATGAATGTTGGGCTGGTGGAAGTGGAGGCGGAGGAGGAGGAGGAGGAGTTGTTGGTGGAGAGCAAATTCACCGTCAAGCTTCGACATCGCCGGTGAGACACACCGGCCTCGTGTCGATGGCGGCAGCGTCGCCAGCTCCGGCCTCTCCGTCTTCTTCCAATGCTTCGGTTCGGAAGAAGATGGTGAGTCCTGAACTCCTAGCGTCCAATCTTTTCTTTGATTCTCTTTGTTTCTTTGGTTTGTGTTTTACTGACGGGGATTTCTGCCGTTGTAGAAGCCTAATGGACCGAAACTGCGGCCGCCGAAATCGACGACGAAGTCGTCATCTTCAGCAGCTCAGGATGAGATCGAGATAGAGATTGCAGAGGTGTTGTATGGGATGTTGAGACAGCCACAAGGACTTTCAAAACAAGAGAGCTTTACCAACGATTCCAGAGAAGCCAATAAATCATCAACTGATGCTAAATCCAGAGTCTCTTCGCCGATCTCCAATTCAACCTCAACACTACCTCACTCTTCTTCTCTTTTACCTCAAAATTCTAGCTCCTCAGTCACTCCTATATCCACCGTTGGTGCGTAGTTTAAGCCTTTACAGCTCTGTTATTGCATTTCTTATTCATTTGGGTGTGCTTGACTGATAAAAATTGGTGTTTGATTGGAAGCAACGGCACCGAAGAGGAAAAAGCCAAGACCGGTGAAGTACGATGATGAAAACCCGACGATTTTCACGGGCCGGAACAGTCCCATTTCGGCTACAACTAAGGCAGAGATGGATCAGTCAGCGAAAATGGAAACGTCGGAGAAGAACGCGGGATCTGCAGCCGAAAATGGTGGAGTTTCGTACGAATTGGGAAGCTCTCAAGTTGTACAACCACCATCGTTGGAGGTAGCACAGCCAGAGTCTTCGATGATAATTAAGCCAGAGACTAATGTTTTATCGGATTCGAAAGCTTTGACTAACGAATCGGAGAATAAAGATGTTGGTGTGAGTAAAGAGGAGCCTCAGTCGCCCAAGAAGGAAGCTCCTGTAGTCAGATTGGATGACAATCGTGACGATGCGAAAGCGAATAAAGCGTGAGCTTCAATAATTATTGTTCTTTTTCTTTTCTTCTGTCTCTGTTTATTTATTTTTTATTTTGAGAAGTGTTGGGGCTGATTTATTCGTGGTTGCTATGAAGGAATTCAACTACAACTGAGGTGGAGAGTCACAAAGAAGAAAAGTTCCAGATAGATCTGATGGTGAGGATCTTGTTTTTCCAAGACTGAAATATCTAAAAATATATATATATATATATATTTTAAAAAAATTTAATTAAATTAAAACTAAAAATTTTAATATATTTTTGGGTTGGATGGGTTTTGCAGGCTCCTCCTCCGTTAAGATCGTCACCAGAAAGGGATGGTGAGACTGAATTTGTGGCCGTAGATCCTAAGGCTATGGTCACAGATGTTGAAATGGTGAGTGGTGTGGGCCACCCATGCCTGCCTGCCTGCCTGTCTCTTTTATGACCTTTGAAAGTTTGCTCAGCGATAATTTAATATATCTTCTGTGCTATTCCCCCCACTTACATCTGCAGGAAATTAAGCCTCAGGTAAAGGAGGATGAAAAGGTTGTGAAAACAATAGGCAAGGAAGAGACGGTCAATGTTGAAAGCGAGAAGCCTAAAATTGTTGCAGTAGAAGAAGCTGAATCACACAAGCCAGTTGTTGCTCCTAAGGAGAGGAACATCGATCTTCAGCTTGACTTGGAAAAGACTGATAGAGATAGCGGCACCGCTAGTGTAAGTGGCAACAACAAGTCACACTTTCACCATAATGTTCAGAAGCTGCAGCAGCAGCAGCAGCAGTCACAGCACACTCATAATGAAAAAATTGGTAAGTTCAACTTTTTTGGTATTTTTTATTTATTTTTGGGTTGGTTTCTTTTCTTATGGAGAACAACTCTTTTTTTTTTTTGCCCAATTGGGTTTTTCTTATTTTGTGATTTTTGGTATTTTTTATTTCTCAGCCCAAACGAGCTCTCTACCTCTACCAATGTCTGTACCTGGGTGGCCAGGTGGACTTCCTCCCATGGGGTACGATCGGATTAATTTGTTATGTGTTCCTTGCTCTTTCGGTTATTAGCAGTATATCAGTGCTTTTGATAAAATCTTCTCTGGGGAAATGACACTCTTCTCATCAGCAGATATATGGCACCATTACAAGGAGTTGTATCCATGGATGGGAGCACCGTATCTCCTGCACCTATTCAAGTATGTCATTTTTTGTACTGTTTTCTCCTGCCATGTTAAAATTTGCGGAGAACCAATTTTTTTTTTGGCTAATGAAATTTCCCAACTTGTGCAGCCTCCAAATTTGCTTTTTACTCAACCTAGGCCTAAGAGATGTGCAACGCACTGCTACATTGCTCGGAATATACTGTATCACCAGCAAATTGCGAGAATGAATCCTTTCTGGCCTGCAGCAGCTGGTTCTGCATCCATATATGGGGCTAAGCCCGGAAATCTCAATGTGGTTCCGTCAGCTGAATTGCATGGAAACATTGCCGGTAGAGTGGTGAACCCTACCCAGGACAAGGGTCAGAGTCTTGCTATGTTTCCAGCTCATTCTGGGGGAAAGGATAATAAAGGTTCTCAAGCACCCAACATTGTGGATGCTGCACAGAGAAAGCAGATTTTGCTTCAGCAAACAGTGCCCCAAGGAGCACCTAATAATATCATGGTATGATTTCCTTTTTCCAAAATTGTTTTTATTGTGATTTTTCTTCTTGTTTTCTTTGGTGGATGGTTTTTGAATTTTGGGGCTCGTGTATTGAATTTCAGGGTCCGACTTTCATTTTCCCTCTGAGCCAGCAACAAGCAGTTGCAGCTGCTTCTGTCCGATCTGGTTCTGTAAAGCCTCCTGCTACCGGTAGTGCTGCTTCATCAAGTACATCAAATTCTGCTGCAGTGAGTGCAGCAGCAACTGCAGCAGCAGCAGCAGCCCCAGCAATGAGCTTCAACTACGCAAATATACCTGGGAATGAAACTCCGTATTTGGCAATTTTGCCGAATAGTCCATATCCGTTCCCAATTCCAGGTCATGTTGGTGCACCAGCATATAGAGCAACCCATGGTCAGGCAATGCCATTCTTCAATTCCTTCTATCCTTCTCAAATGATCCATCCTTCACAGATTCATCAGCAACAGCAACAGCAACAGCAACCACCTGCTCAATCACAGCAAAGCCAACAACAAGGTTATCAGAATGCAAGTATTTCCAGTGGTTCCTCGTCTTCTCAGAAGCACTTGCAGAATCAGCAGCAGAGGCAACATGGCAATGGAGTTAATGTTAGTAGTGGAAATTTGCAAGGGTTTCCTGCGCCCAAAAACCAGCCTTCACAGTCACTACAGCGGCAGCAGCAACAGCAGCAACAGCAGAATCAGCAGGTCCCTCATCAGGCACGCCAACTTGAGTCTGAAATGGGCGGGGAAGATAGTCCCTCAACTGCTGATAGCCGTGTTTCTCGGGCGAATATGAGTTTTTATGCCCCTCCCAATTTTGCAATGCCAATACACCCATCTAATTTCGCTGTGATGGCTCCTGCAGCAATGGGTGGTGCTAGTGGCACCAATAATGCAAGTGGTAGTCATAATGAAAAGAAACAACAGCAGCAGCAGCAGTCACATCAGCAGGGCTTAAAGGCTGGAGTGGAGCCTCAAGCTTTTGCCATGTCTTTTGCTTCCATTAATGGTACTAATACCGGGCCTAGCATTGACATCTCAACCATGAATCATACTATTCTTAGCCTTCCTGAGGTTGCAAGGCAAAGTTATCAGTATATTGCTGCCACCCAAGCCACACCGCAGAAGAGGAATTACCGTGTTTCTGAAGAAGGGAAAACTGGAGGTGATTCTTCTAACATTGAAGAAGAAAGAAAAGCCATGCCAGGAAAGGGTCAGTCAATAGTGGGACAGTCTATTGCTTTCTCCTCTAGACCAGATTTGACTGATACATCGGTTACTACAATAACGGGCAATAGTGTTGTTGATAGCTCTGCAAGAACTCTTAATCTTGGGTCTGCTACTGCACGGGCTTCTGGTTCTGTTATGCCCACTTCCATTAGCAGTGTTACTGCTTCTCATCAGCTAATGAATCAGCGGAATCCACAACAGCAGCAGCAGCAGCAGCAGCAAATGATTCTGATGCAGAAGCAGAATCAAATTGCACAGAATCAAATTGCGCAGAATCAAGCAGTAGCAGCAGCTCGGAGCAAAACTCCTGCAACGAGTAATGGTAGCGTTTACTCGGATCACCTTCCTTCGGCTTCTATGGGCACAAAGTTTGCTAATAACAATGCTCTTTCTTCTTTCCCCCAAAACCTTGTTCAAACCAGCTGCAGCCCAACTCAATCTTCTCAGTGGAAGAATTCTTTAAGGACAACCACTTCCCAAGTTCCTTCTCCGTCTCTGTCCTCTTCAACCTCCTCGTCCCTGAAAAACCATTCTCAACAGCAAGGTAGGACCCAACAAAGCCATGGGCAGATATCATTTGCGGCTAATACGAAATCATCAACAGCACAAGGGCAACAACCTCCCAGTAGCAACCAGTCTCCGTCGCCACCAATTATGGTTGGCTCGCCCACAACTTCTATGTCAAAGAGTGCTGGTGGAAGCCCAAGGACAACTGCTTCCACTTCCACTGCAAACAAAGCTGGCCAAGGTTCTACATTGTCATCTCAGCAGGGCAAGAACTCACCTTCGGTGCCTAGCCGGAAGTCATCCCCGGTTGGGGGAAGGAATGCTGCATCAATCCTTGGAAACCACCATATCACCTCTAATTCGAGCATTTCAACTAAATCTCAATTGCCACAACAACAGCAGCAGCAGTTATCAAAGCAATCGATCCCGATCCCAAACCAGATGTACTTCAATTATTTGCAACAAGCCCAAGTAGCACAGTCAACTAATAACACTTCCTCTTCAAGTGGGTATTTTCATCAAAGAAACCGCCGTGAACAGCAGCAGCATCAGTCAAATGTGTCATCGGGTACATCCTCAACCGGGATGTTGTCGTTGTGCCCTCCAGTCACACTTGCTAACACCAGCACTTCTGATTCTGCCAAGGTAGTTGCGGCTAATAGCAACATGAAAGGTGGTATATCCTCACAGATTCTCCAAGTTGGCCCGTATGGTGTTGCACAATCCTCTGGGAACCCGCATCAGCTTGTGCCTGCTGGCTTCCCCTATGTTCATGCTGTTCCCACCTCAGTTCAGGTGAAGCCAGCAGAGCAGAAACAACCTGCTGGTGAGTGAAAATACCATTTCCCTGGTGCTTTACATTGCAAATCACACCCCCATATGGGGAAAACAAGGAAAAATAAATGTGAAAAAAGTTCAATGAGGCTAGTTTGTATAAGGAAGCTGTTTCTTGCCTGGAACATGACAATTTACATACCTTCTGGCAGCCTGAGAAGAAATGCAAGATGCTTACATTCGAGGAATCACGCCGCAGAGAAGGCACTAGGGACTCGAACCCACAATTTTGGGAACTTGGTTGAGCTGAGTGGGATAAATGGTCCTTTGTGGAATGTGTATTCATCTGTATACACTTGTGTTCATACTCTGACTGGGTTCATCATGGATTCTAATTTAAAATTTGATTGATTTTGATGGGGTTGTGGATGGATGGGGGCAATGCAGGGGAAAAGAAAGTGAAAAGTAAAAGTGTAGGAAAAAAAAAATTGATGTTTTGTAGGGGCAAGGGAGTAAAAAAATGGTGTAAAAGGCTGAAGAGGAAGTTCCAAGTCTTCAAAGACCAAACTTCTCTTCTTTTTGGGGGCTGTAATGCAGGTTCTTTGCTTAGGTTTCTCTTTCCCTTTGTTTTGGGTTATTAGTTTTTAAGGAAAGGGCAGTAAAACTGTTATCTTTTTGACATATATATGCAATGGAGGGTATATATGTATATCCAATTTTTTTATTTAAAATTGCGGGTCAATCTTTGTTGCCTTGCGTGGTGATGGTGCTACTATACTTTCTTGCTAGTCTTTATTGTGCTGATGATGATACTGATGCTATTTTTTCTTAATATGCGTGCGCGTGTGAGTGAGTGTGTGTCTCCGATAATTTTTATTTTTTGGCTTTACTTAGTAAACGATACAATCCTTGTCCATTTGTGGAAAAAAAAAAAAAAAACTGTTAAAGAACGGAAAGAAGATGCTGAGAGATTTGTGAGTTAGTGTTGTAACCTTGGGTGCTCTCTGGCTAGTGATAAAAGAGATATGCGCAGAGAAAAAAAAAGTTGAGGTGGGTGCATAGTAAAGCTTAAGGAATTTCATACATTTTGGATTCTTGCTTGATTTTATATATGGGAGAGGGTTGGCGTGGGCCATAATTTTTCTCTCTCCCCCAGTCCCCACTACTTATAATGTTTATATTTTGGATATTACGATACTGATTTGCCAAATAGTTAATACCACGAATGCTTAGCTCTCTCTCTCGCTCTTTTCAGACTTTGACAAAAAGTAGGTTAGGTTATAGAAAGAGTGCGTCTCTTTTCTTTATTGTCAGTATCTTACACGTCGCTCAGTCCTATTTTGCCCATACTTTATCTTATCTTATGATTATGTGTGTTTTGATATTATTATAATATAATATTATTATGATAATTACTCTATCTATTGATTAGATTTAAATAATATCTATGCTTTTGATTTCACATGATTTAACATTCAGATTCCAATTTTGCCCCTACCTTCCTTATAGTGTGGTCCCACCCATTTGGGAAGATCAGGCTTTGGGCCCTTTCTTTCTTTCTAAAACACAGAGCAGTTGGGGCCTTCCAGAACTCTATTCAAAGTAGGACATGTAGTTCTGAGAGGCTTCTGACAACTTTGCCTGTATTGTGAATTTATGTTATGTGAGGATGACTTTTTAAGCTTTATCCTTGACTACACACGTGTTCCCACCACCTCTTTTTATATTCTTTCCAATTTTTGAAGACAAAAAAAATAAAGCCAATCCTATTCCACCTCACTTAATTTAAAAGAAAAAGTTCCATATTATATATACACGAAGATGGGCCCCACCAACCGTTCTTTTTTTTTTTTTTTTTTTTTTAAATATACTTAAATAAAATGTAATTTGTGAAGTGTTTGCCAATTATTTTATTGTCCAAAAAATTAATGGTGTGGGCCAAATAAACCAAATGAACCCAGAGAGAGAGAGAGAGAGAGAGAGAGAGGTGTGATTCTTTTGAAGATCTACCCCATCTCACCCAAAAGAAAGGAAATAGGATGTACCTTACTGCATGTTGAAGTTGCTGGAATAAATAGGAGGTAAGAATAATTGGACGGTTCCATGTTACAAATCTTTCACTTGATTTCTTTTCTCTCTCTCTTTTGATGATCAGAAAGACAAAAGTTTTTTCTTTCTTTTTTTTATAAAAGGGACCCCACAAAAGGAATCAATCAACTATGCCGCACTAACCTATATTCAGCAAATTCAAATTTGGAGGATTAGGTTATCACTCACTTAAAGTCAGGTTATCACTTCCCTACTGTCTCCACAATTAAGTCCCCAATAGGTCCTTCCATCAATTTTCGACTTTAATTTTTTTTTTTTGGGGGGGGGGTGGTTGAGGACCCAAGGAGGATGAAACCTAAAAGGCCTAGAAGCGAAAATTGAGAAATTCTTTATTAATGTGATAAGTTTTGATTACATCAACGTCATTTTTACCGGTAATTATTGAGTACTTTTGAAATATTATAAATGCATACTTTTCCTTTTTATAAAACTGTAAGTTTTACTAATTAAATTTATACTAAGACTCACAACTTATGTGAGAGGGAGAAATATGTATTTTATGGTACTCTCAAAATATTCAATAATTCTTCCATTTTTACATAGCTCTATCATTCTAACATATCAAAACTCATCATAATACGTTATAGCAATTATGATGAAAAAAACTTATCGAAATTTTATTGCAACCTAATTTCAAAGTGAAGATCTAGTATAAATGTAAAATAATGGAAATATATGGAAGGTCAAGACACGCACAATGGTAAGATGGTTTATGGGTTTCATTGTTGTTTATGGGATATTTAATAATACACACTATCTTAAACCAATCATTTGTTAGGAGAGAGAAAATGAATGCAACATGATACTGATACAATATTGAATGCAACATAGCCAATATAGGAATGATGAGATAGAGGAACCGTGAGCAAGAAATTTCGAGGAAAATGTAGAAGAAAACTAGTGAAAAAAAAAAAGTCAAAAACAATGAAATGAAAGTAATTGTGGAAAATTAAAGCTGGCACCAATGGAGGATAGAATGAAATAAAGTTGTTTTAGATTGGTCTAATTCATGTTGAATTGAATGTACTAAAACAGTTTGAGTCACAATAACTAAAAGGACATGATGACCTTTATAGTGTCAGCAAAAGAAATGAAAACATTTATGAAAAGTTTGAGATGGCATCACTTTGAGAATTAATAAACAGATAATGATAGGAGTAATTATACAGTATTTTGGTAGTAATATATTCTCCTAAATGATAATAATTTGTTTCTCTAATTGAAATTATAGTAGTATTTGTCATTTATGTGAGAGAAGAGAATATTACTTCTTGAGTATTGAATAATGTTCTCTCAATTAGATAATTTACTCATATGGAAAGAAAAAATAAATTTTAGTAACATAAAATTTATCACAATAACTAAAATGTCATGTTGAAATTAATTTATGATAAAAGTAGTGTTAATGATACCAAGAGCTTTGTAATTTAACTAACATTTCGTAGTATTTTAAATTGAGACGTCAACTGTTTAAATCTCCCCTCCCTACTCTCCTAGTTATCGAATTATCAAAAAGAGAAAATGAAAACTTGTCTTAATAGTAATTTTATATGAAATTAATGTTGTATCAATTACAACTTGTCATCATATTAAATTAGAAAATAAGTTGGGAAAATAATTATATCCCTATCCGTAAAAGAATCTAATCTTTAGTATACAAACCACAGTTAAAAAAGGGTAAATAGATTATTAGCTGTGGTAGAGGAAAAGGCAAGACTGACTTATGATTTAGGGGTTATTAGTATTTAGCTTCCCAAAAAGAAAGAAAAAGTATAATGTGAACAAGAAAAGGGTAATCTAGAAAAAGGAATATATCATATATGCTATCTTAAAAGAAAATGCCTTTTAGGGAGATAACTTTTTTTTTTTTTGAGAGACTATCATTTGGGTTTGGTTGCAATAAATCTGATTTGGCATTTAAATTCTAATATAGTACTTGAGAAACTTTATTGCTTTTTGAATTTTACCTAAAAACAAAATTCGTATAAAATGGTAAAATTAAACAAATATCATATATGCCAATCTGAAACAAGGAAAATATATTTTTATATTATTTTGTTGAAATAGTTAGAGTTTAGTGGCAAGTTGAGCTGAAATAAAATGAAGAAAAAGATGTAGGCAACACTAGGAAGGAAGCACCATGATGGTACCTGACCTAATTGGAGGGCCCAGTCTTTTTTTTTTGGTTGATCTTTAGGTAAGTCCAGATCGGTGGCATTGTTCCCGGTGGACATTGTGGTAGATTCATCAATGATGTAATTGGATAAGCAAACAAGAGTGTAAAGCCTTGTCAACAATGATGCAACAATTTTGTGTGAAAAGGAAAGGTTATGTTAGGAACGCAACTGTCAATTGCTGTTTTTGTTTTTGCTTGATTTCTTTTTTTTCTTTTTAACCTTTTATTATTATTATTATATTGCTTCAGAAAGGTCAATTTAGTAGTAACCAGAGAAACTTTCTAAAATTTATTTGGGTAGGTAGGAGGGAAATTACCAGTGCAATTAATTTAGTATTTAAGGTAAATTATGTCATCTATATGTAACTTCCAAATTTAAGAGGATGTTTATTATATAACTTAAGAAGATGCTACACAAAGTGGCTCCTTAGCATTCTTGGAAGGCCACTGCATAGTCTTGGTGTAATGGTCAATTCACAAGTATTAATACAAAATTTTTGTGCGGTGAGAGAGTAAGGGCCGGAGTTTAAGTTTACAAAAAAAGAATTTTACGCATATATATACTTGGATTAAGTTAAAGTAGAATTTTTATTTTATATTAAAAAAAAAAAGTCTTGTTGAAAGACAATGCTCAACTCTAACAAGACCCTATATAACATGCTTGAGACTATTTGATTTATTCAACAAGAATTTCTTTAAAAAAAAAAATAATAAATAACAGTAGATATATTATTTCAATAAAAAAGTGAGATCCTCATGTATACATTGAGCTATGGAGGGAGGGATGCCTCTAAAGATAGGCTATTACTAGCATGAAATGCAAACGATTTGGCACCTAATCAACCGTCAATCTAGGGGTGTTCGCGGTTCAGTTTTGGGCCATTTTTAGCACTGCACTTTGCGATGCAGTTTAGCTAAAACTATAACTGCACCGCACCTTATTTTTGCGGTCACATATGCGATGTGGTGCGGTTTAGAGTTTAGCCAAAACCATAACCGCATCGCATTTCATTTTTGCGGTCACATGTGCGATACTATATATAAGATGCGGTTTGAAGTTAGTATATTTTTCAAATTTTGGGCTTTTCCTACTTAGCCCAAAACTAATTTTTCTCATTTTTTTGGGCCAAGTTTTAAATTATTAAGCTAGTTTTTCTTTATCTTGAGTTGGCTTTTCTAATCAACACTTGTTAGGGTTATTAAACTTTTTTTTTTTGAAAACTTGGGTTATTAAACTATTAATAATATATTTAATATTAAAAATAAATAAATATATTAATATATAGAGAGGGTGCGGTGCGGTGCGGTTTGTGTGGTTTTCTTATTATAAAACCGCAAACCGCACTGCACCATGCAGTGTGGTGTGGTGCTCAAACCTCGCATGCACTAAGTTGACCAAGAAAGGTTCATCCACCTTCATATTCCTTTAGGAGTACCAAATGTTTCTAAAAATTTTTAAGGACTTCGACAGAGGACTCGTACCAATTCATCTCTATTTTGGTATGAAAATAAAAAGAGCTTCGCCCCTAAAATTCACATGGCGCAACCGCATTAGTCTATCTAAAAATTTCCGTCTATTTTGGCTTTAAAACTTACTTTTTCTATTTTACACAATTACTTTGTAAAAATACTAACATCGGATCATCTATTTTACACTTTCTTTTAATATAATATTCTTCCTTTATTTTTTTACTATTATTTCTGTCCTTTTTTTTCTTTGTTTTCTCACCAAACTAACACAATTTAACCCAAGTCACAAACTCTACAGACACAAATCATAGCCTCTCTTCCTGCACCAAAACCCCTACATCCAACTCTCAACAAATTCAAGCTAAGATACCACTAAGCAAACCACCACCAAAATCAATAAATTGGCAAAATCGATCCACCAAAATCAACAAACCCAGTCACTCGCACTTCTGGCAAAGTTCTGAATCTTGGTGGGCATGGTAGCAGAAAATAGAAGAGCACCAAAGAGAAAAATGAACTACTTTATTATGGGTTTTCAGTTGAGAGCGAAGATAATGGGTAGGAAACAAAGGAGAGCCACCAATTGGAGTGGTGGTGGTGGCTAACAGGTGACGAGCAAGGAGTCTAGATTAAGGAGAAGAAATAAAGAAAGAAAAGAAAAAGAAAAAGAGAAAAGCCATAGACGGAGAGAAAAGAAAAAAAAATGAAGCAAGTAACAAAATGGAATAGAAAGAAAGGGAGAGAAATTAATTAAATATTGATACACAAGTGAACAGTAATTATGTATCTTTATAAAGTTACTGTAGCTTTTTGAAAATTTGCACAATTTTATAGCCTATTTGGATGGAAGGGGGAAGAAGAGGGAGTGGAGTTGAGTAGAGTAGAGTAGAGTTGATTAAAAATAAGTTAATTTTGTGCTAAATCTACTCTACTCTTTTTTCCTCTTCTTTAATCAAAACAAACCTTTAAAAGAGCTAATGCGAATAATTTTTAAGATAAAATGCGTAAATTTGTGTAAAATTATATACTTTTTGTATTTTAGAAGAGCCACTGTGAGTGCTTACATGGCCTCTGTGTTAAAGTGCCTTTCTTCTCTGTGAGTAGCTAGCTTCTCAACAAAAACTCCTATAGCTAGTTCTTTAGAGTAGCTAGAGGGTATCCTCACCTTTGTATGGACAAGACAAAAGGTCCTACTGGTTGTCAGATTATTAAACAAATTAATCATACATAGGCTTAAATCGTTTATTTGTCAGCCAAAAAAAAAAAAATAAAAGAAAAAAAGTTCATTAGTTGCCCATATAATAAAAAAGAATAATGTGAGCACTGAGAATTGTCCTTCAGGTTGGTGAGAGGGTCACTTTCCTCATTAAGTTGTCTGAAAACAAACTCCAGTAACATCTTGTCAATATTTTAATACTATAAATGTTGGGACTATAATATTTTTACAATAATTTAACAACAAAATTTAAGTAATAAATTATTTTTACACGTAACATTATTATAAAAATACTCTGTCTATATTATATTATTATAAAAATATTGTAAACATATTATTACTCTTTTAATAGTTCCATATGGACTAAAATTAGGAAAACTTTGGATCAGCTTAGAAATTGAACAGTGATTTGACCAAAATAAAGAGGGAAAAAAAATGTGGATGGTGCTGTTGCTTAAGTCTTGACAGCACTTCACTAAGTTGAATTCAATTTGAACTAAAATCATTAATCAAAGGGACCACAAAAAATAATAAATAAATAAAAATAAATCATTGATCAAAGATAGATAGAGACGCAACCCTCCAACTAATCTCGTTATAATAATAAATAAAATAGAATAAAAAGTTAATGGATTGGCCATGTTTAATGGAATTAAAGTCCAAATCTGGATATAATTAATAATAGTAATGCACTTTAACTTTGGTGTTTATTTTCTATCTAAATTGGACACGTGGAAAATACTGTTTGGGTTCAAGTCATATGGTCAATAAAAAAATGTTTCCAAGGTTGGTTTTTTTTGAGGAAGAGTTTCCAAGGTTGTTAAGCATACATTTTTTTATTCTCTCTTCCATAGACAAAAGTTATAATTTCTAATTAAAAAAAATTCTTTACCAGAGAGAAAATGTTTTTTTTTTTTTTGAAATAAGAGAGAAAATGTTTTTAATATATATATATATATACACTATCATAGTCCACCGAGAATTCAAACAAACTTTTGCTCAATTCTTTATGGTTGGGCTGGGCTTGAAATCCGGACCTAAAGAAACATGTATCGGGTCTGCCACAGCCCATTTGCATTTAACCTAGTTCAGTGTCAATAAATATTAATAACATAACAATGATATCTTCTTACAAAAGAATAGAAGTCTATATATAATAATATATTAAATAGAAAATCAATTAAATATATTTTTAATTGTATTCATGCATTCAAAATTTTATGTCAAGGATTATTCTAATTACATTCTAATTTTATGTCAAGTGTCTTTACATGTCAATTCTTGCATTTAAACTTAAAAAAAATAATATAAAGATCCAATTAGAATTTATTAGGTTTCTACATATTTTTTTAATGTTTCTATATAATAAATCCTCTTTTTTTTTTTTTTTTTTTTTTTTTTTTTTTTTTTTTTTTTTTTTTTTTTTTGAGAGAGAGAGAGAGAGAGAGTAATAAATCATCTTTCCACTGTTATGGTATGTTTGGTAAACTATAATGATAAGTACAGATGAATAAGAATAGGTATTACAAGAAATAAAAGATGCTATAATGTACTCCCTCCGTCCCATTTTTTTTGTCCTCTATTCCATTTTGAGATGTCCCAAAATATTGTCCTGTTTCTAAAAATAAAAGTCATTAATTTACTAATATTCCTATTATACCCCTATTAATTTACTTATTCAATTTTTTGATAATTTTTTTTAAGGGTTGTTTTGGAAATTTATACATTTTTAAAAGGTAGACAAGACAATAAATGATATTCCCTTAAAAAGTTTGACTTTTCAAACAGGACAAAAAAAATGGGACGGAGGGAGTAATACTTATTACTATTCATTTGTTTGGTGATAGCACAATAATAAAACCCTGAAGACAATAGAATGAAAGTATTTTAAACTAAACTTAACATATATTTTAGAAAATATCTTATATCATTATATTTCCTGAAAAATAATATTTTTTAATTTGAAAGAGAGATTAGTTATTTTTTTATGATTTTTTATTTTCATAATTGTTATGTGTATATGGAAAGTTTGTTTATTTGAGAATATATTAATTTTAGAAATTAATACACCTACTAAGGAATAGCAATTACAACCCTTTTGGAGATGAATAATTATTCCTTATTTTAATGAATAGCTATTCATAAAGAATGATCATTTCTTGTAATAAAAACATAACTAAACTACCGAATAGTTAAACCATTGCAATATGCCATTTTTTTTAACCTTGTAGCAAGTTGTGATTAATAGAATTTAAACTACAAAGTAAATCATTAAGAATGGAACTGATGATTTTAAATCACATAAAAATATGATTATCTTTAATTGTATTTCATGCATTTGTATTGGGTCATAATCTAGTTTATTATTATTATATTTTTTTAATAGAGTTTTAACCTACGGCGTCCACTCCTGATGATAACTTTTTATCATCAGACTAGGACACCAATCGGTTTTTGGTGTAGGTGGGGATTGAGTTTCAAATCTCTTATTCAACCATTAAAGACTTTACTAGTTGAGCTAACTAGAACTCGCTACATCTAGTTTGTTATAGTTGCTCCCCAAAAAAAAAAAGAAGTTTATTATAAAATACTTTTGTGCTTAAGTATTTTGTCGTGCAGCTTGTTCCCCTGGGATGTGAATCCAGTGATTGCTGCCATATTAAAAAAGAGAGATAAGAATTGAAAATGATTTAATTCAATGGTGATGGTTCTGTCACCATCCTTAATCCTTGCAAGTGGCTATATTATATTTTTGGTAATGGTGCTTTTGCGATACAGATGGAAGTATCATATCTGGGTTTATTTATTTTTTTTGGCTAAGACCATATGACCATATCTGCTAATCTATGATCTATCCCTTTATAAAATCTACATGATGATCTTACTTGTATATCATAGAGTAGATATTAAAAATGGACATTTTTGGACAACGATGTTATCAACAAACTTTTGGTTCTTCCTCAATTTCCGAATACTTTTCTATGTTAGTCAAGTAAATTGCATATTTGCGAGCAACTGTGGACCCAAAAATTAAAAATCCAGCTTCACTCATGAAATCCTCCTCAGTTGGTATAGTTAAAGTTCAAAGAGAAACCTCTTTAGGTGCAGGCGGAACATTATAGTCTACTTGTGTGTTTAAGGGGAAGGAGAGAGTGGTGGAAGGAAGGAAATGTGAATCGTTTAATTCACTTTTATTTGGATGTTTTTTTAAAGGGAGGGGGAAAAGGGATTGATGGGATTTGGATCGCATTAAATTAATTTTTTTTTTTTTTTGGGGATAATTTGATAGTTACAGGAGTGGAGAATTTGAATCATAAATATCTCATTTGAAAACACTAAAGGTATCAACTAATTGAACTATAGCCTTGGCTCCCTAAGATAAATTTTTATTCCTCCAAATTGGGGCAATTTAGAGTAGAAAGATCGACTTGTATTAAAAAAATTAAAAATAAAATTGTCATTTTGACTATAATGATGTCAATTTATATATATATATATATATATATATTTTTTTTTTTTAAATTGAACAAAAGAGGGGTATAATTTTCAAAATATATGGTGTCTTACAATTTCCTCTCATTGTCAAAAACTCATATCCCATTTTGTCACATGACTTATAATGGGACATAGTAGGGTTGTTGAAAAAACAAGTCAATTCTTGTGAATTTAAATTTTTTGTTATCATTATTTTATGGATTTTATTCAAGGAAAATCTAGTTCCAACTTTATCGTTGTTAAATTGGTTGCTTTGCTATTTTGTCTAATCAATTCCAAAGAAATTCTTGGTTCATGGTTGAAATGGGTTTTTGGGTGTGAGAATTTGAGGGAGAAAGTTTTGGGGGGATTTGAAAAGGTTCAAAAGGGTCCATTTAGTTTGTTGATTGCCAGTCTTTTTGTTTGACCATTATTACTTGTTTTGTTGGGGGGTGGAAGGGGTGGAAGGGGGGGGGGGGGGGGGGTGTGGAACCTTTTGTAAAACAATGAAAAAACAAAGAAATAATTGATGAATAAAGTCTTAGAGGCGAGGCATAACTTGACATTGTATTTAGACAACATTTCCCCACACAAGTGCTGCTATAAGGTTACTATAAATTTGTTTCTAGGATACAACAAAGTCAAGAATTCTACAGGCAGTGAACTTGGAGAATTCTTGCAAATTTATGAAAAAAAATGGTGTGTAATTGATAAAAACTAAATATGAAATCATTATTTATAGACGAGGGGTTGTAACATTTCAAAAGGCACCATAGATGAATAACTATGGTTGATTTAAGTATAAAATACCATTATAAAGTTGTTGCAGACAAGAAAATCGCATAAAATTCTATGTAGGAACCATTTTTCTCTATCCAATACAAAGTTGCCAATTGACACTTTCTTGTAGAAATAAAAGTAAATTTACTCTCAAAGTAAATTCTCTATATTTTCTTTACTTTCTCAAATAAATTTACTCTCATATATTACAATCTACATTGTATATACCTCTCTCTCTCTCTCTCTCTATATATATATATATATATAGCAATTTTGAGGAAAATTGGCCACTCTTCATCTAACAAATTGCCACCCATTGAATTCGACCAGTGTGATCTCTAATTCAAAAAACAATTGACGATTGAAAATTTGATGCGTATCAATCAACATAAGATATTAAACTTTGAACCTGATTGTATTCGAGTTGTGTGAAGAATTGACTCAATTCGAGCATGACCGATCCACGAGTACCATCAGAATATACAATGAGTCGACATCCACTATTTTGTAAAAGTATTGTACTTGTATGTGTGTGTATATCAAAATAAATAAGTCCCAAAATTTGAGAAATAGACTTGCAAAGATTTGTTTTTCTAGCGGACTATGTAATGAAAGGTACGAATAATTATAAAGTCAGTACTTTCGGAGTAGAGCAAAGTGAGATTCCTTGTGAATCTCATTAAATTATTGGATTTTTTTTTAGAGGGGGAATATCTAATTGTTATGCTCAAGAAATACTTGATAATTTGAACCAAGAAACTTGAAATTCCAATCCCTTTGAAGAGGGATGGATGGATGGAGTCATTGGACCAACTAAATGATTTACAATAAACAAATACATTTTATACTATTCGTTTGGAATATAACCCTTCGGTTTCACATCCAGAGTAAGATTTCAAGCAGGGCTTCAAGTTGGTCGAAGGGATAATTGTATAACTGTAGAATTGTCTTTTTGGTAGCTGGCTAGCACTTACAATGAAGTCTAAGGAGATTGATTTATGTCAAGAATCAAGATATAAATATAGAAAGGAAAGGGTTAGATGGAGAATCGAGAAAATCTGAGTTTTTATTGGATTGTTTGAGCGAATATCAATGTCTAAGGCACACCCATTCAACTAATGGGGTAGATTTCAATATTTCATATACCAAACAAACAGTGCATTTCTTTCTTTAAAAATGAAAAAGAAATAGGAAAAACAAGTGCCAATAGGAGATTAAATTTTAGAAAGGCCATGTACTTTTATAATGTTCAGTCATGATCAAAATATCATGAGTAACATCTGTGAAACTATGCTACATTCCTATTGGATCCAACACAATCTTTTCTATGATTTTATAATACTGATATCTAATAGCAAGAAACGTTTAACAACTCTTGGTCAAGTAGCAACCTGATCCCTCCATTGTCATTAAGAGTTGGAAAATTAATAAAATTCACAATAAATGTGAATTTATGGCTATTCCTAAAACCATAAATGTTGTGGATTCTCAAGGAATAGCCAAAGTCCTCAAGGAATAGTTTATTTATTTAGTTATTTAATGAATACAACAAAATTTGAAATCCAAGATATTTGCCCCCATGGTAATTGTTCCTTACTATTACTCCAAGAGTAATGATTCTTTTTTGGTGTACTAATGTAGGTGGAATTTGAACTCAAATTTTACTAGTTGAACTACTAACTTATTTAATGAAGTTGAATGTAGTGGACATGATTTCCATGTAGCACAGAATTGTGATTGTAAATTTTGTACTGCTACTAAACTTTATAGTGACATGACACATTGTTGTAGAAGAAACAATTTTGTACACCAAAATGCACCATATCTTCCTCTTACATGTGGTTCTATGTGCAGGACTGATATGTAAATCCCACCTCTGTCAAAGAAATATGCATTAATACATTATTTGAAAAATATCGTGTTTATCTTGCGATGACTAAAAGGGAAAAAATCTTATACTATATAAAAAAAAAAAATGAAATTATTTGGTAGAATATAGAAATTCATCTATAATGGGTAAAGTGTTGATACGACACCTCCATGCAAAATGATGATGTGGCAGCTCTATCATGGTAGACTGGTAGATTGGCCTAAGCTAAAAGAGCCTAGTGTAACCGAGTTTACTTTGGCGAGAAAACGATAAAAAATCTATTAATTCCTTATATGGAAAGGTATTCAAAACCCAACCGACTGTTAAGATTTATGAAATCTATCACCATTCTCACATGATATTATTTATAACAGGAAATGCATACGTTACGTTTTGATTTTGAAACGGAGCAATCTATTTTCCCCAAACAATCATGAAATGAATGTGATTAATGAGGGGAGTTAGGAACAATCTTGACTTGAGCTCCTTCATGAGAATTCTCCTACACAACTTTGTTGACTTTAGTATTGAGAGTCCCCCATTGGCCAACTCCCGATAAGCCTTAGGTCAAACATATAATCAATTACACCATCTCTCCTTTTCACAATTTTAATAGAATATATATATATATATATATATATATATATATAAACTTCAAACTAAAATCTATGCGAAAGGGGAAAAATTTTGGAGAGAGAATCTAGAGAGGAAAATAGAAAGTCACAAGTGAAGGTCACAATTGGTTTGCTGGGGAGCCCAAAAATTGAGACCCAAAAACAGAGTCTGGATTTGGACCTTAAAAACTTGATAATCAGAGTCGGCCAGGACAGACAAACTGTACCAATAGGTAATTTAAACAAAAAAAAAAAAAAAAAAAAGTGTATAGGTGTAGGGCCCAAGTTTTTTGTTTTAACCGTGTCCAAAAAGCAGACAACATAAAATAATTAAAAAAAAAAAGGTGTTTTTTTTACTCAAAAACAAGATCACAGCCAGAAATCTTGGGGGAATGTGGGTCCCACCCCTAATATTAGTCAGTTGTTGTGTCAGCCTTTACAAAATTCCACAAAGTCCTTTTTATATTTACATTAACGAAAACAGCAACATGTGTGTTTATGTGCAACGTGTTGTTCACACATCACACACAGTTCCTTCCTTCCTTCGCTCTTTCTTTCTCACATAGAAATAATAAATTCCCCCCTCCCATCTATTCTGATATAAGGCCCCCATTATATATACATTCATTATCTGTATCCAATTCAATGTTAGCGCCGCCCCACCATTTAAGGGGTGGGACCCTACTGCTGTTTCTGGGACACTACTTTCTTAGATTTTGCCTCTTGTGTGAGGGGTCCACAGCCACGTTCGTTTCAAGAAGTGAGCTTACTTACCCGTGACAGTTCTGTCAGTTTACCACAACTTGACTGACCGACCATGTTTCGCATAATGGCATGGGCCCTGCCCTGAATGGGTCCACTCCGTACTGGGAAGCTCATAACCTTTTAACTTTGTAACTACCTCCCCCTTTTTTTTTTTTTGATGTCCACCGTCTCATGGAATTAAAACACGATTTTTAACATATTTAATTATTTATTTTAATAAAATTTTTATGAAGAATTTAAAAAATTATCAAAATAACTAATTATTTTTTTTTTATAAAAAGTAAAACCCTTTTTAATATAGGTGAAATTTGAGCTTTAATGGTACGTTTGGATACCGCTTATTTTGTTGAAACTGAAAAAATATTACTAAAAATACTGTAAATAAAGGTAAAAGTTAGTTGAAATAGTATAGTAAGATCCATAAATAGTGTCAAAAAGTGCAGTAGAGTCCATAAATAGTGATAAAAAATAAATTGAATAGTAAAATAATTTTAATTTTTCATTCTTACTCAAACGCACACTAAATATCTTCTTGATGAAATTCAAACTTCACATTTTTTTTTTTTAAAGCAAATTTCAAGTCTCGTATTCTAAAACAAAAGATAGAGGCCAAACAACTTTGGAAATTGACACTTTGAGCTAATTGAAACCGAAAGCACCATTTAGGAATAGTTGTTCTTTGAATGAAAATTAAATAAACCTGTACCAAGTATTGTTTCCTAAACTGAATTGAAGACCATTGTAAAATATAATGGAAAAGAATACTTTGACTCTAAAATTCAATTGATTTTTAATAGTATCCGGTTAATGTATTCTCTTAGGATATATATTAATTATTTTTATATATTTTTTTAATTTATAAAAATACCTAAAATTATTTACTTACGTATATCTTAAAAGTCTATATTAGTAAAATCATTTTTAATATTGGTGAAATTCAAGATCCAAATATCTTATTCTAAAATGCATCGGTGAAATTCGCACTTCAAATTTCTTATCTTAAAACAAAAGACAGGGGACAAACAACTTTATCTTTAACGATTTGAGCTAATTCGAACTCAAATCTCACGTTCAAACTTCAAAGTCGAAACACAAAATCAGGTCCTTCATTTACGTGATGAAGGACGGTGACGTGATTGATTATAAATGCTTTGTCTTTTCGGATTTTATTTTTATCCAAAGGGTGACCCAAGTAATTAATAACATTGCCACATTGGAATGTCACAAGACAGGAGGGGGAAAAGCCCAAGATTACAAATTTCTCACGTTAATATTTGCCTCGCTTTTGCTAAGTCACGTTTCTCTTAACCTTTTTCGCTCTTGCTTTATAAAAATAATCTTTACAAGTTAAATGTATCTCGTGGGTTTGGATACGTGCATTCTCCCCTTTATAGCATATGAGCATTATTTTTCGTCACAATGTGGCATTATAGGTTGTGAAAGAGATGTTGCATATATTAGATATATAAAATGATAAAATAACTTCTCTTGTATGAGAGTTGTGTTCGGCCACTCTTGATTCCAGACAAAAAAAATTAAAAACTTGAGGGTGAAGGAAATGAAACTAAATTCTATTCTAGAAAAGAATCAATGGGGTTTGTCAAAGATATTGTTAGACCCACAGTTGTTTTTTTTTTGGGGGGGGTGCGGAGAAGGGAGCCTGGGCCCCCTGGACCAAAGAAAAAAAAGGAAAAAAAATTTTGGGCCCCTTAAGCCCAAAGAAAAAAAAAAGATTTTTTTTAATGATTATATATATATATATTTATTTATTTCTAGCAGTGCGCTTCACTCTTCCAAAAACTTAGAATCTCTCTCTTTTAATTAGCCTAGCCTAACTAGCAACTATCCAACTCAAAAACTTAACAAAAACAAAATTTTATAATAAAAAATAAAAAATAAAAACTCAGCCAGCTCAGTATTAGAGTACTAGCATTAGGTGTTCTAAATGATAAATATTTAGTTTAGAACACCAAATACCAAAAACACTACTGTATGAGACATTTCAAATGCTATATTAAAGTAGCAAAAGTAAGTTTTGGTCTGTGAATTTTTTTTTGGTTGCAACAGTTGATGCTCTTAAGAAACAATATTATTTTGTATTTTTTTTATTAGTAAATGATTGCATCTTAATGTATTAAGAAACAATGATTTTGTGTACTGATCTTAGTTAATAGTTTGTTAGTACTATATGAATATCTATTTAAATTTTTTTTCTTCTTATACTTTGGCTTCCCTTAACTTGAAATTTTAGGTCCGCCCCTATTTTAGAAGTATTTTTATACATAACTCTTTTCTTTTTTTGGGGATGAAACTAAATACACTTGATAACCCATCATCCTTCTTAGATTAGAGCATTTGTATCAGCTCGTACAAAAATGTCTATTTTAGCATAAAACCTTACTTTTTTTTATTTTATATACTTACTTTTCAAAACATCTCATATTAGATTATCTATTTTACAATATATTTCATTAAATTTAAAATATTAACTTTCTTGATTTTTTTAATTATTTATCTTCTTTTATACACGACAGTCATGATTCATTACTTTCCTACAACTTTGGAATACGTTAAAAAAAAAAAAAAACTAAATGCAAAATGAATAGTACCAATATAAATGTATATAATTACAATAGTAACTATGTATTTTTACACAATTTTATATGGTCTAATATGGGTGAATTTTGGACTTAATTGACTAAAACATTATACATGTACTCATACGTGTGCTCTTAGTTGCAGTAACATGGGGATCAGTTGTCGTCCCCAACCAAGAAGAGAATCATTTTCAAGAAATTCCATTTCAAGGTTAAGATTTTTTTTTTTTCTTTTTCATTCTGGATCTAACAGAGTACACAACTTTTTAGGACGAGTAGCCAGACTAAGATATGCAGCCAAGTACATGCCTTTAGAGATTGGCAATGTCTTCCATTCGGGATGGTCAGATATTGGGCTTTGGGCCGTCTTGCAAGTCTAATGGGCCACACCCCAACGGGTTGGTTCTAGCCCTCCAAACTTTCAAAATTAATTCTTGAGCAGCTAAAATGGAAATATGAGAAACCATTGTAGATAGTGTGAAACTTCGGCATATTCTTGAAATTTTTAACATTTTGCTTGAAATTCTGCTGACATATTTAGGCAAAAGTCTTAAATCTTAAACTAGACGTGGGTTGGGTTGTACAACCTTTGTAAAGTGTTGCAATGTAGCTATGACTATCAAGAAATCTATGCATTATTTTCTGTCTAAACCTTGGATCCAGCACTATATGTAGTGCTTCATGACTAATGCAACCAGTGAGCACCCTCAATATTATTTACATGACTAGTCGACATCCATCAACTCATATGAGATATGACTAATTTTTTTTAGATTTCTAATAGATTATTAAAAGTTTAGTTTATTTTAAAACCACCTTATCTTAGTATTTGGTACTAGGTATTTTATTTAATCAGTTGCCACCTCTCTGTGTCTGTTGAGATTAGAGTCAAAACATTTCTTGAAAGTGCATTTTTTTTTAATAAATTATTTAAATGAAAGTCATTAGGGGCTTTGATTGTCTGAAGTGACTCAAAACCAATACATGCCAAAAAGGGTTATATGCAAATGATATATATATAAGACTCAGACCCTGTGGTTTTATTTCTTTAATATAAATTTATGACAAGGGTATAATTCCCTCTACGTTATATTTAAATGAATTTTTTAAAATAGAATAAAATAAAGGTTGTTAATTCTTAGGCCAAAGCCTACCAGAAACTTGATTTTTCACATAGGAAATTAGGAATAAGCTGCCCCAGTAGAAGCTTATCTTTTGCATTCACAGAATATTTAATAAGCAAGGCTAAGATCAGTATCAAACCCCAAATCTTTTAGGTCTTTAGCCAGTTTGACACAAACTTCCAAGCACCATGCTGACTGGACTGTTCTCATTTTATAATAGTTTACTGGCGGAACTTTTTATACAATCATATTCATCATAAATAAGTAATTCATACCATTATGTGGCTGATGATTAAGTTAATTTAATCATAATTGTGATTCTCAATCTAAAAAGAATATTAAGATATAAACTCATTTCTAGATGCCCATCATGCATCCACTATCAACCTGTTTAGTGGAGAATCCTTGACTAAACATGATGTCTAGGATCACTATAAACAATTTTTATTATCAAGGTAACATGATACTCTGACTCACTTATAATGTCCTTTCTAATACAAAGATGGAAGATAAAACTATCATCTTATTAAGAAAGAGGGTTTTAAAGAATATCAACGCATTCATGGCTGCATTTTGGTTCCTTACAATAGCATTTTCATACTCTTACCATGTCAAAAATATACCATTATAAGGGACAAGTTGGTTTCTCATGAAGCAGTTGTATGTAATCGTTTTCTCATAGCATGTATTCCTCTGAGGGTAGGCTTCATGCTATCACTCCACATGATAATTTGATAGCATAAGATAATTTTCCGTAAGAGATAATTGGCTTGTTTGATCCAAAGCAAAAACCATTTTGCGATCTTTCAATGACATTTTCTAGGGTGTTCGTGGTTCTAGGGGAATCAAGATATAACATACATGATGATCACAACACCAGAGAGAGAGAGAGAGAGAGAGAGAGAGAGAGAGAGAGAGAGAGATCATACACTCGAGTTTTTTTTTTTTTTTTTTTGGTTTATTTCAGATGTGTTAAAAGCTAAAAGATTAATGAGCTTATAATCTGTTTTCAGTGCAAAAGAATAGCAAGATTCCAGTTTCCGACTTAAACAATAGTTAACAATGGGTTATAAACACCACCCAAAATAATGCTTTCCCTAGCACTAGAGGGTAAATAAACCCGCAATTTCTCCTGTATTCCATCGTGTTAATAATTCTATACAAGCTTCTAACAGGGACTACTAATGCAGAGAGTTTGGGTGACATCAATGGCAGCTTTTGCTGAAAATTCCATCACTTGTAAGAGAGTACAACTGTTACTTCATTGAGCAGTACAGGCTCATTTTGAATGTGCTTATGTAGATGACTGCTTTGCTAGCTCTTTCTCCTGTTGTTTCTTCAGATAGCTTTGAGCGGTTGAATTCACAATCTTGATAAAAAAGTTCATGAGCATGAGCCAGACAACAGTATTCCATAGTGTGGCAACTGAGAAATCCCACTTCTTCACCTGGGAATGGTTTAGAAGAAAATTAGTAATGTGATGCACTACAGTGCAGACCATGCCAAAATTAAGATAAATAACTCGTTCACATGATGTAATACCTTGATATTTGAGGTCGCAGGAGCAGATGCTATTAGATACTTGTCTCTCATTGCATTGAGCTTGGCAATAACGTTAGGCAAGACAGAAGAAAAACCAGGTATAAAGCTCAGTATCCATATCAACTCATTTTCTATCCAGTTAAGGAGTTGATTATTGCAAACTGAGATGATGAAAATTGTCTGCAGGGGGCAAAAAAGAAATCAAACAAAGAGCCAATAGGAATCCAAAACAAATTACGGCTTATGAGATTAACCCCTCTAGCTGGCTTTGTAGAGACTGCTAAAGTTTTGTACTAATCATTTTCCCCTGTTGCAGTCCATTGACATAAATCGATTTTTTTCCCCCAATTTTAAGTGGTAGTCTGTCTGACTATATAATGTTATAATTGATATGAAAAACATACTTGGTGAGGAAGAAATAAACAAATTACAAACTAGAGCAACTAAGATTGATATCTGAAGAAAGTGAGAATTCTTGAACCTGTATGTGAGTTTTAATAATTGCCTTTCCAATCAATGTTGCAAGAAAAAATTCCCAAAATGGAATCCCAAATTGTCCACACATAATGCCAGCAAGGTCAAATAGAGGATTTGGAACCTGAAAAATACTTGAGTTAATTGACAGCTTTACATGATAGAAAACAATAATTTTGCTTTCAAAGAATGAACATCACATAAAAATTACCAGAGAACCTGAATTCTCAGAATCAGACATGAGAACCAACAAAAATAAGCAAATAGCAAACGTGATATTATAAAATAACAAGCAAATACAGTTTCCAAGGAAATTTGGAAGCAAGTGAAATTCATATACAAAATTTCAGAAATTACCAGCATGGACACATACAGTACAGATTCTGGCTTTAGAGATATCAACGGGTTTACATATTTAAATTCACAAGGGATCTTCACTAAGGGATCTTCAAATGTGTGTGTGCGTGTGTGTATTCTTTTCATGATTCTTTAAGGATCTTCACTAAGTGAGAAAGAGGTAATTCAATTCTCAAGTCATTTAGAATTAGGTTTCCGAAGTCAATTAGAATTAGGGTTTAGTTTTAGTAGTTATAACTTATAAGTATGCTATGCACTGGAGAAGATTACAGTTTCATTGTTTAATAAAACTTCTCTTGGGATTTTTCCTTCCAATTGTTTAGTGCTGACTCCAACCAACCCTAGGTGCTGACTCCACGAGGTTTTGTTCTCTCTTACTTTGTGCAGATTCCAAACTAGCCTAGGTGCTAACTTCTAGGTTATCTATCCTCTATTTCTATGTTCTTTAATTCTATTGATGCATAGTTTTGGTTTTATCCTGCATCGCTAATACAGTAAAGTGATCAAGAGAAACAATCAATAACTTTTGCTCAAGTGGAGTGTCAGAGAACATGTATACAAATACAGTGTCAAAAAGATTCAAACAAGCCTATTTTATTAAAGAGTAATCAAGTGATAAAATCAGAGTAGGTCCAAACTAACCGAAGCAAGCACTAAAATTGTAAAGAAGTTCAAGTGTTGGGAATGTGATAAAAGCCAGCGCTTGATTTGATTTAGGCGAGTAGCAATGAATCCTTTTCCTTCAGAAGAGGGGGCATCCAATTTGCTTGACTCACTCGCTGCATCCAATTGTTTACCAGACTCACTTGCTGCGTAAAGTGGCAATGAGTATAGGAGCAGAATGAAATCATTAATCAGAAGAATAAAGTAAGACTATCAATGCCAATCCTTAACAAAATAAAGGGTGGAAACAGGCCAAATCAAAGTAACATGAAAGCATCTAATTCAGGTAAAAGATCTATAATTGGTATTCACTAATACCCACTACTTGAAAATCAGCAAGGATCCATAAAAGGTCCAGCTGAACATTGATCATGCATATTCAAGCTCTCTGCAAATAAATTTCTTTAAAATATAATAATTTCCAATTGAACTGCATAAATATCCAGATAAAACATGTCTTTTTTTATTGCCAAGTTACACACACACACCCAATAGTTCTAAAACTCATGTCCTCACCCTCCACAACCTTGCTCTTACAAAAGGAAAATGTGCCATTTGAGCTAGAGCTCATAGGCTCTAGAGGAAACATGTATTACAAACTACAAAGCAGCCAACATCAGAACTTTATATAGGATGCTTCAAAGAGTTGCTGATAAGGTAAAATAATTACATTACAGAAACACACAATTACCTCTTTGCAATTGGTAGTGAAAACCATATGGATTATCTAATATAAAATACATATTCATAAGCTATCACCCTCCATATGGGGTATATTTCCAACTCTAACCATATGTCATCAATTAGAGTTGGCAACAGGCAAGCTTAAATTAAACTTCATAGCATGGAATAAGATCATCCATATTGTACATTACATAGACCCTAGTACACATGTTGAGTTTGCCCCTACCATCAAATGCATTAAACTTCCAGATGTTATGAACCAGCATAAAGCATACTTGTTGAAGTAATTCAGTTTCTTCACCCAAATTTTGGGACTAAATGAATTGCATCCATATTGTATATTTGTTCATTTCTCCATAATGGAACAAATGCAAGTTGTTGACATTGTTCAATTCCTTATCATATACCTTGGGCAAATGATTTATGTCCTAAATGAAAACTTCAGTCATCTTTAAAAATTTAACATCACAAAAGAAACATTTTAAGAAAGGGTCATGGAAAATATATGTCGTGAGCACTGTTTTCTCAGGTTTCAGTTCATTATCAATATTCGAATCATTTGAGCTACAACTCACTTCCTGAAATGAGGTCCTACCCACAAAAACTAAAACTAGTCCTGGAAGTATTACTTAAATAGCGCTAATTTTACTTATAAAAAAAAAAAAGTATTACTTAAATAGGAAATATAAAAGAAAAACTATAGTCCCCTTACCTGCCCTTGAGATGAAGTATGGAGGAAGCTCTCCAATAGCAGTCCCAACACCCCAAAGAATAGCCTCAATCTGAACCTGAGGCAATATGCTGCTAAGAGGAACCCGCAAACCATCTAATAACTGGAACAATGGGGGCCCAAATTCAGAGCAATCCTTATCAAGCCATGATGGACCTCTTTCCAACTGAATTGTATCATACGGAGCACTTTTTAAATCCACTCGGCCACACTGCATTGCTTTTATTGTGAAAAAAGCAATGTGGGGGCCCAGATAAAGGACAAAAGTATGCAAACCAGATCCTGAAGAAAAACATGTGGAATAAAGGTTGATTTTACAATACCAGTGCTGATATAGTACACAAACTATTCTGGTTTGGTTGAACATTCAAAATAGAGATGTTTGAATAAACAAAAGTGCTTTTTATCAGAATATACTATCTACATGCTTCAAACAAATATAAAAGAGACACTTATTATTTTCCTAGCCCAAAACATTATAGCCATATCAAACCAAAAAAAAAAAAATCAGTTATTTACATGAGCACAAAAAAACTGATCCAGCCACTAAAATGAATTATCTATATGCACAAAAAAATTACTTACCAAGACCAATTGAAGATGCAACTCCAAGAGCCACCCACCATAGTCCAAACCGGAAATATCTCGAAATCTCCTCAACATGCTGCAGAAACATTGCATGAACACCATTTTATCCAAGAGTCAAAATAATAAGAGAAATGTCAGAAATTAAATAAAAACTCAAAAATTCACAATCAAAGGCTAAAATAAAATTGGCACAGACTTATCATCCAAATAATAGGAAAGTAAAGAGCTTTAAGCTTATAACAGTTTGTCCACAACCTCATGAACAACCATAACATTAATGAAAATGGCACAAGGAAATTGATTTCCAATAAAAAGTTATGATTATTTTTTAGAGAATGACATCGTACACATTTAATACAACTTAGTTTTCAGCTTTTCGAAAATTTGGTGTTTAATTGTACCTAGAAGAAAGTAAGGTTTAAAGTGGTTGTACTTTGAAAAATTGCAGTTTCAAACCGCTGAAATAAATAAATTCATTATATGCACAGAACTCTAGGGTCTTAACGAGTCATTTGAACTAATTACACATGCAGGATGGAGTTGGGAAGTCAACATTTGCATCACAACATGGACCAGTACAGCTTTTTTCTTTGAACTCTTTAATTTTATTTGCTTATGTACAACTTTATAAAAGCCTCACTTTTTCTAGGTTCAATTATGATTTTGTCCACTTTCAGCAAATAAGCAAAGAGCTAATTCAAATGCACACGACTGACAAAAATATGAGTAGTAAAAATTCTGAACTACATTTACCGAGATTCTGCAGTCCATACATAACATTAACTTGCTACTGAAAATTGAAGCCACAATGAGAATTCACAAAGCAAAATACCTTCTCATGAGGGCCATCAATTGTTACAACAAGAATTCCAATAGCAATTGCCACGGTGCTTAAAAGCATTAGCCATCCTCCTTTTGCCAACAAATATGATATTGAGCTCTTAATATATTGAATAACAGCCAACACAAAGAACTTCAAAGTTCTGCCAGGTTGCGTTGTTATCGTCAAATTCTCAGATTCCTGTTGATGCCTCTTGTGGAGTTCTGCAAAAAGTAGCAATTCTACTAGTTAATAGGATTCGACAGACCCTCAAATCCCAGAAACAGGTAATCATTCTACTCATTTTTTATTACCATTGAAGCAAAAGCATTATAAACACCGCTACTCATCTCACAGGAAAATAAAAAAAAATAAAAAAAATCATACTAACTTTGCAAAAGCAGTTCTAGAACAAGAACAACAACAAGAAGCATTATTCAACTGCATAATTACAATTTTACACACTTCAAATTTGGATTAGCAAGTGCAAAGTAATTATTTGGATTTTCATAGATTTGAAACTTATGGTGTCTGCTCAATGATAATTGCTAATTACCATAACCCCAAGACGCTACAGGGTTTCTTTTTTGTGTAAGGGGGATTTTCAATCCCACGTTCCTTATTCGACAGCAAAAGACTTTCCTCAATTGAGCTAACCGGAACCCACGAACACAAAGTAATTATACAACATTTAGATTGCCAAGATTGAAAATTTAGTTCAGAAAACAGCCCCTCTATATAAAAATTCCTTCTGTAAAGACTTCATCAAACAGTTCCTAACACAATCCAATTATATGCTCCACACTTGGAAAACCCATTGAAACGTGGATTAGGAAGCAATTACAGAACCCAAAAAAGAATTCACAAAAGGGTTTATAAATTCTGAAACATTTCAAGTAAGCAAACGATGTTAGTCCAATTTCACACTTTTTGATTCAACAATCAGCTCAAACTTCTGGGTTTGTTCAAATTTAAATTTAAAATTAAATAAATACAAAAAAAAAAAAAAAAAAAAAAAAACATACAGATCCAAAAACAAGAATCCTAGGTTTTTACTCCGAACCCTCAAGAAACTAAAACAAAAAACCAATGTTTCATATTAAAGGCCGAAACTTTACGAAAACCCACATATGAATAATAACAAAAAACTAAGAAAAAAAAAAACGCTTGCCTGAGATCGCCACGTCAGCAGGTTGAGAGGAAGAGGGAGAAGATGAAGAAGAAGAAGGAGGACGAGGATTTGATTTTTTGTGAGACCCCATTACTAGCACATGCCGGACTCGCAGGAATCCACAAGCTCCAACAACTATATTTATATTTATGAATTTTTTTTATATTATTATTATTTATTAAAATAAAAAATAATAAATTGTGGCGGGTGTGAGCTTTTTTTGTGATTGGTTGCAGAGAATGGAGGACAAGGATCAACAGGAAAATAAATTTCTTGTAGTTTGTTTTCTGGGATTTGGAAATTTTTTTTTGGGTTTGGTTTGGTTTGGTTTGAATAAAAGTTGGAGAGATCTATAAAAAAAAAAAACACACAAATAAGGAGCGAAATAAACACACAGAGAGAGGGAAGAGTTACGTAGGAGATTGGAGGAGTTTGCGTGAAGATGAAATTCTGTAGCTTTTCTCTCTCTGTCTCTCTCTCTCTCTGTGTTTTGTCTCTCCACTCTCTCCTCCTTGACAAAGCTACCCAATTGGAAATGGAATTTGGAATTGGGAGGTTATTTATTCTAAAAAAAGGTAAATATATTCAATTAAAAGTAAAAAATTTTTAAAATTTTGATAACGGGTGGGTGTGTTTAGTTAAGAGAGTAGTAAATTTGCATTTTTAGAAAGGGTGAAAAAACGAAATCGCAGTAATACCACCAAATTTTTTTTTTTTTGAGTAATTATATTTATAGCTACCATTTATTGTACCCAAAGCCTTTTATGCATTGCCAACAAATTTGTAACTACCATTCATCGCTGGCATTTTTTTTTTTTTTTTTCAAGTAGAGTCCGAATTTAGTAAGGATGAGTCGTAAAACTCATATTTTATATCATCTTATAAGAAATTATCATATCAATTTTTTTATTTAAAACTTAATACATCATGTTACACGTAATAATATCAAATGAATTCACAGTTAAGTCGAATTTTCAAATGGATGCTAGAATTAATAGTGTGTGGTTATGCATATTTTTTTTAATTTTTAATATAATAATATATTATGTTGGGATTGGATGAGTATAACTTGAATTTTATACCACATCCTTATAGAATTTAATCTCTTTCAAAAGACATTTAGTGAGTTTCAATTAATTCAATTGGTAAAATGTTTTATAGTTGAATAAAATATTTGGGATTCAATCCCCACCTACACCAAAAAGGCAAAAACTAATTGGTATTTTGGTCTCATGATAAAGTTTCAACATTTAATGAGTTTTAGTTAGTTCAATTGATTGAATTTTATTATTAGACGAAGATACCAATCGATTTTGGATTTTTTGGTGTAGGTGGAGATTGAATTTCAAATAAATTGAATAAAAATAATTTAAACTAAAATAGTTTGCAAGACTTCAGAAGATCTCAATTGTTGCATGTTTTACAACAAGGAAAAAAACTGGCTCATATCTTGGCACAACACGCCAAAGGAATTGATAATTCTATAACTTGAACAAAGGAAACTCCATCTTTTATTGAGTCCTTTGTGATTCAAAATGCTTTATATCTCTTCTCTTTTTAATAAAGTTAACGAATTTATTTAAAAAAAAAAAAAACTAAAATAGTTTAACAAGATGTGTATGTATATATAATATATAATAATGACATAGAAAAATGTTGGGTTTTGAAGGCCTATATGAAAAAATTGGAAAACGTTGAAAAAAAAAAAAATCAAAATCTTTCGTTTTTTTTAATAATAATAATATATTTGGGCTTTAAAAAATGTACATAATAGTGTAAAAAAGAGTCAGCCAAAAATTCAAGAAACTATTATTTACATTGGAAGGACTGTTGATGTGGTTTTCCCTAACCAATGAGATGATGTTATCTATGTAAATGTATATGTAAGCTTCCTAATCAGTACAAGGAATAAAAAAGAAAAATTACTAGATAATGTCACATGCATTTGCATAAATAACAACATTTTATTAGTTGGGAGGTCAGGGAGGACCACGTAGTCTACTTGGTGGACCTAATAATTTCTCCAAAAATTCAAAGGTTCAATTTATTTTTCATATAAATAGGATGAATTTAAGATGGAATTTAAAATTTTTAATTGAATTTGGTGGATAGAATTATTTATTAGGGATTTTTAGTTTGGAAAAAAAAAATTTCCATCAAATCCATTGACATTCCTATAATCCTATATGCTCCCCCTAACTTAGATTAATATTGTTTTTCAAATAACCTAAAGCTTATTTGCTCAGAGGCACTACCTGAACTTGGATTCAAACTCTGTAACAATTTACTGTGGCAAGAAACAAGTCTTCATTAACAAATTTATAATTGTTTTTAATATTAGTTTGATGTTGAAAGTAGATTTTTATTTTTAATGTGTGTGTGTTTTTCTTTCCAGATTTGATCTACTAATCCATTTGATTTTTTTATTTTATTTTATGAAAACATAATTTCATTATAATTTGATGGTGAAATGGATGCTAAAATTTAAAATAAACTATAATAATAATAAAAAGAAGGTATTCATTTGGTGAGAAAAAAAAAAAAAAAAAAAAAAAAAAAAAAAAAAAAAAAGAAAGAAAGAAAAAAAGAAAGAGAAGAAAGGTAGTCACTTGACATAATGGAAACATATACACTTTATGCAAAACAATGAATAAGACATGATGTGTGTATGCATGTTTTACAACTTTTTACCAAATTTGTTATATATGTAGGCTAACAAATACCTGTGTCTCTGTGGAATTGGAACTTAGGAAAGACATACTTGTAATCTACCAATGGAATTTTATTTTTTTGTAAGAGTAGAATATTTTTTGTAGTTTTTTGCATTGGTTATGATTTTTTTTTTTAATACTGTTATATATATAAATAGAATGAATTTTCGATCTTATAAGTAAATTGTGTCTTAGCACTTACTACGTAGTAAAGTGAACAAAGCTAGTTATGGATCTTGAATTCAATCCTTATCAGTAGTAGGAACTAGGAAGATAAAGATACAAAAATATGGTTAGAGAAGATATAATAAATAATAATACCATTTTTTTCCTGGTAAGTTTCAAATTTTGTTTTCATAGATGAGAAATCATGTATTTATTATTATCCACATAGTAATTATAAGACGAAGACATTGCTTGTACGATATGTGGAAACATTGGCATGCTTTTAAAAGCAAGAGCTCATATATAGATGCCTTTTATGTGATCCCATTAGGAAGAGAATATATATGCTTCCAACGTCCAAAACAAGCAAGATGTCTCTTCCAAGAGAGAATAGCCAATTTTAATAGGTTCCTTGTTCACTATTCCCAATCGGTTTTTTCAAGTCCACGAAAACAATCTTTCGAGGGAAAAGATTAGGACTTTAAAATTAGTCCATCCAATTCGAGTATTAAAAAATAAAAATTAATTTCTAATTTTTTTTTAAATATAAATCAATTTCGAGTTCATCATTGAATTATATTAGATGTCTAAGTTTGGTTCAAATGATCTCAAATTTATTTACAAGACACTTGATTAATTTATTTTTTCACCATATATATATATATTGTTTACTCTTTCACAATGAATACTAATACTTAATAATTAAGTAAATTATAATTGAAATAAATTATTTGAGTTAAATGATTTGCATATATGAACTTAAAAAAATATCATATCTTTACTAAAAAAAAATGAGATATTTATATTGTCAACAAATTACAAATATAATTTTATATGCTATGAATTTATTTGCAAACTTATAGAATTCAATCTCAAATTTATATAAGCATATATATTTTTATACATGTATATAGATAAAAAAATTATATATATATATATATATATATATAATTTATATACTTAGGAGCCTTGTAGTTCATCTAACACTTTCTAATGTTTTCAACAAAAATGTCTAGAGTTTAAATCTCTATTCTCCCAACTATTCTATATATTATCCCCAAAAAAAAAAAAAAATTCTTAACTTGTTTGCATTGACTTTTAAATTACACCCAAAACAAACTAATACAACAACATTAGTAAATAGAGGGGTAATGCATACCTTTGGTATGAACACACCCCAAGTATGAATATATTGAAATCCCAAATAATTGGCAAAGTTCAAACTAAAATTGCCGAGTCAAAGTGCAAGTCAAGTTACAAAAAACATGGAAAATGTATAGAGATCGATTATGATTGATTCACTTGCCAAAAACAATGGACATAATTGCATGTCTTTATCAATGAGTTGTATTTTGTAAGTCATGCATGAAGCAATATCACAGGCTAGCTAAGACAGTCAAACATGAAGCAATCCCACATTCCCGTAGACTTTTATTTCGCATCTCTCTATATACAGGACATAATGACACTTTGAAATTGTCGTTTTTCATGGTCTCTCTAATACTTTATTGGCCTAATTATATTATCTTAAAGCTAAACACAATGACATCAAGCTCATGCACCCTTTGTCATCTCTAATTTCAGCCATTCAGTATTATATGATTTCATCAAAAAGGTTACACATGTTATCCAATATTTTTTGTTGTTTCAAAGTGAGAAAAATATTATAAGTTTGCAACATGTAGATTAAAATATATACTGTAATTTATTGAAGACCTGGTTTGCAAGTCTGACCAGTTCAATTTATTGATATTCTCATTACCGTTATTAAAATAATTAAAGCAAGTTAGGTCTTATCACGTGAAGGATTAGTGACTAATCATGCACCAGGAAATATTTTATTGATGTACAAAAGCAGCATGAATAAACAAAGGCCTCAATTTTAAGCATTTTCTTCTCTAAAGCCTGGTAACTTCAACCCCATAAAGCTTTGCTTTGGCATCTCAATTAGATGAGTAGATTTTACTCCTAATGTTCCCATTGGACTTAATTTCTGTACATAGTGGGGGAATCTTATGTTGAAAGTTATTGGATCATGAGTTGTGTTATTTCATTTTAAAACCAATTAGTGGTCTGTTTTTAGAGTGGTTGTAAAGAGTTAAATTGTGATCCCCCAACAATCTCTCTCTCACAATGACACTCCCCCCAACAATCTCTTCTTTACAATGACATTTGAAAGCTCGAAAATGTGTCGAAAACACACGAGCGGTTTAGACCTCCAAAATAAAATTATGGCTTGGTTGATTTTACACTACCTTAATATTAAGTGCGGAATAGTGTAAACACAAGTGTGTAAGCAAGACAACTACTCTAATCCCTATTTAAAGCAACACAGTAGTAAAAATGAAATGAACAAGAGTAGGGAAGAATGATACAAACACAGATAACACCGAGATGTGTTATTGAAAGAGGAAATTAAAGAACTCGGCGAAAAACCTCTCCACCGCCCTCCAAGCGGAAATCGATCCACTAAAAAATCAGTTAGGATACATGGGTTAGCAAGAGATCCTCCAAGCCTAATCTACCCGATGTACCTAAGCCCTCCAAGCTCCTACTCTAACAAGGCTTCTCAGAACCCTGTCTTGTCTAGCACTCCGGATCCCGCAACAAGCTCCATGTTGCATCTGCCATCCTTGGCTTCTTCCAATACTTCCCAGCAGCACCAAAACATCACTCAATACTCTCAAAGGGTGTGGTAAGTGTTTGGGCTATCAACCTCTCAATGATATGGAAAATGAAGAGGGAAGAGTTGAGGAAATACCACAAGCAAGTGTATAGAGAAATATGAGTAGGGCAATCTCTAATTCTCAATGTGTTTGGCTAGGGTTTTCTCTCTGAAGCGTTCCTTAACATTTGTGGGTAATGAGGGTATATATAGGATAGGCACAGAAAGTGTGAGTCATTCAGTATAGGCTGGTAGAACAGAATGCCTCGCGGGTGTCTCGCGGGAAGGCCTTACCCGCGAGATACTCGCGAGACACAGCTGTCTCCACCAGGCCTGACTCTTTGCAGTCCAGCATGTGCAGGGCACATGATTCACTTCGTGAGAAGCTAGGTCACGACATATCCACGAGAATTCTTCAGCCTTTAAATGCTTGAGTCTTCACACTTTCTCTCTATCACACAACCCTTACAACCAATCCCACAATAGATACAGGGTATAAACGATTGATAATAATTACAATCAAATTTGGTACGAAATAAAAGCCAACAAAAAACATAGTTGTAAATAATAACTTTACAATCTCCCCCTTTGGCTATTTCGTGACAAAGCTCTAAAACAAACTCTAGACTTAAACGTGAGTTTGGGAATACAGGCAAAACTCACTCACACCTAATTTAGAAGCTGTGTAGCACTTGCACGTATATACCTGTAACCTGAAACACTTGCACACAAACAAACTTTCATTAAGGTTATGACAAGTTGAACACAAGGTACGTACATGAACAAGTAAAAACCGATCAAGTATAAATGGGATAAATGAATAAACCATGGCTTAACCAAACAAGCAATCACTATACAGAAGTGATCACTATGCTCATTCACATTGGGAATGAACATTCGGATATGCAAAATGATAAGCTCATTTGAAGAGTATCATTTGCAAATTCAACACTCAACCAATGCAAAATACACGAGGTATTTGCATCTAGGAACAATCCTACTAGGGCACAAGAGTGATGTACTAAAGTAGAATGTATGACATTTAACAACAAGTACATAAGCATAAAGGCTGCATAAGCAAGGTACTGCCTAAGCATGGTACAAACCATAAAAGCCTACAAATTATGCATGCAAACAAACCCTTAACAGCTTACATAAGCATTATGAGTTCAAGTGTAATGCTACAAAGTAGGTATGTCACAAAGCATAGAGATAAACACAAGGCAACTGAAATTAATACTGAAATTAAACTGAAGATAAAAACAGAGTATCAAAACTTTAGACCAAAAGCAGTAAAAACAATAAACATAATTAAGCATAAAACAGCTATAAAACTAAAACTTAGACTTCTTGCTCCTTCTCCCCCTATCACTACACTCCTCCTGTCAATGACATCATCTCCCCCTTTTTGTCATAGAATAGCTAGTTGTCATTCTCTTCTAGCTTCCGTTAAATTTCATCCATCTGAGTTTCGAGAGATGTTAATTGTTTATCAAGGAGGGAGTGTTGGTAGTACATGATCTTAGTAAGTCCTGAAATCTTGGTACTAAGATCTTGAAGTGCAACCATGATGATATCGAACTTTTCATCATAGGAATGAGAGGTAGAACTTGAGCTTCCTTAAGGAGCATGATGTTCTTGCTTGACAGACTTCTTGGTGTGGCTCATACTTGCTTGAAGAGTACGACCATTAATTGGACTTGGCCTAGAATGAGGGCACTCATCTGCAGAGGGACGCACACCTTTGAGCTTCAAAATCCGTGAGATGAGACGACAAAACGGAATACAATTCCTTAAGGCAGTTTGGTTAATTGTCTTAGCCAAAATGTGAAAGATGTGGGAGCACACATCAATTTCCACATCAGATACCAGATCATGAAGAAATAATGCTCGACCAAGGTTGATGTAGTCGGTGTTTGACAATGGATAGAGATTGCTACACATGATTGTTGACATGAGCCTTAATTTTGGAGAAAGTGAAGCCACATTGATTGACTTTTCATTGGAAGAGAATTCCAAATCAGTTCCTAATTGTCCCCGAAGTGTGTCTTCATCCGGAACTAGATTATCATACACAGGTAGTATAGGAAGAATTGGCCGGTTTATGTTTAGAATATCAAACAGGTACACAGGAGTTACCGAGAATCGCTTTCCTCTAACCCAGCACTTGATCTCTTCTCCTTCTACAATAGCATTGGCATAGAACTCTTTCACCATGTCCTCATAGACATCTTCCAGATCGGAGAGAAGAAAATTCCAGCCTTTTGAGGCAAACCAGGTAGGAATTTTAGTATCTAAAAGAGATGACTGATCAATGGCTCTTTCAACTAACAAGGGAGCATCTCGAAAGCGGTTCTTATAAGATTCAAAAGCAGCATAAGACCTAAACAAGTTAGGATAAAAAATTCCTTTTGAAAAATGAGCTCTCTTTGGTCTAGGAGAATCATTATCAACATCAATGATCGGCTCTTTCCCTTTGTTACTGCCACTTTTCACAGCTGAAGTCTTGAATGGAGACATCTGTGCAAAAGAACACACAAAAGAATAGGAAACACATGCACAACACACAAAACAGAACACAGAACTTGATTAGATTCAAGTTAGTTCAAAACAAAAGTAAAACTGCATAGAAACAGGACATAATCAACTCCAAACAAAATGCTAAACTCATAAAAGCAAAGATGCATAAACACAATGCATGAAGATAAGTAATTATGCATGTGTGTGCATATGTGTTCATGTGCAGATGTGTGTGTGCGTGTGAGATGCAAGAGGTGTGCCTAGAGGGTGCCTAGGTGTGTGCCTGACATTACATTGAGGCACAAAATGGGCAAAGTGTGTAAACCACATAGCTGTTGACAAAAACATGATAAACATGTGACAAATGACCTAGACCAATGATTGGAACTAAGATTAGTCCAATTCAAAGCACAAATGTCATTTAGACAATTTGTCAAACACCTAACATGCACAAAAGCAGATATGACATGAATAATGCATGAACACATTGAAATCTTGCCTAAATACACGTTAAAATGCCACAAGGGGCCAACACAAATGCACAACCATCAAATGAGACTCGGCCCAATAAAAAATTTTGAAGAATTTTCACCCAATATAGGAAACCTAACCCAAATTTCGAAAATTCCTAATTTTTCAAAACCCTAACAAAAAATCTGCATAATCTAAGCAAAAACCCAAAAAGAATTGTTTAGAAAACATACCTTGAAGAGAAAAATGCAGAAAAGATGCTTGGATTGAAGAGGTTTAAATGAAATAGTGATTTGGGTTGAAAGGGTTCAAAGGAGGTTATGCGAGGGAAGTTTTTATGATTTGAAAAACTGTCACATCTGCTATATAAAACTAAAAACATGCATTTTTTGCGGGTTACAGAGTTGCGAGACAGTTGTGAGACACTCGCGAAAATGGCCATTGAAGCACAAAAGCTTTCGCAAGAAGCTTTAGGTTGCGATACAGTTGCGAAACTCTCTGTATGAATTTGGAAAATTTCAGTTTTTGCCAAATAGCATTTCGCGAGAAGTTGTTGGGCACGAAACAGTTGCGAAAGTCTCTGAGTAAATTTGCAAAAAATTTATTTCCCTCAAACACTTTTCGTGGGAAGCTATAAGTCGCGAGCTTCTCTCGAAACAACCCCTAAACCAGATTTTGACAAAAACACACAAAATGCATTTTGACAATGAAATAAACACACGAAAGTATAAAATCACTTTAAAAAACATATAAAACACTCAAAAATCTTTTTGGGATTAATCAACCAGTTCTTGAGCATACACATCACATTTGAACATATACAATCACACAAATGAGATAGGCATTGATTAATCAAAGTCTTGTGTGTTGTGTGTGAGTATCAAATGTGAAATAGTCCTTAGACCAAAGCGAAACTTCAATGATCAATTCAATTGAGTCATACACAACTGATATGAAATCAAGTGGACTATCTCTATTATAGAAATGAGTATATATGACCTCCCACACATTGAATATATAACTTAGAAGCTTTTTATTTAGCTTCTATATAAATCATAACAATTGGTCCATTTTATTTTGTTAGGACAAAATATCTCATTTTGAGATTGGTGCTTGAAATTTATGATATTTCAACATTGATGATTAGCCTTTGGCTTTTGAGCACCATACAAAACACATTAAAAAGAGTCGCTTTCCTTTTTTCCTAGTCGAATACTAGTGTGTGCGACAGGCTTTTGCAGCTCAATATCTCTTTTCATTTGGAGATTTATATTTGGTGAGCTCTTTTTGCAAAAACATAAAAATAAAGTGGGAAGAGATATAAACACAAGTTTATGCAAGTATTAAGACCAACAAGACTATTGACCAATCATTAATGACAAGTTTGAAGATCTATTTACAACAATCACACATAGTTTTCAAGATTTCTTCCACATAGAAATGAGTGCATACATAACAAGCCAAGATCGTAAATGTACTACGCCATTAGTACGAAGGTACTAGGCCAAACTCACATGAGATATGCACAAAACAAGTGATCAAACTTTTTGAGATTTTTCAATTTTTATGGATTTTTGAAATTTTTGATCACATCCAAAATAGAGCAAGAAAAGTAAGATTAGCAAAACAGGTACAAACCTAAACAAGTAAAAGAAACATGATAAAACTGATAACGATACATGATATGATGCATGAGAGAATGTCCCTAAACATCGGAAGTATTAGTGCATGGACATGTTCTAATGCTATGCATGAGTACCCCTTTTCACCCACACGACACGTGCGTTTGGGGTGATATCCCTATGGGATTGGGTACAGGAGTTAGGACTTTCAAACCTCCTGGAGAAGTTTTCCAAGCACGTGGTGAAAACGCCTATCATTTTCATCACGTCCATCACATTTGGATCTCCATTTCGACTTCTTGATGGCTCAACAGTCCAATTTCTCTTGTCATTTCTTGGTCTGCTTGACCTTCGATCTGTTGCATTCTTTAAGGCAATCAGCTTATGACAATTGGGTCGAGTATGTCCTTGAAGACCACAATAATGACAAATGTGATTTGTTTTAGGACCTCTTTTTGGTCGTGGACGAGATCTCCCTCTTACTTCAGTCCTCACTGCAGGTTAGTTTCTGGGCTTATTCACCACCCTTTGATCTATTACCATCTTCTTCTTTTTAACCTTTGCCTTCTCCATAGTGGGAGCGACTACAACTAGCTCTTTGGCCTTCACAAACTTTACTTCTTTGGAGATATTCACAGCAGCTGCACTGTTTTCTCCAGTGTATCCTAGTCCGGATTTATCTGAAAATTGCTTTTGAGAGGAAATTACATGATCCAGCTTCTTGGTGGAGACCTTTTCTATCTTGGCATTGGCTTGAACCACCTCAAGCTCCAAGAATCTGATCTTTAAGTAAGCTTCTGATAGCTTACCATTCAGCTTTTCTATTTCACATTTGGCCTCTTTATGTCTGACTAAGGGACTTCGGTAATCTTCCTTTGCTTTCTTCATTTTCCTCACAGCTGCCTTGGCTATTCTTGCATACTCTCCCGACTTCTCAAGGAGTAAGGAGTAATTTTCTTGGAGACCAGCTGTACTCTCATCATCATCGGCATCTGATTCTTCCATAATCCCTATGGATTCTTCATCACTGTGCTCCCCAAGTTCTTGTACAAGTTGATGTAAGTCCTTGGAGAATTCAACATGTTCAATGGTCATAAAGGCGGAGTAATTTTCTTCTCCGTCACAGCTCTCTTCTGAGTCAGAATTGAATGAATCTGTATCACTGAGTGTTGTGGCATAGGCCTTGCCTTTTCCTCTCAGAAAATTTGGACACTCCTTCTTCAGATGTCCATGGCCATTGCACTCATAACACACAATGCCTTGGGGTACTTGAGACTCCTTCTCTTCCTTCTTCTTATACTCTTTTCTGTCTCCTTTTGAGGATGAGAACTTCCTTTTACTGAATTGTCTTCCATTGGTCTTCATTCTCAGGAATTTTCTGAAGTTTTTCGCAAGAAATACAACCTTCTTCTCCACAACATCTTCTTCAGAAGAATCATCCATTCTTTTGGCGATGGTTTTAAGAGTGAGAGATTTACTTGTCTTGTGAGAAGGAAGTCTCAGCTTATACATTTGGAGAGACCTTATCAACTCTTGGATTTTGATCTCATCTAAGTCTTTGCTCTTTTCTATGGTTGTAACCTTTGCTCTAAAATTTTTAGGCAAGGACCTCAATATTTTTTTCACCACCTTAGTGTTTTCAATCTTTTCACCAAGATTGAGTTTAACAATTAAAATTTCATTAAGCTTCCCATAGAATGAATCAAACGGTTCATCATCACCTATCTTGAGCTCTTCAAATTTGGTGGTAAGCATCTGAAGTTTTGTGTCCTTAACTTTCTTTGTACCCTTATAGGTAGTCTCCAAAATCTCCCAAGCTTCCTTGGATATTGTCATATGAGAGATCCTGTGGAATTCATCAGGGGACACACCACAAAAGATAGCATTTAAAGCTTTACTATTAGCATTGGCTGTCGCGAGAGCTGCCTTATCCTAAGTGGATTTGGCTGCCTCCGGCTTAGTCCAGCCTATTTCAACCGCATCCCAAACGGTCTCATCTATAGAGCATAGAAATGCTCTCATCCTAACTTTCCAGAAAGCATAATTGTTACCATCAAAAAATGGTGGAACATTTAGGGATTGAGACCTATCCATCTCAAGAAGGGTCAAGGATCACACTCAGGTATTTAAACCACAGCGAGTGTATCGGTTCTGATACCAATTGAAAGCTAGAAAATGTGTCGAAAACACACAAGCAGTTTAGACCTCCAAAATAAAATTACGGCTTGATTGATTTTACACTAACTTAATATTTAGTGTGGAATAGTGTCAACACAAGCGTATAAGTAAGACAACTACTCTAATCCTTATTTAAAGTAACAAAGTAATAAAAATGAAATGAACAAGAGTAGGGAAGAAGGATGCAAACACATATAACACCGAGACGTGTTATCGAAGAGGAAACTGAAGAACTCGGTGAAAAACCTCTCCGCCACCCTCCAAGCGGAAATCGATCCATTAGACAATCAGTTGGGATACATGGGTTAGCAAGAGACCCTCCAAGCCTAATCTACCCGATGTACCTAAGCCCTCCAAGCTTCTACTCCAACAAGGCTTCTCGGAACCCTGTCTTGTCTAGCACTCTGAATCCCACAACAAGCTCCATGTTGCATCTGCCATCCTTGGCTTCTTCCAATACTTCCCAGTAGCACCAAAACGTCACTTAACACTCTCAAAGGGTGTGGTAAGTGTTTGGGCTATCAACCTCTCAATGATATGGAAAATGGAGAGGAAAGAGTTGAGGAAATGCCACAAGCAAGTGTATAGAGAAATGTGGGTAGGGCAATCTCTAATTCTCAATGTGTTTGGCTAGGGTTTTCTCTCTGAAGCGTTCCTCAACATTTGTGGGTAACGAGGGTATACATAGGATAGGCACAGAAAGTGTGAGTCATTCAGTATAGGCTGGTAGAACAGAATGCCTCGCGGGTGTCTCGCGGGAAGGCCTTACCCACGAGATACTCGCAAGACATAGCTGTCTCCACCAGGCCTGACTCTTCGCATTCTAGCATGTGTAGCGCACATGATTCATTTCATGGGAAGTTAGGTTGTGACATACCTGCGAGAATTCTTCAGCCTTCAAATGCTTAAGTCTTCACACACTCTCTCTATCACACAACCCTTACAACTAATCCCACAATAGATACAGGGTATAAACGATTGATAATAATTACAATAAAATTTGGCACGAAATAAAAGCCAACAAAAAACATAGTTGTAAATAATAACTTTACAACATTCCCGTAACTCAAACCCATTACTTTGGCTTTGATATTATTTATCAAACCGTGAGCTGTGCCATTTCACCTTAAAACCAATTAGTGACGAAGAAGACACACTAAAATTTTTATGACATTTGACATCACGTCTTACGAGCTTATTTTAGAGTGATTGTAGGGAGTCGAATTGTGATCCCAACAAAAGTGAATATTAGATATGGTGGTATAAAATTCAATCTATTTATTTTAAATGGATGGATAGGATTTTAGAATTTTATGGATGAAATTATCCTAAAAGCTTTATAAAATCTTAATTCTTATATAGCAGATCAATCCACGAGTTGTCTCTTACTCACTGTTCATTTATCTTCCACAAGATTCAAATGTGTGAAATAATTTATATGATAAATTAACTACGACTTTGGGGACTTTTTCTTGGATGGCAATCACAATTGTTATAAGAAAATTTTGTAGATTATACAGGTCGATTATTAATTTTCTTAATTTCTATTCTTCATGGGCCTGCGGCATATTGTGTGAACGCATATTTTTTGTAACCAAGGTTGTCAAAATCGGGATCTTACGTAGGATTATAGGATCGGATCGTGGATCATAAGATCCTACATATTTTCAGATTTAAAGCAAAAAACATATTGATAATGACTTTGTATGTTGAATAATCACATAAGTTATGAATTCATTTATAAAAAAACTAAGATTTGCATCATATGATGTAATTTGCATGTTATACATCGCTACGTCTATATTAACAAAACAAATATATTTAAGTTTTGACCTAATGTATCTAAAAAGTTCAATAAATGTCTAATTAGCAACTACATACAAAAATATTTATCAACACATATGGAAAATATTTTTCAAGTTTAAAATCCAAAATAAGTTAGAAAATGGAAACTAGCTAACTACAATATAAAATCCAAAAGCAAGATGAATATTAAGGTGAAATGAACATTTAATTATTCTCATTCTAAGGCTCTTATAACCACTGTCCTAAATTATCTATGTAGACATTGTATATTTGTATACTAGAACTGCAAAAAATATTAAGATACAACTTCACACTCAACTATTCAATTTATACCACTTAGAAGCAATTACAAAGCATGCTAAAAAAAATCAATCAATCAATATACAAATACAAGCATAACAAATAAAATTATATATAAAAAATTTTTTAGTAATATTAGAACACAAATTAGTATATTAATCAAACAAATTTAATAACAATATAGCTTATGTAAGGACACAATTTGAATCTTAAGCCCAAAAAGGAAGTGGGTCTAGGCCCAATGAGTCAAATACAATGAATTTGTAGAGAGTGAGTTGGAAAACTAGGTTATAATGAGTTGGGTAACAATTCAAATGTGTCCAGAAGACAATAAAGCAAAAATGGATTGGATTTATCTAAGGAAAATTATACTCGACACAGTCCAAAGAGATCAGTTCTTATATATATTGCTTGAAGTTGGTTACAATTATAGTTTTAATTGCTACAGTACTCCTTTCTTAATTTTTCGATCCCTCTCTCTTAGGGCCTTCCCTCTAATTTATATCATTTCTCCCTTCTTATCCCCACCCTCCACTTGGACAGTAGATTGTTTGTGTTGATCTTTGTCCCATCAACACCCCCTAAGTCTTTGGAAGGTAGTTGTAAGGCTGAAAAGTACTGTTCAGATATCACTTCCTCATTAATGCGGCCAGAGAGTTAGCTACAGAGTATTCAATGCGGTGATAGCAGCTTTCTCTTAGATATTTCTTAGCTCCCATTTGTCCTGTATGTTCACAGTGCATATACTTATCAATAGAACTTCCTAAAACGTCATCTTGGATGATAGGACACAGATTTTGATCTTTGTTTCGTTTAGCTATTACTCCTTGGCCTACCTTTCCCAGCCCTCTCATTTGTAGCTTACTCATGGGACTCTGAGTCTTACACCTTCAATACTATTTATATGTTCTCAGACCAGTCAACATCCTCGGCCAAAGCCCAAGACCCAATATATATATATACTTTTGGGCCCCTTCTCCCTATAACTTAAAAGGCAGCGAAGCCAATATCAAATTCTTCATTTAGAAATGATGAACCATTCCTTCATTTTAAATACAAGTGAACTAGAAACTAGAAAACATTTACTTAGGTTAACATAATTTTATTAAAAAAAAGAAAAAAGTCATACAATCACAACATGGAAAAATAAAAACCCTTAAAGATTTATCAAAACAAAAAATTTATCCCATAAAAAAGAAAAACTAAAAATTTATGTTTTGGTAGGATTAGTGGGATCGGTAGGATCCATCCTACTTAAGATCCTACCATTTTTTCGACCCTAGTGCGATCCTAAACGTTTTGGTGAGGTGGGATCGTAAAATCGTGCGATCCTATGATCTAAATCGCGATTTTGACAACCACATCTATAACACTGTTCTTTTGCTTTGTATCTTAGATGTTTTATTGTCAATCGTTGGTAATGGGTTTACAATTGCAACCATTTATAAAATGGAAATTTGGCATGCGTCTTTTATGCATGCATCGGCTATTGGTAAGGTTAAAACTATTTTGTTTAAAATTTTTTAAAGGATCTAATTGTTTGTTTTGCGTAAAATTGGTTGAATTGACTTAATTTTATTTTTTTGTTTTGCTATTGGTAATTTTTATTGTTAAGCTAATTTTTTTGGGCTTGTTAATTTATTTATTTTAGATTTATACATTTTGTTATGACCATTAAAAAGATTAATAATATTGTTAAGGGGAACTAAGTGTAATTTTATTGAAGCAAATTGTTAAAATTAGTATATTAGTAAAAAAAAAAGGATTGTATTGTAGATTTGTATTTAAAAAAAAAAATTGGCCCCCCAAGTCAAAGCATAGCTATGTCCCTACATGTTGCAGGTAGTATTGTATTGTAGATTGGTATTGTTTTTATTTTGTGAATAAAAGTATATCCGATTCTAAGTTCTCGGACGCTAGAGCTTAGGGCTTCGCCCCTAGACTCGGCTCTGTAGTATTTGTGTTTTGTTCTCTTAGAGAAAGAAGTGGTTTCTTCCCTATAGTAACATTGTAACTAATAGGGCTTGGGGGTCTTCCTTTCGTGGGATGGGGAAACAGGTTAGATTAGGGATGGAGGAGTTAACTCGCAGATACGATAACCTGTCGCTGTCAGCGAGGGAAGGACAGAAAGTGATCTTGTCTAAGAAACGTCATGGGTCGAAGCATGTATTGGTAGCTAAGTTCTACACCAAGCGAGCTCTAAACATGGAGGCGGTGGCTTGCACCTTCCATCCTCTTTGGAGAACAAAAGAGAGTTTCCATATTACGAATGTAGGGAATAATCTTTTGCTTTTTGACTTTGATTTGGAAGTTGACGCCAAAAAGGTCATTCTTGGTGAACCATGGTCTTACGATAGGCATTTATTAATCTTTTAGCGTTTTGATGGCAGCAAGGCACTAAAAGACAATGAATTCAAGTTCTACTTCTTTTGGATTTAAATACATGATATTCCATACAAGTTTATGTCGGAGGAGACCGCAAAGGAAATTGGCGAGACAATAGGGCCTCTCATTAATCCACGTGATGCTTCTGAATGGAAAGGGGGGACGTTCTTACGTGTCAGAGTGAGGATTGATACTATTCATCCTCTTTGTTGCAGAAGGAGAGTTACCTTTGAGGAGGGACTAGAACGGTGGGTCTCCTTTCAGTATGAAAGACTCCCCAACATTTGTTTTTGGTGTGGAATGTTCTCACATGATGATAAGGAGTGCGACATCTGCTTAAAAGCAAAGGCTTTCTCACGGTGGATCAATAACAGTTTGGGCACTAGATTAGAGCAAATCCATTTGGCCTGAGTAGAAGATAGACCATTGAAGTGAAAGGTTTTGATTCAAGTAATGCAGAGAAACGCGCATCACAATCAGGACCACAAGGGGAGGCAGAGCAGCAAAGGAGTAGTGGCCTTGAATACCTTTTACTAACTTACGATGGAGGAAGGAACGGCGGTAGAATGGAAAACCAATCAGCGATGGAAGTGGCGAAAAACATTGACCAAACCCAAATAGCTTCACAAGCAGAGTCTGTGATTAGGGGGATTTCAAATGCAAACAATAAAATAGCAGATTTCAAGGTGGTTATTGAGGAGATAGATAAGGTCCTATCAGACACGCAACCAAGCTCAAATCCCACTATTGCGAAGATTGTGCGTGAGATTAAAGGAAGATCTTTGGAGGAGAATAAACATGGGAATCTAGTGTACACGGGGGAGGGTTTTGAGGAACATTTAAATGCTCAAATAACTTAGGTTTCAGGGAGTTAGAATATGGAGGCTGAATTGATGGGATTCACGATGGGATGGAAGGCGATTGACAAAAATAGAAAGGGCGCCAAATCAGGGAAAGGCAGACCTTCAAAAGTTTTGGGTGAGAAAGGAAAGAAGGTTATTGGGCCCGTAGCACAAAATGAAAATAAAAAGGGTTAGTGGGTTAAATTGACTAATAGGCCCAAAATAGATGTAATGGAGGAAGTCCAAAATATGAGGGATGGCCCAAAATGTAAGACAAGTGAAAAAATGGACCAAGGGGAAGTAAACACAGATAGGGAGAAAAAACTGAAGGCGGAGAAGGAAACAAAAAGGCTAAGCACGTTGTTTGCTACACATTTGGGATCAGCGGAAGTTGTTAAACAACCCTGTCGGGAGCAATGAGTCTCGTTAGTTGGAACTGTCGAGGGCTTGGGAACCCTTAGACAGTAAATGCCTTAAAAAAGGCTATTAGGATAGAAGATCCCATTATAGTTTTCTTGATGGAAACAAAGTCAGTCGTGGAATGGGTGAAAATAGTATGTAATCAGTGTGGTTTTAAGAAGAGTTTTATAGTCCCTAGTGTGGGCCTTAATGGTGGATTGGCTTTGTTTTGGAAAAGTGATATCAAAATTGAGGCGCATAAATCCTCATTATCTCATATTGATGCGATGGTAGAGGGGGTGACAGATTTGGTCCTTAGCACCTTACAGGCTTTTATGGAAACCCAGATACTTCTTTACGAATAAATTCATGGAATTTACTTAAGGAATTAAGCACTATTTCTCAGCTACCTTGGATGGTTGTGGATGATTTCAATGAGATAACTTGCTCTATGGAAAAGGAAGGAGGAGCACCAAGGCCCAACCATCAAATGGCCTTGTTTAATAATGCTATTAACTTTTGTGGCTTAAGAGAAGTGGGCTTTGTTGGGCCTAAGTTCACGTGGCTGTATCAAAAGAGGGATGGGACCCAAATACGTAAAAGACTAGATAGGGCTCTAGCGACCCAAGAGTGGTTCTTGCTATTCCCTGTAGCAAGGTTGTTCCATAAGTCCTCCTCTGTATCTGATCACAGTCCACTACTCTTACATTTTATGAACAAATTGAAGAAGAGGAAGAAAAAGAAGCTGTTCCATTTTGAGTCTATGTGGTTGGGTGATGCGAGATGTGAGCAGGTGGTCTCAGAGGCTTGGAGTGAAGGTCTGTCTTCTACTTCAAATTTCTCGATTGTGCGGTGTCTAGAAGAGTGTAGAACGAAGCTGGAAGCTTGAAATAAGATCGAATTTGGGCATGTAGGGGTGAAAATTGCCCAACTATAGAAACAACTAGAATGGTTGGAGTTGCAATCACCTTCCCTTGATGTGAACAGAAAAGTCAAAGATACACGGGTGGAGCTCAACTGTTGGCTTGAGAAAGAAAATGAAATGTGGAAGCAAAGGTCTCGGCTGAATTGGTTTCAAGATGGAGACCGAAACACACGGTTTTTTCATGCTAAAGCTTTTGCTTGTTTTCAAAAGAATTTGATTGAAGGGTTGTTTAACTGTGACAAAGTTTGGCAGGAAGATAGGAAGGAAATAGAGAGGGTGTTTGTGGACTATTATACGGATTTATTCACTTCCTCAAATCCCTCAAATTTTGAGGATATTGTGCATGCCATTCAGCCTAAGGTTGCAGATGCTATGAATGCCAGACTGATCAAGGAGTTCCAAGCTGAGGAGGTGCACAGAGCATTGAAGCAGATGTACCCACTAAAAGCCCCAGGCCCCGATGGTATGCCTTCCCTTTTATTTCAACATTTTTGGTCTATGGTGGGTAATATAGTCACTAAAACAATACTGGATTTCTTGAATTTTGGTATTTCCCCTCCAAAGTTTAATGAAACCCATATTGTTATGGTTCCTAAAACAAAAAATCCTACTAGAGTGACTGAGTTTAGACCAATTAGTTTATGTAATGTGATTTATAAATTGGCATCTAAAATTTTGGCAAATAGCCTTAAGAAATTTCTGCCTTCTATCATCAGTGAGTCTCAAAGTGCTTTTGTGAATGGGAGGTTAATCATCGACAATGTTTTAGTTGCATTTGAAACAATGCATCACATTAATCAAAGAAAAGGGGGAATGAAAGGAGAGATGGCGTTGAAACTTGATATGAGTAAGACATACGATAGGGTGGAGTGGACATGTTTAGAAAAAGTTATGGAGAAGTTGGGTTTTCATCCAAGATTGAGAGGCTTAATGATGCAGTGTATTTCATCAGTCACTTATGCCATCAGAATCAATGGCAAGCCGAGTGAACCTTTTACCCCTTTGCGAGGCCTCTGTCAAGGTAACCCTCTTTCTCCCTACTTATTCTTATTGTGTGCTGAAGGCTTATCAGCCTTGATTAAAAATGCAATGTCTGAGGGAAAGATGGAGGGTGTTTCTATTTGTCGGGGTGGACTTAGTATCTCTCACTTATTTTTTGTAGATAATAGTATTATCTTTTGCAAAACTACCACTGAGGAGTGTGATGCTTTACAAGAAGTTTTGAACACTTATGAGCAAGCATCAGGTCAGCAACTCAATCGAGCAAAAACCTCACTTTTTTTTAGTCTTAACACAGTTGAAAGCATTTAAGAAGGGATTAAATCTAGATTTGGGGCTCAGGTGATTAAACAACATGACAAATATTTGGGTCTCCCATCGCTGTTTGGAAGAAATAAGAAGAACACATTCAGAGAAATAAAGGAAAATTTGACAAAAAAGTTAGCTGGGTGGAAGGAGAAGCTTAGTTTAAGGCCTGAAAGAAAGTACTGATAAAAGTTGTTGCACAGGACATTCCTACTTATTCAATGAGTTGCTTCAAAATACCGACTCTCCATGTAATGAGATGACTAGCTTAATTAGGAATTTTTGGTGGGGACAATGTAGAGAGGAGCGTAAAATGGCTTGGATTAGCTGGGATAAGTTGTGTGCCCTTAAATCATGTGGGGGTATGAGGTTTAAACAACTAAAACAGTTTAATCTGGCCTTATTGGCGAAACAAGGGTGGAGGTTGGAGTTGGGTTGTGATTCTCTAGTGTACAGAGTTTTCAAGGCTAGATACTTTCCCAATTGTGACTTTGTTCAAGCAAGGATAAGGACTATTCCTTCCTTTGCTTGGAGGAGTATTATGGCTGCCCAAGATGTAGTAAAAAATGGTATTAGATGGCAGGTGGGTAATGGGTGTAGTATTCAGATTTGGAAAGATAAGTGGCTACCTACTTCGTCTTCACATAGGGTTGTTTCCCCGCCTTCTACCCTACCACCTGATGCCACAGTAGCCTCTCTGATTGATGCTGAAGAAGGGGTATGGAAGAAGGAGGTTGTCCAAGGCCTTTTTCTTCCTCATGAAGCCGAGGTGATACAAGGAATAGCATTGAGCTCCAAATTGCCAAAGGATAGACAGGTTTGGGCCCCAACAGCAAATGGACATTTCAGTGTGAAAAGTGCTTACAAGTTGGCTGTAGAGATGAACTTAGGGGCTACTTATGGGGCGGTTTCTGATGATAGTAATTTCAAGAAGTTTTGGAAGTATATTTGGAAGGTAAATGTTCCCCATAAAGTCCGCCATTTTACATGGAAAGCATGTAAGAACATTCTACCTACTAAAGATAATTTAGTGAGAAGGAATGTCTTATCTGATGGCTACTGTGATGAGTGTAAAGTAGAGGTGGAATCATCGGGTCATTTGTTTTGGGCTTGCCTAAGGACTCGAGACATTTGGGCACTGGCAAATTTGACACCTTTGAATCCAAATCTCCATTTCAATTCTTTCCTGGACCTACTGTGGTATGCAATCATGATAATTAAATGGGAACAAGACATGGTAGAGAAGATCATCATGATTTCATGGATGCTGTGGACTAATAGGAATGAAGTTAGGAATGGTAGGGTGAAGAAATCTGGGCAGGCACAATTCATGGTTCATTAAATTATTTAGGGGAGTATCAGTCCAGTCAAGCTGTCAAGATTATGCAGACAACGAAATGCCCTGCCTATGGACTCCTCCACCTCCAACTTCTTATAAGATCAACGTGGATGGAGCTGTCTTTGCAGCTAATAAATTGGTGGGTGTGGGCATTCTGATCCGAGATGAATATGGTAGGCTGATTGGGGCTTGCATTAAGAAGCTAAGATCCCCCCTTGGTGCTATTGAAGCCGAAGCAAAGGCCATAGAATTTGGACTACAGTTTACCAAAGATATGTTCATCTAGGACTTTGTGCTTGAATCTGATTCTCAAATCCTTGTTGAGTTTAGGAAGGTAGTTTTCTCACATGTAGGGAGGCAAGGCAATAGGCCTACTTATTTATTAGCCAAACATGCTTTTAGCATTGTTGATTTCTCTGTATGGATTGAAGAAACTCCTTGTTTTCTTGAACAAGCTCTTCTTCATGATGTTATTGTTGGTTTGAGGTATTAATGAAGTAAAAAAAAAAAAAAAAAAAAACTATAAAACGGGAGCATCATGCCATCAACGTCAAAAAACATATTCGGATACAAGAATATGCCCAAAGGATATATATTATTACAAAACAAGGAGGCCCATTATTAAATTTTGATACCATTTTATTCTAGAATTTTGAAAGCTCGAAAATGTGTTGAAAAACACAAGAGCTGTTTAGACCCCCAAATAAAAATTACGGCTCGATAGATTTTACACAACTTTAATACAAAGTGCGGAATAGTGTAAAAGCGAGCGAAAGAACAAGTAAGCTACTCTAATCCATAAACTAAGCAACACAGCAGTATAATGGAATTAAACAAGAGTAGGGAAGAAGGATGCAAACACAGAAAACACCGAGACGTGTTCTCGAAGAGGAAACCGAAGAACTCGGCGAAAAACCTCTCCGCCGCCCTCCAAGCGGAAATCGATCCACTAGACAATCAGTTGGGATACATGGGTTAGCAAAAGACCCTCCAAGCCTAGTCTACCCGCTGTACCTAAGCCCTCCAAGCTCCTACTCCAACAAGGCTTCTCGGAACCGTGTCTTGTCCTAGTTATCCGGATCCCGCAACAAGCTCCATGTTGCATCTGCCATTCAAGGCTTCTTCCAATGCTTCCCAGCAGCACCAAAAACGTCACACAGCACTCACAAGGTGTGGTAAGTGTTTGGGCTATCAACCTCTCTAAGATATGGATAATGGAGAGGGAAGGGTTGAGGAAATACCACAAACAAATGTATAGAGAAAGGTGGGGAAGACAATCTCTAATTACCAATGTGTTTGGCTAGGGTTTTCTCTCTGAAGCATTCCTCAACAATTGTGGGTAATGATGGTATATATAGGAGAGGTGCAAAAGGTGTGACTCAAAAAGTACAGGCTGGCAGAACAGCTAGTCTCGCGGGTGTCTCGCGGGAAGGCCTTACCCGCGAGATACTCGCGAGACACAACTGTCTCCACCTGGCCTGACTCTTCGCATTCCAGCATGTGCCTGGCACATGGGTCACTTCGCGGGATGCTAGGTCGCGATATACCCGCGAGAATCTTCAGTTCTTCAAATGCTTGAGTCTTCAAACACTCTCTCTAACACACAACCCTTACAACAAGTCCCACAACAAATACAGGGTTTTAAACGATTGAACTCAATTACAATCAAATTTGGCACGGAATAAAAGCCAACAAAACATAGTTGTAAATTACAACTTTACAATCTCCCCCTTTGGCTATTCCGTGACAAAACCCTAAAACAGACTCTAGACTTAACCGTGAGTTTGGGAACAAAGGCAAAACTCACTCACACCTAGTTCTAGATTCTGAAGTGCTCTTGAAACATATGAACAAGTAACTCCTGAAACACAACAACACAATAACATCATTGTATGCAGAAAACTTGAAAACATATGGAGCAAATAATAGCATGATCGAGCAAAACGAAATAGAAACACTAGATCATGGCAGGATCAAACAAGTAATCACTATACATAAGCAATTACTACGCTCATTCACACATGGAACGAACATCTGGATTTGCAAGAAGATACGCTCAATTGAAGAAAGTCACTTGCAACTCCAACACTCAACCAATGCGAAATACACGAAGTATTTGCATCTAGGAACAATCCTACTAGGGCACAAGAGTGTTCATCACTCAACCAATGCATAGAACGTGTATGCATCTAGGAACAATCCTACATGGGCACAAGAGTGATGTACTTGAAGTAAAATGCATGACATTGAACAACAAGCAAACATGCATGAAGGTTGCATAGGCAAGGTATTGCAAATGCATGGCACAAACCACAAAGACCTACAAACAATGCATGAAACAAACCCTTAAAGCTTACAAAAGCAACATGGGTACAAAATATAAAGTACTTCCCTATCATATCACTCCCCCTATCATGAATCATAGGAGTTGTGATGAACTTGGAACATATATACCTGTAACCTGAAACACTTGCACAAAACACATTAGACCCTCAGGGTAAAGCAAGTAATAAACGGACAAGTATAATGTAACAAGTAAATTGCGATCAAGTAATCAAGATGTGAAACATGTGAGCAACTTGATCAAACACCAAAACAGTCATATGGAAATGACTACAATGATCATATAGCAAAGAAAGTGATCATCCGAACATGCAACCAATAAAGCATAATAGCATAAGGATAAAAGCATGTCCAACACATAAACACAATGCAATGAGAGCAACAAAGCATATCAAAGCATCATAAAGCAACGAGAAAACAAGCATGAAGTAAATCAAGGTTTTCTCAAAAAGAATGTCTTCTCCCCCTTGGCATATGCATCTCCCCTATGGCTTTCTCCCCCTACGAATGTGCACAAAGTAGAATTTCTCCTCCTAAGAGTGTGCACATGAGTCATATAGAAATGACGATACTCTCCCCCTTTTTGTCACGAATAGACAATTAATCAAGAGGAAGGAGGGAAAGAAAAGAAGATATGAAGATGATGCATGAGTAGTGCAAGATGAATGAGAAAATGAAGTTCAAACATAATACAAACATTAAAAAAATGCTACAAAGCATAAAGAGCATGACATGCTAAGGATGATAGAACATGATATGGACCTAGGCATGACATGGACACAAGAACATGTTATATGTGCTAAAATGTCTAAAAAGACTTAACTAGCATGAGTGAATGCAAAAACATGTCAAGTGTTAGAGTGTGTGCAGCAAAATGCATCTAGTGTGCATGTGTGATACATGACTAATGCATGAGCAAGGCATTCAAGGGGCAAAGTGTACAAAACACACCACCAATGATCAAAACATGATAAACATGAATAATTATGGTGATTCCCAAAGTTTGGTACTCATTGGAGTCCAAAACAACGAGAAAATGTCATTTGGGCATTTTATCAAACACTTAGAGTGCACACACTACACATGTATGATGAACAGTGCAAGAACATATGGAAATCTTGCCTAAATACATGTTATATTTGCCACAAGGGGCCAACAACCAAATCAAATCATCATTTAAAACAAAGCCCAATCAAAAAGATTGACAGAAAATAAGTTTTCCAACTCCCATTTGAGAAAATCCCAACTATGAACATAAAACCCCCAAAAACGTAATCTAAGGATCAAAATCAATGAAAAGAGTTAAAGATTACCTTAGAGATGTTTATGGAATGTAAAACACTTCAAATTAGTTGGGTTTAGATGTTGAAACCTTAAAACAGGGGTTTGGGAGAAGATGGGAGAAGTTTAAAACAAAAGACCCACGAAAAGCCCTTTAAAAAGCTGATCTGGAAATTTTCGCGGGAAGCTGACTCGCGAAAGTACTCGCGAAATTTTCGCGGGTAAGGCTTACTCGCGAGCTACTCGCGAAACACTCGCGAAACTCTCTGTCCAAAGCTGAAAAAGCTTTAAAATTGGACTATTTAACTCCCAGTTGAGCCTATACATGAAATAGGTCACAAAAACACCCAGAAAACATGTTTTTCACACAAAAACACTTTGAAAACTTTGAAAGACATGGGAGATATAAAACACTTCCAAAAGCAAACAAAAAGAACATGAATCTTTTTGGTTTGAACCACATATGGTTGAGCACACACACATCACATTTGAGCATGTACAAACACACAAATGAAATAGGCATTCATTGAACATTAAACTTGTGTGTTGTGTGTGGGAATCAAGTGTGGAATAGTCCTTAGACCAAAGTGAAGCTTCAATGATCAATTCAAACGAGTCATACACAGCTGATACGAAATCAAGTGGACTATCTCCATTATAGACATGAGTATATATGACCTCCCACACATTGAGTACATAACTTAGAAGCTTTTCATTTGGCTTCTACATAAAGCATAACAATTGGTCCATTTTCTTTTGTATGGACAAAACATCTCATTTTGAGATAGGTGCTTGAAATTTATGATATTTCAACATTGATGATTAGCCTTTGGCCTTTTTAGCACCATAAAATTTACATTAAAAGAGTCGCTTTCCCTTTTTCCTAGTCAAATACTAGTATGTGCGACAGGCTTTTGCAGCTCAATATCTCTTTTCATTTTGAGATTTACATTTAATGAGCTCTTTTTGCAAAAACATAAAAATAAAGTGGGAAGAGATATAGACACAAGACTATGCAAGTATCAAGACCAACAAGACTATTGACCAATCATTCATGACAAGCTTGAAGATCTATTTACAACAGTCACACATAGTTTTCAAGATTTCTTCCACATAGAAATAGGTGCATACATAATAAGCTAAGCTCGTAAATGCACTACGCCATTAGTACGAAGGTACTAGGCCAAACTCACATGAGATATGTGCTCAAACATATACGATCAAACTTTTTGAATTTTTCACTTTTTATGTGGTTTTGAATTTTTACTCACACAAAACCAAAGCAAAACAATAAGATCAAAAACAAAAACACAAACAATGCATATAAAGAGATGCATGATGCACAAATGCATGACAATGAAGCATCTAATGCATGAATGGTCCTACAAAGATCGAAAGAATTAGATCAAGGACCAAAAGAGCATAAGCTCAACCATAGGAACCCTTCCTCATCCAAACGGAATGATTGTTTGGAATGAGTGTCTCAAGAGAAGTGAGACGAGGGTTGGAAGAATGAGAACCGGAGATGCACATAGTCAAGGAGTTAAGAGCATTAAACACTTTCTTTAACAACATGTTATTTTCACTCAAATCTGGTTTATCATTTTTAGCACAACTTCCAAAAAGCTCAAGTTTCTCTTTTCTTTTGATTCTTTTAAAAGCTTGAAACTTAGAGCAATGAGGTCTAAGATGACCAAGGGCACCACAATGGTGACAAACAATGTGTTTAGGTCCATTAGGCTTTTTGGGAATGGATCTAACAACTTGGGTTTGTTCTCTCTTCAACTTAGAACATTGAGGCCTTATATGACCAATCACACCGCAATGGTGGCAAGTTGGAACAAATTTAGATCCACTCAATTCCTTAGGATTGGACCTAAACAGAGGCTTTGGCTTAATAGCCTTTCTCTCCACTTTTTGATTTCTTTTATGTGGAGGAATGTACACCGATTTGTCCTTTGGGTTAGAACACACACCAGGCACAATATCGGGTACCACAACATGATTGCAACATATATTTTCATCATTTTCAACAATAGGTTCAGCAATCAAACACTTGGCATGCATCTTAAGAGATTCATTTTCAGATTTAAGATCATCAACAAGTTTGTTAGACAAAACAAGTTTAGCATCCAAGTCCATATTCAAACATTCAAACTCTTTCAACTTTTCAAAAGAATTTTCAGCAAGTTTCTTATATTTTTCAACCAATTTGATGGATTCATTGAGCTTAGCAATCAAATCATCCTTTTCACAAAATAACTTGCTTAAACTCTTTTGAAACTTCTTAGCATTTTTCTTTAAGAGTTTGGTGTTAGGAATATCAACAACACCCAAAGATTCATGTAACATCGCATCACAATTATGATGATTATCACTCATAGAGGCATTTTCACAAACACGTGGCATGTTACATTTATCACCAACCAAATCATACAAAGAGGCATACATAGCACAATCCATGGCAAATAAACACAAGGGGACAAGGATCACACCTAGGTATTTAAACCAAAACAAGTGTACCCGCTCTGATACCAATTGAAAGCTCGAAAATGTGTTGAAAAACACAAGAGCTGTTTAGACCCCCAAATAAAAATTACGGCTCGATAGATTTTACACAACTTTAATACAAAGTGCGGAATAGTGTAAAAGCGAGCGAAAGAACAAGTAAGCTACTCTAATCCATAAACTAAGCAACACAGCAGTATAATGGAATTAAACAAGAGTAGGGAAGAAGGATGCAAACACAGAAAACACCGAGACGTGTTCTCGAAGAGGAAACCGAAGAACTCGGCGAAAAACCTCTCCGCCGCCCTCCAAGCGGAAATCGATCCACTAGACAATCAGTTGGGATACATGGGTTAGCAAAAGACCCTCCAAGCCTAGTCTACCCGCTGTACCTAAGCCCTCCAAGCTCCTACTCCAACAAGGCTTCTCGGAACCGTGTCTTGTCCTAGTTATCCGGATCCCGCAACAAGCTCCATGTTGCATCTGCCATTCAAGGCTTCTTCCAATGCTTCCCAGCAGCACCAAAAACGTCACACAGCACTCACAAGGTGTGGTAAGTGTTTGGGCTATCAACCTCTCTAAGATATGGATAATGGAGAGGGAAGGGTTGAGGAAATACCACAAACAAATGTATAGAGAAAGGTGGGGAAGACAATCTCTAATTACCAATGTGTTTGGCTAGGGTTTTCTCTCTGAAGCATTCCTCAACAATTGTGGGTAATGATGGTATATATAGGAGAGGTGCAAAAGGTGTGACTCAAAAAGTACAGGCTGGCAGAACAGCTAGTCTCGCGGGTGTCTCGCGGGAAGGCCTTACCCGCGAGATACTCGCGAGACACAACTGTCTCCACCTGGCCTGACTCTTCGCATTCCAGCATGTGCCTGGCACATGGGTCACTTCGCGGGATGCTAGGTCGCGATATACCCGCGAGAATCTTCAGTTCTTCAAATGCTTGAGTCTTCAAACACTCTCTCTAACACACAACCCTTACAACAAGTCCCATAACAAATACAGGGTTTTAAACGATTGAATTCAATTACAATCAAATTTGGCACGGAATAAAAGCCAACAAAACATAGTTGTAAATTACAACTTTACAAATTTAATTCCTATATATGCTCATACCACCAAAATGTGGACTGACGCTATTACAAAACAAAAGACTACTCTCATATTGATATAGTTTGACGAGAGATTATCTTGAATTCGAACCCTCTATTGGTTTGAATTTAATTTTCATTCACTTAAGAGAGTTTTTCATGTGTTAACTGGGTATTAAAGTAGAACAATCTTCAAATGATTGGAAAATTAACCTTTGATGGATTTCTTATCATAATTTGTAAAATATGGGTGCTATTTCTTAAGGGGTACGTAGCACACACAATCAGTTCCCATGAAGAAAGTATCATCACTAGTTTGAAGAAAAAAATTGGCAAATGCCCCTTTCAAAAAAAAAATCCAGCATTTTGTCATATTTCTCAAACTAATTAAGGAAATGCACCTCTTTTGAAAATCGATTTTCTCAAAATTAATTTAGGCCCTATAGTGGCGTTTTTAGGAGCCTATAGTGATGTTTTAAGGATCTATAGTGGCATTTTGTAACTCGATATACATGAAATCGAGTTATAAGTAAAAAAAAAAGAAAAAAAATTGCATGAAACGTCACGATAGGTCCTTAAAACGTCACTATAAGCTCCTTAAAAATGTCACTATAGAGCCTAGGGGCATTTCCCTAGTTAGTTTGAGAAAGAAGACAAAATGCTGGATTTTTTTTTGAAATGGGCATTTGCCCATTTTCTCCCTAGTTTGAATCTCTCATTTTCTCTTATGCTATGTTGCATGATACAATATGTTTTAAACTTTCTTAATAATGTGTAAAAAAAGGTATTTTGAAAAATACAAGTTTTTTAATAATTAAATAAATTAAAATTTTTTATTAAATACAATTGTAGAAAAATGACCCAATTGAAATAAATTAAAAATACTCTTATTGACACTATAATTATTTATTCTTCCAAGTTATAATTCTATATATATAACAATACAATAACCAAAATCAAGACTTTTTACTTCCATGTTTTATTATTTAGACTTAAATGTCAAATAATTTCATATTTTTAGTTATAGTATTGAATTTTTTTTCTTTGATCTCTTAAGAATGTTATAATGTTAAAAAATAGATCTTGATTTCATATACATGTGTGTAAATATATAAAAATATATATATACACACACACATGCATATATATGATTTAAAAAAAAAATTAAATCATTATAATCTATACATATAATAATAGGTGAAGTTAAGAAAAACTCAAATTATAATTCCAAATTAGAGTTCCAATTTTGCGCCATGTGTTCTAAATTATTTATTCTCACAGAGTTTTATTTATTAATTTTAGAATAAAATATGGGACTACATCATAAATATTTATTCAAGTGAGTTATTAAGTACAAAAACTAAAGAGTCTAGAACAAATAAATCGTAAAAAAAAAAAGTGCTTCACAATTACTAAAAAAAAAAAACATGGACAATTGATACCTAATAACATCCTTACAAATTTTTTTAAAGAGTTAACAAAATATAAAAATGACTATCAATAGTAACAATTATATATATATATATATATATATATATATTTATATATAGGAATTATATTATGCATCTTATTGTATATTTTTAAGTGTATCTATGTATATGCATAGAGTTACAAGTTAGTTATAATAATGCGAGACTCAAAAAAAAAAAAAAAAAATTGGACAAAGTGACAATAAAAATATACTAACTATATTCAATACTTAATTAATTAGTTGGTTTTGACCTAATTCCATAGGAATATCCTCGTCAGTATGAAAACAAAGGATTTAGTTTTACTGTTTTAGCACATCAAATTCCACCTATCTAAATAGATTAATTAGAGAGTAGTTAAGGGAAGAGACACTTTAGCTCCTAATGAGATCCCACTTAAAGCAAGCATTGCAAGTCCAGGAATAAAAAGCAAATCTTTGGGTGGTAAGGTCACAATCTCACAAACGACATTTACTAGTTGTTTTTCTTGTTTATTCTTCGGTTTTATTAATTAGCGGAGGCTATGTGACAACTCGGTTGAGATCGATGGGTCTTGTTCTGACTATATTCCAAGGGCTTGTGCGTAGATTTGACTTTTTCCTTCAATTTGAGCATCTTTTATTGTTATGCCCGAGCGTTTGTTGGGCTTGCTAAAGTTTATGAGGAGGACGTTTATTGCCTCTCGTATCTCTTTCACATTGATATTTCTTGAATAAAACTCTTACTATTGTTTCCGCTTTTTTTTAAAAAAAAAAAAAAAAAAGATTAATGATAATAGTTGAACTAATCAACATGTGCATGCAATTTTTTCTTTTGGTTCCACTAGATGTAGTGATCCTTTTGGTCCATAGGCTAGACTAGAAGAGGTAGGGTTCTTCATGTCTAAAGCCCCCAAATTAAGTGTAGATAGGATTTGATCATAAATCTCTTATTCTATAATGAAATAGATGCATCATACACACACACACACACATGGGGTTTAAGTTATACTTGAATGTTACACTACTTAATATTTTTTAATTTTATGTAAATTTTGACAAATCTACTATTAGATTATATTAGATTTGTATATTCTCCATGTTTACAAAATTTCAAGATAATAAAAAATTAATAACTAGGGATGGCAATTGTAGCCTGACCCGTAGGTACTCGGCTCGGCATGACCCTAATGGGGCAGATTTTACCCGGTTTGATAAGGAAGGGTTGGGTATGGATCTTAAAAAAAAAACCTGAAGCGGGTCCAAGTTGGGTCTGGGTTTATAAAAAATCCGGCCCGAAACCTGGCCTGAAACATGACCCAGATACAAGTTAATAAAATTACAAAAAATTCCTACTATATATATATATATATATACTTATAAACCCTAATCCTCTCATTTCACAATACTCACCACAGCTTCCAGCCACCCACTCTCCTCTCCCACTCTCACTCACTCTCAATCTCACTGCCCACTCTCCTTTGGGTCTTCTTTAGAATCGTCTACAGCCATATTATCCTGAACTTGTTGCTCTTCTTCTTCTTCGTTTTCTGGGATTGGCTCGGGCTGCGGCTCGCGCTGCACTTCTTCAACTGGCTATGGTTCGTTTTGAGTAAAAGGGCATTTACTCATCTTCTTTCCTGTTTTTCATTCTGCACATCTTGGAAATATGAAGCTTTCTCAATGAGATATTTTCTGCTAAAAGAACCTTGAGTCACAGGCATAATTAAGTGTAATTGATTCCAAACTTTAGGGATTCGTTAGAACGGTTTTGGTGTCAAAAGCCTAACCTTATTGTACAGCTCTATATAATGAGCCAACACTCTGTAATTCATTCAGTGTTGCTAATACACTTACACAGGCTTATATTTTCTCTGCCCTCCTTTTCATTCCACCATTGTTAACTCAATATAATTGTGGAAGTTAAGAACAGCAAAATGACAATCTCCCCCCCCAAAAAAAGGGTTTTCGATCTGTTGCTTGCTGAGAAAATAATAGGTTTTATGGGTTTCCAATTTGTTTAGATCTAGATTTTCTTTTGTTCATTTCCCTAGTTTGGTTGCTGAGAAAATCAGTATTTGGCAAATTTTTTTTTTTTGATTGGGCCACGGATTGGGCCCAAATCTGGCTGGGCTTAACGGGGCCCGGTGGGGCGAGTCTGGGCCCCGGGAAAAAAACCCGTTTAGTAAACGGGCCGGATTCAGGCCTTGGGTCTTGGCCCGCGGGTCGAGTTCGGGTATGAAAAAATCCGGCCCGAACCCGACTCGTTGCCATTCCTATTAATAACTATGTCATCAATCAATTGTTTAAATTCAAGTTTTTGTAGTTTAAAATAATACATTAAAGATAAGTTTACAGATCGAATAGTAAATAACATGAAAATTGACATGAAAATTGGCATGAATGTTAATAACACATAGAATATGTAATTCAATGGTGAGATTTTAAAAAATGAATTCTATAACAAGTTATTAGTTGGTGTAATATTGCTTAGATTTACCTCAAGTGTAAACATTATATATATATATATTAATACATTTCAATAGGGGAGAGAGGATTTACTGATTAGTGTAATTCAATGTCATCAACTGCAGGATTAGACCACCTAATTGTTTTTATTATTATAACTAAGACCATTTCTCAAAAAAGAAAAAAAAAATTGTTTACCTAGTAATTTACTAATTATAGAAGTAAATCTAAGACCGGCCATCAAAATTAAGGTCCGTAGCAGCCAAAGCTCTTTATTCGATGAGTACGGCCCTTAACCAGAAAGAAAAAGGTTCATATAAGGCCCAAAAAATGATAAGGTGGAGAAAATAGGCAGCTTAATGGGCCTGGGCAACTTGGAAGTGGACTATGTTTAATTCTAACGACATTGCCTCCTGAATTATTTTGAAAAGAACGCTCATCATTTTTTTTTTTTTGAAACTAAAAGAACGCTCATCTTAAAACCCTCTTCTAAAACCTAATGCATTTTTAATCAACAAAAATTTTATTTTCACTATAGTTAATTTTTTGGAAACAGGAATTTTTCTGAAAAATTACTATATTATGCAAATTTTATTAATTAATTACTCTTATAAGTTTAGATTTAAACAAGTTGGGAGGAACCTCTTTTAATATATTATGTAACGATTTATAAGACTATCTATGTGTATTATTTAAACAAGTCACATCATTTAAAAAAAAATTATGTGACTAAAACTATACATAAATAGTCTCTTCAATCATTACTGAGTAAAGATAGCTCTAAACCAGCTTTAAACTACATTTTTTTCCAATTTACACTGCTTTAACTTTTAAAAATTAAAAGTAAATACGGATAGTAAATACCAAAAGATCAAATACTAATGATCTGGACAACTATTTACTTTCTACGTTGTGTTACTAGTTTACTACCCAAGCAGAGCATACATGCACATAAAATCCAAATTTTCCTCTTCTATATGTGGTATATATTAAACAACAATTACTTCAATTTATTTTATATATATAAAAAATCTAAAATAAATTTTTTAGAGAGGAATCGAAGTTGGTTATTCTTGAGGATTGTGGAATATTATCTTTCTCTAACATAAAAAATTCAAGTGAATTGTAAACTTATCTTATATTTAATGTTTTTAATAAATTGACCCCACAAAAAAAGGGCAAGCAACCAATAAAACCACGTATTCACAACAACCCCCCCACCCCCCAACAATGCGCAACTAACATGTTACAATTGAAGTAATATAGGACAGTATCATAAAAATAATCAAAGCATATATTCATACATTTTTTTAATCATTCAAAAGGGTGTTTATTACTTACACATTGGTAAAAGTAAAACACATAGGCATCACATAAAAAGAGTCACCTTTCAAATCCAAGCTAATAAGAAAAGCATCACGAGCTAAACACTTCACCAGTCACCACCCACCCACCAAAGCCTCCAAAGGTTACTTCACCTTGAGTCCGAGGATATATTCCTGAAATCACAAACCGTGGCCCCATTTCTCGTCATAGTAATTGTTAGGGTCGAAGTGTTTATATATGCGTGTTGGCAACTGTATTTTGACGTGTCCAAATATAACTTGAATCACTTGACTTGTAAGTTTTGACAAGGCGAATTTAAAGTGATGCTATTGCTAGGGACATAGTCCTTCCCGCCACATGGCCACATCTAAATCCACACACTACTTTTATATAAATTTATGATTGAATTTCAACACTTTATATAGTCTCTAGTACATGTACAAATTTGAGTGTGAAAAAGGGTATGTTCCTAACATTACTTGAGAATTTGTCTCCAAATTTTATGTCTTGTAACAACATGTCATGTGCTATACGTACTTGAAGATCACATTTGAACTTTGAAGATGTATAAAGACTGTTAAATTTGCAATTGCTACCTTAATTGCAACTTGACTAATTGAGCCAAAGCTCAAATACATGCTTCAATACCACTCAACCACTCAACCAATCAAGTAATATTGGGAATCCAAATTTTCAAATTAGGTCCATGGTGACTCATGCATTCGGATTTGTGCCCTAATTAAGTAGTCCAAAACATAGATAAAGTTCTCTTAGGTCATCATAAACATAGAGAAATTGTTGCGACTTGTGTGCCTAGGGTGTTGTATTGAGCGAAGTCTTCGACACCGCTATTAACGTTTTAAAGTGGCCCTGCAACATAAATACTACAACCAATCAAGCTATTCTTGTGGTGAGTTAGCCATGGGTTGGACATTTATGCATTTAAGAGATTCATAAGTAGAAGAGTTCAACTGAAGTTTAAACTACATGTGGTCACGTTAATAAATCTTACTATAGTTGGCAATAAAAGAATTGATATATTATTGTTTTATTATACTTCTTTATATCATAGTGAATTCTTTTGTTGGGTAGTTATCAATAAACTCCCAAAGAGTTTTTCCTATCAGAAATTTCTCTTCATAACTATATATATTGTCTGTGTTCTTTATATTCCCCTTCTTATACTCTTTGCGATATGGTTGTGTCTTTAATTCACTAAATTGGAACTCATTGCAGAACTGGTAAATTAATCAAGTTGGCTAATTGTGTTTACTGAGGCGCATGTAAATTCACTTTCAGTTACCTTCATACGTTTGGCCCTTTGTTTACCAACCCTTTGAAATACACAAAGTCAGAAAAAATAATGAAGAAATTAGACATATGCATAAAAAAGAAAAGAAAGAGAAATCCTTTCATGAGATGATAAAATTTTAAATATAGAATATAGAATATTACTATAATAAATTTAAGAGATTTTGAAACATTTAAAGTGTGTCTTGTAGCACTACCAGAAAAGTATTTTAAAATCTTAAAAGTTAAAACCCTCTATTAGCATAAATAGCCAGACTTTGGCAATTTTGCTAATGAGCTTTAAGGCTTACGTTTTTGAAATTTTTTCTACAATTCATACTTTATAAATCCAAATATTAAACATACTTTCCACAATAATTTTTCAAACACTCAAAAAATTATAGAGTTTTTCAATTAAAACTCTAGATAGCAAAAGCTGTACAATTAAAACCCTAGTCTACTTGTAAAGATTCAACTTAAAACGTTCGTTCCTAATAATTGTTCGTTATCATTAAAACAATATATCAATTGATTTTTGTGTAGATGAGATTTGAATTGAAGTTTCTTACTCAACAACAATAAACCTTACTAGTTAAATCAACTAGAACCCACTTTATCACATTTACGATAACGATATTATAATATATCAATTTTTTTAAATGGTAACATTATGTATCTGTTTGGAAACAATTTATTTAGCTGAATCTGAATTTTTTTTGCTGCAAGTATTGTAGATCAAAGGTATTTGAAATAATACAGTGGGACTTATAAACAGTACTAAAAAATACAATAAAACTCATAAATAATAGCAAAAATAAATTAAATAGTAAAAAAAATTGGCATTTTAAGCAACAACATATGCACACTACGAATCAAATTATTATACTATGAAAATGTCACTTTGTGGCTTTGTGGGTGGGGCAACCCCCGAGAACACTTAATATTTTTGTTTGGTTAATATATGGGATATGATGATGAGATAATAAGAAAACGAACTCACCTGGAAGCTTAGAAGATTTATTTTCGTGTTGGTTGAAAGTTCTTAATTTGTACAAAAGAGATTTTCCTTTCCCCTTCACTTTCTTGCACTCCTTTTGGCCTATAGTAGGAAACACCCCTATATATCTTTTAGTCTTTGTACATTAATGCTAAGGACCCCATCGGCCTTGGGTCCCAAAGAATTTGAAAATTATGATACAGTTCAGAGTGGACAATATATCAAATCAGGCACAGAAAAGATAGCACTATTTCATATATAATAAATTGCGTTTCAACTTTCAACTTTGTTAAGTAGATTGTGAATGTGATGCCTGAACCAATAGACCAAAAACTTCTGTCCAGTATATCAAATTAGTGAAATGGTCGTCTCTAAATTTTTTTTATGCTTAGTTCAACAATCACCGTCCATACACTCCCATGTACTTATTTTAAAGTACATTGCCCCCACGTTGAATTCAGTTTATTATCTTGATAATTATCAAAGTAATATTGCATTGCATGGTGTGTTTCACATGGGATAGGGTTTTAAATTATTAGCATAGCCAATGGGGCCAAAGGTTGAAACATGATCGAGTACTAAACGAGAATTTCATGTCCCATATGGGACAATGCATTGTACCTCTTTTTTTACTCTTCCTAGTTTGACTCTGTTTCTGAGGGCTACAGAAATTGAATAGGCATATAGTAAAAAAGAAAAGAAAAAAAGAGAGTAGGTAGGTTTGCTGTGCTCAGTGTGCTGGTTGTTTACGTTAGCTCAATAATTTGCCATTTGTGCATGTCGTTATGCATGTAAAATCGTGCATTGCGTATTCACGTGCATCTTTAAAAATAAATAAATAAAATTAGGCATGCAATCTACTTTTACCATGAAAGAGACGTTAAAATTAAATTATAAACTTTCCCTGCGGTGTATTAGTGCCATTTCCTGTTATTTCTTTAGAGCATTCACATCAGTATATGTATTTTATACATTTATTTTTACATTAAAAATTTACTTTTTTTATTTTATATTATCACTTTTACAAAATACCCACATCAGTTCATTTATTTTACAAGTTGTTTTAATAAAATATCCATTCTTCTCATTTTTTTATTATTTCTCTCAACTGACTCTTGTTATATACGCGCGTTATCTCTCTCTCTCTCTCATTCATTTTTGCTGAACAGCTCTCTCTCTCTCTCTGTGTGTTCTACCTTCTCTCATTCTTTCTCAAAAACTACAACCCAAATCAGTTCTTCATCGGCCGAACCGAGCTCCGGCGACCCATGAATCGAGATTCATGACGATCCATGAACTGAGCTTCACGGCGACCCACGAACCGAGCTCCGACGACCCACGAACCGAGGCTCACGGCGACCCACAAACCAAGGTTTGGCAACCCAGAACCAAGCTCCGGCAACCCAAATTGTGTCTTCACCGGCCGATCCACGAACCAAGCACCACAAGCACCGATCTATCTCTCCGTTGGTTTGTCTGTGTGGGTTTGTTTGTGCGTGGGTCTGTTTGTATGGATGTGTTTGTGTGTGGGTGTGTTTGTGTGCATCTGAGAAAAAGAAAATGTGTTTTTGAGGTAGTTGTGCATCGGAGAAGAGAGAGAAAATTTGGGGCGAAAGGAAATTATTAAAATAATAAATACACGAGCTACAGTACCGTGTATATTTACACGGATACTGTAGCTCATGGAAATATATACATGATTTTGTCCATTTTTACACCCATTGATGTGGGTGGTTTTTTGCTCAAAATGCATAAAATTTACACTATACATCTATTTTAGAAGATTTTAACAGGGCTGATGCGAATGCTCTTATAAAATTAACAAATATGTTTTACTAAAAGAAATTAACATTTTGCTTTCCTCATCTTTAAGACTTGAGGGAAATTAGCTTAACGGGTAAAGTTTTTAATGGTTGAATAAAATATCTTTGGTTCAATCACTGTCTATCTCAAAAACTGATTGGTGTTTTGGTCTGATGATAAAAAGTTATTATCAAGAGTAAGGGTGTCAATGTTCGACCCAACTCGCGAACACAACACCAACCCAACACTGGTTTTTGTGGGTTAGGGTTGGACATTATCGAGTTAGGGTTGGGTCTCAGGGGGTTTGGGTTATAAACAGGTTGACCTGAATGCAATATGATAAGAAACGTGTCATAAGCGGGTTAACCTGCGTGACCCGCAATAGATACGTTTGACACACCAATTTATTCGTATCAGCCTGAAATGACACATTTAACACAACCGTTTTAACTCATATAACAAATAAATATTTATTTTATTTTAAATTTGTCAAATAACTTTTACATCTAACCTATATTTTAAACTTAAAAAGAAAAATGAGTAATTACAAAAACTTACAAAGGATATAATTGGAAATTGAAATGGGTTGAAGACTTGAAGTGTATTCACTACTTTTGGGATGTAACAAAAAAAAAAAAATTATTTCTAGATGGATGTTATATTTAATATTAAGCAAGTTGAAATCGGTTATGTCACATTCACGTCAACTTAACACAACCCGTTTATTAAGTGTATCAAGTGGGTTAGGTCAGGTCAACTCACTTTATTAATAGGTCAGATTAGGGTTGAAAGATCATGACACGATTATTAAATAAGTTGGGTTGGGGTTGAGCCATTTAGTCGAATACCCATACTTTGACACGACATGACACGAACTTTACACACTAACCTGAATTGACACCCCTAATCAAGAGCGGATGCAGTAGGTTGAAACTTTCTCTCTCTCTCAAAAAAAAAAAAAAAAAAAGGACTTGAGGCAGATTAAGTAATCATGATGGTTTTGAACAAGTAAGAAATGTTGCCATGCCATAGAACCAAGCCAACTCTTAATTAGTGTATGTAATTGACTAACTTTTTGTTTTTAATTTGATTTTTTTTTTCATATTTGGAAATATAGTCCTATCCTAAACTAGTTTCAGATTTAGTTCTTTATTCACATGTGAATTCCAAAAATAAAGAAAAAGTTTACAAATTTTCTTATACAAATGCATACTTTCACAAAACAAAAACTGCTTTTTTAAATTTGGTTTTTTCACATTCATGTTCTCATGAGTCGCAAAAATTCATTTCAAAATTTTTATTTTTTTCTTTCAAAATTTCCAGAAATATATTTTACCTCAAATATTTATGAGAAAATTCAGTTTTTTTTCATTGTTATTTTTTAATATATTAAATGTTGGCTTTGACCATGAAATTTGGATTATATACTATACTAATACGTACGCATGTGCTAAAATAGTTAAAAATTAATTACGATAAATAATATTTTAGATAAACAGAATTTAAAAAATTGCATGCTGATGACTGGTTATAATTTAAGTCCAAACAAATTGAATATAAAATGAAATGTTTTGATTTGATTTTTATTTTTATTTTATTTCAGATTTTTTTTTTTTAAATTTCAGATTTATGTTGTAACAAAATCGAACTAGATAGATTAGTACTTTACCAACAATCCCTTTATTTTAGTCGATTTGGCACTCATATTTGGACTGGTCCGTGTGTCTCCAGCCACTTGCAAAATGTGGAGCACAAGGCAAAATCATTTAAGGGGTCCTTTCCTTCCCATGTGTTCTGGCACTGCCCCTCTGGGTCATTAACTTATTGTATTTGTCTATTATTTTTCTTCATTTTCCTGAGCACAGGTTTCGGATTTTTTTATTTATAATCTTCTTTTCTTGGAGTTGAGGTGCTAGAGATCTCTTCATTCAAATCCTGATTTCAAACATTAATGCCCTTCCTTCTGATTTCGCATCGTCCTGTCTCGTTGTCTCCGCTGATCATTTCTTTTAAAACTTTTTTAAAATAGCCTATTAACAAATGCTTTAAAAGTACCCGTTAATCAAATTATTCTTAAAAATATACTTTTGAATTCTAATTTTTTAATGACCGTTAACATTTATCATTTTTTTTTTTGGCAGCAAACATTAATTTATCATCATTCATCTTTTGGTTATACTGTTCAGTGTTCACAGTTATTTACTTATTTTTTAAAACCACTTTTCTAAAAATAATATATAGAGAGAGAGAGATGGGTTCAACTAAAGAGTTACATATTTTTTAAACCATTGGATTTAAGTAGATCCAATGGTTAAAAAAAGATCTTATTAATGCTAATATCCTAATTGATCTCATTTATTATCTCTTATTTAATACATTCTATACTTATTTCTAAGCTCAAAAAATTTATAAGGCTAACTCTTTTTCTCTGCATTGCAAGTCTATCTCTCTTTCTCTATGCACATTTTTTCTCTCTATCTCCTCTGCAGCTCTTCTACAAGGCATTTCGTGGAGTACTATGGCAGGCTGGTGTTGTCAATAGTGTTGTCCATATAGCTCTTGTTCTTAAAATGCCAAATGGACGAGTTTTGAACTTTGACATGGTTATCGAGTTGATAATGTTGCTTGCTTTCTTTTCTTTTGATTAATTTATTATATCAAAGTGGCCGACAGATCAATGAAAAAGGAAAAAAAACAAAAGCATGTAAAACGGAAACCACATGTGGTATTGTATTTGTGTTTGGAAAACTTTCAAATCCTTATACAATAAGGAAAATTAAGTGGTCAATGGTTGTTAGAGTTCCCAATTAATATTTTATTTTAATGTTAAAAAATGACTAAACAAGAGTTGTTCTTCTTTAATATTTTTGTGTCTGCAATAGATTGTGCAGATTCAAGCAATAGATTGAATTTGCACCATCTGTGACTTTTTTTTTTTTTTTTTTGCTACCAGGGACCAGGCCGTGGAGGAGATAGAGAGAAAAAACGTGCAAAGAAAAAGAGAGAGAGACGTGAAGTGCAGATAGAAAGAGTTAGCCGTATAAATTTTTTGGGCTAAGAAATAAGTATAAAATGTATTAAATAAGATATAATAAATGAAATAAATTAAGATATTAGCATTAACGAAGATTTTTTTTTGACTGTTGGATCTACTTAAATCTAATTGTTTAAAAAATGTGTAACTTGAACTCATCACACATATATATATATATATATATATTAAGGCCATGCATCTGTTATATTTGTGGAACTTCCTTTTTTTGAAACATTTACGTGGGAGGTTGGAACCGTTATGAACTCACAGGCCCAGTAAAAGATGTGATTTTTTTTTTTCAACTAGATTAGACACTAACATGGCCCATCTTGACATTAATATGGCAATGTGTGATTAACTAGATGAAAAGCATGAAGCTTCTCAAAAAGAAAAAAAGAAAAAAAAAGATGAAAAGCATGCTGTGCCTGTTGGTGTGACCGTAACCTAACCTTTTACTTTGATATTTTTTACCCCCTCCAAAAAAGAAAAAAAACCTAACCTTTTACTTTTTGTAAAGGCTTAGAGCCTGTTTGTTACAACAGTTTTCAGTATTTAAACAACATTACTCATATTTTTATATATTTTTTCACCCTCAAGTATTTCTAAAAAATACAAACAACGTTATTAAAACAGTATTACCAAACGTGCCCTTAAATTTAGAATAATAAACCTAGCTTTGATTATTATGGTCTATTACTTAATTAATTTAAGCATCCTTAGGTTATATTGACTTATTGGGGTTTGAGACTAAGTATCAAGAATATGATAAAGTACTGGTTATCCATTTTCCTTTTTAGATGAATTATACTAACACTTTCATACCGGCTAAAGCATAGAATATATCTAAGAATTTTTTTTTTTCCTAATCTTCCTTTTCTTTCCTCTTTTTCCTTTGTAATAGCTAGGGAGGAAGGTCTTCGGTGTGCTTTATGTTGCCTTTTCTTTCTTTCGGTTGGAGCGGTTGAAGCCTTAGGGAATAATATATTGTGCTCACATTTATATATTGTAATTCCATATTCTCATATCTTTTCCTCTTTCCCTTGATTCCTTGCGTGGCAAAGAAGTAAAGAAGAGTATCATAAACTCAGAGATGAGAATATTTGATCAATTAGGATAATTTCATTGTAAATAAACCGATCAAAATTGACTTAGAAAAACAAAAAACCAAAAAGGTACCTGAAATTTGACATGGCAATTAATAGAAAAATGGTAAATGAACTTTAGCTTCATTTTTTATTCTTAATTTTTATACTATATGCATTCAACAATATATTAATCATGCAAAACCAAAATTCACTATACCAGACCAAGCCCAAAAAAAAAAAAAAAAAAATACAAGTTGCAAAAGGTCAATTAATCAAAGATTTGAATTGACCCTTACTTTCGATTTTTAGTGACATATATTAGTTTATTAAGTCATGTATCATGCATGGTATAGTTTAGATACTTTTCAATTTTAAAGCACCATGTTTTTGTTGCCATAAACTAATCAAATGATAAATCAAGTGGACCATCCTGATGAATTTGTCCCCGTAATTATCCTAATCATACTTGCTAGCATTTTTTTGTCGTAATTAGCCTATAGCCTGGGAGTTTTAATTACTAGCTTACATAATAAGACTTCATTACTCATCAGACTTGACCCAACTCATTGTGATTATATTTGATTCATTTGAAGGTTAATAAATATCAAGATGCATGACAGCTTGTTGTTTGGTAAAGATTGATTACCAGTTAAAATTACACTAAGTGATGCACAGGTCTCTTCTACTTCTTTGCCCTCTCCAATTTATAAGAAAGGGATTTGAGTAAAGCAAAAAATAGATATGAAAATGACATAAAGTGAAAGACCCAATCCTTGATTTTCCAGTATGTGACTGTATGTCAAAATTGGAAGCTTAAAGTTTTTCGTATATCTAGAAGTTGTGGTTTTTACTTTTTACTATTTAGATGCTTCCCTAACGACCTAATATTATTAAGTTAGAGTGGAATTTGCCCTTTTTTACGTAAAAGTTATCATCCACTTCTTTCATATATTATCTTCTTGTTACAATACCTTAGCACATAATCTTGATGAAGCTTAAGGCATCATAGAATAAAAGAGGGAAACATTTTGTTTTTCCATTTTAAAGGTAAAAGAGGAACACTTTTGGTGTTCATTGCGTGTGTGGAATTCAGTTTTGTTTTGCATTGTTGTTTTCTTTTTTTGGTAGTGAACAATTGTCAATCTCAGAATGAAAGAAAGGTCAGTAGTTATGGCCGAATACTTGAATATACTTACCTTAAAAGTTATATTTTACTTGTACTGATTATTGATTAAGACAATTTCCATATATATATATATATATATGTTTATATACTAAGGCTTGATTGATTAGAGCACGGGTATCTTAGATTAAAAGAAGTGTATCTAAATATCTTTTTTTTTTTTTAAGAAACAAATTAAACACACATACACTTAATTACACTCTTTTAGCAAGTTTAAACACATTACTTAATCCAAAGTACCATTACAAAAATGTATCTAAATATTTATTAATTGTTTGTGTATGCGTGTCATGTCTCACTACATCATAAAAGGAACATTACCAGCCCAAAAAGTATGCAACTCTCAAGCGTTTGTTTAGAAGAAAAGCATCCAACATTTGAATTTCATGCATTGAATTAAAAAAATTGTGTTTAATTATCTAAAAAAAAAACTGGGGAAAAAAAAAATACTAACCCCATATGTGGTTTCCGCGTAAAACACAAAACATGTTTTGTATTGTCTTATATCTAAACCACTAATAATGTAACACTAAACTTCTTAAGAATTGGAGTGTAATATCAAACTTTCCTTGTGATAGTATTTTATGTGAAAGTGAAAATAATATGAAAAAAAGTGTCAACTCAATTTATGTTTTCATTACTCTTTTACGAGTTACACAAAAATAATACTCAAGGGACGTTGGATGTTACCCTAAAAACTTCATGGAATTCAGTGTTTTTAAAGGAAACCACAAACAGTTGGTCACATATATGAAAGGGCGGCTTGATGCGTTTAGGGCTTAAGACAAAGATTGATTATTTTGTTTTAGATGCAAAATTACTACTAATTAATATGAATTATGTAAATTTTTTTTTTAATAGAAATTTTATAGACACAAAAAATTTGACAAAACTTTTCACACTTGTGGATGTAACAAATTGATAGTGGTAAATAAAAGAGTAGTGTTAATGGTAGCACTAGATGAAAACTAGTAAAAGTTTGCTAACTCAACTCTTATTATTATTTTATTTTTTAAAAGTGCAACATTCACAATATTTTTCACAACAAATCTTAAGTTTTAAGTTGCTTCTTGTTTTCTATTTGAAAACACCACTATAATTATTTTTTTGTCATCAATAATAGGCGATAACAATCTGCTACTTAGCATTTGTTATAAAAATGTTATGAAAAATATTGTGAACTTAGCATTTTTCTCACTTTTTTTTTTTCATTTAATAAAAAAAATAATATTTTATCCATTGATTATATATAACCTTATTGGTTAAAATTTGGGGGCTTTTTTTTTACCTGGGGTCTTAAGCAACTGCATCTATTGCTCTACCATTCAGCCCTCCCTGCATATATGGAAGTATTGCTGTATTGGTAATCTTAATTCCAAAAAAGAAAGGAAAAAAAAAATCTAACGCACATTGCAAATTAAACAGATAAATCCAAATGCTTCATGACAAGAAATAAAAACCACTCAATGAGGGAAGGTGGCGGTGAGTTATGTCCATACTACATACAATATATATTTCAATTATACACGGATAATAATCCTAATCCAGAGGATTATACGTAATTATTCTAGTAAATGAATTGTAGGCTCTGCTTTGAATGTAGGCTTTATTTACAAAATTATTAAGCGTTCTCGTTGTACAACGATGTGGTACTATCTCTCCTTATATAAATGATAAATGTTATCATGGATTTAATTAGTAAGACTTAATATTAAAAAGACTTATTATTATGTGAATTAAAGAAAGTAGTGTATCACACTCTAGAAATACTAAATAATTACGTACTCACTTCATATCTAGTTTGATTGTTATAATAGGACTATTAAGGACTAAAACTCGCTTGGCAAATGAGTTTTAGTACAAAATCGAAAAGAATGCTTTACATTCCAAGTGAGATGCATGCCCAACAAGTCCCATATTACACCTTTAGTGATGTAATTTTTTTTTTTCTTGATAGGTAATGAAGGAAATTTTTTATGCTACTAATGTTCAAGTTCCTCTTCAGTATAATATATGGATTCTTATCGCATGCATCCTCTTTTTTTGGTGTAGTAAATAAGGACTTCACTTAACATTAAAAATCCATTACAAATGTGTTTAATGAAGTTAACCTGATAGAGTACAAACCATACTAGTAGCATCTAACTTTAACAAAAGTGGAGGTTACGAAGTGTACGAATTGTTAGCATTATCACAGGGCACAGGCCTAGCTAGATAATGAAACATACATGTTTAATATATATATATATATATATATATAAGACAAAGTACTATATTAAACTAGCAGTGTTTGTGAGTTCGCTTTCCACATCTTGCTTCTGATTTTTTTTGGAGTTCCCCATGTTTTTATATTTTGATCTACAGTGTAGGATATTAAAAAAAATTGCAACTATCATGTTTTTAATTAAAATAATCTACTTTTGAGCTTTATTTAATCAATTATCTTTATATATATCCTTTTGAAAATATGTATTTTTCAATTGCCGACAAAGTTTTATTTCGTCTCTTATCATGATATTGCTGACAAAAGTCCAATTTTTTTTTGATTTTACACGTTTGTGGTTGTGGAGAATCTGGAGGTCACACTGGCACTTTTATGAATTATGGCTGGGTCTTTTTTTACTCATCTTTTAGGGCACCTTCTATTAATTCCTGGGGTTGGGTCAGGGCAAAAGGATATCAATTACGCTAGCTGGTACTTTTTTGTTTGAAAGAATCCAACTACCGTGTGCCCTGATTTGTGGGCCGTAGAATTTCATTCACCAATGCACAACGAAATTGGGTTAACTATTCAAGTTACAAGTCTTTTCATTTAAAAAAAAAAAAAGGGTGGGGGGGGGGGGGGGGGGGGGGGAGTATTTAATTGGATGCTTCTAAATAAAATAAAAAAACATAAAAAAACCAAAAAACAAAAACAAAAGCAAACTATTCAATTAGATAAGAGATACTGCTGACCCAAAGACAAGGGCAACATCAATAAAATAAAATAAAAAGAAAAAAAGATGAGGGCAACATTTTATTTTAATAGGGTAACTATTCTTTATTTTAAGAAAAAAGATAAAATAATGTAATTATAGGTTAACTATTTTTTTTGGGGTAGAAAATAGGGTAACCAACCCGAATTAAATAATAAATAATTTTTCAAATTATATTTTTTAGCTGTTTATAAAGTTAACATATCAGCTAGTAAGATGTGGTGTAACTCAATTTTATCACTGAATTATCAGTTGCGTCAGATTTAATTATTGAAAATTTTATAATACTTAATATGACTTTCGTTATGTGAAGAATAAGTGTTAATTAATGTGATAATTTTTTTTTTTTTTTGTGTGTGTCATTATAATGTTGGAGGTGACATGTTAGGTATATGGACATTACTTTTTTTCACAACCATTAACATGCAGGAATGTTATGATTTCTGCATAATAAAAATTGTGCCAATGATTAATGTAGTATTACTATAATTAAAACATGTCATATCAATAGTTGTGAAGAATATTATGCTCATATCGTTACTACAATATAAAATGAAGTCTTCCTTTAGAAAGCATTTCCATTTTGCCATGGCATCATTCCTTGCACATATTTACCTCTCTCTAAATATGCTTGAGTGATCATTTTCTAATTTGGGGGAGGAGGAATATGCAATTATTATTAATGGGACTGATAAATGTGTTACTTGCAGCATGCTTATCTATAAGATAAACCAACATACTTTTATTCAAGATCAAAAAGGCAAATGGATCCACCATCTCCAACCCCAACTATCTGATTTTCAAAAAAGAAAAAAGAAAAATGGATATTTGGTTTCTCAAGGGCAATTTGAGTACAGAAAAAGTATTAAATTATGGATTTTTTTTTTTTTTTTTTTGCTTGAACTAAATTTCTCCTCTTAAAATAGTTATACAATATTACTAAATTACAAAAAAAGAAAAAAAGAAAAAGAAAAAAAGGTTATGAACTTATAGATTTGAAATATACTTTATGACACGGTACTCATCAATCATGATTCTTTGGATGCATCTGATTGCCTGTCTCCCTTGCTAAAACTACTATCTGTTTTGTTATACGAAAGGGGTCAATTAAGTACTAATTAATATGTTTTCTTTCATTTTCCTTTTGTTTGTTTTGTTTCCCTCTCAACTTTTGGTAACCAAGGAAGGACGGATAATAATTATTGAAGCTTTAAAAGTATAAAAAAAAAATATATATATATATATATATATAAAAGTGAAGGTGTAGCCTTTATATATAATAAAATAGCATATGATATCTCTTTACATTCACTAAGAAATAGATATGGGAATGAGAAAGTTATCTATTGGATACTATCACTTAAAAAATATGGTCGATTTGAAAGTCTGAAGAACTATTTGACTTTCATACAAAACACCAAAACAACTGTTCCACCGTAAGAAAATCCAATTCTTTTCATTAGGGGTGTGCATGAGTTGAGTTTGGTCAAGTTAAGGAGATTTTTCGACTCAACTCATCATGGTGGGTTAAAAAAAATCCAACCCAACCTATTACAAGGGTTCAACCCAACCCACATGGATTGGGTTGGGTCAGGTTGAACTCATAGGTTGGACACTTTTTTATTATTATTGCTATTATCATACAATTAAGCAAAAAATATATATCTCACTTATCACTTGAGTTGATAAATAAAATATACATGAATTAGTATTCCAACTCAGTTATAAACAAAATATATTCAACTGGGTTGATAAATAAAATATACATGAACTAGTATTCAAACTCAGTTATAAACAAATAAGAGTGGAGTGAGAGAGTGGGAGTGGAAAGCGACAGAGAGAAAAATAAGATTGTTAAGGTTTGCGAGGTAATTAAGTTTTATATAGGAAGTGCTGAATAAGGGAAAAATTAAATAAAAAAAGTATTAATTATATAACATAGTTTTAAATATATATAATTTAAAATTTAAATATATAGGCGGGTCGGGTGGGGTCGGGTTAGGCGGGTTGTGATTGTTATGACCTAAACTCAACCCAATCCACTATCAAAAAAATTTTCATAACCCAACCCAACCCAACCCACCCACCCCTAAAAACTAACCCAACCTGGCAGGTTGGATTGAGTCAGGTCGGTTTTAGTGAGTTGGTGGGTTAGTTGTACACTCCTACTTTTCATCCACATTTTCTTGTGAGTTGTGACTGTTCATCTTCTTTGAGTAGCTACTAGTTAAGTTGGGTAATGAGCAAATTCAAGTTTACACTGCATTAGGCTTAAGAAATATATTAAAATCCCATTGATTACTATAATTTTACACAAGGAAGATTCTTGTAACTCATTTAATTCCACCCCAATAGAATGCTATTCAACAATTAGAAAATTCTGAGTTTTCTACCTGCATACTCTTTCAATTAAACTTAAAACATAACCTAATCTCATTTATATAATTTCACAAATGCAAATTGCTTTAAAATGTCTTTCTCATTTGATGGAGTTGGTGTATAGGATGACACCTCCCATATTATAAGTTATTACGAAATATAAACTATTGGCGATGAAATATTTGTAAAGTATTAATGCTCATTATTATCTTAACCAAATAGAAATCCCCTACAAAGTTATATTGTGTTTTTTTGGCTGAATAGTATATTTTGAGTGTTATTTATAATTTATGTTATGGACCCATTCATCCATTAATCATGTTTATAGACAATTTGGAGGAGTCAAATATGAGGAGATTATTGCCAAGAGTTTTGTAACTCAACTAATTGATCCTTCTTGGCATTTCCAATATAGATATTCATAGTTCAAATTTCCCTCTCTCCCAAGTCCGAATTATTTAATTTAAAAAAAAAAGAAAAAGAAGAGATGATTATTAAGTTAATTTCTCAACTAATAAATTTCACCCATACAAGTTTGAACAATCAAGAATTCGAATGTATAGGCTAAATTTGAATTTTTGTGAGTGAACCAAAAAAATATTTTGCAAAGAAATATTTTACTCAATTAACAAAAATGTGGATCTATCTATCTCTATTCAACAATATCATTTTCATGTTAATTAGATATTAGGATGGTTATTTTGAGACCTTTGATTTATATAAGAATATTCTTCTTGGATGGATTTATTTAACAAATACGCTTATAGACCCAATTTTTCTCTCTTCTTATTCTCAAATTATCCTTACAAAAAAAAAAAAATGAAAACCTTAAATATAGCATGATGCATAACTACTTGGTACCAAATATATGCTTGTAATTCAAGGGATAATGCATGTATAACAAAAAGACAAAGTTTAATTCTAAAATTGGTTGTAAACTAAAACTACAACCTTACTCAATATCCTTTTATTAAAGGTGAATTTTGAAAAATCCATTATTGGATTACATTTTCCTTTTATATCTTTAATGCTTGCAAAATTTCTAAAAAATTAAAGATCAATAACTATGTTATCAATAAATTGTTTAAATTGCAAGTTTTTGTTGTTTAAAATTATGTATAAAATATAATTTTATAGATAATATAGTAAATAATATCTAATTGTCACAAAATTTGACATATGTATTAAGAGTGTAAAGAATATACAATTCAACGGTTAAATTTTCAAAATATATAGTTAATGTTAATAATATTGAGTAAGGTTGTAACCTTAAACTACAACAAATTTTGTAATTAAACTTTGTCCTAACACAAATTAAATAATTATTATAGGCAAAAGGTCAAAGCATATAACCATGTGTATTTTAGAGAGAGAAAGGAGGCCATCCACCATATTTGTCTTCTCCAAGCTATATTCACATATCTTAGTATTCCTTCACTAGTAGATAATTATTAGACGTAGATTTCAAAGTCTATTCTCATAATTAATATATTTTAGATGGCCATAACTACATGTAGTTAAACAAAGAGAAAGGAGGCCATGTACCATGTATATTTGTCTTTCTTCCAACTTTATTCGTATATACTAATTCAGTGGTATAAGTCTAACTGCTAAGATGAATCAATGGCCACATAAAAAATCGAAAAGGCATGTGTGAAAGAGACCATACCAATTGGCACATAGATATAAAAAATGATTGTTTGCTAACAAAATAGACTAAAAAATTTTTTTTTTTAATTTTTTTTTTTTTGGGTATTATATTCCAAAAGTAAATACCAAATGTGGTTGCCAATGCCGAATCAGGTCCTTTAATTATTAATTAATAAAAAGATAAAGATTGAAATTCGTTTTGGGACCCCACCATACAGTTGGCACCATCGCTATTTCATATTTGAAGCCCTGAATAGATGGAGCTAGAGCTACATTGTATTCATACAGAATTATAGTTTTAGTCCCAAAGTCTTTCTCAGGTCAAGTGATAAAAAAAAAAAAAAAAAAAAAAAAAAAAAAAATAAAATAAAATAAAAAATCAGACAAAAAAGTACTGCTTATATAATTATATTCCAGCTAACCAAACTAGAGCAGTGCAGGTTCTGCTATAGTCGATCTCTCCAAAAATTCTGTCTCTTTCATTTCTCATTTCTTATTTCCAATATCAAAGAAGAGTGTCTTCCTCTCAAAAAAAAGAAGAAGAAGAGTGTCTTCTTCAAGCTAACAGTCCTTCTTTGATGGATTCTTGTTCCAGTTCAGAGATGGTAAAGAAAATAATAGAAATGTTTTGTGGCAAGACCAAGAAGAAGAATATTCACAATCACAAGGTGGGAGAGAGAAAGAAAGTAAAAGGGACTGTTGTTTTAATGAAGAAGAACGTGTTGGACTTCAAAGATATCAAAGCTTCGTTTATTGATCGGATTCATGAGTTGTTGGGCAAGGGTGTGTCCATGCAACTCATCAGCTCTGTTCATCCTGACCCAGGTTACCGTCTTTCTCTCTTCCTCTAACTCTTTCTCTGTTTAACTTAAGTATTAAGTTATATGACTGTGACTTTGTGATGTTAGTCCTTCGATGAATCCAAAAGCATTACCTTCAAATCAAACACCAAATGCCTTCTTTTTTAAGCATTCTTCTCTAAAGTCTAAACACTATTTTGTTTTCTAGCAGACATTGTAATCTTATTTCTTACCAGTCATCAAATTTTAAACTAATGAAAGTTTGAATTTTGTTAATATCAGAGATGGCATAGGTAGAAGTTATAAGTTAAAAAAAAAAATGATTATCAGGATATATATATATATATATATATATATTTATATTTTATGGCTTTACATATGATAGAACTAAAGGCCAAAAAAGATTAATATAAATAAAATCAAATATTTTATTAAAAAGAATCATTTAGTTCAATTCAATCACTTGGGTTCAAAGCTCAGTCTAGCTGTAAGTAAACTCAGTTCAATTAATTGGGATCTAAGCTCAGTTTAGCATAGTTAAATTTCAATCAAGTAGCTTTTTGAACAACTTCCTAGCATTGTCTTTGATCTTGATAATTAAGATTCAATGATAAAACAGCTGTAAAGATTAATAGAGCTAAGAAACTAAAAATCTTGTTACATGTGTGTTTAGCAAATGTATTGCAAGGGAAGCTTGGAAAGGTGGCGCATTTGGAGAAATGGGTTACAACAATCACTCCATTAACAGCAGTAGAAACTGTATTCACCATTTCATTTGACTGGGATGAATCCATGGGTGTTCCTGGGGCCATCATTGTAAGAAACCACCATCACAGCCAGTTTTACCTTAGAACAGTCACCTTAGAAGATGTTCCTGGGCATGGTCGTGTGCATTTCGTTTGCAATTCTTGGGTTTACCCTGCACATCGTTACAAATACAATCGCGTATTCTTCTCAAACAAGGTAATTTGGTTTGGATTTCTTAAAGCAATAAGTTAGCTAGATACACAACCTTTTTCATAACTACTGACATAGCTTGTTACAATTGTTTCACAATTGGTGTCGGCAGTGGACCTGATAAAAATTATATTGGTCCAACCACAACAAACCATGTGGGAAATTTTGAAAAAGTTGTTAGAAAATATTGTGTCCTAAAAATTACTCATTATTATGTGGAACAAAGTTTGCTCCATTATAAATCTAAACTGTGATCTTTGTGCTATCACTAATTCATTACAAATGCAATCGTACATTCTTCCAAAACATGATGCTTAGACCCAATGAGTAACCTCTGCAGCATCACTAGGTAGTGCTTTCTATCATGATTGTTCCTTTCTACCGAAGTTGGAAGCTTATCATTCTGCTTCCATTTTGGTTTGCAAAAATTACCATTCCATTTCTCTCTCTCCATGTAGATCAGCTGGTATTTTCAGTCCTTGTTAATGTGTAGGGTTCAGGTTCTGTTGAGCACATTATGATTTTTGGTAATGTAGCTATGTTAAAATCTAAACAGGACTCAAAAGTTAACTTCATACAAAATGGTTACTGGCTGCTTGATTGACATGGTGAACCAAATAAATAGGGAAATAAGCTTTTAACATTAGTTTTCGTCCCTAGGACAACACTATGATCATGTTTCAATGAAGTAACAGACTTTTTATTTATGTACTAGACCTACCTTCCATGTCAAACACCTGAGCTGTTACGCAAGTATAGGGAAGAAGAACTGGCAAATCTGCGTGGAAATGGAACAGGGGAGCTTAAGGAGTGGGACAGAGTCTATGACTATGCTTACTACAATGATTTGGGAAGTCCAGATAAAGGTAAAGATTATGCACGCCCTGTTCTTGGTGGAACAAAGGAGTACCCATATCCCCGAAGAGGAAGAACAGGACGTAAACCAACAAAAAAAGGTTAGTACTCTCAATTCTATTCAATTTTTCAGTTTCCAAATGCTGTGACTAGTATAAACTGGAGGTTTGAGCTCCTTCAATGACTTTAGAATTTTGAGTGACATAAAGTTGTTATGATAGAATGATTTTTAGGTGTCCTAGAAGAATTGATTTTGATCATTTTTTGTCAGCAACCTAATGTTCTCATTGTAACAGATCCCAATAGTGAGAGCAGATTGCCACTTATAAGTCTAGACATTTATGTTCCAAGAGATGAGCGGTTTGGCCACTTGAAGTTCTCAGATTTTCTTGCCTATGCACTGAAGTCCCTTGTACAGATATTGCTCCCAGAGCTTTCTTCTTTATGTGACAAAACCATTAACGAGTTTGACAGTTTCCACGATGTAATTAAGCTCTATGAAGGGGGGGTTAAGCTACCGAATGGACACACAGTCAGTAAAATTAGGGAACGCATTCCTTGGGAGCTGTTGAAGGAACTCGTTCGTAATGATGGTGAGCGATTCCTCAAGTTCCCAATGCCTGACGTGATCAAAGGTATGCCTAACTTTTCTCTGTTTCAGTTGACATTAGATCCTTTAAAATCTTAGATCCCCAAAACTTCACAATTTTTAAACTATTTAACTACAAGTATAAAGCTTTTAATGGTATAATTGTAGAGGACAAGTCTGCTTGGAGGACCGATGAAGAGTTTGGACGAGAAATGCTTGCTGGAGTCAACCCTGTAATCATCAGCCGCCTCCAAGTAAATAGAAATTTGTTAGTTAAGTTGTTAAATGATGTTAAATGGTTTTTTGCTTCAACATTTTACTGGCATGTTGCCTGCAGGAATTCCCCCCAACCAGCAATCTAGACCCTAAAGAATATGGGAATCAAAACAGTGCAATAACAGAAGAACACATAGAGAAGAACCTGAATGGGCTGACTGTAGATCAAGTATTGATCATTCTTCATGTTTCTGACTATATCTACATCATACAACCAATATGACATCCAAAATATGTTACCATACTTTGTTCTACATTGATAACCAATTTCTATTTTCTTGTTCTAGGCAATTAGAAACAACAGGCTGTTTATATTAGATCATCATGATGCACTAATGCCATACCTGATGAGAATAAACTCAACCACCACAAAGACTTATGCCACCAGAACGCTCCTTTTACTGCAAGATAATGGGACACTGAAGCCATTGGCAATTGAGTTAAGCTTGCCGCATCCACAAGGGGAACGCCATGGTGCTGTCAGTAAAGTTTTCACTCCAGCAGAAGAAGGTGTTGAAGGTTCGGTGTGGCAGCTGGCCAAAGCTTATGCTGCTGTTAATGATTCTGGCTACCACCAGCTTATTAGCCACTGGTATGATGCCTAAGAAAGTTACTGCATGATAACAAAAGGTAGAAACTTGACTGTGATCTAGTAAGGATATCTAAATGCTTCTGACTATTTGCAGGTTGAACACCCATGCTGTAATAGAGCCGTTTGTAATTGCAACAAATAGACAGCTGAGTGTGCTTCATCCAATACATAAGCTTTTGCATCCCCATTTCCGGGACACAATGAATATAAATGCCTTGGCTCGGCAGATCCTCATCAATGCTGGTGGGGTGCTTGAGCGAACAGTCTTCCCAGCAAAATACGCCATGGAGATGTCTGCTGTTTTATATAAGAACTGGGTGTTCACTGAACAGGCATTACCTAATGAACTGCTGAAAAGGTGTGCAAAGCTCTGTCTTTTTAATGATTTCTATAGTTTTAATATTTATAAGAACAAATTCTGATCCACTTTTGAATCTTTTGATTCATTTTAGAGGAATGGCAGTTCCAGATTCACGCTGCCGCCACGGCCTCAGACTTCTGATAGAGGATTATCCCTATGCTGTTGATGGGCTAGCGATCTGGTCAGCAATTAAGAATTGGGTTAGTGAATATTGTTTTTTCTACTATCCAACTGATGATATGGTCCAAAATGATTCTGAACTCCAATCATGGTGGATGGAGATCCGCAATGAGGGGCATGGTGACAAGAAAGATGAGCCATGGTGGCCTGAGATGAAGACACGAGCTGAGCTTATCCAAGCATGCACCATTATCATATGGGTGGCTTCTGCCCTTCATGCAGCTGTGAATTTTGGGCAATACCCTTATGCTGGCTATCTTCCTAATCGCCCAACTGTAAGCCGCCGCTTCATGCCTGAGCCAGGCACCCCTGAGTATGCGGAACTTGAGTCAAAACCTGAAGTAGCCTTCCTGAAAACAATAACAGCACAGTTTCAAACCCTCCTTGGTGTATCACTGATAGAAATTTTGTCCCGGCATTCAACTGATGAGATTTATCTTGGGCAGAGAGATACTCCCGAGTGGACTTCAGATGCTGAACCTCTAGCAGCATTTGAGAAATTTGGAAATAAGCTGAGAGAAATTGAAATAATAATTAATGAAATGAACAATGACCAGAGGTGGAGGAACAGGGTTGGGCCAGTCAATGTACCATATACCTTGCTTTATCCTAACACCTCCGATACTACTAGAGAGGGCGGGCTCACTGGCAAGGGTATTCCCAACAGCGTCTCCATCTGAATTTTTTGGTTTGGTAGCAGCAGTTTACTTTTTTGTAAGTTGTGTTAAGTGAAAGATTGTGAGATGGGTTTTTGTATACACATTTTTCCTCTTGATGAAGGCAAGTAGTTGTGCATTATCTACAGACAATAACAATGATATATAGTGTGCCTATTGTTCTGATGTTATGAAATCTATGTGTAAATTTGCAGGTTTTATCCCCAAATATTTATTGTACCACAATAATTGTTACATTTAAATTTAAAGGGTAAAATTGCTCCACCATTATAGATAAGTTTTAACACCAGAAGTGTTCCAACCATTACACAGAAACAAGCAAAAGTTGAGACACCACAGCATGTAAAGACCATATCAATTGGACCAAATTATATAATAGAGATTCCTACTAAAGGCACTAGGATTGGACGGTTGAGATGCAAAAAAACCTGCTATTGCAGTTGAAAACTTGATACAATCTCCATTGCATGACGCAGCTCAACGAAATGAATCTGCTTGTCTTAGGATGTGTGCCATTTAGAAACTGAAGGTAACCAGTCACCGTCTCTACATATTTTATAACAACTTTTGTATACTAAAACATTTCATAAATCAAAGTCTTATCCATGCACCCTATCATAACCTCAACCATTAAATGTGATAATGTCGGTAGCTCCAGCTCTATTTGTCAATCCCACATACGAAGCTTCACAAAGAACTGTATTGACAAGAAAATGCCTTTGCTAATAGAACCTTGATATATATATCCCTAGTTTTTTGGTTGTTTGATACAAATTTAATGCTTAGAGCCTTAGACTGCAATTTTGTGTTACGCCACAAAAGGCGTAAACAAGAAGAAAGTAATATTACAAACTTCTCATTTACTTTTCTTGTATATGTGACGCAGGGGAAAACCAAAATGGATGCAACAACAAAATAGAAGAACATAAAAATTAAAGGATAGATAATCTAGGCATTACCATGTACAATTGCTTAAAGTCGAACAAACTTAGGAGTCAACATCTACGGTTGGCTGAAATCAGCACTAAGGCATAGTGAAAATTCTAAGAACATTTTATGAATTTGAAGGAAGAAAACCTTAACTCTAAGAAATTAATAAAATAGTAATAACATAATTTACTAAGACCTAAAATAAATTATAATTGACCAATAAAAATATAATTGATTTCCAAAATTAAAGTAAATATTTCTTTGCACTTCTGACAACATTAAGTGTACTGCATTTTTTTTTTCTTCATAGCATAGGGAATCTATCTAAAGAAGAGCCATTTGGACTCGCCTTTAGCAAGTAAAACCTATGAGCAACTAACATAACACATGACCTTCACTTTGTTTCTTCAAATCAAATGGTTCTATATTAAATCTTAAAAAAAAAAAAAAAAAAAAGCTGTATTGATCAATATGCTGCATGTAATGGCGATTCAGAACCAAAGAGCAAAGACAGTATAGATCCAATATATGGCACATCTAGCACAGCCCATATACAGAACAAAGCAGATTTAAACTCATAATTCAATATTCATACATTTAAGTGCAGAGAGAGAGAGAGTGAGAGAGGTTCAATATGAAAACGAAGGACTTAACCTTTATGGCTTCATGCGATGAGATTTAGAGACATGGGAGCTGGTTAATCACTTGTGACAAAGGCTACCAATCACGTTCACAACTTCATCAACAATAAGCTGAAAGAAAGCTTCTATCTGTCAATTTTGGCTAGTTTTACTTTTTCTCACTCTCTTTCTGTGACTCTCTTCTCTTAATCGATGCATATATGACACCTTTAAAAGGAAGATTTCCAAAGTGCTGTCAAAATGCACGGATGACACATGGCTGGTTTTCACATAAAAAGATATGTCTGAATGGTTGCTTCGCACTATCTTTTTCGTAACCATACACAGCTCATTGTCTTTAGCCATTGACACCTAATAAATTTTCTTGGAAAATGCTAACAAATTCCATTGTGCGTTTGGCTATACTTTAAAAATTTTATTTTCCTATTTATTTTATTTTTGTTATTATTTATAAGACTTATTATATTTTTTTTAATACTATTTATAGTTTTCATTGTACTATTTCAGTTAACTTTTACTTTTATTTATTTTACTTTCAGCAAAAAAATTTTAATTTCAACAAAAAGTTTTTAATTTTAGTAAAATAAGCGGATTCCAAACAGACCTTTAGTCATTTTAAGAAAATTTTTAAATGAAAAAAAAAAGTTAATATTTTGATAATTTTTCTAATTTAAAAAAAGTGGTATAAAATATTTAAAAAATAGTTTACTAACAATTTTCTTAAAGCAACTCTTAATATGATTCATAAAAGTAAATTTATATTTTAAGTCAGGCTGGCTAATTTAGTCTTTCTCTTAAAAAAAAAAAATTGGCTAATTTAGCCGTGACCTTCATGATGGGCTGAAATTTGGATCTAATCCAAGTGGGCCCAGATTACTGCTCGATATTTGCACCCCAAAGGATGCCAAGGCGTTGGATAGAACTTCAATATTAGAGCATTAGCATTGGGGAATGCTAATGCCATATGTAAGGTGTATTTAGCATTTCAAGCCTTAAAATCTATTGTATCAGGGAATGCTAAAGGTAAGAATTGCAAATTTTTTGGGCATTCTGCTACAATGCAATTCTAAAGGTAGAATTGCACTATAGCAGTATTGTAAAAAAAAAAAAAAAAAAAAAATTATGATCTTTTTCCCCTAGAAATTTCTCTCTCATCTCTCTCATTTTTGTTGTTCTTTTCTCTCTCTGCCTTCTTTGTTTCTCCATCTGCTGTCACCTCTTTTCAGACCTAAACACCATTACACACCATCCTCCATCGCTGAAGCTTCACCAAGCCTCTCACCCACCTCCATCGCACTGTAGCTCCATCGTTGAAGCTTCACACGGCCTCACCCATCTCCATCGCTAAAGCTTTACACAGCTTCTCTCTCATCTCTCAAAAACCCAAACCCAAAAACCCATCTCCATCGCTGAAGCTTCACCTCAACTGATTCACCCATCTCCATCGCTATAGCCTCTCTCTCATCTCTCACTATAGCTAAACTGATTCATCCTCACCCATCTCCAAATCCCTTTGTCGATTTACCCATCTCATAAACCCAAGACTCTAGATAGCTCTACCCATCTTCAAATCGAGATTTTCAAGGGTTTTTGGGTTTGGGTTAAGATTTCACACAACCTCTCTCTCATCTCTCATCGTGGATCGGCGAGCTAGGATCGGTTGATGGCAAGCTCCGATGGTGGCTTCGGTGATGATTTTTTTTTATATGGGTTTGCTCCGGTGGCTTCGGTGATGATTTTTTTTGAATGGGTTTACTCCGGTAATGATATTTTTTGAATGGGTTTGAATGGATTTGCTCCAGTGATGATTTTTTTGATCGGTGTGTGTGTGGCTCTGTATGTGTGGTGATGGGATGCTGCGTGTGTGTGGGGCTCTGTGTGTGGGTTTGAATGGGTTTGCTCTGTGTGTGGCTCTGTGTGTGTGTGTGTGTGACTGTTGAAAAGCCTAGAAAAATGGGATTGAAAAACGGTTGGAAAGAAATAATAAAGAAATGTTAAAAAATAATATTTTAATAAAAATAGAGTTTTGGGATGTTTGAGGTATTGTAAAATGGTATGGTATAATGATAAAGTGGCTTTTTGGAATGGTAAAATAAAGTATAATTAGAATTCTCTTATGCTAATGCTCTTAACTGGAGAGCATGAGAACCCGTTTAAGGTCAACTTCATTGCTAAGCAAGTGTATGGCTAGTGAGGTGTGGTGTGTGTACTCTCTCTCGACCAAATTTAGTTACAAAATTAGTTACAGCCTAAAATTACAACCTTATTCAATATTTTTTTATTAGAAGTAAATTTTGACAAATCTACTATTGGATTACATTTTTTTTTATATCTTCTATACTTGTAAAATTTTGATTGATACAAAATTTGATAGGTGAATTAAGAACGTAAAGAATATATAATTTTTTTTTTAGAATAAAAAACATGTAATTCAATGGTTAGATTTTCAAAATATATAGTACTATAATTCAATGTTTGTTTTCAAAATATAAAGTACTATTTATTTTATATAAGCATAAAAAACATGTAAACTAATTTTGTAACTAAACTTTATATGCAAATTGAATTGTTGTTTTTTTATTCAACTAAGCCTTTTAATATATCACTGCTAGATCTTTGCCGTGAGAAGGTGACAAAGTTGTCAAAATCACGATTTAAATTGCAGACTTGTACAATCTTCGAATCCCACTTACCCAAAATGATTAGGATTGGTGCAAGATTATTTGGGTTCCAGGATCACATGTAAGATCAAACCATAAGATTGTACAATTTTACATTATCCCTCTTAAAAACCCGATTTTCTTCGGATTGCCTGAAGCCCAGTTAGCCCAACAAAAAACGACACAATAGGCCCTTATAAGCATAGAAGAGTCAAAACTACTCATTTGGGAAATGAAATATTAGAAATACCCTAATTGAAAAAAAAAAAAAAAAAAAAAAAAAACAATGAAAATATTAGTGTTCATAATCTCTTTCTCCGTACTATCCAAATCCTAAATGAATAAACCCCAAATCACTGCATCGTCGTCGTGACTATGTAGCTCGTCATCATTTCAGTAAATTGTAAGCACATATCAAAAACTGCCCTGGACGCGGGTGTTGCCTTGGACATGCATAATTGAAATCTTTAAAGTGTTATTAATAAAAAAAATAATCACACTCACATGTACAAAGTAATGACTTCAACGCTATATTTCAGTTTTCACTCCTCTATTTTTTTTTTCTTTCCCTTTTTTTTTTTTTAGAGTATCGGGTCTGATCACACTGTTAACTATTTCAGTAATTGGCAAATGGAAATTTATGATATTAAAAAAGAATAAATAAAAAAGCTTTTATACATGTAGAATGAGGCTACTGGCTAGTATTATATTCTTAAATTGAACCCCTGACTTCAAAAAAAAAAAAAAAAATTATATATTTAAAATATATTTTTTTAGTTTAATACTTTAATTTATTCTTAAAAATATTTTTTTACCCACTCTTATTTAAATCTTGCACACCCTTATTACAAATATTTTCAACTCTAAAAGTAAAGAGTAAGGCCTGTTTAGTAATATTGTTCTATTAACATTGTTTGTATTTTTTGAAAATATGTATGAGTAAAAAAATGTATAAAAATATGTGTAATGTTATTTAAATACTAAAAAATGTTATTTAAAATATACTACCAAACAGAGTATTTGGAAATTGTAAGTGTAATTCTTTTTTATGATATTGATTGTGTACATTATTATAACAAAAAGTAATGTACATAATAAATATCATAAAAAAGACTGCACTGTCCTCAATCTCATTCTGAGACTTCTCCACTTGCTCACTGGACGAATGACCTCTCCTTTAATTTATTTCTTCATCTTTCCCTTGTTTTCTTCATTTCACACTCTTGACATCAATTCACAATAAATGCAACCTACTTGCCTTGACTTTGCTTCAGCTAATTTCTTTTTTCTTTAGCTCTCAGGGTTCATTTGGTTAGAAGAATGGAAAAGTGAAAGGTTAGAAAATAGTAAGAAGATGGAAAAGTGGGAGAATAGAAAATATTTTAGTTTCTCACCTTTTTGTTTGATTGGGAGTGGAAAAAGTGGAATGATAGAAAAAGTGAGTTTATATAAATTTACTCATATATCTTAGTTAAAAAATGATGGCCAATTAAAACAAAAAAAGTGACAAATAACCAAAAAAAAAAAAAAAAAACCCAATTTATTAAAAAATAAAAATCATGTCTAGTTAAAAAAAAAAAAAAAAAAAAAAAAAAAAAAAAAAAAAAAAAAACAACAACAACAACAACAACAACTACTACTACTACTATCATACTCACAGTCTAGGAAATCCCAAAAAATAAAAAGAAAAAGGAAGAGGGCAACGTCCAGGAGTAGAAAAGAAAAAAAAAAGAAAAAAAAGAAAGAAAAAAGAAAAGAAAAGAAAACTAGGAGAGGCAACGTGCAAATGCACGTGGGCATTTTCATCATTAAGTAACTCTATTTTCTCCCTTCAGTTTTCTCTTTATTTTGGAGAGAAAATTTTTTGGTGGATCCGGAGAAAAAACACCTAAATTTCACAATTTATTTTCATTTTTCTCACCTAATCAAACACACTCTAAAATAATTTTCCTTCCCATTTTCTCCTTAAAATTTTTCATCCATCTTATTTTACCTTCAAACAAACACATTCTAAGCCGAATTACCTTAATCAATGCATCAACCCCTTTCTTTTCTCTTTTTCTCTTCAGCGTGTATCACGCCTAAGCCGACCAACCTAATAACTCGTGCAACTTTTGTACGTGACGAAGAAAAGTTCAGAGACATGTAAGACAAGCTCATTAAATCAACACGTGTATCACAAGTGGACTGGACCCATGGTGCAGTGCACCCATGACCCAACACCAATGGCAAGGCCGAAGAGAATTAGTAGATAATATTGAGAGGGAAATGTCCACTGGCAAGACCGAAGAGAACTCGCATAGTGAGAGGGAAATGTCTTGCAAGATCGAAGAGAATTCGCAGATTGAGAAGGTCGGTGAGACTGAGAGCAGGAAAGTGAAAGGGAGTGTTGTTTTAATGAAGAAGAACAACGTGTGGTGCTGCAAGAATATCATAGCCTCGTTTATTGATCGGATTTATGAGTTGTTGGGCAAACGTGTGTCCATGCAACTCATCAGTTCTGTTCATCCTGATCCAAGTCACTCTCTCTCTCTAAAACTATTTCTGTATCTTGCTTGAGTTATATCAGTGAACTCTGTCATGTACGTATGTTAGTCCTTTTTCTATTTTTTTATTATTATTTTTTATTGCTTGAGTTATATCTGTGGACTCTGTCATGTACGTTAGTCCTTTTCTCCAGCATTATATGTATAGGCAAAAAATTAGCTATGATAGAGAATGGGACCATAAAAACAAGCTCTAATAGATTCTCCATACCTGAAAATTTTTTTAGCTTATAAACAGTAGCCCATTAGGTCAGATGGGCTACTGTACATTAGGAATTGAATATCTTAGATTAAAATATTACACTAACTAATTATATAAAATTTTTTCTCTCTCCTCCAAATTTCTTTTTTTTTTTTTTTTCTCTCATTCTCTCCGTTGCCTTGTTTCTTTTTTTCTCATAAACCAAATGAAATTAGAAAAAAAAAAAGAAAAAAAAAGAAAAGTGAGTGACCTATTCTTGAGCAAAAGAATTAATCCAAACACAAAACACAAAACAAAATCCAATTCTTAAAATAAAGTTGAATCAGAATAAGCAAATATGAAAAAGAAAAAAAGAAAAAAAGAAGAAGAACAAGCCGATTTGACCCAACTTGGCGGTGGGGAGGACGACGAGTGGTGGTGGAGATGCGGTGGACAGCGAGATGCTGGACGATGAGGCGGTGGACGACGATGTGGTGGACGACGATGCTGGAGATGCGGTGCCTCTCTCTCTCTCTCTCTCTCTCTCTCTCTCTGATGTGAAGCAAATGTGAAACACTGGAAGGTTCTTGAGGTGAAAAAGAAAATAAAGGAAGGGGTTGGACACGTGTGGAGGAGAAAAATAAGAAAAAGAAAAAAGAAAAAAGAAAGAAATGAAACGTGGATGAAAATGAAATGAAAGGAAGAAAAATAATATAAAAAATAAAAAATCTTAATTGAAAAATACTACCACAATATTTTTATAATATTTTCACAATAAATTTTAAGAAACAGATTGTTATTAGTTAATATTGGCGAGTAAAAAAATAATTTCAGTGGTGGGTTCAAATTAGAACTAGTAACAACTTTCAACATAAATTTTGTTGTAAAAGTATTGCGTAAAATGTTGTAAACATAATACTTTTCATTAAAAAATATAGTTGTTAAAAAAGAATAAATGATGATTAAAAAAAGAATAAATAATGAATGAAGAAATAATATTTAAATGAGATAGAGAATGAGATAGAGAATATGTTAGAAGTGTATTTGAAAAAGTGAGTAGGTAAAAGCTAAATGTCACTGTTTATTTTCCAAATAGTACAAAAATTTGGAGAAGCTATTAGAGATGATCTTAGTCCTTAGATGAAGCCAAAATCACTACTTTCATATCAAACATCAAAATTTTAGGTGTATTAAACCACTAATTTAAAATAGCTCTTATCTATAAATGTTTATTAAGATAAATAATGTTGTATTGTTTTCTTTGTGAAATAATGAAAATTTTGGTCTCTCTATAAATAAAAAACTATATCTTTTTACTTTCTTTTTAAAAAATTTTATATACTCTTATCATGAGCCAATTTTTCAGTGATGCAATGTAATGGGATTAAGTTTTTTCAATCATGATAGTTGGAAAGAAAAAGAGAAAAGTAGAGTTTTCCTAACATTTAAATTAAAATTTCACCTTGTAGCCCCTCTATTGTAATTTTGACTTTATGGATGACATGTCAAAATATGAGCTTTGCAAAATTTATTGTAACGCTTCTATTATTACATGCTAGCGTGTAACATCATGCATGTGCATTAGTACATTTTCAAATATGCAATAGATGCATTTTATAATTCCTACAAAAGCTAAATATGGTCATTATTATATTTTGTTAACTCTTAAAAAATGATTGTAAGAATATTTTTTAGTAGAAAATGAAAATTGTTCATGTTTGATTGTGTATTTTGTTTTAGAAAAAAAAATGTTATTTTACTTCTTAACTCAATTTTTGTTATCGTGATGAAATAGTTTTATTTCATGTGTGCATTTTTTAAATAAGAAGTGAACAATTAACTTCTAGAACATAATATAATTTTTCATTGAAATTTATTTTTTGAACTAATAATATATAAGATTTTGTAAGAAAATCAAGGTTTTAAATAGATTGGAAGTAATTTCAAATGGGACTTAAACAGAATGAGCTAGAAGTAGTTTTAGATTAGGTAATCTTAAATGGAGTTAAAATAGTTTTAAATAGGTTGGAAATATTATACATTCAAAATTTTACTAATGAGATGGAATGACACCTAACACAAATTAGTGCTCATTTAAAATATAGAGACACTTGGAATCAAATTACTTGTTGACATCTCAAATTTGAAATCACATAGCTCTAGCTCTAGATATAATATGCGGTAGTAGTTTATTAGTATTACTATTTTTTTTTTTTTTATAATTTTATTCTTGAATTACCTTCCTCAGTTTAGATTCAAATTAATAATCCCTCTTTCAAGGGGTATGATTCTTTAAAAAAGAATTTTTTTTTCTAGTTTTATTAAAATAAATAAATTCTAAAACTAAAATTATTATTGAAATTGGTGTCACATTTAATATAAAACTAACAAAATCTTCAACTGCTGCAATTAGTGATAAATACTTGTACCAAAATTAAGAAATTGATTTGACACATGATATATAATTAGACCTCCAATTTTCGAATTTAATGAGATTTTTTCTAAGTTTTGACTTTAAATATTATATATATATTAGCTAGCTTGTAACGCTATGCATATGTATGACCACATTTAAAAATATATACTTAGATACCTAGTTTTTTTTTTTTTTTTTTTTTTTTTTTTTATAATAAAAAAAAAAGATATATCGTTTGATTCCTACATAAGTTAAATATAATTGATGATCATTCTTATATTTTATTAACTCTTAAAAAAAAAAAAAACTTGTAAGAATATCTATGAAATAATTCTCATTGGTTGTGCTATTATTTTAATAAAAAGTTAAAAGACTTCTCAATTATTGCAATGAGTAGTAATACCAACTACCTTCACCAAAATTAAGAAATTGCTATAAAATTATTATATTTAAAAAAAAAAAAAATCTCTTTGACATGGTATTACATTTAATATAAAAATTAACTAACTTCATGAGTTTTGAAATGAGTAGTAAATACTTTCAATTAACACATGTCACAAAATTAGAGCTCAATTGAAATCTAATTTAAAAATGTAATTATATTTTCTTTCAACTTTGAATACACACACTAGTGTATAGCCTTGTGCATATACACGGGTACAATTAAAAACAATTACAATTATATATTTTTTATAGAAGAGATTCAAATTATACATAGTATTAGCTTACACTTTTTTTAAGCCATACATTTCTAAAATATGTAATGGTTCCTCATATTATATTGTAGGGGCTAAATTTGTAGTGAACCCTTAACAATAAAACTTGTAGAGATGTGGGTGTAAGGGCTAGGCATTAGCAATACAAATAACGGATGATGTGAAATCAATAGGCGTAATAACAAGATAATTTTACTGAGTATTTTCTATGAGGATAGGGACCATGAATATGGTAAGATGTTGATAAGGATCTTAATAATGATTTCGGATAAGTGTTTGTGAAGATCATGATGATTTTGGTTTAGTGTTTGTGAAGCGTATTCATCCTCGGATTGGTCCGAGGATCTATTTTTCTTGAAATTGATCTATATTCCGTCCTTTGTCTTAGGACTGATACATATCCCCCCCCTTTTTATGTTGGGAATCATCATAGTTATATAGTATTGTTTTAGTTAATCTCAACCGTCCATCTGTCGGTTATCCAGTCGCTGTGAATAAGGGTTTGTCCCATCATCTGCTTTTACAGGCTTTATGTTAGTTTTCAGCTGTCTTTGCAGGCTTTCTATTAGTTGTGGTGACCAAGGCACCTAGGTTCACCGGTCACTTCATCATCAAAGCGGCTAGAATGTTGGTGGAGTACATTTAATGGGTGGGAGATATTTTCCCTTCATCAACGTCGGTTCGCCGAGGAGGTGGGCATCCTCGGCGAGGCCCCTGGAGGGCCTAGGATTTTCCCTTTTACCTTCGGCCTATAAGTTCTCCTCGGCATGAGCCTTGGGCCGGCTATGGAGTGGGCTGGGGTTGTTTAAATATTTGGGGCCCCACAATAGCCCCTCAAAATTCTGCTGCACGACCTCTAGGGCGGGGAGGAGGATTTTGACTTCCTCAGCACATTTTCATGCCCTATTTGAGCCTTACCTCGCTGTCAATGTTACCGTTACTTCAACTGTTCTTACAATTTGTTTTTGGCGCCGAGGGCCTGTCCGAGAAATTTTTCCTTGTTTTTACAGTGCTTTTATCTTTCTAGTTTACACTTTTTCTGTCTGAGCTTCTTATTGGTTCCTTTAAGAGGGGTAGGTTTAAGTTGCTTGTGTTTTAGCGCTCAGTTTTTCGTGGTTTTCGTTCCTGACATTGCTCATTATTTAGCATAAAAAGGGTTGGCCTTGTTGTAGATTTGGGTTCGTGGTTGGTATAAGGACTCTGGTTCCGTTCAGCGCCTATATTGCTCTATAGTGACCAGTTTCAACATAGGTTTGGGTCCGAAGACCATACAAGACCTTGGCTTATCTTAGCACTCAGTATTTCACGAGGAAGTGATCTCCCTGTTGGCTTGAGTCTTTGGACCATATAGTGCTTAAGTTTTATCTAATACTTGGTTTCTGAAATATCTGGTTTTCCTCAGAGGCTTGGATCCGAGGACCATGCCATGTCTGTTTTGTTTAATATTTAGTTTTCTCATTGTCATCTGAAGTATCTGGTTTCCCCTGAGGCTTGGGTCCGAGGACCATACAATGCCTAGGTTCTGTCTAGTAACTAATTTTCTCATTTTCATCTGAAGTATCTGGTTTCCCCTGAGGCTTGGGTCTGAGGACCATGCAATGCTTAGGTTCTGTCTAGTAACTAGTTTTCTCATTGTCATCTGAAGTATCTGGTTTCCCCTGAGACTTGGGTCCAAGGACCATGCAATACCTAGGTTCTGTCCAGTACCTAGTTTTCTCATTTTAAGTTGTTAGTTTCCCTTGTGGCTAGTGTCCGAGGACCATACAATGCCTAGGTTCTGTCTAACACTTAATTTTCTTATTTATCTATTCGTTGCCATTTAATTCTACATTGCTATAATCTATAATAAACATTAATTAAATACACTTTTCACGCAACATAATGACACACGCGAGCTGGAGTTGGTGTAGGATAAGACTCTGCTCTATTCTGACTCTTCGTTTGACGTGACCCTTCTGATCATGAAGCGTCTCTTGTGTCGATTGAGTAACGTGTTTGACGCTTTGGTGCTTCCGCATTAATGAGGCGCCCCATCATTAATGCCAGCCGTGGATCTACAAGGATCTAACGGTGGATAAGCCCCTTGGGAATTTGGGCGAAATTGTTACCTCCGAAAATCTCTCCCTTGGAATTAATGTGGGTTGGCTCTCACCAACTTTTCGCCCCCTATAAAAGGCGTTCCTGGGGCAACCTTTTCCTTCACACTTGACAAACATCCTTAGAAAACTTCCTCAAATAATATTGCCCAGAGGTTCTGCAAGAAATAGCAGTTTGAGCCCCTTCCAATGAATTGGCCCTTGGAAAGGGCGTTCCCGAGGATGCTGAGCCCCTATTAGGAGTCGAGGATGGTACTCCGACCCTGGACGTCACATTGGGGTTGGGGTAGGAGAGGTTCGAAGATTCTCCTTCTTTTCAACCTAATCAGAGGTGGAGCCTTCCTCGCCGTTTGGAGGAGGATTCAGAAAGAACGTAACCTCCTCCCCTTGGGTATGGGCCACTGACCCTCTAAGCCGGCGACGATGGGGGTGGGAGGGAAATCAGGCAGAACCCAGAAGTGGAGCCGTCCTGTGCCGCGGCCTCTTTCGCCTTCCATGTTGCCTTTCTCCCCCCTTTTCCCTTTTATCTCTTCTATTTCCTCTGCTCAACCAGTTTCCCTCTCTTCATTTCCTCTTCTCTTACTTCTCTTCTTTCTATCTTTTGTTCCTCTGCCAGCTTTGCTAAGCGTCTGTCTTTGTAGTTAGCTTTAGAACAAGCCCCACGGGCATCACTTGTAAGAAATGTAACTTTTTCTTCATATATTAATAAAGAAGTAGACTTGTTTTGTCTCTTTTTTACTTTTCGCATATTCTTGTTTCTTGTGATTGTAGACTTCTGAATGAATGTTGTTGCTGTGAACTGTATTGTTCTGGTGTGTTCTCTCCTTTTTTTTTTTTAAAGGTGTTGCTCTTGATTTTTTTACACCAACCGTCGCACTTGCTTGCTAGCGCACAAGTCCTCTCCACAGACGGCGCCAATTGTAGGGGCTAAATTTGTAGTGAACCCTTAACAATAAAACTTGTAGAGATGTGGGTGTAAGGGCTAGGCATTAGCAATACAAATAACGGATGATGTGAAATCAATAGGCGTAATAACAAGATAATTTTACTGAGTATTTTCTATGAGGATAGGGACCATGAATATGGTTAGATGTTGATAAGGATCTTAATAATGATTTCGGATAAGTGTTTGTGAAGATCATGATGATTTTGGTTAAGTGTTTATGAAGCGTATTCATCCTCGGATTGGTCCGAGGATCTATTTTTCTTGAAATTGATCTATATTCCATCCTTTGTCTTAGGACTGATACATATCCCCCCATTTTTTATGTTGGGAATCATCATAGTTATATAGTATTGTTTTAGTTAATCTCAGCCGTCCATCTGTCGGTTATCCAGTCGCTGTGAATAAGGGTTTGTCCCATCATCTGCTTTTGCAGGCTTTATGTTAGTTCTCAACCGTCTTTGCAGGCTTTCTATTAGTTGTGGTGACCAAGGCACCTGGGTTCACCGGTCACTTCATCATTAAAGTAGCCAGAATGTTGGTGGAGTACATTTAATGGGTGGGAGATATTTTCCCTTCATCAACGTCGGTTCGCCGAGGAGGTGGGCATCCTCAGCAAGGCCCCTAGAGGGCCTGGGATTTTCCCTTTTACCCTCGGCCTATAAGTTCTCCTCGGCACGGGCCTTGGGCTGGTTATGGAGTGGGCCGGGGTTGTTTAAATATTTGAGGCCCCACATATATATATATATATATATATACATGATTTAGAATTTAATTGGATTTAGACTCTTTGGTATTTTCACCAAATAATTCACTTGTCACAGAATTTAAAAAAATAAAAATAAATGGACATATGGCGAAAAATTGGACTCCAATTGAAGTTCAATTTAGAATCTAATTGGATTTGAACTCTTCAATTTTTACACTTTATAATTCACTTGATACAAAATTTAAAATTCAATGGGACATGTGGGGCAAAATTGAGAATTCAAATAAAATCTAATTGAATTTTCTCTAAACTCTAACTATATATATAGCTTTACACAGGACTAAAGGCCAAAAAAGATAATAATAACTAAAATAAACCATTTTATTAATTAAAACGAGCCATTTAGTCCAGTACAATCATTTGGGTTCAAAGCTCAGTCTAGTTGTAAGTAAACTCAGTTCAATTAATTGGGATCAAAGCGAAGTTTAGCATAGTTAAATTTCAATCAAGTAGCTTTTGAACAACTTCCTAGCATTGTCTCTTTGATCTTGATAAGTATATAAGATTGCAATGATGAAACAGCTGTGAAGATTAATAGAGCTAAGAAAATAAAAATTTTGTTACATGTGTGTTTAGAAAATGTATTGCAAGGGAAGCTTGGAAAGGTGGCGCATTTGGAGAAATGGGTTACAACAATCACTCCATTAACAGCAGCAGAAACTGTATTCACCATTTCATTTGACTGGGATGAGTCCATGGGTGTTCCTGAGGCCTTCATTGTAAGAAACCATCATCACAGCCAGTTTTACCTTAAGACAGTCACCTTAGAAGATGTTCCTGGTTATGGTCGTGTGCATTTCGTTTGTAATTCTTGGGTTTACCCTGCTCATCGTTACAGATACAATCGTGTATTCTTCTCAAACAAGGTAATATGGTTTTGATTTCTTAATTCAATTAGTCTAGGTACGCAACATTTTTGTTATGTTAAATTATAATATAAATAGGACTTGAAAGTTAATTTCATACAAAATGGTTACTGGATACTTGACCGACATGGTGAACCAAATAAATAGGGAAATCAGCTTTGGAAGGATGTAACATTAGTTTTCGTTTCTAGAACAGGACTATGATCATGTTTCAATGAAGTAACGAACTTTTTATTATGTGCTAGACCTACCTTCCATGTCAAACACCTGAGCTGTTACACAAGTATAGGGAAAAAGAACTGGAAAATCTGCGTGGAGATGAATCGGGGGAGCTTAAGGAGTGGGACAGAGTCTATGACTATGCTTACTACAATGATTTGGGAAGTCCAGATAAAGGTAAAGATCATGCACGCCCTGTTCTTGGTGGAACAAAGGAGTACCCATATCCTCGAAGAGGGAGAACTGGACGAAAACCAACAAAAGAAGGTCAGCATTCTAAATTCTATTCGATTTTTCAGTTTCAAATTCCAACTTCTGTGACTAGTAAACAGTGGCGGTTTGAGCTCCTTCAATTACTAAGAATTTTGAGAAACATAGAATGATTTTTGTGTATCCTAGAATAATTTATTTTGATCATTTTTAGTCAGCAACTTAATATTCTGGTTGTAACAGATCCCTGTAGTGAGAGCAGATTGCCACTTTTAAGTCTAGACATTTATGTTCCAAGAGATGAGCAGTTTGGCCTCTTGAAGTTCTCAGATTTTCTTGCCTATGCTCTGAAGTCCCTAGTACAAATATTGCTTTCAAAGCTTACATCTTTATGTGACAAAAACTTTAACGAGTTTGACAGCTTCCAAGACGTACTTAAGCTCTATGAAGGTGGGATTAAGCTACCAAATGAAGAAACAACCAGTAAAATTAGGCAACACATTCCTTGTGAGCTGTTGAGGGAACTCATTCGTAATGATGGTGAGCGATTCCTCAAGTTCCCAGTGCCTGATGTGATCAAAGGTATTCAATGGTATTCCTCAAGTTCGGTGTTTCACTTGACATTATATGCTTCAAAATCTTCAATATCCAAAACTTTATTATAATTTTTAAACCATTTAGCTACAAGTATAAAGCTTTTAATGGAATAATTGTAGGGGACAAGTCTGCTTGGAGGACTGATGAAGAGTTTGGACGAGAAATGCTTGCTGGAGTCAACCCTGTTGTCATCCGCCGCCTCCAAGTAAAATATAATTTGTTAGTGAAGTTGATAAATAATGTAAATGGTTTTTTTGCTTCAACATTTTACTGGAATGGTGTCTGCAGGAATTCCCTCCAACCAGCAATCTAGACCCTGGAGAATATGGGAATCAAAACAGTACAATAACAGAAGAACACATAGAGAAGAATCTGAATGGGCTGCCTGTGGATGAAGTATTGATCATTCTTCACGTTTCTGACAATATCTACATTATACAACCGATATGACATCCAAAATATCTTACTATACTTTGTTCTACATTTATAAGACGATAACCAATCTCTATTTTCTTGTTCTAGGCAATTAGAAACAACAGGTTGTTTATGTTAGATCATCATGATACATTAATGCCATACCTGAAGAGAATAAACTCAACTATCACAAAGACTTATGCCACCAGAACGCTCCTTTTACTGCAAGATAATGGGACATTGAAGCCATTGGCAATTGAGTTAAGCTTGCCTCATCCACAAGGGGAACGTCATGGTTCCGTCAGCAAAGTTTTCACTCCAGCAGAAGAAGGTGTTGAAGGTTTGGTGTGGCAGCTGGCCAAAGCTTATGCTGCTGTTAATGATTCTGGCTACCACCAGCTTATTAGCCATTGGTATGATGCCTTAGAAAAATACTGTGTGATAGAAAAAGCCAGAAACTTGACTGTGATCTAGTAAGAATACATAATCGCTGCTGACTATTTGCAGGTTGAACACCCATGCTGTAATAGAGCCGATTGTGATTGCAACAAATAGACAACTGAGTGTGCTTCACCCAGTACATAAGCTTTTGCATCCCCATTTCCGGGACACTATGCATATAAATGCCTTGGCTCGGCAGATCCTCATCAATGCTGGTGAGGTGCTTGAGAGAACAGTCTTCCCAGCAAAATACGCCATGGAATTGTCTTCTTTTGTATATAAGAATTGGGTGTTCACAGAACAGGCATTACCTAAAGATCTGCTCAAAAGGTGTGCAAAGCTTTGTCAAATAATGATCTCTATAGTTTTAATTTTTATCAGAACGAATTTTGATCCACTTTTTGCCTCATTTTAGAGGAATCGCAGTTGAAGACTCATCCTGCCGGCATGGCCTCAGACTTCTGATTGAGGATTATCCCTATGCTGTTGATGGTCCTAGAGATCTGGTCAGCAATTGAGGAATGGGTTAATGAATATTGTTCTTTCTACTATCCAACTGATGATGTGGTCCAAAATGATGCTGAACTCCAATCATGGTGGTTGGAGATCCGCAATAAGGGGCATGGTGACAAGAAAGATGAGCCATGGTGGCCTGAGATGAAGACACGAACTGAGCTTATCCAAGCATGCACCATTATCATATGGGTGGCTTCTGCCCTTCATGCAGCTGTGAATTTTGGGCAATACCCTTAAGCTGGCTATCTTCCTAATCGCCCAACTGTAAGCCGCCGCTTCATGCCTGAGACAGGCACCCCTGAGTATGCTGAACTTGAGTCAAACCCTGAATTAGCCTACCTGAAAACTATAACAGCACGGTGTCAAACCCTCCTTGGTGTATCACTGATAGAAATTTTGTCCCGGCATTCAACTGATGAGATTTATCTTGGGCAGAGAGATCCTGAGTGGACTTCAGATGCTGAACAAGAAGCAGCATTTAAGAGATTTGGAAATAAGCTGAAAGAAATTGGAAACAGAATTATAAAAATGAACAATGACCACAGATGGAGGAACAGGGTTGGCCCAGTCAAGGTGCCTTATACCTTGCTCTATCCTATCACCTCCGATTATTCTAGAGAGGTCGGGCTCACTGGCAAGGGTATCCCCAACAGTGTCTCCATCTGAATTTTTTGGTTTGGTACGTAGCAGCAATTCTGTTTTGTTTTGTTTTTTTGTTTTTGTTTTTGTTTTGTTTTTTTTTTTATTTGAAGTTGTGTTGAAGTAAAAGATTGTGGGAGTGGTTTTTGTATCCTATCTGGTATTAAAATTTGGAGAAATATTTTACGACTAATAATCTAGTCAAGTGGAATATATGTGTTTTGGAGTGACGTTGTATGTGCAGATGTAATGGAAAATCAGCGGACCATCTTCTTCATTGTTCTATGGCTACCGAACTAAATGGTGTTGGGGTTGTTTGGAGTTTACCAGGTAATGCAGAATGGTTGTTGATCTATTAGCTTCTTGGCAATTTTTTCCCCATTTCTATTCATTCTGTATACTTGGGTGAGTCTTCTGGTTTTAATAAAATTTATTACTTATAAAAAATTGTCAGAAATTTGTGTAAATGTGCAGAAATTATCCCCAATTATCTACATATTGTACCGTAATAATTGTTGCGCTTAAATTTGTAGGGTAAAATTGCTTCACCATTATAGATTAGTTTTAACACGAGGAGAGGTCCGACCATTACACAAAGGCAAGCAAAAGTTAAGACAATACACCATCTAAAGAGACCATACCCATGAGAACAAATCATATAAATAGAGATACCTTCTCAAAGTCTAAAACCTAAGAGGATTGGACAGTTGAGATGCAAAAGACCAACTATTGCAATTGAAAACTTGATACAATCTCCATTGCGTAGCACAGCTCGACTAGCTCGACTAAATCTTCTTGTCTTAGGATCTGTGTCATTAAGCAACTAAAGATAACCAGCCACCATGTCTAAATATGTTATAAACACAATTTTTGTGTGCTAAAACACTTCATAAATCAAAGTCTAATGATACACACACCATATTAGAAGTTAGAACAACTTCAGCATTAAGCACGATATGTTCGGTAGCTCTGGCCTATGTGTCAAGCCCAAAACTCCCTCCATGAAACTTCAAAAATAACTGTGTTGAAAACTAAATGCTTCTGCTATAGAACCTTCACTTGTATCACAAGTTTTTGATTTTTTTTGGTACAGAAGCAGTGCCCAGAGCCTTAGACTATTGTTTTTGGTAAGCCACACAAGAAAATAGTTTTATCACAAATTTCTCGTTTACTTTCTTGCATATGTTACATGGTACATAACCAAAACGGATGCAACAACGGAATTGAAGAACAAGGATAGGTAACTTAGGAGTTAGCACCTAGAATTGCTTGAAATCAACATTAAGCAAGAGAGAATTCTTTTGAATTACAAAAAAGACCTTGACTCTGAGAAATTAAGAAAATGCTTAACCTAGTTAACTACTAAAACCTAAAATAAAATGCAATATATAGAACAATAAAAATACATTTGAATTCCAAAATTAAATATTTCTGCTATGTGCTACTTGCAATCCTACAAGAATGCAACTTTTACTTTTTCTTGGCATTCCTTCACATTCACAATCTAACAATTCTCCTCTTACTCCTGAATCAAAAATAAAAGATATATGACACACTGGTGCTGATCTGGAGCAGAAAAAAAAAATGCCCTTAAGTGGGCGAGGCGGTGGTGAGAGGTGGAATAGAGAGAGAGAGATGAAATAGAGAGATGGAGAAGAAGGTGATACAAAGACGGAGCAGAGAAGAAAAGAGAGAGAAAAGAGAGCAGGCTGAAGAGAGTAAAGGGGCACGAGAAAGAAAGACAAATAAAATAATCGAATAAAATGTCATTATTTTTGTATAACTATTAGGTACAGTAAGCTACCAAAGATGGCCGTTCACTGTAAATGAGTGTTAAAAAATTTGAAGTTTAACATCTTTGATGTTGTGGGAATTTTTAGTGTTTTTGGTGTCAAAATAACTTTTTAGTATTTTTAACACTTTTGGTATGAATCCTCTAACAATCACACAGTTTCTTCAAATAATTCTGGATATTATTATTATTATTATTATCTAAAATAGAGTTGTTACTTTTTTTTAGTATGTATATTATTGTCTAGCCCAACGGGCTTACGCCGTTAGGCGGCCCAGTGTCCAATATTACTTCGTTCTATGCATTCTTTGCCCTACACACATACATGCCCGTATGAAAAAAGACAGCCTCCTGTACAGTTACAGACGTTAGAATAATATAGAGATTATTCTCCCATACGTCTCTCTCTCTTTAAATTAATTTATCAACAGGAGTTGTATATTTCTATTGCATGTAATGGCATAACCAATTCAGAACTAAAAATAGTACAGAATATAGATCCAATATATGGAACATTTTTCACAGAACAGAATAAAGCAGACGTAGGTTCATAATTCAATATTCAGAGAGAGAGAGGGAGAGAGAGGTTCAATACAAAAATGGAACACTTTACCTTTTTTGCAATGAGATTTGATTTGGAGGCATGGAAACCGTTGAAGTACTCGTGGCAAAGGCGACCAATCACATTCATAACATCACGAACACTAAGCTGAAAGCTCTCTCAGACAAATTAGGGGAGTGGGAGGACTTCTCTAAACAATAAACATCTCTATGTGGCTATGTCTCTTTTCTCATTCGATGCATGTAACAATGACATTTTTAAAGGACAGTTCTTCAAAGCGCTTATGGGGATTGAGATTTGAGAAATCTCACAATTTTATTTTATTCTACTTTTTCATTTTTTAACTTTCTCTCTTACTTTTAAAAAAAAAAAAAACTTTTTTATTATTATTTTTATTTTTAGAAAATTATTCAAGGATTAATCTCGATCCTTCAAAAGAATTGCATGCAGGGACGGACCTAGGATTTTAAGCTAGCGGGAGCCGGAGTATTAAAAAAAAAAAACCTTCAAATAGACATTCATATAGTATTAAAAAATTATAAATATATGAAATCGTTGTTTCTAAATATATTAAAATACAATCATCTACCAACAAATACAAAAACAAAAACAAAATAATGTTTTTTTTTTTAATATTAGGCTGGCTAGGATTTTTTTTTTTTGAAGTTAGAACATTCACAGTAGTGTGATGTTAAAAATTTTAGCTTGTAGTACCTCAAAAATCTACTTTATCTATTTTACCACTTCATTTTACAATTACACTCAGTATCAAATGTTCTATTTTTTTAATCACTTCATTTTAAATAATATAAAAAAACTCATTAAAATAATTATGAAGAGAGAGAATTTGAGTTTTTTAATTGAAGGAAGAAATATAATCTTAATAATATATTGTATTTTATTTTTAACAACTTGCTACAGTCAACTGGTATTTATATGAGTTTATTATAGTTGCAAAAAATTTTAGCTTTAACTTCTTCAATAACATATGATATTTTTATACTTTGGTGGTAAAATATATATATATATATATATATTTTTTTTTTTGTTGCTAAAATACAATCACCATTGTGAATATTTTTATTGTTTTTGTTGAGTTTTTGGGTTTGATAATTGCTATTTGAGTTAGGCTAGCTTGACTGATTGGGGCGAAAGGAGCCCAACTACAAAAATGAAATATAAAATGACAATATATATATATATATATATATATATTTTTGGACCCAGGGGGGGGCTAGGCCCCCACCTGGGTCCATCCCTAATTGCATGCATACGCAGACTGAATTTTAATTTGTTGACACATTACTAATTTTCGTAGAAATAGATTATGCCTATAATTGAACCAAGCCGTTCATAAATGGCTCAAACTTAACTTGATAAAAATCTTATTCATGTTTGTTTGTTTATGAACAATCCGAGTTTGTGCCTTAGTTTTAGGCTTGTTTAGTAACTTATTAAAGCCCAAAAAAAAAAAAAAAAATTGAACAAGCTCATAAAAAAAGGGCTCGATAAAAAACAAGTCAAGCATAAACTCATTTATGGGCTTGGTAATAAGCTTGATATTAGCTTTAAAAAATAAACTTATGTCTTACTAAGTCTTTAATTAATTAGGATTTGGTACCACTTGTGTAAACCAAATGAGCTTCATAATATGATTAATATGTGCTTGATAATGTACTTTTGTTGGATCTTGATTAAAAGCTTGATATTGAGCTCTAGTTTGAGCTTAAAATTGAGTTCCAATTTAGCTAGACTAACAAATTATTTTTGAACGTTTTGATAAGCTCGAGTTCAAACATTGGTTGTTGGCTTAGTTCAAGCTCGAGCCAAGCTTGAACATTTTATTGTCATTGTTGAGTCAAGTTTGAACATTTAATACTTGACAAAGCTTAGCTCGTTTATAACTCTAAGAAAAACATGTTTCAATATGGTTATAATTAGGGTTATAAACAAGCTTAGAGAGTCTCTTAATCCTTTTTCCTATCCATAGCAGGATCAGCTTGGAGTTTAGGATTTTTAAGTTTTAGCTATAACAAAAATATGGGAGAACAAAAAAGTAAAGACAAAGAACAAGTCGGGCTGAGTATGATTTAAACCGGGCTTGAGAATTATCTTTAGGGCCGGGCTCGGCTAATTAAGCCATGAATTTCCGAATGGGCTAGAATTTGGATCCAGTTCAAATGGTCCCCTTTTTGTCTTCTGCTAGGCAAAAACATTGACCAAAACAAAAACAAATTAAAAGAAGCTGAGGCTGAGGGGTGAGTGAGTAAGAAATTTTGAATACGAATCAAAATCACACATCCTAATTGGTCCAAGCCATATCCCCTTATCCACACTCACATATCCACCACTCATCCAAAATCCTACAAACTCTCCAAACTATTACATTCTCAACCTCATTGAATATCCCACAGGACCATAAGCCATTACAAAGCTAAGAGTCTAAGACCAACCAAGTTTCCTTATCTCTAAACCCTCCATGGCTATGGCAACTCAAGCTTCCCTCTTCACCCCACCTTTCTCTGCTTCAAAATCATCAACCTTGTCCTTCGCTACTCCTAAGACACTCAAATTCTCAGCCCCAAAGCGCACAACAATTAAGGCAAGTACAGAAGCACCATCAGAGGCACCCACAAAGAAAGAGGCACCAGTGGGGTTTACACCACCGCAATTGGACCCAAGCACCCCATCACCAATCTTTGGTGGCAGCACTGGAGGGTTGTTACGTAAAGCCCAAGTTGAAGAATTCTATGTGATCACATGGGAATCTGGAAAGGAACAAGTTTTTGAGATGCCAACAGGTGGTGCAGCCATAATGAGGCAAGGTCCTAACTTGCTCAAGTTGGCTAGGAAAGAGCAGTGCTTGGCTCTTGGGTCAAGGTTGAGGTCTAAGTACAAGATCAACTACCAGTTTTACAGGGTGTTCCCTAATGGAGAGGTCCAATATTTGCACCCCAAGGATGGAGTCTACCCTGAAAAGGTGAACCCAGGTCGCCAAGGAGTTGGGCTGAACTTAAGGTCAATTGGTAAGAACGTGAACCCAATTGAGGTCAAGTTCACTGGCAAGCAAGTGTATGACTTGTGAGGTGTAGCTTTTATTTTGATGTTTTTGTGATGTATTTATGTTTATGTGACTGTTGTTGATTGTATCTTAATTTTGATTTTCAATTTGCTACATCAAAGACAAATATATATTGAATTGTTGTTTGTCTAAGCCTAATATATTAATACTAGATTTTAAACGTGACATTGGGAAGGAGACGATTGTAAATAGAACCTAACGAGATTTTCTGACAACAATATTATTAATATATAAGCTCAAATTGTCCACTTTAGTTTTGAATGCCAAAAATAAAAAATTTTAAGAAATAAAATAAAATAATAAGAAGAAGAAGATAAAAGGGCTGAACTATGTATGGATCACTACTCTGTCCCGACGTAGCTCTTTACTTTTCTTTTTTCTTTCTTCTTTTTTGGGAGGGGTTAGACAAAAGTCTTGGATTTATCACAAATAACTTAATAAGATCAAGCATAAAACAAAATAATAAAAAATTACCCAGAGTCTTGTAATTTATGATATTGCTGAGTTTTCTTCATGTATAGATCTTGATTTCAAGTCTCCTCCTCCTCCTCTGTTGATATGCGCCAAAAATATTGAGGAAAATTTAAATTCTAGAGCTTAGTACAAATGAACGATAATCTCTACAGAGCCACAAAATCAAGTAATGTTACTTGATCCGTTTCATTATTCTATTTTACCTGCATTTCTTCACTTATATCGTACGAAATATAAAAATATTAGGACAATCATGAATTGGCTAATTTTCATGGCATAATAATTTTATCAATTTTGTTGTCAATAACCATGTTAAAGATGATGGTTTCTATTTTTTTGTGGGGCGTGGGGGTGGAGAAAGGAGGTGGAAGATCTCTTGGTGGGGTTGTCGTCAGTTGTAGATGGAGAGATTGAGAGAGGGGGCGACGGTTGTGGGTAAATGAGATAAAAATGGAAAGGGTATTTTGATATTAGGCAAAACTACATAGTAAGTTTCTAAAGTTTACCTATTGAGCACAATTGGTCTCTAAAATTTAAAAAATGAGCATTATTGGTCTCTTTGTTAATTTCTGTTAGTTTTTTTTGCCTATTTGTCTAATGGAACAATGATTTATCTTTTTTTAATGACATGGCAACTGTTTTTAGTATTAAAAAAATTACTTGTTAGCAAACACACCACTCTTAGGTTAGCCATTGTCTCTGGTGCCACCTTTGGCTTAGGCTAGCACTTGGTCCCCCTCCTCGACTCACCTCCCCAAGCGCTCCTCGTTGTTGTGGACACCTCCTGCAACCTCATATGATTATCTCTAAGTCTCATCAAACAAACTCAATAATTTCTTCAAATGGTACCCTAGATTCCAATCTCAAATCAATATTAGATGAAAATTTGCCCAAGATCTAAGCTTGAATTACAAAACCCATTTTCAATAACCCCAACTGCAACAAAATAGATGGTGGAAACCAAGAGGTGGGACTGTTAGAGAACACATTTAAGCTCACGAAACCACAAAACCAAAAGGTGGGTCTTGTTCTATTTTTTTCTTTTTGGGCTGACTTAGTCTTGCTCCTAATTGATGGTGGTGAGTTTAGTATATTGAAAAATAGCAATATTAATAGACATTATAGAACAAGATCAGAAGGAATAGGAAATGATTGGGTGTTTGGCTTTTATTTTTGGGGCCAAACAAGAAATGTGTAGTAAGCAAAATTGTGGTTGTGAGGATTGGGTTCAAATGCTGCCGGTGTAGGTGACAATGAGGACAAGTTTGGGTGGAGAGCCAAGGAGGAGAGAGACCAAAGTATTGGCCGGATCTAGTAGTGGCACCGGAGACTATGGCGGGCTTGAGGCAGTGGCAGTTTGAGGAGAGAACTTGGCATGAGGTGAGTGGTGTGTTTGCTGACACGTAATTTTTTAATATTAAAAAGGAAAAAATACCCTTTTTGTCCCTACATTTTCACGCGATTCCCATTTTAGTCCTTAACTTTTTTTTTCACCGATTTTAGTCCCTATTCTAGAAAATGCGTCTTGTTTTTGTCCCTACTATCAGTGCCCTAATGGCAAAGTCCTAGGTGGCAAATGGAAGCTGACGTGGCACTAATGTGACAATTAAAATATTATTAAAAAAATATTATGTGGCTTTTTTTTTAATGCCACGTTAGCATTTTAATTTTTTTTTAAAAGCCATGTCAGAAAATTTTAAAAAATAAATTAAATTAAAAAAACCTTAAATTTAATTTAATTAAAAATTTTAATTAAAAAAAATTCTTAAAGTTCTTAGTATTCTTCAACTTGTTCTTCATATTCTTCCCAAATCAAACCCAGCATCCAAGAACTTAAACCCATCACAAGATCACAAACCCAGCAGCCCAAGAACTCAAATCCAAATCACTAGGACATAAATGAAAACAAGAAGAAAAAATTAAATTAAATGCTAACAGGAAGAATGAAAAAACCAAGAACTCAAATCTCCAGCAAATCAAAAACTCCCAAATCAAACCTAGCAACCCAAGAACTCAAACCCAAATCTTCAGCAAATCAAACCCACAAACCCAATAAACAAACCAATCTCCAACAAACCCATAAACTTATAATCAAACCTAGATCCCAAAACCACCGCCACCACCATCGACCAACAGATCCATTTTCAAAACCCCAGAAAATTCAAAGCCCAGAAGGAGAAGGAGAACAAGAACAAATCCAGAAAATTCATGCCACTGTCACTACCAAATCTCCATACCCAAACCATTAAGATCCATACCCTTCAGTTTTGAGAGACCCACGCAAGACCCAAGATCCATACCCTTCAGTTTTGCCGAGCCACAAACCCACCAGCTAAACCAACCCAACAACCATTGAAGCCAACCCAGCCACCATCGAATCCAACCCAGCCAACCCATCAAATCCAACTGACCCACAGCGAGCCAAGACCACCCATGGCGAGCCATGACCACCCTACCCACGGCGACCCACGACGAGCCATAACCACCTCACTCACGGCGAGCCATGACTACCCATGAGCAAACACCGGACCGCGGTCTGAATCCCACCCACCCAAAGCCTCCATGCTGATTTGTGCCACGCCGATCTAAGGCCCAAAAGCCAATATTGAAAGAGAGAAGCTTTCAAGGTGAGAGGAAGAGAGGAGAGAGCGTGGGAGAAAGAGAGAAACTCTGAAAGTGAGAGGAAGATAGAGAGAGTGAGATTAAAAAATAATTTTCTGGGTTTGTTATTGTTTTGTTTTGGTTTTGAATTTTTTGGGTTTTTGAATTTTCTTAGTTTTTATTTTTATTTCAGTTTTTTCCTTTTTTTTTCATTTAGTTAAAATTTACAAATTAATTTTTTGTTTTTAAAAAATGACGTGGCATTTGTGGGTATTATTTTAATGTTTTTAATTTATTCTATTTGCCAGCTGTGCAATTTTCATCTCTGATGTAACGATAAGGACAAAAACAAGACGCGTTTTCCAGAATAGGGACTAAAATCGGTAAAAAAAAAAGTTAGGGACCAAAGTGGGAATTGTGTGAAAATGTAGGGACAAAAATGGTATTTTCGCCTATTAAAAATAGGTGCCATGTCATTAAAAAAAAAAAAAGACATATTATTGTTCCGTTAGACATATAGGGAAAAAAAAAAAAAAAAAACTAATACAAGGAAACAAAGGGACCAATAATGCTTATTTTTAAAACTTTAAGGACTAATAGTGCTTACTTAAAACTTTAAGAACTTTCATTGTTGTTTCGCCTCGATATTATCTAGACTATATGGGTATTTTAGTAGATATGATTGGGTAAATCGAGGGCGTGGTAACCAAAACCCATTCTAGTCCTGCCTTGCAACAGGTGTTGGGGAAAATATTTCTCCTCACCCCTATCCTACCATTCCTTCAAGTCAAGGAAAACCCAAGTGAATCTAACTAGATTGTCATCCTACTTTTTCAAGCAAATCTAACTAAATTTCACCCTACTTTTTTTTTGTTTTTTGAGAGAGAGTTTCAAGATTGTCATCCTACTTTTTCAAGCGAATCTAACTGGATTGTTATCCTACTTTTTTTTAAGAGAGTTTCAACTTATGGCGTTCATTCCTGATGATAGCTCTTTATCATCAGATCAAGACATCAATTGATTTTTGGTGTAGGCGGGGATTGAACCTTAGATCTCTTATTCAGCTATCAGAGACTTTACCAATTGAGCTAACTGGAACTTACAAATTGCCATCCTACTTAAATTGACTATTAATAAATAAGATACATTTTTTGTTTGGCTTTTATGATGAGTCTTATCCCATGATTTAGGTTTCAAATTTTCTGGAATCCCACAATCTTTGCAAAAAAGCATATTGTTTTCAATGAAAAAAGAAAAAGAAAAAGAAAATACATATTTTTATACAAAACCATTTTAGGATCTTTCTAAAGTTCTTATAATAACTACCAGTGTTATTAATTCCGTATTAGACCATCAATTAAACCAAAATAACCGTGTTCTTTTTTTTTTTTAATAGAGAATTTTCAACCAATGACGTCCGCTTCTGATGATAGTTTTTTATCATCAGACCAAGACACCAATTAGTTTTTGGTGTAGGCAGGGATTGAACTCCAGATCTCTTATTTAACCATCAGAGACTTTACTAATTGAGTTAACTGAAACCAACAAAATAAATGTGTTCTATAATTTCTATTACATTAGACTGAATGATACCAAGTGTTTTACCAATTATATAGTCCATCATATCAACCCATAGAAAACTATAAAGACCAAGTTATAAATTGTCTGACCTCAACTTGAAATAGGAAATCAACTTGGTGACAAAAGCTATCAAACTTCTGATACAGATTAAGCCACTTTTTGGGGTGTTTTTGGTTTATTACTCAAACCTAACAACTAGCTTAGTCCCTTTCAAAAAAAAAAAAAAAAAAACAACTAGCTTAGTCTTTACACGTAGTCCCTCCCTGTGCAGAAGTGAATTGTCACTGCATTTCCTTCTAAACAATGATATTTTGATCTCTTTTGGTATAATCTTGGATTTAACAATGAAAATAAAATTTTTATTAGCTAATTTTACTTTATTTTAGTTCATTTTTGTAATTAAATATACTTAATTAATTATTAATAAACCTATGATCTAACCATTAAACCACTTGTTGAACAAATGAATCAGTAAACTAATCTTTTAGCTGGGTCATTCCTCCGTACGATTTTGATAACCACGACAACTATCCCATGAAATTTCCAAAATCTTATTCACCAATTTTGAAATAAGTGAATCGAAATTATTAGTAGTTAAACAAGTATTGACTGTCACGATGTATGTTATTTTATAATGAATAGATAGGATTTTAGTATCTCTATAATATTCTATTAAAAGAAACACTAATCCTACCTAAGCCTTCCTAATACTATCTCTTAAAATAATTTCAAAAACGACAAAGTTCATGAACTTATCACTGCATATATTGACACAAAGGTAACGTTAAACATATCAATTATTTTGACTAATGATACCCGAGGATGTGACTGTCCAATTCCTTAATTAATCAAACAATAATAAACTATGAATAAGATAGTAATTTTTGAGTGATTAAAATAATATTAATTTAGTTAATGAAAGGAACATCAATGGTTCCACCGTTCCACAACCACCGTTAATTACAAAATGAATAAATTGTAACGTGTATCACATCCAGCAATCTTATCAAGGCAATAATGCATCTATTCGAACTGACTTTTAAATTTAGATGACAAAGTAGTTAGTGCACATCTTTTTCTGATACCCTTTTGGGCAACATCAAAGATAAGGATACCAAAATATTGTTTATTAACACGTCAAGCTTAAGCCAATGCCTTTATGAATATAATAAAAATTAAAAATGTATTAAAAGTTTTTTACCCTAATTGCTACTTTTAAGATAGTTGAAGGGGCACTAACTATTGCACAAAGTAAAAATATTTAAAAGTCTAGGAGAGAAGGAGTTTAAACAGCAGAGTTTACCTTAGGGGTGTCAATTCGAGTTAGCGTGTCGGGTTCGTGTCATGTCGAGGTAGGGGTATTCGACTAAATGGCTCAACCCTAATCCGACCCATTTAATAATCGTGTCATGATCCTTCAACCCTAACCCGACCTGTTAATAAGGCGGGTTGACCTGACCCAACCCATTTGACACGCTTAATAAACGAGTTGTGTTGGGTTGACACGAATATAACACAACCCATTTCAACCTGTATAATATTAAATATAACATCCATCTAGAAATAATTATTTTTACATTCTAAAAAGCAGTGCATACACTTCAAGTCTTCAACCCACATTTAAAATAATATAGTTCAACAAAAATATAACATTCATCTAGAAATAAGTTATTTACACTCCAAAAAAAGTGCATACACTTCAACCGAAATTCAAAATAACAAAGTTTCATAAAATTAAAATAACATAGTTCAACAAAAATGTAATATTATTGGAATTCACCAAATGCTAAGTATCAATATTGAAAGAATTTGAGCAAATAATAGACTAATCCTAACTATGACCACGATTATCATCCATAGATTCTTTGTTGATGTCCAAATTTATAACATCTTCTACAAGCTCATCCAATTTCATTTGTGTAAGTTCTATGCCCAAAAAAAAAAAAAATATTAATAGTTCTAAGGTCTGTAAAGTTTCAATTTCCAATTATGTCCCTTGTAAAATTTTGTAATTACTTACTTTTCTTTTTAATTTAAAATATATGTTGGATATAAAAGGTATTTGACAAATCTAAAATAAAATAAATATTTATTTGTTATATGAGTTAAATAGGTCGTGTTAAGTGTGTCATTTCGGGTTGACACAAATAAATTGGCGTGTCAAACGTGTCTATTGCGGGTTATGCGGGTTAACCTGTTTATGACCCGTTTCTAATCGTGTCATTTTCGGGTCGACCCGTTTATGACCCAAACCCATTAAGGCCTAACCCTAACCCGAAAAAACTCGTGTCGGGTTCGTGTCGTGTTCACGAGTTAGGTCGAACATTGACACCCCTAGAACTTTACCTATTATAATTATTTCATAAAAAAATAGGACAACAAAAACGTTGAATATTCAAATCCGTTCTTTCCTAACTATTAAATTATTAATTTTTGTTTTTGGTTAAAAAAAAGTAATTGTTCATAAAGCTGCACGAAACTAACTAAACGCCATTCGTTTTTGGAGATTCAAATAAAAAATTGTTCATTTTTCTTTCGGTTACACACTAAGCATTGTTGGCACTTTCACAAAATAATAATAATAATAATAATAATAATAATAATAATGGTAAGAAGAAAGCTTTATTGGAGAATTACAACCATACACTTGGGTTGGGTTAATATAGTTCATTATATGGACAAACCCATTTTCATACATACGAACACATGCACATTTATGTAATACACGATTTAGATGACAATATTGTACAATTGTACACAATGGAGCCCAGCCAAAGGTCTTGATCGAGATTCAATTAAGCAACAACGGCTGTGATAGCCAGAATGGACTCGATTTCGCTTTTGGAACGGCTGATCCTTTGATCACCACCATCCATTCCGTGGACCCATATTTCCGGAATTACTTGAGCCAGGTTGTTGACATTCTCCAATGCATAATCGGCTTCTTTGCTTTTCAATGTCTTCCCAACCTAAACCAAATAATAAAAAAATGTACAATAATGAGAATTGTTTTTTTCTATAGTATACAAAGATTATTGTAATAGATTATATGGGTTATGACGTATCATCATTGTGTTCACGTTGTGGGATACACATAGATTCACGAAATCTTTATATTATTTGCAAATTTTCAAGGAGTAGACATCCTACTTTCTAGTCACCACCATTTAAACTACCCTATATAGTTCTTCCCAAAATAAAATTCTTTAAAAAAAAAAAAAAAAACCTATATTTAGGTGTAAAACTTTGCTTTTTCTTGATAGACCAACAATTATTTTTGTCGTTTGGCAAAGCAATAATGGGATTTTCATTCACATAATTCTTAACAGTTTATTTAGGTGATAACTTCTGATAAAAACTAATCTGACTAATTGGTATGGTGAATCAATGACATGATACCTAGAGATGTTCAAGTCTTTAATTAGGTTGGTTAAGCATATGGTTTGATTAGATCCAATCAAATTTGATAAGCTCTTTGTAATCTATTTAACTGGAAAATGTTCTTTAAAACTATTTGTGTTATAAAAGTGATTATGAAGAAAATTGTAAAAAGAAAGTCTATAAAGTATAAACACAACAAAATTTTATAACATTTTGCTATTAACGAATTATTTATACTTTAATTTTGATTAAACTCAAGTTTCTTTTATAATTCATCATGTAGGTATAATTCGCCTTGTTGGAATATTAACTCCTTAAATATACTTTTTTTTTTTTGGTTTAACTCCTTAAATATACTACTATGATGATTTAGGAATTTTGTCATTGAAATTTTTTCATAAAATAATATTGAGCTCTTTCAAACCTACACCAATCTAGTTTCAATCTAAGTTTAATAAATTTGATTGGAGTTCATTGTGTTCACGTTGTGGGATACACATAGATTCACGAAATCTTTATATTATTTGCAAATTTTCAAGGAGTAGACATCCTACTTCCTAGTCACCACCATTTAAACTACCCTATATAGTTCTTCCCAACATAAAATTCTTTATAAAAAAAACCCCTATATTTAGGTGTAAAACTTTGTTTTTTCTTGATAGACCAACGATTATTTTTGTCGTTTGGCAAAGCAATAATGGGATTTTCATTCACATAATTTTTAATAGTTTATTTAGGTGATAACTTCTGATAAGAACTAATCCGACTATTGGTATGGTGAATCAATGACATGATACCTAGAGATGTTCAAAGTCTTTAATCAGATTGGTTAAGCATATGGCTCGATCATATCCAATCAAATTTGATAAGCTCTTTGTAATCCATTTAACTTGAAAATGTTCTTTAAAACTACTCGTGTTATAAAAGTGATTATGAAGAAAATTGTAAAAAGAAAGTCTATAAAGTATAAACACAACAAAATTTTATAACATTTTGCTATAAACGAATTATTTATACTTTTATATTTATTAAACTCAAGTTTCTTTTATAATTCATCATGTAGGTATAATTCTCCATGTTGGAATAATTCTACTGTGATGATTTAGGAATTTTATCATTGAAATTTTATCATAAAATAATATTGAGCTCTTTCAAACCTACACCAATCAAGTCTCAATCTATGTTTAATAATTGATTAGAGCCACATCAGTATTTGGTCATGAAATCACTTTGATTATATGCATTATTGTTGATAAGTACTGTGAAAATTCTTAATCAAAATAGGTAATGTATGTGTCATTCAACTTAACAATTTTCTTATCAAAAAAAGCCTTAAACAATTTTCTTGGACTTTACAAAGGAGACAATATGTGAGAGTCGTGAGACATAAGATTATGTCAGTGCATGCTAACAACATTATGACGGTTTGGAACCATTTATTTAGTTAAAATTAAAAACATATACTTGAAAGTATTGTAAATAAAATTAAAAAATAACTTAAATAGTAATATAATCAAATTTATAAGTAATATAAAAAAAATGTAATAAAATCTATACATAATAATAATAAAAATAAACTAAATAGTAAAAAAACTGGCAAAGGTCAAACCACTCTTAATTAATCAACAAAGATAAGAAACTAATTACCAGAACAGTTCGGAGACCCAAAGCTTTCCCAGCAGCGACGTTCTTGACGTTGTCGTCGAGGAACAACTGCACAGAAAATCAAAGAAAACGACACGCGTTTTCATTTCTTAACAAACAATTTCTAAACGAAAATTAAAACACTTATATGAGAAATTACACTCTGTTTCACGGGCGTACCGTTCGACGAGGATCAACGTCGGCAACATCAAGCGCGATTTTCATGGCGTCCATCGACGGCTTGAGAAGCACGGGGAACTCATCGGGTCGGGTCGAATTTGGCAGGTTCGGGTTCATGGTCTCGAAACATAGGATTTGCTCAAAGCAATCCTTTAAACCAAGCCGATCCAACACCTTAACCGCGTGGGTCCTGTCCGAATTCGTGAAAATCTGAAGCAAATTCAAACATAACTTAGTACTAGTACTATGATTCGGTCAAACATTTTATTTGGGACTTCGAGAGAATTGTAGTTAAGGTTTTGGGCTCACGATTTTTCTTTGAGTAATGCTACGCAAGAGGTTGCGTAGCTGAGAATCTGGCTTGATCAAATCGTACGGTAATCTTCCGTGTACGAAACTGTGATGAAAAAGAAAAAAACGAAAATGAACAAAATTTAATTAGAAAATTTCTATTTTAATCAAGGGAAGCATTTGATTTGATGGTATAGTATTAGTGTGCTTTAAAAAGGGAAAATTAGTGGGATAATGCTCTGCTCTCACCTGTGATAATCATCGGCATCGATGTCATAGCCTGATGCCTGTGACAAATTTAGTCAAATACAGAAATTAATTAGTTCGGTCTTCATGTTAATTATTATTATTTATATAAAATGTTCATGTTTTTGGAGAGTTTGATAAAGAATGAATTCATACCCTCAAATTATTATTTTTTTATATAAAATGTTCATGTTTATGGAGAGTTTGATAAGTTCATACCCTCAAACCAGCGAGGGAGCTGCCGTATTTTTTGAAAAGCTCAACACGGAGAGTTGAGGCCTTGCTTTCTGGGAATCCACATTTCTCAACAAGAAAATCTGCAAGAAGCAACCAAAGATATATATAAAAATTTGACTTTTAATAGTGTCAATTACTTAATTTGGTAAAAATTTTCAGTTTCTTTCACACACCATCGATGTTTTTCCTGAGTGATTCGGAAATTCCAACTTTGGAAGAGTACAAAGTGTCATCCAAATCTGTGTTCAACAAACAAAGCTAAAACAATCAGAGCCCATTTCAAAGAGGGAAAAAAAATATGAGAGAAAAAAAAGTAAGAGGGAAATGAAATAAGTTACCAAAGATAAGGCAGTTAAAAGGAGAAACAGAATCAAGAAGGGATTTGCTACAGGAATCCATGGCTAAGCTGAAATGGGAATTGGAAAGGAAAGCAAATTTAAGAGCTAAAAAGCAGAGCAAAGCAGAAATTATATTGAGCAAAGTGCAACAACAACAAAGGGGTACTCGTGCTTTGAGATTGGGAAGGGTGGCACTATATTTATAGGGATAGGTGCACACGGATTGACTTTAGGACAGGTGTACACGTGGACGGTTGGATAGAGATGTGCTGACTCAGACGTTTGTGTTAGGATTAGGAACCGAGTAGGATTTGGGCCCCACGCGCCAGAGACGAAAACAGGTGCGAAATCGCGAAATCCTTTTTTTTATTGGACGATAATACCCCTGCCTGGTCTAATTATTGGGACAGGTGTTCCTCTTGTATCCAATCTTGTTGGAGCTTCGGAGTTGTGGATTTACAAGATTGCAGAAGTGACATAAGAATCAACTTCGTTACACGTACCGTAAAATTTGGAAAATACTGATCATACAACGTGAGAAACTAGTATGAGTGAACCACTTGGGTAAAAATAATAAAGCTTGGTGGAAATGAGCTAATTATGTCGTTGAATCTTAGGTTCAACAGTAATAATGTTATCACAACCCATTTGAATTTTATGGTGGCCGTTAACCTAACTCATTTTTATAAATTTTTTTACAAATCATTTGAATCTTATATACGCTGTAATTAATTAATATTTTGATTTAATAATAAAGAATAATTATTATAAAATGAACCTAGTATATTTAATTCTTATCTTATCTATAACAAAAAACAATCGGGTAATTTTTAATTTTAACTATAACTTTATAATAATATTTACCATGATTAATGTTTTATAAAGCTTACTTTAATGTTTTTGATGTTTTAGGGAAAATTATTCAATAATTTGGTGGGAGGAATAAAGAATACATGAAAATAGTAGGTGCCACTATAAATTCATTTAGTGAGGTCCCCCATCATGTGAAAAGAGAGAACAATGCTATAGAAGTATTGAATAATCACTTGGTGTTTAAGGGTTAAGTCATGACTTCTAATAAATAACTTCTTAATGTTCATCAAAAAAATAAATAACTTCTTAAGTATAATTTTATACACAAATGGAAATTTTTTTTTTATAATAATAAAATGTCCTTTCATGTTTCTCTTATATGATGTAAATAGAAAATTGGTATGGGTTGGGGCATATAGAGAAAATTGGTCTGGCTACAACATGTATACTATGAAGCAAATGGATGCCTTGATATTAATTAATTTTGGCTAAGAGCAACCACATCAGTCTGTCTAAAAATTTTCGTCTATTTTGGCCTTAAAACCTACTTTTTCTATTTTACACAATCACTTTGCAAAAATACCAACATCAGATTATATATTTTACACTTTCTTCTAATATAATATCAATTCTTCCTTTATTTTTTTACTATTATTTCTATCCTTTTTTTTCCCCCTTTGTTTTCTCACCAAACAAACGCAATCTAACCCAAATCAAACTCATGACAAACCTCTACAAACACAAATCACAGCCTCTCTTCCTACACCAAAACCCCCACATCCAAATCACAACAAATTCAAGCCAAGATACCACTAAGCAAACCACTACCAAAATCAATAAATCGGCAAAATTGATCTACCAAAATCAACAAACCATCGAGCAAACCTAGTCACTCACACTTCTGGCAAAGTTCTGAATCTTGGTGGGCATGGTAGCAGAAAATAAAAGAGCACCAAAGAGGAAATTGAACTACTTTATTATGAGTTTTCAGTTAAGAGAGAAGATAATGGGTAGGAAACAAAGAAGAGCCACCAATTGGAGTGGTGGTGGTGGCTAACAGGTGATGAGCAAGGACTGTAGATTAAGGAGAAGAAATAAAGAAAGAAAAGAAAAAGAGAAACAGAAAAGCCATAGATAGAGAGAAAAGAAAAAGAAGGAAGCAAGTAACAAAATGGAATAGAAAGAAAGAGAGAGAAATTAATTAAATATTGATGTACAAGTGATGCGAGTGATTTTTAAAAGAGGTGATGCGAGTGATTTTTAAGGTAAAATGTGTAAAATTGTGCACTTTCTGTATTTTAGAAGAGTTGATGTGAGTGCAAAAGTTTCCTTCTATTTTACAATAAAAACCTACTTTTTCTATTTTACATGATTAATTTGCAAAAACATTTACATCAGATTATCTATAATACACCCTCTTTTATTAAAATAATACTTTTGCACATTTTTATTTTATTATTTCCCTTACTCATATACGGGCCCACCACCTTACCTCACTTCTCTGAAACACTCTCTCTCTTTCTTTTTCTCCTTCTTTTTTCTACTTGCTTCTTTCTTCTTCTCCTTTTTTCTTCTTCTCCTTCTTTCTTCTTCTACATTTTTCTTATTCAGCATCTTCTTTCTTTCTTTCTTTCTTTCTTTCTTTCTTCTTCTTCTTCTTCTTTTGCTGTTCTTTCTTTCTTCTTCTTCTTTTTCATTTCTAAAAAAAAATTCTTTCTCTTTCTCCCCTTCTCTTTCTCTATCAAATCAATGCTCTCTTCAAATCTGAAAAAAAAAATCTCTCTACCAAGCTTCCATGGTTCAATACACTCAGACACTCTCTCTCATGGTGGCGAGAAGCTTGGGTTTTGGGTTGATTTGTATTTTGCCAAATGAGTTTTCTGTTGTGTTTTGTTTTGAGTTGATTTTAAGTTGGGTTTGTGATGATTTTCATTAATTTTTGGTTGATTTTGTTTGGATTAAATTGATGTTGTAATGGGTTGGTTGTGGTGGTGGTGGTGGTGGTTATTGGTTAGTTGTGATGGTCAGCTTCTTCTTCTTCTTCTTCTTGGCATTGAAGAGTGGGTGATAGAGAATCTGACAAAGGCAAGGGAGAGGAGAGAGAAAAAAACATAAAATAATAGATAGAAGAGTTACAGTACTATGCACAATTTTTGTAACAATTGTGCATAAATACACAATTTTACACCCACTGATGTGGGTGTTTTTATTCTCAAAATGTGTAAAATGAGCAACTTTTTCTAATTTGCAAGACTTTACACATACTGATGTTAATGCTCTAAGAGAGGAAAAGACCCAAACAGAAAGAATAAAAGAATATACTTTGTGCCCTTCTTTTGTACATGCATGATGCAACAAGCGTTGTTGCTAGATAATATGGGCTGGGGCATAGATAGAAATTGCCCCACTTTTGTAAATACCTTTTGTAGGGTCGAAATTTGATGGACTAGGCAATAACTTCCTGTATTATGAGCCCAACAAATCCCCAACAATGAATTTGTAAAGAATGGGTTAAACAGCTGGGCTGGATATGGATTTAGCAAGGTTCATGCAAGCGAAACAGGGCAAAAGACACTCAGGCTAGTATTCAATAAAAGTATCTTTGATCCGAAAAAGTCTTGCCTTTATCAACTTTCTCCCAATCCCTCTATGTGAGACCTGTTTCCTTTATATATATACACCTTTTTCCCTCATCTTCACCGCACATTTGTCCTTCATCTAAGCGTCCACTTGAGTATTAGTCACATCAGAAGTTTGCTTTAATCTGCAGTGAGTGGTAGTGGCTGAGGTTTCACTGTTCAAGTGTCTTCTCCACATAAATGCAGCTAGGAAAGTTGCTGCAGTGCATTAAATGCGGTGATGGCAGCTTTATTTGTAAGATATTTCAGGATATCTCCGCGCTTAGGAATGCCCAGCGCTAACTCCCCTCTGAGGAATCTTCTACTTGATCAAGTTCTTTGGAGGTCTGACGAGCGGAACCTCTTCGGACATGACAGGTTGTCTTCGGACGAAATATTAATCCTTCCTTGGTTGCATTTTCGCCAGGATGGCAGGGCATTGATCCTTTTAACCTCTTCGGTCAGGAAGTTTTATTCAAATTGGGCCACAGGCCCAACATATGGCGTTGGGCTTTCTCACCCACACCTTTGATCTATGACTTTGTAATATACTCTTAATCATCTCCATGTTTATCAAAAAAGAAAAAAAAATGGTATGTAGAAATTCTATTTTAGACTATTTTATGTTTTTAGTGTTAAAAAATCAATAAAAATGATTTGTTTTTGTGAAAATTATTATTATTATTTAAAAAAAAAACACACACATTTTTCTTTCTAAATGAATGAACAGATTCATTATAAGGTGTAGAGGTGTACATCAAACTTACCAACCTGTCAAAATAGATCCAACTCAATGTCTCAGATTGATTTTCGTGGATTGAGTTGGGGTGAAATCTTATTTTGAGCCTTTGGTCAGGTTAGGTTTGGGTTGATAGTTTTTTCAATCCACTTGTCCCATCCTAATCACCGTGTAAATAAATTTAGATTTTACCATTATTTTATTTGGTTTAGGTTGACGTATTTTGAGAATTGTTTAGATGGATTTGGAAATTTTGAATATAGTTCAAGTATATTATATGAATTGTAATTATTTATTGAGAAGATTGTTTAAATAATTGATGAAAGTTAATTTTTTACAATGCATAAAACCAAAGACAGAACTAAGAGTTTTTGTTTAAGAGGCCGAGTTATATAGTATAGATAAATTAGTTAGTCATACTTCATAAATGTATTAGATGCAAAATTATCAACTTTTATCTAATCTACTATTTCATGGTGAAATTTTTGAAACTTTTATTTTCAACATATATAAGTTATGAAGCTGTCTGCCAATGTAAATAGACAAAATATATATATTAAAGTGAGACTATTGCACCAAGACTATTGAGTAGTTCACGCCTGGAAAGTAGAGTACTCAGTAGTTCAGTGCTGGGAAATGGAAATTACTAGAAAGTTGAATGAAAAAGAAGGTAGTAAAAAAAAATATAAAAAATAAAAAGGAAGAAGTGTTGATTTGCTACTGGCTAACGTATTTGAAAAAGAAATTTGAGGCTTGAAAGGAACATGAACAGGGGACCAATCGATTTCCTTTTTTTGGTTTTTTTTTAGCGCCGCGGGGGTGGGGGAATTCACGTCAGGTACACCTGGTGTAATTCACCAATTTTCTTCACAATTTTTTTTACCTTTTTTACTTTTTAATTTTATTTAATAGTTGAGGTTAAAAATTACTTAGTTGAGATTGAAAGTTAGTAACTTTCAATCTTAACTATTTATTTGATATTACATCATGTGTAATACTTAGTTCCTTAGGTACTGCAACTTATGTGAATCCGGGGGATAGCTCATCAAAAAAAGGCATTGAATCACATTTGAGTAAAATAGAACCGAATGCGGAAACGTGGCAAAAGCTCCGAGTAGCTTAGAAACTACGAGAGTTTTATGGCATGTGAAAGGCGTGGTAGTTTTAAAAAAGCATATCATTTACCAAAGCGCGGACATAGTATCCGTTTGCAGCGTCCTTTGGGCACATTGTCTCAGACATTAAGGTCTTGTCAACTCACTTCAGGTGAGTGACTTTTTAGGTGCGTGACTTTTCAGCACACTTGCAGACAAGGAAACACGGTAGCACATGTAATTTTCCTTCTTTTTGTACTTACATGGAGGAAGTCCCTGTATTTTCCCTTGCTTTGTATCTTGCAGAAACTATCAATAATACATGAGCTCCTGGCGGCATTTCTCTCAAAAGTCCTTTTTTTTTTTTTTTTTTTTTTTTGACTGAGTCTCTCAAAAGTCCTTGGACACCAGTCAACACTAATTAATGTATTTATAAAAAAAACTAATTAATGTAAGATTCCAGGACCCTTTCACTAAACGTGCTATAAATTTTCAGGCGAAAATTCTAGGAGTCTAGGACCAAAAAAAAAAAAAAACCCCACAAGTTTTGGTATAATTGTGATTGTCCATGTAAAATATTATGAATAATAAAAAAAAAAAATGATAGATTCATGTAAAAATGACAAATATTTAATAATAATTTATTATATAGAATAACTGTGGTAATAATTATGATTTTTTATGTGATACTCTTTTTTAATACAAGATATATAGAAATTCTATTATAATCTAATTTAACTGTGTATATATATATATATATATATATGAAGTTTCTTTAAAATTTAAATCTCGACTTTTACCTTTCACTTTTCACAAATATTTATATTTGTAGAGTGGTTATAATGCCAAAAATATGCGATGATAGATTTTTTTTTGTAATATTAGAATTACTTATAAAGAAAAATATTAATAAAGTCACATTTTTATATTTCTTAAAATATGTCTGATAATTAGACTAAAAAAAGTTTTAATAATCATTCAATATATATATGGTTGGTAAGTTAATATATTATGAAATTTCTTCTCTCTCATTTTCTCACTTTGGTTTCTTCACGTTGTCCGAAAATTCCTTTTTATTGAGTATATTTTTTCTTCTTATACCACTCTTAACGGTTCGGAATTATTTAAAAAAATGAAAGCACAGAATTCCTCATGTTCCTCGCCAAACATGAATCACGTGCAACTGTGCAAGATTGATAACTTTAATTGATTATGACAGGATTTTAAATTGTGATACAACACCATTTTACTACTGGATGTGGTAACGGTTCGGAATTATTTAAAAAAATGAAAGCACAGAATTCCTCATGTTCCTCGCCAAACATGAATCACGTGCAAGATTGATAACTTTGATTGATTATGACAAGATTTTAAATTGTGATACAACACCATTTTACTACTGGATGTGGTGATGGGTTGTGGCCCTTGTGGGTCTTGTGGAACCTACCCCAACTAATAATGCAAGATCTATTGCTTTTGAAAAATATTTATTGGTGGTATTGAGAACTCTTGGCTTGATAGTAACTTTACAAATATAAATATTTTTGGAGCATGGAGGCTAATTACTGGAGTTCAAGTCTCTAAAAACAAGTTTCACACACAAATACTTATGGTTTGTTTGGATGGAGGGGGAAGGAGGGAGAATAGAAGAGAGTAGAGTAGAGTTAGCTAAAAATAAGTTAATTTTGTGTTAAATCTACTTTACTCTTCATCCTACTCCCTCAATCCAAACGAACCATTAAATATGCTAGAGTAGAATTTTATCTCAGATAAAAAATAAAATAAAAATTTATTGGTTGCTTATAGGATGAGAGAGAGAGAGAGAGAGAGAGAGAGAGAGAGAGAGATGTGAAATGATATGGTCTGCCTAGATTTGTGACTGGAGTCTGGTTCAACCCATTGAAAGTTGAAACCCAAATTTCATAGGGCATGTTATTGTTCTAGTCGTACCTACAAAATATCTAATGGGCGCTATAGGTCCTACAAAACAATGGCATATGGCCGAATAGTGAGGTTTTTATTTTTAATTTCTTTTTGCATAAAGGAATAATTTACTTAGAAAAAAAAAATAACACCACTCGGGACAACCCCTCTAAACACTCTAAATACGCTTACTCAAAGACCTAGGATTGTCAGTTGTCCTAGGAAGTTCTTAAGGATATATATTTTTTTAGAGAGTTTCGACCTACGACGTTCGCTTCTGATGATAGTTTTTTATCATCAGACTAAGACACTAATCAGTTTTTGGTGTAGGCAGGGATTGAACCCCAGATCTCTTATAAAACCATTAAAAACTTTACTAGTTGAAATAACTTGAACCCATAAGTTCTTAAGGATTTTAAGACCCCAATTAAATAAACAAAAGCCCTCAAAATTGTACAAAAAATACCCAAAATTGTAGAATGATAATTGATTTTTTTTAAATGAAAAAAATGGGTTTTACATTCTATTTAAGCTCCCAAAATATTGAGCCAATAGAAATCCAATTGAATTCAAACCCTAAACTGTTTCACCAAAAAAATAAAAAAAATGTTATGCATGTTTTATAAATGGACTGAATAATAATTTATAATCAATTTTCCTAATAACTTGCAAATTAAATAGATATCAATAAAACCTAAATACAAAAACTAGATTATTAAATTTTGCATAAAAAATATGATGAGTTTTGGATGAATTAGGACTTTCCAAAGCTGATAAATTTTGATCTCTATCTCAAAAAAAAAAAAAAAAAAAAAAAAAAAAAAAAAAAAAAAAAACTGTCTGGCTAATAATTGGAATTAGAAATTAATTCTAAATAGTTTATCTTTCAAGCCTGAATATGTTTTATTGTTTTTACAATAACATTTTTTTTTTCAAAAATTAGATTGAGGTGAACCAATGCCATTCAAAAGATAATTCAAAATGATTTTTTTATTCATTTACTAAAATAGAATTTTTCCAAATTCCAAACAAAATTTCCCTGAAATATGAGATTCAAATTTCATTATGATGCGATTTTGACGTTTTTTTTTATAATATTTTTTTTAAAAAAATAAAATTGTATCCTAGTTTTGGACCTAAAATTTAGCTATTTGGGATCTGATGATATTAATGGATATTTAGGAAATAATTTATTTTAATTAAAATTTATTTTCTAAAAGATCTAATTAAAATATAAAACCTAAAAAATTTGTCCATTAGAATTAATGAATAGGAAATTTTTTCTTAATAGTTTAATGCCTTACAGATATCTTTTTAAAGATCCAACAATATTTCAATAGGAAAAAAATACAAAAGATATTATTATTATTAATATTATTATTATTACTAGTCGCTAACCCGTGCGATGCACGGGAAAACTATTGATAACTTCCCTAATATGGAAAAAAAGAAATCAATATCATGGTATAATTTATATATCAAACTAATAAAATCTATCACTTACAAAGTAATAAAATCTATTACATGAATTGAGATATTTTGATAACCAAGAGCTTGAGATCATATTTAAAAAATATATGACTGATATAAGTACACTTCAATACAATAAATTACACAAATATAGTTAACTCCATACTCATTCAATCATATATCTTTCATAAATTATATTAATAATTCTTGATGTCCAAGATTTATCTAAATTCTAACATTGCTAGTAAACAAAGATGCTAGACCTTAATGGGATTGAAAAGGCAACATAATGCCAATTTAGAAAATTGCTAAAATAATAACTTTCCACTATTGGGAGAGAGAGAGAGAGATGGCTATTGTGCTGCATCTTTTAAGAAAAATCTACCCTCTACATTTCTTTTGATGTAAGCGACCCATAACAAAATAGATGTACAACGTTTAGAGCATACACATTTGGGAGATTAAAAGTTAAGGAAGATGAACCCATCTAAAGTTTTTTGCTCTTCCTCTTGATGTTGACTTTTCCAGCATCATTCAAAATCAAATTTATGTACTCCTCAAAACCCTACAAGGCATAAAAATTAACATTTGAATAAATTTACATGTATTCACTTAAAATTGTGAAATATGCTAAAAATTAGATTGATATCAACCTTTTAACCAAAATTCAACATTCTAATGATGTACATCAATCAACAATTTTGTCATTGTTAGTTGCAACATATATCCTTTTATTTGTGACAAATATGGTGCAATTTTGGCCATCAAATTTTACTTAGAAGCCAAGATTAGACAAAAAATTAAAAAAAAAAAAAATTACATGTTCACAAAGATTTCAAAGTTCTCAAGATGTAAATTTGACAATATCACTCCTAAACTTGCTTAATATACATAACATATAGCAAAAATACTCATCATAAATGTGATTAAAAAAACTCAAACGGTAAATTACAACCCTTTGTATAATATATATATATATATATTTTAAAAAGACTATTGTAAGGACTCAAATTAAATTGGACCTGAACAATAAAATTTGTAGAGCGTGGGTAGAAGGGCTAAATACCAGCAAAGCAAACAATGATCGGCGTGAGATTCATAGGAATAATAACAAAGGAATTTGACTAAGTGTTTGTGAAGAAATTTTGTTCTCGATCCAGTCTGAGGATCTAGTCCGATGATCTCTTTCCTTAGAACTAACATATACAAGGGTTGTCTTCGGATACCCTGAAGATTTCTTTTTTATTTCTTCTCCTCTTGGGTTCCTCACCCCCCCTCCCCCCTTTTTTCTTTTCTTCTGGTGGGGGTTCTATCTATTATATAATCTTGTTTAGTTGATCTCTGCCATCCACTTGTTGATCATCCAAGCCTATACTTGAGTGCCTGTCCCATCAGCCGCCTTTGCAAGCTTTCCGTTAGTTGAAGCAACCAAGGCATCACTGTTGGCTGGTCAATTCACCATTGATGTGACCAGAGTGTTGGTGGCGTGCATTTAATGAGTGAGTGACAGCTCCTTTCCTTCAACGTCGGCCTGCCGAGGACATGGGCCTCATTGGCGAGGTCCCTAGATGACTTGAGCCTCGTTCGCTTATCCTCGGATTATGCCTTCTCCTCAGCGTGGACCTTGAGCCTGATGTGGAGTGGGCCGAGGTTGCTAAATATTTGGGGCCCCACAACTATCCTTAACATTTTATCTTCAAAACATTATAACAGGAAATGCTGCAAAAATTTGGAATGATTTACCCCTATATAGCTTAACCATAATTGCTACTCCATATAATTCAAATCAAGACGTTTGATTTTCCCCCCTTCTCACTCAAACAGATTATCAACTAAAATTTTTAGAATAGCATTACATGCAAAACCTAGAAAAGCCCAACATTGAAAAGGACAAAATCAATAATTAAAAGTCTCTAAAAAACATTACCACTATCATGCAATATCCAATACAACCACTTTTAATAAGAACTATGAAAAGCAAATATATAACAAAATACCTAATCTACAAAAATCTGTAAAACCAAATCAAACACAAAGTCAATAATTTATCTAAATTTTTTTAATTTGGCCAAAGAATTAGATAAAAACGTAACACATTCTTAGAAGCATAGACAATTGAGAGAGAAATCATCACTTCAAAATTAAATTCAATCCTAAACAATGAAAAGAACATGAGACCTAAGATTAAGATTTAAAACCCATTTTCTTTTTCTCTTAGTCCCAATATCAACAAATCTATATTAATCATTAAACCATTAATTAATGCAAAGTTAATCAAAACTAAATAACCGGATAAAATATTTTAACATAAAAAACCAAAGGAAGATATCATACTTGAAGGTCAGATGTCGTTTTCAAACTTTTCAAAGGCTTCATACTCCTCCATCTTCACATCTACCTCTACCTCTACTTTTTCCACCAGTTCTACACCTAAAACACCAAAATAACCAAACCTCCTAAAATGAAGTTGTTTAATGCAATCTTTTTAAAATGAAGTCATTAAAATTATAGCAAATGACTAACAACAAGATCCTTTAGAAAACCAATTCTAAATAGTTCAAGGCTTCCAAAATTCAAGACTTTCAAGTTTCTTCTAGATTAGATAACTATAAGTTAGGCTGATTATACTCTTTTGGTAGTATTGCCTAACAGATCTACTGTTCAAACATTACAATGGTTCCAAATCAACCCTTCAATATTCTATCATCAAAGTGGAATTTGGCCGGTAGCTTTGAAAAGAATTTGATTTGCAAAGGAGGCCACCTACCATTATTTGGGTCTCTTTCAAAGACAGATTTCAGTCAAGAGCATTTGTGAATATAATAAGTCTAGAGGATAATTCAGTGATATAAAAATAGGGGAAGTGGCAGCATAAATAACATCTAAATGCATCTTATAGGGAGTAACAATTAGCATAGCTGCTCCTTTTGGAATTTGGATCAAACATATCTTTGCAGCTCTTCAAACCATTTTAAATCATAATCATATCATTGAAAAAATTATAACACTAAAAGAAGAAACTCAAGTTGTTATACTTACACACCCAATGGTATTGGTCCACTCATTGAAACAGGATCCAAATACCATAGACAGAAAAAAAAGAAACAAATATAACTCAAAATATCAATGTAATAACAAATTTGTGAAAAATAAAAATTATGCAGTAAACAAAAAAAAGGCACCAAATTACCAAACAAAGCAAGATGCTTATCCTATTAAAAAAAAAAAAAAAAAAAAGGGAGCAAGATGCTTATCCACAAATCTATTGGATTGAATAATCTGTAGAAAAGATAAGCAATGAAAATCAAATAGAATACCATAGGGCATAGACATATCTTAGTAGAAAGAACATAAAGAAAACGGTTATTAGAAGGGAAAAAAAATTATAACAGCAAAGCTATAGTTCATTGCTATGTTAAATCTCTACCTAAAAAATATCAACCAAAACCAATAAAGTAAACCACAATTGGCAAATTAACAAAGCAAAACTCACAATTTGCCAACGTATCTGAAAAACCCCTTCACAACTGACTGTGCTTCAATTTACTTTTGCTTCACTGTTTTTTTCCTCAACACCCAAACAGATGCTTAATCAAAATTTTGAGAATATAATCCAACATGCCAAACCCAACCTTTACAGTGGAACTTTAAATAAAGGAATAACTCAACGTGTGGCTTTTTGAAAGGCCACACATTTATAAACAGCTATTACTTATCAATATTGAGGCAGGGAAAGAAAAAATTTCATGGTATAAAAACACAAGTCCTCAAGCAAAGCCTAAAGCCTCTTGGCTAGGAATTTCTAACAAAATGAAACAACCTCAACACGCATAAAAAAAATTCAACGCCTAAAATAATAGAGCAAACATTAGTCAACTCAACAAATCAACTAAGCCTTAATTGTAATTGCAGTATGAATTCATAGATGGAAAGATTACAAACAAAAAATAAAACAATTTATGCCAGTACAATTTTTGCAATACTAACATATAATAAATTATGAAAAGGCAGCAAACAACAAAATTACAACTTCCAATGTTCAAAACCTTACATGACATAGAAGCATTAACTCGATTTCTTTTCACTTTGCTGCAAAATATGAAACAATAAATAATAACATACGAAACAGAAAATTGGTTTACAGAAAGTTATTTAAAAACAATGCAGAAAGTTATTCAAAACAGTGCAGATTTTATAAAATAGTGTATTGCAGTGCAGTTTTTGAGACATTTTTTCAAACACACATCATGCATTATTGTTGCAACCATTCCCTGCTGTGGACGACTAAATTTCTCGGTTCGAAATGAGTCAAACAAGTAAAATAGTTGCATAAATGCGAATTTGTATTAATGATTGTGTGGTACAATTCTCTGTGATTACAAAAGTGTGATCCTCTGATTCGATCTCCTTAAAAGATTTGTTGATTGGATTTGTGATAATGTGATTTTGATTCGAACATAAAATATCCTTCAATTTGGCTGAAGAATGGATCAAAGATCTTTGAAATAGAATTATAATAAATCTCTGGCTATGAGCTTGTTAGAAATTCTTTGTTCTTTGTGTTCTTCGTGCGTTCTTCGTCTTTGAAGATTTGTGGTGGAAGTTCTTCGGGGCTTTAGAGACTTAAATCCGTAGAGCTTCACTGATTTATGGTTTGTTGAGATTTTTGGAGGCTTTTAAGCTTGATTCTAGTGAACTTTGAGATCTAGGAATGTGATTTGGATGATTCCTCTTCGAATGTTCTTTGTATTTGAAAGTTTGTGGTGGAAGTTCTTGGGAGCTTTGGAGGCTTGAATCCGTAGAACTTCACTGATTTGTGATTTCTTGGAGTTTTTGGAGGCTTTTAAGCTTGATTCCAATGAACTTTGAGATCTAGGCAGGTAGTTTAGATGATCCTGCTTCGAATGTTCTTCATATTTGAAGGTTGAAGTTCTTGAAGTTGCTGGAGGCTTCAGGGCTTGATTCCAGCAGAGCTTGATTCCAGCAGAGCTTCTAGACTTCTGAATCTTCTCTATGCTGCTTGTGCTTTAGATGGGTTGGTGTCCTCTTAAATGTCTTAGGAAGGCTTTTATTTATAGGAATTTGAAGGTGGATAAGCGACACGTGGCGGAGTCTGATTGGTGACACATGTCACAGCCTGATTGGTTCGCCTATGTCATCGCTTACACGCGCTGGATTGATTAAGTCATCGCTTACACGTGTGAGGCTGCTTGTGTCATCACTTATATGTGCGTTGATGCATGATTGGTTTTTGCATGACACTTGGCAAATTTCCATTGGCTTCTGAGTAGTAATAGTAAACCCTAGCAGCAATACGTGGCACTTTGTAATTGACTGTATTTTGTGGACTTGGTAGTGTAACGTGTCAGCTTGTGATAGGTTGGGAATTTTTCCTCTATACACCTGCATATAAAGTGATCAAAGAACTACCTTGTTGTCAAAAGAACTACCTATAATTTCAACAATAATAGAATACCATAATACCTCCAAAACAGTCAAATTAAAATTTCAATAACTGACTCTAATCAAGAGTATAGTCGAAACAGACAACACAATAGTTACAATTCCAAAGCCAAAAAATAAATGCCATTTCCAATTCTTTCGAAATCATTTGTCTGTATATGCAATCAAGGAAGACTCTATTCAGCCTTGTAGTAATAGGAGCAACAAAATATCTAATGATGAAAACCCAATGTGCACTTTAAGATATTTCATCAACATAAAAGTAACATTCTAGGCAGCAAAAATCCAGACACTACAAAAAAAACAACAACAACAAATGAAACATGACAAACATCAATTGCCCTGCCATAATTCAAAATAAGGAGCACAAGAACAAATACCCAATTGAAATTAGAAGGAAGAAAAGTTCTATGTACCTAGCATATGTCTTCTTAGTTGAAAGTTCATGTCCTAAAAACATATGTATGAATTTCAAAAAATATATGTTGCAAACAAAAGCTATCTGCAAAGCAACAGCTACTGCCTAACTGAAAACATACAATTAAGACCTATAAATTACAATTTGACACAAACCAAGCCAAAAATACTATTACCCATTGAAATGTCTTTAAAATACACAAGCAAATTACCCGTTATATCCATTTAAAAAACAAAAACCCAATACAAAAATTTCTCAATTGAGTCTAATTTTACAAATTTTGAAAACCAAAACGACATAAAAAGCATATTAAGATCCATTTAACAGACAAAAAATCAATTGAAAGAGACAACAAAAACAGTGGTAGGTATATAAGAGAGAGAATCATATCAAACATGTAATTTTGAAAACCAAAACAACATAAAAAGCATATTAAGATCCATTTAACAGACAAAAAATCAATTGAAAGAGACAACAAAAACAGAGGTAGGTATATAAGAGAAAGAATCAGATCAAACATGTATTTCTATTTTTGCTTACTTTGAGATTGAATTCCAAGACTGAAACTTAAAATCCAGAATTCCAACAACAAAAACACACAAAAACCTCTTTATTTAACAGATCAGAAAATAGAAAATCAAAATTTTTGTATATAAAATCAGAATTTTTGTTTTTTTATAGAGCAGGGTTTTGATCGCTTACCGTTGCTGGGAAAAGATTGTCTCAGATGGGAGTGACGACCAAGGAGAAGGATTTGCGTCTAGGGTTTTCAATTTTGGGGTTTCCTATGTATTCTCTTGCAGACTCCAATCGTGTTTCAAAGCTGAGTTTGTGTTTGAGTCTAACGCTTTTTTATTTTTTATTTTTTTTATTTTTTAAGATAAGCACTAGTTTTGTTTTTGAGTGAGAGTTTTTAATTTTATTTTTTAAATTTATTAAAAAAATTATTTTTCAAATATTGTGCTAACGTGGAAAATTGTGAGAGTTTCAAAAGTTTCGGTTTTACATATATATATATATATATATGGATTACTACTACTACTATTATTATTATTATAGCTTTTTTTTTTTTTTTTTTTTTTTTTTTTTTACAAAAAAGAATGAAAAAAAAAATTGAACACCCTCTACTTTCACACCATCATGTGTGGGAAAGCAATGCTTTCAATTTTTATTTATTTTATTTTTAATAGTCTTTCTCTAGTATATGTTTTGACTTGCATAATTTGGAGGGTATACAGTCGAAGGAAGAGACAAATTGATGATAGAATGTATTTATAGGTGTGGAAGCTGATTCCATTTGATGTTATTTATTTATTTATTTATTTTTTTTATCGGGGATGTATTGTTATTCAATTTGTAACAAAAGAAAAAAAATTTATGTATATGATTGTTACAAATTGAAATATTTTTTTTAACATGAATTTCTTTATTTTCTTACAAATTGAATAACAATAAACTACCATCAAATGGAATACTCTACTACCATCTTAAAATATATTCTACAATTGAAAAAAAAAATGTCGCGTTTTTCATTTCCAACATATGTTTAACAACATATTGCGGAAGACTTTTTTTTGTTCCTTTTTCTCAAACTTGGTAGTCCACTATTTTAAAGTGGCAAGCACTTATTTGATCACTCCCATTATTCTTTTCTCTCTTCCCACCCCCACATATTCTGATAGCGTTTCCTATTTATTTTGGCTTTTATGTTTATTTTGTAATTGGGTTCCTCGTGGAGGAAAACCTCCAACTTTAGTTGGCCTTTATGGTCCTTAAAGATAATTTTTAAAGAAAATTTTTTCATACAATTGTATATTGTGAAAATTGCGGTAAATCTACAGGTACTTATATCTTGAAAATTAATATTATAGCTTATTTTTTATGAAAAATAATTTTAAAAAAAAGTGAGCCACCTATTAAACACCATTTACTTTAAAATCATACACGTGTGGAAAACATTACTTTTACTTGTTTTTTTCTTTCTCTAATTTATGTTTTGGCCTACAATATACGGTTAAAGGGAGAGACAAATTGATGATAGAATGTATTCTAAGATGATGGAAGTGTTTCTCAAAAAAAAAAAAAAAAAGATGATGGAAGTTGATTCCATTTAATGTAAACCTTTTTTTTTATTGGAGATGTATTGTTATTCAATTTGTAATAAAAGAAAGAAATTTATGTATAAGATTGTTACAAATTGATCATTCCCCCTTCTTCTTCTTCTTCTTTTTCTTCTTCTTCTTCTTTTTCTTCTCTCTCTCTCTCAGATAAAACTGTTTCCTACTTATTTTTCTGTTTATTTTTCTTATGTTGTAATTGGGTTTGCCCATGGAGGCTAACTTTCAACTTCAGTTGACCTCCATGGTCCTTACAAATGTTTTTAAAGGAAAAATTTTGTCACACTATTTTATATTGTGAAAATTGACTTATAAGTACTTGTATTTTGAAAATTAATATTATGACTTATTTTTAGGAAAAAAGAATTAAGAAAATGGGGCCACCATTTAAACACTCTCTAATTTCAAACCATACATGTTTGGAAAGGCAGTGATTTCAATATTAATAACGTTGTTTATTTTTATGAATAACAATTTCTTTCTTTCGTTACAAATGGAATAAAATGGAATTGGTTTCCATCATCTTAAAATGGAATTATCATTGAAAACATCATATGTTGCGTTTTTTGGTTTCCATCATATGTTTAGTAATATATTGCGCAATATGTTACTAAACATATGTTGAAAACCAAAAACGCAACATTTGATGTTTTTAATGATAGAATGTATTTTGAGATGATGAACCTAATTCCATTTAATGATTTTTATTTTATTTTATTTATTTATTTTTACCGGAGATGCATTGTTAATCAATTTGTAACTATTGAAATATGAGGAAAATAAGAGAGAATAAGAAGAGAATGATCAGATAGGTCATTACCACTTAAAAGAGGTGGACTAACATGTCTGAGAAATAACAATATAAAACTCTTCCTCAACATACTGCTAAACATTTTTTTGAAACTAGAAATACAACATTTGTTTTCAAGGACAACGATTTTGGTACCTGACTTACAACATCTATTACTGTGGATGTAGCCCCCACCCCAAGGGCTGTTCCCAAGCAATCAATGTGATTTCAATTGAACATGTCTTAAAAGTAGAAATCTTAAACCTTGATGGATGAGATTCACCTTTGTTTGATGTATCACTTACTCTCTCGTACCAAAAATCTATGCAGATGATTGAAACCAGAGAAACGACATCATTGAGTTAAAGAAACCCTCTTTTTTGTTCCATAGCGTCTATGGCAGAAGTAATTGTCTTCAATCCGATGGACGACGTTCCCATAGAGATTAATGAGAATTTAGTTGAACAACACGCCTTAAAAATAGTACTCTTAAATCTTGATGGACGAGGTTCATCTTCATGTGTTGGATCTTTCGTTTGGGTTCAGTAGGCCAAGAACATTAGCATTATCGTTAAAATTATTGTTGATGCAGCCGTAATTTTGTTTGCTATTAGTTGTCAGAACTGGGAGCTGGGCCTTATTGTTAGGGTAGTAAAGCACGATAAGACGAGATATTAGAATGATTTAAAAAAAAAAAAATGTTAGACGATTTTTTAAGGTGATTAGGATTTTATGAGTTTTTTTTTTTTTGATTGGTTAATGAATATAAAATAAATTTATAAACATATGTTTATTTTATAAATAATAAACATTTGGTTTATAATAGGGAAAAAAAAAAAAATTTAATGGATGCCTTAATGATATTGGTTTAGGAAATATTTTAAGAAATTTTTTATAGAAAAAGAAAAAAAGAAATTGATTTTTTTTTTTGACAATTTTATATGAGTAATGCTACAACTACAAACTATTTCACAACATCTTGATAAACTATTGATATGACAAATTCTTACTAGTTTTAATTTGGGCCACCATTAATATTACATTTTTATTTACCAATAATTATTTGGTAAATGCTAAAACTATATTAGCAATATGTAAAATTGTTATAAAATAGTTTGTGTTAGTAGCATTACGCATTTTATATATTTCGCATAAAAATAGTATCAAAACTTTTCTAAAATAATCTAGTAATAAATGTCCTAAAGACACTATTAATTGGACATCTTATAATATGTTTAACCTTTATAATTTATTCATACATATCTCTCTTCTTTACAAATTTGGAGTTTTAATGAATTGTGATCTATTTTCAAGTAAAGAAAACAAGGTCGATAGGCAAAACTAGTAAAAGACTGCAACGGTGGTGGACCATAATATTTAGTTGTTAAGAGCACTTTCCTAATAATTTTATCTGTTTTATTTTATTTTTATTTTTTATTTTTTTATTGTGTGAAGTGCTTATATAGATGCTCTAAGGACATTGGTTTAACGGATGCTCTAAGTACATTGGTTTAAGAAATATTTATAGAAAATTTTTATGGGAAAAGAAGGAAACAATTGATTTTTTTGACAATTTTTTATATTTTTCATAAAAGTAGTATCAAAATTTTACTAAAATTTTCTATTTAGAACTGTTCTAAGATTTATAGCAGACAACATTTAAATAAATTTTGAACCGTTCCGAGGAAGCCAAAGAGTTGCAAAAGCATGAAAAATTTAGCTTGGCCATATGATTCCAAATCCAAACAATAAAATGGAAAGATTAATTAATATATTATACAATCATCCTTTGATATATATTCAGATTTCCAATGCTATTATTAAGAGAAATATTTTCATTTGTCAGTTCGGCTCCTCTAGACATTCAGTTTGTAATTGAAGGCAATTTAACCATTAGCTGAATAAAAGTATTTGATCGGATTCTCAAGGAAGAAGAAGAGATACATAATTTATTTCTTTTTGGACTAATTAATTGGAATGAGATTTGAAATTATCCAAGGGGCTTTAGCCAGCCTGCGAATATCCTTGACTGCGGTGGTTGGTGAACTTGAGTGAAGTTGGTGAAACATGCTAGTAAAAAATATGTTTCATCTTGATCACTTCAGTTGTTCTTTTTTTTAAAATTTAAACATTTGATGTTTAATATGAATTATGAAGTTAAAAGATTGAATTGAATTTTAGGCAAATTACAAAGAATAATTCATTAAAATTTTGAATTTATAAAGGATGAAATACCAGATAAGCCCTGAATTCGGTATGTCAATTACTTGAAAAATGGAAAAAAAAAAAAAAAATGGTTTGCCCATTGCTTTTTTGAATTTGTTTTTCATTATTTTCTTAGTCAAATGTGGATTGGCATGTTCCAATTATGTGGTTAAGAGTCAAGTTGCTTTCATGATACTACCTCTCCTTTCTAAAGACAAATTTTCTAGGAATTTCTGGTACCGAGCACCAATTTTAATTTTTAGCTGCTACTAGCTTAGCTTTGATGTTTTTAACCAACCCCTCTTTTCAATATTTCGATACCAAGGAATCTTTGGAAAGGCAAATAATCCATCCACAATAAAAAGTGAAAATATTGTTTATTTAAGGAATCAACATGTTAGAGGGCAGTTTGTACTCTCGATAGATTATAATTAATTTTCTGTGAGGCAAATCACCTACAAACTAGAGGGTGGAGAGTGACCCTATCTTGGAAGAGTTCAAACACCCTGTATAACACATTTATCTAACCCAATCTAATCTACATGATCTGGGGATCACAAACACAGTAAACCACCCTTTGCGGGGAAAATAGTAAACTAATTTTTTTTTTCTAACTATCTAGTTAGTAGTTCCGGTTTTCAAACTATATTTTTTTGTAACATCTCGAGTCTAAAAAACTCGATTTAGGGTCTGTAAATAGAGTGTTTGAGACTCAATTTTTATGAGTTGTTCATGTCTGATGTGGCATTTTTTCCACGTAGCGACTACGTGGAAATCGAGTCTCTAAGACTCGATTTACAAACCAAAGAAAACCAAAAAAAAATTTTAAGTCTCAACTCTCAGCCATTTCCAGAAATTCAAAAAAAAAAGAAAATAAAAAAGAAATCCAAGAAACGCACAGAGACACAACAACAATCTCAGTTCCAGAAATACAAAAAAAAAAAAAAAAAAAAAATCCAAGAAACGCAACACAATCAGATCAGAGACCTCAGCAAAATCAAATCACAGAGAGAAAGATCTAGATCTAGAGAAAGATCTAGAGACCTGGGTCGCCGGGTTGCCGGGTTGCGTGGCGACCTGGGTCCCGCGCGGCGGCCTGGGTCCCGCGTCGACTTGGGTCGCGCTGCGGCCTGGGTCACGCGTGGCCTGGCTTCACTTCGATCTCGATCTCCTCTCTCTCTGTTTCTGGGTTTTTTTTTTTCCTCTCTCTCTCTGGGTTCTTCGCTGATGTTCTTGTGGTTCCACTCTGATTTGTGCTAATTTATAAGGGTTAGAAATCGAGTCTTAGAGACTCGATTTCCATGTAGTCCACGTGAAAAAATATGCCACATTGGAAGTAATTAGAACATAGAAATCGAGTCCTTGATGCTCGATTTATAGGCTAAAATCAAGTCCAAAAAAACTCGAGATACTAGTAAATAATATAGTTCAGAAACTAGAACTACTAACTAAATAGCTGGCTAATTATGGCTAATTACCCATTTTGTCCCCCCTTTGCTTTTAAATGTTGCTTCCACACTGTAGACTTTCTCAAATTCTTCCTTCTCTTCTTCTATTTCTCTCTCGCTCATGTTCCTCTTTCACTAAGAACAAATTAAAGCCAAGTGGAGGCTTTGCAAAAAAATGGTGATGTTTACCCACCAACCAAACTTGATCTAACAAAGGCAACCACCGATCCTTAAACAAGACCAGACTACCAGATCCAACATATCTCCTGTCACTTAAGCATCGAGAATCAAGATTCTCGAATCACAATCAAACCCCGAAGATCAAGATGACAAGCCCAACGAATTCACATTAACAAAAGTCTCCTAGCCATAATGCCAAGAAAAATCTCAAGCACCGGTATGACACCCAGTACAAAAATACACCATTGGCCAAACTCATCGAAACATCCACAAATATACCCACAAGATTCACATGGCCCATATACCTAAACCCACCGGTAACTGTCCTATAGCAACCCACAGACGACAGAACCATAAAGTTGAAATTTCTGTTTTTGTGGAAAAAGTGGCAAATTCCATTGATTTGTGGATAAACTTTAGAGTTTGACCAAGTTTGACTGAGGTTTGAATGAGCTCTAATTACACATTTTGATATAGTAAATTTATTGCCATCTTAACAAGCACAGAAAAACCTTTAAATCAACCACTCATAGGCAAAAATTAGAAAAAGAATGAGCACGATATCGTGAAATCAATGGAAAAGTTGGCCAAATAAAGAAAAATTTGCCAATTATGGAGAACTTGGATTTTTGGAATAAGACATGATTGAAGGGCAATGTTTGTGCACAATTGTGCTTCACATTGTGAAATTTGGATTTGAAAAGTCAACACTGTCTTGCAGTGGACGAGCGTCTCTACGGCATAGTGTTTTGCACACACTCCATAATTCTGTTTTTATTATGGTTTCTTTTCATCACTTCCTTGCTGACGATATTGGGTATTTCTACTAGAGTCGAAAAGATTAACAGGCAGAAAGAAGTTACAAATTTGTTCGAATATCTCCTCTTGTCAATGTCAATTGCCTTGACTCCCCAAGTTTCAGCAACCAGTAGTAGACAAAATTACTTTAATGATAGTGCCATTGTTCCCGGTCTATTGGAACCAAATGAGAGATCCAACACATAAAGATGAATCTCATCCATCAAGATTTAAGAGTACTACTTCTAGGGTAATATTGTAGCTTATTTTTAATAAAAATTTTTAAAAAAAAATGAAAAAAAAAAAAAAAAAAGAGCAAGCCACCTTTTGAACACCTTTTACTCTCAAACTATACACCTTTTACTTTCAACGTATATTTAGCACCATATTGCGAAAGATTTTTTTGTTCATTTTTCTCAGATCTATTAGTCCACCGCTTTAAGGTAGTAAAGACTTATCTGATAATTCCTGTTCTTCTTCCTCCTTTATTTATTTATTTATTTTTTATTTTTTTTCCCAATAACGTTTCCAATTTATTATGGCTTATTTATTTATTTTTCTTACGTTATAATTGAGTTCATCTAGTTATTCCCTATTGTCCTTTTTGATGCTCTAAAGAATTTTTTTTTTCATACTGTTTTATATTGTGAAAATTGGTATATCTATAAGTACTTATATATTTATATTTTGAACGGTAATATTGTAGCTTATTTTTATGAAAAAACATTAAAAAAAAAAAAAAAAAGAGCAAGCCACCTTTTGAACACCTTTTACTTTCAAACTATACATGTTTGGGAAAGCATTACTTTCAATTTTTCTTTTAAAAAAAAAAATTCTCTAAATTCTATAATAAAATGTATTCTAAGTTGATGGAAGCTAATTCCATTTAATGTATTTGTAGGAACTGGGTTTGAGTACTTCTTTTATTAGATGAGTGGACTCAGGCCCAACTAATCTAATACAATAAATTTATAGAGAATGGATTCAAGAACTAGGCCTTAGTGAGGGTTACAACGACTAGATATTGTTATGAGTGGATTGAACAACAATGACGTTGACTAGAGTGTGAAATTCTGTCCTCGGACCTTATCCGCTAGGCTTGTTGTTCCTATTGTTTTTTCAATGCTTGGTTACAAAAGTTTCAAAGATGATACAAATTGCTACAGTGTTCTCTGTTTCTAATTTCCGATCCCCTCTTCCTGGAGGATTTCTTATATTATATATCCCCTTTCAGTTGATCTTGGCCCTCAATTTGTTGGTCATCCAAGTTACTACTCAAGTGCTTGTTCCATCAGTCACTTTCCCCAACCCTCTGTGAACTGCAGCAACCAAGGCAGCACTGTTTAGGGGTCATTTCCTCATTAATGTGGCCAGAACATTAGTTGTGGGTATTTAATACGGAGGTGACAGTTTCTCCTTGAATTGCTCCTTCACCATGCTTCCATGGCTGACCCATTGTACTTGTCCTTTTTCTTGGGATGCTCTGGGAGGCTGCTTTTGGTGGAGTGTTGCCCTTCTTTTCTATGATCTCGGTTGGCTAAGAATAGGATTGTCCTCGACGATACTTCTTGGCGATTTGGGCTTTCTTCATTTGTCTTTGGACATTTTTTCCTCCTCGGCGTGGGCCTTGGGCTTAGTATAAAATGGGCCAAGGTTGCCAAATTCTTTGACCCCACAATAGCCCTTCAAAATCCTGCTGTTTAGATCCTCGGACGGAGAGGAGGATTTTGATGTCCCTAGGCCTTTGTCATGGCTTGTCAAGTCTTGTCCTCTGTCAGTGCCAGAGTCTTTTTGCCTGTCCAAGGCACGTTCTTGGTGCTTCGATATACGGAGTGCGCCCTCATTAAATTCTGGCGTCTTTATGCTGCCCACGTTCAACGGTGTGATGGTAATCTAACGGTAGGGATTTCTTTAACTTTATGGGCAGGAAAACCCGCACGGTTATTTTCAATTGGAGGTATAGATACCCATTTGAACCGATTCGCCTTTTTACTTTCACATTCAAGAGTTCTTGCGCACATATTCTGAGTTCGGTCAAATCTCCAACCAAACTCACGTCTCTTTTCAGCATAAAAAGCCTGTCCGATGAGCTTTATCTCATTTCTATAAGTTTTCTTCTCCCTCTCTAGCTCAGGTTTTCTCTCTTCTAAGCTTCTTTTCCTCTTATTCCTCTCTTTCTATCGTCTTTCCTTGAGTCTTTTAGCCATTTCTAGGGATGGGTAGGTTTAAGAAATTGGTTGAGTCTGAAGAGGCAATGGAGAAATTCATCGCCGATTATAGGATACCCCGTAATGTAGGTTTGAGATACTGTGAAGAAAGGGAGTGGCATTTTAGGAGGCAAGAGGGTGAAGTAGTGATTCTCATAATCGCCTTCATAGAAGGTGGTATGAGAATTTTTATGGGGCCAGTAATGAGGGACTACCTTAGGCGTTTCCAATTAGCTCCCACCTAGTGGGCCATCAACGTGTTTAGGATCCTAGGTTGTGTGGACGCCTTAAACGAGAAGATGGGGTTGAGGTTAACCCATCACGATGTAAACTAGTGTTACAACTTCCAACACCTAAAGGGTAAATCCTATTATATGAAGACGAGGGAGGATAGGGTTTGGCTTATTCAGTGCCTCCCAGAGTCCAGCAAAGGGTTAAATAAGGACTTCTTCATTGTGTTCGGGGAGTGGCACAACGGCCTTCATTGTTCGACAGAGGAGGGGGCACTAGGTGGGGTATTCAGAGTAGGAGAGGGTTGATCTTTTGTGCTTATCATAGTTTGCATTATTCGGTTGCTAATATGAATATGCTTTCTTTTTTGTAGATCCACACGCCTTTGAACGTCATTTTCACTTGGTCAACGGGGGAGATTTGGAAACCATCCTTAGGGCGGATGTCTTTATAAACGAAGCTGATAACCAAATTAAGGTTACTCACAAGATCCTCGGGTACGATCCAATCCAGAAATCATTCTCGGTCCCGAAATACGTAATCAGAGCCAAAGATCCTCGGCTTCACAGGATCACCGTAGCAGAGCACGGGTTCTTGCTTCCCGAAGGGTCTTCTATCCTAGAAGGTGTTCCATTTGCAAGCCCTTCTTCATGCCCTCAAGCTGCAGAGACCGGGGGAGGAAGACTAGAAAGAGAAGAAGAAGTCACTGATTTGGGTCCATCCGAGGACGAATTTGGTGTATTCAACCAAGTTGATCCATCCGAGGATCCCTCTGGTGACTTGGGTGACCCCAATTTGACTGAAGCGGATTTCCTATCAGTAGGGACTTCTTCACAAGCCGAGATGGATTTTAAGAGACAACCCTAAACCAGTTTATTCGACCTAATTGAGGGCCAACCGGGAAAGGACGCGCCAGGGAAGCCACAATCCAAGCTTCCTCCTCCTTTACCCAAGCGTCGGCTTGTTCAGGCCAGGTCATCTTCCATCCAGTCCAAGCTTCCACGTCCTCCACCTCAGCCAAATCTGCCACCAAGGCTCGAGCCTACTAATCCCAAACATAAGAAGGACCCTAAAGGCAAAAGGCCCCTAGAAGCTAATAAATCTCGTCCCTCTTAGGAAGAGGATAAAGCTCGGCAAGCTTTAAAATAGCAGAAGACGAGGCACAGGAACCTTGACAAAGAAGCAGATACTCAGTCTGAGCCCCAGGCTTGGCTTCTTGCGCCAATGCTCCATGGGGAGCCTCTGATGGACAATGCTTCCCTCAGGGACTTCCGAGGGGGTGAGAGCACTTATGTGGTCGATGCGTTGGAGAGGTCCCTGCTAATCCCCACCAATATGGCCGAGTTGGGGAATTTGAGGAGGCAGGAGGTCTTTCTCAACCTCAAAAGGTACTTGGGCATGGTAAAACCTCTAACACTTGTGACTTCGCTGATTTTTGTTCTTTGGTTTCCAACTTATCGTGTGCTTGTTTCAATTGGTAGGCTGTCTAGGCCACTTATAGGTTGGAGGAGGTAGCCAACAACCAGAGCAGGGCCCTGGAGCTCGAGCGTGACAAACGCCTGGAAGTTGCGTGGACCCTTAAAATTTTTGAGGCCGATCTCTCGAAAGCAAGGGAGGAACTGAAAGAGATGACAAGGGCCAGAGAAAGTGCCGAATCAAGCCTAGCAGGCGCTCAAAAACAGGCTGCAGACCAGACGAGGTGCCTACTTAAGAATGAGGATCAGCTGAAAATTGCTAAGGAGCATATCTCTAATTTGAAGAAGAAGCTGGCCGAGGCAGAGGGGGCCAAGAATGTCGCAGAGTGAGCCAGGGATGAAGCTTTGAGGGCTAAGGAAGAGGCGGAGTTCGCCAAGGTAGAGGCTGAGAGCTCCAAGGAGAAGGCTGAGGAGGAGGCTTTTGCAATGGGAGTGGCTGAGACCCAGGCCACTCTCAAGGCTCAGGTGCCTGGGGTATGCAGACTCTACTGTTCCCAAGTTTGGAATGAAGCCCTAAAATAGGCTAGAGTTGAGGCTTCATCTGACTTGTGGAAAGTGGAGAATGTATACTACCCTCTTGCCATCCGAGAGCCAAGTCCTTCTAGCTCTGAGGCTGGTACTCCTCTTGAGGTGGTTGAGGCGGGCCGTTCCAATGTTGCTCTTGCTTCAACTACTCCTGATGAGCCTGCCAAGGAAGCTGAGCCTCCTGGGGTAACTAAAACAGACAAAGGCCCTAACCAGGAAGCACCCTAGGATGCTGCAGAGCCCTCAGCTAATACCCAGGCCTATCATGCCGAGGAGACAGCTTTCCTTGTGGTGCCTCTGCAGGCTCTTCCCCCTGGTGAAAACTCTGAGGGCCCTAAGACCGCTTCAAACCAGCCTTCTAAGGGGAGAAGAAAGATCAAGTTGAGAAAATAGGCTGCCTTTGTTATGCTTTTGCCTCATGTTTTGTACTTGGATTTTTGTAAAGGAATTGTCTTCCCCCCCTTTTTTTTTGCAATGAAATGTGTATGTTTCTTTTAATGGCAGAGTTCTTTGTTTATATAATTCGCATTTTTATTGACACTTGCATATAATCAAACGATAATAACATTCCCTTTTCATGTGTTAATTGTTGCTATGATGGGTTCTGCTGTTTATATAACTTGTGCTTTGATCATTAGCTAAACAGTTTCACTAGTGTCACTTGTTTTCCATTTTTGAAACAGCAGCCAAAAAATGTAAAGTCCATAATGATAACTTCCACTTAGACTTTGATTAAGGATTGAACCACCTTATTACTATAACTTGCTTTTGCTAAATAGACTATGAAAGGCAATAACCTTATAATACGAATCCTATACTTCATGAATTGGTTATCATAACGGGTAAAAAAAAAAGAATGCTAAGCGCGTAGCATTTATAAAGACAAACCTTTAAATTCTAAGATCAAATGCCACAACACAATGTGCAAAGGTACTCTTGGGTATGTTCTAAAAATTTACTGACCTCAAAGAGATAGTTAGCTATTGACTATGTGGGGGAGTTAAGTTCAATGTACCTCAAAGTGCCTTAAGTGATGCTCATAGGCTTGTCTTTGTTTACATCTTTATCGAATGAGGACAATGCAAGTGGTCCGAAGTGCCAGACTCTCCCTTGGCTGTATTCGTAACTCAGATGAATGCTCCAACTCGTTAATTTCCTCAAAGGTTGTGGTCTGAGGAGTCACACAACACCTGGAATCTGTTTGACGCTCGGGCCTTTATTGAGAGTAGTTAGTTTCCCCATAGATTTGAGTCCGAGGATCATGCAAGATCTTGGTTCTATCTAACACTTAGGTTTTCTTGAAGTAGTTAGTTTCCCTATAGGTTTGAGTCCAAGAACCATGCAAGACCTTGGTTCTGTCTAACACTTAGATTTTCTTGAAGTAGTTAGTTTCCCCACATGTTTGAGTTCGAGGACCATGCAAGACCTTGGTTTTGTCTAACATTTAGATTTTTTTGAAGTAGTTAGTTTCCCCATAGGTTTGAGTCCGAGGATCATGCAAGACCTTGGTTCTGTCTAACACTTAGATTTTTCTTGAAGTAGTTAGTTTCCCCACAAGTTTGAGTTCGAGGACTATGCAAGACCTTGGTTTTGTCTAACACTTAGATTGTTCTTGAAGTAATTAGTTTCCCCACAGGTTTGAGTCCGAGGACCATACAAGACCTTGGTTCTGTCTAACACTTAGACTTTTTTTGAAGTAGTTAGTTTCCCCACAAGTTTGAGTCCGAGGACCATGCAAGACCTTGGTTCTGTCTAACACTTAGATTGTTGCCAAAAAACAAGATGTATAATCATAGTAGACTTAAGATTTGAATCAGAATGATGCTTTTATTAATAATAATACATTCTTAGGTTATTTATAATCCATGGGCGAGGTACAGCTTTTCCATCAAAGTTTTCTAAGTAGTATGCGCCTACCCCTGCTACTGAAGTAATTCGGAATGCTTCTTCCCAGTTGGGTCCCAGCTTTCCCCAGGATGGGTTCTTGGCAGCACCCACAACTTTCCTTAACACTAAGTCCCCTGGTGCTAGTGGTCTCAGCTTCACATTAGCATCATATCCCTACTTGAGCTTCTGGTGGTAATAGGCTAACTAGATCACCGCCTTCTCTCTTTTGTTCATCGATAAGATCTAGGCTCTTTCCTAGTAGTTCATCGTTACTGCTTGGAGTAAAGGAGCTCGTCCTCAACATTGAAAAGTTTACCTCTAGAGGGATAACAGCCTCGGCCCTATAGGTCATGGCAAAAGGTGTCTCCCTTGTTGACCGCCGTGGTGTAGTCCGGTAAGTCCATAAGACATGCGGCAGCTCTTCTACCAATCTTCCCTTGGCGTCATCCAGTTTCCTCTTAAACCCATTAATTATGACCTTGTTGACAGCCTCGACCTGTCCATTTTCCTAAGGATAAGCTAGAGTTGAGTACCTGTTTGTGATCCCCAGTTCGCAACAGTATTTTTTGAAGGCTTTGCTATCAAATTGAAGTCCATAATTTGAAATGAGAGTACGAGGGACCCCGAATCATATAACAATGTTTCTCCAGATGAATTTCTTAGCATCCACATCTTTGATGTTGGCCAATGGTTCAGCTTCGACCCATTTGGTAAAATAATCTGCGCTGACCAACAAATATCTCTTATTTCCTGCTACCTTGGGGAATGGGCCTACAATATCTAGGCCCCATTAGGCAAATGGCCATGGACTGGACAGAGGGTTGAGGACCCTTCCTAGCTGATGATTATTTAGGGCAAACCTTTGGCATTAGTTACATTTCTTAACATATTCTAGAGCTTTCTTTTGCATCCTCGGCCACCAGTATCCCTGGGTAATGGCTCGGTGTGATAGAGATCTTCCCCCTGTGTGACTCCCACAGATCTCTTCGTACAGTTCTTCAAGCAGTAATTCTGATGCTTCAGGGTGAATACACAGTAAATATGGCCTAGGAAAGGAGTGCTTGTACAATTTGTGGTCCTCGAACAACCAGAACCGAGGAGCATTTCTTCGTATTTTCTCAGCCTCTGACTTCTCCTCGGGTTGAATATCATCTTTGAGGAATCTCACTATAGGGTCCATCCAGCTATGACCCACCTTAACTTGAGGGATATGAACCATGCCTTTTTCAACCTCATTTGCCCTATCCAGATGCTTGACAAGAATAATTCGAGGCAAACCCCCTGCTGAGGAGGTAGCAAGCATGGCCAATGAATCTGCATGGGTGTTTCCACTTCTGGAGATGTGTGACAAACTGAAAAGATCGAAGTCTGACTGCAAGCGTTTGACCTAGCTTAAGTACCCTTGCATCCTTGCATCTCTGGCTTCCAACTCTCCATTTACCTGGCCCACTACTAATCTCGAGTTCGAGAACATCTCTACTGCTTTTCCTCCCATTTTCTGCACCATGGCCATTTCTTGTAACAAGGCCTCATACTCGGCATCGTTGTTTGTGGCCGAGAACCCAAGTCGCAGGGATTTCTCTATGATAGTCTTCTCAGGAGATACTAGGACTAGCCTCACTTCGGACCCCCTTTGATTTGCTGCGCCATCAATGTACACCTTCCAACGTGGGGTTTCTAGCATGGTGATTACCGCAACTGATTTTCCATTTGTGTTTCGCTTCTTTGCTACTATTTCTACTGGTGGTTCAGTAAATTCGGCCACCAAGTCAGCTAGGACTTGGCCCTTTATAGAGGTCTGAGGCATGTACTTGATGTCAAAGGCCCCTAGAATTGTGTTCCATATGGCGATCCTTCCAGTGTAATCAACAGTCTGAAGTACAGACTTCAAGGGTAATTGGGTTAGAACAACCACTGTGTGGGCTTGGAAATAATGGGGGAGCTTTCGTGTAGCATGGACCACAGCTAGTATGGCTTTCTCCAAGGGTAAGTATTCGACCTCAGCTTCATGTAGCGATTTACTCATGTAATAGATTGGCTTTTGAAGGCCATTGTCATCCCGTATTAGCACCAAGCTCACAGCATGAGGGGCCACTACAATATATGCGTATAGGACTTCGTCGGCCTTAGGACTGGACATGATAGGTGGCCGGGATAGGTACTCCTTGAGTTGCTAGAAGGCTACAATATAGTCCTCGGACCACTCAAATCCTTTTTCACTTGTTGATCAAAAGATAGTATGGTCTGCATCTATTCGCCGACTTGAAAATGAATCGATTCAAGGCCGCAATCATTCCAGTAAGCTTTTCGACCTCCTTGGCATTTTGCGGCGGTTTTAAATCATTAATAGCCTTAATCTGGTCAAGGTTAACCTCAATTCCCCTATGAGTAACCATGTAGCCTAAAAACTTGCCTGATCCTACGCCAAACGAGCATTTGGAAGCATTTAGGCGTAACTTGTGCTTCCTCAAGATATCAAAGGTGCAGCCGAGGTCTCCTAAATGCTCGGGCACCACTTTACTTTTCACCACCATATCATCAACATAGATTTCGATGCTCTTGCCCAACCTCAGCTCAAATATTTTCGTCATCATCCTTTGATAAGTGGACCTTGCGTTCTTCAGACCGAACGACATTACCTTGTAGTGGTAGTTCCCAATAGGCGTCACGAAGGCTGTCTTCTCTTGATCCTCCAAGGCTAATGGTATTTGATGATAGCCTTGAAAGGCATCTAAGAAGCTTATTCGAGGATGGCCCACAGTTGCATCCACCAGCTGATCTATCCGAGGCATGGGGAATGGGTCTTTTGGGCATACCCTATTTAGGTCTGTGAAGTCTACACAAATCCACCATTTTTCACTTTTCTTCTTGACTACCATGGTGTTAGCCAACCATTTGGGGTAGAAAACTTCTTTCATAGCCCCTGCACACTTAAGCTTCTTCACTTCATCCCTAATCGCATTGGTATGCTCTCTTGATTGGCGTCGGGGTGGCTGCTTCTCGGGAATGATGGTTGGGTTGACATTGAGATGGTGGCAGATAAAGGCTGGATCAATCCCTTGAGCATCACAGGCATCCCATGCAAATACATCAATATTTTTTTCGAGAAACTTAACCAACTCCTCCTTCTCCTAAAGAGGCAACTGAGTCCTGACCTGAAAGAACTTCTCTAGGTCACCACCAATGACCACCTTATCCAGATCTTCACATTTGGCCTCCTCGGAAGCCGCATCAGGATGCGCCACTAGGGCATTTAATTGCTATAAGTTCTTTTCAGCAGAGGCCAAGGACCCTGCGTCGGGTCGATGTGAAATGGCAGCCACCATATACTGCCTTGTCGTGGATTGGCAACCACGGATTTCGAAAACCTGGCCCTCCGACGAGAATTTCACCTTTTGATGCAAGGAGGAGGCAGCAGCCCCTAAGGTATGGAGCCAGGGCCTACTGACGATGGCCATGTATGGAGAGTAGGTGTCCACCACGATAAAGTTCACATTTACTATCTCTAGGCCGGTCTGGATAGGTAGCCTAATCATGCCCTTTGAAATAACAAGTTTCCCGTCGAAACTCATCAAAGGAGAGCTATAGGGCATTAAATATTCCGGTTTTAACCTCAGCCTCTTGTAGAGGTCGGGGTATATAACCTCGGCACCACTGCAATTATCCACCGTCACTCTTTTCACATCGTAGCCCCTGATTCTGAAAGTGATCAACAGCGCATCGTCATGGGGCTGGGTGGTTCCAATTTTGTCCTCTTCTGAAAAACTCAAGACTAGGTGAAAATTCATTTTGGCCCTCTTCGGTTCTGGCTGGGACTCCTCGACAGGCAGTTGAGCCACAAATAACACTCGTGAAGGGCACGTGACTAATCTTCCTGGCGCAGCCAAGATTACATTGATTGTCCCTAAGGGTAGCCCTAGGGCAGTATCTCTCTGGGGTTCCTGATGGGTCTGGCCTTGATGACTACTGAAATGTTGCAGTAGGTGCTTTAGCTTTCCTTCTCGAACTAGCTGGTCCAGATAGTTCCAGAGGTTCCTGCAGTTCTCCGTGGTATGTCCGTGGTCCTGGTGGTATTGGCAATAAAATTTCTGATTGCGCTTCGCGGACTCTCCCACCATCTTATTCGGCCGCTTAAAGTATGACTTATTCTTGATTCTCTCCAACACTCGATGTACCGGTTCTTGAAATAGAGCATTGACAGTTTATGTGTTGGTTGCTCCAGATTGCCCTATGAAATCTCTCATCGAGTGGTTGCTGTTATATCAGTCCGACTTGAAATCCTTCATCTCCTAAGGGATAACCTTCTCTTTTCCCTTACCTTGTAGCTGGTCTTCCTCTACTCGTTTATACTTATTGATCCGATTCATCAGTTGGCGCACACTAGTGGCAGGCTTGCCAGTCAGGGACTTTCTTAAGTTGTGCCTAGCTGGGAGACCATTTTTGAAGGTGTTGATGGCTACATCATCAAAATTTCCATCCATTTTATTATACATCTCTCAATATCTGTCCGAGTAGGCCTTTAGAGTTTCTCCATTATACATGGATAAGGACAATAACGCACTCAAGGGCCGAGAAGCTCTACTGTTTGTGACAAAACGGGAGCCAAAGGCTTGGGTTAGCTGCCTATTCGAATCTAAGGAATTCGTCTTTAAGCCATTGAACCACCTCATCGCCACCGGTCCCAAGCTAGATGGGAAAACCTTGCACATCAGCGCCTCGTTTTTAGAATGGACATCCATCCTTTGGTTAAACTGGCTTACATGCTCCACGGGGTCTGTTTTACTGTTATAAACGGTAAAGGTTGGCTACTGGAATCTTCAAAGAAGTATAGCCCCTTCTATGTTGCGTGTGAAAGGTGACTTGGAGAGTTGATCCAGTGCCCTGCTCTAGGCATCGTTTCCCAAGTCCTTAGGAGATGGGCTTTTGCGTTTACGCCTCTGGTAGTGCTCTTCTTCGTGAGAGAGGTCTCGCTTGGAAGAGTTCTCAATCTTTGCCTATAGTCATCATCGCTTTCATCATCGAAAAGCATGTCAGGGCTAGAATGAGACCGCTTTCGTTGTGCATTGTGCAGCTTTCTCTTCAAGTCATCTATCTCTCGCTGCATGGCATACTTATCATTCGGTCTCTGGGATACGTGACTCCTAACCTCTTCTGGCTGCATAGCTCGGTTGTTATTTGGTCTCTAGAGCACGTGATTGCCCCACCGAGAGTGGCTTCTGTTGGTTTGAGTGGTGTGCACACCTCCCTCTCGAAACCTTGCATTCTCTTCATTTCGATCACGCTCAGGGTTGGGAAAGTTACCCTGTTGTTGGGATCTAGCTGGTTCAGACTGATGGGAGCTTTCTTGATAAGGGCCTGATCTTACCATGCTTGATTGTTGCCCTTACTAACACACAAGTTCTCCTTACAGACGACGCCAATTGTAGGGACTGGGTTTGAGCACTTCTTCTATTAGATGAGTGGACTTAGGCCCAACTAACCAAATACAATAAATTTATAGAGAATGGATTCAAGAACTAGGCCTTAGTGAGGATTACAACGACTAGACATTGTTATGAGTTGATTGAACAACAAGGACGTTGACTAGAGTGTGAAATTCTGTCCTCGGACCTTATCCGCCAGGCTTGTTGTTCCTGTTATTTCTTCAATGCTTGGTTACAAAGGTTTCAAAGATGATACAAATTGCTACAGTGTTCTCTGTTTCTAATTTCCGATCCCCTCTTCCTGGAGGGTTTCTTACATTATATATCCCCTTTCAGTTGATCTTGGTCCTCCATTAGTTGGTCATCTAGGTTACTACTCGAGTGCTTGTCCCATCAGCCACCTTCCCCAACCCTTTGTGAATTGCAACAATCAAGGCAGCACTGTTTGGAGGTCATTTCCTCATTAATGCGGCCAGAACGTTAGTTGTGGGTATTTAATGCGGAGGTGACAGTTTCTCCTTAAATTGCTCTTTCACCATGCTTCCATGGCTGACCCATTGTACTTGTCCCTTTTCTTGGGATGTTCTGGGAGGCTGCTTTGGTGGCGTGCTGCCCTTCCCTTCTATGATCTCAGTTGGCCGAGAACAGGATTGTCCTTGGTGATGCTTCTTGGCGATTTGGGCTTCTTCGTTCGTCCTCGGACATTTTTTCCTCCTCGGCGTGAGCCTTGGGCTTAATATAAAATAGGCCGGAATTGCCAAATTCTTTGACCCCGTAGTATTATTATTTTTTGATCGGAGATGAATTGTTATTCAATTTGTAATAGAAGAAAGAAATTAATGTATAAGATTATTACAAAATGAAAGAGACTTCTTATACATAAATTTCTAACTTTTGTTACATATTGAATAACAATAAATATCCAATAAAAAAAATATTACATCAATTGGAATCAATTTCCATCATTTTAAAATACATTCTAACATTGAAAACAAATGTTGTGTTTTTGGTTTCCAACATATGTTTAGCAACATATTTTTCTTAGACTTGCTAGTCCACCACTTTAAGTTGGCAAGGACTTCTTCTTCTTCTTCTCATTCTCATATAATAGAGTTTCCTATTTATTTCGACTTTCTTGTTTATTTTTCTGATGTTGTAATTAGGTTCACCAAGAAAAAAAATTTCATACTATTTTATATTGCTAAACATATGTTGGAAACCAAAATCTCAACATATATTTTTTTTTTTCTCAAAAACAAAATGTTTTTAATGTAGGATGTATTTTAATTTAGATGATGGAAGCTAATTCCATTTAATGAATTTTCATTTTTAATTGGAGATATATTGTTATTCAATCTATAACTATTTAAATATGAGAATAAAAAAGAGAGAATAAAGGAATGATCAAAGAATTCCTTACCACCTTAAAGTGGCAGACTAGCAGGTTTGAGAGAAATAAATATAAAACTCTTTTGCATCAAGTTATTAAAAAGATGTTTAAACCAAAAACAAGGTATTTGTTGTTTTAGAGGAAAACGCTTCCAGTATCATCCCCATGGCGTATATAATAGAACACAGAAGGCCCTTCCCAATAGACATTCCCTATGCGATAGGTATTAAGTCTGATATTCTATTGACCATTGCACAAAGGTAACTTGCAGTAATGAAATGAGAAGTACTCAATTGACTAGATCCAAGCCAAAGTTTCTATTTTGTTCTTTCTCTAATTTCTATTTTGGCTTGCGTAATTTGAGGGCTATATACGGTCGAAGGGAGTGACAAATCGATGATAGAATGTATTTTAAGATTATGGAAACTAATTCCATCATTATTTTTTTTTTATTTTTTATTAGAGATGTATTGTTATTCAATTTGTAACAAAAGAAAGAACTTTATGTATAGATTGTTACAAATTAAAAGAAACTTCTTATACAAAAATTTCTTTCTTTTGTTACAATAGAATAAAAATACATCTATGATAAAAAAAAAAAAAAAAAAATCATGAAATGGAATTAGTTTCCATCATCTTAAAATACATTCTATAATTGAAACATCATATGTTGCATTTTTGGTTTCCAGCACATGTTAAGCAATATATTGTGCAATATGTGGTTAAACATATGTTGAAAACCAAAAAGACAACATTTGATATGTTTCAATGATAGTGTGTATTTTAAGATGATGAAGCTAATTCTATTTGATGGTTTTTAATTTTATTTTATTTTTATATCGGAGATGCATTGTTTATCAATTTGTAACTATTGAAATATGAGAAAAAAAGTGAGAAGAAGAAAGAGAATGATTCGATAAGTCCTTACCACCTTAAAGCGGTGGACTAACAAGTCTGAGAAAAAAGAATATAAAACTCTTCCTCAACAAGCTACTAAATAGGTTTTTGAAACTAGAAAGACATCATTTGTTATTTTCAAGGACAACACTTCCAATACCTGACTTACAACATCTATCACTAAGGATGTGGCCCCCTCCCCAAGGGCTGTTCCTAAGGCGATCAATTTGAATTCAATTAAACATGCCCTAAATGTAGAAATCTTAAACCTTGATGGATAAGATTTATCTTCATTTGATGAATCACTTACTCTCTCTCACAAAGAAGCTGTGCAGATGGTTGAAACCAGAAACATGACATTCGTTATGTTGAAGAACTTTGTTTTCTATCCCACAATGTCTATGGTGAAGTTTGTGGACTCCACCCCAAGGGACTTTCCCAAAGTGATTAATGAAAATTTAGTTGAACTATACGCCCTAAAAATAGTACTCTTAAATCTTGAAGGACGAGGTTTATCTTCATGTGTTGGATCTTTTGTTTGGTTTTAGTAGGCCAAGAACATCAGCATTTTCGTTAAAATTATTGTTGATCCAGCTATAATTCTGTTTGCTATTGGTTGTCGGATATTATAATATATATTTTTTAAAATGTTAGATGAGTTTTAAGGTGATTAGGATTTTATGAGTTTTTTTTTTTTTTTTGGATTGGGTAATGAATATAAAATAAATTTATAAACAAATGTTTATTTTATAAATGATAAATGTTTGGTTTATAATAGAGAAAAATTTAATGGATGCCTTGAGGACATGTTTAGGAAATATTTTTAGAAATTTTTTATGGAAAAAGAAAAAGAAATTGATTTAATTTTTAAAAATTTTATATATTCTCATGAAAATGGTATAAAAAATTTTCTAAAATAATCTATTAACAAATGTCCTAAAAGCAAAGTTAGCTGGACATCTTATAATATGTTAGACCTTTATATTCATATGTATCTCTCTTCTTTACAATTTTGGAGTTTTAATGAATTGTGATATATTTTATTTGGAGTTTTAATGAATTGTGATCTTTTTTTTCTTGAGAAAGAAATGAATGAATTGTGATCTATTTTCAAGTAAAGCTAACAAAGTAGCTAGGCAAAACTAGTAAAAGACTGCAATGGTGGCTTGGACCACAATATTTAGTTGTTAAGAGCACTTTCTTAATACTTTTATCTGTTTTTAAATTTTTTTTTTTTAATTGTGTGACATACTTACATGGATTTCATCTATTTTTTTTTTTTTTCTGGGAAATACGTGAATTTTATTAAGAAGAAGATAATAACATAGCATCCTGAATCACAAGTGATTCAATGAAGGTGCCGTTCGATATGTCGTTGCCTAAAGTAGTAGCAAAAATTGGTGGTCGTTTGGGAAAGGTGGTGGAAGTAGAGAGGAGGCAGAAACTGGATGCACAAAGTATCTTCATGAGAGTCAAGGTAGCAGTCCCAACGTCAAAACCTCTACGACGGGGTGGTTTTATCGGCGGATCAGATGGAAAGAGTTCATGGGCAGGGGCGTAGCCAGGAATAAATACATGGGGGGGCCGGGTTGTAACATAAATATACTAAACGCCAAAAGAAAAATAATCACACGCACAAGACAGTATTTACGTGGTTCAGCAATTTGCCTATATCCATAGAGTTGCAGGGATTTCACTATTATCAAAGAAAATTACAATGTGTTGCTACAGTGTTTTTCTTTCTCAAAAACAACAACAAGACAAAACCCTAATCACAAAAAAAAAAGGCTTTTATATCCTGCGCACAAGATTCACAATGGGCTACAAAACGGGCCAAAATTTTTTTCTCTACCCAAGCCTCCGCTCCATGGACTAAGTCTCAGTAAATCTCCCATTAAAAACCACGCAACATTATTCAGGTTAGGTCGGGTTATCAACCGGATCAAATCATGCCTGACGACGATTTTTCATGGAATAAAATTCATCCATTATCATCTCTATAGTGAAATTCCCTGCAATTTCCTTCTCTATATAAACTATCATATTATCTGCCAAAAACTCATCCTCCATTCTATTGCGAAGTCTTGTTTTTAACAACTTCATAGCTGAGAAAGCTCGTTCTGTAGTTGCTGTAGAAACTGGAAGGGTCAACACAAGACGAATAAGTCTATCGATCAAAAAATAGACATTAGACTTTCATGAAATTTTTAATCCCCTACATAGCTCGGAAATTATACTCATATTCTGAAAATCTGGATGTTTTATCACATCAAGCTCATAATGTTGCAATTGAGACTCCAAAAGTTCTTGTTCATGTTCAGTAAAATCTTGAGGATAATATTTCTTAACTAAATTGCATATATGAACAATTTTGAATAATCTAAAAGCATCTTTGGGATTTAAAGCTGAACTAAGAATGACAAGTTCCGTTGTTAACTCACCAAATCTACTTTTCAATTCTTGCAATTGAAAGTCTATTGCAACTGTAAATATGCAAATTCTAAAATGATGTTCCATTGTTAAATCTTCATCTTGACGACGAAATCTACCTTGACTTTTAGTGTAACGAGCATTCATATCAGGAATATCAATTTCATGTTGCTCACAAAATGCTATAACACTAGCAAGTAAAGGCTCCCATCCATCATCTCTCAACTTTTGAATAGTGATTTTGTAGTTGAAACTAAATGCATGGCATTTAAAAGGTCTTGAGAACGTTGTTGCAAAGCTTGACAAAGAACATTAGTAATTCCCATTATCTCTTTCATCAAATGCAAGATTAAAATAAATTCAAATGATGTTAATACCTGATAAGCTCCATCGGCATCACCGCGTTGTTTATAGTTAGCCCCTTCCTCAGAGATAATGTTGATAACTTTGCAAGTAGCATCAAACATGTTAATCAAACTACAAATAGATTGAAAATGAGATCCCCACCTAGTATCTCCAGCTCGTTGCAAAGTACCAATCTGGTTTGCCCCTCTTCCAGTCTCAATTTCATTAGAAGCAATCATATTCTCAACTTGTTCTGATTGAGCATGTTGTAATTCATCATTACGCTTACTAGAACCAACAACAATATTGATAATATTAACCAAATGATCAAAGAACTGATGAACATCTTTTACTTCTCTAGATGCTGTAACTAGAGCTAATTGTAACCTATGAGCCATACAGTGTACATAATAAGCATATGGGCAATCTTTAAGAAAAAGAGCTTGTAATCCATTCCATTCACCATGCATGTTACTAGCCCCATCATATCCTTGACCTCGAATATTTTCAATGTGGAGGTTGTAATGAGAAAGGACAGCACATATCTCATTCTTTAAAGTCAATGCAGTAGTGTCTCTAACATGCACAACATGAAAGAAACGCTTTTTAATGAAACCTTCTTTATCAACAAACCTCAAAATGATGGCCATTTGCTCTCTCTTCAACTCATCCCGAGCTTCATCAACAAGAATGCAAAATTTTGCATCCCCAATTTCTTCACGAATAGCATTTCGCACATTACTAGCAAGAATATGCCAAATCTCTTTTTGAATTGTGGGTGATGTATATTTGGCATTTCCTAGTGCATTTTCCAAGACAACACTAGCTATTTTGTCATTGAAAATTGATGTGAATTTTATCAATTCAATAAAATTACCTCTATTTTTTGAATCAAGACTTTCATCATGACCTCTAAAAGCACAAGTTTGGAATGCTAGCCATCGAGCACACTCTACTGAGGTTTTGAGCCGCAATCGATTATTCTCTAATTCTTTTGGTGTTTGTTTCTCAATCAGCTTGTTAATATGCCGTGAATGATTCTTTAAATCATCGCAACATTTCATAGCAATTTTATGTGGGGAGTTTGGTTCTTTCCCTTCATGACGAATTAAAGGACAATTCATTCCATTTTTCACCTTTTTCCAATTATTAAAACCTCTTGAAATGAATACATCTGATCCGGGACGACCTATTGGTTTCTTACTAAAAAGGTAGCAAGGTAGACAATATATCGCATCCATTGAAGATGAGTATTCCAACCAATCCTTATGTGAACCATACCATGAAGGTTGAAATCGACGACGATGAGTATCATCACTGTATGGATATTCTATATTTACAGGTTGATATGGACCTTCTATGAGATAAGCTCGTTGGATTTCATCTTGTTTGTTGATAGGAAATTCACATATTTGTTTACGTGATCCTGGATCACGATTTATCTCTTCAAATTGAAGTTTTGGACATTTGGAGGGATGTTCATCAGGCATTGAAGTATTAACATTTGTTTCTACAGCCACAGGTGTCCTAATTTCTGAATTGCTAACATCTTTTTTCTTAAAGAATGCGTCAATTGTTTTTCGTTTGCTCATAATTCTTTTAGCTTTAAGAATATGACTCAAAAATTAACCTGAAAAGAATTTAAAAAAAAAATTTAATTAGAAATTTTTATTTAGTTATATGAATGTTATTCATACTCAAGAAAAAAACAAAATTTTCACTATAATTTAAACAGTCAGCCCATTTTTAATACAACTTTAATTAATAATAACCCCTCAAACAAAAACAAAAATAATTTAATTAATTTGTCTTTTATAATGTATTGGTTAATTTAATTATATAGCTTTAATTATTATTGTTTAGTTTAACAATAAACTATATTGCTTTAATTTATTTGCTATTAATTATCCTGCTTTAATTTGTTATATTGTTTTAATTAAAGCAATGTAATGTGCTGCACATTACATTGCTTTAATATATTGGTTAATTTAATTATATTGTTTTAATTTGTTTTAATTTATTTGTTATAATTAAAGCAATGTAATGTGCTGCACATTACATTGCTTTAATTATTATGCTGCACCCAGCCCCATGTGCCCATAGCCCATCTACCCCCTCCCTACCCCACTCAACAGCCAACAAACAAGCACAAAATGCGCCCCAATCACAATAGCTAGCTGCAATCAGAAAATTTCGCAATGCCAATCACAAATTATAACACACGTTATACTAAATGACAATTAATATTTTAACAAACACTAATGAGTCATTGACCAACAATAAAAAGTGACAAGATAAAGCGAAATTTAAAAAAATGAGTCACTAACTGACCAACAACAAAAAGTGATAACATAAAGCCAAATTAAAAAAAAAAAAGACAAAAACATTAAAACAAAAAAAGGCAAATTCGGCCAATCAGATAGGCACAATTCAAAAGAGAGAGACACGAGAATCTGAGATCAGAATTTAAAGATAAGAATAAAGAGGAGACTTTATATATATTCTTTCATTTTTTTCCTTCAGTGAGATAAAGAGAGAGAGAGATTGAGAGAGAGTTAGAGAGAAAAATCAGAGTAGAGGCAGAGGCAATGAAGATCTCTGCGATCTCTGATGGCGATGAGACAGAGAAAAACGATCTGAGATCTCTGCGGACTGCGATCTCCGATGGCGATGAGGCGATGAGGCGATCTCCGATGGTGATGAGGCGATGAGGCGATCTCTGCGATCTCCGATAGCTGGTCCGCTACGATCTGTGAAAAAAAAGATTTCAAATGTTCAGTGAGATAAAGAGAGAGAGACTGAGGGAGTTAGAGAGAAAAAGTGAGAAATACCTTGAGGGAGGGCCGGAGGGAGCACCGTTTGAGGGAGGCCGAGCACCGGAGCAGAGGCAGAGAACTCTGCGATCTCCGATCTGCGATTTGCGGACTGCGATGAGCGGCGACTGAGTTGCGGCGACGACGACGGCGACGTCAACGTCAACATGACCGTGGGTTAGTGGGTTAGTGGGTTTGGTTTGCTGGGGACCTGGGGTTTGGTTTTGGTTTGTGTATTGGGGTTTTTTTTTTTTTTTTTGATAAACACTCTGTTTTAGTTTTCTGAGTTTGATGAGCTTTAGTATTGGGGAATTGGGGGTTTGATGAGCTTTAATATTGGGGATTTGGGGTTTGATTTCTCTGCCACTGCCACCGATGTGATGGATTTCAACTCTGCCAGCGACGACGCGACGTGCTCTATACTGGTTTTTTTTTTTTTTTTTTTGGTTGAGAATCCGTGGGCTGGCCGTGAGTGAGCTTGGGCTCGCCGTGGGCTTGGTTTGCCATGGGCTCTGTTACATTTTTTTTTTTCCAGATTTTAGTTCAAATTTGTTTTGGGCTTTTTTTTTTTTTTTTTTTTTGCTTGAAAGTAGAACAGATATATATATATATATATATATATTTTTTTTTTTTTTTTAATTTGAGGTGTTCCTAATTTTTGATTGGGGGCTGGGAAAATGGGTGAGAAATGGGTAGGGGGGCCGGCTGTGTAATGTTGGGGGGGCTCAATTATTTTTTCTCCCTACTCTAATGGGAAAAAATTTTTTTTTTGCAGAGGCCTCGGCCCCCTCAAGCCACTATGTGGCTCCGCCCCTGTTCATGGGTTATGTTCAAGTATGAATGTCTTCCCTTGTTCTGCCACTTTTGTGGACTCTTGGGACATGACCTAAAGCACTGTGTAGAACATTTTGCACTGAGTAAGAATGGAGGTGAGGTGGTGTACCAATGCGGGGAGTGACTTAAAGCTATGGGTGGCTATTCTAGATCACCGTCAAGGATGGGCTCTGCCAAGAACCACCATCCGAGCAATGCAAATTTGACTAAGGCTCAGACCAAAAATAGAAGCAGTCCAAAGAGGCAGGCGGTGGAGGATGTGTCCAATGGTACAAACCCTACAGTTGGTGATTCACACGTAAAAGGAAAGGACGGGAAAGTAGGGATTTTCCCGGTGTTCACGGATGCTGCATCTGTAACGGATGGGATATCTAAGGAAAGTTTGGGGATGTTTTCATTGGTCAGCAAGTCTAAGGCGCCAAATTTAATTAAGGAGAGTATATCTCATAATGGTAATTCGCAACATGTGGAAGTCAAGTGGCCAGAACCAATTATGGGGCACGTGGAAGGGAAGGAGCAGCTTGGGCCTCAAGTTTCAAAACAGAAGCCCATTTGGACAAGACTAGTAAGGATGGAGTGTGGGCTGAGCTTAGAAAATAAAGAAGCAACGCCGCATACGTTGGGGAAAAGACGAATCCAGGAAGCTGAAATAGAAGTTAGTAATGAGACTGAAGGTCAGCTGGGTGAGCGGGGTAGACGTTTTGCAGATTTCAAAATGATTGAAGCAGTGGGGGTGCAAGAGCACCCTTGTCAAGAAAAATGAGGCTTTTAAGTTGGAACAGTTTGAAGTCTTCACAAGTTGGTGAAGGATCAAGCTCCCATTGCATGTTTCTTAATGGAGACACACTTAAACAGAGAGGGTTATGAGAAACACTATAGAGAACTTCCTTTCCAAAACAAGTTTATAGTTAAGAAGCCTTATGGTGGTGGTGGTCTAGCTCTTATTTGGAAGTCTGAGGTGAATATGAAAGTGATAAATTCTACAGATAATCATATCTTAGCCAAGGTGGTGGAAGATGATGGCCGTGCATAGATGTTGACATGCTTTTATGGATGGCCTGAAGCAAGCCAAAAACATAAATCATGGGCTCTGCTTGATCACATACGCTCATTTGTGGATGGACCATGGTGTTGTGTGGGTGACTTTAACACTATACTACACTCCTTAGAGAAACTAAGTAAGTATCCTCCTCCTTATAAACAGATGGATGATTTTTGTAATGTCTTGGATGTTTGTAGACTGGTAGACTTGGGTTTTGTTGGCTATCCTTTCAAGTGGAATAATAAAAGACCGGGGCTGGAAAACACGAAGGAGAGATTGGACAGGGTGGAAAATAGAATATATAATATATGGTGTATTAAAATAGTAAATTAACGATTTAGAAATTTAGTTATTATTTTTTTTCTGTCAAAAATACCTCTAAATTAATTAACCTAAAACTTAAAAATGAGGTTAAAATAGTAAATTGATAAAAATAATAAATTTCTATTTCTTTGTTGATATAAATTCCTAAAAAATAAGAAATAGGGTTAAAACCACAAAAATTAATAACAAAAAAGTGAAAAAATAAAAACTCTCCACAATCCCCACTTTCTCCTAAAAAAAACCATCCCACCTTCTTAAAAAAAAAACCACCCTATGGTTTTCTATTACAAAAACACCTATCCTAAGTTCCGTTAAAAAAAAAAAAAAAAAAAAAACCTAAACATATATTAATGTTATTTTGTATTCATTTTTTAGAGCTAGCCTTATTTTTTGGCCATATTAATGGTTCTAAACCTGCAATTTTTGTGAAAAAAATAAGTGTAAATCTCAAATTAAAATAAGTAAAAAATTATAATACTAATACAAAAAATTGAAACATTTAACTTTTTGTTGACCTCTTTTTATTCACACCACATAATCTAACAACTATTTGTGCATTTTTAGCTAAAGGAGTAGAGAAGTTTTAAAGGGTTATTAAAATTGAAAACAATTTTAAAATTTGGAGTTTTTAGGAGAAAAAACTTACTATTTTCTATTCATACTTTATATAAATTCGAAATTTTAAAACACTATTCAATCTAATATGTGAAACACTCAAAATAATAAATAGCTAATAATATTAAAGCTTTTGGGTAAAGATTAATTGTTAGGACATATGTGTTTCACTTGTTAGGAACATATGTCATTCTTTTATGTAATTGGCTAATCCTTTGACAAAACGCACTTTACTTGTATTTGGGTAGATCTAGGATGTGTTGAAATACTTCAAGAAACCATGTTTCAAGATCAAGTGTGGAAGCCTTCAAGTCTGTCTAAGAAATCAAGCTGAAAGTGCAAGGTTGCTAAAGCTCGACAGCTAGCATGTGTCGAGGTTTAAAACACTGTTCAAGCCTGTGTGCTCAATACCTGCTCGACAGCTTCTATCTGTCGAGGTTTATAAAATTAGAATTTCTGATTTGATTTCTTGGGATCCGTGAATGTGTCTTTGGGCCTACTTTTCTCCTAATCCTAGATATATAAAAGGATTATTTTAAGAGCCGTAAAAGAGTTCACAAGTTGCACAAGCATTAAGCAAACTCTGTTCAAGCAAATTGTAATCGGAGACAGAGTTTCGCCTTAGTTCATCTCTTCTGAAGAAGTTGCTGTGTATGTGCACCTTTGGGTTTTATGACTAAGCATCTTCTTGATCTTCATCGTGTGGATGAACTGAAGAACTTTGCAGACAACAACTCTTTTCTAGTTGGTAATTAAAGTTGCGTATTGGGATCCGTGCAAATTGGTTAGTCATATACTTGAGAACCGTGCATCAAAAGGGGAAACTGTCACTACAGAACAAGTCCAATTGGGTATTGGGGTAAGGGTTCAACTGTAGGTTGGTAAGGTACTTGGGATTCCTTTACTTGTAACTGCTTGTTGTGATAATAGTGGAGTTTTGGGAGTGGTGACTTGAAAATCACTAAGTGGGGTTTTTGCTGTTAGGTTTTCCCCATTCGTAAACAAATCACCGTGTTATTTATTTTCTGTTGCATAATTAGTTTATTGGTGATTTGTTTGTGCTACCACGCGTTTGCATGATTAATTTGATTAATTAATAACTTGGCTAATTAATCAATTGATTTAATCACAAGGGATCAATTCGTTTTTGGCCTATCAAGTGGTATCAGAGCAGGCACACTCTGATTAGGTTAATCTTTGCTGTGTTTGATCCATTGACCCCTGTTTGTCATGGATAGAGGATAGTCATTAATTATACCTCATTTATTTGATGGGACTAACTATGCATACTAGAAAGTACGCATGAGAGCTTTTTGGCAGTCTTTAGATGAGAAGGTGTGACAAACTGTAGAGATTGGCTGGTCTAAGCCAAAGGAAGCGTCGGCCGATTGGGATGATGCCAAGATCAAGGCGGCTAACTTCAACAATAGAGCATTGAATGCCTTGTTCAATGCGGTCACCAATGAGGAGTTTAAGAAAATATCCTCAATTGAAACTGCTAAGGAGGCTTGGATCATCCTCTAGACAACCTATGAGGGAACCAAGATTGTCAAAGATTCAAAACTTCAAATGCTCACTACAAGCTTTAAAGAGATTAAGATAGAGGAGGATGAGTCGTTTGATGAGTTCTATGCCAAGCTGAAGGACATAGTGAACTCTGCTTTCAATCTTGGGGAAACCATTTCTGAACCCAAGATTGTGAGGAAGTTGCTCAGATCTCTATCCGAGAGATTCCATGCCAAGATTATGGCGATAAAGGAATCAAAGGATATCGACAAGATTCCTTTGACTGAGCTGGTTGGAAACTTGCAGACCTACGAGCTAGGGTTGACCTGAATTGGCAAGTTGGGTAAAGGAAAGAGCATGGCATCCAAGGCCAAGAGTAGTGAGACAGATGAGTCTTCAAATGATGAAGATTCTAAGATAAAGTCCTACATCACCAGGCAGTTCAAGAAATTTATGAAGAATGCCAATGGAAAGGGTTTTGACAAGATCCGAAGTCAATCCAGTTCTTCTTAGTTTAAAAGCCAAGACAAAGGGAAGAAGGATGCTAAGGAAGGTGGTCAGTACACTATTCCCGTAGGACTTAAGTGCTTTGGGTATAATGGCTTCGGTCATATGAAACAGGAGTGCCCCATATATCTCAAGAGCATTGGGAAGAGTAAAGCACTTGCTGCTACCTTAAGTGACACTAAGCCTGAAGATGATTCCGATAGTGAGGATGAAGGAATCTTAAATGCCTTCATTGTCACAATAAATCCTACTGAAGGGATTGTTGATGAAGTGGAAGAAGAAGAAGAATTGGTGGATTCTAAGTGTGAGAAGATGGATGATTAAGACGATATCCATTCAGCCTATGAGAAACTATACAAGCTGTCTGAGAAATACAAGAAACTCTATAGGCTGACCACCAAGAAACTCAGTGATGTGGAACTTGATCGTGAAGAGCTATCCACAAAGTTTGATGAGGTAAATCAGACTATTGGAGCACTGAGGTTTGAAAACAATTTCCTGGCTGAGAAGACCAAGAAGCTTGAAGCAGAGCTATTTCAAGTTAGAGCTCAATTGGAGAGGACTTCAAGTGCAAAGCTTGATGTGATGCTCAATATTCAGAAATCTGCTTCAGATCGAACATGTTTAGGGTATGGTCTTTCTTCCTCTAATATTGCTTCTACTAGTTCTACTGTTTTTGTTCCACCTGCTAATACTATTAAAATTGAGAACAATGATGTTAAAACTAAATTAGCTAGTGAGAACTTAGACAAGGATAAATCTATCTTAGGAGCACCCCCTAAGCAAGATAAGAAAGATGTTAAAAACCCTAGGGCTAAGAAGGCTAACTCTCAAAAGCCTAAACAGAAGAAGCAGCATCTCTGTCATCATTGTGGAGCTGCCAGTCATACTCGACCAAACTACTATAAGTGGTTAGCCACTCAACAGAGTAACAGCATGATAGCATCTGGAATCCAAAATCAGCTTCAATCCTCTCTTGCTCCTCTTGGAGATCTTCTGAAAGCCCTCATGTTCTTTTTGAACTTGAACGGTTTCAATTCTTCCCCCTCACCGCTGGTTCAAGGGTTTAATCAAAAGAAATGTTTTTCCAAGGTGTGGAAGAAAAAGGACTCTAAGTGATTATATCTCTTTCTTCTATTTTCTTGTTTTTGTTTGTTGTATTACTTGTGTGTTTTGCTTTTATTTTGAGTCAGTCTAGTTTTATGTTTTGCATTGTTTAATATGTTTTTGTGTGTTTATTTTCAGTTTTGCTTATTTTTTGTTTTTCAAATAAAAAAAAATTAAAAAATCAGAAAAATACAAAAACAGTGTGTGTTTTGTGTACATTGGGACTTGTGTACCTTGGATGGCCATTGAAACAAAGTTTTCTAAACTTTGTATCATTTGTAGCTTAGATGAGCATCTCTATACACAACTAAGCAAGTGAGTTTTGTGGCTCTTGTTTGTGATGAGTAAAATTAAGTTATCTCTTAGACTTAACACTCATATCACTCTTTTTGATGGGTAAGACTAGAAAATCCTAGGAGAAAGGCATAAATAACCATGTGACCATTGTTGCCCACCAATCATGATAAGACATCTGTATGCTTCAGCATAGCAAAAGTGTGATGTCAATGACATTTGTGTGTTTCGGCATAGTAAAATTGGAATGTCAAATATCAATGGGTATCTCTTTTCTATCTCTTATATGCCCATGTATGATATGCTAAATAAAAGAAAAATATGCAAAGAAAAATAAAAAGCAAAAAGATCAAAATGCTTTAAATATGATTGCAAGCGTGTATTCTAGGAGATGTGAGAGTTATAGGATGTACCTCGAAGGTGATAGTCCCTATCAAATAGTTATGATTGTGTGTGAGTTAAAGTGATTTTCTCATATCTCAAATCGTCATAACATGTATACACTTATGCAATCTTGCGATATTTTTCACACACATTACGCAATATTCTTTGCTACTCTTGATACATGTGCAGGTACAATGTGATTTGGCCATCACTTGGTTTACATGTGCTTATGTATGCTCACTAAACTGTCTCAACTTGTTTTTGAAATATAAAATTGGTTAGACTTGTTTTAGTGTGTGCGTGTGTTTTTGAGATCCATGTGCTTAAAATTCTATTGAGAGATGATTTTGAGAGCCTATTATGTTGATTAGATCATTGATTGAGTTGCTTGTTAGATTGCATTCATGCCTATGTTTTTCACTTCTTGAAAAACTATTTTTAAAAGCAAGCTCGACACCTCCTCGATACGTCATCGATACCTTGTTATCTGTCGAGCTTCTCAAGCTTTTTCTTATCGCAATCTCGACTACTCCTCAACACCTAGTGGATTGATCGAGAAATCTCTTGCCTCCTTGATAGCTTCTCGATACATGGCCGATCGATCGAGCTTCTGTTTCGTTTCTGGTGTTTTATTCCTCGTTACCTCCTCAACACCTAAATCTGTTGACGACCAATTTTCTCGACACCTCCTCAACAGATGTCTCGACACCTCTCATTTTCTCGATCTATCTTGATCTATCCGCACCTGTTCACCTCCCAAACTTTCTTTTCTCACTCAAAACCTTCAACCCATGTGATTTTCGGCCTTTCTTTGCTTTAAATCACTTGGTGTGATCTCTTATCTTTTCATTCTTCATGCATTTCATGATTTTGAAACCTAGGTTTTGGGGTTTTTGAAAAATTTTGGGGTTTTTCAAAATTGATGAGTTATTATTGAAAATTTGGGATGGGTTTTCATTTAAATGAGTTTAAAATCTCATGCATTGCATCACATATGCATTATAATTGTATTATCATGCATTTAGATGTGTGCAAATTGATTGTGTGTTGGTAGGATTGGATTGGGCTGAGCCCATGATGAAATTTCTTTTGCATGTCACATGTTCATGCATTCCCCTTGCATATGTACTCTCTTTTTAATATATCTTGATATTTGAACTGTTTGGGGCTTTTCTGATTGTCTCTCTCTCTCCCCCCTCTCATTCTATTTATGTTAGTCGTGTCTATGGCACCTAAGCGTAAATCTGCTCCGTCTCGGAACCCTCTTCGTTCTGGAGCATCATCTTCTGATCCTACTCCTTTTAACATTCGGTTCCGTGATGAGGATGCTCGTAAAGCTTTCTCGGAGAACTTTTCTCGACGAGGTGTTCATTCAAAATGCCAAGTCATTTTGGCGGACTTCGTTGACACTGACCTTCCAGATGTCATTCACAGTCGTGGATGGGAGTCACTGTCTGACGTCTCGGTCACTTGTCCTCTCGTGCTTATTCAGGAGTTTTACTCCAACATGCACGGGATTGATCGTTCAGTATCTCTTTTCTTCACTCACGTTCAAGGTATGCGCATTCTTGTTACACCGCAGCTTGTTGCGGATGTGCTTCGGGTTCCTAGGGTAGTGTCTCTTGACTATCTTGGTTGTGAGCGTCTATGGACAGTGTCCAAAGATGAGCTCATATCTGCTTTCTATGAGCACCCTTCTGAGTGGGGTGAGCGTCAGTTTACATCATGTTGGCCTTTTGCTAAAGGTTCTAGATTCTTAAACATGGTGATGATTTTTGTACTCCATCATCTCTCTCATTATAACTTTATCACAGAGCCTCATGCTCAGTTTTTGTTATCTCTCCTTGAGCATCTTACTATAGACTTTCCCGCTCATTTCATTCTATCTATTATAGATGTTCATTTGGATGCCGTCACGAGGATCTTATGCCATTTTTCTATTCCTTTTCCTACGTCTGACCATTTCACTTTCATGTGTGCCATAGACATCGCAACCGTAAAACGTAGTGAGGCATAGTTTAGGTTGCGACAGCCGAATTCCACTCCTCCCTCTCATTCAGCTCCATCTCAATCTGCTCCATCTACATCCGCTCCTTCTTCTTCTACAAGCGATGTGTCACTTGGAGACATCATGGCGCAGCTACAGCGCATGGATGCTCGCCTTGATACACTCTCCACTGAGTTGTATTAGGTGAATGTTCGTGTTGGCTATATTGCTAGGTGGCAAGTGACCATGGGTGGTTTTGCTTCTGAAGCTACTCCTTCACCACCTCCTCCAACAACTTCTGATTCTAATGCTAAGGATGATGATGATGATGGTGATGACATGATGCTTCTAATGATGATGATAGAGATGCTAGCTTTACCGATGAGATGTCTACTTGACATTTTTGCCCTTTGTCACTCATGACAAAAAGGGGGAGTAGTTTTGAATATGAAAGTAGTCACTCTTAGGGGCAGAGTTAGTATAGGACATTTTTGTTAGGGGGAGTGTTGTGGATGATATGAGGAATGTAGTGAGGATATGATGTATCTTTTCTTTTCTTTCTTTTTAAGATACATTGTTCATGTACATTGGGTCATGTGACCATTTATTGATATACATAGTACTTATCTTCTTTATATGTAGATGTATGTTGTTTCTTTCACCTACCTCCTACATGTGTTGTTTCTTTTCTCTCTTTATACACATGTTTCTTATAATTGTATGCAATCTATTAATTTTGTTTTACACTAAGATGCTTTGATGAGTTTTGTTTAAAGTGTTTCAGAAATACAGGTTGTCAAAGTCTACATGCCATAAACTCTCTTCTTGCAAAGTTTTTCAAGAGTTTGTGTTATGATAGATTTTATTGTATTCAACAAGTGAATATGAGTTGAGTGATTTATGACTTCTCTCTCATATGTTCATTTGTTTGTTGTGGTTTTGTTATGGATTGCCAAAGGGGGAGATTGTTAGGACATATGTGTTTCACTTGTTAGGAACATATGTCATTCTTTTATGTAATTAGCTAATCCTTTGACAAAACGCACTTTACTTGTATTTGGGTAGATCTAGGATGTGTTGAAATACTTTAAGAAACCATGTTTTAAGATAAAGTGTGGAAGCCTTCAAGTCTGTCCAAGAAATCAAGCTAAAAGTGCAAAGTTACTAAAGCTTGACAGCTGGCTCGACAGCTAGCATGTGTCGAGGTTTAGAAAGCTATTCAAGCCCATGTGCTCGACAGCTGCTCTCGACAGCTTCTATCTGTCGAGGTTTATAAAATCAGAATTTCTGATCTGATTTCTTGGGATCCATGAATGTGTCTTTGGACCTTCTTTTCTCCTAACCCTAGACATATAAAAGGATTGTTTTAAGGGCCGTAAAAGAGTTCACAAGTTGCACAAGCATTGAGCAAACTCTGTTCAAGCAAATTGTGACCGGAGACAAAGTTTCGCCCTAGTTCATCTCTTCTAAAGAAGTTGCTGTGTATGTGCACCTTTGGGTTTTATGACCAAGCATTTTCTTGATCTTTATCGTGTGGATGAACTGAAGAACTTTACAGCCAATAACTCTTTTATAGTTGGTGATTGAAGTTACGTACTGGGATCCGAGCAAATTGGTTAGTCACGTACTTGGGAGCTGTGCATTAATGATTAAGCATCTTCTTGATCTTCATCGTGTGGATGAACTGAAGAACTTTACAGCCAACAATTCTTTTCTAGTTGGTGATTGAAGTTACGTACTGGGATCTGCACAAATTGTTTAGTCAGTACTTGGGAGCTGTGCATTAAAAGGTGAAATTGTCACTACAGAACAAGTCCAATTGGGTATTGGGGTAAGAGTTCAACTGTAGGTTGGTAAAGTACTTGGGATTCCTTTACTTGTAATCGCTTGTTGTGATAATAGTGGAGTTTCGGGAGTGGTGACCTGAAAATCACCCGGTGGGATTTTTGCCGTTACGTTTTCTCCATTCGTAAACAAATCACTGTATTATTTATTTTCCGCTACATAATTAGTTTATTGGTGATTTGTTTGTGCTACCACGTGTTTGCATGATTAATTTGATTAATTAATAACTTGGCTAATTAATCAATTGATTTAATCACAAGGGGTCAATTCGTTTTTAGCCTATCATTAATAATTTGCATTTATTATAATTTGAGATTTTTACGTTTTCCAATCACCAAAAAAAGAAAAACCCTAAGGGTGTGATGAAGAAATTATTTTCCCCACAAATGCATAAATCAATACTACCAAGAATTTTCATATATCATATATGAATATGTGAGGTGAGTTTTGTAGATTGGAGGAGTTTTAAAACTAACAAAAGAGTGATCCTATTTGTAAGGAGTTAGTATGTAGCAGTAAGAATTTAAATCAACGTAAAAGTAGGAGTTTATTAGAAGCAGGAAGACATTTTAACGTAGAAGTATGAATTTATTATTTTTGTCAATTTACTATTTTAACCCCGTTTTTAAGTTTTAGGTAGGGGTATTTTTAACAGTAAAAAAAATAATAACTAACTTTCTTTTGCCAATTTATTATTTTAAACCCATTTTTAAGTTTTTGGTTAATTAATTTAGGGGTATTTTTTATAAGAAAAAAAATAATAACTAATTTTTTGAATCCTCTTATTATATACAGATAAAATAAATTTTGATGGTTAAAATGACATTCAACATTGTAAAACTGATTCTGGTATTCTAATAAATCCAAATATTCATATCAGCGTGTGGCTTTACATGTGAGTGTATTTAAAGTATACCAATGTGGTGAAGGCCATAACGGCTTTGAAAAAGACTGTCTCAAACATCCACACATATCCATCATTTTGCAAGAGTATTCCAAAAATCGAAAATTCACATCCGCGCGTGGATGAATATGTGAGAGTAACAGTGATACTAGGCATACCAAGGTGCGCCCCGTGGCTTGCCTGTCTGTGTATAGAACTATAGATGATGTATACTGTTGGAAGCTCTTCGAAAATTCACACCCTCGCGTGTGGCATTGTACGTGGGAGATGTGTGTATGACAAGTAACCGGAATGTGGGATTCACCCAGAAACCAAGATGGTATTGGTGGGTGCTACAACGCTTTGCAAAAGACAAAGCATTGTTTGTTTTTTTTTTTTTTTCTGAAAAATAAAAAATCGAGTTATTTTAGGGTTCATTTGGTAAGGCATTTCAAATATTTATTTTCAGTTTTTAAATAACATTACACATTTTTTCACACACTTTTTCACCCACATATATTTCAAAAAACTACAAACAAACTCAAACTCCTCTACCAAACAGGCCCTATAAATCATAACCTTTATTTTATTATTTCTCACTCTTATTATTTGAGATAGAGTCTATTTAGATATTGCTTATTTTTGAAAACTAAAAACTAAAAACACTGTAATAAAATAATTTTTAAATGTGTGAATAGTACTGTGGGATCTAATTTTAACTTAACATTTGTGTTTTTTCGTATTTGTGGGCCCTGTGAACAAAGCTGAACTAGTTCAGAGATTTGTTCAAATCTGGTATTCTCTGATTCTTCCTAGTTCAATTTCGTTTTTTTTTTTTTTTTTTTTTTTTTTTTTTTTTTTTTTTAATTTCTTGGTGCTTTTCCTTCAAATCAACTAGAAATTTTCTTCATTGTGTTTCTGTTAATTCTTGCACTAAGTTCATCATCTTCTAGGTCTTGATTTCTTTAGGATATTGAAATGTTGACTCTTTTTCTCTTGATTGTTGGAAATTGAAACTTTTGATCTTAGGGTTTCAATTCCCAATTTGTAGTTCTCTGTTGTGGTTTCATCAAGATTGTAAATTGCATCTTGATTTGATTTGACATTACATTGTATTACAGTGTTCATTACTTGTTCCTTGAAGATTTTTTTTTTTTCTAAAAGGACAATTCTTGATTTTTCATTTGCTAATTCCTATTTGGGACTCTGAATCTTCAATCAAGTTTCATCTTTTTCTTGATAAAATTGCACTAAGTATGACTGAAAGTACTTCTAGTGCTACTACTCCAACTATTCAACCTTGGGAAAATTCCTCTAGCCCTTATTTTCTATCTAGTGGTGATAATTCTGGTGTTTCATTAGTGGTTCAACCTCTCACTGAGGAGAATTATAGCACCTGGAGTAGGGCAATCCTCATTTCTCTAGATGCTAAGACCAAACTAGGATTCATTGATGGTTCTATTTCCAAACCTCAATCTGTTGATCATCCCTATTACATAGCTTGGTGTAAATGTAACAGCACAGTCTTGGCTTGGCTGTTTAAGTCTGTCTCTAAGGATTTACAACCAAGCATAGTCTATTTCAAGACTGCTAGAGATGTGTGGATTGACTTACAGTTTAGATTTGGACAAGGCAATGGCCCTAGGATCTTTGAGTTAAGAAAGGAGATTAGTGCTTTGACTCAAGACAATTTAATTGTCAATGCATATTACACCAAATTTAAGGGACTTTAGGATGAATTTTCCAATTATAGGACATGTACTTGTGGTCATCAAGTAGAGGAAAGGAGTGTACTATGTCTTTTCTAATGGGGTTGAATGAGACTTATGTAGCTGTCAGAGGACAGATTCTGCTTATGGATCCTGTGCCTCCCTTGAGCAAGGTATTTTCTCTTATACTTCAAGATGAGAAGCAAAGGAAGGTTGATGCTGCCAAGAAAATGCAGCTTGGCACAGCAGTTGCTTTAGCATCAGCATTAGCAGCAAAGAATGTTAAGAACTTCAAGAAAGGTAGGCCACAATGTACTCACTATGGTGCAATGGGTCATGTGGTTGACAAATGCTAAAAGTTGCATGGATACCCTCTTGGCTATAAGTTCAAGTCCACTAAAGGCCAGGTTGTAGCTACTCTACCACCTTTTGCCAAAAATGTAATTACTCTTGAAGATGATGCAAGTGGAGGTGTTAGCCTTACTAAGTCAAAATATCAACAGTTACTTAGTTTGTTAAACTCCAACTGTAATTTTGGTACTCAAGGACCTTTTGAAGGAGTTGCAAATACCCATTAGGTTGCAAATATCATCACTCAGTCTTCATTTGATCTTCAAGGACATGAGATATTAGGTATATGGTCTGTTCCCTCTCTTGAATATTCAGTTTTTTCTTCTTCCATCAGTACTTCTCATATTCAGTCCACTGATTGGATTCTTGACAGTGGAGCCACTGATCATATGATTCATTCTTTTGCCTTTTTCACTTCCATTACTTCTGCTATACAAATTTCTGTTAGACTTCCCAATGGTGACATGGCCAAAGTTACACATTGGCATTGTGCAACTATCTTCTACCTTAGTTTTTGACAATGTGCTTTACATTCCTAGTTTTTCCTTTAATCTGATTTCCATTAGTAAAATAACCCAACATCCTTCTAGTTGTTGCACTTTTCTTTCACAATACTGTTTCATTCAGGACTTATAGCTCTGGAAGATGATTGGGTTAGGTAGAAATCAAGGTGGAATATACACATTGCAAAGCAGCTTGCTAGATAGTTTGCCATCATGTGTTTCCAATGCTCTTTCCAAGCTTTCATCTTCTTTTCCTACTGTAACAGCTACTGTAACAGCTCTTAATCCTTGTGATGTGAATTCTGTTGATACTACTAGTCTAAGGCATTGTAGATTAGGTCATCCCTTTGCCAAAAGACTTGATTTGTTGCAATCTGTTGTACCTACCATCATTTCTTGCAATAATAAGACCTTTGATTGTTCTATTTGTCCATTAGCTAAGCAAATGAGATTGTCTTTTCCTATTTCTATTTCTCATTCATCTGCATGTTTTGATTTAATACATGTTGATATCTAGGGCCCTTACTCCACACCTTCCCTAAATGGTTGTAGCTATTTTCTTACTTTAGTGGATGACTATAGTAGGTGCACTTGGGTGTTTCTGATGAAATACAAGTCAAAGGCTTCATCTTTGATTCAATCCTTTTATAAACTCATTTTTACTCAATTTAAACTTCCTATAAAGGTCATTAGATTAGATAAAGGACCTAAATTTGCTTTGAATTCTTTTTATGATTCTAAAGGAATTATACACCAACTGTCTTGTGTGGAAACACCTCAACAAAATTCATTGTTGAGAGGAAACACCAACATCTTCTTACTGTGGCTAAAGCTTTGAGATTTCAAGCTAATTTACCTCTCAAATTCTGGGGTGATTGTGTTCTTAACTGCCACTTATTTAATTAATATAACACCTAGTCCACTTCTTCAAAATCTCCCTCCTTATGAAGAACTGTTAGGGCATTCACCTTCCTATGGTCATTTAAGAATTTTTGGTTGTTTGTGTTTTGTTTCAACCTTATTTAGAGATAGGACTAAGTTTAATGCCAGGGCTAAGCCTTGTATATTCCTTGGTTATCCTTTTGGCACTAAGGGTTATAAGGTTTATGATTTGGCTACTAAAACTTGTTTTGTCTCTAGAGATGTTGTTTTTAAAGAAAATATCTTTCCTTTTAAACATTGGTTGTCCAATTCTAAGTCTGTTCTTATTTCTTCCTACCCCTCTATGTTTCCTTCTCAACCTATCATACCAGATTCCTCTTTTTCTTCTTTTCCCATTGCATAATTCACTCCTTTCTTCCTGACCTTGTTCATCCTGATTTTGACCATTCTAATTCTTCTTGTGATGTTCCTCAATCCCAACTTGATGATCAACCTGTTAGGTAGTCCACTAGAGTTAGGAAACCTCCTGGTTGTCTTCAGGACTATCATTGCAACTTGGCTTCTACACATGTGTCTGCCTCAGTTTCACTTCCTCAATCAGATGCTTCCATTGGTCTTGGTGATACATGTATTCTTTATCCTTTTGCTTCAACACTTTCCTTTGCCAAACTTTTTTCTTCCCATAAATCCTTTGCCCTTGCATTAACCATTGCCAAGGAACCTGAAACTTATGCTCAAGCTTTGAATGATTCTAAGTGGCTTGATGCCATGAAGGCTGATATTGATGCACTTCAAGCTAACCATACTTGGGTTATGTGCAAGCTTCCTCCTGGTAAGGTACCAATTGGGTGTAAATGGGTTTATAAAATCAAGTTGAAGGCTGATGGTTCTGTTAAGAGGTATAAGGCTAGGTTAGTGGCTAAAGGTTTTACACAAACTGAAGGTATAGACTTTTATGAGACATTTTCTCCTGTGGTTAAGTTTGTTATTGTCAGAACTCTTTTGGCTCTTGCTGCTATTCATGGTTGGCACTTAACTCAGTTGGATGTCAACAATGCTTTCCTGCATGGGGACTTGCATGAAGAGGTTTAAATGCTCCCTCCACCTTGGTTTGGCAACAAGGGGGAGGTTTGTAGACTCATAAAGTCTCTATATGGGCTTAAACAGGCAAGTAGACAATGGTTTGCAAAGTTATCCTCTACAATTATGGATCAAGGCTTTGTACAATCAAAGGCTGACTATTCTGTCTTTACCAGGATTAAGGGAGGTTCCATGATCATCATACTTGTTTATGTTGATGATAATCTTATTGCCAGTAATGATGTGGATGTTGTGAATGTGTTTAAGCAATTTCTAGACAGCAAGTTCAAGCTCAAAGATTTGGGAACCTTGAAGTATTTCCTAGGTCTTGAGGTAGCAAGAACTGCCAATGGAATCTCATTATGTCAGAGAAAATACACTCTTGAGCTTCTGTCTGATGCTGGTATGTTAGCTTGTAAGCCAACAATCATTCCTATGGATCAATTAGCTAAATTCAGTAGTTTAGTGGGTGATGCAGTCCCAGATGCTTCATTGTACAGAAGGTTAATAGGAAGAATTTTGTATTTGACATTGACTAGGCCTAACATTTGTTATTCAGTCTACAAGTTAAGTCAATTCATGAGTTCACCTAGAGTACCTCACATTCAAGCTGCTTACAAAATTCTCAAGCACTTGAAGAAAACACCAAGTCAAGGCTTGTTCCTGTTATCAAGATCAGAATTACAATTGAAGTCCTATTGCGATGCTGACTAGGCAGCCTGCCCTGATACCAGAAGGTCAATCACAGGGTTTTGTGTGTTTTTAGGAGATTCACTAATCTCTTGGAAGAGTAAAAAGCAGCAGGTGGTGTCCAGATTCTCTACTGAGTCAGAGTATAGATCAATAGCAACAGTCACTAATGAGGTGGTTTGACTCATTACTTTGCTCAAAACTTTTGGCTTAAATCATTCTCAACCTGCTTTCCATTATTGTGATAGTAAAGCAGCCCTCTATATAGCTGCTAATCCTGTGTATCATGAACGAACAAAACGTATTGAAATAGACTGCCATTTCTTTCGAGAAAAGATTGAAGACGGGGTTATTAAAACATTTCATGTTCCTACACAGCACCAGATTGTAGATTTCTTTACCAAAGCTCTTGGGCAGAAGCAGTTTCATCACTTGCTTTCCAAGATGAACTTAATTAACATATACAGTTCATCTTGAGGGGGAGTGTTAGAATGCAATTGAAGAATACAATTGAAGGAATTAAAGAATGCAATTGAAGACTACAAGTGTATAGTTTAGTTTTAGTTTAGTTCCGCTTAAGCTACCTGTAGTTTTAGCTTTTGTTAATATCAGTGTACAGAACAACATGTCATTTGTACATAGATTAGTTGATAGATAGTTAGTTACACAATAGTGCCACCTGTCATGTTTGGATTAGCTACCACAGAAAAAATGCCAAACGCAAATTTTTTTTCCCTTTTCAGTGAAATCCAAACCCATCCTTATTCTAAAATTACAAATTATTTCACAATTTTTTTATTATAATTTTGATGTGGTAAATTGTGAGTAGTTAGCTATTATTTACACATGAACCTACTATTTTTTCTTCACCAATCACACTCTACTACATTACAATTGTAGCAAAAAGTTGTGAAATTTTTTGTAGCCTTATACTTCTTCTTCTTATTCTATGTATTAGAATATGATTAATTATTTGTCATTTTTATATGAATTTTTTTTTGCACCACTCATAATCAACCATATAAACCTATGTCCATTTTTATATTATGCTCAGATGTCAATTTATAACTGATATTTAATAATTTCATTTTTCCACCAAACATTAATGATGATCTACGTAAATGATATTATCTAATTATAATAGATACTCAACCATGTTGTAAAATTGCGATTGATACATAATAAGTTTATTTTTTCACCAAGTACAAGCATCAATAATGAATACAAGTCTAAGTAGCATGGTCTAATCATAAATTGACTTGTTTTAAAAAAAAAAAAAAAAAAAAAAATTAGATTGACGTTCAAATATGTTGTAAAACTGTGATTGATATTTTTATCAAGTAAACAGTTTGTAAATAATATAAACCTACTATGGAATTACGTATAGAAAAAACCTAATACTAGAAACTATTACAACATTTTTTTTATGACAACTATGATGTGGTAAAGTATAAATAATTAAATAAATAAAAAAGGTTCATTTGTAACTTTGTAAATGATAAGCATTCACTCATAACTTACTATGTTAAAGTTTAGCAAAAAATTATAGAATAGTTTCTTGTCCTAGAATTTGCTTTTAGGAATAAATTTGGATGTCCGCAGTATTATTCTTCATACTCTGCTCATGGCTTTATATACGTGTCATAAGTCAATGTGGATCCCACTCCGGCATTGCAAACCGACTCAACATTCAGTGGAATTAAAAAATAAAAATAAAAATAAAAATGATGCTGATGGAGAGTGGGGACGTGCTATGAGAAATTGAAAATCGGTGGTGAAGGCACTTTCAGTCTACCTCTACGGCTCTACCACAAATTACCAAGAGCTGAAAGAGATCCTTCTCTCAAAAAAAAAAAAAAAAAATGGTCCAGGAGACCAGGACCAAGAAATGCAATCTAATGAATGAAGCTCTCCGCAAATTCGCATCCGCCAGTGGGTTACAATTACGTGAGATCTTTTGCAAACGATTTGATTTCTATGCTAAAGTGCACAGCTAAGATTGAAATACTACGGCAAAATGTTTGAACGAGTGTGTACACTACAATAAACCAGTGTGAACTGAAAAGAAAAGGAAGAAAAATAAATAAATAAAATATTTAAACAAGTGTGAACATTACAATAAAATACTATTTTTTTTTTATGTCTTTGAGCGTGATTTTCTATGTCCGTAAGAATTGAGTTGAGACTTGGCTATGGTTTTGAAAATCGATAATGGTAGGGACATGCAGGTGATTAACACAACTTACAATATTTTTTAGATTCATGATCTGTAACGACTTAAAGAAAAACGCTAGTTACATTTGCGCTGTACTTCAAAAAGACTACTCACTTTTTATGTCCGTAAGAATTGAGTTGAGACGTGGCTATGGTTTTGAAAATCGATAATGATAGGGATATGCAAGTGATTGACACAATGACCTAAAGAAAAGCGCTAGCTACATCTGCGTTATACCTCAAAATGACTAGTCATAATTGAAACTCTTTGTAGTTGTTAATAAAGCTCAGATCTACCCAATAAATATCTAATGTGGGACTCGTCACACACCCACATACATCACACTATCAATCAAATTGGGGCATTATAATCTCCCTCACTTAAATCCCTAACGTCCTCGTTAGGGCCCACTTTGTGGGGTAGTATCTCTGAGCCCACACGGGGTTACCGAGCCGGCTCTGATACCATATGTAATGACCTAAAAAAAAGGTTTAGCCACATTTGCGCTGTACCTCAAAATGACTAGTCACAATTGAGACTCCTTGTAGTTGTTAATAAAGCCCAGATCTACCCAATAAATATCCAATGTGGGACTCGTCACACACCCACATACATCACACTATCAATCAAATTGAGACATTACATGATCACTTCTCAGTTTTGTAAAGTTGTAACTAAAGTGTGGACTTCGTCCTAGTCTTTAGACGATTTGGGGATGTATAGTACTGTTTAAATAAGATTTAACCTACTTTCAGTATTTTAAAAAGAAATAAAAATAAATAAATAACATATTTATATTTAAACTAGTGTGAACATTACAATAAAATTTTTTTTTTTTTTTTTTTTTATGTCTTTGGGCGTGACTTTTTTTTTTTTATGTCTTTGAGCGTGACTTTTATGTCTGTAAGAATCGAGTTGAGACGTGGCTATGGTTTTGAAAATCGATAATGATAGGGACATGCAAGTGATTGACACTCATGATCAATTCGAAGTTTTGTTGAGTTGTGACCAGAGTCTGGACTTTGTCCCAACTTTAGGCCATTTGGGGATGTATAGTGCCGTATAAATGAGTTTGATTTACCTCTCGGGTATCTCTTTAAAAAGAATTTCTTTTTGTTTTAATAAGATATTACTACATAATTCATTAACTAAATAAAATATAGAGATTGAATTTCACTACCACTTGACATTATATATTTAAAATAAAAGGACATGTGTAGTTATAAAAGTACTGGAGGTAGGCCAAACTCATTTAAATAATATTTTTTAGTATTTAAATATTGAAATACATATTTTCACAACATTTTTTAACCCACACGTATTTCCATAATACTTAAATAACAATACTAGAAATTTCTAACCAAACAAACCCTTTATTGTTCAAAAAAAAAAAAAAAGTCTGGACTTTATTATTATTAGAGTAATACTACATATACAAATATTTTTACAAAAAATTTTACAAACTGTTGATATAATGAATGGTTATTGGTAAATAAAAAAATAATATTAATGGTAGGTCTAAATGAAAACCAATAAGAAACTGGACACATCAACAATTTATAGAAATGTTGTAAAATAATTTGTAGCTGTAACATTACTCTTATTATTATATGTAAGAGGCGGTCTCAAAACCCAAAATTCACATCTGCGCTTGGCTTTAAACGTAAAATCGTGCACCAGAATCGAAATGGTTTAAGGTGGTGTGATTGGTGAGTGCAAAGCTCAACTTATTACTAAGGGTGTCCAACCTAACTTGCTAATTGGCCCACCCACTCAAGTCATCCAAGCCGACCCGACGTTGATAATGTTTAGGTGACGGGTCTTTGCCTCCAAAAATCGATATCCGCAATTGATTAGCAAGTCTCCACATTGAAATTTCGTCGTTCTCCAGTTAGTTTTGGTCAAATTTGATGAGATCACGTTGACCATCGCCCCTTCCTCTCTCTTAGACTCAAATCTGGTGAGATCTTGACAACAGTATCTTTGCTACTCCTTCGTCGGTTTTGACTGAAACCAACCACGCAAATCGAAACCAAGTCAACCTGTTGTTATTGGTGTAGGTGACAGGTCACTTCTTCTGCCACCCGAAGTGGTCGGGTCATGTGGCCAGTTGTGGACAACCTTACTTATTACAAAAATTTTGCCACAACTCGCAACGTGATAGAGGTGTGAACACTCATGGATCTATCACTCACAACTCACCACGTGAAAAGTTGTGGTATTTTCATTTTTTTGCAAAGCTCTGTCTCAAAATTCATATCCTCAATGATTTCAAAAAAAAAAAATACAAAAACAAAACAAAAATTCATATCCAAATAAGAATTTACATTCGTGCGTGGCTTACATGTGAGAATACCAACAGTAAACCTATGGTGGGTGTAGCTTTGGAAGAATTTACAACTTACCCACATGTGGTTTGCCCAAAATTTAACTTGCCTACATGTGGTTTCATTTTTGACACTTTACCTATCTGTGGTTCTTTTCGTTACTATTCTGTAACCCACCTCCCCACATATGCCATTAGTCTAACACATTTTATGCCAAAATCAGAACACAAAACAAATCAAACACTCCTCTCCCCAAAAATTTTGTCACGCTTGCTCACCCACTCAAAATCGAGGATGCTACCCACCTGATATCTTAAAAATAATAATAAAATAAAGATCACATCTACCATTTTAAAGAACTTCTTAAATATGCTTTTACCGTATCTAATTGTCCTACACCATGGACTTCAAATATAAGTCTTGTACAAAATAACCCTAAGCTTAAGTTGGCGGGTCCCTTGTAAGTTGTAACAATTCAAAAGCTTTACACACACACACACACAAAACCATGAGAAATATGGATGGAACTATCATTGGACTAGGAGCAATTCCCTTCCCCCCCCCCCCCCCCCCCCTCCCAAATTTTTTTAAAAAATATTATTATGTATATGTGTATTAATTTTAGCAATTTTGTTATATATAATTACATTTTTGTTTCCCTTAAACAATATCATTGATTCTTTTAAGCGTGATACTATACTCACAAATTTTTTTACAACATTTTTACAAACTGTTTTGATAACAAATTCTTATTGATTCGCATAATGGGTCCACTACTCACATCATTTTTTTATTTACCAATAATCATTTATCATATCAGTAATTTATTATAAAAAAAAAGCTTATAGTTCTAGCATTTTCCTCATTTTAGTGACCATAAAAAAATTTATAGATCTAAAATCTAAAACAAAATATACAAGCCTAAAAAAATAGCTCAATAACAAAAATTACCAATAGTAAAACTAAAAAAATTAAGCTCAATTAACCAATTTTTTCCAAAATAAACAACCATGCCCTTCAAAAAATTCTAAACAAAATAATTTTTTTCTTACCCACACACAAAAATTAAATAAAAAATCTTAGCTGCAAAGTAATAGCAAAATCAGAGGTTGAAACTGCTACACACAATCAACAATAAAACCGCCCCCCCTAACTCAAAGTCTTAGCTCCATCCCTGATGAGAAAGTAGGACTTACTGGGCAGTGGGTCCTAACTCAGACTTGGAGCTAACGATCAATGATGCAATGGGAACAAATAGGGAAGGAAAAAAACAAGTGAAACTTTAAATTAAGAAATCTTGTTTCCATTGTTTTTTTGGGCTGTGTCTCCCATTCATACTTTTAAATTAAGATCTCAGGTGGGTACCATCCTTAGTTTTGAGTGGGTGAGCAAGCATGAGTGTGTGTTTTGCAGAGAGGAGTGTTTGAATTGTTTTGTATTCTGATTTTGGCATAAAATGTGTTAGATTAACGGTATATGAGTAAATGTGTTATGGAGTAGTAACAAAAAGAACCACAAGTGAGTAAAATGTTAAAAATAAAATCATATGTAGGCAAGTTGGATTTCGAGTAAATCATTGGTAAGTTATAATTTTCCAAAAAAATAAATATAGATTGAACATTTTAATTTATTATTTCTTTGAACAAAAATTAACATCGGCGCGTGTGACTTTAGGTGTGCGAGACCAAGTCTGCTGTAAAATCATAGTCCAAACGGCAAGTATCTTTCCACGAAGGTGTAAGTGTAACAGGTAATTATGTCAGATGATTTGCAAAATTTTGTCATAGACTTACGCAGTTACACACCCGCCTCTATATATATAACTCCAAATCATCTGCAAGTTCGAATCCATTTCCACCACGTTGCCCAACCTTCCTCCTCTTCATAACAAATTTATGCGACAGGTTTCATGGCAAAACCATTTTCAAACTTTCCAGTTCCACCTCCTTCCACCACTTTCACTAGTGTCACAGTGACCCTCCGCCTCTTACCGTGTACTAATTAACAATCTCTAGTTATCTACTAAGGATCCGGTTAATTTGTGCAAATTGAAAAAGTTGTCAAAACTTTTTTAATTTCCAATAAATTTTATTTAAAATTAGTTTACTATTGTGTGTCACTAAGGCTCACATTAATAAAATCTATCTACTAAAATTGTTGTTCAGACTTTTTTTCTGAATGGTAAATCTATCTCTCTAATATTTTTCCTTTTCTTTTAACAGGGAAGAAGAATTTCTTTTGGGCGTGAAGATCTTTGCAGCAATAATTGGCCTCCTGATCCTCATTGCTGCACTATACAAGTATTGGAGTAATTTTTCCAGCAGTGGAGGCCAAACAGTTGTTGGCGGCAGCGTTACAAGTACTGGTGGTGACGTCGTTTTACAAGTTCAACTTCCAGCTCCGAATACTCCGGACTCTGGCATAGCCTTGGTCTGATAATGACCAATATGTACTGTACATGCATGTCAGAATGTTTAATTTTTTTTAAAAAATAAGTATAACATGCTGTTAACCTCGCAATTCAAACCCTTTTCCTCCTAAACTCCCAAACATTTTATGTATAGAGAGATGCTAATTTAGCTACAAGGCCTTTGACAGACAGAATGTTTAGTTAGTTCATGCATAAAGCAAAGTCTTCGACTGTCCGTGTATGCATAGTCAAATTTATACTCATTTCACAGCATATTTACATGTTAGCATATTATATGTACTTGCTAGAAGTGACACTTAAGCTCGTTGTGTTTTTAATTTTTTAAAAACTTTTTTTTTTTGAGTGCTCCTTTTTTATTTTAGTTCTATATCGTGTTGATCTGTCGTAATTCCCTTTTTCATTCAATAAATTCTTAATAAAAAAGAAGAAAATATCAGTGGCCTTTTGGACGTAACCGGTCTGCTAATGTCGGGCCTAAGGTCTGGTTTTTTTTTTTTTTTTTTTTTTTTTTTTTTTTTGAGATGGTTAATTCCTAATTACTTAAATATCTACTATTTCTTGTCGTATGTATTTCGGTTAAAAGCTCTTCTTTTCCTCCCCTAAAAAAAAAAAAAAAAAAAAAAAAAAAAAAAGGCTCTTCTTTTCCTACTTTGGTTTAGTTTCCGACCGGGTTAGTGGATTCATTTTCTTTTAATTAAGGCACCGAGTTTTAGTAATTTCCAAAAAAAAAAAAAAAAAAAAACCTATCGAATACCCTTGATGCGATGGTCACTTCACAAGTGTAAATATTTGTGAGATGTGGAGAGGGGAGGGGGGGGGGGGGGGGGAGAAAAGGACCGGGGTTTAAGTCTCCAGGAGGGAATTTCACACACATATACATTTAGATTATGCTATAGTAGAATTTCTATCTTGTAAAAAAAAAAAAAAAGGGTCCAAGTTTTAGTATTTTTTACCATTTATCTAATAAATAAAATTGCTATTGAAACTTTTCAAAGGTTTATTGTTGACTCTTGATAAGGGGAATTTTTAATTGGAAAAATAAAAGTTGTTGATCTCTAAAGACCCGTCAGCTCTATTATGCAAGCTGAAGGGAGTAAGCTGAAGGCAGTAAGCTGAAGGCAGTAAGCTGAAGGCAGTAAGCTGAAAGGCAGTAAGCTGAAGGGTAAGCTGAAGGCAATAAGCTGAAGATAGTAAGCTGAAGGGAGTAAGCTGAAGGTAGTAAGCTGAAGGTAGTAAGCTGAAGGCAGTAAGCTGAAGGTAGTAAGTTGAAGGCAGTAAGCTGAAGGGTAAGCTGAAGGCAATAAGCTGAAGATAGTAAGCTGAAGAGGGTAAGCAAACCTCCATCGGGATCCATTAGTAAGTGACAATGTTAGGGAGTCCACGAAGCTCACCGCATAGCCGACAAGTTGACCTTAGGCAATGAAGATGGGTAGCCGACGCTAATAAAGCTGAAGGGTGCAGGCGAAATTGACGACCCTAACGAGGTAGTAGGCAAAGCTGACGACCCTAAAGCTGACGACCCTGATGAGGGAGTAGGCGAAGCTGACGACCCTAACGAGGTCGTAGGCGAAGCTGACGACCCCGACGAAGCTGACGACCCTAACGAGGTCGTAGGCAAAGCTAACGACCCTGAAGCTGACGACCCTGATGAGGGAGTAAGCAAGCTGACGACCCTAAAGCTGACGACCCTAACGAGGTAGTAGGCGAAGCTGACGACCCTAAAGCTGACGGTTTCAATGAAACCTTGGCTTGGCCGCCATGCATGTATATAAGGAAATGACTTGTATCCCACGCTGAATGTTAGTTTCCTACAAGGAAAGGATTCCGCGATCTCCGCTCATAAAGACTCCTATAAGGAAAAGACTTCTACTCCAAGGAGGAGAGGTCAACCCTCGACTACTATAAAAGCCCCAATACCCTCACAAATCAAGGTACGCATAATTGACCCCACTCTAGCACTTTAGAGTTGTGAGAAGTTCTAACTTGACCTTCGGAGGGTATTTGGCCGGTACCACACCGGTACTCATCTTAAGGTCTTCAGCTTTTGTGTTGTGCAGGTGCTGTTTCGAGTGTGCGAGGACCGTGTGGCTCACTGGTGGTTTTTTCGGCATCATCAACTCTACTCAACTTTAATTGCTGATTCGTAGTTTTTATAATCTTAGTTTGTAATTATTACAAGTAAGTCTAAGTGTTGATTATTATGTTATTTTTATTTTTCTAGTCTTTAATTTTAATGTTACATAATTTTTTTTGGACATCAAATTTTGTTATCAATGCAAGAGAACATGTTTAAATTATGTAACGGGTAGGGATTCTCACGCTTAATATTCAAAAGAGAGAACATGTTTATTTTTTTATCCCCAAAAAATTCACTCGATTTATATTAAGAAATTGTCATTTTTATCCAACAACATTTTGAGTTTGATAATATAGAACTTAGTAACTAAAATAATTTTAATTATTATATTAATAAATACTTCATTTTGGATTTTTTTTTTAAAGGGTTAAAATGTCTCATCTATGTTAAGCCGATACACGTTAGGAAAAGATTCGCTCCAAAATCCTCCAATTCTTTCATATTTTAGCTGGATATGCGACACATGTCATTTATTCGATTTTTAAATGTTATGTATCTTACATCTAAATAAAAATTAGAGAAATCTCATCCCAGCCAAATATGTTTATAAAATGAGTTGAAATTAGTTGTCTTTCTAGACCCAATTCAAGCGATAGGGACACGTTTTGGTGCCCAAACCCAAAATATGAAGGGATCTAGGCCCAGTGAGCCCAGAACAATAAATTTGTAGAAAGTGGGTTAGAAAATTGGGCCCTAATGAGTTGGACAATAGCTAGAATGGATTTAAAAAATAATCGAACAAAAACGAGAAGGATTGATTCAAATAAATTTGTTCTCGGCCCGATCCGAGGAGGTAAGTTCTAACATAAATCAATTAAACAGATTACTAATACAATTTTGATTGCTACAGTATTTTCTTTCTCTCTTTTTCGATCCCCTATCCATGGAGGACCTCTTTCATTATATAGTCCCTTTTGGACCATCTTAATCCTACACTTATTGATCATTTGAGCCACTATTTGAGTACTTGTCCCATCAGACACCCTCTTTGGCTTTCTGTGAGTTGTGGTAGCCAAGGCAGCATTGTTCAGGAGTTTTCTCCACATAAATGCGGCCAGAAAGTTAGCTGCAGGGCATTCAATGCAGTGGTAGCAGCTTTTCCTTAGGTATTTCCTAGCTTTCACTCTCTAGTACACTCGAGATGTACGTCCCTGTCACTGGAGCTTCTTGGAAGGTTACCTTAAACCTTAGGATACACATTTGAGTTGTGCTTAACCTATCTGAGGAGACATTCCTCCTCGGACCACCCTCCTGTTCGTATCTCACTCATTAGATTTTAAGCTTGACCCATCCAACACCATTCATTTGTTCTCGGATTACTATGCTCTTGGCCAAGGTCCAAGGCCCAATATACAATTTGGGCCCTTAACCCTACAATAGCCCCTTAAAACTCCGATTTTTTCTCCTTCATCCGAGGAGAAAAGTGGGGTTTTGATTTTTCATGCGTTAATATTATTTTTCCTTTAGATTTGCACATGTGGGAGTGTTGTTTTGCGCACCCTATAATTGCTACTGATGTTTCGGAGCCCGCGAGGCGTCACTAATTGCTCCAAGTAGCGTTTTGTCCCCCACATCCAACGGTGAGGCGCTAAACCAATGGCTGATATTTCTCCTTGGGTTTTGAGCGGGATAACTCCCACTCAATTTCTCCCTCTATATAAAGCATCAGGAGAAATCATTTCTCTCATTTCATAAGTCTTCAAGCTCTCTAGAGATCCCAAGCACTCAAACTCACAAGGCTCTCTAAGTTACTAAACTTCCCACACCTTTTCTTTAAGAAATCCTTGAAAATATTTCTAAAGGTTTCAAGGACTAACACACATCTTAGTTCTTGTAAGTTTCTATTTCTTTAAACTTTTCTTTTTCTCCTCGGCCTTCCAGTTCTTATTTCTTCATTTACCAATTTTAATTGTTTCCCTTTATCTTGTTCAGATGGGTAGATTTAAGCACCTAGTAGACTCCCTTGCCAAAATAGAGGCCTTTAAGGATAAATACCACATACCACAGGGAGTTGCCCTGCGATATTGTTCCCCAGACCAAATAGTGACACACAGAGAAGAAAGGGAAGTCATCATCCTCATGATAGCTTTCATAGAAGGGGGAATGACTCTCCCTATGGGTAGAATAACACGGGACTACCTCATCAACCATAGGATATGCCCTCATCAGTGCGCGCCTAACCTATTTAGAGTTTTAGAGAGTGTAGATGCTCTGAATGAGCAGATGAATTTAGGGCTTACATGGCACGACGTTGTTCACATGTACGAGTGTCATTCCCTTAAAAGTGCGGGATTTTATCTCAAGTCTCGATCTGACATTGTTAGACTAGTATCATGTCTTCCTAAGTCCAATAAGGGCCTGAAGGACGATTACCTGATCGTCTTTGGGGAGTGGCACGACAGTCTTCACGGCCTAACTCGAGAGGAAGAGCCAGGTGGGGTACCTTAGGATTAGGTCCCTCGGCGGGGAATTTAGCCCTTTTAGCTTTACTTCCCTTCATCTTTATCACTTTGCCTTTTTCCAATGATAAATTTCACTGATCTAACCATGATTTCCTCCTCGTATGATTTTGCAAATAGAAGGCACGTAGCGTTCAGGCTCAGTCTGACCAACGTTGAAGCTCTCAACTATTTACTGAGGTCTGAGATCTTCATAAGCGAGGATAGGAAGTTGCGAGCTGTTTACTTGATCCTGGACTTTGAGCCCATCTCAGAAATATATCAAGAGATAGGCCACGCCATAAGGGCAGGTGACCCGAGGTTAGCTCAAATTAACGTGTCACGACTAAACTTCCTAGCCCAAGAAGATCTTCTACCAGTCGTACTGCCACTCCAACGAGTTTTTCCTGAAGCAACGACAGCACCAGAGGAGGAGGTTGCCTCTTCACACCTATCACTCAAGGAGGAGATAGACAAATTCCACTTTGACGAGGAAGAGGAAGAGAGGGCAAATCCTATAATTCAACTCCCGGATTCCGATGAGGAATTAGACAGGTAATCCGGTGCCCACTCTCCCAGGCTCATCATTGCCTGTGTAGATCTCAGTTCCAAGGAGGATGAGGAGATGGATATCAACCCAAATAAAGGACTGAGGGGTCTTCTTGCTGCGAGGAATAAAGGGGGGTCATCTAAGGATGCTCCCAAATCCCAAGTTCTTGCTAATCTTCCACCTCCTCCTCCTCTCCCTCAGCTCCCTATTGACCTCGGACTGCATGCCATTCTAGATTTAAAGAAGAAAATACCAGTGCAAGATCTTAAGGAAGGGGAGATGGCCCCTCCAAAAGGTACCAAACAACAGAAAGTGGCCAAGGACCCTAGGGACAAGAGGTCCACTTCTGTGGACAGCTGGGAGGAGCAAATTAAGGCTGAGGTGCGCCTCCCTCAGCGTACCTGGTCTACTCGGTTGGAGGTGGAAGGGGTTGCCATCCCTTGGAACTCCTCTATTAGGTACTTCCAAAGAGGTCATTTTACATATATAGCTGAGGCCTTAGAGCAGCCACTTTTGTTACCTAAGGATATGGACGCTGTGAGGAAGATGAAGCAGCAAGAACTTTTCATGTCCCTTAAAAGGGACCTTGCCATAGTGAGTTCACAGCCACACACTTTTCATTTAAGTACTAATGAATTCTTTATCTCTCTCTTTTATTCATATGGGGTTACTACATTGTTTTTGTGCAGATCACCCAGGAGGTTTTTGTGGCCGAGGAATGGGTAAAGGAGGCTCGGAATGATGTTAAAAACGAGGTTTTCCTTCGCCTCGAAGCTGAGAAGGCCTTGGGGGCTGCCAAGGAAGAGAATAAAGAGCTGTCCTCCAAGTTGACCGTCGAGGAGAGAGAAAGGAAATTTGCTCAGGCAGGACTAAAAAATGCCAAGACTCAGGCTGGGGATCAGTGCAAGTTGCTATACCAAACTGAGTTAGAGCTAGCCACATCAAGGCAACTTGTGCTGGATTTGAAGGAAGAGGTCCGGAAGGCTAAGGAGGCAGCTCAATTTACCAAGGAGGCAGCCGAGGCTGAGAAGCAAGCATCCTATCTGCTTGGCGTAGAAGAAACACAAGTTAAGCTCACTGAGGAGCTTGCCGAAGTATGCAGGGAGTACTACGAGGTAACATGGGCAGAAGCCCTTAACCTTGCAAGAGTCCTTGTAAACTCAGAGTGGAGGCAACCAGAGAAAGTTTACTACCACTCGGAGATTCTTGAAGTCCCAGTTGCCCTCCCATCTCCTTCTGCCACTGCTCCTGAATCCTCAAAGCACCCCTAACTGTCTAGGCTAATCTCCCCTTCCCTGAGGCTTCAAAAAGGCCCAGCCAAGCTGGTAATCAAGACCAAAGGGATGAGGGTGCCAAGGACAAGAGTAAGGGCAAGAAGACTAAGCCCCCTACTGAAGCCAAGGAAGATGCTAAGGCCAAAGCACAGGTGATTGAGGCTAAGACCAAAGAGGTGGATCCCAAGGCCAAGTATGTCCCTTCCTTCAAGCTAAGCCAAAAAGAAGACCCCCCCCAAGGCCAAGAAGTAGCTTTCAGGGTTCATTCTGTATTTTCTTTTGTTATTTTGTTTGTTGTTTTTGTTTCTGTAATGACAATCTGTCATTGTATATAACGTACTTTTTATTTCATTCAATGGAAATACCTTTCTTTTTGTTTCTTGCTCTTTTACTTATGTGCCTTGAACCTTATTACTATAAATAGCCTTGAATAGTTACCACTGTGTCTTTAATAACTGACAGGGTTTAGACCCCTTAAACCACAAATAAATTGCGTAGCCTAGATTAATTAGCCAAGTTTTTACTTAGTCAAATTAAGCAATTCTAGGTTAAAACAATCACAAAATCATATCATGCAAGTAAAACATATAAAGCAGCGGAAAATAAATAACACAGTGATATGATCACCCAGGAAAACCAAACCGGTAAAAAACCTGGGGAGGATTTTACCCACCGATCCTCAAGGCAAAACGGAATCCACTAAGAAAGAATTGAAGTTGTTACAAAAGGACTTACAAGCTCCCCGCTTGACTTCCTAATGCTACCCACCAGTAGTAACTTCATGACACGACCACGCGCAGACTCCGAATCCACGGACTACTTCTTTCTTTGTCTTCCTTTAATCAGGTACAAGCTCCTCACTTGTTAATCTTTAAGCTTCAAAGGCAGCAACCAAGTTGATCATCAAGATGTAGAAGAATCTCAATCTTGAAAACCCTAAGTTATGTGTAAAGGAAAGCTCCTCTAGATCTCACAAGAGATTTACACAAAACCGCAATGTATGAGCAACAACACAACTTGTGCAACTCTAAAAACGTGGCTAGGGTTTTGCCTTATATACCTAGGGCAAAAACATAAAACCCTAAACGTTTAAAAGAGTTTGGGCTGAGTTGGAATTCTGCAGAAAAACGCATTTGGGCCGACTTTCGATCGATCGAGAATTACATTTGATCGATCGAGCCAGGCCGAGAAGCTCCAATGCTTCTGCAGTCTCTCGATTCCAACTTTACAATATTAAACCAACTTTGAGAAAGCCTAAACAAGACTAAATACATTGTTTTGATCATGATTTGCCAACATTACAAATTAGATTCTAAATACATAAAATCCTAAGACCTTAAAACCTAACAATAACAACCAACAATAATACACTGCTAACAATTTAAGCAATTTAATCAAGTACTAGCAATAAAGATGTTTACCATATATCTGCATTGAGAATGGAACCCCTTGGTAATGAAAGTTGAACATAATGGAGATACATAATATACCTTGTAAAAAATAAAAGGGACAGACAATTGTCATCTTGCTTATTACTTAGATAAATAACTAAGGACTTTAACTTACTTAAAGCCACCAATCTGAGGAGTTGGGCATAATCCTTAATCTGTTTTGACACTTAGTAAAAGACCAATAGATATTAGAGTGTTAATTTTCCCAAAATATGTGATCCGAGGGATCAGTCATGACTAAGGTTCTGTCTAACACTTATAAAGATGTCATTGAGTGTTAATTTCCTCAAAGCATGTAGTCCGAGGAGCCAGGTATGTCTAAAGTTCTGTTTAACACTTATAAAGATGTCAATGAGTGTTAATTTCTCCAAAGTCTGTGGTCCGAGGAGCCAGGCATGTCTAAGGTTTTGTTTAAACACTTAGAAAGATGTCATAGAGTGTTAATTTCTCCAAAGCATGTGGTCTGAGGAGCCAGGCATGACTAAGGTTCTGTTTAACACTTATAAAGATGTCATTGAGTGTTAATTTCCCCAAAGCATCTGGTCCGAGGAGCCAGACATGACTAAGGTTCTATTTAAACACTTAGAAAGATGTCATAGAGTGTTAATTTCCCCAAAGCATGTAGTTTGATGAGCCAAGCATGACTAAGGTTTTGTTTAACACTTATACAAATGTCATTGAGTGTTAATTTCCCCAAAGTATTTGGTCCGAGGAGCCAAGCATGACTAAAATTTTGTTTAAACACTCAGAAAAATGTCATAGAGTGTTAATTTCCCCAAAGCATCTAGTCCGAGGAGCCAGGTATGACTAAAGTTCTGTTTAAACACTCAAAAAGATACTGTAGAGTGTTAATTTCCCCAAGGCATCTAGTCCAAGTAGCAAGGCATGACTAAGATTCTGTTTAAACTCTTAGAAAGATGACAATAGGAAGTACGAGGTATTAATACAATAAATAAGCATATGACAAAAGAAACTTTCATTAATAATAATACATTTTTAGGTTATTTACATTCCAAGGGCGTGGTATTACATGTTCATCTAAGTCTTCGAGGAAATATGCTCGTATACCAACTACTGAGGTGATGCGATATAGCCCTTCCCATTTGGGCCCCAGCTTTTCCCACACTAGATTCTTTGCAATACCTAGAACCTTTCTCAACACCAAGTCTCCAGGCGCTAACGGTCTTAACTTCACATTGGCATCATAGCCTTGCTTGTGCTTGTGTTGGTAATATGCCAATTGGACCATTGCATTTTCTTTCCTTTCTTCAATAAGATTTAAGCTCTTTTCTAGCAATCCGTTGCTATTGCTCGGATCAAAAGAACTTGTCCTCAGTGTCGGGAAGCCAGTCTTTAAAGAGATAACAGCTTTGGCTCCATAAGTCATTGAGAATGGAGTCTCCCCTGTTGACCTGTGAGGTGTGGTTCGATACGTCCACATAGTATGTGACAGTTCCTCTACCCACTTTCTCTTCGCATTGTCCAACCTCTTCTTGAGTCCGTTCGCTATGACTTTGTTAACAGTCTCGGCTTGTCCATTCTCTTGGGGATAGGCTGGGGTGGAGAATCAATTCGTAATTCCAAGATCACAACAATATTGCCTAAAGGATTTACTGTCGAACTGAAGGCCATTATCCGAGATGAGGGTACAAGGGGCCCTAAATCGAGTAACGATGTTCCTCCAAACAAACTTCTTGGCATCTACATCTTTGATATTCGCCAAGGGTTTAGCCTTGACCCATTTAGTGAAGTAGTCTGTGCCGACTAGCAAATACCTCTTGTTCCCTGCTACTTTGGGGAAAGGGCTAACAATGTCCAAGCCTCATTGAGCGAACGGCCAGAGGCTGGACAGAGGGTTAAGGACTCCTCCCGGTTGGTGCATGTTTGGTGTGAATCTTTGACACTAGTCGCACTTCCTTACATATTCTTGTGCTTCCTTTTGCATGTCTAGCCATCAATAGCCTTGAGTGATGGCTCTGTGCGACAAGGATCTTCCTTCAGTGTGGCTTCCATAAATCCCCTTATGTAACTCCTCAAGGAGTAATTCTGTTGCCTCGGGGTGTATGCATAGCAGGTATGCAATAGGTTGAAAGGTTCAAAACCTGACTGCAAACGTCTAACCTGACTCAAGTATCTTCGCATTCTTTCATCTTTGGCTTCAAACTCTCATTTCACTTGGCCGACGACCAATCTTGAGTCCGAGAACACCTCTACAGCCTTTCCGCACATTTTTTGAACCATGGCCATTCTCATCAGCAGAGCCTATATTCAGCTTTATCATTTGTGGCCAAGAATCCCAATCTTAATGATTTCTCAATGGTGATTTTCTCGGGTGAGACCAGAACTAGCCCCATTCAGGACCACTTTTGATTGGCTGCGCCATCAACATATACCCTTCAGATTAAAGGTTCTTGTAGGGTGATTGTACTAACCAATTTTCCATCCACGTGTTGTGTTTTTGCCTCTTTCTCAAAAGGGAATTTGGCGAACACTGCCACCAAATCTGTAAGGACCTAGCCCTTAACGGAGGTATGAGGTATGTATTTAATGTCAAAAGCTCCTAGGATTGTGCCCCATTTAGCAATCCTCCTCATGTAATCAGCGATTCGGAGCAGAACTCTGAGTAGAAGCTGAGTTAGGACAACAACGGTGTGTGCTTGGAAGTAATGGGAGAATTTATGTGTAGCATGCACTACCGCAAAAATGGCCTTCTCTAGGGGTAGATAATGGACCTCGACCTCATGCAGTGATTTGCTTACATAATAAACTGGTCATTGGATGCCGCTATTAACTCATATCAATACTAGGCTTACAACATGGGGGGCCACAGCGATATAGGCCAACAGGACCTCATCCATATCAGGACTGGACATGATAGGTGGTCAAGAGAGATATTCCTTAAGCTGCTTGAAGGCCAGGGCACATTCCTCCGTCCACTCAAATCCCTTCCACTTATTCATCAACAAGAAGAAGGGTTTACATCTATCCGCTGACCGAGAGATAAACCGGTTCAAGGCAGCAGTCATTCCAGTCAGTTTCTGGACTTCCTTAGGATTTCGAGGTGGTTGTAAACTGTTAATTGCCTTAATCTAGTCGGGGTTAACCTTAATTCCCCGGTGAGTTACCATGTAGTCCAGAAATTTGCCTGATCCCACACCAAAAGCGCGTTTGGAAGCATTAAGGCGCAATTTGTGTTTCCTCAGAATTTAAAAAATGTTCCCAAGATTTCCCATATGCTCGGACACTACCTTACTCTTCACCACCATGTCGTTTATATAGACCTCAATACTCTTGCCCAGCTGTGGTTCAAACATCCTAGTTATCATCCTTTCATAGGTAGACCCTGTATTCTTCAAATCAAATGGCATGACCTTGTAATGGTAGTTTCTAGTGGGAATGATGAAAGCCGTTTTCTCCTGATCATCCAAGGCTAGTGGTATTTGGTGGTACCCTTTAAAGGCATTTAAGAAGCTCATCTGAGGATGGCCTACAGTTGCATCTACCAGCTAGTCTATCCTAGGCATAGGGAAGGGATCTTTTGGGCAAGCCTTATTTAAATATGTGAAGTCTACACACACTCGCTATTTCCCACTCTTCTTTTTCACCACCACAGTATTGGCCAGCTATTTAGGGTAGAACACCTCCTTGATAGCCCCCACCTGTTTAAGTTTCATCACCTCGTCTCTAACAGCATCGGAATAATCCCTGGATAAGCGCCGAAGTGGTTGCTTTTTGGGGGATGACAGAGGGATTAACATTTAAATGATGACAGATGAAGCTCAGATCCACCCATAAGGCCTTGTAAGCATTCCACGCAAACACATCAATATTTCTTCTAAGGAACTTCATCAGCTTTTCCTTCTTTGGAGAAGGCAGCTGAGCCCCGATTTGAAAGAACTTCTCTGGATCATCACCAACAATGATCGTTTCCAAATCCTCACATTTCACCTCCTCAGCTAATCCGTTGACAGGCAACATCGGAGTTCTTAATTGCTATAAGCCCCCTTCAGCAGAGGTCGAGGACTAGGCTTCGGGCTGATGCAGGATGGCGACCATTAGGCATTGTCTAGCCATGGATTGACTCTCAACAGTCTCTTTAATCTGGCCCTCTGAAGGATATTTCACCTTCTAATGCAGGGTAGAAGAGACAGCTTCTAGGGCATGAAGCTAGGGCCTGGCCATAATGGCCGTGTAGGGGGAATAAGCGTCCATCATGATGAAGTCCACTTTCACCACTTCTGAGCCAGCCTACACGGGTAGCCTAATTTGACCCATCGGAATGACAACCTTCCTATCAAAACTCACTAAAGGAGAATCGTAGGCTGTTAAGTCCTTAAGTCTTAGGTTCAGCCCCCGGTACAAATTGGGGTACATGATCTCAGTGCCACTACCTTGATCCACCATTACCCTCTTCACGTCATATCCTTCAATCTTGAGCGTGACCACCAAAGCGTCGTCGTGGGGCTGTATGGTTCCAACCTTATCGGAGAAGCTCAACGTTAGCTGGATACTCACTTTAGCCTTCTTTGGCTCAGCATTTGAGTTCTCGACAGTCAGCCGAGCGACAGACATTACCCTGGAGGGGCAAGATCCGGTCTTCCCTAGAGCAGCGAAGATGATGTTTATCATTCCTAAAGGAGGTCTCAAAGAAGCATCTCTTCGGGGTTCCTGGCCAATCTGGTTCCCCTAGCCACTAGAATGATGCAAGAGCTGCTTCAACTTTCCTTCTCGAACCAGCTGGTCCAAATGGTCCCACAAATTTCTACAGTCTTCTGTAGTATGTCCCTGGTCCTGGTGATATTGGTAATAGAAGTTCTGATTGCGCCTTATAGGGTTTCCTGCCATTTTATTTGGCCATTTAAAGAATGGCTCATTCTTAATTTTCTCCAAAACTTGATGCACCAGTTCCCGGAACACCTCGTTAATTGCTTGACTATTGGCAGACCCTGACTGCTCAGCAAAGTCCCTCAAAGGCCGGTTTTTGTTGTATCGATCCGACCTGAAATTCCTCATCTCTTGAGGGATAACTTTAGCCTTACCTTTCCCCTACTGCTAGTCCTCCTCAACCCTCTTATACTTGTCAATTAGGTCTATGAGTTGGCACACACTAGTGATAGGTTTTCCCGTCAAAGACTTCCTTAAACCGTGCTTGGTTGGGAGGCCAACCTTGAAAGTACTGATGGTGACGTCATCAAAGTCACCATCTATCTTATTGTACATCTCCCTGTATCTGTCCAAGTACGTTTTCAGGGTCACACTTTTTCTCATGGACAAGAACAGTAGGGAATCTAAGGGTCGAGGAACTCTGCTGCAAGTAACAAAACTAGAGCCAAATGTCTGGGTGAGCTCCTTGAAGGAGCCTATGGAACCCGCCCTTAAGCCATCGAACCATCTTATTGCTACGGGTCCTAGGCTGGAGGGGAACACCTTGCACATCAAGGCCTTATCCTTAGAATGGATAGCCATTCTCTGGTTGAAATGGCTCACATGTTCCACAGGATCTGTTCGACCATTTTAGATGGTAAACGTTGGTTGATTGAATCGCTGAGGAAGTTTTGCCCTTTCAATCCTGCGCGTGAAGGGTGATCTAGAAATTTGATTCAACGCCTTGCTCATAGCGTCACTTCCTAGGCCTTTGCGAGGTGGGCTGTTATACCTATGTTTGTGATGGTGCTCCTCATCGTAGGAGAAAGACTCGCTGGGTGGGGTCCTTGACCTTCGTCTATAATTGGCATCCTCTCCATTGTCAAAGGAAACATCGGAGTTAGAGGGGGTTTACTTTCGCTGTGCATGGCATAGCTTTCTCTTCAGATGGTCAACCTCCAGTTGTAGGGCTATGGTATCCTCCTCATGAGAGAGATGGCTCTTACCCCAGGGCTAACTCCTACCAGACTAGACAGTATGCACACTACCCTCCCAATCCCTTTTATGCTCAAGGTTGACAAAAGGATTTTCATGTTGGGACCCTATGGATTCTGCCTGGTATGGACCTAAACCTGCCATGGTTGAACGCTTCACTTACTATCACCCAAGTAATCTTTCTACAGATGGCACCAATTGTAAGGACACGTTTTGGTGCCTAAGCCCAAAATATGAAGGGATCTTAGCCTAGTGAGCCCAGAACAATAAATTTGTAGAGAGTGGGTTAGAAAACTAGGCCCTAATGAGTTAGACAACGGCTGAATGGATTTAAAAGATAATCGAACAAAAACGAGAAGGATTGATTCAAATAAATTCGTTTTTGACTCAGTCTGAGGAGGTAAGTTCTAACATAAATCAATTGAACAAATCACTAATACAATTTTGATTGCTACAGTCTTTTCTTTCTCTCTTTTTCGATCCCCTATCCATGGAGGACCTCTTTCATTATATAGTCCCTTTTGGACCATCTCGATCCTACACTTGTTGATCATTTGAGCCACTACTTGGGTGCTAGTCCCATGGGACACCCTCTTTGGCTTTAGGTGAGTTGTGGTAGCCAAGGCAGCATTGTTTAGGGGTCTTCTCCACATAAATGCAGCCAGAAAGTTAGCTGCAGGGCATTCAATGCGGTGGCAGCAGCTTTTCCTAAGGTATTTCCTAGGTTCCACTCTCTGGTACACTTGAGATGTATGTCCCTGTTGCTAGGGCTTCGTGGAAGGTTAACTTGAACCTTAGAATACACATTTGAGCCGTGCTTAACCTATCCAAGGAGACATTCATCCTCGGACCAGCCTCTTATTCATATCTCACTCATTAGATTCTAAGCTTGACCCATCCAACACCATTCATTTGTTCTCGGATTACTATGCTCTCGGTTAAGGCCTAAGGCCTAATATACAATTTGGGCCTTTAACCCTACACAAGCTATATATAAAATGTTGTGTCATGTGAAGCTCCTTAATAAATGAACCATGTTAGGGTTAAGGGGTTTTGACATGATTAAAAAAATGAGTCGTATTACGATTGACTTATGTAGTCGGATACTCTTATCTCGACACAATATGCTAAATTGCTAGCACAAATAGTCACCCCTACTACAACTTTACGAAAGTGGTGGATACCATAAAATTTACAAAGGGCCTTTTAAAAAATAAATAAATAAATTGAGAGGAAGGGTTTTTCTCAAATTTGAAATTTTATATCAATGATTAAAAACAAAATTTAAGGCTATCATTTACTTTGTTACAAAAAAAATATAAATTAAGGTGATAATGAATGAGATTAATCAACATCAATAACATAATAAATAAATTTTAAAATTTTGTATTTAAAAGTTAACTATTAACGTGTCAATCCGTAAGATTTACGTAATATTAATATTTAGGGGGAGTTTGGTTTGCGCGTGGCTGCATATGTGAGAGAGTAGCAGTGTAGACTGGTTACGTAAGAGCATTCTCATTGAGAATGTCAAATGGTATAAATCCTAAATTTTAGCACCAAATGATCAAAAAGCATGCTACATCAAAGCTTTTAAATCCTATAAATTTTGCAATCCAGCTACAGTGGACTGCTATCTCTGGCAGCCCACTGTAGCAAGATTGTAAAAAGAAAAATATTTTTTTACTCTCTCTCTCTCTCTCTCTCTCTCTCTCTCTCTCGTTTAAGTCCCTCAATCTCCTCCTTCAAACTCTGTCTTTCCGATTCAGACAAAGGAGAAGCACAACCCAATCATCAACCGACTCAATACCCACAAAAATTCACCAAAATCAAATCAAATTCCTAATCAATCTCATTGCATATATGTTCAAAACCAAAACCCCAATTGCAAAAAATTCCTCTATGCTTTTCGTCTCCCTCTTTCTCACAATGACGGTCTGCCTCGCCGGAGCCACCATGAGCCTCGCACTCTTCAAGATCACCTTGGCCCACCCCGCAAGATCACCTCACCGGCTCTTCAAGTTCACCTCGCTGGAGCCATCGCAAGCCTTGAGTCGTGGGTATGAGTGGGTGGGTTTTGCAAAATCGAATCTGGGTTGTGGGTGGGTTTCGGTAGCCTTGAGTGGTTTTATGGTCGTGGGTATGAGTTGATTGGGGTGGCTTCGGCTTATGGTTGTGGGTTGATTGATTTGGTGGTTGGTTGGTTGTTGTGGGTTATGCCGTGGGTTGAGGCCGTGTGGTGGGTGGTTTTTTTTATTTTTTATTTATTTTTAATGCTGTTGAGTGCCGTGGTTAGAGGTGAAAAGCTCAGGCCATGGAGGTGGGAGAAGCTTCCAGACTGGTTGAGAAAGATGGAGATACAGTGGGAGAGAGAGACAGAGGGAGAGTGAGAAATAATAAAAAAAAATAATATTTAAATAAAATGTTAAAAAAATAGAAGTTTTGATGTAAGAGGCATTGTAAAGTGAGGTGTTATATGTTATAAATATAGGTTTTGAGATGATAAATGCTAAATTTTTTGAAAGGCTTGATGGGAATGCTCTAATACTAACATTTTTTAGGGGAGTTTGGTCGGTGCATGGCGTATGTGAGAGTAGCCTAGTAGACCAAGGTGGTAGACTGGTTACGTAATACTAACATTTAGAAGTGTGTGGTCCGCCCGTGGCATATTTGAGAGTAGCAGTGTAGCGCTAGTAGACTAAGGTGGTAGACTGGTCATCGTAGACTGCAGGACCTCTTGAAAAATTCACTTCCACACGCATCGTTAAAGCGTCATCGATGTTGTTGTTGACTTATTATGGTTACTTGTCCATCTTGATTGGTTACTTTTTCATATGACGCTGCGCGTGGATGTGAATTTCCAAAGAAAATGGGTAGTTTGTTTCTCGTTTAGAAGTAGGGGTGTTCATGGATCGGGTTAAAAATTTTTTTTACCCAACTCACTATGGTAGGTTAAAAAAATTCAACACAACCCAACTCATCACATAAGTCCAACCCAACCCACATGAGTCAGGTTGGGTTGGGTTGAACCTATGGATTGGACAATTTTTTTTATTACTATTATTATTAAATTAAGAAAAAAAATATAAATATATTAAAAAAATCCAAAGATTAGTGTCAATGTAACTCTTTAAAGGCAAACAACACTAATGACTAAACAAACAATAGTAATTTACTAGGGATTGTGTGAACTAATTGACTTTTATATAAGATAAGAGAAACTCGTTATTTTAAAAAAATTATTAATTATATAATATATATTAAATATATGGGTGGGTTGGGTCGAGTTTGGTGGGTTTGAAATTTTATAACTCGAATCTAACCCGACCCACTATCAAAAAAAATTTTGTAACCCAACCTAACGTACCAAGCCCTAAAAACCAACTCAACCTAGCGGGTTGGGTCAGGTCAGTTTTGGCGGGTTAGCTGCACACCCTTATTCACAAGTAACAAGTTGGTTTCTAATTTGCTTTTCTTAGAAAAATATAAAAAGTTAATCAAAAATTTTTTTTATAGGAGAAAAAAGTTAGTCAAGTTGATTGGGACAAAGTTTCTTTCTAAACTGGTTTGGAGAGAAATTCTCTAAACTTTTTATATATCTTTATATTGAGGGTGAATTTTGAAAATCTAATAATTACATTGCATGTTCTTATTATATCCTTCATGCTTGAAAATTTTCAAAAAGATCAAAGATCGATTGCTATGTCATTAAGAAATGTTAAAATTTCAAGTTTTTATGATATAATTATGTATAAAAAATAAGTTTATTGATCGAATAGTAAATAATATCCGATTTGAACGAAATTTGGTATAAGAACATAAGGAACATGAAATTCAACTGTTAGATTTTTAAAATTCACACTAAAAAATGAGATATATGAGAAGTTTGAAGAGTTTCTCTCTAAACTAGTAGGAGTGTACATCTCTCGGGTTGAGAGGTTTTTTCAACCTAACCCACCATGGTGAATTAAAAAAAATCCAACCCAACCCAACCCATATAGATCAAGTTGGATAAGTTTTTTTTTTAATTGCTACTATTATTATTAAATTGAGCGTAAGAAAAACATTAGTACAGATAAGAGCAAATTTATAACCTAATAATCATAGGAATAACACCAAACCAACACAAATTATATAAGGAGAACTTAGGATTTGGATTTTATTTAGAAAGAGGGGCATAAGTAAATAAAAAAAATTGTATAATATATATTTTTTAAATTTAAATATATATTAAATATAGGTGGGTCGGGACGAGTTAGATGGATTTTTGAATCTTATAATTCGAACCCAACCCAACCCACCAACCCTTAAAACCGAATCCAACCCGGTAGATTGGGTTGGATTGGTGGTCGGTTTTGGCAGATTAGTTGTACACCCCTAGTTGTTAATTTGAATTAATTTGTTTCATTGGTGAGGAAAACATTATATTTTCAATATTTGGAATTTTGGATGTTCATAAGAATATTTTTGGGTATTTGGTAGGAACTTAAATGAAAGCTTTTTTATTATTTAGATTTTAATGTTTGTATGTATTTTATTGTGTGAAAAGAGATAAGAGAGAGGTTTGTGTGTGAAGATAGAAAAAGGACTTCGTTTCTATTTTGAAAAATATTTTATTGTTAATTTATTGGTAAAATATCTTACAATGAAACAAGCATTAAAAATGCTAAGATTATTTAAAAAAAAAAAAAAAAACATTTTACAACAAAATAAACACAACGTTTGCTCATGACTTTTTTTTTTTATTAAAGGGAAAGAAAATACAACAAACTACCTCGCCACAGCGGCGAGCAAAGTTTCAAACAGCCTACTATAGCACATACCAAAGGCATCCATATTAACAAAATACATAATATCAGGACTAGGGGGAGATTCAAAAACTACAAAATCCTCCACCATGGTGCCACCCCATCTAGCAAGGGCATCAGCGCATTTGTTCCCTTCCCTGAACACATGTTCCACTCTGACCTGGAGAAATCTGCTCAGCAAGAACCTACAGTCATTTAGGAGAGGGGAATATATCGTACCAAAAATCAACAACGACGTGGAAAGAAGAAGCTCACTAAGCTACGAATCTTGCTCAAATTTCTTTCCAGAATCAAATTCAACCACTCTAGCTACTTCCCTCATCTATCAGTGTGAGGAAGGAAAAGTTTGAATGAGTTGGGTGTTAGGAGTGTTTGCATTCTTTTCTATTTTTGTACATGTATATAAAATGATTGGAATGGCCACATCGGTCAGCAAAGAAATTAAAAAAAAAATAAAAATAAAAAAAATAAAAAATAAAAAAAACTTTAAGGAATCAAGGGTATTTATGTTGTTAAATATTGAAAGGAAGTCAATAGATTATAATTAGTTTCCTGTGACATAAATCACATACAAAGTTGAGGATGGAGGGTGACCCTAAGAATTAAATCACATTAAAATTATATTTCTAAACTATTCGTTAAGTTACAATTAAGACTCATTGTTATCAACTATATAGCCCAATTAAACTTAGCAACACTCAACATGGGACATTTGATACCCGTATGAAACATTTATTTAATCCAATCCACACGATCTTGGGTGTCACAAAAACAATAAACCGCGGTTTGCTTTTAAATGTTGTTTCACATAGAGTGCTTATTTTTATTTTTGTGGTCACACAAAGACAACTTATGCCAATGTATTTAGTTTTCAAAATCATTCAACCACGTGAATTTGTTTTCTTGCTAGTTAGAACAAAGTTGGATGCAGTGGTTAGTGATTCACTCTTATTATTAGTTGCATGTATTTGTTCCTTTGTTTTATTTAAAATGATCCTCCATCCTGGTTATTTTTTTCATAATCTGTGCAAACTAGACTAACTAGTTAAATAAAAGTTTTAAACTAGTGAAGGTTAACCAAGGTAATTTCCTCATGTTCCACGCCAAACATGATTAATTACTTCAATATATATATATATATATATATTATATTGAGAGAAAAGATAGTGAGATTGAATACTTTGATTAATTATGATAAGGTTTGAGAATTGTGATACACACCATTTGACTACTGGATATGTTGATGGGTTTTGGGCCTTGTAGCGCCGACACTGCATATTGCAAGTCTTGCAAGATCTACTACTTTTCATAAATATTTATGGGATGCTTGAACCATCTGTTCATTAAAATTAACAGTATAAATAAAAGATTCTACTCAGCTTTTCTGGTCGATTATTGGCTGTTGAGAGAAAGAATGGCATCTATATTGCCCCCCTTTAGCATGGTTCAGCCCAATGAAACACTAATTTCTAGGACATGGTTTTATTTTAATGGGCCTGAGCCTTACAAAGTTTAGGCATAGGCCCAAATAGTGGGATTTTGATTTTTTTTTTTTTTTTTTTTTTGGAATAAAGGAATTTATTGAGAGGAAATGCAAACAGCACTGGGACCAACCCCCTTTATACAGTCTAAAGAAATTTTTTTTTTTTTGGTTGAGAAGAATACACCGTAAAGACTTAATTATACAATGTGAGACTCCATTTATGGTCAAATAATTAAATTACCTTATATCAAAACTTACCTACACAAAAAGGAATTTATAGGTTCCTTAGCAGCGATGATAAAGAACAATTCACAATAAAAAGTACACTATAATTTTATGGGCAAGACTTAAGTACAATATTTAGGTATTGTTCTTTAAATTTCCCTTTTAAAATTCTGTCATATAGATTTTTTCTCATGGGGTGAAAGTGTATTTTTAAATTAAGTAGTTACATGTCTGAATATTAAGAGAGGAATCTAAAAAATAACATCTACGATATTGTACCTAAGTTTTGTCCTAATTTTAGATATTAAAAAAAAACAAAACAAAACAAAAAAACAAAAATCCAAATAACACCTGTGGGTGTAAAAGCCCAACTCGAATATCACTATGTGTTCGAAGAGAAGAAAGGGGCTAGGAAGGAGTCCAGGTGGAAAATGTACCTGGAATTGAACGAGAGGAGCAGTCCAAAGAGAACCCTAATGGTCCGAAGAGGTTTTTCTCCTCGGATTCCAAGGGGACTTGATCAAGCAAATATGCTGAAGGTTTGAGTGATCTTCCCACCTAGTTCCATGATAAGGACAAGCTTTGGGAATGTCTAGAGATGATAAGAACAAAGAAATATCTAAAAGGAAAAACTGCTGCCACCGCATTTAATGCATTACAGCAACTTTCCTGACTGCATTTATGTAGAGAAGACCCCTGAACAGTGCAATCTCAGCTACCACCACTCACGGAAAACTAAAGCAGATGTCTGATGTGACATGTACTCAAGTGAATACTTAGATGAAGAACAGGTGTATGGTGAAGATGAGGAAGAAGAAGAATATATAAATGTAATGGGCCTCTAAATGAAAGGGGGGAGAGCAAAATTTAAAGAAAAGAAGAACTGGAAGAATTGTATTGACATTTCAATCAATAACAAGCCTCTTCGGATTTGAGTTTATTTAACTTTCAAGTGTGTTTTTACTTCAGTTCATCCGAGATCATTAGAATGAACTGTTGCTAAATTCATAACCAGCCTAGCTTTTTCACCAATTCTCTATAAATTCATTGTCCCGGGTTCGTTGGGCTCACAATCCAAATCTTTTGGGCTTGGGTTACAAAGTTTGGACCCTACAACACCAATTCAGTTTGGGTCAATTGTCATTTTCATTTATAAACTTTCATAATAATTATTTTCACCTGTAAGGTTCACAATTATTGTCAAAGTTGACCCTTCGGTCTATACACTACAGTTATTTATTAAAAAAAAAAAAAAAAAAACCCCCTCTTATTACAAAAGAAAATTTTAACATTTTACAAAATATAATTCTTTTAAATTAAAAAAAAAAAAAAAAAGTAAAATCATCCACAGCTGACTGACAAGCCACTAAAAAACCATCAAATGCCGCATTTTAGGTTTGCAACATATGTTTAGAAACAATATATTGCACAATATGTTGTTGCTAAACATACTTTGAATGAATTTTAAGATGTTGGAATGACATATGATGTTTTTCTAAACATATATTGCACAAACATAACATTTGATGTTTTCAATGATAGAATGAATTTTAAGATGATGGAAATTGGATCCATTTGATGTATTTTTTTTATTTTATCAGAGATGTGTTGATATTCATTTGTAACAAGAGTAAGAGATTTACGTATAGGATTTTTACAAATTAAATGAAACTTCTTTTGTAATAAATGGAATAACAATACATCTTCGATAAAAAAAAAAAATGCAACAACTGGAATCAGCCTCCATCATCTTAAAATATATTTTATCATTGAAAACAACAAATGTCTTCTTCTTCTTCTTCTTCTTCTTCTTCTTCTTCTTCTCTCTCTCTCTCTCATGTTTGGATGAACTTGCTTTAAAGTTTCTTTTTTAGTCTTTCTCTAATTTCTATTTTGGCCCACATAATTTGAGGGTATATAGTCGAAGAGAGAGACAAATCAATGAACCATCTGAAGTGTACGTGTAATGAAAAACTGAAGGGAAAAGAATTTTTTTTATAATAGCGGCGTTCGGCGAGTAACGCAGATTTGGAGAATTTTCATAAAAGAGTGATTAGTCTATTGCAACAAAATTATTACAAGTTATTGCAACAAATAACATATTGATGCACTAAATTTATACTCTTACGTCCTTATTGCAACCAAAAAAAGGTTCACAAAGTAAATTAGTTCATATTGCCACTAAAGTTCTTTTCGGTTGCAATATAGGTTTTTTCTTGTAGTGATAAGTTATTTTAAATATTTTTAAGTTTATGATTAATGTAGCATTAATTCATATAAAATTCTCCTATTTATCTCTTTCTTTCTTAAATTAAAAAATATATATTAGACAATTTTTTTAAGGTGATTAGGACATGGGTTTTAAAAGTTCTTTTTGAATTGGGTAATGAATAAAAATTAAATTTATAAACATCTGTCTATTTTATAAATGATTAAAATCTTGTTTTATAATATGTTTCTTCTTCACAAATTAGAAGTTTTAATTAGGGCTATCTACGGATCAGTTTTAGGCCGGTCTGATTTGAACTCGACTTGATTGGATCGGGTGACTGAGTTTTGGACCCGTATTCGACCAAATATTTGGGTCGGACTCGATGTTTCGGGTCATTGGTTGGGTGGGTTGGAGTTGTCGGTTAGTTGGTTAGGGTTTGAAATAACAAATCTTTGGGTTTATTTTATTTTAACAACTGATTTCCATAACAAATAAAATCAGAGACATACAAAAAGAGAGATGAGAAACTGATATTATTTGCCCAAAGAAAATTTGGAGTGAGAACTGAGTTGGTGAGGAGGAGACAACAACAGATTAAGGAGGAGATAATGGCGACAACTAGGCTTTGGAGGGAGAACTAAGTGGGGAGGAAAATCAAGAACAACCCAAGTTGATTTCTTCAACCTTCAACCCATATTGATCGTAGGAAGAGAGGGGCGATGGCTAAGGTTTGTAGTGACTAGTGAGCTGCTATGGTTTGGTGTAGAGAAAGGCAAAGAGAGAACTAGGGTTTGAAAGTTTTAGTCTTTGAGAAAGTGAGATTGAACTAAAGAGTAAGCTAAAGAGGTTAAAGAAACAGAGAGTTCTTGTGACCGTGGGATTAGATTATGGCTGTGGGATTTGGAATTGTGATATCATATCAGATCAAAAGAGTGATTTGTAACTATAATGGTGAACATGGGATTTTAGTTCTTGATTTTAATTTTAACTTTTAAAGGCTGATTTGAAATTTGGGTAATTGTGCCATTCTGATATGATATTGTGACTAGAGCTGTCATGTTAAAGAAAAAGTAGTCTAAAACACTGAAACATAATTTGTGACCGTGGATCTTGAATATTGCTTTTGATTAAAACGGTTGATTTGGGAAGTGGGAACTTGTGTCAAAAAATTCTGACTACTTTCCAGTTACCAAAAAGTTGAGGTAGGACATGGTTGGGTAGCCAGACATTATTGTTTTAGTAATTCAGTCGGGTCAGTTAATTTGGTTGAAATATTGTATAATCCAAAGCTTGAACTGAATATTCGGTTATTCTTAAGTTGGACTCGTGACCAACCACTGTCTACATTCGGAGCCACCTGTGAGCCTTCAAATCGAGCGGGTACAATCGAGTGGATTGGTTTGGCCCAGGTCGTTGGACAGCCCTAGTTTTAATCAGCTAGGCAAAACTATATTTAGTTGGCTCAATTCATACTATCTGTTTATTTGTTAAGAGTACTTTCTTAATACATATATATTTTTTATGATTTTTTTATTTTTTTATTTGATATCCTTCTTGCATGGAATTCATTGTCCCTTTTTTAATTTTTATCTTCATTTAATTATTTAACTACATCATCATATATATTTGGTCCTAAAATCTATATATATATATATATATACCCCCCTTTTGGTATCAGAGCCAAGTTGGCCAATATTGTGTTGTAAGTTACTTTGTTAAATTAAATCAAGTTGGTCGGCACTGCCGCCATAGTTATCAAATTATTTTGATTATTCTCATTATGATATCTCCTAGACATTTAATTATGTTTTACATCTATTTTCTGATAACACTCCCATTACCATTCATCATATTCTACATCCATTATTTCTTCTTCTCACTGATGGTTATCTTTTTATAGTAGGCTGAGCCTCCTTCTAACCCTCTGTTTATCATTCTGTGTTTAATTGTTCATGTTGATCAATTATTTCCCAGATATCTGCTTCTTTTTGTTTTTGTTTTTATCCAGAAAATCTGTTGCAGATGTGTACTGTTGAGACTTGTAAGACCAGTTTTGTGTTGTTTCATAACCCAGTAAGACCCGGTATCCGCTTCTGCTAGTGTTGGTCAGCCCGTGTTAGCTGTGTGGAAGGCATTTAGGATGGTCCCTCTGTGGAAAGGATTGTGGCGTTAAGAGGTTACAGTGTGCACAGAAAGGCAGTTGTCTTGTTGTTTCACTCTGTTGTGGACCCAAGGATAGATCCAGAAGTTAGAAGTTAAAGGTATTAAGGTTATAGTTGTTTAACTAGGCTTTTAATCCAAAATGATGAATAGGTTGTTCAGAAGTAACTCTACCACCAGTCAGAGATCATCCCTCCCTGAGATTCCTCAAGAAAGTGGAATCCTCAATTCTGAAGAATTGGAGTTATCAGACCTAGATCTAAAATTAGGAGATTGGAATATCCCTAAGTTCCCCACCCACAAGATCTATAAGTCTGCATGGTCCTTGAGCAAGATGTTCAAGACAGATTACCATGTCAGAACCATAGAACAAGTTTATGGAATTAACAAAGAGTACGAGACGTGCTATTTGTTTTTTTCCCCAACCTTGAAAGCGCACAAGAAAGTAGGACACAATTACCTGCACATAGGTTTAGTCCAGATTGGAGTCAAACCTTTGATCAGAGATGGACTGAATTGTTCCATTTTCATGGCCCTTAGAGACACTAGACACATCAGATTCAATGATAGTCTCCTAGGAACCATACAATCCAGTCTTAGTGGTCGACCAGTTCATTTCGACTGTTTCCCCAATTTCACAATTTGCTTACATGACCTGCATATCATGAAAGCTCTCACCCTCAATATTAAGACCCATGGTACCCTCTTGGTAAAAGGAGTTTACCAAATAGCCTTGATATACAGGATCCATTATAAGTGCATTAAGATGAACATGAATGTTCAAGCACCAAACCACAGGAAGATAGGAGAAACCACTCTTATCCAGACAGCTGACCCTAGTTCTAAGATTCAGGTTCCAAGGACCCTGAAATGGACCCTGAAATGGACTGAAGTTACCTTCCCTGACAGTTGGCTTTTGGAAAATGAAAATTATCATTTACAGATCCAAAACCCAGCTCATAATCTAGACTTAGATTTTGTCTAACAATTAGCCAATGGTTCAGTTAGATTAAGTTTTGACTAGTCTAGATTTAGAACGCCAGTAGATTCACCATTATGTTTTGATGAATCTAGGTTTAGATCTCCGTTCGATCTACGCCAACCTATTAGGCAAACACCTATCCCTTTAGGAGATAGACTTGCATCACAGTGTAGCTCATCTAGACCCCTTGCACCCTATCCCAGATCTAGAAGAGATTTAGGATTAGAACTCCAAGGTGTCCAGACTAAATCCCAAGTTAGCATACCCTGCTACATAGCCAAGCAAGACTCAATTATTGATCAAGATGACGACAACAATAGTCAAAAGCACCCCTCCCCAACAGGTACTGATATGTTGAACCCTTATCACAACGACCCACAGGATCCTTTTAAGCCAGAACCTGAAATAGATCCACAGCTCATGGTCATTAAGAAAGAATTCACCCCAGACCTAGTTGCCCTAGGAAATGAATTTGAATCTGAAGAGAACAGACTCAAAAGAGAAGCCTTTAGAGCCAACCATACTTTGGACCAAAAGAAAGAAGTTTTGGAAAGTTGGAAAATCTTCATGAAAGAGATATCCAGTAATGTCCATTTCTTTGAATATTTTGAGAACCACTTTGAGTGGCATAAGCAGTCTTGTGTTATCACCAAAACCAATTGGACCAAACTTCCCAGCAAGGATGCTACTAGCTCTAACAAACCTCCAGAAGTTGTTAGATCTCACCATCTACCCCAGGAAGCCATTACCTTCAAACACCATGGTAGTGATTTAGTTGCCTCTCCCTTCAAGACCCAGACCAACTCAGAAGAAACGGTTGTCAAGAAGGTTCTAGAGCAAAACAACTACACCAACCAGTGTTTAGGAGTTATAGGAAAACAGCTTGATAGGATAGAAGATAAGATAGAATATAAGATCATCCTTCAACCAGGAAGCTCTAGCAAACCTGTCCAAACCCTAAAGAAACCTTTAGTCAAGCTCCCTACGAATAGCCAGCCCAGCCTTAGATCTAAGGACAAAACAGCCTTAGAAATAGTCAACCAAAAGCTTGAAGAACTCGTGAAGAAGAAACCAGTCACCACTTCACCAGTTACCACTTCAACCCCAGCTGACACTCGCTTAGTTGTCTTAGACAAACCTAAGGACTTAACAGCCCTAGAAGTTGTAGAACAAATGCTTAAAGAACTTAGCACAAGGCAAGAACCAATCACCCTTTCTCCTAAGAAAACCCCCAAGCTTAGTGTCTTAGACATCCATACAGCATCTAGCAGTTCTAGCATAACCTCCTCAGATAATGAAAAGGAGATAGAACACCTAGAAAACCAGTTTAAGGGTTTACAAGTGAACAAGCTCATTCATCCCAGAGTAACCCCAACCAGCTTAACCAAGAATTGGTATCCCAAGCCTACCCCTCCTGACCTATAATATGAGGAAAGGAATGTTAGCAACCAGTTCTCAGTCTCTTCTAGTAAACTCTATGAATGGAACATAGATGGTTTATCAGAACAGGAAATCCTAAATAAGATTCAGCACATGACCATGGTAGCCAATAACTACATCAGTGAAGGACAATCCCATGTTGACGTCATAGAGCTCATATCTTTAGGATTCACAAGAAAACTTCTGCAATGGTGGAACAATTGCCTTACAGAAGAGTCTAAGGAAGACATTAATCATGCTATCCAAAAAGATGAGGAAGGACTCCCCATCTTTGACACCATCTTAGGAAGAGGTATCCCTGACGGAGTCAATACCCTGATCTATACAATCATGAAACACTTTGTGGGAAAACCTAGCAACATCACATCTAGGATTTACGACCAGTTGAGTAACCTTCGATGTAAAACCCTTGGAGACTTCAAGTGGTACGAAGATGTGTTCACCACCAGAGTCATGCACAGAAGTGATTGTAACTCTCCATTTTGGAAGGAGAATTTCATCAATGGTTTACCTACCCTTTTTGGAGAAAAGGTTAAAGAAACCCTATGTAATCCCTTAGGTGTCATAGATTATGATAACCCAACTTATGAAGACATTTCTAGCACCATTCGGAGTGAAGGAATGAAGATGTGCAAAGATCTCAAAATCTAGAGCAAAGCTAGCAAAGGCAAAGCCAAGTACAAAGTAGGAAACTTTTGTACACAGTACGGCTTACCTTCTGTCATCCCCAAGAGAAAGTCCAAATACCGAAGTAAAGATTCCTCTAAGAAGTTTCACAGGAAGAGGACTTCATCCAAGTATTATAGAAAACAGAAGTTCAGTAAGGACAATTTCTATAAGAAAGGAAAATCCAAGTCCACAGGAAAACCCATTTCCAAAGCATCAGGAAAATGCTTCAATTGTGGAAAGAAAGGTCATTTTAGTAAAGAGTGTAAAGCTAAGGCTAAGTCCCTTATCAATACCCTCATTAGTGACCAAGCCAGTAAGCAAGAAATCTTTAAGCTCCTTGAACTTGATCACTCAGATAGTGACAACTCCACGGAGATCCAACAGATCTACCTGTCATCCTCTGAACCCTCTAGAGCCTCCTCTAGTTCCTCTAGTGGCCCAGATGAACCCATTCCATGCATGGATAGTTGTTGTAGGAACAAGACTATCAATGTTCTCTCTAAGCAAGAAGAGCTGCTCTTAGATCTCATAGAACAGATCGAAGATCCAGTCATTAAAGTTCAGAAGCTTACAGAATTCAAAAGAACCTTAGTTAGGAAAACCAGTGATCCCAAACCTAAGTTTCAGGAACCCAAAGTTGATTTGGAAAAAATCTACAATAGGTTTACCAAATCCAAGAAAGAAGTTACAGTTAGTGACCTTCAAAAGGAAATCAAGGAAACCAAGTCTGAGGTTAGAACCTTTAAGAGTGAACTAACCATCCTAAGAGTTGATCAGAACCTCCTTGATCAAAGAGTCAGAAATTTGGAAAATACTTCTCATCGAGGCAATGAGGAAGGAACCTCATTACAGAACCCTTCCGATGAAAAAGTTGAAGATACAGTTAACCCTACTGCAGATATGGTCCAAGAACAGCAGTCCAGTGACAAGTTCTTAGTAACCATCAATAGGATTAACTTCCAGAAATGGCACTCCAAAGTCAGGATTATCGTTAGCAAAGATTTTGAATTTGTGGTTATTGCCTTAATAGATTCAGGCACTGATCTCAACTGCATTCAAGAAGGAATCATTCCCTCTAAGTACTTCAGAAAAACCAAAGAAAGGTTAACTTCTGCAAATGGAGGTAAAATGCAGATTGAATTCAAAATTCCCAAAGCTCATGTTTGCTAGGATAATACGTGTTTTAAAACCACATTTGTCCTAGTTAAGAATATGACAGATAAGGTTATCCTAGGAAACCCTTTCATGTGTCTGTTGTATCCTTTTACCACGGATAGTGAAGGAATCACTACCCATCCCTTTGGCCAGCTAGTCAAGTTTAAGTTTCTTAGGAACCCTGAACCTAGAGATATCAGTACTCACCAGGAAATTGCTATCTCCAAGACCCTTAACCTTATCAATGCCAAAACCCCCCTATTCACTGAACCATATAATCAAGCCCAAAACCTTGATTCATTTGTTTTCACAAATCCATTCACCAATGATGATTTTATTAGCCCAGTTCAGCTCCCAAACTCATCACAATGTCCCATTTCATTCATAAATCATAAAAGTATTTGTTTTAAGCCATCACATGTTCTAAGCAATAGCATTTTTGAAAAAGAAATTCATCCTATTTGTCTAAACCAATTTTGGCAGGAAACAAAGCAAATAACTTTTAAAACAAGCCCTATTGAAATGTGGAGGAAATTGACTCAAAAGAAGGACTAAGGGAAAGCACCTGCATAGGGCTACCCTTAAAGACTCCCAGCAGTGGGACAGTCTTCAAAAAAGCACGAAGGTGCATCCTCTAAGGGAAACCAAAGAATATCAACATCCCTTCAGGATTATGTCTCGATAGAGGTGACATACTCCAGTTGTGCTATGGCTGTTGTCTTGCAGGAAGTTTTATCAGAAGAACTGCAATGGAAAAAAGGTGCATACAAAGACTTGCCATTTTCCATTAAATTTATACTTGATAATTTCCAAGCAGCCTGGACCCTATACAAAAAAGGCCTTTTCCAAAGAACCCTTAAAGCTCTCGAAATCTACCTAGTCGATCTTGAGGCAAGAAATGAAGCCATCACTAGTCAACTCTTTGGCAAAGAGGATATCCATTCAATGGATAAAACGACTATCATGGGCACTGATTATGCGAAGTTTAGCCTTAAGGCTCAAACTGTCTTAAGAAATGCCATTGCCAACTTGCCCCTAGAAATACAAACTAATATTTTTGGTTGCAAGGCTATGTTCCAATCATTTGATCAATGGTGCGAACACTTCAGAATTCTGGTCACCACCCACTTCCCCGTTTTCGGAGAAAATGATGTTGATGTTGACATAGAAGTGGACCGTGCCCTTGCACAGTCTATATGGGAACAATATTTTGGAAGCAGCCACAGAGCCTATGAGAAGCGGCATCCTTTCCGTGGTCTTATAATCAATTATGAAGATGGACTAGACGATGGAACAGATGAAGAACAAAGGAACTCAAGTTGGCTTTCCAGGATGTTTAAATATGGGTTTGATAGACTAATTAAACTAACACACCATGGCCAAATCAACCAGTTCCCCCAAATCATACAACAAGTTGTCCAAAAGATTAGAAGCCCTTTTGTATCCATTAGATGTTAGAGCACACTCCCACAATGGAATGGTAACAACTGGATGACTGTCATTCCCTTCAGACACCTTGTACTCATCAATGGTTACACCTATAATGGCCCTTGGTATGAAGGTGACTCTTATTTATCATACGAAGAACCTTATAACCTTGCAGACTGTTGGCATAACTACTTCAATAATGAAATACTTACTATTGCTCAAGAATTGTAGGCAAATTATCATTTTGTTGGTAGCACTGGAAGAATTTCAGTATTCACCACCAAACCATATTCTGAAGCAGCTATGGATCTCCAATGGGTTAATTACAATAATAATCCAAGAAGATTCATCACCAAAGCACCAAAATTTGAAGCCCTGAATTGGTGTGGAGTCTGTAATCAGTTCGCCAATTTTCATGAGCATGACTACCATCATAGTCCTCCTCCGGATTATTATGGTACTGATTAACCTCCAATCCAGCAATAAGGACTGCAATCCCATAAGAAGGATCCAGTAATCTTTCGCCAGTCGTGGGTTTCACTCCTCCAGCTCAGAAAGCTATTGCTTACAATACAAGGTCTCAGTTTAGCCTAGACTCCGTCCAGATTGTTGGAAAATCTAGTAAAGAACTAAAAGATCTTGCTAAGCAATTGCAGATTCAAGTAGAGAAGTTAGAGTCAGTAGAAAGAGTTTCTCCTACCTCATCTGAAGCTTCAGTTAACAGATGTCCAATTGACCCATTCCAAGATTCACAAGATCCTTATGATGGCTACAACTTGGACGAAGACTAATTGTTCCGAATAGTTCCAATCACTATTCATAATAGTTTCCAGCTCCGGTTACTATTCATCTACAGTCCAGATTACTGTACATGCACAGTACCCACATTCAGCAGATTCCAGACAGCCTAATATTCATCCACAGTCAAAGTCACTATTGATGAACAGTACGCTAGAAAAGCATGGGGACAGAATACTATTCATGAACAGTAACAGTTACTGTTCACAAACAGTGCCCGACAAATTATCCTGAAGTTACTATTTACTTTCAGCTGAAAAGATATTCACCCAAGGTGAAAGCAAGTTCACCTTCCGGATTTCCAGTAGTCTTCAGCAGGATCTAAGGCTCCCTTCCCCTATATAAGGCAGCTCCCTCTCCAGTCTGAAGCAATTGTTAGTTTTAAGAAAAACCTACTTCACAGCCAGCCCTCTCCATTACTTGTAATTTGTAATTGGATGGCAACCCCAGTTTATATATCAGTTTACTCTTGTAACGCCATACTCATGGCCTTTACATTTGTAACCAATTTACGTTTCCACATTCAAATGGCCCCAGTCGGCCTTTGTTAGTAGCTTACCCCCCTTGTGGGGCCTAAGAATTTGGCAACTCCGACCCATTTTACACCAAGTCCAAGGCCCGCACCGAGGAGGAAGAAACATCCGAGTATGAATGAAGGGAGTCTGAAGTGCCAAGAAACATCGCCGAGGACAATCCTGTCCTCGGCCAGCTGAGATCATAGAAGGGGAAAGCAACATGCCACCAAAGGCAGCCTCCCAAAGCATCCCAAAGAAAAGACAAGCACAATGGGTTAGCCATAGAAGCATGGTGGAGGAGCAATTCAAGGAGAAACTGTCACCTTCACATTAAATGCCCATAACTAACGTCTTGGTCGCATTGATGAGGGAATGACCCTTGAACAATGCTATCTTAGTTATCGCAACTCACAGAAAGCCAGAGAGGGTCGCTAATGGGACAAGCACTCAAGTATAGGCTTGGATGATCAACAGGTGGAAGGTCAAGATCGTTTAAAGAGGATTATATAATAGGAGAAACCCACCATAGAAGGGGGGAGGGAGAATACTGTAACAATCTCAAGAACTCCTACAATCATAATCATTCAATATTCCTTAGAACAAAGCTTCTCGGATTGTGCCGAGAACAACTTTTTTTTAATAAACTCAGTTCCTCTCTGTTTGATTGTCATGAACACCATATTAACCATTGTCCATGTGCTAAAACTTAGCTCTTTAACCCACTCTCTACAAATTTATTGTATTGGGCTAGTTAGGCCTGAGTCCACTCATCCAATAGGAGAAGTGTTCAAACCTAGTCCCTACAATTGGCGCCGTCTGTGGGGAGAACTTGTGTGATAGTGAGTGCAACTTTTAGTTAAGGTGGGATCAAGCCCCCATCAGCAAGAGTCCTTGGGGAAAACCATTATAGTGGCCAGTTTACTATGTGAGTGAGACACTACATGGGTCACAGTTCTAGAGGCTTCTGGCATTAGGTACATGCCTCGTACCTCTGTTAAGAGTCAAGTTCTCGCGAATCTGGTGACCGAGTTCGCTAGACCTCCGGTGGAGGAAGTGATAGCAACACAAAGCGATTCAAGGAGGCTCCGCGACGGGGCTAGTTTGGAAGGTACATATGGATACCTTCTAATCTATTAAAGGGGTTAAGCGGAACCTTAGCTATGACAGGTCCTCGGACCTCTTGCTTTAAGAGAATTAACATACACTAACAATTATCTAAAGTATTAGACAGAACCAATGTCTTACATGGCTCCTCGGACCACAAACCTATGGGAAAACTAATAACTTTTGACAATTATCTAAAGTATTAGACAGAACTAAAGTCTTGCATGGCTCCTCGGACCACAAACCTATGGGGAAACTAATAACTTTTGACAATTATCTAAAGTATTAGACAAAACCAAGGTCTTGCATGGCTCCTCGGACCACAAACCTATGAGGAAACTATTAACTTCTGACAATTATCTAAGTGTTAGACCAAATTGAGGTTTCACATGGCTCCTTGAACCAGATCCCTCAGACCTCCTGCTAAGAAGAGCCTTAGCTATGTCGGATCCCTCGGACCTCCTGCTAAGTGCTTAAACAGAGCCTAAGGCAGGCCTGGGTCCTCGGACCAGACACTTGGGGGAAACCAATGCTATGACATCATTATAAGTATTGAACAGAGTCTTAATACACGATGGTCCCCTCGGATCACTTACTTTAAATTCAACATTCCTTGACGGTTGCACAGTTTGCGGTATAGAGCACCTGGTTATTTTCCTGATTATTCCTATATAGTTAACTTATTTAAAGTTAGCAGTCGAGCGCTATCATCAGTTTTGTTAAAGTCAGGGTAACAACTTCTCGTTACCATTGACAGCATCAGTTCTAAGTCCCATTGGAGGGAAAAGTAGCAACACACCCATTAATGAAATAATTACTTCAAAGAAAGGAAAGATTCACAAAGAAAAGAGTGCAGCTGTTTTTATTAAATAAAGGAAAGGTACATCATATATAAAGCGGCTTAAGCATGCTTGTTTTAAAACTAACTACACAAAAAGAAAGCCTATAGGAATGGTAGATTCACAATCTTGTTCTAGCAGCAATCGAGCCAGCATGGGTGGTACCGGCGATGAGAAAGAAGAAGAGGCGGAAACGCTGGATGGACCCCTTTTCTCCTAGCTGCAAGATGTTCTGCTATCAAGGCTGATAAACAGGAAACCCGTTTATTCTTTCTTGCTCGGTTGAAAGGTAGGAACATCTTTGGCCTCCGCTTTCTTTGCCTTAACTGCATCATCCAGGATCTGGGCGGCATCTTTGATTTCTAAGGGAGGCTTAGTTTCCTTGCCCTTGCCTTTATCATCGACCACCTCATTCCCTAGGCATTGATTACAATCTTAGCAAGGTCCTTGGGAATGCCTGAAGGATTGAGAACTTGAGATTCTTGTAGAACTCAAGAATCTGTAAATGAGAAAGAACGATCTCCCCAGGGTGCCTTATATAGAAGGCGAAACCTAGTGGAAATTAATTCACACGAGATTTAAAGAAAGAGTTACAGGCGAAATAAATCCCACCCAATTTCCAAAGAAATCCTCAACCGTTGGGTCTGCGCCATTTCATAAAGATATTAATAAGGGTGCGCCTTGTATACCGAAGCGCCAAGAACGTGCCTGGGACAAGTGAAGAGACTCTGGCATTGACAGAGGACAAGACTTGACAAGCTATGACAAAGGCCCAGGACATCAAAATCCTCCTCTCCGTCCGAGGAGTCGAATAGTAGGATTTTGAGGGGCTATTGTGGGGCCTAAGAATTTGGCAACCCTGGCCCATTTTACACTAAACCCAAGGTTTGTGCCGAGGAGGAAGAAACGTCTAAGGACGAACGAAGGGAGTCCGAAGTGCCAAGAAACATTGCCGAGGACAATTCTATCCTCAGCCAGCCGAGATCATAGAAGGGGAAAGCAGCACGCCACCAAAGGCAGCCTTCCAAAGCATCCTAAAGAAAAGACAAGTACAATGGGTCAGCCATAGAAGCATGGTGGAGGAGCAATTCAAGGAGAAACTGTCACATCCATATTAAATGCCCACAACTAACGTCCTGGCCGCATTGATGAGAGAATGACCCCTAAACAATGCTACCTCGGTTACTGCAACTCACAGAAAGCCAGAGAAGGTGGCTGATGAGACAAGTACTCAAGTATAAGTTTGGATGATCAACAGGTAGAAGGCCAAGATCATTTAAAAAATACTATATAATATGAGAAACCCACTATAGAAGGGGGGGAGAGAGAGTACTGTAACAATCTCAAGAACTCCTGTAATCAGAATCATTCAATATTCTTTAGAACAAAGCTCTTCGGATTGTGCCGAGAACAACTTTTCTTTGATAAACTCAGTTCCTCTCTGTTTGATTGTCATGAACACCATATTAACCGTTGTCCATGCGCTAAAGCCTCTTTGACCCACTCTCTACAAATTTATTGTATTGGGCTAGTTGAGCCTGGGTCCATTCATCCAATAGGAGAAGTGTTCAAACCCAGTCTCTACACACACATAATAATAATAATAATAATAATAATAATAATAATAATAATAATAATAATAATAATAATAATAATAATAATATCTAAAATCTAAAATGTAGCATTTTATTGTTATTATACTCCTGTTAAGCCACATCATTCTAATGTTTTAGTCAACTTCAATCTATTCGATCTATTTTGGTCCATTCGATATACTTTAGTGATGCTTTAGGATGCGAGGATTTTATTAAAAGAATAGCAACTTCATTAATAACTATGTCACATTCTTAGTGTGATAATGGTAGATTTTTTTTAATTATATATTTATTTATAAAATTACATTTTTCTTATATTATTAACGTTTGTATTTTATTTTTCTCTAATATAAGCGATGAACTAGAATTCAACTCGGTTGGGTCCATATGGGCAAGCCATATTCACTCATGAGCTTGAGCAAAGTTGGTGAAACATGCTTGAAGAAAAATATGTTGAATCTTGATCACTTCAGTTGTTTTTTTTTTTTTTTTTTTTTTTTTTTTTTTTTTTTTAATTTAATTTAAACACTTTATGTTTAGTATGAATTATGAAGTTAAAAGATTGAATTGAATTTTAGGCAAAGTTAGAGAATGCAATTTATAATTTAGCCTAAAAAGAATTTACATGTTGACTCAAGTAAATAAAATTAAGCTCAATTTGTTAACCAATCTCTTATTTACACAGTTATCTATGAATTTTTATTTACATAGTTACACCGTTAAACAGTCTTAAGTCATTGCTCAATATGTTGCTCAACATATATTGTAAACAAAAAAGCAACATTTGATGTTTTCATTGATAGAATGTATTTTAATTAAGATGATGGAAGCTAATTCCATTTTATGAATCTTTAATTTTTATTTTTATTGGAAATGTATTTCTATTCAATCTATAAACTATTTAAATATAAGGGGGGAAAAAAAGAGAGAATAAGGGAACGACCGGATAATTCCTTACCACCTTAAAGAGGTGGATTAGCATGTTTGAAAAAAGAAAGGCGAAAATACACTTTTGGCCTAAAAACACGTCATTTGTTGTTTTTTAAAGATAAGGATTCATATATCTGCCTTATGACATCTATAACTAAAGATGTAGTGTCCAACTCAAGGGAAGTTCCCAAAGTGGTTTATATGAATTTAATGGAACATCACACCTTAAAAGTAGTACTCTTATATCTTGATAGACGAGGTTCATCTTTATGTGTTTGGATCTTTTGTTTGGTTTTGGTAGGCTAAGAATATTGGCACTATCGTTAAAATTATTGTTGATGAAGCTATAATTTTTTCTGCTATTGGTTGCTAAAAATGGGAGTTAACCTCTAATGTTAGGGTTGTTGACCATGACAAGAAGAGATATTAGATGATTTTTATGGTGATTAAGATATGGGTTTTAAGAGTTCTTTTTTTTAGAAGGAAGTTCTTTTTGAATTAGGTAATGAATATAAAATAAATTTATAAACATATGTTTATTTTATAAATGATAAACATCTTGTTTTATAATAGGGAAATGTTAATGGACACCTTAAGGGAATTGTTTTAGGAAATATTTTTAGAACTTTTTATTTGAAAAGGAAAAATAAACAATTAAGTTTTTTACAGTTTTATATATTTCTCATGAAAATAGTATCAAAATTGTCATTTAATAGTTATCAACAAAGGCCCTGAGAATTGGACCTTTGATAATATGTTTATACATATCTCTCTTCTTTACAGACTTAGAATAAATTGTGATCTATTTTCATGTAAAGCTAACAAATTTTTTTTTTTTTTTTTTTTTTATAGAAAAACTATAAAGCTAACAAACTAGTTACAAAAAACTGCTAAAGATTGAAATGGTGGCTTAGTCCAGAATGTTTAGTTGTTTAGAGAACTTTCTTAATACTTTTATTTGTTTTTAATTTTTTTTGATCATGTGACATGATACATAGATTTCATCCTCTCTTTTTACTTTTACTTTTATTTTTATATTTTATTTTCATTTAATTATGGAAAAAGTTAACGAATGATTCCCTAAGGACATTGATTTAGAAAATATTTTTAGAAACTTTTTACCGGAAAAGATAAAAATGATTAATTTTTTTGAAAATTTTCTATATTTTCCATAAAAGTTGTATCAAAATATTCCTTAAATAGTCCATTAACTCCTTAGGGCACCCAAACCCTTTAATTATTTAACTACTGACAGCTTTGTTCGAAATTACTTCTTGCAGTGTAGGTACAATCATCCTCTATTTATAGCAAACAACATTGAAATCAATTTTGAACCATTCTGTGTAAGCCAAAGAGTTGCAAAAGAATGAAAAATTGAGCTTGACCATATGATTCCAAATCCAAACAATAAAATGGAAAGATTGATATATTATACAATCATCCTTTGATATGTATTTAGATTTCCAATGCTATTATTAAGTCATATATTTTCATTTGCCAGTTCGGTTCCTCTAGACATTCAGTTTGTACTTGAAGGCAATTTAATCATTAGTTGAATAAAAGTATTTGATCGGATTCTCTAGAAAAAAAAAATGAAGAAGAAAGATTATACATTATTTATTTCTTTTTGGATTAATTAATGGGAATGTGATTTGAAATTATCAAATCGTACTGCGAATATCTTTGATGGTGGTGGTTGAACTAGAATTCAACTTGGACTGGTCCATATGGGACAAACCATATTTACTCATGAGCTTGGCCAAAGTTGGTGAAACATGCTAGTAGAAAAATATGTTGAATTTTGATCACTTCAGTTGTTTTTTTAATAATAATAAAAAAAATTATAAACACTTTATATATGCTTAATAAGAATTATGAAGCTAAGAGAATGAATTGAATTTTAGGCAAAATCAGAGTGCGTAAATTGTAATCCAGCCTAAGAAAATTTATATGTTGATTCAACTCTCAAGTAAAATAAAAGTAAGCTCCCATTTGTTAACCAATCTCTTATTACGTGATTACTGCGGCTTTGTATTCAACTTTGAGGCAATAGTAGTTAGTACCCCTTTCCAATGGGTGGTTTCTGGCTTTTAATAGAATAACTAGCATTGCTCTATTGGAAATAGAACTTTTAATTCTAGAACTTTGGTAGTAGAGTTTTTGTGGAATATAGCTTTAATTTAAATGTACTTTAGTGTTTTGAGTTTAGCAAATTAGAATGAATAATTTATTAAAATTTTGAATTTATAAAGTATGAAAGACCCTATAAGCCTAAATTCCGTTTGTCCATTACTTGAAAAAAGAAAGAAGAAAAAGAAAAAAAAAGGTTTGCCCATTGCTGTTTTGAACTTTTAGTCATTATTTTCTTAGTCGACTGTATGTTGGCATGTCCTAATTATGTGGCAAAGGGTCAAGTTGCTTTCATGGTACTACTCTAATTATGTGGCCAAGGGTCAAGATGAATTTTCTAGGAATTTCTGGTACCGACTACCAAGCACCGGTTTTGGTTATAAGGCAGCAGTTTTGACCAAGTCCCAAACCAGCTGCTCTAGCTGAGCTTTGATGTTTGTAAGCAAACCACTCTGTTAAATACTTCAAATACGTAGGAATCATTTGGAAAGGCATATAGTCCATCCACCATGAAAAAATGAAAATATTGTTTATTTAAGGAACCAACGGGTTGGAGGGAACTCTGTGTTCTCGATAGATTATACTAATTCTGCTATTATACATAGTATTAGATTAGTTTCCTACTAGGTATTTTACCGACAAAGTAGAGGATGGAAGATAATCTGTCCCGAAAGGGTTAGTCACATCTGAACCATATTTCACAAGTATTAGTCAAGTTTGCTCATCACTATTATCTATATAGCCCAATTCAACCTTAGTAACACTAAATGCGAGACTCTATATTACCCTGCATTACATATTTATCCAATCCAATCCACATGATCCTGGTATCACAAAAATCCCATCCACATGATCCCATTATCACAAGAACTGTCAACCGCCCTTCGCTTTTAATGTTGATTCCACATATAGTGTGCTAATTTTATGTTTTTGGTGGTCATACAAATATGAGCTTATGCCATTGTGTTTAGTTTTCAATCATTCAATGACGTGAATTTGTTTTCTTGATAGTTAGAACAAAGTTGGAAGCAGTGGCTAATGATTCCCTCTTATTATTAGTTGCATGTAATTTGTTCCCTTTTTTCTGTAAATGATACTCCATCCTGGTCATTCATTTTCATAATCTGTGCAAACTAGTTAAATAAAAGTTTCAAACTAGTGAAGGTAATAACAAAGGTTGTTTTTGCCAGAGTAAGTCATTTAAGCATTCATTTATAACAAAGCACTGGTTTATCAAAGCGGGTTCCTATAGTCTTATAAAGTAGTTGGCTCTGAGTTTCAGATTTAACATACAAGTTACTCAAACCTATGAAGAGAGAAACACAAAGACCATCCATGACCATTATATCATACCTTTCAAGTAAGTACGCATACAAAAAGAAAGAAAAAAGAAAAAAAAAAAAGAAGGAAAATTGGAAATATAGATAATACACCCAAGATTGTGTTCCAGTACTTGCAGTCTTATATTTCTGTATTCTTTGCTAGGGGCTCCCTTCTATTCCATTTTCTCATCCATGATTGTTTTTATAGGCACTACCATGACCATATATAAACCTTGCTGTTCCCTCTGTGTACACATGAGTCTCATTATCCAGCCTGCCAAATGATCATCTCAAATTAGTTTCTGCTTAAGTAGTCAGAAAATGAAATTACATATATGTTTATTCAAAGGTGAACACAATCAGGCTTACGAATTTCGAACAGCTTTGCTCAAGGTGGATGCTGATGAAAATGTTTTCCCATCAAGATATCTGTTCTCTCCCTTGATCTTGTGTTTCATCCTAAGGTCTAACTCATCAGCATTCAGCACAAAGGGAGAATCAGAAGCCTGCCAATTTCAACAACTCTTAGTCCACTAAATTAATTTCAATTTTAGCAATATACATTATGAGAATATGAGGCACCTAGTTGTATTATAATGTTGTATAATACAATGTTATAAAGAATTTTCTCTGCTGGCTTGTGTAAGATTCTGAAAATTTCTAAAAAAACAGACGAAAGAAGGCATTGATTTGTCATACCATAACCCATCCCCAAGTATCAGCAAAAGAAGGAATATGAGCTGAGTAAGGCACAACATCTGCACGCCAAAAGAAGTCAGTGAGCCATGTGATCATTTCTGTTTTTGTTTAAAGGGGATGACTAACAGAAAGCTTGAAAAAGAAACATATCATTATTTTTCCCAGTTACTTACATTTGAAAACCTGTCTTAAAGTGTTGTAAATGCAAGAGAATACTTCTGTATGGCTGAATATTCCAGCCGGTCCTGCCTACAATGATTACAATACATAAACTGGTTAATTTTTTCAACAATGCTACAGATATTCACAATTTATTGAGGTGTCAAACTATGATTAGTGCAATATCACTTTCACGACCACCATTGCCTCACTTTTATTATACATTAATCACAACATGCTACCTCAATGGTTATAAATTAGTGGTGTCATTAGACTTTTTGTAATTTTCCTTCTCTCTCTCTACATACACATACACACCTGTGTGACAAATATGCCACCCTGATTCAGTCTAGGCTTGACAGTAAACTCATAGAAGGATTTGGTGTAGAGTTTATAACATGGGCCTCCCTCAATTGGGTCAGCCAGGTCGCCTATGATCACATCATAAGCCTCTTCTCTGCTTTCTAGCTCAGCCCTGCAGCAAACCATGACAATTCATACTGGTTATAACAACAGTAATAATGGAATAACAATAAGGACATCTATGTGTTGTAATTAAGTACAGAATGGGGACCTTGCATCATTGATAATGAGATCAAGTCTTGGATCACAGAAAGCTTCCCTGTTTACAATTAAGTAAGACTTGCAAAAATCAACCACTTCCTGCACCATGGAAGAAGTAATTGCTGAGCCACCATTCCTTGTTGGGTATAAATTATAATAAGAAATTTCCATTTAATCATATATTTTGCGGCTCTAAAGTATTACTTTTGTCACATACATGTAATAGAAGGTCAGATACATGTTAGACATTTCCCTTAAATTAGATATTTTGCGGCTCTAAAGTATTGCTTTTGTCATATACATATAATTAAAGGTCACATACATGTTAGAAATTGGTAACCATTGCTGCTCTCACTAATCCTATTCTTGTCTTTTGTGTGAAGAGTCAAGACAAAATAAAGGATCTTTTGCAAGAGCAGCACAAAAAAGAAAAAAACCATTGCTTGTTCACATATTACAGTAAAAGTGTAAAACAAATATGATGACAATAGTCATTTTCATTAGAAAGTACTTCAAGAAAAAGAAAAAGAAAAAAATCCTAAAGAGAGAGAGAAGAAAAAACAAAAAGTACATACGACCTCGTGAAACCAAAAAGTCTTAGAAGGAAATATTGAGTTAAAACACATAATACACACACAAATATATAAATTAAAAACTTTGAAAGTTTTACCTCATCAATGTCACACATAATAACCTTCTCTACAGTCATATGTCTAAGAATTTCTCTTGCTGTGGAACCTTCACCTCCTCCCATAATAAAAATGGTCCTTGGACTATACAATAATAAATATAAGTCAGATTAAAATGTAGCCTCAACATACTATCCAATACTACATAAAACAAGAGGAGTAAAAAGTATTAACAAATAATAAGAGGAAAAGGTACTTTGAATGATGAAGAAGTGCTGGATGAACCAGAGATTCATGGTAGATGAATTCATCAGTCTCAGCACTTTGAAGCTTTCCATCAATGACTAGAGCCTATATATGTAAAAACAATGTTTAGCTCAATAAAAAAAATTACACCTAGAATTGCCACAAAAGAAATGTAACATTTTCTTTTCAACTAAGATTTTTTATAGATAAACCTTTCCAAAAGGCTTTGTGTCCAACAGCGCAATGTCCTGGTACTGAGTAGCTCCTGTATGCAATATACTACATAAAAGGAAAAAAAATATTATGATTTATTATATAATTAACAAAAGCCATTACAAGACTAATTTTTTTTTTTTTAATTAATGTTGTCTAGCCTTTTCATGACCATGGTGTTGAATTGAAAAACTTGTCGGCTTTTTAACAAATAGTCTTTTTGGAAGGATTATTATAACAGTTCCCACTTCCTTGTGTCAAAGAAATAATAATTACTTCAAAATCTAGAATATAACCCTAGCAGACAACTTGGGCGTTGTCGATCTTGTTGTCCCTTACCCACTTGAAAGGTTAAAAAAGGGAAAGGAAATCAAACTTTGCCACAAAATCCGCCACCGAGTCCGATTTTTATTATCATTAAAATTCGGCGGCTTAGACCTTAAAGAAAATAAAAATAAAAATGAACTCTTTTGTTATTTTGGTAAGTAACAAATATATATATATATATATATATATAAGAAGAACTCTTAAAAGTAGGAAATGTGACAGTTAATAACAGGAAAAATATGGAGTGTGGATTCTTAAATTTTTGGAAGAAAATTCTCTATCTGACTCAATTTTCCAACTTTAGTTTTTTTTTTTTTTTTTTTTTTTTTTTTTTTAAGAAAAAGAAAAGAAAAGAAAAGAATGTGTGATATCTTACTATTTGATGGAGTATGAAGTGAAATACTTTAGAGTGGAACAGCTAGACGATTTTTATTCAGTAACTCTGTTTAGTCTTAAGATAAATAAATTGACCAGAATAAATTACACCACTGTGACTAGATAATAAAATAAGCTTTTATGGGATATATATATATACCTATTGAGAGCAAAGGACCATCTCAAATTCTCTTCAATCTCTTCCTCATACCAACAGCTCTTCCTATAACCATTTAATGGAAGTTCTTTTCCATGAACTCCATTCCCATTTGAAATACCATTGGAGCAAGAAATATCACCCATTTTCCTATATCACTCAAAGAACCTTGACACAAAGTGAGAGAGAGAGAGAGAGAGAGAGAGAGAGAGAGAGAGAGTGAGAGCTAAGTGATGAGGAGAATAGAGGGCTTGGTACAGAATATAAATGGGAGGGCAGTAGGGAAAGAAATGAAAAGGACTATGATTTGTGCTATGGATGAGTAGAGATATTTATCGAAGTGGGTGTGCTCGAGAGTGTAAAAGAAACACAATATCCTCATGGATTTTCGGGACAGAGTGCGTGGTTTCTAAGGTTGATTTCTTCGCGTGGTTGTATCCATATTGTCTTCTATCTCTTTTATCCAAAATATTCATTATATTGGACATACGCGATGATCTTTGCCATGTGCATGCGCAGCCATGAGTATGATAAAACGAACGAAGTGATTTTTACGTGTATGATGTGGCAAGGGCTAAAAATTGTGTAAAAAGTAAAAACTTAGCTATTAAAAAAAAAATTGTAGCTAGGGACTAATGTACTATTGAATTAATTGAACCTCTGTGAATTTTACAATGGGAGCATTTGACACGTGGCATGAAAATGTGATGGCATACATAGATAAAGCTAGCGTGGATGATGATGACCATTGTAGGTAAAAAAAAAAAAAAAAGTAATGTTAAAAATATTACAAATTTTATTATTTATAATTGGTGTTTTAGTGTGATGATATAGAATAATTATTATAGAGCAAACACCATAAATTAAAATTTTATCTTATCTATATATATAAAAAAATATAACTAAAAAATTTATTTATTATATATTAATGATGTGGTATCAATCACATTTATTGTCACGTCGGTTTGCAAATTTTTTATATTAAAATTAGTTGTACCTTTAAGTGGTTTGCAAATTCTATATACTAAATTTACCATACCTTTAAGAATAGTGAAATCTTCTATTTCACTTTTATTACTATAATTTATGTTCAACCTATTGCAGTATATCATATGTTGGATTTTTTTTACTTTGAATATTTTGTAAGGAAATAACAAAAAAGATATATGAAAAATTGTTATTGGGGGAATATAAAGTGAAACACTCAAAATGGGACAAATGATATTTATTCATACTTTTAACATTTTTTATAATTGGATTCCAGTTAACTCAACTAGTAATGTCTTTAATGGTTGAATAAGAGATCTAGAATTTAGTTTCTGCCTACACAAAAAACTGACTAGTATCTTAGTTTGCTGATAAAGAACTATTAGTAAAAGCGGATGTTATATGTTGAAATTCTCTATAAAAAAAACATTTTTCATAATAATTTAAAAAAAAGAATTCCTTGTACCACTCTCATTGTTTTATTTTATATTCTACCAATCGCAATCCGTATCTTATAAAGTTGTAAAGTATCAAAAGTTTAAAATAGAAAAAAATTTAGATACACCACATCATCCTGTAGTTGTAGAGCGCATAAAGCAGAGCATGGGATATGAATTTTTATTCAGTTAATTAGAGTGGTAGAAAATGTTAAAGGATGATGATTGATAGGCTGACAATTACCGAAAATTTTGGTTATTATTCTTTTCTTCAGGAATGTGTGCAAATCTTGGTTGGAGAGAGAGAAGAAGAAGAAGTGAAGAGCGTGCAGTGGAAATCATCATCATATTCTCTTTGTTGCCTCAAAAGATTGAGGAAGAGCGTGCTATGCCAGGCGCACTCATAATCACCATCACAAACCAAAGGCATCAATATCCTCTCTAAGTCTTTATCCCCACCATGACCAGGAAAAAAATCCAGAAAAAAAAAACACCACTAAGACTGTAGAGTTCACCATTTTGATCGTGCTTAGTCCACGTGTCACGACATGATCACATCTTGTAAATCCACTTTGTGGGTCTAGTGGGACCCCAAATGTCACGTTTCAAACAATATGATGTAATTTTGGCATCAGCATGATGTGCATATTTTGGACCATTGGTAGACAAGGAGGGTTCATTAGAGGATTCGAGTGGGTGTGTTTGTTCTTGAATCTTTTTCTTCATGCACGCCAACTATGAATACAAAGAAAAAAAATCAATCCTTTGTAGGGTTTCAGGGGTTATCATGAATTGGAAAGTTATCATGTTACCGAAGGGTCTTAAAGCCAATCCTCTTTCATTTGCTTCACTGTTCTGTTCCCCTTTCTTCTTTTACTTCCCTCTGTTCCCCTCTTCATGACCTGTAGAAATCATTACAAATGGCAATGTTTTAGACACCATCTGATATAACATAACATAAAATATGATTGGTATGTTCCACTACTTGATGCTTTTTTAAAGCTATTTGTATCTGTCTGTTTGGATTAACTTTTTTTTTTCTTTCTCCTAGTCTATTTGTTTATGTACAATATTTAATATATATATATATATATATATTTTTTTTTTTTGAAGTACATTGATAATTTTTTAACTTTTAGCAAATAAATAATTAAACTTTTGAGTTTTGAATAAAAAGCTAATGCAAATCCAGGCTTAGATTTTGTAGATGTATACTGACATATTAATTTTCTCTTGTCCTCCTTTATTTTGTTACAACCTTCATAGTTTCTCATTTTATGAAACACAAATTAAGCCAGCTGATAGTTCCTTTTGCATTCTATGCACAAAATAAACCTGTTTGCACGCATTACTAAACACCATGTTTTCAATTTTCTCTTGGGAAAGTTTCACAAACTTTTTTCAGTTTGTGATCATAAAGCCAGACTTGAAAGAATTTTGAGGCTTTTCTTCAAATACGAATGTATAAGTTAACTTGGGAAATTTTGCAACCTATACCTAAGATTATTAATTTGTTGTTGTTATTATTATTTTAAAATTTAAGAGTATATACCTAAGATTCATTACAAAATCAAACTTACACCGGCTGTATACCTAACTTCACATGCAAATACACATCTTTAACTTTAAGAATATTTAGACCTAACTATCCTTTCTGATAAATCCGAATTTATTCAACCTAAAAAGGTGTAAGCATAAAGAAAGTGCATAGCCACTGTCAGCCAATGAGACTAGTAGTCAATGGGAGGGTGAGTAAAAATCCTTTTCCTCAATGTGGGTACTCCACTCAATGCTTCACTGACTGCCATCTCTTACATATTTATGTTTATTCTTGTAAAGCATAAATAAATAGAATATATGACTATTGTAATGGATAGAGTATAAAGTGAAACCCGCTTCACCAATTACAATCTCTTACATATTTATGTTTATTCTTATAAAGCATAAATAAATAGAATATATTGTAATATTGTAATTGATAAGAGTATAAAGTGAAACTTTCTCTCTCTCTCTCTCTCTCTCTCTCTCTCACATATGTGGTGAGTCCCTTACAGAAATTTGGAAAAAAAATGGAATACATGCACTAGAAAATGGTTTGTGGAGCATGAAATTCAGTATTTAGAGGGAGAGTCAGAAGATTTGAAATCCTAGTTTTAATTATGTACACCTAACTAATTGACACACTTTCTTAGCCAAAAAAAAAAAAAAAAAAAAGCATTCATGACAGACAAACTATCTTTCTAAAAACTATCTATCCTAATGGTATTTAAAATGACAGATTTCAAATTGATGGGGCTTCCAATCTTACTAATTTAAAATGATGATAGTAAATTACTAAATTGTAATGGTAGAAATAATGATTTGTTAATGGTGGTGGTATGGAGTTTTGATGTTTAAATTTTAATAGTAGTGGTGGAGGCAACACTGGGTTATTGGGAGCAGAAGTGACAGTAGTGACGGTGGTAACACCACCAGCAACGAGTCAGGTTGATATGGCTTCAGCTATTATGGTGACAACAATGTTGGTGACATGATGAAGGGTAAGGCTGATGAATGTATATATGAAAATGATAATGTTTGTACAATTTGTCAAATGCCGAATTATCATCAATGGGATTTAATTCATCAGGAAGTTTGAAATTAATTTCACAGAAAATTTTGAGATATCTCTTTTGTTTACCCAAATGAAACTAGTATTGACAATTCTCAAATTACAACTTTTTAAGTAAGATCTCGTGTCAAAACTTCTCATCTAAAACATACCTTTGTTATCATACCTAAATACCTAATGTCTATAGCTAGTTGCATAATTTATAATCCAAACGCATCAAATTCATACTCAAAACTACTATCTGTTGATAGTATAACAGTTGCAGCCAAATTTACACCTAACTTAGACTACCTATGGTACACGTCAAAGCTTCATCTAATTGATAGACTCACAATCCCAAACACTGAATAATGCAAGATATGCTTATAAATGCATTTATCAAAAAAATTTGACGAATCAAAAGTTATGTAAAAAGAAGAAACTAATATTTATAGTAGTTTCCAAGGTCGTGGCCCCTTTTGTTGCACATACATTTGATGAATATGAGGAAAAGGTATTTGGTATCATTGGGATATATTACACCTTTTACACAAGAATGGATAGTGTGAGCTAGACTTACTCTTATGTGGGAGGAGTGTGATATTGGCATTAGGTTGGTAAAGGCAAAATATGCATTGTGGAACCTCAAGGGTTTTCTTATTAGGGAGTTAGGGACATTAAAAACAAAACCTATGTATAAGGTTTAGGTCCAGTGCCTAACCCTAGCTATTGTGTTATCATATAATACTCAAATCCAATGTCATAATACTAGGTCTTGTCTTGTCATCCCCTTGGCTTGCAATTCAAGGTGGTATTCTGTGTTTCGGCTGCATGTTGCTAGACTCACGAAATATGGGAAACTTTTTCTAGCAACTCTTACCCATGAACTTTGCATCATCACATGACATTGTTTCTTCTAAATTTATCAATGCCAAATTTCAATTTATTCAACATGTGCTAATTTATTAGAAGTTGATCTTATAGTTTTGTGGTATTGTTTGCTCTTCTTCTATATAAAGAGAATCATGGTACGAATTTCTTTCCCTACTTAAAATATTAATTGAACTATAAAAAAACTTACATGTATGCTAATTCAAAGGAATTATACATTCAAGCATTATTTATTTATAAAATTTTAATATGTTTACTGGAAAAAGAGAAGTGAGCTAAGCACAAAATTATTTTAGAAGGATCCCCCCCTTACAAAATATAAGGCCCAGCATGTGGGGTCCAAGTTCTTTGTACTCTTTTTAGAGGTGTCCAACCACCACCCAACAAAACCGATCCGACCTAATCTAATCCGAGACACCTTAGGTTGGTAGATTGGAATTTTATTTTGAGCCTCGAGATTCAATTGATAGTTTTTCAATCCTATCTAATCAATTTTGACTCAATATCTATATAAATATATTTTATTAGCCTTATTTTAATTTTGTTAGTTTAATTTTGATGAGGAGCTAAAAATCAAACAGTCTCCAATTCGTCCAGAGTTGTCCAGAGCTAAAGATCAAACCAACATTAAAAGATCGTCCATGATAAGAAAGTCGTCCATGGAATTAAGGGTCGTCCGTCTAGGGAGAACACAGACGACCCCCCAACACTTGGGAAAATTTCTAGAGATGGATTTGTCTACAATAGCTTGTAATTCAGATCACGTGTTACTATTTTAAAGCATGAGTAAAACCCTTATTCATCGCTATGACAGTTGTAGAAGATAAGATCTATTATTTTAACTTCTATAGCAATTATAGAAGTTAAAAGTCTGAATCTTCGAGACCTCTACAAATATTGAGGTAGTTACTAAACAAGTAACCGCCATAAGGCCAACTATATAAGGACTCATCCAAACAAAATATTGTTAAGTTTTTACTATGCCAAAAAATTTGGGAATTCTTGAGTTTCCAGAGAACAAAAACTAACTTAGGTATCAGAGAGTCCTTTGCCGGTCCATTCCGGTCACCTTTGATCTTTTGTCTTTTTCTTTTCAAGCCTTCTAAGCAATCACCAAACCATCGAAGTTTGGAGCATTCAACCTACTGATTTTCTGTGTGTTATCAAATTTATTTTGTTGTTTTGGGAATTATTTTTATTGAGTTCAAAACTTTGGAATATAATTGAAACATTTTCTGTGAATTGTAATCATTTAGTAAAAAAAGTGTTGAAATTAAGAACTGATGAAAGTCCAAGTTTTTATAAGGAATGAAACATAAACCCAATCTACACATATGATGGGTTGACAATTTTTCAATCCAACAAGGTTAGGTTGGTTTGAAAAAACCCAATCTTTTGCACATTTCTTACTCTTTTTGTTTAACAATCTAGACTAGGCTTTGATTGGACTTTGGGCCATGCACTGTTCTCTTACTACAGTGGTAAGTTTATTCTTTTCCTTTTCTTTTATGTTTAATTACTTGTGATCAGATCATGCATAATAGCAATGCAATCGGCATACTTCTTCGGGACGCAATCTTATATACTTAATGCGTTTTTGGTATTGCTTCATCGACAATTCAAAGCACTGTGAATAATGCATTAAGCTAAGACAAAGCAACACTAAAATTCACATTGGATAAGTGCGAATTACCTAGACGGAGTCAGTGTGTCATATTAACAGGCAAAGGAATACACATAACCAATAAGTAGAGGACTTTAGGAAGCTATTGAAAGAGTGAGAAAAAAGGATTATGAAAGCTAGAGACTAACAGTGTTTTCTTCAGTGACGGGTGCTGAAGACTTTCCATCAAAGTTGGCTTCAAGGTTTCCCCGTGCATGCATGTATTTCGTGACTCGATATAGAATGCCATTTGGAGAAGAGTAGTGGGATAGTATATAAGATTTGTCTCTTCATCTAACAAAAACCACGTGAAACACCATAACTTTTACCACAATTGTTTGTTGGGCTTTGTGGAGCCTAGTTTATTTTTGGGCCCGTTTTGTAGCCTATTGTAACCCTGTAAGCAGGATATAAAAGCCGCTTTTATAATTAGGGTTTGTTAAGTCTTGTTGTTGTGTTTCAGAGAGAGTGAGAGAAACACTGTAGCCGCACTTTGTATTTTTCCCTGATAATAGTGAAATCCCTGCAACTCCGTGGACGTAGGCAAATTGCCGAACCACGTAAATACTGTCTTGTGCGTGTGATTATTTTCTTTAGCGTGTGTTTTCTCTATTTTTTTTGTTTCTCACAGGTTGGGAATCGGGTTGAATTCCCTACAACTGGTATCAGAGCCTAGGGTTAGGTTTGAGTGGGAGCAATGGCAGAGGAAGCAGGAAAGGCGTCTGGAATAGAAAAGTTCGATGGCACAGACTTTGCGTATTGGAGGATGCAAATTGAAGATTATCTCTATGGGAGGAAATTGCATCTGCCTCTTTTGGGGACAAAACCTGAGGCGATGAAGGCTGAGGAATGGGCTCTTCTTGACAGACAAGTATTAGGAGTTATCAGGTTAACTCTGTCTAGGTCTGTTGCACACAATGTTGTGAAGGAGAAGACCACAGCAGATCTGATGAAGGCTTTGTCTGGAATGTATGAAAAGCCGTCGGCAAACAATAAGGTGCATCTGATGAAGAAACTGTTTAATTTGAAGATGGCAGAGAATGCATCAGTAGCACAACATCTGAACGAATTTAACACTATCACAAATCAATTGTCATCTGTAGAAATTGATTTTGATGATGAGATTCGTGCTCTGATCGTTTTGGCTTCTTTGCCAAACAGTTGGGAGGCAATGAGGATGGCAGTAAGCAATTCTACAGGAAAGGAAAAGCTCAAGTACAATGATATACGAGATTTAATTCTGGCTGAGGAGATTCGCAGAAGAGATGCAGGTGAAACCTCAGGATCTAGTTCTGCCCTAAACCTTGAGACAAGAGGCAGAGCTAATAACAGAAATTCAAATCGGGGCAGATCAAAATCCAGAAATTCTAATCGGAATAGAAGTAAATCTAGATCAGGCCAACAAGTACAATGTTGGAATTGTGGGAAAATAGGTCACTTTAGGAACCAATGCAAAAGTCCTAAGAAGAATAATGAAGATGATTCTGCTAATGCTGTAACAGAAGAGGTACATGATGCATTGCTTCTTGCAGTAGACAGTCCGCTTGATGATTGGGTTTTGGATTCAGGAGATTCGTTTCATACCACTCCACATCGAGAAATCATACAGAATTATGTTGCAGGTGATTTTGGTAAGGTGTATTTGGCTGATGGTTCAGCCTTGGATGTTGTGGGTATGGGAGATGTCCGAATATTGTTGCCCAATGGGTCTGTTTGGTTACTGGAGAAGGTTCGACACATTCCTGACCTGAGGAGGAATCTGATTTCTGTTGGGCAACTTGATGATGAAGGGCATGCAATACTATTTGTTGGTGGTACTTGGAAGGTTACAAAAGGAGCTAGGGTATTGGCTCGTGGAAAGAAGACTGGTACTCTATATATGACCTCAAGTCCAAGAGACACAATTGCAGTTGCTGATGCAAGTACTGATACAAGCCTATGGCACCGCAGGCTTGGTCACATGAGTGAGAAAGGGATGAAGATGCTGCTGTCAAAAGGAAAACTACCAGAATTGAAGTCAATTGATTTTGATATGTGTGAAAGCTGCATCTTAGGAAAGCAGAAAAAGGTGAGCTTCATGAAAACTGGGAGGACACCAAAGGCTGAAAAATTGGAGTTAGTACACACTGATTTGTGGGGGCCTTCGCCGATTGCATCCCTTGGAGGTTCAAGATACTACATCACTTTCATTGATGACTCAAGCAGAAAGGTATGGGTTTATTTTCTGAAAAATAAATCTGATGTATTTGAAACTTTTAAGAAGTGGAAGGCCATGGTTGAGACAGAAACAGGTTTGAAAGTAAAATGTTTGAGGTCAGATAATGGAGGAGAGTACATAGATGGAGGGTTCAGTGAGTATTGTGCTGCACAGGGAATTAGGATGGAGAAGACCATTCCCGGAACACCACAGCAGAATGGTGTGGCTGAGCGCATGAATAGAACACTCAATGAGCGTGCTAGGAGTATGAGATTGCATGCTGGACTACCAAAAACTTTCTGGGCTGATGCTGTTAGCACTGCAGCTTACCTGATAAACCGAGGGCCATCAGTTCCCATGGATTTCAGACTTCCTGAGGAGGTTTGGAGCGGTAAAGAGGTAAAGTTTTCCCATTTAAAAGTTTTTGGTTGTGTTTCTTATGTTCATATTGATTCTGATGCTCGTAGTAAACTTGATGCAAAGTCTAAAATATGTTTTTTCATTGGCTATGGTGATGAGAAATTTGGCTATAAGTTTTGGGATGAACAAAACAGGAAAATCATCAGAAGTAGAAATGTGATATTTAATGAACAGGTTATGTACAAGGACAGGTCAACTGTAGTGTCGGGTATTACAGAGATAGATCAAAAGAAATCTGAGTTTGTCAACTTAGATGAATTGACTGAAAGTACTGTCCAGAAAGAGGGTGAAGAAGATAAGGAGAATGTAAATTCACAGGTAGATCAGAGTACACCTGTAGCTGAAGTCCGTAGATCTTCCAGAAATATTAGACCTCCACAGCGTTATTCACCCGCTCTAAATTATCTCCTGTTGACTGATGGTGGTGAGCCAGAGTGTTATAAAGAAGCCTTGCAAGATGAGAATTCAAGCAAGTGGGAGTTAGCCATGAAGGATGAGATGGATTCCTTGTTGGGGAATCAGACATGGGAACTGACTGAATTGCCAATGGGAAAGAAGGCTTTGCACAACAAGTGGGTATACAGAATAAAGAATGAGCATGATGGTAGCAAACGTTACAAGGCCAGATTAGTTGTTAAAGGGTTCTAGCAGAAGGAGGGCATTGATTACACAGAGATATTTTCTCCAGTTGTGAAGATGTCAACAATTAGACTGGTGCTGGGAATGGTGGCTGCAGAAAATTTACATCTTGAGCAGTTAGATGTGAAGACGGCATTCCTTCATGGTGATTTGGAGGAAAACCTTTACATGATTCAGCCAGAAGGGTTTATTGTTCAGGGACATGAGAATCTAGTCTGCAAACTGAGAAAGAGCTTGTATGGCCTAAAACAAGCTCCAAGACAGTGGTACAAGAAATTTGACAGTTTTATGCATAAAATTAGGTTCAAAAGATGTGAAGCTGATCATTGTTGCTATGTCAAATTTTTTGACAATTCTTATATCATTTTACTGTTGTATGTGGATGATATGCTCATTGCAGGGTCTAGCATTGAGGAGATTAATAATCTGAAGAAGCAATTGTCAAAACAGTTTGCAATGAAAGATTTGGGAGCTGCAAAACAAATCCTTGGTATGAGAATCATTAGAGACAAGGCTAATGGTACATTGAAACTTTCACAGTCAGAGTATGTGAAGAAAGTTCTCAGCAGGTTCAATATGAATGAAGCCAAACCAGTGAGCACACCCTTGGGTAGTCATTTCAAACTGAGCAAGGAACAGTCGCCAAAGACAGAAGAAGAAAGGGACCATATGAGCAAGGTGCCCTATGCCTCAGCTATTGGCAGCTTGATGTATGCTATGGTGTGTACAAGGCCAGATATTGCACATGCAGTGGGAGTTGTGAGCAGATTCATGAGTAGGCCTGGAAAGCAGCATTGGGAGGCAGTTAAGTGGATTCTGAGATATCTGAAGGGTTCATCAGATACATGTCTTTGCTTCACAGGTGCAAGTTTGAAACTGCAAGGTTATGTAGATGCTGATTTTGCTGGTGATATTGATAGTAGAAAGAGTACTACTGGGTTTGTATTTACTCTGGGTGGTATAGCTATATCATGGGTTTCAAATCTGCAAAAGATTGTTACTTTGTCTACTACAGAAGCTGAGTATGTTGCAGCAACTGAAGCTGGAAAGGAGATGATTTGGCTACATGGTTTCTTAGATGAATTGGGTAAGAGACAGGAGATGGGCATTCTACACAGTGACAGTCAGAGTGCAATCTTTCTTGCCAAAAATTCGGCTTTTCATTCAAAGTCGAAACATATACAGACAAAATACCACTTTATCCGGTACCTTGTTGAAGATAAACTGGTAATACTTGAGAAGATTTGTGGATCTAAGAACCCGGCAGATATGTTGACTAAAGGTGTCACTATTGAGAAGCTGAAGCTGTGTGCAGCTTCAGTTGGCCTTCTAGCTTGAGGACCGGAGGATGAGTTGCAGGGATGAGGGATTGCTTTTGGAGGATAGCGGCTGATGTTGGTGATTGAACTAGTCTCCAAGTGGGAGATTTGTTGGGCTTTGTGGAGCCTAGTTTATTTTTGGGCCCGTTTTGTAGCCTATTGTAACCCTGTAAGCAGGATATAAAAGCCGCTTTTATAATTAGGGTTTGTTAAGTCTTGTTGTTGTGTTTCAGAGAGAGTGAGAGAAACACTGTAGCCGCACTTTGTATTTTTCCCTGATAATAGTGAAATCCCTGCAACTCCGTGGACGTAGGCAAATTGCCGAACCACGTAAATACTGTCTTGTGCGTGTGATTATTTTCTTTAGCGTGTGTTTTCTCTATTTTTTTTGTTTCTCACAGGTTGGGAATCGGGTTGAATTCCCTACATTGTTAACAAAGGCTCCATTTGTTTCGATTTTCAACTAGAAAAGAAAATCTGTAAATATATTTTTTGCATTTTTTGTAGTACATAACTATATATGACGTGGCACAGCTAGAACACAGGTTATAGTGTACAATCCCAATAGTGTGGGAATTATCTTCCACGCAATATAATGAAAAATGTGTTTTAAAGAGCAAAAATCATTTTCTAGAAGCTTAAGAACTAAATAGATCACTAGAAATTAAATTCGCACCACAAAAAATTGCCCAATTGTAACTTCTTTCTTTTCCCATCCGTTCTCTTTCTCCATATATAAACTGATAATTGATAGGCCTTAACCAAATTGTCTGTGACCAATATTGACTAATTGTTGTGTTTTTTTCAAATGACTTTTCTCCCCTTAAACCAATTGCTTTCCTATTAATTTTTTAGTACTATTTATTTCACATATACTATCACAATCACAGTCACACACTCACAAAAAACAAGGAAAAACGTGATTTTAAGTCACTATTTTGAAGTAAAAGGAAGTAAGTTTGTGTTTTAAATAGGCTTGCAATATGTAGACAGTTTACAAAAATTTTGGGGTATAGAAAGTAACACAAACGCTATCAAATTATATAACTAAGAGACTTTATGGACATGCACACTCACACTCTAGAACATGCATACCCGTGCCTGTAGTGCGCAATGTTGTGACACATGTGGTACTTGGACACGTGGTATTTGCGCGTGTGATCAAAGTCTGAATGTGAGATATATTTTTTAAATGAAAATAAAATAAAATTTACAGAATGATAACTTGTAGAAATTACTTTCTAATAAAAAATAATTAACGTTTAAAAGATAACTATTTTTTGCAGGATTATGAATCAATCTAAATAGTCATGATTTTCTGAGTGGTGCAAATTCAAATGAAGAGTCCGGATGTTTCAATTGAAACTCTTCATTTTATATAAAAATAAAGGGCCTAGAGCAGATTCAAATAATTTTTGTTCTCATTACTATGGTCAAATACACAATTTTGCAGGAAATTTTTTTGCGAAGAAAACTTTAAAATTGCTATCTAGGGTTGGTGACTTTTTTGTAGCCTAAAGGTGAATTACCAATAACCTGGCAACAAATTCTTTTGAGTTGGAGACAATTATCACCTTAGAAATTTTGGTCTAGACACACCTCAAAGTCGTATTGGTTTTGGTTTTTTATATCATTGGTTTTTACTCATTTTCCACAATATTGGGGCTGGACCCACTCTCACTTTTGCATTAAAAAAAAGAGACAGAGAGGAGAGGGTAGAAAGTCATCACTTATACGCGGCAAAATTTTCTCTACAGCCATAGCTGTCGGCATGCCATATTATTTTATACGTGCTTACAATCATGAGCAAAACAACATGATTTGTGTAGTTATTGTAGTATTAAATTTTACGCAGTTAATTTATTAAGTAAGACCAAGCGGTGGCTAAATTTTACATTGGAAAAGTGCGAATTAGATAAACTAGGGAAGTTTCATGTGCATGATTAAGTTAACAGGCAATATTGTAGTCACGGAGTCAATGTGCCTTATTAACAGGCAAAGGAAGATGCATAACTCAGTGGAGGACTTTGGGAAGTTATTCACGAAAAAAAAGAAAAAAAAAAAAAAATTGGCTTCAAGTTTGTCCCCATGTACCTACACTTACAGGTTGCACTAAGTGGTATAGTTATTAGTTACAGTTATGGGAGTTACTATACTACCTCGACCTTGACGTGGATAATGAAGACAACTCCTTTGTCAAGGCCAATTTTGAAACAGAGGGAGTGAAGAACATTAACTCACTCACCAGGGAAGAGGTTATTGGATGGTTGTGATAAAAAAACTTTACCAATTAAGTTAATTAGAACAATTTAACTATTTGTAGCTCTAGATGAAATTTAATCATTTGAATTCTGTTCTATATGTTAAATCTAATTTGGTATACAAATTAGTTATTGATTATAATGGATGGTATTATAATGCTTTTTTTTTTTTAGATGCAGGAATAGGAAGATTGAAAACAAGGACATTGAATTATGGCACACCATTCGATATCATCATATCCCTTGGCAAGAAGATTTTCCGGGTGATGCCAATGCTTAACCTCGGATTTGAGCTTCGACCAATCAATTTCTTTGAGAGCAATCCGGTGCTTTAAGCCCCCTATTGTGCAGGATTGCATGCATTGGCATATTATTATTAGATTCCAGTTGAATTAATTTATTACCATATTATTATTATTATTATTATTATTATTATTATTATGCTCATCCCTAACCAATGTAAGAACTAAGAAGGCCATGTGGCCATTATATCTCCATCGAAGACACAAGGATATGAATAATAGAGTGGTTTAGCCAAAAAAAAAAAAAGGGTAAAACATAGAGTGAGGCCACTAAGGGCAGTAGTCCTTGAATTCTCTTGTAACTTTATTTTACAAATGGTACATTTTTATATATACTGATTGGAAGAGCAATAATATGGTTTTTTTTTTTTTCCTCTTTTTTCTTAAAAGGTTTTCTACCTAAAAAATCTTAGTGTTCTCTATTAATATTTTCTACTATATGCTTTGTCACCTATTGACATTCTTATCACTCAAATATTGTGATAAATGCCAAAAGCCTAATAACTGAATTGTCACATTTCTATATACAAAATGCTTAGGGATTTAATTAGGAGGAAAAGAATTTGAGCTGCGGGCTTAGCTACATGTTGTAATTATTTCTCAAAAAAAAATTGTGACAAACCAATGAATCATTTAGGACCCGTTTGGTACATGTGTTTAAAAACTGAAAATTATTGTTTGAAAACATTTGTGAAAATACGTGTGGGCGAAAAAATGTATGAAAATACATATAATGTTGTTTAAAAACTGAAAATAATTGTTTGAAAACACAAACCAAACACCCTCTTAGTTTTCCCTTATCCATCAAGTCAAATACACACCATGGGATATCATCATCGTGTCCCCAGACTCAGTGCCCTCACAAGATTTTCAGGTGATGATGCCAATGCTAACACTGAATTTGAATTTCGAGACTGACCAATTAATATATTTCTTTGAGTGGCAGAGGACAGAAGCACGGGGTGCTACAACAATATCTGGCCACACTACCGCTTAGCTTTTGTAGTCAAACTCATCTTATGAAAACAAATGCTGGACCACTGGATTCTTGGGAGATCCTTTCTATAGTCTGGTTAATTTGAAGTCCATATGAAGAATAAGAAAAGTAGACACATCCGTTTTTTTTTTGGTAAAATACGGTGGATATAATATTAATCAACAACAGAAGCCCAATCAGTTCGGGTTACATCATTAGAGTCATAGACTAGAGCCTCCAGTACAACCAAAGGAGGGTTTACAAAAGATACAAAAGGAACAACTTGGCAGCGCCCAATAGTTGCTAGCAGGTCCGCAGCTCTATTGGTTTCCCTGTAGCAGTGATGCATGCGGAACTCTTGGAAAGCTTGGAGCATGCTCCTGCAATCAGTCACAATTGGCTGGGTTAGCCTATTAGAATTACAAGTCTTTGAGAGAAGAGAGATGACATCAGAAGCATCCACATTAATAATAAGTTTATCAATATTAAGGTTTAATGCCATTGATAATCCATCCCGTAAAGCCCACAACTCCGCAAGAAGAATATTAGAGGAACCGATGAGCCTAGAGAAGCCTTGAACCCAAGTACCATTAGAGTCCCTAATAAGACCTCCGTTTTTAAAGCTTATAAAATTTGTAATATCTTTATTACGTATCATCCTAAAAATTAAGTAGAATTTAGAATTTATATCTTCAATTTTTAGGTTATAGTAAAATTTTTATTATGTATTAAAAAAAATATTAATTCTTTCACCATTCTTTTAAGCATATACATCCTAAAAGCGAGGACATCATATATGTCCAATAAGGAAAAAATAATAATTTAGAGAAATTTTACAATATCATTTTGGCCCACTATTGAGCGCTGACATGGTGTTTTTACACAATAACTTATCATTTAATTTTTTTGTTTTTTTGAAAAATTGAAAATATTGCACATGTAGCATTTGTTTTTATTTATTTATGTTTCTAATCTATTAACAAGTTCTAGGTTTGAATGGCTAGCTACAAGGAACCGGTAGGAAGCCGAAAGCAACGTTTTCAAATATAGTTAGAGCGGTTTTAAAAATTAGCATAAATGCATTTTTAATCCCTATATTTTGGGGTTATTTTTATTTTGGTCTTTACATTTCTATTTTATCACTTTTAGTCCTTAAAATAAAAAACGCGTTTTATTTTGGTTCTTACCGTCACTTACTTAACTGAAATATCCTATGTGACAAGCAGAATGCACTGTTGACATAATAAATACTAAAGTGTCCATTAAAATAATATTAAAAAATCCCTCATTAGAGTCCATGTCAACCTCTATCTTAAAAAAAAAAAAATAAATAATTTATCAATTTTAAAAATTAGAAAAAAAACATAATTAAAAAAAATAGAGAAATTTAGATTTGTGTGTGATTTTGTTTGCGCTTGTTTCTTTTTCTTTTTTGTTTTCTTCTTTCATTTTCTTTTTCTTCCCTAGATCGATCTCTCAGTTTCTTTGCCTCCATTCTTTCCTTTTCTTCTTTCTTTCTTCTTTTTCTTCTTTCTCCCTCTATCTTGGTGCTTAGCTTTCTTGAACTCTCTTTATCTCTTGATTTTGCTCAAACCCAAACTCACATGCCTCAAGTTCCTCTCTCAAATCAATGGGTGTCTCTCTTTGGCTCAATACGGTGCTTTTCTTTCTCTCTAGCTCAAATTGACACTCCCTCGGTGGGTCCAATCTAGCTTAACAAAATTCAAATTGGTGGTTTTGCCTTAGTTTGTTGGGTTCGATCATTGGTTGTGAAGCAACAATCTGTTGGGTTTGGTGGTGGGTTGAATGGTGGGTTTGTTATTGGAGTGGGTTTGTTTTGGTGTTCTTGTTGGTATGGTTGACGCAGTGTTCTTGTTGTGGTTTTTCTAAGAAACAGAGAGATTTGCCTAGAAATTTGGCTTGAAAATGTGCTTTATGGCTAGAGATTTGGCTTGAAAATGTGATTTTTTCTGTGTAGAGGGAGGGCAAATTGCTTCTGGAGATGTGTATGGTACTTTGGTTGCTTACAGATTGTTACAAATTTCTCCATAAACATTGTTGATGTGTTTGGTTCGTAGAAAAGTGAAGAAATTGTGATCTTGATATTAAAATTTTTCTTTTCAAAATTCATATTTTAGATTTTATCTGGGTTTTTTTGAGAAACCAAGAGAGAAAGATCTCGATTTTTTTTTTTTTTTAATGAGAAGATTTGGATGTTTTGTTCATGTTTAGATCAAAGTTTTAATTTAATTAATTTAATTTATTTTTAAATAATATGTTTTTAAATTTTTTTATTTAGTTAAAATTAATAAATTATTTTTTTTTAATGATGTGGCTTTTTAAAATATTAAAATGTTGATGTGGCATTATTTAAATGCAAAATTAAAATTTATTACTACCATTTTAATAGCCATGTAAGTCTTATGAATGTTGACTGTGTATTCCATTTGCCACATAGGCAATTTCTGTTAAGTGAGTTTGTTAAGTGAGTAACGCGGTAGGGACCAAAATAAAACGCGTTAATTAATTTATGGACTAAAAGTAGTGAAATGAAAATGTAGAGACCAAAATGAAAAAAATGCGAAATATAGAAACTAAAAGTGTATTTACGCCTTAAAAATTTTAGCATTTAACAACTCAAAAAGTTACTTTATTTATTTTGACACATCATTTTGCAATTCACTCAAAAATCAGAGGGGAGAGATGACCGAGGAGTGGGCTGTGACTTGTGGACGTTAAGGTAGAGTGGAGAGAGAGGAGAGAAAGGGAAATGAAACATATAGAAGTGAATAAAAAATTGAGATTAATTACACACCCCTCCCTTAATGTCTGGAAAGATGACTTTTTCACTTTATCACAAACTTAAAAGAGAAAAAACATTTTCCCCTTTTAACATTTAATTGACCAAATTTTATTAAATTAATATTAAAAATGTTGGAACGCCCTGCACAAGTTCTATTTTGAACCAATCCAAGTTCATCCAAAGCTTATTATTGAAGGTGCTTGTGGTCTGTTAGAAGAGTAAGAGCATCCACTCATAAATGTGTATAAGTGTGCAAAATGGAAAAAAGTCACTAATTTTACACATTTTGAGCAAAAAAACACCCACATCAATGGGTGTAAACTCCCATATAAATGCACGTTGCTATAGTACTTGTGTAAATTTATAGAAGTACTGTAGCATGTGTATTTAATATCTAAATAGTTTTTTCTCTCTCCTCTCTACCTGACTCTCACCTCCCTCCCTCTTAAGCGCGCAGCACAGCTCTCTCTTTCTCTCATCTCATCAATTTTTCTTCCTCTAGCTTTCGCCGATCGCCATCTCTACCGATGAGAACGATGTCGAGCAAGTCGAGTCGCTGGATGAGTTTGTCGCGTAGAATCTCGTGGGTTTTGATTCATTTTTGGTTGAGCTTAAGGCCGGCGGCCATCGTGAGGAGGTGGCAGTGCTACAAGGCATCGATCTTGCTTAGGTCGAAGGCCTCGATCTCGCTCCGACCTATTGGTTGCTAGTGTTTTTTTTTTTTTTTTTTTTTTTTTTTTCTGGTTGATTATGGGTGTGGGTCGTTGGGTTTTGATCTTGATCGACTTGGATTTTCTGGTTCATTGGTGGGTTTTGATGATCTTGCCGCCAATTAGGTGGGTGATGATTTGGCTTGACTAGGTTTCAGGTTGGGTGAGTGATTAATGGTTTGGGATTAAGTGGGTTTTCCTTGATGATGCTGGTTGGGTGGTGATGATGGTGGCTGGGTGTGGAGTGATCGTTGATAGTGATGGACTGTGGGTCAGCAAGAGAGAGGGGCAGTGAAGGAGGGAATAGTAAAAAATTGTAAAAGAATGAATATTTTATTGAATAAATGTGTATAATAAATAAACTGATGTGGGTGTTTTGTAAAAATGAGTGTGTAAAATAGAAAAAGTAGGTTTTTTTTTTTGTGTAAAATAGACGAGAATTTTGCATCCACTAATGTGGATGCTCTAACAAAGACTTATGGCTGCACAGAGGTGATGGTTCTTCTGGTATGAGTATATTGATGGGTCGAGGCTTTTTCTTTTTTCTTGCCTTTCTGTATGTGGGGCATTATTTGGGGACATCACAATCTGTTGTTGTTTACCCAATGCTAGTTTTTGATATGCCAAAACCAGTTTATTTACTTGTATTTTTTTTCTCTTATTAATAAAATTTTATCGTCTTAGTTAAAAAAAATAAAAAATAAAAAATAAAAATGTTGCATACTAACCTACTCATTTACTTAAGAACAGGTTTCCAAAATTATCTTATTTCATAATTAAAATTTATTGTTTTAAAATTGTGAATAAAGTGTATTTTAAAATATTAGTGTGAATTTTTCTTTTTTTTCTTTTTTCAACAAGTTATGAAGAAATTTGTCATTACAAATGTTCTGGTATTTGATAAATTTTTTTTATTTTTTTCTAAACTTATCAATTATTTTTTTTATTAACCGTGATTAAACTTATAAAGAGATTCTTATAAAAATTTAGACTATTTCATTACTAATATAAACATAAGGGGATTCTAAATATATATAAACAAATTGGAGGGAGGAAGTGTTAATTTCTTCAAATCTTAAAGGAGGGGAATGTTTTTTCCCTTCAACTTTGGGGTGGAGTGTCATTCCCACAAATCTCAAGGGAGGGGAGTGTAATAACCCTAAAAATTTATATCAACTAGCTACAGTGATATGCTAGTAGTAACAAATCACTGCCAATAGCGGCTCTAGAAATTTCTTTTAGGGTGGTCATTAAGAAATTAAAATTATAAAAATTTAATAAAGAGATAACTTGAATATTTGATACAAGTACGAGTCAAGTTACTAAGGAGAGTAAAATTTTTGCAATTATAAAGCCAAAAATAAAGAGTATAACTATCGTCACAGACTCACCATCAAGAAGAACTCATAACCACAATATTTTTCTTGGTACAATTTTTTAAAGAAAAATGAAATTAGAGATTATTTTTATTGAATAGGTTAAATGAGCCACAAATTTGAATAATTAGAGATTTTTATCTTTTTGTTGAATAATTTGTTCACTTGTTGTTGTTTGGTCTTATCTTATTTTTGTTTGGTTTATTTTTGTTATTATTTAGGCTAATATTTATTGTTGTTATTTAAGTTTTTTTTTTTTTAATTTTATAAAAGTGATTAAGGATTATGTTTGAGGGACATAACTAATTTTGAAGTAATGCTACATTCACAATTTTTTTACAATAAATCTTATGCAAAAAACTATTATTGATAGGTAAAAAAATAATATCAGTACTAGGCTCAAATTAGAACTAGTAATAATTTACCACATTGTATTTGTTGTGAAATTATTATAAAAATGTAGTAAATATAACATTATTCTTATTTTTATTGAACTCAAAATTTTGTAGTTATGAAGTTAGAGTGTCAATATTTTTATTAAAATAATCACAAGTTTAGTATATAATATATTTTTAGCAAGTATATATATACAAATTTTTTTTTTTTGCAAGGCTTGCACGTGGAGCCGTCAGTGATCAGTATGGCTAGGTGTCAAATTTTTATAGATATAACACCATTGCTGTAATGGTTTTTCACATTTTTTATGTGAATGCTCTTAGTTCCTATCAGACTCGATCATTCTTGTCATATGTCAATCCAATTGAGTGAGGATGACAAATTCTCACATTAATTAGTAGGCCACTTCACAACTTTTCCGCATTTATCTATGTCATCGTCATGTTTCTTTCTTTTACCCTTCGGGGGAATTCAGTATATCGATCAAGGACACATGAATTTAAGTGGGGTTTGCTTTTCAGATATATGTGTTTTATTTTTTGTGGTTATCGCTGCAGCACCACTAGATTCCGCTGTATTTTATCAGTCTTCTATGTTATGGTCCCTTATTTGATAAAAGATCTCTCTAGATATCTTTTCTGCTACTCTGTACTGTACCGCTCGGCTCCTTACGTTCTTTTTTTTTTATTTTTTTTGGTTAAAAGGAAATCTTCATAGATTAACTAGCCAACGTGGACTAAGAGTTGGTTACAAGCCTTAAAGAACATACGCCAGCAATATCAACATCTAACAAAATACATAGCTCATTTGAAAAGGGACTTTCAAGAACTACAAAATCATTTTCTAACCAACAGCTTTCCCTAGCAAGCATGTCCGCACATTTGTTCTCCTCCCTGTACACATGTTTGATCCCCATGCCTTGAAATCGAGTGAGCAAGATCCTGCAGTCATTTAGAAGAAGAGTATAATATCTATTAGGGGTGTTAATAGCACAAACCAGATCTATGACTACTTTTGCATCAAGTTCCACTACAATGTTATTTATCCCCATCTTAGATGTCAAAATCAAACCATCTCTCAAAGCCCAAAATTCTGCCTCTACACTAGTTGCCATGCCTATCTTTCTCATGTAACCTTTCACCCACTTTCCCTGAGAGTCACGGATCAAGCCTCCGCCCCCTGCCTTTCCCGAATTTCCCATCGATGCCCCATGGCTCCTTACGTTCACCACAGAAAGCTGGAATCCCAAAAAATAAAAAAAATCCGTCCTAGGCTTGGTCAGAAAATTTTTCGTAAGACTTGTAGGTTTATAGCTTTTGGACGCCTTTTTTATTGTATGATAAATATAATCAAATTTCAATTTAAAACGTTTGTTTTATAATAACTTTTTATTATTAGGTTAAAATACTATTTGAATTTTATTTGAAATTTAAAATTTAAATTTTTTATTAAAAAATTATTTATTTATTTAAAAATTAATTTAAAATACTTATTTTAACTATTACACATGGTTGAAACTTATCTCAAGATATTATTTACCAATGATTAAATATTTATGAATAAAGTAATAAACATACTTTTTTTTTTTTGGAAAAAATATAAACATACTATCATGTGCACATATTTCAACCGTTATTAATAATGTTTTGATGTCTAGTAAAGATTGATAAAGATGGAACGCTTTTTTCAACTATTGAATTAAAATACTTTTTCAAACTGTTTCTAGTAGTTTTTTTTAAGGATTTTAATAGTTGAAATAGCCAAATTTCTTATAGTGATTATAAGGGTTTGGAGTTGGGTCGGTGGCAAACCTAATTAGGTGATCTTCTTAGAAGAATTAATAAAATCAACCGTTTTTATTATTATTATCTATATATCTATATATTATATATATAAAACCGAAGCCTCTGCTGGCACTACAATTTTCCACGTCAGCACAATATTTAAAAAATAAAAATAAAAACATTATAACTCCTCAAAACCCTAGCAACCTTACCCCTCCCTCAAGTTAAGAAATATAAAGCCACGATTTCTGCAAACTCTCTCTCCAAACGTAAATATCAAATTCAACCCCTTTAATTTCTGTTTATATTTTTGAGGCTTCTATAGAGTTATAGTGAGTTATGTTGATTTTGTTTTTTGTGTGTGTGTGTATAGATGGTCATAATACTCCGTTATTCCAAGAGAAGTTTGTGTTTTCGTTAATTAAAGGCCTTAGAGAGATAAGTGTTGCAGTTTGGAACAGCAATACAGAAGACGATTTCATTGGCAGCGGAAAGTAATTACTTTGCCTCATATTTTTGTTTTTTGAATTGATTTTGTGTGCTTTTTAGACCCTTTTGGATCAATTTTGTTAATTGGGTGTTTTTTTTTTTTTTTGATAGGGTCCAATTGGGGAAGGTTCTTTCAAAGGGTTACGACGACCACACTTGGTGTCTATATACTAATAGTGGGGGGTAAGTGCTATAAATTACTAACCCTTTTAAGTTTATAATCTGTTTCTAAAATTTAAGTGGATGGAGGGGTTTAAGTTTGCTCAAATTAACAGGATCTTCACATGTTCTTGTAGTGGAAAGGCTTTGATAGTTTTATTGAGTTAATTCAACGTCCTGATATATTAATAAGTTTGGATTGTATAGTAACACAATCAAATTAAATTCGTTGTTACCCGTAGAATACTGTGTGAAGAAGTTGTTACAATGCTCTAATTTTAACTTCATTTTTGTTCACCATTGAATACTGATATAATCAATTTCCAATTTAGTGTTCAGGAATTAAACCAAAATTCTTTTAAATTATCTAAAATATTTTGTCCTCCGAAAATTTTCTCTCTTTAATTTTAGTATATTGTGTTTCTTAAGCTATAGAGAGATTTTTTTTTGTTTCTTATTTTCAATAATAAATCATTTTATTGCAATACCAGTAATTGTTTGAGAAATTCAATATGTTCATATCTCTATAGAATAGAGAATAGTAGAAGCCAATTTTATTACAACTACTTAAATTGAGTTGACTTAATTCCATACAATTACAAAGTATAGTGTGAAAGATAATGGAATTAATTGTTGTAATTTTTATTTTCTTTCCATGTTTCGAATTTCCTCTATATTATTATTACAACCAAGCAAAGATTGAGAAAGTAACATTACTACTCTAATTTGAAGTTTAATGCGTCCTTCTCAAGTCATGGTCTTTATTTATATATTTGCAGTTTATATTTCTAACCATTGATGAGAAATTAAGGCTCAGTTGCACAATATGTGTAAATTCTTCAGAAGGCTACTTTAAATAGTAAGTCAATGTGTCTCTTACATTTGGGTATTAGTTAGAATTGTTTTCAAATGATTGTACCAATAAAAGTGAATGTGTATAAATTTTGTTTAACTATCCCGTGCATCGCACGGGTTAGTGACTAGTTATTTTTATTGTGGTTCTCAAACCCGGCCAAGGAAAATTCCACTGTTTTATTATAGACTTGTTATACACAAACAAAATTAAAGATAAGGTAATAAAAGTTAATACTTTACGGCACAGAGAATTAACATTGTTCAGAAAAACATTGTGTACATCTAAATAATATGAAGGTATTTTTTTTTCCCCCATTATCATTAGATCAAGGAAAAAATTGCGCACATAGAAGTTTAGAAGCCTCTTTCATAGCAAATCCAAACGAATAAAATTTGCAGCTTTGTTCTTTTTCCTTGGATTTTGGTTGGACTGAAACTGAAAGTGATGAGTTTCCTTCATTCACAAAAACTCGTCATGTTGATACTTTGAGAATTTTCCATGCACGCCCATTATTATCTATAATTCAATAGGGCTGAAAGTTCGTTTCCTTCAATATTTACAAAAACTCCTCCAACTGCCATTTCTATCATTCTCAAGTAAAGAAAGGTCAAGATTAAAACTAACATCCATGTAGTTTAGAGTAGATAACTTAAGGTTATATTAGGGAAACCAATTCTTGTAGTGCACCCAATAAGTGGAAGTCACTAAATTATGTTACTATATAGTGTGCATATATATATATATATATATTTTAATGAAAGATCATCTTCATCATTCCTTTTTTATTATTGTTTTTCAATTATATCTTCCTAATTTCTCTGAAAAATGTCCCTTTAGGTATTCAGAAAAGAAAACCAATCCGTTAAACAACGCTATCATTACTATAAGAAGAAGAAAATGGGGAAAGAAAAAAACTTCAAACTCAGGCTTTTTCTTTTTTTTTTTTCTCAAAAAAAAAAAAAAAAAAAAAAACAACAACAACAAACACACACACAAGGGAAAAGGAAAGAAGTTCTAACATAAAGGCACATCACAATTTCATTCAAAACCATGGTAATTACTTTTTAAGGTAGAATGAGGAAATTTATACTATACACTACACTCTTTTAAGCAATGTGGGACAATTAATCATTTTTTTTTTTTTTTTTTTTTTTTTTTTTGCATTAGCTATTGAGTTATGTATTAACCAAATTATAAGTATTTTGAAAAGCCTAGTTGCGTGTGGAATCTAATACTATATATAGAAGCAAAAGTTTTTTTTTTTTTTTTTTTTTTCTGTATTGCCACGTGGGAAAAAAAGCCCACCTGAAACTCTGTAACATCTACATATTAAAAGAGAAAACTCAAAAAGTCACGGTGTTTTGCACGTCTAAATACTCAAAACCAATTTAACACCGGTTTGGTATTAACCGTTTACTTAACACAATTTCACCAAGTATAAGGGATGAAAATAAAAAATCAAAATGATTCAAAAACCCAAACTGAGACAATCCATTAAAGAGAAAGGCATGGAGAGAAAAAGAAAATCTATCCTCCAACTGCGCCGTAGTACATCCACCCTCTGCCCCAATCAGACCCGACCTCCATTGATATAGTCTTGTGCATTTTATGTGTATTCTTATGCACTTGTTAGTTTAGCGGCAAACGTAATGTAGTTCTCATCATTGTTTAGACTAGAGTATATGTTACTAATTTAAGTGTGGAATCGATGGCAAGGATAGGGAGTTCAGTATATTTATTAAGGTCAAATTTTTATGTTACCACCAAATTGTAGATATATATGTTCCCAAAATTCTAGGGGCCGTACGAAATTCAAGGAGGGAATCATAAGTGAAGAAAAGTACTCGAATGGTAAGAGTTATGTCGGTTGCTTTGTAAATAGGAAGAAGAAAAAAGAAGAATGATGTTAACATGTTAGGGATATTATAAATTCTATTAAATATTAAAGGCGTCTTGCAAATTGATGTACGTGTTTTATTATTATTATTTTTTTAAAGAATTGATGTGTTAACTTTTAAATATATAATATAAAAGTAATTAAAAAAATTAATTTATTTACTATGTTATTGATTTATGATCCATCATTTTAATTTTCATGTCAATTTGCAAAGTTATTTAAAAAAAAAATGTAAAATCAATATAATTTTAGCATTTTTCAAATTTGAATAAATAGATGAGAAAATTAATAGCGGGTAGTCATAGGAACATGGCTTATAAGTCAATTCAATATACCCCCACAGCCCCAATTTTTATATATTTCTTTTATGGGAAATGATAACTAGTGTCATCACTCATGAGACACCCTTTAAGAATGTTTTATATAAAATTTTTTTTTTTAGACACTGAAAAGATGATTTTGCCGAGCTTGGGCAAAGATGCTCTTAACCAATATTTTGCTCAAAATTTGATTTCCCTCCCTCTCACATTATACATTTTCCATCAAGTCTCACTTTACCAATATTTCACTTTTCACTTTCTATAAAACTCTTCCCCCCCACCCCACCCCCAAAAAAAAAAATTGCCAATATTAAATATAAGAAGAGGTGAAGAAAAGTTCAATGAAGGATTAAGGAATTATTAAACAATTTACAATTATTTTATTTTATTCATATTTATTTTTTAAATATATTAAAATATGATATTAATTTTTATTTTTAATACATGTTGCAATATTATACCATCAATGGAATTTGTTCTAAGAAATGTTTTGACTATAATACAACGTTAATTTTTAGTTTTTTACCACTAAATGTTACATTTTCTGTAAGGGTCATGTTTCCATGGCCCAGGCCCAATGAGTATAGGGTCGTGAGTTAGTGAGCCCAATGCAATAAATTTTTAGAGAGTGTATTAAAGAGTTGGGCTCTAGTCAACATTATAACGATCAAATTGGGTTCGTAAGACGACCATGTAAGGAAAATACGTATAAGGTTCAATTTACATGTTGTCCGAGGAGGTCAATGTTCTTATAGACTGAGGGAAAGGATTACAAGTGCTGTTCTTCCTATTACAGTGTTTTCTTTCAATTTTTCGACCTCCCACCCATGGAGGGTCTTTCTCATTATATAAGTCATTTCTGGTGATCCTAGCCTTACACTTGTTGACCATCCGGACCTCCACTTGAGTGCCTGTTCCATCAGACACTCCTTTTGGCCCTTTGTGAGTTGCGGTGGCAAAAGAAACACTGTTCAGAGGTCTTCTCCACATAAATGCTGCTAAAATAGTAGCTGCAATGCATTTAATGCAGAGATAATAGCCTTTCCTTTAGATATTCTTGTGTTTCCTTCCATCTCGTGGGCTCGTGTGGCGTGCTCCTGACACCAGTGCCCCCCATTGAGTTCATTCTTGTTGTTGAAACGTGCGAAGGAACGTTGTTAATCTTTTCCGAGGAGGATTTTCTCCTCGGACTGTCCACTTTTCCTTTCTTGTTTATAAGGCGCTAAGCTAGAATGCCCCTCCACCTATTTGTCTCTCCTCGAACTCACCAGCGATCTTGGGTAAGGCTTAAGGCCCAGTGTATCATCCTTGGACCTCATCCCTACATTTTCATTTGACAATATTAGGCCATTTTACTAAAATGCTTCTTCAATAATGACACTAATGAATTTCAATATGTCTTTAGCATTATTCGTGTTTATTTGAAGTTTGACAAAATTACATTTATTGTTATGGCATCAGTTAATTGGACCCATTCAAAAAATATACCTAAAATATAATGGAAGCTGACTTACTTGACTTACCTTTAATCAAAGTGACAAATCCACTTTTCATTTTTCATTTTTATTTTTTTACGGCCTTTGCCTCAATTGTGTGTGTGTGTTTTTTTAAAGGCCTATGTATCAAAGAGTATAAATTCTTTGTCCCACTCCTACCTTTAATATTCCACTTTATATTATTTCAATATATAACAACTTTTATCATTTTTTACTTTAAGAAGTTATTAAAAAAATATAAAACATATGACATTTCACAATTGATAAAATATAAAAGTGAAATTTAAAAAATAGAAAAAATAGTGTGGGGACAGGGTTTTGACAACCCAGGCCCATTTCATACTAGGCCCAAGGCCCACGTCAAGGATGAAAAAATGTTCGAGGATGAATCAAAGAAGATTCAGTTACCAAGAAGCACTGCCGAGGACAATCATGTCCTTGGCCAACCGAGACCATGGAGAGGAAGAACAAAGCACAATCAGAGGTGGTCCTTTAGAACATCTCCAAAGAAAAGACAAGTACAATGGGTCAGCCACGAAAGCATGGTGGAGGAGCAATTCCAGGAGGAACTGTCACTTCCACATTAAATGCCCACACCTAACGTTCTGGCCGCATTAATAGAGAAGTAGCCCCTGAGCAGTGTTGCCGTAGTTGCTGCAACCCACAGAAAGAAGGGGAAGGTGACTGATGGGACAAGCACTCAAGTGGTGGCCTGCATGACCAACAAATGGAGGGCCAAGATTAACTAAAGGGGAGATATAAAATGTAAGAAGTCCCCCAGAAAGGGGGACGGGATTTTTAGAGAAAGAAAATATGGTAGCACTTGTATCAACCCTGTAACCAAGTATTAAAAAATAAATAAGAACTTCCAGCCCCTAAGAGGAGGGCCAAGGAACCATATCTTACACTTTAGCTTACGTTCTTGTTGTCAAACTCATTCCCTACCATATTTAGTTGTTGCAACCCTTATTAGGGCTCAGTTCTTGAACTTATACTTTACAAATTCATTGTATCGGGCTAACTAGGCTTGAGTCCACTCACCCCATTGAGGTAGTGCTCGAACCCGGTCTTTACAATTGGCACCTTCTATGGGAAAGAACTTGTGCATTAGTAAGGGCAACGATCAAGCATGGCAGGGTCAGGCCCTCATCAAGTAGGCTCCCACCAGCCTGAACCGGTTAGATCACAACAACAGGGTAACTTTCTCAACCCTGGCTGAGACCGAAATGAAGAAAACAAAAATCATCGAGAGGGAAGCGTGCACACCTCACAAACCAGCGGAAGCCACACTCGTAGGGGCAGCCATGCGCCCCGAAAGCAAAACAGCGGCCAGGCCAAGCAACTAGGCGACCATGTGGTTAAAAGTCACGCATCCTAGAGAAAGGATGATAAGGTGGCTATGCAGCAGGAGATAGATGATTTTAAAAGAAGGCTGCGCCACGCATAGTGAGGGTAGCCTCGTCCCAGCCCTGACATGCCATCCGACGATGAAAGTGACAATGACTACAAGCGAAGATTAAGAACTCCTCCAAGCGAGACCTTCTCTCATGAGGAAGAGTACCACTGGAAGAGTAACCGTAGCAACCCATCTCCCAGGGGCTTAGAAAGTGATGCCATGAGCAAGGCACTGGACCAACTCTCGAAATCACCTTTCACACGCCATATAGAAGAGGCTATGCTTCCTCGGCGATTCCAGCAGCCAGCTTCACCATTTACAACGGCAGAATAGACCCTGTGGAGCATGTAAGCCAATACAACCAAAGGATGGCCGTCTACTCGAAAAACAAAGCACTGATGTGTAAGGTCTTCCCCTCTAGCCTGGGACCAATGGCAATGAGATGGCTCAATGGCCTGAAGACATGTTCTATAGACTTGTACAGACAGCTGACCCAAGCCTTCGGCTCCCACTTCGTTACGAACAGCAGATCTCTTCGGCCCTTGAATGCGTTGTTGTCCTTATCCATGCATGATGGAGAAACTTTGAAGGCCTATTCAAACAGGTATTGGGAGGTGTATAACGAGTTGGACGACAATTACGATGATGTCGTCATTAGTACCTTTAAGAATGGTCTTCCAACTGGGCACGGCTTGAGGAAGTCTCTGACTGGTAAGCCTATCACTAGTGTGGGAAGAGAAGGTTATCCCTCAGGAGAGGAGGGATTTTAGGTTGGACCGGTATAACAACAACAGCCCAAAAAGAGATTTTGCAGGCCAATCTAGGGCGACCAACGCTCAAATCGTCAATGTTGTATTCTGAGAACCAGTGCACAAGGTGCTAGAGAAGATCAGGAATGAGTCGTACTTTAAGTGGCCAAATAAGATGGCGGGGGATCCCACGAAGCACAATCAGAGCCTTTATTGCCAATACCATAAGGACCACAGACATGTGATGGAAGACTGCAAGCACCTCTGGAACCACCTAGAATAACTAGTCCGAGAAGGAAAGCTGAAGCACCTCCTACATCATTCCAGTGGTCATCAAGGCCAAACTCATCAGCTTGTCACATGTCTCCAGAAGTGGGAACACCCATGCAGATTCATTGGCCATGCTAGCTACCTGCTCAGTAAGAGATCTCCCTTGGATTATCCTTGTTGAGCACTTGGAGAGAATAAGTGAGGTGGCAAAAGGCATGGCTCACGTCCACCAACCTAGGGTGAGTCCCAGCTGGATAGACCCTATAGTGAGGTTCCTCAAAGATGGTACTCTGCCTGAAGAGAAATCAGTGGCTGATAAAATACGGAGGAATGCTCCTCGGTTCTGGCTGTCTGAGGGCCACAAGTTGTATAGGCGCTCCTACTCTAGGCCATACCTACTGTGTATCTACCTTGAGGCATCAGAACTACTGCTTGAGGAGCAGCATGAGGGGATCTGTGGGAGCCACATAAGAGGAAGATCCCTGTCGCACCAAGCCATCACCTAGGAATATTGGTGGCCAGGGATGCAGAAGGAGACCCTAAAGTATGTCAAGAAGTGTGACCAATGTCAAAGGTTTGCCCTAAATATCCATCAGCCAGGAGGGGTACTTAACCATTTGTCCAGCCCATGGCCGTTTGCCCAATGGGGCCAAGAGAAATCAAAGGCTGATAAAATACGAAGGAATGCTCCTCGGTTCTGACTGTCTGAGGGCCACAAGTTGTATAGGCGCTCCTACTCTGGGCCATACCTATTGTGTATCTACCTTGAGGCATCAAAACTACTATTTGAGGAGCAGCACGAGGGGATCTGTGGGAGCCATATAGGAGGAAGATCCTTGTCGTACCGAGCCATCATCCAGGAATATTGGTGGCAGGGGATGCAGAAGGAGACCCTAGAGTATGTCAAGAAGTGTGACCAATGTTAAAAGTTTGCCCAAAATATCCATCAGCCAGGAGGGGTACTTAACCCTTTGTCCAGCCCATGGCTGTTTACCCAATGGGGCCTGGACATTGTGGGCCCTTTCCCCAAGGCACTAGGAAATAAAAGATATCTGTTGATTGGCACAGATTATTTCACCAAATGGGTCGAAACCGAACCACTGGCCAACATTAGAGACGTGGATGCTAAGAAGTTCATCTGGAGGAACATTGTCACTCGATCCGGGGCCCCACATACCCTCATTTCAGACAATGGGCTCTAATTTGACAGCAAAGCCTTCAGAAGGTACTGTTGCGAACTGGGGATCACAAACTGGTACTCAACTCCAGCTTATCTCCAGGGAAATGGTCAGGCCGAGGCTGTCAACAAGGTCATAGTCAATGGGCTTAAGAAGAGGCTAGATGACGCCAAGGGAAGATGGGTAGAAAAGTTGCCGCACGTCTTGTGGACTTATCAAACTATGCCACGGCGGTCGACAGGGGAAACACCTTTTGCCGTGACCTATAGGGCTGAAGTTGTCATCCAACTAGAGGCAAACTTCCCAACGCTAAAGACGAGCTCTTTCACTCCAAGCAGTAATGATGGGCTGCTAGGGAAGAGCCTAGATCTAATTGATGAACGAAGGGAAAAAGTAATGATCCAGCTGGCTTACTACCACCAGAAGCTTAAACAGGGATATGATGCCAACGTGAAGCTAAGACCACTGGCGCCAAGGGATTTAGTGTTGAGGAAGGTTATGGGCGTCGCCAAGAATCCATCCTATGGGAAGCTAGGACCCAATTGGGAGGGACCATACCGAATTACCTCAGAGGCAGGAGTGGGTGCATACTACTTAGAAGACTTAGATGAGAAACCTGTACCTCGTTCATGAACTTGCGAAGGTATTATTATTATTAAAAGCACTTTTGTTAATCCAGACTCTAAGTCTATTATGATTGTATGTCTCACACCCTGACAACCATCTAGGTCCTAGACAGAACCAAGGTATTGCATGGTCTTCGGACTTAAACTTGTGGGGAAACTAGGTACTTCAAAAAAGCTAATTGTTAGACAAAACCAAGGCCTTGCATGGTCCTCGGAATCAAGCCTGTGGGGAAACTAACTACTTCAAAAGAAAACTACGTCCTAAACAGAACCAAGGTATTGCATGGTCATCGGACTCAAACCTGTGGGGAAACTAGGTACTTCAAAAAAGCTAAGTGTTAGACAGAACGGGGCCTTGCATGGTCCTCGGACTCAAGCCTATGGGGAAACTAACTACTTCAAAAGAAAACTAGGTCCTAGACAGAACCAAGGTATTGCATGGTCCTCAGACTCAAACATGTGGGGAAACTAGGTATTTCAGAAAAGCTAAGTGTTAGACAAAACTAAGGCCTTGCATGGTCCTCGGATTCAAACCTGTGGGGAAACTAGGTACTTCAGAAAAGCTAAGTGTTAGACAGAGCCAAGACCTTGCATGGTCCTCGGACTCAAGCCTGTGGGGAAACTAACTACTTCAAAAGAAAACTAAGTGTTAGACAGAACCAAGACCTTGCATGGTCCTCGGACTCAAGCTTGTGGGGAAACTAACTATTTCAAAAGAAAACTAAGTGTTAGTGTTAGTGTTAGACAAAACCAAAGCCTTGCATGGTTCTCGGACTCAAGCCTGTGGGGAAACTAATTATTTAAAAAAAAAACTAAGTGTTAGACGGAACCAAGGCCTGACATGGTCCTCGGATTCAAGCCTGTGGGGAAACTAACTGCTTCTAAAGAAAACTAGGTCCTAGACAGAATCAAGGTATTGTATGATCCTCGGACTCAAACCTATGGAGAAACTAGGTACTTCAGAAAAGCTAAGTGTTAGACAGAACCAAGTTATTGCATAGTCCTCAAATTTAAACTTGTGGGGAAACTAGGTACTTCAGAAAAGCTAAGTGTTAGACAGAACCAAGGCCTTGCATGGTCCTCGGACTCAAGCCTGTGGGGAAACTAACTACTTCAAAAGAAACCTAGGTCCTAGACAGAACCAAGGTATTGCATGGTCCTCGGACTTAAACCTCTGGGAAAACTAGGTACTTCAGAAAAGTTAAGTGTTAGACAGGACCAAGGCCTTGCATGGTCCTCGGACTCAAGCCTGTAGGGAAACTAACTACTTCAAAAGAAAACTAGGTCCTAGATAGAACCAAGGTATTGCATGGTCCTCGGACTCAAACCTGTGGGGAAACTAGGTATTTTAGAAAAGCTAAGTGTTAGACAGAACCAAGGCCTTGCATGGTCCTCGGACTCAAGCCTGTGGGGAAACTAACTACTTCAAAAGAAAACTAGGTCTTAGACAGAACCAAGGTCTTGCATAGTCCTCGGACTCAAGCCTATAGAGGGACTAGTTACTTCAAGAAAATTCTAAGTGTTAGACAGAACTAAGGTCTTGCATGGTCCTCGGACTCAAGCCTATAGAAAAACTAACTACTTCAAGAATAACCTAATTGTGGGGTAGAATCAAAGCCGTGCATGGTCCTTGGATCACTGGCCTTGGTAAAATTTACACCATACAAAGTCTGTCTGGGTGTCAAACAAAGCCCATGAACAGGTTAGTCCAACTTGATTAATTACTTTAATGTCCATCGTGATCATTGCAAACAATGATGATCTTTCCTATAACAAAATCTAAGGAATTAAGCCCATGAACATCACTTAAAGCGTTTTAGGGTGCCATGGACTTAGCCCTGGTTGAACCCACACCTGAAGGGTTCCCTCTTTCCATAATTCAAAAGTAAAAGAGAAGTAGATTTCCATTGACATAAACATACTCATGTTATCATAATTATAGCTGTGATAGGCAGATACACAATTGGAATTACGATTGGGCAAGCGAAGAGGATAAATAACGCAAGTAAGGAAAAATAAAACGCGCACAACATTAGGTGCACAAAAGTTACACTACAGGGGTCACATTACAATGTTAAAAAAAATATATATATATATATATATACATACGGCGAAGTGCCATTACATTGTTCGAAAAAAAAAAATAAAATAAACAACATAACATAAGGCAAAAGTACCAAGAAGCCTACTTTTTCAGCTTAACCTTCTTCGACTGGTCTTTGGCCACATCAGGGTCCTCAGGACTCTGACTTAAAGAAATGACTTGTAGAGGCATCGTGGAGAGAACTGTCCCCTCGGCGGTAGAGGCCTGAGCGTCAGAAGAGGGGTTTGCAGCCTCTTGAGGTGCTTCCTTGTTAGGACCTTTGGCTGTGTCAATTACCCCAAGAGGATTAGCTTCTTTCATAGGATCCTCAGAAATGGTCGTAGTCGCCTCAGTGGCCACCACAGCCCCCTTAGCCTCTTCATTTGAGGCAGCTCCCATTTCCTTAGAAACTACCTCAGCCTCGGAGCTAGATAGGGCAGCCTCACGGATGGCTGGTGAGTAGTACACATTCTCTATCTTCCACAGGTCAGATGAGGCCTTAACGCCAGCTTGCCTGAGGGCCTTATTCCAAACCTAAAAATAGTAGAGTCAGCATACACCAGGCACTTGAGCCTTGAGGGCGGCCTCTGTCTCGGCCACACCTGAGTCATAGGCCGTCTCCTTGGCCTCCTCCTTAGAAGCCAAGGCCTTTTCTCTGCCAAAATCTGCCTTGTCCTTAGCCTTTAGAGCTTCGTCCCTAGTAAACTCCACAATGCCCTTAGCTCTCTTTGCCTCTGTCGCTTTCTCCTTCAGATCGGTGATCTGCTTTCTTACGATCCTCAGTTGGTCCTCTGCCTCGAGCAGGCGCCTCGTTTGGTTCTCGGATTGCCTTTGGGCACCCTCCAAGCCTGACAAGGCACTATCCCTTTCCCTGGTTATCTTCTTAAGAGCCTCCTTGGCCTTCTTGAGGTCGGCCTCAAAGGTTTTAAGGGTTCGAGAGGCGCCCAGGTGCTTGTCACGCTCACTATCCAAGGCCCTGCTCTAGCTATTGGCCTTCTCCTCCAGCCTAAAGGTGGCCTGCACAGCCTGCCAATTGAAACCAGCACGCAATTAGTTTGAAACCCAAGAATAAAATCCAAAGATTCAAGTGTCAGAAGTCTTACCATTCCTACGTACCTCTTAAGGTCGAGGAAGACCTCCTTACTCCTCAGGCCCCCCAATTCGGCCATATCTGCAGGAAGTAGCAAGGACCTCTCCAATGCGTCCGCCACGTACGTGCCTTCGCCCCCTCGAAAGTCCCTGAGAGAGGCATCGTCCCTCAAAGGCTCCCCATGGAGCATTGGGGCAGGAAGCCAAGCCTGAATCTCGGTCTGGACGGAGACTTGCTTATCCTAGCCTTGGGGCCCTATCTTTAATTGTTTTGAGGGCCGTCGAGCGTCATCTTCACCCTGGGGTGAACGAGACTTGGCACATTCCATAGTCCTTTTGCCTTTGTCCTTCTTCTGCTTAGGACTAGTGGGCTTTGGCCTAGGTGGCAAGCTCGGCTGAGGTGGAGGAAGCGGAAGCCTAAGCTAGACAGAAGTTGACCTGGTCTGGGCAGGCTGAAACTTGGGAGGAATGGGAGGAAAGGGAGGAAACTTGGGCTGAGACTTCTCCGGCTGCCCTTCAATCAAATCAAGTAAATTGGATTGGGATTTCTCTTGTAACCCATCTCTAACCGATGAGAAGTCTCCACGGATAAGAAGTTTTCCTTAGCTAGGTTGGGATCACCCAAGTCTCCAGAGGGATCCTCGGACAGGTGAACTTGTTCGGATATGCCAAATTCATCCTCAGTCACACCCAAATCAGCAGCTTCTTCTTTTGTTTCTCTATCCTCCCTCCCAACCTCCGCGGTTTGGTGGGTGGCAGAAGAGCTCGCCAATGGGGTACCTTCTGGAGTGGAAGATTCCTCCAGAATTGAGAAACCGTCCTCGGATACAGTAATCCTCCGAAGTCGAGGATCCTTTGCCTTGATCATGCACCTCGGCGCCTCGAACGACTTCTGAATAAGGTCGTATCCCAGGATCACGTGAGCGGCCCTAACTTGGTTGTCGGCCTCGTTTACAAAGATCTCCACCGTTAATACAGTTTCCAAATTCGCCTTATTTACTAAATGGAAGTGTCGCTGAAAAGCGTACGGATCTGCAAAAAAGAGGACACGTATGTGTTAGCAATCAAGCGCTGCAAACTTGGATAGCACAAAATATTAGACCCCCTCCTATTCTAAGGCACCCCACCTGGTGTCCCCTCCTTTGTCGGACAGTGGAGGCCGTCGTGCCACTCTCTAGACACAATGAGGAAGTCATTGTCTAGACCCTTGCTGGATGAAGGGAAGCACTGGATAAGCCGCACCTTATCATCCCTCGTCTTCATGTAGTAAGACTTGCTCTTTAGGTACTGGAGTTTGTAGCACCAATTTACGTCATAATGGGTCAACCTCAGCTCCATCTTCTCGTTCAAGGCATCTACACAGCCTAGAATCCTAAACATGTTGACGCCACATTGGGTGGAGGCTAGCCGGAAATGCTTAAGGTAACTCATCATCATTTGATCCATGGGGATCCGCATACCGTCCTCTAAGAAGGCGATTATGGGAATCACCACCTCGCCCTCTTGCCTCCTAAGTCTCCACTCTCCCTTTGCATAGTACCTTAGACCTACGTTACTGGGTATCCTATAATCGGTAATGAACTTCTCCATTGCCTCTTCAGACTCAATCAATTTCTTGAACCTACCCATCCCTAGGAACAACTAAGAGACACGAAGAAAGAAGTTTAGAAGAGGGGACAACGCAATTTAGAGAGAGAGAAGAAGACTTACATAAATAAAGAAAAGCTCATCGGACAGGCTTTTTGTGTTGAAGGGAGTCATGAGTTTGGTTGGAGATTTAACTGAATTCAGGGTATGTGCGCAAGAGCTCTTGGATGCGAAAGTAAAGAGGTGAACCGGTTCAAATGGGTATTTATACCCCCAATTAAAAATAATTGTGTAAGTTTTCTCGCCCATAAAGTCAGGAAAATTACCACCGTTCGATCATCATCACATCAATGAACATGGGGAGCATGATGCCGCTAAAATTTAATGAAAGCGCGCTCCGCATATCGAAGCGTCAGAAACGTGCATTAGATAGATAAAAAGACTCTGGCACTGATAGAGGACAAGACTTGGAAAGCCATGGTAAAGGCCTGAGGACATCAAAATCCTCCTCTCTACCCGAGGAGCTTGACAGCAGGATTTGAGGAGCTATTATGGGGACAGGGTTTTGACAACCCATGCCCACTTCATACTAGGCCCAAGGCCTACGCCGAAGATGAAGAAATGTCCGAGGATGAATCGAAGAAGATTCAGTTACCAAGAAGCACTGCCGAGGACAATCATGTCCTCGGCCAACCGAGACCATGGAGAGGAAGAACAAAGCACAATTAGAGATGGTCCTTTAAAACGTCTCTAAAGAAAAGACAAGTACAATGGGTCAGCCATGGAAGCATGATGGAGGAGCAATTTCAAGAGGAATTGTCACCTCCACATTAAATGCCCACACCTAACATTCTAACCGCATTAATGGAGAAGTAGCCCCTGAGTAGTGCTGCCGTAGTTGCTGCAACCCACAAAAAGAAGGGGAAGGTGACTGATGGGACAAACACTCAAGTGGTGGCCTACATAACCGACAAATGGAGGACCAAGATTAACTAAAAGGGGGATATATAATGTAAGAAGTCCCCCAGAAAGGGAGATGAGATTTTTAAAGAAAGAAAATATGGTAGCACTTGTATCAACCTTGTAACCAAGCATTGAAAAAGAAATAAGAACTTCCAGCCCTTAAGAGGAGGGCCGAGGAACCATATCTTACGCTTTAGTTTACGTTCTTGTCGTCCAACCCGTTCCCTACCATGTTTAGTTGTTGCAACCTTTATTAGGGCCCAGTTCTTGAACCAATACTTTACAAATTCATTGTATCAGGCTAACTGGGCTTGAGTCCATTCACCCCATTGAGGTAGTGCTCGAACCCGGTCCTTACAAATAGTATTTATATCTATGATCAGAGATTAAAACCCCTTATCTCTTTTGTGGTTTAGGGTGGTATTATATGCATTGGGTGCATGCAAGCGAATGAGGCGGTCACCTAAGGCTCTCATTTAGAAAAAAGCCCTCAAATTTTAAACAATAAAATTATTTCTTTCATTGTAATAGTATTAATTAAACTTAAATATTAGTCCAATGAAAACGAGAGAGAGAGATGTTATGGCTACAACATTTTTCACAACAAATTTTAAGTGTCAAGTTGTTACTGATTGTTATTGGTGGACAAAAAAGTAATTTTAATAGTGGGTTTAAATTAGAATTACTAACAACTTAATACCTAACAATTGCGTACTCTAGATGTGATCGTCACTTCACAAGTATGAAGTTCTTGTGGGGTGGGGGGAAAGAAAATGCTAGGGTTCACGTCCCTAGAAAGAAAGTTTCACATACACATATATACACGTAAATTAAACTAGAAAGTTTTTACCCAAAAAAAGAGAGATTAAACTAGAGTAAGATTTTTATCTTATATAAATAAACAAAAAACAACTTTTTTTTTTTTTATGAACAATAAGGGGAGTGGGGGCGACCATTTGTGACTAACCCCCTAGGGCGTGACCTAATAGGGGCACCCCCCGGCTAGGAAATATTGGATTGAGCCATAACTACTGTGACCGGGGCGCTACAGACTTCACCCTAGCACTCCAAGAGAGCCAGCAGGAGAGGCACATTGCAAGCTAGGAATCCTCCTCCCACACGGTACCCGCCACGACTCGAACAAAGGACCTTGTGCTTGCATGTGGGATCTCTCCTAATTGGGCCACCCCTCTTGGGGCAACAAAAAACAACTTAATATCTAGAATTTGTTGTAAAAATATTGTGAATGTGGTATTTCTAAAAAAAAAATAATACACAAAATATTTCACAAAATTTTTCTTAACAATTGAGTTGAAAAACTTTTATTACAACAAACTTTTACTGGTTTTTATTTAGATTTACAACTAATATTACATTTTTACTTGCCAATAGAAATTTATTACATCAACAAGTGTAAGAGTTTTGTTAAGTTTTTTGTGTCTATAAGATTTTTCAAAAAAAAAAAAAAAGTGATTAATTAGCAATTTTGCACTTAAAAATATATAAAACAAGTAAATAAAGTTTAAGCAATATTAAAATACTTTTTTTAAAATCAAATTTAAGTATATAAACAATCTCAAATCAGCCCTTAAATACATCAAGATTCCCTTCGGTGCATGTATCCACCCCGTCACGACAAGTGTGGAATTCGGATTTGGTCCCCTCTGATAGGCTGGTGCATGGACTTGTGGGATCTGCAGATTTTATCCATTGGCTGTCTTTTCTTTCAAATTTAGTGGCTACGATTTACGTGTTTTGTCGCATAGCTGATGCACCATGCAAACCAATTTTTATCAACTCCACTCAAAAGTCTAAAGACTCTAAACCATATCTCACTCAACAAAAATAGAGCTCCGTTTCGGTAACACTGGTAAATAGCGCTTATTTTATTAAAAATTAAAAAATTTATAATAAAATAATTTTTAAATATATAAATAGTACTGTAAAATTCAATTAATTTTTTTTTTAAAATAAAAAACTTACGAGTTCAATCAAAAGTACTCAAACCTACTAAAAAAAAAAAAAAAAAAAAAGTAGAATTTTACCTTCTTTTTTTTTTTTGGTAAAAAGAATTTTACCTTCTCTTCTTACCCTCTCTCTTCTTACACGGCATTTACAATACACGTGAAACAATCTTTAAAAAAAAAAAACATAAAACGCAGACACGGTACTTTTCAGCACCGTCCGATCCAAGGCTCAATTATTATAAACACCCCTCAAAAGTTTAAACTCTCTCTCTCTCACACACACAAAAGAAGCTCTGTTTCAGTGACACTCATGGCTTCAATCTTCACTGTATTTTTTTCATTTCTCTTCCTCCTCTCCATCCCAAGCATTCTCTCTCACCCCTTGGACCCTCTCGCCCCCTTAGAAATAAAACAAGTAACCAAAATTATCAAAGGGTCTAGGGCGGTCTCGTTGGCAAACCTTACCTTTCAATATGTAGGCTTAGATGAGCCAAGCAAATCAACCATTCTTTCATGGCTTTCAAACCCCACCAAGGAACCCCCACCTCGTCAAGCTTTTGTTATTGCACGAGCTTATGAAAAATCCTACGAATTTGTCGTAAGTTTATCCAATGGTTCAATCATTTCGCATCACATTTATAATGGCACTGGCTTCCCTTTACTGAACCTTGAAGAACAGTCTGCTGCAAATGACTTAGCATTTAAATACCCACCATTTATCAAGTCCATCAAAAAGAGAGGGCTAGACATAAAGGATGTGGTTCCTTCAGTTTTCACGGTGGGATGGTATGGAGAGAAAAGCATGAGTGGGAGGGTTGTTAAGGTACTCTATTTCTACAAAGGTGGCACGCCTAATGTTTGGGTTAGACCTATTGAGGGTATTGCTGTACTTGTGGACCTTGATAAGATGGTGATTGTGAAATACTCTGATAGTGAAGTGGTACCAATACCGAAAGCCGAGGGTACTGAATATCGAGGTTCAAAAATGAGGCCACCATTTGCAGCTGAAACAAAGCCTATCACTGTTGTCCAGCCTCGTGGTCCCAGCTTCAAGATCAACGGTCACACCATAAGGTAAACAATAAGGCCACACAAATTGTATAACTCTTGTCAGTCAGCTAAATTGTCGAAGTTTTGATTGAGTTATAATAAAAATAATGTCATTGCTAATCTCTTGTGAGAGTCATTATATTAATCACAATCTGTCATTTTAATAAGTTATAAAAATTGTTACGTGTATAATGTTGTTAGCCAAATAAAGAATAAAACATTTTAATTATTGTTTATTAATTAAAACTAAGGGTTTCAAAATATATTTTTTTGAATATGGGGTGTCAATTTTTATAAAACAAGATCCTCTTTATTTCAAGTGGGCTGAAGAATATCAATTACATAGTTTAAGAATTTAATCATGTTCAAAATCTAATAGTGTACGGTGTGTCAAGTTATTCAAAATTTTATATAATGTGGCAATGTATGCATATTTGATGTTGCAATATTTAGTCTAAATCATAAAATGCATCCTTTTAAATGGAAATGATTTTACTATAGTTTTTATGTGGTATACACAGTTGGGCAGACTGGAATTTACACCTTGCCTTTGATGTCCGAGCTGGTCTTGTTATATCTCTAGCCACAATTTTTGATTCCATTGAAGATAAACATCGCCAAGTCTTATATAAAGGCCATGTTTCTGAGCTATTTGTGCCCTACATGGATCCCACAGAGGAATGGTACTACAGAACATTTTTGGATGCTGGAGAATTTGGGCTTGGGTTGAGTGCTGTATCTCTTCAACAACATACAGATTGCCCAGCCAATGCAATCTTCATGGATGGGTACCATGCCAATCAGGATGGAGAGCCAGTAAAACTTTCAAATGCGTTTTGTGTATTTGAGCGATATGCAGGCGATATAGCTTGGCGTCACACAGAGAGTGCGATTTCAGGGGAAGTGGTATGTGATTTTCAAACCTCCAACCTTCCTCTCTCCAACCCCACACCACCACCCCCCCCCCCCCCCCCCCCCCTTTTTTTATGTGACAATATTGTGAATACTAAAAAGAATGGGTTGTGAACAATAAAAAAAATTATCAAATTTACCTTAAGCATTCAATCATACAACACCCTCATTAGTTTCACAACCAACCCATCATTCCCATGATCACATTAAGTTTCCACAGCAAAAACCCAAACCTTCAAGCTCGAGGCAGAGTACATTGCTAAGAAATTGACTAATTTAGTGACTTGAACTAAAATATTGTGATTTGAACCTACCAAGACTCCCTATCTCCCAATCCATCCTACATCTTTGTTTGCAAACAAGTCATATTCTCTTAAATTGCTCTTCCATTGCTAAGAAATTGACAAATTTAGTGGCTTGGTCTAAATTATTGTGATTTGAACCTACCAAGACTCCCAATCTCCCAATCCATACTACCTCTTTGATTGCAAACAAGTCATATTCTCTTAAATCACTTGCTCTTCCATTGTATAATATATATATATATATATATAGAGAGAGAGAGAGAGAGAGAGAGAGAGAGAGTATTAGTACAATAATAGAGGAGGGTACTTGGAGTGGATGAGGTGAGGCAAAAGAGAATCCGTTTAGATAGGGCTGGCTCAATATATTTTGGAGCATAAGAGGTGACAATTTTAAGAGGAGTATTTTTATATCTAAATATTAATTAAATAATACTTATTTAAATTTTAATATCATTTTTTAATTTAAAATCTAATTTTATTTTTAAGTTTCAAATTTACTAATTAAGTTTTTATATTCAAACTCTACTAATATATATATTTTAAATTAATTGATAATTTAGCTAATCCACATAATAATATATATATATATATATATTTTTAATATGGTCTAGGATCTTATCAATATATATGAAAAACTTATTTTTACAAATGCAATTGTGACATGCATATATTGTTAGAACATTAAATCTAATTTATTAAAACATAGCTTCACTTAACCTTTATTAGAATCCGCAACAATTTCAGCCTTAACAAGTAAAGATGGGTTATCTAAAAATCAAATTAATACAAAAAAGTTTCACTTCAATTGTATATAAAACATAAAATATAAAGAATAAAGAAAACTGATTTACCTTAAATATAACTTTTGATCGATGATAAATTTAGGGGTAAAGGGACAAAGAGTAGATTTTTCAAGAGATACTTTCAGAGAAAAAGAGAAAAAAAGGATAATATGGGGGGTTTTCCAGTTTTTTTAAGACCACTTTTTCAAAAAAATTATAAAAAATCTCTCTCTCTCTCTCTCTCTCTCTCTCTCTCTCTCTCTATATATATATATATATATGAAACATATTTCATTTATCTAAGTTGCCATAATATAAAAAATTATGATATTATAACTAGAATTATGGGGCCCTTTCACATTTGGGGACTTAAGGCAATTGTCTCACTTGCTTATACAGTTGAGCTATCACTAGGTTTTTTTTTTTTTTTTTTTTTTTTTGAGGAACCAGCTATCACTAGGTTTAGGGAGAAGAAAAAGGCAAAGAGTGGTTCCAATTGTAAATGAAGAAGAAAAAAAGAAATGAAATAGAGTCATTAGCAATTAATGGTAGAGCCAAGATTCAAGCCAAAAAAGACAATTATTATTATTATTATTATTATTATTATTATTATTATTATGTGCTAAAATATACAACAAACAAAAGTATATACACATGGGTGTAGGCAGGGGGGCTAGAAATCAAGAAGAATAGAGCAAAGAAGAGAAATAGGGTTATGAATGTCAAAGCTAGGATTTCAGCTGTTATTTATTTATTTTATTTTTTATTATTTAAATTTAAAATTGGTTAAATTTGTAACCCACAATGACACAAAAATAAAAGTGTAGATGTGTGTAAGAGCATATGGTATGCGAGCACATATACATGCAATATAACACAATAAATTCAACAATAAATATATAAATTGTTAGGAAATTAAATTAAACTATTTACAAACAAAATTTCACAAAAAATAATTACATTAAAAAACCATTTTTTAAGGGAGTAGAAATGGTTTATGGTTATTATTATATATATATATATATATATATGTGTGTGTGTGTGTGTGTGATTGAAAGTATTGCTCCTTATCTTTCAGTTTCATTTTACCCTTGCCTTTGTTTTGAATGTTAAAGTAAGAAAATTATAAAAGATTTTTGCTAAGTATATTTCCTGAAAAGTGTTTGAAACATAAAAGAGATTATAATCAAAAAAAAATTTTGTGAAATATATCAACAAAAAAAAAAAAAAATATATATATATATATATATATATAAGAGAATCCACTATATCCATAAAATAAAATAAAATAAAGAAGAAGAAGAAGAAATAAAAACATTTCTGATAACAAGTTTTTTGTTCAAATGTTTTTTCAAAATTTAGAATTGTGTATATATATGTGTGCGCGCGCATGCACACACGTGTGTATTCAAAAATTTGATTTGGCCTCCCAAAATGATCTTCCAAAGAAAAATGAACAAATATTGGCTAACTGAATTAGTATCCCTAAAAAATACAATTGGCTAAGATTGTCCAAAAAAGAAGAATTTTTTTCAAACAAAAAAAAAATCTATCCTTTTAAATCAACTGTTCATTTTGTCAGTCATTTTCTCTATGTAGAAAAGGATCATAAATGTTTTTATTTATTAGAAAAATCAATATTTAAAAAAATCAATATATATATTTTGATGATTTTTTTTTTGAAGCTGGTCTATTTTGATGATTTTATATACATAATATATCAGAATTACAGGTAACTCTAATATTAGAAAACTAACAGCCTCTCTCTCTCTCTCTCTCATATAATTTTGTATGTATATGTTTTGAGTTTAACTGACCAGTTTATCAATCTCAAATTTGGCCTTCCAAGCAAAATTTCTAACTTCATCTTTGGTCACAACTCACAAGGATTTGAACCCCTCTTTTTTTTCTTTTTTCTTTTTTTTTTTTAATTACAAATTTGCCACATTGTTTGCATTTTTTTTTTTATTGAAAACAACTGAAAACACCATTTTTTTCCTACCTTTTTTCCATTTGCACAAGGGCTTTTTTAGTCATAATTTAAAATTAAAAATAGAAAACACCCAACCAAACAATATTTCTAAGTAATTGTAACAGACTGTTTTATATTTTCAGTTTTTGAAAAAAAAAGTTTTATCAAATGCAACCAATCAGACTCATTAATCATTTATGAATAACATTTTCGTTAGTTGGAATTGTCTGTTTTCACTAGTTGCATATACATCCGATTATTATTATTATTATTATTATTATTATTTTTTTTGGGGGCTTCACAGATAACAGAGGTTAGACCTGGGGTGAACCTAGTTGTGAGGACGGTTTCAACCATTGGCAACTATGACTATATCATGGACTGGGAGTTCAAGAAAAGTGGCAGTATTAAATTTGGGGTATGGAAATTAAATAACCAAACCATCTTTTTATAATATTATCCTTATTGTTTTTTTTAATATTAAATTTATCATTATTGTTTCAGTTGGTTTCATTCGAAATTGCGATGATCCAATTCATAGTTATAATATTATTTTTGAAATCTAACTGTGTACAGAGCGTTATGTCATTTAAATTTAATTTTTTTATAATTAAAATTATTAATAATACATATGTCTCTAAATATACCTTTCAAAATGCTTTATTTCAAATGGAGAGATTATTTTCGATCAAGTGGTACCTAAAAAGTCTTTATGAGGCTATTAATCATTATTACTAACAACCATATATGTCGTATGCACTCTATTTAATTAGGTGGGTTTATCAGGTATTTTGGAAGCAAAAGCTTCAACATACACTCACAAAAAACAAGTCAAGGAAGACATCTATGGTACATTGGTAACGGAAAACACTATTGCAATAAACCATGACCACTACATCACCTGTTATCTAGATCTTGACATTGATGGTGAAAAGAATTCATTTGTCAAAGGCAAGATGAAAACAATGAGAACAGATGGTAGCACACCCAGAAAGAGTTACTGGACCACGATTCGAGAGCTAGTAAAAACTGAATTAGATGCAAGAATTTGGACTGACAAACCAACTGAATTATTGATAGTGAACCCTAATAAGTTTACTAAAATGGGAAATCAAGTTGGCTATCGATTGGTTCCTGGTCCGGCTGCTATTCCACTTCTACTGGAGGATGATTACCCGCAGATTCGCGGTGCATTTTCGAATTACAATGTATGGGTTACGCTGTATAACAGGTCAGAAAGATGGGCTGGTGGGTTATATGCTGATCGAAGCCATGGGGATCATACCTTATTTACTTGGACAAACAGGTAATATTGCATGGTTTTTATAATGATAAAATTCTCTCACACTCTTTTTTTACACATTCCTACGCACAATTTTCACAACTGTGTGTGCTTGATATAAAAATTTTTGAAACGAGAAAAGGGTGATATTCATGATTAAAACATGGAAAGTGGATGTGTATGAAAGATGTTAAATAAGTTACGGGAGAAAATTATTTCCCTTTTTTTAAAGTCAAAATATAGTGTTGGTCTTAGCTGACTCTTAGGGGCACACCAAAATACCTAATACTACTTTTTCCTTGTCTTTTTTGTTAATAAATATATTTTATAGGTAAAACTTCATTAAAAAGAATGTATTTTTATTTATCAATTTTTTAATGTTTAAAAGTTATAAAGAAAAAATGAAAAAAAAAAAAAAAAACAAACAAACAAACAAACAAAAATTTTAATCGAAGAGAAAAATAGTTAAAAAATGTAACGAGCTTAAATGTTTAATGCAATTAGCAAGAGTGTATTTTTCAAATTTGTTATGTATCAATTAATAATAAACTCCACAATTTGTCTTTGCGTTATACTATAAATTCTTTCCCGTACAATTGATTACCATATGATTTTAAAATGTTATAATATAATCATTTTATGAGTTAATTAAAAGAAGAAATAAGTTATACTTGAAATTTGTGTAATTACTAGAAATTATTACATGAGAAATATAAGTGCCATACGACTTATTCATATATTAAAATGCCTTAATAAGTAAAGAAAATATAATAGACATGCTATCTTCTTACAAGTTTTTGGACATTAAGATACCACTTAGTGTTAAAATGAGTAATATGTCTCATAAAAAAGAGAGTAATATGCTATTGTCTAGTTCGATTTTAAGTATTATATATGTAATGCGTGTTCAAAATATGTCTAAGTATTTTTGCAAGTGTATTAAAACACATGTATATTGGTTATAAATTTGTTACTCTAAAGTTAAATCTTGACTCTGCCACTTGTAGGTCCTCAAACTTTAGTGCAAGAGGGATTTAAATTATTCACTTAGTTTAAAGTATTCACTTAAGTTAAATCTTGACTCTGCAACTTTTAGTTTGTTAGGAACAAAAGGAGATCACTTTAAACTTAAGCGATCATTTGGTTGCTAGAAAACTTAAAGTGATTGATTTTAGTCCCTAACAAACTTAAAAAGATCACTTTTAGTATTAATTGAGCAATGACATGATGGTTTCTAGATCAATTTGACCATGTCATATAAGTGACAAAAAATAATCACCTCAAACTTTTAAGACTAAAATTATGCTAAATTTTAAGGATAATAGCATATTTAACTCTTTTGATTAGGTACTGTATCCTTCTATTCGTTAGCTAAAACCACAAATTCACTTTGACTCAAAGAAATTATGTTGGTGGAAGATATATAAAAGAAAATAGAAAGAAGGAAAAAAGAAAGTCTTAGATAGTGAGGATGGGAATGGGGTAGAGTTGGCATGACATGTAAAAGCCATGCCTAAGTTTATATTAATATTCAAAATAAATATATACTTATTCAGCAAAATATATATTGTAGGGTCGAAAATTGATGGACTAGGCAATAATTTCCCGTATTATGAGCCCAACAAATCCCCAACAATGAATTTGTAGAAAATGGGTTAAACAGCTGGGCTGGATATGGATTTAGCAACAGTTCATGCAAGCGAAACAGGGCAAAAGACACTCAGGCTAGTATTCAATAAAAGTATCTTTGATCCAAAAAGATCTTGCATTTATCAATTTCCTAAAAATCCTCCCCCTATGTGAGATCTGTTTCCTTTATATATATACACCTTTTTCCCTCATCTTCACCTCACACTTGTCCTTCATCTAAGCGTCCACTTGAGTATTAGTCACATCAGAAGTTTGCTTTAATCTGCAGTGAGTGGTAGTGGCTGAGGTTTCACTGTTCAGGTGTCTTCTCCATATAAATGCGGCCAAGAAAGTTGCTGCAGTGCATTAAATGTGGTGATGACAGCTTTATTTGTGAGATATTTCAGGATATCTCCGCGCTTAGGAATGCCCAGCGCTAACTCCCCTCTGAGGAATCTTCTACTTGATCAAGTTCTTTGGAGGTCTGACGAGCGAAACCTCTTCGGACATGCCAGGTTGTCTTCAGACGAAATATTAACCCTTCCTTGGTTGCATTTTCGCTAGAATGGCAGGACATTGATCCTTTTAACCTCTTCGGTCAGGAAGTTTTATTCAAATTGGGCCACAGGCCCAACATATGGCGTTGGGCTTTCTCACCCACAATAGCCCTTCAAAATTCCAATTTTTTCCTCGCATCTGAAGAGAAAAAGTAGGGTTTTGACCTCTTGCCAAGTGAAAGCATTGAATTTTTGACTCCACACGTGTGTGCGCGCATGCATCTAGGCGCCTTCTTTATTACCACTGCTGTTGCGTCGTTTCCGAGACGTCATTAATTGCTCCAGGTGGCGTCTTGTCCATGAAATCTAATGGCACGTCACAAATCCAACGGACGAGATTCCCTTAAAAACTTCGGGCGGGATAAGTCCCACCACTTTGCCGACCTCTATATAAAGTCCTAGAGGGGGTCGTTTTCTCACTCTACAAATTTCAGACTCTCCAGCGAACTCAAGCGTTCAGACTCCTAAAGCCTTTCCTGTCATCTACTTCGACTGGTCTCAGAATCCGCTACAATCTTCCCGCGAGGCTAAAGAACATCTTCCAATTCGATTCTGCGTAAGTTCTTTGCTCGAGATTTTCGAAATCTATTCAGATTGCCTCTTTGGCCTTTGGTAGATTTTCTTCAGTTGCTGTTTCGCATTCCCCTCCCTCTAACCTAACTCAAAATGGGTAGATTTAAATACCTAGTGGACAGCCCCTCCCAGATAGAGAAGTTTAGGGCGACATATCGCATTCCTCAGGAAGTGGGCTTGAAGTATTGCCCCACGGAGGGCTTACTAACGGACCGAGAAGTGGGTGAAGTTATAATCCCCATTATCGCTTTCCTGGAGGGGGGAATGACCATCCTCATGGGTCCAGTTACCAGAAGTTACCTTACCGCCCATAGGCTTAGCCCTGACCAGTGCGCACCTAACACGTTTAGGATTTTAGGGCCAGTTGACGACCTAAACCGTCACTTAGGATTGGGACTAACCTGGCACGATGTGGTACATATGTATGAGTGTCGTACCAAAGAGGGAGCGGGATACTATCTAAGGTCCCGATCCGATGTCGTCAGACTTCTCTCCTGTCTCCCCAAGTCTAATAAAGGGATGAAGGACGATTATCTGATCGTCTCGGGCGCATGGCATGATGGAATTCATTGCCCAACCCAGCCAGGAGAGCCAGGTGGGACATCCCCCATTGAGATTCTCTACCATTTTTTTTGCTTTCAGCTATTCGGAATTCCCTTCGTCATATTTCAATCTTTTTTGACAGTTCCATTGCAATGTTTACAGATAGACGTCACGTATCTCCTCGGCTGAGTCTCACAAATACCGTGGCCCTGAACTACCTTCTTCGGTTAGAGATTTTTGTAAGTGAAGACGGACAGCTCAGGTCCGTTCCCCTCATCCTTGGCTATACTCCGAAGTCCGAACTTCAGCTGATCGGTAACGCAATAACACTCGGGGATCGCCGCATCAACCATATTGACGTGGCTCGGAAGAACTTCTTAGCTCCCTTCGACCTTGCCCCGGTGCCCTATCCTAATCCGCAGGGTATACCATTGCTCGTTCAGCCCGTTGAACAAGTTCCTCTTGAACCAGTAGCAGAGGAGGAAAGAGTTGCTTCTTCTACACCTTCACTTGACGAGCAGATCGACCAGTTCAAATTTGAGGGTGAGGCTTCGGAAGAGATTCAAATTATAGACGTCGAGGAGGAAACAGATAGGCAATCGGTTGTCCATCCAGAGAGACTAATCGTGTCTGCCTACTCTTCGGACGAAGACATGCAGAGCTTATCAGAGTTGATGAAGAATAGAAAATCGAAGGCCGCCTCCAAAGGCACTGGTCCATCCCAACCAGCCGCGGATCTCCCTCCTCTTCCTCCTCAAGCCCCTTTAGATCCCAGCTTGATGCCGCTGCCGAATGTAAAGAAGAAAAGAGTTGTGACCGAGGCTGAAGGCACTGAGGCTGTACCTAAAAAGGGGCTCAAGAAGCAGAAGGTGGCCATGATACCAGGGGAAAAAGGGCTTCATCTACTGAAAGCAGGGAAGACCCTTCAGCCGCCGATGTGCGCCGGGGCTCTCGGACATGGCCTCCGAAGGTGACGCTGGATGGTGCGGACATCCCCTATGATGCCTCCATCAGAAATTATGGTGGAGGCAAGGCCGGTTACATTGCGGACGCTTTGGAACAGCCCTTGCTCCTTCCAAGGGACATGGATTCCTACAGGCGCTTCAGCCAGCAGGAGCTTTTCTTATCCCTAAAAAGGGATCTAGGCATGGTAAGGGAATTGACCTTCTTACCCTCTTTTTGCTATGTCTAATAACTAACAATAAGGAATGTTCGTCTGTTGTGCAGATCGCCCAGCAGATATTTGTCGTTGAGGAGTGGAACAGAAAGAAAGAGATTGAAGTGCAAGCTGAGGTGCAATCAAGGGAGGAGGTCGAGAAAGCACTGGGCGTTGCAAAAGACGAGTGTGCCCGCATCTTCGAGCAGCTGAAGGAGGAGACGAAGGCGAAGAAAAGTGTGGAGGCAGGCCTGAAGAACGTTGAAAAGCAAGCCGAAGACCAACGCTAGAAGTTATATACCACCGAAATCAATCTGGAAACAGAGAGGGCGTTGGTGAAAGAACTTCGGGCTGAGCTAGACAAAGCCAGGGATGCTGCTACAATGGCCAAGGAGGACGCTCAGTTAGCCAAGGAAGTAGTTGAGGCCGAGAAGCAGGCTGCCTACCTGCTGGGGGTGCAAGAGACCCAGACGAGACTGACCGAGGAGTTTGCCAAGGTCTGCAGGGGGTATTATGAAATAACGTGGGGCAAATGCCTTGATGCGGCCGGAGTTCCCCCAGAGTCTACCCTGAGGCAGCCTAGGAGTGTTTACTACGACCTTGATATCTGTGACCTGCCAGACACCTTGGAAGCTTCCTCGGCCGGTCAAAATCTTGCAGTCCCAGCTGAGACGAGCCAAGCACCTCTTCAAACCGGAGATGCGGGTGATCTGCCAAAGACTGATCCAGTGCCTCAGAATAAGGCTTAGGATGTTAAAACTGTGTAATAGTTAGGGCCCTTTATCACCTATTTTGTAATGAAATTGCCTTTTCAATGAATGAAGTAGTTTACTTTTTGTTCATTGTTGCTTTTACGGAGTATGTTAGATTGTGTCATTATGCTTAACAATGATGGTTTAATAACTAAGAGCCAGCCAAAACCACGGTAATCTTTTAGACATGATTAAACAAGGCTTTATGATAATGACAGTTGACGTAATTTTGGCTTAAGTTTGCATATTCCGCCAAGCACCAGATTAGACTAATAACGTGAACGAGTGTCAACTAACCCGAATCATCTGGTCCGAAGACTACAGGCATGATTGGATTTAAGTTTAAACACTTATGAGAATCATAAAGGGAGTGTTAACTAACTCAAATCATCTGGTCCGAAGACTGCAGGCATGATTGGATTTAAGTTTAAATGCTTGAGAATCGTTAGGGGAGTGCTAACTAACCCAAATCATCTGGTCCAAAGACTACAGGCACGATTGGATTTAAGTTTAAACATTTGAGAATCGTTAAGGGAGTGTTAACTAACCCAAATCATCTGGTCCGAAGACTGCAGGCATGATTGGATTTAAGTTTAAACACTTATGAGAATCGTAAAGGGAGTGTTAACTAACCCAAATCATCTGGTCCGAAGACTGCAGGCATGATTGAATTTAAGTTTAAACACTTATGAGAATCGTAAAGGGAGTGTTAACTAACCCAAATCATCTGGTCCGAAGACTACAGGCATGATTAGATTTAAGTTTAAACACTTGAGAACTTAACATAACAGAATGGTATCATGACTGAAGGGAAAATTCTTTTAATAGTAGTACCTTTTGAGGTTATTTACATTCCATGGCCGGGGCACTACATGATTATCCAGGTCTTCTAGGAAGTATGCTCCAACACCAGCCCTCGAAGTGATGCGATACGGCCCTTCCCAGTTCGGTCCCAGCTTTCCCCAGGCTGGATTCTTTGCATTGCCTACTACCTTCCTTAGGACCAGATCACCAGGCTCTAGGGGTCTCAGCCTCACATTGGCGTCATAGCCCTGCTTTAGTTTCTGCTGATAATGTGCCAGTCGGACCATTGCATTTTCCCTTCGTTCTTTAATTAGATCCAAACTCTTTTCCAGCTGCCCGTCATTGCTGATCGGATCAAAGGAGCTTGTCCTGTATGTTGGGAATCCAGTCTCTAGAGGTATCACGGCTTCAGCTCTAGAGGTCATCGAAAAGGGGGTTTCTCCAGTAGACCTGCGAGGCGTAGTTCTATATGCCCACAACACGTGAGGCAACTCTTCCACCCATCTACCCTTGGCTTCGTCTAGCCTTTTCTTCAATCCGTTAACGATGACTTTATTGACAGCTTCCGCTTGCCCATTTCCCTGGGGGTATGCAGGGGTAGAATATCTGTTCGTAATTCTCAGCTCACTACAATAATTCTTGAATGCTTTGCTGTCGAATTGAAGCCCATTGTCCTATATGAGGGTACGGGGGACCCCAAACCGCGTGACAATATTTTTCTAGATAAATTTTTTCACATCCACATCCCTGATGTTTGCTAGAGGTTCGGCTTTGACCCACTTGGTGAAATAGTCCGTGCCGACCAGGAGGTATTTCTTGTTTCCCGCTGCCTTAGGGAATGGGCCTACAATATCCAGCCCCCATTGAGCGAAAGGCCATGGACTGGTCAGCGGATTAAGAATGCCCCCGGGCTGATGTATGTTCGGCGCAAACCGCTGGCATTGATCACACTTTTTGACGTACTCATGGGCCTCTTTCTGCATATTCGGCCACCAATAACCCTGAGTAATGGCTCGGTGAGCCAAAGACCTCCCACCGGTATGGCCTCCACAGATCCCTTCATGCAATTCCTCTAGTAAGGGTTTAGTCGCCTCCGGGTGCATGCACAATAAGTATGGGCCTGAATAAGAGCGTTTATAAAGTTTGTGATCCTCGAACAACTAGAACCTTGTAGCTCTTCTCCGTATTTTGTCCGCTTCCCCTTTTTCTTCGGGCAACACATCGTCCTTCAAAAACTTGATAATGGGGTCCATCCAACACGGGCTGGTTCCGACGCAATGAACTTGGGATGCCTTTTTTCTTAACTCCATAGGTCTCTGTATGTCCTCGACGAGGATAACCTTTGGCAATTCCTGTGCCGAAGAGGTGGCAAGGGTGGCTAAAGAATCAGCATGTGTATTGCCACTTCTGGGGATGTGCCGCAGGTTGAAGGATTCAAACTCGGATTGTAGGGACTTAGCCAGGCTTAAGTATCCCTGCATCCTTTCGTCTTTCGCCTCGAATTCTCCCAACACTTGGCTGACGACTAGCCTTGAGTCCGAGAACATCTCAATTGACTTTCCCCCCATCTTTCGTACCATCTTCATCCCCATCAACAGAACCTCATATTCTGCCTCGTTATTTGTTGCTGAGAAATCTAGCCTTAATGCTTTTTCGATGATAATTCTCTTTGGGGATATTAGCACTAGCCCCACTCCTGAGCCTCGCTGATTCGATGCGCCGTCCACGTACACTCCCCAGGGCAAGGGGCTCCGTGAAGAAACCATACCAACGGTCCTTCCTTTAGTGCCCAACATTGGTGTTACCTCCTCTAAATGGGGCTCTGCGAACTCGGTGACCAAGTCCGCAAGGACCTGGCCCTTCACTGACGTGCGAGGCATGTACTTGATATCAAAAGCCCCGAGGATCGTCCCCCATTTGGCAATCCTTCCGGTGTAATCGGCGCTTCGGAGTATGGCTCTAAGTGGAAGCTGGGTGAGGACTATAACGGTGTGGGCTTGAAAATAATGGGGTAGCTTTTTCGTACCTAGCACAACTGCCAGAATGGCTTTATCCAGCGGCAAATAACGAACCTCCGCTTCCTGCAGTGACTTGCTTACGTAATAAACTAGTTTTTGCACACCACGGTCTGTTCGGATCAGCACCAAGCTTACGGCATTAGGAGCCACAGCGATGTAAGCAAACAAGACTTCATTTGGCTCGGGACTGGACATGATGGGAGGTCTAGCCAGGTAGTCCTTAAGTTGCTGAAAAGCAATAGCGCATTCCTCCATCCATTCGAAATCCTTCCATTTATTGATTAATGAGAAGAAAGGCCTACACCTGTTTGCCGATCTGAAAATGAATCTATTAAGGGCAGCGGTCATCCCAGTCAGCTTCTGAATTTTCTTGGGGCTCCGGGGAGCTCGCAAATTATTGATGGCCTTTATCTGATCGGGGTTAACCTCGATTCTCCTGTGAGTGACCATATACCCTAAGAACTTGCCCGATCCAACACCGAACGAACACTGGGAAGCATTCAAGCGCAGTCTGTGTTTCCTCAGAATTTCAAAGACGTCCCTAAGGTCCCCAATATGCTCAGCTATGACCTTGCTTTTTACCACCATGTCGTCAATATAAATTTCCATGCTTTTACCCAACTGCGACTCAAACATTCTGGTCATCATCCTCTGATAGGTAGCCCCTGCATTTTTCAAGCCGAACGGCATTACCTTGTAGTGGTAATTCCCCACAGGGGTTACGAAAGCTGTTTTCTCTTGATCGGCGAGAGCCAGCGGTATCTGATGATAACCTTGGAATGCGTCTAAGAAACTCATCCGAGGGTGTCCCACAGTAGCATCAACTAGTTGGTCTATCTTTGGCATGGGAAACGGATCCTTCGGACAAGCTCTATTAAGATTGGTGAAGTCCACACACACCCGCCACTTTCCGTTTTTCTTTTTTACCACCACCGTGTTAGCCAGCCATTTGGGGTAAAAGATCTCTTTAATAGCCCCCGCCTGCTTGAGTTTCATCACTTCATCCCTAACCGCGTCAGCGTGTTCCCTCGAAGGACGCCGGAGCGGTTGCTTCTTGGGGACGATGGTGGGATTAACGTTTAGATGGTGGCAAATAAAATCTGGGCTTACCCCAGGGGCTTCCGCAGAGTCCCATGCAAATACATCTACGTTTGCCCTGAGGAACTCTATCAGCTCTTCCTTCTCTTAAGGAGGCAGCATGGATCTGACTTGAAAAAACTTCTCTGGGTCGTTATCCACGACTACTCTTGCCAAGCCTTCGCATTCTGCCTCTTCGGCTGAGGTTTCGGTGTCCAGCACCGAAGGCTTTGATTGCTATAAATTCTCTTCGTTACGGTCCAAGGGCTCAGTCTAAGGTTGGTGCTGGATAGCTGCCACTAGACATTGCCTAAATGTAGACTGATCTCCTCGGATCTCCTCGACTATCCCGTCGGACGGATATTTAATTTTCTGATGAAGTGTGGAGGATACGGCCCCGAGGGTATGAAGCCAAGGTCTGCCCACAATAGTAGTGTAGGGTGAGTAGGCATCCACCACTATGAAATCTACCTCCACCGTCTCGTGTCCGGTTTGCACAGGTAGTCTGATTTGGCCCTTCGGAATGATCACTTTGCCATCAAAACTGACTAAAGGGGATCTGTACGGAGTTAGGTCTTCAGGGGATAAGTTCAGCCCCCTATATAGGTCAGGGTACATTATTTTTGCTGCGCTGCCCTCATCTACCATCACCTTCTTCACGTCGTATCCACCTATTCTCAGAGTTACTACCAGGGCGTCATCGTGTGACTGTATAGTCCTAATTTTGTCCTTGTCTGAAAATCCCAAAACCGGAACCTCCATCCTGGATCTCTTCGGCTCTCTGTTAGCACTCTCCGAGGACAACCGAGCAACAGACAGTACTCTGGATGGGCAAGACCCCGTCCTTCTTAGTGTGGCAAAAATAACATTGATTGTACCCAAGGGAGGTTTCACAGAATCGCCTCTCCTGGGCCCCGTATTTGCGTGATTTCCCTAACCGTATGAGTGGTGTAAAAGGTGCTTTAGTCTGCCTTCGCTGACCAGCTGATCCAGATGGTCCCACAGGCTCCTGCAATCCTCAGTAGCATGCCCATGGTCAAGGTGATACTGACATTAAAGATTATGGTTGCGCCTTTCAGGGTTTCCTACCATCTTGTTCGGCCTCTTGAAGAATGGTTCATTTTTTATTTTATCCAGGACTTGGTGTACTGGTTCGCGAAAAACCGCATTGACTGTCTGGAAGTTCGCTGTACTTTGTCCGGCCCAGTCCTTCCTCGGCTTGTTGTGGTTCTGCCTGTCCGTCCTGAAATCCCTCCCATCTTGAGGGATAACCTTCTCCTTTCCCTTACTCTGCTGCTGATCTTCTTCAACTCTTTTGTACTTATCGATCCTATCCATCAACTGGCGTATATTGGTAGCAGGCTTGCGCGTTAAGGATGCTCTTAAGGGATGTTCAGTGGGGAGACCCAGTTTAAAAGAGCTGATAGCCACCAATTCACAATCTTCCTCTACCTCATTATACGTTTCCCAGAACCTATCTGAATACGACTTCAGAGTCTCACCTCCTTTCATACTGACTGATAATAGGGAAGCCATAGACTGCGGAACCCTTCGGCACGTGACAAAACATGAACTAAATGCTTGAGTCAGCTCTTGGAAAGAGCTTATAGATTTTGCTTTCAGATTGTCAAACCACCTCATGGCTATCAGTCCCAAGCTGGATGGGAAGACTCTGCACATCAGGGCTTCGTCCCTGGAGTGGACGGCCATCCTCTAGTTGAAATGGCTCACATGTTCCACTGGGTCTGTCCGGCCATTATAGATGGTGAATGTAGGCTGGTGGAAACGTCGAGGAAGTCTAGCATTTTCGATGTTACGAGTAAAGGGAGATCTGAAAATCTGATCCAGGGCTTTACTCATAGCGTCGTTCCCTACGCCTCTAGGTAAGGGGTTCTGAGGGTTCCCCTCGTCATGCCGCATTTTCTCATAGGTAAAGGATTCGCCGACTGGCGTTCGAAGTTTCTATTTGTAAACAACATCCTGTTCGTCCTCCGCATCTTCATCAGAGTACGAGGGACTGCGCTTTCTCTTCGCATGGCGCAACTCCTTCTTTAGCCTATCGATTTCCTTCTGCATGTCTTTGTTTTTCTATGCATGGGACATGTGGCTCTCTCCATGCGACTGGTTTTGATCGTCACGTGCGGTGTGTACACTGCCCTCACGATCCTGCCTCCGTTCCAGATGAAGAAAGGGATCGGTGTGCTGAGACGACTTGGACTTTGCTGGTCGTTGCCTTGGTTCAGCCATTCTTTGAGGTGTTGCTTCCACCTTGGCTCAAGCTGTTCCCCACAGACGGCGCCAATTGTAGGGTCGAAATTTGATGGACTAGGCAATAACTTCCCGTATTATGAGCCCAACAAATCCCCAACAATGAATTTGTAGAGAATGGGTTAAACAGCTGGGCTGAATATGAATTTAGCAACGGTTCATGCAAGCGAAACAGGGCAAAAGACACTCAGGCTAGTATTCAATAAAAGTATCTTTGATCCGAAAAGATCTTGCATTTATCAATTTACTAAAAATCCTCCCCCTATGTGAGACCTGTTTCCTTTATATATATACACCTTTTTCCCTCATCTTCACCGCACACTTGTCCTTCATCTAAGCATCCACTTGAGTATTAGTCACATCAGAAGTTTGCTTTAATCTGCAGTGAGTGGTAGTAGTGGCTGAGGTTTCACTGTTCAGGTGTCTTCTCCACATAAATGCGGCCAGGAAAGTTGCTGCAGTGCATTAAATGCGATGATGGCAGCTTTATTTGTAAGATATTTCAGGATATCTCCGCGCTTAGGAATGCCCAGCGCTAACTCCCCTCTGAGGAATCTTCTACTTGATCAAGTTCTTTGGAGGTCTGACGAGCGAAACCTCTTCGGACATGTCAGGTTGTCTTCGGACGAAATATTAATCCTTCCTTGGTTGCATTTTCGCCAGGATGGCAGGGCATTGATCTTTTTAACCTCTTCGGTAAGGAAGTTTTATTCAAATTGGGCCATAGGCCCAACATATGGCGTTGGGCTTTCTCACTCACATATATATATATATATATATATATATATAATTAAATACTTGAAATTTGGGTGTGGGTGAAACTTCATTAAGCTAATTAGGTATTTAAAACATACATATTGACTTGAATTAATTGGGAGGTAATATAGAAGTAATTATTAGGAGTTCCCATAGTATGGTGATCGAGTGTTTACTCCTCTCACATTCATGATGGATTCCACTACTTAATTCATGGTGTGATTCATTATAAATTTAAGAGGAAATAGTGTACTATGTTATCCTGTTCAAGGAGCAACCGGTAATTTTTTGATATTATTATCAACCCTAATAACTAACTTGGAAGTTTTGTCACATGCAATTTTTTCCTGTAATAAAGCAGGTAGCAATGAAGAAAATCAAACTGGTTGATTTGGTTCATTTTGTAGGAATAGGGATATTGACAACAAGGACATAGTGTTATGGCACACAATAGGCTTCCACCATAGCCCTTCCCAAGATGAATTCCCAGTGATGCCGACTTTGAATGGTGGGTTTGAGCTCCGTCCTTCAAACTTCTTCGAAAGCAACCCAATCTTGAATATAAGGCCTCCTAAGCCTGTGGACTTACCCACATGCAATGCCACCACTCCTTAGAGGAGGAAAAAATAATCGGAATAACTAGTATCTTCAGTAGAAGTTCTAGATAATTGTTATTTGTGCTATTAGATGTTCTAAATACTTGTCAACTATTATGTTGTTTTTAGAATAAGAATTTGAAAAACTATTAGAACTTTTAAAATGGTGGAATTTAAATTTGTGGGAATTTCAATCTTATCAATTAAGCTTTTATTAATTTTCTGGGTATATCTAAGAGTTAAGAATTTGAATTATTGTTTCTCAAAAAAAGAAAAAAAAAATTGAAGTATTCAATTAGTTACAACAAGTATGGTAACAAGGATGATAATGCATTGGTGACATTGAAAATATGGTATCATGGTATTGGCGGTGATGATAAAAATAGGTGTAATCAGAGATATTTGTTTGTTGTTGGTGGTAGAAGCAGTGATAATGGTAATAGTCTTAGCAATAATGTTGTTAGCATTATGTTATTATGTTTAATTTGGTGGTGTTGGTGGAGTTGATGGCAGCAATGGGTGGCAAGCGGTGGTTGTGGTGGTGGTGATAGCCACTTGTGTTAATTGGGCTCTCTCTCTCTCTCTCTCATTTTCTTCCTTTGAGACAATTTGATTGGGGTGTTCATGTGAGACTATTTGATTGGTAAAGAAAAAAGTCTAAATAGAGTTATCAATCTTATTCTTTAATTCTTCTAAAAAAAATTCTTATTCTTTAATTATATATACTATCAATTTCAAAATATCATAACCGAGCTAAGGGACTTGTAGTTCATTGGCAATTAGGCATTGTCAGTGCTCCTTTATGAGTAGAATTAGAGCTCAAATATCCATACTCCCATTATTGTAACTATTAAATTATCTTTAAGAAAAAGAATGTAACCAAAATTAAATTGTGCTCTCTATCCCCCCCTTTTTTTTAATGATGCTCACAAAAAGGAGTGATAGTGTAGAAACTTAATTTTGTTAGGGGAGGATAGCATAATTCTTTGATGTATCTAACTTAAGGGTCCATTTGATAGGGATGATGGAAAAGTGAGAGGATAAAAAATAGAGAGTGGATGGAAAAGTGGAAGGATAATAGAGATTTTAGTTTCTTTCATTTGTGTTTGGTTGGGAAGGTGAAAAAGTGAAGGGATAGAAAATTTTTTGTTTGGTTGAGAAGAAAAGTGAGAGGATAGAAAATGTAATTTATATAAATTAACTCATATACTCTTATTAAAAAAATTATCTAGTTAAAAAAAACAAACACTAAAAAAAATCATACCTCCCAACAATTTTCTCTCCTCTTTTTTTTTTTTTTTGTTTCTTTTTTTTTCCCCTCTCTATTTCATTTCTAACCAAACACACCTAAAGGAAGCTAATTTGAGATGGATTTAGATCCTCTAGAGTTCCTAGGGTACTCTACCAAGTAGATTTTCTTAAATCTTAACCGTTATTTAATAATTTAATAGTCCTAAATTTTGTCATGTCAGTATTCCATTAATAATAATCTTAATTGCTTTGTTTTCAACATTATTATATTATTTTAAGAGTATTATTAGTGGAATGCTGATATGGCAAAATCTAAACTATTAAATCATTAAAGAATGGTTGGGATTTAAGGAAATCTATTGGTAGAGTACCTTAGGAACTCTAGAAGATCTGAATCCATTTGAGATTAGTTGGGGTTTTATTGACTTAGTTACTAATTGATGTGGCTATTTACATTTGTTTATGTACTTTCGGTTTTTTAATCGTGTTTTTTATATCAATCATGGTTTAATGATTGCATTCTTCATTGATATCCATGTTTGTTTACACAATACTCTGCTTATTGAATGTATGCTTGCAATTGTGCTATTTCGACATGACAAGCGTATTGTGTTTTGTTTCGTATTTCACGAAACATAGTTTTAGAGTTTATCACGTTTGTCAACCTATTCCATCCATTGGCTTATTGGGGCCGATTGATTTTAGTAAGTGTTAGTGAGTCATTGATGTATTTGTAATTTTGGGTCATTTTTTTTTGTAATTTTGGGATTTTATATTTGTGTTGGCTTTTGTCACGTATTGCCAAAGCAGGAAATTTTTTGATTAAATAGGTTGAGTATTAGGAAACCATGACAAAGTATAGTTTTGTTGAGCTGTTTTGAGTATTTTCAATTTCAAGATGAAGATCCAAGATCAGCTCAATTAAAGAAAGTGCCTAAAAGCTCGACACACGGTCAATTGATCAAGCTGTGCTTCGACAGAGTCTTGATTGATTGAGTATCGAGAATGCTAATTCCCTTTAAAATCTTTTTAAGTCAGCTAATTAAGAGGTTTTTCAGGCCTAGCCTAGTTGAAAAGCTATATAAAAACACACTACTATCGTCGACTAAAGCAGAGAAAAGAGAAGGTTTTGTGCTGCACAAGTCTAAAACTTTGTTCTCTCATATTGCTTCATACTGGAGATATAGAAGGCATATCTGAAGGCGATATCTTAGAAATGGTGATTACTTGTTGCAGCCGCAAAACATCCAAATTGTTGTTGTGAAGAAATTTTTGGGGAGGTCCTCGATCCAAGTCATCAGTTATGTGTGTTTGTGTGTTTTTTTGAAAATATTATTTTGAGTTTAAATATAGGACTAATTACTTTTTGTTTTAGTTTTTGTGTGAATACCAATTTGCATTAGAGCAAAGATATAGGATATGAAAGACACAGTTTTAATTGATGCGAGAAAAAAAAAGAAAAAAAAGAGCTAAAACCAAAGCAATGAAAATCGTACTTGCCCTAGATTTTTCTATATGTGCCATGTTTCGGTTGGTATTTGTGCTTTGGGCCAGTAAAAGAAAGAAAAAATAAAAATAAAAGAGAACTCCTCAAACCTCATCGCACTCACCTTTAAGTTCTTAGTTGGCATATTAGTTCTCTCCTTTTCGTTGGCTTCTACCCAAAGCAATAGCTCTTCTTTGCAACTCGAGCTGCGTTTGGTTAAATGTAAAATATTTTTCGAGTGTAAAATATTTTTCGAGTGTAAAATATTTTCGGGAAAGGAAAATATTTTCAAGTGTATGGTTGTGTTCTGAAAATGCTATTTTTCTACTAATTGCTCACATTTTCTCAACCATTTTCTCAGCTTCCAAACAAATTTCATAATAGAAAATTTCAATATATAAACTTAAAACAAACAAAAATCAAAACAAAACCAAACAAAAATCAGAACAAAACATTTGTTAACACCAAAAACTCGGTCAAACGGAGAGGAGGAAGAGAGAGTGATCGACAAGTGAGGGAAAGGGTCTTGAATGCAAAAGTGAAGGGGCAAATTGGTTCGATTGGCTATTTATACCCCCAATTAAAGGTGACCGCACGGGCTTTTCCGCCCATTAAGTCAGAAGTATCACTACCGTCCATTCATCATCACATTGTTGAACGTGGAGGACACAGAGCTGCCAAAATTTAATGACGGCGCGCCCCAAGTACCAAAATGCCAAGAGTGTTCCCTGAGCAGTTGGAAGGATTTTGGTACTGACAGGAAGACAACTTCTTAAGAATAACTTTGATATGAAAGATTTAGGAGAAGCTAATGTGATTCTCGGCATGAAAATTTCTAGAACTTCAAATGGCATATTTGTAGATCAATCTCATTATATAGAAAAATTTTTGAAAAAATATAATTACTTTGATTGTAAACCTACAAGTATTCCTTTTGACTCTAGTGTGCATCTTTTTCCTACTAAAAATGAAAATGATATTTACAAACAAAAGGAATATGCTAGTATTATTGGTAGTTTCAAATATGCTACTGATTGTACTAGACTTGATATTGTTTATGTCGTAGGAGTTCTGGCAAGATTTATTAGCAAACCTAATTTTGAGCATTGGAATGCCATGACTCAATTAATGAGATATTTAAAAAGAATTGCGCACTATGGTTTGCTATATCAAAGATATCCTGCTGTTCTTGAAGGATATAGTGATGCTAGTTGGAACACCTTATCAGGTGATTCTTTGTCTACCACTGGCTATGTATTTACAATAGGTGGTGGAGCAATAAGTTGGAAATCTAAAAAACAACAGATTATTGCTAAATCCACCATAGAGGCTGAATTAATTACCTTATCTTTAGCTAGTGAAGAAGCGGGTTGGTTACAAGATTTGTTATCTGAAATTCCCATGTGGAAGAAACCTATTTCACCCGTCTTAATTTATTGTGATAGTACTGCCACTATTGGTAGAGTGCGTAACAAATACTATAATGGTAAATCTAGATCTATTAGAAGAAAACACAGTACTGTGAGATCATACATAAACAATGGTACCATAAATGTTGATTATATTAGTACAAATGATAATATTGCGGATCTATTAACTAAAGCTCTAGCTAGAGAAAAGATTTGGATAGCATTGAGGGGAATGGGACTTAAACCTAAAGAAGAATAAACTACCTATGAGGATACCCTACCTAGGGACTGGAGATCCCAAGAACTAGGTTCAAAGGGAAAAACTAATCATAGAGTAGTTTGATTAACATGCACTAAATATATGTATGAGTAATAATACTCATGTCCCTCCCTATGGTGTGTGTGCATGTATCTTGTAACGTTATATAGGATGAGTTTTTATTTATGATAAAAAACTCTTAATGTGGACTATAGTTCTTATGAGTGGGATGTTAGAGTTACAAGAACATCCTTGATAGCCACACCTAAGTGAGTATGGAAGTGAGGCCGCTTCCTTTGAGAATGGGGCTAGTTCTCTGAATAGCTCATGGATGCTAGGATAAAGCACAAGGCCGTAATGTGCTGACTTAGAAGCTTGTAGCAGAGTACTGGAATATTATGTGTGTGATGTAACATTTTGTATCCATAGAAAAAGTTATAGTTCATGACTTAGATCACTATTAACTTTGGAACAATGTTGCTGAAACACTAAATGAGGGTTCAAGCCATTGGCACTCCCATTATGCATAATGTTTTACTTAACCTTGAAAATTTTCTATTTATTTTTTATAAAAATAAGTGGGGGATTATTGGATACTTTTATAAAAAATATTATATTTATTTTAATGCTCATTTATGTGTATCAATTATTCCTTAATGTCAGATACATTGATTGCTAAATTTTGAAATTCAAATATAATTCAAAATTTGAATAGCTTTTGTCAATGGTTTTAATCAGGAAATTTATGAACATTAACGTAATATTAATACCATAATTTCCAGCATATTTGGTTTTATTATCTTATTTGAATATGACATAATAATGTCATATATGGAAGATATTTCAGCACTTAAATGTACAGCTATTGTTGAATTATTTTATGTTATAATAAGTTACCATATATAATTGATATCAAACCCTTTTCATTTTCTGGCTAAGGACAAGTTATAGGTCCGGCTATATATATATTTGGAAAGAAATAAAAGTCTGAGACATACATTTTTTTTTTTTAATTACAAAGCTAAAAATTTTTCAAAAAGCAATTTTTATTGTGCTAAACACTTACCATCTATTGCTTTTTACTACTCACAAAAATATTCTATCTTTTACAAAATTTTTTGGGAAAAGAAAGTACTATAGAGAGCTTATATCCTACAAGCAGTATAGGCTCGCAAGAATAATCAACAAAGGTGGTTGGGCTGTTGTATCCTGGGGGCAACATGCAGAAACTATTTGTCTAACTACATCAAATATACCGTAGACGGCACGATTTGTCTCAAGACAGTGACTTGGCCCACACCTCATCTTTGTTACCTCTTTTTTGGTAATATCAAATTGTGTAATTTTCAAGGAAAATTCAGGTGTTATCTCTCCTTTATTTCCAACACATAGTCAAGAGCTACATGGAGCTATTCATTCACATAATAAAAGCAGATAATAAGAGTAAGTTAAATTGATTATTTATGAATTTTAAAATCTATTCATTGGCATAAGAGAAGTTTACGCAAATCTCGCATTTACTTAAATTGTTAAAAATTTCCTTAAAAGAAAAAAACTTAAATTGAGAGCATCCACATTGGTGGAGTTATAAATTTAGCAATATGACTTTTCAAAAAGTTACTTTATTTATTTTCTCTTCTTACTTTACAAAACAGTCAATATTAGTAGTTTTATTTTAATTTTCAACACAATAAAATAATGGGTCATGCTAACGAGTGCCCTTAGGGCACTCTCTAAGAATCCATTTTAAGAAAGTTTTAATATCACTTTTATGAGAAATGAAAAAAGCTATCAAAACATTAATTGCTTTTTTCTTTTTTTCCATAAAAACTTTCTTTAAATGGATTCTTAAAGAATGTCCTAAGGGCACTCATTAGCATTTTCCTAAAATAATATATCTACTACAATAAAATAATAATTCTACTACAATAAACAACCGCCATTATAATAAATAATCTGACCTACATAATGTAAACACGTGAACACTATTAGTAGAAAAAGAGAACAAGTGAATAATATATATATATATATATATATATTTACCTATGAGCTATATTGTACAGACAAAAATAGTATAGAAGCATTATAGCTGTAAAGCCAAATTATTTGGCTTTAGTTCCACCAATGTAACCATATTTTAATATTTGGTAATGTTAAAAATAGCAACATAATTTTTTAGCACAAATATTAATGCTCTTAAAAGAGATAAAATATGACCGTTGAATGGCCTTAAATAAGTTAATTAAAACAAATTGGCATTGGGCATTCGGAAATGCTTATTTAAGAGCAAAGAGGCTTAATAACTACCCACACAAAACCATGGCTACAACTTTGAAAGTAATACTTTTCCTACTCCCATCCCTCTACATCTTCTCACTTGTCTCAAGCCACCGGCACCACCCTCTAGACTCTCTAACCCCTTCTGAGTTCACCTTGGTCCGAACCATAGTCAATAAAATCTACCCCAGCTCAAAGCTTAACATAACTTTCCAGTACATAGGTTTGGACGAGCCAGACAAACCAACCATCCACTCATGGCTATCAAACCCCAAGTCCAAACCCCCACCTCGCCGTGCCTTCGTGATTGCACGTCTCGATAAACAATCCCACGAGATCATAGTCGACTTATCGACCCGTACGATAGTCTCTGATAAAGTTTACCATGGACACGGCTATCCTTTGCTTACCTTTGATGAACAAGATGCTGCAGTCGAATTGCCGCAAACATACGAACCCTATATCGAGTCTATAAAAAAGAGAGGCTTAAACTTGTCTGAAGTTGTTTGCTCGACTTATACAATTGGGTGGTTTGGAGAGTTGAAGAGTAAAAGGGTGTTGAAGCTTTTGTGTTTTTATATAGATGGAACAGTGAATTTGTATGTGAGACCAGTGGAGGGAATAACGTTGGTGGTTGATCTTGATGAGATGAGGATAGTTGAATACAATGATAGGCTTATTGTGCCTGTGCCAAAAGCTGAGGGAACGGAGTACAGGGAATCAAAGCAAAAGCCACCCTTTGGTCCTCGTTTAAATGATGCAGCCTTGGTGCAACCTGATGGGCCAGGGTTTAAGATTGACGGGCACACTGTCAGGTCAGTCTTCTTTTTGTTTTGTTTAAATGTCTTTGTTAGAGATATTACATGGTCCAAGGAAATTAAGTCTGTTAGGGTCTGTTTGTTATCTCATTTTAAACTCAAATTTTTATATGTTAAACAATATTATACACATTTTTACATATTTTTTCACCTATACGTATCTCAAAAAATTACAAACAACATTACTCAAACTACTCTATCAAACACCCTCTTAATTTTTTTTTTTTTTTTTTTTTGGTTATTCAGTCTTTGACAGACACCTAATTTTTTTTTTTTTTTTGGGAGAGACCTCATTGTTAATTATGTGTGTTTGGATTCAAGTTTGCGTTTTTAAGTTTTGCGTTTTTTTTTTTTTAGCGCATGAACAGTAACATCACATAAATTCACTATGTAGGAGACAAAATGCACTGTTTATGCACTGTTCACAGGTCCCACGACACTATTCACACTTTTAAAAATTATTTTGCCAGACAAAATTGCTTTTTGCCCCTTTCAAAAAAAAAAATTCAGCATTTTGCCATTTTTTTCAAACTAATTAGGGAAATGCCCCTCTTTTAAAAATCGAGTTTCTCAAAATCGATTTAGACCCTATAGCGGCGTTTTTAAGGACCCTATAGTGACGTTTTTAAGGACCCTATAGTGACGTTTTAAGGACCTATAGTGGCGTTTTGTAACTCGATATACATGAAATCGAGTTATAGGTAAAAAAAAAGAAAAAAAAATTGCATGTAACTCGACATTATGAAAATCGAGTTACAAAACGTCGCTATAGGTCCTTAAAACGTCATTATAGGGTCCTTAAAAACGGCGCTATAGGGCCTAAATCGATTTTGAGAAACTCGATTTTCAAAACAGGGGTATTTCCTTAATTAGTTTGAGAAAGGGGGCAAAATGCTGGATTTTTTTTTTTAAATGGGCATTTGCCCATTTTCTCCTTATTTTGTACAATAGTTTCAGTTTTAGCAAAAATAAGTTGTATTTAAACGGACCCTATATGATATATTATATTACAATCAACTCAACCTAGGGTTTATAAATTAGACAACTCTTAAGTTATTTCTATTATTAATTTATACATTTTACGTATACATCATACAAGTGTGTTATACAAGTGTGTTATACAAGTAAACAAGGTGGGCTTAAAGTTCACATACTCTAATACACGTTAACAAATACAAATTATTAGTGCCATTTTTTATGTTCTATTTTACATTCTATTAATCACAACTTATAATATATTTATTTTTTTTTTCCTTTTAAAGTAACTAAAGTTTAAAATAAATATTTTAAAAAATTAACCATTCCATACTAACAATTAGTGAAGTGTAAAGTAAAACACAAAAAGAGAGGGTTAAGTTTTTATTCAGCGACAGCTAATTAAGTGGCAAAACAAATAAGAGAAGATACATCGGCCACTAAGGCTCCAAAAGGCATGGAGCATAACATCTACTATAAAATAGTCATGATAAAACAAATTAATGCCATATGTCTATCTGTTTCGTATAATATTCACTTTTGGCAAGGTTTGACACTGCTCTTATTGATTGATTTACGTCTCTCTCTCTCTTAGTTTCTCTGATTATACAATGACTACTGACATTGACCAACGTTTATATCAATGCTGAAAAGATGGGCTATGGAGCTCACCTAATACTTTTGTGTTTCTTTTTTCTTCAAAAATTATAAAACCACGTAAAAATGCCACAACTTTAGGAGTAGCAGAACTTGGAGAAAATGCATGCTGCTTCTGTTGCATGTTTCCTCCCTTCACATAGAGTAGACTCTATGTTATGAGGTTTACCCTTATGTGAAGGGAGGACACATACAACGAAAACAACATATACTACCTTCAAAATGTGAGCTATAGCCTTTTGCCAAAGTGATAGATGGCGGATCAAAAACATTGATTAATTGTGATTAAAATTGTGACTTTTTATGTGGTAATAAAACTATTTTTTGAATAATTTTAGTACTACATAAAATGTCACTATTATCATGCATGCGTGTCAAATTGTGACTGATTGCCTATTATTTTCACATGGAATCACTATTTTTTCTTAACCATTCACAATCTGCAATGTGAATAGTTGTGAAACAAGTTATGGCATTTTTACATGGTCTTATAATTTTTTTTTTTTTTAGATAGCTCACCTAATCCTGGGTTACAAAGTGTGGGCGGAAATGTATCATTGAAGTTTCATGGTACATTGAAATTGTGTCGTACTAAACAAGTTGCCTTGTAAATGTATCATTGAAATTTCATGGTACATTGAAATTGTGTCATACTAAACAAGTTGCCTTGTAAAAGTATTACCCGATTTAGATTCAATGGACCAAAATTGTAGCTGTCCTGTTCAGTTTGATATTAAACATTTAGACATAGACTCGATCAAATAGCACATCTATGTTAAAAAGCACAATATTTGGCTCCACATGCTGAGGATGTTTGCCAAAACCTCGTGAAGTTGACCTGGTCACAGCCAACTAGTTGGAAACACGTCATTCATTTGCTACATAGTTACATAAATGACTATTCTTAGCCTTTTATATCTATGGCTTAGAGTGAAATTAGAAATATTACAAATTTTATGTACAAGTTTTTACAAAACTTATTGCAATCCTAGCCTAATTTAAAGGGTTGAGCTAGGAAGACATGTTCTTGAACCTGAAAATTTTAACAAGCATCAATATTTTTCTTCGTATTTAGTTGGGCCAATTGGAAATTCCACCTAGGATTCGACGTACGAGCTGGTCCAATAATTTCTCTAGCATCAATTTATGACCTTGAGAAGAAAAAATATCGCCAGGTTTTGTATAGAGGATTCATATCTGAGTCGTTTGTGCCATACATGGATCCAACAGAGGAATGGTACTACGAAACCTTTTTTGATAGTGGTGAATTTGGGTTTGGTCAATCTGCCGTATCACTTAAGCCCTTAGCTGATTGCCCTGCCAGTGCGGTATTTTTAGATGCATACTATGCTTCGAGCGATGGTACACCAGTGAAGATATCTAATGCCTTATGCATATTTGAAAATCATGCTGGAAATATAATGTGGCGTCACACTGAATCGGATATTCCCGGAGAAGTTGTAAGTAATATTATTGTGATTGTTGTTGTATTGTTTGAACAAATAGTAGTTTTAGTTGACAATTTTATGGTATTGCAGATTACGGAAGTTAGGCCAGATGTGAGCCTAATGGTGAGGATGGTCGCAACTGTGGGCAACTATGATTACATTATTGATTGGGAATTCAAGCCAAGTGGCTCCATCAAATTGGGGGTATCTTATCAACTTAAGAAATATTTTTCCAACAACACTACAAACACCAATAAATCTCATAACAAATTTTACAACTACTGAACTAGCAAATTTTGATTATAAGTATATCACTTTCAATTAGAACTATCACTGGCATAATTTTTATTGTACATCAATCAGAATCTGTAACTACAATAAGTTAACAATTATGAAATTTATTGTGACTTCAGACTTACTCTCAATTTTTGATCAAACCTAAAATTTTTGTACTAAATGAGGTGACAGTATAGATAGCAAACTCCTATGAATTAATAGTATGTCTTCCTATGTATTTCTTTATCTCTTATTGTGAGCCTTTCTCAAATTATCTTAACAGATTGGACTAACAGGAATTCTAGAGGTGAAGGGCGTGGCATTTACTCACACAGATCAAATAAAAGAGAATGTGTATGGCACATTGTTAGCAAAAAACACTATTGGTGTCTACCATGACCACTTCTTAACGTACTATCTTGACCTTGATGTGGATGGTGAAGATAATTCATTTGTCAAAAACAATTTGGAAACAATCAAAGTAACTAACCATAGCTCACCAAGAAAAAGTTACTGGACAGTAGTGAGTGAAACTGCTAAAACTGAATCTGATGCCCAAATTCAGTTTGGCTTGAAACCAGCTGAGCTAGTAGTTGTGAATCCTAATAAGAAAACCAAAGTTGGGAACAATGTTGGTTATCGTCTAATACCAGGATCAGCGACACACCCTCTCTTGTCGTACAATGACTATCCACAAATTCGGGGAGCCTTCACTAATAATAATGTGTGGGTTACACCGTATAACAAGTCAGAAAAATGGGCAGGAGGACTATTTGTTGATCAAAGTCAAGGAGATGATACCTTAGCAGTTTGGAGCCTCAGGTAGTAGATAATGAATACAAATCCTCTGTTATACTTTTAAACTTTGCTAGCTAGAAATTTACAAGAAAATAATTGTTGATTATGGTAATTGTGCTAATGTTTTCTAATTCACTTTGTTTGTTTGTTTGTTGTATGAATGTAGGAATAGGAAAATTGAAAACAAGGACATAGTATTATGGCACACCATTGGATTTCATCATGTGCCTTGCCAGGAAGATTTTCCAGTGATGCCAACCTTGAGTGGTGGGTTTGAACTCCGGCCAACCAATTTCTTTGATAGTAATCCAGTCCTTAAAACAAGACCTCCAAATCTTGTACACTGGCCTAACTGCACCAATTAGCTATGAGATTTTACATTATAGTGTAGTAAATCAAATTCAATAATGATATCCTTTGTCATTGATTGTCATAAAATGGATAATGAATCCAAATAAAAGATGAAGCTTTAGATACCATTTGGGGTTGAGTGTTTTTTTTTTTTTTTGGCGTACAAGTTAATATGAGGGAGTATTGAAATATTAAAACAGGACCTAAATCTTTTAAAGTAGATGGAAGATGATCTTCTTGGTTTCGTTAATTTGAGATTGACTTCCATTAGTGTTGAGAAGAGGAGAGAAAAAAAGGATATATAACTTAAAAATGGTGGGTGGAGAATGAAATGCATTTAGCGCGTGTAAGACAAAAGTTTTGGATTCCTACTAGGCTACTAGTATTAGTGTATTACTACTATTATTGTTCATGCCAAAAAAACAAATTTTAAAAGCTGTAACTATAAAGATACAGATCATAACATCCTCTTCTTTTCTCTTATTTTATTTTATTTTAATTGATCATGAAATTATCAAAATCTGATTTAAATGTTGTTATCAACAATTAATTTAATGTCCAAGTTACATTGAAGTACATCTCTAGCTTCCCACAAATCACACAACTTAGAACCCAATTTGAAAGAATTAGATCATCGTTTTCACTCTCCTCTTCAACCCGGTTCAATTCAATGTGCCTTCTTCCACAAATTATCTCAAGTAACTAAATATATTGTAAAATGCTAATCAAGTACAAAAAATAAGTAGTACTTGGGTAAATAAAAATTTTACAATATATGTCCTACAAAAATGACTTGCTACTAATCATAAAAAAAAGTAATTTATACATTTCTTTATAATATTATTGAAGTGGTACTAATTACATTTATTGCCACAACACATTGATAATAATACCTTTAGCATTTACAAAAAAAGAAAAAAAGAAGAAGGTAGAAATGACAAACTCCTAACCATTTACTCACACAAATGAACTAGAACTAGTGGGGATCATTACAATAACAACTTCTTGAGAGCATTGCTCCTTAGATACAACAGACTAGGCACAAAAAATATAGCTATCTATAAACTATAATATGCCATTCCTGAAGCTCTAAGAGGAGAAATTTGGAGCATGCGGTGTCCATTGTCCATCCTATCAGATTAACTTGATATTTTTTTTTTTTGTTTGTTTGTTTGTTTAATTTTGAGCTTGACTAAAGCATTGTCATAGCATAATCTAGGACACATCTATGTATAGAATGGGGGAGATGGAGAAATAGGAGAGGAAAGTAGAGAAGAAGATGGTAAGAATATATTATATTCTTTTCTATTTGCCCCTCTGCTTACTTCCTGTCATTGCCCTCCTTCCAAACATATGGGTAAAGTCATCATTTAGCTATCTTTCTAGGAAGGTAAGAAGAATCTAATTTTAAAACCAATTTTTGAGGGTAAAAAGTATCCAATTTTAAAGGTATTTATTTATTTTATTACTTGAAATTTGCTAAGACCGCGATGCTAACCACTACTTCTAAAACCAATTTCTGTTAAGAAGAGACGCATTTTAGTTTTTGCAGGACGCAAAGTCTGGCCTCTATACATGTTGCAAGTGGGCATAAGAGGTTTTACAATGTGATGTTCCACAAGCTAGGCGGTCAAGCACTAATATGCTATGCTTGCACATTACATCGACTCCTTAGGGTGACCCATAAAGCCAACAAAATTATTTTAACTAGAAAAAAGGAGAAAAAAAAAATGTCAAAATTGGGTCCTGCATGCTTTAACTGTCCCATAGTAACCTAAAAAATGAAGAACTTATTATTGGGTCCTACATTTCCCTTTGACAGAAGTTTTAACCACGACCTCCAAATGTTGTACAGTGGCATAACTGCCCAACCTAATGATGTGATTTTATATTAAAGTGTAGTAAACTAGAGGAGTTCAATAATGTCATTGATTATCATAATATAGGTGCACAATGTATCTATATATAATATCTAAAAGTTGAAGCGTAATATTTATTATTCCTATACTCCTATTAACTTATATTAGCATAGCATTTTAGTCCATTTGATCCATAGTGGTCCATCTCGGTCTGCTTTAATCCACATTGCTCCATTTGGTCCAATCCATTCAACTTCAGTCCATTTGGTTCATTTTAGTTACTAAAATTATTTAAAAATAAGAATTTTTGAAATGTGATGCGGTTTAGGGGAAGTAAAAAAACTTTTTTTTTTTTTAGAAACAAACACACATGTATATACACACAAGGAAGAGGAAAAGATGTTCTAACACAAAAAAAACACCACAAACTCTATTTAAAACTTAAAATCCATTGCAACTTTTAGGGGAGGGTGGAGAAAAAAAAAATGACTAGTTTTTTTTTTTTTTTTTTTTTTTTTAAGTAATAAAAAAAAGGAGAAATATAGAGAGATAAGGTTTAAAGAAAAATAAATAAATGGTCTTTATAATTATTATTATTATTATTATTATTATTTTTTACAAGATAAAATTTCTATTTTAGTCTAATCTAAGTGTATATATGTGTGAAACTTCCTCCTGGAGACTTGAACTCTAACCCTTACCCCTCGAACTCCAACCCTTACCCCTCACACTCTACAAATACTTATACTTGTGTAATGACCATCGCACCACAAGTATATGTGTGTTAAACTTCCTCTTGGAGAATTGAACTCCAACTTTTTCCCCTCACATCCCACCAACACTTATACTTATGGAGTAACTATCGCACCAAGGGTGTGCGGTAGTAGCATTTGTTTAGAATAAATTTTTTAGCAATTAATGGCATATGCTATGCTAATTAATGAGAGAGAGAGAGAGAGAGAGAGAGAGAGAGAGAGAGAGAGAGAGAGAGAGAGAAGAACATAAATGGTTATTTTTTTAAATAAGGAAAGTAAAAACATATATAAATGGTCATTTTTTTAGCATTTGTTTAGAATAATTTTTTAGCAATTAGTGGCATATGCCAATTAACAAGGAGGGAGAGAGAGAGAGAGAGAGAGAGAGAGAGAGAGAGAGAGAGAGAGAGAGAGAGAGAGAGAGAGAGAGAGAGAGAAGAAGAAGAAGAAGAAGAAGAAGAAGAAAACACACAAATGATTAGTTTTTTTTTTTTTTTTAAAAAGATATTAATTTTTGTAATTATAGTATTAAAAAAAAGTATATATGTCATCATTTATGTTTGGAGAAAGTGACAATGGCATCATAATATATATAATGGAGCGATGCAGTTTGTGGGAAAGGAAAAAAAAAATAGATGGTTAGTTTTTTTTTTTTTTTTTTTTTTTTGAGAAATTAAATGTATATACTACTAAATTAAGAAGAGAGATGAGGTTAAGGAAAGTAAAAACAAAAATTTCCATTTTTTTAGCATCTGTTTATTATAAGTTTTTAGCAATTAATGGCACATGATAATTAATAAGGATCAAGAATGATATTTTTTGAGAAGAAAATAGAAAGAGGTAAGGAGAAGAAGAAAAAACATAAATGGTTAGTTTTTTTTTTTAAGATATTAATTTTTCGTAATTATGGTACTAAGAAATCATATGTTTTATGTTATTTTTTTTGTTAAAATACAAAGTGCATGCTCAGAGTTTGACTAAAATTCGTTTCAGTCCTCTAACTTTCATTCAATTGAGTTCTCTAAGTTTCAAAATTATTCAATTCAGGCATTTTTTCCCAATTTAGTTTTAAAAAATTGCCATTAAGTATGCAAATAACTACTGAAAAAAAATTTTGTTTTTAAAAAAAATTCTTACATAAAAAATCTATAAAATAATTTTATTAATTTTATATATTTTTTCATGTGAAAATTATATTTTGCAAGGAAAATTTATAACAAAATTGGATAGATAATCCTGAATTGAATAAATTTGAAACTTAGAAGACTTAATTGAGTGAAAGTAAAGTTTGAGTACTAAAACGAATATCAACCAAGCTTAGAGGGTGCAATTTGCATTTTAGCCTTTTTTTTTTTTTTTTTGGTGGTGAAATCAACTATATATACTACTAATTAAAAAGAAGAGAGATAACATTTTTGTAAAAAAATAAAAACAAGAAGAGAGAGAAATATAGAGAGATAAGGTTTAAGGAAAGTAAAATAAAAAATGGTCAATTTTTAAAGTATTTTTTTAGCAATTAATGGCATATGCTAATTATTAAGGAGAGAGAGATAAGGAGAAGAAGGAAAAAAAATAGATGGTTAGTTTTTTAAAGACACTAATTGTTGTAATTAATTTTTTTTTTTTTTGAGAAGATAATTGTTGTAATTATATGTTATTAAGAAAACATAAGATCATCATTTTATGCTTGAAGAAAGTGACACAGCATCATTGTGGGAATCAACCAGTTATGGAGGTCCAACTTTTATAATATAGTATACATAGATAGATAAATTGTCAACTTTATGTTGTGTTGAGACTAAAAATTTGAAAAAATATTAGAAATTTTAAAATGGTGGGATATAAATTTATGAAATTTTCATTCTAATCAATTAAGCTTTTATTATTTGGCTGGAAATATCTTTAAAAAAAAAATTAAGGTATTAAATTAGATATAACAAATTATGGTAAATGAAAATGACAATGAATTTGGGACATTGATGGTATGGTATCATAATATCACTGGTGATGATGATACTGGAATTAATGATAATAGTTTGTGGTAGGTGGGTGGAGGCAATGACAATGGTGATGATCGATCAATAGGCAATTCTCAATCGATCGAAAGAGAGAGAGGGTCAAGAAATCCAAAATAGTCTTTAACTTGAGTTGAAGCTTGGACTTGCACTTATATATCAATATTACAACTCAACAAAATTTACATTGTAGTAACGCTACATGTATAACAAATTTTACAATTTTTTTCATAATTTGTTGAGTTAACAAATTATAATTGATACAACATCATTCCTACATGAAATCACCGTTCCCATCACTTTGATGTGAAATTCTTTGTGTTCTTAGACTTGTAGTTTACATTGTCATAAATTATTTTTGTCAAACACAAAACCTAGCTAAACCAATTATATGTTTGTAAGTATAGGAAATATGGTAGCTCACCATATTTACCAATAAAGGATAACAAGAGTAAGTTAAATTGATTATTTATTAATATTAAATCTATTCATTGACATAAGAAAACTTTACGCAAATCATGCATTGACTAAAATTGTTAAAGAAATGCTTATTTAAGAGCAAAGAGGCTTAATAACTCTCCACACAACAATGGCTACAACTTTGAAACTAATACTTTTCTTTCTCCTATCCCTGTACATCTTCTCACTTGTCTCAAGCCACCGGCCCCACCCTCTAGACCCTCTAACCCCTTCCGAGTTCACCCTGGTTGGAAACATAGTCCATAAATTATACCCCAGCTCAAAGCTCAACATAACTTTACAGTGCGTAGGTTTGGACGAGCCAGACAAACCTGTCATCCTTTTATGGCTATCAAAACCCAAGTCCAAACCACCACGTCGCCGTGCCTTTGTGATTGCACGTCTCGATAAACAATCCCACGAGATCATAGTCGACCTAGCGACCCATGCGATAGTCTCTGATAAAGTTTACCATGGACACGGCTATCCTTTGCTTACCCTTGATGAACAAGTTGCTGCAGTCGAATTGCCACAAACATACGAACCCTATATCGAGTCTATAAAGAAGAGAGGCTTAAACTTGTCTGAAGTTGTTTGCTCCACTTATCCAATTGGGTGGTTTGGAGAGTTGAAGAGCAAAAGGGTGTTGAAGGTTTTGTGTTTTTATGTAGATGGAACTGTGAATTTGTATGTGAGGCCAGTGGAGGGAATAACGTTGGTGGTTGATATTGATGAAATGAAGATAGTTGAATACTATGATAGGTTTGTTGTGCCTGCAGTGCCAAAAGCTGAGGGAACGGAGTACGGGGAATCAAAGCTAGAGCCACCCTTTGGTCCTCGTTTAAATGGTGCAACCTTGGTGAATCCTGATGGACCAGGGTTTAAGATTCACGGCACACTGTCAGGTCAGTCTTCTTTTTATTTTATTTAAATGTCTTTGATAAAGATATTACATCAACTATGAATTCTTTATATATATATATATATATATTTGTATTTTTTGTAATCCAAAGTCATTGACTACGAGTACGGGGTAAGAACATTGAATACGAAGGCACGGCAGTTTGTGAAAATAAGGGCAGGGGTACATATAATAATATATTTTTTAAATATTTTTAAACTTAAAATATGTTTATGTCTCGAATTTAAATTTAATAAATAAAAAAATTGTAATAGGACAAAAAAAAAAAAAAAAAACACTAAACCCATGAATCCATGATAAACTAGTAAACGTTGTATGGCAGAGGCAGATTTCAAGGAAAAAAAACACATATAAAATTAAAATCATAAAACTGAAAAAAAAAAAAAAAAAAATACTAAACCTATTATATATAAGAACGGGAGTGTAAACCCAAACCCAAAGGACCATAGCAAAAAAAAAAAAAAAAAAAAATGAAAGAAATAAAGAACTACGAAAACGAAAGAGAGACAAACATGATATTGAAGGAGATAGAGAGAGAGAGACAACAAAGGAAGAGTGGATTTAAGGTCATTGGAGAAGCTATGGTCATCACCGATCTACGCCCTACGGTGGTTGCCGACTCGCCAATCTCAACACAGACGATGAGAAGAGGAGCTCAGCTAAGGAGTGAGAAGGGGGTGGTAGTGTGTGTGCTGAGTGAGCTTTAGAGCATTCACAGCAGTGGAGCTAAATAGCTATAATGCTATTTTACTTCTATAAGGTTGAATTTAATTAATCATCTTGTTGATTTTATTCCGTACAAATTTGCTTGTAATTTAGCACTTAGTAACCCTGTATTTAGGTGGAAAAATTGTAAGGGTAGTGTGTGAGAAGATGTGAAGAAAAGTTCAAGTATGTGCAAAGAAGCAGAGCTTCACGGCTAGAGCTCGCAGGTGGATCGCGACTGGCAAGCCGGCAAATGCAGGCACGTGAGATGCACACAGGGAAGCTGAAGGGTCGCGTCAGCTGTCACACTACAAGACAAAAGTCCTAGGCTGGCCAGGCCGTTTATGTTGCGACTTGAACTCGCGACATGGACAAGCCGCGAGACCAAGCCGCCAATTTACCCTGTTTGGCAAAAACTGTGTCTTCGTATTCTTTTCTCATCCCACTATATATAGATCCTTATACCCACGATATTGAGAGAGCTTCTAGAGAGAATTTTGTGAGAGAAACCTTAGAGAAAAATAAGATTGCCTCATCCCCAATCTTCACCTTAGAGACTCTACAAATTCCTCTTCTCTCTTCCTCTCCATTGTTATACTTTTGAGAGGCATTTTACCAAATCCTTATCTCACCACGCCCACGTTTGTGAGAAGGTTCATTTGGTGCTGTTGGGAAGCAGTTAGGAAGGAACCAATCTATATTAGTTGATGCTATGGTCTAGTAGCGGAATCCGGGAAGCTAAAGAAGAAATAGGTTCGGCGTAACCTCGTTGGGGCAAGAAGCTTGGAGGGTCTTTTACTGTTCATGTATCCCAACTATATTCTTTAGTAGATTATTTGACCGCTTGGAGGGTGGCGGAGAGGTTTTACGCCGAGAGCTTCGGTTTCCTCTTCGATAACACATCGTGTGTTGTCCGTGTGTTTGCATCTTCCTTCCTTTATTTTTGCCTTATATTTACTGCTGTGGATGTGTTTATATTTGGCTTAGATTATTTATCAATTCTGGTATAAGCTTATTTTCATGTTCCACACATTAACTGTTTGATATAAAGCTTCAATTGGTAATTTTGTAATTGAGGTCTAAACATTCAAGGGTGTTTCATACTCAAATTGAATTTTCAATTGGTATCAGAGCAGGTACACTTGCTGTGGTTTTAATACCTAAGTGTGATCTTTGACCCCTTTGTGTGTTTTGAAAAGTGATTTAGTAAAATCCACCATGAAGGATTGTAAAAGTGTTTGTGAAAATGACTCTGTGAGCATATTTGAAGACTGTTCTAGTAATGTGTTTTTAGAGTTATTTAAATCAAAGAAACGTGCTTCAATCTTCTGTCACATGCTAAAATCCCTAATTCATAGGAACCATGATATTCATAACAGCTTATGTGAGTCAAAGTCCTTAGTCTATAAGTATAAAAGGAGAAATAGACACTTGTGTGATGAACTTGATTATCTAAAAAGGAAACTACAATCATCCTTGAATGAAATAAAGGAAAATGAGTCCTGCTTTAAAGGTCAAGAATGTCTCTCTCATACATGTCTTTTTGTTCATACTGTTTTGAAAGTATTTAATTCATGTTTGTGGTATCTTGATAGTGGTTGTTCAAGGCATATGACAGGAGAAAAATCTCTGTTCAAAACTCTTAAGGAGAAGGAAGATGGATTTGTAACATTTAGAGATGGTAGTCATTCATAAGTTCTTGGAAAGAGAACGGTGGATATTCCGGGATTGCCTTTGTTGACTGATGTGCTGTATGTTAAGGGACTAAAAGTGAACTTGCTGAGTATCACCCAGATTTGTGATGAAGAGTTCTTAGTCCAATTTTCAAAGAAAGGGTGTCTAATATTGAATGAAGAAGGTGTTCAAGTTCTGAAGGGACTAAGGACCATCGATAATTGTTATGGGGTTATTCCCAAACCCAACATAGCTTGTCAGAGTGCTTGGGTAAACCTCTTAGAGTTGTGGCATCAACGGCTTGGACATGCAAATTACAAACGAGTGGCAAAAGTCTCGAAGCTTGAAGTAGTGGTCGGTCTACCTAAGTTTAGGAAAATTGAGAATAATGTTTGCGGTTTATGTCAATTGGGAAAAAAAAAAAAGTCAAGCCATCCTAAAGTGAATGTGGTTGTAACTTCTCGCTGTTTAGAATTACTGCATGTGGATTTGATGGGTCCAACAAGAACAGAAAGCATGGGTGGAAAGCGTTATATTACGGTGGTAGTTGATGATTTCTCAAGGTATTCTTAGGTGAATTTTCTTAGAGAGAAATCAGAAGCATGTGATAAGATAGAAAAGTTGTGCAAGAGACTGATGAATGAAAAGGGAGTACCTATCATCAAAATCAGGAGTGACCATGGGAAAGAGTTTGAAAATGCAAAGTTCGAAGCATTTTGCAATGAACACAGTATCAAGAAGGAATTCTCAGCTCCAAAGACTCCACAACAGAATTGAGTAGTTGAAAGGAAGAACCGGATGATTCAAGAAATGGTATGAGTAATGTTACTCAACAAAAACCTTCCACAGAAGTTTTAGGCTGAAGCTGTGAACACTTCATGTCACATTAGGAATAGGATTTACTTCTGAGCAGGAACGGAGAAGACATCGTATGAAATTTGGAGAGAAAAGAAAGCGAAAGTGAAGTATTTCTGAATATTTGGGAGCAAATGTTATACTCTCACTGATAGAGAGAATCCTGGAAAATTTGATGCTAAAAGTGATGAAGGGATATTTCTAGGCTATTCATTAAATAGTCGAGCGTATAGGGTGTTCAATAAGCGCACTAAAACCGTAATGGAGTCTATAAATGTGGTGATTGATGACACCATATCTGAAAAGGAAAGTGATGATGATGAAGGATCGAACCTGAAGAAGGGGAAGGTTGAGGACAACATGTCACAAGATGAGGATATTGAGAAAGAATCACTAGAAAAAGAGTCCACACCCCTTATACCAAGAAGGAAGGCATATTCGTTTCACAAGAGAAATATGCTAGAAATATTGTCAAAAAGTTCAGGCTAGACTCCAAAAAGCATGCCTCCACTCCTATGAGTTCATCCACAAAACTCAATGTTGATTCTTCTGGGTAGGAAGTGAGTCCAACCTTATATAAGAGTATTATCGAGAGCTTACTCTATCTTACTGCAAGTAGACCGGATATTGCATTCAGCGTTGGTGTTTGTGCTCGATATCAAGCCTCTCCCAAGCAATCTCACTTGACAGTGGTAAAAAGAATTATACGCTACATCAATGGTACTCTAGATTATGGGTTGTGGTATTCCAAGGACTCAAATGCTTGTCTTGCCGGGTATTCAGATGCAGATTGGGCTGGAAGTATAGATGATCGAAAGAGTACTTTAGGAGGTTGCTTTTACCTTAGTAAAAATCTTGTCTCTTGGATGAGCAAGAAACAAAATTCAGTGTCTCTTTCTGCAGCTGAAGTGGAGTACATAGCCGCTGGAAGTTGCTGCACATAACTTCTTTGGATGAAGAAACTACTTCATGATTACAGGATTCCTCAAGATACAATGTGTGTTTTCTGTGACAACACCAGTGCCATAAATCTCTCAAAGAATCCTGTTTAGCATTCAAAGTTAAAACACATTGAGATACGCTATCATTTTATTCGTGATTTGGTGGAAGAAATAGTTGTCTGTCTTGAATTTATACACACTGATAATCAAAAGGCAGATATCTACACCAAGCCTCTCAATGGTCCACAGTTTGAATCTCTCCGCAAGACCATTGGTGTTGGTACAATCCCTTGAAACTCATGTGTGCTGTGTGCTTTACCCCTTTATATTGAGCTACCATGTTTGTAGGGCACACATTCTCTTGTGGTCTTTTATGCATTGCATTCTTAGTTTCAAATGTTTTTACATTATTATTGTTGTTGTTTTGACCATTTTTTTTGTTATGTCAAAAATTCAAAACACATAAAAAGCAAAAAATCCAAAAAAAAAAAAAAAAAAAAAGTTTGATCGACTTTGTTGTGTTTTGTCTCAAATCATGTTTTGCCTTGTACCTTTGTACTAATGGCTTTGTGTATCTACGAGCTTGGCTTGTTTCTTATGCACGCATATCTTTGTAGGAGAAATTTTGAAATTTATGTGATTGTTGTAAATAGATCTTCAAGCTTGTCATGAATGATTAGTGAATGGTTTTGTTGATCTTGAGACATGCATAGACTCATGCCTATATATCTTCCCACTCTTTATTTTTTTTATGCTTAAAAGAGCTCTCTAAATGTAAATCTTCAAATGAAAAGAGATATAGAGCTACAAAAGCCTGTCGCACACACTAGTATTTGACTAAGAAAAAGGGAAAGCGACCAAAATAAAATGTATGATGTCCAAAAAGTTAAAGGCTTACTCATAAATTGAAATATTAAAAATTTCTGGCATCTATCTCTCAATGAGATTTTCTTTGCTCAAAAAGTGCAAATGTTATGTTGAATATGGAGCCAAATGAAAAGGTTCAAAGAATGTAATCAAGTTCTTATGGGAAGTCATATATGCATGTTTCTATAATTGAGATAGGTCACATGATCTAGTGCTAGTTGTGTATGCCTTGATTGAATTGATCATTGAAGCTTCACATTGGACTAAGGTCTATCTCATTTTTGATATCCACGCACAACACACAAATCTATGTTCAATGAATGCCATATTCATTTGTGTGATTGTACTTGATTAAATGTGTTTTCACATGCTCAATCTTTTTTGATCAAACACAAAAAGATTTTTGAGTGTTTTTAGTTGTTTTTGGAAAGTATTTTGTTTTTACAAAAATGTCAAAATTTTCAAAAACAGTGTTGCCCTATTTTGGAGACTAAGTCGCGGGTTAGCCCAGTCGCAAGTACCAGTCGCGAGCCCACTCAGAGACTTTTCGCGGCTCATTGGCGTGTTAATACCCTAGTCGCGAAAAAGACTTAGAAATTTTTTTCAAAATTTGTGTTTTGCATATTTTGCGGCTTAGTATGGCGACTTGTTCGCGGGTGGAAAGTCCAGTTGCGAGGGGAACTCAGAGATTTTCGCAGCTCAGCTCGCGACTCTCTCGCGGGTAGATCTTCCAGTCACAAAAAACACTTAGAAGATTTTTCAAGAATCTTACTTCACAGTGTTTCGCGGCTTACCTTGGCGACTTGATCCAGTCACGAAAAACGCGTGTTTTGCGTTTTAAAGACAGTTTTCAAAACTTTTTTTCAGTTTTTCTCTCGAATATCAGTGACTGTTCATTGTCTTCTTCATTCTTTCACTCAAACACTCCGTGTCTCACTGAAAAAGACTTCATTTTTTGCATCATGTCTTCATCAAACTCCAAGAAAAAGGTATGGTTTTTCCTCCCTTTACTTTATTCTTAAGGTTCTGATGTTTTGTTTCTCATTTTGTAAGTTACATTTGTGTTCTGCAACATATTAGGTTCGAACATGGGTTTGCCCAAAATGTTGGGTCTGACTGTTTGAGTATTGCTTTTCTCTTGTTTGATGTGTTAACTAAGTACCTTATTAATGCTTCTGGTTGCTTGTTATGTTCTGAGCATTGTCTTTGGGCATATGGGTTTGGGGTTTCTCTATGGGTCTCTCTGAATGCGGTCTTTGGTTTTGTTTTTCAGTTTACATGAGTATTATGTGGTTTGCCCTGTGTTTTTTTTTTTTTTTTTTTTCCATATTTTGGGTGTGCTACTGCATTAGGGTGTTCATGCTCACTTCCTACTCTTCATATCTTGTTTCTTTGTCTCTTGGTCTTTTCTGGGTACATTTCTCTTTAACTGACTTATTACTGAAACTAATCAATCTGAGGTTTGCTTCTGGTGGTATTGTATTTGGTTTGTTTCTGTGTGTCTGTTTTGTTGCAGTTAACTCATTGTTCATCTAGAGGCAAAGGCATTGTAACTGATGATTCATCAACCCCAGTTGCTAAACGGACACGATTGTTGTTTAAGTCATCCAGGGACTCTGCCATTAAGAGATTCAGGACTCCCACTGATTCAAAGACCTACACAGACATCTTCAAAGAGTCTTCTCCCATTGTGGAACGAGTCGTCAAGTTTGATACTCTAGGGGAAACTTTTATTCCTAACATTTTTAAGGACAAAGATTGGGCTGACTTGTTTGGAAACTTTGAGGATCCAATCGAAGAACTGGTTAAGGAATTCTACTCCAATGCCAGATTCACAGGTGTTGAGTTGAAATGCTAGGTGCGAGGAACATAATTTTCCCTAAATGCAAACTACATTGCTAAGGTACTTAGCATTTCTAGACCAAGTAATATCGATCGAACTCCATACGATGATAGAGTGCTTCAGGCACAAGACATCCTCCAAGTTCTTGGGAATGAACATGCAGTGGGAAGCACAGGGTCATCAATAAGCACTGCATTGTTTTCGCCCGAACTGACAACCTTAAAGCTGATCATGTTTTTCAATCTCTACCCTCTATCAAATACTACCTTCATCAATCTTGGAAGGGCTCAATTTCTGTGTGATCTTATTACTGGTGCACCAATTGACATCTGTGCTCATATATTCCAAATCATTGGGAAAACATCGACCCGTTTAGCAACACAAACAATACTTCCTTTCTGTAGTCTAGTCATGAAGATTGTTCTTCGTGAAGGTGTTAGTCCTTAATCAGATGAGAAATTCTTGTCTCGTCCTCGACCAATATCCCTGTACTCTCTCCAAGCAAGCAAGAGTCACTTCTCCAAGAAACCTAAGAGTGAACCATCCTCTCAGGCATCTCCATCTGCTCATGCTACAGCTACTCCTATACAGTCAACTAGCACCCCATCTATTCCTCCTGGATTCCAAATTCCCAAGCAAAGTTACTTTATTGAAAATGTATTTTAGCGGATTTTTGATTTGGAACGGCTTCTCAACTCCTTTCACAGTCATACTCAAATGCGTCTCGGAGTCATTGAGTTACAATTAGATAACATCCAACAGAAGCTGGAAGAAAGCCTTTAGCTATTCGTGCCAAAAAGGGGGAGAATAGCTTAAGGGGGAGAGAAAGCTTAAACATGAAAAGGAGGGTGCATACTGAAAGGGGGAGTGTTTATATTATAGTTGTTACTCATACTTAGCCTTTACCCTTGTTAGTATAGTCTTATACTTTTGAAAAACTTGTTAGTATAGTCTTATACTTTTGGAAAACTTGTGGTACTTTTGGAAAATTTGTGGGCTCTCTGGTACAGTTATTTATTTTTGTAGTTATTAAATATATAATATGATGTTATTCAATTATTCACCAATGGTTTATCTGATTTGTACCCATGTTGCTTTTGTAAGCTTTAAGGGTTTGTTTCCATGCTCTTTTGTACATTTGTAGGCCTTTGTGGTTTGTACCATGCTTTATGCAGTCTTTATGCTTTGTTAAATCAGTACTTCTATCGAAATGCTATGCATTCCTTTTTTAAGTACTGTCACTTTTATGCCCTTGTAGGATTGTTTCTAGATGCATATATGTTTGTATGCATTAGTTGAGTGTTGGACTTGCAAATGATACTCTTCAATTGAGCTTATCACTTTGCATGTCCGGATGTTCATTCCTTGTATGAATGAACATAGTAATCACTTTTGTTTAAGTGACTACTTGATTGATCTAGCCATAATTTATTGCTTTAATGCATGAGTTCATTTTTCCTTGATCATGCTTCTTTTGCTCCATATGCATATCAAGTTTTCTGCATACAATGATATTGCTATGTTATTGTGTTTCAGGAGTTACTTATTCATATGTTCAAGAGCTTTACAGAATCTAAAGTTAGGTGTGAATGAGTTTTGTTCAACTGTTCTCAACTCACGCTTTAAGTCTAGAGTCTGTTGTAGGGTTTTGTCACGGAATAGCCAAAGGGAGAGATTGTAAGGTTGAATTTAATCAACCATCTTGTTGGCTTTATTTCGTGCCAATTTGCTTGTAATTTAGCACTTAGTAACCCTGTACTTAGGTGGGAAAATTGTAAGAGTAATGTGTGAGAAGATGTGAAGAAAAGCTCAAGTATGTGCAAAGAAGCAGAGCTTCGCAGCTAGGACTCGCGGGTGGATCGCGACTGGTAAGCCACCAAATGCAGGCACGTGAGATGCACATAGGGAAGCTGAAGAGTCGTGCCAGCTGTCACACTACAAGACAAAAGTCCCAGGCTGGCTAGGCCGTTGCGTCGCGACTTGAACTCGTGACTTGGACAAGCCGCGAGACCAAGCCGCCAATTTACCCTGTTTGGCAAAAACTGTCTCTTCGTATTCTTTTCTCATCCCACTATATATAGACCCTTATACCCACGATATTGATAGAGCTTCTAGAGAAAATTTTGTAAGAGAAACCTTAGAGAAAAACAAGATTGCTTCATCCCCAATCTTCACCTTAGAGACTCTACAAATTCCTCTTCTCTCTTCCTCTCCATTGTTATACCTTTGAGAGGCATTTTACCAAATCCTTATCTCACCACACCCACGTCTGTGAGAAGGTTCATTTGGTGCTGTTGGGAAGCAGTTAGGAAGGAACCAATCTACATTGGTTGATGCTATGGTCTAGTAGCAGAATCTGGGAAGCTAAAGAAGAAATAGGTTCAGCGTAACCTCGTTGGAGTAAGAAGCTTGGAGGGCTTAGGTACTTGGGTAGATTAGGCTTGGAGGGTCTTCTGCTGTTCATGTATCCCAACTATATTCTTTAGTGGATTATTTGACCGCTTGGAGGGTGGCGGAGAGATTTTATGCTGAGGGCTTTGGTTTCCTTTTCGATAACACATCGTGTGTTGTCCGTGTGTTTGCATTTTCCTTCCTTTATCTTTGTCTTATATTTACTGCTGTGGATGCGTTTATATTTGGCTTAGATTATTTATCAATTCTGGTATAAGCTTGTTGTCATGCTCCGCACATTAATTGTTTGATATAAAGCTTGAATTGGTAATTTTGTAATTTGGGTCTAAACGTTCAAGGGTGTTTCATATCCAAATTGAACTTTCAAGTTCCACCAAAATACCAAAAAGGGCCTCGCAACAGTGGAGGCATAGCAATAATTTTTAGCTGAACTGCTACAGTGCACATCTATCTATAGATGTGCACTGTAGCAGTCATCTAAAAAAAAAATAATTTTTTATTCAGCACTCCCGATTAAAGTAATACTTGGTTGTTTATTTTTTTTTTTCATTTTTTTATTCTTCATCTCACCGTCCTCTCTCTCATCACTCTCAAGCTCCCATCTGAGAAATTTCTCTTAAGCTCTCACCCCTTTGAAACTCTCAAGTTCACTCTCACCATCTCACCATCTCTCAAGTTGATCGACGCCGTCCCCCGCCGTCCCAGCCGCCCATCTCTCTCAAACTGCCTCAGACCTCGCCATCCCAACCGATCCACTTCAGGTCAGTGAATTTTTTCATCTTTTTTTTTTATTTTTTATTTTATTTTTTTTTTTTATGAATTAGTGAATTTTTTCATTTGGGTGTTTGTTGTTTTGGCTTAATTTTTCTGGGTTTTTGTCATCATTTATGGTGTTATTTTGTGGTGAAAAATGGTGTGTTGTTGGGTCAGTGAATTTTTTCATCTTTTATTTTATTTTATTTTATTTTTTATTTTTATGAATTAGTGAATTTTTTGGTGGCAGCGGTGGTGCGGCGGCGGCTGTAGCGGCGGTGGTGGTAACGGTGGTGGTTGAAGGTGGTTGTGATTGTTGTTTGTTGTATAGGATTTATTATTTTTTGTAGTGGGATATATTATTTTATTGTATTAAAAGTTAAAATAGATCCACTGCTGTAACATGTATGTAGGTAAAATAGATAAAGTGGCTTTTTGTGTAGCTAAATAACTAAAATTTTAGATTCACTGCTGTAAATGCTCTTAGTCCCAAAATAGAGGCAAGCAAAATATTGGGGCTTTGATAAAACAAGATCAACCGTAAATGGTTGTCCAGATGTCAAAATCTTAAGCCTTTTTTTTTATTTTTTTATTTTTTTTTTATTTTTTTTATTTTAAAGATCTATCATTTCCACTGTGTTAGAGCCATTCAAAATTATTAAAAAAAAAGAAAAAGAAAAAGAGACACCTTCCGACATGGACTTTGGACGTGTCCTACTAGTACTCGTGTTTGAAACATGTCGGACTCGAGTATTGGGCCAAAAATGATGTATCTGTGCAACATAGGTCATTGACTGTCAACTCATTTTTATATGATCTATTGTATTGTATTACATTTAGAGCATCCACAGTAGATGTTGCATAAAAAATGTCATTTTGTTACACCAAAAGTCTACTTTATTATTTTACCATATCATTTTACAACATCTCATTTATCATATATTTTATCATTCAATTATATACATTGAAATAATATTTACACCACATTAAAATAATATATTAAACTACTTCCCCGTCGTCATCATCATCAACAACAATGGCACAACCACCTCCGCTACAACAATGCTAACAGCCACCACTGACACAAACCCACATCCACCAACACCACCTTATTAAAAAAAAAAAAAAAAAAAAAAAACACCACAACCAGAAAAATTGTTGCGACCACAACCACCAGAAAAACAACAGAACCCACAACTCACCCACCCACAACATTAGAAAAACACTAGAAAAATTGTTGCGGCCACAACCCACCCATCGCTGACCCATCCTTTAGAACCCATTCATCGATTTCGCACCACCGATTTCACACAACAGAACCCACCACCATCGATTCGCCCATCACCAGTCGACCCACCCACCACCAATGATCCGCCAATCACCATCTCAACCCACCCACTGCCAAACCAAGTATCAAATCACTGGAAAAAAAAAATCCCACAACGATAGAGATCGGAGTGAAAGAAGAAAAGAGTGAGAAGAAAAAACTGAGGTTGATGTCTGAGAGGAAGAGAGAAAAACAACAAGATTGAGAAGAAAAAAGAGTGAAAGAAGGAAAAGAATGGAGAGGCGTGATGTCTGAGGAAGAATGAGAGAGAAGAGAAAAGAATAAAGTGAAGAGAGAGGAGAGAGAAAAGAGAATAAAAAATGATTAAAACTTATACCACACCGATTCTGTACCATTGCAAATTTGCAACAGTACTGTTCACATGTTGCAAAAATGATGAGATTTAGCACATCTAATATTTGGTGTTTTTTGTGTTTGGTGTGGCAAATGTGCCAAATATTTGGCATTTGGCACATTTGCCACACCTACTGTGAATGCTCTTACAACTGACTCAACTAGGGTTTATACTAAATAACTTTATATATTAGAGAATTCTAAGTTAATTCTACCACTAATTTATAATTCAAGCCTTAAGTGGAAAAAGGGAATGAAAACATGTCACTCATTTGGTACAAAGCTACATGAATGGCTATTATTAAAGGGTCCTAACCCTGGAACTCTCTCTCAATCCTTTTTTTTTTCTTTTTTTTTTTTATGGCTTAGAGTGAGACTAGAGATACTACAAATTTTATACACAAGTTACAAAACTTATTACAATTCTGACCTAATCCTTATTGAAAGGGTATGACTAGGATTACATGTTCTTGAACCGGAAAAAAAATTAACAATCCTCAATTTTTCTTTGTGATTAGTTGGGCCAAATGGAAATTCCATCTAGGATTTGACATTCGAGCTAGTCCAATAATTTCTCTAGCATCAATTTATGACCTAGAGAAGCAAAAATATCGCTGAGTTTTGTATAGAGGATTCATATTTGAGATGTTTGTGCCATACACGGACCAATCAGAGGAATGGTACTACAAAAGCTATTTTGATAGTGGTGAATATGGGTTTGGTCTATCTGCAGTGTCACCCAAGCACTTTGCCGATTGTCCTGCCTATGCAGTATTTTTAGATGCATACTTTTCTACTAACGATGGTACACTAGCAAAGATATCTAATGCCTTTTGCATTTTTAAGAATCATGATGGAAATATAATATGGTGTCACACTGAATCAGGTATTCCTGGGAAAGTTGTAAGTGATTTTTTTTTTTTTTTTGGTGATTGTTGTTACCGTTGCTGTATTGTTTGGCCAAGTAGTAGTTTTATTTGACATTATATGGTATTGCAGTTTACGGAAGTTAGGCCAGAGGTGAGCCTAGTGGTAAGGATGGTCGCAGCAGTGGGAAATTATGATTACATTATCGATTGGGAATTCAAGACAAGTGGCTCCATTAAATTGGGGGTATTTTATCAACTTGAGAACTATTTTTTGAAAAATATTACAATCAACAATAAATCTCATAACAAATTTTACATTTGTTGAGGTAGTAAATTTTACAACAGACATAATTTCTTTTTGTACATTAATCATAATTTCTGACTACAACAATTGTGAAATTTTTTGTAACTTAAGACTTACTGTTGTTTTTCAACAAACCTAAATTTTTTTGTACTATGAGTTAAAAGTATGTCTTCCTACCTCACAAACTTGAGTAAAATGGTAACATCAATATTGATTTCTTTGTCTCTTAATTTGAGCCCTTCTCAAATTATCTTAATAGGTTGGAATATCAAGATTTCTAGATGTGAAGGGTGTCACATATACTCACATAGATCAAACAAAGAAGAATGTGCATGGCACATTGTTATTAGAAAACACTATTGGTGTGCATCATGACCACTTCTTGACATACTATCTTGACCTCGATGTGGATGGTAAAGCCAATTCCTTTATCAAAAACAATTTGGAAACAATCAAATTAACTAACCCTAGCTCGCCAAGAAAAGGTTATTGGACAGTAGTGAGTGAAACTGCTAAAACTGAATCTGATGCTCGAATTCAGTTTGGCTTGAAACAAGTTGAGCTAGTAGTTGTGAATCCTAATAAGAAAACATATGTTGGGAACAATGTTGGTTATCGTCTAATTCTAGGATCAGTGGCACACCCTCTCATGTCATACATTGATTATTTACAAATTCGGGGAGCCTTCACTAATAATCATGTGTGGGTTATACCGTATAACAAGTCCGAAAAATGGGCAGGAGGACTTTATGTTGATCAAAGTCATGGAGATGATACCTTAGCAATTTGGAGCCTTAGGTAGTATTGATAAATAAAAATCCTCTATCCCACTTTTAAAGGTTGCTAGCTAGAACTTCACAAGATAGTAATTGTTGATTATGGTAATTGTGACCAATGTTTTCTAATGCACTTTTTGTGTGTGGGAATATATATATATATATATATATAATTTTTTTTTTTTAGAATCGTGTGTGGGTATATGAATGCACATGAATAGGAAAATTGAAAACAAGGATATAGTATTATAATACACCATTGGATTTCATCATGTGCCTTCCCAGGAAGATTTTCCAGTGATGCCAACCTTCGGTGTTGGGTTTGAGCTCCGGCCAACCAATTTATTTGATAGCAATGTGGTCCTTAAAACAAGACCTCCATATATTTTACACTAGCCTAATTGCACCAACTATGAGATTTTACATTGCGGTGTAGTAAATAAAGGAGTTCAATAATGATATCTTAGTCATTGATTGTGTTTGTGGATTTTACATTATGGTATTTAATCAGTTTTAAGACTAACTTAATTATTATCTATATATATATATATATATATATATAAAACTGAAACCTCTGAAACTCTCACAATTTTTCACGTCTGCACAATATTTAAAAAATAAAAAATAAATCATTATTATTTTTTTAAAACCGAAGCCTCTGAAGCTCTTATAATTTTTCATGTCAGCACAATATTTAAAAAATAAATAATAAAAAATAATCATTTTTTTAAAATAAATTTTTTTTTAGTTCAAACTTAATAATGAGTGAAACTCTATCTCTCTAACAAGTCCTACTTAAGCATAAAATCTCTCAAACTTAAATTTGGCTATGGCTTTAAAATTAGGTGCATTGGTTTTTAATTTCTGCAATTTTTGGACTTCTGTGACTCAACAACGTTAATCTTACCTATCAAAAAATAAAATATATTCTAATCATAACGCTACTAACGGCATCATTGGGATTCTATATTTTGATATTATAATATGATTTAAATTAAAATATTCAAATCGTAATCAATGGCGGGTTCTAGAAATTCTTTTTAGGGAGTGGTCATAAAAAAATTTAATTATAAAAAATTTAATAAAAAGATAACTTGAATAAATTTCTATCACAAAAAAATAATAATAACTATTACTAGTCTCATCACACGCATTGAGGCTTTTTTTTATGTGTGTTTAGTGTCTTAATTTTTCATTCACCCACTAATCTATATATTCTATATATAAAACCAAAGCCTTAAAAAAATGGCATAACCAAATAATTGTTTAGCCAATGATGGATTTCGTGCCATGGAATGGATCATTATCATTATCATTAATTTATTTTAAATAAAATTATTTTTGTTTAGTCCAAGCTTAACAAAGAGTAAAACTCTATCTTTCTAACAAGTTCAACTTAAACTTAAGCTCAAACGTTGATAATTTATCTCCAAATTTGCGAGGTTAATCATGAACACTATAAAAGCAGTGCAAACCCCAATATTTTTTCTGTTATTTCTTATATTTCTCTTTTGAATAGTCATATATTTTTTGAATTGTTTCAATAAGTTATTCTTTAATTATATATATATATATATTTACATTTTGGAAGTTTTAACATCTGAATTTATGTAGTCACACACACATGCGCGCGCGCGCGCACACACACACACACACACGCACACACACACACACATATATATATATATATATATATATATATATATATATTATCTATAATTTGTAGGCTCTGAATCTTTTGATTCATTTCAATAATTATAGCTATGAATTATTCTTTTGAATGTAATCTATTTTTTTCTTATATTTTTCTATTATTTAGTCATATATATTTTGTTTTGTTTTAATAATTTCTAAGTAGTGAATCATCTGATTTTTTAATATTTTTTGGTCTTTCAGAAGTTTTAATATCTAAATTTTTTATTTTTTTTTTGGCAGTATCTGAAACTATCTGACAAATTTTTTGTAAGCTATTGCACGTTTAAGCAGTGGCCTCTTTATCAAATTGTAACACAAATTGAAGTCATACAAGAGCAAATCAGATAATGGTGTAGTTTCTTAATCAATTTAAGATTTTATAAAAGTATTTTAGTTTACCTCACAAATGGTTAGCGACTAGTTAGGTTAATAATAAAAGCCTCAGGTTAAACAGATAATCATCTTTATCACGCAAGTGTAGAAATTTAAAGAAGACGTAACTCAAGAAACCTGTGAAACAGAATAGTTTCATAGGAAAAACCTAAGGAAACTTAACATTATCAATCCCAAGGTGAATAGATTTACTATCAAATAGAACTATAGAAGTTTATAAATTGAATAACCCTATTCTTCATAAACTCAACTATAGTTACTAAACATGTTGTCCTTTAAGTGAAGCTTCTATGACAAGTCGCTGCTCTCTTAATCTACTCAGATCCATTGATATCTCTGATAGCAATCCGCTGCAACGTGAACTTCCAATCAATGACTTCAATATCCCCTTGAAAATTTGAATCCTTTACACTTGATATCTAGAGAGTAGCAACTTTAGATTTACTAGTTCAAATAGTATTTGAGTAAACATTGGCAGTGACTTTAAGAACAGTTGGCACAAAATCTTTTAGAGCTCAGAAGAGTAGCTCTAAAGTGTTAGAAAAATGTGCATTATGGTTTACTTATAAAGTAGACCAAGCAAGAGCAAAACCAAAATCACAAAATTATAGCATAAAAGATTCAACTCGTCAGCTGTGCTCGTATAATAGAACCTACAGCTCAAGCTGACGAAATAAGTAGTGGGGATGGCTGAAGACTTTAAAGCTGACGCCATTAATAAGATGACGACGATATAGCTGAAGGGGATAAGGTAGACTGATGGTCCTAAAGGTGACGACCTTACTAAAATTTTGGCTTGACTACCACACATGAATATATAAGGAAATGACTTGTATCTCATGCTAAATGTTAGTCTCCTACAAGGAAAGGATTCCAAAATCTACGCTCGTGAAGACTCCTATAAGGAAAATACTTCTATTCCAAGGAAAAGAGGTTAACCCTCTACTACTATAAAAACCCCAATACCCTTACAAATCAAGGTACGCATAATTAATCACTCTCTAGCACTCTAGAGTTGTAACAAGTTCTAACTTGACCTTCGGAGGGTATTTGGCTAGCACCACACCAGTGCTTTCTGTTAGGTCTTCCCCTTTTTGTTGTGCAAGTGCTGTTTAGAGCAAGTGGGAACTGTGTAGCTCACTGGTGATTTTTTCGCCATCATCAATTGGCGTCGTCTATGGGGAACAATTTTATTTTGGTTTGTAAGCCATAGCAAACACTTCCCGGACAAGAGAGTTGCATGGTGTTGACTTGCTCGATGGCAACAACAAACAACGTTCAGGGAGACGAAACCCGCGCAATGGCCCTTGAGAGGCAGGTTTGGACCTTGGCTGCTGCCGTAGAGCGCCTTATTAAGCAGAACCTCGATCTGGAGGAACAGTTACGCCAAAAAAATGTAGGTCATAGCACTCAAGAGTAGGACCAAGAAGGCACCAGTGCCGATAGAAGAGAACGAGAAGGGCCAGAAGGCAGTAATGCTCCGAGTAGACCGGAGTGACAGAATTTGAGCATGCCATCCTTCACGGATGCAACTCAACCACACATAGCCACAGAGATACAGGCAATAAAGGAACAAATAGAGGTCCTGATGAACGCCTTCAAAGGATAGGTATCCAGCGACCTTGACGATCTGGTAAATCGCACTGACTCGCCATTTATTGCAGTCGTCAATTCCTTCCCCCTACCACATAAATTTCGCATGCCATATATAGACAGTTAGGACGGAATGAAGGACCCTCTAGATCATTTGGAGACCTTCAAGACCTTAATGCACCTTCAAGGGGTAGTCGACGAAATCACGTGTAGGGCCTTCCCTACCACACTAAAGGGTTTTGCAAGGGTATGGTTCAGTCGGCTGACGCCGAATTCCATCAACACTTTCAAGGAGCTAATTGCTCAGTTCACTACACACTTTATTGGGGGACACAAGTATAAGAAGTCTACGGCATGCTTGATGAGTATCAGGCAACGAGAGGACGAGATACTGAGATCCTACATAACGCGCTTCAATAAAGAAGCACTCTCGATTGACGAAGCCAACGACAAGATACTTGTAGCAGCCTTTACCAGGTTGCAAAATGGTAAGTTTTTGTTCTGCCTATACAAAAACGACTCAAAGACCTTGTTAGAAGTACTCTATAGAGCCACTAAGTATATGAACGCTGAAGACGCGTTGCAGGCTCGAGAGGAAAATCCGAGAAAAAGGGAGAGGCAGGAAGATGAGTGATAAGACCAAAGGTGGAAGAAGCAGAGGACAGGAGACTGAAGAGATGAAAGGCATTCTAGGCCCTCGGGGGAAGGTTCACAAGCTTCACCCCGCTAATAACCCTGATAGATCAAGTCCTAATGCAAATCAAGGACGAAGGAGCTCTGACCTTTCCTGGAAAGCTGAAAGGGGATCCTAGCAAGCGTTCCAGAGACAAATATTGCCGCTTCTATTGAGACCACGGTCATGACACAGTCGATTGTTATGACTTAAAACAGCAAATTGAGGCCCTCATAAGACAAGGGAAACTACAAAAGTTCAAAAGCAAGGAAAGAACGGATCCACCGCCTTAAGAGCAGCCCCCCTGACGGGATAATGACCGTCCTAGACCTCCTATCGGCGACATAAATGAGAAAAATGTCTCATATTTTCATCCTAATGATAAGGAGAAAATTAATAGAGTATATTTACAAAGATGTTCTTGTCAACCTCTTAACCATGATTTCCCTAAAAAAGAAATTAGTGGAGCATTGCATTGATTTAATCTTGATTAGTTTAAGGAATACAAAATTTTGATTGGAACATATCATAAAAAAGTATGATGCATTTTGTTTATATTGTTACTTATTTAGGCAAGATTTTGGCAATTGAATGGGAGATCAGTAGTTTGATAAATGATTACTTTGTTGTGTGTATTGAAAAAGATGTAATTGATAGCATTAATAATGAAACTATTATACAGCATTTTCAAATATGAATACTTGTAGAAGGAAATTATAAAACTTTATGTATTTGAGATTTTTTTATGTTAATATATACAAGTTTTATTTTTAATTAATTTTGTTTAATTTAAATTTCTTAATGACCACCCTGAAAAAAAATTTTCCTAGAGCCGCCACTGAAATTAGATGTTATTTAATATTAAATATATAAACTTAATTTTTATGCAAAAAACTTGAAATTTAAACATTTGATTGATGATATAGCTATTAATCTTTGATAATCTAAAAATTTTGCAAGCATGAAGAATATTAAAAAAAACATGTAATCTAATGATGGATTTGTTAAAATTTATATTTAATATAAAGATATTAAGTGAAGTTGTAACAAAACTTTGGCCAATAAAAGAGGAGTCAAGAGTTACACCGAACTATTCATTCGCATAAAAAAAAAAAAAGCAGATAATAAGAGTAAGTTAAATTGGTTATTTATGAATTTTAAAATCTATTCATTGGCATAAGAGAAGTTTATGCAAATCTTGCATTTACTTAAATTGTTAAAAATTCCCTAAAAAAAAAACTTAAATTGAGAGCATCCACATTGGTGGAGCTATAAATTTAGTAATATGATTCCTCAAAAAGTTACTTTATCTATTTTATATTCTCACTTTACAAAACACTCAATATCAGTGGTTTTATTTTATCTTTCAACATAATAAAATAATATATCTACTAAAATAAAATAATATATCCGTTACAATAAATAACAATCATTGCAATAAATAATCTGACCTACATAATGTGAACACGTGAATACTAGTAGGAGAAAAAGAGAATGTGTAAATAAAGAACTTTTTTTTTTTTTAATTACTTATAAGCTATAGTGTACGGCCAAAAATAGTTGTGCGCTATAACTATAGAGCCAAATTATTTGGCTTTGGCTTAGTTATATTTTTGTATTTAGTCATGTTATTTGGGAGAGACCTCATTGTTAATTATATGATATATTCTATTACAATCAACTCAACCTAGGGTTTATAAATTAGACAACTCTTAAGTTATTTCTATAATTTTTTGAGAAGGAAGTTATTTCTATAATTAATTTATACATTTTACATATACATTGTGGGGCCCCAAATATTTAGCAACCCCGGCCCACTCTACATCTGGCCCAGGTCCACGCCGAGGAGAGGGCATAATCTGAGGATAAGCGAACGAGGCCCAAGTCGTCTAGGGACCTCGCCGAGGAGGCCCATGTCCTCGGTGGGCAGACGTTGAAAGGATGGAAGCTGTCACTCGCTCATTAAAGGCACGTGATTGACACCCTGACCGCATTAGTGAGGAAGTGACATCTGAACAGTGTTGTCTTGGTTACTGTAACTCATAGGAGGCTTGAAAAGGCAGCTGATGAGGCAAGCACTTAAGTATAAGACGGCTGATGGGGCAAGCACTCAAGTATAAGGTGACTGATGGGACAGGCACTCACGTATAGGCTTGGATGATCAATAAGTGGACGACAGAGATCAATTAAACAAGAATATATAATAGATAGCACCCCCGCCAAGAAAAAGGGGGGGGGGGATCGAAGAGGAGAAGAAATGAAAAAGGGATCTTCAGGGTGTCCAAGTACAACCCTTGTATATATCAGTTCTAAGTAAATAGATCCTCGGACTAGATCCTCTGACTAGGCCAAGATCAAAATTTCTTCATGAACGTTAGCCGAGGTCATCGTTATTACTCTCACACATACTTAGTCAAATTCCTTTATTATTATTTCTATGAATCTCACGCCGATTATTGTTTGCTTTGCTGGTTCTTAGCCCTTCTACCCATTCTTTACAAATTTTATTGTTTAGGTCCAATTTAATTTGAGCCCTTACAATTAGCGCCGTCTGTGGGGAGGACTTGTGCGCTAGCAAATACGATGGTTGGTGTGTAAAGGTTAAGAGCGACAAAAAAAAAAAAAAAAAAAAAAAAAAACCAACAAAAACAGTACAGTGTGCAGCAACAACATTCACTCAGAAGGCAAACAATGGCAAGAAACAAAAAGATGCGAAAAATAAAAGAGATGAAGTGGGCTTACTTCTTTATTAATATATGAAGAAAAAGTTACATCTTACAATTAATGCCCATGCAGGCTTGTTCTAAAGCTAACTACAAAGAAAGACGCCTAGCGAGGGTGGTGGAGAAGCAAGAGAAGAGGAAATGGAAGAAGGAAGGCAACGTTGAAGGGGAAGGGGCCGCGGCACCAGATGGTCCCACCTCTCGGTTCTGCCTGGTTTCCCTCCCAAACCCATCACTGCCAGCTTGAAGGGGCTAACGGATCTAGGTCTGGGAGAGGAAGGTTACGTTCTTTCTGGATCCCCCTCCAAACGGCAGGGAGGGGTCCACCTCTGATTAGGTTGAAAAAAAGAAAAATCTTCAACCTTCTCCTACCCCAACCCCAGCATGACGTCCAAGGTTGAGGTGCCATCCTTGTCTCCTGAGAGGGGTTAGGCTTCCTCGTAACCGCCCTTTCCAAGGGCCAGTTCATTTTATGGGGCGCAAACCGCTATTTTTGCAGAGCCCCTGAACAATATGTTGGTGAATGTGTTTGTGAGGTTTGAAGAAAAGAATTGTCCCAGAAAGGCCTTTTATAGAAGGCGAAAATTGGTGAGAACCAACCCGCACAAAATCCTAGGGAGAGATTACTAGAGGCAATAACTCCGCCCAATTTCCAAGGGGCTTATCCGCCGTTAGATCCTCGTAAATCTGCAAAGACATTAATGAAGAGGCGCCTCATTAACGAGGAGGCACCGAAGCGTCAAAGTGCATTACTCGAATAGCTCAAAGGACGCCTCATAATCGAAAGAGGCACGCCAAACGAAGAGGCTAGAACAGAGCAAGGTCCCCTCCTCGGCGGAGCAAATCAGACTGAGAACTAAGAGTTAGACAGAACCTAGGCATTACATGGTCCTCGGACCCAAGCCTCTGGAGAAACTAACTACTTATAACTACTTAAAAATTAAAGAACTAGGTACTGGACAGAACCAAGGCCTTGCATGGTCCTCGGACTTAAGCCTCTTGGGAAACCAGCTACTTCAGACTAAGAACTAAGAGTTAGACAGAACCTAGGCATTGCATGGTCCTCGGACCCAAGCCTCTGGGGAAACTAACTACTTAGAACTACTTAAAAATCAAAGAACTAGGTACTGGACAGAACCAAGGCCTTACATGGTCCTCGGACTCAAGCCTCTTGGGAAACCAGCTACTTCAGATTGAGAATTAAGAGTTAGACAGAACCTAAGCATTGCATGGTCCTCGGACCCAAGCCTCTGGGGAAACTAACTACTTAGAACTACTCAAAAATCAAAGAACTAGGTACTGGACAGAACCAAGGCCTTGCATGGTCCTCGGACTCAAGCCTCTGGGGAAACCAGCTACTTCAGACCGAGAACTAAGAGTTAGACAGAACCTAGGCATTGCATGGTCCTCGGACCCAAGCTTCTGGTGAAACTAACTACTTAGAACTACTTAAAAATCAAAGAACTAGTTATTGGACAGAACCAAGGCCTTACATGGTCCTCGGACTCAAGCCTCTTGGGAAACCAGCTACTTCAGACTGAGAATTAAGAGTTAGACAGAATCTAGGCATTGCATGGTCCTCGGACCCAAGCCTCTGGGGAAACTAACTACTTAGAACTACTTAAAAATCAAAGAACTAGGTACTGGACAGAACTAAGGCCTTGCATGGTCCTCAGACTCAAGCCTCTGGGGAAACCAGTTACTTCAAACTGAGAACTAAGAGTTACACAGAACCTAGTCATTGCATAGTCTTCAGACCCAAGCCTCTGGGGAAACTAACTACTTAGAACTACTTAAAAATCAAAGAACTAGTCACTATAGGACGATCTAAGCACTGGATAGAACCAGGATTTTGTACTGACCGTAGGCCCAAACCTACGACAGAGCCAACCCCTTTGGTGCTAAGTAAAGAGCCCTGCTAGGAACGAAAACCAAGTAAAGCTAAGCGTTAAAGCACAACAATTTAAACCTACTCATCCTAGAAAGAACTAGCAAGGAACTCAAGCTAAAAAGTATAGAGTAAAAAGAGAAGAAGACTTATAGAAATAAGAGAAAAACTCATCGGGCGGGCTCTTTGCGCTAAAGAAAGTTGCAGGGGCAATTGAAAGGATGGTGACACTGACAGAAAGGCAGGGTCCGACAGGCCAAAATGATAGGCCCGGGAACGTCAAAATCCTCCTCCCTGCCCAAAAGGTCGGACAGCAGAATTTTGAGGGGCTATTGTGGGGCCCTAAATATTTAGCAACCCTGGCCCACTCTACATCTGGCCCCGGTCCACGCTGAGGAGAGGGTATAATCCGAGGATAAGCGGATGAGGCCCAAATCGTCTAGGGAACTCGCCGAGGAGGCCCATGTCTTCGGCGGGTCGACGTTGAAAGGATGGAAGCTGTCACTCGCTCATTAAAGGCACGTGACTGACACCCTGACCGCATTAGTTAGGAAGTGACCTCTGAACAGTGTTGTCTTGGTTACTGCAACTCACAAGAGGCTTGAAAAGGCGGCTGATGGGGCAGGCACTCAAGTATAAGGCGGCTGATGGGACAGACACTCAAGTATAAGGCGGCTGATGGGACAAGCACTCAAGTATAGGCTTAGATGATCAATAAGTGAACGGCAGAGATCAACTAAATAAGAATATATAATAGATAGCACCCCTGCCAAGAAAAAGGGGGGGGGGCCAAGAGGAGAAGAAATGAAAAAGGGATCTTCAGGGTGTCCAAGTATAACCCTTGTATATATCAGTTCTAAGTAAACAGATCCTCGAACTAGATCCTCGGACTAGGCCGAGAACAAAATTTCTTCATGAACGTTAGCCGAGGTCATCGTTATTACTCTTACACACACTTAGTCAAATTCCTTTATTATTATTTCTATGAATCTCACGCCGATCATTATTTGCTTTGCTAGTTCTTAGCCCTTTTACCCATGCTCTACAAATTTTATTGTTTAGGTCCAATTTAATTTGAGCCTTTACAAACATCATACAAGAGTTTATAATATGTTTGAGATTTTATTATTTGGTAAAATTACAACTTATTTACCTGCGGTTTGGTCGAAATTTAAGTTACTTACTTGTGGTTTAAATTTGACACTTTACTCACCAAAGGTTTGTTCAGTCAGATTTCCTTAACCCATATCTATTAAAAACATAGCTAAATATGTGTTTTTGTTTCACTTTTATGTTTCTCTTCTTCAAAAACACAAAAAACATAAAAATACAAGATCAAATAAGATAAAAAAGAATCCAATGGAACACTTGCATCATAGCATCATATGATTTCAAATCACAGGTAAACAACTTAAATTTCGGTCAAATCTCAGGTGGATAAAGTATCAAATTTTAAATCATAAGTAGATAATTTAAATTTCAGTCAAACCACAAATGGGTAAGTTATAATTTATCTTTTAATATTTATAATTCAAAAATATTATTAATGAAGCTAAAATGATGATACAACACCCAATATATGAGCCTTTCTTATTATAGGAAAACCCAAAATATGAGCTTAATACAAATTATCAGTGCCACTTTTTATGTTCTATATATTATATTAATCACAACTTATAATATATTTATTTTACTTTTTCCTTTTAAAGTAACTAAAGTTTAAAAATTATATTTAAAAAAATTAACCATTCCATACTAACAATTGGTGAAGTGTAAAGTAAAATACAAAAAAGTGAGGGTTAAGATTTTTATTCAACAACAGCTAATTAAGTGGCAAAACAAATAAGAGAAGATACATCGGCCAGTAAAGAAACAGATGGAATTTTCAAGCCCAAAACAAGGCAAAAGGCATGGAGCATAACATCTATAAAATATTCATGACAAAACAAATTAATGCCATATGTGATATGTCTATCTGTTTCATATAATATTCACTTTGGCAAGGTTTGGGCAAAATTTGCCAAACAATAAATGTCCGGAAAAAAAAGTAGATGAATGGCATGCGCTCAAACTTAATTAGTAAGTTAGATTGTTTTTGAAAGTCAAGTTTGCCAAACTCGACTTTGGGCTAGAAAATGAACACTATAGTGGCGTTTTTTAAGTGCCTATAGCAGCGTTTATAGAAAACACCACTATAGAGGCGTTTTTGAAAATGTCACTAAAAAAAACGCCACTATATCGTTCATTTTCCAGCCCAAAGTCGAGTTTGTTAAACTTGACTTTCAAAAATAGTCTAACTTACCAATTAAGTTTGAAAGCATGCCATCCGTCTAATTTTTTCCTGGAAATGTACTGTTTGGCAAATTTTGCCCAAGGTTTGACACTGCTCTTATTGATTGACTTACACGTCTCTCTCTCTCTCTGTTTCTTTAATTATACAATGACTACTAACATTGACCAACAATTATATCAATGCTGAAAAGATGGGACTACGAAGCTCACCTAATACTTTTGTGTTTCTTTTTTCTTCAAAAATTTTAAAACCAGGTAAAAATGCCACGACTTTAATGAGGCGCAGAATGGGGAGAAAATACATATTGTTTCTGTTGTATGTGTTTTTCCTTTTACATGGGGTGGACCCTAAGTGTGGGATCTATTCCCATGTGAGAGAGATGATATATGCAACGGAAATAGTATATGCCACCTCCCGAATGTGAGCTATAACTCCCCGTAAAAGTGATAGATGGTTGATCATAATCATACGATAATTGTGATTAAATTTGTTGATTTTTATGTGGTAGTATAACTATTTTTTGAGTAATTCGAGTACCACATAAAATACCACAATTATCCTGCATGCGAGTCAGATTGTGATTGATTGCCTGTAATTTTCACATGAAGCCATTATTTTTTCTTCATCAATTTTAATCTGCCACGAGAAAAGTTGTGAAACAAGTATGGCATTTTTATATGGTCTTAGAATTTTTGCTTCTCTTTTGTTTTTGTTTTGTTTAGATAACTCACCTAACCCTAGGTTACATAGTGCGGGCAGAAATGTATCATTGAAATTTCTTGGTACGTTGAAATTGTGTCAGTACTAACAATTAAGTTTCCTTGTAAAAGTATTACACGATTTAGATTCAATGGACCAAAATTGTAGCAGTCCTTTTCGGTTTGATATTAAACGTTTAGACTTAGACTCGATCAAGCAGCACGTCTATGTGAAAAGCACAATATTCGGCTCCACATGCTGAGGATGTTTGCCCGAACCTCGTGAATTTGACCTGGTCACAACTGACATCATTTGGTCTAGTTGAAAACATGTCATTCATTTGCTACATAGCTACATAAATGACTGTTCTAAGTCTTTTATATCTATGGCTTAGAGTGAAATTAGAAATATTACAAATTTTATGTACAAGTTTTTGCAAAACTTATTGCAATCCTGGCCTAATTTAAAGGGTTAGGCTAGGACTACATGTTCTTGAACATGAAAATTTTAACAAGCCTCAATTTTTCTTTGTATTTAGTTGGGCCAATTGGAAATTCCACCTAGGATTCGACATACGAGCTGGTCCAATAATTTCTCTAGCATCAATTTATGACCTTGAGAGGCAAAAATATCGCCAGGTTTTGTATAGAGGATTCATATCTGAGTTGTTTGTGCCATACATGGATCTAACAAAGGAATGGTACTACAAAACCTTTTTTGATAGTGGTGAATTTGGGTTTGGTCAATCTGCAGTGTCACTTAAGCCCTTAGCTAATTGCCCTGCCAATGCAATATTTTTAGATGCATACTATGCTTCGAGTGATGGTACACCAATGAAGATATCTAATGCCTTCTGCATATTTGAAAATCATGCTGGAAATATAATGTGGCGTCACACTGAATTGGGTATTCCCCAGGAAGTTGTGAGTAATATTATTGTGATTGTTGTTGTATTGTTTGAACAAGTAGTAGTTTTAGTTGACAATTTTATGGTATTGCAGATTACGGAAGTTAGGCCAGATGTGAGCCTAGTGGTGAGGATGGTCGCAATTGTGGGCAACTATGATTACATTATTGATTGGGAATTCAAGCCAAGTGGCTCCATCAAATTGGGGGTATCTTATCAACTTAAGAAATATTTTTCCAACAACACTAAAAACACCAATAAATCTCATAACAAATTTTACAACTATTGAACTAGCAAATTTTGATTATAAGTATATCACTTTCACTTAGAACTATCACTAACATAATTTTTATTGTACATCAATCACAATCTGTAACTACAATAAGTTAACAATTATAAAATTTATTGTGACTTCAGACTTATTGTCAAGTTTTTATCAAACCTAAAATTTTTGTACTAAATGAGGTGACAATATACATAGCAAGCTCCTATGAATTAATAGTATGTCTTCCTATTTATTTCTTTGTCTCTTACTGCGAGCCTTTCTCAAATTATCTTAATAGATTAGACTAACAGGAATTCTAGAGGTGAAAGGTGTGGCATATACTCACATAGATCAAATAAAAGAGAATGTGTATGGCACATTGTTAGCAGAAAACACTATTGGTGTCTACCATGACCACTTCTTAATGTACTATCTTGACCCTGATGTGGATGGTGAAGATAATTCCTTTGTCAAAAACAATTTGGAAACAATCAAAGTAACTAACCATAGCTCACCAAGAAAAAGTTATTGGACAGTAGTGAGTGAAACTACAAAAACTGAATTTGATGCCCGAATTCAATTTAGCTTGAAACCAGCTGAGCTAGTAGTTGTGAATCTTAATAAGAGAACCAAAGTTGGGAAAAATGTTGGTTACCGTCTAAGTCCAAGATCAGCGATACACCCTTTCATGTCGTACAATGATTATCCAGAAATTTGAGGAGCCTTCACTAATAATAATGAGTGGGTTACATCGTATAACAAGTCTGAAAAATGGGCAGGAGGACTATTTGTTGATCAAAGTCAAGGAGATGATACCTTAGCAGTTTGGAGCCGTAGTAGATAATGAATACAAATCCTCTATTATACTTTTAAACTTTGCTAGCTAGAAATCTACAAGAAAATAATTGTTGATTATGGTAATTCTGACTAAGGTTTTCTAATTCACTTTGTTTGTTTGTTTGTTATATGAATGCAGGAATAGGAAAATTGAAAACAAGGACATAGTATTATGGCACACCATTGGATTTCATCATGTGCCTTGCCAAGAAGATTTTCCAGTGATGCCAACCTTGAGTGGTGGGTTTGAACTCTAGCCAGCCAATTTCTTTGATAGTAATCCAATCCTTAAAACAAGACCTCCAAATCTTGTACACTGGCCTAACTGCACAAATTAGCTATGAGATTTTACATTATAGTGTAGTAAATTAGATTCAATAATGATATCCATTGTCATTGATTGTCATAAAAAGGATAATGAATCCAAATAAAAGATGTAGCTTTAGATACCATTTGGGGTTGAGTCTGTGTGTGTGTGTTTTTTTTTTTGGCGTACAAGTTAATATGAGGGAGTATTGAAATATTAAAATAGGACCTAAAGCTTTTAAAGTAGATGGAAGATGATCTTGTTGGTTTTGTTAATTTGAGATTGACTTCCATTAGTGTTGAGAAGAGGAGAGAAAAAAAAAAGGGATATATAACTTAAAAATGGTGGGTGGAGAATGAAATTGAGCATTTAGCGCGCGTAAGACAAAAGTTTTGGATTCCCACTAGGCAACTAGTGGATTTAGATCCTCTAGATTTCTTAGGGTACTCTATCAAATAGATTTCCTTAAATCTTAACCACTCTTTAATGATTTAATGGTCTAGATTCTGTCATGTCAGTATTCTACTAATAATAATCTTAATTGTTTTATTTGCAACATTATTTTATTATTTTAAGAATATTGTTAGTAGAATGCTAACATGTCAGAATCTAGACTATTAAATCATTAAAGAGTGGTTAAGATTTAAAGAAATCTATTGGTAGAGTACCCTAAGAAATCTAGAGAATCTAAATCCGGCTACTAGTATTAGTGTATTACTACTATTATTGTTCATCCCAAAAATACAAATTTTAAAAGCTGTAACTATAAAGATACAGACCTTAACATCCTCTTCTTTTCTCTTATTTTATTTTGTTTTATTTTAATTGATCATGAAATTATCAAACTCTGATTTAAATATTGTTATCAATGGTTAATTTAATGTCCAAGTTACATTGAAGTACATCTCTAGCTTCCCACAAATCACACAACTTAGAACCCAATTTGAAAGAATTGGATCATCCTTTTCACTCTCCTCTTCAACCCGGTTCGATTCAATGTGCCATCTTCCACAAATTATCTCAAGCAACCAAATATATTGTACAATGCTAATCAAGTACAAAAAATAAGTAATACTTGGGTAACTAAAATTTTTACAATATATGTCTTAAAAAAAATGACATGCTACTAATCATAAAAAAAAAAAATAAAAAAAAAAAGAAAGAAAAGAAGAAGAAGAAGTAATTTATACATTTATTTATAGTATTATTGAAGTGGTACTAATTACATTTATTGCCGCATTACATTGATAATAATACCTTTAGCATTTACAAACAAAAAGAAAAAGAAAAAAAGAGGAAGGCAGAAATGACAAACTCCAAACCATTTACTCACACAATTGAGCTAGAACTAGTGGGGATCATTACAATAACAACTTCTTGAGAGCATTGCTCCTTAGATACTACAGACTGAGCACAAAAAATATAGCTATCTATAAACTATAATATGCCATTCTTGAAGCCCTAAGAGGAGAAATTTGGAGCATGCGGTGTCCATTGTCCATCCTATCAGATTAACTTGATTTTTTTTTTTTTTTTTTTGTTTAATCTTGAGCTTGACTAAAGCGTTTGCCATAGCATAGGACACATCTATGTATAGAATGGGGGAGATGGAGAAATAGGAGAGGAAAGTAGAGAAGAAGATGATAAGAATATATTATATTCTTTTCTTCTTGCCATTCTGCTTACTTCCTCTCATTTCCCTCCATCCAAACATATGGGTAAAGTCATCATTTAACTATCTTTCTAGGAAGGTAGGAAGTATCCAATTTTAAAACAAAATTTTGAGGGTAAGAAGTATCCTATTTTAAAGGTATTTATTTATTTGTTTTCTTACTTGAAATTTGCTAAGACCGCGATGCTAACCACTACTTCTAAAACCAATTTATGTTAAGAAGAGACGCATTTTAGTTTTTGCAAGACACAAAGTCCGGCCTCTATACATGTTGCAAGTGGGCGGTTTTACAATGTGATGTTCGACAGGTTGGCTGTCAAGCACCAATATGCTACGCTTGCACATTACAGCGACTCCTTAGGGTCCCCCGTAAGGCCAACAAAATTATTTTAACTAGAAAAAAGGTGAAAAATAAATGTCGAAATTGGGTCTTGCGCACTTTAACTATCCCATAGTAACCTAAAAAATGAAGAACTTATTATTGAGTCCTACGTTTCCCTTTTACAGCAGTTTGAACCAAGACCTCCAAATGTTGTGCAATGGCATAATTACCCAACCTAACAATGTGATTTTACATTAAAGTGTAGTAAACTAGAGGAGTTCAATAATGTCATTGATTATCATAATATACGTGCACAATGTATCTAAATATAATATCTAAAGTTGAAGCATAATATTTATTATTCTTATACTCCTATTGAGTTATATCAGTATAGCATTTTAGTCCATTTGATCCACTTCAGTCCATCTCAGCCTGCTTCGATCTACATTGCTCCATTTTGTCCAATCCATTCAACTTCAATCCATTTGGTTCATATTAGTTACTAAAATTATTTTAAAAAAAAAAAGAATTTTTGGAATGTGATGTTGCTTAGGGGAAGTAAAAATACAAATTTTCTTTTAGAAACAAATTAAACCCACATGTATACACACACAAAGAAGAGAAAAAGAGGTTTTAACATAAAAACACACCACAAACTCTACTCAAAACTCAAAAGCCATAGTAACTTTGAAGGGAGGATGGGAAAAAAAACATAAATGATTATTTTTATTTATTTATAGAAATTAACTGTATATGCTACTAATTAAGAAGAACATAGAGATGACTTTTTTTTTTTTTTTTTTTTTTTTTATAGTAATAAAAAAAAGAGAAATATAGAGAGATAAGGTTTAAAGAAAAATAAATAAATGGTTATTTTTTTAGCATTTGTTTAGAATAAATTTTTTAGCAATTAATGGCATATGCTAATTAATAAGAGAGAGAGAGAGAGAGAGAGAGAGAGAGAGAGAGAGAGAGAGAGAAGAAGAAGAAGAAGAAGAAGAAGAAGAAGAAGAAGATAAATGGTTTTTTTTTTTTTTTTTTTAAGATATTAATTGGTTTAAGGAAACTTAGTGGATTCAGATCTTCTAGATTTCCTAGAGTACTCTAGTAACTCTACCAAATAGATTTCCTTAAATCTTAACTATTCATTAATGATTTAATGGTCTAGATTCTGCCACGTCAGCATTCCACTAACAATAATCATAATTGTTTTGTTTGCAACATTATTTTATTATTTTAAGAATATTGTTAGTGGAATGTTGACATGACATAATCTTGACCATTAAATCATTAAAGAGTGGTTAGGATTTAAGAAAAACTACTGGTAGAGTACCTTATGAAATTTAGAGGATTTGAATTCTAAGTAAAAACATATATAAATGGTCATTTTTAAAAGAAGATAAATGGTTATTTTTTTAAAGATATTAATTGGTTTAAGGAAAGTAAAAACATATATAAATGGTCATTTTTTTAGCATTTGTTTAGAATTTTTTTTTTAGCAATTAATGGCATGTGCCAATTAACAAGGAGAGAGAGAGAGAGAGAGAGAGAGAGAGAGAGAGAGAGAGAGAGAGAGAGAGAGAGAGAGAGAGAAAAACATAAATGATTATTATTTTTTTTAAAAGGATATTAATTTTTGTATATGCTACTAAATTAAGAAGAGAGATGAGGCTTAAGGAAAGTAAAAACAAAAATTGTCATTTTTTTAGCATTTGTTTATTATATTTAATGGCATATGCTAATTAATAAGGATAGAGATAGATATTTTTTGAGAAGAAAATAGAGAGAGGTAAAGAGAAGAAGAAAAAACATAAATGGTTAGGTTTTTTTTTTTTTTTTTTTTTTTTTTTTTTTAGGATATTAATTTTGTTTAATTATGGTATTAATAAATCATATATGTTATGTTTTTTTTTTTTGGTTAAAATACAAAGTGCATGCTTTAAGTTTGACTGAAATTCGTTTTAGTCTTCTAACTTTCGTTCAATTGAGTCATCTAAGTTTCAAAGTTATTCAATTTAGGCATTTTTTCCAATTTAGTTTTAAAAAATTTCCATTAAGCATGCAATTAACTAATGAAAAAATATTTGAAAAAAATATTCTTACATAAAAAATCTATAAAATACTTTTATTAATTTTATATATTTTTTCATGTGAAAATAATATTTTTCAAGGAAAATTTATAACAAAATTGAATAGATCACCCTCAATTGAATAAATTTGAAACTTAGAAGACTTAATTGAGTGAAAGCAAAGTTTGAGTACAAAAATTAATATCAACCAAACTTAGAGGGTGCAATTTGAATTTTAGCCTTCTCTTTTTTGGTGAAATCAACTGTATATACTACTAATTAAAAAGAAGAGAGAGAACATTTTTTTTTTGTAAAAAATAAAAACAAGAAGAGAGAGAAATATAGAGAGGTAAGGTTTAAGGAAAGTAAAATCATAAATGGCCAATTTTTAAAGTATTTTTTAGAATAATTTTTTTAGCAATTAATGGCATATGCTAATTATTAATGAGAGAGATAGATAAGGAGAAGAAGAAAAAAACACAGATGGTTAGTTTTTTAAAGATACTAATTGTTGTAATTATTATTATTATTTTTTTGAGAAGATAATTGTTGTAATTATATGTTATTAAGAAAACATAAATGTTATCGTTTTATGCTTGAAGTAATGCTATATGTATAATAAATTTTACAATTTTTTTCATACTTTATTGAGTTGGCAAATTATAATTGGTAGAACATCATTTTCACATGAAAAAACCACTATTATCACTTTGATATGAAATTTTTTTTGTTCTTAGACTTATACTTTACATCATCATAAATTATATTTGTAGACACTAAACCTAACCAAATTATAAGTTTGTAAGTATAGTAAATATAGTAGATCACTATATTTACCAATAAAGGATAACAAGAGTAAGTTAAACTGATTATTTATTAATATTAAATCTATTCATTGACATAAGAAAACTTTAAGCAAATCTTGCATTAACTTAAATTGTCAAAGAAATGCTTATTTAAGAGCAAAGAGGCTTAATAACTCTCCACACAACCATGGCTACAACTTTGAAACTAATACTTTTCTTACTCCTATCCCTGCACATCTTCTCACTTGTCTCAAGCCACCGGCCCCACCCTCTAGACCCTCTAACCCTTCCGAGTTCACCCTGGTTGGAAACATAGTCCATAAATTATACCCCAGCTCAAAGCTCAATATAACTTTACAGTACGTAGGTTTGGACGAGCCAGACAAACCTGCCATCCTTTCATGGCTATCAGAACCCAAGTCCAAACCACCACCTCGCCGCGTCTTTGTGATTGCACGTCTCGATAAACAATCCCACGAGATCATAGTCGATCTAGCGACCCATGCGATACCCTCTGATAAAGTTCACAACGGACACGGCTACCCTTTGCTTACCTATGAAGAACAATTGGCTGCAATGGAATTGCCACAAACATATAAACCCTTTATTGAATCCATTGAGAAGAGAGGCTTAAACTTATGTGAAGTTGTTTACTCAACTTTTACAATTGCGTGGTTTGGAGAGTTGGAGAGCAAAAGGGTGTCGAAGGTTTTGTGTTTTTATGTAGATGGAACTGTGAATTTGTATTTGAGGCCAGTGGAGGGAATAACGTTGGTGGTTGATATTGATGAAATGAAGATAGTTGAATACTATGATAGGTTTATTGTGCCTGTGCCAAAAGCTGAGGGAACGGAGTACAGGGAATCAAAGCTAGAGCCACCCTTTGGTCCTCGTTTAAATGGTGCAACCTTGGTGAACCCTGATGGACCAGGGTTTAAGATTCACGGGCACACTGTCAGGTCAGTCATCTTTTTATTTTATTTAAACTAATCGCTAACCCATGCGATGCACGAAAAAATTATTAATTTTGAAAAAAAAAATCCACCAATGAGTAAATAAACATTTTGCTAGATAGTATTTTTTTTAAAAAATTTTAAAAAAATTTAATTTCTATACTTTTCTATAATTCAGAAGTGTTGTCTAAGATTGAACGTTATTGAGTTGCAAGTACATAGTTACTAAAACCTACAAAGTAATTTACCATTCTTAAATTAATAAAGCAAAACTCTTAATAGTTATATATATATACACACACACTCAAAACTAATATAAACTGGAAATATATAAACAAAGTCCATGATATGAGGAAGACATACCTAGTTTGAAATTTGAGTAGCAATATGACTTTCTCATAGTAATAACAATATAGATATTTCAAAACATGGAACAATATCTAAATTATAATACCTAATTTCATTATCTTTTATGTTAAATCCAAACAAATAATTAATCAACCAAAAATCATAACTTTTAATAGGAAAACAAAAAATCACATGAACCTAAATAAAAAGAATTTAAGGTAAAGAATTAATATCAAATTTCAAAATTTATAGAATCCCCAAATTCTACTTCAAAACCAAACCAAATTCAATAAATTTATATATAACGTACCAAAATTTGTCGTTCCTTAGGCTAAAAGACATAAGTTATAGTTTTGATTTTTCTCAAAAAAATAGAAATGTTTTATCTGCCATGTACAATATAAAAGAAAAATTATTAGTGGAAATTTCAACCCAAAAACCAAACCTATGAAAATAATGTCAATATAAATATGGAGATTAACCTAAATACTTAAAAGAAAATCAATTCTAAACATAACAAACAAATAAGATAGAAAGAAAATCTTAGATATAAACAAATATCCACATATGTTGAATTGAAATTTTATTAATAATAACAATATAAAAAAAATTCAACATAAAATTCATTAATCAAAGAAGAAAGTTGAATTAGATTGCTTGCATTTTTTTTTTTTTTTACGTTAGTCTCTATTTTTTTCTTTGGTTATATATATATATATATATTATCAACATTTGAGTTTGAGTTTAAGTTGGACTTATTAGAGAGATAAAGTTTCATTCTTTATTAAGTTTAAATTAAACAAAAATAATTTTGTTTAAAAAAATGATAATGATGAATTTGCGTTTAAGTTGGACTTGTTAAAGAGAAAGAATTTCACTCCATGTTAAATTTGGATTAAACAAAAATAATTTTATTTAAATATTGTGCTAACGTAGAAAATTATGAGAGTTTCAGAGATTTCGGTTTTATATTAAAAAAAATGATAATAATGAATTTGAGTTTAAGTTGGACTTGTTAAAGAGACAGAGTTTCACTCCTTGTTAAATTTGGACTAAACAAAAATAATTTTATTTAAATATTATGCTGACGTAGAAAATTGTAAGAGTTTCAAAGGTTTCGGTTATATATATATATATATATATAGATGTCTTTGTTAGAGATATTACCTTAACTATGAATTTTTTTTTTTTTGGTATTATTTTTGTATTTTTTGTAATTGAAAGTCATTGACTATGTTGCACTCAAACATGAGTACGGGGTATGAATACGAAGGTACGGCAGTTATTGAAAATAAGGGCAGGGGTATATATGATAATTAATTAATTAATATTTATATTTAGATATATTTTTTAAATATTTTTAAACTTAAAATATGTTTATGTTGAGAATTTAAATTTAATAAATAAAAAAATTGTAAAAGGACACACCCAAAAAAAAAAAAAAAAAGCACAACACTAAACCCATAATAAACAAGTGAACGTTATAAGGCAGAGGCAGATTTCAAGGAAAAAAAACACATATAAAATTAAAATCATAAAACTGAACCCCAAAAAAAAAAAAAAATACTAAACCTATTATATATAAGAACAGGAGTGTAAACCCAAACCCAAAGGACCATAGCAAAAAGAAAAAGAAAGAAAAAAAAGAAAAAAAAGAAGAAGAAGAGAGAGACAAACATGATACTTGAAGGAGAGAGAGAGAGACGACAAAGGAAGAGTGGAGTCGTTGGAGAAGCTATGGTCATCACCGATCTACGCCCTACAATGGTTGCCGACTCGCCAATCTCAGCACAGATGATGAGAAGAGGAGCTCAGTTGAGGAGTGAGAAGGGGGTGGGAGTGTGTGTGTTGAGTAGGGGTGTCAAATAGGTAGGTTTGACGTGGGCATAATTGGGTTGGGAATATTAAACTCATTTACCTATTAAAACCCATTTAACTAATTGTTTCTAACTAAAACCCAACCAAACCCAATTATAACGGGTAAACCCCCACCCACCCAATTACCCAATTATTAAAATTACCAAAATGCCCATAAACACAGTAACAGCTCAGCGACAGGAAAATAGAGGAATGTCCACCGTTTGGTTGTCGAGAAAATTTAGAAAAATAAGGAAATGAATTTTGAAAATTGGATTTTAATTATTTACGATATAAAAACCAACCAAAAAAAAAAAAAAAAAGCTTTATCCTCCACCTCCTCCTCTGAAACCCCCAAGCTCATCATCCACCCTAACTCGCCCTGGGCACGAATCTACAGCATCGCATATCAGGTCAAAAACCTTGTTGACTCGCTAGAGAACATTTAGGGATGCCTCGACGAGTCCATGTTTGTCGAGTCTGCCGCACGATACGTTCGCATGAAGCGCATGCACCACACTCTAACGTCGACCTCGATCTCCTTTGACGACGATCTCTCCGTTTTGTCAAATTTTTCTTTGCTTCACCATCAATGGAAGATCATCGAGAGCTTCAAGGTTCAGATTTCACAGCGGAGTCGTGAGCGGTTGCTAGAGCGAGAGCTTCTGATTTCGGCTTATGTCGATGCGTTGGCTAGTGTTGCCGTCATCGACAAGATTCGTCCCAATCAAGTTCTTCCCGTCGATCATCCAATCGTTTCCAGCTTTGATTCCGTCTTGAATTTCTCTCAAGGTTTGGAAAATGCTTCCTTCGATGCTTTAAAGCCGCTAGAAATGGACTTTGGTGAGCTCTCTTTTAATGGTTTTGTTAAAGATATTAACGAAATTGGAATGCGTTTGGTTGCCGAGAAAGTTAAGGGAACAAAAATAAGAAAATTAGAGAGGGCTAGTTTTTTTTTTAATAGGAAGGGCTGGGTTGAATTTAGGTATATTGTTTTTGGGTTAAATGGGGTTCAATGGGTTTTTAGTTAAAACCCAATAATCATTGAGTCTAATTGGGTTGATACCCATTTAACCAAACTAATAATTGGGTAGGTTTTGGTTCAATTAAAGTGGGTGGGCAAATGGGTTTGAGCTTATTTTGCCACCCCTAGTGTTGAGTGAGCTTTAGTCCCAAAATAGAGGCAAGCAAAATTTGGGGGCTTTAATCAAACAAGATCAACCGTAAATGGTTGTCCAGATGTCAAAATCTTAAGTTTTTTTTTTTTTTTTTTTCCCCTTTTTTTTTAAGATCTATCATTTCCACTATGTTAGAGCCGTTTCAAAAAATAAAATAAAATAAAATAAAATAGAAATAAAAAATAAAAAAGGAAGAGACACCTTTCGACATGGACTTTAAGTGTGTCCTACTAGTCCTCGTGTCTAAAACGAGTCGGACTTGAGTATTGGGCCAAAAATGACTTATCTGTGCAACATAGGTCATTGACCGTCAACTCATTGGTATATGATCTATTGTACTGTATTACATTTACAACTAACCCAGCTAAGGTTTATACCTTATAACTTTATATATTAGAGAATTCTAAGTTAATTCTACCACTAATTTATAATTCAGGCCACAAGTGGAAAAAGGGAATGAAAACATGTCATTCATTTGGTACAGAGCTACATGAATGGCTATTATTAAAGGGTCCTAACCTTGGAACTGTTTTTTTTTTTTTTTCCTATGGCTTAGAGTGAGACTAGTGATACCACAAATTTTATACACAAGTTACAAAACTTATTGCAATTCTAACCTAATCCTTATTGAAAGTGTATGACTAGGATTACATGTTCTTGAACCGGAAAAAAATTGACAAGCCCCAATTTTTCTTTGTGATTAGTTGGGCCAACTAGAAATTCTATCTAGGATTTGACGTTCAAGCTGGTCTGATAATTTCTCTAGCATCAATTTATGACCCGGAGAAGCAAAAATATCATCGAGTTTTGTATAGAGGATTCATATTTGAGATGCTTGTGCCATACATGGACCCATCAGAGGAATGGTACTACAAAAGCTATTTTGATAGTGGTGAATATGGGTTTGGTCTATCTGCAGTGTCACTCAAGCACTTTGCCAATTGTCCTGCCAATGCAGTATTTTTAGACGTATACTCTTCTACTAACGATGGTACAACAACAATGATATCTAATGCCTTTTGCATTTTCAAAAATCATGCTGAAAATATAATATGGTGTAACATTGAATCAGGTATTCTTGGGAAAGTTGTAAGTGATATTTTTTTTGTGATTTTTGTTACTGTTGTTGTATTGTTTTGCCAAGTAGTAGTTTTATTTGACATTATATGGTATTGCGGTTTACAAAAGTTAGGCCAGAAGTGAGCCTAGTGGTGAGGATGGTCGCAACAGTGGGAAACTATGATTACATTATCGATTGGGAATTCAAGCCAAGCGGCTCCATTATATTGGGGGTATTTTATAAACTTGAGAATTATTTTTTGAAAAATATTACAATCACCAATAAATCTCATAAAAAATTTTACAATTGTTGAGGTAGTAAATTTTTACAACAGACATAATTTCTTTTTTGTACATTAATCGTAATTTCTTACTGCAACAATTGTGAAATTTTTTGTAACATTAGACTTACTATTGTTTTTCAACAAACCTAAATTTTTTTGTACTATGAGTTAAAAGTATGTCTTCCTACCTCACAAACTTGAGTAAAATGGTAACATCAATATTGATTTCTTTGTCTCTTAATGTGAGCCCTTCTCAAATTATCTTAATAGGTTGGAATATCAGGAGTTCTAGAAGTGAAGGGTGTCACATATACTCGCATAGATCAAATAAAGAAGAATGTGCATGGCACATTGTTATCAGAAAACACTATCGATGTGTATCATGACCACTTCTTGACGTACTATCTTGACCTCGATGTGGATGGTAAAGCCAATTCCTTTGTCAAAAACAATTTGGAAACAATCAAAGTAACTAACCCTAGCTCGCCAAGAAAAAGTTATTGGACAGTTGTGAGTGAAACTGCTAAAACTAAATCTGATGCTCGAATTCAGTTTGGCTTGAAACAAGCTGAGCTAGTAGTTGTGAATCCTAATAAGAAAACAAATGTTGGGAACAATGTTGGTTATTGTCTAATTCCAGGATCAGTGGCACACCCTCTCATGTCATACAATGATTATTTACAAATTCGGGGAGCCTTCACTAATAATCATGTGTGGGTTACACCGTATAACAAGTCTGAAAAATGGGCAGGAGGACTTTATGTTGATTAGAGTCATGGAGACGATACCTTAGCAATTTGGAGCCTTAGGTAGTATTGATAAATAAAAAAAACTCTATCCCACTTTTAAAGTTTGCTTGCTAGAACTTCACAAGATAGTAATTGTTGATTATGGTAATTGTTACCAATGTTTTCTAATGCTTTTTTTTTTTTGGGGGGGGGGGGGGGGGGGTGTGGTATATGAATGCACAGGAATAGGAAAATTGAAAACAAGGACACAGTATTATGGTACACCATTGGATTTCATCATGTGCCTTCCCATGAAGATTTTCCAGTGATGCCAACCTTTGGTGTTGGTTTGAGCTCTGGCCAACCAATTTCTTTGATAGCAATCCAGTCCTTAAAACAAGACCTCCATATATTGTACATTGGCCTAACTGCACCAACTAACTATGAGATTTTACATCGCAGTGTAGTAAATAAAGGAGTTCAATAATGATATCCTTTGTCATTGATTATCTTTTTGGATTTTACATTATAATAATATTTAATCAGTTTTAAGACTAAATTATTATTAGGTTAATAATAAAAGCCTTAAGTTAAACAGATAATCATCTTTATCATGCAAGTGTGGAAATTTAAAGAAGACATAACTTAGGAAACCCGTGAAACAAAATTGTTTCACAAGAAAAACCTAAGGAAACTTAACCTTATCAATCCGAAGGTGAATAGATTTACTATCAAATAGAACTATAGAAGTTTATAGACTGAATAACCCTATTCTTCGTAAACTCAACTATAGTTACTAAACATATTGTCCTTTTAAGTGAAGCTTCTACGACAAGTCGCTTCTCTCCTTCTCTACTCAGATCCATTGATATCTCTAATAGCAATCTACTGCAATGTGAACTTCCAATCAATGACTTCAATATCCCCTTGAAAATTTGAATCCATTACACTTGATATCTAGAGAGTAGCAACTTTAGATTTACTAGTTCAAATAGTATTTGAGTAAGCACTGGTAGTGACTTTAAGAGTAGTTGGCACAAAATCTTTTAAATCTCAGAAAAGTAGCTCTAAAGTGTTAGAAAAATGTGCATTATGGTTTACTTATAATGTAGACCAAGCAGGAGCAAAACCAAAATCACAAAGTGGGCTGGTGGGCTAATAAGATGATTATGCATATACACAGCTCAATCTATTGAACTTAAGTTCCAATTAGTTGAAACTATTAAACTCTAAATAGGTTGAATAAATTGAAATCCTATTCTTGCACACTAAATACCAGTAGCTTGAGCTCTTGTCTAAACATTCTTATAGAGTCTAGGAGTTATAACTAAACAAATTTATGATCATGAGGTTGCTAATGCAAAACTGAATATTTAAATCCTAATATATATATATATATACATAATAGGCAAATCTCAGAGAAACCTCAATTAAAATTTGAAATTAGAATCCAAATTTATGCTATGTGTCAAAACTTATGTGGGAACCACACCATAATTATCTACTTAAATTTATAACATATGATTACTTAAGTTTCTTAATATTTGTACCAAAAAAGTTAATGAGTGCAAAATATTAAGAATCTAATGTATATTAATGAACTATAAAATTTATTTAAAAAAAAAAAAAAAAAAAAACTTATCACATATACTTAATAAAAATCACCACATAACAAAGATCACCACACATTCTATCTTATTAAAAATTAGAAAAAAAAAATTGTTCATAAGTAGTATTAAATTTAGGTAAGAATTTTAATATGACTAATTACGTTTATTTTAAAAAAATAATAATAATTTGACTAATTATTTATATTTTTATGATAAAAATTGTGTTTAATTTTAAATATATCTATACGTATACATGTGTTACATACTATTTTTTAAAAATAATTTCACTAATTATTTATATTTTTATAATAAAAACTGTGTTTAATTTTAAATGCATATATATGTTTGTATGGGTTACATGCTACTAATCATAAAATAGATTATGAGTTCAAATAAAAGATGAAGCTTTAGACACAATTTGGGGCTTTTGTTTTTTTGTGTACAAGTTAATACGGGGGAGTACTAGTAATGAAATATTAAAACAGGACATTAAGCTTAAAAGTAGATGGACGATATATTGACTTCCATTAGTTTTGAGAGAGAGAGAGAGAGAGAGAGAGAAACAGGGGACTTGTGGCAGAAAATGGTTGGTGGAGCGTCAAATTGAGCATTTAGCGTGAGACAAAAGATTTGGATTCTTACTGATATTTGTCGTTCATCCCAAAAATGCAAATTTTAAAAGCTGTAACTATAAAAATACAGACCTTAAAATCTGATAGTTAATTTAATGTCCAAGTTACATTTTCCAAGCATCAATGTAAACAATTTCCCATTCAAACTGCATTGAGAACTTTTAAAACTGAATGAGTTTATGCAGAGTAAAAGAGGTAGTCACTAGCCTGGTCACGATGAAGGATATTTAGAATAAGTTCGTGACAATTAACTCAAAAACAAACCACACAAGAACTTTAACACTACAAAATAGTTTGCCCATTAAGCTTGCTATGGTTGAAATTGGTACTAAAATTCCCACTCATCTTATCTCATTTTTATTCATACTACAAAACAGGGGTACAAGGCTGGCTCATAATAAACCGTACCTAGAATACAAGAGAAAGCCAACAATCAACAAACTAATACTTTCGATAGTTTGAGACATAATCATAAACCTGCGGTGGTATCCCAACTTCCACTGTTCCTTCCAGCATTTGTGTCACTTTCTTCATAGAGGGCCTGAGAATCGGATCCGGATTAATGCACCATAATCCCACCAAGGCCATTCGCTCAAACCTCTTGAAATCGCTCAATGCTTCAGGTTCATGTCCCACCACCATCTCTAGCTTCCCAGAAATCACACAACTTAGAACCCAATTTGAAAGTAGTAGATCATCCTTTTCACTCTCCTCCTCAACCCGGTTTGGTTCTATGTGCCTTCTTCTGCAAATTATCTCTAGTAACATCACACCAAAACTGTAAACATCCACTTTTGCAGTTATAGGTTCCCTCCTAAGCCATTCTGGTGCCATATATCCTATAGTGCCTCTAACATTAGTGTCAGTTCTAGTTTGCTCTTTATTCAAAAGCTTGGATAGTCCAAAATCTGCTATCTTTGCACTATATTTGACATCAAGTAGCACATTCTCGGGCTTCATGTCACAATGTATGATCTGAGCCTCACATTCTTCATGCAAGTAATGTAAGCCTCTAGCTATTTCAAGCGCCAATTCAGCTCTCTGAAGCCAAGTTGGTTTCTCCCCCTCCTTGAAGAGAAAATGTGACAATGTTCCATTTGGCATTAGCTCATAAACTAAAAGTCTCTGATCGTTCTCAACGCAATATCCCAATAGTCTTACCAAATTCCTATGATGCGTACGTCCAATTATTTTCAGCTCTGTTGTAAATTCCTTCTCACTTTTCTCAGTGCCTTTTGTTAGCTCCTTCACAGCAATATCAATCTTGGTATCCTCTGAAGTTAGACTACCAGAGTAAACTCTTCCAGAGGCACCACGACCAAGGATCTTACTAAATCCATTTGTTGCTTCATGCAGCTCTTGCAATGTGAAATCTCGAAAGTCAATTCCAATGGCCTTTGCATTTGCTGACTTCCATCTCTTCAATACATTCCGAATGGCAGGATGATAGTACAAGGCAAGTGCTCCAAACAAGAAAGCAAAAGCAGCACTAATTATAAGACCAATCACCAAAAGAAGCCGTGTATCAAATTTCTTCCTTTTCGTTGGAGGACTTGGCTCACTCTTCTTCTTATTAGGTACCTTGATAAATGCCACTCTACCTTTAGAGGAAGCACTCTTTCTTGCATTTAGCAAAGGAATCCTCTTCTTGATACATGTAGAATTCACCCAGGATGCAGCCAAGGTATAACAGTCATCCATAACAGCCTTCTTGCATCCCTCCACGTCAACGTTTCTTACTTCACCCAAATCTCCATTGTTAATATCAGGTGGGAAATCAGCATCATCAATTACCTGTGAGAAATTGAAGACAGCATAAGAAAAATAAAACATACCTTCTGTCAATATTGAATTGTAGAGAATGGCAAAACTTGGGTTTTTAGCTGAGTATTTTTGGTTACTTGATTAAATTCAAACACATGTTATATTGACAATTAAACACAAACAGTGATATTTTTTCCAAAAACAATTAAATTCAATACCATTATGTGCCTAAATTTAATTGAGAAATTTAATGTACTGCACTTAAGGAATCATACAAACAAATCCTACGGGGAAAAACTTATTGCAAATTAGCATATTAGGACTTCTTTTAGTCTATAGCCTACAACTTAGAAAGCCTTGGATGGAACAAAGGTTTCTTCAAAAGACTAGTCTAGGGATGCCTCAAAATTTTTTCTTGGCATTTTAAAATATCAATTAACTGTTTAAAAAATAGACTCTTAATACTTAATAGGATGGGTATTTATCTATCGCTCTATTTTTTGCTAATCATTTATCTATCACTCTTATGATTATATAAATAAAATAAATCCAAATATATAATAATTCTCGTAATGGAGATAATCCTTATATTACCATTGTGCTAAAATTCCTCATTGAAGGGTCTGCGCAATAGTTAACCATGTTTTCCTGGTAGCATCCTTTTGATACATCTCTTGGATCTACCTGCAGATAGCCTGGCAAGCAACTACAGCTCACGGTTTCATTATCTGGAGAAGTGCACATAGCATATATGCCGCATACAGAATTCACGAAGCAAGGGTCATCATTGGCTCTCCACACCCTTTTCCATCCACCGCCATTTCTTTTATGGTAAATATATTGTTGGAAATTGCCAAGATCTTCAACCGTGACTCTGTGATAGTAGTCTTCAACTGGACTTGACATGTTCTTTGTTATAGAGTAAATTTCATCCCTAGTACCATTGACAAGGTACAAGGAAGCACTGTTATTAAAGACTAGGCTCACATTGGCTGCAAAGGTTTGTGTGGTCCAATAACCTGAATCAGCAAAATGATAGGCGGAGAGCACCAAGTTTCCATCAATTTGCATTTCCAGCATGAAATCCCCGGTTGAGTAATTTGAATTTGAACTTCCTTTTGCATTGGAATAGAGCTTTTGGCTTTGGACTAGAACTTGCCCTGGTAAGAGTGTGTTTGTTGGCGAATCAAAGCTCCGCCAAAGGATTCTTGAACTGTTATCTCTTAAGACAGTTACCATCATTTTCCATGGTGCCTAAACTTGCAGCAGCTTCATTATTTATTTGTAGAGCAGTACCATTAACATATGTGAGCACAAGAGCTCCGGCATTAGTCAGTTGGATTGATGATCCTTGTTCTGCTGGGCTGTCACGGTTGGCTGACCAAACTAGTGTTTTCTCTGGAATTCTATCAGACCAAACCCCAACAAGGTAGAGGCCGTTTCGGAGAGCATAGAATCCAAATGCAAAATCACCTGAGAGGGACAGCAAAGAATCATTGGATCCAGCAGTGATGCTAGAACCTATGCTTAGGGTAGGAGATATCTGGCCATGTAGGCCATAGAAATTTGAAAATAGTATTAGAACACAAGGAACAAAAATCCTTAGAGCCATTGTTAAGTGATGTGAGAATCCACATAAGATGAAATCATTTTATAAGGAGCTATATGTAAAATTCCTTGGAACTTTTGGTTTATTTTTGCTAAGTTTTACAATAAGTCCAGTGACACCATAAATATCACAACATTTTTCATAATTGTCAAACTAAGAGGTTGTTAAATAAACATGATGTCAAAGATGGAAACATGTGAAGTGTTTTTACGCTAATCACAATTTGTCTAAATTATTATTATTATTATTATTGATAATTCGATAATTAGAAAAAGGACTTGAAAGTTGAAACATCTTAATTGAAAATACCAAAAATTAATGTAGATTAAGATACAAGTTTGTTATTACAAGGAAAAAGGACTTGGAGTATAAAATTTGTTGGGTTATCATCGTGGTAATTTGTATTAAAAAAGTCAGATTCTAGATTCTTTACTGATACATTTATGAAGAAACAGTGCAAGTGGTTACCTTGAACTGTGCACGTCTATCACGTCTCCAAGTTGAAGTGTCGCCGATTGAAAATTTGCAACCATCTGTTTTGACTTTGACTCTTTGAGTCTTTGAGATGTGCCAAACAACCAGATTGAAAATTTGCAACCATCTATCACGTTTTTTGACTTTGAGATGTGCCAAACAACCAGATTGAAAATTTGTAACCATCTATCACGTTTTGACTTTGAGTCTTTGAGATGTGCCAAACAAGCTAACATTGAAAGTTGTGGAATCCTGTTTTGTTATTAAGTTTCAGATTTTGTCAATTCCATCATCTCTTGCCCTTCTGTTAATTGTTGCGTTTCTAACCAAAATGACGCCGTTTTAGACTTTTTTTAAGTTCTTAATTAAAAAAAATGAAAAACTGTTATTAAAAAAAAAAAAAAAAACAAACAAACACTAAGGGAGACGACACTCACAAAACACAGATTTTCACCTTCCCTTCCCCCTCCCCAAGTCATTGAAAGCTCAAGTCTTTTATGACTATATATATATATATATATATATAGTCATCTACTATCTAGTTGAACTGTAGACCTTAGGACTATCCAAGAGTTGTTGGACTTGGTCTGTAAAGTTGTAATTTACAACTATGTTTTGTTGGCTTTTATTCCGTGCCAAATTTGATTGTAATTGAGTTCAATCGTTTAAAACCCTGTATTTGTTGTGGGACTTGTTGTAAGGGTTGTGTGTTAGAGAAAGTGTTTGAAGACTCAAGCATTTGAAGAACTGAAGATTCTCGCGGGTATCTCGCGACCTAGCATCCCGCGAAGTGACCCATGTGCCAGGCACATGCTGGAATGCGAAGAGTCAGGCCAGGTGGAGACAGTTGTGTCTCGCGAGTATCTCGCGGGTAAGGCCTTCCCGCGAGACACCCGCGAGACTAGCTGTTCTGCCAGCCTGTACTTTTTGAGTCACACCTTTTGCACCTCTCCTATATATACCATCATTACCCACAATTGTTGAGGGATGCTTCAGAGAGAAAACCCTAGCCAAACACATTGGTAATTAGAGATTGTCTTCCCCACCTTTCTCTATACATTTGTTTGTGGTATTTCCTCAACCCTTCCCTCTCCATTATCCATATCTTTGAGAGGTTGATAGCCCAAACACTTACCACACCTTGTGAGTGCTGTGTGACGTTTTGGTGCTGCTGGGAAGCATTGGAAGAAGCCTTGAATGGCAGATGCAACATGGAACTTGTTGCGGGATCCGGATAACTAGGACAAGACACGGTTCCGAGAAGCCTTGTTGGAGTAGGAGCTTGGAGGGCTTAGGTACAGCGGGTAGACTAGGCTTGGAGGGTCTTTTGCTAACCCATGTATCCCAACTGATTGTCTAGTGGATCGATTTCCGCTTTGAGGGCGGCGGAGAGGTTTTTCGCCGAGTTCTTCGGTTTCCTCTTCGAGAACACGTCTCGGTGTTTTCTGTGTTTGCATCCTTCTTCCCTACTCTTGTTTAATTCCATTATACTGCTGTGTTGCTTAGTTTATGGATTAGAGTAGCTTATTTGTTCATCCGCTCGCTTTTACACTATTCCGCACTGTGTATTAAAGTTGTGTAAAACCTATCGAGCCGTAATTTTTATTTGGGGGTCTAAACAGCTCTTGTGTTTTTCAACACATTTTCGAGCTTTCATGGTCCAAGAAATTCGATTGGTAGTAGGAAATTCAAGGCCAATCTTTTCCAATGGGAAATTGCATTGGCAAGTGATCTTGTTGGTGAGCTCGTCTATCATAGAAATAAGATACCAAAAAGTTATGCAGAATAAATAAAACTTGATTATCAATAGAAAGATTGTCATTTACTGTCTTGTTGAATTGTTCACCATTGGACTTTCATGATTTATTGGTCTATGGAATCGATTATGGAAATATTGCAAAAACTTAGAATTTTTTAAGGAACCAGTTATGGAATTAGCTTTTGTGTACAGTTTTTTTAAATCTCCTTATAATGACACTAAAATCAAGACTGAGTGTGGGCATGATCTCAAATATCATAAAAGATTTGAGCTACGATCTAGCAAGTAGCACAATTCATGGTCCTACAAGTGGTATCAAAGCAAAGGTCATGAATTTGAGTCATGGAAGCCTCACAATGAGGGGAGAATCGTTAGAAGGACTATAATTCAGTTCCTTATGACCACTCAAAAAATGAACCTGTAAGACGTGATGTCGAATACCATAAGAAACTTGATTGTGTCTTCCTCATTATCAACAAGTTTTGAGATGGAGTGATACAATTTACGATCTAACAATTAATATGTTAATTTAATATCATAATTGTGTTGTCTCTCTTAAAGAATGGATATTTTTTTTTAAACCAAAATGATCGTATTAAACTAAATCATCTATTAAAATGGGAAGGAGGAAAGTAGGACACCCTTCCAACCAAAAGTAAGGATCCTCTATCTCCTTAGAGAGTACGATGTGCCTAAATTAAGCAACATTGTTACAACAATATGTTATAGAATTAAAGGTGATATGCAGAATGCAAACATAGATGCTTCCGCATCTATATTAGCATATTTAACATGCTGTATCAATGCTAATACTTGATATGGTATCAGAGCCACCTTCCTGTGGCCATGGTTTTCTGTCCATACGGTGTGTTCAAGATCTATCTATGTCCTCCTCAATGTTTCTTCACCTCTTTGGCATCCAACTACTGCTGTCAAAACTTTTCGGTATAGTCATGTCACTTTTAGAAGTTGCATCAACATTGCAAGACCATTACCTTCCATAAACACCGTCATAAAGCCAAACTTTATTCAAGTGATTTTTTCAACCTTATCAAATCTCAAGGCTTTATCAAGCTTCCATCTTGAGTTTCAGAGAGGGTGTTAAAGATATATTAGCTCATTAGTATAGGCCAAAGTCTATTTTTACTTTGTGTGTAAGCCCAATCTCCTACTTATACTAGAAGTCTACTAGTGTAGGGTTTAGTCTACTATATATATCCATGTTATAGTTCATTGTAACACAGGATTTGTACTACACTCTAATATATTAAAGATATAACCCTTTAGGATTTCCTCCATGGACGTAAACTATTAGACTAAATCACGTAATTCTCGTGTGTTTTTGTGTTCTATACTTTATACTTCTATTTTCGCATCTATACTAGCATATTCAACATTGCAAGTGTTTAATGTCATGCCTAAAGCAAATTAAGTTTTTCGGTATTTCCTAGCCGCCTTAGGAATGAGTTTTGTAGCCCTGGGGTTCTTTTATCTATTTAAGAGTATTGTAACCTTCATGGCAATTCAATATTCAAGTTAATGAAATTTTTCAGAGACTTTACTCCTTTATTTCTGATGGATTTCAGGTCTCCTTGTAAATATAAGGGTTATTATCTTGAGACAAATGTGTTTTGTTTCTTGTGGCTTCTCAACTAACGGCAGCAAAGTCTCCTATGTTATCTCTCAGATCAGAATGCATCCCACGCCTACTAAATTTCTAGACCTGGATCGATGCAGTGCAACATTCAACCTGAGAAAAGATGGCGCAGGGAGTGTATAGTGTTGTGCGTGGGGTTACTTGTCTCATCTCTGAGAGTAGATTAATCACTATTCACAAAGATGGATAGAATTATCATTTTGAAAATGGAATAAACTGTCGACCAAAATGAAAAATATCAAATTTAATTAAATCAAATAAAAATAACCTAAAATCTTTAAAGATCAAAAGTGTAATTTTATCCCTTTTTCTTTTCCTTCTAGTCGGAGTTCGCACCACTGGAGAAAAATCATGACTCCACCACTTCTTGCATTTAATATAATTGCCGGCAAATGTCGTTCTAGTCAAAGTTTTTTTTTTTTTTTTTTGGATGAAAGCATGGCTTAGTACTTATGGTTCTCTCTAAATAATCAGAGCTTCTTTAAGCAAAAGAGAATTTATAAGTTTTATTAATCATGCTGCAAATTGAGGTAGTTCACAATCCAGCAAATCAAAACTAGAAACATAATCAGAAGACAATAAAAATTTCTATTAAAACATTTGCGCATCGATCAGAGGTGGAACATCAACTTCAACTGTTCCTTCTAACATCTGAACAACCTTCTTCATAGATGGACGTAGAGTTGGATTAGAACATGTGCACCATACTCCTACCAAAGCCATCCTCTCAAACCTCTTGTAATCACTCAAAAGTTCAGAATCATGAATCACAGTGGCTTCTAAGTTCGAAGCTCTGACACAGCTCAAAACCCAATCTGTTAGAATTGTGTACTCCACATCCATTGATTCATCATCTGGATGTAATTCCATGTGCTTTCTACAATAGATAATCTCAAGCAACATGACCCCAAAGCTGTAAACATCCACCTTGGTAGTTACAGGTGCATTCTTGAGCCATTCTGGTGCGATATCCCATTGTTCCTCTTACATTGGTGCTTGTTCGAGTTTGATCCTTCATCAGTAGCTTTGCTAGGCCAAAATCTGCTATCTTAGCAGTGAAATTGTTGTCAAGAAGAACATTCTGTGGTTTTATGTCGCAATGGATGATCTGGGTATCACACTTTTCATGCAAATATAACAAACCTCTTGCAATCCCAAGAGCAATTTCAGCTCTACTTTCCCAGCTGGGTCTTTTCCCTTCCCCAAACAAGAAGTTAGATAAAGTCCCGTTCTTCATTAGCTCATAAACCAAAAGCCGGTGACTTTGCTCGTTGCAATAACCCAACAACCGCACAAGATTCCTGTGATGTGTCAAACCAATTACTTGTACTTCTGTCAAGAATTCCTTTTCACCTCTTTCAATCACTTACTCCAACTTTTTAACAGCAACCTCAACCTCCTCGTCTTCTAAGGTTAAAACCCCACTATAGACAGTACCAAATGCTCCTTGGCCTAGCATATTCTTGAATCCATTTGTTGCTTCTCGCAAATCTTGGAATGAATATGCCTTCAAGTTTAGCTCCAGTGGCTTTCTTTTTGGAGGGGGCTGAAGTTGAACGCGCATATAACGCTGAGCCAAAGGGTGATGATAAATTGCAATGGCTGCAAATAGCACTGCAAATATTGAACATGACAGAAAGCTTGCTAGCAGAACAGCACTGGATGGGGACTCCTTTTTATCTTTGGGGTCCAAATCGTGATTTTCCACTGGAACTTTTATAAACACCACCATATTATTGGTGGTAGGGTTGCTTCTTCTGCTATTCACCAAAGGCATTCTTTTCTTGTAACAAACATTATTACCGCTGTTAAAAACAGCAGCCACACAAAAACAATCATCCATCACTTCCTTCTTGCACTTTTCCGCATCTGTTTGTTGAATTCTAGCCAAATCTGCAAAATCATGATTTGGGTTATCAGCATCATTGAGTGTTTGAATAGTGAAATTCAAAGCCGAAGAATTTGGTGCACAAAAATCCATCACTACATTTGGATAACACCCTTTGGAACGAGTGTTTGGATCCAAAGGTGAATAACCAGGCAAGCATGTGCAATTGACTGTTTTATCATCTGGTGTAGTGCAAAAGCCAAATACCCCACAAATATTATCCACAGTGCAAGGCTTGATAATAGCCTCCCACACAACATTCCATTTGCTAGCTCCATTTCTTTTAAAAAAGGCTAACTGTTGGAAATTTCCTTTGTCATTGATAGTTGCTTTGTGGTAGTAATCTTCAGTAGGAGTGGGCACTTTGCTTGTCATATTGTGTGCCATTGAATTTTTTTCTACATAAATAGCATACATGAAAGCTGTGGTCTTGTTAAAAACTAGGCTCACATTGCCATTGTTAACAGTAGCACTGTACCAGTAAGCCGGACCACTGAAACGAAACGCAGATAACAGAATATTCCCATCAAGTTGCTGAATCTCCAACTGATATTGACCAGTGGAGTAGTCAACTGTGCCATTTGCATTGGAGTGCAGCTTCTGGCCCATCACCAAAGTTTGGCCTAATAAAATGGTGTCTGTTGGGAAATCAAAACTCTGCCAAATGATTCCAGAGGAAGAGTTTCGCAATACAAAATTGCCATCATCTTGCATTGAAGCTGATTTTGAAGACGTGTGATTGCATATGAAAAGTTGAGTCCCATTTGTGTGTGTGAGTACAAGTTGGCCATTGAGTAGTAACTTGATGGTTGATCCTTTACCAGCTGGATCGTCACGATTTGCTGACCAAACCAGAGTTTTCTCTGAGATTTTGTCAAACCAAATACCAACAAGGTACTGGTTGGTGACAAGAGGGTAGAACCCAAAAGCAAAATCACCAGAGGGTGATTTCCATGAAGAATCGGATCCCGCAGTGATGCTAGAACCCAGGTTAGTTGTACTGTTCTGTATCTGAGCGCTTGAGCAAAGTAAGGCGAGAATGAATGAAAATGACCAAAACAGAATTCTAATAACAGCCATTGGTACTAAACAAGAGAGATCATGAGAAAGGATGTGAAAAGTTGGAAACTAGTGAAAATACAAAAATTATGTCCATCTATTCTATATATGTTTACAAGAAAAAAAAGTATTTTGGGACGTGATTAAAAAAGAAAAAAGAATAGTATAAGATTAAGTGCTCGTTTGGATTGGGCGGATAGCTGAACGCACATTTGTGTTTCAGCGCTTTTTTTTTTTTTTTTTTTCACGTGTTTCAGTCCATTTATTTACTGTACATGTATTGTTGCGGTTACTGGTTATGAACAGTAGCCTGCAATATTTGATTTTTTTCATAAATTTTACTGTTTATGGACCTACAAATTTCACTTTTCAGTAACTTTTTCATTAAAAATTGGTCTCACGGTACTATTTACACATTTAAAAATTATTTGCTACAATATTTATCAATTTTCAGTTTTCAGTTTTCAGCTGTATCTAAACGAACAGTAAAGGCTAGTATAGTAGTATGCATTACACTCAAATTGCTAGAGTATTTAAGCAACGTCAAGACTGTTATCTTGTTTTATTTAGATTGCAGAATTGACCTGAGCAGCCACTGAGTTGGATTGGCATAAAGAATTGAAGATAGTTCTATTAGACTGTTACAAGCAGATAAAAGTAGGGTGCAAAGTCAGATTTTTAATGCGCACTTATGACTTATTTTACTGAAAAAGACAACTCAACATTGACGTGTGAAGTGTATTGACCGCACCATAAGAGTCATGAATCATCAATAGCACTGTGAATAGTGGGCTTGATGATTCAAAAAGATTAATGCTTCTAGGAAATGCGGGACTAGTGCTGTGTGTTGAATACCATAACGAAGACCTGGTAAACGGTTGTATAATGTGGGTGACCACAGGTAATGGATTGAGAATTTGATAGTTACGATGGTGGAATGAGGAATTTGAACATTCAACGTCTAATTGGAACCATAAGAAGACGCCTACTTGACGTCTCCATTGGATTAGTTTAGTTATACATTCTCTAACCTTTCCCCAGTTTTTAAAAGGATGACCTGCATGGTAACATATGAAATTATGAATGAAGAACAAGTGAAAAGTGAACACAAAATGTAACCTATTCAAGACGCATGAACGTTATTAAGAAGCTTGAAAATGCGTGAACATGTAAGAGAGTGCCAATTCACAATCTAGATGTGATTTCTAAATGATGCATGAGATCATTTCACAAATAGTCCTAAAAAATCACATTCTCGCATGTTACATCTAAGGAAAATACATTAACCTAATTTATATGACACAAGGTTATCATGAAAATATTGTGAGATTTTATTTGCTCATAGACTTTCAAGCATTTTGGTCCACTTCAATTTAATTCCATCCACATTAGTCCATTCAGTCATTTTAATGGTTTGATACTTTTTTAAAAACTATATGTAAAGGAAGGGTCTAAATATTTTCTGCTTTGACTTTTGATAGATTAAGATATTGAATTATTTTTGTTGGGTTCTAAGAAATTAGGAATTAATGTATTAGAACTTCAATTTGTATTTTGTTGGCAAATCATGATCAAAACATTTAGTTTAGGTTTAGGCTTGCTCAAAGTATGTCTATTTGTAAAATTGGAATCGAGTGATTGCAAAATTTATTGGACTAAATCTGTAAGTCTCGATCGATCGAAAATTAGACTCGATCGATCGAACCACGTACAGATTTATTTTTCTGCAGAGTTCCAGTTCAGCTCAAACTTTATTTAAACGTCTTGGAGTCCAAGTAAAACATTCCTATATATAAGGAAAACCCTAGAACGTTTTTGAGATTTTTGGAGAGAAAGATGAGAGTACCTCTTGTGCCTCCTTTTATTTTATTAGGGTTTTGTACCCAAACCTCTCTAAGTCTTTGTTGCTCATATTTGCTATTTATGTGAATCTCTTATGAGATCCTTGAGGAGATTTCCTTCACATAAACTTAGGGTTTTCAAGGTAGAGATATTATCTACATCTTGATGATCAACAAGGTTGCAGCCATTGGAACTTAAAGATAAACAAGCGGGGAGCTTGTAGCTGATTGAAGAGTCCAAGAAAGAAGGAGTCCGTGGATTCGGAGCCTGTGCGTGGTCATGTCAGGAAGTTCTACTGGTGGGTAGCATTAGGAAGTCAAGCGGGGAGCTTGTAAGTCCTTTTGTATGAACTTCGATTTTTTCATAGTGGATTCAGGTTTGCCTTGAGGATAGGTGGGTAAAATCCTCCCCAGGTTTTTTACCGGTTTGGTTTTCCTGGGTGATCATATCTTGTGTTATTTATTCTTCCGCTGCTATATATATTCTTGATATGATTGTTTGATTGTTTTAACCTAGAATTGCTTAATTTGACTAAGTAACAACTTGGCTAATTAACTAGGCTACGCAATCTAATTGTGGTTTAAGGGGTCTAAATTTCCAACAATTTTCCAATGTTCAATTTTAGATTTATGCAAAATAAAATTTGACTTTTTTAGGTTATGTTATGCTTGATGGAGGGCTTAGGATGGCTTTGACCTCACAATATTGCTATAAATGTTCAAGTTAAATTTTATGTCCGAAATTGCTACATATTAACGAATTTTAAAAAAAAAAAATGCTAATGTGATTTTATATTAAACAACCATTGGTTTCTATATTTTTCATCATTAGAAATCATTCTGATTCTTTTTACTGTTTATTTTCACATTTTGTATGTGATAATAAATTGTTAAAATTGCAAATTAAATAATCCATCATTTGTTTGAATACACCATATATTTTTGTAAATATTGGTATACTTGCTTATTTTAGCAACAAATATTGAAAATGGTGCTAAGCAATGTAATATAACGTTTCTTTTTTCAATAGATACAAACAAATAATAATTTCTTTTAATGTATAACATAGAGTTGTTTAAAAAATTATAAATATATATATATATATATATATTTTGTTCAGATTGTGATGAATATCACCCAAAATCTCCTATGGTACTTCTTTCCAATTTATTGGTGAATATTTACTATAAAATTTACTAAATTTTTTTATTGGTTGATGTAATTACTAATTGGACAAAGTTTAGTTACAAAACTGATTATAGACTTAGGCTACAACCTTACTCAATAAAATAAACATTATTACATATTTTGAAAATCTAACCGTTGAATTATATGTTCTTTATGCTCTTAATACATATGTCAAATTTTGTGTTGATCGGATATTATTTACTATATAATTTATAAACTTATATTTTATGTATAATTTTAAACTACAAAAACTTGCAATTTAAACAATTTATTGATGACATAGCTATTAATCTTTAATTTTCTTTTTGCAAGCATGAAGTATATAAAAAGAAGATATAATCTAATGGTGGATTTGTCAAAATTCATTTCTAATAAAAAGATATTGAGTAAGGTTGTAGTTTAAGGTTACAACCAATTTTGTAGCTAAACTTTATTCTTACTAATTATTACTAGCTCTCTTTTTTCTCTCTAACTTTTAATTGCACCTTTTGCAGATTCAAGCATTTTGGAAGTGTTAGCGAAATATTTTGTCATCTGAAAGTTGTGAAATTCACAAAATTATGTTGATAGAAAAGTTATTATTTAAAAAATAAATTGTTATGGTACTAAAATTTAATACAAAAGACTATTGACAAACAAAATATTGAACAAATAGACTATAGATTAAATTTTTACATTTTATTATATGGTCTAATTTACTTATTAATAAAAATCCCACATATTGCATTGGAGTCATGTACATAACATATATGTTAAAAATAAAAGGAGCACCATAGGTTAAAAAAAAAAAAAAAAAATTCAAACCCTTTGGTAATACTTTTTATATTTATAAGGAATTACACATAAAAAAATATTAAAAAAATAAAAGTATTTTATGTGTCCAAAGACTAATATTTATAAATTAAAAAAAAAAAAAAAATTCTGGTCCTATTCAATCCACTTCAGTCTTATTCGGTTCACCTTGGTCCATTCGGTCAACTTTAGCATTATTCAATCCACTTTGGTCATATTCAGTCCATACTGTCCATCTTTGTCCTATTCAATCCATTTTAGTCCACTTTAGTAATATTCGGCCCACATTGATCCTATCCAGTCCTACTCGGTCTACTTTTGTCTTATTCAGTCCACGTCTGTCCACTTTAGTCTATTTCAATCCTATTTGGCCCACATAGTCCATTTTAGTCTTATTCGGTCTACTTCGAGCTATTCAGTCCATTTTTTCCACTTTGTTCCTATTCAGTCCAATTTTTCAACTTTAGTCCTATTAAGTCTATTTGGTCTAATACAATCCACTTTAGTCTTATTTGGTCCTATTCAATCCACTTTAGTCCTATTCGGTTCTCTCAATCCTATACGGTCCACTTTGGTCTTAATTGGTCCATTCAATCCACTTTAGTCTAATTCGGTCCATTCTGTCTACTTTGGCTTTCTTTATTCAGTCCTATTCAATCCACTTCGTCCTATTCGGTCCAAATTCATCCTATTCTGTCTACTTTGGTCTTCATCAGTACAATTTGGTCCTTTCTGTCTGTTTAGTCTTATTCGGTCGACTTCGTCCTATTCGGTCCATTTTGGTTATATTCAGTCCACTTTAGTCATTCGGTCCACTTCGATCTATTTGATCCATTTTTATGCACTTACATAATAGGAAAAGACAGGTTTGTGTTGGGAGCAACTATTTTAAATCCAAATTTATTTATAAAAAAAATGAAAAAAAATAGATCTAAAACTCGTAATATCTAAAATCTTAAGCATAATAATTATTATTGTTATACTCCTGTTAAGCGACATTAATTAACATATTATTTTGGTTTGGCTAAATTTAAGTGAAAATCTTTCTACACATGAAGGTTATGAATATACAAATGTAATTTTTAGGGCAATTACTCATTTGTTTTAACATCATTACTTTTAAATAAATTACATAAGGTTAATTATACCTTCCAACAATATAATATATATATATATATATATTATTTAACTATCTAGCACAACACAAAGGATAGTGATTAGTTATATATAAAGCTAAAATACAAGATCGTTATACTATTACTGTACACTCTCAAAGCAATTAATAATTACTCTGATAAGGGTAAGTCAATCTAAGTAATGAGAAATTAAATGTGAAACTATTGGGTCCTCTGCGGATTCAATCCCTCTTTAATCAGGATGGGTTTTCTCTTGTACCAATGGATAGAGTCATCCAACTAACATAATAATTATGGATTTGGAAGTGGTCATTGCTCATAGCACCCGTTCAAACTTTAATGGGTATATTATTTATCATTTTTTTGATAATATCATAGCATCTCAATCTACGGTGTTTGTTCTATGATAATTACTCTTTATCATTAAAGCATATATCAATTGGTTTTTAATATATGTTGAGTTCAAGAACTAGATTTCTTATTCAACTATAAAAGACTTTACCAATTTAAGTAAGTGAAACTCATATATTTTTATTTGGGTAAATTACAGTTAGCGTCCCTGAGGTTTGGGATAAATCCAAACAAGTCTAAGACATTTTAGAACGAACAAATTTGGTACTTGAACCATATGATAAATACATCTATTTATTTCTAAGAGCATATGGTTTAAGGACCAATTTGGTTATTTTTGAAATATTTTGAACCTACTTAGTATTAGCTCAAACTTCAGGGGTGCTAACAGTAATTTATCCTTTTTATTTTTATATTTTTGGTTGCCAATTTATGAGAAGTGTATTTTTTTTTTCATTAAAAAAAAAGTATATTTAAGAAGGAAGTTATGATAACTGTATATAATTTATGTTGCAAAGGTTTTATTATTTATTATGTATTGAGTTAGATATGTATAAGGTGATAAGCTTTATAATATATTATATATGGAAACATTTACTCCATGAGTACAAATGTACAGCTACATTTTTTATAACTTATATAATTTGAATTTGAATTTATATTTATATTTTCAAATGTGAAACTTAGCTTTATTTCAGAAATTAAGTTGGTCTAGATAGTCCAGAAAAAAAAAATAATAATAATAATAATCCTTTGAGAAATTTAGATAAAAGGATTGAAAGAAAATTGAGAGACAAAAAATCATATGTTGTGTGTGCTCCTCTCTAATCTCTATATGCCATCTTTCTAGGGCCTCCATCAATAACGCCCTAGAACTTGGAATGTGGAAATCCAGTACTGACTTTTTTTTTTTTTTTTGAAAAATAATTACAATATGCTGCTAACCCTGCAGCTCAAACCCTTTCTCCCCCCAGACCCCTAAGCATTTTGTACATGAGGAAGTGTCAATTTAGCTACGAGGCTTTTAGCATCCAGTAGTGACTCTAGTAGCCACTACAATGATAAGGTGTTTCAAGAAATCCCGAAGAGACTTTGGTAGCCTTTACAAGGAAGAAGATATTCCAAGACAATTGAGAACATGTGGAGGAGTTCATAAAATAAGTAGAGAAAGATTTGGGTGTGAGTATTCGATTCCTACGACATAAGTGAATCTATAGCACATCATAATATTCATCAGTATCAAGATCTAATCTGTTCACTAGCTAAGACAATTGTGATTACAATAATGTCTATATATGGAGCATAAGGATATTGCTATAGTGTATAAGCGACAATATTGATGTGGCAATAAGGAATACGACTACCTCAATATTAATTTTAACCTCTAGGCATAATTTTTATGACAAATAAAGGGTATTGTTAATATTTTCTGTGGGGGTAAAAGCCCACCATGACGTGTTGGGCCTGGGGCCCTATTCAAACATTATTATGCGTCTCTACATTACATGTTAGGCCTAGGGTCCTATCCGATTATTATTGTGTGTCCGAAGAGAAGAAAATGATTGAGAAGGAGTCTATGCAGAGGAGATATACCTGAAAGTGGATGAAGAGTACAGTTCGAAGGGAGCCCCAGTAGTTCGAAGAGGGCATTCTCCTCGGATACCAAAAGTCTGGATCAAGCAAATATATGGAGGTTCAAGTGATCTTCCTAGCAACTTCAATGGTAAGGATAAGCTTTGGTCATGCTTGGAGGTGATAAGAACGGAAAAATATCTAAAAGAAAAAGCTGCCACCACTGTGTTTAACGCACTACAGCAGTTTTCCTGGCCGCATTTATGAGGAAAAGACCTCTAAACAGTACAAACTCAGCTACCACCACTCAGGGGAAGCTACAGAAGATACTTGATGTAACATATACTCAAGTGAATGCTTAGATGAAGAACAAGTGTATGATGAAGATGGAAAAGGAAGAGGATATATAAACGGAATGTGCCTCTAAAGAGAGGGGAGAGAATTTTGTAAGGAGGGGAGCTGTATTAATCATATGAGCCTTTTAAAGGAAGAGGATATATAAACAGAATGTGCCTCTAAAGAGAGGGGAGAGAATTTTGTAAGGAGGGGAGCTGTATTAATCATATGAGCTTTTTAATTAAGAAAAGATCTCTTCGGATTTCTATCGGTTCTCTTTTATATGTTTTTACATTGATTCATCTTTGTAGATCATAGTTAACTGTCGCTAAATTCATCACCGACCCAGCTCTTTCACCAACTCTCTACAAATTCATTGTTTCAGGATTCATTGGGCTCAAAATCCAAACCTTTTGGGCTTGGGCTACAAAATTTGACCCTACATTTTCATAACAAAAATATAATAGTAAATTCATAAAAACTGCTTATGTAATGTAATAATTGTGATATATCACTTTTATAATGTGTCAATTTAATAAATTCAACTAATCACATTTTTTATGTTATTATATATAAAAAGGGGGATGAATAAAGAAAAAATAATAATAAATGTGATGGGTTAGTTTTTATAAGATTTCATATTTATCAATTTAGACAATAATAAGTAATATTTTTCTTATATAATAATGAAAGAAATTACTTCTTATACGTATTAGAAACACAAAAGTAAATTCATATAGATTAACTTTTTCAATATTCTCATATTTTTTTTCTTAACCAAACAAAGTAAATTATATTTATTTTTTATCTTTCAACTTTTCCATAGAAACTAAAATCTTTTTCAATCTTCCCTTTCCTATTCTCCTATCATTTTCCATAGGAGAGACTTTAGTCCTTAAATTTTTTGAGAATGTAGTCCTTAAATTAAATGCATGTGTTGACACTTGACACACCACGAGTGAGTAGCTCTCCACATCATTCAATTGAATATGTGGACACCATTTGCAAGCTACCATTGTCTCCTTTTCTTATTCATCCGATGTAGCAATTAACAACTACAAATTTTCGTAATTAAAGTTCACAGGCTTCTCAATTGTGTATAACCAATTAACTTTTAGGGTGAAATATAGTTAATACAATTGAGATTTTAGCTAATACCAGTAAGGTCCCAAACTTTTCAAAACTAACCAACTCGGTCCTTGAACCCAATTAGACCCTAAACTATTACTCATTCTTCTGCTATCTCTCGTGGTGATTTATGGACAGAGTTGGTTAGTTTTAAAAGTTTGGACTTGACTAGCATTAGTCCAAACCTCATGGGTGTTAATCGTATTTTACCCGAATTTTTATTAGTAGTAGATTTTGTCTCATAACAGTTGCGGTTTTAGAAAATTTTATTTAAAATGGTCATTAAAAAACTTAAATCATACAAAATCTAATAAAAATTGAACTTGAATATATCAACATCACTACACAAAATATATATATATATATATATGCATAAAATTTTACAATTTCTTTTTACTAACAAGCTGAAAAAGAAAAATGAACTTATGAGAGATAAAATGGGAATTAAGAATGCTGAGATGGGAGTAACAAAGTAAAAGAGAGTTTAAAATGATGATAAAGAGAGAGAAAAATGGAGAGAGAGAGAGAGAGAGAGAGAGAGAGAGAGAGAGCACAATAAATGATACCTACAGCGACTACAAAAGGATATTGCTATAGTGTATAAGCGACAATATTGATGTGGCAATAAGGAATATAACTACCTCAATATTAATTTTAACCTCTAGGTATAATTTATATGACAAATAATGAGTATTGTTAATATTTTCATAACAAAAATATAATAGTAAAAGGGTATTGTTAATATTTTCATAACTAAAATATAATAGTAAATTCATAAGAACTGCTTATATAATGTAATAACTGTGATATATCACTTTTATAATGTGTCAATTTAATAAATTCAACTAATTACATTATTTATGTTATGATATATAAAAAGGGGGGATGAATAAAGAAAAAATAATAATAAGTGTGATGTGTTCTCTTTTATAAGATTTCATATTTACCGATTTAGCCGATAATAAGTAATATTTTTCTTATATAATAATGAAAGAAATTACTTCTTATATGTATTAGAAACACAATAGTAAATTCATACGATTTAACGTTTTCATTCTCATATTTTTTTTTCTTAACCAAACAAAGTAAATTATATTTATTTTTCATCTTTCGACTTTTCCATCCTCTATATCAAACACACATGATAGAAACTAAAATCTTTTTCAATCTTCCATTTCCTATTCTCCTATCATTTTCCATCTGAGAGGCTTTAGTCCTTAAATTATATGCATGTGTGGACACACCACGAGTGAGTAGCTCTCCACATCATTCAATTGAATATGTAGACACACCATTTGCAAGCTGTTGTTGTCTCCTTTTCTTATTCATCCAATGCAGCAAGTAACAACTACACATTTTCGTAAAAGTTCATAGGCCTCTCAATTGTGAATAACCGATTATCTTTTAGGGTGAAATATAGTTAATACTCTTGAGATTTGAGCTAATACCAGTAAGGTCCAAAACTTTTCAAAACTAACCAACTTGGTTCTTGAACCCAACTAGACCCTAAACTATTACTCATTCTTCTACTATCTCTCATGGTGATTATGGATAGAGTTGGTCAGTTTTAAAAATTTTTTGGACTTGACTAGTATTAGTCCAAACCTCACAGATGTTAATTGTATTTTACCCTAACTTTTATTAGTAGTTGATTTTGTCTCAAAACAGTTTCGGCTCTAAAAATTTTTATTTAAAATGGTCATTAAGAAATTTAAATCATACAAAATCTAATAAAAATAAAACTTAAATTTATCAACATCACCACACACAAAAAAAAAATGCATAAAATTTTACAATTTCCTTTTACTAGCAAACTGAAAAAGCAAAATGAACTTATGAGGGATAAAATGGGAATTAAGAATGCTGAGATGGGAGTAACGAAATAAGAGAGAGTTTAAAATGATGAGAGAGAGAGAGAGAGAGAGAGAGAGAGAGAGAGAGAGAGTAGGCATGGCAATTTGTACCTAACCCGTAGGTACTCAACCCGACCAGTGAAACATTAGGGGCGGGTTTGGGTTTTAATAATCCAAACCATATCGGGTTCGGTTCAGGTCGGGTTGGGTCTTAGGCATACCCGCCCCGAACCCAACCCGAATACAATAAAATTACAAAAATACCCTATATATATATATATATATATCACTAATTTCCAAACCTTAATCAATCTCATTCTCAACTCTTGATTCTCACTTCTCACTCAACCACCCCCCCCCCCCTTTCAAGGCTCATGCCCTCCCACCCACTCTCACCAACCGATGCCCACACCCACGCCCACCTTCACTCTCACTTTCTCAGCCCGCTGTCCTTATCATTGCCTCCGTTCATCTCTACCATGAGAAGTCACTCTGTTATGCCTACATCAACTTTGTCCATCACTACCACGATTTGTATCAAATTCTTGCTTTTCGGGGTTTTTTTGGTGAATGATAAAATGGGTTTGTCGTGGTTTTCTAGTTTCTCAAAATTTTAAAATTTTTTGGTTTCTTGGGTTTTCTTACTCTGTTTTTATCTGTCTCTGTGTGTGTGTTTTTGTATAAGTTATTATTATTATTATTATTATTATTATTATTATTATTATTATTATTATTATTATTATTATTATTATTATTATTTTGTGTGTTTTTATCTCTCTGTTTCATGGGTTGTTGTCATTACCTGATTATGGGTTTTGGTGATTTTGATTTAGATTTCTGTGTTTGTATTCGTGTTAAGATTTTTGTTTGTGTTTGTGATTTTGAAAGGGAAAATCATAAATATGAAATTTTTGTGTTTGTGTTTGTGTTTGTAATTTTGGGCCAGGCATGACGGGACGAGGCCTATGGGGCTCGACGAGGGGGGTTTGCGGGTTAAAAAATAAACATGTTTATTAAATGGGGCAGGTTCGGGTAACAGGGACAAGCCCGCGGGGCAGGTTTGGGTATAAAGAAAGCCACTCCAAACCTGACTCGTTGTCATTCCTGAGAGAGAGATAGAGAGAGAAGGCACAACGAATGATACCTACATCGACTGCAAAGCCGAGTAAAATAGAGCTACCAATACCGCTGAGGAGAATTCACAATCACAGTATCTCTTATGATTAAGGGTTTTTATTTTTTGTTTTTGAATGAGCTTTTTGTAGAATATTTTTTCATATGTTATTATTTGACCTATTCTTTTTGTTGTTTGGGCTAAATTTTTGTGATAGGGGTACAACAAATTGTCACAATATTTTCACGACTATTAAGGTGTTAGTCCCTCATAGGCTAAATAAAATAATAAAATATTAGACTAGACTCCACATAATTAAAAACAAGGGTGTTGTAAAATTGTTATGAGATTTCATTCTGTCCATAGAATTTCTATAATTTTTATTGTTATTACTTGTGCTTTCATTTTTTTTTTTTTTTTTGTTTAAAGGGTTAATGATTAAGTTTGGAGGCCAAGATTATTTTTGTTTAACCAAAATTTTTGAGATTTTCAAGCCAGAGAGTTCAATATTTTTTTTAGAGTAGATAAAACATGTTAGTTTAAAAAATTATGTATATAATCTTTTTCTTTTTCTTTTTTAGAGTAGATAAAACATGTTAGTTTAAAAAATTATGTATATAATCTTTTTTTTTTTTTTTTTTGCTGAGAAATATACCGCCACTTCAAAAAGAGCTACCTGCGTGTTACACATGTTATCATTAATTATGATTAAAATGTGTAACACGCAGGCAGGATCTATATTAGTCCTATCATTTTCCATCGGAGAGGCTTTAGTCCTTAAATTGAATGCATGTGTGGACACACCACAAGTAGGGGTGTCAATGTTTGACTCAATCCACGAATACAACACGAACATAATACAGGTTTTTGCGGGTTAGGGTTGGACCTTAACAGGTTTAGGTCATAAACAGGTCGACCCGAAAGTGACACAATAAGAAACATGTCATAAGCGGGCCAACCCGCGTAACCAGCAATAAACACGTTTGACACGCCAATTTATTTGTGTCAACCCAAAATAACCCATTTAATACAACTTGTTTAACTCGTATAACAAATAAATATTCATTTTATTTTATATTTTTCAAATACCTTTTATATCCAACCTATATTTTTAACTTAAAAAGAAAAGTGAATAATTACAAAAACTTACAAGTGATATAATTGTAAATTGAAATTTTATATACCCTAGTCATGATCAGTCTACTATTTGCACCAACTCTTTCAATATGATTAAGTTGTATGGATTTTATATTTTTGTTGAACTATGTTATTTTGAATTTGGGTTGAAGTGTATGCACTTCTTTTGGAGTGTAAAGATCTTATTTCTAGATTGATATTATATTTTTGTTGAACTATGTTATTTTGAATGTGGGTTGAAGACTTGAAGTGTATGCATTGCTTTCGAGATGTAAATAACTTATTTATATATGAATGTTATATTTAATATTAAGCGGGTCGAAATGGGTTGTGTCACATTTTTGTCAACTCAACACAACCTATTTATTAAGCATGTCAAGTGTGTTAGGTTGTGTCAACTCGCTTCATTAACAGGTCGGGTTTGGGTTGAGGTATTTGGTCGAATACTCCTACCTCGACATATCCTGAACCTAACATGCTAACCCGAATTGACACCCCTAATCACAAGTGAGTAGCTCTCCATGTCATTCAATTGAATTTGTGGACACACCATTTGCAAGTTATCGTTGTCTCATTTTCTTATTCATCTGGGGTAGCAAGTAACAACTGCACATTTTCATAATTAAAGTTCATAGGCTTCTCAATTGTGCATAACCAATTAACTTTTAGGGTGAAATATAGTTAACACCCTTGAGATTTGAGTTAATACCAGTAAGGTCTAAAACTTTTCAAAACTAACCAAATTGGTCCCTGAACCCAATTAGACCCTAAACTATTGCTCATTCTTTTGCTATCTCTCATGGTGATTATGAACAGAGTTGGTTAGTTTTAAAAGTTTTGGACTTGACTAGCATTAGTCCAAATCTCATAGGTGTTAATTGTATTTTACCCTAACTTTCATTAGTAGCAAATTTTGTCTCATGACAGTTGCGGCTCTAAAAATTTTTATTTAAAATGATCATTAAGAAACTTAAATCATAAAAAATCTAATAAAAATAGAACTTGAATATATTAACATCACCACACACACACAAAAAAAAAAAAAAGGCATAAAGTTTTAAAATTTCTTTTTACTAACAAACTAAAAAATTAAAAATGAACTTATGAGAGATAAAAGGGAAATTAAGAATGCTGATATGGGAATAACAAAGTAAGAGAGCGTTTAAAATGAGAGAGAGAGAGAGAGAGAGAGAGAGAGAGAGAGAGAGAGAGAGAGAGAGACAACGAATGGTGCCTATAGCAATTGCAAAGCCGAGGAAAGCAAAGCTACCAATGCTGTTGAGGAGAATTCACAGTCACAGTATCTCTTGTGGTTCCATTTTCTAGGAAAAAAAAATGAAATTAAGTATTATTTTTATAGAATGGGTCAAACGAGTTAAGAATCTAAATGATTAAGGGTTTTTATTTTTTATTTTTGAATGAGCTTTTTGTAGAATATTTTGTTCATTTATTGTTATTTGACCTAATCTTTTTGTTGTTTGGGCTAAATTTTTGTGATAGGGGCACAACAAATTGTCACAATATTTTCACGTCTAATGAGGTGTTAGTCCCTCATAGGCTAAATAAATAATAAAATATTATACTAGACCCAACACAGTTAAAAACAAGGGTGTTGTAAAATTGTTATGAGATTTTGTTCTGTCCATAGAATTTCTATAATTTTTATTGTTATTATTTGTGCTTTCTTTTTTTCTTTTCTTTTTTTTGGTTTAAAGGGTTAATGATTAAGTTTGGAGGCCAAGATTATTTTTGTTAAACCAAAATTTTTGAGATTTTAAAGCAAGAGAGTTCAATATTTTGTTAAGAGTAGTTAAAACATGTTAGTTTTAAAACTTATGTATCTAAAAACGTTTTTTTTTTTTTGCAAGAAAATATAGCCGCCACTTCATAAAGAGCTCCCTACGTGTTACACATGTTAACATAAATTATGATAAACATGTGTAACAGGCAGGGAGGATCCATATTAGTCACCCATTTTTCTTTTTTTTTTTTCTTTTTCCGTTTCTTCTATTTGCACTGTTAGTGTTAGTTGGTTTGGGGTTTCCTCTTTCTTTTTCTTTTTCTTTTTTTCTTTTTTTCATCTCACTTTTTTGTTTTTATCTGTTTCTTCCATTTTCATTCGTTTTTTTTTTTTTTTTTTTTTTTTTGCTCATATATTTTGGATCATTTTTGCTTGTGCTTTTAATTTTTTTTTTTTTGGAAGTTTCCATACACAATTTTTTAATAAAAAATGTGTTACTTTATGTTTTATTTAATAGTAACATAATTGTAAATTTATACTAACTTCATTTTTCATATTCTCATTTTTCTTTTTAATCAAACAAATGAGTTTTCTATCTCTCAACTTTTTCATCCTCTAACGAACCACATATGAGAGAAACTATATCTATTCTATCCAGTGGCGGAGCTAGGATCTAACTTGAGAGGGGGCAAAAATTACATTTGACAAGGACATTTATACACATGCAAGCAAACATATACATATAGTATTTGAGATCAATTTACAAAATAACAGTTCACTCATGTGTATGCTAAGCCATATTTAAATGCAAGAAAATTCCCAATAAAATAAAATATTCATTATATTATATTTATCTATTTAGAAATTTATTTACATGAATAATCCTTTTAAAATTTTAATTATAAAAAAGTTATAACTCTACTTACAAATTTAAAGATTTTTAGTTGTTAGATAGACATAAAGTTCAACTTATGTAAATTTCTATTATTTTTGTAAAGCTATATGTTATAGGTCTATTTATTTTAGCTTAACATGCAAACTTATTTTTGAAAAGCCATCCTATTTATTAACCATTTATTTATACTACAATACAAGAAATGCATTTAAAAAGTTATCAAAGAAAGAGAGTAGAAAATCAAACAATATGGGGTTATAAGTTAGACACGCATACAAGGTATCTTTTTTTCTTTTTCTTTTTTAATAATAGAATTGGATTTTGTTAATATAGGATGGGCTTAAATTTTAAGATGGCAAAAGTGGGCTATGCTCCCAATCATCTCATGCAAGCCATTGATTGTTTGTTTACAGTTTTCTAACTTTTCATTAGTAATAGTTCTATTTTTTTTTTTACCTCAAATGCATCAAGGTAAGTTAAGTAAATATTAATAGGTTTTTTGGGTGGGGCCAGGGGGGGCAAGTGCCCCCTCTCGACCCCCCCTGGCTCCGCCCCTGATTCTATCCTCTTATTTTTCTATCACTTTCTCATTTTTTATTCTCTCATTTTTCTACCTTTCCAAGCAAACAGACCTTTTAATTTAGGCAATTTTTGCCAAATAGCATGATTTAAGAAAAAAGCACCTAGCCAAGCATATTTAGTTATGTAGCATTTTTTTGAAACTCAAGTTTGTCAAACAATCGAATTTCAAAAAAGTGCTACATAACTAAACAAGTTTAACCAAATACTTTTGACAATCGAATTTCAAAAAAGTGCTACATAACTAAACAAGTTTAACCAAATATTTTTTCCCTTAATTTTAGCTAAAATTATTCTTTTTAGCAAAATTGGCTCTTTAATTTATGATACTAGAATTTGTGGATCATATTCCCACATGTCCATGTCGTAGGGCTTTCTACTCATTGATGGATCACCTGGATGACATCACCTTTATCCATAAGATTGTTTGTCTTTTCATTTACATTCAACAACTACAGCAAAAAGTCAATGAGAACTCGCTAGTTCTGCCGTGATATCCATTTCCTATTCATACGGCGTTGCATTGAAGTTTTGAAACCGACTACACATTTTCGCAATTAACTTCATCAGCTTCCCAACTGTACAAATTAATGATCTGTTTGAATTGAGGGAAGGAACGGCAAGTAGAGTAGAGTTAGATATGAAATTAGCTTAATTTTTGGTGAATTCTACTCTACTCTCCCTTGCTCCTCCTCCCTCCCCTCAATACAAACAAGCCATAAGTTTTACAATTAGCACTATCTTTAATTTGACATACAAAAAGCCTCTCTGGATGTTACAAAAAGTCTTGCAAAAGGTTTCCCGTGATCAGCGTCAATTACCCTTTTTTGTTTGGTTTAATTACAAGTTTTCACTTTAAGCTATATATAATTTTACACTTAACTTCTTGAATTATTGAAATGCACGATTAATCTCTAAATTTTAACTTTGTTTCAATGTCTTATGCCTTCTATTTTAGTGATAAGAAAGAAATAATTAAGTATTAAAGACCAATATACCTCTTTCTCTAAAATAGAAGGTGTAATGTTAGATTGGTTATTTAATATTAAATTTTGTTAGATTAATAGCCTATTTAGGATGTGATGCAAATTTCAGCTTATTTGAGTTTTTAACTTCTTGTTGATACTATTCATGAGTTTTATTGTACTTTTTGGCACTATTTATGAGTCTCATTGTATTGTTTAACTAAGTTTTAACTTTATTTTTCCAATACTAAAAAAGTTTTTAGTTTCACCTAAATAAGATATTCCAAACGGATCCTAAATAACAAAACAAATTATAGGGTGATAGGTCAAGAATGTATTGACCCCTTGTGATGAATTAACAAATTAATTAGCCAAGTTAATTAATTAATTCAATTAGCATGCAATAAGCGTGGTAGCACAAACAAATCATCAATTAACTAAATGCAGCCAAAATTAAATTGACACGGTGATTTGTTTACAAATGGAGAAAACCTACATGACCAAAACTCCACCGGGTGATTTTAAAGTCACTACTCCCGATAATTCACTATTATCACAACAAGCGGTTACATGTAAAGGAATTCTAGTACCTTATACCAACTTACAGTTGAACCCTTACCTCAATACCCAATTAAACTTGTTCTGTAGTGACAATCTCTCTTTTTAATGCACGACTCCCAGTACGTGACTAACCAATAGATGCGCAGATCCCAATACGCGACTTAATCACCAACTTGAGAATGTATTGACCCTTTGTGATGAATTAACAAATTAATTAGCTAAGTTAATTAATTAATCCAATTAGCATGCAATAAGCATGGTAGCACAAACAAATCATCAATTAACTAAATGCAATCGAAATTAAATTGACACGGTGATTTGTTTACAAATGGGAAAAACCTACACAGCAAAAACTCCACTAGGTGATTTTAAGGTCACCACTCTTGAGAATTTACTATTATCACAACAAGCGATTACAAGTAAAGATGAACTAGACTTGTTCTGTAGTGATAATCTCTCATTTTAATGCACGACTACCAGTACGTGACTAACCAATAGATGCACGGATCCCAGTATAAGACTTAATCACCAACTTGAGAAAGATGTTGGCTGCAAAGTCTTCAGTTCATCACACAATAAAGATCATGAAACTTCTTGGTCACAAAACCCTATAGTGTATAAACACAGCAGCTTCTTTAAGAAAAAATGAACTAAGGAAAAAGATGAACTAGGGCAAATTCTGTCTCCGGTCACAATTTGCATGAACACAACTTTGCTTCACATTTGTGCAACCTTTGACGGCCCTTAAAATAATCTTTATATATGTTTAGGGTTGTGAGAAAAGAAAGCTCAAACATATACACACGGATTGGATGAAAATTAGAGCTGAAAATATGTTTTTCATAAACTTCGACAAATAGCTTATCTGTCGAGATAGTTGTCGAGTATCGGGTTTCAGCAGTTTTTAAACCTCAATAGATACTAGTTGTTGAGCTAGTTGTCGAAATTTAAAATCTAGCACTTCTTCACTTGTTTTTTGGACATATTTGCATGGTTTTAACACTTAATCTTGAAACCTTGTTTCTTAAAACATTAAACACATCCCCGATCTACCCAATTACAAGTAAGATGCGTTTTTTCAAAGGATTAGCAAATTATATATTAACATATGTTCCTAACATTAAATCACATATGTCTTAACATAGAGATTAAATGTTCCAAAGTTTTCGAATTAGAGTGTTGATAGTGCGTTTTGATAGTTCAAAGAGTAAAATGTAAAAGGCAGTATAATTTATGAAGAAAAAAAATATAATTTCCTCCTCTTGTTTTGTTTTGTATTTTTTGCACATGTCCTTAGATGGCTATTCTATTTTTGACAATTAGTTGTAATCTACATTATTAAACTCAAATGTTGAATGTGTTGGCAAATCCAAGTTAAAAAGACATTTTTTAACAACCAAATAAGAGGAAGGATATCCCTCTTCCTTTCCTCCTACTTAATTTTTAAGACATCTAAAAAAAAAAAAAAAAAAAAGATAATTAATATTTCCCTGGCTCCTCTATATTCTCATTCCGCACCTTACCGTCTTTTCTCCTCTCTCTTCAACTTTTACACACAATGTTAGTCTATAAATACCGCCCTCTACTACTCGCATCTCATCAACTAAAAAACTCTTCAATTTCAGTCAAGCCTTCTCCTCCTCCTTTTCAATCTTTCATTTCATAACTTTCAAATTCTTAGGTCATCATGGGTGATTTCACTTATGAGAATAACCTCATCCCAAAGTCTCCACCTCAGATCATTGGGAATGCTGAAATCATTGAAGGAAATGGAGGCCCTGGAACCATCAAGGAGACCATCTTTGTCGAAGGTAACTAGCTTCATTTCTAATCTCCAACATACGATTTGTTTACAAATTTAAAAATTACTAAATCTATTACTATGATCTTTCACTCTTAAAAACAGTGATTGTACCCCCAAGGTATTTAAAGGTAAAGCAGTTTTTATTTATTTTGGGCTATCATAGTATCATATCATACGTAATGTACATATTGTATAGAAGTGGTAACATTTTTTTTTCCTATATTTTTCAGGAATCGGTCTAATGAACCATACAAAGCAGATTTCTGATGATGGGGTTGTACAGGAAAGCTCATCATTCCATTACATCATTGGGGGTGATCGTAACAACGGCACATTTAGTAATATCTCAGGTAAGACCGAAACAACGACAACCCATGATGGTAGTTACAGCTATCACAGCAGCCGCTCTAGCGAAAGTTACACGATGACAACAGGCAATGCCACAGGCATAGAAGGCTTCAAGACTATTGAGAACCACCCTCATCCTCATGCCTACAACTAATCCCTTATATGCGCGTGTGTGGATTTATGTTTTTCCCTACAATAAGGACTGAAAACGTCGTGTGTTTCATTATGTTTTATGTATTCCCCTACTGCGTTGGGTTTGCTAATAAGAGCAACCACATCAATTCGTGCAAATTTTCTATTTATTTTACAAGAAAAAACTTATTTTTTCTACTTTACACGTCCACTTTTACAAAATACCTATATCAGTTTATCTATTCTACACATTTATTCAATAAAATATTCATTCTTTTTACATTTTTTATTTTTTCCTTCCCTCTCTTCCTATCTGGAACCCTTTCATGGACCCAACACAAACCCAAAATCACCCATACCTAGCCACTAGCCACCAGTCACCCAGCCACCACCATCAAACCACAATCATCAACCACCATCACCCCATAGAAAATCAAACAGAAATTCCAAACCCCACAAAAAATCCAAACAGTAAATCCAAACCCCACAGAAAATCAAGACCCCTAAAACCCATCATCAACGACTCTCATCGTCTCGATCCCCGGCAGCGCTGGAGTTCGAGACCTCGGCCCCACACAAAAACCCCATGGCACCGGAGGAGTCGCTAGAGCTGTCCAGGTAGTAACGAGCTTCACCCTCCATGTCCGATCAATTTTCCATCACCATCTCCATTTCCAAACAAATTGTTGGATCGAAGAGGCTGATCGGCATTCCCAACTCACTCGCCAATCAGACTCAGTCCGAGGCGTGCGAGATCTCTACCAAGCTATCATCGTCTTCATCTTCAAAGCTTGAGATTTTGAAGAAGAAGGAAAACCTGATCGGCTTTGCAGAATTGAGATGAGAGAAAGAGAGAGCTGTGATGAAATGAGAAAGAGAGAGTTGAGATGAGAGTCAGACGTAGGAGAGAGAAGAAATTATTAAAATAGTAAATACACGAGCTATAGTGACCGTGCATATGCACGGTTACTGTAGCATTTGTATAATTATGCACAACTTTACACCCACTGATTTTGGTGTTTTTTTGCGCAAAATGTGTAAAATGAAGGAGTTTTTGTATTATAGAAGAGTATCCACCAACTGATGTGGATGTTTTAAATGAGCTAGCAGTTGTGATCCTCTGCTTTCTCAGTTTGTTGTCAATAACTGATGTTCTGCTCAATGCATGGTGCATTCTGGAATATTTTATAAGAAATTATCTTATAGACGTTTTATAATATTTATTATTTTTTATTGATAATCCTAGAAAATCAGTGGGTTGAAAGCCTTCGGGCTTCGATGATCTTGAAGGCTAAGTCCTGAAAAACCAAATTCAATCAGAGAAAGACCGGTGGAGGCCAGTCTTGGGTCCTCCGATGGTAAAGTCAGTGGGTCTGAATCGAGAGAAAGATATTTTTAAGACTTTCTTTTGTTCTGTTAAATAATGTCCAAATGACTTACCTCTTCATAGAGAAAAGTTTATATAATGCACATGGAACGGTTACTTCTCTGATAACCATTCCTATTATCGGGGAATTCATCAAAGTCAGAGGTAACTTCCATAACTTCCATGGAAGTTATTTTATCTGGACCGGTGCTTCATCACGAATAATGGAGGCCTTGGTTCATAGATTTGAACTAAATTTGCCAAGTTCAAAACATCTGCCTCGTCCGTCCTTAATTAAGGACGGACGAGCCTTGGTTCAAGTTGAATGTTTGCCTCGTCCGTCATTTGGGATGGACGAGGCCTCGTCCGTCCTTAATTTATGACAGACGAGGTTTGATGGGGACGGACGGCTTCTTTGTTACGCCCTTCCTCTATTCTTTTTCTATGGACGAACCATATGGACAATTTTGAAAGTTACATTTTATAACATCATCAGTTGCCCCTTTGTCCGTGGGTCGTCCAAAGAGATGTAATACGTGTGTTGATTGCAGATTGGTGTGCCACGTGTCATGAATTCATTGGTGAAAAAATCTCGTCGATTGATTTAACCGAGTAGCATGCCACGTGTCTCTTGTTGATTTGGCCGTGTCACTTCAGATGCTGGGGTTTATTCCCTATAAATAGTGGAATATGTCTGTTACCCTCTTCATTTCTGAAATTTCTCTCCTTGTCCTTCCTCGTCCTAGATCTTCGACTAGAAGCTTCTCGCGTCTACAGCTTTCCTTCGTCCCAGATCTAGGTATTTCTCTTCTCCTCGTCCTTAGTTTTTCTGTTAAGATGGCTGAGGTTGTACTTTCCTCGTCTAGCGATAGTGTAGATAAAGCCATAGACGAGTATAATGATGAGAGTAGCTACTACAGTTCTAGTAGCAGTAGTGATAGTAGTGTGGGGAACACCATGGACGAGGAGTATGTCTCTAGCGTCCCTGGGCTTCCTATGAAGGTTGTACGAGAACAGCTTAGGAAGGCCTCAGGGTCTCAAGCTGGTACCTCGTCCACTGTCCCTCCTTCTGGTCCTTTGGACGAGGAGGAGGTCACTATTTACAGTTGCGCAGTAGATATCCCTTCTAGGACAGACGAGCAAAGACTAAAAAATCTTAGGGAGTGGTACCAAATCCCAGACGAGTTTAACCTTAGGTTGCCCATCCGAAGAGAGTGGTGTTGCAATCCTCACTTTGGGATAGGCGTCTATGAGGCTTATCTTTTGGGGGGTTTAAGATTCCCTTTAAACACCTTTACTAGGGAGTTGTTGATTAGGTTAGGTTTAGTTGTATGCCAATTCAACCCAAATGCATGGAGATTAATCATCTCAATGCAAATTTTATGGGGTGAAGTATTTGGAAGGGACCGTCCTCTTACTGTGGATGAGTTCCTTTATTGTTACAAACCTTTAGAAATACATCAATCCCTTGGCTTTCATCAATTCACAGCCAGGGGTAGAGATTGTAGATTGATCAAGTCCCTGGCCTCGTCTGACAGAAAATGGAAGATGAAATTTTTCTTCGTCTCCGACTTCTGGGCTAGGAATCCTGTAGACGTTGGCCGGGACACATTTGGTCGTTATACCGGGGACCTAGGAAACCTTCGTCCTAAGGGTAAGTTGCTCCCCTTTTTCTTTTGATTTTCCCTTTTCTTCTTTTAACATTAACGATTAATTAATTAAACATTTTTTTACTTGTTTCATTTTAGCTGTTAAACGACCGTTTTTGAGCAAATTCCACCATGACCGCGTCCACAAGGCTCGTCTACACGCGGATAGGGACTTCCATTCCTTAGTTTCGTTTAGACGACTTGCCAAGTGGGGATTGGGCCCTAACCCATCTGACGAAGCAATTGCACACGAAGTCACAGTAAGAAGAAGTAAGTCTTAAGTTCCAAGCGTCCTTGCACATTGTTTACTTTGTTTTAATTCTAAAAGTATTTTTACTTTACCTTTTTTTTTTTTTTTTTTTAGGAATGGCAACAATGAAAGGGAACAAGGGAAAAAAGGTGGCTGCTGAGGGGGATCGTCCTGAGATTGAAACTTAAGCTCGTCTTGCGACTAGGGAGAAGAGAAAGACGCTGTCAAAGAGTTTGGATCTGGGAAATCTCCCCAGTCGAAGAGGCAAAAAAGCCAAGTCTAGCTTGTCCCAGGTAGTCAAGCCTACCCTTCCTCGTCCCAACAGCCTGTACATATAGTTGATGTAGACTCGTCCATTCCAACTGAGACCACTCCGTCCCAGACCACTCCGTCCAAGACTGTGTCAACCCCATCTCAGCCTTCTCGAACGGTCCCTTCAAATATTATTGAAAATGAGGACCTGGCCTAGGAACGTTTCAAGAAGGCTGTGACTAACGAAGATATAAACGTTTGCTATGATATGTCCCTTAAGGATTTTGAACACTCTGGTGTTCACGACCTTTTCAAGGTAACACTCATATCTCGTCTTGACCAAGGATTTTCACTTTCCTTCTTCGTCTCTCTCTTTTTTTTCTTTTTTCTTTTTTAACTTTTATTTGTTATTGTGTTTCTTTTTTGTAGGGCATGTCAAAGTTTATAGCGACGTCTAGACAGGCCACAGGGTTGGACAAGACGAGGATCCTGTTAGAGACGAGGGTCCAGGAGTTGAAAGTCGAGGCCAAGCAATAGGCTGAAGTGGCTGTCAAAACTACGGACGAGGTGAAGGAGTTAAAGAATTTGGTTGAGGAGTTAAAGACCAGTGCTGCGGAGAAGGACGCTCGTCTTGAGGTCCTACAGAAAAAGAATGATGAATATGGCACCCTCCTCTCCAAAGCGAAGGAAGACGCAGTGGTTGAATTTAAAGTGTCCAAACAATATACTGATGTTTTGGACACTAATTACGTAGCAGGGTTTGAAGATTTCAGAATGGAGGCTATGGAAAAGTTCCCTAGCATAGACTTCAGCCCCATTTTACTTAATCTAAATGCTACTGCCACTAGTTCTCTCCTTCAGACTGGCTCTGACGACGTCAATGTTGAAGACGATGCTACAACCCTGCCTCCTCAGGACGCCTCCAATGTCGCTCCCTTTACTTAAGATTTTTCAATGTATTTTTATTTGGTCCATTTTATGACCCTTTTATGTAATTTCAATACATTTACTTCGTCCAAGGTTTTTAGGACAAGGTTTTAAACAATCATTTCAGTTTATTTAGCAAGTGTTTTTTGGACGTAGTATATCCAAACACCCTAAACTTTAGGGGTAAAATCTAAATTTTGAAATGTCAAAGTGTAGAATCCACACACCCCAAACTTCAGGGGGGAAAATCCAAAATTTGAAATTTCAAGGTGTAAAATCTAACCATCCCAAATTTTAGGGGTGTAATTTGCAATTTACTAAAAAAAAATGACTACCATAGATTAAAAAACAATTTGCAATAAAATTCAAACCCTTTGATAATGCTTTTTATATTTCTAAGGAAATACAGATGAAAAACTATTTTATGTGTCTAAAGACTAATATTTATAAATTTTAAAATAAAAAAAATTTCTGGTCCTATTTGGTTTACTTCAGTCTTATTTGGTCCACCTTAGTTTATTCCGTCCACTTTGGTCCTATTCAAACTATTTTGGTCCACATTGATCCTATTTGGTCATATTCAGTCAACATTGATCCTATTTAGTCCAACTCGGTCGACTTTGGTCTTATTCAATCCATTTTCGTTTTGGTTTTGAAGAAAGTTCTAATCGATTAATTGGTTATAGAACCTGCTAATTGGAATGGACGTGCAAGCGAGGAAAAAGGTAGTGTTTCGGGCGAAATTGAATGCAAAGAAGAAAGAGAAGCGCATAGATTCTCCTCTCGTGAGTTAGCATCAATCAGATTTTTGAGTATTCGAATAATTTTTATATTATTCTTCTTTTTTTTGAAGCCAACATTGGAATTCTCATTATGAATAAGCTTGGAATTCGGGTCATTCTCTCAAATTGGAGCCAACATTATTTTGTTGTTGTTGTTTTTTTTTTTTTTTTTTTTAAATAATAATAAGGTAAAAATGCAAAACTGACCCTCTAACTTTCACGTTTTTTCATTTCAGTCCTCTAACTTTCAGTTTTGTCAATTCAGTCCTCTAACTTTCAATTTTTGTCAATTCAAGGCTCCGTTACAAATCCGTTATTGCTGCCGTTACAGCTGCCAAAACGACGCCGTTTTCATGTGTGTGTGTGTGTGTGTGTGTGTGTGTGTGTGTATGTGTGTGTGTGTGTGTGTGTTTTTTTTTTTTTTTTTTTTTTTTTTTTTTTTCGGAATTAAAAGAAAAATCTGAAAAAAGAAAAAAAAAAAAAAACATGAAGGGGAACGACCCTGACTCAAACCAAAAACAAAAAGGGATTGTTCCCTTCACCGAATCAAAATCAAAAAAAGGGATTCACTCAAATCCCTAACTTTGAGTCCGAGAGAGAGAGATAGTGAGCTGGTTTGAGAGAGAGAGAGAGAGAGAGAGAGAGAGAGACTGAGTTCACTGCCCCTGCTCGCTGCCCCAGTCGCCGCCCTTGCCACCCCTGCTCGCCGCCTCTGCTCGCTGCCCCAGTCGCCGCCCCTGCCGCCCCTGCTCGCCGCCCAACCACTTTGCAGGTATATTTTTGCAGCTTAATGACTAAGCACTTCACTCATATTTTTGCAGCTTCTGAATCGGTGACCCTCTAATCTGTACATAAATGGGTTATCTCATAAATATTTTCACCCACCAACATTTTTTCTCATAAATACCCAGCAAAGAATAAGCACAAGAATAGTTTTAGTGTGTTTTTTTTGGGTATATGTAGCAGCAGAACAATGAGATGTGTATTTTATAAAGCTGGTGACTTTTTGAAAGTATTTTTTTTTGCATTTTGTTTGTTTATGTTAGACTTTATTGACTGTTAGGTGAGAATGGGATAATCTACTTTATATGATTTATTTTTTCTTTTTTTGAGTGAATAATATATATTTTTTTGTCTGTTTGCTAAACATCTTCACATGCAATTTTATTGTTTCGAAACAATTTGGTCCCCACTTGGAGGAATTGTTTGCTGTGTGGGGTATTTAGATGTCAGCCCTTTATTTTTCTGTTGGGCTAATGGTGTGTGTGGGGTTACTTAAGACTGTCTTTGTCATTGTCTTTGTCGGCTAAAATATTTATGTTGTGTGCTGACTTTTTTTATTTTAAACTTTCAGAGGGAAGATGATTGGTCAGAATTTTACGTTAGTTCTTCACTACAATGGAGTATTGCACCACTCGGTTAAGAAGAAGAAGTATATAGGTGGCAAGGTGAAAGTTTATGATAATGTGGATTCGGATTGCTTTTCTGTACTAGAGGTTAAGAATTATTGTGTGGAGTTAGGGGTATTGGATTATGTTCAGTTTTATTATCTTGTGCCTGGGTTGGATCTTGATAATGGCTTAAGATATTTGTCTACTGATGGTGATACTCATGAATTATTTAAGTGTCTTGACCCCATTGATCCTAAAATAGACATTTATGTAGAACATGCAACCCCTGTTCAGAAACAAGTGTTAGTCAGGGATGTTAGTGCTGTTGATGTTGCAAATTTGGTTGGTTGTGGTGTTGGTGTGGAGGGTGTGGGTGTTGATGACATTGATGGTAATTGTGATGATAATGATGTTGATGAAGTTGATGTTGAGGATGGGGATGAGGCTCTTGCTGATGATGAGTTTGAGGAGGGTGATAATGTAGTCGATGAAGGGAATGGTGTTAGGGGCAAGGATGAGAATGGTGCCGTGGGAGATGTGGATTATGAATGGTATGATTCTGACTATGATGACCCAGCCAATGAACAATTATATGAAATTACTGTGGATGACTACATAATTCAGCCCACCATAACCCATAACAATCAACCCTCACAAGAACTCACAAATGACATCCATCCATTGTCACACCCACCTATTTTGCAAACCAATCACTATCCCACCTAGATCTAGTTCCAACTCTTTTTAATTGGCCGTTGGATGAAATTCCAAGTGGATCCGACTATGCATCCTCAGACCAGTTGCATTCTCCCAACAATTCTGATGGTGAGCAAAAGAAAAAATTACCTGAATTTAGAAGTGAATACTTAAAGGATCCTGAGTTTGTGTTGGGGATGTCATTTAGGGACAACAAGTAATTCAAAGAGTTTGCACGAGCTTACAAATTGAAGCATGGATATGGCATCAAGTTGTCAAAGAATGAGAAGGCTAGGGTGAGGTATAAATGTGTTGAAGGTTGTCCTTGGAAAGTGTCTACAGGTATTGATAAGGAGGCAAACTTTCGGATTAGTGCGTTGTATAATACTCATACATGCATTAGATCTTTCCATAGTAAGCAAGTTTCTGCACATTGGGTAGCAAAAAAGTATGTTGATCAATTTTGGACTAATATTGAATTTAAAGCTAAAGATTTGGTAGCTGCAGTGGGGCGAGATGTTACTGTGCAGCTTGCTTTGTCGAAGGCATATAGAGCTAGAGACATTGCTAGAGGCATGGTAAGAGGAGACTTTTGTGAGCAATACACCAAGGTTAGACGCTATTGTGCGGAGTTGAGAAGATCTAACCCAGGTACCACAGCTAAAGTCACAGTTGCTGTCCCTAATCATAATTTCAAGAGGGTCTATGTCTGCTTAGCTGCATGTAAAGAGGGATTTATTAGTCATTGTAGACCATTGATAAGTTTAGATGCTTGTCATTTGAAGGGTGTAGTTGCTGGCCAACTTTTAGCAGCTGTGGGTATAGATGGAAATGATGGTATGTATCCAATTGCTTATGCTGTTGCTGAGGCAGAAAATAAAGAGACTTGGACATGGTTTTTGGAAAATTTAATAGGTGATATAGGGCTTGTGAGTAACCATGGATGGTGCTTTATTTCAGACCAACAAAAAGGTTTACTTCCTGCTTTAGCTACTGTGGTCCCAGACGCATACAATAGATTCTGTGTGAGGCATTTGTTTGCTAACTTCAAGAAGAACCATCAAGGAAAGGAGTTAAAGGACTTGATGTGGGGGGCAGCTAAGGCATCAACAAGAGCAGCATTTGAAAGTTATATGAAGCAAATGGAAATAGTGAGCAAGGAAGCTTGTGATGATTTAAGAGGCAAGTCTCCGATGCAATGGGCTAGGCACGCTTTTCCTTATTATCCAAAGTGTGATATGCTATTAAATAACCTATGTGAGACTTTTAATTCGAAGATTGTGGAAGCAAGAGAAAAGCCATTGGTCAATATGCTTGAAACCATTAGAAGATATCTCATGGTTAGGATCCGTAAGAATAGGGATTCAATGGCTAAGTATGAAGGCCCTATTTGTCACAAGATCCAGCAAAAATTGGAGAAATGTAAAGAGGCTAGCATTGATTGCACATCTATTTGGTCAGGTGGGGCGAGGTGGGAGGTGAATAGTGGTGGCAAACAATTTGTGGTTGATGTGGAGAAACGTTCATGTGCTTACAACTGCTGGGATTTGACTGGGATCCCTTGTAAGCATGCAATGCACGTAATAGGTTTCAGGAAAGAACGAGCTGAGGATTATGTGCATGACTTCTATAAGAAGGATACATATATTGCTTTATATTCGCATCTCATTCAGCCATGCAATGGTCCTGATTTGTGGCCGAAAGTAGATGGAGATGCAATACTTCCTCCAATCCATAAAATCCAGCCAGGGAGGCCTAAGATTGATAGAAGAAAAAAAGGATAAAGATGAAGTTCATAACCCTTACAAGATGAAGAGGAATCAAACAAGTTTAAGATGTGCACATTGTCATAAATTGGGTCATAACAGAAGGACCTGCAGGAGCAATCAAAGACCACCAGGAGTAGCAACTGCCAAGGGCAGAGGCAAGGCGGCAACAGACAAGGGCAAGGGCAAGGCAACAAATAGTAGCAGAAAGAGGGTATTTGAATTCATTTAAATTATTTCCTTAATACAACAAATTATGCACATTTCTAATGTTTTTCACATGCAGGCCGCCAGTACTGAGGAGCACTTCATGGGATTTAGAGTGCAAGTAGATAGTGCATTTAGCAGCCAACAAAGCAATGTATGTATGACGTGTATATATATATATATATAGCTAGGCAGCCAACAAAGTAACGTCCTTTGTTTATTTCAATGACTTTGAATTTTATGAATTTTGTTAGTTGGGTATATACGTAACCGAAGCTTGATGTTTATGGATTTTAATAAAATACCAATATGGCAGCTAAATATATATATATATGTGTGTGTGTGTGTGTGTGTGTGTGTGTGTGTGTGTGTGTGTGTTTATTACTTTTATATCTTTTTGCTGTCAATTTCTAATGTCTGTATACTTTTCACATCCAGGCTGTTAACATTGAGGGGAACTCAAAGAGATCTAGAGCAGGAGGAGTTGATGGTAGTCAACAAAGCTGCAGAAATTTTAATAGTCAACAAATTAGTAGAACTTAGTTAATTCTAGGAACAGTACTTCAGAACTTAGGCATGTAGTTTGTTATGTAATTGGCCAAACATTGTCACATGGCTATTATTTTGTGATGTTATTGCTAAACTATTAAGGCAATATAGTTTTTGAGGCGAGTAGACTAATATTAAAATTATTTTGTGACGTTAAAGTGAAAAGGCAAGTTAAGGTTTCCTTTAGCTTGTGGTGGAATTGACTAGTTTGATTGATTTCTTGTGTTGTGTGGAAGGTTTGTTCCATTTATGCATTTACAGGACAATTTGATTGATTTCTTGTGTTGTGTGGAAGGTTTGTTCCATTTATGCATTTACAGGACAATTTGATTGATTTCTTGTGTTGTGTGGAAGGTTTGTTCCACTTATTCCACTCTTAAGTTCTCTTATTGAGGAATGGCCTTGGTTCAAGCGGAAGATAAATGGGAGAGGGCTTGGAGGATAGGGAAGGCTTTATTCTGCTTGTTCATTAAGATTATTGCAGCATCAATAATTATACAAATTTGGTTATAATAGCAATCTAATGACATACAATCTATATATTACTAAAAGCTGAAGCGTAGAGTTTAATGTTGCTGCACTCATGTTGTGCCACGTCAGTGGCCATGTCATTCCAATCTTTTAAAAAAAAATTTTTCCTACAATTTTAAAATAATTTTTACAAATTTCAGAATAATAATAAATATGCATAATAAATCCCAGCCTGTAATAAATCTCAATAATAAATCCCAGCCCACTCTTTATCTATTTACTTCCACCATAAAACCAGCCCACTCTTTTTCTATTTACTTCCACCATAAAACCTAGCCCAAGGTCTTTTCAACTTTAAGGAAAATTTTGAAACCGTGGAACCCTGAAGGGTTTTATGCGAGAAGCATAGCGTGAGGACAACCAGAGAGTTCAAAACGGACCATTGAATTTCTCCCACCTTTCTGTTCTACGTTACGCATTGTTTCAAGGATAACCAGAGAGTCTGAAACCGTGAAGGGAAGGAATTGATACCATTTGAAATCGTGAAAATTTCCCCACCTTCCTGCTCTATGGTTTCACAATAACGGCCGCTTATCTGAGTTCCTTCCTTCCTGCCTTCCTTTCCTCAAAGTATATAAATATTGATGGAACCTGGCTGATTCAGTTGAGGCATCTCTAAATCCCAGTTCTTTTTGTGCTCCATTCTTTTGCTTGATGTTTTTTGTTTCCCTTTTTTCATTTTATTACGGCCTCTTTCCTGCTATGGTGTGGATGATTGTTATGGTTGCTGTGTTTTTTAATTGGTGCTCTGTCTTTTTGTTTAATACTGATAGAAGCTGCAGAAATACTGCCAATAGATTGTCTTTTGATTTATATGGATTGGTTGTAGTGGTTTACTGCTCGGTTTTAAACGCATAACTTAGTTTCTGAGATTATAAGGAAGACAAACACACATTCAAAATTGAATCTTTATTATTGGTCCGGGAATTTAGGTCTTTGACACAGCTATAATTAATTAATTGAGAAACAGAGAGAGAGAGAAAAGCTCAGGAAAATTGATACGGATATGATCTCTTTAAGTCTTATCTCGATCTCTACATTGTTCTTGTAATTCACGGGTTTAGTGGAGTGTGCTTTGGCAAATCAGAGAATTGTGGGTCAACTTTCATCCAAAACATTGTATCTTGCCACAAACTTTCATCCAAGACATTGTCTTTTACATTGTATTTTCAGACTGACAGAACCTTTAAGAAAAATGCCCAACATAGTGTTTATACCTTTGCATTTTCTTTTGCAAGTTGGCACAAAGCCATAGTAAGACTTTTCCTAGGTTCTTTTATTTTTATGCTTTCTCTTTTACCAATTTTCTTTTCTGTGTCTTATTTTTGTGCTTAAGGGAGGTTTTAATTTATGAAATAGGTTATAGGTGGGATTAATACCCAATTAGTTGTGGTGAAATTGTACCTTCTGGCTTAGGCAACTGTGTCCACTGTCCAATTGGAAATAACTTGGAATGTAAATGTTCAAAGCCCTGTTGTTTTGCAACTTATCTTTGATTGGACTTGGAAATAGCTTATCATTTATTGAAAATTTGGAATTGAAAATCCATTTTTATGGTTGGTTGATGCACTTTTATTGGCTTATTTCATTATTTTCCCCACAATTTTCTTGCCAAACTGAGGTTTGCTGGACAGCAAGTATAGAGCAGAACAGTGAGATTGTGAGAGTTAGACAATATCTACAATTACAATCTTAGATTCCTCAAAACTTTAATGCAACCATCCCTCAATAAATTCCTCTCCTACACAGCTTTGATGAAAAAAAAAGTTAAAAAGTTAAAAGTTAAACCTTACATATAACATAATGTGATAATGTTTTCAAATAATAAAAAATTGAAGACCTACTTTGGGAATACCAACTCTTCCATCTACCATTTTTTTCCCCCTAAATTTCGACTGGTCGTAGTTTACCCCACTTTTCATGTGCTGTCATGCTTCCAAGGACTTTATCTGTGTTTGTTGAAATCTATACCCCAAATCTAGGGAACAATGAGCTTCTATCCTCATGGAAATAAGTATTTTAAGTATAGCAGTAGCAAAACCACTATGTTTCATTGAGCATTCAGATCAATGGAAATTTTGTATCTTTTTTTGTGTATTGAGGTAGCACCACGAAGGGTTAATAGCAAATAGGAGGAATCAATATTTTTCTAATTTGTAGATTCCATTATTCTAAATATTTTTTAGTTACTAGAAATTGTGCTTCCCTCTATTACAGCACATGTAGAGTAGCAAAGCTCTATTTCTTGGTTATATCTACTAGGTGTTCGACAAAAGGCCTCTTAGAGCAACTGGGGTTGCTTGGCATTTTTGCACCTATGTTAGATTACAAGCTTGAACAGATGTTGGGATTATAGCATAGATAAACTGTCATAAACTATTTGATGATGACCTCATAAATATCCTAGACATTGGGTTTGAATATTGGAAATAAAATTGTTTGGAATATTTGACATGCTCATTCCCACACCTTCTGATTTATGTTTGAATTGGGCATTCTTGGTTTTAGGCTACATTCTAATGTTGAAATTTTCTAGAAATTGATAATTTTAAAGATTTTTATTTTTCAATCTGTGGGTTTTTATTTATTTATAAATAGATATAAATCATGTCAGATGTCAAAACTCATATACAAATTAGTCCTCAACCCTTAGTTGGTTGCAGGCTAAACTATAATGAGGAGGCTGTTTGTCAGTTGGTATACAAATTAGTTGTCAACCCTCAGTTACTCATATATATATATATATATATATATGATTTCATTGGCAATTCTACAACCAGCAATGCAACACTCTTGCGGTGTAATTTATAATTTATTTCATTGATTGTTGACACATGATAGTTTATCATTCAATATCTTTCTCTCTTCCTTCTTGCTAGAATGTATTTAACAACTATTATCATACTGGACAACACAATATGAATTGGATATATTAAATTTTTTTTTTTGGTTTAGGCTTGGTGCTCCACAAACAAGTATACTCTTCTTCGAATTTTTCTTTTGTTTTCTTCTCTTACTATTTTCTTGGTTGATTTGTTAAAATTTAGAAATTGTGTTTGGCTTCATCTTGCTAGGTTCATTTTGCATGATCATTGGTTTATATGCTATGATTTGGGCTAAAGCTGTAGACCTGGAACTGGAAGAGATCAAACTAGATATAGTCGTAGAGAACAAGAGTATTAAATGTATAAATCAGTGAATAGCTCAACAAAATGAATTGGTTCCATGGTATTAAAACACAATTATGAGCATGTATAAACAATTCTATCATACTAATTTTGCTTTCTCCTACCCCTTTTGTGTTATTTATTGATTGACTAAGATTTACTACACATTTAGATTCCTCTGTTTTTTAGGTTCATTAAATTGTGGAGAAAAGATTCTATAAAATAGTTGATTTTCATGCTCATATGAGTTTAGTGAATATCAAAATATAAATTGTTATAGCTTGGTTTAATAAACATAGTTTGTATAAATTGCTCATTAACTTCTCAAAATATGAAAAATAATGTTAGCTTCCACATATGAAATAATCAAGATTCATTTTCATGTTCTAATCAAATTTATACACTCTCTCTCTCTCTCTCTCTCTCTCTCTCTCTCTCTCTCTATATATATATATATATATATATTTTTTTTTTTTTAATTGTGTTGGGTTTTGATGCATATATCGCTATATTATAACATGTTACAAAATATCTTGCCATTTATAATAATTGAAAGCAAATTGCAACATATTTCCTTGGAAACACACACACACACACGTTTATCAAAAATATATATATATATATATATAGATATATAGACTTCTTTACCTATAGAATATATACTACTCCATATTACAATGTAATCACATTATTTTGAGATGAATTTTTGACTATTACTTATAAGTCTCAAGTCCAACTCAAGTTGCCCCCTCTACCCATTTTTTTTCATTCAAAAAAAAAAAAAAAAAAAAAATCTCAAGTACTATCGTCATTTTTAACTTCACCACCACCAAAAAAAAAAAAAAAAAAAATTGTGATGTCAAATTTTCCCGCGCATTGCGCGGGTTTGCGGCTAGTTTGTATAAAAGAAGAGCTCATCAATTGTCAAAATCTCCACATATTTGTATAAAAGAAGAGCTTTATAAAAGGTATATATTTGCACTCATGATTTACATACAATTTCCTCAAAGATGCCAAATCAAAAAAGCTAATTACAAAATTCAGGTCTACGAATGAATTGATGAAACAAAATCACAAGCCAATGTTCAAAGCAAAATCATATACAAAGTCATAACCCCCTCTGTCCTCACAGTCTTCATGGCACACCCACCACTGATTCAGTCAAGGCAGAGTAGTAAGGGTGAACGCTGTCCAGAAAAGTCACTCTTCAACAAGATTCACAAGCACATATTCAATCAGTGACAGGTTATTATCTTCCTTCACAGTGAAATCAGCAGGTTCAGTGACTTCAACACGCCCCACTTGTCCACAGCAAGCCTCATTGATCCTTTGAACATGTCAATTTTAGCATTGAGCAATATTACAGTGCTGCCCTCTTTCATCAAGTCCACTAAACAACATCCAAGATAAATAAAATCAATTAAAGGAGAAAAATTCAAACAAACTACATGAATTGTTTTTCCATCCCTAAAGTTTAATTTTTGTCATTTTAGTCTTGAAACTTCAACAATTCTTTCATTTTAGCTTATAAAACAAATACTAATTCTTATACGTGATACAATGTGATTTTACAGTAAAGACAATGGATGGAAGCACCAATATGACAGAAATTTTAAAGCTAACCATAAAAATGGCAAAAAAAAAAAAAAAATCAAACTTTAAGAACACCCATTAAAAAAAAAAAAATTAAGAACACCCACTAAAAAAATTAAGAACACCCACTAAAAAAATTAAGAACACCCATTTATGTATAGATTAGAGGGTCACTGATTCAGAAGCTGCAAAAATATGAGTGAAGTGCTTAGTCATTAAGCTGCAAAAATATACCTGTAAAGTGGCTGGGCGGCGAGCAGGGGCGGCAGGGGCGGCGACTGGGGCAGCGAGCAGGGGCGGCGAACTCAATCGCTCTCTCTCTCTCTCTCTCTCTCTCAAACCGGCTCACTCTCTCTCTCTCTCTCGGACTCAAAGTTAGGGATTTGAGTGAATCCCTTTTTTTGGTTTTGATTCGGTGAAGGGAACAATCCCTTTTTGTTTTTGGTTTGAGTCAGGGAAGGGGAACGACGACGTCGTTCCCCTTAATGTTTTTTCTTTTTTCAGATTTTTCTTTTAATTCCCAAAAAAAAAAAAAAAAAAAAAAAAAAAAAAAAAAAAAAAAAAACATGAAAACGGCGTCGTTTTGGCAGCTGTAACGGCAGTAGTAACGGATTTGTAACGGAGCCTTGAATTGACAAAAATTAAAAGTTAGAGGACTGAATTGACAAAACTGAAAGTTAGAGGACTGAAATGAAAAAACGTGAAAGTTAGAGGGTCAATTTTGCATTTTTGCCTAATAATAATTTTGATGCTCAGACTATGCATTTGATATTAGATTTTGAATGGCGCGTTTGTGTATTCTTGTTTAAGTACATTATTCTGTTCACGATGAAGTTTCTTTTTTTTCTTTTGATAAGGAAAGCGGTTTAGGATGAAGTTTGTCTTTTTTTTTTTTTGTAATATATGCAGGTAAAATGAACTTGAGCAGCCAGTCTGTAGGATTTGTGACATCGTTTTGAAATCCAAATCCCATTGGGATGCCCACCAAGTTTCTCGTAAACATCATGAGGTGATTTCTTACTATCGACATGTAAATGTAAATATAGCACAGCTCTTGTTTATACGGTCACTCATAAAAACATTAGATTACAAACAAATCTCTTGTATATACACAGGTTGATATGCTTAGATGTAGCTTCATTATAATTGTATCCAAGTCTCTCATATGAACATCGGGGGAAATTTGGGCATTTTGATAAAAAAAAATTAGAACACTAAAAGAATTCTAGGATATCAGTTTTGTAATTGACGTGAGCCTTTGGATTTTTTTGTTTTGTTTATCTTCCTAATTTTTCTGTTTTATTTGCTGGTTTCTATTATCATGTTTTTCTTGATTTAGTGGAAAATGCTAAAAGGGTATGTTGGATTTTTGAAGTATGCTTGGGTTGCATATTTTTCCTCTGTTTCGGTGGTGGTTGTTGATGTGAGTGTGAGATTTTTCTTCCGTAATGGATTTCAGTGTTGGTGGATTGACTAAGGCTTTTGATTTTCTTTGTTTCCTTTTGGTTGATGAGAGAATGAAAGCAAAAACTAGAGAACCAAACGTGCAAAACTGATTGAATTACAATTGGCTCAGTTTTGGTATTCCTACCCTATGTCTTAGTGCCGATGTCAAATATGGCAAAACCGACAGCCTCAGTTTGGTGTAAAAAATGCCCTAAACACTGATTGCACTGAACGGATATCACACCTAGGATTTTCTTTCTTCTATGGAGAGAGAGAAAAGGGGGGTGGGGGTGGGGGTGGGGGTGGGGTTGGGAGTTTAGAAAAATTTCACATCAGTTATTGCTAAATATTCCTTGATTTGTGCCTTTCTGTTTTGGGATTTTTCATTTTGAGCCAAGTTTTCAATTGTTGTATTGATTATATTATATGGCATATCTTTCTGGCCCCCCATATTTCTTCGGTTCTTAATGAGTATTTACTAATTGGATGCCTATGCTGGGACAGGCAATAAAAACTATCAAGGCTAATGCAGCTGGGCTAACCCAGGTTAACAATGTGAAAGCTGAGCCCCATAAGGAGTTGATTAAACCTAAATCTGTACATTCTACAGAGTCACATAGCGTTAAAGCTGAACGCTCAACTGAACTTCCCAAAAATCAGTCATCATCAATGCTCCCTCCAAATTTTTTCTTTTAATCATAATAACTATCATTTGTCAGTATTGTTTTTATTTAGTTCAATCAAGTCCTTAAGAAAGTCAAAAGGTTATAATCAAGTCCTTCTATTCAAATCTATTTAAGAGCCATGACTTAAATTGCACTGGGATATTTTTCACCGGTGTGTCATTTTTAATAGAAAGAAGGTACTTTTACTCTGTTGATTTTTTTTTACTCTGTTGATTTGAATAGCCAAAAAAGTCAGCAATTTCTGTCATGGTCTCTAAACAGATGAGGAGGGAAGGAGTTATTTGGAATTTTTTTTTTTTTTTTAGCTTGGGGAAATTACACTTTCCATTCATGGTTTGGATCAAGTTTGAGTAGTCAAGCTGTGGTTTAATATGCTCAACTCACTTGAGGTCTAATTGTATTTGCTTTTGGTTTGGAAGTTTAATGTATTCAGATTTTAATGAGATTGCTATTGTATTTTCTGGTACTTATTTTAAAGGCATTTGATTTTGCACATACAAATTTTAACAATTTGGGCCTGAAAAAACATTAAAGGATGTGATCTCAGGTGGGTAATGTGCAACTTTTTATACATTGGCTGGCAACTCAAACTTGACACAAACTATAGGTTGGTAAAGTGTAATTAACCCTTTTGAATATCCTAGAGACCTGGTTGAAACTTTTTAATTTAGGGACCAAAATAGGCATTTATTTATTCCCTTAGTTTAATTTGATTGTGAATTGTGATTATTTACTGATAGGAAGGGATTCTATTTACTTATTAATGTACTATTAGGAAAGGATTCGCTCAAGTCAGTGGAGACTTATTTATACAAAAAGACTTGGATTTCTGCTCTACCAGAGGAAAGTTCAAACTTGGTGAGTGAAATAGATAGACTGCCTAATGGTAATTCTGGAAAGGTAATAAATATCCAGCCTGCTGGGGTGCGTACATCAACATCAGAAGAGATTGCTGGTTCTAAAATGAATCAAGCAAAGGGAGCTCTACCTGAAGGCTTCTTTGATAACAAGGATGCTGACTTGCATGCACGTGGCATAAAGCCTGTTAAGCCAGACATCAAGTAAGTTCCTTCATTTTTGTTATCTCTGTATCTTCATGCTCTCTTCTATTCAAGTCAAATGTTAATATAACTGTAATATTTCCCTTTGTTTTATTTTATCTGCTCTAAATATTGGTTCTCTATCAAATTGCGACAGGGTTTACAGAGAAGTTTTAAGAAAAGTCCTGTAATGCAAAGAGGTCTTTTCAGTGGTTGCCTTTGATGTTATTTTGGGGAAATAATTACTTGGGGGCCTTATGACGACTTCATTTTATTTGGCCCTTTCCTTTTTTGCCTTTTGTTGGCCTTTAACTAGAATGGCTGATAAATATCATCATTGTCTTGATGGGCTCTGCTGCTTGGATGACTTTAATTGGTGGCTAATACTGCAAGGTTGTGTCTTGGTTAGTAGCTGTTGACCAAGGATTTTATGTAAATAGTTTGATCAAATATATTTTAGAACATATGTAAATCACCATCTGAACATCCATATAAAATTCCATAGTGAATTATAGATACATAGACTTGCTGGAATACAAATCAGGGCAGTTCACCTCCTGTTTATGAGATCTTCTATGATTAAATCTTATACAATGCTGCTGCAGACCATAAATAGAAGAATTGGACTTTCAGTTGTATGGTTCTCCAATATCTATAGTAGCATTGATATCGAAAATATTCTTAATTTGATATCAAACCTGGCTGCATTGATAACTCAGTTATCTAATGTGCATATTGTGTTGCCTACCCATCTAGTAAATCACAAAATTAGACCCAATTCTTAAAGTTAATTTTTGCGATAGGCTTAAAAAATGAGCTACCACAGGAAAGGAGACCCATTTGTTTGAGGTCTGACTATTGCCGTATTTTTAGGTTGGTGCTATATTATTTTAAACCTCAGGGAGGTTTCTCCAGTTCATCAGTAAATTTAGAGCTGAATATGCTGTGGTCTGTTTGTCTGTGGCAAAGTTTCAAATGCAACAAATTTTTTTCTATTACTTCATATTTTTTCTTTAATGACATGGAACACACCATAACATTATAAATTTGTTTGGTTGTGGTTAGAGATGAGTACAAGGAATTCAAAAAGTTGATTCAAGAGGACTTGTAGGAGGTGGATGACCGTTTTGAGGAAGAGGAGGTGAGGGTTAAAATATAATCGAACTGTTCACTTCTACATTCTATTTTTCCATGTTATCTATCCACACTAGAAACTTAAAATTGTTTTCCTGTTGTTTCAATTGTAACTGCAGATTGATGCTGCTGAAACGATAGAAGAGGTTGAATCTATTGAGCAGAAGTAAGTTCAGCTGTGTGATTGTTGTCAAATTTTCACATCCTGCTTCTCCAATCTTCTTTGCCAATATTCTTCATTCCATTTCCTATTTTGCAGAACCTATTGGGAGAAAGTGGAAATGTTGAAGAAGAAGAAATTGGAACTTCAGGTTGCCAGGTCTGTCAAACGTAGAAAAGCATCTGAGGGTGTTGCTAAGGAGTCCAGTCATGAAGAATCATCCAGTGACGACGACAGTGATGAGAATTTTGCAGTTGATTGGAGAGCCCAACACTTGTGAACGTGCTTTGCAGATGTTTTGGTATCTATGAAGGTATGATCTTAAAATGTAAACCAGAAAATGTGATGTCTCGACTGACCAATACTGGAATCCACCATATCTAGCATTCTTTGGTTTGCCAAAGGATAAAGCTCTTTAAAAAAAATAAGAAGCTTCACACCGTGTTGGATAGCCCTGGAGTACATGCATTTCAGAGAAGTGACAGTCCATGTCAGGGAGCATAAGAATGAACTTTATACGCCTATATTTTGGCCTTACAGCTATGATTCTGTATAGATATTTTGAGGTTGAGGAGAGTCAAATTATCAATTATGAACATTGTAAATATCGCTGAATAAATTCTCTACAAAATTTAGCTGGCTAAGACTTTAGCGTGGTGAAACAAATTTATTTTATTTTTATTTGGAAGAAATGAACTTTGATTAATTGGTTTCTTTCTGCCTCTAGGTTGTTCAGTAGCTTGTTTGGCAACTTAAAGATTATACTTATTAAAAGTGTACCCAAACCCAAAGAGAAAATATTCATCTGGGAAGGGATTTCTGGACCGAAAAGAAAGAGTCAACTTGTACCCAACTCATTGTTACATCATGGGTAGGTAAAGTGAAAATAGTCCAAACCGCAGGTAAGTTTACTATATTTTTCCCAATTTTATATTGGGTGCTATACAGCACCTGTTAATGTGATAAAATTTAAAATAAACTATTCACGTTTTTTTAGGGATATGGAAAAAACTGAATATGTATTAAATATGTGTCAGTTTAAATGGAGAAAGTCAAAACATTTTGCAAAATCAAAGCTGAAAAATAAAACTTTATCAATTTCCTATACAGGTGGGATTTGTGATAGATCATAAATGAACCACAGCTGGTTCATTAACAGGTGCTGGCCGGCACCTGTTAACAAAGTCCTTTTATATTTTATAAATCTCATTGTTACATCAATAGCTAAAGGACTAAAACATATCAACTTCATCTAAAGCTAAAAGTTTAGTCTTTATTCACTTTGATTAAAAAAGAGGACATTTCTTAGTTATTGGAACCATATCAATCTCATCCATTACCTCTTTTTTATTTTAAAGGCCCCTATACTAATAGTAATTTGAGAAAATAAAAAAAGCATTGTCTCCTTAGTGATACACAAGGTGTCTTAATCTACCCAATTTTGTGGCTAATTTTAGTTGTAACGTCCCTTCACCGATATATATCTAGTCAAGAAAATGTACTCCATGCCATTCAAACTAATTATGAAAAGGTGGGTAACAAAGACTAAATGGAAGTAACCTCAGGTGAGCAAAGTATTAAATTTTAAACAACGGGTAGACAAAATGAAAATGAGTCAAACCATAGGTGGGTTTACTGTAATTTTTCTTATTTTATATTTTATAAATCTCATTGTTACATCAAAAGCTAAAGGACTAAGAAATGTCAACTTTATCTAAAGCTAAAGGTTTAGTCTTTATTCACTTTGATTAAAAAAGAGGACATTTCTTAGTTATTGGAACAATATCAATCTCATCCATTACCCCTTTTTTTATTTTGAAGGCCCCTATACTAATAGTAATCTGAAAAAATAAATAAAGCATTGTCTCCTTAGTGATACACAAGGTGTCTTAATCTACCCAATTTTGTGGCTAATTTTAGTTGTTACGTCCCTTCACTTATATAAATCTAGCCAAGAAAATGTACTCTATGCCATTCAAACTAATTATGTAGGCCATTTTTTATTCTTTTTTAATTTACCTTCAGTGCTTTTTTAACTGGAATCTCTTTTTGTTTTAATAAGAAATTGTCATATTGCCCATTAACTAAATAAAATGTAGATATTAAAGCCGCTATCATTTGTTATTGTATATTTAAAATAAAATAAGATATCAAATTAAAAAAGTAGTAGAGGTAAGCCAAACATTTTTTATAATAAAAAAAAAAAGGTAGAGGGAGACGACTTAAGTTGACGTCTTCCATCCAAACGTAACCATAGTGACTCTACCTACTAAGCCCGGGAATGCGGGAACAGGAAATCCAAATGATTAATTATATAGACCACTTGAAACTACATCTCACACAACAAAAATAAAGCTCTCTTTCAGTTACAGTAGTAATTAATCATGGCTTCAACATTCACTGTAATGATTTCACTTCTCTTCCTCCTCTCCATCCCTAGCATTCTCTCCCACCCCTTGGATCCCCTCAGCCCTTTAGAAATAAAAAAAGTAACCGGAATTATCAAAGGCTCTAGGGTTGGCTCGTTGGCAAACCTAACCTTTCACTATGTAGGGTTAGATGAGCCAAGCAAATTAATCATTCTTTCATGGCTATCAAACCCCACCACTAAGAAACCCCCACCTCGCCAAGCTTTTGTTATTGCACGAGCTTATGAAAAATCCTACGAATTTGTTGTAAGTTTATCCCATGGTTCAATAATTTCGCAGCACATATATAATATCACTGGCTTCCCTTTACTGAACCTTGAAGAACAATCTGATGCAAAGGCCCTCCTATTGAAATACCCACCATTTATCAAGTCCATCAAAGAGAGAAAGCTAGACATAAATGATGTAGTTCCTGCAGTGTTCACTGTGGGATGGTATGAAGAGAAAAGCACAAGTGGGAGGGTTGTTAAGGTGTTGTTCTTTTACAAAGGTGGCTCGCCCAATGTTTGGGCTAGACCCATTGAGGGAATTGCAGCGCTTTTAGACCTTGATAAGATGGCAATTGTGAAATACTCCGATAGTCAGGTAGTACCATTACCAAGAGCTGAGGGTACTGAGTTTCGAGGTTATAAAATGAGGCCACCATTTGCAGCGGAAACCAAGCCCATCACTGTTGTCCAGCCTCATGGTCCTAGCTTCAAGATCAATGGACACACTATAAGGTAAACAATAAGTCTAATCACATTTTTATAAATTCTACAATTTTTTTTTTTTTTTTTTATTACTAATCACAGAACGTCACCTAAGTGTCTGTGACATTTTTTTTTTTCCAAAATTTTAAGAATTCAGTAATTTCAAATAACATAAAGACAGTAAGTCTACACATTCTGCTAAACAGAGCCAACTCCTCTAGAAGACTTTACAACTTGCAATCAGAGACGGCTTGATGCATTAGGGGGGCTAATGCCTGAATTGAGGCTTTTTATATATTTAAAAGACTTTTATTAAAAAAATTTAATTTAAATATTACTCAAACTATATTATCATTTGTTTTAGATGCAAAATTACTAATTAACATAAATCATGTAAAAAAAAAATTTAGAAAATCTATAAATACAAAAAATTGACAAGTTTTCACACCTATTAACGGGGCAAATTGATAGTGGTAAGTAAAAAATTGATGTTAGTAGTGGACCTAAATAAAAACTAGTAATTCAACTGTCGTGAAAAATTTTGTGTAATTTTTTGTGTATTGCTCTTTTATTTTTTTAGAAGTGCTACATTCACAACATTTTCATAACAAATATTAGGTCTTAAATTGTTATTAGTTTTAATTTAAATCCATCACTAAAATTACTTTTTTGCCTACTAATAACAACTATTGTATAACAACTTATCACTTAGGATTTATTGAGAAAAATGTTGTGGACATATCATTTTTTTTTTTCTTGTTTTTCATTTGATAAAAAATATTATTTTATTTATTGGCTAATATTTGGGCTTAATTAATATTATTACAATGAAAGAAATGCTTAAAATTTTGGGGTTTATTTCTCCTTGGTTGCGTTAGGTGACCTCATCATTTGCCTATACTATAGCCTATAACAGCCATTGTATAACAACTTGTCACTTAGGATTTATTGTGAAAAATATTGTGGATGTATCATTTTTCTTTTTTTGTTTTTCATTTGATAAAAAATATTATTTTATTTATTGGCTAATATTTGGGCTTAAATAATACTATTACAATGAAAGAAATGCTTAAAATTTTGGGGTTTATTTCTCCTTGGTTGCCTTAGGTGACCTCTTCATTTGCCTATACTATAGCCTATACTATAGAGCTAGCTCTACCTAAAAATACCAACTAGCACTCCTATTACAAACTAACTAAATTAACTTCTTAATCTTTAGAAAGCTCTTGTAAACATAATTGGTCATGAAAGCCATTAGCATATCAAAGAAATATGCTCCAGTAACAAGGTGCAATCACACTTTTCCATTCTAAAGTATTCTTCATTTTACACTCACTACTTGAATTGTAAAAATGCGTGACTAACCCCCTAAACTAAAACCATTGTAACACTTCACCTCCTCCCGCCATTTTCTCAGCTAGGTCTAAATAACGTGATAATAGATAAACCTTTAAATTTGCAATACTTAGTGTACGTTTGGGAACAACTTATCTAGTTTTTTGCTGAAAAAGTTTTTGCTAAAAGTGTGCTAAAATATATTTGTACCTTGAAAAAAAGTAAGAAAAAGTAGGAAAAATGTGAGGTTTTAAAAGTTATACATAAAAGATAAAAGTTAAAAACTAAATGCAGAAACTGATGCCAAATAAAATCTTAGTCTGTATCCTAAAAAGGATCCATTTTAAATGGAAATAATTTTTATACAATTTTTATGTATTATGCACAGTTGGGAAAATTGGAATTTGCACCTTGCCTTTGATGTCCGAGCAGGTCTTGTTATGTCTCTAGCCTCAATTTTTGATTCCATTGAAGGTAAACACCGTCAAATACTATATAAAAGCCATGTTTCCGAACTATTTGTACCCTACATGGATCCCACAGAGGAATGGTACTACAGAACATTTTTGGATGCCGGAGAATTTGGACTTGGCTTGAGTGCCATATCTCTTCATCACCATACAGATTGCCCTGCCAATGCACTCTTCATGGATGGGTATTACGCCAATCAGGATGGACAACCAATAAAAGTTTCGAATGTATTTTGTGTATTTGAGCGGTATGCAGGTGACATAGCTTGGCATCACACAGAGTCTGAAATTTCAGAGGAAGTGGCATGTGCTCTATACCAAAATAAGTGTATTATATCAAATTATAATACAACAAAATTAGTATAGTTGTATTAGACACAAAATTGCATGTACAAGTTAAAAATTGTTGCAATAGTAACATAAAAATGGTAAATTATTGCATCAACAAACATTAGTTGCAATAACTTATAATTTTAGGTTGCAATAGAGGCTTTAATACCTTACTGCATTAGGAAATTTTGTTACAATAATTTAAAATAAAAAAATTGTTGCAATAATTTATTACCGATTATTTTTTTCAATCTATTGCAACAAAAATTTCGAAGAAATAGCATTACAATGAAGTTATCATTGCAATAACTTGATATAAATTATTTTACAATATATTGTAATGACAAAAATGAAATAATTATCTATTACAACGATATAAACCTTGCAATAATTTGACCTGAATTATTTTTGTCAATTATTTGCAATTTATTACAATAAGATTTATAAAGTAATAATCTATTGCTCTAAGATATTCGAAACAACAAATTGTTTGCAACAATATATATTATTGTATCAAAGTTGTCATTAAATATTTGAAGTTTTATGCAACATAATTTTTTGTTACACAAACCTATTATCATAGATTTTATTGCAACACTTTGTATCAACTATAATAATGAATTTGATGTTATTGCAACTGTATTTTTCGTTGCAATAAAAAAAAAATTTCTTGCAATGGTAGGTTTTTTTTTTCCTTTCTTTGGGTAATAACTAAATAATTTTACAACTATTTTATTACTCAATGTTCCTTGGCTTTTCATCCGCGCAAGGTTTTTTTTAGGATTAATTTACAAACAAAAAATAGAAAACATTCTATCGAATAATTTAAAACAGACTGTTTTCTTTGCAGTAGTTGCAAATCCATTTGATTTTTGCTATGCAATTTTTTTGTGTCTTCATAGATAACTGAGGTCAGACCTGAGGTGAGTCTAGTTATTAGGATGATTTCAATCATTGGCAACTATGATTATATCATGGATTGGGAATTCAAGAAAAGTGGCAGTATTAAATTTGAGGTATGAAAATTAAATAACCAATGATTTTTTTTTAATACTATTGCTGTTGTTTTAGGTAGTTAATCAATATTACTAACAACTATGTTGTATGCTGTTCAATTAGGTGGGTTTATAAGGTATTTTGGAAGCAAAAGCTTCAACATACACCCACACAAAACAAGTCAAGCAAAACATTTACGGCACATTAGTAACCAAAAATACAATTGCCATAAACCATGACCACTACATCACCTATTATCTTGATCTTGACATTGATGGTGAAAAAAATTCATTTGTCAAAGGCAAGATGAAAACTATAACAACAGATGGTGGCACACCTAGAAAGAGTTATTGGACCATGATTCGAGAGCTCGTAAAAACTGAATTAGATGCAAGGGTTTGGACAGGAAAACCAAATGAACTATTAATAGTGAACCCTAATAAGTTTACTAAAATAGGAAACCAAGTTGGCTATCAATTGATTCCTAGTCCAGTTGCAATTCCACTTCTATTAGAGGATGATTACCCACAGATCCGTGGTGCCTTTTCGAATTACAATGTATGGGTTACGCCATATAATAGGTCGGAGAGATGGGTTGGTGGGTTATATGTTGATTGAAGCCATGGGGATGATACCTTATTTACTTGGACAAACAGGTAATGCATGCTTTTTTTAATGATAAAGATTCACTCACACTCTTTTTCACATAGTTGTACTTGTACACACAATTTCCACAATTGTATGTGCAATGTACATAAAATATAAAAAAGGATCCATGTTTAAAACTTGGAAAATGGATGTGTAAGGAAGATGTTAAATATGTTATGTGAAAAAACCATTACCCTTTTTTAAAGTCAAAATATACCTTTTGTCTTAGGGGCACACCAAAATACCCCATACAATTTAATTTTTTCTTTTTACATTTTGTACTTTTGTTATTAAATCTATTTTATATGTCAAACTTCATAAATAAAAAAAAAGGTATTTTTTATTTTATCAGTTTTTAATGTTTAGAATTTATAAAGAAGAACAATGACAAAATAAAGAAAAATAAACAAGGAAAATTTTAAATTGAAGAAAAAACAAATATTTCAAAAATGTAAGGAGCTTAAATGTTTAATATAATAATTTCTTACAATAAGTGTATTTTTCAAATTATCTTTATGTATCAATTATAAAAGAAATCCAGAATTTTTCTTCAAGTTATACTATAAAAATTTTCATGTACAATTGATTATCATATAATTTTAAAATGTTATAACTTAATCATTTTATGAGTTAAACAAAAAAACATATGTAAGTTGTAATTGAATTTCTATAATCACTAAAAATTATTACACGAGAATTATAAGTGTAATACAACTTATTAATATATTAATTAAAAAGCCATAACAAGCAAAGACAATATAATGGATATGCTACATTTTAATGAGTTTTTGAACATTAATGTTTGGTAACTGTTTTTTCCCCCTCATTTTTTGATTCCAAAAACAATTTTCTATTTTTGAGACTAAAAAACTTTTTTGGCAACCCAAAATGGATCATTTTTGCAGGAATAGGGAGATTGACGATAAGGACATAGTGTTATGGCACACAATAGGCTTCCACCATAGCCCTTCCCAAGATGAATTTCCAGTGATGCCGACTTTGAATGGCGGGTTTGAGCTCCGTCCTTCAAACTTCTTCGAAAGCAACCCAATCTTGAATATGAGGCCTCCTAAGCCTGTGGACTTACCCATATGCAATGCCACCACTCCTTAGAGGAGGGAAAAAAAATTAGAATAACTAGTATCTTTGGTAGAAGTAGAAGTTATAGTTAATTGTTGTTTGTGTTATTCTAAATAATTGTCAACTTTTATGTTGTTTTTAGAATAATAATTTGAAAAACTATTAGAACTTTTAGAATGGTGGAATTTAAATTTGTGGGAATTTCAATCTTATCAATTAGCTTTTATTATTTGTCTAGGTATATCCAATAGTTAAAAATTTAAATTATTAAATTAGTTACAACAAGGATGGTAATGAGGATGCTAATGAATTGGTGACCATGATAATATGGTATGTATCAATGTATTGGTGGTGGTGAAAATAATAGCATAATCAACGATAATAGTTAGTCATTGGTGGTGGAGACAGTGATAATGGTAATGGTCATAGCAATACTGTTGTAAAAGCAGAAGCTTTAATACCAATTTGTTGAGAATAGCAGAAGCATGAATATCAATTTGTTGTGTGTGTATCCAAATAACAGTGGGTTTATGCAAAATAGAAATAACGACAAAAAAAAAAAATCACACGGGAACACAAAGATTTACGTGGTTCGGCTTTTGGCCTACGTCCACAGGCGGCGTTGAGGAGAAAGTTTCACTAACAAAAGGAAGAGATTACAAAGGTAGTACCAAAACATTCTCACAAAGTGACAAAACCCAAACCCCAAATACACCCAAAAGAGCTCTTAATCACCAGAAGCACGTGACTAGAGAAAACCAAAATTTCTCTCTCAAAACAAAGCACGGCTTAGAACACTAAAATAATATGTGGTTGCCTTTGATCACTAATCAATCAATTCCTGCATAACAAATATATTTATACAAAGTATAAGTCGGCTAGGGTATATCATTTAAGAGTATATCATAAAGTTGGCTATACAAGTCCTAATATAACTAGGACTTGGTTTACAAATCCTTCCAAGACAAGGACTATGCACACTCACATGCACTATTCAAGCCACTAATCATAACAAATCTCCACCTTGGCTTGAATTTGGTCAAGCCCTATGAATGAAACTTCTCCACCACCAAACCAAAACCTTCAAGGGCTATCACAAACTGCAAACACAAATCAAGTCCAAGCAATACTTGAACTTGTCCAAAAGAACTAGCTTGGTCATCATATCCGTTGGATTATCCAATGTAGCAACCTTTCTGACTGCAACGGTGCCTTGAGATACAATCTCACTAATGAAGTAATATCTGACATCAATGTGTTTGGTTATCTCATGATGCATCTGATTTTTAGTCAAATGTATGGTGCTCCGACTATCACAAAATACAACAATACCATCATGCTGTAATCTTAGATCACCAACCAAACCCTTCAACCAAATAGCTATTTTCACTGCCTTTGTTGCTGCCATATACTCTATTTTTGTAGTTGACAAAACAATCGTCGACTGTAGTGTCACCAAGCTTTAATCTTAAGCTCCACTTGCTCACTAATACCGTGGTCTTTGACTATCTCAATACTCTTTTTTGACTGGTCAATAATAGCAGACTTATCAAATTTCATATCTTCACTGATAATTAACTATAGAGATCCTGAATCCGTAAACCACAACCTATACCCTTTTATCCCCAATGCATAGCCTAGGAATATGCACCTATTTGCCCTCCGCTCAAGTTTACCATCGTTCACATGAGCATAAATAGGACAACCAAATACTCCAAAATAGAGTAATCAGTAAGAGTACCAAACCATACCTCAAAAGGAGTCTTAAATTCAATGACAGTTGATTGAGACCTGTTAGGTTCTAAGGTCTTAGGATTTTGTGTATTTAGAACTCTAAGTTGTAATGTTGGCAAACCATGATCAAAACAATGTATTTAGTCTAGTTTAGGCTTGCTCAAAGTTGGTTAAATATTGTAAAGTTGGAATCGAGTGACTGCAGATGCATTAGTGTATATCGGCCTGGCTCGATCGATCGAATGTAATTCTCGATCGATCGAAAATCAGCCCAGATGCGATTCTGCAGAAATTCCAGCTCAGCCCCTTTTAAAACGTTTAGGGTTTATGTTTTTGCCCTAGGTATATAAGGCAAAACCCTAGCCACGTTTTTAGAGTTGCACAAGTTGTATTGTTGCTCATACATTGCGGTTTTGTGTAAATCTCTTGTGAGATCTAGAGGAGCTTTCCTTTACACAAAGCTTAGGGTTTTCAAGATTGAGATTACTTCAATCTCTTGATGATCAACTTGGTTGCTGCCTTTGAAGCTTAAAGATAAACAAGCGGGGAGCTTGTAGTTGATTGAAGGAATACAAAGAAAGAAGTAGTCTGTGGACTCGGAGCCTGCGCGTGGTCGTGTCAGGAAGTTTTATTGGTGGGTAGCATTAGGAAGTCAAGCGGGGAGCTTATAAGTCCTTTTGTAAGAACTTCAATTCTTTCTTAGTGGATTCCGTTTTACCTTGAGGATCGGTAAGTAAAATCCTCCCTAAGTTTTTCCATGTGGTTTCCTGGGTGATCATATCACTGTGTTATTTATTATTCCGCTGCATTATATTTTTGATATGATTATTTGATTGCTTTAACCTAGAATTGCTTAATTTGACTAAGTAACAACATGGCTAATTAATCTAGGCTACGCAATCTAATTGTGGTTTAAAGGTCTAAACCCTTCAAGACCTATTTACCAAATAGCAGGCCATATTTATTGCTTCAGCCTAAAAGTGCTTAGACAAACCAAATTTTAAGAGCATACAATGAGCCCTCTCCCAAAGAGTTTTGTTTATACGTTCTACAACCCCAATCTGTTGTGGTTTTCTTCTAACAATGTGGTGTCTCACTATACCTCCATTCTTGCAAAACTCATCAAATTCACCTAAGCAATAATCCAAACTATTAGCTATCCAGAGACACTTAATCCTTTTACAAGTTTGCTTTTCAATAAGCGTCTTATATTGCTTCAAGGTGACAAAAACATAACTCTTGTATTTAAGAAAATACACCAAAAATTCTATATTGAACTTGACCCTACACTGCTTACCAAAGACGCAATGTTCACAAAAGTCCAACTTCCCAATTTCCTGACCATGCAACAAACCTTGTTTGCTTAGTATTGACATGCCAACCTCACTCATATGCCCTAAATGAGTATTATTTGAATCTGGATCTACTGATGAAGATATTGTTGCAACACCAACAATTGTGCTTCCTTGTAGCATATAGAGACGATTCACCAATTTTCCCTTGATGAAAACTAAACCACCCTTACTAATTCTCAAAGCTCCACCTTTATTAGTGTATTTGTACCCTTGAGAATTGAATATACCCAAAGATAGAAGATTTTTCCTCAAATCTGGCATGTGACAAACATTAGACAAAATCCTAACAACACCATCATACATCTTAATTCTCACTGTTCCTATCCCCAAGACCTTACAGATCATATTATTTCCCATCAGAACTTCACCACTAATTGACCGATAGGTAGTAAACCAATCTCTTCTAGGAGTCATATGATAGGAGCAAGCTAAATCAAGAACCCAAGCGTCGCCAGAGCAACTGGTAAATACTGATAGAACTATGTCATCACCCATAGAATTAACCTCCGCAACACTAGCTACATTACTAGTATTTGAAGTACTGTCATCCCCTTTTTTTCTTTGAGTAGCGTGCATTCTTTTTTCCAATGTCCTTCCTTTTTACAGTAGTGACACTTACCAGATCTAGACTTTGATCTAGATTTTTCTCTATTACTACTAGACCTATTTTCATTGGATCTACTTCTAGCAACAAGACCATCAGCTTGATTATCGCCCCAATTTTCAAAAACCTTCTTCTTCAACTCCTTAGAATTCAATGCATCTTTGACATCATCAATTGAGATGGAATCTCTTCCAGAACCATACAACATGGTGTCGACAAAGTGCTCAAAAGAAGGAGGCAATGAACATAACAAAATTAGAGCCTGGTCCTCATCTTCTACTTTGCATTCAATATTTTTCAAATCAATAACATTCCTATTAAATTCATCAAGATGGTTAGAAATAGGTGTCCCTTCTTTCATTCGAATGGTGTATAGTCGCTGCTTCATGTACAAGCGATTTGTAAGAGACTTAGTCATGTACTGACTCTCCAACTTAAGCCACAATCCTGCAGCTGTTTCTTTGTCTTCATTCTCTCTCAGAAGCTCATCTCCAAGAGACAACAGAATTGCACTATGTGCCCGTTCCAAGAGATCTTCTTTTTCCTCATTTGATAGTGTCGTTGGCAAAGCATTTTTGCCCTTTAGTGCTTTCCACAATCCTTGCTGCACTAACAAAGCACGCATCTTGACATGCCATAAACTGAAATCATTCTTCCCGTTGAATTTTTCAATCTCAAATCTCATTACTGACAAAGCCTTTGTCGCCATACCAAAAAACCCAGTGAACCAATAACAACACAACCAAATAGATCTGATGAACAATCTCAACTTAAAACAAAGAACCTAAGGCTCTGATACCAGTTTGTTGTAAAAGCGGAAGCTTTAATACCAATTTGTTAAGAATAGCAGAAGCATGAATATCAATTTGTTGTGTGTGTATCCAAATAATAGTGGGTTTATGCAAAATAGAAATAGATCGACAAAAAAAAACAATCACACGGGAACACAAAGATTTTTGTGATTCGGCTTTTGACCTACGTCCATGGGCGGTGTCGAGGAGAAAGTTTCACTAACAAAAGGAAGAGATTACAAAGGTAGTACCAAAACACTCTCACAAAACCCAAACCCTAAATACACCCAAAAGAACTCTTAATCACCAGAAGCACGTGACTAGAGAAAACCTAAATTTCTCTCTCAAAAAACAAAGCACAACTTAGAACTCTAAAATAATATGCGGCTGCCTTTGATCACTAATCAATCAATTGCCGCACAACAAATATATTTATACAAAGTATAAGTCAGCTAGGGTATATTATTTGAGAGCATATCACAAAGTCGGCTATACAAGTTGTAACGCCCCAAAATCATAAGCAATAAATGTCTATTTAATCTAAATAATCCATAAAAATATTAAATAAAAAAAAATCTGCAACCTAAAATCTCATCACAAATGTCAGAGCTCTAATCCACCAAAGACAAAGCATTCTCAAAATAATTCTCCAATACAATGTTTAATGCCATAAAAATAATAATAAAATCCTCAGTTCTATAAAATAGTTTGTAACTGCTGTCTCTCAAGAATCTCTACTCCAATAATCCCTCTAATGTGTCTATAAGGGGAAATAAAGAAGGGTGAGATAACTCAATAAGTGGAATTCACTAACATTGGAGTGTGGGAACAAACCTTTCAAATAAATAATTCTTACAACAAATTCATAACTTTTAACTCATCAATATTTATCATCAAATACTTCATATATATAAAAAAATATCTTTATATTGTGAGCCATCATGATACATATATTAATACCATCACATAAATAATTTCCTAGGTTTTTCTTGTGGTTAATGTTTACGCCCCGTTGATAGGGTTGTGCTGTCCCTTTTTAGGACTAGAACCTCATTTTCTTCCCTTTTCTTAAGGATGGCTCATTTGGAACCTAAAAGTGCACTCCCTTGCTAAGGAGCTTCCTTTTTGGATCCTCAATAGCATACTCCCTTGCTAAGGAGCTATCAAATGTGTACTGTCCCCTTTTCTGGGACCGTCCCTTGCTAAGAACTAGTTGCAGTATGATTGTCCCTTGCTAAGCACTAAATACAATACCGAAATTTTAATCACGACTTGCCATAGGTTTTCAAAACACATTTCAATATGCTCACAAAAATAATCCATTCATAATTCTCAAAATATAAAGGTATATTCACACATACAAGTTTAAATAAGTTTAGGTTGTCCCACAAGTTTTTCATAAAACGAATAGTCAATGTGCACATCAAACATTTATAGGATATCAAATTATATATAGAATATCAACATATTTCTTTGATATAAAATAGTTTAATAATTAACACTGTTTTGGGAAAACCCCCAAAATTAGTAAACACCACTTACCTCTTAGTTGCAAAAATAAAAGGAATCAATCACCCTCTTGAGTCACAATGAATCAGTAGAATTAGAGCCTAGCAATACCAAAAATAGGTCCATCAATACATAGATTTCCCACTAAAATTTGTTTCATACTTAGACAATATAATCTTAGACAAACTGATATTTCCAAAATTTTACATTTGTTTACATAACTCTCCAGTTCACTTTTAGCTTTAATCTAATTGTTCTGTTTCACGTATTTTTACTATCCATTAATAGGCATAATTGTACTACAACTCTATAAAACTCTAGCATTTCACTGTAGGTCTAGCCATCTTATATTCTACTATTCCTTAGAAGCCACATGTTAAAGTATTCTTAATTTATCAATCCGGTTGCCTATATTTCTCCCTTGATGCCGCTAGACTAGTACTTGGACCATAACAAAAGTGTAATCGTTTGACGGTCAACAATTGAGGCTATATGCGAATACATATTAACCACAAGCACCTTTTTCCCATTAAAATAATCGTAGTTTTAGATCCAAGATGGCCATATACGGATATGCATATAAAACCACAAAGCAACCCTTTTCCCTTTCACATGGTGACAAAAATTGATAAAGTCCAAGCCTATTACTCTATTAGGTACAATTTCAAAGCTTTCTTGACATACAGCCATATTGACCATTCTTAATCTAATATAATAACAATTCTAGGATCCATTTTTCTATTAATATAATGATAGTCTAGGTTCATGACAATTGCTAGCTATTGACTATTCAAACGTCTTAAATTTAGAGCATGAGAAAATCACACCTGTAGGTTTCCAAGCACAACCGCATAGAAGAAAAGAAAACCTTAATTGTGTGTAGCGGCTGAAACAAAAAGGAACTTTCTTATGTACATACACGTGTAACTAAAAGGAAAAAGGTTAGGGTTATCAAGGCCCATATATTTACTTATGCCACCTCACTCGGGCTTCATATTCCATAGTATTTATCTTATTTTTAATATCTTAGGCCCAAATCAATTTAACCCATTTAATTGTAGGCCTCCTTTATAATTTATATATAATAATTTAATTGGTATCAAAATTATGGGGTGTTACACAAGTCCTAATATGACTAGGACTTGGTTTACAAATCCTTCCAAGACAAGGACTATGCACTCTCACGTGCACTATTCAAGCCACTAATCATAACAGATACTGTTATATTATTGTATTACATTGGTTGGGGTGATGGTGGTGATAAGTCACTTTGTGTTAATTGAGTTGACTCTCTCTCTCTCTCTCTCTCTCTCTCTCTCTCTCATTTTCTTCTTTTAAGACTACTAGGTAGGGTGGCACGTGCTACCTCTTAAATGAGAAAATTAAAATAAAATTTTTATTTGAAAAAGTATGAAACTACATACATAAAAAAATATGTCATAAAAATTTAATCTTATTCTGTAAGGTTAAATTTATTCAATTGTGCGTTGGCTTTATTTCGTGCTAAATTTGCTTATATTTTAGCAATTAGATACCCTGTATTTAGGTAGGAATTATGTAAGGGTTATGTATGAGTGAGTGTGAAGAAAACTCAAGATGTGTGCCTACAAAGGAGCCTTGTGACTGGGTCTCACAACTGACTCGTTACTGGCAAGTCACCAAAGTGGCACACGTGTGAAGCATGCAGGGAAATGAAGGGTCATGATAGCTGGAGCACTACAAGACAAAATGTACAGTCTGGCCAGGCAGTTAGCTTGCGACTCAAATTCGCGACTTGTTCCACTCGCGAGACTGAGTCACCAAAACGCCCTGTTTGGATGAAAACTGATTTTTCGCATTCCTCACATACACTACTATAAATACCCTTATACCTACGAAATATAGAGAGCTTCCAGAGAGAATTTTGAGAGAGAAATCCTAGAGAAAAACAAGATTGACTCATCCACAATCTTTGATATTTGATTCTCTAAATTCCTTTACTCTCACCATCTCCATTGACATATCTTTGAGAGGTACATTTGCCAAATCCTTATTTCACCATACACATATCAGTGAGGAGGTATTTTGGTGCTTGGGAAGCCGTTCGGAGATGACCAATTTACTTGGTTGATGCAATGGGTTTATTGTGAGATCCAGGAAGCTAAAGAAGACACGGTTAGGCTTAACCCTATTGAAGCAAGAAGTTTGGAGGGCTTAGATGCATTGGGTAGATTAGGCTTGGAGAGTCTTCTGCTATTCATGTATACCAATTTTATTCTTTAGTGGATCATTTGACTACTTGGAGGGCGGTGGTGAGGTTTTTCGTCGAATTTTTTGGTTTTCTCTTCGATAACACGTGCCGGTGTTATTTTTGTGTTTGCATCTCTCTTCCCTTACTTTTTACCTTTTAATCGCTGTTGTGTTTGTGATTAATTATATTTTAGAGTATTTTACCAATTTGGATATAGCTTATATTCATCATTCCGCACATATATTGTTTGTGTATAAGCTTATGTTGGTATTGTTGAAATTGGGGATCTAAACATTCTTTAGTGTTTTACACACTAATTGAACATTCATATTTGTATAATGATTTTTATAGTTAATTACAGACAAAGTTATGGTAACTATTTAACATATGAATATCTATTTCACTATAGTAGTTTCTTAGTACTTATTTGCTAAAGACAATATCCACTTAATAAAAACTTCTAAAAATGATACCGAATATCATCATTTTCCAATAATAAGCAACTAAGTTTTGCTAAGACATTGTCATAATATTTAAATTTTGTAACAAATGATATCATATGCTACAATTGAAGTTTTTCATCAAATACCTTTAACCATACACAATGAAAATTTTTTTCATTCATACTTTCTTCTTTATCATTTTACATGAGTCTAGGTGCTATATTTACCTTACTTATTTTCTAATGAACACCCATTTTAGGCAAGAAAAAAAAAAAAAAAAAAGCATGTGTTATCGAATTTCTCATTAGATAAATTATAATTTTCGAAGATTTAAACCTAGAAAATCATTATTCTTTAGATAATAAATAAAACACTTTATATCACCATTCCAACTTTCTAAGCTTTATTACCATCTAAAACTCAAAATACATGAAGAAATTTTTAGAATGTTAAAATTTAATGGGAGTATTTTAGACATTACATAATGTAATATTTTAAGAATCATAAGTTTTGATTAGGTTTAACTGAGAGAATAACAATATGACATATTTGATATTTTCCAAAATATTAAGGGGAAATTTTCTTGATTTTAAAGTTTAAGGAGGAATTGTGAAGTACCCTAAACATAAAGGATGAAAAGTGTTTTTATCCAAAGTTTTTTATTTTTATTATTTTGTGTGTGTAAAACTATGTGTTTTTACTTAAAATGGTACGTAAAGATAAAAATACAATAAAAAATACAAAAAGTTAACCCAAGAAAACTGTATATGAAATAGTTAATTTTGGCTTAACAAAGTTGACTAAATTAACTAAATTTTTTTTAATAGAAACACAACATAATGGTACAACATTTTCGTAATACCTTTATAATTTTGTTATATTTTATTGACTCATAAAGAATTGACACTTTAGTAATTGTGAAAATATTATGATGACAACAAAATGTCTTAATATTTTCACAAGAGAAATGTTATTGTGGAACGACTAAATTTCGAGTTTGAAATAAAGTCAAACAAGTGAAATAGTTTCACAAATATGAATTTGTATTGATGAATGTGTGGTACCATTCTCTGAAATTACAAAAGAGCGATCATTTGATTCGATCTCCTTGAAAGATTTATTGATTAGAATTGTGGTAATGTGATTTTGATTCGAATACCAAATATCCTTCAATTTGTTTGAGGAATGGATCGAAGATCTTTGAAATAGAATTACAACGAATCTCTGGCTATGAGTTTGTTAAAAATCCTTTGTTCTTCAAGTTCTTTGTATTCTTCCTGTGTTCTTCGTGTTTTTTGTGCGTTCTTCGCCTTTGAAGGTTTGTGGTGGAAATTCTTCAAGGCTTTGGATGCTTGAATCTGTAGAGCTTCACCAATTTGTGGTTTCTTGGAGTTTCCGGAGGCTTTTGAGTTTGATTCCAATGAATTTAGAGATCTAGGAAGATGATTTCTCTTTGAATGTTCTTTGTATTTGAAGGTTTATGGCAAAATTTTTTCGAAGCTTTTGGGGCTTGAATCCATAAAGCGTTGCTAACTTGTGGTTTCTTGAAGTTTCTAAAGACTTTTGGGCTTAATTCCAGCAAACTTTAAGATCTAGGCAGCTAGTTTGGATGATTCTACTTTGAATGTTCTTCATATTTGAGGTTGAAGTTCTTGAAATTCCTGGAGGCTTCAAGGCTTGATTCTAATGGAGCTTTTATAATTCTGAATCTTCCTTGATGTTGCTTGTGGCATGGATGCCTTGGAATGTTCCAAGATGTCTTAGTGTGTGTGTCCCGGGATGTCTTGGTGTGTATCCCAAGATGTGTTGGTATGTTCCAAGATGTCTTGGTGTTTTGAAATGCCTTAGAAAGACTTTTATTTATAGGAGTTTGGGGTGGGTGAGCGACACGTGATGAAGTCTGATTAGTGAAATGTGTCATAGTTTGATTGGAGGATTTTTAAGACTTTTTCTCCAGCCACATGGCATCATTTGATTGGCTAAAATGTCTTGATTTTCAAAGTGACACAGGTTAGCAATTGATTGGATTGCTTATGTCATCGCTTACATGTGCCAAATGTCATTGCTTACACGTGCTGATGTGTGACATGTGTCATTGCTTACACGCATTGATGTGTGATTGGCATTTTGCATGCTTTTTTATTTATTTATTTATTTATTATTTATATATTTTTATTTCAGAACATTTGGCAATTTCTATTGGTTCCTGAATTGTGATGGTAGAAACTAGCTGTAATACATGGCGCTTTGTCATTAGCCGTACTTTGTGGACTTACTAGTATGATGTGTCAGCTTGTGATAAATCGGGAATTTTCCCTCTTTACAGTTGGTAGGCAAAAAAGTAATTTAATTGGTAAGTTTAAATTAGAACCAATAATAATTTACCACCTATAATTTGTTATGAAAATGTTGTGGATGTCGCACTTTTTTTTTTCACAATACCTTTATTTTTAATTGTAGTTGGTTCTAGTATGATATATATATATATATATATATCTCATTTTAGCCTATAAAGAATAACACCTGAACAATTGTGAAAATATTGTGGCAATTTGTTTTGATAATATTTTATTCTTTTAGGGTAACAACTCATATGCAGACCAAAAAAAAAAAAAAAAAAGTGTGTTCAATAGGCGATATTTCCAAAAAAAGAAGAAAAAAAAAAGCTAGTTTTCACAAGAGAAATGTCATGTTCGCAATATTTTTACAACAACCCATAAAGTAATAGGTTGTTACAGGTTGCTATTAGTAGGCAAAAATGTATTTTCATTGGTAAGTTTAAATTAGAAATAATAACAATTTACCATCTATGATTTGTTACGAAAGTGTTGTGAAAAATGTTGTGGATGTCGCATTTTTTTTTTCACAATACCTTTATTTTTAGTTGTGGTTAGTTCCAGTAATATATATATATATAATTTTATTTTATTTTAGCCTATAAAGAATTAATACCTCAACAATTGAGAAAACATTGTGACAATTTGTTGTGATAATATTTTATTCTTTTAGGGTAATGGCTCATATGTATATAAAAATAAAATAAAAAGCGTGTTCAATAGGCAATATTTCCAAAAAAAAAACAAAACAAAACAAAACAAAAAGAAAGAAAGCCAGTGAAACGATTAGATTGAATAAAACAAAACTACTATAGCTTTGAGCATTGACCCTTTGTATATATATATAAGTTTAAATTAGAACCAACAACAATTTATCACTTATGATTTGTTATGAAAATGTTGTGAAAAATATTGTAGATGTAGCACTTCTTTTTTCACAATATCATTATTTTTAGTTGTGGTTAGTCTTAGTATGATATTTTTATTATTTTATTTTGACCTATAAAAACTTAACACCTCTAACAATTGTGAAAATATTATGACAATTTTTTGTTTTAATAGAGTTCAACAGACGATATTAACCAAAAAAAAAAAAAAAAAGGCCAGCGTTTGTTCAAAGTGATATTGTTGCTTTCCTCAATTACACTTTTTACACTTTTTATATATGTAAGTTTGAATTAAAACCAATAACAATTTACCACTATAATTTATTATGAAAATATTGTGAAAGATGTTGTAGATGTAAGACTTCTTTTTCTACAATACCTTTAGTTTTAGTTGTGGTTGGTCTTAGTATGATATTTTTTTCATTTTTTATTTTGACCTATAAGGACTTAACACCTCTAACAATTGTGAAAATATTGTAAAAATTTGTTATTTTGATAGAGTTTAATAAAAAAAGAAAAAAAAGGCCAGCGGAACAGTGCCACTTGAATAAACCAAATGCATTGTTGCTTTACTCATTCACACTTTTTATATATAGATTTGATTTGGGTGTTCAAGTGAGACTATTTGATTTTTTTTTTTTTTTCTCCCTAAATAGGAGTTATCCATATTATTCTTTAATGATATTTACCTTCTATTTCAAAGTATTGCAAACTAACTGAGGGACTTGTAGTTTATTGGCATTGTCGGTGCTCTTTTATAGGTAGAATTAGAGCTCGAATTCCCATACTTTCATTTTCGTAATTATTAATTAAATTATCCTTAAAAAGATACAACCATAATTAAATTGTGCTCCCTATTTCCATTTTTTAATATGATGCTCAATGAGAAAAAGGGGGAGTGATAGTGTAGGGAGCATAGGAATTTTTTATTATGGGAGGAGAGCATAATTTTTTCATGTATCTAACTTAAAGGAAGAGTTAATTTTAGGGTTTGAGTTTTGTTGACTTATTTACTAATTGATGTAGCTATTTACATTTGTTTATGTTCTTTCGGTTTTGTAACCGTGTTTTTTTATATATCAATCATGGTTTAATGATTGCATTCTTTTTTCTTTTTTTTTTGAGAAACTAATGATTGCATTCTTAATTAATATCGATGTTTGTTTACACAATATTACTATGCATATTGAATATATGCTTGCAATTGTGTTAATTGATATCCATGTTTGTCTTGAACTGTAATTGATTATTATTATTTTCCACATGATATATACGCCTTGTGTTTTGTTTTGTAATTCAAGAAACAAAGTTATAAAGCTTATCACGTTAGTCAGCCGATTCCATCCAGTGGCTTATTAGGGCTGATTGATTTTAACAAGTGTTAGTGAGTCATTGATGCATTTATAATCTTGGAAGTTTTCCGATAGTCTTGTCAGACCTAATGACTAATTAAATGGAAGTTTTGTCCTTATGCATCTTTTCCTGTAATAAAACAGGTAGCAATCAAGAAAATCAAACTGGTTGATTTGGCTCATTTTTTCAAGAATAGGGACATCGACAACAAGGACATGGTGTTATGGCACACAATATAGGCTTCCACCATAGCGGTTTTGAGCTCCGTCCTTCAAAATTCTTCGAAAGCCATCCAATTTTGAATACAAGGCCTCCTAAGCCTGTTGACTTGCACACATACAACGGCACCACTCCTTAGAGGAGGGGAAAATAATCGGAATAACTAGCTAATTGTCAGTTGCGTGATTAGATATTCTAAATAATTGTCAACTTTGATGTTGTGTGTAGACTAAAAATATGAAAAACTATTAGAAATTTGAAAATGGTGGCATAAAATTTACGGGAATTTCAATCCTGATCAATTAAGCTTTTATTATTTGGCTAGGTATATCTTAAAAATAAGAATTTAAAGTATTAATTCAGTTACAACAATCTATATATGGTAAATATCGATGATAATGAATTGGACCAATCACAGACTGCCATCTCTATAGATGTGCTATTTGTTGTGAAAGTCTTTGCGTTCTTAGACTTAGAGTTTACATCGTCATGAATTATATTTTCCAACACAAAACCTAACCAAATTATAAATTTGTAACTACAGTAAATATAGTAGCCCACTATATTTAGTTATTTACCAATAAAAGATAATATGAGTATTTTTTTTTTATTTTGATAAATCAGATGGAAGGCCCAATTTTTATAAAAAGCAAATAAAATTCTTAATAAATAAAAGATGGATAAAGTTTTGATTATAACCAATAATTATAACTCCCACTAAAAACATTAACATAGATACATATTTTGAAAATCTAATCGTTGGATTGTATGTTCTTTATATTCTTAAAATGCATGTCAAATTTCACATAAACCGGATAGGGGTGGCGCTATGTATGATTCAGGGTGGTCACAGGACCATCCTAATCTTGGAATTTTTTTTACACCTTAAAAAAATGGATTTTAAATTAATATGGGTTGTTGACCACCCTAGAAAAAAAATGCATATTTTCCAGTAGTTACTTGGTTAGTGCTTGCTATAGTTCTTAGCTGAATTTATTGGATTTATGTCATACATCTTGTACATACGTATATGTACTAAAATAAAGTTTCAATACTTCATTGAACATGATTAATGTAATGGTTTAATGCCTAAGTTGAATATTTTGAATGAACTTATAGTTTACCCTTTATTTTTTTGTTAACACTATTGACAAAATTCTTATAAGGAAATAACTTTTATTGCAAAATTCATCTTCTAAGCAAATTCGTATGCACTTGAATAATCTTCTTTCAGATCCTAAGCTATGAGACATGGTTTCATATTTTCATCCTAATGATAAGGATAAAGTAAATAGAGTATTTACAAAGATGTTCTTGTCAACCTCTTAACCATGATTTCCCTAAAAAAGAAATTAGTGGAGCATTGCATTGATTTAATCCTGATTAGTTTAAATAATACAAAGAGTCCAAATCTTCTATCCCACTTTTCCTGTTCCATTCTATACTTCACCAATAAAAACTTGTCACGTGTTCACCTAATTAATTAAATACTATCATTATTGACTTATTAATACTACAGTTATTAATTAAGAGTAGTTTTTAATTAATTAGGTGAATATGTGGCAGGTTTTTATCAGTGGAGTATAGAATGAAGTAGGAAAAGTGAGACAGAAGATTTGGACTCGAATACAAAATATTGGTTGGAACATATCATAAAAAAGTATGATGCATTTTGTTTATATTGTTACTTATTTAGGCAAGATTTTGGTAATTGAATGGGAGATCAGTAGTTTAATTAGTGATTACTTTGTTGTGTGTATTGAAAAGGATGTAACTGATAGCATTAATAATGAAACTATTATACAGCAATTTCAAATATGAAAAACTCGTAGAAGAAAATTGTAGAAGGAAATTGTAAAACTTTATGTATTTGAGATTTTTTTATGTTAATATATTCAAGTTTTATTTTTAATAAATTTTGTTTAATTTAAGATTCTTAATAACCATCTTAAAAAAAAATTCCTAGAGCCTCCACTGAAATCAGATGTGACAGGGTTTAGACTCCTTAAACCACAAATAAATTGCGCAGCCTAGATTAATTAGCCAAGTTTTTACTTAGTCAAATTAAGCAATTCTAGGTTAAAACAATTACAAAATCATATCATGCATGTAAACATATAAAGCAGCGGAAAGTAAATAACACAGTGATATGATCACCCAGGAAAACCAAACTGGTAAAAAACCTGGGGAGGATTTTACCCACCGATCTTCAAGGCAAAACGGAATGCACTAAGAAAGAATTGAAGTTGTTACAAAAGGACTTACAAGCAACCCCGCTTGACTTCCTAATGCTACCCACCAGTAGTAACTTCCTGACACGACCACGCGCAGGCTCCGAATCCACGGACTACTTCTTTCTTTTGTCTTCCTTCAATCAGGTACAAGCTCCTCACTTGTTAATCTTTAAGTTCCAAAGGCAGCAACCAAGTTGATCATCAAGATGTAGAAGAATCTTAATCTTGAAAACCCTAAGTTATGTGTAAAGGAAAGCTCCTCTAGATCTCACAAGAGATTTACACAAAACCGCAACGTATGAGCAACAATACAACTTGTGCAACTCTGAAAAACGTAGCTAGGGTTTGCCTTATATACCTAGGGCAAAAACATAAAACCCTAAACGTTTAAAGAATTAGGGCTGAGTTGGAATTCTGCAGAAAAACGCATCTGGGCCGATTTTCGATCGATCGAGAATTACATTCGATCGATCGAGCCAGGCCGAGAAGCTCCAATGCTTCTGCAGTCTCTCGATTCCAACTTTACAAAATTAAACCAACTTTGAGCAAGCCTAAACAAGACTAAATACATTGTTTTGATCATGGTTTGCCAACATTACAAATTAGGTTCTAAATACATAAAATCCTAAGACCTTAAAACCTAACAAGATGTTATTTAATATTAAATATATAAACTTAATTTTTATGCAAAAAACTTGAAATTTAAACATTTAATTGATAATATAGCTATTAATCTTTAATAATCTGAAAATTTTGCAAGCATGAAGGATATAAGAAAAACATGTAATCCAATTATGGATTTGTTAAAATTCATATTCAATACAAAAATATTGAGTGAAATTGTGCAAAACTTTGGCCAATAAAAAACTACTCATAGCCAAGAGCTACACGGAGCTATTCATTCACATAATAAAAGCAGATAATAAAAGTAAGTTAAATTGATTATTTATGAATTTTAAAATCTATTCATTGGCATAAGAGAAGTTTACGCAAATCTTGCATTTACTTAAATTGTTAAAAATTTCCTTAGAAGAAAAAATCTTAAATTGAGAGCATCCACATTGGTGGAGCTATAAATTTAGCAATATGACTTTTCAAAAAGTTACTTTATCTATTTTACCTTCTCACTTTACAAAACACTCAATATTAGTGGTTTTATTTTAGTTTTCAACACAATAAAATAATATATTTACTACAATAAAATAATAATTCCACTACAATAAATAACAGCTATAGGGACGAGGCCCAAAATTTCGTATGTTGGGCTTGGGCCTTATCCGAGTATTCCGGCCTATCCGACAAGACACCAACAATTGGGGGATCGCAGCCCAGTTCCTCACAATCAAGGAACCACGCACAAGGAAGCAGTTCAAGAAGTATTATCTCCTTGGACACAACGACCTCCACTCCTGTGCTCGTCCCAGCAACAAAAGGAGCCCTAATGAAAGAGCCAGTGCCAAAAGCGTGACACGTAGACGCACGAAAGAGGAAGGAGCCCCAAAAGGTCTGAAGGGAACATACTGCCTCCATATTAAATGCACCCCACTCACTTTCCTGGCCGCATTTATGTGGAGTAGAACCTTAAATAGGGCCTCCTTGGTCGCCGTAACTCACAGAAAGGCTAGAAAGCGCGGCTGATGGGACAAGTGCTCAAGTGGCCAAGTAAATTGTAGACAAGTGTAGGGCAGGGATTGATTGTAAGGGGCTATATATAAGAAGAGAGTTTCTCTCAATGAAAGGGGGAGGAAAAAAAAGAAAGAGAAGAATGCTCTCCTCGGACTTGACATTTTTCCAGTTTTGCATGTATCACTCTCATGTTAACACTTGTTAATACCATACTAGCCGTTAGTAACCTTGTTAATAAGAAACTACCTCTTCAATCCATTCTCTACAAATTCATTGTATAGAACCTACTGGGCCGAAGCCTCAATCTCTTTTGGGCCCGGGCTTAAAATTGTGCTCTTACAATTGGCGTCGTTTGTAGGAAGAGCTTGGGTGATAGTGAGGACAACGGTTAGCTATGGCAGAAGTAGGTCTGCAACGAGCTGAGTCAAGAGGCTTTGAACACGGTGATCCATTCCTCAACCTCGAGTAGAAAGGTGACCGTGAAGGAAGGGTCCATACCGCACGCTCTGACAAGAGTCGCCCTCGAGGGAGGGATCATGTTTCCTATGCAAAAGACAAGAAGAACATGCAACTAGAGATTGATCGGTTAAAAAGGGAGTTATGCCATGCGAAGAGGAAGCGGCCCTTGCCAGACTCGTATCCTTTCTCTGATGACGAAAAAGACGTTAATTATAGACGAGGGTCTCGAACTCCACCCAGCGAATCCTTTTCTTCCGAAAAGGAAAGTCACCGTCAACAGCAGAGCCAAAGCCCGTTGCGTCAAGGTATAGGGAGTAATGCCATGAGTAAAGCCCTGAACCAAATCTCTAGGTCCCCTTTCGCACACAACATTGAAGAGGCAAAACTCCCTAGGTGTTTCAGTCAGCTAACGTTCACCATCTATAATGGTAGAACGGACCCTGTGGAGCATGTGAGCCACTTTAACCAGAGGATGGCAGTCCATTCCAGGGACAAAGCCCTGATGTGCAAGATTTTTCCATCTAGCTTAGGCACAGTCGCGATGAGGTGGTTTGATAACTTAAGGGCAGACTCCATAAGCTCCTTCCACGAGCTCACTCAAGCGTTCTGTTCCCATTTCGTAACATGCTGTAGGACTCCTCGATCTTTGGCTTCCCTGTTATCCTTAAGCATGCGAGAGGGTGAGTTTTTGAAAACATACTCGGACAGGTATTGGGAGATGTTCAACGAAATTGAGGGTAACTGTGACGAAGTGGCCATTAGCTCTTTCAAGTTCAGCCTTCCAACTGATCATGGCTTGAGAAAATCCCTGACCGGTAAGCCTGTTACCAGTGTGAGCCAATTGATGGACAAAATTGACAAATACATCAGAGTGGAGGAAGACCAGCAGCAGGAAAAGGGGAAGGAGAAGGTTATCCCTCAGGAGATAAGGGATTTCAAGTCGGATTGGTACAGCAACAACAAGCCGTGGCGAGATCTGGTTAAACAATTAGCACCAGCAAGCCTCCAAGTAGTTAATACTGTGTTCCGAGAGCCGGTACATCAAATCCTAGAGAAAATTAAGAATGAATCCTTCTTTAAATGGCCAAACAAAATGGTTGGAAACCCAGAAAGATGCAACCACAACCTCTATTGCCAATACCATCAAGATCATGGACATATCATAGAGGATTGCAGGAGTCTGTGGGGTCACCTAGACCATCTTGTCCATAAGGGAAAGCTAAAGCAATTCTTGCACCATTCCAACAGTTGGGAGACACAGGTGAGTGCCAGGGCTCGGAGAGATGTTTCCTCCAGACTCCCATTGGGCACGATAAATGTTATCTTCGCTGCACCAGGAAGAACTAGGTCCTACCCGTCTAGAGTAATGTCTGTTGCCTGACTACCCGCCGAGGATGTAAACCAAGAATCGAAGAGGGCTAGAAGAGAAATTCAGTCGGTATTGGGCTTCTTGGATGAAGACAAAGTCAGGGCCATCCAACCTCACGATGATACTTTGATGGTCACCCTTAGAATTGAGGGGTACGATGTGAAGAGGGTAATGGTGGACCAGGGCAGTGGTGCTGAGATAATGTACCTTGACCTTTATAGGGGACTGAACTTAAAACCCAAGGATCTGACGCCCTACAGCTCTCCTTTGGTGAGTTTCGATGGAAAGGTGGTCATCCCTATGGGCCAAATCAGGTTGCCCGTGCAGACCGGACCTGAAACAGTTGAGGTCAATTTTATCGTGGTAGACGCGTATTCACCCTACACTGCCATTGTAGCTAGACCTTGGCTACACACACTAGCGGTTGTCTCCTCTACTTTGTATCAAAAGGTCAAATATCCATTTGAAGGACAAGTCAAGGAGATTCTAGAAGACCAAAAGATGGCCAGACAATGCTTGGTGGCGGCAATCCAGCATAAGCCTGAGCCCTCGGCGTTGTCTACCAAGAGGTCGACCGAGGAAGTAGAATGTGAAAACCTAACGAGGGTTGTCATCAATGATGACCCAAAGAAATTCTTTCAGGTCGGATCCCGGTTGCCTCCTCAGGAGAAAACCGAGCTCATAGAATTTCTTAGAAGAAACCTCAATGTATTTGCATGGGACTCTACTGAAGCCCCGGGGGTAAGCCCAGAGTTCATTTATCATCACCTAAACGTCAATCTGGCGATCATTCCCAAAAAGCAGTTGCTCCGGTGTCCATCCAAAGAGCATGCAAATGCCGTCAGAAAAGAGGTTATGAAACTAAAGCGGGCCGGAGCAATCAAGGAGGTTTTCTACCTTGACTAGTTAGCCAACACTGTGGTGGTGAAGAAAAGAGCGAAAAATGGCGAGTGTGTGTGGACTTTACTAATCTGAATAAAGCTTGTCCAAAAGATCCATTTTCCATGCCGAAAATCGATCAGCTGGTCGATGCGACTATCGGACACCCTCGGATGAGCTTCCTGGACGCTTTTCAGGGGTACCACCAAATACCACTAGCGTTGGACGATCAGGAAAAGACCGCTTTCGTCACCCTCATTGGGAATTACCACTATAAGATGATACTATTTGGTTTAAAGAATACAGGGGCTACCTACCAAAGGATGATGACGAGGATGTTTGAGTCTTAATTGGGTAAAAGCGTGGAGGTTTATATTGACAACATGGTGGTAAAAAGTAGGGTCATATCTGAGCATATTGGGGATCTCGGAAACATTTTTGAAATCCTTAGAAGACATAAGTTGCACCTAAACGCTTCCAAATGCTCATTTGGCATGGGATCAGGCAAGTTTCAGGGCTACATGGTTACCCACAGGGGAATTGAGGTGAATCCCGACCAGATTAAAGTGATTAACAACTTACAGCCTCCTCAGAATCCCAAGAAAGTTCAGAAATTGACTGGAATGACTACGGCTTTGAATTGTTTCATTTCCCGATCAACAGATAGATGCCGGCCATTCTTCCAGTTGCTGAATAAGTGGAGGGGATTCGAATGGATTGAGGAGTGCGCCTTGGCCTTCTAGCAACTTAAAGATTACCTCTCTCGTCCTCCCATTATGTCCAGTCCTGAAAAGGATGAAATCCTTTTCACCTATGTTGTTGTGGCCCTTCATGCTGTGAGTCTAGTGTTGATACGGGTTGATAATGGTATACAACGGCTAGTTTTTTACCTGAGCAAGTCACTGCACGAGGCCGAGGTTCGGTATCTGCCCTTAGAGAAAGCCATCCTAGCCATAGTGCATGGTACAAGAAAACTACCCCAGTATTTCCAAGCATATACGGTCGTCGTCCTCACACAGCTTCCACTCAAAGCCATACTCAGAAGCACGAATATTACAGGAAGGACGCCAAATGGGGCACGATTCTGGGGGCTTTTGACATTAAATACATGCCCCGCACCTCGGTTAAGGGACAAGTCCTGGCGGATCTGGTAGTCGAGTTCACAAAGCCTTCATTAGAAGAAGTAACAGCGGTATCAAGTATGGAGGGAAAATCAGTTGGCTTGATCTCCTAGCACGGTCACTCACCCTGGGAAGTGTACATCGATGGTGCTGCCAATCACAAGGGTTCCAGTGTAGGGCTAGTGCTTGTATCCTCGGAGAAGATCACCATCGAAAAGTCATTAAGGTTGGACTTTCCGGCGACAAATAACGAAGCCGAATATGAAGCTTTGCTAATAGGTATGGCTATGGTCAGAAAAATGGGAGGGAAAGTTATAGAGGTATTCTCGGATTCAAGATTGGTGGTCAGCCAAGTGAGGGGGGAATTCGAGGCAAAGGATGAAAGAATGCAGGAGTACTTGAGACAGGTCAGACACCTGCAATCGGAGTTCGAATCTTTCAGTTTGTTGCACATCCCCAGAAATGGCAATTCTCATGCTGATTCCCTAGCCACCCTTGCGACCTCCTCGGCTCAAACCCTTCCGCGATTTATCCTTGTAGAACATTTGCATAGACCTACTGAGCCACGAGGAGAAGCGGTACATGTTCATCAGATAAGAGCAGGGCCCAACTGGATGGACCCCATAGTGCTATTCTTGAAAGAAGATACTCTGCCTGAGGATAAAGTCGAGGCTAACAAGATATGAAGGAAAGCAGCACGATTCTGGCTGTCTGAGGACTAGAAATTGTATAAACGATCTTTCTCAGAACCATACTTGTTATGCGTGCATCCCGAAGCAATTGAGATGCTCCTTGAGGAGCTACATGAGGGAATTTGCGGAAGCCATATTGGAGGCAGATCCCTGGCACACAGAGTCATCACTCAAAGTTATTGGTGGCCAAAGATGCAGAGTGAAGCCTAAGAGTATGTGAAAAAATGCAACCAGTGCCAGTGGTTTGCGCCGAACATACACCAACCAGGAGGAGCCCTGAGTCCACTGTTTAGCCCATGGCCATTCGCTTAATAGGGCTTAGATATCGTAGGCCCTTTTCCCAAGGCAGTAGGAAACAAGAGATATCTACTTGTCGGAACGGACTACTTCACCAAATAGGTCGAAGCTGAGCCCCTAGCAAACATCAAAGACATAGATGCCAAGAGATTTGTCTGGAAAAACATTGTTATGCGATTTGGGATCACTAATTCCCTCATCTCGGACAATGGCCTTCAGTTTGATAGCAAGGCATTCTAAAGATACTACGAGGAACTGGGAATTACAAACAAATATTCTACTCCTGCCTATCCCCAAGGGAATGGACAAGCGGAGGTTGTCAACAAGGTCGTAGTGAACAAGCTGAAGAAGAGGCTAGACGAAGCAAAGGGCAGATGGGTAGAAGAATTGCCACATGTCCTCTGGACGTACCGAACCACTCTTCGGAGGTTTACTGGGGAGACTCTGTTTTCAATGACTTATGAGGCTGAAGCCGTCATCCCCCTGGAAACTAGTCTTCCGACTTTAAGGACTAGTTTATTCAGTCCGAGCAGGAACGATGACTTGCTGGGGAAAAGCTTGGATTTGATCGAGGAGAAGAGGGAAAACGCCATGGTCCAGCTAGCGTATTACCAACACAAGCTCAAAATGGGGTATGATGCTAATGTCAAAGTAAGGCCATTGGCTCCCGGTGATTTGGTGCTGAGGAAGGTTATGGGTGCTGTAAAGAAACCCAGCATGGGGAAAACTGGGGCACAATTGGGAAGGGTCATACCGTATCACCTCGGTGGCTGGCATTGGAGCCTACTTCCTAGAAGATTTAGATGAACATGCAATACCACGACTGTGAAATGTAAGCAACTTAAAGAGGTATTATTATTAATAAACGCCCCATTTTTTGTCAATATTTACCGTGTATGCGAAACTGTTGTACTTCTTCTTTACTGGTTCATAATTTTTCTAAGTGTTTAAACCAAAGCCTTGTCAGGCCTATAATCCTCAGACCAGCTGATACAGAAAAGTTAACATTGGTTCGCGATTTCTGTAAGTGTTTAAACCAAAACCCTGTCAGGCCTGTAGTCCTCGGACCAGCTGATACGGAAAGGTTAACACTGGTTCGTGATTTCTCTAAGTGTTTAAGCCAAAGCCCTGTCAAGCCTGTAGTCCTCGGACCAGCTGATACGGAAAGGTTAACACTGGTTTGCGATTTCTCTAAGTGTTTAAGCCAAAGCCCTGTCAGGCTTGCAGTCCTCGGACTAGCTAATACGGAAAGGTTAACATTGGTTCGTAATTTCTCTAAGTGTTTAAACCATAGCCCTGTCAGGCCTGTAGTCCTCAAACCAGCTGACAAGGGAGAGTCTAATGCAAAATTTTTAAGTCTAAATTCCTCACGAGTTATGTACAAACCAGTTACCTCAGTTGACGTATGTACGCTACTATTAAAGCCTTGTCGTAAATTGAATGGGTAGCAGTGTTAACAAACTTGCAAATATGTTGAGTTCAAGAATAAATAAATAAATAAATAAAGTAAAATCATAATGGATAAAGGAGGGAAACACTTTCATTCATCACAAAATGGCAGTACATCCAGCACGAGGGCGGAGCTGCCCTTACAAAAGTTTGTACACAAAAAAAAGACCCTACATCTACTTCTGCATAGGGGGGGAACCTTCCTTAGAGTCCGTGGCCTTGGGCTTGGCATTCCTCCCGCCAGACGTGGACCCTGCGACCTTAGCATGGGAGACCATGTCTCTAATAAGCATGTTATCCTCGGAGGGGACGTCTTTGGCCGAAGTCAAAACCTCTTCGCCACCCACAGTAGGAGCTTGGGCACCTATGGCCTGGTCAGAAGGTGGGAGAGTTAGAACAGAGGGCGGCAGGAGTTCAACTACAATCTCTTAGATGTGTTTAGGAAAGAACACATTCTTGGTTTTTCTTAGCTCGGAGTCTGCGGGAACCCCTGCACTATTCAGAGCCTCTATCCACGACTCAGTGCAGTAATCCCTGCATACTTCGGCCACCTCCTCAGCTAACCTTTTTTCCCCATCTCCTCCACCCCCCGCTTGTAGGAAGCGGCTATAGCAGCATCCACAACTTCCTTAGACACCCGAGCAGCTTCTTTTGCCACATCCTTAACTCGCTGCAGCTCAGCCCTAAGATCCTTCACTAGTTGCCTCTCGGTGGCCAGATTTATCTCAGTCAAGTGAAGCTGCTTACGCTAATCCTCAGCCTGGGTTTCAGCAGTCTTTAGTCCAGCCAGGGCGCTTTTTCGCTCATTGTCCACCTCTTTCAGCTTGGTGCCCAAGGCCGCATGCTCCTCCTTGAGCGCACCAAGGTCTTTCTCCACCTCCCGCTGAGTATGGGCTTTTGCCTCAATCTTATGATGAGTGCCTCGCACCCACTCCTCAGCCACGTAAACTTGTTGAGTTACCTACATGGAAAGGGGCAAAGTGTTTAAAACAATAACAGAGAAGTAAACACGCATACTTACGTAAGTTTTCGCTTACCATAGCTAGGTCTCTCTTCAAAGACATGAACAGCTCGGGTTGCTTTGTCCGCCTAAGTGCGTCCATATCCCTCAAGAGAAGTAGAGGTTGTTCCAAGACTTGAGCCAGATAAGTGGCATGCCCTCTACTGGACTCCCTTATGGTGGAGTCGTAAGGAATAGAGGCCCCGTCCATCTCCATCGCGGGGGCCCATGTTCGTTGCTGTCGGCGCACCTCCGCATCATCCCTACTATCCACAGACTTGGACCTCTTGTCTTTATGGTCCTTAGTTCTCTGCTTCTTAACCTCTCTTTGAGGAGGCACCTCCCCCTCTTCCAGACCTTGCGAGGGCCTTTTCTTCTTTGGATCTTGGTGGGCTCATAGTGCTACGTTAGTAGGAGGAGGGGGAGGAGGCTTGGTATAAGCCTGGGACTTGGGCACCTCCGACGGAGTCGCCCCCTTGTTCCTGCCCGCCATCAAACCCCTCAAACATAGTCTCTTTTTCTGTTCCATTGCCACTTCCTCTTCAAAGTCGGAATCAACCTGAGTTACAGCCTCCTTGGGAAGATGAGCGACGGAGAGCTTATCAGACTCGGTCTCGGAATCCGAGAGCTCTACCAGTTCTTCTGGCACACCCGGCGACTCGAATCGGAACTGATCTATTTCCTTGTCCAACGATAGACGAGAAGAAGCAACCCCATCTTAAACAACCGCTACGACAAGAGGGACTTGTTGTACGGGCACTGCAAGCGGAGGAGGAACTTGATGGACTGGCAATATGACCGGCAGAAGATCGTCTTGGGCTAAGAAATCTGGCTTGGACACGTCAATACGGTTAATCCGAGGGTCTCCAGGTCGGATAGCGTGTCCGACCTTTTGAAAAACCTTAGAGATAGGGACAAAGTCCAGGGCCAAGTGCACAGCCCTTAATTGTCGGTCTCAGCTTACGTAAATTTCTGATCGGAGCAAGTAGTTGAGCGCCTCGACGTTGGTAAGACTAAGCCGAGGAGCTACCAACCGCTTATCTGCAAAAACAACCAGAAGATCAAGCTCAATCAAAGCGCTAAACTCCGTTATCCAGAAGAGGCAAAATGAAGGGCATGGGTTAGGTAAAAAATCTAAGTTTCATACTGGAAGACCTAACTCTAAGGTATCCCACTTGTCTCTCTCCCTTGGGTCGGGCAGGGATGGCCATCATGCCATGCCCCCAAAGCGATGAGGTAGTCATCTTTCATCCCCTTGTTAAATCTGGGAAGACACGAAATAAGCCTGACAACGGCGGACCTAGACTTGAGGTAAAATCCCCCATCGGCTTGTAAATGGCACTCGTACAAGTGGACCACGTCATGCCACATAAGTCCTAACCTAAGGTGTTTGTTAAGGGCATTAACACAGCTTAGAATCCTAAACATATTAGGTGCGCACTGGTGGGGGCACAATTTATGGTTAATGAGATAGTTGCGGGTTATCCTACCTATGGGGAGGGTCAACCCACCTTCCAAAAAGGCTATTATAGGGATAACCACCTCCCCAGTCTCTCTGTGCGTGACGATTTGCTCCGGAGAGCAATATCCTAAACTGACCTCCCAAGGTATGTGAAACTTTTGTTTAAAGGCCTCTATTTTGGCCGGTGATTCTACCAAACTCTCAAATCTACCAATTTGAACGATCCTAGAAAAGGTGACTAAGTGGTATTAGCAAAGACACAAGAACTGAAATAGCCGAGGAGGTTGGCCGAGGAGAAATGGAAATCTAGAGAGTCGGAAACTTACGAAAGTAAGTATGCTAGCCTCAATCCTTTGAGAAGGATCCTTTAAGATTTTCTTAAGAAGTGAAAGTTGGAGGAACTTAGAAACTTGGGATGTCTGTGAGTTGGAGCGCTAGAGTTCTCTAAAGTATCTGAAGGAGTTGCGAAATAAAGGAGGAAACGAATTCCTTTAAAAACTTATATACAAGGAGAAAAGAAGCGGGAGCAGTCCCGCTCAGAATTCTAGGAAAAATATCCACCGTAAGATGCGCGCCTCGCCATTGGATAAGGGGACAAGACGTCGCCTGGAGCAATAACTAACAGCGCACGAAACTCGAAGAGACCGAAGCAGTTATGAGGTTTGGAAAATAGCACTTTCCCACGTGTGAGCCATAGAAACGTCCGGGCTTACACCTTAAGAGTCAAAATCCCACTTCTTCTCCTCGGATAAGAGGAAAAAACCAGGATTTTGAGGGGCTATTATGGGGACGAGGCCCAAAATTTCGTATGTTGGGCCTTAGGCCTTATCCGAGTATTCCGACCCATCCAACGAGACACCAACAATTGGGGGACCGCAGCCCAGTTCCTCACAATCAAGGAACCACGCACAAGGAAGCGGTTCGAGAAGTATTATCTCCTCGGACACAACGACCTCCGCTCTTATGCTCATCCCAGTAACAAAAGGAGCCCCAATGAAAGAGCCAGTGCCAAAAGTGTGACACGTAGACGCACAAAAGAGGAAGGAGCCCCAAAAGGTCTGAAGGGAACATACTGCCTCTGTATTAAATGCACCCCACCCATTTTTCTGGCCGCATTTATGTGGAGTAGACCCTTGAACAGGACCTCCTTGGTTGCCGCAACTCACAGAAAGGCTAGAAAGGGTAGCTAATGGGACAAGTGCTCAAGTGGCCAAGTAGATTGTTGACAAGTGTAGGGCAGAGATTGATTGTAAGGGGCTATATATAAGAAGAGAGTTTCTCTCAATGAAAGGGGGAGGAAAAAAAAGAAAGAGAAGAATGCTCTTCTCGGACTTGACATTTTTTCAATTTTGCATGTATCACTCTCATGTTAACACTTGTTAATACCATACTAGCCGTTAGTAGCCTTGTTAATAAGAAACTAGCTCTTCAACCCATTCTCTACAAATTCATTGTATAGGGCCTACTAGGCCGAAGACCGAATCTCTTTTGGGCCTGGGCTTAAAATTGTGCTCCTACAACAGCCATTACAATAAATAATCTGACCTACATAATGTAAACACGTGAACACTAGTAGGAGAAAAAGAGAACAAGTGAATAAAATATATATATATATATATATATATATATATCTATCTATGAGCTATATTGTACAGCCAAAAATAGTTGTGCATTATAACTGTAGAGCCAAATTATTTGGTTTTGGCTCCACTAATGTAACCATATTTTTATATTTGTCGGTGTTAAAAATAGCAATATAATTTTTTAGTACCAATATTAATGCTCTTAAAAGAGATAAAATATGACCGTTGAATGGCCTTAAATAAGTTAATTAAAACAAATTGGCATTGGGCATTCGGAAATGCTTATTTAAGAGCAAAGAGGCTTTAATAACTACCCACACAAAACCATGGCTACAACTTTGAAAGCAATACTTTTCCTACTCCCATCCCTCTACATCTTCTCACTTGTCTCAAGCCACCGGCACCACCCTCTAGACTCTCTAACCCCTTCTGAGTTCACCTTGGTCCGAACCATAGTCAATAAAATCTACCCCAGCTCAAAGCTTAACATAACTTTCCAGTACATAGGTTTGGACGAGCCAGACAAACCAACCATCCACTCATGGCTATCAAACCCCAAGTCCAAACCCCCACCTCGCCGTGCCTTTGTGATTGCACGTCTCGATAAACAATCCCACGAGATCATAGTCGACTTATCGACCCGTGCGATAGTCTCTGATAAAGTTTACCGTGGACACGGCTATCCTTTGCTTACCTTTGATGAACAAGATGCTGCAGTCGAATTGCCACAAACATACGAACCCTATATCGAGTCTATAAAAAAGAGAGGCTTAAACTTGTCTGAAGTTGTTTGCTCAACTTATACAATTGGGTGGTTTGGAGAGTTGAAGAGCAAAAGGGTGTTGAAGCTTTTGTGTTTTTATATAGATGGAACAGTGAATTTGTATGTGAGACCAGTGGAGGGAATAACGTTGGTGGTTGATCTTGATGAGATGAAGATAGTTGAATACAATGATAGGCTTATTGTGCCTGTGCCAAAAGCTGAGGGAACGGAGTACAGGGAATCAAAGCAAAAGCCACCCTTTGGTCCTCGTTTAAATGGTGCAGCCTTGGTGCAACCTGATGGGCCAGGGTTTAAGATTGACGGGCACACTGTCAGGTCAGTCTTCTTTTTGTTTTGTTTAAATGTCTTTGTTAGAGATATTACATGGTCTAGGAAATTAAGTCTGTTAGGGTCTGTTTGTTATCTCATTTCAAACTCAAATTTTTATATTTTAAACAACATTATACATATTTTACATATTTTTTCATTCATACGTATTTCAAAAAACTACAAACAATATTACTCAAACTACTCTACCAAACACCTTTTTAATTTATTTTTTTTTTCGTTATTCAAAGTCTTTGACAGACACCTAATTTTTTTTTTTTGGGAGAGACCTCATTGTTAATTATGTATGTGTTTAGATTCAAGTTTGCGTTTTTGCGTTTACAAGTTTTGTGTTATTTTTTTTAGCGCATGAACAGTAACATCATATGAATTCACTGTGTAGGAGACAAAATGCACTGTTTACGCACTATTCACAGGTCCCACGGCACTATTCACACTTTTAAAAATTATTTTGCTCTAATGTTTTCAGTTTTTATTTTTCAGTTTCAACAAAAATAAGTTGTATCCAAACGGACCCTATATGATATATTATATTACAATCAACTCAACCTAGGGTTTATAAATTAGACAACTCTTAAGTTATTTCTATAATTAATTTATATATTTTACGTATACATTATACAAGTGTGTTATACAAGTAAACAAGGTGGACTTAAAGCCCACATACTCTAATACATGTTAACAAATACAAATTATTAGTGCCATTTTTTATGTTCTATTTTACATTCTATTAATCGCAACTTATAATATATTTATTTTCTTTTTTCCTTTTAAAGTTACTAAAGTTTAAAATAAATATTTTAAAAAATTAACCATTCCATACTAACAATTAGTGAAGTGTAAAGTAATACACAAAAAAAGAGAGGGTTAAGTTTTTATTCAACGACAACTAATTAAGTGGCAAAACATATAAGAGAAGATACATCGGCCAATAAGGCTCCAAAAGACATGGGGCATAACATCTACTATAAAATGGTCATGACAAAACAAATTAATGCCATATGTCTATCTGTTTCGTATAACATTCACTTTTGGCAAGGTTTGACACTGCTCTTATTGATTGATTTAGGTCTCTCTCTCTCTCTCTCTCTCTCTCTCTCTCTCAGTTTCTCTGATTATACAATGACTACTGACACTGACCAACATTTATATCAATGCTGAAAAGATGGGGCTATGGAGCTCACCTAATACTTTTGTGTTTCTTTTTTCTTCAAAAATTATAAAACCACGTAAAAATGCCACAACTTTAGGAGTAGCAGAACGTGGAGAAAATGCATGCTGCTTCTGTTGCATGTGTCCTCCGGTCCTCCCTTCACATGGAGTAGACTCTACGTTATGAGGTTTACCCTTATGTGAAGGGAGGACACATGCAACGAAAACAACATATATTACCTTCAAAATGTGAGCTATAGCCCCTTGCCAAAGTGATAGATGGTGGATCAAAAACATTGGTTAATTGTGATTAAAATTGTGACTTTTTATGTGGTAGTAAAACTATTTTTTGAATAATTCTAGCACTACATAAAATGTCACAATTATCATATATGCATGTTAGATTGTGACTATTTGCTTGTTATTTTTATATGGAGTCACTATTTTTTCTTAACCATTCACAATCTGCAATGTGAATAGTTGTGAAACAAGTTATGGCATTTTTAAATGGTCTTATAATTTTTTTTTTTTAGATAGCTCACCTAATCCTAGGTTACATAGTGCGGGCAGAAATGTATCATTGAAGTTTCATGGTACGTTGAAATTGTGTCGTACTAAACAAGTTGCCTTGTAAAAGTATTACCCGATTTAGATTCAATGGACCAAAATTGTAGCAGTCCTTTTCGGTTTGATATTAAACATTTAGACATAGACTTGATCAAATAGCACATCTATGTTAAAAAGCACAATATTTGGCTCCACATGTTGAGGGTGTTTGCCAAAACGTCGTGAAGTTGACCTGGTCACAACCGACTAGTTGGAAACACATCATTCATTTGCTACATATGACTGTTCTTAGCCTTTTATATCTATGGCTTAGAGTGAAATTAGAAATATTACAAATTTTATGTACAAGTTTTTACAAAACTTATTGCAATCCTGGCCTAATTTAAAGGGTTGGGCTAGGACTACGTGTTCTTGAACCTGAAAATTTTAACAAGCATCAATATTTTTCTTTGTATTTAGTTGGGCCAATTGGCAATTCCACCTAGGATTCGACGTACGAGCTGGTCCAATAATTTCTCTAGCATCAATTTATGACCTTGAGAAGAAAAAATATCGCCAAGTTTTGTATAGAGGATTCATATCTGAGTTGTTTGTGCCATACATGGATCCAACAGAGGAATGGTACTACGAAACCTATTTTGATAGTGGTGAATTTGGGTTTGGTCAATCTGCAGTGTCACTTAAGCCCTTAGATGATTGCCCTGCCAATGCGGTATTTTTAGATGCGTACTATGCTTCGAGTGATGGTACACCAGTGAAGATATCTAATGCCTTCTGCATATTTGAAAATCATGCTGGAAATATAATGTGGCGTCACACTGAATCGGGTATTCCCGAAGAAGTTGTAAGTAATATTATTGTGATTGTTGTTGTATTGTTTGAACAAATAGTAGTTTTAGTTGACAATTTTATGGTATTACAGATTACGGAAGTTAGGCCAGATGTGAGCCTAGTGGTGAGGATGGTCGCAACTGTGGGCAACTATGATTACATTATTGATTGGGAATTCAAGCCAAGTGGCTCCATCAAATTGGGGGTATCTTATCAACTTAAGAAATATTTTTCCAACAACACTACAAACACCAATAAATCTCATAACAAATTTTACAACTATTGAACTAGCAAATTTTGATTATAAGTATATCACTTTCAATTAGAACTATCACTGACATAATTTTTATTGTACATCAATCATAATCTATAACTACAATAAGTTAACAATTGTGAAATTTATTGTGACTTCAGACTTACTATCAATTTTTCATCAAACCTAAAATTTTTGTACTAAATGAGGTGACAGTATACATAGCAAGCTCCTATGAATTAATAGTATGTCTTCCTATTTATTTCTTTATCTCTTACTGTGAGCCTTTCTTAAATTATCTTAACAGATTGGACTAACAGGAATTCTAGAGGTAAAGGGTGTGGCATTTACTCACATAGATCAAATAAAAGAGAATATGTATGGCACATTGTTAGCAGAAAACACTATTGGTGTCTACCATGACCACTTCTTAACGTACTATCTTGACCTTGATGTGGATGGTGAAGATAATTCATTTGTCAAAAACAATTTGGAAACAATCAAAGTAACTAACCATAGCTCACCAAGAAAAAGTTATTGGACAGTAATGAGTGAAACTGCTAAAACTGAATCTGATGCCCGAATTCAGTTTGGCTTGAAACCAGCTGAACTAGTAGTTGTGAATCCTAATAAGAAAACCAAAGTTGGGAACAATGTTGGTTATCGTCTAATTCCAGGATCAGCGACACGCCCTCTCTTGTCGTACAATGATTATCCACAAATTCGAGGAGCCTTCACTAATAATCATGTGTGGGTTACACCATATAACAAGTCAGAAAAATGGGCAGGAGGACTATTTGTTGATCAAAGTCAAGGAGATGATACCTTAGCAGTTTGGAGCCTCAGGTAGTAGATAATGAATACAAATCCTCTGTTATACTTTTAAACTTTGCTAGCTAGAAATTTACAAGAAAATAATTGTTGATTATGGTAATTGTGACTAATGTTTTCTAATTCACTTTGTTTGTTTGTTTGTTTGTTTGTTACATGAATGCAGGAATAGGAAAATTGAAAACAAGGACATAGTATTATGGCACACCATTGGATTTCATCATGTGCCTTGCCAGGAAGATTTTCCAGTGATGCCAACCTTGAGTGGTGGGTTTGAACTCCGGCCAACCAATTTCTTTGATAGTAATCCAGTCCTTAAAACAAGACCTCCAAATCTTGTACACTGGCCTAACTGCACCAATTAGCTATGAGATTTTACATTATGGTGTAGTAAATCAGATTCAATAATGATATCCTTTGTCATTGATTGTCATAAAATGGATAATGAATCCAAATAAAAGATGAAGCTTTAGATACCATTTGGGGTTGAGTGTTTTTTTTTTTTTTTTTTTTTGGCGTACAAGTTAATATGAGGGAGTATTGAAATATTAAAACAGGACCTAAAGGATATATAACTTAAAAATGGTGGGTGTATTACTACTATTATTGTTCATCCCAAAAAAACAAATTTTAAAAGCTGTAACTATAAAGATATAGATCTTAACATCCTCTTCTTTTCTCTTATTTTATTTTATTTTAATTGATCATGAAATTATCAAAATCTGATTTAAATGTTGTTATCAACATTTAATTTAATGTCCAAGTTACATTGAAGTACATCTCTAGCTTCCCACAAATCACACAACTTAGAACCCAATTTGAAAGAATTAGATCATCCTTTTCACTCTTCTCTTCAACCCGGTTCGATTCAATGTGCCTTCTTCCACAAATTATCTCAAGTAACCAAATATATTGTAAAATGCTAATCAAGTACAAAAAATAAGTAGTACTTGGGTAACTAAAAATTTTACAATATACGTCTTACAAAAATGACGTGCTACTAATCATAAAAAAAAGTAATTTATACATTTCTTTATAATATTATTGAAGTGGTACTAATTACATTTATTGCCACAGCACATTGATAATAATACCTTTAGCATTTACAAAAAAAGAAAAAAAGAAAAAAAGGAGAAGGTAGAAATGACAAACTCCTAACCATTTACTCACACAAATGAGCTAGAACTAGTGGGGATCATTACAATAACAACTTCTTGAGAGCATTGCTCCTTAGATACAACATACTAGGCACAAAAAATATAGCTATCTATAAACTATAATATGCCATTCCTGAAGCTGTAAGAGGAGAAATTTGGAGCATGCGGTGTCCACTGTCCATCCTATCAGATTAACTTGATTTTTTTTTGTTTGTTTGTTTAATCTTGAGCTTGACTAAAGCGTTTGTCATAGCATAATCTAGGACACATCTATGTATAGAATGGGGGAGATGGAGAAATAGGAGAGGAAAGTAGAGAAGAAGATGGTAAGAATATATTATATTCTTTTCTGTTTGCCCCTCTGCTTACTTCCTCTCATTGCCCTCCTTCCAAACATATGGGTAAAGTCATCATTTAGCTATCTTTCTAGGAAGGTAGGAAGTATCCAATTTTAAAACCAATTTTTGAGGGTAAGAAGTATCCAATTTTAAAGGTATTTATTTATTTTATTACTTGAAATTTGCTAAGACCGAGATGCTAACCACTACTTCTAATACCAATTTCTGTTAACAAGAGACGCATTTTAGTTTTTACAAGACGCAAAGTCCGGCCTCTATACATGTTGCAAGTGGGCATAAGAGGTTTTACAATGCAATGTTCCACAGGTTGGGCTGTCAAGCACTAATATGCTATGCTTGCACATTACAGTGACTCCTTAGGGTGACCCATAAGGCCAACAAAATTATTTTAACTAGAAAAAAGGAGAAAAAAAAATGTCAAAATTGGGTCCTGCATGCTTTAACTGTCCCATAGTAACCTAAAAAATGAAGAACTTATTATTGGGTCCTACATTTCCCTTTGACAAAAGGTTTAACCAAGACCTCCAAATGTTGTATAGTGGCATAACTGTCCAACCTAATGATGTGATTTTACATTAAAGTGTAGTAAGCTAGAGGAGTTCAATAATGTCATTGATTATCATAATATAGGTGCACAATGTATCTATATATAATATCTAAAAGTTGAAGCGTAATATTTATTATTCCTATACTCCTATTAACTTATATTAGCATAGCATTTTAGTCCATTTGATCCACAGTGGTCCATCTTGATCTGCTTCAATCCACATTGCTCCATTTGGTCCAATCCCTTCAACTTCAATCCATTTGGTTCATTTTAGTTACTAAAATTATTTAAAAATAAGAATTTTTGGGATGTGATGCGGTTTAGGGGAAGTAAAAAAAAAATTTTTTTTTTTTAAGAAACAAACACACATGCATATACACACAAGGAAGAGGAAAAGATGTTCTAACACAAAAACACACCACATACTCTACTTAAAACTCAAAATCCATTGCAACTTTTAAGGGAAGATGGAGAAAAAAAAAATGACTAGTTTTTTTTTTTGAGAAATTAACTGTATATTCTACTAATTAAGAAGAACATAGAGATGATTTTTTTTTTTTTTTTAGTAATAAAAAAAAGGAGAAATATAGAGAGATAAGGTTTAAAGAAAAATAAATAAATGGTCTTTTTATTTTTATTATTATTATTTTTTACAAGATAAAATTTCTACTCTAGCCTAATCTAAGTGTATATGTGTGTGAAACTTTCTTCTGAAGACTTGAACTCTAACTCTTACCCCTCACACCCCACAAGTATATGTATGTGAAACTTCTTCTTAGAGACTTGAACTCTAACCCTTACTCCTCACACCCCACAAACATTTATACTTATGGAATGACTATCGCACAAAGGGTGTGCGGTGGTAGTATTTGTTTAGAATAAATTTTTTAGCAATTAATGGCATATGCTATGCTAATTAATGAGAGAGAAAGAGAGAGAGAGAGAGAGAGAGAGAGAGAGAAGAACATAAATGGTTATTTTTTTAAATAAGGAAAGTAAAAACATATATAAATGGTCATTTTTTTAGCATTTGTTTAGAATAATTTTTTAGCAATTAGTGGCATTTGCCAATTAACAAGGAGAGAGAGAGAGAGAGAGAGAGAGAGAGAGAGAGAGAGAGAGAGAGAGAGAAGAAGAAGAAGAAGAAGAAGAAGAAGAAGAAAACACAAATGATTAGTTTTTTTTTAAAAAAAAAAAGATATTAATTTTTGTAATTATAGTATTAAAAAAAGTATATATGTCATCATTTATGTTTGGAGAAAGTGACAATGGCATCATAATATATATAATGGAGCGATGCAGTTTGTGGGAAAGGAAAAAAAAAAAAAAAATAGATGGTTAGTTTTTTTTTTTTTTTTTTTTTTTTTTTTTTTTTTTTGAGAAATTAACTGTATATGCTACTAAATTAAGAAGAGAGATGAGGTTAAGGAAAGTAAAAACAAAATTTGTCATTTTTTTAGCATCTGTTTATTATAAGTTTTTAGCAATTAATGGCATATGCTAATTAATAAGGATCAAGATAGATATTTTTTGAGAAGAAAATAGAAAGAGATAAGGAGAAGAAGAAAAAGCATAAATGGTTAGTTTTTTTTTTTTTTTTTTTTAAGATATTAATTTTTCGTAATTATGGTACTAAGAAATCATATATTTTATGTTATTTTTTTGGTTAAAATAAAAAGTGCATCTCTAATTTGACTGAAATTCATTTCAGTCCTCTAACTTTCATTCAATTGAGTTTTCTAAGTTTCAAAATTATTCAATTTAGGCATTTTTTCCCAATTTAGTTTTAAAAAATTGCCATTAAGTATGCAAATAACTACTGAAAAAAATTTTGTTTTTAAAAAAAAATTCTTACATAAAAAATCTATAAAATAATTTTATTAATTTTATATATTTTTTCATGTGAAAATTATATTTTGCAAGGAAAATTTATAACAAAATTGGATAGATCATCCTGAATTGAATAAATTTGAAACTTAGAAGACTTAATTGAGTGAAAGTAAAGTTTGAGTACTAAAATGAATATCAACCAAGGTTAGAGGGTGCAATTTGCATTTTAGCCTTTTTTTTTTTTTTTTTTTTGGGTGGTGAAATCAACTGTATATACTGCTAATTAAAAAGAAGAGAGATAACATTTTTGTAAAAAATAAAAACAAGAAGAGAGAGAAATATAGAGAGATAAGGTTTAAGGAAAGTAAAATCATAAATGGTCAATTTTTAAAGTATTTTTTAGAATAATTTTTTTAGCAATTAATGGCATATGCTAATTATTAAGGAGAGAGAGATAAGGAGAAGAAGGAAAAACATGGATGGTTAGTTTTTTAAAGACACTAATTGTTGTAATTAATTTTTTTTTGAGAAGATAATTGTTGTAATTTTATGTTATTAAGAAAACATAAGAGTCATCATTTTATGCTTGAAGAAAGTGACACAGCATCATTGTGGGAATCAACCAGTTTTGGAGGTCCAACTTTTATAATATAGTATACATAGATAGATAAATTGTCAACTTTATGTTGTGTTGAGACTAAAAATTTGAAAAAATATTAGAAATTTTAAAATGGTGGGATATAAATTTATGAAATTTTCATTCTAATCAATTAAGCTTTATTATTTGGCTGGGAATATCTTTAAAAAAAAATTTTAAGGTATTAAATTAGTTATAACAAATTATGGTAAATGAAAATGACAATGAATTTGGGACATTGATGGTATGGTATCATAATATCAGTGGTGATGATGATACTGGAATTAATGATAATAATTTGTGGTAGGTGGGTGGAGGCAATGACAATGGTGATGATCGATCAATAGGCAATTCTCAGTCGATCGAAAGTGAGAGAGGGTCAAGAAATCCAAAATAGTCTTTAACTTGAGTTAAATCTTGGACTTGCACTTATATATCAATATTACAACTCAACAAAATTTACATTGTAGTAACGCTACATGTATAACAAATTTTACAATTTTTTTCATAATTTGTTGAGTTAACAAATTATAATTGATACAACATCATTCCTACATGAATCACTTTGATGTGAAATTCTTAGTGTTCTTAGACTTGTAGTTTACATCGTCATAAATTATTTTTGTCAAACACTAAACCTAACCCAATTATATGTTTGTAAGTATAGTAAATATGGTAGCTCACCATATTTACCAATAAAGGATAACAAGAGTAAGTTAAATTGATTATTTATTAATATTAAATCTATTCATTGACATAAGAAAACTTTACGCAAATCATGCATTGACTAAAATTGTTAAAGAAATGCTTATTTAAGAGCAAAGAGGCTTAATAACTCTCCACACAACCATGGCTACAACTTTGCAACTAATACTTTTCTTTCTCCTATCCCTGTACATCTTCTCACTTGTATCAAGCCACCGGCCCCACCCTCTAGACCCTCTAACCCCTTCCGAGTTCACCCTGGTTGGAAACATAGCCCATAAATTATACCCCAGCTCAAAGCTCAACATAACTTTACAGTACGTAGGTTTGGACGAGCCAGACAAACCTGCCATCCTTTTATGGCTATCAAAACCCAAGTCCAAACCACCACGTCGCCGTGCCTTTGTGATTGCACGTCTCGATAAACAATCCCACGAGATCATAGTCGACCTAGCGACCCATGCGATAGTCTCTGATAAAGTTTACCGTGGACACGGCTATCCTTTGCTTACCCTTGATGAACAAGTTGCTGCAGTCGAATTGCCACAAACATACGAACCCTATATCGAGTCTATAAAGAAGAGAGGCTTAAACTTGTCTGAAGTTGTTTGCTCAACTTATACAATTGGTTGGTTTGGAGAGTTGAAGAGCAAAAGGGTGTTGAAGGTTTTGTGTTTTTATGTAGATGGAACTGTGAATTTGTATGTGAGGCCAGTGGAGGGAATAACGTTAGTGGTTGATATTGAAGAAATGAAGATAGTTGAATACTATGATAGGTTTATTGTGCCTGCAGTGCCAAAAGCTGAGGGAACGGAGTACAGGTAATCAAAGCTAGAGCCACCCTTGGGTTCTCGTTTAAACGGTGCAACCTAGGTGAATCCTGATGGACCAGGGTCTAAGATTCACGGGCACACTGTCAGGTCAGTCTTCTTTTTATTTTATTTAAATGTCTTTGTTAGAGATATTACATGAACTATGAATTTTTTTTTTTTTTTTTTTTTTTTTTTTTTTTTTTTTTTTGTAATTCAAAGTCATTGACCATGTTCCACTCGAACACGAGTACGGGGTATGAATACGAAGGTACGGCAGTTTTTGAAAATAAGGGCAGGGGTATATATGATAATTAATTAATTAATTAATATTTATATTTAGGTATATTTTTTAAATATTTTTAAACTTAAAATATGTTTATATCTAAAATTTAAATTTAATAAATAAAAAAATTGTAGCAGGACACAAAAAAACAAAAAACACTAAACCCATAATAAACGAGTAAACGTTATCAGGCAGAGGCAGAAACAAGGAAAAAAAAAAAACACACATAAAATTAAAATCATAAAACCGAACAAAATAAAAAAAATACTAAACCTTTTAGATGTAAGAACGTGAGTGTAAACCCAAATCCAAAGGACCATAGCTAAAAATAAATAAAAAATAAAAAAGGAAAAAAAGAAAGAAAGAAAGAACGACGAAAACGAAAGAGAGACAAACGTGATACTTGAAGGAGAGAAAGAGAGACGGCAGAGGAAGAGTGGATTTGGGGTCGTTGGAGAAGCTATGGTCATCACCGATCTACGCCCTACGGTGGTTGCTGACTCGCCAATCTCAGCACAGACTATGAGAAGAGGAGCTCAGCTGAGGAGTGAGAAGGGGGTGGGAGTGTGTGCGCTGAGTGAGCTTTAGTCCCAGAATAGGGATCCGGATCCTCTCCATTTCATTAGAAATGGAGAGTGTCCAGTTAAGGGCTGAGATTGAGTTAAAATAAATCTATGGTCTAAAATATGCCACGTCATTTAAAGCACTAACAGGAGACTTGATTGAGTAAAAGGCTAAACTCACGTTTTCTTCTCTAACTTTCTATCCCTCTCCTCTCTGTTTCTCTCTCCCTCCCATCAAACCCAGCGATGGTCAAGCTTCTCCAGTTCTCCTTGCACCCACACACAGTTGTGCAACAACTATATTTCAGCCATCCACCTCTGTTCCTAAAGGAAATTTTGATATCAAATTTATGTTTTTTTTTTTCCCTTTCTTTTCTTGTTGTCTTTGCCAAGATCATCCCTTTCTTTCATTTTTAGCAAGAAATATTATGCTTTTCTTTAATTGAATTTTTTCCCCTTCTTTGCTATAGATTTAGGGTAACTGTAGTTGGTGTATGAGTCTCTCTCTTTTTTTCTTTTTTTTCTTTAATTTTTTTTTTTTTTTTTGTTTACCGAACGGTCCGAACCCCTTGGATTTCTTTTTGTTTCACTTTTGTTTCAACAATGGTCATCACTGCTTTAAATCAAAATAATGCTGGCCTTTCATCTTACAGTGTTGTCATTGAAGACATCCGCAGTCAAGTTTTGGTTTTTCAGTCCTTTGCATTTACTCATACTAGTCGTTCTTGTAATTGTGTGGCTGATGCTCTAGCAAAAAAAGCAAAAGGCTTTAGGAGTACTCATTCTTTAATAATCAATTCTTGAAAACACAAAACAAAACTACCAACATAGATTTGAAGAGACCCATCACACTCCAACTATGAGCAGTCACTTATTCAATCACAGGCATTCGGGTCATACCCATAAACCCCAAATTTCAAATCAAAGCAAAATCATCAAGTTTTACACTCAACAAGAAAACACAGCTATCAAACTATTCAAAATTGAAAGAAAATGAGATCCGAGGGTAAAAAGAGAGACTGAGATGGGAGAGACTCATACATCTACTACAGTTACCACAGATCTAAAGCAAGGAAAGGAAAATTTCTCAATCAAAGAGGTATAATCTTTAGTGCTATAAATGAAAGAAAAGGATGCTCTTTGACAAAGAAAAAAAAAAAACCATATATCAGATCTAAATTTGGATGGGCGTTTTATTGCTTTCTGAACAGTACCCATATATCAAATCTTCAAAACACTCCATCCAAACACACATATATCTTCAAATCTTCTGAACGTTCAAAACGCAGACCCATGGACAGTACCCATATATCAAATCTTCATAATTTGAACTAAGATTTTTTTTGGGTGGGGTTTAGAAAGCTGATATCAAATCTTCGGGGTGATTCCGGTTATAAGAACTGTCAGTTGCGGTGATGTGCATGCAAGGAGAAGTCGGCCATGGCAGGGCTTTGTTGAGAGTGAGAAAGAAACTGAGATGAGATGAGAGGAGAGAGCCCCTAAGAGTCAAATGAAAGAACACTTTGAAACTCACGTTTGTTTTCCTTGGCTCCGTTAAGTCTCGTTGAAATGTTAGGTCCAGTGTCTTTTAAATGATGTGGCATATTTCAAGACGTAGATTGATTTTAGTTAAATCTCAGCCCTTAACTGGACACTCTCCATTTCAAAGAGAAATGGAGAGGATCCAAATCCCCAGAATAGAGGCAAGCAAAATTTTGGGGCTTTAATCAAACAAGATCAACCGTAAATGGTTGTCCAGATGTCAAAATCATGATTTTTTTTTTTTTTTTTTTTAAGATCTATCATTTTCACTGTGTTAGAGTCGTGTCAAAATTTCAAAAAAAAAAAAAAGAAAAGAAAAGAAAAGGAAGACACACCATCCGACATGGACTTTGGGCGTGTCATACTAGTACTCGTGTCTTAAACATGTCAGACTCGAGTATTGGGCCAAAAATGACGTATCTATGCAACATAGGTCATTGACCATCAACTCATTGTTATATGATCTATTGTACTGTATTACATTTACAACTAACTCAACTAGGGTTTATACTTTATAACTTTATATATTAGAGAATTCTAAGTTAATTCCACCACTAATTTATAATTCAGGCCTCAAGTGGAAAAAGGGAATGAAAACATGTCACTCATTTGGTACAGAGCTACATGAATGGCTATTATTAAAGGGTCCTAACCTTGGAACTCTTTTTTTATTTTATTTTTATTTTTTCTATGGCTTAGAGTGAGACTAGAGATTATACAAATTTTATACACAAGTTACATAACTTATTGCAATTCTGACCTAATCCTTATTGCAAGGGTATGATTACATGTTCTTGAACCCGAAAAAAAATTAACAAGCCTCAATTTTTCTTTGTGATTAGTTGGGCCAACTGGAAACTCCATCTAGGGTTTGACATTCGAGCTGGTCCGATAATTTCTCTAGCATCAATTTATGACTTGGAGAAGCAAAAATATCGTCAAGTTTTGTATAGAGGATTCATATTTGAGATGTTTGTGCCATACATGGACCCATAAGAGGAATTGTACTACAAAAGCTATTTTGATAGTGGTGAATATGGGTTTGGTCTATCTGCAATGTCACTTAAGGACTTTGCCGATTGTCCTGCCAATGCAGTATTTTTGGACGCATACTTTTCTACTAACGATGGTACACCAGCGAAGATATCTAATGCCTTTTGCATTTTCGAAAATCATGTTGGAAATATAATGTGGCATCACACTGAATCGGGTATTCCTGGGAAAGTTGTAAGTGATATTTTTCTGTGATTGTTGTTACTGTTGCTGTATTGTTTGGCTAAGTAGTAGTTTTATTTGACATTATATGGTATTGCAGTTTACAGAAGTTAGGCCAGAGGTGAGCCTAGTGGTGAGGATGGTCGCAACAGTGGGCAACTATGATTACATTATCGATTGGGAATTCAAGCCAAGTGGCTCCATTAAATTGGGGGTATTTTATCAACTTGAGAATTATTTTTTGAAAAATATTACAATCACCAATAAATCTCATAACAAATTTTACAATTGTTGAAGTAGTAAATTTTTACAACAGACATAATTTCTTTTTTGTACATTACTCATAATTTCTCACTGCAACAATTGTGAAATTTTTTGTAACTTTAGACTTACTGTTGTTTTTCAACAAACCTAAATTTTTTTGTACTATGAGTTAAAAGTATGTCTTCCTACCTCACAAACTTGAGTAAAATGGTAACATCAATATTGATTTCTTTGTCTCTTATTGTGAGCCTTTCTCAAATTATCTTAACAGATTGGACTAACAGGAATTCTAGAGGTGAAGGGTGTGGCATATACTCATACAGATCAAATAAAAGAGAATGTGTATGGCACATTGTTAGCAAAAAACACTATTGGTGTCTACCATGACCACTTCTTAACGTACTATCTTGACCCTGATGTGGATGGTGAAGATAATTCCTTTGTCAAAAACAATTTGGAAACAATCAAAGTAACTAACACTAGCTCACCAAGAAAAAGTTATTGGACAATAGTGAGTGAAACTGCTAAAACTGAATCTGATGCCCGAACTTAGTTTGGCTTGAAACAAGCTGAGCTTGTAGTTGTGAATCCTAATAAGAAAACAAATCTTGGGAAAAATGTTGGTTATCGTCTAATTCCAGGATCAGCGGCACACCCTCTCATGTCATACAATGATTATTTACAAATTCAGGGAGCCTTCACTAATAATCATGTGTGGGTTACACCATATAACAAGTCTGAAAAATGGGCAGGAGGACTTTATGTTGATCAAAGTCATGGAGACGATACCTTAGCTATTTGGAGCCTCAGGTAGTATTGATAAATAAAAATCCTCTATCCCACTTTTAAAGTTTGCTAGCTAGAACTTCACAAGATAGTAATTGTTGATTATGGTAATTGTGACCAATGTTTTCTAATGCACTTTTTTTTTTTTTTTGGGTATATGAATGCACAGGAATAGGAAAATTGAAAACAAGGACATAGTATTATGGTACACCATTGGATTTCATCATGTGCCTTCTCAGGAAGATTTTCCAGTGATGCCAACCTTTGGTGTTGGGTTTGAGCTCCGGCCAACCAATTTCTTTGATAGCAATCCAGTCCTTAAAACAAGACCTCCATATATTATACACTGGCCTAACTGCACCAACTAACTATGATATTTTACATTGCGGTGTAGTAAATAAAGGAGTTCAATAATGATATCCTTTGTCATTGATTATCTTTGTGGATTTTAAAAAGACTAACTTAATTATTATTAGGTTAATAATAAAAGCCTCAAGTTAAACAGATAATCATCTTTATCTTGCAAGTGTGGAAATTTAAAGAAGACACAACTTAGGAAACCCATGAAACAAAATAGTTTCACAGGAAAAACCTGAGGAAACTTAACCTTATCAATCCTAAGGTGAATAGATTTACTATCAAATAGAACTATAGAAGTCTATAGACTGAATAACCCTATTCTTCGTAAACTCAACTATAGTTACTAAACATATTGTCCTTTAAGTGAAGCTTCTACGACAAGTCGCTTCTCTCCTTCTCTACTCAGATCCATTGATATCTCTAATAGTAATCCATTACAACATGAACTTCCAATCAATGACTTCAATATCCCCTTGAAAATTTGAATCCATTACATTTGATATCCAGAGAGTAGCAACTTTAGATTTACTAGTTCAAATAGTATTTGAGTAAACACTGGCAGTGACTTTAAGAGCAGTTGGCACAAAATCTTTTAGATCTCAGAAGAGTAGCTCTAAAGTGTTAGAAAAATGTGCATTATGGTCCACTTATAAAGTATACCAAGCAGGAGCAAAACCAAAATCACAAAGTGGGCTGGTGGGCTAATAAGATGATTATGCATATACACAGCTCAATCTGTCGAACTTAAGTTCCAATTAGATGAAACTATTAAACTCTAAATAGCTTGAATAAATTGAATCCTATTCTTGCACACTAAATACCAGTAGCTTGAGCTCTTGTCTAAACATTCCTATAGAGTCTAGGAGTTATAACTGAACAAGTTTATGATCATGAAGTTGCTAATGCAAAACTGAATATTTAAATCCATATATATATATATATTAATAGGAAAATCTCAAAGAAAGTTCAATTAAAATTTGAAATTATAATCCAATTTTATGCTATGTGTCTAAATTTATTTGGGAACCACACCATAATTATCTACTTAAATTTGTATCATATGTTTACTTAAGTTTCTTAATATTTGTGCCAAATAAGTTAATGAGTGCAAAATATTAAGAATCTAATATATATTAATGAACTATAAAATTTTTTTTTTTTTAAAAAACCAATCACATATACTCAATAAAAATCACCACATAACAAAGATCACCACACATTCTATCTTATTAAAAATTAGAAAAAAAAATGATCATAAGTAGTATTAAATTTAGATAAGAATTTTTATGTGACTAATTATTTTTATTTTATTAAAAAAAATAATTTTACTAATTATTTATATTTTTATTATAAAAATTGTGTTTAATTTTAAATATATCTATACATATGCATGTGTTACATGCTATTTTTTAAAAATAATTTCATTAATTATTTATATTTTTATAATAAAAATTGTATTTAATTTTAAATGCATACATATATTTATATGGGTTACATGCTACTAATCATAAAATAGATAATGAGTCCAAATAAAAGATGAAGCTACTAATCATAAAATAGATAATGAGTCCAAATAAAAGATGAAGCTTTAGATACCATTGGGGTTATTTTTTGTGTACAAGTTAATACGAAGGAGTACTAGTAATGAAATATTAAAACAGGACCTTAAGCTTAAAAGTAGATGGACGATATATTGACTTCCATTAGTTTTGAGAGAGAGAGAGAGAGAGACTTGTGGCAGAAAATGGTTGGTGGAGCGTCAAATTGAGCATTTAGTGTAAGACAAAAGATTTGGATTCTTACTAATATTTGTTGTTCATCCCAAAAATACAAATTTTAAAAGCTGTAACTATAAAAATGCAGACCTTAAAATGTGATAGTTAATTTAATGTCCAAGTTACATTTTCCAAGCATCAATGTAAACCATTTCCCATTCAAACTGCATTGAGAACTTTTCAAACTGAATGAGTTTATGCAGAGTAAAAGAGGCAGTCACTAGCCTGGTTACGATGAGGGATATTCAGAATAAGTTCGTGACAATTAACTCAAAAACAAACTACACAAGTACAAAAATAACACAAGAACTTAACACTACAAAATAGTTTGCCCATTAAGCTTGCTATGGTTGAAATTGGTACTAAAATTCCCACTCATCTTATCTCATTTTTATTCATACTACAAAAACAGGGGTACAAGGCTGGCTCATAATAAACCGGACCTAGAATACAAGAGAAAGCCAACAATCAACAAACTAATACTTTCGATAGTTTGAAACATAATCATAAACCTGCGGTGGTATCCCAACTTCCACTGTTCCTTCCAGCATTTGTGTCACTTTCTTCATAGCGGGCCTGAGTATCGGATCCGGATTAATGCACCATAATCCCACCAAGGCCATTCGCTCAAACCTCTTGAAATCGCTCAATGCTTCGGGTTCATGTCCCACCACCATCTCTAGCTTCCCAGAAATCACACAACTTAGAACCCAATTTGAAAGTAGTAGATCATCCTTTTCACTCTCCTCCTCAACCCGGTTTGATTCTATGTGTCTTCTTCCGCAAATTATCTCTAGTAACATCACACCAAAACTGTAAACATCCACTTTGGCAGTAACAGGTCCCCTCTTAAGCCATTCTGGTGCCATATATCCAATAGTGCCTCTAACATTGGTGTCAGTTCTAGTTTGCTCTTTATTCAAAAGCTTGGATAGTCCAAAATCTGCTATCTTTGCACTATATTTGACATCAAGTAGCACATTCTCGGGCTTCATGTCACAATGTATGATCTGAGCCTCACATTCTTCATGCATGTAATGTAAGCCTCTAGCTATTTCAAGCGCCAATTCAGCTCTCTGAAGCCAAGTTGGTTTCTCCCCCTCCTTGAACAGAAAATGTGACAATGTTCCATTTGGCATTAGCTCATAAACTAAAAATCTCTGATCGTTCTCAGCGCAATATCCCAATAGTCTTACTAAATTCCTATGATGCGTACGACCAATTATTTTCAGCTCTGTTGTAAATTCCTTCTCACTTTTCTCGGTGCCTTTTGTTAGCTCCTTCACAGCAATATCAATCTTGGTATCCTCTGAAGTTAGACTACCACAGTAAACTCTTCCAGAAGCACCACGACCAAGGATCTTACTAAATCCATTTGTTGCTTCACGCAGCTCTTGCAATGTGAATTCTCGAAAGTTAATTCCAATGGTCTTTGCATTTGATGACTTCCATCTCTTCAATACATTTAGAAAGGCTGGATGATAGTACAAGGCATGGGCTCCAAACAAGAAAGCAATAGCAGCACTAATTATAAGGCCAATCACCAAAAGAAGCCGTGTATCAAAATTCTTCCTTTTCCTTGGAGGACTTGGCTCACTCTTCTTCTTATTAGGCACCTTGATAAATGCCACTCTGCCTTTGGAGGAAGCACTTTTTCTTGCATTTAACAAAGGCATCCTCTTCTTGATACATGTTGAATTCACCCAGAAAGCATCCAAGGTATAACAGTCATCCATAACAGCCTTCTTGCATCCCCTCCACATCAACGTTTCTTACTAGACCCAAATCTCCATCGTTAATTTCAGGTGGGAAATCAGCATCATCAATTACCTGTGAGAAATTGAAGACAGCATAAGAGAAATAAAACATACCTTCTGTCAATATTGAATTGTAGAGAATGGCAAAACTTTGGTTTTTAGCTGAGTACATTTGGTTACTTGATTAAATTCAAACACTAGTTTATATTGACAATTAAACACAAACAGTGATTTTTTTTCGAAAAACAATTAAATTCAATACAATTATGTGTCTAAATTTAATTTAGAGATTTATTGTACTGCACTTAAGGAATTATACAAACAAATCCTATGGGGAAAAACTTATTGCAAATTAGTGTATTAGGACTTCTTTTAGTCTATAGCCTACAACTTACCCTTGGATGGGACAAAGGTTTCTTCAAAAGACTAGTCTAGGGATGCCTCAAATTTTTTCTTATTGACATTTTAAAATATCAATTAACAGTTTAAAAATAGACCTCAAAATTTTTTCTTGTTGACATTTAAAAATATCAATTAACTGTTTAAAAATAGACTCTTAATAGGATGGGTATTTACCTATCACTATTTTTATTATATAAATAAATAAATAAATAAATAAATCCAAATAATGGAAATAATCTTTATATTACCATTGTGCTAAAATTCCTCATTGAAGGGTCTGCGCAATAATTCACCATGTTTTCCTGGTAGCATCCTTTTGATACATCTCTTGGATCTACCTGCAGATAGCCCGGCAAGCAACTACAGCTCACTGTTTCATTATCTGGATAAAGTGCACATAGCATATATGCCGCATACAGAATTCACGAAGCAAGGGTCATCATTGGCTCTCCACACCCTTTTGCATCCACTGCCATTTCTTTTATGGTAAATATATTGTTGGAAATTGCCACCATCTTCAACTGTTACTCGATGATAGTAGTCTTCAACTGGGCTTGAAAGGTTCTTTGTTATAGAGTAAATTTCATCCTTAGTACCATTGACAAGGTACAAGGAAGCACTCTTATCAAAGACTAGGCTCACATTGGCTGGAAAGGTTTGTGTGGTCCAATAACCTGGGTCAGGAAAATGATAGGCAGAGAGAACCAAGTTTCCATCAAATTGCATTAACAGCATGAAATCCCCTGTTGAGTAAGTTGAATTTGAACTTCCTATTGCATTGGAATAGAGTGTTTGGCCTTGGTCTAGAACTTGACCCGGTAAGAGTGTGTTTGTTGGTGAATCCAAGCTCCGCCAAAGGATTCTTGAACTTTTATCTCTTAAGACAAAGTTACCATCATTTTGCATGGTGCCTAAACTTGCAGCAGCTCCACTATATATTTGTAGAGTACTGCCATTAGGATATGTGAATACAAGCTTTCCGGCATTAGTCAGTTGGATTGTTGATCCTTGCTCTGCTGGGCTGTCACGGTTGGCTGACCAAACTAGTGTTTTCCCTTGAATTCTATCAAACCAAACCCCAACAAGGTAGAGGCCGTTTTGGACAGCATAGAATCCAAATGCAAAATCACCTGAGACGGACAGCAAAGAATCATTGGATCCAGCAGTGATGCTAGAACCTATGCTCATGTTAGGAGATATCTGGCCATGTAAGCCATAGAAATATGAAAATTGCATTAGAACACATGGAACAATTATCCTTAGAGCCATTGTTAAGTGATGTGAGAATCCACATAAGATGAAATCATTTTATTGGGAGCTATATGTAAAATTCCATGGAAATTGTGGTTTATTTTAGCAAAGTTTTACAATAAGTCTAGTGAAACCATAAATACCATAACATTTTTCATAATTGTCAAACTAAGAGATGGTTAAATAAAAATGATGTCAGTAATAGTACCATGTGAAGTTTTTTTACACTAATCACAATTTGTCTAAGTTATTATTAGGGTAAAATATCATTTTCGTCCCTAAACTTTTATAAAAGTTTATTTATTGTCCTTGAACTTTCAAAAATTCATTTTTCGTCCCTAAACTTTACAAAACGTTTTAATTTTCATTCTTCCGTCGATGTTAGGAATTCAAGTGTATGTAATGCGTGTGATGTTGCTGGTCAGTGCATGTGGTGCTACATAAAAGGGTGCATGTGGTGCTGCACAAAGGTGTGCTACAGGGTATGATTTGGGCTGATGATGTGGGGCGTGCTTAGCTGATGGAAGGGGGCTTCCAGTGCAGATGTATGGCCAGCTGTGTGTGTAGGACTATGTTGCATGTAGTGGCATTGTATATCTGTAACACGTGTAAGGATGATGTGGCAAATGTGTGTGTGTGTTAGCTGATGTAGGAGTTAGTTGGATTGATTAGCTGTCAAGGTTGTTACAAGTTAGTTACACAGTTAAGCTTGGAGGGAAAGGCTAGGAGTATTATAAGAGGAGTAACATATTGTAAGTAATTGATGGAACCATTTTGTTAATTGAATACTCTCTTTCTCTGCTCTTTCTCTCTATCTCTAATCTCTATTCTCTCTATCCCTGTTCTTGGAGGCCTAGTTGTCCTTGAATTCAACTACTAAATACCCTGTTCTTAACATTTGGTATCAGAGCAAGGCCTTCCTCGGCCATGGCTGAAACACGTTCAATTTCTGCTGTGACTTAGGAGGCTCTAGCTTCACTGAGGACTGCAAGTGATCATCATGGTAAAGAAATTCAAGAAATGCGTACTATCCAAGAAGTGCATACACGCACTATGAACGAAATGAATCAACAATTAGCAATTCTAGTACAGAGGCATAATGGTTTTGATCAAGGTGGATTGCCTCAATCTCCAACATATGGTGAACCCAGGAATGCTAATTCATCATCAATGGCTCTAGCTCGTCCTGTGAGATTGGAATTTCCAAGGTTCTTTGGTGAAGACCCTGCAAGTTGGGTTTACAAAGCCAACCAATACTTCAAGTATTATAATACACCAGTTGCAGAGAAATTGATGCTAGCTTCGTTTCATATGGATGGTGAGGCTCCAATCTAGTTTCAAGACAGTGAAGAGGTAGGTCTTTTTGTGGATTGGGAATCATTGATTCAAGCATTGCACATTAGATTTGGTGCCACAGCTTATGCGATCCTATGGAAACACTGACTAGGCTGAGACAGACTGCTTCAGTGTCTTTGTATAAAGCCCAATTTGAGGTGTTATCTAATAGGATTAAGGGTTTATCTACTAATCACAAGTTAAGCTGCTTCTTAAGTGGTTTACGAGATGAGATAAGGTTGCTAGTGAGAATGCTTAGTCCAAAATCATTGAATAAGGCTTTTGGTTTGGCAAAGATCCAGGAAGAATATAATTGGAGTTGTAAGAAGTTTGCCAAGGCTCAAGGGGATCAAGGCAAGCCTTCCATTTTGGGAGCTCCTCCAAAAACTCCTTCTCTATTGGAGACTAAACCAAGGCTACCTCTCAAGAGAATTTCTCCTGCTCAAATGGAAGAGAGGAAGAAGAAAGATTATGTTACAATTGTGATGAGAAGTGGGCTCCTAGCCACAAGTGCAAGAATGTTGTGCTATTTTTGTTGGATTGTGTAGAGTTTACTCAGGAAAATACCAATTGTGGAGTTAACATCACTGAATTGGAGGAGAATGGCTATGCATATCAAGTTGGGCAGGATCAAGAAGATGCTGAGATTACTCTTTATGCATTGAGTGGCACCCCTACTTCAGGCACTATGAGGGTCATGGGAAGGATTAAGCATAAGTCCTTTGTCATTCTTATTGATTTAGGGAGTACTCACAACTTTATTGATGCTGCATTGGTATCACATTTGCACATGAATATTGATGCTTCTCAAGTCCTAGAAGTCAAAGTTGCCAATGGTGAAGTGATCAAGACACAAGGTGTCACGCCCCAAACCCGATACTTGGATTTGTGACCATGACCGGCATGCTAATACCAAGCCTAAGCCTGATATTAACACGAACCAACTTTAAACTTTTACAAAACTTTTACAAAAGCTTTCCTCTTTCTTTACATTCTTATTTTTTTACTTAAAAGATATAACTTTTCCTGTGACATTCAGAGCATCTACACTATACTTAAAGAATCACATAATCCACCAGTCACTCAAAATCTAAATCTCACATAATACATCTCTTATTGCTTTAAGGTACACAACCTTCATTAGATCCTAAAATACACAATATTACAGACTAACATCAAATTGCTAATTTAGAATTTATACATTTAAACTAAAAAACAACTCCTTCCAAACTCGACTAAGGCTCCCTCTGCTCCAAATTAAAACCTGTTAACTGAAAAATAATAGGGTGAGCTGCGAAGCCCAGTAAAGGTAAGATATATGAGAATTCAATAAGGATGCATGTAAACCCATTCATTTCATTTTATAATTATTCAGATAGGAGAACATCCTTTCATGCATAGTATTTTATACTATATATAATAATAACTTATATGCTTCCCGTAGGAAAAATAATTGTTCTCCTTTTTCTTATCAGAATAATATTATCAAAACCATTCGGATTGTTATTCTTTCATTTCTTACAAAGTCACCATGTATATATTCTCATTACCAAATAATCATTTTAACTTAAAATCAGATAATCGGTAACTTTGTCTTTAACTGGAAGCATCTTTAAAATAATAAAACTTTCCCTCATAAACTTCTTCTTGTAAAATATTATAACTTTCATAATTATAAAACTTTACGTTTCATAAAGAAAACAGATATCTAATAACTTCTTAACGTAAATTTGCACTTTCATCAGAAGCTTTATCTTTATAGCATAACAGAATTTCAGAAACTTTTTTTTTCTTTAATGAACAGCTTTCTTTTCATCAGAAACTTCTTCTTTTAATGAGAGCTTTTAACTTTCTACAATGCATTTAGCAAAATAATTCTCTCATGATTAATAACATAATATAGCTGTTCATACATAACTTATTGGTTAGTCCATATCTGATAAGTCTGTACAGAGAAGGCCTCATCACATTTGAGTGACCTCATGTGTATGATATTGCCCCCTTTGGGAGGCTTGATGGCACATCCCCTCCAGGTTTTGTTCCTCCCCGCCGTCTGTACACATTGGGGAGAAGGCCTTAGAGTTACGGGCAACCCCATTTCCTCTACTTTAAATGGCCTAGAGTTACGGGCAGCCCCATTTCCTCTATTTTAAATGGCCAAACAGATAACATTTTTCCATGGAAAGCCAATAATTAACCCCTACTGACCGAGTTCAGATCACTAGAGGACATAACCCAAAAACATTTCATAATTATTCATCATACTGAATTTTCTTATTTTGCATAACATTTCATAATAAAAGCATTTCCATTGTTTTCTTCATCATGTTCGTGGAATTAATAATAGCATCAATATGCTTGAATCATATACATAAGGTTTCGAAAAAAAACTCACGAACATATCTTTGTCTGATAATGCTTACATGCCATATTTCTAATCAAAAACCTTTTAATGCATAATATACTTTAAAATAACCTCATGACTTACCAAATGCCCATATAACTTATCCCTTACCTGAAAGCAGAGGAGCCGAGAGCCTAAAGTCGAAGGAGCTTAGACCTGACGATTGGTAACACCTAAACCAAAATCAAGGCTTATTACTATCCATTACTCCTTAACATAAACTTGTGCATTCATTTCAAAACCTATCTCTTAGAATCAATGACATCCTAATCCCACCTCAAAGAGGTTCCCACAAACACAAAATACATTCATCAAACGTCATTACGTACCAATCATAGAGAAACCAACATTCTCACATTAATAGCATATCTCTAGAAGAGACAACTTCATTTCAAAAGGTACTTTGAGCTTAAGGCAATTTTGCATGCATAAAACATGAACTCTTTTAAGCATGGTCATGTAATCATATACATTTATAAGGCAACACACAGCATGCTGAACAAAACAACTTCATAAATACAACCATTGAATGGTTTAGAACCCCTCTTTTAGAGTACTAAACCTTGAACCAAGTTATAAAAATTAATCTATGATCCAGACATATCAAATGATGAGCGTATTACATTATAGCTCAAATCATTCACCCTAACTTTAGAATAATTTCTCAAAGTTAGGCATGTCCCTTATTGTTCACTGTTTCATTCCAGCAGCTTATACTTTACTTATAAAATACAAATGGACTACCAAAACACATCCAAACCTCATGAAATTTTACAGAGAAATTCCCCTGTATGTCCAGTATATACCATAAAAATTTCGTAGTCAACTCATAAACTCATGATTTATTAAAAATCATACAAGGCAACGTGTTCAATTCTATCCTGGCAGAAACTCATGTAAATTAGAAATTAAATAATTATTTTTCTATTCATCCAAATGCTGTAAAACCACTTCCACAACAACCATACGTGTCTTAGCTTTCATAAAAACTACTCCTAGCATCCTAATTCACAAAACATGATTTAATACAGAATTTTCTTTTTGTAAACATCAAATCTGTCACAGGGACAGCTTTAGTGCATGTTCTTTCTAAAATTATCAACAAATAGCAATTGGCCTTTATTTCATTTGGGTATTTTTATACCTATACAATACATATTAAAACACCCTAATAAGCATCAAATAGACCGTAACTCCATCACTCTTTCAACTTACAAAAACAGAATCACAAGTTCAGTCTAAAAATCAGAACAGAGGATAAAGAATGAAAATAAACAAACAATCATGCTATCCAAATACACAAAATCGGATGAGCTTAATTTACTTACCCACACACTTTGAAGATGAAGCCTTAGTATTTAGGCTCTTAATCTCTTCTTAGAGAGACAAGAATTTTCAGTGAGAAAGTAAGGGAGAGATATTGCCGTGTGAGAGCAAAGGAAGAAGAGAGAAAGAAGAAAAGAGCTGGACTTCTGTTCTGGTGCAGCCAAGAAATTCAGAAAAGTGAGAAGACTTTTGGGGCACAAAAGAAGATAAGAATGTGGACAATTGGAGTGGGATACGTGGGATGCTAGGAAGAAAATATCACACCCCCTTTTTCCAACTTTTGACAATTCTTGCATTCACACTCACTTTGCTACAAAAATCATTCTTGCATATACATACATACATACATACATATATATATATATATATATATATCTATATCCTTACATTTATAAAGTTATATCCATCACACTAAAAGAGCATATATGTTCTAGTTTCTTAAGAAAGTCAAGGAAGAAGTGAGGTGGCTCTTGGTGATTGCATGGCCAAGTCTTGGTCTTTGGGGTTTGTCAAGATGCATGAAACTTTGGCTTTACTTGTGTTGAATTCTCATTGGTTGTATGTGAGTGGAATTTCTACTATCACAACTCATGCATTATATGCCTATTTATAACACCAACCATGCATCATACTAAATATATATATATATATATATATAATACCACTAGCCATTTCAATTATTTATAATCTTTACAATTCTTATTCAAAGATATTATAAAATAATATACTTATTAAATACTCTTGTATTAATTATAAAAAGAAAGTGGATTAAAATAGTAATTAACCACTTAAACACATAGTTTAATTATAAAATTGGGTCGGGGTGTTACACAAGGTGTTTGTGAGGAGGTACCAATCCAGTTACATGGGCATGAATTTGTGGTGCATTTGCATGTTTTGCCAATGGGGAGGGGGGGTGTGACTTGGTTTTAGGAGCTCAATGGTTGGGTACCTTGGGAGTAATCCAGTGGGATTTCAAGATGCTTACAATGAGCTTTGGATATAATCACAGGTAGGTGCTGCTACAAGGGTTGAGGAGTACAAGGTCTCAATTGCAGGATGGTAATACTTTTTTGAAACAATCTGTTAAGAAGGGGCTGGTTCTTCACATTGCATTCCAGCCTCAATTGTTATCTGCAGAGAGTACAGATCAGTTACCTGAAGAAGTAGCTGCTTTGTTGGAGGAGTTCAAATCAGTTTTTGCTACACCAGAGGGGCTGCCACCCTTAAGGGATCATGATCACCAAATTACCTTGAAGGAAGGAGCCCAAGCTATTTGTCAGAGGCCTTACAGGTACCCTTACTACCAAAAAAATGAAATTGAGAAGATTGTTAAGGATTTACTATCTGCTGATTTAATTAGAAACAGTAGCAACCATTTTGCTTCACCAGTCTTCTTAGTTAGGAAGGCAGATGGTTCATGAAGAATGTGCATTGATTATAGGGCCTTAAATCAAGAAACCATTAAAGATAAATACCCTATACCTATCATAGATGAGCTATTGGATGAGTTGTTTGGTGCAGCTATCTTTTCTAAATTTGATTTAAGGTCCAGGTACCATCAAATTAGAATGAGGGAGAAGGATATTCCTAAAACAGCCTTTAGGACTCATGAAGGGCACTATGAGTTTTTGGTAATGCCATTTGGCTTAACCAATGCACCTTCCACTTTCCAATCCCTCATGAATTCCATTTTTAAGCCTTACTTAAGGAGATTTGTGTTAGTATTTTTTGATGACATCTTGATATATAGTAAGAATGTGAGTGATCATGTGCATCATCTTCATGTGGTCTTGGAAGTTTTGGTGAAACATCAATTGTATGCCAAACAATCAAAATGTGTGTTTGCTTGTAAGGAAGTGGAGTATCTAGGACGTCTTATTTCTGGTGATGGGGTTAGAACAGATCCAAGGAAGACTGCTGCTTTGCAGCAATGGCCAATTCCTAGAGATGTGAAGGCTTTAAGGGGATTCTTGGGGTTGACAGGCTATTACAGGAAGTTTGTCAAGGGGTATGGACAAATTGCTACACCTTTAACAGCCTTGTTAAGGAAAGATTCATTTAATTGGACCTCTAAGGCTTCTCAAGCGTTCCAACTCCTTAAGGATGCAATGTCAAACCCTCCTGTTTTGGCTCTACCTGATTTCACTAAATCATTTGTGGTGGAGTGTGATGCATCTGGTGTTGGTGTTGGGACTGTCCTAATGCAAGACCAAAGACCAATTGTGTATCACAGCCAAGCCTTGAAGGGTAAAAGCCTTGCCCTTTCAACATATGAAAAGGAGTTGCTGGCTTTGGTAGTTGCAGTGAAGAAATGGAGACCATATCTCCTTGGCAAACCCTTTGTGATTAAAACAGATCATCAAAGCCTTAAATACTTGCTTGAGCAGAAGATTGGGACCCCTGCTCAGCAAAAATGGATAACTAAGCTCCTTGGCTATGCTTTTTTGGTGGAATATAAACATGGGAAAGAAAATTTGGTAACAGATACACTTTTAAGAAAAGAAGCTGTTGAGGATGGGGAGTTTGAGGGTGTTGAGGTGGGAACTCTTTGTATTATTTCCTTTCCCACTCCCACTTGGTTGGATGAACTCAAGTTGACTTACACAACTGATGCTGCAACTCAGAAGATAATTCTTACTATCCAGTCAGGTGGTGACATTCCAGCTGGATTTACTTTGTCTAATGACTTGTTGTTTTACAAGGGCAGGCTGTTTTTAGGTAGTTCAGCTAAGGAATTGAAGGCTCAAGTGCTGCAACAAGTACATGCTAGCCCTTTAAGGGGTCATTCTGGTTATTTAAAGTCCTTTCAGAGGCTTAAGAAGGATTTTTACTGGACTGGTATGGTAGGAGACTTGAAATAGTTTGTGAGGGAGTGTGATACATGCCAAAGGTTGAAGAGTGTGACTTGCTTACCTGCTGGTTTGTTGTAGCCATTGGCTATACCAGATAGACCTTGGCTAGACATTAGCATAGATTTTGTGGAAGGGTTGCCTAAGTCTCAACAGAAGTCAGTGGTTTTTGTGGTGGTGGACAGGTTCACCAAGTATGTGCATTTTATTCCCTTGGCTCATCCCTACACTGCTGCTAAGGTGGCCCAAGTTTTCACGCAGTATGTTTTCAGGTTACATGGTATGCCATCTACAATTGTGAGTGACAGAGACCCAGTGTTCACTTCCAAATTCTGGTCAGAATTGATGAAACTACAGGGCATTAACTTAGCTATGTCATCCTCATATCATCCTTAATTCGATGGGCAGACTGAAGTGGTAAACAAAAGTCTGGAGCACTACCTAAGAGCCTTTGCTACTGACAAACCTCTTTCTTGGGTAAATTGGCTGCCCATGGCTGAGTTTTGGTTCAATACTAACTTCCACACTACCATTAAGCTCACTCCATTTGAAGCACTTTATAGTTATCCTTCTCCCAAGGTTGTGGAGTATGTGCCAGGTATGACAAGGGTTGCAGCTGTGGATTCTTATTTGCAAGATAGGCAATCCTTGTTGAAACACAATTTAAAGGTACCTCAGGAGAGAATGAAGTGGTTTGCTAATAAAAAGAGAGTGGATAGGTCCTTTGAGGTAGGGGATTGGGTTTATCTCAGGCTTCAACTATACAAGCAAGCCTCAGTGCAGCCCAAACAATGTGGGAAGCTTGCTCCTCATTTTTATGGTCCCTTCCAAATTGTGTAGAAGGTTGGTCAGGTTTCTTACGAGCTTAATTTGCCTGAAGGGTCCCAAATTCATCCTGTGTTCCATGTCTCAAACCTCAAGGCTAAACTAGGTACCAATGTGATTCCTAGACCTGCTTTACCAACTGTGTCTGAAGAGCAGATCTTTGCCCCTAAGCCTGTGGCTGTTTTGGATACCAGAACTCATCAATTAAGGAGTAGCCTCATTACTCAGGTGCTTGTGCAATGGTAGGATGAGAGCAAGGATGATGCTACCTAGGAAAGTTTGTTTGAATTACAGCAGAAATTTCCACACGTTGTGGGCAAGGTGTTTTAAAGGAGGGGGCATTGTTAGGAATTCAAGTGTATGTAATGCGTGTGATGTTGTTGGTCAATGCATGTGGTGCTGCATAAAGGGGTGCATGTGGTGTTGCATAAAGGGGTGCTACAGGGTATGATTTAGGCTGATGATGTGGGGCGTGCTTGGCTGATGGAAGGGGGCTTCCAGTGCAGCTGTGTGGCTAGCTGTGTGTGTAGGACTATGTTGCATGTAGTGGCATTGTATATCTGTAACACGTGTAAGGATGATGTGGCAAATGTGTGTGTGTGTGTTAGCTGATGTAAGAGTTAGTTGGATTGATTAGCTGTCAAGGTTGTTACAAGTTAGTTACACAGTTAAGCTTGGAGGAAAAGGCTAGAAGTATTATAAGAGGAGTAACATACTGTAAGCAATTCATGGAACCATTTTGTTAATTGAATACTCTCTTTCTCTACTCTTTCTCTCTATCTCTAATCTCTATTCTCTCTATCCTTGTTCTTGGAGGTCTAGTTGTCCTTGAATTCAATTACTAAATATCCTGTTCTTAACAGTCTATGTCCGTTAGTTTATGTCCTATGTGGCCTAACAGAGTGATAATATGATATCTGACTTAGACCAAATTATTTTATTTATAAAATGGACACACGACAAACAGTTATTGGTACACATGCATTAAAATAAAATAAAAAACATAATAGGTCAGATATTAATGTAAGAATTTATCAAGATTTAAAATAAAAATTCAAAACACCAAAAATATCAAAATCCCTAATTTAAGCTGACTATTCTTCTCCTCCAATCTCTCGCTGTCGGCACTGATTCAAGCTCTATTCTCAGGTAACCACCACCCACCCATGTCCTCATCAGTTTCATTTCAATCCATCCAAACGTTCATCCTTTTTTGCAATGATGACAAGCACTAGAGAAACAAGAAGGAGAGCACTGGAGAAGAAGAAGGAGATGATGACAATGACAACGAAGTAGTGGGATTCTTAGCAACCAATAAACAGTGGCTTTTATGAATTACAAAGACTTTCATCCTTGTTCATAAAAATCTTCCCTCACTTGCACACCAATCCACGCTACAAAAGGATCTAGTATTTTTCTAAAAAAAAATTGAAGAAGAAAAAAAAAAAAAAAAAAAAAAAAAAACCCTTCCTCTATTCACCCCTAACAATATAGAACACCCTAAAGGTCCAAAACTTAATCATACAAAAAAAGATTTTTGTATGAGTCTAGTGCAACCATAAATACCACAACATTTTTCATAATTGTCAAACTAAGAGATGGTTAAATAAAAATGATGTTAGTGATAGAACCATGTGAAGTTTTTTACACTAATCACAATTTGTCTAAATTATTATTAGGGTAAAATATCATTTTCGTCCTTAAACTTTCATAAAAGTTTGTTTTTTGTCCCTAGACTTTCAAAAGTTCATTTTTCATCTCTAAACTTTACAAAACGATTTAATTTTCATCCTTTTGTCTATGTCTGTTAGTTTATGTCCTATGTGGCCTAATAGAGTGATGATGTGATATCTAACTTGGACCAAATAATTTTATTTATAAAATTATGGACACATGACAAGGAGTTATTGGCACACATGAATTAAAATAAAACAAAAAATATAATAGGTCAGATTTTAAAGTAAGAATTTATCAAAATTTAAAATAAAAATTCAAAACACCAAAAATATTAAAATCCCTAATTTAAGCCAACAATTCATCTCCTCTAATCTCTCGCTGTCGGCACTGATTCAAGCTCTATTCTTCGGTAACCACCACCCACCCATGTCCTCATCAGTTTCATTTCAATCCATCCAAACGTTCATCCTTTTTTGCAATGATGACAAGCACTAGAGAAACAAGAAGGAGAGCACTAGAGAAGAAGGAGATGATGACAATGACAACGAAGTAGTGGGTTTCTTAGCAACCAATAAACAGTGGCTTTTATGAATTACAAAGACTTTCATTCTTATCCATAAAAATCTGCCCTCACTTGCACACCAGTCCACGCTACAAAAGGATCTAGTATTTTTCTCCAAAAAAAAATTGAAGGAAAAAAAAAAAAAGAAAAAAGAAAAAAACCCTTCCTCTGTTCATGTCTAACAATATAGAACACCCTAAAGATCCTAAACTTAATCACACAAAAAAATATTTTTGTATGAGTCCAATGAAACCATAAATACCACAACATTTTTCATAATTGTCAAACTAAGAGATGGTTAAATAAACATGATGTCAGTGATAGAACCATGTGAAGTTTTTTACACTAATCACAATTTGTCTAAATTATTATTAGGGTAAAATATCATTTTCGTTCTTAAACTTTCATAAAAGTTTGTTTTTTGTCCCTGAACTTTCAAAAGTTCATTTTTCGTCCCTAAACTTTACAAAATGATTTAATTTTCATCCTTCTGTCTATGTCCGTTAGTTTATGTCCTATGTGGCCTAACAGAGTGATGATGTGATATCTAACTTGGACCAAATTATTTTATTTATAAAATTATGGACACACGACAAAGAGTTATTGGCACACATGCATTAAAATAAAATAAAAAATATAATAGGTCAAATTTTAAAGTAAGAATTTATGAAGATTTAAAATAAAAAATTCAAAACACCAAAAATATCAAAATCCCTAATTTAAGCCGACTATTCATCACCTCCAATCTCTTGCTGTCGGCACTGATTCAAACTCTATTCTCCGGTAACCACCACCCACCCATGTCCTCATCAGTTTCATTTCAATCCACCCAAACGTTCATCCTTTTTGCAATGATGACAAGCACTAGAGAAACAAGAAGGAGAGCACTGGAGAAGAAGAAGGAGATGATGACAATGACAACGAAGTAGTGGGTTTCTTAGCAACCAATAAATAGTGGCTTTTATGAATTACAAAGACTTTCATCCACGTCCATAAAAATCTGCCCTCACTTGCACACCAGTCCACGCTACAGAAGGATCTAGTATTTTTCTCAACAAAAAAAAAAAAAAAAAAAAAAAACCCTTCCTCTTTTTACGCCTTACAATATAGAACACCCTAAAGATCCAAAACTTAATCATACAAAAAAATGATTTTTGTATGAGTCCAGCGAAACCATAAATACCACAACATTTTTCATAATTGTCAAACCAAGAGATGGTTAAATAAACATGATGTTAGTGATAGAACCATGTGAAGGTTTTTTTACACTAATCACAATTTGTCTAAATTATTATTAGGGTAAAATAACATTTTCGTCCTTAAACCTTCATAAAAGTTTGTTTTTTGTCCCTGGATTTTCAAAATTTCATTTTTCATCCCTAAACTTTACAAAACGTTTTAATTTTCATCCTTCTGTCTATGTCCGTTAGTTTATGTCCTATGTGGCCTAACAGAATGATGATGTGATATCTAACTTGGACCAAATTATTTTATTTATAAAATTATGGACACATGACAAAGACTTATTGGCACACGTGGATTAAAATAAAATAAAAAATATAATAGGTCAGATTTTAAAGTAAGAATTTATCAAAATTTAAAATAAAAATTCAAAACACCAAAAATATCAAAATCCCTAATTTAAGCCGACTATTCATCACCTCCAATCTCTTGCTGTCGGCACTGATTCAAACTCTATTCTCCGGTAACCACCACCCACCCATGTCCTCATCAGTTTCATTTCAATCCACCCAAACGTTCATCCTTTTTTGCAATGATGACAAGCACTAGAGAAACAAGAAGGAGAGCACTGGAGAAGAAGAAGGAGATGATGACAATGACAACGAAGTAGTGGGTTTCTTAGCAACCAATAAATAGTGGCTTTTATGAATTACAAAGACTTTCATCCAGGTCCATAAAAATCTGCCCTCACTTGCACACCAGTCCACGCTACAAAAGGATCTAGTATTTTTCTCAAAAAAATTTGAAGGAAAAAAAAAAAAAAAAAAAAAACCCTTCCTCTTTTTACGCCTAACAATATAGAACACCCTAAAGATCCAAAACTTAATCATACAAAAAAAGATTTTTGTATGAGTCCAGCGAAACCATAAATACCACAACATTTTTCATAATTGTCAAACCAAGAGATGGTTAAATAAACATGATGTCAGTGATAGAACCATGTGAAGTTTTTTTACGCTAATCACAATTTGTCTAAATTATTATTAGGTTAAAATATCATTTTTGTCTTTAAACTTTCATAAAAGTTTGTTTTTTGTCCCTGGATTTTCAAAATTTCATTTTTTATCCCTAAACTTTACAAAACGTTTTAATTTTCATCCTTCTGTCTATGTCCGTTAGTTTATGTCTTATGTGGCCTAACAGAGTGATGATGTGATATCTAACTTGGACCAAATTATTTTATTTATAAAATTATGGACATATGACAAAGAGTTATTGGCACACGTGGATTAAAATAAAATAAAAAATATAATAGGTCAGATTTTAAAGTAAGAATTTATCAAGATTTAAAATAAAAATTCAAAACACCAAAAATATCAAAATCCCTAATTTAAGCCGACTATTCATCTCCTCCAATCTCTTGCTGTCAGCACTGATTCAAGCTCTATTCTCCGGTAACCATCACCCACCCATGTCCTCATCAATTGCATTTCAATCCATCCAAACATTCATCATTTTTTGCAATGATGACAAGCACTAGAGAAACAAGAAGGAGAGCACTAGAGAAAGATGAAGGAGATGATGACAATGACAACAAAGTAGTGGGTTTCTTAGCAACCAATAAACAATGGCTTTTACAAATTACAAAGTCTTTCATCCTTGTCCATAAAAGTCTGCCCTCACTTGCACTCTAGTCCACGCTACAAGAAGATCGAGTATTTTTCTCAAAAAAATATTTAAAAAAATAAAAAAACTAAACCTCTTCCTTTGTTCACGCCTAACAATATATAACACCCTAAAGATCCAAAACTTAATCATACAAAAAAATATTTTTGTATAAGTCCAGTGAAACCATAAATACCACAACATTTTTCATAATTGTCAAACTAAGAAATGTTTAAATAAACATGATGTCAGTGATAGTACCATGTGAAGCTTTTTTACACTTATCACAATTTGTCTAAATTATTATTAGGGTAAAATGTCATTTTCGTCTCTAAACTTTCATTAAAAAAAAAAAATTTTGTCCTTGAACTTTCAAAAGTTCATTTTTCATCCCTAAACTTTACAAAACATTTTAATTTTCATCCTTTTGTCTATGTTCGTTAGTTTATGTCCTATGTGGCCTAATAGTGTGATGATGTGATATCTGACTTGGGCCAAATTATTTTATTTATAAAATTATGGACACAAGACAAAGAGTTATTGGCACACATGAATTAAAGTAAAATAAAAAATATAATAGGTCAGATTTTAATGTAAGAATTTATCGAGATTTAAAATAAAAATTCAAAACACCAAAAATATCAAAATCCCTAATTTAAGCCAACTATTCATCTCCTCCAATCTCTCATTGTCAGCACTGATTCAAGCTCTATTCTCCGGTAACCACCACCCACCCATGTCCTCATTAGTTTCATTTCAATCCATCCAAACGTTCATCCTTTTTTGCAATGATGACAAGCACTAGAGAAAAAAGGAGAGCACTAGAGAAAGAAGAAGGAGATGATGACAATGACAACAAAGTAGTGGGTTTCTTAGCAACCAATAAACAGTGGCTTTTATGAATTACAAAGAATTTCATCCTTGTCCAGAAAAATCTGCCCTCACTTGTATACTAGTCCACGCTACAAGAAGATCTAGTATTTTTCTCAAAAAAATAGAGGAAAAAAAAAAACCCTTCCTCTATTCACGCCTAACAATATATCACACCCTAAAGATCCAAAACTTAATCATGCCAAAAAAAAAAAAAACCTACAAAAAAACCATAAAAACATCAAAAAATGAATGAACGATCTAGGAAGTTTTGGTTGAACATCATTAGAGATGGACAGCTTGAACTGTTTTGCTTTTTTTTTCTTTTTTTTTTTCTTTCTTTTAAAGGTTTTGGTGTTTTAAGTTTTTATTTTAAATCCTAATAAATTCTTAACATAAATACGGGCTAGAATTTATTTTTTATCGTTTTAAAATGCCTCATTAGTTTGTAAGAATGCCATATCACAAAATATTTAATCCATGTGTGCCAATAACCCTTTGCCATATGTCTATAATTTTATGGAAATGTCTTTAAAAGATTAGTACCACTATAATTTTAAAACTTTATGTAAAATTTACAATTTTTAGATGTGGCCCTCTAATTATTTAAAGGGTAAACTACATATTTAGTCCTTAAGTTTTATACCATATTTCAATTTGGTCCTTAACCTTTCAAATTTATCAATTTGGTCCTTAACATTTTGGTATTGTGTCAAAATGGTCTCTGTCGTTAAGTGCGGGATGACAAATGTTGATGTGACTAACATTAAAATTAAAATATTTATTTTATGCCATATAGATTTCCACATAAGTTACCACATGGAATTAATTTTTTTTTTTTAAATCAAAGTTTTTTTCAATCTCACTCTAACTCTCTCTCTCTCTCTCTCCGTCTTTGATATATCACTCTCTCTATGCCCAGCCTCCATGACCGAAGCTCAAGGCTAAGCAAATACAAAAAATACCCATTCCAAGTCCAATTCTATTTTGATGGAGCTCCTTTGTCTCATGCCATGTAACTTGGCTCCTTCAAAGCTCCAATGATCGAACTCCATGAAAGAAGTCGATACAATACAATCTTCTCACGCTATAGATGTGTAATGTGTATCCTTCATTCTCTTTAAATAAATATATATATATATATATATATATTAAATTAAAAAAAAAAAAAAAAAAAAAAAAAAAAAAAAAAAAACCTCTTCATTTCTATAATGTCAAATAGAAAAATGAAACAGGATTGGGAAACTTAATTTTAGAAGATAGAAATACAAAAGAAGTTAAATACCCTGACCTTCACAAAAATAATTTGTTTTTAATTTGCAAAGCTAAGCTGAAAATTCCTAGACCTTTATACCAAAACAAACATCTCAATCAGATCACATAGAGCACTTACCCATGTCCATACCCATTTACAAATCAACTTAGAATCAGAAACATTCAAACCCATGAATCTATTTTGAAAAACAACCCAAAATCCAAATCAAATCATACCATCTATATGGCTTGCAAGAATGAACAGTACTCACAAATGCAAAGGGCTTCATCCACTCGAAACATAACCATCTAAAATCACAAAACCCATCTCCTTTAGATTCCCCTTAGGCATAGTTCAAAGATAGATAGAGGCTTAGAGCTTCGATCTTGGTAGATTGATGAGACAGAGTGAGTAAGAGTGAGAGAGCGGGAGGTTACAAAAGAGGGTTTGGGTTTGGATTTGGCAACCACTATTGTGATGGTGGTGGCAAGCGGCAGAGAATAGCAATGGCATTGAAGGAACTCAAAGAGTGAGCTTTGGTCATGCCGCCATGTAGGCTGAGCCTAGAAGAGAGAGAGAGAGGGAGAGAGTCTGAATTAGATGAGAGAGACGAAGAGAGTTAGAGGCGGTGAATTAAAAAATCATTGATTTTTATTTATTTATTTTATTAATGCCACATGGAAGCATATGTGGAAGTGGCCGGGGCATAAAAAATAATATTTTAATTTTACTTTTAGCCACGTTAGTATTTTTCATTTAGTACTTAACCGCAGGGACTATTTTGACACAGCACCAAAAGATTAGGGATCAAATTAACACATTTGAAATATTAAGTACCAAATTGATATTTAGTGTAAAGGTTAGAGACCAAATATGAAGTTTATCCTTATTTAAATCCTATATTTTTAAATTAGATTGTAATTATTTGATTATTATATTGTTTGAATTGAAATTGATTATAATAACTATTAAAACACTAATTTGTTTTGAATAATTAATGTTGGTGATCACAATTCATCTCCCTATAATGAAACTAAAAACAAGACTACGGGTGGCGAAATGTTGAATGTCATAAAACACTTGATTTATGGTTTGACAAGCGGCACTACTCACTATCCAACAAGTGGTTTTAGAGCCAAGGTCAAGAGTTTGAGTCGTAGGAGCGTCATCGTAAAGAGGGAATTGTTGGGCACAATTTAGTTGCCTATGACTACTCTTAAAACAAACATGTAGTATGTGATGTTGAATACCATAAATAACTTGAGTGTGTCTTCCTTACCACCAATTAGTTTTAAGGTGAAGTGATATAGCATACGGTACAACAAATAAATAAATCATTTGTTACAATGGGAAGGAGGAAAGTAGGACACCTTTCCAACCAAACTTGTTGGAATCACGTGAAAATTGGTGACCAAGTGGCAATCATCGCAAGGATCAAAACATGTCGCCTTTTTTTGCCACAATCAACACTCCATTTCAGGCAAATTCATTTGTTTAGATCATCTATTAATTGTTTTTGCTATTTATAGTAATTTATATTCTCATTATAACTTTTACTTTAAAAGTTAGAATAATGTCTCATCTGGGACATCTCCTAGAGATCTTATTCTTAGGATTTGATTTTAAGATCTTTTCAATTATGCTTTTTTTTTTTTTTTGGGTAATTTTTCCTATTTTCTAGCTTAATTTCATTCCTAAGGGCGAGTTTGATTCAGCTTTTTGTAAAAGTACATAATGAAAAAGTGGAGTTTTTAAAAAGTACATAATAAAAAAGTGTATTTTCAAAAGGCTGAATATTTGGTAAAAGCTGTTAAAAAGTGCTTTTTGAAAAATTTAGTTAGCACTTATAAAAGTGACAGTTTGAGGGATAAATTACTAAAAAGGATAATGTATATATAAGGGAGTTTATTTATTTATTTATTTTTTTGGATGTGAGTTTATTTTATACTTAAATCAACTACTTCATATACTTAAATCAATTTTTCTCTTTGTAAAAATATTATTTTTTTCTCACCAATATTAGCTAATAATAACCTACCCTTTAAGATTTATTATGAAAATATTATGATAAAAAATTATATTTATTGTAATTTTAACGTACTATCAAAATTATTTTTTTCTCTTTCTAAAAAAATTATTTTTTTCTCACCAATATTAGCTAATAAATTGGTGAAGCCTGTGAAATTTTTCTTTTTTTTTTTTTTTTTTTTTTATAAGAAAAAGAAGTCTGTGAAAATTAAACCTTCAGTTGTCGATAAATATGTTAGAATAATCTGATTTATACGGGCAGAAATCAAATTTCATAGCGTAATATAAAATAATAAAATACGTAGACAAATGTTTAAAAAAGATAGTGTACTAAGATTCTTAATTAATGGATAGCAAATAATATTATTGACCATTCACAAATGAGTTTGAAGTGTTGAAATTAGAGGCACATGTGAGTTGATACAAATACTATTTTTGGAGTTATCAATAGCACCACCATTATGATGCAGTTTATTATATATGCTTTCATATTTTCAATGAAATTGTATTTAAAAACTGATACTTTTTTCTAAAACATTTAGACATTTATTTGTCATGACGGTTTCATTCATCTCTACGACCAGGTACTTATATTTGAGTGTGTTAGGTGGGAAAAAAACTATGTGCTGAATTGATGGCATTAACAGATAAACAATAATATTTCTGTCTGTGAATAGGACTGTAATTCATTGTTAAAATTAAATAATAGATTAAATAGAACTCTCTTTTGATATAATGTTTATCTCTAAGGGGTTGTATTATTAGGGATTTAATACAAATTCCCATCTTTACCAAAATTTCAATTGGCATTTAAAGAAACCCCGTTACAATGCCCATTCTTGGCTTTGGACCAAAACAGAGAAAACATATTAAAATCAGCTGTGTGATCTCAGAGAGAAAACCACTTATTAGGCCAAACAAATTATATGCATTTCTAATTTAAAATAACTGGAATTATAAATTTAGGAAAAAGGCCTAAGTTCAAGATTGATAATTGCAACTGACAGTTATTTTAATTTATAATGAAATGACCGGCGAGTAATTAAAGTTAGAGGGACAATTGAAATGGAAATGGATAAACTAGCTCAACAAACTTTTTCATTGTGTTCAAACTCATCTATCATTCCGTTCCTCAAAAAAACTATCTTTCCGTTCAGCTGAGATTTGCTAGCTAGTAGTGTCACAAATGGAAAATCCCCATGAACGCAATGGTTTTTTTGACTTTTAAAGTGTCTAAATTTTGGACTTCTGATTATGATGAGCAAATCAATGACGTTAGAGTGTAAGAGGAGACACTCTTGAAATTAAAGTTACTTTGACTCAGCATCCTCATTTTTTTCAAGGGCTAATGTGTAGGGTGCCCAATTTGTAAAAGGTAATCGGCCTTCAAGGGACTACACTTTGTCACTACGAAAAAACAACCATCATTAAGACGTCTTTCATGTGTTGGTCTAAATTTCAAAGAGATAATGGGCCTTCCAGGCTCTAGTCTTTGGACAAGTTCAAACGGGAGAAAAATTTTTAAAATTATTTATGTATCTTTTTTAAAATTATTTATGTATCTTTTTATAAAATGTAAATTTTGAAAATTTAACAATTACATTGCATATTCCATACATTTTTAACATGCATGCAAAGTTTTTTTCAAATCAGATGTTATTTTCTCTCTAAACTATTTTGTAGAAATTCTTTTCAAATTTCTCATATATTTTTTTATTATATATAAATTTTGAAAATCTAACGATTAGATTGCAAGTTTTTTATATTTTTAACATGTATGTAAAATTTCGTTCAAATTAGGTAATATTTACTATTTGATCAATAAATTTTATTTATTTTAAGAGAAAAACAATAAAAGAAATAAAAACCCTTTTATTTAGAAATAACTTCTTAGATAAAAATAGCCTGCATTCTACCAACGATGAGTTCGAGGGTCAAGTTACACTATAAGAAGATCACACCCAGTACACTTAATGGTCATTGACTAAGAGAGTGAAGGTGATGTTACTTTTAACCCCCCCAAAAAAAAAAGTGATATTACTATTTAATTAATCATTTGATAAACACAAAATTATTATTCAGATTTATTACATCAACTCAAACAAGTAGTAATTTTTATGGCTTGGTGATCTAAAACTAAATCATGTAAAAAACAATATGGTAATAGTAGAAAGGAGAAAATTTGGCTATAAAGTTGGTTGTAACTATTGGTTATAACTCTATTCAATATATTTTTATTGGATGTGAATTTTAAAAAATCAACCATTGGAGGATAACATTTCTTTATTATATTCTTCATTCTTACAAATTTCTAGAAATAAAAAAATCAATAGTTATGGCATTAATCATATGTTTAAATTTCAAGTTTTTGTAAGATAAAATTATGCATAAAAATAAACTTATAGATCAAATAATGAATAACATTCAATTGACACGAAATTTGACATGCGTATTACGAATATAAAGAGCATACATTTCAACGTCTAAGATTTTCAAAGTATATAGTCTATGTTAATTTTTTTTAGTAGCCGTTGTAGCCATTGACTACAACAAAATTTGTATGCAATCTTTCTTCTAATATAAAAATGAATTTATAATTAAATTAATGAAGTTGAAAGCAAGAGCAAATAATTAATTAGATCCGAGTTATTATGTGAAACATTCTTAAATTCACTTACTACTGTTTTTTTGAGACTTTAGAAGCTAAATTTATGTCAAGTAGGGATTTTATTTTTAAGGAAGTGTGTCGGGATCATATTTTAACAGAGTTGGAGCCTATTTTGATAAAATCGGTTTCAAACAATAAATTTTGGTTCTGGCAAGGTAAAAACAGGGAGACCTGTTGAACATGGATGCGGTTCTAAACAACTTATACAATATGAATAGCCTAAAGGTCCACTTTAATTAAGGATTAACTATGGTTCACAATCACATTAGCAAGAAACAAAGCCCAATTATCATTTTGGCTAGAGTAATATCCCATAATGAAAAATAAGTCCAAAAATATTGTTCGTATCACGTTCCCAAAATTCTCACTTTTAGAATTTTTGCCATAGAATTGACAAGTAGCCTTTCCCCAATTAGTTTATGGAGAATCACATTCTCAAACTCAAACAAGATCAAAAATACATTTGGACTTTGGTGCCAAAAAAAAAAAACCACAATTTTTTTAATAAAAATAATATTTGTAATGAGCTTATGTTGAAATGACGTTACACCAACCACAAATTTCAACTTCAGCAAATTATGAAAAAAAAAAAGTTATGAAATTGTTGTGCAAATAAGCTTACTTAGCCTTCACTGTTTTTGTCCATTTGTCAATAAAATATGGGGGAAGCTATACTAATGCCATTAGTTGAATTCCTAAACGTTGAGTAAGCCGTAGTTGCTGCAACCATGCCACTCATGACTCATGACTCATGAACGCTCTTCCAAGACTTCCTACTTTTACATAAGTGAAGTGATTTATCAATTTGATTATTCTTAAATTTCCAGTGTAGGTCGGAGCTTTCTAATTTCACTGTTTTTTATCGTATAAATAATTTAGTGTGTATGTATATAACGGTATTTGAAAAAGTTACACATTTTTTATAGTATAAATTTATAAAATATCTAATAATTAAAAAAGATAAAGAGTAATATTAGAAATACAAAATATTTTACAACTGCTAATGTAGTGAGTAGTTATTGATAAATGAAAAAGTGATTTTAATGATGAGCTTAGATGAAAACCAATAAAAAGTTGAATACGTCAACAGTTTATAAAAATATTGTAAAATAATTTGTAGTCGTAGCACTACTTATAGATAAGAGTAATGTTATAGGCACAAACTATTTTACAATATTTCTACAAAATGTTAATTTGGTCAACTTATTATTAGTTTTCATCCAAACTCACCATTAATATTACCTTTTCATTTACCAATAATAACTCACAACATCAACACTTTGTAAAAAAATTTGTAAAATAGTTTGTATCTCTAGCATTATTCTAAAGATAAAAGAAATGCTACAAGCACAAACTATTTTATAACATTTTTACAAAATTTTGATGTAACCAACCTCTTATTAGTTTTCATCTAAGCTCACCATTAATATCATCTTTTCATTTACCAATAATCACTTACTATTAATATCATCTTTTTATTTACCAATAATCAATCACCCGTTTAAGATATGTGATAAGATGTCAATATTAAGAAAAGTTAGAATCTTTACGTGAATATATAATGCAAACATGAGTTTTTCTTCTTCTATGTAAGATAGAGAACGATTCGATCAACTCATTGAGATAGTAGTGCCAGGAAGCATAACCGCATGTCAATATACTCATAAGCAACAAAGCAAACTACATACAATAAAATGGGCAGAGTACACAACATGAACATAGCTCACTGCTACTAGTAACTGTTCCACGTATAGAACAGTGACTGACATGAAAGATAACATACGTTGTAGCTCTTATTTTCTAAACATTTAGCCATGCATTCAGTTGGCAGTTGGTGGTTTGTGTGGTGGCTTCTGTCCTTTACCCTTTGGTGGCTTGTGTTCTGGGAATGGTTTTCTCTCTCCAACTTCAAGTGGGGTTGGTGGCTTGTGTTTTGGTGGCGGCTTCTCTCCTCTACCCTTTGGTGGCTTGTGTTCTGGGAATGGTTTTCTCTCTCTGTCTTCAACTGGGGTTGGCGGCTTATGTTTTGGTGGTGGCTTTGCTCCCTTGTGAGGAGGTTTGCCATCAATGTAAGAAGACTCCAATAGAAGGTGTCTAGGGTGATGATCATGTGGTGGTGGCTTCTCCCCCCTACCCTTTGGAGGTTCATTACCTCGGCATGGTGATTTGTGTTCTGGGATTGGCTTCTCTTCCCTATCGAGTGCGGTTGGTGGCTTATGTTTTGGTGGTGGCTTTGCTCCCTTGGGAGGAGGTTTGCCATCAATGGAAGAAGACTCCAATAAAAGATGCCCAAGGTGATGATCATGTGGTGGTGGCTTCTCTCCCCTACCCTTTGGAGGTTCATTACCTCGGCTTGGTGGTTTGTGTTCTGGGAATGGCTTCTCTTCCCTATCGAGTGGAGTTGGTGGCTTGTGTTTTGGGGGTGGCTTTTCTCCCTTAGGAGGTTTGTGCTCATATTTGGAAGACTCATGGTGATCAGCCATTGAGGCAGTGCTTAGAAGCACCACTCCAAGGAGCAACACTAGAAAGTATTTGTTGGTAGTCATCTTTGGTCTCTGGATGGTTCAAAACAGAAATACTTCTTGACCTTTTATAAGGGATTTTAGAGCCTATTTCATCAGATCATACGTCATTAAGCATTTAAAACATACCTTACCATAGACACGTCCAGTTAAAATGGATATCCTTTCTTCTGGAATGTGTTGGATATTTTTATAAAAAATATCATATCTATTTTAATACTCATTTATGTGAATTAAGAAAATCAATTATCCCTTAATGCCAGGTACGTTGATTGCTAAATTTTGAAAATTCAAATATAATTTAAAATTTGAATAGTTATTGCTATTGGTTTTAATTAGGAAATCTCTAAAAATTAATGTGAATTTTAATACCATATATTGCCAATTTTTAGTATAGTTTCCTGTATAAACTTCTACTTTAAAACGTTTCTTTTAATATATTTAATAGCAATGTTATAAATAGAAAGTATCAGATATTGTACAACTATGTATTTATATAATTTACTGTTGATGGACTATAGCATTATATATTGCTTTCCATTCTTGGTTATAATTATGGTGTACGGTCAAAGTTTCAATGAAAGGCATTATTTGATAGCTTAAACACAGCCACGTTAGGGGCTATAAATTTTGTTTTAATGGCATTATGAGTTATGACACAACAAGACAAACTTGATTTGTCTACTAACTTACCTCACCTCAACGCACACTTTGGCAAAAGGTTTGACCGGTTTATATATAATACATGAATAAAAAAAAAGTTATTCATAACATTGATTTCAATAATTTTATGACAATTTAAAGTTTTAAAAGTTGGCAAACGTTTTTATTTTTTGGCTAAGGACAAGCAACAGGTCTGGCATTATATATATATATATATATGGAATGAAATAAAAGTTTAAGACACACATTAAACTTTAGGGGGTAAAATCTAAGTTGTAAAATGTCATGGTGTAAAATTCAAACACCCTAAATTAACTTCAATGTGTGAAATCCAATCACCCCCAAATTTTAGAAGTGTAATTTGCAATTTACCCAAAAAATATATATACAATTACAATATTTTAAGTTTCGTAAATTATTATGAGGTTATATTCCCCTTCCTTAAGTTTAGAAATGACACTTTACCTTAAACTTAAAGAGAAAAAACATTTTTCATTTGATATTTTATTGACCAGATTTTGTGAAATTAAATTAAAAATGTTGTATTCTAACTTGCCAAGTTTCCAAATTTTCTTATTTTATAATTAGAATTGATTTTTTAAATTTTTTTAATTAAAGTATATTTTAAATTATTAAGTGTGAATTTTATTCATTAATTTTTTTTCAACATGTTATGGAGAGATTTGTCGTTGCAAGTGTTTTGGTGCTTGATGAGTAAATTTCGCATTTTTATTTTAAAATTTTGTAAAGAGATTATTATAAAAATTTGGAAGGGGAGTGTTAGAGGGGGGATGAGTATTAATTCTTCATACTTAAAGGAAAAATAGTGTTTTTTCTCTTTAAGTTTAAGTTGGAGTGTTATTTCCCTCAAATCTCAAGAGAGAAGAGTGTAATTATCCTAATTATTATTTTAGTTTCCTAAGTTTAGGTTTTGTCATTTTAGTATGCTCAATTCAATAACGTTATCATTCTAATCCTTTGAGTCTATTTGGTTAGGCAATTTTGGAGTATAAAAACACATTACACCATTTTGAGGGGAGAGTCCTAGCTATCATTAAGATCGGGGGAATGTGCAAAATAACACAATGAAGAGGGAGTATATCGTAAGTTAAGATGCGTTAGAAAGAATGTTGGAAACTAGTATCTCGAGTCTTAGAGACTCGAGTTCCAAAGAGCAAAACCGAGTCTCTAACACTCGATTTACTACTTGGAGATCTGAACAAAAACAGAGGAGTGATCTAAACGAAGAACGATTTGAAGAGCGATCTGAAGAGGAAGCACGATCTGATCTGAAGAACAAAGAGACGATTTGAAGAGGCTAGTTTGATCTGAAGAGGAAGAACGAAGAACGAAGAACGATCTGGTCTTCAGATCTGCCGTCGAAGAACGAAGAACGATCTGAGGAAGAAGAAGTGAAACTCAAGTCTCAAAAACTCGATTTCCAACACTTGATTTCGAAATTCGAGGCTTAAAAACTTGATTTTTATCTTGGAACTCGAGTTTTAGACACTCGAGATGCTAGTTTGCAACAGTGTTTTCAGTTTTTAGTATAAAATTTTCAGTTTTTAGCTGTATCCAAACAGACCCATAATTTTACTTGATTGTTCTCCAATTTTGTCTAGGTGTAGGGGTATTTTGGAACAAAAAAAAAAAAAAAAAAAATTTTGGTCCAAACAAGAGAAACTCCTTAAAAAATAACTAGAGACACAACTCTTCTGGCTGTAGTGTTATTAAACTGTCTATGTCTTTTCTCCTTCACAATTTACATATAAATTAATTTTTTTTTTCCTTTTAAGTTTTTACACCGCTTTTACTTTTAAAAATGACATGAGTATTTTGTAAATAGTGTTTTACGTGGAAGTTAAAGAAGCATTTTTATCAAGTTTTGCCCCTACTTAAATATAGGCTGTAGGGTTATTTTGGAACAAAAAAAAAAAAAAATCCGGTCCAAACAGGTGCAGCCTCGTAAATAGTAGTATAAACTAGCCTCTAAGCACACACCAGAGGCTTTTCTATTTCTTGTGTAAAAGTTAATAGTGTTCATTCATTATAATTCAAAGACATTTTCAATCATAAAATATCAAGGGGGTGTGACGATATTTATACCAAAAAATTATTTCACTTGCAGCAAAACTTCCAAATGTTTAAATCCAAATTCAATAGGTTATACAATTCAATAGGTCTTCATGATTTCATATTGGAAAGAGACTCAGAAACTGTCATCAACTCTGTTCACAAATAATAACACGAAATCAAACACAAATAAGAAATGTATATATCTGTTCACAAAATGTACCTATGAAAATCCATTACTAAAGAAAAAAAAATTAATACTCTCAGAGTGAGAGAGATACACTTATTGCAAACCACATCCTTTAACCTCCATGGTGACTCAACGCCCCAAAACAGAATCTCCATTGTTGGAGACTAAGGATGACTGTGAAAATTTCAATTTTTAAGGAAAAAAGAAAAAGGAAGGTGTACTATTGTTCTTGTACTGTCAATTAATATCACAAAATTACGAAAAGAATTTCAAAAACAAACCCAATTAAATTTTATTAAAAAACTAAGAAAACCACAGATTTTTACAACCTCATATGATATTAAAAGACACACATTTTTTTGATGTATAACACATAGTTTCTTACAACTGAATAAAAAACAAAAGGTAAACCTTCAAATGGGCAGCAACCTTTTCCTTTTAGTAAAAACAGTAGTGGACTCAACCACAAAGTTGGTTCCTGAAATTTTTTCATCTTTTAAGCAATAACACTCAAACAGTAAAACCTATTTTCAATCTTCAAACTACAAAATGAAAATAGAAAAGAAATGCAGTGATGGATTTCTCACCTAAGAGAAGGGTCTGTGGTTTTTTGTTTTTTTAATCTAATTGTTATGTAGATAAAAGCAATTTGAAAACTAACAGGAGATTGATACTATTTTATAGGCAACGTTTTAGTAAGAGTTAGATAAATATTTTTACAGGATTATCCTTTAATTTTATCTCCACTTAAACTTAGGACATAGGGGTATTTTGGAAAAAAAAAAATTCGGTCCAAACAAAGAAATCCCCACAAATAGTAGTATAGATTAACAACCTTATTAAAGTTGAAGGATAGAACATGGAGAGGGAAAAGAAAAGTAGGAGGATAGAAGAGATTTAGTTTTCTCTCATTTGTATTTGGTTGGAAGGATGGAAAAGTGGAGAGATGGAAAACTTATTTTTTTGGTTGAAAAGAAAAATGAGATAATGGAAAAGTGAAGTTGGAATAAATATATAATTATATCTCCATTACATAAAACAAAAAAGTAACACATTTTTTTTGCAAAAAAATTGTGTATGTGCAGACAAAAAAGTAACACATTTTTTTAGTAAAAATATTGTGAATGTGCAAATGGTTGAAGAAGAAGAAAAAAAAAAAAAAAACACTAGGCATGGATGAAACCCATGAGCACAATACACATGGGCATTTTCGTCAACCCAACCCCAATTTTTTCTCTCCCCTAGTTTTGTCCCCATTTTGGGGAGAAAAATTTTTGGTAGACCTAGGGAAAACACCTAGACCCTACCATTTCTTACCCTCTCACCCTCCTAACAGAACACCCTCAAAAAAGTTTTACCTCCCTTAGCAGCCTAAACCTACAAATGTTGCTGCGTAAAAAGGTGGATTTGGGCTCCCAATTTATTTGTTGGTGGGTATTCTCACAGTCCTACAGGTTGTGCTTCAAACATAGCCTTGATAGCCCAACAATAAAGCATCCCTAAGAGCATCCGCAACCGGTTTTGCTATCTCATCTTATTTTACCATCCCAAAAAGCTACTTTACCAATTATACCATACCATTTTACAATACACCCAACATCCCAAAATTCTATATTTTCCCCCATTTTATTTAAATATTCTTTTTTATTCTTTTTTTACTATTTCTCTTTTTCTATTCCTTTTCCTCTCTTTCTCCCTCAACCTCTAGCAGACTAGCACCGGTTTCAACACAGAGCCACACACAGAGACCCATGATACATCTATCCAAACCCATCACCACACACACAGAGCCACACTCACACAAACACAGGTAATCATTCTTTTGAAACAAACTATTTCATTCTTGAAAAACCACAACAAAAAAGATTAAGAATCAAGATTCATAAGTTTCAATTTCTCTCTGTTCTTCCTCAACTTTATAGGAAACCAAACAGTTCGCAAGCAACAACAAAACCCAGAACGCAAACAAGAACAAAACCCAGAACCTTCTCTTATTTTCTTTCATCTTCACACCAAACAAAAACAGAACACAATCCAAGAGTTTCAAACCCAAAAAAAAAAAAAAAAAAAAAAAAAAAAAAAGAAAAAAAAAAAAAAGAGAGAGACTAATCAAACATGCAAACCCAATCACACCAATTCAAACCCACGATCTCACACCGATTCAAACCCTTCACACCAAACAAAAATAGAACACAATCCAAGAGTTTCAAATCCCAAAAAAAAAAAAAAAAAAAAAAAAAAAAGACTAATCAAACATGCAAACCCAGTCAAACCGATTCAAACCTACGATCTCACACCAATTCAAAACCCACGTTCTCACATCGATTCAAACCCACAATCTCACACTGATTCAAAACCCACGATCTCACATCGATTCAAACCCAGTTAAACCCATCGGAGCCTTTGTCGGAATCACTATCAGAGCCATCGGAGCTTCGATTGAGCCATCAGAGCCCTCACGCCGACCCATCCGATCCATTGTTGAGGAAGCCACAGGGTCTTGGGTCTGAAGAGAGTAGAGAGCAAATGAGAAAGAGAGAAGGAAGAGACAACAAATGAGAAAGAGAGAAAGAAGAGAGAGAAAGGAAGAGAAATAATGAGAGAGGAGAGAGAAATTTCCAGGTTAAAAATGAGGTGAGAGTATTCAAAAATTATTATTTTTTATACCATTCAGCTATGGTACCATCTTACATTTAAGATGGTACTATAGCTATATGCCAAAAAAAATTTAGCATTTCCCATATGGCCTTGCAGTTGCTGAGCGTGTTTTGGGCTTGAATGGTAAAAGGAGCTTACATTTGGCATTTAGCCTTTCCATTGCTGATGCTCTAAGGTTTTTAGTCTAACACCCTCTTTCCCTACAACCTAGCTTCTTGCTATCTCTACACCCTTTGTTCTCCCCTTCCCTTTGTGTTTGCACTCTCCTCTATTTCTTTTCTCTCTCTCTCTTTCTCTCCCTTTTCCTCACTTCCCAACAAAACCAACCCCCTCATTTGTGTGCCCTCATTCTCTCATATAGCCTCCCCTCAATGGGACTCAAATCATTACTTTTTGCTGGTTTCCATGCAATCCCACTTTCACTTCTAATCCCCAGAACATGTCTTCTAAAGATTCTCTTGAAACTTGTTCCAAACACTAGATAGTGTTCAGCAGTGGGTTTCCCAAAGGCACTGGTTATGACTGATTACCGACCTGAATTTGCCCTATCCCCTTGTTAGGCCCCTTCAGTTATTAGTTAGTATTGGGCCTAACATGGCCCCGAACACAGTAGGGTTTCTTAAATATTATAATTAGACCTTAGCACATGTACTAGTGGACCAGTTCTAGCCCAATAGCGTTGGGCCTTGCTCACATGGGCCGTTTTGGGTCACTCGGGCCCAAGCCCCTACACCTCCTTTCTTTTTTTTCTTTTTTTTTTTTTTTTTTTTTTTTTTTTTTTCATCCTCCCTAAAATCCACTCTGCTAAACACACCTTTAGGATATTCATTAACAACATCCATATTTTATAACATCCAAACTAGAGGAAGGGATAAATACTCTCCCCTATCCTCTCATTCCGCTCCTTACCCTCTACTCCCCTCTCTCTCTCCAAATTTTGACACATAATGTTGGTCAATAAAATGAATAAGGAAAATGTTGACAAATGGCCTAAAAATATTTCTTAATGAACCATTTTAGAAAAAGTTTTACGAAAATGGATAAAAAAAAAAATTAATGTTTTCTAATTTGGTTAGTTAACAATTGTCTAAAATCATCCGTTACCATGGCCAATGAATAAATACCTCCCTCCTACCAACTCTACACTATCCAATTTCAATCAAACCTTCCCCTCCTCCTTTTCAGTCTTTCATTTTTCATAACTTTCAAATTCCTAGGCCATCATGGCTACTTTCATTGAAGGAAATGGATGCCCTGGAACCATTAAGAAGACCACCAAAGCCGTGAGTCCTAGTGGAGGATCCATCAGGACAAGCAGTCACATCAACAGAATCAGCGGAATCGACGTCATCAACAGAAACAACAGCGCCAACAGCATCAACAAAATCAGCAGCACCAACATAATCAACAGTAGCAACATCAGAATCAGCAGCATCAACAGCAGCAGCACCAACATCGTCAACAACAACTGCATCAGAATCAGCAGCACTAACATCATCAACAGCAGCAACATCAGAATCAGTAGCACCAACACAATCAATAGTAGTAGCGTCAGTCAGCAGCGCCAACATCATCAACAGCAGCAGTATCAGATTTAGCAGCACCAACACTCAACCACTACGAGCATCCGTGGGATCAAGGCCATAGGACACTTCAAGACAGTCAAGAAACACTCACGTCAGCAATAGCAACATCATCAACAGCAGCAGTATCAGATTTAGCAGCACCAACACTCAACCACTATGAGAATCCGCGAGATCAAGGCCATAGGACACTTCAAGACTGTCGTGAAACACTCATCATCAAAGTAACAAAGTTGTTGTGACTGATGTTGATCAAAATAAGAAGACTCAACATTACAAGAAGAAGTAAACAGAGCAGATCAAGAAGCTACAAAAGAAGTAGGAATAAAACACTAGACTACAAGTAGTAGCTTGCACAAGTAACATGTTGTGTAGTGTTAGTAAGTAAATTTATGAAATTAGGTATGTGCCAAGTTGTTTGTGTATGTAAATTTATGCTTTTCTCTACTGTAAGGACTAAAATCGTTGGGTTCATTCTGTTTTATGCGTTCCTCTACTCTGCGCAATGTGTTAGTGCATTTTGGAATATTTTATAAGAAATTATTTTATTATGTGTTATTAGTTATTATTCCTATTAAAGTTAGAAATTTTTCTTTAATTATATTACATGTTATTAAAAAAAATGAAAATAATTAAAATTAAGAATATGAAATAGGTAGAAGTAGTACACAAATCAATTTAAAGCCAGCAGCACAACATTCATGGGATCTCCTATGAAACTTTAATAATCCGAAACATTATTCATAGGTTTTTGGCGTGACCGAGGTGTTCCAGATTCCTAGGTAGTAGTTGCTGTCGCCATTTGTGTTGAAAAACGCAACCTCGAATGTTTTGTTAGCGCTTGTAATAGTGGCGTTTCCTCGTAGGATCAGAACCGTGCCATTTTATGCTGAAGCGGCAGTTATGGAGATATGAAGCAAAGCAATAAGAGTCACAGAAAGTGATGGTGGGTGTGGGTGTGACATATTTTCAGGGGGTTTTTTCTTCATTGTTTGGTATGTGAGAAAAGAGAGAGAATTTTTTTTTCCCAAGAAAAGGACTTGAAATCTGGGAAGATGTGTATGTGTTAAGAGCGAGGACTACACCATAATTATCCACTTAAGTTTTTGAATCTGTATATCAAGTGAGTTAATGAGTATAGAATACTAAAAATCTAATATTAATGAACTGTAAAATTAAAAAAAAAATTACATATACTCAATAAAAATCATCAAATGTTTCTAAAAAATAAATAACTAAATAAAAATCACCGAACGTTCTATCTTACAAAAAATTAGAAAAAAATGATCATAAGTAGTACTAAAATTCAGGTCAGAATTTTAATATGTGACTAATTATATTTACTTTAAAAAAATAATTTGACTAATTATCTATATTTTATGATAAAAATTGTGTTTAATTTTAAATGTATCTATACATATGCATTAATGCATGTGCTACATGTTTTTTTTTTTTTTTTTTTTAATAATAATTTGACTAATTGTTTATATTTTTATAATAAAAATTTTGTTTAATTTTAAATACAACCATGCGTTTGCATGGAGTTACATGTTAGTATATAATAATAGGTGAAACTGAGAGAAACTCAGGGGGTTTTTTCTTCATTGTTTGGTATGTGAGACAAGTGAGAGAATTTTTTTCCCAGGAAAAGGACGTGAAATCTGAGAAGATGTGTGTGTATTAAGAGCGAGGACTACACCATAATTATCCACTTAAGTTTTTTAATCTTTATATCAAGTGAGTTAATGAGTGTAGAATACTAAAAATCTAATATTAATGAACTATAAAATTTAAAAAAAAATTACATATACTCAATAAAAATCATCAAATGTTCCTCAAAATAAATAAATAAATAAAAATCACCCAAGGTTCTATCTTATAAAAAATTAGAAAAAAATTATCATAAGTAGTACTAAAATTTAGGTAAGAATTTTAATATGTGACTAATTATATTTACTTTAAAAAAATAATTTGACTAATTATCTATATTTTATGATAAAAATTGTGTTTAATTTTAAACGTATCTATACGTATGCATTAATGCATGTGCTACATGTTTTTTTTTAAATAATAATTTGACTAATTATTTATATTTTTATAATAAAAATTTTGCTTAATTTTAAATACATCAATGCGTTTGCATGGGGTTACATGCTAGTATATAATAATAGGTGAAACTGAGAGAAATTCAAATTAAAATTCTAAGTTAGAGTTCCAATTTTGCGCCATGTGTTCTAAATTATTTATTCTTAAAGTGTTTTATTTCTTAATTTTAGAATTAAATGTGGGATCACATCATAAATATTCATCCAAATAAGTTATTAAGTACAAAAACAAAAGAGTTTAGAATAAATGAATTGTAAAAAAGAAAAAACCAAAAAAAAAAAAAAAAAGCTTCACAATAAAAATAAAAAAACATGGACAATTTACATTTTATACCTAATAATATCCTTACAAATTTTTTTAAAGAGTTAACAAAATATGAAAATGACTATCAATAGTATTTAAATTATATATATAGGAATTATATTATGCATCTATTTTGTTGAGGAGTGCATCTATTTTGTTAAAGTGTATCTTTACCTAATTTATCTTTATTTTTAACCAATTCTTTGGGGATTTTGTAGAAGCTTTTTGGAAATTTGTGATCAATTTTCAATCTATTTATAGATAAATATATTATATAGTTTTTTTTTTTAAGGATATATTGTATAGTTTTTTTTAATATTTTTTTTTATGAAAACATAATTTGGTATTGGTACTATAAACTTCACGTAGATTTATTTGATTCAACGACTTATTAATATAAATTTTAAAAAAAAAATAGATACAACATATTTAAAGAGAACTTATTAATATTTAAAACATGCTCTATCATGAGCCTATCTTTTTAAAAATAAGCCAAATAAAAAGTAAAGCTTAAGTAATATAAAATGGGTAATTATTCAATATTTGGGACCTAAAGTAGCCCATCTAACCCCGCATCTGCGATATAAGCAGCAATCTGTGGATCTAATCCACTTTGTGGCACACTTATAAATCAGTGACGACAAGTCAGTACACCTGGCACTTCCTGCAAATAGAGCAACGTTGTATTAATAATAGTATTCACTAAGCACATAATAAATATGCTTCAAACTTAAATGTCAATGCTAGGGACAAGTGCATAGTAAGAAAAATCTTTCTACTACACTACAATTTTGGACAAATGTATACCTCGCATGCCGAAGGAGCATCCCAAAGCAAACTTGAACGATGCACAGGCAGCCTCGTTAAGAAAGAGCTCGTAGAGGGTCCCGCTCCATATGGGTCCATATCTGGCATAAATTAAAGGTGATTAATGGCCCATTGTACTTAAAAGCAATCAAATACAACAATATGGATCCTAGAAGCCAACCCAAATACAAGATAAACATGGAAACCAAAAGGATTGAAAGGAGATACTGATTCATATCTAAAATTTTAAAATCTCAACAAAATTTCTCTCGACAAACAAATTAGAGCAACCATCACTGAAGAAAGTGCAAACCTATCATGTTATCAAAATAACAACAGTTGAATAAAATATAGAAATTGTTAATTTGAACAACAACATAATATAATGCATCAATGTGATGAAGCCCTAACAAGTTTTCATAGCCACAAATTACCCGCAAATTAATCCCACTCCCAATTACTGACATATACCCACAAATAACCCTAACCCCCAAATGCTCAAACAAATATTGAGATAAGGAGAATGTACCTTTGTGAGAGACCGGGAAAATTAAGGGGCCTCTCAAAAAAGAGAGAGATTTTGGGTGTGCTTTTTAGGGCACCTCTTTTTTTGGGTAAGTGGTGTGAAGTCGCCTGTTATTTTTTTATACAGAAAAATAAGAAAAAATTAAATACAGCTATACATGGCTAAATAGTTCCTTTATTGATTGAGTAAAATGAATACATATTTGAAAATTACATGGCTTTGGGTCTGTGAGAGACCGCCAAAATTGGGGGTGCCTCTCAAAAAAGAGATTTGGGTACATTTTAGGGCACCTTTCTTTTTGGGTAAATGGTGTGGAGTCGCCACTTATTTTATATACAAAAAAATAAGAAAAAATTAATATATACAAATACATGACTGAATTATTTCCTTTCATTGATTGAATAAAAATACATATTTGAAAAATTGAAAATTAAATGGCTTTGGGTCCTAGTTACAAACTACCAAATAATTACATGGCTTTTTGTCCTAGTTACATTCTACCAATAAAAAATAATAATAATAATAAATAAAGACAAGGCTTAGATCTACTAATCCAAAGACCTAAATTCAGAGGCTGGGTTACAGAATGGGAAGGTGTTAGGCACCCATTCCGCCTAGACAGAGTCTGGTCTTCTAGACTCTTGTGACTAATGTACCACTTTCATGCATGTTATGAATGATATGTTGAACATGAGAAACAAAAATTAAATCACATAAATTTATTTATGAATGAATCCTCTTCTTTGTTTAAAAAAATTCAGATCTGTTTTGGTGATAAAAAAACTGGTTTTTTACAACTAAAAAATCAGATTTGTTTTGCGATGTTCAAAAAATATGGAAAAGATTTTTTATGAAGAGAGTTTCATTCATTAAATAAATTTATGCTACATGAATAAAATAGAACAAACAACCATAAACACAATCATGCATAATCTTTTTCTTTGTTTTAAAATCTGCATATGTTAAAAAAAATCAGATCTATATCAAAGAAAGATACAAATTAGTTTTTGATTTCAGAAAAATTCAAATCTACATCTAATAAAGATGCAGATCTGTTTTATTTGAGGAAAAATTTAGATCTATATCTAAGAAAGATGCAGATCTGTTTTTAATTAAGAAAAATTCAGATCTACATCTAAGAAAGATGTAGATCTGTTTTTAATTGAGAAAAAATTCAGATCTACATCTAAGAAAGATGCAGATCTGTTTTTTATTTTAAGAAAAAGAATCGATTATATGCAGATTATTGAAATTAAGAAAGAGATCACAACAATTATATAAAAAAAATCAAGATCATGCTTTAACAACACAACTATTAACAATTCATGTTATGGATAAAGAAAAACATGCATTATCATAATAGAGAAAAGCATAAAGGAAAAGGAATAGGGTGATTGAAAACAACCTCTTGCATGGAGCATTTCTTGTTCTTGAGAGGATGTTTTAGGGTTCAAAGAAATTTATTCGATTATCTTTGAAACCTAAAAGCCCTAAATATCAAAGAGGATTAGCAAATATAAAAAATTTAAGTGTGCCTCTCAGAGCGAAGAAAAGTCTCTTTGGAGGGGGTAAAAAAAAGTGTGCTAAATTATGAGATCCAGTCTCAATTTATAGAGACCAGAAAACTCTAAAAAATAGCTTCGACGTGTAGAACGCGAATTGGGACTCATCCTTCTACGAAAAGATCGAAAATGGTGTGCTTTATCGTTACCCGAAAGGAGTTGGGCCAAAGCCCAAAAGGAGTCAATTCGGTACTTTTAAAGTGCCGTTCGGCACTCCAACAGTGCCAAATGGTGCTTTTGGACGCCGAGCGTTCTTTTGTGTTCGGGTGCCTTTTGGACTCTCTTTTTAGGGTTTTTTTAATCCGGTCCTTGCATCTAGACGTGTTTCATCCTTAGTCTATGATTTTCTATCTCTTTTCTGGATAATTTAGGCTTTTTAGGAACAATTATCTTGTAGATAAATTCCCTAAAATAAATCTTGATAAAGTTCAGATTATCCACAATTTTATTGTTATCCAATCATCCCTTTTATTCCTACGCATGCAATCCTATTTTAGACACTAATTATCAATCAATCACAAAATTATTTAATTAATTTTAATTGTTTAACCAATTTGAATTAATTTAAATTAATTGTGCGTGGTTGATTCTACCTAGACACAAAGCATGCTGACTGTGAAAACTTGATCATGCGATATCTTCTGATCCGATGGTTCGATTTGGAAACCGGACACACCGTTGTGACCATTAGAATCTCAAGATCATTTTTATGATATACAACAAATGAATTGATGCATGTAATGCGAGAACAAATTGATGCATGTAATGCAATAATGATTTTTGAGGTACATGAACGATCATTCAAGTCATTCTCTTTGATTAAATCATGGGTGCAAAATCGAGTGTCTACAGGGTCTTAGTTACAATCTACCAAAAATACATGGCTTTTTGTCCTAGTTACATTCTACCCAAAATAAAAATACAGACAAGGCGTAGATCTACTTATTCAAAGACCTAAATTCGGAGGTTAGGTTATGGAATAGGAAGGTGTTAGGCACCTATTCCACCTAGACAAAATTTGGTCTTCTAGACTCTTGTGACGTATGTACCCCTTTATGCATGCTATGAATGATATGTTGCACATGAAAAACAAAAACTAAATCACATAAATTTATTTATGAATGTATCCTCTTCTTTGTTAAAAAAAAAAAAAATTAGATTTGTTTTAGTGATTAAAAAATTGATTTTGGTTTATAAAAACCAAATTTGTTTTAAGTGAATTTAAAAAAAAAATGATTTTAGTTTTGTAAAAGACCAAATCTGTTTTGTGATGATAAAAAAGATGGTTTTTGATGACAAAAAAATCAGATCTATTTTTCTATGTTGGAAAATTTGAAAAAGATTTTTTATTTATTTTTTTTTTTTATGAAGAGAATTTCATTCATAAAACAAATTTATGCTATATGAACCAAACAAAACAAACAACCATAAACACAATTATGCATGATCTTTTTCTTTGTTTCAAAATCTGCATATGTTAAAAAATAAGATCTGTACCTAAAAAAGATACAAATCAGTTTTTTGATAAATAAAAAAATAATAATAAAATAAAATCAGATTTGCATCTAATGAAGATGCAAATCAATTTTTGATTTGAGAAAATTTCAAATTTGCAATACAGATCCATTTTTTATTTAAGAAAAATTCAAATCTACATCTAAGGAAGATGCAGATCATTTTTTAATTAAGAAAAATTCAGATCTACATCTAAGGAAGATGTAGATCCATTTTATTTTAAAAATAGGAATTGGTTATATGCATATTTTTAAAATTAAGAAAAAGATCACAATTACAAGAAAAGATTCAAGATCATGCTTTAACAAAACAATAATTAACAATTCATATTGTAGATATTTGACACAACTAAACTAAAAAACATGCATACATCATCATAAAAGGAAGGCATAACGAAAAAGGGTTAAGAGACAACCTCTTGCATGGAGCGCTCTTCTTCTTGAGGGGATATGTTAGGGTTCAAAGAAATTTATTCAATTGTCTTTGAAACCTAAAAACCCTAATTTCAACAAAAAATATCAGAAAGGGGATCAGCAAATATGTGCAATTTGAGAGCGTAAAAAAGTGTGCTGAATTATGAGATCCAGTCTCTATTTATAGAAGCTGGAAAACTCTAAAAAATAGCTTAGACAATTAGAATGGGAATCGGGATGTGTCTTTCTACGAAAAAGTTGAAAAGGGTGTGCCTTATCGGCACCCGAAGGAAATTGGGCCAAAGCCTAAAAGAGTGCCATTTGGCACTCCTAAAGTGCTGAATGGTACTCTTGGGCACCAAACGTACTTTCGTATTTGGGTGCGCTTTGGACTCCCTTTTAAGGTTTTCTTGAGCCAGTCCTTGCAATTAGACGTGTTTACAATCCGTGTTCTAAGATCTCTTTTCTGAATAATTCAGATCTTTTCAAGAACAATTATCTTGTAAATAAATACCCTAAAATAAATTTTGCTAAAGTTCAAATTATCCACAATTTTATTGTTATCCAATTATTCCTTTTATTCCTATGCAAACAATCCTATTTTAGACACTAATTATCAACCAATCACAAAATTATTTAATTAATTTTAATTGTTTAACCAATCAGAATTAATTTAAATTAATTGTGTGTGGTTGACTCTACCTAGACACAATGCATGTTGACCGTGCAAACTTAATCATGCGATAGCTTTCAATCTGGTGGTCCGATTTGGAAACTGAACACATCGTTGCTACCGTTAGAACCTCAAGGTCATTTTTATGATATGTAATAAATGAATTAATGCATGTAATGCAAGAACAAATTGATGCATGTAATGCAATCATGATTTTTAGGGTACATGGATGATCATTTCAACCATCTTCCTTGATTAAATCATGGGTGCAAAATCAAGTGTCTACAGCCTTGTGATTCCAAATTGAAGATGTAGATTGAGAGTGAGAGTACAGAGCGAGACTGCAAGGGAGATTAAGAGTGTGTGGGAGAGCGAGAGCGAGATGATAGCGAGATTAAGAGAGTGAAAGGGAGAATGAGAAAGTGAGAGTGATGAGAGAGTAAGACTGAGTGGGAGAGAGGGAGATTCAGAGAGTTAAGAGTATTTGTTCAAAACAAGGGTGACTTAAGTGTATGGTGAGTTCAATTAGGACTGAACCCGAGCCATACTCAAGTTCACTGAACTTGAGTATGGTGGACTAAAAATTCCTGGAACCTGAGCTGTACTTGAGCCCAATAAACTTGGGTATAAGACACATAGTACTTGAGCTTCACATCAAAGTACCACGTGGCATTTTTAAATGCCAGCTCAGCTAGGGCCACGATGGAATGCTTACTAGGAACTCTAGTTTACTAAACTTGAGTACCATTTAGAATTGAAGTTTAGTGAACTCGAGTACCAGAAAAGTGGTATATTGCTAATTAGTTCCGAAACAGTGCTAGATTGCCTCAAATTTTGCCAAAACGTGGTATTTGACTATTTTCACTTGTGTTTAGTTGAAAGGATGAAAAAGTTGAGAGATAAAAAACTTATTTGTTTGGTTGAGAAGAAAAATAAGATGATGAAAAAGTAAAGTTGGTAAAAATTTACAATTATATTCCCATTATATGAAACAAAAAAGTAATTCAATTTTTTAGCAAAAAAAATTGTGTATGTGCAAACAAAAAAGTAACGCATTTTTTTAGCAAAAAATATGTGTATGTGCAAATGGTCAAAGAAGAAGAAAAAACACTGGCATGGACGAAGCCCATGCGCACAATACACATTGGCATTTTCATCAATCCAACCCCAATTTTTTCTCTCCCCAATTTTCTCCCCGTGTTGGGGAGAAAACTTTTTGGTAGGTCGAAGAGAAAACAAAGAAGAAAGAAAGAGAATTCGAATAAGAAGAAAGAGAAGCGCATAGATTCTCCTCTCGTAAGTTTAGCATCAATCAGATTTTTGAGTATTCGAATAATTTTTATATTATTCTTCTTTTTTCTGAAACCAACATTGGAATTCTCGTTATGAATAAGCTTGGAATTCGGGTCATTCTCTCAAATCGGAAACAACATTGTTTTTTTTTTTTTTGATGCTCAGACTATACATTTTGAATGGCGCGTTTGTGTATTCTTGTTCATGATGAAGTTTCTTGTTTCTTTTGATAAGGAAAGCAGTTTATGATGAAGTTTCTTACTGTATGGTTTGTCTTTTCTTGTTATTTATGGAGGTAAAATGAGGTTAAGCAGGCTGTTTGTAGGGTTTTTGACATCGTTTTAAAATCCAAATCCCATTGGGATGCCCACCAAGTTTCTCGTAAACATCATGAGGTGATTTTTTTACTATCGACATGTAAATATATCACAGGCTCCTGTTTATATGATCACTCATAAAAACATTAAATTACAAACAAATCACATGTATATACCAACCTCTTATTAGTTTTCATCTAAGCTCACCATTAATATCATCTTTTCATTTACCAATAATCACTCACAATTAATATCATCTTTTCATTTACCAATAATCAATCACCCGATTGAGATACGTGATAAGATGTCAATATTAAGAAAAGTTAGAATCTTTACGTGAATATATAATGCAAACCTGACTTTTTCTTCTTCTATGTAAGATAGAGAATGATTCGATCAACTTATTGAGATAGTAGTACCAGGAAGCATAACTGCATGTCAATATACTCATAAGCAACAGAGCAAACTACATACAATAAAATGGGTAGAGTACACAACATGAACATAGCTCACTGCTACTAGTAACTGTTCCACGTATAGAATAGTGACTGACATGAAAGATAACATACGTTGTAGCTCTTATTTCTAAACATTTAGCTATGCATTAAGTTGGCAGTTGGTCGTTTGTGTGGTGGCTTCTCTCCTTTACCCTTTGGTGGCTTGTGTTCTGGGAATGGTTTTCTCTCTCCGACTTCAAGTGGGGTTGGTGGCTTGTGTTTTGGTGGCGGCTTCTCTCCTCTACCCTTTGGTGGCTTGTGTTCTGGGAATGGTTTTCTCTCTCTGTCTTCAACTGGGGTTGGTGGCTTATGTTTTGGTGGTGGCTTTGCTCCCTTGTGTGGAGGTTTGCCATCAATGTAAGAAGACTCCAATAGAAGGTGTCCAGGGTGATGATCATGTGGTGGTGGCTTCTCCCGCCTACCCTTTGGAGGTTCATAACCTCGGCTTGGTGGTTTGTGTTTTGGGAATGGCTTCTCTTCCCTATCGAGTGGGGTTGGTGGCTTATGTTTTGGTGGTGGCTTTGCTCCCTTGGGAGAAGGTCTGCCATCAATGGAAGAAGACTCCAATAAAAGATGCCCAGGGTGATGATCATGTGGTGGTGGCTTCTCTCCCCTACCCTTTGGAGGTTCATTACCTCGGCATGGTGGTTTGTGTTCTGGGAATGGCTTCTCTTCCCTATCGAGTGGAGTTGGTGGCTTGTGTTTTGGGGGTGGCTTTTCTCCCTTAGGAGGTTTGTGCTCATATTTGGAAGACGCATGGTGATCAGCCATTGAGGCAGTGCTTAGAAGCACCACTCCAAGGAGAAATACTAGAAAGTATTTGCTGGTAGTCATCTTTGGTCTCTGGATGGTTCAAAACAGAAATACTTCTTGACCTTTTATAAGGGATTTTAGAGCCTATTTCGTCAGATCATACGTCATTAAGCATTTAAAACATACCTTACCATAGACACGTCCAGTTAAAATGGATATCCTTTCTTCTGGAATGTGTTGGATATTTTTATAAAAAATATCATATTTATTTTAATACTCATTTATGTGAATTAAGGAAATCAATTATCCCTTAATGCCAGGTACGTTGATTGCTAAATTTTGAAAATTCAAATATAATTTAAAATTTGAATAGTTATTGTTATTGGTTTTAATTAGGAAATCTCTAAAAATTAATGTGAATTTTAATACCATATATTGCCAATTTTTAGTATAGTTTCCTGTATAAGCTTTTTCTTTAAAATGTTTCTTTTAATATATTTAATAGCAACGTTATAAATAGAAAGTATCAGATATTGTACAACTATGTATTTATATAATTGATTATTGATGGATTATAGCATTATATATTGCTTTCCATTCTTGGTTATAATTATGGTGTACGGTCAAAGTTTCAAAGAAAGGCATTATTTGATAGCTTAAACACTGCCACGTTAGGGGCTGTAAATTTTGTTTTAATGGCATTATGAGTTATGACACAACAAGACAAACTTGATTTGTCTACTAACTTACCTCACCTCAACGCACACTTTGGCAAAAGGTTTGACCGGTTTATATATAATACATGAATAAAAAAAAAGTTATTCATAACATTGATTTCAATAATTTTATGACCATTTAATTTTTAAAAGTTGGCAAACGTTTTTATTTTTTGGCTAAGGACAAGCAACAGGTCTGGCATTATATATATATATATATATATATGGAATGAAATAAAAGTTTAAGACACACATTAAACTTTAGCGGGTAAAATCTAAGTTGTAAAACGTCACGGTGTAAAATTCAAACACCCTAAATTAACTTCAATGTGTGAAATCCAATCACCCCCAAATTTTAGAAGTGTAATTTGCAATTTACCCAAAAAATATATATACAATTACAATATTTTAAGTTTCGTAAATTATTATGGGGTTATATTCCCCTTCCTTAAGTTTAGAAATGACACTTTACCTTAAACTCAAAGAGAAAAAACATTTTTCAGTTGATATTTTATTGACCAGATTTTGTGAAATTAAATTAAAAATGTTGTATTCTAACTTGCCAAGTTTCCAAATTATCTTATTTTATAATTAGAATTGATTTTTAAAATTTTTTTAATTAAAGTATATTTTAAATTATTAAGTGTGAATTTTATTAATTAATTTTTTTTTCAACATGTTATGGAGAGATTTGTCGTTGCAAGTGTTTTGGTGCTTGATGAGTAAATTTCGCATTTTTATTTTAAAATTTTGTAAAGAGATTATTATAAAAATTTGGAAGGGGAGTGTTAGAGGGGGGATGAGTATTAATTTCTTCATACTTAAAGGAAAAATAGTGTTTTTTCTCTTTAAGTTTAAGTTGGAGTGTTATTTCCCTCAAATCTCAAGAGAGGAGAGTGTAATTATCCTAATTATTATTTTAGTTTCCTAAGTTTAGGTTTTGTCATTTTAGTATGCTCAATTCAATAACGTTATCATTCTAATCCTTTGAGTCTATTTGGTTAGGCAATTTAGGAGTATAAAAACACATTACACCATTTTGAGGGGAGAGTTCTAGCTATCATTAAGATCGGGGGAATGTGCAATATAACACAATGAAAAGGGAGTATATTGTAAGTTAAGATGCGTTAGAAAGAATGTTGGAAACTAGCATCTCGAGTCTTAGAGACTCGAGTTCCAAAGAGCAAAACCGAGTCTCTAACACTCGTTTTACTACTTGGAGATTTGAACAAAAACAGAGGAGTGATCTGAACGAAGAACGATTTGAAGAGCGATCTGAAGAGGAAGCACGATCTGATCTGAAGAACGAAGAGACGATTTGAAGAGGCTAGTTTGATCTGAAGAGGAAGAACAAAGAACGAAGAACGATCTGGTCTTCAGATCTGCCGTCGAAGAACGAAGAAGAAGAACGAAGAATGATCTGAGGAAGAAGAAGTGAAACTCAAGTCTCAAAAACTTGATTTCCAACACCTGATTTCGAAATTCGAGGCTTAAAAACTTGATTTTTATCTTGGAACTTGAGTTTTAGACACTCGAGATGCTAGTTTGCAACAGTGTTTTCAGTTTTTAGTTTAAAATTTTCAGTTTTTAGTTGTATCCAAACAGACCCAGAATTTTACTTGATTGTTCTCCAATTTTGTCTAGGTGTAGGGGTATTTTGGAACCAAAAAAAAAAAATTTTGGTCCAAACAAGAGAAACTCCCTAAAAAATAACTAGAGACACAACTCTTCCGGCTGTAGTGTTATAAAACTGCCTATGTCTTTTCTCCTTCACAATTTACATATAAATTATTTTTTTTTCCTTTTAAGTTTTTACACCGCATTTACTTTTAAAAACGACATGAGTATTTTGTAAATAGTGTTTTACGTGGAAGTTAAAGAAGCATTTTTATCAAGTTTTGCCCCTACTTAAATATAGGCTGTAGGGTTATTTTGGAACAAAAAAAAAAAAAAAAAATCCGGTCCAAACAGGTGCAGCCTCTTAAATAGTAGTATAAACTAGCCTCTAAGCACGCGCCAGAGGCTTTTCTATTTTTTGTGTAAAGGTTAATAGTGTTCATTCATTATAATTCAAAGACATTTTCAATCATAAAATATCAAGGGGGTGTGACGATATTTATACCAAAAAATTATTTCACTTGCAGCAAAACTTCCAAATGTTTAAATCCAAATTCAATAGGTTATACAATTCAATAGGTCTTCATGATTTCATATTGGAAAGAGACTCAGAAACTGTCATCAACTCTGTTCACAAATAATAACACAAAATCAAACACAAATAAGAAATGTATATATCTGTTCACAAAATGTACCTATGAAAATCCATTACTAAAAAAAAAAAAAAAATTAATACTCTCAGAGTGAGAGAGGTACACTTATTGCAAACCACTTCCTTTAACCTCCACGGTGACTCAATTCCCCAAAACAGAATCTCCATTGTTAGAGACTAAGGATGACTGTGAAAAATTCATTTTTTAAGGAAAAAAGAAAAAGGAAGGTGTACTATTGTTCTTGTACTGTCAATTAATATCACAAAATTACGAAAAGAATTTCGAAAACAAACCCAATTAAATTTTATTAAAAAACTACGAAAACCGCAGATTTTTACAACCTCATATGATATTAAAAGACACACATTTTTTTGATGTATAACACATAGTTTCTTACAACTGAATAAAAAACAAAAGGCAAACCTTCAAATGGGTAGTAACCTTTTCCTTTTAGTAAAAACAGTAGTGGACTCAACCACAAAGTTGGTTCCTGAAAATTTTTCGTCTTTTAAGCAACAACACTCAAACAGTAAAACCTATTTTCAATCTTCAAACTACAAAATGAAAATAGAAAAGAAATGCAGTGATGGATTTCTCACCTAAGAGAAGGGTCTGTGGTTTTTTGTTTTTTTAATCTAATTGTTAAGTAGATAAAAGCAATTTGAAACTAACAGGAGATTGATACTATTTTATAGGCAACGTTTTAGTAAGAGTTAGATAAATATTTTTACAGGATTATCCTTTAATTTTATCTCCACTTAAACTTAGGACATAGGGGTATTTTGGAATAAAAAAAATTCAGTCCAAACAGAGAAATCCCCACAAATAGTAGTATAGATTAACAACCATATTAAAAAAAAAAAAAAAACAAAAAACATAAAATTCAATTGAGATATTATTCACATTGTAAAATTGCTTAAAAAAATGGTTGGGGTATTACAGTAACTATCTCAAAAAAAAAAAAAAAAAAAAAAAAACAAACAAACAAACAAACAAACAAACAGATTCCTTAAGGACATTAGTTTAAGAAACATTTTTAAAAACATTTTATGGAAAAAAAAGGTCATTGATTTTTTTTACAGCCTTTTATATTTTTCTTAAAAGTTGTATTAAAACTTTCTTAACATGGTTTATTAACAAATGTCCTTATGGCACTTGTTAACTGGACCCTTTTAATATTAAAAAAAATGTCATGCTGACAAGTGCCCTTAAGGCAATGGTTAACAATGTATTTTAGAAATGTTTTGACACAACTTTTATGAGAAATGAAAAAAATTGTCATAACATTAATTGTTTTTTTTTTCCTCATAAAAACTTTCTTTAAATAGATTGTTAACCAATATCTTAAAGGCATCCGTTAGCATTTCCTATTAAAAAAAAAGTGTGATATTTTTAAAGAATCCTATTAATAAGTATCTTATGAGCACGTGTTAAAAATTAATAAATGCTCAATTGTGAGTTGTAATGCACACTTTTCAAAAAATAAAATACACGTGTTAAGAATTTATTAATTTATATATATATATATGAGATGAGTTCAAGTTATACCATTTGTAGACCGTAAATTTGTAATTGATCTAATGATTAAAAAAATAACATTAATTGCTAATTGACTTACACCTCATTCACTTAATTAATAATGATTTTGTTTCTCTCTCCTTATTTATTATTTAAAACCTTTTACATATATTCTTTTTTTTGCCAATGACTTTACAAATATATTTCCAATACTTTTTTTTTCTGCTTCTTTTATGCCGGTCATACTCTCATAGTCTTATCAATTGTGAATATATATCCTGTCTAATTAAAAATAAATAAATGGCTATGTGTTGTTTAATGAGGTTTTAAATAATAAGTTTCTTAAATAATAATTAACACAAATAATTTTTTTTATTTTTTGGTTGAATGAATTTACAATTATATTTGCAATTCTCTCTTCTTCTTTTTTGGGTGTGCCTGAGTTTGTAATACTCATGTCATTTTCTTTCTTCTTTAAGCCGGTAATACTCTATCAATTGTGAATATTTTCTTTGCCTTCTTAAAATAAAATAAATAAATAAATTGCTGGGTAATATAATTGTAAACACATATCCACGAAGAAATCTTTTTATTAATTAATTTTGACATTTCGAAGCTCAAACGGAAGAACTTTTAAAAATTGGCAACACGCCAACACATTATATATGTGTTTGCATCATCTTTATATTATTCAACTTTCTTAATCCAATAAGACATCCTAACATGTCCAACTTTTATAATAATAATAAGAAGAAGAAGAAGAAGAAAAATCATCCTTGATTAGCCGCCAAGTTTTTTTTTAACCTCATAAAAGTAAACCCATTAGAATATTATCATAGGATTTTTCTTGAGGATGACAAAATTAAGAAACAAGTTTGGAAGAAGAAATTAAAATCATTGAAGGCCCACAAATGGCAATTAATGGTCATGATATTTGTTCTCACTTGTTTGTATACCATTTGTGTGAAAAGACTATAAGAGTATGACAGGCTAAAAAGAAGAAAAAAAAATAGTAGTACAAACTCAACAAAAAAAAAAAAAAAAAAAAGGTATTGCAAATATATTTGTAAAGTCATTGGCAAAAAAAGGAATATATGTAAAAGGTTTTAAATAATAAATAAGGAGAGATAAACAAAATAGCTATTAATTAAGTGAAAGAGGTGTAAGTCGGTTACTATTTAATGCTTTTTTTTTTTTTTTTTTTTTTTAACTATTAGATCAATTACAAATCTACGGTCTACAAATGGTGTAACTCTTGTCAAGTTACACCAGGTGTAACTTGAACCTATCTCTCTCTCTCTCTCTCTCTCTCTCTCTCTCTCTTTCTCTCTCTCTCTCTCTCTCTCTCTCTCTCTCTCTCTCTCTCTCTATATATATATATATATATAATTTGACGTTATTTTTAAACCACTACCCTTAGGGTCTGTTTAGTTAGAGTAGTGGAAAAGTTGAAAGATAGAAAATGGAGAGGGAATAGAAAATTGGGAAGATAGAAGAGATTTAGTTTTCTCTTATTTATATTTGGTTGGAAGGATGGAAAAGTGGACTTATTTTTTTGGTTGAGAAGAAAAATGAGATAATGGAAAAGTAAAGTTGGTATAAATTTATAATTATGTCTCCATTACATAAAACAAAAAAGTAACACATTTTTTTAGCAAAAAAATTGCGTATGTGCAGACAAAAAAGTAACACATTTTTTAGTAAAAATATTGTGAATGTGCAAATGGTTGAAGAAGAAAAAAAAAACACTAGGCATGGATGAAACCCATGCGCACAATACATATGGGCATTTTCGTCAACCTAGCCCCAATTTTTTCTCCCCCCTAGTTTTCTCCCCATTTTGGGGAGAAAATTTTTTGGTGGGCCTAGGGAAAACACCCAAACCCCACCATTTCTTTTCCCTCTCACCCTCTTAACCAAACACCCTCAAAAAAGTTTTACCTCCTCTAGCAGCCTAAACCTGCAAACGTTGCTGCATAAAACGATGGATTTGGGCTCCCAATTTATTTGTTGGTGGGTATTCTCACAGTCCTACAGGTTGTGCTTCAAACATAGCCTTGATAGCCTAACAATAAAGCATCCCTAAGGTTTTTAGCCTAACGCATGGTTTATTAACAAATGTCCTTAGGGCACTTGTTAACCGAACCCTGTTAATATTTAAAGAAGGGTCATGCTAACAAGTGTCCTTAGGGCAATGGTTAACAATCTATTTTAAAAAAGTTTTGACACAACTTCTATGAGAAATGAAAAAAACTGTCATAACATTAATTGTTTTTTTTTCCCCCCATAAAAACTTTCTTTAAATGGATTGTTAACCAATATCTTAAAGGCATCCGTTAGCATTTCCCATTAAAAAAAGAAAAGAAAAAAGAGTGTGATATTTTTTAATAATCCTATTAATAAGTATCTTATGAGCACATGTTAAAAACTAATGAATGCTAAATTATGAGTTGTAATGCACAGTTTTCAAAAAATGAAATACATGTGTTAATAATTTATTAATTTATACACACAAATTCATTATGATTGTGTGAGTTTATATATATATATATATATATATATAATTTGATGTTATTTTTAAACCACTACCCTTAGGGTCTGTTTGGTTAGAGAAGTGGAAAAGTTGAAGGATAGAACATGGAGAGGGAAAAGACAAGTAGGAGGATAGAAGAGATTTAGTTTTCTCTCATTTGTATTTGGTTGGAAGGATGGAAAAGTGGAGAGACGGAAAACTTATTTTTTTGGTTGAAAAGAAAAATGAGATAATGGAAAAGTGAAGTTGGTATAAATATATAATTATATCTCCATTACATAAAAAAAAAAAAAAAAAAAGTAACACATTTTTTTAGCAAAAAAATTATGTATGTGCGGACAAAAAAGTAACACATTTTTTTAGTAAAAATATTGTGAATGTGCAAATGGTTGAAGAAGAAGGAAAAAAAAAAAAAAAAAAAAAAAAAAAAAACACTAGGCATGGATGAAACCCATGAGCACAATACACATGGGCATTTTCGTCAACCCAACCCCAATTTTTTCTCTCCCCTAGTTTTGTCCCCATTTTGGGGAGAAATTTTTTTGGTAGACCTAGGGAAAACACCTAGACCCTACCATTTCTTTCCCTCTCACCCTCCTAACTGAACACCCTCAAAAAAGTTTTACCTCCCCTGGCAGCCCAAACCTACAAATGTTGCTACGTAAAAAGGTGGATTTGGGCTCCTAATTTATTTGTTGGTGGGTATTCTCACAGTCCTACAAGTTGTGCTTCAAACATAGCCTTGATAGCCCAGCAATAAAGCATCCCTAAGAGCATCCGCAACCGGTTTTGCTATCTCATTTTATTTTACCATCCCAAAAAGCTACTTTACCAATTATACCATACCATTTTACAATACACCCAACATCCCAAAATTCTATATTTTCCCCCATTTTATTTAAATATTCTTTTTTTATTCTTTTTTTACTATTTCTCTTTTTCTATTCCTTTTCCTCTCTTTCTCCCTCAACCTCTAACAGACTAGCACCGGTTTCAACATAGAGCCACACACAGACACCCATGATACATCTATCCAAACCCATCATCACACACACAAAGCCACACTCACACAAACACAGGTAATCATTCTTTTGAAACAAACTGTTTCATTCTTGAAAAACCACAACAAAAAAGATTAAGAATCAAGATTCATAAGTTTCAATTTCTCTTTGTTCTTCCTCAACTTTATAGGAAACCAAACAGTTCGCAAGAAACAACAAAACCCAGAACGCAAACAACAACAAAACCCACAACCTTCTCTTATTTTCTTTCATCTTCACACCAAACAAAAATAGAACACAATCCAAGAGTTTCAAACTCGAAAAAAAAAAAAAAAAAAAAAAAAAAAAAAAAAAAAAAAAAAAAAAAAGAGAGAGACTAATCAAACATGCAAACCCAGTCAAACCGATTCAAACCCACGATCTCACACCGATTCAAAACCCACGATCTCACACCGAATCAAACCCTTCACACCAAAAAAAAACAGAACACAATCCAAGAGTTTCAAACCCCTAAAACGAAAAAAAAAAAAAAAAAAAAAAAAAAAAAAAAAAAAAAAAAAAAAAAAAAAAAAGAAGAAGAAGAAGAAGAAGAAGAAGAAGAAGAAAGAAAGAAAGACTAATCAAACATGCAAACCCAGTCAAACCGATTCAAACCCACGATCTCACACCGATTCAAAACCCACGTTCTCACATCGATTCAAACCCACAATCTCACACTGATTCAAAACCCACGATCTCACATCGATTCAAACCCAGTTAAACCCATCGGAGCCCTTGTCGGAATCACTATCGGAGCCATCAGAGCTTCGATTGAGCCATCAGAGCCCTCACGCCGACCCATCCGATCCATTGTTGAGGAAGCCACAGAGCAGGGAGCAAATGAGAAAGAGAGAAGGAAGAGACAACAAATAAGAAAGAGAGAAAGAAGAGAGAGAAAAGAAGAGAAATAATGGAAGAGGAGAGAGAAATTTCCAAGTTAAAAATGAGGTGAGAGTATTCAAAAATTATTATTTTTTATACCATTCAGCTATTAGTACCATCTTACATTTAAGATGGTACTGTAGCTATACGCCAAAAAAAATTTAGCATTTCCCATATGGCCTTGCAGTTGCGGAGCATGTTTTGGGCTTGAATGGTAAAAGGAGCTTACATTTGGCATTTAGCCTTTCCATTGCTGATGCTCTAAGGTTTTTAGCCTAACACCCTCTTTCCCTACAACCTAGCTTCTTGCTATCTCTACACCCTTTGTTCTCCCCTTCCCTTTGTGTTTGCACTCTCCCCTATTTCTTTTCTCTCTCTCTCTCTCTCTCCCTTTTCCTCACTTCCCAACAAAACCAACCCCCTCATTTGTGTGCCCTCATTCTCTGATATAGCCTCCCCTCAACGGGACTCAAATCATTACTTTTTACTGGTTTCCATGCAATCCCACTTTCACTTCTAATCCCCAGAACATGTCTTCTAAAGATTCTCTTGAAACTTGTTCCAAACACGAGATAGTGTTCAACAGTGGGTTTCCCAAAGGCACTGGTTATGACTGATTACCGACCTGAATTTGCCCTATCCCCTTACTGGGCCCCCTCAGTTATTAGTTAGTATTGGGCCTAACATGGCCCCGAACATAGTAGGGTTTCTTGAACATTATAATTAGACCTTAGCACATGTACCAGTGGACCGGTTCTAGCCCAATAGCGTTGGGCCTTGCTCACATGGGTCGTTTTGGGTCACTCGGGCCCAAGCCCCTACACCTCCTTATTTTCTTCTTCTTTTTTTTTTTTTTTTTTTTTTTCATTCTCCCTAAAATCCACTCTGCCAAACACACCTTTAGGATATTCATTAACAACATCCATATTTTATAACATCCAAACTAGAGGAAGGGATAAATACTCTCCCCTATCCTCTCATTCCGCTCCTTACCCTCTACTCCCCTCTCTCTCTCCAAATTTTGACACATAATGTTGGTCAATAAAATGAATAAGGAAAATGTTGACAAATGTCCTAAAAATATTTCTTAATGAACCATTTTAGAAAAAGTGTTACGAAAAAGGATAAAAAAAAAATTAATGTTTTCTAAATTGGTTAGTTAACAATTGTCTAAAATCATCTATTACCATGGCCAATGAATAAATACCTCCCTCGTACCAACTCTACACTATCCAATTTCAATCAAACCTTCCCCTCCTCCTTTTCAATCTTTCATTTTTCATAACTTTCAAATTCCTAGGCTATCATGGCTTCTTTCATCGAAGGAAATGGATGCCCTGGAACCATTAAGAAGACCACCAAAGCCATGAACCCTGGTGGAGGATCCATCAAGACAAGCAATCACATCAACAGAATCAGTGGAACCAACATCATCAACAGAAACAACAATGCCAACAGCATCAACAGAATCAGCAGCACCAACATAATCAACAGTAGCAACATCAGAATCAGCAGCATCAACATCATCAACAGCAGCAGCACCAACATCGTCAACAGCAACTGCATTAGAATCAGCAACACTAACTTCATCAACAGCAGCAGCATTAGAATCAGCAGCACGAACATAATCAACAGCAGTAGCATCAGTCAGCAACACCAACATCATCAATAGTAGCAGTATCAGATTTAGCAGCACCAACACTCAACCACTACGAGCATCCGTGGGATCAAGGCCATAGGAGACTTCAAGACTATCAAGAAACACTCAAGTCAGCAATACCAACATCATCAATAGCAGCGGTATCAGATTCAGCAGCACCAACACTCAACCATTACGAGCATCCACGGGATCAGGGCCATACGACACTTCAAGACTGTCGAGAAACACTCATCATCAAAGTAACAAAGTTGTTGTGACTGATGTTGATCAAAAGAAGAAGACTCAACATAACAAGAAGAAGTAAACAGAGCAGATCAAGAAGCTACAAAAGAAGTAGGAATAAAACACTAGACTACAAGTAGTAGCTTGCACAAGCAACATGTCGTGTAAGTAAATTTATGAAATTAGGTATGTGCCAAGTTGTTTGTGTATGTAAATTTATGCTTTTCTCTACTGTAAGGACTAAAATCGTTGGGTTCATTCTGTTTTATGCGTTCCTCTACTCTGCGCAATGTGTTAGTGCATTTTGGAATATTTTATAAGAAATTATTTTATTATGTGTTATTAGTTATTATTCCTATTAAAGTTAGAAATTTTTCTTTAATTATATTACATGTTATTAAAAAAAATGAAAATAATTAAAATTAAGAATATGACATAGGTAGAAGTAGTACACAAATCAATTTAAAGCCAGCAGCACAACATTCATGGGATCTCCTATGAAACTTTAATAATCCGAAACGTTATTCATAGGTTTTTGGCGTGACCGAGGTGTTCCAGATTCCTAGGTAGTAGTTGCTATCGCCATTTGTGTTGAAAAACCCAAGCTCGAATGTTTTGTTAGCGCTTGTAATAGTGGCGTTTCCTCGTAGGATCAGAACTGTGCCGTTTGATGCTGAAGCGGCGGTTATGGAGATGAGAAGCAAAGCAATAAGAGTCACAGAAAGTGGTGGTGGGTGTGGGTGTGACATATTTTTAGGGGGTTTTTTCTTCATTGTTTGGTATGTGAGAAAAGAGAGAGAATTTTTTTTCCCAAGAAAAGGACGTGAAATTTGGGAAGATGTGTATGTGTTAAGAGCGAGGACTACACCATAATTATCCACTTAAGTTTTTGAATCTGTATATCAAGTGAGTTAATGCGTATAGAATACTAAAAATCTAATATTAATGAACTATAAATTAAAAAAAAATTTCATATACTCAATAAAAATCATCAAATGTTTCTCAAAAAAAATAAATAAATAAAAATCACCGAACGTTCTATCTTATAAAAAATTAGAAAAAGATTATCATAAGTAGTACTAAAATTTAGGTAAGAATTTTAATATGTGACTAATTATATTTACTTTAAAAAAATAATTTGACTAATTATCTATATTTTATGATAAAAATTGTGTTTAATTTTAAATGTATCTATACGTATGCATTAATGCATGTGCTACATGTTTTTTTTTTTTTTAATAATAATTTGACTAATTATTTGTATTTTTATAATAAAAATTTGTTTAATTTTAAATACATCCATGCGTTTGCATGGAGTTACATGTTAGTATATAATAATAGGTGAAATTGAGAGAAACTCAGGGGGTTTTTTCTTCATTGTTTGGTATGCGAGAAAAGAGAGAGCATTTTTTCTCCCAGGAAAAGGACCTAAAATCTGAGAAGATGTGTGTGTGTTAAGAGCGAGGACTACACCATAATTATCCACTTAAGTTTTTTTATCTTTATATCAAGTGAGTTAATGAGTGTAGAATACTAAAAATCTAATATTAATGAACTATAAAATTAAAAAAAAAATTATATATACTCAATAAAAATCATCAAATGTTTCTCAAAAAAAATAAATAAATAAAAATCACCGAACGTTCTATCTTATAAAAAATTAGAAAAAAATTATCATAAGTAGTACTAAAATTTAGGTAAGAATTTTAATATGTGACTAATTATATTTACTTTAAAAAAATAATTTGACTAATTATCTATATTTTATGATAAAAATTGTGTTTAATTTTAAACGTATCTATACGTATGCATTAATGCATGTGCTACATGTTTTTTTTTTAAATAATAATTTGACTAATTATTTATATTTTTATAATAAAAATTTTGTTTAATTTTAAATACATCCATGCGTTTGCATGGGGTTACATGCTAGTATATAATAATAAGTGAAACTGAGAGAAATTTAAATTAAAATTCTAAGTTAGAGTTCCAATTTTGCGCCATATGTTCTAAATTATTTATTCTTAAAGTGTTTTATTTCTTAATTTTAGAATTAAATGTGGGATCACATCATAAATATTCATCCAAATAAGTTATTAAGTACAAAAACTAAAGAGTTTAGAATAAATGAATTGTAAAAAAAAAAAAAAAACCAAAAAAAAAAAAAAAAAAAGCTTCACAATAAAAATAAAAAAACATGGACAATTTACATTTTATACCTAATAATATCCTTACAAATTTTTTTAAAGAGTTAACAAAATATGAAAATGACTATCAATAGTATTTAAATTATATATATAGGAATTATATTATGCATCTATTTTGTTGAGGAGTGCAACTATTTTGATAAAGTGTATCTTTACCTAATTTATCTTTATTTTAAACCAATTCTTTGGGGTTTTTGTAGAAGCTTTTTGGAAATTTGTGATCAATTTTCAATCTATTTATAGATAAATATATTATATAGTTTTTTTTTTTTAAGGATATATTGTATAGTTTTTTTTAATATTTTTTTTATGAAAACATAATTTGGTATTGGTACTATAAACTTCACGTAGATTTATTTGATTCAACGACTTATTAATATAAATTTTTTGAAAAAAATAGATGCAACATATTTAAAGAGAACTTATTAATATTTAAAACATGCTCTATCATGAGCCTATCTTTTTAAAAATAAGCCAAATATAAAGTAAAGCTTGAGTAATATAAAATGGGTAATTATTCAATATTTGGGACCTAAAGTAGCCCCTCTAACCCCGCATCTGCGATATAAGCAGCAATCTGTGGATCTAATCCACCTTGTGGCACACTTATAAATCAGTGACGACAAGTCAGTACACCTGGCACTTCCTGCAAACAGAGCAACGTTGTATTAATAATAGTATTCACTAAGCACGTAATAAATATGCTTCAAACTTAAATGTCAATGCTAGGGACAAGTGCATAGTAAGAAAACTCTTTCTACTGCACTACAATTTTGGACAAATGCATACCTCGCCTACCGAAGGAGCATCCCAAAGCAAACTTGAAAGATGCACAGGCAGCCTCGTTAAGAAAGAGCTCGTAGAGGGTCCCGCTCCATATGGGTCCATATCTGGCATAAACCAAAGGTGATTAGTGGCCCATTGTACTTAAAAGCAATCAAATACAACAATATGGATCCTAGAAGCCAACCCAAATACAAGATAAACATGGAAACCAAAAGGATTGAAAGGAGATACTGATTCATATCTAAAATTTTAAAATCTCAACAAAATTTCTCTCGACAAACAAATTAGAGCAACCATCACTGAAGAAAGTGCAAACCTATCATGTTATCAAAATAACAACAGTTGAATAAAATATAGAAATTGTTAATTAGAACAACAACATAATATAATGCATCAATGTGATGAAGCCCTAACAAGTTTTCATAGCCACAAATTACCCACAAATTAATCCCACTCCCAATTACTGACATATACCCACAAATAACCCTAACCCCCAAATGCTCAAACAAATATTGAGATAAGGAGAATGTACCTTTGTGAGAGACCGGGAAAATTAAGGGGCCTCTCAAAAAAAAGAGAGATTTTGGGTGTGCTTTTTAGGGCACCTCTTTTTTTGGGTAAGTGGTGTGAAGTCACCAGTTATTTTTTTATACAGAAAAATAAGAAAAAATTAAATACAACTATACATGGCTAAATAGTTCCTTTATTGATTGAGTAAAATGAATACATATTTGAAAATTACATGGCTTTGGGTCTGTGAGAGACCGCCAAAATTGGGGGTGCCTCTCAAAAAAGAGATTTGGGTACATTTTAGGGCACCTCTCTTTTTGGGTAAGTGGTGTGGAGTCGCCACTTATTTTTTATACAAAAAAATAAGAAAAAAATAGTTATATACAAATACATGACTGAATTATTTCCTTTCATTGATTGAATAAAAATACATATTTGAAAAATTGAAAATTAAATGGCTTTAGGTCCTAGTTACAAACTACCAAATAATTACATGGCTTTTTGTCCTAGTTACATTCTACCAATAATAAAAAAAATTTAATAAATAAAGACAAGGCTTAAATCTACTAATCCAAAGACCTAAATTCAGAGGCTAGGTTACAGAATGGGAAGGTGTTAGGCACCCATTCCGCCTAGACAGAGTCTGGTCTTTTAGACTCTTGTGACTAATGTACCACTTTCATGCATGTTATGAATGATATGTTGAACATGAGAAACAAAAATTAAATCACATAAATTTATTTATGAATGAATCCTCTTCTTTGTTTAAAAAAATTCAGATCTGTTTTGGTGATAAAAAAAATGGTTTTGACAACTAAAAAATCAGATTTGTTTTGCGATGTTCAAAAAATATGGAAAAGATTTTTTATGAAGAGAGTTTCATTCATTAAATAAATTTATGCTACATGAATAAAATAGAACAAACAACCATAAACACAATCATGCATAATCTTTTTCTTTGTTTTAAAATCTGCAAATGTTAAAAAAAATCAGATCTATATCAAAGAAAGATACAAATCAGTTTTTGATTTCAGAAAAATTCAAATCTACATCTAATAAAGATGCAGATCTGTTTTATTTGAGGAAAAATTTAGATCTATATCTAAGAAAGAAGCAGATCTGTTTTTAATTGAGAAAAAATTCAGATCTACATCTAAGAAAGATGCAGATCTGTTTTTTATTTTAAGAAAAAGAATCGATTATATGCAGATTATTGAAATTAAGAAAGAGATCACAACAATTATATAAAAAAAATCAAGATCATGCTTTAACAACACAACTATTAACAATTCATGTTATGGATAAAGAAAAACATGCATTATCATAATAGAGAAAAGCATAAAGGAAAAGGAATAGGGTGATTGAAAACAACCTCTTGCATGGAGCACTTTTGTTCTTGAGAGGATGTTTTAGGGTTCAAAGAAATTTATTCAATTATCTTTGAAACCTAAAAGCCCTAAATATCAAAGAGGATTAGCAAATATAAAAAATTTAAGTGTGCCTCTTAGAGCGAAGAAAAGTCTCTTTGGAGGGGGGTAAAAAAAGTGTGCTAAATTACGAGATCCAGTCTCTATTTATAGAGACCAGAAAACTCTAAAAAATAGCTTCGACGTGTAGAACGCGAATTGGGACTCATCCTTCTACGAAAAGATCGAAAACGGTATGCTTTATTGTTACCCGAAGGGAGTTAGGCCAAAGCCCAAAAGGAGTCAATTCGGTACTTTTAAAGTGCCGTTCGGCTCTCCAACAGTACCAAATGGTGCTTTTGGATGCCGAGCGTTCTTTTGTGTTCGGGTGCCTTTTGGACTCTCTTTTTAGGGTTTTTTTTTATCTGATCCTTGCATCTAGACGTGTTTCATCCTTAGTCTATGATTTTCTATCTCTTTTCTGGATAATTTAGGCTTTTTAGGAACAATTATCTTGTAGATAAATACCCTAAAATAAATCTTGATAAAGTTCAGATTATCCACAATTTTATTGTTATCCAATCATCCCTTTTATTCCTACGCATGCAATCCTATTTTAGACACTAATTATCAATCAATCACAGAATTATTTAATTAATTTTAATTGTTTAACCAATTAGAATTAATTTAAATTAATTGTGCGTGGTTGATTCTACCTAGACACATTGCATGCTGACTGTGCAAACTTGATCGTGCGATATCTTCTGATCCGATGGTTCGATTTGGAAACCGGACACACCGTTGTGACCATTAGAATCTCAAGATCATTTTTATGATATACAACAAATGAATTGATGCATGTAATGCGAGAACAAATTGATGCATGTAATGTAATAATGATTTTTGGGGTATATGAATGATCATTCAAGTCATTCTCTTTGATTAAATCATGGGTGCAAAATTGAGTGTCTATAGGGTCCTAGTTACAATCTACCAAAAATACATGGCTTTTTGTCCTAGTTACATTCTACCCAAAATAAAAATAAAGACAACGCTTAGATCTACTTATTCAAAGACCTAAATTCGGAGGTTAGGTTATGGAATGGGAAGGTGTTAGGCACCTATTCCACCTAGACAGAGTTTGGTCTTCTAGACTTTTGTGACGTATGTACCCCTTTCTGCCTGCTATGAATGATATGTTGCACATGAAAAACAAAAACTAAATCACATAAATTTATTTATGAATGCATCCTCTTCTTTGTTAAAAAAAAAAAATAGATTTGTTTTAGTGATTAAAAAATTGATTTTGGTTTATAAAAACCAGATTTGTTTTAAGTGAATTTAAAAAAAAAATGATTTTAGTTTTGTAAAAGACCAAATCTGTTTTGTGATGATAAAAAAAATGGTTTTTGATGACAAAAAAATCAGATCTGTTTTTCTATGTTCGAAAATATGAAAAAGATTTTTTTTTTTTTTTTTTTTTTTTTATGAAGAGAATTTCATTCATAAAACAAATTTATGCTATATGAACCAAACAAAACAAACAACCATAAACACAATTATGCATGATCTTTTTCTTTGTTTCAAAATCTGCATATGTTAAAAAATAAGATCTGTACCTAAAAAAGATACAAATCAGTTTTTTGATAAATAAAAAAAATAATAATAAAATAAAATCAGATTTGTGTCTAATGAAGATGCAAATCAATTTTTGATTTGAGAAAATTTCAGATTTGCAATGCAGATCCATTTTTTATTTAAGAAAAATTCAAATCTATATCTAAGGAAGATGCAAATCATTTTTTAATTAAGAAAAATTCAGATCTAAATCTAAGGAAGATGTAGATCCATTTTATTTTAAAAATAGGAATTGGTTATATGCATATTTTTAAAATTAAGAAAAAGATCACAATTACAAGAAAAGATTCAAGATCATGCTTTAACAAAACAATAATTAACAATTCATATTGTAGATATTTGACACAACTAAACTAAAAAACATGCATGCATCATCATAAAAGGAAGGCATAACGAAAAAGGGTTAAGAGACAACCTCTTGCATGGAGCGCTCTTCTTCTTGAGGGGATATGTTAGGGTTCAAAGAAATTTATTCAATTGTCTTTGAAACCTAAAAACCCTAATTTCAAAAAAAAATATTGGAAAGGGGATCAGCAAATATGTGCAATTTGAGAGCGTAAAAGAGTGTGCCTCTCAGAGCGTAAAAAAGTGTGCTGAATTATGAGATCCAGTCTCTATTTATAGAAGCTGGAAAACTCTAAAAAATAGCTCAGACAATTAGAATGGGAATCGGGATGCGTCTTTTTGCGAAAAAGTTGAAAATGGTGTGCCTTATCAGCACCCGAAGGAAATTGGGCCAAAGCCTAAAAGAGTGCCATTCGGCACTCCTAAAGTGCTGAATGGTACTCTTGGGCACCAAATGTACTTTTGTATTTGGGTGCGCTTTGGACTCCCTTTTAAGGTTTTCTTGAGCCAGTCCTTGCAATTAGATGTGTTTACAATCCGTGTTCTAAGATCTCTTTTCTGGATAATTCAGATCTTTTCAAGAACAATTATCTTGTAAATAAATAACCTAAAATAAATTTTGATAAAGTTCAAATTATCCACAATTTTATTGTTATCCAATTATTCCTTTTATTCCTATGCAAACAATCCTATTTTAGACACTAATTATCAACCAATCACAAAATTATTTAATTAATTTTAATTGTTTAACCAATCAGAATTAATTTAAATTAATCGTGTGTGGTTGACTCTACCTAGACACAATGCATGTTGACCGTGCAAATTTAATCATGCGATATCTTTCAATCTGGTAGTCCGATTTGGAAACCGAACACACTGTTGCTACCGTTAGAACCTCAAGGTCATTTTTATGATATGTAATAAATGAATTAATGCATGTAATGCAAGAACAAATTGATGCATGTAATGCAATCATGATTTTTAGGGTACATGGATGATCATTTCAACCATCTTCCTTGATTAAATCATGGGTGCAAAATCAAGTGTCTACAGCCTTGTGATTCCAAATTGAAGATGTAGATTGAGAGTGAGAGTACAGAGCGAGACTGCAAGGGAGATTAAGAGTGTGTGGGAGAGTGAGAGCGAGATGATAGCGAGATTAAGAGAGTGAAAGGGAGAATGAGAAAGTGAAAGTGATGAGAGAGTAAGACTGAGTGGGAGAGAGGGAGATTCAGAGAGTTAAGAGTATTTGTTCAAAACAAGGATGACTTAAGTGTATAGTGAGTTCAATTAGGACTGAACCCGAGCCATACCCGAGTTCACTGAACTTGAGTATGGTGGACTAAAAATTCCTGGAACCTGAGCTGTACTTGAGTCCAATAAACTTGGGTATAGGACACATAGTACTTGAGCTTCACATCAAAGTACCATGTGGCATTTTTAAATGCCAGCTCAACTAGGGCCACGATGAAATGCTTACTAGGAACTCTAGTTTACTAAACTCGAGTACCATTTAGAACTGAAGTTTAGTGAACTCGAGTACCAGAAAAGTGGTATATTGCTAATTAGTTCCGAAACAGTGCTAGATTGCCACAAATTTTGCCAAAACGTGGTATTTGACTATTTTCACTTGTGTTTAGTTGAAAGGATGAAAAGTTGAGAGATAAAAAACTTATTTGTTTGGTTGAGAAGAAAAATGAGATGATGAAAAAGTAAAGTTGGTAAAAATTTACAATTATATTCCCATTATATGAAACAAAAAAGTAATACAATTTTTTAGCAAAAAAAATTGTGTATGTGCAAACAAAAAAGTAACGCATTTTTTTAGCAAAAAATATGTGTATGTGCAAATGGTCGAAGAAGAAGAAAAAACACCGGCATGGACGAAGCCCATGTGCACAATACAAATTGGCATTTTCATCAATCCAAACCCAATTTTTTCTCTCCCCAATTTTCTCCCCGTGTTGGGGAGTAAACTTTTTGGAAGGTCGAAGAGAAAACAAAGAAGAAAGAAAGAGAATTCGAATAAGAAGAAAGAGAAGCGCATAGATTCTCCTCTCGTAAATTTAGCATCAATCAGATTTTTGAGTATTCGAATAATTTTTATATTATTCTTCTTTTTTCTGAAACCAACATTGGAATTCTCGTTATGAATAAGCTTGGAATTCGGGTCATTCTCTCAAATTGGAACCAGCATTGATTTTTTTTTTTTTTTTTTATGCTCAGACTATACATTTTGAATGGCGCGTTTGTGTATTCTTGTTCATGATGAAGTTTCTTTTTTCTTTTGATAAGGAAAGCGGTTTATGATGAAGTTTCTTACTGCATGGTTTGTCTTTTCTTGTTATTTATGGAGGTAAAATGAGGTTAAGCAGGCTGTTTGTAGGGTTTGTGACATCGTTTTAAAATCCAAATCCCATTGGGATGCCCACCAAGTTTCTCGTAAACATCATGAGGTGATTTTTTTACTATCGACATGTAAATATATCACAGGCTCCTGTTTATATGATCACTCATAAAACATTAAATTACAAACAAATCACATGTATATACCAACCTCTTATTAGTTTTCATCTAAGCTCACCATTAATATCATCTTTTCATTTACCAATAATCACTCACCATTAATATCATCTTTTCATTTACCAATAATCAATCACCCAATTGAGATACGTGATAAGATGTCAATATTAAGAAAAGTTAGAATCTTTACGTGAATATATAATGCAAACCTGACTTTTTCTTCTTCTATGTAAGATAGAGAATGATTCGTGTTAGGTTCTAAGGTCTTAGGATTTTATGTATTTAGAACTCTAAGTTGTAATGTTGGCAAACCATGATCAAAACAATGTATTTAGTCTAGTTTAGGCTTGCTCAAAGTTGGTTAAATATTGTAAAGTTGGAATTGAGTGACTGCAGAAGCATTGGGGCTTCTCGGTCTGGCTCGATTGATCGAATGTAATTCTCGATCGATCGAAAGTCGGCCCAGATGCGTTTTTCTGCAAAATTCCAAATCAGCCCAAAATCTTTAAACGTTTAGGGTTTTATGTTTTTGCCCTAGGTATATAAGGCAAACCCTAGCTACGTTTTTCAGAGTTGCACAAGTTGTATTGTTGCTCATACATTGCGGTTTTGTGTAAATCTCTTGTGAGATCTAGAGGAGCTTTCCTTTACACAAAGCTTAGGGTTTTCAAGATTGAGATTACTTCAACATCTTGATGATCAACTTGGTTGCTGCCTTTGAAGCTTAAAGAATATCAAGCGTGGGTGCTTGTAGCTGATTGAAGGAATACAAAGAAAGAAGTAGTCCGTGGACTCGGAGCCTGCGCGTGGTCGTGTCAGGAAGTTTTACTGGTGGGTAGCATTAGGAAGTCAAGCGGGGAGCTTGTAAGTCCTTTTGTAAGAACTTCAATTCTTTCTTAGTGGATTCCGTTTTGCCTTGAGGATCGGTGGGTAAAATCCTCCCCAGGTTTTTTACCGGTTTGGTTTTCCTGGGTGATCATATCACTGTGTTATTTATTTTCTGCTGCTTTATATGTTTTACATGCATGATATGATTTTGTGATTGTTTTAACCTAGAATTGTTTAATTTGACTAAGTAACAACTTGGCTAATTAATCTAGGCTACGCAATCTGGTTATAGTTTAAGGGGTCTAAACCGCTCAAGTGGTATCAGAGCAGGTTGCTCTTTTGTTTGAGATTTTTATCTCTGAGCTGATCCTTGACCCCAGTTGTCGTGGAGCATGGACACTCTCTGTTTGTTCCTCCTCACTTTGATGGGAACAATTATGCTTACTGGAAAGTAAGGATGAAAGCATTCCTGAAATCCATTGATGAGAGGGTGTGGAATTCTGTTGAATATGGATGGGAGAAGCCCACTACTCCTGTGAGTGAGTGGCAAACTTCTAAGAAAGAAGCAGCAGGCTTCAATAGCAAAACTATGAATGCCATCTTCAATGCTGTTTCAATGGAGGAATTTAAGAGGATCTCTAATGTTGAGGTTGCTCATACTGCTTGGAAAATCCTCCAAACTGTGCATGAAGGCACAAAGGCTATTAAAATTAACAAATTGCAGCAATTAACTTCTAGGTTTGAAAACATTAGAATGTCTGATGATGAAACCTTTGATGAGTTTTATGCTAAACTTAATGATATTGTTAATTCTGCTTATAATTTGGGTGAAGTCTATGATCAACCAAAAGTTGTTAGGAAAATTCTTAGATCCTTAACTGAAGACTTTAGACCCAAAGTGACAGCCATTACTGAGAGTAAGGATGTTGACTCCATCCCTGTGGATGAGCTTGTAGGATCTCTTCAGTCCTATGAGTCTGACTTACCTAAGACTATCAAATCCAAATCAATGGCACTTAAATCTGTTGATGATGTTGAAGCTGGTGGATTTGATGATGAGCTCTCTCCCACGGAGATAGCTTACCTTGCCAAGAACTTTAGAAATTTTCTCAGAAACACAAATAGAAAGGCAAGGAACACCAACACTGCTGAACCTAGAAACTTTAGGAAGAATGATCCCACTAAGGTTAACAATTTTGAAAAACCTAGAGAACAAGTAGGTCAATCTTCTAATAACTCTTTGGGCCCTCAGTGTTTTGGTTGTCAAGGGTATGGTCATGTCAAATCTGAATGTCCTACTTTCTTGAGGAATAAGGGTAAAGCTATGGCTGTAACCCTTAGTGATAATGAGGTTTCTGATGATGAGTCCGGTTGTGACGAGGATGGAAACTTCATTGCTTTCACTGCTACTGGTACAGTAGATGAAGGCATATCTGCTGAGGAGAACCTTGCTGATGGGGAACTCTCTGAAGATGCAGATCTTCAAGAGGCCTATAACAAACTTTGCAAAATTGCTGCAAAGGATGCTATGAAAGTTGATCTAGGCCTGAAGAAAATTGATGCTCTTGAGCTTGAAAAGAAAAATCTGCTTGTAAAACTATTTGATGCTAATGATCTTTTGAATAATGTTAAATCTGAAAATATGCTTTTGCTTGATAAAGTTAGAACTTTGGAACATGATTTATCTGTTGCTAGATCTGCTAGTTCTAAACTTGATCATATGCTGAATGTTCAAAAGTATCCTTCTGATAAAGTTGGGTTAGGATATGTTGAAAGCAACTTTGATTCTGGACCCCATTCCACTGTCTTTGTTCCTTCTTCTTCTTCTTCTGAACCTTTTGTGAGTGAGGTTGTGAGTGAAACCATTAAACCCTCTGTGAGTGAGGTTGTTAAACCTGTAGAAGTTTCACCACCAAAGAAGATTAGGGTAGACTTAAGAGAATCCAAACCTAAGGAGCCTACCAAACCTAAGGACAAGATGCATGGTAAACCTGCTTGGGTTTGTCATTATTGTGGTAAGTCTGGACATATCCGTCCTAACTGTTACAAGCTTCAAGCTGATAAGAGAGCAAAAAGACCAAAAGTGCCTGTGCCTCAAGCACAAGATCCTATGGCACTAATTGGTGAATTGGTAAAGGCGTTAAACCTTTATTCCAATTCTGGAGTTGGGAATCACTCTAATGTGAATAAGAACTCCAATGCTCGGGGTGCATCTAAAAATTTTTGGATGCAAAAGACTCGAACTAACTGAGTTTTTCTGACATGGTCCTTGTGCTTCATTGCTCTATTCTGTTGTGACCATTGTTATTTGGTTTTTGTGTTTTTCTTTTGTTCTAGGACTTGCATTGCATTACATACATGCATTTCATTCTAGGATTTATTTGTTTTCTCTTTTAATAAAAAAAAAAAAAAAAAAAAAGGAGAAAGCAAAATCTTTGTTAAACACTATTTTTCTTGATTTTTTGAAAACAAGGTTGGTCATTCTTTTTACGCATGTCATGTCTAGTGTACCTTGTTTAACTTTGATGAGCTTATTTACTGCACTTGACTAGTTGAAACTTTGTAGTGCATGTTGTGTGGGAAAGATGTGTGTGGTTCTTAATCACTTTGCCTTAATCATGAAGTCACTTGTTTTTGACTGTCGGACTTGATCCTTTTGAGAAAGGCATAAATAACCATCTCACCACTGTTCACTAGCCAATCATGAACACCTTAGTGCATATCATAAGATTTTGTGCTCGAGAAAGTGTAGCACATGCACAAAAAGAACATAAGGTGTAGCCTCAAATTAAATTAAAAACTGGTGTGTACTATTAGGCTTGATGCCAATTTACTTAATTCAAACCGGTGTGTACTATTAGGCTGAATGCCAATTCATATAAATAAGAGGCAAAAATGAAAGAAACTTACATGATTGCAAGCTTTTGTTCTAGGAGATGTGGGAGTTATAGGATGTAACTCTTTAGGTGATAGTCTCTTTTAAATTCTATGTGATGAATTGTGTAGACTTTGTGTTTGATTGCTATTCACATATCACCTCACATGTATCTCAAGTCTTTGCTAGTTTCACACACTACACAAGTTACTCTTTGTTAAACATTGTACATATTGGTGTGTGTGTCTTTGGTCTGACCAACCAAGTTTGAAAATATCTTGAGATTTGTGCACAACATATTTATTGCTTGAGAAAATTATTTGGAAGATGATTGAAACTTGTGTTTGAGAAAATTGGGTTTAAAAATTTTGGTTTTTTTTTGAAAATGCATTCCATCTCATACTCATGCATTTTGTATTCATTGTTCAAATGCTTTGAGGAGTTGTTTCAAAATTGGGTTTGCGATTTTTCAAAAACTGTGTTTTTCCCAAAATTCAGTGTGCCTCTGCCCATTTCGATCGATCCAACCTGATTTTCGATCGATCGAAAAAGTGCCTCAGAATGTGCTAAAATGACTGTCACATTCGATCAATCGAATGTAATTTTCGATCGATCGAAGATCATGGAGAAGCTTTTTTAAAGAAGAAATCTGACTTTTTCAAAGTATTCAAACTTTTTCAAAAACTTTTCTTTCTCTCTCTCCGACGAGGCAAGACCAAAACTTCAATTTTTTGTCGTTTTCTTCCGGATTTTTTGCACAATCTCTCTCTCCTCAAGCCGGTATGTCTATTTTGCCCTTCCTTTTCAATTTATTTTCACATTTACATGCATTTTTCATGCATTTGAGGGAATAATTTTCGGAACTTTTCTTTTTGGGATTTGTGTTGTTTCGGACCAAATTGTTTGCAATTGATCAATGGGTTTTGATGGGGACACCCTATAGACATGTTCTTGATTGTTTAATTTGATCAATTTTGTGTTTTGTGGAAAATTGAAATTTCTAGGGTTTATAATTGATCCGAATTGGGGCTTTTTGTGAAATTGAGTTTAATTGATGAAATTGGCTTGTCTAATTGATGTAATTGGTTATTATAAACTGTTTTCAATGGTGTGTAATGATTAATTCATCAATTTGGTACAAAAATTTTCAAGTGGTTCTCAAATTTTTAGGGTTTTTGTTAAGAAACTCTATGTTCAAGCCAATTTTGTGAATTTGAACTTAATTTGATCCTGGTTACTGCATTAGTTCATGCATCATAACATTGTTAATGTTCATGCATCATATAGAATTTTATTCTATATTTTTTTTGTGCTAACTTGCAGTCTGCCCTTGGTTGTGTTTTTGTTCTTTTTGTTTTTCTCTTTGTGTCTCTGTCCTTCCCTTAGCACCATGCCTAGGAAGACTAGAGCACGTAGGACTATTCCCTCTCCTTCTCCACCCCCTCCTTCTTTTGATAGTGAGAGATTCCCTAGTGAGAAAAACCAAGAGCTTTACGAGACTTTAAACCTTAAGAGGAAGATTTGGGCTGAGCGTTCTGTCTCTTTTGATGAGCTTGATCCTGCCATTAGGGCAAATTTTGAGCGTAGGGGTTGGCTTCCTTTGTTTGCTGTGTCTGACCCTCCTCCTCCGGTTACCTTGATTAGAGAGTTCTTTTCGAACATCTCAATCCGCATCTATGATTCCAACACTCTAGTTAGGAGTTGGATACGAGGCGTAGAGTACTCCATTACTCCTCAGGTAGTGGCTGATGCCCTTGAGGTACCTTTGGTACAGCATCCTGTCTATCCCTATGATGAGTCACCAGAGTTGAGTGATGTCATGTCTTACATCACTGGGTCATCTATCCAGTGGGGTTCTGATCCTAGGATCACTACCGCTGAGCTTCCCGAGACTACCTATCTTTTCTTTAGGATAGCCTGTCACTCACTCTGGCCCATTTCTCATCTGCACACCATTCCTCTTGAGAGGTGTGTTTTTCTGTATGCTCTTGTTACTGATGCTCCTATTAGTTTTCCTCATCTTTTTCTTCGTTCTTTGAATGAAGTTTATAGGAGTTCATCTACTGCTCATGCCCTTGTCCATCCTATTTTCATTCATAGGATTTTACTGTATCTAGGTTTAGAGGATTTCCTTGCTTCTGAGCCTGTTCATGTTATAGGTCCTATAGGTGCGTCTTTTCTTAGACAGAGGGCCGCTCATCTTCGAGCTGGTTCTAAACACCCTAGGTCTGATCCCTCTAGTAGTGCTCCTCCTCCTCCTTCTTCTTCTACAAGTCCTGATGGTGAGGCTGTTCTAGATCCTGTAGGTGCTGCTGCTGTTCCTCCACCTCCTGCGGCTGACTTCGATGTTCGTCGTACTCTGGAGACTGTCATGACCGTTCAGGCGGCTCATGGTCAGCTTTTGGTGGATCTGTTCGACGAGATTCGTGCTCTGAGAGCGGATTTGGCGCATCTTCGTTCTTCCTCACCACCTCCTTTTGATGATGGCTTATGATGCCCTTTGGCATTCCGTCACAAAAAGGGGGAGTAGAGTTTTTGTCTTGTAGAGGAGATTTTATTGATAGGGGGAGATTTTTGTGTTAGGGGGAGATATTTTTTTAACATGGGATATTTTTTGTGGAGTTTATTAGATTGTATCTAGGTGCTTCACTTTGTATATCATTTTTGGGGATATTCATGTTAGGGGGAGTAACATTGATTGATATATTGATATACATGATTTTTTTTTTATTCTTGTTGTCTTATGATTCACTACTTATTGATTTATATTTATGAGTTGATTCATTGATATATATCTTTATTTTGTGTTGTGTGAATCTTACAAGAATATTATACCTGTTTATATACTATTTTCTGCCACACATGCGTTTATGTGTTTGTTGAGTATTTCAGGAATATACAGGTTGATTCAACAAAGCTGCTGTCTACACTTGCAACCGATGGATAGTAGTTAGGTTGAACTTTTGTTTATGAGCATTATTTTGTAAAGGGCTTTTTACTTGTAAACTTTGAGCTTTTGATTTGTGTTTTGTCACGGATTGCCAAAGGGGGAGTTTGTTAGGTTCTAAGGTCTTAGGATTTTATGTATTTAGAACTCTAAGTTGTAATGTTGGCAAACCATGATCAAAACAATGTATTTAGTCTAGTTTAGGCTTGCTCAAAGTTGGTTAAATATTGTAAAGTTGGAATCGAGTGACTGCAGAAGCCTTGGGGCTTCTCGGCCTGGCTCGATCGATCGAATGTAATTCTCGATCGATCGAAAGTCGGCCCAGATGCGTTTTTCTGCAGAATTCCAACTCAGCCCAAACTCTTTAAACATTTAGGGTTTTATGTTTTTGCCCTAGGTATATAAGGCAAACCCTAGCTACGTTTTTCAGAGTTGCATAAGTTGTATTGTTGGGTTTTGTGTAAATCTCTTGTGAGATCTAGAGGAGCTTTCCTTTACACAAAGCTTAGGGTTTTCAAGATTGAGATTACTTCAACATCTTGATGATCAACTTGGTTGCTGCCTTTGAAGCTTAAAGAATATCAAGCGTGGGTGCTTGTAGCTGATTGAAGGAATACAAAGAAAGAAGTAGTCCGTGGACTCGGAGCCTGCACGTGGTCGTGTCAGGAAGTTTTACTGGTGGGTAGCATTAGGAAGTCAAGCGGGGAGCTTGTAAGTCCTTTTGTAAGAACTTCAATTCTTTCTTAGTGGATTCCGTTTTGCCTTAAGGATCGGTGGGTAAAATCCTCCCCAGGTTTTTTACCGGTTTGGTTTTCCTGAGTGATCATATCACTATGTTATTTATTTTCCGCTGCTTTATATGTTTTACATGCATGATATGATTTCGTGATTGTTTTAACCTAGAATTGTTTAATTTGACTAAGTAACAACTTGGCTAATTAATCTAGGTTACGCAATCTGGTTATAGTTTAAGGGGTCTAAATCGCTCAATTCGATCAACTTATTGAGATAGTAGTACCAGGAAGCATAACTGCATGTCAATATACTCATAAGCAACAAAGCAAACTACATACAATAAAATGGGTAGAGTACACAACATGAACATAGCTCACTGCTACTAGTAACTGTTCCACGTATAGAACAGTGACTGACATAAAAGATAACATACGTTGTAGCTTTTATTTTCTAAACATTTAGCTATGCATTCAGTTGGTAGTTGGTGGTTTGTGTGGTGGCTTCTCTCCTTTACCCTTTGGTGGCTTGTGTTCTGGGAATGGTTTTCTCTCTCCAACTTCAAGTGGGGTAGGTGGCTTGTTTTTTGGTGGCGGCTTCTCTCTTCTACCCTTTGGTGGCTTGTGTTCTGGGAATTGTTTTCTCTCTCCGTCTTCAACTGGGGTTGGCGGCTTATGTTTTGGTGGTGGCTTTGCTCCCTTGTGAGGAGGTTTGCCATCAATGTAAGAAGACTCCAATAGAAGGTGTCCAGGATGATGATCATGTGGTGGTGGCTTCTCCCCCCTACCCTTTAGAGGTTCATAACCTCGGCTTGGTGGTTTGTGTTTTGGGAATGGCTTCTCTTCCCTATCGAGTGGGGTTGGTGGCTTATGTTTTGGTGGTGGCTTTGCTCCCTTGGGAGAAGGTCTGCCATCAATGGAAGAAGACTCCAGTAAAAGATGCCCAGGGTGATGATCATGTGGTGGTGGCTTCTCTCCCCTACCCTTTGGAGGTTCCTTACCTCGGCACGGTGGTTTGTGTTTTGGAAATGGCTTCTCTTCCCTATCGAGTGGAGTTGGTGGCTTGTGTTTTGGGGGTGGCTTTTCTCCCTTAGGAGGTTTGTGCTCATATTTGGAAGACTCATGGTGATCAGCCATTGAGGCAGTGCTTAGAAGCACCACTCCAAGGAGCAACACTAGAAAGTATTTGCTGGTAGTCATCTTTGGTCTCTGGATGGTTCAAAACAGAAATACTTCTTGACCTTTTATAAGGGATTTTAGAGCCTATTTCGTCAGATCATACGTCATTAAGCATTTAAAACATACCTTACCATAGACACATCCAGTTAAAATCTATATCCTTTCTTCTGGAATGTGATGGATATTTTTATAAAAAATATCATATTTATTTTAATACTCATTTATGTGAATTAAGGAAATCAATTATCCCTTAATGTAAGGTACGTTGATTGCTAAATTTTGAAAATTCAAATATAATTTAAAATATGAATAGTTATTGTTATCGGTTTTAATTACGAAATCTCTAAAAATTAATGTGAATTTTAATACCATATATTGCCAATTTTTAGTATAGTTTCCTGTATAAACTTTTACTTTAAAACGTTTCTTTTAATATATTTAATAGCAACATTATAAATAGAAAGTATCAGATATTGTACAACTATGTATTTATATAATTTACTGTTGATGGATTATAGCATTATATATTGCTTTCCATTCTTGGTTATAATTATGGTGTATGGTCAAAGTTTCAAAGAAAGGCATTATTTGATAGCTTAAACACTGCCACGTTAGGGGCTGTAAATTTTGTTTTAATGGCATTATGAGTTATGACACAACAAGACAAACTTGATTTGTCTACTAACTTACCTCACCTCAACGCACACTTTGGCAAAAGGTTTGAGCGGTTTATATATAATACATGAATAAAAAAAAAGTTATTCATAACATTGATTTCAATAATTTTATGACCATTTAAAGTTTTAAAAGTTGGCAAACGTTTTTATTTTTTGGCTAAGGACAAGCAACAGGTCTGGCATTATATATATATATATATATATATATGGAATGAAATAAAAGTTTAAGACACACATTAAACTTTAGGGGGTAAAATCTAAGTTGTAAAACGTCACGGTGTAAAATTCAAACACCCTAAATTAACTTCAATGTGTGAAATCCAATCACCCCCAAATTTTAGAAGTGTAATTTGCAATTTACCCAAAAATATATATATACAATTACAATATTTTAAGTTTCGTAAATTATTATGGGGTTATATTCCCCTTCCTTAAGTTTAGAAATGACACTTTACTTTAAACTTAAAGAGAAAAAACATTTTTCAGTTGATATTTTATTGACCAGATTTTGTGAAATTAAATTAAAAATGTTGTATTCTAACTTGCCAAGTTTCCAAATTATCTTATTTTATAATTAGAATTGATTTTTAAAATTTTTTTAATTAAAGTATATTTTAAATTATTAAGTGTGAATTTTATTAATTAATTTTTTTTTCAACATGTTATGGAGAGATTTGTCGTTGCAAGTGTTTTGGTGCTTGATGAGTAAATTTCGCATTTTTATTTTAAAATTTTGTAAAGAGATTATTATAAAAATTTGGAAGGGGAGTGTTAGAGGGGGGATGAGTATTAATTTCTTCATACTTAAAGGAAAAATAGTGTTTTTTCTCTTTAAGTTTAAGTTGGAGTGTTATTTCCCTCAAATCTCAAGAGAGGAGAGTGTAATTATCCTAATTATTATTTTAGTTTCCTAAGTTTAGGTTTTGTCATTTTAGTGTGCTCAATTCAATAACGTTATCATTCTAATCCTTTGAGTCTATTTGGTTAGGCAATTTAGGAGTATAAAAACACATTACACCATTTTGAGGGGAGAGTCCTAGCTATCATTAAGATCGGAGGAATGTGCAGAATAACACAATGAAGAGGGAGTATATCGTAAGTTAAGATGCGTTAGAAAGAATGTTGGAAACTAGCATCTCGAGTCTTAGAGACTCGAGTTCCAAAGAGCAAAACCGAGTCTCTAACACTTGATTTACTACTTGGAGATCTGAACAAAAACAGAGGAGTGATCTGAACAAAGAACGATTTGAAGAGCGATCTGAAGAGGAAGCACGATTTGATCTGAAGAACGAAGAGACGATTTGAAGAGGCTAGTTTGATCTGAAAAGGAAGAACAAAGAACGAAGAACGATCTGGTCTTCAGATCTGCCATCGAAGAACGAAGAAGAAGAACGAAGAATGATCTGAGGAAGAAGAAGTGAAACTCAAGTCTCAAAAACTCGATTTCTGAAAGCTCGAAAACGTGTTGAAAACACAAGAGCTATTTAGACCCCCAAATTAAAAATTACGGCTCGATAGATTTTACACAACTTTAATACAAAGTGCGGAATAGTGTAAAAGCGAGTGGATGAACAAGTAAGCTACTCTAATCCATAAACTAAGCAACACAGCAGTATAATGGAATTAAACAAGAGTAGGGAAGAAGGATGCAAACACAGAAAACACCGAGACGTGTTCTCGAAGAGGAAACCGAAGAACTCGGCGAAAAACCTCTCCGCCGCCCTCCAAGCGGAAATCAATCCACTAGACAATCAGTTGGGATACATGGGTTAGCAAAAGACCCTCCAAGCCTAGTCTACCCGCTGTACCTAAGCCCTCTAAGCTCCTACTCCAACAAGGCTTCTCGGAACCGTGTCTTGTCCTAGTTATCCGGATCCCGCAACAAGCTCCATGTTGCATCTGCCATTCAAGGCTTCTTCCAATGCTTCCCAGCAGCACCAAAACGTCACACAGCACTCTTAAGGTGTGGTAAGTGTTTGGGCTATCAACCTCTCAAAGATATGGATAATGGAGAGGGAAGGGTTGAGGAAATACCACAAGCAAATGTATAGAGAAAGATGGGGAAGACAATCTCTAATTACCAATGTGTTTGGCTAGGGTTTTCTCTCTGAAGCATTCCTCAACAATTGTGGGTAATGATGGTATATATAGGAGAGGTGCAAAAGGTGTGACTCAAAAAGTACAGGCTGGCAGAACAGCTAGTCTCGCGGGTGTCTCGCGGGAAGGCCTTACCCGCGAGATACTTGCGAGACACAGTTGTCTCCACCTGGCCTGACTCTTCGCATTCCAGCATGTGCCTGGCACATGATTTACTTCGCGGGATGCTTGGTCGCGAGATACCCGCGAGAATCCTTCAGTTCTTCAAATGCTTGAGTCTTCAAACACTCTCTCTATCACACAACCCTTACAACCATTCCCACAACAAATACAGGGTTTTAAACGATTGAACATAATTACAATCAAATTTGGCACGGAATAAAAGCCAACAAAAACACAGTTGTAAATCACAACTTTACAATCTCCCCCTTTGGCTATTCCGTGACAAAACCCTAAAACAGACTCTAGACTTAAACGTGAGTTTGGGAACAAAGGCAAAACTCACTCACACCTAATTCTAGAATCTGAAGTGCTCTTGAAACATATGAACAAGTAACTCCTGAAACACAACAACACAATAACATCATTGTATGCAGAAAACTTGAAACAACATATGGAGCAATAATAGCATGATCGAGCAAAACGAACTAGAAATACTAGATCATGGCAAAATCAAACAAGTAATCACTATACAGAAGCAATTACTATGCTCATTCACACATGGAACGAACATCCGGATTTGCAAGAAGATACGCTCAATTGAAGAGAGTCACTTGCAACTCCAACACTCAACCAATGCGAAATACACGAAGTATTTGCATCTAGGAACAATCCTACTAGGGCACACGAGTGTTCATCACTCAACCAATGCATAGAACTTGTATGCATCTAGGAACAATCCTACAAGGGCACAAGAGTGATGTACTTGAAGTAGAATGCATGACATTGAACAACAAGCAAACATGCATGAAGGTTGCATAGGCAAGGTATTGCAAATGCATGGCACAAACCACAAAGACCTACAAATCAATGCATGAAACAAACCCTTAAAGCTTACATAAGCAACATGGGTACATAATGAAAGTGCCACATAGCATATATGCCACAAAGCATAGAAATTAGACACACAGTTCTGAAAATATACTGAAATAAAGTCTAAGAGTAGCTAGTGAACAAAAAAAAACATCATCTTCATCTCCCCCTATCACTATACTCCCCCTGTCGATGACATCATCTCCCCCTTTTTGTCATGGAATAGCTAGTTGTCATTCTCTTCCAACTTCCTTTGAATTTCATCCATCTGAGTTTCGAGGGAGGTTAGTTGTTTATCAAGACGGGAGTGTTGGGAGTACATGATTTGAGTAAGTCCTGAGAGTTTGGTGCTGAGATCTTGAAGTGCAACCATGATGGTGTCAAACTTGTCATCATAGGAATGAAAAGTAGAACTTGAGGTACCATGAGGAGCATGATGTTCTTGTTTGACAGTCTTCTTGGTGTGACTCATACTTGCTTGAAAGGTACGACCGTTAATTGGACTTGGCCTAGGATGAGGGCGCTCATCAGCAGATGGACGCACACCTTTGAGTTTCAAAATCCGAGAAACGAGACGACCAAAGGGAATGCAATTCCGTGAAGCAGTACGATTGACTGTTTTAGCCAAAATGTGGAAAATGTGAGAGCAGACGTCAATTTCCACATCAGACACCAGATCATGAAGAAATAATGCTCGACCTAGGTTGATGAAGCCGGTACTTGACAATGGATAGAGATTGCTGCACATGATTGTAGACATGAGTCTTAATTCTGGAGAAAGTGAGGCCACATTGATTGACGTTCCACTAGAGGAGAATTCTAAACTTGCTCCTAATTGTCCTCGGAGTAATTCTTCATCCGGATTGAGGTCATCATACACAGGTGGGATAGGTAGAATCGGACGGTTTATGTGTAGGATTTCAGACAGATACACAGGTGTTACCAAGAATTGCTTTCCTCTAACCCAGCATCTGATCTCTTGTCCTTGTACAATAGCATTGGCATAAAATTCTTTGACCATGTCCTCATAAGCATCTTCAAGATCGGAGAGAAGAAAATTCCAGTCTTTTGTGGCAAACCAAGTAGGAATTTTTGTGTCTAGAAGAGATGACTGATCAACTGCTCTCTCAACCAACAAAGGAGCATCTCGGAAGAGATTTTTATAGGATTCAAAAGCAGCATAAGAGCGGAACAAGCTATGATCAAAGAGTCCTGTTGAAGTACGAGCTCTCTTTGGTCTCGGAGAATCTTCATCAACATCGATGATTGGTTCTTTCCCTTTGTTGCTGCCACCTTTCACAGCTGAAGTCTTGAACGGAGACATCTGTGCAAAAGTACATCCAAAACCACCAGAAAACACAAGCACAGCAGACAAAATAGAGCACAGAGCTTGATTAGATTGAGGTTAGAGTAAACCACATGTAGTGCTGTGTGTGAAGAGTGTGCAGAGTGAGTAAAGTGTATGAAACACACAATCAATGACCAAATGGAGTGAAAGATGGTTAAAGAAGTGAGAGTACACAGATTGACATTACTTGATTTCAAATAGGCACAAAAATGTGAGTCGGACATTTTATCGAACACTAAGCATGCACAGATTCAAATATGACATGAATAATGCATGAACATGGTGAAAACAGGCCTAAATACACTTTAAAACGCCACAAGGGGCCAACACAGATGCACCAAGATCAACAGGAACAAGACCCAATCAAAATTTTGAGAAAAACTTCACCCAAATTTGAAACAGAACCCAAAATTTTCGGAAATCCCAAAATAGCAAAACCCTAACAGAAATTCTGCAAAATCAATGTACAAACATGAAAAGGATGTTTTAGAAATCATACCTTGAGAGAGAAAATGCAGAAAAAAATGTTTGATTTGAGCGGATTTTGATGAAATAGCAAGATGGGTTAGGAAGGGCTGTGAGAGAGGTTAAGCGAGGGAATGGTTGAAAGTTTGAAACAAAACAATCACATCAGCCTTATAAAACTGAAAACACGCGTTTTTCGCGGGATAGGGAGTAGCGAAACAGTCGCGAGCCAGTCGCGAAAAGTGCCACTGAAGCAAAAAATTTTTGCGAGAAGCGCTAAGTCGCGAAACAGTCGCGAAACAGTCGCGAGATTCTCTGTCTGATTTTGAAAAAATTCCAGTTTTTGCCAAACAGCATTTCGCGAGAAGCTGTTGGTCGCGAGACAGTCGCGAAATTCTCTGTGTGACAGGATAAAAAAAATTTTTCCCTCAAATCTTTTCGCGGGAAGCAGCTTAGTCGCGAGCTTCTCGCGAAAGAACCCCTGAACCAGTTTTTTGATAAAAAACACACAAAAGGCATTTTGACCAAAAAGAAACACAAAAAAGTATAAAATCACTTTCAAAAACTAATAAAACTCACAAAAATCTTTTTGGATTTGATCAACAAGTTCATGGGCATTCGCATCACATTTGGACATATACAATCACACAAATGAGATAGGCATTGATTGAATCAAAAACTTGTGTGTTGTGTGTGAGTATCAAATGTGAAATCGTCCTTAGACCGGAGCGAAGCTTCAATGATCAATTCACACGAGTCATACACAACTGATACGAAATCATGTGGACTATCTCCATTATAAAAATGACTATATATGACCTCCCACACATTGAAAACATAACATAGAAGCTTTTCATTTGGCTTCTTATAACTCATAACAATTGGTCCATTTTCATTTTGATTGGACAAATACATCTCATTTTGAGGAAGGTGCTTGAAATTTATGATATTTCAACATTGATGAGAAGCTTTTGGCTTTTTGAGCACCATAACATTTACTTTAAAAAGAGTCGCTTTCCCTTTTTCCTAGTCAAATACTAGTGTGTGCGACAGGCTTTTGCAGCTCAATATCTCTTTTCATTTGGAGATTTACAATTGGTGAGCTCTTTTTGCAAAAACATAAAAATAAAGTGGGAAGAGATATAGACACAAGTCTATGCAAGTATCAAGACCAACAAGACTATTGACCAATCATTCATGACAGGTGTGAAGATCTATTTACAACAGTCACTCATAATTTTCAGGGTTTCTTCCACATAGAAAAGAGTGCATACGAACAAGCGAAGATCGTAAATGCACTATGCCATAAGTACGAAGGTACTAGGCCAAACTCACATGAGATATGCACAAAACAAGTGATCAAACTTTTTGAGATTTTTCAATTTTTATGGGTTTTTGAATTTTTGAAACACACCCAAAACAGAACAAGAAAAGTAAGATCAACAAAAATAGGTTTAAACCAAAACAGGAAATAGAAACATTTGAAGCTGAACATGTGGAACCAAAAAAAATAAGCACTAAAGAGCAGTAAAGTTCCACACAAGAGATAGAGTTCAAGGGATGATACCGACACCGATGGTCTTACGCAAAGCTTCAAACTTCGGGCCATCGAGGGGTTTAGTGAATATGTCTGCCTTCTGATTGTTAGTGTTGATAAACTCCAAGTACACTGTCTTTTCTTCCACCAAGTCTCGAATGAAATGATACCGGATTTCGATATGCTTTGATTTCGAGTGTTGAACTGGATTTTTTGACAGATTTATGGCACTTGTATTGTCACAATATACACACATTGTGTCTTGGGTGATTCCATAATCATGAAGGAGTTTCTTCATCCAGAGTAATTGAGCACAAGCACTTGCAGCAGCAATGTATTCAGCTTCGGCTGTTGATAAAGAGACTGAATTTTGCTTTTTGCTCATCCATGACACCAGGTTGTTTCCAAGATAAAAGCATCCACCGGAGGTGCTCTTCCTATCATCAACACAACCGGCCCAATCAGCATCAGAATATCCGGCCAGGCATTCATTGGAATCTCTAGAATACCAAATTTGATAATCAGATGTCCCATTTATGTATCGGATAATCCTTTTGACTGCTGTTAAATGTGACTCTTTGGGGGCTGCCTGGAATCGAGCACATACGCCTACACTGAAGGCAATGTCTGGTCTGCTTGCAGTAAGATACAAGAGACTCCCTATCATGCTTCGATAGAGCGTTGGATCCACTTCTACACCTGCTGCATCCCTACTCAGCTTTGATGAGGAGCTCATTGGGGTGGACGTGTGTTTCTTAGAGTCTAGACCAAATCTTTTAACCAGATTCTTGGCGTACTTTTCTTGAGATATGAATATCCCATCTTTCCGTTGTTTCACTTGAAGTCCTAGGAAGTAGTTCAGTTCCCCTACCATACTCATCTCAAACTCCTTTTTCATTTCTTCGGAAAATTCAATAGCCAAATGATCAAGTGTGGATCCAAACACAATATCATCCACATAGACCTGAGCAACTAGGAGGGACTGCTCATCTCTCTTTATAAACAATGTTCGATCAGCTTGCCCTCTTTTGAATCCACGATCCAACAAGTATGTTGTGAGGCGATCATACCATGCTCTTGGTGCTTGCTTTAACCCGTATAGTGCTTTCTTCAATCTTAGCACATGATCTGGAAAATGAGGATCTTGGAATCCCTTTGGTTGTTCAACAAATACTTCTTCATTTAGAAAACCATTCAGAAAGGCACTTTTCACATCCATTTGGTACAGTTTGAAATCCATGACACAGGCTATGGACAATAGGATTCGGATCGACTCTAGTCTTGCTACTGGTGCAAACGAATCATCAAAATCAATGCCTTCCACTTGAGTATATCCTTGAGCTACCAGCCTGGACTTGTTTCGAACAACCTCACCATCTTCATCAGTTTTGTTCTTGAAGATCCACTTGGTGCCGATCACATGACTATCTTTGGGCCTTGGAACCAATTCCCATACATCATTTCTAACAAACTGATGTAGCTCTTGATGCATAGACTCTATCCAGTTCTCATCTCCAAGAGCTTCCTCTACCTTCTTGGGTTCAAATTGAGCAAGATAACAGTTATATGTCACATGATTCGCACTGTATTTTGGTCCTTTTCTCAGCCGAAGTCCCTCATTGACGTCACCAATGATATTACTTGATGGATGATTGAGAATTACCCTTGATGATGGTCTCTTGGAGGTAGAAGGTTCTTCATCTCGAGAAATTGGAGGTTGAACTTCCGGTGGAGTGAGAGGGCTAGAAGACCCATGTGTCGATTGAGTTTCCCTTCTTGGTATAGGAGGTGTGGACTCTTTTTCTGGTGATTCTTTCTCAACATCATCCTGTTGTGACATGTCGTCCTCAGCCTCTTTCTTCTTCAGATCAGATCCTTCACCATCATCAATACCTTTTTCAGATATGGTATCATCGATTACCACATTTATTGATTCCATCACTGTTTTGGTGCGTTTGTTGAACACTCTATATGCTCGGCTATTTAGTGAATAGCCTAGGAATATCCCTTCATCACTTTTAGGATCAAATTTTCCAGGATTCTCTCTATCATTAAGAATATAACATCTGCTTCCAAATATTCGGAAGTATTTCACCTTCGGTTTCTTTTCTCTCCAAATTTCATAAGATGTCTTCTTTGTTCCTGCTCGAAAGTAAATTCTATTACCAATATGGCATGAGGTATTTACTGCTTCAGCCCAAAACTTCTGAGGAAGGTTTTTGTTGAGTAGCATTACTCGAGCCATTTCTTGAATCACCCGGTTTTTTCTTTCAACTACTCCATTTTGCTGTGGAGTCTTTGGAGCTGAAAATTCCTTCTTGATGCCATGTTCATTGCAAAATGCTTCAAACTTCGCATTTTCAAACTCCTTTCCGTGGTCACTTCTGATCTTGACTATAGGAACTCCTTTCTCATTAATTAGTCTCTTGCATAATTTCTCCATCTTGTCACATGCTTCTGATTTCTCTCTAAGAAAATCCACCCAAGAGTACCTTGAGAAGTCGTCAACCACCACCATAATATACCGCTTTCCACCCAAGCTTTCTGTTCTTGTTGGGCCCATCAAATCCACATGCAGTAATTCTAAAGGGCGAGAGGTTGCAATCACATTTACTTTCGGATGGCTTGACTTTGTTTGTTTCCCTAACTGACATGGACCACAAACATTCTTCTCAATTTTTCCAAACTTTGGTAATCCAACCACTGCTTCAAGCTTCGAAACTTTTGCCACTTGTTTGTAATTGGCATGCCCAAATCGTTGATGCCACAATTCCAAGAGATTCACCCTGGCACTTCGACATGCTATACTTGGTTTGGGAATGACTCCATAACAATTATCGGTGGTTCTAAGTCCCTTCAGAATTTGTACACCTTCTTCATTCAAGATTAGGCATCCTTTCTTTGAGAATTGAACTAAGAAATCATCATCACAGATCTGAGTAATACTCAGCAAGTTCACTTTTAATCCCTTAATATACAACACGTCATTCAGCTGTGGCAGTCCCGGAATGTCCACCGTTCCCTTTCCAAGAACATGTGAGTGACTGCCATCTCCAAAAGTCACAAAGCCATCTTCCTTTTCTTTAAGTGTTTTGAACAATGACTTATCTCCTGTCATGTGCTTTGAACATCCGCTGTCAAGGTACCACAAACATGAATTAAAAACTTTCAAAGCAGTATGGACAAAAAGGCAAGCATGAGAGAGACACTCTTGACCCTCGAAACAGGACTCTTTTTCCTCTATTTCGTGAAGTTTTCCTTTTATATGATCAAGTTTATCACTCAAGTGTCTATTTCTCCTCTCATAATTAGAGATCAATGACTTTGACTCACATAAGCTGTTATGTAAATCATGGTTTCTATGAACAAGAGATTTCAGCATGTGACAGAAAATTCTAGCATGTTTCTTAGATTTAAATAACTGTGAAAACACATTACTAGACCAGTCTTCAACAATGCTCATAGAGTCTTTTTCACAAACATGTTTACTGCCCTTCATGTTGAAAACAAATACGTCACTATACAAGCAACACCAAGAGGTCAAGGATCACACTAAGGTAATTAAACCACACTAAGTGTACCCGCTCTGATACCAATTGAAAGCTCGAAAACGTGTTGAAAACACAAGAGCTATTTAGACCCCCAAATTAAAAATTACGGCTCGATAGATTTTACACAACTTTAATACAAAGTGCGGAATAGTGTAAAAGCGAGCGGATGAACAAGTAAGCTACTCTAATCCATAAACTAAGCAACACAGCAGTATAATGGAATTAAACAAGAGTAGGGAAGAAGGATGCAAACACAGAAAACACCGAGACGTGTTCTCAAAGAGGAAACCGAAGAACTCGGCGAAAAACCTCTCCGCCGCCCTCCAAGCGGAAATCGATCCACTAGACAATCAGTTGGAATACATGGGTTAGCAAAAGACCCTCCAAGCCTAGTCTACCCGCTATACCTAAGCCCTCCAAGCTCCTACTCCAACAAGGCTTCTCGGAACCGTGTCTTGTCCTAGTTATCCGGATCCCGCAACAAGCTCCATGTTGCATCTACCATTCAAGGCTTCTTCCAATGCTTCCCAGCAGCACCAAAACGTCACACAGCACTCACAAGGTGTGGTAAGTGTTTGGGCTATCAACCTCTCAAAGATATGGATAATGGAGAGGGAAGGGTTGAGGAAATACCACAAGCAAATGTATAGAGAAAGATGGGGAAGACAATCTCTAATTACCAATGTGTTTGGCTAGGGTTTTCTCTCTGAAGCATTCCTCAACAATTGTGGGTAATGATGGTATATATAGGAGAGGTGCAAAAGGTGTGACTCAAAAAGTACAGGCTGGCAGAACAGCTAGTCTCGCGGGTGTCTCGCGGGAAGGCCTTACCCGCGAGATACTCGCGAGACACAGTTGTCTCCACCTGGCCTGACTCTTCACATTCCAGCATGTGCCTGGCACATGATTTACTTCGCGGGATGCTTGGTCGCGAGATACCCGCGAGAATCCTTCAGTTCTTCAAATGCTTGAGTCTTCAAACACTCTCTCTATCACACAACCCTTACAACCATTCCCACAACAAATACAGGGTTTTAAACGATTGAACATAATTACAATCAAATTTGGCACGGAATAAAAGCCAACAAAAACACAGTTGTAAATCACAACTTTACAATTTCCAACACTTGATTTCAAAATTCGAGGCTTAAAAACTTGATTTTTATCTTGGAACTCGAGTTTTAGACACTCGAGATGCTAGTTTGCAACAGTGTTTTCAGTTTTTAGTTTAAAATTTTCAGTTTTTAGCTGTATCCAAACAAACCCATAATTTTACTTGATTGTTCTCCAGTTTTGTCTAGGTGTAGGGGTATTTTGGAACAAAAAAAAAAAAAAAAAAAAAAAAATGGTCCAAACAAGAGAAACTCCTTAAAAAATAACTAGAGACACAACTCTTCCGGCTGTAGTGTTATAAAACTGCCTATGTCTTTTCTACTTCACAATTTACATATAAATTAATTTTTTTTTCCTTTTAAGTTTTTACACCGCATTTACTTTTAAAAACGACATGAGTATTTTGTAAATAGTGTTTTACATGGAAGTTAAAGAAGCATTTTTATCAAGTTTTGCCCCTACTTAAATATAGGCTATAGGGCTATTTTGGAACCAAAAAAAAAAAAAAAAATCCGGTCCAAACAGGTGCAGCCTCTTAAATAGTAGTATAAACTAGCCTCTAAGCACGCGCCAGAGGCTTTTCTATTTTTTGTGTAAAGGTTAATAGTGTTCATTCATTATAATTCAAAGACATTTTCAATCATAAAATATCAAGGGGGTGTGACAATATTTATACCAAAAAATTATTTCACTTGCAGCAAAACTTCCAAATGTTTAAATCCAAATTCAATAGGTTATACAATTCAATAGGTCTTCATGATTTCATATTGGAAAGAGACTCAGAAACTGTCATCAACTTTGTTCACAAATAATAACACAAAATCAAACACAAATAAGAAATGTATATATCTGTTCACAAAATGTACCTATGAAAATCCATTACTAAAAAAAAAAAAAAAATTAATACTCTCAGAGTGAGAGAGATACACTTATTGCAAACCACTTCCTTTAACCTCCACAGTGACTCAATTCCCCAAAATAGAATCTCCATTGTTAGAGACTAAGGATGACTATGAAAAATTCAATTTTTAAGGAAAAAAGAAAAAGGAAGGTGTACTATTGTTCTTGTACTGTCAATTAATATCACAAAATTATGAAAAGAATTACGAAAACAAACCCAATTAAATTTTATTAAAAAACAAAGAAAACCACAGATTTTTACAACCTCATATGATATTAAAAGACACACATCTTTTTGATGTATAACACATAGTTTCTTACAAATGAATAAAAAACAAAAGGCAAACCTTCAAATGGGCAGCAACCTTTTCCTTTTAGTAAAAACAGTAGTGGACTCAACCACAAAGTTGGTTCCTGAAAATTTTTCATCTTTTAAGCAACAACACTCAAACAGTAAAACCTATTTTCAATCTTCAAACTACAAACTGAAAATAGAAAAGAAATGCAGTGATGGATTTCTCACCTAAGAGAAGGGTCTGTGGTTTTTTGTTTTTTTAATCTAATTGTTAAGTAGATAAAAGCAATTTGAAAACTAACAGGAGATTGATACTATTTTATAGGCAACGTTTTAGTAAGAGTTAGATAAATATTTTTACAGGATTATCCTTTAATTTTATCTCCACTTAAACTTAGGACATAGGGGTATTTTGGAATAAAAAAAAATTCGGTCCAAACAGAGAAATCCCCACAAATAGTAGTATAGATTAACAACCTTATTAAAAAAAAAAAAAAAAAACATAAAATTCATTTGAGATATTATTCACATTGTAAAATTGCTTAAAAAAATGGTTGGGGTATTATAGTAACTATCTCAAAAAAAAAAAAACAAAAAAAAAAAAAAAACAAACAAACAAACAAAGAAACAAACAAACAGATTCCTTAAGGACATTAGTTTAAGAAACATTTTTAAAAACATTTTATGGAAAAAAAAAAAGTCATTGATTTTTTTTATAGCCTTTTATATTTTTCTTAAAAGTTGTATTAAAACTTTCTTAACATGGTTTATTAACAAATGTCCTTATGGCACTTGTTAACTAGACCCTTTTAATATTAAAAAAAATGTCATGCTAACAAGTGCCCTTAAGGCAATGGTTAACAATGTATTTTAGAAATGTTTTGACACAACTTTTAGAAATGAAAAAAATTGTCATAACATTAATTGTTTTTTTTTTTTCTCATAAAAACTTTCTTTAAATAGATTATTAACCAATATCTTAAAGGCATCCATTAGCATTTCCTATTTAAAAAAAAAGTGTGATATTTTTAAAGAATCCTATTAATAAGTATCTTATGAGCACGTGTTAAAAATTAATAAATGCTCAATTGTGAGTTGTAATGCACACTTTTCAAAAAATAAAATACACGTGTTAATAATTTATTAATTTATATATATATATATATATATATATATGAGATGAGTTCAAGTTACACCATTTGTAGACCGTAAATTTGTAATTGATCTAATGATTAAAAAAATAACATTAAATGCTAATTGACTTACACCTCATTCACTTAATTAATAATGATTTTGTTTCTCACTCCTTATTTATTATTTAAAACCTTTTACATATATTCTTTTTTTTGCCAACGACTTTACAAATATATTTCCAATACTTTTTTTTTTTTTCTGCTTCTTTTAAGCCGGTCATACTCTTATAGTCTTATCAATTGTGAATATATATCCTGTCTAATTAAAAATAAATAAATGGCTATGTGTTGTTTAATGAGGTTTTAAATAATAAGTTTCTCAAATAATAATTAACACAAATAATTTTTTTTTTTTTTTGGTTGAATGACTTTACAATTATATTTGCAATTCTCTCTTCTTCTTTTTTGGGTGTGCCTGAGTTTGTAATACTCATGTCATTTTCTTTCTTCTTTAAGCCGGTAATACTCTATCAATTGTGAATATTTTCTTTGCCTTCTTAAAATAAAATAAATAAATAAATTGCTGGGTAATATAATTGTAAACACATATCCACAAAGAAATCTTTTTATTAATTAATTTTGACATTTCAAAGCTCAAACGGAGGAAACATTGGCCGCATCTATCATGCACAACTTTTAAAAATTGGCAACACGCCAACACATTATATATATGTTTGCATCATCTTTATATTATTCAACTTTCTTAATCCAATAAGACATCCTAACATGTCCAACTTTTATAATAATAATAATAAGAAGAAGAAGAAGAAGAAGAAGAAGAAAAATCATCCTTGATTAGCCGCCAAGTTTTTTTCTGACCTCATAAAAGTAAACCCATTAGAATATTATCATAGGATTTTTCTTGAGGATGACAAAATTAAGAAACAAGTTTGGAAGAAGAAATTAAAATCATTGAAGGCCCACAAATGGCAATTAATGGTCATGATATTTGTTCTCACTTGTTTGTATACCATTTGTGTGAAAAGACTATAAGAGTATGACAGGCTTAAAAGAAGGAAAAAAAAAAATAGTAGTACAAACTCAACAAAAAAAAAAAAAAAAAGGTATTGCAAATATATTTGTAAAGTCATTGGCAAAAAAAGGAATATATGTAAAAGTTTTTAAATAATAAATAAGGAGAGATAAACAAAATAGCTATTAATTAAGTGAAAGAGGTGTAAGTCAGTTACTATTTAATGCTTTTTTTTTTTTTTTTTTTTAACTATTAGATCAATTACAAATCTACGGTCTACAAATGGTATAACTCTTGTCAATTTACACCAGGTGTAACTTGAACCCATCTCTCTCTCTCTCTCTCTCTCTCTCTCTCTCTCTCTCTCTCTCTCTCTCTCTCTCTCTCTATATATATATATATAATTTCACATTATTTTTAAACCACTACCCTTAGGGTCTGTTTGGTTGGAGCAGTGGAAAAGTTGAAAGATAGAAAATGGAGAGGGAATAGAAAATTGGAAAGATAGAAGAGATTTAGTTTTCTCTCATTTATATTTGGTTGGAAGGATGGAAAAGTGGACTTATTTTTTTGGTTGAGAAGAAAAATGAGATAATGGAAAAGTAAAGTTGGTATAAATTTATAATTATGTCTCCATTACATAAAACAAAAAAGTAACACATTTTTTTAGCAAAAAAATTGTGTATGTGTAGACAAAAAGGTAACACATTTTTTAGTAAAAATATTGTGAATGTGCAAATGGTTGAAGAAGAAAAAAAAACACTAGGCATGGATGAAACCCATATGCACAATACATATGGGCATTTTCGTCAACCTAGCCCCAATTTTTTCTCCCCCCTAGTTTTCTCCCCATTTTGGGGAGAAAATTTTTTGGTGGGCCTAGGGAAAACACCCAAACCCCACCATTTCTTTTCCCTCTCACCCTCTTAACCAAACACCCTCAAAAAAGTTTTACCTCCTCTGGCAGCCCAAACTTGCAAACGTTGCTGCGTAAAACGATGTATTTGGGCTCCCAATTTATTTGTTGGTGGGTATTCTCACAGTCCTACAGGTTGTGCTTCAAACATAGCCTTGATAGCCCAACAATAAAGCATCCCTAAGGTTTTTAGCCTAACACATGGTTTATTAACAAATGTCCTTAAGGCACTTTTTAACCAAACCCTTTTAATATTAAAAGAAGGGTCATGCTAACAAGTGTTCTTAGGGCAATGGTTAACAATCTATTTTAAAGAAGTTTTGACACAACTTTTATGAGAAATGAAAAAAACTGTCATAACATTAATTGTTTTTTTTTTTCCCCATAAAAACTTTCTTTAAATGGATTGTTAACCAATATCTTAAAGGCATCCGTTAGCATTTCCCATTAAAAAAAGAAAAGAAAAAAGAGTGTGATATTTTTTGATAATCCTATTAATAAGTATCTTATGAGCACGTGTTAAAAATTAATGAATGCTAAATTATGAGTTGCAATGCACAGTTTTCAAAAAATAAAATACACGTGTTAATAATTTATTAATTTATACACACAAATTCATTATGATTGTGTGAGTTTATATATATATATATATATATATATATAATTTGATGTTATTTTTAAAACACTACCCTTAGGGTCTGTTTAGTTAGAGAAGTGGAAAAGTTGAAGGATAGAACATGGAGAGGGAAAAGACAAGTAGGAGGATAGAAGAGATTTAGTTTTCTCTCATTTGTATTTGGTTGGAAGGATGGAAAAGTGGAGAGACGGAAAACTTATTTTTTTTGGTTGAAAAGAAAAATGAGATAATGGAAAAGTGAAGTTGGTATAAATATATAATTATATCTCCATTACATAAAACAAAAAAGTAACACATTTTTTTAGCAAAAAAATTGTGTATGTGCAGACAAAATAGTAACACATTTTTTTAGTAAAAATATTGCGAATGTGCAAATGGTTGAACAAGAAGAAAAAAAAAAAAAAAAAACACAAGGCATGGATGAAACCCATAAGCATAATACACATGGGCATTTTCGTCAACCCAACCCCAATTTTTTCACTCCCCTAGTTTTGTCCCCATTTTGGGGAGAAAATTTTTTGGTAGACTGAGGGAAAACACCCAAACCCTACCATTTCTTTCCCTCTCACCCTCCTAACTGAACACCCTCAAAAAAGTTTTACCTCCCCTTGCAGCCCAAACCTACAAATGTTGCTGCGTAAAAAGGTTGATTTGGGCTCCCAATTTATTTGTTGGTGGGTATTCTCACAGTCCTACAGGCTGTGCTTCAAACATAGCCTTGATAGCCCAACAATAAAGCATCCCTAAGAGCATCCGCAACCGGTTTTGCTATCTCATCTTATTTTACCATCCCAAAAAGCTACTTTACCAATTATACCATACCATTTTACAATACACCCAACATCCCAAAATTCTATATTTTCCCCAATTTTATTTAAATATTCTTTTTTATTCTTTTTTTTACTATTTCTCTTTTTCTATTCCTTTTCCTCTCTTTCTCCCTCAACCTCTAGCAGACTAGCACCGGTTTCAACACAGAGCCACACACAGAGACCCACGATACATCTATCCAAACCCATCACCACACACACAGAGCCACACTCACACAAACACAGGTAATCATTCTTTTGAAACAAACTATTTCATTCTTGAAAAACCACAACAAAAAGGATTAAGAATCAAGATTCATAAGTTTCAATTTCTCTCTGTTCTTCCTCAACTTTATAGGAAACCAAACAGTTCGCAAGCAACAACAAAACCCAGAACGCAAACAACAACAAAACCCAGAACCTTCTCTTATTTTCTTTCATCTTCACACCAAACAAAAACAGAACACAATCCAAGAGTTTCAAACCCAAAAGAAAAAGAAAAAGAGAGAGACTAATCAAACATGCAAACCTAGTCAAACCGATTCAAACCCACGATCTCACACCGATTCAAAACCCACGATCTCACACCGATTCAAACCCTTCACACCAAACAAAAATAGAACACAATCCAAGAGTTTCAAACCCAAAAAAAAAAAGAAAAAAGAAAAAAAAAAGACTAATCAAACATGCAAACCCAGTCAAACCGATTCAAACCCACGATCTCACACCGATTCAAAACCCACGTTCTCACATCGATTCAAACCCACAATCTCACACTGATTCAAAACCCACGATCTCACATCGATTCAAACCCAGTTAAACCCATCGAAGCCCTTGTCGGAATCACTATCGGAGTCATCGGAGCTTTGATTGAGCCATCAGAGCCCTCACGCCGACCCATCCGATCCATTGTTGAGGAAGCCACAGGGTCTTGGGTCTGAAGAAAGTAGGGAGCAAATGAGAAAGAGAGAAGGAAGAGACAACAAATGAGAAAGAGAGAAAGAAGAGAGAGAAAAGAAGAGAAATAATGAGAAAGGAAAGAGAAATTTCCAAGTTAAAAATGAGGTGAGAGTATTCAAAAATTATTGTTTTTTATACCATTCAGCTATAGTACCATCTTACATTTAAGATGGTACTGTAGCTATACGCCAAAAAAAATTTAGCATTACCCATATGGCCTTGCAGTTGCTGAGCGTGTTTTGGGCTTGAATGGTAAAAGGAGCTTACATTTGGCATTTAGCCTTTCCATTGCTGATGCTCTAAGGTTTTTAGCCTAACACCCTCCTTCCCTACAACCTAGCTTCTTGCTATCTCTACACCCTTTGTTCTCCCCTTCCCTTTGTGTTTGCACTCTCCCCTATTTCTTTTCTCTCTCTCTCTCTCTCCCTTTTCCTCACTTCCCAACAAAACCAACCCCCTCATTTGTGTGCCCTCATTCTCTTATATAGCCTCCCTTTAATGGGACTCAAATCAATACTTTTTACAGGTTTCCATGCAATCCCACTTTCACTTCTAATCCCCAGAACATGTCTTCTAAAGATTCTCTTGAAACTTGTTCCAAACACCAGATAGTGTTCAGCAGTGGGTTTCCCAAAGGCACTGGTTATGACTGATTACCAACCTGAATTTGCCCTATCCCCTTGTTGGGCCCCCTCAGTTATTAGTTAGTATTGGGCCTAACATGGCCTCGAACATAGTAGGGTTTCTTGAACATTATAATTAGACCTTAGCACATGTACCAGTGGACCGGTTCTAGCCCAATAGCGTTGGGCCTTACTCACATGGGCAGTTTTGGGTCACTCGGGCCCAAGCCCCTACACCTCCTTATTTTCTTCCCTTTTTTTTTTCTTTTTCTTTTTTTTTTTTTTTTTTTTTTCATTCTCCCTAAAATCCACTCTGCCAAACACTCCTTTAGGATATTCATTAACAACATCCATATTTTATAACATCCAAACCAGAGGAAGGGATAAATACTCTCCCTTATCCTCTCATTCCGCTCCTTACCCTCTACTCCCCTTTCTCTCTCCAAATTTTGACACATAATGTTGGTCAATAAAATGAATAAGGAAAATGTTGACAAATGTCCTAAAAATATTTCTTAATGAACCATTTTAGAAAAATTTTTACGAAAAAGGATAAAAAAAAAAATTAATGTTTTCTAAATTGGTTAGTTAACAATTGTCTAAAATCATCCGTTACCATGGCCAATGAATAAATACCTCCCTCCTACCAACTCTACACTATCCAATTTCAATCAAACCTTCCCCTCCTCCTTTTCAGTCTTTCATTTTTCATAACTATCAAATTCCTAGGCTATCATCGCTACTTTCATAGAAGGAAATGGATGCCCTGGAACCATTAAGAAGACCACCAAAGCCGTGAACCCTAGTGGAGGATCCATCAGGACAAGCAGTCACATCAACAGAATCAGCGGAACCGACATCATCAACAGAAACAACAGCGCCAATAGCATCAACAGAATCAACAGCACCAACATAATCAACAGTATCAACATCAGAATCAACAGCATCAACATCATCAACAGCAGCAGCACCAACATCGTCAACAGCAACAGCATCAGAATCAGCAGCACCAACATAATCAACAGCAGTAGCATCAGTCAGCAGCGCCAACATCATCAACAGTAGCAGTATCAGATTTAGCAGCACCAACACTCAACCACTACGAGCATCCGTGGGATCAAGGCCATAGGACACTTCAAGACTGTCAAGAAACACTCAAGTCAGCAATACCAACATCATCAACAGCAGCGGTATCAGATTCAGCAGCACCAACACTCAACCACTACGAGCATCCGCGGGATCAAGGCCATAGGACACTTCAAGACTGTCGAGAAACACTCATCATCAAAGTAACAAAGTTGTTGTGACTGATGTTGATCAAAAGAAGAAGACTTAACATAACAAGAAGAAGTAAACAGTGCAGATCAAGAAGCTACAAAAGAAGTAGGAATAAAACACTAGACTACAAGTAGTAGCTTGCACAAGCAACATGTCGTGTAGTGTTAGTAAGTAAATTTATGAAATTAGGTATGTGCCAAGTTGTGTGTGTATGTAAATTTATGCTTTTCTCTACTATAAGGACTAAAATCGTTGGGTTCATTCTGTTTTATGCGTTCCTCTACTCAGCGCAATGTGTTAGTGCATTTTGGAATATTTTATAAGAAATTATTTTATTATTTGTTATTAGTTATTATTCCTATTAAAGTTAGAAATTATTCTTTAATTATATTACATGTTATTAAAAAAATAAACGAAAATAATTAAAATTAAGAATATGAAATAGGTAGAAGTAGTACACAAATCAATTTAAAGCCAGCAGCACAACATTCATGGGATCTCCTATGAAACTTTAATAATCCAAAACGTTATTCATAGGTTTTTGGCGTGACCGAGGTGTTCCAGATTCCTAGGTAGTAGTTGCTGTCGCCATTTGTGTTGAAAAACCCAAGCTCGAATGTTTTGTTAGCGCTTGTAATAGTGGCGTTTCCTCGTAGGATCAGAATTGTGCCGTTTGATGCTGAAGCGACGGTTATGGAGATGAGAAGCAAAGCAATAAGAGTCACAGAAAGTGGTGGTGGGTGTGGTGTGACATATTCTCAAGGGGTTTTTTCTTCATTGTTTGGTATGTGAGAAAAGAGAGAGAATTTTTTTTCCCAAGAAAAGGACGTGAAATCTGGGAAGATGTGTATGTGTTAAGAGCGAGGACTACACCATAATTATCCACTTAAGTTTTTGAATCTGTATATCAAGTGAATTAATGCGTATAGAATACTAAAAATCTAATATTAATGAACTATAAAATTAAAAAAAAAAATTACATATACTCAATAAAAATCATCAAATGTTTCTCAAAAAATAAATGAATAAAAATCACCGAATGTTATATCTTATAAAAAATTAGAAAAAAATTATTATAAGTAGTACTAAAATTTAGGTAAAAATTTTAATATGTGACTAATTATATTTACTTTAAAAAAATAATTTGACTAATTATCTATATTTTATGATAAAAATTGTGTTTAATTTTAAATGTATCTATACGTATGCATTAATGCATGTGCTACATGTTTTTTTTTTTTTTTGAATAATAATTTTACTAATTATTTATATTTTTATAATAAAAATTTTGTTTAATTTTAAATATATCCATGTGTTTGCATGGAGTTACATGTTAGTATATAATAATAGATGAAACTGAGAGAAACTCAGGGGTTTTCTTCTTCATTGTTTGGTATGTGAGAAAAGAGAGAATTTTTTTTCCCAGGAAAAGGACCTGAAATATGAGAAGATGTGTGTGTGTTAAGAGCGGGGACTACACCATAATTATCCACTTAAGTTTTTTTATCTTTATATCAAGTGAGTTAATGAGTGTAGAATACTAAAAATCTAATATTAATGAACTATAAAGTTAAAAAAAAAAATTACATATACTCAATAAAAATCATCAAATGTTTCTCAAAAAAAATAAATAAATAAATAAAAATCACTGAACGTTCTATCTTATAAAAAATTAGAAAAAAATTATCATAAGTAGTACTAAAATTTAGGTAATAATTTTAATATGTGACTAATTATATTTACTTTAAAAAAAATAATTTTACTAATTATCTATATTTTATGATAAAAATTGTGTTTAATTTTAAACGTATCTATACGTATGCATTAATGCATGTGCTACATGTTTTTTTTTAAATAATAATTTGACTAATTATTTATATTTTTATAATAAAAATTTTGTTTAATTTTAAATACATCCATGCGTTTGCATGGGGTTACATGCTAGTATATAATAATAGGTGAAATTGAGGGAAATTCAAATTAAAATTCTAAGTTAGAGTTCCAATTTTGCGCCATGTGTTCTAAATGATTTATTCTTAAAGTGTTTTATTTCTTAATTTTAGAATTAAATGTGGGATCACATCATAAATATTCATCCAAATAAGTTATTAAGTACAAAAACTAAAGAGTTTAGAATAAATGAATTGTAAAAAAAAAAAAACCAAAAAAAAAAAAAAGCTTCACAATAAAAATAAAAAAAACATGGACAATTTACATTTTATACCTAATAATATCCTTACAAATTTTTTTAAAGAGTTAACAAAATATGAAAATGACTATCAATAGTATTTAAATTATATATATAGGAATTATATTATGCATCTATTTTGTTGAGGAGTGCATCTATTTTGTTAAAGTGTATCTTTACCTAATTTATCTTTATTTTTAACCAATTCTTTGGGGAAATTTGTGATCAATTTTCAATCTACTTATAGATAAATATATTATATAGTTTTTTTTTTTTTTAAGGATATATTGTATAGTTTTTTTTCAATATTTTTTTTATGAAAACATAATTTGGTATTGGTACTATAAACTTCACGTAGATTTATTTGATTCAACGACTTATGAATATAAATTTTTTTAAAAAAAATAGATACAACATATTTAAAGAGAACTTATTAATATTTAAAACATGCTCTATCATGAGCCTATCTTTTTAAAAATAAGCCAAATAAAAAGTAAAGCTTGAGTAATATAAAATGGGTAATTATTCAATATTTGGGACCTAAAGTAGCCCCTCTAACCCCGCATCTGCGATATAAGCAGCAATCTGTGGATCTAATCCACCTTGTGGCAAACTTATAAATCAGTGACGACAAGTCAGTACACCTGGCACTTCCTGCAAACAGAGCATCGTCGTATTAATAATAGTATTCACTAAGCACGTAATAAATATGCTTCAAACTTAAATGTCAATGCTAGGGACAAGTGCATAGTAGGAAAAATCTCTCTACTACACTACAATTTTGGACAAATGCATACCTCGCCTACCGAAGGAGCATCCCAAAGCAAACTTGAACGATGCACAGGCAGCCTCGTTAAGAAAGAGCTCGTAGAGGGTCCCGCTCCATATGGGTCCATATCTGGCATAAATTAAAGGTGATTAATGGCCCATTGTACTTAAAAGCAATCAAATACAACAATATGGATCCTAGAAGCCAACCTAAATACAAGATAAACATGGAAACCAAAAGGATTGAAAGGAGATACTGATTCATATCTAAAATTTTAAAATCTCAACAAAATTTCTCTCGACAAACAAATTAGAGCAACCATCACTGAAGAAAGTGCAAACCTATCATGTTATCAAAATAACAACAGTTGAATAAAATATAGAAATTGTTAATTAGAACAACAACATAATATAATGCATCAATGTGATGAAGCCCTAACAAGTTTTCATAGCCACAAATTACCCACAAATTAATCCCACTCCCAATTACTGACATATACCCACAAATAACCCTAACCCCCAAATGCTCAAACAAATATTGAGATAAGGAGAATGTACCTTTGTGAGAGACCGGGAAAATTAAGGGGCCTCTCAAAAAAGAGAGAGATTTTGGGTGTGCTTTTTAGGGCACCTCTTTTTTTGGGTAAGTGGTGTGAAGTCACCAGTTATTTTTTTTATACAGAAAAATAAGAAAAAATTAAATACAACTATACATGGCTAAATAGTTCCTTTATTGATTGAGTAAAATGAATACATATTTGAAAATTACATGGCTTTGGGTCTGTGAGAGATTGCCAAAATTGGGGGTGCCTCTCAAAAAAGAGATTTGGGTACATTTTAGGGCACCTCTCTTTTTGGGTAAGTGGGGTGGAGTCGCCACTTATTTTTTATACAAAAAAATAAGAAAAAATAAATATATACAAATACATGACTGAATTATTTCCTTTCATTGATTGAATAAAAATACATATTTGAAAAATTGAAAATTAAATGGCTTTGGGTCCTAGTTACAAACTACCAAATAATTATATGGCTTTTTGTCCTAGTTACCTTCTACCAATAATAAAAAAAAAATTAATAAATAAAGACAAGGCTTAGATCTACTAATCCAAAGACCTAAATTCAGAGGCTAGGTTACAGAATGGGAAGGTGTTAGGCACCCATTCTGCCTAGACAGAGTCTGGTCTTCTAGACTCTTGTGACTAATGTACCACTTTCATGCATGTTATGAATGATATGTTGAACATGAGAAACAAAAATTAAATCACATAAATTTATTTATGAATGAATCCTCTTCTTTGTTTAAAAAAATTCAGATCTGTTTTGGTGATAAAAAAAAATGGTTTTTGACAACTAAAAAATCAGATTTGTTTTGCGATGTTCAAAAAATATGGAAAAGATTTTTTATGAAAAGAGTTTCATTCATTAAATAAATTTATGCTACATGAATAAAATAGAACAAACAACCATAAACACAATCATGCATAATCTTTTTCTTTGTTTTAAAATCTGCATATGTTAAAAAAAATCAGATCTATATCAAAGTAAGATACAAATCAGTTTTTGATTTCAGAAAAATTCAAATCTACATCTAATAAAGATGCAGATCTGTTTTATTTGAGGAAAAATTTAGATCTATATCTAAGAAAGATGCAGATCTGTTTTTAATTAAGAAAAATTCAGATCTACATCTAAGAAAGATGTAGATCAGTTTTTAATTGAGAAAAAATTCAGATCTACATCTAAGAAAGATGCAGATCTGTTTTTTATTTTAAGAAAAAGAATCGATTATATGCAGATTATTGAAATTAAGAAAGAGATCACAACAATTATATTAAAAAAATCAAGATCATGCTTTAACAACACAACTATTAACAATTCATGTTATGGATAAAGAAAAACATGCATTATCATAATAGAGAAAAGCATAAAGGAAAAGTAATAGGGTGATTGAAAACAACCTCTTGCATGGAGCACTTCTTGTTCTTGAGAGGATGTTTTAGGATTCAAAGAAATTTATTCAATTATCTTTGAAACCTAAAAGCCCTAAATATCAAAGAGGATTAGCAAATATAAAAAATTTAAATGTGCCTCTCAGAGCGAAGAAAAGTCTCTTTGGAGGGGGTAAAAAAAGTGTGCTAAATTACGAGATCCAGTCTCTATTTATAGAGACCAGAAAACTCTAAAAAATAGCTTCGACATGTAGAACGCGAATTGGGACTCATCCTTCTACAAAAAGATCGAAAACGGTGTGCTTTATCGTTACTCGAAGGGAGTTGGGCCAAAGCCCAAAATGAGTCAATTCGGTACTTTTAAAGTGCCGTTCGGCACTCCAACAGTGCCAAATGGTGCTTTTGGATGCCGAGCGTTCTTTTGTGTTCGGGTGCCTTTTGGACTCTCTTTTTAGGGTTTTTTTTTATCTGGTCCTTGCATCTAGACGTGTTTCATCCTTAGTCTATGATTTTCTATCTCTTTTCTGGATAATTTAGGCTTTTTAGGAACAATTATCTTGTAGATAAATACCCTAAAATAAATCTTGATAAAGTTTAGATTATCCACAATTTTATTGTTATCCAATCATCCCTTTTATTCCTACGCATGCAATCCTATTTTAGACACTAATTATCAATCAATCACAGAATTATTTAATTAATTTTAATTGTTTAACCAATTAGAATTAATTTAAATTAATTGCGCATGGTTGATTCTACCTAGACACAATGCATGCCGATTGTGCAAACTTGATCATGCGATATCTTCTAATTCGATGGTTCAATTTGGAAACCGGACACACCGTTGTGACCATTAGAATCTCAAGATCATTTTTATGATATACAACAAATGAATTGATGCATGTAATGCGAGAACAAATTGATGCATGTAATGCAATAATGATTTTTGGGGTACATGAATGATCATTCAAGTCATTCTCTTTGATTAAATCATGGGTGCAAAATCGAGTGTCTACAGGGTCCTAGTTACAATCTACCAAAAATACATAGCTTTTTGTCCTAGTTACATTCTACCCAAAATAAAAATAAAGACAAGGCTTAGATCTACTTATTCAAAGACCTAAATTCGGAAGTTAGGTTATGGAATGGGAAGGTGTTAGGCACCTATTCCACCTAGACAGAGTTTGTTCTTCTAGACTCTTGTGATGTATGTACCCCTTTATGCATGCTATGAATGATATGTTGCACATGAAAAACAAAAACAAAATCACATAAATTTATTTATGAATGTATCCTCTTCTTTGTTAAAAAAAAAAAAAATCAGATTTGTTTTAGTGATTAAAAAATTGATTTTGGTTTATAAAAACCAGATTTGTTTTAAGTGAATTTAAAAAAAAAAAAAATTATTTTAGTTTTGTAAAAGACCAAATCTGTTTTGTGATGATAAAAAAGATGGTTTTTGATGACAAAAAAATCAAATATGTTTTTCTAGGTTCGAAAATATGAAAAAGATTTTTTTTTTTTTTTTTTTTTTTTTTATGAAGAGAATTTCATTCATAAAACAAATTTATGCTATATGAACCAAACAAAACAAAAAACCATAAAAACAATTATGCATGATCTTTTTCTTTGTTTCAAGTTCTGCATATGTTAAAAAATAAGACCTGTACCTAAAAAAGATACAAATCAGTTTTTTGATAAATAATAAAAATAATAATAAAATAAAATCAGATTTGCATCTAATGAAGATGCAAATCAATTTTTGATTTGAGAAAATTTCAGATTTGCAATGCAGATCCATTTTTTATTTAAGAAAAATTCAAATCTACATCTAAGGAAGATGCAGATCATTTTTCAATTAAGAAAAATTCAGATCTACATCTAAGGAAGATGTAGATCCATTTTATTTTAAAAATAGGAATTGGTTATATGCATATTTTTAAAATTAAGAAAATGATCACAATTACAACAAAAGATTCAAGATCATGCTTTAACAAAACAATAATTAACAATTCATATTGTAGATATTTGACACAACTAAACTAAAAAACACGCATGCATCATCATAAAAGGAAGGCATAACGAAAAAGGGTTAAGAGACAACCTCTTGCATGCAGCGCTTTTCTTCTTGAGGGGATATGTTAGGGTTCAAAGAAATTTATTCAATTGTCTTTGAAACCTAAAAACCCTAATTTCAGCAAAAAATATCAGAAAGGGGATTAGCAAATATGTGCAATTTGAGAGCGTAAGAGAGTGTGCCTCTTAGAGCGTAAAAAAATGTGCTAAATTATGAGATCCAGCCTCTATTTATAGAAGCTGGAAAACTCTAAAAAATAGCTCAGACAATTAGAATGGGAATCGGGATGCGTCTTTCTGCGAAAAAGTTGAAAAGGGTGTGCCTTATCGACACTCGAAGGAAATTGGGCCAAAGCCTAAAAGAGTGCCATTCGGCACTCCTAAAGTGCTGAATGGTACTCTTGGGCACCAAACGTACTTTCGTATTTGGGTGTGCTTTGGACTCCCTTTTAAGGTTTTCTTGAGCCAGTCCTTGCAATTAGACGTGTTTACAATCCGTGTTCTAAGATCTCTTTTCTGGATAATTCAGATCTTTTCAAGAACAATTATCTTGTAAATAAATACCCTAAAATAAATTTTGATAAAGTTCAAATTATCCATAATTTTATTGTTATCCAATTATTCCTTTTATTCCTATGCAAACAATCCTATCTTAGACACTAATTATCAACCAATCACAAAATTATTTAATTAATTTTAATTGTTTAACCAATCAGAATTAATTTAAATTAATCGTGTGTGGTTGACTCTACCTAGACACAATGCATGTTGACCGTGCAAACTTAATCATGCGATATCTTTCAATCTGGTGGTCCGATTTGGAAACCGAACACACCGTTGCTACCGTTAGAACCTCAAGGTCATTTTTATGATATGTAATAAATGAATTAATGCATGTAATGGAAGAACAAATTGATGCATGTAATGCAATCATCATTTTTAGGGTACATGGATGATCATTTCAACCATCTTCCTTGATTAAATCATGGGTGCAAAATCAAGTGTCTACAGCCTTGTGATTCCAAATTGAAGATGTAGATTGAGAGTGAGAGTACAGAGCGAGACTGCAAGGGAGATTAAGAGTGTGTGGTAGAGTGAGAGCAGGATGATAGCGAGATTAAGAGAGTGAAAGGGAGAATGAGAAAGTGAGAGTGATGAGAGAGTAAGACTGAGTGGGAGAGAGGGAGATTCAGAGAGTTAAGAGTATGTGTTCAAAACAAGGGTGACTTAAGTGTATAGTGAGTTCAATTAGGACTGAACCCGAGCCATACCCGAGTTCACTGAACTCGAGTATGGTGGACTAAAAATTCCTGGAACCTGAGCTGTACTTGAGCCCAATAAACTTGGGTATAGGACACATAGTACTTGAGCTTCACATCAAAGTACCACGTGGCATTTTTAAATGCCAGCTCAGCTAAGGCCACGATGGAATGCTTACTAGGAACTCTAGTTTACTAAACTCGAGTACCATTTAGAACTCAAGTTTAGTGAACTCGAGTACCAGAAAAGTGGTATATTGCTAATTAGTTCCGAAACAGTGCTAGATTGCCACAAATTTTGCCAAAACGTGGTATTTGACTATTTTCACTTGTGTTTAGTTGAAAGGACGAAAAAGTTGAGAGATAAAAAACTTATTTGTTTGGTTGAGAAGAAAAATGAGATGATGAAAAAGTAAAGTTGGTAAAAATTTACAATTATATTCCCATTATATGAAACAAAAAAGTAATACAATTTTTTAGCGAAAAAATTGTGTATGTGCAAACAAAAAAGTAACACATTTTTTTAGTAAAAAATATGTGTATGTGCAAATGGTCGAAGAAGAAGAAAAAACACCGGCATGGACGAAGCCCATGTACACAATACACATTGGCATTTTCATCAATCCAACCCCAATTTTTTCTCTCCCCAATTTTCTCCCCGTGTTGGGGAGAAAACTTTTTGGTAGGTTGAAGAGAAAACAAAGAAGAAAGAAAGAGAATTCGAATAAGAAGAAAGAGAAGAGCACATATTCTCCTCTCGTAAGTTTAGCATCAATCATATTTTTGAGTATTCGAATAATTTTTATATTATTCTTCTTTTTTCTGAAACCAACATTGGAATTCTTGTTATGAATAAGCTTGGAATTCGGGTCATTCTCTCAAATTGGAACCTGCATTGTTTTTTTTTTTTTTTTTTTTTTTTTTATGCTCAGACTATACATTTTGAATGGCGCGTTTTTGTATTCTTGTTCATGATGAAGTTTCTTTTTTCTTTTGATAAGGAAAGCGGTTTATGATGAAGTTTCTTACTGTATGGTTTGTCTTTTCTTGTAATTTATGGAGGTAAAATGAGGTTAAGCAGGCTGTTTGTAGGGTTTGTGACATCATTTTAAAATCGAAATCCCATTGGGATGCCCACCAAGTTTCTCGTAAACATCAAGAGGTGATTTTTTTACTATCGACATGTAAATATATCACAGGCTTCTATTTATATGATCACTCATAAAAACATTAAATTACAAACAAATCACATGTATATACCAACCTCTTATTAGTTTTCATCTAAGGTCACCATTAATATCATCTTTTCATTTACCAATAATCAATCACCCGATTGAGATATGTGATAAGATGTCAATATTAAGAAAAGTTAGAATCTTTACGTGAATATATAATGCAAACCTGACTTTTTCTTCTTCTAGGTAAGATAGAGAATGATTCGATCAACTTATTGAGATAGTAGTACCAGGAAGCATAACTGCATGTCAATATACTCATAAGCAATAGAGCAAACTACATACAATAAAATGGGTAGAGTACACAACATGAACATAGCTCACTGCTACTAGTAACTGTTCCACATATAGAGCAGTGACTGACATGAAAGATAACATACGTTGTAGCTCTTATTTTCTAAACATTTAGCTATGCATTCAGTTGGCAGTTGGTGGTTTGTGTGGTGGCTTCTCTCCTTTACCCTTTGGTGGCTTGTGTTTTGGGAATGGTTTTCTCTCTCCAACTTCAAGTGGGGTTGGTGGCTTGTGTTTTGGTGGCGGCTTCTCTCCTCTACCCTTTGGTGGCTTGTGTTCTGGGAATGGTTTTCTCTCTCCGTCTTCAATTGGGGTTGGCGGCTTATGTTTTGGTGGTGGCTTTGCTCCCTTATGAGGAGGTTTGCCATCAATGTAAGAAGACTCCAATAGAAGGTGTCCAGGGTGATGATCATGTGGTGGTGGCTTCTCCCCCCTACCTTTTGGAGGTTCATAACCTCGGCTTGGTGGTTTGTGTTCTGGGAATGGCTTCTCTTCCCTATCGAGTGGGGTTGGTGGCTTATGTTTTGGTGGTGGCTTTGCTCCCTTGGGAGAAGGTCTGCCATCAATGGAAGAAGACTCCAATAAAAGATGCCCAGGTTGATGATCATGTGGTGGTGGCTTCTCTCCCCTACCCTTTGGAGGTTCATTACCTCGGCATGGTGGTTTGTGTTCTGGGAATGGCTTCTCTTCCCTATCGAGTGGAGTTGGTGGCTTGTGTTTTGGGGGTGGCTTTTCTCCCTTAGGTGGTTTGTGCTTATATTTGGAAGACTCATGGTGATCAGCCATTGAGGCAATGCTTAGAAGCACCATTCCAAGGAGCAACACTAGAAGGTATTTGCTGGTAGTCATCTTTGGTCTCTGGATGGTTCAAAACAGAAATACTTCTTGACCTTTTATAAGGGATTTTAGAGCCTATTTCGTCAGATCATATGTCATTAAGCATTTAAAACATACCTTACCATAGACACGTCCAGTTAAAATCGATATCCTTTCTTCTGGAATGTGTTGGATATTTTTATAAAAAATATCATATTTATTTTAATACTCATTTATGTGAATTAAGGAAATCAATTATCCCTTAATGCCAGGTACGTTGATTGCTAAATTTTGAAAATTCAAATATAATTTAAAATTTGAATAGTTATTGTTATTGGTTTTAATTAGGAAATCTCTAAAAATTAATGTGAATTTTAATACCATATATTGCCAATTTCTAGTATAGTTTCCTGTATAAACTTTTACTTTAAAACGTTTCTTTTAATATATTTAATAGCAACGTTATAAATAGAAAGTATCGGATATTGTACAACTATGTATTTATATAATTTTCTGTTGATGGATTATAGCATTATATATTGCTTTCCATTCTTGGTTATAATTATGGTGTATGGTCAAAGTTTCAAAGAAAGGCATTATTTGATAGCTTAAAAACAGCCACGTTAGGGGCTGTAAATTTTGTTTTAATGGCATTATGAGTTATGACACAACTAGACAAACTTGATTTGTCTACTAACTTACCTCACCTCAACGCACACTTTGGCAAAAGGTTTGACCGGTTTATATATAATACATGAATAAAAAAAAAGTTATTCATAACATTGATTTCAATAATTTTATGACCATTTAAAGTTTTAAAAGTTGGCAAACGTTTTTATTTTTTGGCTAAGGACAAGCAACAGGTCTGGCATTATATATATATATATATATATATATATATGGAATGAAATAAAAGTTTAAGACACACATTAAACTTTAGGGGGTAAAATCTAAGTTGTAAAACGTCAGGGTGTAAAATTCAAATACCCTAAATTAACTTCAATGTGTGAAATCTAATCACCCCCAAATTTCAGAAGTTTAATTTGCAATTTACCCAAAAATATATATATACAATTACAATATTTTAAGTTTCGTAAATTATTATGGGGTTATATTCCCCTTCCTTAAGTTTAGAAATGACACTTTACCTTAAACTTAAAGAGAAAAAATATTTTTCAGTTGATATTTTATTGACCAGATTTTGTGAAATTAAATTAAAAATGTTGTTTTCTAACTTGCCAAGTTTCCAAATTATCTTATTTTATAATTAGAATTGATTTTTAAAATTTTTTTAATTAAAGTATATTTTAAATTATTAAGTGTGAATTTTATTAATTAATTTTTTTTTCAACATGTTATGGAGAGATTTGTCGTTGCAAGTGTTTTGGTGCTTGATGAGTAAATTTCGCATTTTTATTTTAAAATTTTGTAAAGAGATTATTATAAAAATTTGGAAGGGGAGTGTTAGAGGGGGGATGAGTATTAATTTCTTCATACTTCAAGGAAAAATAGTGTTTTTTCTCTTTAAGTTTAAGTTGGAGTGTTATTTCCCTCAAATCTCAAGAGAGGAGAGTGTAATTATCCTAATTATTATTTTAGTTTCCTAAGTTTAGGTTTTGTCATTTTAGTATGCTCAATTCAATAACGTTATCCAGTGGCGGCTCCAGAAATTTTGTTTAGGGGGTTCATTAAAAATTCTTAATAAAAAGAGAACTTGAATATATCGAGTTATTGACAAAAAATATAATAATAATACGTGAAGTTTTACAATTTTATTCTACAAGTTTTCAAATTTTGAATGTTACATGATAGTTCATTATGAGTATCTATTACCAATGTGGGCAGCTAAAGCCTACCACCATTTTATTTTGCTAAGTTTGTCTAACATTTTTATCTTTATAAAGTTGTTATTATCTATTTGACTTTGTTTTTATAAAAAGATTTTAGACTAAATGACTAATCTCAACTTATTGACTCCATATTAATTATTAACACACACAATCACACTTATTTATATATAAAATTATAGACTATGTGTCTACTTAACTAATCAAATGCTTCAACAATCACTAACTTTACAATTTTTTTCTTGAATTTTACTAACTTTATAACAAAAAGTTATTATAACATGATAACAATATACACGCATGTCAAAAAACCCTCTTTATTTCCTAATTATTAAATCATATAAAGTTATATTATATTTATATTATAAACACAATCATTCACACACATCATAATTTATACAAATAACAATATAACAAAATGTAATATACACAATCAATATAAGACACACTCACACAAATATTATATAAACTTTAAAAAAAAAAAAATTACACTTCCAATTCACAATCACTCACTCTTTAATTTTAGAGTAAAAAATACTTGTAATAAGGGTGTGCAAAATTTAAGTCAGGGTGTGCAAAAGTATATTTTTAAGAATAAATTAAAGTATTAACCTAACAAAAAAAAATATTTTATATCTATAATTTTATTTTATTTTGAAGTCAGGGGGTTCATTTGAACCCCCTGAATAGGCTACAGCGCTGCCCCTGACGTTATCATTCTAATCCTTTGAGTCTATTTGGTTAGGCAATTTAGGAGTATAAAAACACATTACACCATTTTGAGGGGAGAGTCCTAGCTATCATTAAGATCGGGGGAATGTGCAGAATAACACAATGAAGAGGGAGTATATCGTAAGTTAAGATGCGTTAGAAAGAATGTTGGAAACTAGCATCTCGAGTCTTAGAGACTCGAGTTCCAAAAAGCAAAACCGAGTCTCTAACACTCGATTTACTACTTGGAGATTTGAACAAAAATAGAGGAGGGATCTGAACGAAGAACGATTTGAAGAGCGATCTGAAGAGGAAGCACGATATGATCTGAAGAACGAAGAGACGATTTGAAGAGGCTAGTTTGATCTGAAGAGGAAGAACGAAGAACGAAGAACGATTTGAGGAAGAAGAAGTGAAACTCAAGTCTCAAAAACTCGATTTCCAACACTTGATTTCAAAATTCGAGGCTTAAAAACTTGATTTTTATCTTGGAACTCGAGTTTTAGACACTCGAGATGCTAGTTTGCAACAGTGTTTTCAGTTTTTAGCATAAAATTTTCAGTTTTTAGCTGTATCCAAACAAACCCATAATTTTACTTGATTGTTCTCCAATTTTGTCTAGGTGTAGGGGTATTTTGGAACAAAAAAAAAAAAAAAATTGGCCCAAACAAGAGAAACTCCTTAAAAAATAACTAGAGAAACAACTCTTCCGGCTGTAGTGTTATAAAACTGCCTATGTCTTTTCTCCTTCACAATTTACATATAAATTAATTATTTTTTTTCCTTTTAAGTTTTTACACCGCATTTACTTTTAAAAACAACATGAGTATTTTGTAAATAGTGTTTTACGTGGAAGTTAAAGAAGCATTTTTATCAAGTTTTGCCCCTACTTAAATATAGGTTGTAGGGTTATTTTGGAACAACAAAAAAAAAAAAAAAAAAAAAAAATCCTGTCCAAACAGGTGCAGCCTCTTAAATAGTAGTATAAACTAGCCTCTAAGCACGCGCTAGAGGCTTTTCTATTTTTTGTGTAAAGGTTAATAGTGTTCATTCATTATAATTCAAAGACATTTTCAATCATAAAATATCAAGGGGGTGTGACGATATTTATACCAAAAAATTATTTCACTTGCAGCAAAACTTCCAAATGTTTAAATCCAAATTCAATAGGTTATACAATTCAATAGGTCTTCATGATTTCATATTGGAAAGAGACTCAGAAACTGTCATCAACTCTGTTCACAAATAATAACACGAAATCAAACACAAATAAGAAATGTATATATCTGTTCACTAAATGTACCTATGAAAATCCATTACTAAAAAAAAAAAAAAATTAATACTCTCAGAGTGAGAGAGATACACTTATTGCAAACCACTTCCTTTAACCTCCACGGTGACTCAATGCCCCAAAACAGAATCTCCATTGTTGGAGACTAAGGATGACTGTGAAAAATTCAATTTTTAAGGAAAAAAGAAAAAGGAAGGTGTACTATTGTTCTTGTACTGTCAATTAATATCACAAAATTATGAAAAGAATTTCGAAAACAAACCCAATTAAATTTTATTAAAAAACTAAGAAAACCACAGATTTTTACAACCTCATATGATATTAAAAAACACACATTTTTTTGATGTATAACACATAGTTTCTTACAACTGAATAAAAAACAAAAGGCAAACCTTCAAATGGGCAGCAACCTTTTCCTTTTAGTAAAAACAGTAGTGGACTCAACCATAAAGTTGGTTCCTGAAAATTTTTCATCTTTTAAGCAACAACACTCAAACAGTAAAACCTATTTTCAATCTTCAAACTACAAAATGAAAATAGAAAAGAAATGCAGTGATGGATTTCTCACCTAAGAGAAGGGTCTGTGGTTTTTTGTTTTTTTAATCTAATTGTTAAGTAGATAAAAGCAATTTGAAAACTAACAGGAGATTGATACTATTTTATAGGCAACGTTTTAGTAAGAGTTAGATAAATATTTTTACAGGATTATCCTTTAATTTTATCTCCACTTAAACTTAGGACATAGGGGTATTTTGGAATAAAAATTCGGTCCAAACAGAGAAATCCCCACAAATAGTAGTATAGATTAACAACCTTATTAAAAAAAAAAAAAAACAAAAAACATAAAATTCATTTGAGATATTATTCACATTGTAAAATTGCTTAAAAAAATGGTTCGGGTATTACAGTAACTATCTCAAAAACAAACAAACAAACAAACAAACAAACAAAGAAACAAACAAACAGATTCCTTAAGGACATTAGTTCAAGAAACATTTTTAAAAACATTTTATGGAAAAAAAAAAGTCTTTGATTTTTTTTACAGCCTTTTATATTTTTCTTAAAAGTTGTATTAAAACTTTCTTAACATGGTTTATTAACAAATGTCCTTATGGCACTTGTTAACTAGACCCTTTTAATATTAAAAAAAAATGTCATGCTAACAAGTGCCCTTAAGGCAATGGTTAACAATGTATTTTAGAAATGTTTTGACACAACTTTTATGAGAAATGAAAAAAATTGTCATAACATTAATTGTTTTTTTTTCCCTCATAAAAACTTTCTTTAAATAGATTGTTAACCAATATCTTAAAGGCATCCGTTAGCATTTCCTATAAAAAAAAAAAAGTGTGATATTTTTAAAGAATCCTATTAATAAGTATCTTATGAGCACGCGTTAAAAATTAATAAATGCTCAATTGTGAGTTGTAATGCACGCTTTTCAAAAAATAAAATACACGTGTTAATAATTTACTAATTATATATATATATATATATATATGAGATGAGTTCAAGTTACACCATTTGTGGACCGTAAATTTGTAATTGATCTAATGATTAAAAAAATAACATTAAATGCTAATTGACTTACACCTCATTCACTTAATTAATAATGATTTTGTTTCTCTCTCCTTATTTATTATTTAAAACCTTTTACATAATTCTTTTTTGTGCCAACGACTTTACAAATATATTTCCAATACTTTTTTTTTTTTTTCTGCTTCTTTTAAGCCGGTCATACTCTTATAGTCTTATCAATTGTGAATATATATCCTGACTAATTAAAAATAAATAAATGGCTATGTGTTGTTTAATGAGGTTTTAAATAATAAGTTTCTCAAATAATAATTAACAAAAATAATTTTTTTTTTTTTTTGGTTGAATGACTTTACAATTATATTTGCAATTCTCTCTTCTTCTTTTTTGGGTGTGCCTGAGTTTGTAATACTCATGTCATTTTCTTTCTTCTTTAAGCCGGTAATACTCTATCAATTGTGAATATTTTCTTTGCCTTCTTAAAATAAAATAAATAAATAAATTGCTAGGTAATATAATTGTAAACACATATCCACGGAGAAATCTTTTTATTAATTAATTTTGACTTTTCAAAGCTCAAACGGAGGAAACATTGGCCGTGTCTATCATGCACAACTTTTAAAATTTGGCAACACGCCAACACATTATATATGTGTTTGCACCATCTTTATATTATTCAACTTTCTTAATCCAATAAGACATCCTAACATGTCCAACTTTTATAATAATAATAAGAAGAAGAAGAAGAAGAAGAAGAAGAAGAAGAAAAATCATCCTTGATTAGCCGCCAAGTTTTTTTCTAACCTCATAAAAGTAAACCCATTAGAATATTATCATAGGATTTTTCTTGAGGATGACAAATTAGAAACAAGTTTGGAAGAAGAAATTAAAATCATTGAAGGCCCACAAATGGCAATTAATGGTCATGATATTTGTTCTCACTTGTTTGTATACCATTTGTGTGAAAAGACTACAAGAGTATGACAAGCTTAAAAGAAGAAAAAAAAATAGTAGTACAAACTCAACAAAAAAAAAAAAAAAAGGTATTGCAAGTATATTTGTAAAGTCATTGGCAAAAAAAGGAATATATGTAAAAGTTATTAAATAATAAATAAGGAGAAATAAAAAAAATAGCTATTAATTAAGTGAAAGAGGTGTAAGTCAGTTACTATTTAATGCTTTTTTTTTTTTTTAACTATTAGATCAATTACAAATCTACGGTCTACAAATGGTGTAACTCTTGTCAAGTTACACCAGGTGTAATTTGAACCCATCTCTCTCTCTCTCTCTCTCTCTCTCTCTCTCTCTCTCTCTCTCTCTCTCTCTATATATATATATATATATAATTTGACGTTATTTTTAAACCACTACCCTTAGGGTCTGTTTGGTTAGAGTAGTGGAAAAGTTGAAAGATAGAAAATGGAGAGGGAATAGAAAATTGGGAAGATAGAAGAGATTTAGTTTTCTCTCATTTATATTTGGTTGGAAGGATGGAAAAGTGGACTTATTTTTTTGGTTGAGAAGAAAAATGAGATAATGGAAAAGTAAAGTTGGTATAAATTTATAATTATGTCTCCATTACATAAAACAAAAAAGTAACACATTTTTTTAGCAAAAAAATTGTGTATGTGTAGAAAAAAGTAACACATTTTTTAGTAAAAATATTGTGAATGTGCAAATGGTTGAAAAAAAAAAAAAAAACACTAGGCATGGAAGAAACCCAAGAGCACAATACACATGGGCATTTTCGTCAACACAACCCCAATTTTTTCTCTCCCCTAGTTTTGTCCCCATTTTGGGGAGAAAATTTTTTGGTGGGCCTAGGGAAAACACCCAAACCCTACCATTTCTTTCCCTCTCACCCTCCTAACTGAACACCCTCAAAAAAGTTTTACCTCCCCTGGCAGCCCAAACCTACAAATGTTGCTGCGTAAAAAGGTGGATTTGGGCTCCCAATTTATTTGTTGGTGGGTATTCTCACAGTCCTACAGGCTGTGCTTCAAACGTAGCCTTGATAGCCCAACAATAAAGCATCCCTAAGAGCATCCGCAACCGGTTTTGCTATCTCATCTTATTTTACCATCCCAAAAAGCTCCTTTACCAATTATACCATACCATTTTACAATACACCCAACATCCCAAAATTATATATTTTCCCCCATTTTATTTAAATATTCTTTTTTATTCTTTTTTTACTATTTCCCTTTTTCTATTCCTTTTCCTCTCTTTCTCCCTCAACCTCTAGCAGACTAGCACCTGTTTCAACACAGAGCCACACACAGAGACCCACGATACATCTATCCAAACCCATCACCACACACACAGAGCCACACTCACACAAACACAGGTAATCATTCTTTTGAAACAAACTATTTCATTCTTGAAAAACCACAACAAAAAAGATTAAGAATCAAGATTCATAAGTTTCAATTTCTCTTTGTTCTTCCTCAACTTTATAGGAAACCAAACAGTTCGCAAGCAACAACAAAACCCAGAACGCAAACAACAACAAAACCCAGAACCTTCTCTTATTTTCTTTCATCTTCACACCAAACAAAAACAGAACACAATCCAAGAGTTTCAAACCCAAAAAAAAAGAAAAAAAAAAGAGAGAGACTAATCAAACATGCAAACCCAGTCAAACCGATTTAAACCCACGATCTCACACCGATTCAAACCCTTCACACCAAACAAAAATAGAACACAATCCAAGAGTTTCAAACCCAAAAAAAAAAGAAAAAAAAAAGAAAAAAAAAAAAAAAAGACTAATCAAACATGCAAACCCAGTCAAACCGATTCAAACCCACGATCTCACACCGATTCAAAACCCACGTTCTCACATCGATTCAAACCCACAATCTAACACTGATTCAAAACCCATGATCTCACATCGATTCAAACCCAGTTAAACCCATCGGAGCCCTTATCGGAATCACTATCGGAGTCATCGGAGCTTTGATTGAGCCATCAGAGCCCTCACGCCGACCCATCCGATCCATTGTTGAGGAAGCCACAGGGTCTTGGGTCTGAAGAAAGCAGAGAGCAAATGAGAAAGAGAGAAGGAAGAGACAACAAATGAGAAAGAGAGAAAGAAGAGAGAGAAAGAAGAGAAATAATGAGAAAGGAAAGAGAAATTTCCAAGTTAAAAATGAGGTGAGAGAATTCAAAAATTATTGTTTTTTATACCATTCAGCTATAGTACCATCTTACATTTAAGATGGTACTGTAGCTATACGCCAAAAAAAATTTAGCATTACCCATATGGCCTTGCAGTTGCTGAGCGTGTTTTGGGCTTGAATGGTAAAAGGAGCTTACATTTGGCATTTAGCCTTTCCATTGCTGATGCTCTAAGGTTTTTAGCCTAACACCCTCTTTCCCTACAACCTAGCTTCTTGCTATCTCTACACCCTTTGTTCTCCCCTTCCCTTTGTGTTTGCACTCTCCCCTATTTCTTTTCTCTCTCTCTCTCTCTCTCCCTTTTCCTCACTTCCCAACAAAACCAACCCCCTCATTTGTGTGCCCTCATTCTCTTATATAGCCTCCCCTCAATGGGACTCAAATCAATACTTTTTACTGGATTCCATGCAATCCCACTTTCACTTCTAATCCCCAGAACATGTCTTCTAAAGATTCTCTTGAAACTTGTTCCAAACAACAGATAGTGTTCAGCAGTGGGTTTCCCAAAGGCACTGGTTATGACTGATTACCAACCTGAATTTGCCCTATCCCCTTGTTGGGCCCCCTCAGTTATTAGTTAGTATTGGGCCTAACATGGCCCCAAACATAGTAGGGTTTCTTGAACATTATAATTAGACCTTAGCACATGTACCAGTGGACCGGTTCTAGCCCAATAGCGTTGGGCCTTACTCACATGGGCCGTTTTGGGTCACTCGGGCCCAAGCCCCTACACCTCCTTTTTTTTTTTTTTTTTTTTTTTTTTTTTTTTTTTTTTTTTTTTCTTTTCATTCTCCCTAAAATCCACTCTGCCAAACACTCCTTTAGGATATTCATTAACAACATCCATATTTTATAACATCCAAACTAGAGGAAGGGATAAATACTCTCCCTTATCCTCTCATTCCGCTCCTTACCCTCTACTCCCCTTTCTCTCTCCAAATTTTGACACATAATGTTGGTCAATAAAATGAATAAGGAAAATGTTGACAAATGTCCTAAAAATATTTCTTAATGAACCATTTTAGAAAAAGTTTTACGAAAAAGGATAAAAAAAAAATTAATGTTTTCTAAATTGGTTAGTTAACAATTGTCTAAAATCATCCGTTACCATGGCCAATGAATAAATACCTCCCTCCTACCAACTCTACACTATCCAATTTCAATCAAACCTTCCCCTCCTCCTTTTCAGTCTTTCATTTTTCATAACTATCAAATTCCTAGGCTATCATCGCTACTTTCATAGAAGGAAATGGATGCCCTGGAACCATTAAGAAGACCACCAAAGCCGTGAACCCTAGTGGAGGATCCATCAGGACAAGCAGTTACATCAACAGAATCAGCGGAACCGACATCATCAACAGAAACAACAGCGCCAATAGCATCAACAGAATCAGCAGCACCAACATAATCAACAGTATCAACATCAGAATCAACAGCATCAACATCATCAACAGCAGTAGCACCAACATCGTCAACAGCAACTGCATCAGAATCAGCAGCACTAACTTCATCAACAGCAACAACATCAGAATCAGCAGCACCAACGTAATCAACAGCAGTAGCATCAGTCAGCAGCGCCAACATCATCAACAGTAGCAGTATCAGATTTAGCAGCACCAACACTCAACCACTACGAGCATCCGTGGGATCAAGGCCATAGGACACTTCAAGACTGTCAAGAAACACTCAAGTCAGCAATACCAACATCATCAACAGCAGCGGTATCAGATTCAGCAGCACCAACACTCAACCACTACGAGCATCCGCGGGATCAAGGCCATAGGACACTTCAAGACTGTCGAGAAACACTCATCATCAAAGTAACAAAGTTGTTGTTACTGATGTTGATCAAAAGAAGAAGACTTAACATAACAAGAAGAAGTAAACAGTGCAGATCAAGAAGCTACAAAAGAAGTAGGAATAAAACACTAGACTACAAGTAGTAGCTTGCACAAGCAACATGTCGTGTAGTGTTAGTAAGTAAATTTATGAAATTAGGTATGTGCCAAGTTGTGTGTGTATGTAAATTTATGCTTTTCTCTACTATAAGGACTAAAATCGTTGGGTTCATTCTATTTTATGCGTTCCTCTACTCAGCGCAATGTGTTAGTGCATTTTGGAATATTTTATAAGAAATTATTTTATTATGTGTTATTAGTTATTATTCCTATTAAAGTTAGAGATTCTTCTTTAATTATATTACATGTTATTAAAAAAAAAACGAAAATAATTAAAATTAAGAATATGAAATAGGTAGAAGTAGTACACAAATCAATTTAAAGCTAGCAGCACAACATTCATGGGATCTCCTATGAAACTTTAATAATCCAAAACGTTATTCATAGGTTTTTGGCGTGACCGAGGTGTTCCAGATTCCTAGGTAGTAGTTGCTGTCGCCATTTGTGTTGAAAAACCCAAGCTCGAATGTTTTGTTAGCGCTTGTAATAGTGGCGTTTCCTCGTAGGATCAGAACTGTGCCGTTTGATGCTGAAGCGGCGGTTATGGAGATGAGAAGCAAAGCAATAAGAGTCACAGAAAGTGGTGGTGGGTGTGGGTGTGACATATTTTCAAGGGGTTTTTTCTTCATTGTTTGGTATGTGAGAAAAGAGAGAGAAATTTTTTTCCCAAGAAAAGGACGTGAAATCTGGGAAGATGTGTATGTGTTAAGAGCGAGGACTACACCATAATTATCCACTTAAGTTTTTGAATCTGTATATCAAGTGAGTTAATGCGTATAGAATACTAAAAATCTAATATTAATGAACTATAAAATTTTAAAAAAAATTACATATACTCAATAAAAATCATCAAATGTTTCTCAAAAAATAAATAAATAAAAATCACCGAATGTTATATCTTATAAAAAATTAGAAAAAAATTATTATAAGTAGTACTAAAATTTAGGTAAGAATTTTAATATGTGACTAATTATATTTACTTTAAAAAAATAATTTGACTAATTATCTATATTTTATGATAAAAATTGTGTTTAATTTTAAATGTATCTATACGTATGCATTAATGCATGTGCTACATGTTTTTTTTTTTTTAATAATAATTTTACTAATTATTTATATTTTTATAATAAAAATTTTGTTTAATTTTAAATACATCCATGTGTTCGCATGGAGTTACATGTTAGTATATAATAATAGGTGAAACTGAGAGAAACTCAGGGGTTTTTTTCTTCATTGTTTGGTATGTGAGAAAAGAGAGAGAATTTTTTTTCCCAGGAAAAGGACCTGAAATATGAGAAGATGTGTGTGTGTTAAGAGCGGGGACTACACCATAATTATCCACTTAAGTTTTTTTATCTTTATATCAAGTGAGTTAATGAGTGTAGAATACTAAAAATCTAATATTAATGAACTATAAAGTTAAAAAAAAATTACATATACTCAATAAAAATCATCAAATGTTTCTCAAAAAATAAATAAATAAATAAAAATCACTGAACGTTCTATCTTATAAAAAATTAGAAAAAAATTATCATAAGTAGTACTAAAATTTAGGTAATAATTTTAATATGTGACTAATTATATTTACTTTAAAAAAATAATTTGACTAATTATCTATATTTTTTTATAAAAATTGTGTTTAATTTTAAACGTATCTATACGTATGCATTAATGCATGTGCTACATGTTTTTTTTAAAATAATAATTTGACTAATTATTTATATTTTTATAATAAAAATTTTGTTTAATTTTAAATACATCCATGCGTTTGCATGGGGTTACATGTTAGTATATAATAATATGTGAAATTGAGAGAAATTCAAATTAAAATTCTAAGTTAGAGTTCCAATTTTGCGCCATGTGTTCTAAATTATTTATTCTTAAAGTGTTTTATTTCTTAATTTTAGAATTAAATGTGGGATCACATCATAAATATTCATCCAAATAAGTTATTAAGTTCAAAAACTAAAGAGTTTAGAATAAATGAATTGTAAAAAAAAAAAAAACCAAAAAAAAAAAAAAAAAGCTTCACAATAAAAATAAAAAAAACATGGACAATTTACATTTTATACCTAATAATATCCTTACAAATTTTTTTAAAGAGTTAACAAAATATGAAAATGACTATCAATAGTATTTAAATTATATATATAGGAATTATATTATCCATCTATTTTGTTGAGGAGTGCATCTATTTTGTTAAAGTGTATCTTTACCTAATTTATCTTTATTTTTAACCAATTCTTTGGGGAAATTTGTGATCAATTTTCAATCTATTTATAGATAAATATATTATATAGTTTTTTTTTTTTAAGGATATATTGTATAGTTTTTTTTCAATATTTTTTTTATGAAAACATAATTTGGTATTGGTAGTATAAACTTCACGTAGATTTATTTGATTCAACGACTTATGAATATAAATTTAAAAAAAAAATAGATACAACATATTTAAAGAGAACTTATTAATATTTAAAACATGCTCTATCATGAGCCTATCTTTTTAAAAATAAGCCAAATAAAAAGTAAAGCTTGAGTAATATAAAATGGGTAATTATTCAATATTTGGGACCTAAAGTAGCCCCTCTAACCCCGCATCTGCGATATAAGCAACAATCTGTGGATCTAATCCACCTTGTGGCACACTTATAAATCAGTGACGACAAGTCAGTACACCTGGCACTTCCTGCAAACAGAGCAACGTTGTATTAATAATAGTATTCACTAAGCACGTAATAAATATGCTTCAAACTTAAATGTCAATGCTAGGGACAAGTGCATAGTAGGAAAAATCTCTCTACTACACTACAATTTTGGACAAATGCATACCTCGCCTGCCGAAGGAGCATCCCAAAGCAAACTTGAACGATGCACAGGCGGCCTCATTAAGAAAGAGCTCGTAGAGGGTCCCGCTCCATATGGGTCCATATCTGGCATAAATTAAAGGTGATTAATGGCCCATTGTACTTAAAAGCAATCAAATACAACAATATGGATCCTAGAAGCCAACCCAAATACAAGATAAACATGGAAACCAAAAGGATTGAAAGGAGATACTGATTCATATCTAAAATTTTAAAATCTCAACAAAATTTCTCTCGACAAACAAATTAGAGCAACCATCACTGAAGAAAGTGCAAACCTATCATGTTATCAAAATAACAACAGTTGAATAAAATATAGAAATTGTTAATTAGAACAACAACATAATATAATGCATCAATGTGATGAAGCCCTAACAAGTTTTCATAGCCACAAATTACCCACATATTAATCCCACTCCCAATTACTGACATATACCCACAAATAACCCTAACCCCCAAATGCTCAAACAAATATTGAGATAAGGAGAATGTACCTTTGTGAGAGACCGGGAAAATTAAGGGGCCTCTCAAAAAAGAGAGAGATTTTGGGTGTGCTTTTTAGGGCACCTCTTTTTTTGGGTAAGTGGTGTGAAGTCGCCAGTTATTTTTTTTATACAGAAAAATAAGAAAAAATTAAATACAACTATACATGGCTAAATAGTTCCTTTATTGATTGAGTAAAATGAATACATATTTGAAAATTACATGGCTTTGGGTTTGTGAGAGATCGCCAAAATTGGGGGTGCCTCTCAAAAAAGAGATTTGGGTACATTTTAGGGCACCTCTCTTTTTGGGTAAGTGGTGTGGAGTCGCCACTTATTTTTTATACAAAAAAATAAGAAAAAATAAATATATACAAATACATGACTAAATTATTTCCTTTCATTGATTGAATAAAAATACATATTTGAAAAATTGAAAATTAAATGGCTTTGGGTCCTAGTTACAAACTACCAAATAATTATATGTCTTTTTGTCCTAGTTACCTTCTACCAATAAAAAAAATAAATTAATAAATAAAGACAAGGCTTAGATCTACTAATCCAAAGACCTAAATTCAGAGGCTAGGTTACAGAATGGGAAGGTGTTAGGCACCCATTCTGCTTAGACAGAGTCTGGTATTCTAGACTCTTGTGACTAATGTACCACTTTCATGCATGTTATGAATGATATGTTGAACATGAGAAACAAAAATTAAATCACATAAATTTATTTATGAATGAATCCTCTTCTTTGTTTAAAAAAATTCAAATATGTTTTGGTGATAAAAAAAAATGGTTTTTTACAACTAAAAAATCAGATTTGTTTTGCAATGTTCAAAAAATATGGAAAAGATTTTTTATGAAAAGAGTTTCATTCATTAAATAAATTTATGCTACATGAATAAAATAGAACAAACAACCATAAACACAATCATGCATAATCTTTTTCTTTGTTTTAAAATCTGCATATGTTAAAAAAAATCAGATCTATATCAAAGAAAGATACAAATCAGTTTTTGATTTCAGAAAAATTCAAATCTACATCTAATAAAGATGCAGATCTGTTTTATTTGAGGAAAAATTTAGATCTATATCTAAGAAAGATGCAGATCTGTTTTTAATTAAGAAAAATTCAAATCTACATCTAAGAAAGATGTAGATCAGTTTTTAATTGAGAAAAAATTCAGATCTACATCTAAGAAAGATGCAGATCTGTTTTTTATTTTAAGAAAAAGAATCGATTATATGCAGATTATTGAAATTAAGAAAGAGATCACAACAATTATATTAAAAAAATCAAGATCATGCTTTAACAACACAACTATTAACAATTCATGTTATGGATAAAGAAAAACATGCATTATCATAATAGAGAAAAGCATAAAGGAAAAGGAATAGGGTGATTGAAAACAACCTCTTGCATGGAGCACTTCTTGTTCTTGAGAGGATGTTTTAGGATTCAAAGAAATTTATTCAATTATCTTTGAAACCTAAGAGCCCTAAATATCAAAGAGGATTAGCAAATATAAAAAATTTAAATGTGCCTCTCAGAGCGAAGAAAAGTCTCTTTGGAGGGGGTAAAAAAAGTGTGCTAAATTACGAGATCCAGTCTCTATTTATAGAGACCAGAAAACTCTAAAAAATAGCTTCGACGTGTAGAACGCGAATTGGGACTCATCCTTCTACAAAAAGATCGAAAACGGTGTGCTTTATCGTTACTCGAAGGGAGTTGGGCCAAAGCCCAAAATGAGTCAATTTGGTACGTTTAAAGTGCCGTTCGGCACTCCAACAGTGCCAAATGGTGCTTTTGGATGCCGAGCGTTCTTTTGTGTTCAGGTGCCTTTTGGACTCTCTTTTTAGGGTTTTTTTTTATCCAGTCCTTGCATCTAGACGTGTTTCATCCTTAGTCTATGATTTTCTATCTCTTTTCTGGATAATTTAGGCTTTTTAGGAACAATTATCTTGTAGATAAATACCATAAAATAAATCTTGATAAAGTTCAGATTATCCACAATTTTTTTGTTATCCAATCATCCCTTTTATTCCTACGCATGCAATCCTATTTTAGACACTAATTATCAATCGATCACAGAATTATTTAATTAATTTTAATTGTTTAACCAATTAGAATTAATTTAAATTAATTGCGCATGGTTGATTCTACCTAGACACAATGCATGCTGACTGTGCAAACTTGATCATGCGATATCTTCTAATCCGATGGTTCAATTGGGAAACCGGACACACTGTTGTGACCATTAGAATCTCAAGATCATTTTTATGATATACAACAAATGAATTGATGCATGTAATGCGAGAACAAATTGATGCATGTAATGCAATAATGATTTTTGGGGTACATGAATGATCATTCAAGTCATTCTCTTTGATTAAATCATGGGTGCAAAATCGAGTGTCTACAGGGTCCTAGTTACAATCTACCAAAAATACATAGCTTTTTGTCCTAGTTACATTCTACCCAAAATAAAAATAAAGACAAGGCTTAGATCTACTTATTCAAAGACCTAAATTCGGAAGTTAGGTTATGGAATGGGAAGGTGTTAGGCACCTATTCCACCTAGACAGAGTTTGTTCTTCTAGACTCTTGTGACGTATGTACCCCTTTATGCATGCTATGAATGATATGTTGCACATGAAAAACAAAAACAAAATCACATAAATTTATTTATGAATGTATCCTCTTCTTTGTTAAAAAAAAAAAAATCAGATTTGTTTTAGTGATTAAAAAATTGATTTTGGTTTATAAAAACCAGATTTGTTTTAAGTGAATTTAAAAAAAAAATTATTTTAGTTTTGTAAAAGACCAAATCTATTTTGTGATGATAAAAAAGATGGTTTTTGATGACAAAAAAATCAGATCTGTTTTTCTAGGTTCGAAAATATGAAAAAGATTTTTTTTTTTTTTTTTATGAAGAGAATTTCATTCATAAAACAAATTTATGCTATATGAACCAAACAAAACAAAAAACCATAAACACAATTATGCATGATCTTTTTCTTTGTTTCAAGTTCTGCATAAGTTAAAAAATAAGTCCTGTACCTAAAAAAGATACAAATAAGTTTTTTGATAAATAATAAAAATAATAATAAAATAAAATCAGATTTGCATCTAATGAAGATGCAAATCAATTTTTGATTTGAGAAAATTTCAGATTTGCAATGCAGATCCATTTTTTATTTAAGAAAAATTCAAATCTACATCTAAGGAAGATGCAGATCATTTTTCAATTAAGAAAAATTCAGATCTACATCTAAGGAAGATGTAGATCCATTTTATTTTAAAAATAGGAATTGGTTATACGCATATTTTTAAAATTAAGAAAAAGATCACAATTACAACAAAAGATTCAAGATCATGCTTTAACAAAACAATAATTAACAATTCATATTGTAGATATTTGACACAACTAAACTAAAAAACACGCATGCATCATCATAAAAGGAAGGCATAACGAAAAAGGGTTAAGAGACAACCTCTTGCATGCAGCGCTCTTCTTCTTGAGGGGATATGTTAGGGTTCAAAGAAATTTATTCAATTGTCTTTGAAACCTAAAAACCCTAATTTCAGCAAAAAATATCAGAAAGGGGATCAGCAAATATGTGCAATTTGAGAGCGTAAGAGAGTGTGCCTCTCAGAGCGTAAAAAAATGTGCTGAATTATGAGGTCCAACCTCTATTTATAGAAGCTGGAAAACTCTAAAAAATAGCTCAGACAATTAGAATGGGAATCGGGATGCGTCTTTCTGCGAAAAAGTTGAAAAGGGTGTGCCTTATCGGCACTCGAAGGAAATTGGGCCAAAGCCTAAAAGAGTGCCATTCGGCACTCCTAAAGTGCTGAATGGTACTCTTGGGCACCAAACGTACTTTTGTATTTGGGTGTGCTTTGGACTCCCTTTTAAGGTTTTCTTGAGCCAGTCCTTGCAATTAGACGTGTTTACAATCCGTGTTCTAAGATCTCTTTTCTGGATAATTCAGATCTTTTCAAGAACAATTATCTTGTAAATAAATACCCTAAAATAAATTTTGATAAAGTTCAAATTATCCATAATTTTATTGTTATCCAATTATTCCTTTTATTCCTTTGCAAACAATCCTATCTTAGACACTAATTATCAACCAATCACAAAATTATTTAATTAATTTTAATTGTTTAACCAATCAGAATTAATTTAAATTAATCGTGTGTGGTTGACTCTACCTAGACACAATGCATGTTGACCGTGCAAACTTAATCATGCGATATCTTTTAATCTGGTGGTCCGATTTGGAAACCGAACACACCGTTGCTACCGTTAGAACCTCAAGGTCATTTTTATGATATGTAATAAATGAATTAATGCATGTAATGGAAGAACAAATTGATGCATGTAATGCAATCATCATTTTTAGCGTACATGGATGATCATTTCAACCATCTTCCTTGATTAAATCATGGGTGCAAAATCAAGTGTCTACAGCCTTGTGATTCCAAATTAAAGATGTAGATTAAGAGTGAGAGTACAGAGCGAGACTGCAAGGGAGATTAAGAGTGTGTGGTAGAGTGAGAGCGGGATGATAGCGAGATTAAGAGAGTGAAAGGGAGAATGAGAAAGTGAGAGTGATGAGAGAGTAAGACTGAGTGGGAGAGAGGGAGATTCAGAGAGTTAAGAGTATGTGTTCAAAACAAGGGTGACTCAAGTGTATAGTGAGTTCAATTAGGACTGAACCCGAGCCATACCCGAGTTCACTGAACTCGAGTATGGTGGACTAAAAATTCCTAGAACCTGAGCTGTACTTGAGCCCAATAAACTTGGGTATAGGACACATAGTACTTGAGCTTCACATCAAAGTACCACGTGGCATTTTTAAATGCTAGCTCAGCTAGGGCCACGATGGAATGCTTACTAGGAACTCTAGTTTACTAAACTCGAGTACCATTTAGAACTCAAGTTTAGTGAACTCGAGTACCAGAAAAGTAGTATATTGCTAATTAGTTCCGAAACAGTGCTAGATTGCCACAAATTTTGCCAAAACGTGGTATTTGACTATTTTCACTTGTGCTTAGTTGAAAGGACGAAAAAGTTGAGAGATAAAAAACTTATTTGTTTGGTTGAGAAGAAAAATGAGATGATGAAAAAGTAAAGTTGGTAAAAATTTACAATTATATTCCCATTATATGAAACAAAAAAGTAATACAATTTTTTAGCAAAAAAATTGTGTATGTGCAAACAAAAAAGTAACACATTTTTTTAGCAAAAAATATGTGTATGTGCAAATGGTCGAAGAAGAAGAAAAAACACCGGCATGGACGAAGCCCATGTACACAATACACATTGGCATTTTCATCAATCCAACCCCAATTTTTTCTCTCCCCAATTTTCTCCCCGTGTTGGGGAGAAAACATTTTGGTCGGTCGAAGAGAAAACAAAGAAGAAAGAAAGAGAATTCGAATAAGAAGAAAGAGAAGAGCACAGATTCTCCTCTTGTAAGTTTAGCATCAATCAGATTTTTGAGTATTCGAATAATTTTTATATTATTCTTCTTTTTTCTGAAACCAACATTGGAATTCTCGTTATGAATAAGCTTGGAATTCGGGTCATTCTCTCAAATTGGAACCAGCATTGTTTTTTTTTTTTTTTTTTTTATGCTCAGACTATACATTTTGAATGGCGCGTTTTTGTATTCTTGTTCATGATGAAGTTTCTTTTTTCTTTTGATAAGGAAAGCGGTTTATGATGAAGTTTCTTACTGTACGGTTTGTCTTTTCTTGTAATTTATGGAGGTAAAATGAGGTTAAGCAGGCTGTTTGTAGGGTTTGTGACATCATTTTAAAATCGAAATCCCATTGGGATGCCCACCAAGTTTCTCGTAAACATCAAGAGGTGATTTTTTTACTATCGACATGTAAATATATCACAGGCTTCTATTTATATGATCACTCATAAAAACATTAAATTACAAACAAATCACATGTATATACCAACCTCTTATTAGTTTTCATCTAAGGTCACCATTAATATCATCTTTTCATTTACCAATAATCAATCACCCGATTGAGATATGTGATAAGATGTCAATATTAAGAAAAGTTAGAATCTTTACGTGAATATATAATGCAAACCTGACTTTTTCTTCTTCTAGGTAAGATAGAGAATGATTCGATCAACTTATTGAGATAGTAGTACCAGGAAGCATAACTGCATGTCAATATACTCATAAGCAATAGAGCAAACTACATACAATAAAATGGGTAGAGTACACAACATGAACATAGCTCACTGCTACTAGTAACTGTTCCACATATAGAGCAGTGACTGACATGAAAGATAACATACGTTGTAGCTCTTATTTTCTAAACATTTAGCTATGCATTCAGTTGGCAGTTGGTGGTTTGTGTGGTGGCTTCTCTCCTTTACCCTTTGGTGGCTTGTGTTTTGGGAATGGTTTTCTCTCTCCAACTTCAAGTGGGGTTGGTGGCTTGTGTTTTGGTGGCGGCTTCTCTCCTCTACCCTTTGGTGGCTTGTGTTCTGGGAATGGTTTTCTCTCTTCGTCTTCAATTGGGGTTGGCGGCTTATGTTTTGGTGGTGGCTTTGCTCCCTTGCGAGGAGGTTTGCCATCAATGTAAGAAGACTCCAATAGAAGGTGTCCAGGGTGATGATCATGTGGTGGTGGCTTCTCCCCCCTACCTTTTGGAGGTTCATAACCTCGGCTTGGTGGTTTGTGTTCTGGGAATGGCTTCTCTTCCCTATCGAGTGGGGTTGGTGGCTTATGTTTTGGTGGTGGCTTTGCTCCCTTGGGAGAAGGTCTGCCATCAATGGAAGAAGACTCCAATAAAAGATGCCCAGGGTGATGATAATGTGGTGGTGGCTTCTCTCCCCTACCCATTGGAGGTTCATTACCTCGGCATGGTGGTTTGTGTTCTGGGAATGGCTTCTCTTCCCTATCGAGTGGAGTTGGTGGCTTGTGTTTTAGGGGTGGCTTTTCTCCCTTAGGAGGTTTGTGCTCATATTTGGAAGACTCATGGTGATCAGCCATTGAGGCAATGCTTAGAAGCACCATTCCAAGGAGCAACACTAGAAGGTATTTGCTGGTAGTCATCTTTGGTCTCTGGATGGTTCAAAACAGAAATACTTCTTGACCTTTTATAAGGGATTTTAGAGCCTATTTCTTCAGATCATATGTCATTAAGCATTTAAAACATACCTTACTATAGACACGTCCAGTTAAAATGGATATCCTTTCTTCTGGAATGTGTTGGATATTTTTATAAAAAAATATCATATTTATTTTAATACTCATTTATGTGAATTAAGGAAATCAATTAATAGCAACGTTATAAATAGAAAGTATCGGATATTGTACAACTATGTATTTATATAATTTTCTGTTGATGGATTATAGCATTATATATTGCTTTCCATTCTTGGTTATAATTATGGTGTATGGTCAAAGTTTCAAAGAAAGGCATTATTTGATAGCTTAAAAACAGCCACGTTAGGGGCTGTAAATTTTGTTTTAATGGCATTATGGGTTATGACACAACAAGACAAACTTGATTTGTCTACTAACTTACCTCACCTCAACGCACACTTTGGCAAAAGGTTTGACCGGTTTATATATAATACATGAATAAAAAAAAAGTTATTCATAACATTGATTTCAATAATTTTATGACCATTTAAAGTTTTAAAAGTTGGCAAACGTTTTTATTTTTTGGCTAAGGTCAAGCAACAGGTCTGGCATTATATATATATATATATATGGAATGAAATAAAAGTTTAAGACACACATTAAACTTTAGGGGGTAAAATCTAAGTTGTAAAACGTCAGGGTGTAAAATTCAAATACCCTAAATTAACTTCAATGTGTGAAATCCAATCACCCCAAATTTCAGAAGTTAAATTTGCAATTTACCCAAAAAATATATATACAATTACAATATTTTAAGTTTCGTAAATTATTATGGGGTTATATTCCCCTTCCTTAAGTTTAGAAATGACACTTTACCTTAAACTTAAAGAGAAAAAATATTTTTCAGTTGATATTTTATTGACCAGATTTTGTGAAATTAAATTAAAAATGTTGTATTCTAACTTGCCAAGTTTCCAAATTATCTTATTTTATAATTAGAATTGATTTTTAAATTTTTTTTAATTAAAGTATATTTTAAATTATTAAGTGTGAATTTTATTAATTAATTTTTTTTTCAACATGTTATGGAGAGATTTGTCGTTGCAAGTGTTTTGGTGCTTGATGAGTAAATTTCGCATTTTTATTTTAAAATTTTGTAAAGAGATTATTATAAAAATTTGGAAGGGGAGTGTTAGAGGGGGGATGAGTATTAATTTCTTCATACTTCAAGGAAAAATAGTGTTTTTTCTCTTTAAGTTTAAGTTGGAGTGTTATTTCCCTCAAATCTCAAGAGAGGAGAGTGTAATTATCCTAATTATTATTTTAGTTTCCTAAGTTTAGGTTTTGTCATTTTAGTATGCTCAATTCAATAACGTTATCCAGTGGCGGCTCCAGAAATTTTGTTTAGGGAGTTCATTAAAAATTCTTAATAAAAAGAGAACTTGAATATATCGAGTTATTGACAAAAAATATAATAATAATACGTGAAGTTTTACAATTTTATTCGACAAGTTTTCAAATTTTGAATGTTACATGATAGTTCATTATGAGTATCTATTGCCAATGTGGGCAGCTAAAGCCTACCACCATTTTATTTTGCTAAGTTTGTCTAACATTTTTATCTTTAGAAAGTTGTTATTATCTATTTGACTTTGTTTTTATAAAAAGATTTTAGACTAAATGACTAATCTCAACTTATTCACTCCATATTAATTATTGACACACACAATCACACTTATTTATATATAAAATTATAGACTATGTGTCTACTTAACTAATCAAATGCTTCAACAATCACTAACTTTACAATTTTTTTCTTGAATTTTACTAACTTTATAACAAAAAGTTATTATAACATGATAACAATATACACGCATGTCAAAAAACCCTCTTTATTTCCTAATTATTAAATTATATAAAGTTATATTATATTTATATTATAAACACAATCATTCACACACATCATAATTTATACAAATAACAATATAACAAAATGTAATATACACAATCAATATAAGACACACTCACACAAATATTATATAAACTTAAAAAAAAAAAAAAATTACACTTCCAATTCACAATTACTCACTCTTTAATTTTAGAGTCAAAAATACTTGTAATAAGGGTGTGCAAAATTTAAGTCAGGGTGTGCAAAAGTATATTTTTAAGAATAAATTAAAGTATTAACCTAACAAAAAAAAATATTTTATATCTATAATTTTATTTTATTTTGAAGTCAGGGGGTTCATTTGAACCCCCTGAATAGGCTACAGCGCCGCCCCTGACGTTATCATTCTAATCCTTTGAGTCTATTTGGTTAGGCAATTTAGGAGTATAAAAACACATTACACCATTTTGAGGGGAGAGTCCTAGCTATCATTAAGATCGGGGGAATGTGCAGAATAACACAATGAAGAGGGAGTATATCGTAAGTTAAGATGCATTAGAAAGAATGTTGGAAACTAGCATCTCGAGTCTTAGAGACTCGAGTTCCAAAAAGCAAAACCGAGTCTCTAACACTCGATTTACTACTTGGAGATTTGAACAAAAATAGAGGAGGGATCTGAATGAAGAACGATTTGAAGAGCGATCTGAAGAGGAAGCACGATCTGATCTGAAGAATGAAGAGACGATTTGAAGAGGCTAGTTTGATCTGAAGAGGAAGAACGAAGAACGATCTGGTCTTCAGATCTGCCGTCGAAGAACGAAGAAGAAGAACGAAGAACGATCTGAGGAAGAAGAAGTGAAACTCAAGTCTCAAAAACTCGATTTCCAACACTTGATTTCGAAATTCGAGGCTTAAAAACTTGATTTTTATCTTGGAACTCGAGTTTTAGACACTCGAGTTGCTAGTTTGCAACAGTGTTTTCAGTTTTTAGTATAAAATTTTCAGTTTTTAGCTGTATCCAAACAGACCCATAATTTTACTTGATTGTTCTCCAATTTTGTCTAGGTGTAGGGGTATTTTGGAACAAAAAAAAAAAAAAAAAAAAAAATTGGCCCAAACAAGAGAAACTCCTTAAAAAATAACTAGAGAAACAACTCTTCCGGCTGTAGTGTTATAAAACTGCCTATGTCTTTTCTCCTTCACAATTTACATATAAATTAATTATTTTTTTTCCTTTTAAGTTTTTACACCGCATTTACTTTTAAAAACAACATGAGTATTTTGTAAATAGTGTTTTACGTGGAAGTTAAAGAAGCATTTTTATCAAGTTTTGCCCCTACTTAAATATAGGTTGTAGGGTTATTTTGGAACAAAAAAAAAAAATTTGTAATTAACACAAATAAAAATATATGTAAATAAATAAATGACTATGTGTTGTTTAATGAGGTTTTAAATAATAAGTTTCTCAAATAATAATTAACACAAATAATTTTTTTTTATTTTTTGGTTGAATGACTTTACAATTATATTTGCAATTCTCTCTTCTTCTTTTTTGGGTGTGCCTGAGTTTGTAATACTCATGTCATTTTCTTTCTTCTTTAAGCCGGTAATACTCTATCAATTGTGAATATTTTCTTTGCCTTCTTAAAATAAAATAAATAAATAAATTGCTGGGTAATATAATTGTAAACACATATCCACGAAGAAATCTTTTTATTAATTAATTTTGACTTTTCAAAGCTCAAACGGAGGAAACATTGGCCGTGTCTATCATGCACAACTTTTAAAATTTGGCAACACGCCAACACATTATATATGTGTTTGCATCATCTTTATATTATTCAACTTTCTTAATCCAATAAGACATCCTAACATGTCCAACTTTTATAATAATAATAAGAAGAAGAAGAAGAAGAGGAAGAAAAATCATCCTTGATTAGCCGCCAAGTTTTTTTCTAACCTCATAAAGGTAAACCCATTAGAATATTATCATAGGATTTTTCTTGAGGATGACAAAATTTAGAAACAAGTTTGGAAGAAGAAATTAAAATCATTGAAGGCCCACAAATGGTAATTAATGGTCATGATATTTGTTCTCACTTGTTTGTATACCATTTGTGTGAAAAGACTATAAGAGTATGACAGGCTTAAAAGAAGAAAAAAAAAAATAGTTGTACAAACTGAACAAAAAAAAAAAAAAAAAAAAAAGGTATTGCAAATATATTTGTAAAGTCATTGGCAAAAAAAGGAATATATGTAAAAGTTTTTAAATAATAAACAAGGAGAAATAAAAAAAATAGCTATTAATTAAGTGAAAGAGGTGTAAGTCAGTTACTATTTAATGCTTTTTTTTTAACTATTAGATCAATTACAAATCTACGGTCTACAAATGGTGTAACTCTTGTCAAGTTACACCAGGTGTAACTTGAACCCATCTCTCTCTCTCTCTCTCTCTCTCTCTCTCTCTCTCTCTCTCTCTCTCTCTCTATATATATATATATATAATTTGACGTTATTTTTAAACCACTACCCTTAGGGTCTGTTTGGTTAGAGTAGTGGAAAAGTTGAAAGATAGAAAATGGAGAGGGAATAGAAAATTGGGAAGATAGAAGAGATTTAGTTTTCTCTCATTTATATTTGGTTGGAAGGATGGAAAAGTGGACTTATTTTTTTGGTTGAGAAGAAAAATGAGATAATGGAAAAGTAAAGTTGGTATAAATTTATAATTATGTCTCCATTACATAAAACAAAAAAGTAAAACATTTTTTTAGCAAAAAAATTGTGTATGTGCAGACAAAAAAGTAACACATTTTTTAGTAAAAATATTGTGAATGTGCAAATGGTTGAAAAAAAAAAAAAAACACTAGGCATGGATGAAACCCAAGAGCACAATACACATGGGCATTTTCGTCGACCCAACCCCAATTTTTTCTCTGCCCTAGTTTTGTCCCCATTTTGGGGAGAAAATTTTTTGGTGGGCCTAGGGAAAACACCCAAACCCTACCATTTCTTTCCCTCTCACCCTCCTAACTGAACACCCTCAAAAAAGTTTTACCTCCCCTGGCAGCCCAAACCTACAAATGTTGCTGCGTAAAAAGGTGGATTTGGGCTCCCAATTTATTTGTTGTTGGGTATTCTCACAGTCCTACAGGCTGTGCTTCAAACATAGCCTTGATAGCCCAACAATAAAGCATCCCTAAGAGCATCCGCAACCGGTTTTGCTATCTCATCTTATTTTACCATCCCAAAAAACTACTTTACCAATTATACCATACCATTTTACAATACACCCAACATCCCAAAATTCTATATTTTCCCCCATTTTATTTAAATATTCTTTTTTATTCTTTTTTTACTATTTCTCTTTTTCTATTCCTTTTCCTCTCTTTCTCCCTCAACCTCTAGCAGACTAGCACCGGTTTCAACACAGAGCCACACACAGAGACCCATGATACATCTATCCAAACCCATCACCACACACACAGAGCCACACTCACACAAACACAGGTAATCATTCTTTTGAAACAAACTGTTTCATTCTTGAAAAACCACAACAAAAAAGATTAAGAATCAAGATTCATAAGTTTCAATTTCTCTCTGTTCTTCCTCAACTTTATAGGAAACCAAACAGTTCGCAAGCAACAACAAAACCCAGAACGCAAACAACAACAAAACCCAGAACCTTCTCTTATTTTCTTTCATCTTCACACCAAACAAAAACAGAACACAATCCAAGAGTTTCAAACCCAAAAAAAAAAAAAAAAAAAAAAAAAAGAAAAAAAAAAAAGAGAGAGACTAATCAAACATGCAAACCCAGTCAAACCGATTCAAACCCATGATCTCACACCGATTCAAAACCCATGATCTCACACCGATTCAAACCCTTCACACCAAACAAAAACAGAACACAATCCAAGAGTTTCAAACCCCAAAAAAAAAAAAAAAAGGACTAATCAAACATGCAAACCCAGTCAAACCGATTCAAACCCACGATCTCACACCGATTCAAAACCCACGTTCTCACATCGATTCAAACCCACAATCTCACACTGATTCAAAACCCACGATCTCACATCGATTCAAACCCAGTTAAACCCATCGGAGCCCTTGTCGGAATCATTATCGGAGCCGTCGGAGCTTCGATTGAGCCATCAGAGCCCTCACGCCGACCCATCCGATCCATTGTTGAGGAAACCACAGGGTCTTGTGTCTGAAGAAAGCAGAGAGCAAATGAGAAAGAGAGAAGGAAGAGACAGCAAATGAGAAAGAGAGAAAGAAGAGAGAGAAAAGAAGAGAAATAATGAGAGAGGAGAGAGAAATTTCCAGGTTAAAAATGAGATGAGAGTATTCAAAAATTATTATTTTTTATACCATTCATCTACTGTACCATCTTACATTTAAGATGGTACTGTAACTATACACCAAAATAAATTTAGCATTTCCCATATGGCCTTGCAGTTGCTGAGCGTGTTTTGGGCTTGAAAGGTAAAAGGAGCTTACATTTGGCATTTAGCCTTTCCATTGCTGATGCTCTAAGGTTTTTAGCCTAACACCCTCTTTCCCTACAACCTAGCTTCTTGCTATCTCTACACCCTTTGTTCTCCCCTTCCCTTTGTGTTTGCACTCTCCCCTATTTCTTTTCTCTCTCTCTCTCTCTCCCTTTTCCTCACTTCCCAACAAAACCAACCCCCTCATTTGTGTGCCCTCATTCTCTTATATAGCCTCCCCTCAATGGGACTCAAATCATTCCTTTTTACTGGTTTCCATGCAATCCCACTTTCACTTCTAATCCCCAGAACATGTCTTCTAAAGATTCTCTTGAAACTTGTTCCAAACACCTGATAGTGTTTAGCAGTGGGTTTCCCAAAGGCACTGGTAATGACTGATTACCGACCTGAATTTGCCCTATCCCCTTGTTGGGCCCCCTTAGTTATTAGTTAGTATTGGGCCTAACATGGCCCCGAACATAGTAGGGTTTCTTGAACATTATAATTAGACCTTAGCACATGTACCAGTGGACTGGTTCTAGCCCAATAGCGTTGGGCCTTGCTCACATGGGCCGTTTTGGGTCACTCGAGCCCAAACCCCTACACCTCCTTATTTTCTACTTCTTCTTTTTTTTCTTTTTCTTTTTTTTTAATTCTTCCTAAAATCCACTCTGCCAAACACACCTTTAGGATATTCATTAACAACATCCATATTTTATAACATCCAAACTAGAGGAAGGGATAAATACTCTCCCCTATCCTCTCATTCCGCTCCTTACCCTCTACTCCCCTCTCTCTCTCTCCAAATTTTGACACATAATGTTGGTCAATAAAATGAATAAGGAAAATGTTGACAAATGTCCTAAAAATATTTCTTAATGAACCATTTTAGAAAAAGTTTTACGAAAAAGGATAAAAAAAAAAATTAATGTTTTCTAAATTGGTTAGTTAACAATTGTCTAAAATCATCTGTTACCATGGCCAATGAATAAATACCTCCCTCCTACCAACTCTACACTATCCAATTTCAATCAAACCTTCCCCTCCTTCTTTTCAGTCTTTCATTTTTCATAACTTTCAAATTCCTAGGCTATCATGGCTATTTTCATCGAAGGAAATGGATGCCCTGGAACCATTAAGAAGACCATCAAAGCCGTGAACCCTGGTGGAGGATCCATCAGGACAAGCAGTCACATCAACAGAATCAGCGGAACCGACATCATCAACAGAAACAACAGCGCCAACAGCATCAATAGAATTAGCAACACCAACATAATCAACAGTAGCAACATCAGAATCAGCAGCATCAACATCATCAACAGCAGCAGCACCAACATTGTCAACAGCAACTGCATCAGAATCAGCAGCACTAACTTCATCAACAGCAGCAGTATGAGAATCAGCAACACCAACATAATCAACAGCAGTAGCATCAATCAGCAGCACCAACATCATCAACAGTAACAGTATCAGATTTAGCAGCACCAACACTCAACCACTACGAGCATTCGTGGGATCAAGGCCATAGGACACTTCAAGACTGTCAAGAAACAATCAAGTCAGCAATACCAACATCATCAACAGCAGCGGTATCAGATTCAGTAGCACCAACACTCAACCACTACGAGCATCCGCGGGATCAAGGCCATAGGACACTTCAAGACTGTCGAGAAACACTCATCATCAAAGTAACAAAGTTGTTGTGACTGATGTTGATCAGAAGAAGAAGACTCAACATAACAAGAAGAAGTAAACATAGTAGATCAAGAAGCTACAAAAGAAGTAGGAATAAAACACTAGACTACAAGTAGTAGCTTGCACAAGCAACATGTCGTGTAGTGTTAGTAAGTAAATTATGAAATTAGGTATGCGCCAAGTTGTGTGTGTATGTAAATTTATGCTTTTCTCTACTGTAAGGACTAAAATCGTTGGGTTCCTTCTGTTTTATGCGTTCCTCTACTCAGCGCAATGTGTTAGTGCATTTTGGAATATTTTATAAGAAATTATTTTATTATGTGTTATTAGTTATTATTCCTATTAAAGTTAGAAATTCTTCTTTAATTATATTACATGTTATTAAAAAAAATGAAAATAATTAAAATTAAGAATATGAAATAGGTAGAAGTAGTACACAAATCAATTTAAAGCCAGCAGCACAACATTCATGGGATCTCCTATGAAACTTTAATAATCCGAAACGTTATTCATAGGTTTTTGGCGTGACCGAGGTGTTCCAGATTCCTAGGTAGTAGTTGCTGTCACCATTTGTGTTGAAAAACCCAAGCTCTAATGTTTTGTTAGCGCTTGTAATAGTGGCGTTTCCTCGTAGGATCAGAACTGTGCCGTTTGATGCTGAAGCAGCGGTTATAGAGATGAGAAGCAAAGCAATAAGAGTCACAGAAAGTGGTGGTGGGTGTGGGTGTGACATATTTTCAGGGGGTTTTTTTTGCATTGTTTGGTATGTGAGAAAAGAGAGAATTTTTTTCCCAAGAAAAGGACATGAAATCTGGGAAGATGTGTATGTGTTAAGAGCGTGGACTACACCATGATTATCCACTTAAGTTTTTGAATCTGTATATCAAGTGAGTTAATGAGTATAGAATACTAAAAATCTAATATTAATGAACTATAAAATTAAAAAAAAAATTTACATATACTCAATAAAAATCATCAAATGTTTCTTAAAAAAATAAAATAAAATAAAAATCACCGAACGTTCTACCTTATAAAAAATTAGAAAAAAAATGATCATAAGTAGTACTAAAATTTAGGTAAGAATTTTAATATGTGACTAATTATATTTACTTTAAAAAAATAATTTGACTAATTATCTATATTTTATGATAAAAATTGTGTTTAATTTTAAATGTATCTATACGTATGCATTAATGCATGTGCTACTTGTTTTTTTTTTTTTTTAATAATAATTTGACTAATTATTTATATTTTTATAATAAAAATTTTGTTTAATTTTAAATACATCCATGCGTTTGCATGGAGTTACATATTAGTATATAATAATAGGTGAAACTGAGAGAAACTCAGGGGGTTTTTTCTTCATTGTTTGGTATGTGAGAAAAGAGAGCATTTTTTTTCCCAGGAAAAGGACATGAAATCTGAGAAGATGTGTGTGTGTTAAGAGCGAGGACTACACCATAATTATCCACTTAAGTTTTTTTATCTTTATATCAAGTGAGTTAATGAGTGTAGAATACTAAAAATCTAATATTAATGAACTATAAAATTAAAAAAAAAAATTACATATACTCAATAAAAATCATCAAATGTTTCTCAAAAAAAAAATAATAATAATAAAAATCACTGAACATTCTATCTTATAAAAAATTAGAAAAAAATTATCATAAGTAGTACTAAAATTTAGGTAAGAATTTTAATATGTGACTAATTATATTTACTTTAAAAAAATAATTTCACTAATTATCTATATTTTATGATAAAAATTGTGTTTAATTTTAAATGTATCTATATGTATGCATTAATGCATGTGCTACATGTTTTTTTTTAAATAATAATTTGACTAATTAATTATATTTTTATAATAAAAATTTTGTTTAATTTTAAATACATCCATGCGTTTGCATGGGGTAACATGCTAGTATATAATAATAGGTGAAACTGAGAGAAATTCAAATTAAAATTCTAAGTTAGAGTTCCAATTTTGTGCCATGTGTTCTAAATTATTTATTCTTAAAGTGTTTTATTTCTTAATTTTAGAATTAAATGTGGGATCACATCATAAATATTCATCCAAATAAGTTATTAAGTACAAAAACTAAAGAATTTAGAATAAATGAATTGTAAAAAAAAAAAAAAAAAAAAAAAAAAACCAAAAAAAAAAAAAAAAAAAGCTTCACAATAAAAATAAAAAAAACATGGACAATTTACATTTTATACCTAATAATATCCTTACAAATTTTTTTAAAGAGTTAACAAAATATGAAAATGACTGTCAATAGTATTTAAATTATGTATATAGGAATTATATTATGCATCTATTTTGTTAAAGTGTATCTTTACCTAATTTATCTTTATTTTTAACCAATTCTTTGGGGATTTTGTAGAAGCTTTTTGCAAATTTGTGATCAATTTTCAATCTATTTATAGATAAATATATTATATAGTTTTTTTTTTAAGGATATATTGTATAGTTTTTTTTTAATATTTTTTTTATGAAAACATAATTTGGTATTGGTACTATAAACTTCACGTAGATTTATTTGATTCAACGACTTATTAATATAAATTTTTTTAAAAAAATAGATACAACATATTTAAAGAGAACTTATTAATATTTAAAACATGCTCTATCATGAGCCTATCTTTTTAAAAATAAGCCAAATAAAAAGTAAAGCTTGAGTAATATAAAATGGGTAATTATTCAATATTTGGGACCTAAAGTAGCCCCTCTAACCCCGCATTTGCGATATAAGCAGCAATCTGTGGATCTAATCCACCTTGTGGCACACTTATAAATCAGTGATGACAAGTCAGTGCACCTGGCACTTCCTGCAAACAGAGCAACGTTGTATTAATAATAGTATTCACTAAGCACGTAATAAATATGCTTCAAACTTAAATGTCAATGCTAGGGACAAGTGCATAGTAAGAAAAATCTTTCTACTACACTACAATTTTGGACAAATGCATACCTCGCCTGTCGAAGGAGCATCCCAAAGCAAACTTGAACGATGCACAGGCAGCCTCGTTAAGAAAGAGCTCGTAGAGGGTCCCGCACCATATGGGTCCATATCTGGCATAAATTAAAGGTGATTAATGGCCCATTGTACTTAAAAGCAATCAAATACAACAATATGGATCCTAGAAGCCAACCCAAATACAAGATAAACATGGAAACCAAAAGGATTGAAAGGAGATACTGATTCATATCTAAAATTTTAAAATCTCAACAAAATTTCTCTTGACAAACAAATTAGAGCAACCATCACTGAAGAAAGTGCAAACCTATCATGTTATCAAAATAACAACAGTTGAATAAAATATAGAAATTGTTAATTAGAACAACAACATAATATAATGCATCAATGTGATGAAGCCCTAACAAGTTTTCATACCCACAAATTACCCACAAATTAATCCCACTCCCAATTACTGACATATACCCACAAATAACCCTAACCCCCAAATGCTCAAACAAATATTGAGATAAGGAGAATGTACCTTTGTGAGAGACCGGGAAAATTAAGGGGCCTCTCAAAAAAGAGAGAGATTTTGGGTGTGCTTTTTAGGGCACCTCTTTTTTTTGGGTAAGTGGTGTGAAGTCGCCAGTTATTTTTTTATACAGAAAAATAAGAAAAAATTAAATACAACTATACATGGCTAAATAGTTCCTTTATTGATTGAGTAAAATGAATACATATTTGAAAATTACATGGCTTTGGGTCTGTGAGAGATCGCCAAAATTGGGGGTGCCTCTCAAAAAAGAGATTTGGGTACATTTTAGGGCACCTCTCTTTTTGGGTAAGTGGTGTGGAGTCGCCACTTATTTTTTATACAAAAAAATAAGAAAAAATAAATATATACAAATACATGACTGAATTATTTCCTTTCATTGATTGAATAAAAATACATATTTGAAAAATTGAAAATTAAATGGCTTTGGGTCCTAGTTACAAACTACCAAATAATTACATGGCTTTTTGTCCTAGTTACCTTCTACCAATAAAAAAAAAATTAATAAATAAAGACGAGGCTTAGATCTACTAATCCAAAGACCTAAATTCAGAGGCTAGGTTACAGAATGGGAAGGTGTTAGGCACCCATTCTGCCTAGACAGAGTCTGGTCTTCTAGACTCTTGTGACTAATGTACCACTTTCATGCATGTTATGAATGATATGTTGAACATGAGAAACAAAAATTAAATCACATAAATTTATTTATGAATGAATCCTCTTCTTTGTTTAAAAAAATTCAGATCTGTTTTGGTGATAAAAAAAAAATGGTTTTTGTTGGGTTCTAAGAAATTAGAAATTAATGTATTAGAACTTCAATTTGTATTTTGTTGGCAAATCATGATCAAAACATTTAGTCTAGGTTTAGACTTGCTCAAAGTATGTTTATTTGTAAAATTGGAATCTAGTGATTGCAGAATTTATTGGACTAAATCTGTAAGTCTCGATCGATCGAAAATTAGACTCGATCGATCGAACCACATACAGATTTATTTTTCTGCAGTGTTCTAGTTCAGCCCAAACTCTATTTAGACGTCTTGGGGATCAAGTAAAACACTCCTATATATAAGGAAAACCCTAGAACGTTTTTGAGACTTTTAGAGAGAGAGATTAGAGTGCCTCTTGTGCCTCATTTTATTAGGGTTTTGTACCCAAGCCTCTCTAAGTCTTTGTTGCTCATATTTGCTGTTTATGTGAATCTCTTGTGAGATCTTTGAGGAGCTTTTCTTCACATAAACTTAGGGTTTTCAAGGTAGAGATATTATCTATATCTTGATGATCAACAAGGTTGCAGCCATTGGAGCTTAAAGAAACACAAGCGGGGAGCTTGTACTTAATTAAAGAAATCCAAGAAAGAAAGAAGGAGTCCGTGGATTCGGAGCTTGCACGTGGTCGTGTCAGTAAGTTTTACTGGTGGGTAGCATTAGGAAGTCAAGCGGGGAGCTTGTAAGTCCTTTTGTAAGAACTTCAATTCTTTCTTAGTGGATTCCGTTTTGCCTTGAGGATCGGTGGGTAAAATCCTCCCCAGGTTTTTCCGTGTGGTTTCCTGGGTGATCATATCGTGTGTTCTTTATTATTTCCGCTGCTTTATGTGTTTTACATGCATGATATGATTATTTGATTGTTTTAACCTAGAATTGTTAATTTGACTAAGTAACAACTTGGCTAATTAATCTAGGCTACGCAATCTAATTGTGGTTTAAGGGGTCTAAATTTCCATCAGTTTTTGACAACTAAAAAATCAGATTTGTTTTGCGATGTTCAAAAAATATGGAAAAGATTTTTTATGAAGAGAGTTTCATTCATTAAATAAATTTATGCTACATGAATAAAATAGAACAAACAACCATAAACACAATCATGCATAATCTTTTTCTTTGTTTTAAAATCTGCATATGTTAAAAAAAATCAGATCTATATCAAAGAAAGATACAAATCAGTTTTTGATTTCAGAAAAATTCAAATCTACATCTAATAAAGATGCAGATCTGTTTTATTTGAGGAAAAATTTAGATCTATATCTAAGAAAGATGCAGATCTGTTTTTAATTAAGAAAAATTCAGATCTACATCTAAGAAAGATGTAGATCTGTTTTTAATTGAGAAAAAATTTAGATCTACATCTAAGAAAGATGCAGATCTGTTTTTTATTTAAAAAAAAAAGAATCGATTACATGCAGATTATTGAAATTAAGAAAGAGATCACAACAATTATATAACAAAAATCAAGATCATGCTTTAACAACACAACTATTAACAATTCATGTTATGGATAAAGAAAAACATGCATTATCATAATAGAGAAAAGCATAAAGGAAAAGGAATAGGGTGATTGAAAACAACCTCTTGCATAGAGCACTTCTTGTTCTTGAGAGGACGTTTTAGGGTTCAAAGAAATTTATTCAATTATCTTTGAAACCTAAAAGCCCTAAATATCAAAGAGGATTAGCAAATATAAAAAAATTAAATGTGCCTCTCAGAGCGAAGAAAAGTCTCTTTGGAGGGGGTAAAAAAAGTGTGCTAAATTACGAGATACAGTCTCTATTTATAGAGACCAGAAAACTCTAAAAAATAGCTTCGACGTGTAGAACGCGAATTGGGACTCATCCTTCTACAAAAAGATCGAAAACGGTGTGCTTTATCGTTACTAGAAGGGAGTTGGGCCAAAGCCCAAAAGGAGTCAATTCGGTACTTTTAAAGTGCCGTTCGGCACTCCAATAGTGCCAAATGGTGCTTTTGGATGCCGAGCATTCTTTTGTGTTCGGGTGCCTTTTGGACTCTCTTTTTAGGGTTTTTTTTATCCGGTCCTTGCATCTAGACGTGTTTCATCCTTAGTTTATGATTTTCTATCTCTTTTCTGGATAATTTAGGCTTTTTAGGAACAATTATCTTATAGATAAATACCCTAAAATAAATCTTGATAAAGTTCAGATTATCCACAATTTTATTGTTATCCAATCATCCCTTTTATTCCTACACATGCAATCCTATTTTAGACACTAATTATCAATCAATCACAGAATTATTTAATTAATTTTAATTGTTTAACCAATTAGAATTAATTTAAATTAATTGTGCGTGGTTGATTCTACCTAGACACAATGCATGCTGATTGTGCAAACTTGATCATGCGATATCTTCTGATCCGATGGTTCGATTTGGAAACTGGACACACCGTTGTGACCATTAGAATCTCAAGATCATTTTTATGATATACAACAAATGAATTGATGCATGTAATGCGAGAACAAATTGATGCATGTAATGCAATAATGATTTTTGGGGTACATGAATGATCATTCAAGTCATTCTCTTTGATTAAATCATGGGTGCAAAATCGAGTGTCTACAGGGTCCTATTTACAATCTACCAAAAATACATGGCTTTTTGTCCTAGTTACATTCTACCCAAAATAAAAATAAAGACAAGGCTTAGATCTACTTATTCGAAGACCTAAATTCGGAGGTTAGGTTATGGAATGGGAAGGTGTTAGGCACCTATTCCACCTAGACAGAGTTTGGTCTTCTAGACTCTTGTGACGTATGTACCCCTTTATGCATGCTATGAATGATATGTTGCGCATGAAAAACAAAAACTAAATCACATAAATTTATTTATGAATGTATCCTCATCTTTGTTAAAAAAAAAAAAAAAAATCAGATTTGTTTTAGTGATTAAAAAATTGATTTTGGTTTATAAAAACCAGATTTATTTTAAGTGAATTTTAAAAAAAAATGTTTTTAGTTTTGTAAAAGACCAAATCTGTTTTGTGATGATAAAAAAGATGGTTTTTGATGACAAAAATATCAGATCTGTTTTTCTATGTTCGAAAATATGAAATTTTTTTTTTTTTTTTATGAAGAGAATTTCATTCATAAAACAAATTTATGCTATATGAACCAAACAAAACAAACAACCATAAACACAATTATGCATGATCTTTTTCTTTGTTTCAAAATTTGCATATGTTAAAAAATAAGATCTATACCTAAAAAAGATACAAATCAGTTTTTTGATAAAAATAATAATAATAAAATAAAATCAGATTTGCATCTAATGATGATGCAAATCAATTTTTGCTTTGAGAAAATTTCAGATTTGCAATGCAGATCCATTTTTTATTTAAGAAAAATTCAGATCTACATCTAAGGAAGATGCAGATCATTTTTTAATTAAGAAAAATTCAGATCTACATCTAAGGAAGATGTAGATCCATTTTATTTTAAAAATAGGAATTGGTTATATGCATATTTTTAAAATTAAGAAAATGATCACAATTACAATAAATGATTCAAGATCATGCTTTAACAAAACAATAATTAACAATTCATATTGTAGATATTTGACACAACTACACTAAAAAACATGCATGCATCATCATAAAAGGAAGGCATAACGAAAAAGGGTTAAGAGACAACCTCTTGCATGGAGCGCTCTTCTTCTTGAGGGGATATGTTAGGGTTCAAAGAAATTTATTCAATTGTCTTTGAAACCTAAAAACCCTAATTTCAACAAAAAATATCAGAAAGGGGATCAGCAAATATGTGCAATTTGAAAGCGTAAAAAAGTGTGCCTCTCAGAGCGTAAAAAAGTGTGCTGAATTATGAGATCCAGTCTCTATTTATAGAAGCTAGAAAACTCTAAAAAATAGCTTAGACAATTAGAATGGGAATCGGGATTGTTAGGTTCTAAGGTCTTAGGATTTTATATTTTTAGAACTCTAATTTATAATGTTGGCAAACCATGATCAAAACAATGTACTTAGTCTTGTTTAGGCTTGCTCAAAGTTGATAAAATATTGTAAAGTTGGAATCGAGTGACTGCAGATGCATTGGGGCATTTCGGCCTGGCTCGATCGATCGAAGAATAGATTTGATCAATCGAAAATCAGACCAGATGCGTTTTCTGCAGAATTTCCAACTCAGCCCTAACTCATTAAACGTTTAGGGTTTTATGTTTTTTCCCTAGGTATATAAGGCAAAACCCTAGCCACGTTTTTAGAGTTGCACAAGTTGTATTGTTGCTCATACATTGCTGTTTCGTGTAAATCTCTTGTGAGATCTAGAGGAGCTTTCCTTTACACAAAGCTTAGGGTTTTCAAGATTGAGATTACTTCAACATCTTGATGATCAACTTGGTTGCTGCCTTTGAAGCTTAAAGAATATCAAGCGTGGGTGCTTGTGGCTGATTGACGAATTCAAAGAAAGAAGGAGTCCGTGGATTCGGAGCTTGCACGTGGTCGTGTCAGTAAGTTCTACTGGTGGGTAGCATTAGGAAGTCAAGCTTGTAAGTCCTTTTGTAAGAACTTCAATTCTTTATTAGTGAATTCTGTTTTGCCTTGAGGATCGGTGGGTCAAATCCTCCCCAGGTTTTTACCGTGTGGTTTCCTGGGTGATCATATCATTGTGTTATTTATTATTCCGCTGCATTATATTTTTGATATGATTATTTGATTGCTTTAACCTAGAATTGCTTAATTTGACTAAGTAACAACTTGGCTAATTAACTAGGCTATGAAATCTGGTTGTTTTTAAGGGGTCTAAATTTCCATCAAGGATGCGTCTTTCTGCGAAAAAGTTGAAAAGGGTGTGCCCTATCAGCACTTGAAGGAAATTGGGCCAAAGCCTAAAAGAGTGCCATTCGGCACTCCTAAAGTGCTGAATGGTACTCTTGGGCACCAAACATACTTTCGTATTTGGGTGCGCTTTGGACTCCCTTTTTAGGTTTTCTTGAGCCAGTCCTTGCAATTAGACGTGTTTACAATCCGTGTTCTAAGATCTCTTTTCTGGATAATTCAGATCTTTTCAAGAACAATTATCTTGTAAATAAATACCCTAAAATAAATTTTGATAAAGTTCAAATTATCCACAATTTTATTGTTATCCAATTATTCCTTTTATTCCTATGCAAATAATCCTATCTTAGACACTAATTATCAACCAATCACAAGATTATTTAATTAATTTTAATTGTTTAACCAATCAGAATTAATTTAAATTAGTCGTGTGTGGTTGACTCTACCTAGACACAATGCATGTTGACCGTGCAAACTTAATCATGCGATATCTTTCAATCTGGTGGTCCGATTTGGAAACCGAACACACCGTTGCTACCGTTAGAACCTCAAGGTCATTTTTATGATATGTAATAAATGAATTAATGCATGTAATGCAAGAACAAATTGATGCATGTAATGCAATCATCATTTTTAGGGTACATGGATGATCATTTCAACCATCTTCCTTGATTAAATCATGGGTGCAAAATCAAGTGTCTACAGCCTTGTGATTCCAAATTGAAGATGTAGATTGAGAGTGAGAGTACAGAACGAGACTACGAGGGAGATTAAGAGTTTGTGGGAGAGTGAGAGCGAGATGATAGCGAGATTAAGAGAGTGAAAGGGAGAATGAGAAAGTGAGAGTGATGAGAGAGTAAGACTGAGTGGGAGAGAGGGAGATTCAGAGAGTTAAGAGTATGTGTTCAAAACAAGGGTGACTTAAGTGTATAGTGAGTTCAATTAGGACTGAACCGGAGCCATACCCGAGTTCACTGAACTCGAGTATGGTGGACTAAAAATTCCTGGAACCCGAGCTGTACTTGAGCCCTATAAACTTGGGTATAGGACACATAGTACTTAAGCTTAACATCAAAGTACCACGTGGCATTTTTAAATGCCAGCTCAGCTAGGGCCACGATGGAATGCTTACTAGGAACTCTAGTTTACTAAACTCGAGTACCATTTAGAACTCAAGTTTAGTGAACTCGAGTACCAGAAAAGTGGTATATTGCTAATTAGTTCCGAAACAGTGCTAGATTGCCACAAATTTTGCCAAAACGTGGTATTTGACTATTTTCACTTGTGTTTAGTTGAAAGGATGAAAAAGTTGAGAGATAAAAAACTTATTTGTTTGGTTGAGAAGAAAAATGAGATGATGAAAAAGTAAAGTTGGTAAAAATTTACAATTATATTCCCATTATATGAAACAAAAAAGTAATACAATTTTTTAGCAAAAAAAATTGTGTATGTGCAAACAAAAAAGTAACGCATTTTTTTAGCAAAAAATATGTGTATGTGCAAATGGTCGAAGAAGAAGAAAAAACACTGGCATGGACGAAGCCCACGTGCACAATACACATTGGCATTTTCATCAATCCAACCCCAATTTTTTCTCTCCCCAATTTTCTCCCTGTGTTGGGGAGAAAACTTTTTGGTAGGTCGAAGAGAAAACAAAGAAGAAAGAAAGAGAATTCGAATAAGAAGAAAGAGAAGCGCATAGATTCTCCTCTCGTAAGTTTAGCATCAATCAGATTTTTGAGTATTTGAATAATTTTTATATTATTCTTCTTTTTTTTGAAACCAACATTGGAATTCTCATTATGAATAAGCTTGGAATTCGGGTCATTCTCTCAAATTGGAACCAGCATTATTATTATTTTTTTTTTTATGCTCAGACTATACATTTTGAATGGCGCGTTTTTGTATTCTTGTTCATGATGAAGTTTCTTTTTTCTTTTTATAAGGAAAGCGGTTTATGATGAAGTTTCTTACTGTATGGTTTGTCTTTTCTTGAAATTTATGGAGGTAAAATGAGGTTAAGCAGGCTATTTGTAGGGTTTGTGACATCGTTTTAAAATCCAAATCCCATTGGGATGCCCACCAAGTTTCTCGTAAACATCATGAGGTGATTTTTTTACTACCGACATGTAAATAAATCACAGGCTCCTGTTTATATGATCACTCATAAAAACATTAAAATACAAACAAATCACATGTATATACCAACCTCTTATTAGTTTTCATCTAAGCTCACCATTAATATCATCTTTTCTTTTACCAATAATCACTCACCATTAATATCATCTTTTCATTTACCAATAATCAATCACCCGATTGAGATATGTGATAAGATGTCAATATTAAGAAGAGTTAGAATCTTTACGTGAATATATAATGCAAACCTGACTTTTTCTTCTTCTATGTAAGATAGAGAATGATTCGATCAACTGATTGAGATAGTAGTACCAGGAAGCATAACTACATGTCAATATACTCATAAGCAACAGAGCAAACTACATACAATAAAATGGGTAGAGTACACAACATGAACATAGCTCACTGCTACTAGTAACTGTTCCACGTATAGAACAGTGACTGACATGAAAGATAACATACGTTGTAGCTCTTATTTTCTAAACATTTAGCTATGCATTCAGTTGGCAGTTGGTGGTTTGTGTGGTGGCTTCTCTCCTTTACCCTTTGGTGGCTTGTGTTCTGGGAATGGTTTTCTCTCTCCAACTTCAAGTGGGGTTGGTGGCTTGTGTTTTGGTGGCGGCTTCTCTCCTCTACCCTTTGGTGGCTTGTGTTCTGGGAATGGTTCTCTCTCCGTCTTCAACTGGGGTTGGCGGCTTATGTTTTGGTGGTGGCTTTGCTCCCTTGTGAGGAGGTTTGCCATCAATGTAAGAAGACTCCAACAGAAGGTGTCCGGGGTGATGATCATGTGGTGGTGGCTTCTCCCCCTACCCTTTGGAGGTTCATAACCTCGGCTTGGTGGTTTGTGTTCTGGGAATGGCTTCTCTTCCCTATCGAGTGGGGTTGGTGGCTTATGTTTTGGTGGTGGCTTTGCTCCCTTGGGAGAAGGTCTGCCATCAATGGAAGAAGACTCCAATAAAAGATGCCCAAGGTGATGATCATGTGGTGGTGGCTTTTCTACCCGACCCTTTGGAGGTTCATTACCTCGGCTTGGTGGTTTGTGTTCTTGGAATGGCTTCTCTTCCCTATCGAGTGGAGTTGGTGGCTTGTGTTTTACAGGTGGCTTTTCTCCCTTAGGAGGTTTGTGCTCATATTTGGAAGACTCATGGTGATCAGCCATTGAGGCAGTGCTTAGAAGCACCACTCCAAAGAGCAACACTAGAAAGTATTTGCTAGTGGTCATCTTTGGTCTCTAGATGGTTCAAAATAGCAATACTTCTTGACCTTTTAGAAGGGATATTTGAGCCTATTTCGTTAGATCATACGTCATTAAGCATTTAAAACATACCCTACCATAGACACGTATAGCTAAAATAGATATCTTTGCTTTTGGAATGTGTTGGATATTTTATAAAGAATATCATATTTATTTTAGTACTCATTTATATGAATTAAGGAAATCAATTCTCCCTTAATGCCAGATACGTTGATTGCTAAATTCTGAAAATTCAAATATAATTCAAAATTCGAATAGTTATTGTCAATCGTTTTAATTAGGAAATCTCTAAAAATTAATGTGAATTTTAATATCGTATATTGCCAATTTTTAGTATACTTTCCTTTATAAACTTTTGCTTTAAAATGTTTCTTTTAATATATTTAATAGCAACATTATGGATAAAAAGTATCAGATATTGTACAACTATATATTTATATAATTTACTGTTGATGGATTATAGCATTATATATTACTTTCCATTCTTGACTGTAATTATGGTGTATAATCAAAGTTTCAAAGAAAAGCATTATTTGACAGCTAATTAAACACAGCCACGTTAGGGGCTGTAAAGTTTGTTTTAATGGCATTATGGGTTATGACACTACAAGACAAACTTGGTTTGTCTACTAACTTACCTCACCTCAACGTACACTTTGGCAAAATTTTTGACCGGTTTATATATAATATATGTATAAAAAGGAAGCTATTCATGACATTGATTTCAATAATTTTATGACCATTTAAAGTTTTAAAAGTTTGCAAATGTTTTTATTTTTTGGCTAAGGGCAAGCAACAGGTCTAGCTTTATATATATATATATATATATATATATGCGTGTGTGTGTGTATATAGAAAGAAAAGTTTAAGACACATTATTTTTGAATTACAAAGCTGAAAAACTTTTCAAAAACAATTTTTTATTGTCCTAAACACTTACCATCTATTGCTTTTTACTACTCACAAAAATATTCTATATTTTACAAAATTTTCTTGGAAAAGAAAGTACTATAAAGAGCTTATATCCTACGAGCAATGTAGGCTCGCAAGGATAATCAGCAAAGGTGGTTGGGCTATTGTATCCTGGGAGCAACGTGCAAAAACTATTTGTCTAACTACATCGGATATACCGTAGATGGCACGATCTGTCTCAAGACAGTGACTTGGTCCATGCCTCATCTCTGCCATCTCTTTTTTGGTAGTATCAAATTGTATAATTTTCAAGAAAAATTCACGTATTACCTCTCCTTTATTTCCAACCGAATGTGCAACTATTCTTGTCAGGGACTCAGGGGAGGGGGTCCAATTGGGTCCTACTGAGTTCAAAAGTTTGACAAAGTGCAATGCTTGTTACTTTGTTCCCGGTGAAGGCTAGTAACATAAACGAATTTATCTCTTTGCTTTCCAGGCTGATGCAGCGATCTCTTTTGCATGCAATCTTTGAATCTTTTAAGTTTAAGCTCAGTTACGTACCCAATTTTCTTACTTTGATTTTTTATATCCTATCCTATACATGGATATCTTTCCCACCGAAAGGAAAAACATCCGTATATTGGTCCGTAATACGTACGTGGTCCACATAAACACCTTAGTGCAAAGTAGTAAAAAAAAGAGTCGAACCCATGATATATAAAAATTTAGAAAAAGGGTTGATGTTGTCAAGTGTCTCATACCTCAACTAGTATTTTGTGTAATATTCTAGAAATATTTAGGGTAAGTTTAATTGGGAGGATGAAAAAGTGGGAAGATAGAAAATAGACAAATAATGAAAAAGTAGGAAGATAGAAAAAATTTTAGTTTTCCTCATTTGTATTTGGTTGGGAGGGATGAAAAACTTTTTTGTAAGGTTAAAAATAAAATTTGTATAAATTTACCATCTGTCCCTATTAAATAAAACAAAATGTAACACATTATACTTTTTAAAAAATTGTGTATAGATGGACACTTTATTAAAGTTAAAAAAAATAATAATAAGAAATTAACTCATAACTGTTTTGAAAGAAGAATTAAAAAAAACCAACCAAAATTAATGAGAAAGTAAATATATGATCAAAAAAAAAAAAAAAAAAAAAAGAAGAAGAAGAAGAAGAAAGCTAACACATCCAAAAAAAAAAAAAAAAGCCAACATGTTAGTAACAGAGAAAGAAAAAAAAAATTAAAGAATAAAAAAAATGCCAACAAGTTGAAGGTGAAGTCCAACGTGAGGGCTATTTTTTGAGCTTCCCCCTCTCTCTCCCCATTATAAGAAGAGAACTTTTTGGAAGATCTAGAAAGAAAACACTCTAACCCCATTATTAATATTCCTTCATCTCTATTCAACTAAACACACTACAAAAAAAATTTCATTTCTATAATTTTCTCTACAAAGTTTTTCATCCATTTTATTTCACCTCCAAACGAACGCACCCTCAATGATCAAATCTCTTCTCTCATAATTATTAAATAATAATAATTTAAAAAAATTAGTGGTTGGTCCCATGGGCCACATGCCCAGCGAAGCTTTTTTGAATTTTTTAGTTCAATTATTAATCACCATTTTTTATCACATGGCAATATGGCATTGAAGTGAGAAGTCCCACATCGTGCGAAGATTAGATATTTAAATACATCCCATCAAAAATATATATATATATATATATATATATATATATATATATATGTAAGGCCAAAATTGGTTGCTGACCTTAGACAATAGAATTTGTAGAGCATGGATAAAAAAGGGGTAGGCACTCACGAAACAGTGGCGCAGCCAATGTCCAAACCTCTTATGTAATTTTGGTAAGGATCAAAGGTTCCCTGGGGAATCACGGTTGTGATCTTTCTTAGGCCTCAGTGAGGATATTGGCCGTGTTTTTGGGTGTTTCCTTCTCTTCGGCTTAGTCCGAAGAATTCAACCCCTCCCCTCTGGCTTTCTTCCCCCCCCCCCCCCCCCTCCCTTGAGATAGGGGATCATTTTTTGTTATATAGCCTCCTTTTTACTGATCTTAACCGTCCATTTGTCAGTTATCCGGACGTTGTGCATTAGGGCCTGTCCTATCGCCTACTTTTTCAAGTTTTATGTCAGTTCCCAGACGTTCTGGCATACTCTAAAAGTTGAAGTGATTGAAGTCTCCAGGTTTATTAGTCAAATCATCATTTAAAGAGGCCAGGGTGTTGGTGAGACACTTTTCAGTGGGAGAAGGATATTTTCCCTTTATCCACGTAACTTGGCCGAGGATATGGGCGTCTTCGGACAGGCCCTTTTGAAGCTCAGGGCCCATCCTCTGTTTTCGACCCGTGCTTTCCTTGGTGCGGGCCTTGGGTCGGCTGTGGATTGGGCCATGCACGTTGACACTTAGGGCCCCACAATATATATATTTAAATACATGTCAGCACGATAAATACAGTTTGAGCCACATTCCAATAACACTACAAAAGTGCACAATGGGGTTTCTCGAATTCTCGCTAGGGTCTGTTTGGATACTGTTTATTATTAAAAACTGAAAACTAAAAACAATATAAAAAAATAAATTTTAGATGTGCGAATAGTGCCATGAGACCCTTTTTAATGAAAGTTTTATTGAAAAAACAGGTTTGTGGGTTTTGTAAACAATGCACGGGACCCATTGACAGACGCTGGACGCAGCTGAAAATCATTTCAGTTGCATCCAAACATTCACATAGCCTTCGTTTGGATAGTGCTGAAACTGTGTCTGTGTTTCACCGTTTTTTTTTTTTTTTTAGAATAGCGTTTCACTTTTTCAGACGTGGCTACAGCGCTTTTTCAGCAAAATTGTGCTTTTCTAGTGGGTTCCATACACTATTCGTGGGACCCGAAAGTACTTTATTAAAAAAAAAAAAAATCTTTAAAACTGGGTCCCACAGTACTATTCGCAAATTTAAACATTATTTTGTTACAGTGTTTTTATTTTTCAGCAAAATAAGCGGTATCCAAACACACCATTAGCATGACAACTTTATTACTAGACATCAAACCAGCAGTGGTTGAGCATCAGCAATGGATAGGCTTGTAGGCCTATTTTACAATTTAGGCCCAAAATGCCACTCCATTAGATGTTGGGTTTTGTAACTATTGCAAAAAAAAAAAAAAAAAAAAAAAAAAAAAAAAAAAAAAGATACAATTGTGCTACAGTGCAATTCTAAACATAGAATCGCATTGTAACTCAAGGGTAAACGTTATATTAATATTTTATGGTAAATTTCAGTCCTTTCTCTCTCCATAATCTCTCATCTCTCTCTCTCCATCGCTGAAGCTATTTTTGGGTTTGGGTAAAGATCAAAATCAAAATCAACTGGCACCAAGGAGCCTGAGGATTTCATCGCAGATGTTAGAGAGCTCTGACTCGATCCAGGTCAAAAAGCGCCGCCGAAGTGGCTTGCGATCTGAGTTGAGAGTGGGTTATGATCCAGGTTGTGCCGCAAAAGTCGAGAGTTTGGTGTCAAAAAGCGTCGCCGAAGTGGGTAGCGATTTGGTTCTTCTAGGTTGCAATCTGAGTTCTCTGTGTCTGTGTGTGTGTGTGTGTGTGTATGTGCGTGTGTGTGCCTTTTTTTTTTTTTTTTTTTTTTTTTTGGTGACTGATGGCTAAAGAAAGAGGTTTGGGTTACGATCTGGTTTCTGGTATGGATTTTTTGTTGTGATTTTGCTGGGGTGGTAGGTGGATTTCTGGTGCTTGTTTGATTTGAGTGATTTTTTGTTGTGATTTTGCTGGATATGGGTTTGCTAGTGGTTGAGGTTGAGGTTGAAAGGCCGGTGCTAGAGGTTGAGGGAGAAAGAGAGGAAAAGGAAGAGAAAAAGAGAAATAGTAAAAAAAAGATTAAAAAAGAATATTTAAATAAAATTGGAAAAAAAATAGAGTTTTGGGAAGTTTTCGGTATTGTAAAATTGTATGGTATAATTGATAAAGTAGTTTTTTGGAATGATAAAATAGGATAGGATTGAAAACAAGTCATGTGACTGACTGAACTCTATAATGCATACCTATTTTAATTGAATATATGGTACTGGCTACCATCAGCTGGCTCAGTGAAGTCTACGAAAACCTTTAATAATCTGATAGAAATCAAACTTATACAAAAGACAATGTAGTAAGCATATACAGTATATATATATATATATATATATTTTTTTTTTAGAAACATAGTAAGCATATCTTAATGGATAGCAAATAATTAACCATTCACAAATGAGTGTGACTAAGGGCACACTGATCATGTGGCTTGTTACATATACTATTTTTTTATGAGTAATGCTGCAAACAAATTATTTTACTACCTTTTTACAAATTGATATTGTGACAAATTTTTATTGATTCTTATTTGAGCTTATTATTAACATTACTTTTTTACTTATCAATAACAATTCACCACTTTAACAATTTGTAAAAAAAATTTATAAAAAAAATTTTAGCCATCGCATTTTACTTTTTGGACTGATGAATAGCACCACCAGTTTATGATTTTCATATTTTCAATGAAGTGTTGTCATTAATAATGGAATTTTTTTTTTTTCCTAAAACGCACCGACATTCCTTTATCATCGGTTTCCTTCGTCTCGATGTACTCTTGTGTCTGGTAGGTATGAAAAAGAAAGAAAGTCACTTGTCTATGTACAGGTGAACTGATGGCTTTGACAAACTAACAATAATATTGCTGCCAATAGGAATATAAACCATTGTTAAAACAAAATAGTGCATAACGTGCAACTCTCTTTCGACATAAAGTTAATTGATCTATGAGAAGTTGTTTAAGAGATTTGTACAAATCTTCCCTATCTTTATCGGATTGGAAACTGAGCCCGTTGCGAGATTTGTACAAACCTCCGAAAGCCAGCTAAATTAATTTATTCCTATTTTACTTACCGGAATTTTTTAGTGCGATATCATATAGGTTTTACGTGTTAATAACTTAAATTAAATTTCTAAATAGCTAGTCATTGCAAAAAGTCCATTTTACTTTAATTTATATTTTATAGAATTGTTGAGAATAATTAATTTATTTTAGACTGAATTAAGTAGAGTTTCTATCCCCAATCATTACGTAGAATAGAGTGTATGTCATGGATAGTGATAAACTGATAATAACATACATGACATTAATTAATTAAGCGTAACAAGACCACCCGCAAGTCCATCAGTCCATTCATGCAGACTACGTACCGAAAAACCAAGTACAAATTAAGTATGCACATGACCCTGCGCTAAAGTAATTGAACCATAGACACTTAACACAGCAGTTGTGCAGCATTTATTTTTAACTAAATACACATCTAAACCACTGATCAGTTGACTTATGGAGGCTTGTGGGGAGGCTTGTATGGTAGCACTATTTAACAATTGGATTGCATATTCCATACATTTTTAACATGCATGCAAAGTTTTTTTCAAATCAGATGTTATTTTCTCTCTAAACTATTTTGTAGAAATTTTTTCAAATTTCTCATATATCTTTTTATTATATATGAATTTTGAAAATCTAACGATTAGATTGCAAGTTTTTTATATTTTTAACATGTATGTAAAATTTCGTTCAAATTAGGTAATATTTACTATTTGATCAATAAATTTTATTTATTTTAAGAGAAAAAAAATAAAAGAAATAAAAACCCTTTTATTTAGAAATAACTTCTAAGATAAAAATAGTCTGCATTCGACCAATGATGAGTTCGAGGGTCAAGTTACACTATAAGAAGATCACACCCAGTACACTTAATGGTCATTGACTAAGAGAGTGAAGGTGATGTTACTTTTAACCCCCCCCCCCCCCCCCCCCAAAAAAAAGGTGATATTACTATTTAATTAATCATTTGATAAACACAAAATTATTATTCAGATTTATTACATCAACTCAAACAAGTAGTAATTTTTATGGCTTGGTGATCTAAAACTAAATCATGTAAAAAAAAAAATGGTAATAGTAGAAAGGAGAAAATTTGGCTATAAAGTTGGTTGTAAATATTGGTTATAACTCTATTCAATATATTTTTATTGGATGTGAATTTTGAAAAATCAACCATTGGAGGATAACATTTCTTTATTATATTCTTCATTCTTACAAATTTCTAGAAATAAAAAAATCAATAGTTATGGCATTAATCAAATGTTTAAATTTCAAGTTTTTGTAAGATAAAATTATGCATAAAAATAAATTTATAGATCAAATAATGAATAACATTCAATTGACACAAAATTTGACATGCGTATTACGAATATAAAGAGCATAGATTTCAACGTCTAAGATTTTCAAAGTATATAGTCTACGTTAATTTTTTTTAGTAGCCGTTGTAGCCATTGACTACAACAAAATTTGTATGCAATCTTTCTTCTAATATAAAAATGAATTTATAATTAAATTAATGAAGTTGAAAGCAAGAGCAAATAATTAATTAGATTCGAGTTATTATGTGAAGCATTCTTAAATTCACTTACTACTTTTGTTTTGAGACTTTAGAAGCTAAATTTATGTCAAGTAGGGATTTTATTTTTAAGGAAGTGTGTCGGGATCATATTTTAACAGAGTTGGAGCCTATTTTGATAAAATCAGTTTCAGACAATAAATTTTGGTTCTGGCAAGGTAAAAACAGGGAGACCTGTTGAACATGGATGCGGTTCTAAACAACTTATACAATATGAATAGCCTAAAGGTCCACTTTAATTAAGGATTAACTATGGTTCAGAATCACATTAGCAAGAAACAAAGCCCAATTATCATTTTGGCTAGAGTAATATCCCATAACGAAAAATAAGTCCAAAAATATTGTTCGTATCACGTTCCCAAAATTCTCACTTTTAGAATTTTTGCCAAAGAATTGACAAGTAGCCTTTCCCCAATTAGTTTATGGAGAATCACATTCTCAAACTCAAACAAGATCAAAAATACATTTGGACTTTGGTGCCAAAAAAAAAAAAAAAAAACCGCAATTTTTTTAATAAAAATAATATTCGAAATGAGCTTATGTTGAAATGACGTTACACCAACCACAAATTTCAACTTCAGCAAATTATGTAAAAAAAAAAAAAAAATTTATGTAATTGTTGTGCAAATAAGCTTACTTAGCCTTCACTGTTTTTGTCCATTTCTCAATAAAATATGGGGGAAGCTATACTAATGCCATTAGTTGAATTCCTAAACATTGAGTAAGCCGTAGTTGCTGCAACCATGCCACTCATGACTCATGACTCATGAACGCTCTTCCAAGACTTCCTACTTTTACATAAGTGAAGTGATTTATCAATTTGATTATTCTTAAATTTCCAATGTAGGTCGGAGCTTTCTAATTTTACTGTTTTTCATCGTATAAATAATTTAGTGTGTATATATATAACGGTATTTGAAAAAGTTACACATTTTTTATGGTATAAATTTATAAAATATCTAATAGTTAAAAAAGATAAAGAGTAATATTAGAAATACAAAATATTTTACAACTGCTAATGTAGTGAGTGGTTATTGATAAATGAAAAAAGTGATTTTAATGATGAGCTTAGATGAAAACCAATAAAAAGTTGAATACGTCAACAGTTTGTAAAAATATTGTAAAATAATTTGTAGTCGTAGCACTACTTATAGATAAGAGTAATGTTATAGGCACAAACTATTTTACAACATTTTTACAAAATGTTGATGTGGTCAACCTATTATTAGTTTTCATCTAAACTCACCATTAGTATTACCTTTTCATTTACCAATAATAACTCACAACATCAACACTTTGTAAAAAAATTTGTAAAATAGTTCGTATCTCTAGCATTATTCTAAAGATAAAAGAAATGCTACAAGCACAAACTATTTTACAACATTTTTACAAAATGTTGATGTAACCAACCTCTTATTAGTTTTCATCTAAGTTCACCATTAATATCATCTTTTCTTTCATCTAAGCTCACCATTAATATCATCTTTTCATTTACCAATAATCACTTACCATTAATATCATCTTTTCATTTACCAATAATCAATCACCCGTTTGAGATATGTGATAAGATGTCAATATTAAGAAAAGTTAGAATCTTTACGTGAATATATAATGCAAACGTGACTTTTTCTTCTTCTATGTAAGATAGAGAACGATTCGATCAACTCATTGAGATAGTAGTGCCAAGAAGCATAACTGCATGTCAATATACTCATAAGCAACAAAGCAAACTACATACAATAAAATGGGTAGAGTACACAACATGAACATAGCTCACTGCTACTAGTAACTGTTCCACATATAGAACAGTGACTGACATGAAAGATAACATACGTTGTAGCTCTTATTTTCTAAACATTTAGTTATGCATTCAGTTGGCAGTTGGTGGTTTGTTTGGTGGCTTCTCTCCTTTACCCTTTGGTGGCTTGTGTTCTGGGAATGGTTTTCTCTCTCCAACTTCAAGTGGGGTTGGTGGCTTGTGTTTTGGTGGCGGCTTCTCTCCTCTACCCTTTGATGGCTTGTGTTCTGGGAATGGTTTTCTCTCTCCAACTTCAAGTGGGGTTGGTGGCTTGTGTTTTGGTGGTGGCTTCTCTCCTCTACCCTTTGATGGCTTGTGTTCTGGGAATGGTTTTCTCTCTCCGTCTTCAACTGGGGTTGGTGGCTTATGTTTTGGTGGTGGCTTTGCTCCCTTGTGAGAAGGTTTGCCATCAATGTAAGAAGAATCCAACAGAAGGTGTCCAGGGTGATGATCATGTGGTGGTGGCTTCTCCCCCCTACCCTTTGGAGGTTCATTACCTCGGCTTGGTGATTTGTGTTCTGGGATTGGCTTCTCTTCCCTATCGAGTGGGGTTGGTGGCTTATGTTTTGGTGGTGGCTTTGCTCCCTTGGGAGGAGGTTTGCCATCAATGGAAGAAGACTCCAATAAAAGATGCCCAGGGTGATGATCATGTGGTGGTGGCTTCTCTCCCCTACCCTTTGGAGGTTCATTACCTCGGCTTGGTGGTTTGTGTTCTGGGAATGGCTTCTCTTCCCTATCGAGTGGAGTTGGTGGCTTGTGTTTTGGGGGTGGCTTTTCTCCCTTAGGAGGTTTGTGCTCATATTTGGAAGACTCATGGTGATCAGCCATTGAGGCAGTGCTTAGAAGCACCACTCCAAGAAGCAACACTAGAAAGTATTTGCTGGTAGTCATCTTTGGTCTCTGGATGGTTCAAAACAGAAATAATTCTTGACCTTTTATAAGGGATTTTAGAGCCTATTTCGTCAGATCATACGTCATTAAGCATTTAAAACATACCTTACCATAGACACGTACAGTTAAAATGGATGTCCTTTCTTCTGGAATGTGTTGGATATTTTTACAAAAAATATCATATTTATTTTAATACTCATTTATGTGAATTAAGGAAATCAATTATTCCTTAATGCCAGATACGTTGATTGTGAAATTTTGAAAATCCAAATATAATTCAAAATTTGAATAGTTATTGTTATTGGGTTTAATTAGGAAATCTCTAAAAATTAAAGTGAATTTTAATACCATATATCGCCAATTTTTAGTATACTTTCCTTTATAAACTTTTACTTTAGAACGTTTCTTTTAATATATTTAATAGCAACGTTATAAATAGAAAGTATCAGATAATGTACAACTATGTATTTATATAATTTACTGTTGATGGATTATAGCATTATATATTGCTTTCCATTCTTGGTTATAATTATGTTGTATGGTCAAAGTTTCAAAGAAAGGCATTATTTGACAGCTTAAACACAGCCACGTTAGGGGCTGTAAATTTTGTTTTAATGGCATTATGAGTTATGACACAACAAGACAAACTTGATTTTTCTACTAACTTACCTCACCTCAACGCACACTTTCGCAAAAGGTTTGACCGGTTTATATATAATATATGAATAAAAAGAAAGTTATTCATAACATTGATTTCAATAATTTTATGACCATTTAAAGTTTTAAAAAGTGGCAAACGTTTTTATTTTTTGGCTAAGGACAAGCAACAGGTCTAGCATTATATATATATATATATATATGGAAAGAAATAAAAGTTTAAGACACACATTAAACTTTAGGGGGTAAAATCTAAGTTGTAAAACGTCAGGATGTAAAATTCGAACACCCTAAATTAACTTCAAGGTGTGAAATCCAATCACCCCCAAATTTTAGAAGTGTAATTTGCAACTTACCCAAAAAATATATATACAATTACAATATTTTATGTTTCGTAAATTATTATGGGGTTATATTCCCCTTCCTTAAGTTTAGAAATGACACTTTACCTTAAACTTAAAGAGAAAGAACATTTTCCAGTTGATATTTTATTGACCAGATTTTGTGAAATTAAATTAAAAATGTTGTATTCTAACTTGCCAAGTTTCCAAATTATCTTATTTTATAATTAGAATTGATTTTTAAAATTTTTTTAATTAAAGTATATTTTAAATTATTAAGTGTGAATTTTATTAATTAATTTTTTTTTCAACATGTTATGGAGAGATTTGTCGTTGCAAGTGTTTTGGTGCTTGATGAGTAAATTTTGCATTTTTATTTTAAAATTTTGTAAAGAGATTATTATAAAAATTTAGAAGGGGAGTGTTAGAGGGGGGATGAGTATTAATTTCTTCATACTTCAAGGAAAAATAGTGTTTTTTCTCTTTAAGTTTAAGTTGGAGTGTTATTTCCCTCAAATCTCAAGGGAGGAGAGTGTAATTATCCTAATTATTATTTTAGTGTCCTAAGTTTAAGTTTTGTCATTTTAGTATGCTCAATTCAATAATGTTATCATTCTAATCCTTTGAGTCTATTTGGTTAGGCAATTTAGGAGTATAAAAGCACATTACACCATTTTGAGGGGAGAGTCCTAGCTATCATTAAGATCGGGGGAATGTGCAGAATAACACAATGAAGAGGGAGTATATCGTAAGTTAAGATGCGTTAGAAAGAATGTTGGAAACTAGCATCTCGAGTCTTAGAGACTCGAGTTCCAAAAAGCAAAACCAAGTCTCTAACACTCGATTTAGTACTTGGAGATCTGAACAAAAACAGAGGAGTGATCTGAACGAAGAACGATTTGAAGAGCGATCTGAAGAGGAAGCACGATCTGATCTGAAGAACGAAGAGACGATTTGAAGAGGCTAGTTTGATCTGAAGAGGAAGAACGAAGAACGATCTGGTCTTCAGATCTGCCGTCGAAGGACGAAGAAGAAGAACGAAGAACGATCTGAGGAAGAAGAAGTGAAACTCAAGTCTCAAAAACTCGATTTCCAACACTTGATTTCAAAATTCAAGGCTTAAAAACTTGATTTTTATCTTGGAACTCGAGTTTTAGACACTCGAGATGCTAGTTTGCAATAGTGTTTTCAGTTTTCAGTATAAAATTTTCAGTTTTTAGCTGTATCCAAACAGACCCATAATTTTACTTGATTGTTCTCCAATTTTGTCTAGGTGTAGGGGTATTTTGGATCAAAAAAAAAAAAATTTGGTCCAAACAAGAGAAACTCCTTAAAAAATAACTAGAGACACAACTCTTCCGGCTGTAGTGTTATAAAACTGCCTATGTCTTTTCTCCTTCACAATTTACATATAAATTTTTTTTTTTCCTTTTAAGTTTTTACACCGCATTTACTTTTAAAAACGACATGAGTATTTTGTAAATAGTGGTTTACGTGAAAGTTAAAGAAGCATTTTTATCAAGTTTTGCCCCTACTTAAATATAGGCTATAGGGTTATTTTGGAACAAAAAAAAAAAAAAAAAATCCGGTCCACACAAGTGCAGCCTCTTAAATAGTAGTATAAACTAGCCTCTAAGCACGCGCCAGAGGCTTTTCTATTTTTTGTGTAAAGGTTAATAGTGTTCATTCATTATAATTCAAAGACATTTTCAATCATAAAATATCAAGGGGGTGTGACGATATTTATACCAAAAAATTATTTCACTTGCAGCAAAACTTCCAAATGTTTAAATCCAAATTCAATAGGTTATACAATTCAATAGGTCTTCATGATTTCATATTGGAAGGAGACTCAGAAACTGTCATCAACTCTGTTCGCAAATAATAACACAAAATCAAACACAAATAAGAAATGTATATATCTGTTCACAAAATGTACCTATGAAAATCCATTACTAAAAAAAAAAAAAAATTAATACTCTCAGAGTGAGAGAGATACACTTATTGCAAACCACTTCCTTTAACTTCCACGGTGACTCAATGCCCCAAAACAGAATCTCCATTGTTGGAGACTAAGGATGACTGTGAAAAATTCAATATTTAAGGAAAAAAGAAAAAGGAAGGTGTACTATTGTTCTTGTACTGTCAATTAATATCACAAAATTACGAAAGGAATTTCAAAAACAATCCCAATTGAATTTTATTAAAAAACTAAGAAAACCATAGATTTTTACAACCTCTTATGATATTAAAAGACACACATTTTTTTGATGTATAACACATAGTTTCTTACAACTAAATAAAAAACAAAAGGCAAACCTTCAAATGGGCAGCAACCTTTTCCTATTAGTAAAAACAGTAGTGGACTCAACCACAAAGTTGGTTCCTAAAAATTTTTCATCTTTTAAGCAATAACACTCAAACAGTAAAACCTATTTTCAATCTTCAAACTACAAAATGAAAATAGAAAAGAAATGCAGTGATGGATTTCTCACCTAAGAGAAGGGTCTGTGGTTTTTTGTTTTTTTAATCTAATTGTTAAGTAGATAAAAGCAATTTGAAAACTAACAGGAGATTGATACTATTTTATAGGCAACATTTTAGTAAGAGTTAGATAAATATTTTTACAGGATTATCCTTTAATTTTATCTCCACTTAAACTTAGGACATAGGGGTATTTTAGAATAAAAAAAATTCTGTCCAAACAGAGAAATCCCCACAAATAGTAGTATAGATTAACAACCTTATTAAAAAAAAAAAAAAACAAACAAAACAAAACAAAAAACATAAAATTCATTTGAGATATTATTCACATTGTAAAATTGCATAAAAAAATGGTTGGGGTATTACAGTAACTATCTCAAAAAAAAAAAAAAAAAAACAAACAAACAAACAAACAGATTCCTTAAGGACATTAGTTTAAGAAACATTTTTAAAAACATTTTATGGAAAAAAAAAAGTCATTTATTTTTTTTACAGCCTTTTATATTTTTCATAAAAGTTGTATTAAAACTTTCTTAACATGGTTTATTAACAAATGTCCTTATGGCACTTGTTAACTGGACTCTTTTAATATTAAAAAAAAATGTCATGCTAACAAGTGCCCTTAAGGCAATTGTTACAATGTATTTTAGAAATGTTTTGACACAACTTTTATGATAAATGAAAAAAAACTGTCATAACATTAATTGTTTTTTTTCCTTATAAAAATTTTCTTTAAATGGATTGTTAACCAATATCTTAAAGGCATCCATTAGCATTTCCTATTAAAAAAAAAGTGTGATATTTTTAAAGAATCCTATTAATAAGCATCTTATGAGCACGTGTTAAAAATTAATAAATACTCAATTGTGAGTTGTAATGCACACTTTTCAAAAAATAAAATACACGTGTTAATAATTTATTAATTTATATATATATATATATATATATGAGATAAGTTCAAGTTACACCATTTGTAGACCGTAAATTTGTAATTGATCTAATGATTAAAAAAATAACATTAAATGCTAATTGACTTACATCTCATTCACTTAATTAATAATGATTTTTTTCTCTCTCCTTATTTATTATTTAAAACCTTTTACATATATTCTTTTTTTTTGCCAATGACTTTACAAATATATTTCCAATACTTTTTTTTTTTTTTTTTGCTTCTTTTAAGCCGGTCATACTCTTATAGTCTTATCAATTGTGAATATATATCCTGTCTAATTAAAAATAAATAAATGGCTATGTGTTATTTAATGAGGCTTTAAATAATAAGTTTCTCAAATAATAATTAACACAAATAAAATTTTTTTTTTTTTGGTTGAATGACTTTACAATTATATTTGCAATTCTCTCTTCTTCTTTTTTGGGTGTGCTTGAGTTTGTAATACTCATGTCATTTTCTTTTCTTCTTTAAGCCGGTAATATTCTATTAATTGTGAATACTTTCTTTGCCTTCTTAAAATAAAATAAATAAATAAATAAATTGCTGGGTAATATAATTGTAAACACATATCCACGAAGAAATCTTTTTATTAATTAATTTTGACTTTTCAAAGCTCAAACGGAGGAAACATTGGCCGTGTCTATCATGCCCAACTTTTAAAAATTGGCAAATATCCTGAAATATTGAAATATTTGACAACAGGCTTCTTCCCTCTCCAGAGTTCATAGGAAGTTTTCTTGGAATCAGGTCTGAAGTACACTCGGTTTAATGTATGGCAAGGTGTGTTGACTGCCTCTCCCCAAAAGAATTTTGGCAAATTTTTGTTATGTAACATAACCTGAGCCATCTCCTGAACAACCCTATTTTTTCTTTCCACAATCCCATTTTGTTGAGGTGTCTTGGGTGACGAGAACTCTTGATAAGTGCCTTAATCATTGCAGAAAGTAGCCAGCTTGGAGTTCTCAAATTCTCTTCCGTGATCACTTCTTATTCTGGCTATCACAGTATCTTTCTCAACCTGCAATTTCTTGCACAGATGTATCATCTTCTCAGGAGCCTCAGCTTTATCTTTCAAAAGCACAACCCAAGTATATCTAGTGAAGTCATCAACAACAACTAGAATATATTTCTTTCCACCCAAACTTTGAACTCTGGCAAGACCCATGAGATCAATGTGTAGAAGCTCTAATGGTCTTGAAGTTTGAACACTGGTCACTGACGGATGCTTGGATTTCACTTATTTACCTATCTGACATGGTCCACAAATGCACTTGTCTATCTTCTCAAACTTAGGTAAACCAATAACTGCCTCACATTTGGAAATCTTTTCTAACTGCTTTTGACTGGCATGTCCCAACCGTTGATGCCACAAATCAACTTGATCAATCTTTGCACTAAAACACTTGTTGTTCACACTTGGTGTTATGCCATAATAGTTGTCAGCTGTTCTTACACCAACACACATACAGTCACCTCCTCCATCAAGTATCTCACACTCATACTTGGTGAAAAGAACATTTAATCTGTTGTCACAAATCTGGCTTATGCTGAGTAAATTGGCCTTTAGTCCATCAACATACCAAACATCTTCAAACACTAGCAATCCTGGAATATCCACAGTTCCAATGCCTCTGATTACAGATTTGCTTCCATCTCCAAAAGTGACTGTCCCAATCTTTTCTTCAAAGAGTGTTTTGAATAAACCTTTGTTTCCTATCATATGCCTGGAACAACCACTATCCAAATACCAAAGACAAAAATCATGTGCCTTTAAGGCAATTAAAGCAGTATAGCACAAATAATTCTTATCACATATGATTATACCAAGGTACTCAAGGAAAGATTTAACACAAACAATGAAAGGCAAAGACAACAAGTAGACAAGATGATATATAAGCAGAACAATTTTCCAAAAATCCATGACAACAGGGGTCAAGGATTAGCTCAAAGATCAAAAGATCTAAAACAGAAGAGCTACCCGCTCTGATACCACTTGTTGGGTTTTAGATCCGTTAAAAACAATCAGATTGCATAGCCTAGTTAATTAGCCAAGTTGTTACTTAGTCAAATTAAGCAATTCTAGGTTAAAACAATCAAATAATCATATCAAGCATATAAAACATATAAAGCAGCGGAAATAATAAAGAACAAAATGATATGATCACTCAGGAAACCACACGGTAAAAACCTGGGGAGGATTTGACCCACCGATCCTCAAGGCAAAACTGAATCCACTATACGAAAGAATCGAAGTTCATACAAAAGGACTTACAAGCTCCCCGCTCAACTTCCTAATGCTACCTACCAGTAGAACTTATTGACACGACCACATGCAAGCTCCGAATCCACGGACTCCTTCTTTCTTGGATTCTCCAATCAGCTATAAGCTCCCCGCTTGTTTATCTTTCAGTTCCAATGGTTGCAACTGTATTGATCATCAAGATATTGAAATAATCTCTACCTTGAAAACCCTAAGTTTTGTGTAAAAGAAAGCTCCTCAAAGATCTCACAAGAGATTCACACAAAACAATAATGTATGAGCAACAATGCAACATGGACAACCTGTAAAAACATGGCTAGGGTTTTGTTTAAATATCTAGGGTAAAAACATAAAACTCTAAACATTTAATGAAGTAGGGCTGAGTTGGAAATTTTGCAAAAAATTCAACCTGTACGATTTTCGATCGATCGAGCCTATCCTTCGATCGATCGAGCTAGGCCGAAAGTCACAAAGACTTCTGCAGCCACTCGATTCCAACTTTACAATAATAGATCAACTTTGAGCAAGCCTAAATAAGACTAAATACATTGTTTTGATCATGGTTTGCCAACATTACAAATTAGAGTTCTAAATACATAAAATCCTAAGATCTTAGAACCTAACATAACACATTATACTTTTTTTAAAATTTTGTATAGATGGACACTTTATTAAAGTAAAAAATAATAATAATAAGAAATTAACTCAGAACTGTTTTCAAAAAAGAATAAAAAAAAACCAACCAAAATTAATGAGAAAGTAAATATATGATCAAAAAAAGAAGAAGAAGAAGAAGAAGAAGAAAGCTAACACATCCAAAAAAAAAAAAAAAAGCCAACATGTTAGTAACAGAGAAAGAAAAAAAAATTAAAGAATAAAAAAAATGCCAACAAGTTGAAGGTGAAGTCCAACGTGAGGGCTATTTTTTGAGCTTCCCCCTCTCTCTCCCCATTATAAGAAGAGAACTTTTTGGAAGATCTAGAAAGAAAATACTCTAACCCCACTATTAATATTCCTTCATCTCTATTCAACTAAACACACTACAAAAAAAAAAAATTCATTTCTATAATTTTCTCTGCAAAGTTTTTCATCCATTTTATTTCACCTCCAAACAAATGCACCCTCAATGATCAAATCTCTTCTCTCATAATTATTAAATAATAATAATTTTAAAAAATTAGTGGTTGGTCCCATGGGCCACATGCCCAGCGAAGCTTTTATGAATTTTTTAGTTCAATTATTAATCACCATTTTTTATCACATGGCAATATGGCATTGAAGTGAGAAGTCCATCGTGCGTAGATTAGATATTTAAATACATCCCATCGAAAAAAAAAAAAAAAAAAAAAGATATTTAAATACATGTCGGCACGATAAATACAGTTTGAGCCACATTCCAATAACACTACAAAAGTGCACAATGGGGTTTCTCGAATTCTCACTAGGGTCTGTTTGGATACTGTTTATTATTAAAAACTAAAAACTAAAAAAAATAAATTTTAAATGTGTGAATAGTGCCATGAGACCCTTTTTAATGAAAAGTTTTATTGAAAAAAGAGGTTTGTGGGTTTCGTAAATAGTGCACGGGACCCACTAACAGACGCTGGACGCAGCTGAAAATCATTTCAGTTGCATCCAAACGTTCACATAGCCTTCATTTGGATAGTGCTAAAACTGCGTCTGTGTTTCACCGTTTTTTTTTTTTTTTTTTTTTTTAGAATAGCGTTTCACTTTTTCAGACGTGGCTACAGTGCTTTTTCAGCAAATTTGTGCTTTTCTAGTGGGTTCCACACACTATTCGTGGGACCCGAAAGTACTTTATTAAAATTAAAAAAAAAAAAAGCTTTAAAACTGGGTCCCACAGTACTATTCACAAATTTAAAAATTATTTTGTTACAGTGTTTTTATTTTTCAACAAAATAAACGGTATCCAAACACACCATTAGCATGACAATTTTATTACTAGACATCAAACTAGCAGTGGTTGAGCATCAGCAATGGATAGGCTTGTAGGCCTATTTTACAATTTAGGCCCAAAATGCCACTCCATTAGATGTTGGGTTTTGTAACTATTGCAAAAAAAAAAAAAAAAAAAATACAATTGTGCTACAGTGCGATTCTAAACATAGAATCGCATTGTAACTCAAGGGTAAACGTTATATTAATATTTTATGGTAAATTTCAATCCTTTCTCTCTCCACAATCTCTCATCTCTCTCTCTCCATCGCTGAAGCTATTTTTGGGTTTGGGTTAAGATCAAAATCAAAATCAACTGGTACCAAGGAGCTTGAGGATTTCATCGCAGATGTTAGAGAGCTCTGACTCGATCCGGGTCAAAAAGCATCGCCGAAGTGGGTTGTGATCCGAGTTGAGAGTGGGTTACGATCTAGGTTGAGCCGCTAAAGTGGAGAGTTTGGTGTCAAAAAGCGTCGCCGAAGTGGGTAGCGATCTGGTTCTTCTGGGTTGCAATCTGAGTTCTGTGTGTGTGTGTGTGTGTGTGTGTGTGTGTGTTTGTTTGTTTGTTTTTTTTTTTTTTTTTTTTTTTTTTTTTTTTTTTTTTTGTGACTAATGGCTAAAGAAAGAGGTTTGGGTTACGATCTGGTTTCTGGTATGGATTTTTTGTTGTGATTTTGCTAGGGTGGTAGGTGGATTTCTGGTGCTTGTTTGGTTTGAGTGATTTTTTGTTCTGATTTTTCTTGGTATGGGTTTGCTAATGGTTGAGGTTGAGGTTGAAAGGCCGGTGCTAGAGGTTGACGGAGAAAGAGAGGAAAAGGAAGAGAAAAAGAGAAATAGTAAAAAAAAGATTAAAAAAGAATATTTAAATAAAATTGGAAAAAAATAGAGTTTTGGGAAGTTTAGGGTATTGTAAAATTGTATGGTATAATTCATAAAGTAGTTTTTTAGGACGATAAAATAGGATAGGATTGAAAACAAGTCATGTGACTGACTGAACTCTATAATGCATACCTATTTTAATTGAATATATGGTACTGGCTACCATCAGCTCGCTAAATGAAGTCTACAAAAACCTTTAATAATCTGATAGAAATCAAACTTATACAAAAGACAATGTAGTAAGCATATACAATGTATATATATATATATATATATATATATTTTTTTTTTTTTTTTTTTTTTGAGAAACATAGTAAGCATATCTTAATGGATAGCAAATAATTAACCATTCACAAATGAGTGTGACTAAGGGCACACTGATCATGTGGCTTGTTACATAAACTATTTTTTTATGAGTAATGCTGCAAACAAATTATTTTACTACCTTTTTACAAATTGATATTGTGACAAATTTTTATTGATTCTTATTTGAGCTTATTATTAACATTACTTTTTTACTTATCAATAACAATTCACCACTTTAACAATTTGTAAAAAAAATTTATAAAAAAAGTTTCAGCCATCGCATTTTACTTTTTGGACTGATGAATAGCACCACCAGTTTATGATTTTCATATTTTCAATGAAGTGTTGTCATTAATACTGGATACTTTTTTTTTTACCTAAAACGCACCGACATTCCTCTATCATCGGTTTCCTTCGTCTCAATGTACTCTTGTGTCTGGTAGGTATGAAAAAGAAAGAAAGTCACTTGTCTATGTACAGGTGAACTGATGGCTTTGACAAACTAACAATAATATTGCTGCCAATAGGAATATAAACCATTGTTAAAACAAAATAGTGCATAACGTGCAACTCTCTTTCGACATAAAGTTAATTGATCTATGAGAAGTTGTTTAAGAGATTTGTACAAATCTTCCCTATCTTTATCGGATTGGAAACTGAGCCCGTTGCGAGATTTGTACAAACCTCCGAAAGCCAGCTAAATTAATTTATTCCTATTTTACTTACCGGAATTTTTTAGTGCGACATCATATAGGTTTTACGTGTTAATAACTTAAATTAAATTTCTTAATAGCTAGTCATTGCAAAAAGTCCATTTTACTTTAATTTATATTTTATAGAATTGTTGAGAATAATTAATTTATTTTAGACTGAATTAAGTAGAGTTTCTATCCACAATCATTACGTAGAATAGAGTGTATGTCATGGATAGTGATAAACTGATAATAACATACATGACATTAATTAATTAAGCGTAACAAGACCACCCGCAAGTCCATCAGTCCATGCATGCAGACTACGTACCGAAAAACCAAGTACAAATTAAGCATGCACATGACCCTGCGCTAAAGTAATTGAACCATAGACACTTAACACAGCAGTTGTGCAGCATTTATTTTTAACTAAATACACATCTAAACCACTGATCAGTTGACTTATGGAGGCTTGTGGCGAGGCTTGTATGGTAGCACTATTTAACAATTGGATTGCATATTCCATACATTTTTAACATGCATGCAAAGCTTTTTTCAAATCAGATGTTATTTTCTCTCTAAACTATTTTGTAGACATTTTTTTCAAATTTCTCATATATCTTTTTATTATATATGAATTTTAAAAATCTAACGATTAGATTGTAAGTTTTTTTATATTTTTAACATGTATGTAAAATTTCATTCAAATTAGGCAATATTTACTATTTGATCAATAAATTTTATTTATTTTAAGAGAAAAAAAATAAAAGAAATAAAAACCCTTTTATTTAGAAATAACTCCAAAGATAAAAATAGCCTGCATTCTACCAATGATGAGTTCGAGGGTCAGGTTACACTATAAGAAGATCACACCCAATACACTTAATAGTCATTGACTAAGAGAGTGATGGTGATGTTACTTTTAACCCCCCCCCCCCCCCCCCCCCAAAAAAAAAGTGATATTACTATTTAATTAATCATTTGATAAACACAAAATTATTATTCAGATTTATTACATCAACTCAAACAAGTAGTAATTTTTATGGCTTGGTGATCTAAAACTAAATTATGTAAAAAAAAAATATGGTAATAGTAGAAAGGAGAAAATTTGGCTATAAAGTTGGTTGTAACTATTGGTTATAACTCTATTCAATATATTTTTATTGGATGTGAATTTTGAAAAATCAACCATTGGAGGATAACATTTCTTTATTATATTCTTCATTCTTACAAATTTCTAGAAATAAAAAAATCAATAGCTGTGGCATTAATCAAATGTTTAAATTTCAAGTTTTTGTAAGATAAAATTATACATAAAAATAAATTTATAGATCAAATAATGAATAACATTCAATTGACACGAAATTTGACATGCGTATTACGAATATAAAGAGCATACATTTGAACGTCTAAGATTTTCAAAGTATATAGTCTATGTTAATTTTTTTTAGTAGCCGCTGTAGCCATTGACTACAACAAAATTTGTATGCAATCTTTCTTCTAATATAAAAATGAATTTATAATTAAATTAATGAAGTTGAAAGCAAGAGCAAATAATTAATTAGATCCGAGTTATTATGTGAAGCATTCTTAAATTCACTTACTACTATTTTTTTTGAGACTTTAGAAGCTAAATTTATGTCAAGTAGGGATTTTATTTTTAAGGAAGTGTGTCGAGATCATATTTTAACAGAGTTGGAGCCTATTTTGATAAAATCGGTTTCAAACAATAAATTTTGGTTCTGGCAAGGTAAAAACAGGGAGACATGTTGAACATGGATGCGGTTCTAAACAACTTATACAATATGAATAGCCTAAAGGTACACTTTAATTAAGGATTAACTATGGTTCACAATCACATTAGCAAGGAACAAAGCCCAATTATCATTTTGGCTAGAGTAATATCCCATAACGAAAAATAAGTCCAAAAATATTGTTCGTATCACGTTCCCAAAATTCTCACTTTTAGAATTTTTGCCAAAGAATTGACAAGTAGCCTTTACCCAATTAGTTTATGGAGAATCACATTCTAAAACTCAAACAAGATCAAAAATACATTTGGACTTTGGTGCCAAAAACAAAAAAACCGCAATTTTTTTAATAAAAATAATATTCATAATGAGCTTATGTTGAAATGACGTTACACCAACCACAAATTTCAACTTCAGCAAATTATGAAAAAAAAAAAGTTATGAAATTGTTGTGCAAATAAGCTTACTTAGCCTTCACTGTTTTTGTCCATTTGTCAATAGAATATGAGAGAAGCTTTACTAATGCCATTAGTTGAATTCCTAAATGTTGAGTAAGCCGTAGTTGCTACAACCATGCCACTCATGACTCATGACTCATGAACGCTCTTCCAAGACTTCCTACTTTTACATAAGTGGAGTGATTTATCAATTTGATTATTCTTAAATTTCCAGTGTAGGTTGGAGCTTTCCAATTTCACTATTTTTTATCGTATAAATAATTTAGTGTGTATATATAACGGTATTTGAAAAAGTTACACATTTTTTATAGTATAAATTTATAAAATATCTAATAGTTAAAAAAGATAAAGAGTAATATTAGAAGTACAAAATATTTTACAACTGCTAATGTAGTGAGTGGTTATTGATAAATGAAAAAGTGATTTTAATGATGAGCTTAGATGAAAATCAATAAGAAGTTGAATACGTCAACAGTTTGTAAAAATATTGTAAAATAATTTGTAGTCATAGCACTACTTATAGATAAGAGTAATGTTATAGGCACAAACTATTTTACAACATTTTTACAAAATGTTAATGTGGTCAACCTATTATTAGTTTTCATCTAAACTCACCATTAATATTACCTTTTTATTTACCAATAATAACTCACAACATCAACACTTTGTAAAATAGTTTGTATCTCTAGCATTATTCTAAAAATAAAAGTAATGCTACAAGCACAAACTATTTTACAACATTTTTACAAAATGTTGATGTAACCAACCTCTTATTAGTTTTTATCTAAGCTCACCATTAATATCTTCTTTTCATTTACCAATAATCACTTACCATTAATATCATCTTTTCATTTATCAATAATCAATCACCCGTTTGAGATATGTGATAAGATGTCAATATTAAGAAAAGTTAGAATCTTTACGTGAATATATAATGCAAACGTGACTTTTTCTTCTTCTATGTAAGATAGAGAATGATTCGATCAACTCATTGAGATAGTAGTACCAGGAAGCATATCTGCATGTCAATATACTCATAAGCAACAAAGCAAACTACATACAATAAAATGGGTAGAGTACACAACATGAACATAGCTCACTACTACTAGTAATTGTTCCACGTATAGAACAGTGACTGACATGAAAAATAACATACATTGTAGCTCTTATTTTCTAAACATTTAGCTATGCATTCAGTTGGCAATTGGTGGTTTGTGTGGTGGCTTCTCTCCTTTACCCTTTGGTGGCTTGTGTTCTGGGAATGGTTTTCTCTCTCCAACTTCAAGTGGGGTTGGTGGCTTGTGTTTTGGTGGCGGCTTCTCTCCTCTACCCTTTGGTGGCTTGTGTTCTGGGAATGGTTTTCTCTCTTCATCTTCAACTGGGGTTGGCGGCTTATGTTTTGGTGGTGGCTTTGCTCCCTTGTGAGGAGGTTTGCCATCAATGTAAGAAGACTCCAATAGAAGGTGTCCAGGGTGATGATCATGTGGTGGTGGTTTCTCCCCCCTACCCTTTGGAGGTTCATTACCTCGGCTTGGTGATTTGTGTTCTGGGATTGGCTTCTCTTCCCTATCGAGTGGGGTTGGTGGCTTATGTTTTGGTGGTGGCTTTGCTCCCTTGAGAGGAGGTTTGCCATCAATGGAAGAAGACTCCAATAAAAGATGCCCAGGGTGATGATCATGTGGTGGTGGCTTCTCTCCCCTACCCTTTGGAGGTTCATTACCTCGGCATGGTGGTTTATGTTCTGGGAATGGCTTCTCTTCCCTATCGAGTGGAGTTGGTGGCTTGTGTTTTGGGGGTGGCTTTTGTCCCTTAGGAGGTTTATGCTCATATTTGGAAGATTCATGGTGATCAACCATTGAGGCAGTGCTTCGAAGCACCACTCCAAGGAGCAACACTAGAAAGTATTTGCTAGTAGTCATCTTTGGTCTCTGGATGGTTCAAAACAGAGATACTTCTTGACCTTTTATAAGGGATTTTAGAGCCTATTTCGTCAGATCATACGTCATTAAGCATTTAAAACATAGCCTACCATAGACACATACAGTTAAAATGGATATCCTTTCTTCTAGAATGTGTTGGATATTTTTATAAAAAATATCATATTTATTTTAATACTCATTTATGTGAATTAAGGAAATCAATTATTCCTTAATGCCAGATACTAAATTTTGAAAATTCAAATATAATTCAAAATTTGAATAGTTATTGTTATTGGTTTTAATTAGGAAATCTCTAAAAATTAATGTGAATTTTAATACAATATATTGCCAATTTTTAGTATACTTTCCTTTTTAAACTTTTACTTTAAAACGTTTCTTTTAATATATTTAATAGCAACGTTATAAATAGAAAGTATCAGATATTGTACAACTATGTATTTATATAATTTATTGTTGATGGATTATAGCATTATATATTGCTTTCCATTCTTAGTTATAATTATGGTGTATGGTCAAAGTTTCAAAGAAAGGCATTATTTGACAGCTTATACACAGCCACGTTAGGGGCTGTAAATTTTGTTTTAATGGCATTATGAGTTATGACACAACAAGACAAACTTGATTTGTCTACTAACTTACCTCACCTCAACGTAAACTTTGGCAAAAGGTTTGACCGGTTTATATATAATATATGAATAAAAAGAAAGTTATTCATAACATTGATTTCAATAATTTTATGACCATTTAGAGTTTTAAAAGAGGACAAGCAACAGGTCTAGCATTATATATATATATATATATATATATATGGAAAGAAATAAAAGTTTAAGACACACATTAAACTTTAGGGGGTAAAATCTAAGTTGTAAAACGTCAGGGTGTAAAATTCAAACACCCTAAACTTCAAGGTGTAAAATCCAATCACCCCCAAATTTTAGAAGTGTAATTTGCAATTTACCCAAAAAATATATATACAATTACAATATTTTAAATTTCGTAAATTATTATGGGGTATATTCCCCTTCCTTAAGTTTAGAAATGACACTTTACCTTAAACTTAAAGAGAAAAAACATTTTCCAGTTGATATTTTATTGACCATATTTTGTGAAATTAAATTAAAAATGTTGTATGCTAACTTGCCAAGTTTCCAAATTATCTTATTTTATAATTAGAATTGATTTTTAAATTTTTTTTAATTAGAGTATATTTTAAATTATTAAGTGTGAATTTTATTAATTAATTTTTTTTTCAACATGTTATGGAGAGATTTGTCGTTGCAAGTGTTTTGGTGCTTGATGAGTAAATTTCGCATTTTTATTTTAAAATTTTGTAAAGAGATTATTATAAAAATTTAGAAGGGGAGTGTTAGAGGGGGAGATGAGTATTAATTTCTTCATACTTCAAGGGAAAATAGTGTTTTTTCTCTTTAGGTTTAAGTTGGAGTGTTATTTCCCTCAAATCTCAAGAGAGGAGACTGTAATTATCCTAATTATTATTTTAGTTTCCTAAGTTTAAGTTTTGTCATTTTAGTATGCTCAATTCAATAACGTTATCATTCTAATCCTTTGAGTCTATTTGGTTAGGCAATTTAGGAGTATAAAAGCACATTACACCATTTTGAGGGGAGAGTCTTAGTTATCATTAAGATCGGGGGAATGTGCAGAATAACACAATGAAGAGGGAGTATATCGTAAGTTAAGATGCGTTAGAAAGAATGTTGGAAACTAGCATCTCTTGTCTTAGAGACTCGAGTTCCAAAAAGCAAAACCAAGTCTCTAACACTTGATTTACTACTTGGAGATCTGAACAAAAATAGAGGAGTGATCTGAAAAAGAACGATTTGAAGAGCGATCTAAAGAGGAAGCACAATCTGATCTGAAGAACGAAGAAACGATTTAAAGAGGCTAGTTTGATCTGAAGAGGAAGAACGAAGAACGAAGAACAAAGAACGATCTGGTCTTCAGATCTGCCGTCGAAGAACGAAGAAGAAGAACGAAGAACGATCTGAGGAAGAAGAAGTGAAACTCGAGTCTCAAAAACTCGATTTCCAACACTTGATTTCGAAATTCAAGGCTTAAAAACTTGATTTTTATCTTGGAACTTGAGTTTTAGACACTCGAGATGCTAGTTTGCAACAGTGTTTTCAGTTTTCAGTATAAAATTTTCAGTTTTTAGCTGTATCCAAATAAACCCATAATTTTACTTGATTGTTCTCCAATTTTGTCTAGGTGTAGGGGTATTTTGGAACAAAAAAAAAAATTTTGGTCCAAACAAGAGAAACTCCTTAAAAAATTACTAGAGACACAACTCTTCCGGTTGTAGTGTTTTAAAACTGCCTATGTCTTTTCTCCTTCACGATTTACATATAAATTATTTTTTTTTTCCTTTTAAGTTTTTACACCGCATTTACTTTTAAAAACGACATGAGTATTTCGTAAATAGTGTTTTACGTGGAAGTTAAATAAGCATTTTTATCAAGTTTTGCCCCTACTTAAATATAAGCTGTAGGGTTATTTTGGAACAACAAAAAAAAAAAAAAAAAATTCTAGTCCAAACAGGTGCAGCCTCTTAAATAGTAGTATAAACTAACCTCTAAGCACACGCCAGAGGCTTTTCTATTTTTTGTGTAAAGGTTAATAGTGTTCATTCATTATAATTCAAAGACATTTTCAATCATAAAATATCAAGGGGGTGTGATGATATTTATACCAAAAAATTGTTTCACTCGCAGCAAAACTTCCAAATGTTTAAATCCAAATTCAATAGGTTATACAATTCAATAGGTCTTCATGATTTCATATTGGAAGGAGACTCAGAAACTGTCATCAACTCTGTTCACAAATAATAACACGAAATCAAACACAAATAAGAAATGTATATATCTATTCACAAAATGTACCTATTAAAATCCATTACTAAAAAAAAAAAAAAATTTAATACTCTCAGAGTGAGAGAGATACACTTATTGCAAACCACTTCCTTTAACCTCCACGGTGACTCAATGCCCCAAAACAGAATCTCCATTGTTGGAGACTAAGGATGACTGTGAAAAATTCAATTTTTAAGGAAAAAAGAAAAAGGAAGGTGTACTATTGTTCTTGTACTGTCAATTAATATCACAAAATTACGAAAAGAATTTCGAAAACAAACCCAATTGAATTTTATTAAAAAACTAAGAAAACCACAGATTTTTACAACCTCATATGATATTAAAAGACACACATTTTTTTTGATGTATAACACATAGTTTCTTACAACTGAATAAAAAACAAAAGGCAAACCTTCAAATGGGCAGCAACCTTTTCCTTTTAGTAAAAACAGTAGTGGACTCAACCACAAAGTTGGTTCCTGAAAATTTTTCATCTTTTAAGCAACAACACTCAAACAGTAAAACCTATTTTCAATCTTCAAACTACAAAATGAAAATAGAAAAGAAATGCAGTGATGGATTTCTCACCTAAGAGAAGGGTCTGTGGTTTTTTTTTTTTTTTTTTTTTTTTTTTTTCAAACAACTTTTATTTTTCACTAATGTCTCTTTTTGTTATTATTGGTTTAATTGTCACATCACATTTGTTTTTTTTTTTTTTTTTGGCAAATTTGTATCAATTTTATGCATATTTAGGTACTTTGGTATTCCATTTCTAGATCACAAGTTCTTTTTCTTTATACCGTTGGTTTGATTTGATTTAGGTTAATAATTAGTAGTTTTCCAAGTTAAAATTTGATTTTTTTAGTGATCCATTTAGATGTTAAACTATAAGACTTTACTATAAATTTTGTAAATTTGTAGTTTTTGTAGAGAAGGCACTCTTAACAGTTGTATTAAAAGTACTCTATAGTACCACTTATTCAAACAAAAGCAAATGTAAGTCAAATGAAACTAATTGGATGAGTGACACATTTTAGTTTTTGCAATTGTATTATTATTATTATTATTATTATTATTATTATTATTATTATTATTATTATTATTATTATTATTATTATTATTATTTTGAGATTTTGCTAATAATTTTTTATTCAATAATCTTTTTTTTTACAGATTTAATAATAATCATTTTGGGTGGACGAATTTGTTGTTTCTATAAAGAAAATAATCTCAATAGATTATTAACAACAAATTGTTTTCTTAATCGATGTTAAGTAATGATTGATATGCCATTTTATTTGTTTGCAAAGCATCTTTATATGGGTATGTTTTGATTCGGTATATATATTTATGAATGTATTGAGATAAGCAATGTATTCAAGAAAAAAAATATGATCATACTTTGTATACTTCAAAAGAGATACATTAAATGGGGCATTAGAAATGGGTTCATTGGAGTCCTGCCTCTATTTTGGTTTTATTGGGTTTCCTTTGTTAGAGTTGCTTGTAGTTTTCTTCTGCTTGAATAAAAGATCAGATATTTAGTAAAAAATAAGTAAATAAATAAAATAATCACCAAATATCAAATTGTCGTTGCTAAAAATAAAAAAGTCAAGAGATGTACACTTTCATGGTTCCCTCCAATATCTCAAATGAGTATAAACATTAAAGATGACAAGATTTCAACTTTCATTTGAAATATGAAAGTATGTGCAGCTAAAGAATAGAAATAATAGTAGCATGATTTGTCATAAAAAAAACTTTCCACCACATTATATTCATGCAAGAGTAAAAGAAAAATGTTTTTACATTAGTTTGTGTTGTGAATATTGATAAAAAATAAAAAAAACAAAAAAAAAACAAAAAAAAAAAAAAAACCAATTGCATTAACATGTTGTGAGTGCTCTGTTTCTATTGTGAATACAAATTGCATTAAAGCTCCACCATTGTTCCACCTCCACCATTGCTCCTCCACCATTGTGAGTACTCTGTTTCTATTTTTCCTTTCTTTTCTATTGTGTGTGCTCTGTTTTTTCTTTTTCTTTTTTGGAACACAATAAATGGTTCACAAAGAATCATGTGGCAATACAGATTTGTTAGAACTTAAAATACATATTCAATATAAAACCATTGTATGTGTAGTAAATTTAGAGAAACTTACACTGACTTACATCGTTGGTAGTTCCCTAGTTACATCCCCAAGTTGTGAGTGCTCTTAAAAAAAACTTACACTATGACTTACAGTGTTGAATAGTTGAAGAAATTGATAAACAAAACAAATCAATGAAGCTAGCCATGAACATATTAATTCTTTTTTCTTTTGCGAGAAAGAGACATGAACTTATATAGGTGGCCGATAATGATATAATAATGGACAAACAGCAATTTGCCAACCAATTAATGATTTTGATGATGCAACTACTCTGGAGCAATTTAATAAATAAAAAATAAAAAACACTATCTAGTAGAAATATCTTGTTTTCATGTTCCAAATCAGTAATTAGACTAATGGAATTTTTTTTTTTTTATCATTTAAAAAATCTCATGTTTTCAAAGTTGAAATTGAATTTGAGTGTCAATTTAAGTGTTTGGTTATGATTATGTACATTTTTATATCTTTGTCATTATTTACAACTTCAAGTCAATTTGAGTGTTTGATTATGGTTGTGTACATTTTTATATCTTTGTCATTTTAAACATTTTTATTTAAAATGTTTGCATATTTTTTATTTGTGTTCATTATTTGTATTGGGTCTTATAGTTACTAAATCGCAAATGGAATGTGAAGAGTTATATGATGTTCCAAACAATTCGAGACCATCAGAGCAAGAGTTACCACTTGAAGATTTTGGTGATTATGAGTTGAAATCCAAGCCATACGTCGGAATGCAATTTGACTCCCTCGATGATGTTGAAACTTTTTACAAAGAATTTGCCAAAAAGGAAGGTTTTGGAATCCGTATCCGTACAAGTAAAAAAGCACCCAGAAGTGATGATGTAACAAGTCGTATTTATGTATGTTGTAGTGAAGCAATGCTTAGGGTCATGAAGAATAAGAAGTTGCAAAAATGGGTTGTGAAGGGATTTGACAACAACCACAATCATGGTATTATTAGTCCAAAAAGTGTGTCATACCTCCAATGCCACAAAAAAATGTCTACTGCTGCTAAGAGTCTAGTTGAAAAATTTGGTGAAGAAGGTCTTCCAACAGGAAAAGTTACCATGATGTTCAATGTAGGTGACCAGACATTTACAAGTAGAGATTGTTGGAATCACTTGAGAGATGTTAGGGGGGAAAATCTAGATGCTGGAGATGCCTCAGCTGTCCTCAATTATTGCCAAAAACAACAAGCTCAAAACTCCAATTTCTTTTATGCAATTCAATGTGATGATGTTGGCCATATGGTTAATTTTTTTTGGGTGGATGCACGATCAAGAATGGCTTATCAATACTTTGGGGATGTAGTGACATTTGACACAACTTACAAAACAAACAAGTATGATATGCCATTTGCTCCTTTTACGGGGTTAAACCATCATTGTCAATCAATTTTATTTGGTTGTGCATTGTTGCAAGATGAGACAAAACAAACTTTTGTGTGGCTATTTGAAACTTGGCTTCAAGCAATGTGGGGGAAGGAACCAAAATCTATTATTACGGATCAAGATTTAGCCGTGGGTGCAGCTATTGCAAAGGTATTCCCAAGAACTTGTTATCGTCTTTGTCTTTGGCATATTAAGAAGAAATTTCCAGAGAAACTTTCCCATATATATCATAAGAAGTCAATATTCAAACGTGAGTTGAAGAGATGCATACGTGAGTCACCCAGTGTGGAAAAATTTGAGGAGCCTTGGAAGAGCCTAATATTGACTTATAGCTTGGAGAGAAATGAATGGCTTGAAGGATTATATAATATTCCACAGTCATGGGTACCGGTTTACAATAGAAATACTTTCTTTGCAGGAATGAACACTACCCAGAGAAGTGAAAGCATCAATGCGTTCTTTGACTCCTTTGTTAACTCAAGAACTACATTAAAGGATTTTGTGGTCAAATTTGCAAAGGCAGTGGACAGTCGTTATAAGAAAGAAAGGAAGGAAGACTTTGATTCAAGACATAAAACACCTTCTTTGGTAATTGGCTCAAAAATAGAGCATCAAGCTGCTTCTATATACACGAGAACCATATTTAGCAAGTTCCAAAAAGAATTGGTGAGTAGTAATCACTTTACAAAGGAAAAGGTTGAGAAAAATGGAACTTTTTATAGGTACAAAGTAACAAGTTCCTTTGATCCAGATGATGCATTTATTGTGAAGCTGAACTTGGAATCAAAAGTTTGTGAATGTGACTGCCAACTTTTTGAGTTTATGGGAATTGTTTGTAGGCACATGTTATTAATCTTCCAGGTTAAAAATATTTTTCAGATTCCTAGCCACTACATCCTACAACGTTGGACAAAATAAGCAAATAAAAAACTCAAAAGTGTTGAATATAGATCAAGCTTTGAGGATGAGCATTATACGTCAAGAGCCTTACGAAGCATCCATGTTTGTCAACGTGTAAGTCAATTGTCTAACCTTGCTGAAAAATCTGAAGATATATATAAAATGATAATCTCAAACTTAGACCACACCCTTAAGAAAGCTTTTGGAATGGAAAATGAATTGCTTGAAGATAAGGAAGATGATGAAATGGATATGCATCACAAGAGTGGTGAATCAGCTGACATTGTTGAAGTAGAAGACTGCTCTGTCATTGTTCCTTTGAATATAAAAGATCCACGTGTATCACAAACCAAAGGTCAAAAGAAAAGTACTGAGAAACAGGGTCCTAGTGGGAGAATTAAAGGTGGGCTTGAAATATCCTTAGCTCGTGCAACAACAAAAAGACGATCTTGTCAACTTTGTGGAGGTTATGGTCATAATCGTCGTACTTGTAAACAATATAATGGCGAAGGAAGTGATTACCAAGATGAAGAAAACATTACAGAGGTTGATGACAATGATATTGATGATTTAGCATAAAGTGAGTTCTTTCTTTACATTTTTCGAGTTTTTTTTTTTAAAATAATTTTTTATTGTAATAATATATATCTCATGTTTCAAATTTACTTATACCTTTTTTTGTTCTACTGTAGGTACATGTGGCTGAAGAGAATCACAAAATTATCATTCCTTGGTAGAATTTATATATATATATATATATATTGAGTCCAAGTAGCTGAAGGAACTATGTTTAAGGACCTATGTTGTTAATCATGATGAAATAGTTTTATTTGGTTTTTTGTTTTGTTTTTTTAAGGACCTATGTTGGAATAATGTTTTTGATTCAATTTAATGTCATTAACAATGTGTTTGTAAGGACCTGTGTTAGAATACTGTTATTTAAGGACATATGACTTTCTTTTTCTTTTTTTTCAGATTTTTTACTATTCACCTCTTGTTTTGAGGAGGTTCTACACTATTTACTGCACTGTTTACAGCACTTTACTGCACTATTTTGTTGCACCGTTTTGTTTACTGCACTGCATTAGTAGTTCTACAATGTTTATTGCACTGTATTTTCTTTTCTTCTTTAAGCCGGTAATACTCTATTAATTGTGAATATTTTCTTTGCCTTCTTACAATAAAATAAATAAATAAATTGCTGGGTAATATAATTGTAAACACATATCCACGAAGAAATCTTTTTATTAATTAATTTTGACTTTTCAAGGCTCAAACGGAGGAAACATTGGCCGTGTCTATCATGCACAACTTTTAAAAATTGGCAACATGCCAACACATTATATATGTGTTTGCATCATCTTTATATTATTCAACTTTCTTAATCCAATAAGACATCCTAACATGTCCAACTTTTATAATAATAATAAGAAGAAGAAGAAGAAGAAGAGGAATCATCCTTGATTAGCTGCCAAGTTTTTTTCTAACCTCATAAAAGTAAACCCATTAGAATATTATCATAGGATTTTTCTTGAGGATGACAAAATTAAGAAACAAGTTTGGAAGAAGAAATTAAAATCATTGAAGGCCCACAAATGGCAATTAATGGTCATGATATTTGTTCTCACTTGTTTGTATACCATTTGTGTGAAAAGACTATAAGAGTATGACAGGCTTAAAAGAAGAAAAAAAAATAGTAGTACAAACTCAACAAAAAAAAAAAAAAAAAAAAAAAGGTATTGCAAATATATTTGTAAAGTCATTGGCAAAAAAAGGAATATATGTAAAAGGTTTTAAATAATAAATAAGAAGAGATAAACAAAATAGCTATTAATTAAGTGAAAGGTGTAAGTCAGTTAGTATTTAATACTTTTTTTTTAACTATTAGATCAATTACAAATCTACGGTCTACAAATGGTGTAACTCTTGTCAAGTTACACCGAGTGTAACTTGAACCCATCTCTCTCTCTCTCTCTGTCTCTCTCTCTCTCTCTCTCTCTCTCTCTCTCTCTCTATATATATATATATATATAATTTGATGTTATTTTTAAACCACTACCCTTAGGGTCTGTTTGGTTAGAGTAGTGGAAAAGTTGAAAGATAGAAAATGGAGAGGGAATAGAAAAGTGGGAAGATAGAAGAGATTTAGTTTTCTCTCGTTTATATTTGGTTGGAAGGATGGAAAAGTGGACTTATTTTTTTGGTTGAGAAGAAAAATGAGATAATGGAAAAGTGAAGTTGGTATAAATTTATAATTATATCTCCATTACATAAAACAAAAAAGTAACACATTTTTTTAGCAAAAAAATTGTGTATATGCAAACAAAAAAGTAACACATTTTTTTGTAAAAATATTGTGAATGTGCAAATGGTTGAAGAAGAAAAAAAAACACTAGGCATGGATGAAACCCATGTGCACAATACACATGGGCATTTTCGTCAACCTAGCCCCAATTTTTTTTCTCCCCTCTAGTTTTCTCCCCATTTTGGGGAGAAAATTTTTTGGTGGGCCTAGGGAAAACACCCAAACCCCACCATTTCTTTTCCCTCTCACCCTCCTAACCAAACACCCTCAAAAAAGTTTTACCTCCTCTGGGAGCCCAAACCTACAAACGTTGTTGCGTAAAACGATGGATTTGGGCTCCCAATTTATTTGTTGGTGGGTATTCTCACAGTCCTACAGGTTGTGCTTCAAACATAGCCTTGATAGCCCAACAATGAAGCATCCCTAAGGTTTTTAGCCTAACACATGGTTTATTAACAAATGTCCTTAGGGCACTTGTTAACCGAACTAGGGGTGTCAATTCGGGTTAGCATGTCGGGTTCGTGTCGTGTCGAGGTAGGAGTATTCGACTAAATGGTTCAACCCTAACCCGACCCATTTAATAATCATGTCAGGATCTTTCAACCCTAACCCAACTTGTTAATAAGACGGGTTGACTTGACCCAACCCATTGGACACGCTTAATAAACGAGTCGTGTTGGGTTGACACAAATGTAACCTAACCCATTTCAACCTGCATAATATTAAATATAACATCCATCTAGAAATAATTTTTTACATTCCAAAAAGCAATGCATGCACTTCAATTCTTCAAACCACATTCAAAATAATATAGTTCAACAAAAATATAACATCCATCTAGAAATAAGTTCTTTACACTCCAAAAGAAGTGTAACACTTCAACCCAAATTCAAAATAACATAGTTTAACAAAAATAAAATAACATAGTTCAACAAAAATATAATATTCTTAGAACTCGCCAAATGCTAAGTATCAATATTGAAAGAATTTGAGCAAACATTAGACTACTCCTGACTATGACCACGATTATCATCCATAGAGGTTTAGGGTTTGTAGGGTTTAGAGATTTAGGGTTTGTAAAGTTTCAATTTTCAATTATATCCCTTGTAAATTTTTGTAATTACTCACTTTTCTTTTTAAATTTAAAATATATGTTGAATATAAAAGGTATTTGACAAATCTAAAATAAAATAAATATTTATTTGTTATACGAGTTAAACGGATTGTGTTAAGTGTGTCATTTCATATTTGACTCAAATAAATTAGCGTGTCAAACGTGTCTATTGCGAGTTATGCGAGTTGACCCACTTATGACACGTTTCTTATCGTGTCGTTTTCGGGTCGACCCGTTTATGACCCAAACCCATTAAGGCCCAACCCTAACCCAAAAAAACCCGTGTCGGGTTCGTGTCGTGTTCACGGGTTGGGTCGAACATTGATACCCCTAAACCGAACCCTTTTAATATTAAAAGAAGGGTCATGCTAACAAGTGTCCTTAGGGCAATGGTTAACAATTTATTTTAAAAAAGTTTTAACACAACTTTTATGAGAAATGAAAAAAACTGTCATAACATTAATTGTTTCTTTTTCCCCATAAAAACTTTCTTTAAATGGATTGTTAACCAATATCTTAAAGGCATCCGTTAGCATTTCCCATTAAAAAAAGAAAAGAAAAAAGAGTGTGATATTTTTTAAGAATCCTATTAATAAGTATCTTATGAGCACGTGTTAAAAATTAATGAATGCTAAATTATGAGTTGTAATGCACACTTTTCAAAAAATAAAATACACGTGTTAATAATTTATTAATTTATACAAACAAATTCATTATGATTGTGTGAGTTTATATATATATATATATATATATATATATAATTTGATGTTATTTTTACACCACTACCCTTAGGGTCTGTTTGGTTAAAGAAGTGGAAAAGTTGAAGGATAGAACATGGAGAGGGAAAAGAAAAGTAGGAGGATAGAAGAGATTTAGTTTTCTCTCATTTGTATTTGGTTGAAAGGATGGAAAAGTGGAGAGATGGAAAACTTATTTTTTTTGGTTGAAAAGTGATGGAAATTTAGACCCCTTAAACCACAATTAGATTGAGTAGCCTAGTTAATTAGCCAAGTTGTTACTTAGTCAAATTAAGCAATTCTAGGTTAAAACAATCAAACAATCATATCAAGAATATATAGCAGCGGAATAATAAATAACACAAGATATGATCACCCAGGAAACCACACGGAAAAACTTGGAGAGGATTTGACCCACCGATCCTCAAGGCAAACCAGAATTCACTATGAAAGAATTGAAGTTCTTACAAAAGGACTACAAGCTCCCCCGCTCAACTTCCTAATGCTACCAATCAGTAGAACTTCCTGACACGACCACGCGCAGGCTCCGAATCCACGGACTACTTATTTCTTTGAATTCTCCTTCAAGTACAAGCTCCCCGCTTGTGTTTCTTTAAGCTCCAATGGCTGCAACCTTGTTGATCATCAAGATGTAGATAATATCTCTACCTTGAAAACCCTAAGTTTATGCGAAGGAAACCTCCTCAAGGATCTCACAAGAGATTCACATAAACAGCAAATATGAGCAACAAAGACTTAGAGAGGTTTGGGTACAAAACCCTAAAAGATAAAAGGAGGCACAAGAGGCACTCTAATCTCTCTCTCAAAAGTCACAAAAACGTTCTAGGGTTTTCCTTATAAATAGGAGTGTTTTATTTGATCCCCAAGACGTTTAAAAAGAGTTTGGGCTGAACTGGAACTCTGCAGAAAAATAAATCTGTACGTGGTTCAATCGATCGAGTCTAATTTTCGATCGATCGAGACTTACAGATTTAGTCCAATAAATTCTGCAATCACTCGATTCCAATTTTACAAATAAACATACTTTGAGCAAGCCTAAACCTAGACTAAATGTTTTGGTCATGGTTTGCCAACAAAATACAAATTGAAGTTCTAATACATTAATTCCTAATTTCTTATAACCCAACAAAAAGAAAAATGAGATAATGGAAAAGTTAAGTTGGTATAAATATATAATTATATCTCCATTACATAAAACAAAAAAGTAACACATTTTTTTAGCAAAAAAATTGTGTATGTGCAGACAAAAAAGTAACACATTTTTTTAGTAAAAATATTGTGAATGTGCAAATGGTTAAAGAAGAAGAAAAAAAAAAAACACTAGGCATGGATGAAACCCATGAGCACCATACACATGGGCATTTTCGTCAACCCAACCCCAATTTTTTCTCTCCCCTAGTTTTCTCCCCATTTTGGGGAGAAAATTTTTTAGTAGACCTAGGGAAAACACCCAGACCCGACCATTTCTTTCCCTCTCACCCTCCTAACCGAACACCCTCAAAAAAGTTTTACCTCCTCTGGCAGCCTAAACCTACAAATGTTGCTGTGTAAAAAGGTGGATTTAGGCTCCCAATTTATTTGTTGGTGGGTATGCTCACAGTCCTACAGGTTGTGCTTCAAACATAGCCTTGATAGACCAACAATAAAGCATCCCTAAGAGCATCCGTAACCGGTTTTGCTATCTCATTCTATTTTACCATCTCAAAAAACTACGTTACCAATTATACCATACCATTTTACAATACACCCAACATCCCAAAATTCTATATTTTCCCCCATTTTATTTAAATATTCTTTTTTATTCTTTTTTTACTATTTCCCTTTTTCTATTCCTTTTCCTCTCTTTCTCCCTCAACCTCTAGCAGACTAGCACCGGTTTCAACACAGAGCCACACACAGAGACCCATGATACATCTATCCAAACCCATCACCACGCACACAGAGCCACACTCACACAAACACAAGTAATCATTCTTTTGAAACAAATTGTTTCATTCTTGAAAAACCACAACAAAAAAGATTAAGAATCAAGATTCATAAGTTTCAATTTCTCTCTGTTCTTCCTCAACTTTATAGGAAACCAAACAGTTCGCAAGCAACAACAAAACCCAGAACACAAACAACAACAAAACCCAGAACCTTCTCTTATTTTCTTTCATCTTCACACCAAAAAAAAAAAAAAAAAACAGAACACAATCCAAGAGTTTCAAACCCAAAAAAAAAAAAGAAAAAAGAAAGACTAATCAAACATGCAAACCTAGTCAAACCAATTCAAACCCACGATCTCACACCAATTCAAACCCTTCACACCAAACAAAAACATAACACAATCCAAGAGTGTCAAACCCCAAAAAAAAAAAAAAAAAAAAAAAAAAGACTAATCAAACATGCAAACCCAGTCAAACCGATTCAAACCCACGATCTCACACCGATTCAAAACCCACGATCTCACGCCAATTCAAACCCTTCATACCAAACAAAAACAAAACACAATCCAAGAGTTTCAAACCAAAAAAAAAAAAAAAAAAAAAAAAAAAAAAAAAAAAAAGACTAATCAAACATGCAAACCCAGTTAAACCGATTCAAACCCACAATCTCACACCGATTCAAAACCCACGTTCTCACACCGATTCAAACCCACAATCTCACACTGATTCAAAACCCACAATCTCACATCGATTCAAACCCAGTCAAACCCATCGGAGCCCTCGTCGGAATTACTATCGGAGCCATCAGAGCTTCGATTGAGCCATCAGAGCCCTCACGCTGACCCATCCGATCCATTGTTGAGGAAGCCACAGGGTCTTGGGTCTGAAGAGAGCAGAGAGCAAATGAGAAAGAGAGAAGGAAAAGATAACAAATGAGAAAGAGAGAAAGAAGAGAGAGAAAAGAAGAGAAATAATGAGAGAGGAGAGCGAAATTCCCAAGTTAAAAATGAGGTGAGAGTATTCAAAAATTATTATTTTTTATACTATTCAGCTATAGTACCATCTTACATTTAAGATGGTACTGTAGCTATACGCCAAAAAAAATTTAGCATTTCCCATATGGCCTTGCAGTTGCTAAGCGTGGTTTGGGCTTGAATGGTAAAAGAAGCTTACATTTGGCATTTAGCCTTTCCATTGCTGATGCTCTAAGGTTTTTAGCCTAACACCCTCTTTCCCTTCAACCTAGCTTCTTGCTATCTCTACACCTTTTGTTCTCCCCTTCCCTTTGTGTTTGCACTCTCCCTTATTTCTTTTTTTTCTCTCTCTCTCTCCCTTTTCCTCACTTCCCAACAAAACCAACCCCCTCATTTGTGTGCCCTCATTCTCTTATATAGCCTCCCCTCAATGGGACTAAAATCATTACTTTTTACTAGTTTCCATACAATCCCACTTTCACTTCTAATCCCCAGAACATGTCTTCTAAAGATTCTCTTGAAACTTGTTCCAAACACCAGATAGTGTTCAGCAGTGGATTTCCCAAAGGCACTAGTTATGATTGATTACCAACTTAAATTTGCCCTATCCCCTTGTTGGGCCCCTTCAGTTATTAGTTAGTATTGGGCCTAACATGGCCCCGAACCCAGTAGGGTTTCTCGAACATTATAATTAGACCTTAGCACGTGTACCAGTGGACCGGTTCTAGCCCAATAGCATTGGGCCTTGCTCACATGGGCCGTTTTGGGTCACTCGGGCCCAAGCCCCTACACCTCCTTATTTTCTTCTTCTTCTTCTTCTTCTTCTTCTTCTTCTTCTTCTTCTTTTCATTCTCCCTAAAATCCACTCTGCCAAACACACCTTTAGGATATTCATTAACAACATCCATATTTTATAATCTCCAAACTAGAGGAAGGGATAAATACTCTCCCCTATCCTCTCATTCCGCTCCTTACCCTCTACTCCCCTCTCTTTCTCCAAATTTTGACACATAATGTTGGTCAATAAAATGAATAAGGAAAATGTTGACAAATGTCCTAAAAATATTTCTTAATGAACCATTTTAGAAAAAGTTTTACGAAAAAGGATAAAAAAAAAAATTTAATGTTTTCTAAATTGTCTAGTTAACAATTGTCTAAAATCATCCGTTACCATGGCCAATGAATAAATACCTCCCTCCTACCAACTCTACACTATCCAATTTCAATCAAACCTTCCCCTCCTCCTTTTCAGTCTTTCATTTTTCATAACTTTCAAATTCCTAGGCCATCATGGCTACTTTCATCGAAGGAAATGGATGCCCTAGAACCATTAAGAAGACCACCAAAGCCGTGAACCCTGGTGGAGGATCCATCAGGACAACCAGTCACATCAACAGAATTAGCAGAACCGACATCATCAACAGAAACAGCAGCGCCAACAGCATCAACAGAATCAGTAGCACCAACATAATCAACAGCAACAACATCAGAATCAGCAGCATTAACATCATCAACAATAGCAGCACCAACATCGTCAACAGCAATAGCATCAGAATCAACAGCACTAACATCATCAACAACAGTAGCAACAGAATCAGCAGCACCAACATAATCAACAGCAGTAGCATCAGTCAGCAGCACCAACATCATCAATAGCAACAGTATCAGATTCAGCAGCACCAACACTCAACCACTACGAGCATCCGTGGGATCAAGGCTATAGGACACTTCAAGACTGTCAAGAAACACTCAAGTCAGCAGCACCAACATCATCAACAGCAGCAATATCAGATTCAGCAGCACCAACACTCAACCACTACGAGCATCCGCGGGATCAAGGCCATAGGACACTTCAAGACTATCGAGAAACACTCATCATCAAAGTAACAAAGTTGTTGTGACTGATGTTGATCAGAAGAAGAACACTTAACATAACAAGAAGAAGTAAACAGAGCAGATCAAGAAGCTACAAAAGAAGTAGGAATAAAACACTAGACTACAAGTAGTAGCTTGCACAAGCAACATGTCGTGTAGTGTTAGTAAGTAAATTTATGAAATTAGGTATGTGCCAAGTTGTGTGTGTATGTAAATTTATGCTTTTCTCTACTGTAAGGACTAAAATCGTTGGGTTCATTCTGTTTTATGCGTTCCTCTACTCAGCGTAATGTGTTAGTGCATTTTGGAATATTTTATAAGAAATTATTTTATTATGTGTTATTAGTTATTACTCCTATTAAAGTTAGAAATTCTTCTTTAATTATATTACATGTTATTTAAAAAAAAAACGAAAATAATTAAAATTAAGAATATGAAATAGGTAGAAGTAGTACACAAATCAATTTAAAGCCAGCAACACAACATTCATGGGATCTCCTATGAAACTTTAATAATCCGAAACGTTATTCATAGGTTTTTGGCGTGACCGAGGTGTTCCAGATTCCTAGGTAGTAGTTTCTGTCGCCATTTGTGTTGAAATACCCAAGCTCGAATGTTTTGTTAGCGCTTGTAATAGTGGCGTTTCCTCGTAGGATTAGAACCGTACCATTTGATGCTGAAGTGGCGGTTATGGAGATGAGAAGCAAAGCAATAAGAGTTACAGAAAGTGGTGGTGGGTGTGGGGTGACATATTTTCAGGGGGGTTTTTTCTTCATTGTTTGGTATGTGAGAAAAGAGAGAGAATTTTTTTTTTCCCAGGAAAAGGACGTGAAATCTGAGAAGATTTGTGTGTGTTAAGAGCGAGGACTACACCATAATTATCCACTTAAGTTTTTTAATCTTTATATCAAGTGAGTTAATAAGTGTAGAATACTAAAAATCTAATATTAATGAACTATAAAATTAAAAAAAAAAATTACATATACTCAATAAAAATCATCAAATGTTTCTCAAAAAAAAATAAATAAATAAAAATCACCGAACGTTCTATCTTATAAAAAATTAGAAAAAAATGATCATAAGTAGTACTAAAATTTAGGTAAGAATTTTAATATGTGACTAATTATATTTACTTTAAAAAAATAATTTGACTAATTATCTATATTTTATGATAAAAATTGTGTTTAATTTTAAATGTATCTATACGTATGCATTAATGCATGTGCTACATGTTTTTTTTATTTTTTCTTAAATAATAATTTGACTAATTATTTATATTTTTATAATAAAAATTTTGTTTAATTTTAAATACATCCATGCGCTTGCATGGAGTTACATGTTAGTATATAATAATAGGTGAAACTGAGAGAAACTCAGGGGGTTTTTTCTTCATTGTTTGGTATGTGAGAAAAGAGAGAGCATTTTTTTTTCCCAGGAAAAGGACGTGAAATCTAAGAAGATGTGTGTGTGTTAAGAGCGAGGACTACACCATAATTATCCACTTAAGTTTTTTAATCTTTATATCAAGTGAGTTAATGAGTGTAGAATACTAAAAATCTAATATTAATGAACTATAAAATTAAAAAAAAAAATTACATATACTCAATAAAAATCATCAAATGTTTCTAAAAAAAAATAATTAAATAAAAATCACCGAACGTTCTATCTTATAAAAAATTAGAAAAAAATGATCATAAGTAGTACTAAAATTTAGGTAAGAATTTTAATATCTGACAAATTTTATTTACTTTAAAAAAATAATTTGACTAATTATCTATATTTTATGATAAAAATTATGTTTAATTTTAAATGTATCTATACGTATGCATTAATGCATGTGCTACATGTTTTTTTTTTAAATAATAATTTGACTAATTATTTATATTTTTGTAATAAAAATTTTGTTTAATTTTAAATACATCCATGCGTTTGCATGGAGTTACATGCTAATCTATATATATAATAATAGGTGAAGCAGAGAGAGTGTAAAATTGAATTCCAAATTAAAACTCTAATTGTGTGCCACGTGTACACACCAAATTAGAATTCCTAATTTTGTGCCATGTGTCTAGAATCTGAAATTGAAGTTGAATTTTGCATCACGTGGCTAAATGTATGTGGGCTCATTCTCATTAAAATCACTTCTATGTATCAGGTCAAGTGAGTTATTGTGCTAATTAAGTTTTTTCTTGATTTTGCAGTTAAACGTGAAAACCAAAAAGATTAATATCGGTGAAATTGAAGTTGAATTTTGCATCATGTGGTTAAATGTATGTGGGCTCATTCTCATTAAAACCACTTCTATGTATCGGGTCAAGTGAGTTACTGTGCTAATTAAGTTTTTTCTTGATTTTGCAGTCAAACGTGAAAACCAAAGAGATTAATATCGGTGTCATGCTCAGACCCTGAAACAGACTTCCCTAACTTTTTCCGTGCTATTAAGATCAAAACAGTATGTGGGCATTTGTCTATTTATTTATTGATGCTTTTTCAACGTAGGAACAATTATTTCTGTGTCTAATTTATGATTTAGGGCTGGGGTTTCAATGGGTTTTAGGATTTTTATTCTATTTTGTTTTATTTTTTGCTTATTCAATGTAGGAACAAATATTATTTTTATCTTTAATTTATCACTTATGATTAGTGGCAAGAGTTTTAATGGATTTTAGGATTATTTATTTATCTATGCTTACTCAATGTACGTGAGAACAAATACTATCTTTCATTTTTTTTTCTTTTTTCTTTTTTTCTTTTTTTGTCTTTCTAAAGAAAAAAAGTTTATTTTTTATGTCCAATTGTTGAATTTCAACTGCAAATGTTGGTTCCTTGTAGTTTAATGTTGAATTTTTTTTTTTTTTTTTTTTTTTTGTACAGAAATGCTTTCAAAATGATGAACATGTTTATAAAGCATTCCAAGACATTATGAATGTGTGCCAGAAGGAGCACAAGGGCATAACAATTAAGGCCTACAATGAGGTTAGCGTGTCATGGCTCTTTTTTTTTTTTTTCTTTTTTTTTCCTTTTTTTTTAATTCTAAAGTTTTCTTATTCATGTAACTTTCAGTAGTCTTAGTGGGCTGGATTTTAATATTCTTAGTGGTTTTTGTTTTACAATTTTCAGGTTGCAACTCTTTTTTATGATCATCCAGATTTGCTTGATGATTTTTCAAGATTTTGGGTTGATTTTTATTAAATCTATATATCTATATATATATAATAATAGGTGAAGCAGAGAGAGAGTGAAATTGAATTCCGAATTAGAACTCTAATTGTGTGCCACGTGTACACACCAAATTAGAATTCCTAATTTTGTGCCATGTGTCTAGAATCTGAAATTGAAGTTGAATTTTGCATCATATGGCTAAGTGTATGTGGACTAATTCTCATTAAAACCACTGCTATGTATCGGATCAAGTGAGTTATTGTGCTAATTAAGTTTTTCTTAATTTTGCAGTTAAACATAAAAACCAAAGAGATTAATATCGGTGAAATTGAAGTTGAATTTTGCATCATGTGGCTAAATGTATGTGGGCTCATTCTCATTAAAACCACTTTTATGTATCGGGTCAAATGAGTTACTGTGCTAATTAAGTTTTTTCTTGATTTTGCAGTCAAATGTGAAAACCAAAGAGATTAATATCGGTGATAAGAACTTGGTTTGGGTACATTGCATAATTTCCAACAAGATAGAAAAGCCAGAGTTTGCATCTTTGTTATAAATTGCTTACAAAGTTTGCATCTTTACATTTGCACTGAGTTTCAGATTAAAGTACTTTCTTTTTGGTTCTGACACTGAGTTTTGTTTACTATTCACTTACAAAGTTTGCATCTTTACATTTGTTATAAATTGCTAATATGTGATTAGATGCACATTATGCCTAAAATTTACTATCCTTATATTTGGCTTTTTGTTCAGGTTTGGCACCTATAACAATGAAGAAAGCACTGCTGTGGACTGATGGATTATACTTTTTGCAGGCTGCAAAGGAACTTAGTGATCAATGGAATCTCACACAAATTGGAGAGGACCCGGCTGTAGATGTCTGGATGGCAGATGTAAGTCACTATGTTTTTAAAATTTTCAATGAAGGTAAAGGTTATGAACAATGTAAATTTTTCAGAGAGAGATTTATTATTCTATATTTACACAAGTTTGATCGCCTTCTTGGAGTGGATCACTCCACCTTGTCTTTCTACTGGAATTTTTTATTCAGATTATTACAATTTAATCCGAAATTTTATTTGAATTTTTCTATTGTTGTTACTATCATATATTATCATTCCAATTGTTCAATTAGAATCTGAAATTGGAGTCCAATTTTACTATACACGTGTACAATCTAATTATTTTTAATTTTGCTGTCATGTGTAAAAGACAATGAGATGAAATTAATAACACATTAAACACTCATGCTTTGGGAATTGGTAGTACCAATCTAAATGCATTGGACCTGCTTCGTGATAATACAACTATGAAGGATGTATAAAAACACGCACAAACCCATCTCTCTATAAAAAGAGATGGGAGAGAATTTCTTTTATTAGCCATGGAACCTCAGAGGTTTTTTCTTCACACAAATGTCCATCATGTTTCAAAATGACTCATCGTAAGACTACAAAATGAGTACAACTCTGAGGGTTTTTTTTTTTTAATTTTAAATTTTTTAAGCTACGAAAATTTCAATCACCAATAGAGATTGAAGATTCAAAAGCATGAATGGATTTTTTGGATAAACATTGTCACCAAAGTTCATCTTTCTGTGTAAAATATATATTGCTAAGTTTTGTTAATGAAATTTTCTGGTTAATAATATGAATTTAGACTTAACTGAGCCTTTTAAACACGAATAAACTCATGATTAATAATATATCCATTCACGTGCGGTAGCATGGGGCTACATACTAGTATACAATAACAGGTGAAACTGAGAGAAACTCAAATTAAAATTCTAAGTTAGAGTTCCAATTTTGCGTCATGTGTTCTAAATTATTTATTCTTAAAGTGTTTTATTTCTTAATTTTAGAATTAAATGTGGGATCACATCATAAATATTCATCCAAATAAGTTATTAAGTACAAAAACTAAAGAGTCTAGAATAAATGAATTGTAAAAAAAAAAAAAGCTTCACAATAAAAATAAAAAAACATGGACAATTTACATTTTATACCTAATAATATCCTTACAAATTTTTTTAAAGAGTTAACAAAATATAAAAATGACTATCAATAGTATTTAAATTATATATATAGGAATTATATTATGCATCTATTTTGTTGAGGAGTGCATCTATTTTGTTAAAGTGTATCTTTACCTAATTTATCTTTATTTTTAACCAATTCTTTGGGGATTTTGTAGAAGCTTTTTGGAAATTTGTGATCAATTTTCAATCTATTTATAGATAAATATATTATATAGTTTTTTTTTTTTAAGGAAATATATTGTATAGTTTTTTTTTATATTTTTTTTATGAAAACATAATTTGGTATTGGTACTATAAACTTCACGTAGATTTATTTGATCCAACGACTTATTAATATAAATTTTTTTAAAAAAAATAGATACAACATATTTAAAGAGAACTTATTAATATTTAAAACATGCTCTATCATGAGCCTATCTTTTTAAAAATAAGCCAAATAAAAAGTAAAGCTTGAGTAATATAAAATGGGTAATTATTCAATATTTGGGACCCAAAGTAGCCCCTCTAACCCCGCATCTGCGATATAAGCAGCAATCTGTGGATCTAATCCACCTTGTGGCACACTTATAAATCAGTGACGACAAGTCAGTACACCTAGCACTTCCCGCAAACGGAGCAACGTTTTATTAATAATAGTATTCACTAAGCACGTAATAAATATGCTTCAAACTTAAATGTCAATGCTAGGGACAAGTGCATAGTAAGAAAAATCTTTCTACTACACTACAATTTTGGACAAATGCATACCTCGCCTGCCGAAGGAGCATCCCAAAGCAAACTTGAACGTTGCACAGGCAGCCTCGTTAAGAAAGAGCTCGTAGAGGGTCCCATTCCATATGGGTCCATATCTGGCATAAATTAAAGGTGATTAATGGCCCATTGTACTTAAAAGCAATCAAATACAACAATATGGATCCTAGAAGCCAACCCAAATACATGATAAACATGGAAACCAAAAGGATTGAAAGGAGATACTGATTCATATCTAAAATTTTAAAATCTCAACAAAATTTCTCTTGACAAACAAATTAGAGCAACCATCACTGAAGAAAGTGCAAACCTATCATGTTATCAAAATAACAACAGTTGAATAAAATATAGAAATTGTTAATTAGAACAACAACATAATATAATGCATCAATGTGATGAAGCCCTAACAAGTTTTCATAGCCACAAATTACCCACAAATTAATCCCACTCCCAATTACTGACATATACCCACAAATAACCCTAACCCCCAAATGCTCAAACAAATATTGAGATAAGGAGAATGTACCTTTGTGAGAGACCGGGAAAATTAAAGGGCCTCTCAAAAAAGAGAGAGATTTTGGGTGTGCTTTTTAGGGCACCTCTTTTTCTGGGTAAGTGGTGTGAAGTCACAAATTATTTTTTTATACAAAAAAATAAGAAAAAAATTAAATACAACTATACATGGCTAAATAGTTCCTTTATTGATTGAGTAAAATGAATACATATTTGAAAATTACATGGCTTTGGGTCTGTGAGAGACCGCCAAAATTGGGGGTGCCTCTCAAAAAAGAGATTTGGGTACATTTTAGGGCACCTCTCTTTTTGGGTAAGTGGTGTGGAGTCGCCACTTATTTTTTATACAAAAAAAATAAGAAAAAATAAATATATACAAATACATGACTGAATTATTTCCTTTCATTGATTGAATAAAAATACATATTTGAAAAATTGAAAATTAAATGGCTTTGGGTCCTAGTTACAAACTACCAAATAATTACATGGCTTTTTGTCCTAGTTACATTCTACAAAAAAAAAAAAAAATTAATAAATAAAGACAAGGCTTAGATCTACTTATCCAAAGACCTAAATTCGGAGGCTAGGTTATAGAATGAGAAGGTGTTAGGCACGCATTCCGCCTAGACAGAGTCTGGTCTTCTAGACTCTTGTGACTAATGTACCACTTTCATGCATGTTATGAATGATATGTTGAACATGTGAAACAAAAATTAAATCACATAAATTTATTTATGAATGAATCCTCTTCTTTGTTTAAAAAAATTCAGATCTGTTTCGGTGATAAAAAAAAATGGTTTTTGACAACTAAAAAATCAGATTTGTTTTGCGATGTTCAAAAAATATGGAAAAGATTTTTTAAGAAGAGAGTTTCATTCATTAAATAAATTTATGCTACATGAATAAAATAGAACAAACAACCATAAAAACAATCATGCATAATCTTTTTCTTTGTTTTAAAATCTGCATATGTTAAAAAAAATCAAATCTATATCAAAGAAAGATACAAATCAGTTTTTGATTTTAGAAGAATTCAAATCTACATCTAATAAAGATGCAGATCTGTTTTCTTTGAGGAAAAATTTAGATCTATATATAAGAAAGATGCAGATTTGTTTTTAATTAAGAAAAATTCAGATCTACATCTAAGAAAGATGCAAATTTGTTTTTAATTGAGAAAAAATTCAGATCTACATCTAAGAAAGATGTAGATCTGTTTTTTATTTTAAGAAATAGAATTGATTATATGCAGATTATTGAAATTAAGAAATAGATCACAACAGTTATATAAAAAAAAATCAAGATCATGCTTTAACAACACAACTATTAACAATTCATGTTATGGATAAAGAAAAACATGCATTATCATAATAGAGAAAAACATAAAGGAAAAGGAATAGGGTGATTGAAAACAACCTCCTGCATGGAGCACTTCTTGTTCTTGAGAGGATGTTTTAGGGTTTAAAGAAATTTATTCAATTATCTTTGAAACCTAAAAGCCCTAAATATCAAAGAGGGGATTAGTAAATATCAAAAATTTAAGTGTGCCTCTCAGAGCGAAGAAAAGTCTCTTTGGAGGGGGTAAAAAAAGTGTGCTAAATTATGAGATCCAATCTCTATTTATAGAGACCAGAAAACTCTAAAAATAGCTTCGACGTGTAGAATGCGAATTGGGACTCATCCTTCTATGAAAAGATCAAAACGGTGTGCTTTATCGTTACCCGAAGGGAGTTGGGCCAAAGCCCAAAAGGAGTCAATTCAGTACTTTTAAAGTGACGTTCGGCACTCCAATAGTGCCAAACGGTGCTTTTGGATGCCGAGCGTTCTTTCGTGTTCGGGTGCCTTTTGGACTCTCTTTTAGGGTTTTTTTATCCGATCCTTGCATCTAGACGTGTTTCATCCTTAGTCTATGATTTTCTATCTCTTTTCTAGATAATTCAGGCTTTTTAGGAACAATTATCTTGTAATAAATACCCTAAAATAAATCTTGATAAAATTCAGATCATCCACAATTTTATTGTTATCCAATCATCCCTTTTATTCCTATGCATGCAATCCTATTTTAGACACTAATTATCAATCAATCACAGAATTATTTAATTAATTTTAATTGTTTAAGCAATTAGAATTAATTTAAATTAATTGTGCATGGTTGATTCTATCTAGACACAATGTATGCTAACTGTGCAAACTTGATCATGCGATATCTTCTGATCTGATGGTTCGATTTGGAAACTGGACACACCGTTGTGACCGTCAGAATCTCAAGATCATTTTTATGATATACAACAAATGAATTGATGCATGTAACGCGAGAACAAATTGATGCATGTAATGCAATAATGATTTTTAGGGTACATGAATGATCATTCAAGTCATTCTCTTTGATTAAATCATGGGTGCAAAATCGAGTGTCTACAGGGTCCTAGTTACAATCTACCAAAAATACATGGCTTTTTGTCCTTGTTACATTCTACCCAAAATAAAAATAAAAACAAGGCTTAGATCTACTTATTCAAAGACCTAAATTCGGAGGTTAGGTTATGGAATGGGAAGGTGTTAAGCACTCAATCCACCTAGACAAAGTTTGGTCTTCTAGACTCTTGTGACGTATGTACCCCTTTATGCATGCTATGAATGATATGTTGCACATGAAAAACGAAAACTAAATCACATAAATTTATTTATGAATGTATCCTCTTCTTTGTTAAAAAAAAAAAAAAAATTAGATTTGTTTTAGTGATTAAAAAATTGATTTTGGTTTATAAAAACCAGATTTGTTTTAAGTGAATTTTTTTTAAAAAATGTTTTTAGTTTTGTAAAAGACCAAATATGTTTTGTGATGATAAAAAAGATGGTTTTTGATGATAGAAAAATCAGATCTGTTTTTCTATGTTCAAAAATATGAAAAAGATTTTTTTTTTTATGAAGGGAATTTCATTCATAAAACAAATTTATGCTATATGAACCAAACAAAACAAACAACCATAAACACAATTATGCATGATCTTTTTCTTTGTTTCAAAATCTGCATATGTTAAAAAATAAGATATGTACCTAAAGAAGATACAAATCAGTTTTTTGATTAAAAAAATAATAATAATAATAAAATAAAATCAGATTTGCATCTAATGAAGATGCAAATATTTTTTTGATTTGAGAAAATTTCAGATTTACAATGCAGATCCATTTTTGATTTAAGAAAAATTCAGATCTACATCTAAGGAAGATGCAGATAATTTTTTAATTAAGAAAAATTCAGATCTACATCTAAGGAAGATGTAGATCCATTTTATTTTAAAAATAGGAATTGGTTATATGCATATTTTTAAAATTAAGAAAAAGATCACAATTACAATAAAAGATTCAAGATCATGCTTTAACAAAACAATAATTAACAATTCATATTGTAGATATTTGACACAACTAAACTAAAAAATATGCATGCATCATCATAAAAGGAAGGCATAACGAAAAAGGGTTAAGAGACAACCTCTTGCAGGGAGCACTCTACTTCTTAAGGGGATATGTTAGGGTTCAAAGAAATTTATTCAATTGTCTTTGAAACCTAAAAACCCTAATTTCAACAAAAAATATCAAAAAGGGGATCAGCAAATATGTGCAATTTGAGAGCGTAAAAGAGTGTGCCTCTCAGAGCGTAAAAAAGTGTGCTGAATTATGAGATCCAGTCTCTATTTATAGAAGCTGGAAAACTCTAAAAAATAGCTCAGACAATTAGAATGGGAATCGGGACGCATCTTTCTGCAAAAAAATTGAAAAGAGTGTGCCTTATCGGCACCCGAAGGAAATTGGGCCAAAGCCTAAAAGAGTGCCATTCGGCACTTTTTAAGTGCCGTTCGGCACTCCTAAAGTGCTGAATGGTACTCTTGGGCACCAAACGTACTTTCGTATTTGGGTGCGCTTTGGACTCCCTTTTTAGGTTTTCTTGAGTCGGTCCTTGCACTTAGACGTGTTTACAATCCGTGTTCTAAGATCTCTTTTCTGGATAATTCAGATCTTTTCAAGAACAATTATCTTGTAAATAAATACCCTAAAATAAATTTTGATAAAGTTCAAATTATCCACAATTTTATTGTTATCCAATTATTCCTTTTGTTCCTATGCAAACAATCCTATCTTAGACACTAATTATCAACCAATCACAAAATTATTTAATTAATTTTAATTGTTTAACCAATCAGAATTAATTTAAATTAATCGTGTGTGGTTGACTCTACCTAGACACAATGCATGTTGACCGTGCAAACTTAATCATGTGATATCTTTCAATCCGGTGGTCCGATTTGGAAACCGAACACACCGTTGCTACCGTTAGAACCTCAAGGTCATTTTTATGATATGTAATAAATGAATTAATGCATGTGATGCAAGAACAAATTGATGCATGTAATGCAATCATGATTTTTAGGGTACATGGATGATCATTTCAACCATCTTCCTTGATTAAATCATAGGTGCAAAATCGAGTGTCTACAGCCTTGTGATTCCAAATTGAAGATGTAGATTGAGAGTGAGAGTACAGAGCGAGACTGAGAGGGAGACTAAGAGTGTGTGGGAGAGTGAGAGCGAGATGATAGCGAGATTAAGAGAGTGAAAGGGAGAATGAGAAAGTGAGAGTGATGAGAGAGTAAGACTAAGTGGGAGAGAGGGAGATTCAGAGAGTTAAGAGTATGTGTTCAAAACAAGGTTGACTTAAGTGTATAGTGAGTTCAATTAGGACTGAACCCGAGCCATACCCGAGTTCACTGAACTTGAGTATGGTGGACTAAAAATTCCTGGAACCCGAGCCGTACTTGAGCCTAATAAACTTGGGTATAGGACACATAGTACTTGAGCTTCACATCAAAGTACCACGTGGCATTTTTAAATGCCAGCTCAGCCAGGGCCACGATGGAATGCTCACTAGGAACTCTAGTTTACTAAACTCGAGTACCATTTAGAACTCAAGTTTAGTGAACTCGAGTACCAGAAAAGTGGTAAATTGCTAATTAGTTTTGAAACATTGCTAGATTGCCACAAATTTTGTCAAAACGTGGTATTTGACTATTTTCACTTGTGTTTAGTTGAAAGGATGAAAAAGTTGAGAGATAAAAAACTTATTTGTTTGGTTGAGAAGAAAAATGAGATGATGAAAAAGTAAAGTTGGTAAAAATTTACAATTATATTCCCATTATATGAAACAAAAAAGTAATACAATTTTTTAGCAAAAAAAATTGTGTATGTGCAAACAAAAAAGTAACACATTTTTTTAGCAAAAAATATGTGTATGTGCAAATGGTTGAAGAAGAAGAAAAAACACCGGCATGGACGAAGCCCACGTGCACAATACACATTGGCATTTTCATCAATCCAACCCCAATTTTTTCTCTCCCCAATTTTCTCCCCGTGTTGGGGAGAACACGGGGAGAAAACTTTTTGGTAGGTCGAAGAGAAAACAAAGAAGAAAGAAAGAGAATTTGAATAAGAAGAAAGAGAAGCGCATGGATTCTCCTCTCGTAAGTTTAGCATTAATCAGATTTTTGAGTATTCGAATAATTTTTATATTATTCTTCTTTTTTCTGAAACCAACATTGGAATTCTCGTTATAAATAAGCTTGGAATTCGGGTCATTCTCTCAAATTGGAGCCAGCATTGTTTTTTTTTTTTTTTTTTTTTTTTGATGCTCAGACTATACATTTTGAATGGCGCGTTTGTGTATTCTTGTTCATGATGAAGTTTCTTTTTTCTTTTGATAAGGAAAGCGGTTTATGATGGAGTTTCTTACTGTATGGTTTGTCTTTTCTTGTAACTTATGCAGGTAAAATGAGGTTAAGCAGGCTGTTTTGAGGGTTTGTGACATCGTTTTAAAATCCGAATCCCATTGGGATGCCCACCAAGTTTCTCGTAAACATCATGAGGTGATTTTTTTACTATCGACGTGTAAATATATCACAGGCTCCTGTTTATATGATCACTCATAAAAACATTTGATTACAAACAAATCACATGTATATACACGGGCTGATATGCTTAGATGTTGCTTCATTATGAATTATGATCTTCCATAATTTTGCGGAGTGTTCGGCTCTGAGGTTTTTTCCCACCTTTTTGGTGTGGAAAGTGCATTGATGATGTTTGTGAGAGTTACTCTATGCTTATTTGGCCTGTATTTAGAAATTTCCATGTAAGAGAAGGCACCGTCTGATGTTGGTTTCCTATTCTTCCCTAGTTAAAGTGAACAAGAGGAAACCATATAACATTTTCTTTATGAATGGTGGAGGGTGCAATGCTTTATGATGTACTTGTAAACAGGAGCGGAGCTAAGATTTTTTTGTTTGTGGGGCCAAATTTTGGTATTAATATATTAGTTTCGAGTCAAAATAAACCATTGTACATATACGTAAACGTACATACACAAATATAAACATTAATATTTTAATAATAGAGCAGGTCATAATTTATAAATATATTGTATATGAAATTAACAACTTTCAAATATATATATTCGCAAGAGAAGGTACTGTCTGATGTTGGTTTCCTGTCCTTCCCTCGTTAAAGTGAATTAGAGGAAACCATATAACACTGTCTTTACGGATGGTGGAGGGTGCAATGCTTTATGATGTACTTGTAAAGATATTCGAAAATGGTTAAGGTCTCCCTTATGGTCAATGTATGTTTCTGGGTAAGGATTTTTAATTTTATTTTTTTTATAATTAATTTAGATTTTTACCAAACGACTCGATCCAACGCTGACAAGCCCCCACTGAGCCACTCTCTATCACTCTCTTATGAAATTTACTGAAAGCATATCACCTACTGCAATTAATTGTATCCAAGTCTCTCATATGAACATTGGGGAAATTTGGGCATTTTGATAAAAAAAAATGAGAACACAAAAAGAATTCTAGGATTTCAATTTTGTAATTGAAGTGAGCCTTTGGATATTTTTTGTTTTGTTTATCTTCCTAATTTTTCTGTTTTATTTGCTGGTTTCTATTGTCTTGTTTTGATCGATTTAGTGGCAAATGCTCAAAAACTAAAAGGGTATTCTGGAATCTATAAAATGACAAGAATACCCCCTAAACATATAAAATGACAAGAATACCCCCGAAACCTATAAAATAACCAAAATACCCACCTAAATCTAAAAAATGACCGAAATACTCCTAAAACCTATAAAATTACTAAAATATCTCGAAACCTATAAAATGACAAAAATGCCCCTAAAACCTATAAGATGATAAAAATACACCCAACCCTAAAAAATGACTGAAATAATCTCGAAACCTAAAAAATGACCAAAAGATCCCAAAACCTAAAAAATGATCGAAATATCCCCAAAGCTTAAAAAATAACTGAAATACCCCCAAAACCTAAAAAATGACCAAAATACCCCTGAAACCTTGAAATTACCAAAATACCTCTGAAACTTATAAAATTACTGAAATAGCCCCAAAATATAAAAAATTTTGAAATACCCCTAAAACCTATATAAAAAAAAATAAAAATAAAAAAAGACAAAAATGCCCTCGTAATCTAAAAAATGACTAAAATACCCTTAGAATCTAAAAAATGACCAAATAACCCCAAAACCTAAAAAATTACCAAAATTCCCTCAAAACCTACAAAATGACTGAAATATTCTTAGAACTTTTAATCTTGACAAAAATAGCCTCAAAACATCCAAAATACCCCAAACCTTTATTTTGGTAATTTAAGAGGTTACAGATGTATTTTGGTCATCTTACAAGTTTAGGGGTATTTTAGTCGCTTTAAAGGTTTCAAGGGTGATTTGGTGATTTTAGATATTTTCTAAGCGTATTTGGTTGTTTTAGAGGTTTAGGGCTATTTTGGTTGTTTTAGGGGTTTAGGGCTATTTTGGTTGATTTATAGGTTTTGGGGTATTTTTGGTAATTTTAGAGGTTTGGGGTTATTTTTTGTCATTTCAAAGGTTTTGGGCGTATTTGGTCATTTTATAGGTTTATGGTGTATTTTGGTCATTTTATAGGTTTGAGGGTATTTCAGACATTTTTTAGGTTTATGGTATATTTTTACCATCATATAGGCTTTAGGGGCATTTTTATCATTTTATAGATTTCAGGGGTATTTTGGTCATTTTATAGGTTTTGGGGGTATTTTGGTAATTTCCAAGGTTTACAGGGTATTTCGGTTAATTTTTAGGTTTCGGGGGTATTTTGGTAATTTTTAAGTATTAGGGGTGTTTTAGTAAGTTATTAGTTTTCGGGGATATTTTGGTCATTTTTTAGGTTAATGGGTTATTTCAATCATTTTTTAGGTTTCGAGGGTATTTTAGTAATTTTCAAGTTTCAAGGGTATTTCAGTCAGTTTTTAGGTTTTTAAGGTATTTTTGTCATTTTTTAGGTTTAGGGGAGTATTTTTGGTAATTTTATGTTTCGGGGGGTACTTTAGTCAAATTTTAGGTTTCGGGAGTATTTTATTCATTTTTTAGGTACAGGGGTTATTTTGGTAATTTTTGGGTTTCAAGGGCATTTTGGACATTTTTTAAGTTTTCGTGGGTATTTAGTCATTTTTTAGGTTTTAGGTGGTATTTTGGTCATTTTTTAGGCTTAGGGGGTATTTTGGTCATTTTAAGTGGTTTTTGAGCATATTTAGTAATTTTGGGGGTATTTTGGTCATTTTAGAGATTTCATGGGTATTTTGCGCATTTTAGAGATTTTGAGGATATTTTGGTTTTTTTAGTGGTTTTTCAGCATATTTTGTGATTTTATAAAAATTGGGTTTGGGTAGGGTATGGATATCCATGGGTAAACAAACTGGGTAACAATTAGGTATGGATACTAATTGGGTATCCATGAATAAATTAATTGGGTTGGGTATACCCATACCCTACCCATGGCCATCCCTATGAATCTGGATTTTTGAAATATGCTTGGGTTGCATATTTTTCCTCTGTTTCAGTGGTGGTAGTTGATTTGAATGTGAGATTTTTCTTCTGTATAGGATTTCAGTGTTGGTGGATTGACTAGGCTTTTGATTTTCTTTGTTTCCTTTTGGTTGATGAGAAAATGAAAGCAAAAACTATAGAACCAACCAACCGTACTATACTGATTGAATTACAATTGGCTCAGTTTTGGTATTCCTACACTATGTCTTGGTGCTGATGTCAAATATGGCAAAACTGACAGCCTCGGTTTGGTGTAAAAAATGCCCTAAACACTGATTTCACTGAACTGATATCACCCCTAGGATTTTCTTCTATGGAGAGAGAGAAAAGGGCGGTGGGGTGGCGTTGGGAGTTTAGAAAAATTTCACATCAGTTATTGCTAAAAATTCCTTGATTTGTGCCTTTCTGTTTTGGGATTTTTCATTTTGAGCCAAATTTTCAATTGTTGTGTTGATTATATTTTATATGGCATATCTTTCTGGACCCCATATTTCTTCGGTTGTTAATGAGTATTTACTAATTGGATGCCTATGCTGGGACAGGCAATAAATACTATCAAGGCTAATACAGCAGGGCTAACCCGGGTTAACAATGTGAAAGCTGAGCCCCATAAGGAGTTGATTAAACCTAAATCTATACAATCTACAGAGTCACATAGCGTTAAAGCTGAATGCTCAACAGAACTGCCCAAAAATCAGTCATCTATGCTCCCTCCAAATTTTTTTGGCAACAATGATACGAAAATGCTAAAAACCGGTATAAGCTTGTATCTGATTTTTCTTAGCAGAAATGCATTTTTAGTTCCTATATTTTGACTTTTTTCTATTTAAGTCCCTACATTTTATTTTTACCACTTTTAGTCCCTAAACCAATTAACGCCTTTCATTTTAGTCCTTGAAACACTATTCTGTCACCAAACTAACAGGAAAGCTGATGTGGCTGACGGATCAATTAAAAAAAATCATTATTTAGCATTTTTAAATGCCACATCAGCATTTAAATTAATAAAAAAACCAGCTTAGAAAATTTAAACTAAAAAATAAAAAAGATTAAAAAACAAACCTTAAATCTAATTTTATTTGTTTAAAAAATTATGCAGAAAAAACATAAAATTAAATTAAATTTTTAAAAAAACCTTAAATATTATGCTAATATGCATAATCCAACAAAGCTCATCACTGATCAGTGGCAAAGTCTTTATTACATTGTCTCTTAGTCTCAACCACGCTCAGGCTTCTCTCTATCTCCTCCAAATCCATATCCAATTCTCTCAGAAAATCCAGCTCTATATCACCCTATTCATTTACTCACTTAGAAACCCATCTTTGTAATCCCACAAGCTCTCCTATCTCTGCAAACCCATTTGGGTCTCCTCTAAACCAATTCAATTCTATAAATCCAGCAAAAATTCCAGATGGGTATTCGTTTTCTCACCATTTTGATCGAAATTTCAGTTCTTTCATCTCCAAGATTGGTTTTTGTAAGGTTTCTTCATCTGGGTATTGACTAAATTGTGCAAATTTAAGGACTTGTGAAAGAAATGGAAGTGGGGTTTCAAGGGGTCAGGGTTTTGTGAGTGGATTGAGGAGTTTCAGTAGTGAATTGGACAGGGATCCATGGAGTATGATGTTGTTATTGTTGGGGCAGGACCAACAGGGTTATCGGCGATGATAAGGTTGAAGCAAATGTGCATTGAAAAGGGGGTTGATTTATCAGTGTGTGTTGTTGAGAAAGGTGCTGAAGTGGATATGTTTCTCATATCATGGTTCCCACATCCAAAGATCCAAACGGTCTGACCGATCTTCGTTTTCTCGAATCAAGATCTCTCTCTTTCAGCTTTTTCTCTGGGATCTGGCTTTGATCTGGATTTAGAGAATGAGATCATCTGATCGGTGGCAATGGTGGTAATTGGTGGTCTGATCGTTTGCTCTTGTTCTGGGTTTATTTGGTTGGGATTGACTTGCTCTTAATCGATGGTGGTGGTGGGTTTGATCGTGAGAACGTGAAGTTTTCTTGGTTGCTCTTAATCAACTTGCTCTTGTTCTGGGTTCGACTTGCTCTGTTAGTTTATTTTATTTATTTCTTTGTTTTTCTGGATTTGATGGAGATTAGATTTGGTTGGTGGATTTGGATTTGGGGTTTCCCAGAGATTGGTTTGGTTGCTGGTTTATTTCTTAGATTTGGGAAGAACTTGAAGAACATGTTCTTGTGGAAAAAAATAATAATAATAAAAAATTAGATTTAAGGTTTGTAAAATAATTATTTTTTTAATTGACCCATCAGCCACGATAGTTTTCCCGTTAGTTTGGCGACGGAATAGTGGTTTAAGGAAACGATGTTAATTGGTTTAGGGATTAAAAGTGATAAAAATAAAATATAGAGACTAAAATGAAAAAAAAGTCAAAATATAGAGATTAAAATTGCATTTAAGCCATTTTTCTTTTAATCATAATAACTATCATTTGTCTGTGTTGATTTTATTTAGTTCAATCAAGTCCTTAAGAAAGTCAAAAGGTTATAATCAAGTCCTTCTATTCAAATCTATTTAAGAACCATGACTTTAATTGCACTGGGATATTTTTCACCAGTGTGTCATTTTTAATAGAAAGAAGGTATTTTTACTCTGTTGATTTGAATAGCCAAAAAAATCAGCAATTTCTGTCATGGTTTCTAAACAGACGGGGATGGAAGGAGTTAATCGGATATTTTTTTTGGCTTGGGGAAATTACACTTTCCATTCATGGTTTGGATCAAGTTTGAGTAGTCAAGCTGTGGTTTAACATGCTCAACTCACTTGAGGTCTAATTGTATTTGCTTTTGGTTTGGAAGTTTAATGTATTCAGATTTCAGTGAGTTTGCTATTGTATTTTCTGGTACTTCTTTTAAAGGAATTTGAGTTTGCACATACAGATTTTAACAATTTGGGCCTCAGGTGGGTAATGTGCAACTTTTTATACATTGGCTGGCAACTCAAACTTGACACAAACCATAAGTTGGTAAAGTGTAATTAACCCTTTTGAATATCATAGAGACTTGGTTGAAACTTTTTAATTTAGGGACCAAAATAGGCATTTATTTATTTATTCCCTTAGTTTAATTTGATTGTGAATTGTGATTATTTACTGATAGGAAGGGATTCTATTTACTTATTAATGTACTATTAGGAAAGGATTCGCTCAAGTCAGTGGAGACTGATTTATACAAAAAGACTGGGCTTTCTGCTCTAGCAGAGGAGAGTTCAAACATGGTGAGTGAAATAGATAGACTGCCTATTGGTAATTCTGGAAAGGCAATAAATATCCGGCCCGCTGGGGGGCGTACATCAACATCAGAAGAGATTTCTGGTTCTAAAATCAATCAAGCAAAGGGAGCTCTACCTGAAGGCTTCTTTGATAACAAGGATGCGGACTTGGGTGCACGTGGCATAAAGCCTGTTAAGGCAGACATCAAGTAAGTTCCTACATTTTTGTTATCTCTGCATCTTCATGCTCTCCTCTATTCAAGTCAAATGTTAATATAATTGTAATTTTTCCCTTTTTTTTATTTTATCTGCTTTAAATATTGGTTCTCTATCAAATTGTGACAGAGTTTACAGAGCAGTTTTAAGAAAAGTCCTGTAATGCAAAGAGGTCTTTTCAGTGGTTTCCTTTGATGTTATTTTGGGGAAATAATTACTTGGGGGCCTTATGACGACTTCATTTTTTTTGGCCCTTTCCTTTTTTGCCTTTTCTTGTCCTTTAACTAGTATGGCTGATAAATATCATCATTGTCTTGATGGGCTCTGCTGCTTGGATGACTTAAATTGGTGGCTAATATTGCAAGGTGTTTATCAAGGATTTTATGTAAATAGTTAGATCAAATATATTTTAGAGCATATGTAAATCACCATTTGAACATCCATATAAAATTCCATGGTGAATTATAAATACATAGACTTGCTGGAGTACAAATAAGAGCAGTTCACCTCCTGTTTATGAGATCTTCTATGATTAAATCTTATTCAATGCTGCTGCGCACCACAAATAGAAGAATTGGACCTTCAGTTGTATGGTTCTCCAATATCTATAGTAGCATTGATATCGAAAAAATTCTTAATTTGATATCAAACCTGGCTGCATTGATAACTCAGTTATCTAATGTGCATAGTGTTGCCTACCCATCTAGTAAATCACAAAATTAGACCCGATTCTTAAAGTTAATTTTTGCGATAGGCTTAAAAATGAGCTACCACAGGAAAGAAGACCATTTGTTTGAGGTCTGACTATTGCGGTATTTGTAGGTTGGTGCTATATTATTTTAAACCTCATGGAGGTTTCTCCAATTCATCAATGAATTTAGTGCAGAATATGGTGTGGCCTGTTTGTCTGTGGCAAAGTTTCAAATGCAACAAATTCTTTTCTATTACTTCATATTTTGTCTTTAATGACATGGAACACACCATGACATTGAAAATTTGTTTGGCTTGTGGTTAGAGATGAGTACAAGGAATTTGAAAAGTTGATTCAAGAGGACTTGCAGGAGGTAGATGACCGTTTTGAGGAAGAGGAGGTGAGGGTTGAAATATAATCGAACTGTTCACTTCTGCATTCTATTTTTCCATGTTATCTATCCACACTAGAAACTTAAAATTGTTTTCCTGTTGTTTCAATTGTAACTGCAGATCGATGCTACTGAAACGACAGAAGAGGCTGAATCTGTTGAGCAGAAGTAAAGTTCAGCTGTGTGATTGTTGGTCAAATTTTCACATCCTGCTTCTCCAATCTTCTTTGCCAATATTCTTCATTCCATTTCCTTTTTTGCAGAACGTATTGGGAGAAAGTGGAAATGTTGAAGAAGAAGAAATTGGAACTGCAGGTTGCCAGGTCTGTCAAACGTAGAAAAGCATCTGAGGGTGTTGCCAAGGAGTCCAGGCATGAGGAATCATCCAGTGACGACGACAGTGGTGAGAATTTTGCTGTTGATTGGAGAGCCCAACACTTGTGAACGTGCTTTGCAGATGTTTTGGTATCTATGAAGGTATGATCTTAAAATGTAAATTAGAAAATGTGATGTCTCTGACCCAAACTGGAATCCACCATATCAATCTTTTCTTTACATATATGCTAAAAAATGGGAGTTGCTGATGCTTACTGCATCTACAGAAATTTTTACCTGTCAAACTAACATTCTTTGGTTTGCCAAAGGATAAAGCTATTTTAAAAAAAAAAAAAAAAAAAAAAAAAACTTCCCACCGTGTTGGATAGCCTGGAGTACATGCATTTCAGAGAAGTCACTGTCCATGTTCCTATATTTTGGCCTTAGAGCTATGATTCTGTATAGATATTCTGAGGTTGAGGAGAGTTGAATTATCAATTATGAACATTGTAAATATCCCTTGAATTAGCGTGAATTTAAATTTTCTACAAAATTTAGCTGGCTAAGACTTTAGAATAGTGAAAGAAATTTATTTTATTTTTATTTGGAAGAAATGAACTTGATTAATTGGATTCTTTCTGCCTTAGCGATTCCAACACTTGAAGTTGTTCTGTAGCTTGTTTAGCAACTAAAAGATTATACTTATTAAACAGGGACCCAAACCCGAAGAGAAGATATTGATCTGGTAATGGATATTTTGACCGATAAGAAAGAGTCAACCTATACCCAACTCATTGAAATGACAAGTTAGGTTGAGTTGTGGGTCACAATCCTTTTTTTTTATTTAAAGGGATTTTTTATCTACATTTTTTCCTTTTATATTTATTTCTTTAGTTTTTATTTTTTATATTTACTCTATGTAAATATGTTTCACACTTTCAATTGCTCTTTACTTTGTTTCATGAGACCGAGGCTGAGGCTTAAAGGCTTCAATTTAGTGACTTTAGATTATATAAGCTTTGATGATGCTCAGATCGTCAGCAAGAGTTCTCGTCCAGATAAAGTCATCTATAGCCAATCCCGGTCCTGAAACAAGACAAGTTGTCAAAGAAATGATGGTCACCGGCGTGGTGCCAGCCACAGAATCTCCGAAGCCAAAGTTAGAAGGGTTGGGAGATGTAAAAGAAGTATGATGGAAGTATTAGAGAATTCTATGTGTATCCTCTTGTCGAGTTTTGCTAATGGATATATATAGACGCTTTCTTCCTAGCCGTTGGGCTGGCTTTAATGGTGGAATTATTACTGAAGCTGTAACGCCTATGTAGGGTGTTAAATGCATAGATATACTTCCAACGGTATAAAAATTCATTATTACTCTTGTAACGCTTTGTCATGACGACAGTTGAGTCTTTGTCAGGCAGTTCCCCCAGGGCTAGGCTGACTTCAGGGTCATCTTTATCCATCGTCCTTCTAGGTGGACGAGTGTATTTTCGGGACTATCAAGCTTAAAAATATATCTATTATTTTAATTTTTTTTTTAATTATATGTTCTTTTGACAATAATTAAGATTAAGGGTTTAGTTAGTTGGAGGGGTGGAAAAGAATGATAGAAAATGAGAAATTGATAGAAAAGTGAGAGGATAGAAGAGATTTAGTTCTCTCATATATATTTGGTTGAGAAAATGGAAAAGTTGAGAGATGTAAAACTATCTATTTGTTAAGAAGAAAAATAAGAGGATAAAAAATATTGTTTGTATAAATTTACTTTCATGCTCTTATTAATAAAAAACCAAATAAGCAAAAAAGGGGGAAAAATCAAACCAAATATTAAGAAAAAAAAAAAAAAAAAAAGACAGGAATGTGAAGTGCCAGACAAAAACCAAAGAAAAAAAAAACAAAAAAGCAAAGCTGAAAACTGGTGGTAATATAAAATGACAAAAACCAAATAAGAAAAAGACTAATTAAAAAAAATGAATAAGAAAAAGAAAAAATCACCAAAAAAATTGTTATTATTGTCGGCACACTTTATTATTAATTTATTATTATTGTCTTTTCCATTTCCTATTTGTTTATTTACTTTATTTTGTTTATTGCAATTTTCAACATAATCATGCTAGATTCGCGGTTTAATTATGTATTTTGAAGCTACGATGATTGATGAATACTACTAATTTTTTTTTTTTTGGACTTTACTGTTTTACATGGGACTATTAGTTAAAGTAATAAGTACTCAGCTTGTGCCAATAGTGTTGTGTTGAATGGTAGTTCTTGGTTCTTACCTCTCTCTCCCAACAAGATTTTAGCCAAGAGTGTTGCAACTCAATTGACACTTTATCATAAATAAAGTGTTTGGAAGTTTAGAGGAGGAATAGTTCAGATTGCAAGATAACCAGTATATTGTAACTATCTCAAAAAAAATAAAAATAAATAAAATAAATAAAAATAACAAATAACAAATGCCTTTTTTAAAAACATTTTATAGGGAAAAAAAAATTTTATAACCTTTTATATTTTCTATGAAAGTGATATTAAAATATTCTTAAAATGGTCTACTAACTGGACCATGTTAAATAATATTAAAAAATTGAGAGGGATATTTTTAAGGGTCTTGTTAATGGGATTTGGCTTATCTATACTTTTTTAACTAGAATCTCTTTTTGTTTGAATGAGAAACTGCCACATCATCCATTAATTAAAATAAAATGTGGAAATTAAAATTCATTACCGCTTAGCATTGTTATTTAAAATAAAAAAAGATGTCTACTAAAAAAAAAAATACTAAAAGTAAGTCAAACCTTTGTTAATGAGTGTCTTAAGAACATGCAATAAAAATTAATAAATGCTCAATTATGAACTGTATGCACAATTTTCAATAAATAAAATACACATGTTAATGATTTATTAATTTATACATACAAATTTATTAAAGTATGACTTTATTTTTTTTTTAAATGTCTAAAAACATTATTCAATAAAAGCATTAAATGTATCTTATCCACTACGATTAGAGCATTTGCAAGCAAAATTTATATTTTAAAACATAAGAAGGGATAAATACACCTCTCCTATCCTCATGTTCCGCACCTTACCCTCTAGTCTCCTCTCCCTTCAAATTTCCGTACACAATGTTAGTGAAATCACCCATGATGGCCTAGGAATTTGAAAGTAAATCACCCTCTACTTTTCAGCCTTTCATTTCATGACTTTCAAATTCCTAGTCCATCATGGGTGATTTCACTAACGAGAAACTCGTCCCAAAGGTTGCATTGCAGGGCTTTAAGAGCAGTCTTAAAGGAAATGGACGCCATGGAACCAACAAGATGACCACCAATTTCGATGGTAATTAGCTTCTATTCTTATCTCCAACACATTATTTGTTTCGAAATTTAAAAGTACTATGATTTTTCTCTCTCAAAAATATTAATCTAACCCCCAAGGTATTTAAAAGTAAAGCAGTTTTATTTATTTTGAGCTATCATAGTATCATATGTCTAATGTACATATTGTATAGAAGAGGTAACATTTTTTTCCCCTATATTTTCCAGGCATCCCAGTCAACTGTACAAAGCAGACGATTGATGGGGCTGACCACGAAACATACACATACAATTCCACAGCGGTTGTGGCCTGTGGGCGATGCTAACCACGAAACAGTCGAGAATTCAACGTATAATGCCAACTGAGTTAGCGGTTGAGAATTCATCTGTTTTATGCATTCCTCTACTGCATAAATGAGTTAGCGGTTGTGATCCTCTGCTTTCTCAATTTGTTGTGAATAACCTATGTTTAGTGCAATGTGTTGTGCATTTTGGAATATTTTATAAGAAATTATCTTATAGACCATTTATAATATTTATTATGTGTTATTATAGTTATAAATTTATCTTTAATTATATTACATGTCATTAAAAAGAAAAGAAATGAAAATTATTAAAATTAAGAATATGAGATAGGTAAAAGTAGTACACAACAATTTAAAGCCAGCAGCACAACATTCATAGGATCCCGGCCTATGAAACCTTATGTGAAGCGTAACAGTAGAACCAATGTCTGATTTACAAACTTTCCTTTCACTTGTACACATTATTCCAGTTTAAAACACAAAAAATATCCACACACCTATAGGTGTTATCAATTGAGTGACTAGGGATGGCTTTAGGTGGGTAATTTTGTTATAGATTGGTATTTTGGATGATGAAGTCAGTTTTGTGGGTTTGGGGAAGGTTTCTGAGTAAGTCCTATGTCAGAATTTTCTACAAAGTGAAGCTAAAGTGATCATTCTTTGACCGGTGAAAATTTTTCCTCCCTTTCATCTTGATCTATACCCACTGATTTTAACTCAATAAAAAGAACGTTAAGCTCTCAAGTTTCATGATGAGCAAATGTGATGCGGATTTAAACTTTGAAATCATCTATCTATATAAAAAAATCTAAAAGCTAAAGCGAAACATTTATTGTTATTACGTTTCTATTGAGCTACATCAGAGTAGCATTTCGGTATATTTGGTCCATTCAGTTTATTTCGGTTTGTTTGGTCCATTTAGTCCCCTTTGGTTAAAGCGAAACATTTATTGTTATTACGTTTCTATTGAGCTACATCAGAGTAGCATTTCGGTATATTTGGTCCATTCAGTCTATTTCGCTTTGTTTGGTCCATTTAGTCCCCTTTGGTGATGCTTTGAGAGAAGAGGTATATGTAAAAAAATGATCACCATCTTAGTGTAATATTAGTAGTTTCTTAAAAAAATTACATTTTTCTTATATAATTGAAACCTTGAATTTTTTTTTTCTAACATAAATGATGAATTTATTTAAATCTACTTATTCTTTAGGCCATTTAAAATGCATAGAGGATAAACCATTAGTAAGGAGTGCTAGAAAAAAAAAATTCTAACCGTTAGTTGACAGAATTTCCAAAACATATAAAATGATCATTTTGCTCTTGGACATTAATTTGCTAAAAACTGGGAGGTGTCCACATGTGCCCTCTCATTAGCGAACACTAAGTAAAAAAAAGAAACCAACTTATTTCGTGAAGAGAGATTAATCAATCACTCAAAATAGGTTATAGGATGGAAAGGAATTTCGAATCCTCTTCTTTGTCAAAATGAAAGGTTTCAATGGAATATAAAATATACTTGGTAGAATAGTGGCAGAATAGGGTAAGACCAAGTGGAAAATGAGTTTCACGTGATTGCCAGGTTGAAAATAGTTTAATTAGGGATTAAGTCCAAATGAATGACAAGTGACATTAATCAAGTGGAATTCGCAAGCAATTACAAGGTAGGTTATCTCGAACAAACAATTATTGACCAGTTAGTTCAAGTTGTTATTGAAGGCAATCAGACACAAAAATACATGCTAAGCAACCATGAGTAGAAAGGTAATTGTTGCCTTAGAACAGTTGAGAGAGTTCACTTGAGTTTTGTTAACAATGAGACAATTGGTAGTTACAACAAGAAGTGACACAAGGTAAAGGGAACAAGGCAAAACCGTCAAGGTCTCAAGAAAATAAATAGGGGCTGATTGTACAAGAAAATGACATCACACACAACTAAGAACACACCAAAGCACTTCTAAGATCATATGTATTTAGATTCTTAGGAGATCAAATAATTCTTTGGCAAATCAACTAGTCCTTAGGTTTGTAGAAGACTGTATGCTTGTAAGTTCATTTCTTTTGTACTTGTGATCATATTTAATCAAATATTTATCAAGTTTGATGCAATATTTGGTTATTTATTCAAGTTAGATATGGATTCTTACTTCAAATCAATTTAGTGTTAGAGTAATCAATTAGGCTTCTGTTATATCTCTAGCAATTTACTTTACTTTGGGATTACTTGCTCTAAATTTGATTGCTTAAGGGTCCATTTAAATACCGCTTATTGCTGAAAACTGAAAACTAAAAACAATGTAGCAAAATAATTTTTAAATGTGTGTATAGTGCCGTGAATCCTAGTTTTAAAGAAAAATTTGTTAAAATCCGTACTTACGGGTCCCGTGAACAGTGCATGAATCCACAGAAAAAACGCAGAAGCGCATAGCATTTCCTTTTATGTGCAATCCAAACCCATCCTAGATATGATCTTGGAATCAATTCAATTCACTTAGGCTTGATCACTTAGTTTGTTTTTGTTATTTATAAGCAGGACCTTAAGCTTAAAAGTAGATGGAAGGTGTTTTTTTTTTTTTTTGGTGGGGTAGCCTGACATTGTGCTTTTACCCTAAGATAAAATATTTGAATGCCGACTACCACTACTATTATTGCCATCATCCCAAAAAACAAAAGAGGTGGAACATGGGATTAATTATTTGCGTTGATTTAATGACCAACACAAAATAATTAATTGTTTCGGATGGAACGAGTCCAAATTGATTACTTTATTTTGTTGTGGCTATATTTAGCTTAAATTACAACTTCTAAATATTCAAATGTGATTTAAATTAATATGCTAACATGTTCATTTTGGTTAAATGCATGGCTAAACAAGGAGAAATTATAGGGTGTTCTTGTGAACCACGTCACTTGTCTACTGTTCCACTAAAAAACTTCTATTTGTTTAAAATTATTGAGTCAATAATTAATTTCTGTTAAAAAATTTTTTTTAACTAACAATTTTAAACAAGTGATAATTTTTTAGTATAATGATAGACCATATCACTTATCTACAATATGAATCTTATAATGATAGACCACGTCACTTGTCTACTGTTCCACTAAAAAACTTCTATTTGTTTAAAATTGTTGAGTCAATAATTAATTTCTGTTTAAAAATTTTTTTTAACTAACAATTTTAAACAAGTGATAATTTTTTAGTATAATGATAGACCATATCACTTATCTACAATATGAATCTTATAATTTCTCCTAAACAAGATCCTTGTCAAAGGTTTCTCAACGCAAAAAAAAAAAAGGGTAAAATATCATTTTCGTCCCTAAACTATCACAAAAGTTTGTTTTTCATCCCTAAACTTTCAAAAGTTCGTTTTTCATCCCTAAACTTTCAAAAGTTCGTTTTTCATCCCTAAACTATCACAAAAGTTCGTTTTTCGTCCCTAAACTTTTAAAAATTCTATTTTCGTCCCTAAACTTTTCCAAATGTATTGATTTTCGTCCATCTCACATCAGCATACTGTCAAAGCCACGTCAGCACTCCGTCAGACGGAGGGACAAAAATCAATATGTTTGGAAAAGTTTAGGGACGAAAATAGAATTTTTGAAAGTTTAAGGATGAAAAACGAACTTTTGAAAGTTTAGGGACGAAAAACAAACTTTTGTGATAGTTTAGGGACGAAAATGATATTTTATCCAAAAAAAAAAATATATATAAATATATAAATAAATAAATAAATAAAACCTTGTCAAAGTGGGTCTTAATTAAACAATAGTAAAACTCAAACCTCCATTTCTTTCCTTTTTTTTCATTTGGGAAGACTATCTTTCATAGAAATTCATACCCAGAAGATTCTCTAAAGTTGCTTGTTTGGCCAGACTTATTTTACATTTTATTTGATTAGTTAACCTTTTAAATCTTCACTTTTTTAATATGAAAATTTTCACTTCTTCACTTTGGTAACATATATTTTAATATAAACAAATATTTTTGTTATTTAAAATTCAATAGTTAGAAAAAAGAAATTTATAAGGACTCTCAACTATCTTTTTTTTTTTTTTTTTTTTTTTTGGCTTATGTTAAGACGCTCAACTTATATCAATAAATTATACCAATAAAAACAGGCTCTACCAAAAGGAGCCTCCATATCTTTATCAAGGACAAAGAAGCATATATATTTATATATATATATATATATATATATATATGCACTACCAAATTATTTGAACTTTTTGACTTGGAAATCAACCTTACATCATTACCACTACTTTTTTGTTTTCTCTACCACCGACAAAAGCTGGTACTGGACTGTTTGTTTTGAGCCAGATTCATCTCTATCCGTCGCCCATAGTCTTTTCTTATTATTTTCTTGTTACTATTCATTACTTAGCGCCGAAGGAAAGAAGGGGGGGTGGACCCTTTTGCCTTACGGTGATGAATGGGAGATTATGGACCACTCGTCAAAGAATATCTTGGAAACAAATTTACCATTTCACCCTTAATTTTTTTTTTTCTTCCTCACCCAATACCCACCCATCACCATAAATCACTTAAATGCCATCGCATGCTTTTAATATTGAAAAGACCTCTATAAAAATAATTAACAATCTTATTTAAAAAAAAACATAAAATTCATTTGAAATATTATACGCATCTTAAAATTACTTTAAAATGTTTTGAATGTTACAGTAACTATCTTCAAAATAATAATAATAATAATAATAATAAATAACAGATGTTTTTAGAGAATTAATTTAAAAAATTTTTATGAAAAAAATAAAAAAAAAATTATTGATTTTTTTTACGGTCTTTTATACTTTTCATAAAAATAGTATTAAAACTTTCTTAACATGCTTTATTAACAAATGTTCTTAGGATACTTGTTAACCGAACACTTTTAATATTAAAAAAAAATATATATATATATATATATATTTTTGAAGAATCTCCTATGAGCACATGTCAAAAATTAATAAATGTTCAATTATGAGTTGTAATGTACATTTAAAAAAAATAAAAATACACATGTTAATAATTTATTAATTTATACGCACAAATTCATTATGATTGTGTGAGTTTATATATATATATATATATATATATATAATTTGATGTTATTTTTAAACCAATACCTTTAAGGTCTATTTGGTTGGAGGAGTAAAAAAGTTGGAGAATAGAAAATAGAAAGGGAATAGAAAAGTGGAAGGATAAAAGAGATTTAGTTTTCTCTCATTTGTATTTTGTTGAAAGGATGAAAAAGTTGAGAGATTGAAAACTTATTTGTTTGGTTAAGAAGAAAAATGAGATGATGAAAAAGTGAAGTTGGTATAAATTTACAATTATGTCTCCATTACATGAAACAAAAAAGTAATACATTTTTTTAGCAAAAAAAATTGTGTATGTGCAAACAAAAAAGTAACACATTTTTTTAGCAAAAAAAATGTGAATGTGCAAATGGTGAAAAAAAAAAAAACACTGAGCATGGATGAAACCCATGTGCACAATACACATGGACATTTTTGTCAATTCAACCCCAATTTTTCTCCCCATAGTTTTTTCCTCATTTTAGGGAGAAAACTTTTTAGTAGATCCAAAGAGAAAACACTCGAACTCTACCATTTCTTTTCTCTCTCGCCCTTCTAACCAAACATTCACCAAAAAGTTTTCCCTCTTTATTTATTTGTTTATTTTTTTTATCTTCTTTAAAATCCACTCCGCCAAAAACTGAAGGAAGAGATAAATACTTTCCCCCATCCATATTTTTTAATAAAATCCATATTTTATGACATTCAAACTAAAGTAAGGGATAAATACTTTCCCCTAGCCTCTCAATCCGCACCTTACCCTCTGCTCCTCTCTCTCTCTCTCTCTCTCTCTCTCTCTCTCTCTCTTCAAATTTCAACACACAATATTGGTCAATAAAATGTATAAAGAAAATGTTAACGGATGTTTTAAAAATATTTGTTAATAAATTTTTTTGGAAAATATTTTATGGGAAAGAAAAATAAATAAATAAATAATGTTTCCATGGTTAGTTAACTATTGCCTAAGGTCTTCCGTTTCCATGACCAATGAATAAATACCTCCCTCTTACCAAACCAAACACTATCCAATTTCAATCAAGCCTTCCCCTCCTCCTTTTCAGTCTTTCATTTTTCATAACTTCCAAATTTCTAGGCCATCATGGTTACTTTCATCGAAGGAAATGGACGCCCTGGAACCATCATGAAGACCACCAAAGCCGTGAACCCTGGTGGAGGATCCATCAGGACAAGCAGTCACGTCAACAGAAACAGCAGCACCAACATCATCAACATCAGCACCAAGAGCATCAACAGAAACAGTAGCACCAACATCATCAACAGCGGCACCAAGAGCATCAACAGAAACAGCAGCACCAACAACAACAACAACAGAAGCACCAACAGAAACAGCAGCACCAACATAAGCAACAGCAGCAGCATCAGAGTCAGCAGCACCAACATCGTCAACAGCAGCAGCAGCAGCAGAATCAACAGCACCAACAGAATCAACAACATCGGCGGCCACCACCACTCAACCCCTACGGGCAACCGCGGGATCAAGGCCACAGGACACTCCAAGACTGTCGAGAAACACTCTCATCATCAAAGTAACATCATCAAAGTTGTTGTGACTAATGTTAATCAGACGAAGAAGACGACTCAGCATTACAAGAAGAAGTAAACAGGGCAGATCAAGAAGCTACAAAAGTAGGAATAAAACACTAAACTACAAGTAGTAGATTGCACAAGCAACATGTTGTGTAGTGTTAACCTATATGGTCATTCAATTAGCTATGTGCCCAGTTGTGTGTGTGTGTAAATTTATGCTTTTCCCTACTGTAAGGACTCAAATCGTTGGGTTTCATTCTGTTTTATGCATTCCTCTACTCTGCGCAATGTGTTAGTGCATTTTGGAATATTTTATAAGAAATTATTTTATAATGTGTTATTAGTTATTATTAAAGTTATAAATTCATCTTTAATTAAATTACATGTTATTAAAAAAAGAAGAAACGAAAATAATTAAAATTAAGAATATGAAATAGGTAGAAGTAGTACACAAAACAATTTAAAGCCAGCAGCACAACATTCATAGGATCTCCTATGAATCTTTAATAACCGAAACGTTATGTGAAGTGTAACAGTAGGACTCATGTCTGATTTACAATTTAAATCACAAAAAATTTCCACTCCATTAGATGTTATCAATTGAGTGAATGGGGATGACTTTAGGTGGGCAATCTTGTCAAGACCGGTGTTTTGGATGGTGAAGTCAATTTTCTGGGTTTGGGGAAGGTTTCTGACTTCTTACAAAGTTCTATGTCAGAATATTCTACGAAGTGAAGCTAAAGTGATCATTCTTTAACCGGTGAAAAATTTTCTTTTATGCCATCTCGATCGAAACCCCTTGATTTTAACTCAATAAAAAGAACATTAAGCTCTCAAGTTCCATGATGAGCTAATGTGATGTGGATTTTAACCTCAAAATCATCTATATCTATATAAAAATAAAGAGAAAACATTGGTAGGAGCTGGCGTAAAATGTGTGTTTTACGCCAGAAAAGGTGTGTTTTACGCCAACCAATCTTGACCTGCCACGTCACCAGTTTTTTTTTTTTTTTTTGACAGAAAAGATTAAGCTTAAGTCTCTCTTCTCTTCCCTCCTCCCTGATTTCTCCATCTATGACCTCCATGGCCGGAGCTTCAAAGCTCAACACAAGCCACCAACACCACTACCATGGCCAAAACTCCATGGTTCAACCAATAGCTGCCGCCGCAAGCCACCACTAAACTCAACTCCCTTTCTTCTCTACCCAGCAAACCTACACCGCCAGCCACCGGCTCTGAAAAAAAAAAAAAAAAAAAAAAAAAAAAAAAAAAAAAAAAAAAAAAAAAAAAAAACCCACTAGCTAGCAACCCACTCAACAACTGCAACTCCAACCACAAAAATCACAACCAAATCATAAACTCAAACCCACAACTGCATTAGCCAAGAAAAGAAAAAAAAAAAAAAAAAAACACTAGCCACCGTTGAAATCAAAAACCCACCGCAAACCCATTAAAATCCACAACCACCACGACCCACAATGCACAACCAACGCCACAACTTCGACAAAACCATAACCACACAACCCAGCAAACCCAGAGATCTCAACCACACAAACCCATATTGGCGGCGGAGGCGATGACAAACCCAATCTAGCCACCACTGGGGTGGCCCCATTTTCCCTCGGCTTCTCTCTTTGTCTCTATTTCTCTTTATCTTTATATTTTTCTATTGTTATTCTTTGATTTATAGCCGGAAATTTCTCTTTTTATTGCCTGCCTGTTTATGGTTTGGGGATTTGGTTTCTTTTTGGGGTGTAATGATTTGGAAAAAGAATGGATTTTGATTTGGGTTTGGAGGTGTAAGAAAGAAAGGATTTTTGTTTCAAGTTTTGGGTGTTCAAAAGGTTGGATTTTTGGCTGGGGTGTGGCTATGCTTTTGCGTTGGGATGTTGGTGGCTATGCTTTTTTTTTTTTTTTTCATTTATGTGTATTGCATCTACATTCGCTGAAAGCAGTAACGGGAGTGGTGGCTCACGGCGGTAGCTTTTGGTTGAACCATGGAGTTTTGGCCATGGTAGTGGTGTTGGTGGCTTGTGTTGAGCTTTGAAGCTCTGGCCATGGAGGTCATAGATGGAGAGATCAGGGAGGAGAGAAGAGAAAAGAGACTTAAGCTTAATCTTTTCAGTTGAAAAAAAAGAAAAAAAAAAAAAAAAGTGTGATGTGGTAGGTCAGGATTGGTTGGCGTAAAACACACCTTTTACGCCAGCTCCTGACCCAATGTTTTCTCAAAAATAAAAGTTGAAGCAAAAAGATGCGCTACTTCGTTGAGACGTATGTCACCTTCTTAGCGTAATGTTGATATGTTTTTGATAAAATTACATTTTTCTTATGTTATTATAGTCTTGATTTTTTCCTAATATAAGTAATTAATTTAATTTACTTATTCTTTAGGCCATTTAAGATGTATAGAGAATGAATCGTTTGTAAAGAATACTAGGAAAAAAAAATTTAGCTGCACATTACATTATTAACAAGATATCTCATCTGATATAATAATTAAATGTAAAATACATTATGTTTCCTAGAAAAAAAAAAAAAAAAAACTTACAAAATTTAAAACACTTTCAAATAACAAATGTACATAACTTAATTTAGAAAATCTAATATATTGTATTGACTATCCTTTGTTAGAAAATAATCACATCATTTTAAGAAGGATTTGAGACTAATACTTATAAGTTTCATCTACCATTTTTATTTTTCACTTAACAAAAAAAAAAAAATCATCAAATTTTTTCGTGCATCACGTAGGTCTGTGTCTAGTTGACAGAATTTTCAAAGCATGTAAAATGATCATATTGCTCTTGGACATTAATTTGCTAAAAAATGGGATGTGTCCTCATGTGCCCCCTCATTAGTGAACACTATGGGTGAAAAAAAAAATTCAACTTTTTTCGTGAAGAGAGATTAATTAATCTCTCAAAATTGGTTATAGGATGGAAAGGAATTTAGAATCCTATTCATTGTCAAAATGAGAGGTTTCAATGGAATATAAAATATATGTGTTTGGCGAAATAATTAAATTATTAGAAGGACATGTGGCAAAATAGTGCAATGCCAAGTGGAAAATGAGTTCCACATGATTGCCCGGTTGAAAATAATTTAATTAGGGATTAAGGCCAAATGAATGACAAGTGACATTAATCAAGTGGAATTCACAAGCAATTACAAGGTAAGTTATCTCGAACAATTAGTGACTAGTTACTTGGAGTTGTTAGGCAATCAGACACAAAAACACGTGCTAAGCAACCATGGGTAGAAAGGTCATTGTTGCCTTAGAGCAATTGAGAGAATTTGCCGAGCTTTGTTAACAATGAGACAATTGGTAGTGTATAGACAACTAAGAAGTGACACGTGGTAAAGGGAACTTGGCAAAACCGTCAAGTTCTCGAGCATAAATAGGGGCTGAATCTACAAGAAAATGACACCACACATAGCTAAGAACACACCAAAGCACGCTTGAAATCGTTTGTATTTAGATTCTTAGGAGATCAAGTAATTTTTTGGCAAATCAAGTAGTCCTTAGGTTTGTAGAAGACTGTATACTTGTAAGTTCATTTCCTTTGTACTCATGATCATATTTAATCAAGTTTGATATGGATTCCTGCTTTACTTCAAATCTATTTAGTGTTAGAGTAATCAATTTGGCTTGAATCTATTATATTTCCAGCAATTTAATTTACTTTGAGATGACTTGCTCTAAATTAGTTTGCTTCGATATGATTTACTTCGATACCATTTACTTCAAGATGATTCACTTCGAATCGAATCAATTCACTTTGGGGGGGGGGGGGGGGGGGGGGGGGGGGTGGTTTGGTTGGTGGGGCGCTATGGAGCAGAAAATGGTTCGTGGAGCCTGACATTGTGCTTTTACCCTAAGATAAAATATTTGGATTCCAACTACTACTAGTCTACTACTATTATTGTCATCATCCCAAAAACACAAATTTGAAAGCTGTAACATATAGACCTTAACATCCTTTTTTTCAAAAAAAAAAAAGACCAAGAAATTACCAAAATCTTATTTAAATTTTGTTATTAATCATTAATTTAATGTCTTACATATTTAAAGCATCAATGTTATTGTTAAACATTCCCCATTTAAACGGCATTGATAATTTTCAAAGTGAATGATTTGATGCAGAGTAAATGAGAGTTCAGATTGCCAGCCCTTTCTCTAACCCAAATTTTTACCCATCTAATTCTCCATACTCCACACTGCATAGTCGTAATTCATCACCTTCTTAATGCTTTATAGATTGAGTTTTAACCTTGACTAAAAGGCAGATATTAGGTAATTTTGTCACTAGCCTAGTCATCGCGAGGGATATTCAGGAATCAGAATAAGTTCATGATAATTAATTCAGAACCAAACCACACAATTACTAAAATAACACAGAGCACTTAATTCCACTACATAATTTAGATAGTTTGTCCATTAAGCTTGCTATGGTTGAAAGTGGTACTACAATTCCCACTTACCCTCAGCTGCTTATTTCATGGTCTCGTCTCATTTTTATTCATACTAAGTTTATAAACTAGTGTACAAAGCTGCCTCACATTAAGCTCAACCTAAAATACAAGTCATATGGAATAGATTCGACTTCGTTATAATGAGAAAGATCATCATTTACCATCCTGTGGTGGTAGAGGGTGACTCAAAACTATGCTTTGATGCCATGAATAGTGTGGAGGACTGCCATTGGAGCATCTCAAGCATTATCTCTAATGTACAGAAAGGTTAGAAATTTTTTTTCTTCTTGCTTATTATTTACATGGGTAAGGAGAGACACCATGGCCTTGCAAAATGTGGTTTTGATGATCTCTGTTTTTTACTAATTTGTAATAATTCTTCGCTGACAAGAAAGATTCTGGGTTCATTTTGATTTTGTCCCTTAACGTTTCAAATTTTTAATCTATTCCCCTAAGTTAGGGTTTGTTTTGATTAATAAGTCAAGTGACACTTATGCTTACCACATGTATTAGTTAATCCAATTAAATAGTTACTTATATGATCTAAAAAATCTTTTAAAAATTAAAACAATTCTTTAAATCATTTTTTATAATTACAAAATTAAAAATATAAAATAAGATAAAATGATCCATAACATTTTCTTAAGCATTTTTCTTGGCATCCAAATGGATACCAATCTCAATTGATTACCCAGATTTGTACAAAAAATTTCTCCCAGTTGATTACCCATATCCACAAAAATCCCCAATCCATCACCAATCAAAAACTTCGATTAAATCAATTTACACCATACTAGCAGTGCAATACCAAGAATCCCCTCATACAAACCTAGAAAATCCCTTCTAAAGCCCAATTTACAGAATACTAATCGAGCCTGTCCATCAATTCCCTTTGAAGTTGAAGGACGAGAGAGCAACCACTCTCTCTCTCTGTCTCTCTCTCTTTGAACGAACAAATTAATTATAGAGATGGATGAAACTATCATTTTTAAAATTAAATCAAACTTGATGAACCAAAATTTTTTTTAAAAAAATTTAATTCTTAAACTTAAGGGTTGAAAATGAAGTGTCAAAAGTGCAATTTTGTTTGTTTGTTTGTTATTTTATATATATATATATATATATATTTGAAAGCTCAAATAGTGTGAAACACTATAACTAATTTAGACCTACAATTTTAAATTATGGTTTGATTACTTTTACTCTAACTTGATTAAGTACAGAACAAGAGTAAATGAGTCATAATAAAACCGAAACACTACTCTAAGGCATAAACATATACAATAAACAATAAATGTAAAGCTTAAAGAGTAGGGAAGAGAGATGCAAGTACAAGATAATACCGAGATGTGTTGTTGAAGAGGAAACTGAAGTACTTGACGAAAAATCTCACTGCAGCCCTCATAGTCAAAATCAATCCACTAGTGAATAAAGTTGGAGTACACGAATATCAAAAAGATCCTCCAAGCTATTCTACCCAATGTACTTGAACCCTCTAAGTTCCTGCCACCAACGAGCTTCATGGAGCCGTAACTTTACTAGTTATCCAGATTCCGCAATTAGCTCATCCATCACTCAATGGCTTCTTCCAATGCTTCCCATATGTACCAAACTTCTCTCAACACTCAAATTGGGTGAGGTAAGTATTTGGGTTAAGAACCTCTCAAGGATGTACAGATGGAAAGGTAGGAGTAAATGAAAACTTTAGAGAAATGGTGTAGATGATTGTGGGTATACAACTAACTCTCAAGTGTTTAACTAGGGTTTTCTCTCTCAAATGTTTCTTGGAGAAACTCCTTACAATTTCATGGGTAATGAGGGCTTATATAGTGTTGGTAAAGGTATGAGAAAAAGCATACTAAAAAAACTTTAGGCAGAGAGTTTTATGGGTCACTCGTGACTTGGCCTAAGTTGCAAAGTGACTCACAAAATCCAGCCTAGCAAAGAGACTCTTCAAATTCTAGCATGTGCTTCTCACGTGGCCTTTCGCAGGTTGGCACTTACAAGCCAGTCACAAGCTAGTCGTGAATTCTTCATCTTCACAGAACTTCACCAATCTTTCACACACAAACCTTACATTAAATCCCACAAAAAATACAAGTAAAGAATTGGACAAAAATACAATCAAATTTGATATGGAATTAAAGCCAACATAAAAACATGGTTGTAAATCACAACTTCACAATACTTTTTCTAGTTAGAATCTGCCTAAACTTACACCACACATTTCTCCCTCCTTCAAGTCTTTTAGCATACCCACCGTTTTAGTATTAAAACAAAAGCAAAAACAAATAAATAGATAATTAAGGATTAATAGTAATAACTAACTAGATAAGGCCCTAGGGAGGGATAAAGAGACAAAAATGTTATGGATTGTTAAATGAAATGCACTGTTTCATTGTTACCAAAACAAAAGACTTAAGATTGACGAAAGAAGATTTTTTTTCTAAGAAGAATTAAAGAATAAGATTGATAACTCTATTTAGAATTTTTTTTGACCAATCAAATAGTCTCACTTTAACACCAAAATCAAATAGTCTCAAAAGAAGAAAATGAGAGAGAGAGAGAGAGAGAGAGAGAGAGAGAGAGAGAGAGAGAGAGAGAGAGAGTCAACTCAATTAACACAAGTGGCTATCAGCACCACCACCACTACCGCTTGTGACCCATTGCTGCTATCAACTCCACCTACACCACCAAAAATAATAGCATAATACTAACAACACTATTACCATTGTCACTACCTCCACCACCAAAAACCAACTATTATCTTTGATTACACTATTATTATTACCACTGCAAATACCATGATACCATATTTTCAATGTCACCAATGCATTATCATCCCTGTTACCATACTTGTTGTAACTAATTTTGATACTTCAAATTAACTCTCAAATATACCTAGAAAATTAATAAAAGCTTAATTGATAAGATTGAAATTCCCACAAATAGAAATTCCATCATTTTAAAAGTTCTAATAGTTTTTCAAATTCTTCTTCTAAAAACAACATAAAAGTTGACAATTATTTATAATATCTAATAGCATAAATAACAATTATCTAGAACTTCTACTGAAGATACTAGTTATTCCGATTATTTTTTCTCCTCTAAGGAGTTGTGGCATTGCATGTGGGTAAAGTCCACAGGCTTAGGAGGCCTTATATTCAAGATTGGGTTGCTTTCGAAGAAGTTTGAAAAACGGAGCTCAAACCCACCATTCAAAGTCGGCATCACTGGAAATTCATCTTGGGAAGGGCTATGGTGGAAGCCTATTGTGTACCATAACACTATGTCCTTGTCGTCAATATCCCCATTCCTGCAAAAATGAACCAAATCAACTAGTTTGATTTTCTTCATTGCTACCTGCTTTATTACAGGAAAAAATGCATGCGAAAAACGTCCATGTTAGTTGTTAGGGCTGACAATAATATGAAAATTATTGAGTGTTCCCGAAACACGGTGACACGATACTCTTTCTTCTTACATTCGTAATAAACCATATCAAGTGGGATCCAATATAAATGTGAGTGGAGGAAATATCAACATAAATGATATGGGAACACCTAATAATTACTCCAATAATACCTCCCAATTAACCCAAGTTGATATGTATGTTTTAAATAAGAGAAATGCTATGTCTACAACATTTCTACAACATTTTTACAACATTTCCTAAGTGGTAGGTTGTTATTGGTTGTTATTGTTGGGCCAAAAAAGTAATCTTAGTGTTAGTTTCAAATTTGAACCAATAACTAATTAGCTTATTGAAGTTTCACCACACCCAAATTTCAAGTATATATTTTTGCAAAAAAAAAATGAAGTATTTATTTATGATTTTTTTTGCTGAATAAATATTTATTGATTTTGAATATTAATTTAAACTTAAGCAGGGCTTTTTACATGTCATGCCAACTCAACCCCATTCCCATCCTCACTATCTCAGACTCTCTTTTCCTTCTTTTAATTTTCTTTTAAATATCTTCCACCAGCATAATTTCTTGGACTCGGAGTGAATTTGTGGTTTTAGCTAATGTATATATGGATACTGTACCTAATAAAAAAAGAGAGTTAAATATGCTATTATCCTTAAAATTTGGAACAATTTTAGTCTCAGATGACATGGTCAATTTGATCTAAAAACCATCATGTCAATAAATACTAATAGTGATTATTTAAAGTTTGTTAGGGATTTTCCTTAAACTTTAGTGTAGATGGAGAATTCAATCAATCATCCAAGATATCAATAATGTCATTGATGTCAATGTGATCCTAAACCCAGATTCTTCTTCCCATTGGCAGATTCAATCAATCATCCAAGATATCAATAGCTCCAATCGGTGCACTAAAAGAGTGCTGCTCAGTATGTTTGAAGCGGGGTCACCACTTGGACGTGGTCTTGGGCAAGACCCACTTAAGCCGAATCTTGACCCTGAGGACTTGTTTATAGGCCCATTGGGCTTTGACCTAAAGGGTTTTTCCTAAAGGGCCTATTCCCATCTCATTCACTCCCAACTGGGTTCTGTGTTTGGGCTTGTATCAATACAAATCTTATAATAATTTTTTTTATGAAATCTTAATCATTTTTTGAATATATAAAAGAAGTAGACTTATTGTACAACCGTTCCTATAGATGTAGACTTGTTGTCAATCATTTATCTTCAATGAATCTTTGTTTTTAACAACGTACAGGCAAGGCCGCAAGGTATAAAATAAACAAATAAATAAGAATGATATATATATATATATACACATTTACATGGAGAGAGAGAGAGAGAGAGAGGCGGTTTGGGTCCAATGCATAGGAAACTCTAAACCAATTCAGATATTGACATATATTAAATATTTGTCAGGTGTCAACATCTCAATGGATCCGGTGCTTCTATACACTGGATCCAATCCTTACCCTATATATAAATATATATATATATATATATATATGGAGAGAGAGAGAGAGAGAGAGAGAGAGAGAGAGAGCTGGTTTGGGTTCAATGTAGAGGAAACTCTAACGAATTGAGATATTAACATGTATTAAATATTTGTTAGGTGTCAACATCTCAATGAATCCAGTGCTTCTATACACTGGATCCAATCCTTACTCCACACACACATATATATATATATATATATATATATAATATACTTATACAAAAAGAAGTGTGTTCATGAAATGAGGACGTATCTCACGAAGCAAGTTCCATGAACCATACTCTTAGGGTATGTGAGTCTCATTGTTTTTTAGGGTGGGTTTGAGTAATAAACATGAAAGCTATTTCAAATAATTTCGGCTCAAGCCTATATAATGAACATGTTAAGAGCCCCCATCTCCCACATAAAAGAAGTGCATACATGGGTTAGGTTTGGCCTCTTTTGCTGAATATGTTGGGTTATAGATTGATCCAAGTTAATTAATTCAATTATCCAAGTTGATTAATTAGGTCAAATTACATGCATATCGTGGAGGTATTAACAAATCATAAATAAACTAGGTGCAGCGGAAATTAAATTGACATGGTGATTTGTTGACAAATGGAAGAACCACTCGCAAGACAAAAACCCCCACTGAGTGAATTTTAGGTCGCCACTCTCAAGAATCCACTAATCAAGAACAAACGGTTACAAATATTAGAAATCTTATCACTACCAGGCCTATCCCAAAATATCAACCTACAATTGAACCTTTACTCCAATCCCCAATTGGACTTGATCTTGTAGAGACTTCTTCCTTTGCACGAATCCCAATACGTGACTAGCACCTTTGCACGAATCCAAGTATGTAACTTACTCCACAACAACCTTTTGATTGTTGTAGTTGATTTGCAATAGCTTCACATAGAAACACTAATAAGATCTTTAATGTTGGTGCTAAAGACTTTGCTTGGTTACAGAACCGAAAGACGCACAAGAAACACAACAATATCTCCTTCTTCTGTAAGAGGAGGCTAGGGTTTCAAAAATAAAATCTTATGAAGCTTTCTAGGGTTAGGGTTTTCTTTCTCCACCTCCTAATTTAAATAGGAGCTCAATGGGCCTTTTAAATGGGTTCTTCTATTCCAATTAGGTTTACACAAACCTTGGGCTTTCCTAATCCTACTAGGATTATATAAACCCATAAACAAATAGCCTTTTAGAATAAAACGTTGCTGGTTATATTTTGAAATCCATCAGCTCGATAGATCGAGAGGTGTCAAGCATGTGTCGAGAATTCTTCATTAAATCTCGATAGATGCTAGTGTCAAGATAGCGTCGAGACTAGTGTCCAGCTTCACTAAATTAGCTTCTTTTTTTTTTTTTTTTTTTTTTTTTTTTTTTTCATGTTTTTAATGACGCCACTTGTAAAGTAAACTTCACATACTTTTTGATACATTAAACCCAACTTAGAACTATCTAATTACAAGTAAAGTGTATTTTGTCAAAGGATATGCCAAAACGTAGAAAATATGACCCTAACAGAATAGCATAATTTTAGAAAATATTTAGGAAAAATGCATGGGGTCAAACTTGTTAGGTTCTAAGGTCTTAGGATTTTATGTATTTAGAACTCTAATTTGTAATGTTGGCAAACCATGATCAAAACAATGTACTTAGTCTTATTTAGGCTTGCTCAAAGTTGGTAAAATATTGTAAAGTTGGAATCGAGTGATTGCAGATGCATTGGTGCATTTCGGCCTGGCTCGATCGATCGAATGTAATTCTCGATAGATCGAAAATCGGCCCAGATGCGTTTTCTGCAGAAATTCCAGCTCAGCCCTAACTCTTTTAAAACGTTTAGGGTTTTATGTTTTTGCCCTAGGTATATAAGGCAAAACCCTAGCCACGTTTTTAGAGTTGCACAAGTTGTATTATTGCTCATACATTGCGGTTTTGTGTAAATCTCTTGTGAGATCTAGAGGAGCTTTCCTTTACACAAAGCTTAGGGTTTTCAAGATTGAGATTACTTCAACATCTTGATGATTAACTTGGTTGCTGCCATTGAAGCTTAAAGATAAACAAGCGGGGAGCTTGTAGCTGATTGAGGGATTCAAAGAAAGAAGTAGTCCGTGGATTCAGAGCCTGCGCGTGGTCGTGTCAAGAAGTTTTACTGGTGGGTAGCATTAGGAAGTCAAGCGGGGAGCTTGTAAGTCCTTTTGTAAGAACTTCAATTCTTTCTTAGTGGATTCCGTTTTTGCCTTGAGGATCGGTGGGTAAAATCCTCCCCAGGTTTTTCCGTGTGGTTTCCTGGGTGATCATATCTTGTGTTCTTTCATTATTCCACTTTTTTATATGTTTTATATGCATGATATGATTATTTGATTGTTTTAACCTAGAATTTTTTAATTTGACTAAGTAACAACTTGGCTAGTTAATCTAGGCTACGCAATCTGGTTGTTTGTTTAAGGGGTCTAAACCGTTCAAAACTTATATAGTTATGTAGTTTTTTTTTTTTTTTTTTTTTTTTTTTTTTTGAACTCAAGTTTGTCAAACTTGAGTTTCAAGTGAAACTTGAGTTTGGTAAACTCAAGTTTGTTAAACTTAAGTTTCATAAAAAAGTACCATATAACTAAATAAATTTGGTCAAGTACTATTTAACAAAAATTTTCCAAAAATTATGTTATTTAGCAAATTTTTCCAATTAAGTTTGAACGGAGCGAGCCCATAGCAACGCAAGCCAGGATCTTTAGGTCCTGTGGGCTTGCCCAAATTTGATTGACACGGAGATGAAGGCTACAAATTGATGACCCATGCACATGAGGACAAGATTTGGTGTTTCAGCTTGATTAGGTTATTATGGTGCATGCATGCTGCACGCAGTACAAGATCTACAAAAGCTTGCATGAATTATTATGGAAATGCTAGCCGTTAAGTGATGCTAGTATATAGTAGCATATGCAAGTTTTACAAATTTTCACTTTAATTTTATCATTTGAAACTCGACTTGGCACCGATGGTTTGATTTTTGTACTCAGTATATCATTCTAATAGGTAGGAATTACAATTTCATTTGAAATTAAACTTTTATTCATCTAACAGTCAGAATAATGTTTTTATCCTTAAATTCTAAAATTATCTTTTAAACTTTAAGTTTTACTACCAGGTTAAATGATGGTTGAAAAATAACGATAGGCCAAGAATGTATTGACCCCTTGTAATATATTAATTGATTAATTAGCCAAGTTTATTAATTAATCAAATTAACATGCAAAACACGTGGTAGCACAAACAAATCACCAATTATCTAAAGTATGCAGTGGAAAATAAATTGACATGGTGATTTCTTTACGAATGGGGAAAATCTACACGGCAAAAATTCCACCGGGTGATTTTAAGGTCACAACTCCCAAGAATCCACTATTATCAAAACAAGCGGTTACAAGTAAAGGAATCTCAGTACCTTATACCAACCTATAGTTGAACCCTTACCCCAATACCCAATTGGACTTGTTATGTAGTAACAATCTCTCTTTTTCAATGCACGGCTCCCAGTACACGACTAACCAATTGCGCGGATCCTAGTACGCGACTTGATCACCAACTTGAGAAAAAATGTTGGCTGCAAAGTTCTTCAGTTCATCACACGATGAAAATCATGAAGTTGCTTGGTCACAAAACCTTACGGTGTAAAAACACAACAGCTTCTTCAAGAGAAAGAAGAACTAGGGCAAAATAGGTTTCTGGTCACACTTTTCTTCACATTTGTGGAATTGTGTTCTTGTGCAACTTGTGTAACCTTTTACGGCCCTCAAAATAATCCTTATATATGTTTAGGGTTGTGAGAAGAGAAAACCCAAACATATACCCACGGATTGGATGAAAAACAGCTCTGAAAAACTGAGTTTCATAAACATTGATAGATAGCCATCTATCGAGCTAGCTGTCGAGCCATGGGCTTCAGCAGCTTTTAAACATCGATAGATGCTAGCTATCGAGATTTAAAATCTGGCACTTTCTCACTTGATTCTTGGACAGACTTGCATGGTTTTAACACTTGAACTTGAAATCTTGTTTCTTAAAGCATTAAACACATCCTAGATCTACCCAATTACAAGTAAAGTGCGTTTTGTCAAAGGATTAGCCAATTACATAAAATATTGACATATGTTCCTAACATGAATCACATATGTCCTAACAAATAAAATAAGGTTGTACATAAATATAAAGAAATTTATACAATTTTTATAATTTGGTACTTGTAAAATTCTAACTTAACTGTATTCTAGAGAATATAATATTTGCACAAATTACAAATGATATGCTCCCATTTATATAACATCTTGCTAGAGATGTTCACTGGAAAAAAACCTATCGATGAAATGTTCATAGATGGTTTGAGCATTCACAGATTCACTTCAATGGCTTTGCCTGAACATGTAATGGATATAGTGGACCAATCAATGTTCTTTGAGGAGGATGAAGAAGATATTGATGATAAGAGAAACGAAGATGACATTGAAGATAAAGAAACAATTGAAGAAGAGCGTCATCTCAATGTTAGTAGTAGAATAAAAGATTGCTTGATATTAGTGCTCAAAATTGAATTGTCGTGTTCTACAACATCACTTGATGAGCGGATGCCAACAAACATTGTTTTCAATGAAATGAATGCAATTAGAGGCACATATCTTAAATTGAAGAAGGGAAACAGAAGAAAAATGAACTAGGTATGTTAACTCATTTTATTTTCTTCTCAACAAAAACTCATTTGATTTGATTAATGGGCATACATATTTTTCACCTTTTTTTAAAAGAACTATAATAATATAAAATAACAGCATAAATGAGAAAAAAATTGAAAAATTGAAAAGAATATCAATCTTCTTAGTATTACAATAAAATGTCACAATATTTTTATAACAAGCGAGATATCATTCCACCATAATTCGAAATGAATTGAAATAAAATAAAATAAAGATTTTAAAGGGACCTATAACAACTCAAAACAAAGATATTGTGAAAATATTGGGAGATTTTGTTGTCTTAATCTTCCTTGATACTTTTCTGTACTTTTATTTAACACCAATGGAATTATAAAAGGAATAGAATTACTATTTGTTCATGTTTTTGCAAGAAAGCAATTACAGTTCTTTCATTCTTCACTATTTCTATCGGTGATTGTTTTGTAGAATGACGTAGCTGTCCTTTTATTGATTTTTAGCTGTTCCGTTATAGGCTCGTGATGGCTGTATATTAGGCTTGTGACATTCTACTGTGTTCTTTACAGTGTACACATATGCTGCCTCAGCCATTGTCATTGCTTTCCAAGTCAAAGGTAATTTAGATCAATGGCTCCACAGTCAAAAAAAAAAAAAAAAAATCAATGGCTCCCTGTTATTTGTCAATGACATTTCTTAAACCATTTACTATATTTATTGTTTTTATAATGGATTGTACGATTGCTCCTTTAATTGTAATATTTGTTTCATACTTTATTCCTTACTGTTCTTCTTAACTTAGAAATGTTTGAGGGCAGGTTAGCAGGTAATAACAGTTTATGAAACCTATTTTTTAGTGATTTTCTTTTCTGGATTGCTTTTCTTAATTTGCTTTCCATCTTAATATAGCTTTTTAATCACTAAAAAGTTACCATTTTTATAGAACCATCCATAATGTATAACTATCTTTTGATTTAAGTCCTCAATCTCTCATGCCCTTTGTACTCGCGTAGACTTATCAATCCTTTGTGTCTCGAGTCAGCCCACCGCATCATCAGGTCCTTTGGGCTCGCACAAATTTGATTGACAAGGAGATGGAGGCCATAAAATTATGACCCATTCACAAGAGGTCAAGATTTGGTATACTCCTGCTAAGCCATATCAACATAGCATTTTTGTCTAGTTCAGTCCAATTCACTCCACTTTGGTCTAGGTTTAGTTTGGTCTAATTTGGTCTATTCGGCCTAGTTCAGGCTACTTCCGTCCATTTGGTCCACTTTGCTCCCTTCCGCTTATTTCAGTCTATTTGGTCTACTTTGGTCCTTTAAGTCCACTTCAGTTGTTTTGGTCCACTTAGTTCCATTCGATGATAAACATTTGTATTCATTTAATCTGTGATATATATAACTATAAGAGATCTCTTTGGTATTGATTCATAAATTTTTTTTTTTCCTAATCTTTTGGATCGAAGCTTAACCCCTTCCCTTCAAGTTCATTTCCCTACTTCCTAATTTGTGACACATTGGGCTAGATGTTGGTGTCGATACATTCAATGTGGAAAAAGGCAAAAATGCAAAGTGACAAACAGAGCGGAAAAAAAAAAAAAAAAAAAAATTTGAAGAGTGTTAAACACGGTGGAAAATTTATCATGGTCCAATGTTCATCGAATATGGAAAAGAAAAGGTGGCAAACAAGGGAAAAAATTGCCAAATGCCCTTTTCGGGCAAAAATAGTAGCTCTTTGCCCCATTTTCCAAACTAATTAGGGAAATGTCTCTCTTTTAAAACTCAATTTGTGATAAATCGAGTTAGGCCCTATAGCGGCATTTTTAAGGAGCCTATAGTGACGTTTTTAGGACCTATAGTGGCGTTTTGTAACTCGACCTATATGAAATTGAGTTATAGGTAAAAAAAAAAAAAAAAAAAAAAAAAAAGCCTATAACTCGATTTCATAGAGGTCGAGTTACAAAACGCCACTATAAGTCCTTAAAACGTCATTATAAGTCGTTAAAAACGCCGCTATAGGGCTCCATAAATTTTTTTTTTTTTTAAACTCGATTTATCACAAATTGAGTTACAAAAAAGGGACATTTCCCTAATTAGTTTGAAAAAAAGGGCAAAACGCTGCTTAGTTTGGGAGAAAAGGGCATTTGCCCATTTTGGCCAGCAAACAAGGTAGAAAATATTTGGCAAAGTTTCTAACACTGTGGAAAATGATCTGGTCCAAAATATTTGATTTGAAGAAAGAGGTATTTGCATGTGAGACTGTAGCATTTATCAAGAAATACTTAGCTATTGCTGCCTATTTCTTGAACCCCATCTCTCACAAATTACAATTCCTATTGAACTAGGATATCTTTTTTGTCAATGACATGATTGATTAAGAGTCTTTTATGACAAATCACATTTCCTACGGAGACTCGTTTCAGTTTAGTCAAGACAATAGCATCTAAATTCTATGTCCAATGAAATTTCCAATGACTTATCAAAGTCATAGTAGTATTGGACACGTTTTAACATAATTGACAATCAAGTCATTGTGAAAATGGTCGTTTCATATGTGCCAAAATGTCTTACAAATTTTCACTTCAATTTTGTCTTATGAAACTTGATTTGGTACCGATGATCGATGGTTCGATTTTTGCACTTAGTATATCATTCTAATAGTTAGAAATTATGATTTTATTTGAAATTAAACTTTTGTTCATCTAACAATCAAAATGATGTTTTTATTTTTAAATTCTATAATTATCTTTTTTAGCTTTAAATTTTACTGTTAGGTTAAACTAAGGTTGAAAAATTAAATAGGATAGTACATAAATATAAAGAAATTTATACGATTTTTAAAATTTGGTACTAGTAAAATTCTAGCTTAATTGTATTCTAGAGAATATAATATTTGCACTATTGGGAAATTTAGACCTCAGTTGATAGAATTAACAAGTTTTAAACCCAAGTTGTTAATTAGATTTATTATGAATAAAACTTGTTAAAACAAACAAACATCAATATCATGTCAAAATCATGCAGCGGAAAAATAAATAAGACAAGATATGATGACCTAGGAAAGCCAATGAAACAAACTAATTTTACAGTAAAAAACCTGGGGGGAAACCTTCCCGAAAAGCAATCTACTATAACAAAAAGAAGTTCTAGATCTAGTACAAAACCTTTGTCCCCAGACTCTACAATCCTCATAGATAAACTTACAGTAGAAACCTTCTACTGCTTCAGAACCTCTGAACTCTTCAATATATGAACGCCAACTTTTTGCACGGATCCCAGTACGTGACTAACCAATGATGCACAGCTTCCAGTACGTGACTAACTCACCAACTTGAAGAAGATGTTGGTTGCAAAGTTCTTCACTTCATCAACAATGAAGATCAAGAAGCACTTGGTTACAAAACCCTAAAGCGCAAAGACGCAGTAACTTCTTTCAAAGAGAATAAGGCACTCAGTCACTTTTTTCATGTGTTCTCCTTGTATTCTTTTATGTGACGACCTTTAAAATAAGCCTTATATATGTCTAGGGTTGTGAGAAAAGAAGCCCTACACAAATACATAAGCATGGGTCTAAAATCAAATCTGAAAAACTGATTTTTGTAATTCTCAATAGATAGCTATCTGTCGAGCAGCTGTCGAGCTATCTGTCCAGCTTTAGTGAATAGCTTTTCTTCACTTGTTTCTTGGTCCAATCTTCATGGCTTTAATACTAGACTTGAACAACATGTTTTTTGAGGTATTAAACACATCCTAGATCTACCAAATTACAAGTATAGTGACATATGTTTTTAACAAGTGAATCACATATGTCCTAACATGCACAAATTGCAAATGATATGCTCCCATTTATATAAAATCTTTCCGACACTATTTCAGTATTTCTCCCTCAGTCAAACATTGTCGTCAATGAAATTAATGCAATTAGAAACACAGTTCTTAAATTTAAGAAGGAAAACAGATCAAGAATGAGTTAGGTATGTTAAGTCATTTTATTTGATTAATGGACACACATATTGTCACTTCCCTGTACTGGGGAAAAAAACATAAGCATATAAATCAAGGAAAAAAAATGTAGAAGTAAAAAGAAAAGAATATCAATAGCTTCTATTAGGATTGTCAAGTCCGCATGTTACTGTTTATTAACGCTAATGGAATAAAATGAATACAGATTACAATTGTTGTCTGTTCATGTTGTTTCAAGAAGTTAGCCACTTGGGCTTGGCCTTACTCTTCCCTACTTAGAAATGTTTGTGGGAAGATATTCCATAGTTTTACGTCCCTTAATTCCTGGAGTCTTTTCGGCTAAATATTGTAAAAATGTAAGCTTATTGGCATTACGAAGAGAGAAGCAGAATTTGGCAACTTGGGTGCTGAATTCGCTTGAAAATTTGTGAGGAGAGGAGAGATAATCTGACTCCAAATTTGGCACTTGAATTGCTGAATTTGATGTCAAATTTTCTCCCTCTTGCCCACCAGTGTTGATACTCATTGGTTTCTTTAGAAAATTAAATGCAACTAAGGCTTGAATCCCCCTCCCTCAAAAAGAGGGGTTAGCTTTCATATTGGTGGTGTTAAAATAGCTAAAAAGTATTTTTTAGCACCATAAACACCAAAATGCATGTTATATTAGAGCTGTTAAATCTATAAAAATGATTAACAACTTGTTACACTGAACTACTATTAGTTTCAATCCACCGTAGCAAGTTGCTAATTGCTTATTAAATTACCATGTTAAATTACCAATTTTCCCAAAAGTTTAAACTATTATGATATGTTAAATTTAATCATTTAACTACATACTTCTAGCATTGCTTTTATTGGTTTTTATTCTCTCTCTCATCTCAGCCTCTCATTCTCTCTTTTGCGGGTGGATATTTTATATTATTTTAATTGGTAATGTGCTAAAGTAAAAGATGAGATGTTGGGTGTACTATTAAATGTGGTGTTAAAATAGATAAAGTAAGTGTTTGAGGTACTAAAAGTTATATTTTTTAGCACCACCGATGTGAATGCTCTATAGTTTTAGCATCAACCACTAGGCTACTCCACACTTTGATGATCATATTGAAAAATAATTTACTTATTCTCAAAAGGAATAGATATTTTAACAAATAAAGTGTGTGTGTGTGTATGTATATATATTAAATAAATTAATAGTTTTAACAATGAAGGATGGTGATGAATTCGAACCTTAAACATCTTTGTCGGAAAAATTAAAAAAAATACCAGTTATCATATATCAATAAATAAATAAAGTTCTATTTTTAATTTTAATTATAAATTAATATATTTGTAGTTTTTCATTGTATGCTTTTATTGTAATTAGTCTTCCCTCAAGCTAAAATATATATGTTTTTCAAAATTTAAATTTGTTTGTTTACAAAAGTACTTGAAGGAGACAACGCCTCATGGATTTGATGATGAGCTCTCTACTACAGAGATTGCTTACCTTGCCAAGAACTTTAGAAACTTTCTTAGGAATGCTAATAGAAGGGTAAGGAATACAAACACTGCTGAACCTAGAAAATTTAGGAAGAATGATCCCACTAAGGTTAATAACTTTGAAAAACCTAGAGAAAAAGTTGGTCAATCTTCAAACAATCCATTGGGTGCTCAGTGTTTTGGCTGTCAAGGGTATGGTCATGTTAAATCTGAATGTCCTACATTCTTGAGGTCTAAGAATAAGGCTATGGCTGTAACCCTTAGTGATAATGAGGTTTCTGATGATGAGTCTGGATGTGACGAGGATGGAAACTTTATTGCTTTCACTGCTACTGCTGTAGTAAATGAAAGCATATCTGCTGAGGAGAACCCTTCTGATGGGGAACTCTCTAAGGATGCAGATCTTCAAGAGGCCTATAATAAACTTTGCAAAGTTGCTGCAAAGGATACTATGAATGTTAAACTTAGCCTGAAGAAAATTGAATCTCTTGAGCTTGATAAGAAAAATTTGCTTGTTAAATTGTTTAATGCTAATGATCTTTTGAACAATGTGAAAGCTGAGAATATGTTGTTGATTGATAAAGTTAAGAAATTAGAACTTGATTTATCTGTTGCTAGATTTGCTAGTTTTAAACTTGATCAAATGTTGAGTGTTCAAAAGTATCCTTCTAATAAATCTGGTTTAGGTTTTGTTGAGAGCATCTCTGTGTCTGCACCCCATTCCACTATCTTTGTTCCTTCATCTTTTTCTGAACCTTCTGTGAGCGAGGGTGTGAGTGAAACTGTCAAACCCTCTGTGAGAAAGGTTGTCAAACTTTTAGAAGTTTCACCACCTAAGAAAATTAGGGTTGATTTGAAAGAGTCTAAACCTAAGGAGCCTACCAAATCTAAGGATAAGATGCATGGTAAACCTGTTTGGGTTTGTCATTATTGTGGAAAGTCTAGACACATTCGTTCTAACTATTACAAGCTTCAAGCTACTAAGAGAGCAAATAAACCAAAAGTGTTTGTGCCTCAAGCACAAGATCCTATAGCACTTATTGGTGAATTGGTAAAGGTGTTAAACCTTTATTCAAATCCTGGAGTTAGGAATCACTCAAACGTGAATACGAACTCCAATGCTCATGTTGCATCTAAAAGGTTTTGGATGCAAAAGACTCGATCTAATTGAGTCTTTCTGACATGGTCCTTGTGCTTCATTGCTCATTCCTTTATGACTATTGTTCTTTGGTATTTGTGTTTTTGTTTTTCTAGGACTTGCATTGCATTACATTCATACATTTCATTCTAGGATTTATTTGTTTTCTCTTTTAAAATTTTTTTTTTAAAAATTAAAAAAAAAAAAAGGAGAAAGCAAAAATGTTTGACATTATTTTTTCTTGGTTTTTGAAAACAAGGTTGGTCAATTTATTTACACAGAACATGTCTTGTGTACCTTGTTTAGCTTTGATGAGCTTATTTATTGCACTTTACTAGTTGAAACTTTGTAGTGCATGTTGTGTGGGAAAGATGTTTATGGTGTTTATCACTTTGTCTTAATCTTGATGTCATATGTTATTTGACTGTCAGACTTGATCCTTTTGAGAAAGGTATAAATAACCATCTCACCACTGTTCACTGGCCAATCATGAACACCTCAGTGCATATTATAAGATTTTGTACTTGAGAAAGTGTTGCACATGCACAAAAAGAACATAAGGTGTAGCCTCGGATTAATTGCTTAATGCTTAAAATTGGTGTGTACTATTAGGCTTGATGTCAATTCACATAATTAAAACTGGTGTGTACTATTAGGCTTGATGCCAATTCACATAATTATAAGGCAAAAATCAAGAAACTTACATGATTGCAAGCCTATGTTCTAGAAGATGTGGGAGTTATATGATGTAACTCTTTAGGTAATAGTCTCTTTTAAATTCTGTGTGATGAATTTTGTAGACTTTGTGATTGATCTCTATTCACATATCACCTCATATGTATCTCAAGTTTTTGCTAGTTGCACACACTACACAAGTTATTCTTTGCTAAACACTGTACATGATAATGTGTGTGTTTTTGGTCTGACCAACCAAGTTTGAAAATACCTTGAGTATTATGCAAAACATTTTTTTTGCTTGAGAATTTAAAGGGAGACTGGCTGAAACTTTCTTTGGAGAAACTGGGATTAAAATTTGGGTTTTTGAAAAAGCATTCCATTTCATCTCATACTCATGCATTTTGTTTCATTGATTTTTAATGCTTTGAGGAGTTATTTTCAAAAATTGGTTTGAGTTTTTTTTTTAAAAACTGTAATTTTTCTCAAAATGCTGTGAGCCGCTGCCTTTTTCGATCGATCCAATTTGTTTTTCGATCGATTGAAAATGTGCTTCAATTTATTTAAAAGTCTCGGATTGATTTGATCGATCGAATGTGATTTTCGATCAATCGAATGTCGCGAATCAGGTTTTTTAAACATTGTTCTTGACTGATTCAAAACACATTTTCAAAAGTTTTTCAAACTTTTCTTCTCTCTCCGACTAGGCAAGGCTCTACAGTCAATTTTTTGTCGTTTTCCTCTGAATTTTTTGCAAGGATTCTCTTTCCTCAAGCCGGTAAGACTACTTTGCCCCTTCTTTTGAGTTTATTTTCAAGTTTTCATGCATTTTTCATGCATTATACTCTCAAATTTTCGGACTATGCATCTTTTTGGGGTTTTTGATGTTTCAATCCCTATTTTGTGAAATTGATCAATGGATTTTTGTGGGGACATGATATAAACATTATATTAATGGTTCAATTTGATCAATTTTGGGTTTTGTGAAAAATTAAAAATTCTAGGGCTTGTATTGCTTCCGAATTGGAGATTTTGTTCAATTAGGTTGAATTTGATGAAATTGGCTTGTTGTTTTGATGTAATTAGGCATTATACTCTATGTGTTGTGTTATGTGATACTCAATTCATCAATTTGTTTCAAAATTTTCAAGTGGTTTTTCAAATTTTTTGGGGTTTTTGTTAGAAACTCTATGCTCAAGCCAATTTTGTGCAATTGAACTTAATTGAACTTAATTTTTTACTGCATTAGAACATGCATCATGACATTTTAATTGTTCATGCATCATTTAGATTTTTTTATTATATTTTTGTGTTAATTTGCAGTCTGCCCTTGGATTTTTGTTTTGTTTTGTTTTTTTGTTCTACTTTGTGTCTCTATCCTTTCCTTAGCATCATGCCTAGGAAGACTAGAGCTTGTAGGTCTGTTCCCTCTCCTTCTCCTCCTCCACCTTCCTTTGACCGTGAGAGGTTTCCGAGTGAGAAAAAACAAGAGATTTTTGAGAACCTGAACCTTAAGAGGAAAATTTAGGCTGAGCGTTCTGTTGTCTTAGATGAGTTAGATCCTGCCATTAGGGCAAATTTTGAGCGTCGAGGCTAGTTACCTTTGTTGGATATTTCTGATCCTCCTCCTCTGGCTACCTTGATTAGAGAGTTCTTTTCGAACATCTCTATCCACGTCGATGATTCCAATACTCTTGTTAAGAGTTGGATATGAGGTGTAGCGTACACCATTACTCCTACGATAGTGGCTGATGCTCTAGGGGTACCTTTGGTACAGCACCCTGTTTACCCTTATGATAAGTCTTCTTTGTTGAGTGATGTCATGTCTTACATCACTGGGTCTTCTATCTAGTGGGATTTTGATCCTCGGATCACCACTACTGAGCTATCTGAGTTACATTATCTTTTCTTTAGGATAGCTTGTCATTCTCTTTGGCCCATTTCTCATCTTCACTCCATTCCTCTTGAGCAGTGCGTATTTTTGTATGCTCTTGTCATTGATGCTTCTATCAGTTTTCCTCACTTGTTTCTTCGTTCTTTGAATAAAGTTTATAGGAGTTCATTTACCTCTCATGCTCTTGTCCATCCTATCTTTATTCATAGGATTTTGCTTTATCTTGGTCTAGATGATTTCCCTTCTTCTGAGCCCATACATGTTATTGGTCTCATAGGTGCGTCTTTTCTTAGACAGAGGGCTGCTCATCTTCGAGCTGGCTCTAAACACCCTAGGTCTGAGCCTTCTGGTTCCGCACTCCCTCCCTTTTCTTCTACAGGTCCTACTAGTGAGGATGTTCATGATCCTGTTGGCGATGCTGCTGCTGCTGTTCCTCCACCTCCTTCGGATGACTTCGATGTACGTTGTACCTTGGAGACTGTCATGACCATTCAGGTGGCTCATGGTCAGATTTTAATGGACTTGCTTAATGAGATACGTGCTCTGATAGCTGACTTGGCGCATCTTCGTTCACCCTCACCACCTCCTTTTGATGACATGTGATTGTCCTTTGGTATTCCATCACAAAAAGGGAGAGTAGTTTTGAGACTTGTAGAGGAGATTTTGTAGTTAGGGGGAGTTTTTCTTTTGTTTTTGCGGAGCTAGTGGAGATATTAGATTGTATCTAGGTGCTTCACTGTGTATACTTTCTTTTGATATCATTTTTGGGCTATTCATGTTAGGTGAGATATATTGTTTTATGATATATGATTCTTGATTCATGTGTTCATTGCTTAATTGATTTATATTGTGAGTTCTTCATTAATATATGTCTTTATTATGTGTTTTGTGAACTTTCAAGAATGTTTTTATTTTTTGGTGTATCTAACTTAGGGGGAGAGTTAGTTTACATATCTGTTGATTTACTATTTTTCTGTCACACATGCGTTTATGCGTTTGTTGAGTGTCTCAAGAATATACAGGTTGATTCAAACTGAGTTGCTATCTACACTTGCAACTGATGGATAGTAGTTAGGATTGAATTTTATTTTATGAGCATTACTTTTTGTAAAGGGCTTTTTTTTTTGTACACTTTGAGTTTTTAGTTTGTGTTTTGTCACGGATTGCCAAATGGGGAGTTTGTTAAGTTCTAAAGACTTAGGATTTTATGTATTTAGAACTCTAATGTGTAATGTTGGCAAACCATGATTAAAACAATATGTTTAGTCTTGTTTAGGATTGCACAAAGTTGTTTAACTTTTGTAAAGTTAGAATCGAGAGGCTGCAGAAGTCTTTGTGACTTTCGGCCTGGCTCGATCGATCGAAAGATAGACTCGATCGATCGAAAGTCGGCCAGATCATTTTTTCTGCAGAATTTCCAACTCAGCCCTACTTCATTAAACGTTTAGGGTTTTATGTTTTTGCTCTAGGTATATAAGGAAAAACCCTAGCCACGTTTTCTGTGTTGCTCCTATTGTATTGTTGCTCATACTTTTCTGTTTTGTGTAAATCTCTTGTGAGATCTAGATGAGCTTTCCTTTACACAAAGCTTAAGGTTTTCAAGGTAGAGATTACTTCAACATCTTAATGATCAACTCGGTTGCTGCCATTGGAGCTTAAAGAATAACAAGTGTGAATGCTTGTAGCTGATTGGAGAATCCAAGAAAGAAGGAGTCCGTGAATTCGGAGCTTGCACGTGGTCATGTCAGTAAGTTCTATTGGTGGGTAGTATTAGGAAGTCAAGCGGGGAGCTTGTAAGTCCTTTTGTATAAACTTCGATTCTTTCATAGTGGATTCAGGTTTACCTTGAGGATAGCTAGGTCAAATCCTCTCCAAGTTTTTACCGTGTGGTTTCCTAGGTCATCATATCATTGTGTTATTTATTTTTCCACTGCTTTATATATTTGATATGATTGTGTTTAACCTAGATTTGCATAATTTGACTAAGTAAATCACTTGGCTAATTAATAGGTTAATCCAATTGTTGTTTTAAGGGGTCTAAAAACCATTCACCCTCATTACCCACAAATGTTTATAAAGCTATTCAGAGAGAAAAACCCTAGATAGGTTTTCTACAACACACACACCCACCTTTTTGAGAGAGTTACTCATCTTTTGTGAGAAATCATTGTAGCCTCTTTTCCATCCCTCTCCCATTGTCATATCTTGAGAGGAGATTTGTACCCAAACACAACCCACACCTATTCAGAGTGTTGAGAGTGTTTTAGAGCTGCTGGAAAGTATTGGAAGAAGCCAAGGATGGCAGATGTAATATGGAGTTTGTTGCGGGATCTTGAAAGCTAGACAAGACACGGTTCCAAGAAGCCTTGTTGGAGTAGGAGCTTGGAGGGCTTAGGTACATTGGGTAGATTAGGCTTGGAGGGTCTCTTGCTAACTCATGTATTCCAACTGATTCTCTAGTGGATCGATTACTACTTGGAGGGCAACGGAGAGGTTTTTCGCCGAGTTCTTCGGTTTCCTCTTCGATAACACATCGACGTGTTATCTTGTGTCTGCATCTTTCTTCCCTACTATTTTACATTCCATTTTACTGTTGTGTTACTTAGATTATGGATTAGAGTAGCTTGTTTATTTATCTGCTCGTATTTACACTATTCCGCATTTAGTATTAAGTTAGTGTAAAATCAATCGAGTTGTAACTTTAATTTGGGGGTCTAAACAGCTCGTGTTTTCAACACATTTTCGAGCATTCAATTGGTATCAGAGCGGGTGCACTTGTTTTAGTTTCATTACCTAAGTGTGATCCTTGACCCCTTGTGTTTATTTGCTATGGATTGTGCTTTGTATGTCTTTTTGTATGATTTGGTTAATGATGAATGTAACATGCCACGTGTTTGTAAAAATGCCTCTATGAGTGATAATCCTCATGATTGTGATGATATGTTACATGAATCCTTGGGTGTTGCTGATATTCCTAATATTAAACTCTTGAAGAAAAAGGCTAAGAAGTCTAATAAGGATTTGAGCAAGTTATTTTGTGAAAATGATGATTTGATTGCTAAGCTCAATGAATCCAACAAATTGGTTGAAAAATATAAGAAACTTGCTGAAAATTCTGTTGAAAAGCTGAAAGAGTTTGAATGTTTGAATATGGACTTGGATGCTAAACTTGTTTTGTCTAACAGACTTGTGAATGATCTTAAATGTGAAAATGAATCTCTTAAGATGCATGCCAAGTGATTGATTGATGAACTTGTTGCTAAAAAGGAAGATAATATATGTTGCAATCATGTTGTGGTACTTGATTTTGTCCCTATTGTGAGTTCTACCTCTAAAGACAAATTGATGTACATTCCTCCACATAAAAGAAACCAAAAAGTGGAGAGAAAGGCTCTTAAGCCTAAGCCTCTGTTTATGTCCCATCCTAGGGAATTGAGTGGATCTAAGTTTGTTCCTACTTGCCACCATTGTGGTGTGATTGGACATATAAGACCTCAATGTCATAAATTGATGAGGAAACAAACTCATGTTGCTAGATCCTTTCCCAAAAGGCCTAGTGGACCCAAACACGTTGTTTGTCATCATTGTGGTGCCTTAGGTCATCTAAGACCTCAATGCTCTAAGTTTCATGCACTTAAAAGAATTAAAAGAAAAGAGAAACTTGAGCTTCTTGGAAGTTGTGCTTTTCAAGATAAACTGGATTTGAGTGAAAATAACATGTTGTTAAAGAAAGTGTTTAATGCTCTTAACTCCTTGTCTATGTGCATCTTCGGTTCTTATTCTTCCAACCCTCGTCTCACTTCTCATGAGACACTCATTCCAAATAATCATTCCGTTTAGTCATTGATCTAATTCTTTCGATTTTTGTAGGAACCTTCATGCATTAAATGTCATATCTTCATGCATTTGTGCATTTTGCATTTATTTGTACGCATTGCTTTTGTTTTGATCTTACTTTTATGTCTTTGTTTTGTGTGTGTAAAAATCCAAAACCACATAAAAAGTGAAAAATTCAAAAAGTTTGATCGTATATGTTTGAGCACATATTTCACGTGAGTTTGGCCTAGTACCTTCGTACTAATGGCGTAGTGCATTTACGAGCTTAGTTTGTTATGTATGTGAATGTTCAATATGTGTATAAAACACTCTTGAACGTTTAGACCCCAAATTACAAATTATCAATTCAAGCTTATTATCAAATAATAAATGTGCGAAACATGAACATAAGCTAATAACAGAATTGATAAACAATCTAAACCATAAATAATCACAATCACAACAGTAATTAAATGGTAAAGATAAAGGAAAGAGAAATGCAAACACAAGGACAATACACGATGTGTTATGGAAGAGGAAACTGAAGCCCTTAGAGTAAAACCTCTCCGCCGCCCTCTAAGCGGTCAATAATCCACTAGAAAATATAGTTGGGATACATGAACAATAATAGACCCTCCAAGCCTAATCTACCCAATGTACCTATGCCCTCCAAGCTTCTTGCTCCAACGAGGTTGCGCCGAACCTTTTTCTTTTCTAGCTTACCGGATTCCGCTATAGCTCATAGCATCAACCAATATGAAATTGGTCCCTTTCGCACTGCTTCCCAAAGCACCAAAAAGCCTTCTCACATATATGGGTATGGTGAGAAAATGATTTGGCTAAAAACCTCTCAAGGATGTAACAATGGAGAGGGTAAGAGTAGAGGAATTTGAAGAGTCTCTTAGGTGAAGATTGTGGATGAATCAATCTTGTTTTTCTTTAGGGTTTCTCTCTTAAAATTCTCTCTGGAAGCTCTCTACATTTCGTGGGTATAAGGGTTTATATATAGTGGTGTGTGTTTGGAATGCGAAGAGTCAGTTTTTCCCAAACAGGGTGGTCTGGCGACTTGGCCTTACGATTGGACTAAGCTGCAAGTTCCAGCCGCAAGGTAACTGCATTGCCGGTCTGGACTTTTTGTCCTGTAGTGCAATAGCTGGCATGACGCTTCAGCTTCCCGCATGCTTGACACGTGACCTCTTTCTAGCGGCTTGCCAGTTGCGAGCCACCCGCGAGTTCCAGTCACGAGTCCCTGTATCTTTGCACAATCTTGAACATTTCTTCACACTTTCTCACACGTTACCCTTACAAAAATCCCACCTAAATACAAGGTTACTAATTGCTAAAATACAAGCAAATTTGGCACGGAATAGAGCCAACAAAATGGTTGATTAAATTCAACCTTACAGTATGCACATTTATCTGTGCTGGAGAAACCTTGAAAATTATGTGTGATTGTTGTAAATAAATCTTCAAGCTTGTCATGAATGATTGGTCAATAGTCTTGATGGTCTTGATACTTGCGTAGACTTGTGCCTATATCTTTTCCCACTTAATTTTTATGTTTTTGCAAAAGAGCTCACCAAATGTAAATCTCCAAATGAAAAGAGATAATGAGCTGCAAAAGCCGACGCATATACTAGTATTTGACTAGGAAAAATGGAAAGCGACATTTTAAATTGAAATGTATGGTACTCAAAAAACCAAAAGCTAATTCTCAATGTTGAAATATAAAAAATTTCAAGCACCAATATCAAAAAGAGATGTTTCATCCAAAAAGGATTAAAAGTTATGATTTATGCAGAAGCCAAATGAAAAACTTCTTTGCTTTGTAATCAATCTCTTGTGAGAGGTCATATATGTTCATTTCTATAATTGAGATAGACATCTTGACTTAGTACTAGTTGTGTATGGCTCGATTGAATTGATCATTGGAGCTTCACTCTGTTCTAAGGACTATTCCACACTTGATCCACACACACAACACACAAGTCTAATGTTCATTGAATGACTATTTCATTTATGTGATGGTACATGTTTAAATGTGATGTATGTGTGCTAAACCATATGAGGATCAAACCAAAAAGATTTTTGTTCTTTTTGTTTGCTTTTGGAAATGATTTGTATCACTCATGTTTTTCAAAGTTTTTCAAATTGTTTTTGTGTGAAAAACATGTTTTCTGGGTGTTTTTGTAACCTATTTCATGTGTAAGTTCAACTGGGAGTTAAATAGTCCAATTCTTAAGCTTTTCAGTTTTAGACAGAGAGTTTCGCAGCTGTTTTGCGAGTAAGGCTTACCAGCGAAATACCAGCGAGATACCAGTAAGATACCAGCAAAATTTCGCGGGAAGCTAACCAGCGAGATAACAGCAAAAATTTCTAGATCAACTTTTTAAAGGGCATTTCGTGGGACATTTGTTTTAAACTTCTCCCATCTTCTCCCAAACCTCTGTTTTCATGTTTCTACATCAAAACCCAACTAATTTCAAGTGTTTTACATTCTATAAACATCTCTAAGGTAATTTTTAACACTTTTAATTGATTTTGATCCTTAGATTATGTTTTTGAGGGTTTTATATTCATAGTTGAGATTTTTTCAAATGGGAGTTGGAAAACTTAATTTTTGTCAATCTTTTTGATTGGGTTTTGTTTTAAATGATGCTTTGCTTTGCATGTTGGCCCCTTGTGGAAAATAACATGTATTTAGGCAAGATTTTCATATGTTCTTGCATTGTTTAACATACATGTGTAGTGTGTGCACTCTAAGTGTTTGATAAAATGCCTAAATGACATTTTCTCGTTGTTTTGGACTCCGATGAGTACCAAATTTTGGGGATCATCATAATTATTCATGTTTATCATGTTTTGATCATTGGTGGTGTGTTTTATACACTTTGCCCTGTGAGTGCTTATTCATGTATTGGTCATGCATCTCACATGCACACTAGATGCACCTTTGCTGCACATACTTGAACACTTGACATATTTTGCATTCACTCATGCTAGTTAAGTCCTTTTAAACCTTTTAGCACATATAACATGTTCTTGTGTCTATGTCATGCCTAGGTCCATATCATGTTCCATCATCTTTAGCATGTCATGTTTACTTTATGCTTTGTAGCATTTTTTTTTTTTTTTTTTAATGTTTTTGTCTTATGTTTGAGCTTCATTTTCTCATTCATCTTGCACCCCTCAGACATCATCTTTTACCCATGTTCATATCTTATTTTCTTTCCCTCCTTCCTTTTGATTCATTTGTCTATTCGTAACAAAAAGGGGGAGACTATACCGGAGAGTACACCGGTGTGTTTCGTCATTTCTATATGACTTATGTGCACATTCTTAGGGGGAGAAATTCTACCTTGTACACATTCGTAGAGGGAGAAAGCCATAGAGGAGATGCATATACTAAAGGGGAGAAGACATTTTTTTGAGAAAACCTTAATTTACTTTTTGCTTGTTTTCTCGTTGTTTTATGGTGCTTTGATATGCTTTATTGCTCTCTTTGCATCATGCTTGTGTGTTGGACATGCATTTATCCTTATGCTATTGTGCTTTATTGGTTGCATGTTCGGATGATTACTTGCTTTGCTATGTGATCATTTTAGTCATTTCATATGAATGTTTGGTGTATGATCAAGTTGCTCACATGTTTCACATCATGTTTACTTAATCGGAATTTGCTTCTTACATTATACTTGTCCTTGAGGGTCTAATGCATTTTGTGCAAGTGTTTCAGGTTACAGGTATATATGTTCCAAGTTCATCACAACTTCTAAAATTAGGTGTGAGTGAGTTTTGCCATTGTTTCCAAACTCACATTTAAGTCTAGAGTCTGTTATAGGGTGTTTTGTCATGGAATAGCCAAAGGGGGAGATTGTAAAGTTGTGATTTACAACTATGTTTTATGTTGGCTTTATTCCATGACAAAAAGTGTTGTAATTGCTTTAATTTTGTTCCTTGTATTTTGTGGGATTTTATTATATTGAGTTTAGTATGGAGGTGGTGAAGACTCAAGCTAAAATGAAGAATCCGTGGATTTCATGAGAAGCTCGCGAGAAGCTAACTTGCAAAAGAGCCATGTGAGGAGCACATGACTGGAAGCTGAAGAGTCGTGCCAGGCTATTGTTTTCTTGAGTGTCTCGCAGGTAAGGCCTTCCCACGAGGTAGTCGCGAAACATTCTGCCTAGAGGATTTTTTAGAGTGACTTTCTTACCCTTCACCCATACTATATATACCCTCATTACCCACAAATGTTTATAAGGCAATTTAGAGAGAAAAACCCTAGATAGGTTTTCTACAACACACACACCCACCTTTTTTAGAGAGCTACTCATCTTTTGTGAGAAATCATTGTAGCCTCTTTTCCATCCCTCTCTCATTGTCATACCTTGAGAGGAGATTTGTACCCAAACACAACTCACACCTATTCAGAGTGTTGAGAGTGTTTTAGAGCTGCTGGGAAGTATTGGAAGAAGCCAAGGATGGCAGATGCAACATGGAGCTTGTTATGGGATCTAGAAAGCTAGACAAGACACGATTCCGAGAAGTCTTGTTGGAGTAGGAGATTGGAGGGCTTAGGTACATTGGGTAGATTAGGCTTAGAGGGTTTCTTGCTAACCCATGTATCCCAACTGATTGTCTAGTGGATCGATTACCGCTTGGAGGGTGGCGGAGAGGTTTTTCACCGAATTCTTCAGTTTCCTCTTCGATAACACATTGGTGTGTTATCTTGTGTTTGCATCTTTCTTCCCTACTCTTTTACATTCCATTTTACTGCTGTGTTGCTTAGATTATGGATTAGAGTAGCTTGTTTATTTATCCACTCGCATTTACACTATTTTGCGCCTAGTATTAAGTTAGTGTAAAATCAATCGAGCTGTAACTTTAATTTGGGGATCTAAACAGCTCTTGTGTTTTAAACACATTTTCGAGTATTCAATGAATATATACTAAGTATGTACAAAACTATATTAAGTTGTTTAAGTTATTAGATGCATAGTTGGTGGTGTTTTAATTAAGTATGATGCATGAGATGTTATAGTTGTAATTCCACTCACACATGCAACCAATGGAAATTCCACACACATAGAGCCAAAGTACAATGCATGTTGTCAAACCCAAAGACCAAGACTTGGCCGGCCATGCAATGAACAAGCTCCACCTCATCCTTTCCTTGACTTTTCAAAGTAACTAGAGCTTCCAAGAAGCTCTCTTCCTCTCATTTCCCACGGATCTATGCAAATCAGATTTCTCACCTCAACTTTACTCTCTTTTCTCTTAAGGAAAGAGCTAGGAAGCTCTCTTAAGTCTTCTCTCAAGACCCACGGTCAACACCTCAAAAGAAAGTTGAAGCTTCATCTCATTTCTTCTTCATACTCTCTCAAGGAAATTAGAAAACTCAAGGAAAACTCTCTCAAGCTCTCTACCTCTCATACTTTCGAGTCCAGCCACTAGGAAAGGGGAATCCTTTCATGCAAGAGTGATTCTACCTCTAATTCCCCTTAAGAACCATAAACTTGGTAAGGGTTCTCCATGATTTCTTCATGGAATTTTAGTAATGGTATTTGTGGTTTGTGAAATTAGGAAATCATGAACTTGTATATATATATATATATATGTATATGTGCTGTTTTAAGAAGCTTTGAAACTATGTTGGTGAATTGTTGAAGGTAGATTAGGGTTTTTACTAATTAATGATGTTATATGATTAAGGAAGTAAGAAAAAGTTAGGATGAGTACTTTTGATGTTACTGCTGAGATTTTTTTTGTATGTAATTTTGCTCTAAATGGTTAAATGAATATATATAAGTGTTTTTTAACATGTCTAATGAGTGTATAAAAATCCCCATATGATAATGAGACTATTTGCAATCATTTTATGATTTTATAAGAAAATGTTTCAAAGCTGTCTCTGTGACAAATTCTGTGTTTATGCATGATAAATTATGTATTAAATTGTATACAGTGAATTAGGATGCTAGGAGTAGTTCTTATGAATTCTAAGACACGTATGGTTGTAATGGAAGTGGTCTCACAGCCATTGGATCAAAATAAAAATAATGGTTTAATTTCTAATTTGCATGAAATTCTGTCAGGACAGATTTGAGCACATTGTCTTGTATGATTTTTAATAAATCTTGTTTTTATTCTTTGACTTCGAAATTTATATGGTATTTACTAGACATCTAGAGGAGTTGCTCTGTAAATTGGCATGAAGATTGGATGTGTTTAGATAGCCCATTTGTATTTTATAAGTGAAGTATATGCTGCTGGAATAAAACAGTGAACAGTAAGGGACATGCCTAACTTTGAGGATTTAATTCTAAAGTTAGGGTGAATGATTTGAGTTATAATTTAATATGCTCATCAGTTGATATGTCTGGATCATAGATTAATTTTGTATAACTTGGTTCAAGGTTTAGTACTCAAAGGAGGGGTTCTAAACCATCAGCCTATTGTTTTTATGAAGCTTTCTTGTTCAATGCATTGTTGCCATACGAATGTATATGGTTATATGACCATGTTTAAAGGATTTTATGTTTATGCATGCATTATTACCCTAATCTCAAAGCACCTTTTGAAATGAAGTTGGCTCTTATAGAGATATGAGATTAATGTGAGGATGTTGGTTTTTCTATGATTTAGTACATCATGTTGTATGATGAATATATTTTGTGTTTATGGGAACCTCTTTGAGGTGGGATTAGGATTTCCTTGATTTTAAGAGATAGGCTTTGAGATGAATGTGTAAGTTTATGATAAAGAATAATGATAGTAAGTAATAAGCTTTGATATTTGGTTTAGGTGTCACTAGTTCTCAAGTCTAAGCTCCTTTGACTTTAGGCTCTCGGTTCCTCTGCTTTGAGGTAAGAGATAAGTTATATGAGCATTTGGTAAGTCATGAGGTTATTTTAAAGTATATTATGCATTAAAAGGTTTTTGATTAGAAATATGACATGTAAGCATGTTTCAAACAAAAATATGTTCATGAGCTTTCGAAAACTTATGTATATGATTTGAGCATATTGATGCTATTACTAATTCCACGAACATGATGCTTAAAGAAAAGAATGGAAATGCTTTTATTATGAAATGTTATGCAAACTATGAATTTTAGTATGATGTTTAAGTATGAAATGTTTTCGGGTTATGTCCTCTGGTGATTTGAACTCGGCCAATAGGGGTTAATTATTGGCTTTTCATGAAAAATGTTATCTGTTTGGCCATTTAAAGTAGAGGAAATGGGGCTGCCCATAACTCTAGGCCATTTAAAGTAGAGGAAATTGGGTTGCCTATAACTCTAATCTGAATAAGGCCTTCTCCCCAATGTGTACGGATGGCAAGGAGGAACAAAACCTTGAGGGGATGTGCCATCAGGCCTCCCAAAGAGGATAATATCATGCACACGAGGGCACCCAAATGTGATGAGGCCTTCTCTGTATAGACTTATTAGCTATGGACTAACCAATAAGTTATTTATGAACAGCTATATTATGTTATTAATCATGAGAGAATGATTTTGTTTAAATGCATCGTGAAAAGTTAAAAGCTCTCATGAAAAGAAGAAGTTTCTAATGAAAAGAAAGCTGTTCATTAAAGACAAAAGTTTCTAAAGTTCTGTTGTGCTATAGAGATAAAGCTTTTGATGAAAGTACAAGTTTATATTAAAAAGTTATCAGTTAATTGTTTTCCTTTATGAAACGTTAAGTTTTATGATTATGAAAGTTATAATATTTTACGAGAATAAGTTTATGAAGGAAAGTTTTATTATTCTTTAAGATGATTCCAATTTAAGACAAAGTTACCGCTTATTTGATTTAAGTTAAAATGATTATTTTGTAATGAAAATATATATGCTGACTTTGTAAGAAATGAAAGAAATTAAATATGAAAGGTTTTGATAAAATTATTCTGAAAGAAAAGGGAGAACAATTATTTCCTACGAAGAGTGTATAAGTTATTATTATAAATAGTATAAAATACTATGCATGAAAAGATGTTCTCCTATCTAAACATTTATAAAATGAAATGAATTGATTTACATGCATCTTTATTAAATTCTTATGTATCTTACCTTTACTGAGCTGTGTAGCTCACCCCTTCCACTCTTTCAGTCAACATGTTTTAATTTGGAGCAGAGGGAGCCTTAGTCGAGTTTTGAAATGAGCTAGTTTTAGTTTTATATGTATAGATCTTAAATTTGCAATTTGATGTTTAGATTTGTAGTATGGTGTATTTTAGGATCTAATGAAGGTTGTGTACCTTAAAGTATTAAGAGATATATTATGTGAAAGTGAGGAAATTGAATGACTAGTGGATTATGTTATATTCTGAGTACAGTGTAAATGCTCTGAATATCAAGTGAAAAGTTATATCAAGAAGTAAAGAAACAAAATTTTTTTTAAGAAAGAGGGAAGTTTTTGCAAAAGTTTTGTAAAAGTTTAGTTGGTTCTTGTTAATATCAGGTTTAAGCTTGATATTAGCATGCCGGTCACAGTCACAAAATTCGGGTATCGGGTTTGGGGTGTGACAGTTGTACCACCAGGTTCAGAAGAAGCAAGCTGAGATCGATCCCAAGAAGGTAACTTTATTGTATTTTTTTCATCTAGGTTGCTAAATTTTAAGAATTGAGTATGTGGGTTTTTGTTTATTGCATTGAATTTGATTTAGTGGTTTTGGTGTGTTGTTGTGTGTTTGGGAGGTTCTGAAGAAAGCTGAAGCGGATTGGATTTTACTGATAGATATAGTGGAACAAGGGAATAAGTTGAAGGTAAGAATAATTTATTATCTGGGTTTGTTTTTAGAGCAGTTTGATGAATTGGGTATTTGAAAGTTTGTGTTTTTACTTGGATTTATTAGTTATTGCTTTGGATCTTTGTGCGTCAGGTTTCCCCTTCTCTTCTTGCCTGGAGAAAGTGCTACACGTTTCCCCTTCTCTCCAAATCCTCTATGTATGTCCCTCACTCTCTCTTTTTCTCTGTCTGTGTGAGTTTGGATTTTGTATTTTAGGTATCAGATGGATTGTGGTGAGTACAATTTTTTTTATCACTTGACCTAATGCCCTTTTTTTTCTTTCTCTTTTTCTCAAGGTCACGGTCCCTTCAATCGGATCAAATCAGTGCTGTGGATCCTTAGGGTGTGGCCAGGAAGGCATTGTCCTTGGCGGGTGGCATTGGCAAGTAATTATCTTAGACAATTTGTGATTTTTTGCAATAATGGGTGAAATGGGTTTTGGTGTTCTGTGTTGTCCGAGAATATTTTCAGGTGTAATTGTGGTTTTGTTTTCAAATTTGGACTTTGAATTTTGGGTTTTGGTGGGTTTGATTGTGAATATTTTGAGCAATGAGTGCCAATAGGAAATCAAAAGGAAATCACACACACGCACAGACCAAATGGAAGTCAAAAGGTTTTGGTGGGTTTGATTGTGTCTTCATTTTTTTAGATGATTTGTGAAGGATTCTAAAAGGAAATCACACACACCCAGACGAAGCACTCTTCTTAAGTTTAATATGACACTTATTCATTTTATCTTTGACATTTTTTGTAACTTATGAGAACAACCTTCTAGAATATCAATTGATATAACCATATAATATGCAAAATACTCTATTTTGTTATTGAAATACAAGAATTATGCTAATATTTTGGTGAGTAGGATTTTTGGTATTCCTTTTAAGATTCCCCATTTCAATGTTAATTGGTATGATCAGATCATGTCATGTGCTCTTAACGTTTGATGCTACCCTAGCTTTATCTTTTCATAGAGCTGATAATATATACTTTCATTTTGATTACATTACAGGCATTGGAAATCCAACTACACTCTGCTCAAGCAATTGAATTTTTAGGTCAGTTGCCACTTGAATCCCATGTAACTACAGAGTTTTTCCATTGTTCAAACATTGCTTCTAATCTCCACCGTTTAGATTTAAGAACCATGCACATCTCAATTCTCCATAATTGAATCTTCCATATCACCAAGCGCATTTACTGTTTGCATTGGAGCTCGCATGTTTTATTTGTCTAAGGTAGTGAGAGATGTCTGTTTTCCTCTACTTTATTCGTATATCTTATAAAATTGCTGTAAAACAAAGATGACAAGGTTCTCACTGTTTAGAGTGTGGAGGATTTTCTTCTTCCTAGAGCTTAGGTGTTTGAAACTTGAAACTAAGTAAAAAATACGCGTTTTGTGAGGCAATGCCGGTAATTAAATAAATTCTGCAAACTGGTCCCAATAATTTTTTTTAAAAAAAGTATGAGACGAAAGTCTAAGAGAACATAAACTTGGTTTATAAGATATGTTCATATAAAAAAAAGATATATAAATATGCCATGACAAGTAGGGAAAGAGTGCTGTTTTCCTCGGAACAAAATATTAGAAGCTTGGAGTCATATGAAGAACATTAAATGCTAGAGAGGGAAAAGGTCTTAGGGTTCCAGAACTACAAATAATTTTAGTTTCAATCACTCTTGAAATGAGATTCCTTTTAATAATCGTTTCATCTTAGCTTCATGTCGAATCTCATTAACTGTTTCACATTAATTTCTTGGTCGGGATTTTTACTATTATTATATAAGATAAATTAATTTAGTATAATAAACAAGTTAAAGAAAAATAAAACCAATGTTGCAGCATTTTTCATGCAGCTAGCAATGCCGTGTATTACTGCCCATACCAATGAGTAACCTTTTGATCCAAAGTAGATTCTGTTAGAAGCATCATTTTGTTTATCATTACTACTACTCTTGTCCATTAATCACGCAGGCATATTTTTTTTAAACTGAGATGACAATAGGGACCAAAATAATAATAAATTTAAAAATTTACAAACTAAAATAAAGTTAAAAGAACTTAGAGAATGAAATTGAAAAGATAACTAAAATATGAGCACTAAAAAGATGTTTTTGGCTTATTTTATTTTACTTTTTGGGTTGAAGATGCGTTTATTTGAAGGAACTCATGAACTGACCTATGTTGCCTATAGACTATAGACTATAGCCTATAATATTAATTAATTTTCTTTTTTTGTGTGTTTACTTTTCTAATTGGGAATATTGTAATCTTTAATTTTCTTGGACAGAAGAGTAGGTTTAGGTTGGCAAAAATTTGTTTGTTTGTTTGTTTCATTGGGTTGACACTTGGGAGGAAATCATCTTGACACGTTGGAAAGGTGATGAGTCAGTCATGTATGAGGAAACTTACAAGAACCGTGTATATATTGGACCTTTTCTTTTCTTTTTTGTGCTCTATGTATGTATGTTTAACTTGCATGATGAGATGGCATGGTAAGTGGAACAGTACACTATATGATTATAGAATACCACCTCAATTGCCAAACATAGAATAAGCACACAGTAAAAGTGTAAGGAAAATATTTTCTGCAGGAATTTTCAACGTAAGAAAACAAATTCACTTTTGACATTCTCATCTCACTTGGCCTTTACTCTGTGGTAAGGTTACCCCACCTTTCCCTTTCAAACACAAAATTTGTGGTAAAAGGGTATTTTGAGTAGGGGCCTGGAGAGGGAGGTCTAAATGACCCTTTTAAAAAAAAAATTTTTTTTTTTAATTTTTTATTGTTAATTTGGTTAAAGGTAAAGGGTTGAATGAGTTTATTGTTTGCAATTTTGAGAAAGTATTAGCGACCGAACAAAATAAAGGTTTTAGTTAACTCAACTCATAAATCTTTTGTCATCTAATAAGTGGCCCGATTTTGAATTTCACTTACACCAATTAACTCTTCCACTACGAAGAAGGGTAATACTTACATAGTTTTGGAGCAATGCTCCGGGACTATGTAACTATTTTCCTTAGTGATAGGCCACAAACTGAATGACCCATTGTGATTTAAACTAATTAATTAATTAAGTCAAGTTATTAATTAATCAATTTAACATGCAAATACGTGGAAGCACAAACAAATCACCGAATAACAAAATATGCAGCGGAAAATAAAAGACACGGTGATTTGTTCACGAATGGGGAAAAACCCTAACGGCAAAAACCCCATCGGGTGATTTTCAGGTCACCACTCCCGAAACTCCACTATTATCAAATCAAGCGGTTACAAATAAGGAATCCCAAGTACCTTACCAACCTACAGTTGAACCCTTACCCCAATACCCAATTGGACTTGATCTGTAGCGACAGTTCCCCCTTTTGATGCACGGCTCCCAAGTACGTGACTAACCAGATGCGCGGATCCCAGTACGCGACTTCAATCACCAACTTTAGAATAAGAGGTTGGCTGCAGAGTTCTTCAGATCATCCTATGCATGAAGATCAGGAAGATGCTTGGTCACAAAACCCTAAGGTGCACAATACACAGCAACTTCTTGAAGAAGATGATCCTAGGTTAAGAACTTTGTCTTTAGAGCACAATTTGCTTGAACAAGGATTGCTCAATGCTTATGCAACTTGTGTCTATGTTGACGGCTCTTAAAACACTCCTTAAATATGTTTAGGGTTAGAAGAAAAGAAGGCCCAAAAACACATTCACGGATCCCAAGAAAATCAGATTAGAATTCTGACTTTTGTAATTCTCGACAGCTAGCAGGTGTCGAGGTAGGTGTCGAGGTAGGTGTCGAGATTTAAAAATCCTACACTTCAACTTGCTTTTTCTTGGACAGACTTGATGACTTCAACACTTGATCTTGAAACATAGTTTCTTGAAGTATTAAATACACTTAGAACTACCCAATTACAAGTAGAGTGCATTTTGTCAAAGGATTAGCCAATTTACATAAAATGTGACATATGTTCCTAACATGTAAACACATATGTCCTAACAATCTCCCCCTTTGGCAATCCGTGACAAAACCACAACAAAACAAATGAACATATGAGAGAAGTCATAAATCACTCAACTCATATTCACTTGTTACATACAATAAAATCTATCCTAACACAAACTCTTGAAGAACTCTACAAAAAGAGAGTTTATGGCAAGTAGACTTTGACAACCTGTATTTCTGAAACACTTATAAACAAAACTCATCAAGGCATCTTGTGTGAAACAGAAATAATTAGATTGCATACAAATATAAAGAACATGTGTATAAAGAGAGAAAAGAAACAACACATGAAGAGGTAGGTGAAAAAGAAACATACATCCACATATATAGAAGATAAGTACAATGTATGTAAACTGATATACAAGACCAATGTATCTAATAAGACTAGAAAAGAAAAAGATACATCAAAAGCCTCACTACATCCCTCAAAAAGTATGAACACTCCCCCTATCAAATCAAAAATGTCCTATCCTAACTCTCCCCCTAAGATGACTACTCTCATAATCCAAAACTACTCCCCCTTTTTGTCACGAATGACAAAGGGTAGAGTGTCATGTAGACATCTCATCAGTAGAGCTAGCATCTCCATCATCATCATCGGAAGCATCATCGTCATCACCATCATCATCATCCTCCTCAGAGTCAGAATCTGAATCCACTGGAGGAGGTGGTGGAGGAGAAGCCTCAGAAGCAAAACCACCCATGGTCGCCTGCCGTCGTGCAATACGACCAACACGAACATTCACCTGATACAACTCAGTGGTGAGTGTATCGAGGCGAGCATCCATGCGCTGCAGCTGCGCCATAATGTCTCCAAGAGATACATCGCTGGAGGAAGGAAGAGGAGTCGATGTAGATGGAGCAGATCTGGATGGAGCCGAACGGGAGGGAGGAGTGAAATCCGGCTGTCTTGCCCTGAACTGTGCCTCACTACGTTTTACGGTAGCGGCATCTATGGCAGAGATGTGTGTGAAGTGGTCGGACGAGGGAAAAGGGATGGAAAAATGGCGTAGAATTCTCGTGATAGCGAAAGGAAAGATGAGCTTATCACGGGACGCCGCATCTAGATGAACATCTATGATAGATAGAATGAAGTGGGAAGGAAAATCTATCGTGAGATGCTCAAGTAGAGAAAGCAAGAAACGAGCACGAGGCTCGGTGATAGAGTTATAATGGGAAAGAGGATGAAGTACACAAGTCATCACCATGTTAAGGAATCTAGGACCTTTAGCAAAAGGTCTACATGATGTGTACATATGCTCACCCCACTCAGAAGGGCGCTCACAAAAAGCAGAAATGAGCTCATCCCTGGACACAGTCCTCAGTCGCTCACAAGTAGGATAGTCAGGAAACTCTATCCTAGGAACATGAAGCACATCCGCAACCAGCTGCGGTGTGACAGAAATGCGCGTACCTCGAACGCGAGTATGAAAGAGAGGTACTGAACGATCAATCCCGTACATGTTGGAGTAAAACTCCTGAATAAGTACGAGAGGACAAGTGACCGGGACGTCACACAGTGACTCCCATCCCCTACTGTGAATGACAGAGGGAAGGTCAGTGTCGGCAAAGTCTGCCAGAACAACGTGGCGTTCCGAATGAACACCTCGTTTAGAAAAGTTCTCAGTAAATGCCTTGTAGGCATCTCCATCACGGAACCGAAGATTATGAGGAGCAGTATCAGAAGATGAAGAAGCTCCAGAACGCAGAGGGTTCCGAGCAGGAGTGGATTTACGTTTAGGTGCCATAGGTGCAACTAACGTAAAACAATGAGAAAAGAGATAGAGAGGGAGACAATCAGAAAAGTCCCAAACAGTTCAAATATAACAATATCTTGAACAAAAATGGACGTATGCATGGGAATGCATGATCATGTGACATAAAAAAAATCATGGGCTCAGCCCAATCTAATCCTATCAGCACACAGACAAGAATCACACAACTAAATGCATGAATATATCATTCTAATGCTTATGGAATGTAATGCATGACATTTTAAACACTTTTTATTGAAAACCCAACCCAAAATTTCAATAAAAACTCAATGATTTTGAAAAACCCAAAGTTTTCAAAGAAAATGCCAAAACCTAAGTTTCAAATCATGAAATGCATGAAGAATAAAGAATAACAAGATCATACCAGGTGATTTGAAGCAGGAAAGTGCCAGAAATCAAGTTGAATGAAGATTGGAGAGAAGAAAACTGCTCAGGAACACGAACCGCCTCGGACAGATCGAAGAGAGATCGAGAGAAATGCGAAGAAAATCGCGACAGAGGCTTAAATAGGATCTCCAGTAAATCTCGACAGCAAAGGTGTCGAGAGGTATCGAGATGGTGTCGAGACAGGTATCGAGAGAAAATGCCTTCGACAGCTAAGGTATCGAGGAGGTGTCGAGGTACCAAACAGCTCATCCAACATCAGAAGTTCGATCGATCGACGTGGTGTCGAGGAGGTATCGAGGAGACAGAGATTTTCTCGATCGATCCACCAGGTGTCGAGGAGGTATCGAGATTGCGATAAAGAAAAGGCTTAGAGGCTCGACAGCTGAACAGGTATCGAGGAGGTATCGAGAAGGTGTCGAGCCAGCTATGAAATGCAGTTTTTCGAGAAGTGAAAAACACAAACATGAATGCAATCAAGACATGCACCTCAACCATGATCCAACCAACATAAAAAGCTCTCAATTAACATCTCTTAATGAAAAAAATGAGCACATGGATCTCCCAAGAACACACACACACACTAAACAAGTCTAACAAATTTTATATTTCAAAAATAAGCCATGACAGTTTAGTGAGCATACAAAAGCACATGTAAACCTTTGTGATGGCCAAATCACATTGTACCTGCACATGTATCAAAAGTAGCAAAGAATATTGCGTGTTGTGTGAAAAACATCGCAAGATTGCATATGTGTATACATGTTATGATGATCTGAGATATGAGAAAATAACTTTTAACTCACACACAATCATAACTGTTTGATGGGGACTATCACCTTCGAGGTACATCCTATAACTCCCACATCTCCTAGAATACACGCTTGCAACCATTTTTAAAGCATTTTTAATCTTTTTGTTTTTTATTTCTTTGCATATTTTCTTTTTAAAGCATATCATACATGGGCTTATGAGAAAGAAAAGAAATACCCATTGATATTTTGACATTTCAATTTTGCTATGCCTAAGCACACAATGTCATTGACATCACACTTTTGCTATGCCGAAGCATACAGATGTCATTAATGATTGGCGGGCAACAGTGGTGAGATGGTTATTTATGCCTTTCTCTTAGGATTTTCTAGTCCTACCCGTCAAAAAGAGTGATATGAGTGTTAAGTCTAAGAAATAACCTAATCTTACTCATCACAAACAAGAGCCACAAAGCTCACTTGCTTAGTTGTGCATAAGAATGCTCATCTAAGCTACAAAAGATACAAAGTTTAGAAAACTTTGTTTCATTGGCCATCTAAGGTACACAAGTACCAAAGTACACAAAACACACACTGTTTTTGTATTTTTCAATTTTTTCAATTTTTTTTTTAATTTTTATATCAAAAACAAAACAAACAAAACTGAAAGTAAACACACAAAAACATGTTAACAAAGCAAAACAATGCATAAAACTAGACTGACTCAAAAAAAATGCAAAACACACATGCAATGCAACAAAAGAGAAAAACAAAAAGGGAGAAGAAAGTGATAAAATCACTTAGAGTCCTTTTTCTTCCACACCTTGGAAGAGCCTTTCCTTTGATTGAAACCTTGAACCGGCGGTGAGGGGGAAGAATTGTAACCGTTCAAGTTCGAAAGGAACATGATGGCTTTCAGAAGATCTCCAAGAGGAGCAAGAGAGGATTGAAGCTGATTTTGGCTTCCAGATGCTGTGATACTGTTGCTCTGTTGGGTGGCTAGCCACTTGTAGCAGTTAGGTCGAGTATGACCAGCAGCTCCACAATGATAACAGAGATGCTGTTTCTTTTGTTTAGGCTTCTGAGAGTTAGCCTTCTTATTCCTAGGAAGTTTAGCATCTTTCTTTTCAAACTTAGGGGGTGCTCCTAAGATGGATTTACCCTTGTCTATGTTCTCACTAGCTAAATCAGTTTTAACATCAATGTTCTCAATTTTAACATTATTAGCAGGAGGAACAAAAACAGTAGAACTAGTAGCAGCAGAGTTAGAGATAGAAAGACCATACCCTAAACCTGTTCGATCTGAAGCAGATTTCTGGTTGCTGAGCATCTCATCAAGCTTTGCACTTGAAGTCCTCTCCAGTTGAGCTCTAACTTGAAACAGCTCAGCTTCAAGCTTCTTGGTCTTCTCAGCCAGGAAGTTGTTCTCAAATCTCAGTGCACCAATAGTTTGATTAGCCTCATCAAACTTTGTGGACAATTCTTCTCTATCGAGTTCCACATCACTAAGCTTCTTGGTGGCCAGCCTATATAACTTCTCATGCTTTTCAGATAGCTTGTAAAGCTTCTCATAGGCTGAATGGATATCATCTTTATCATCCATCTTTTCACATTCAGTGTCCACCAGTTCTTCTTCTTCTTCTTCAACAATCCCATCAGTAGAATTGACTGAAGCAGTGAAGGCATTTAGGATTCCGTCATCCTCATTATCGGAATCATCTTCAGGCTCAGTGTCACTAAGGGTTGCAGCTAGAGCCTTGCTTTTCCCAATGCTCTTTAGATATGTAGGACACTCATTCTTCATGTGTCCAAACCCGTGACACCCAAAACACTTTGGTCCTGCTGGAACAGTGTACTGACCGCCATCCTTGGCATCCTTCCTTCCCTTGTCTTGGCTCTTGAACTGTGAAGAACTGGATTGCCTGCGGTCTATGTCGAAGCTCCTCCCATTGGCATTCTTCATAAATTTCTTGAACTGCCTCGTAATGTAGGACTTCATCTTTGAATCTTCATCATCGGAAGACTCATCTGTATCACTGCTCTTCGCCTTCAGGGCCATGCTCTTGCCCTTGCTTGACTTGCCTATTCTTGATAATCCTAGCTCGTAGGTCTGCAAGTTCCCAACCAGCTCAGTCAAAGGGATTTTATCAATGTCCTTTGATTCTTCAATTGCCGTAATCTTGGCATGAAATCTCTCAGGTAGAGATTTGAGCACCTTCCTTACAACCTTGGGTTCAGGGATGGTTTCCCCAAGATTGAAGGCTGAGTTCACTATGTCTTTCAGCTTGGCATAGAACTCATCGAACGACTCATCCTCCTCCATCTTGATTTCTTCAAAGCTAGTAGTGAGCCTCTGTAGCTTTGAATCTTTGACAGCCTTTGTTCCTTCATAGGTTGTCTGGAGGATGTTCCACGCCTCCTTGGCAGTTTCTGTTGAGGATATCTTCTTGAACTCCTCATTGGTGACAGCGCTAAATAGAGCATTCAGCGCTCTGCTGTTGAAGTTCGTCGCCTTGATCTTGGCTTCATCCCAATCAGCCGGCGCTCCTTTTGGCTTTGTCCAGCCAATCTCCACAGCTTGCCACACCTTCTCATCTAATGACTGCAAAAAAGCTCTCATGCGTACTTTCCAGTAGGCATAGTTAGTCCCATCAAATAAAGGAGGTATAATAAGAGATTGTCCTCTATCCATGACAAACAGGGGTCAATGGATCAATCACAGCAAAGATTAATAACTAATCAGAGTGTGCCCGCTCTGATACCACTTGATAGGCCACAAACTGAATGACCCCTTGTGATTTAAACTAATTAATTAATTAAGTCAAGTTATTAATTAATCAATTTAACATGCAAATACGTGGAAGCACAAACAAATCACCGAATAACAAAATATGCAGCGGAAAATAAAAGACACGGTGATTTGTTCACGAATGGGGAAAAACCCTAACGGCAAAAACCCCGCCGGGTGATTTTCAGGTCACCACTCCCGAAACTCCACTATTATCAAATCAAGCGGTTACAAATAAGGAATCCCAAGTACCTTACCAACCTACAGTTGAACCCTTACCCCAATACCCAATTGGACTTGATCTGTAGCGACAGTTCCCCCTTTTGATGCACGGCTCCCAAGTACGTGACTAACCAGATGCGCAGATCCCAGTACGCGACTTCAATCACCAACTTTAGAATGAGAGGTTGGCTGCAGAGTTCTTCAGATCATCCTATGCATGAAGATCAGGAAGATGCTTGGTCACAAAACCCTAAGGTGCACAATACACAGCAACTTCTTGAAGAAGATGATCCTAGGTTAAGAACTTTGTCTTTAGAGCACAATTTGCTTGAACAAGGATTGCTCAATGCTTATGCAACTTGTGTCTATGTTGACGGCTCTTAAAACACTCCTTAAATATGTTTAGGGTTAGAAGAAAAGAAGGCCCAAAAACACATTAACGGATCCCAAGAAAATCAGATTAGAATTCTGACTTTTGTAATTCTCGACAGCTAGCAGGTGTCGAGGTAGGTGTCGAGGTAGGTGTCGAGATTTAAAAATCCTACACTTCAACTTGCTTTTTCTTGGACAGACTTGATGACTTCAACACTTGATCTTGAAACATAGTTTCTTGAAGTATTAAATACACCTAGAACTACCCAATTACAAGTAGAGTGCGTTTTGTCAAAGGATTAGCCAATTTACATAAAATGTGACATATGTTCCTAACATGTAAACACATATGTCCTAACACTTAGAAAATGCAAAAGGCAATTATTACACAATTTTGATTTTTTTTTTTTAAAATACTGCATTAAAAGCACAACAACAATGAAAATATATGGAAACCGTGGTTCGCTTTCTATCATTTAATGAATGCACTTACTGAAATGATGATAAACAGTACTTAAAAAAAAAAAAAAAACATGGCGCTCATAAATCATAATGTATTTATGGGGTTGTCCTCTCTTTGCGAACTTTATGAAAGAATCGTAAACAAATGCCCTTTTTCTTTTTTTGTTGAAGTCATATTATAACCAAATGTTTCCAACCACTCTGTAATGAACATGGTGACCACTCAGTTATGAACATGGTGATCACCATGTTCATTACAGAGTGGTTGGAAACATTTGGTTATAATATGATACCTTACAAATAAGTTCTGGCTATAGACCAGCGTTTGTTTATTATTAAAACCTTGTTCTTTTGATGTCATTTTAATAATATTATTGGTTTTACTTCACCTGTGTTCATCTATTTGGTCTTGAACTCTTGATTTGGGAAGAAGAGACTCTGCCACAGCCAGTTTTGCTGCTGTTACTGGCAACAGCACGCTTCCAACATTAAGTCTTAGTGGTCTTATCAGCGTCTTCTCAAAAAAAGGTTTCACTGCCCCATTTTGGTGGCTCTATCAGGTTGGTTCAAATCTTAGTAACTCTAATTGTAGTGTTTAAAGTCTCGTATAATGGTTCTAGCTTAACTCAATTACTAAAGTATCGAGTATTTTGCTTCAAAGGACGGAACCAAAACTTTTTGTTTGGGGCCAAGTGGCCAAATCATAAGCTAATTTTTTGCGAAAATATTATGACACTAGTATTATGCCCGTGCGATGCACGGCTTAATAAAAAATATTTTGATAATATAATTAAATTTAATAACAAATAAAATGAAAAAATAATTAATTCAAAATTTAAGATTAAAAAGTAAATTGTACTTGTACATTTAAAAGAAATTAAATTTTTATTTCTTATTTTGATATTTAAATCATTTGTTTTAGTATTGATTTCATTCAAATGGTTATAAGTTATATTAACCCTAAATCAGCTTAAGTATCCATATGTAACATTCTAAATTAATAATAAATAAAAATATAATACTCAAACTTAATGTAACATTCTAACTTACTAATAAATAAATATAACACCTTAACTTAAAGTAATATTTGTAATTGTATTGTTTTTTAACCTTTAAGAACACATATATTATTTTTTTTTTATCATAAAAAAAACACAGATATTAATATTACACATAAAAAAATAATGAATTCAATAATTGAAACGGTTGAAAACAAAATTAAGCCAAAACCTCAATTCATTAATGAAAAAATATCCAAATTTTTTAGCTTAAAAAAAAATAAAATAAAACAGAGTTAAGTAAAGATAGACTTATATAGAAATTTGGATGGATGGATTCTCTCGTATCCAATTTCATGTTTGATAGCAAATTTTGCTTTTAATTAAAGAATATAGATTAGATGGAACAAAGCATCGAACAAAAGCCATAACAAATTAAATCCATTATAAAATATTGATTTCAACAACAAATAATCATGTAATAAGAAATTAAAAAATACAAATATATTGCTTGCTATATTGACTTCTAAAAGAAACACTAAAAGGTGTGATTAAACATATAATTTCAACCCATCTATAAAACTTATTGATAAAAATCATATTATATATAATAAAAAGGCAACAAATACACAAAATCTATTCAATTTCATAAATAAATAAAAACGTTATATATACAAAAGTAAGACCTCAAAAGGAAGATCTACATCTAGAATTTGAATACTTCATTACTTATGGTATCATAGTGAAATATAAACACTCACAAACGTAGCTGGCATCCCTTTGCAGATTTGATAGCCTCTGGATCTGTAAGATGCAACCACTAAACCATGAACATGTTGACTGAGCTTTTTTGTACGACAGGCTTCGAAAATTCTAGTAGTAAAATAATAACATTATCACAAAAAAAAAGGACAACATAGAGGTGGTGCACATAAGGGATTGCAACACCCAACCTGTTTGAAGACTAGTGTGCACAAATAGAGGTCCTAAGAAGCTGCCACCAATACCAACGGCAACAACATCCTTCAGTACTTTTCCTGTACCAAAACTTCACATATTTCAGGCCCAAATTAGATGCTAATATCAAATTTATATTACCCAAGAAACACTGCGGACTCTCTCAGAGAAGTCCTTGATATTGTCCAGAACACTCCATACCTTGGGGACCATGTTCTTTCCATCACTGTATATAACTGCATCCCTTGAAGCACGGAAAACAAATCACATCAATTTTCTTGAGAAAGGAAGAATATAGCAAATAATTGTAAAGTACGTGGTAGAAATAATAAGACACCAAAAAACTCTGTGTATATATAGTGGAAATTTTAGGTTGCGAAGAAGATGATATAAACAAAAGTAGTTTAGGTGAAACTCAAATACTTTTTTTCTTTTTTACTTTATTATTAGGAAAAAGATGACATAAGAAGCAAATATATCTACAAAAAAAAAAAAAAACGTAGAAAAAATATATGCAAGTTCTATCCTTTTTTTTTCCTTTTACGTTTTTTAATCTCTCTTTTTTATTTAAATTCTATCCTTAGGTAATTCTATTCTATTGATTTGATAGATATATACTTTTTTTTTCCTTGCCTTCTTCTCCTAAAAATTTTAATTAGATTATAATCCAAATTTTTTGTTTAATCCTTTTTATTATTAATTTTGATAATATCTTGATTAAGTTTATTAGAAATTAAACGTAAGTTTTTTTTTTCTTCCAGACATAGGTTTTTTTTCCTTCAATACACTGGAGAAATCATAGGCTCTCCTAAAACAAATTGAAATTAGTAAGGTTGTTGAAGGGGTTGGAAAGTTGAAAAGGCGAAAGCCTTAAAGCTTCCTCATTTAAGTTAGCATGCCTTATGCAGATTGCATGTGTACGTTTAATTTCCTGTTGTTTATTTTATTTTATTTTTTTTAAACCTCATAGATAGACACAAAATTATAATTATTCTTATGGACTTTTTTCTATACATCTCTATCAATTTTTTTAGATAAATACAAAAACTTAGTTGCTATTATTTTTTGTTGATAATATTTTAGATAAACACAAATGTTATAGTTGTAAATGAAATACTACTTTTTTTCATTACTTGATTTGTTATATTTATCTAAAAAATATGTATATATATATTCTTAAAATCTAAAAATTTATTAAAATTTTTGTAATTTGGTGAAGCCACGTGACGCAACCACAGTGTTTAAGCCCAACTTTTATTATATAATATGATATGATATTATATGATTTTGTTGTTTATTATGCCCGTGCGATGCACGGCTTAATCAAGAATCATGTCTAATCTAAAGAAAATAATAAATATTTTTTTTAATTTAATTAAATTTAAATAATAACATATATTTAAGTGGTAAACTCAATTTAATAGTTAAGAATTATAAACAACCCAAATTACTAAACAAAATAAATAAATAAAAGTAGTGAGATTTACATAAGAATTAAATTTTTGTATTTGAAATCAAGGGAGGAGGCATCGAATTTCAACCTATCAAAACAAATGTGTAAATATAAACTTCAAGAAATATTTTTGAGAAATACTAAGAGTTAAGACCTTGACAATAAGTTTGCATCGATAATTGAAAATAGCTTCATTAGCATTGAGATGTCATAAGAATTAAAAAGTAATACCTTTTTGTGAGGTCTGCACATCCTTCTAGGCTAATTTTGTGAACAACAATCTATATTATGAGTAAACGAAGATCTATATTGCTAAGCCAACTAATCTATATTGCTAAGCCAACTACACCTTAATTTTTAAGGTTTTTATCTCTCTTGAGAATCCTTTGTTATGATCATATTCCAATAGATTATGGTTGATGAAGATCTAGTTAATTAAGTTCCGACAATTCAAGCTTATTGTAAATAATCACTTTCAAAATTCTAATAACATGAATACTTCCATTTTTTTCTCCTAAGAAAATTTAGGCGAAAGAATAAAGAAAACATACCAGAAGTAATGGGGATTGATCATACTTACCAATTATGGAATAAAAATCTTAATGATCTATGAAAATAGCATCCATGACTCCACAAATGAGTACGTGCCTCCCTCCATGGCCAAATAGAGATGGTCAAAATAACTAAGCTTTTCAAAGTTCCCTTCAAACTCTATAGCTTCAAAGAGTTCCAATAGTGTTAGTTGTAGTATAAATAATATGATGTAATTTATGAACATAATGAAACAAAAAAGGAAAAAAAAAAAATACAGGATAGAGTTAAATAACCTTGGAGAGGAAATAGAACTTGTAGCTTTCATTATAGGCATCCTTAAAGTATCCACACAATTTGACCTAGTACAATACACTGTGGTACTTTCGTTATAGAACAAAACCATCCAAGTAAAAATATATACAAAAAAAAAAACTAAGAATACAAAAAATATAACTTTCATGAACAGTCCGAATGAGAAGTTTAAGGGAGGTGGAGCAAATATATTTATATTTTTTTTTTCCAATCGATTTTTATTCCCTATGATCTAATCGCAAGTTTTAGATATACTTGAAGGTAAGCAAAAATAGCAGCAATTTTTTTAGATAGACACAAAATCTTAATTGTTCTTATCAACTTTTCCTCTACTAATCTTTGGATAAATACAAAATTTTACTTTTTCTTATCAACTTTCCTCTATTTATTTTTGGATAAACACAAAAGCTTAATGTTGATATCAACATTTTTTTTTCCTTAACTTTATGAATAATTGTAACATGGTGGGAAAGATTAATTATTAAGAGTTTGAGTTTGAGACAAAGAGTTTAATTAGAAATGATTTTACGTTTTTTGATGGCAGAACATCTAGACATGTACACTATACTCACTCCCTAACAGATTTTTTTTGGATAGACCAAGAGAACAATTTTTTTTTAGATAAAAAGAATAGTTGTACATTAAAAGAAAGAATATTTATTCAAAATTACACTCTTATATTATATTAAAGATAATTTTCTTGAAAATAAACTTTATTAGCTATACGTTGTTGTTTTTTTATGTGTAGTAATATAAATTTTAAAAAATATATGGATTAGATGAACCTTTTTTTTTTTTTTTTTTTTTTTTTTTTTTTTTAAAATCTAGAATTAGATGAAGAGTTTGGATTGTAATCCAATTAAGATTTTTATCAACTTAGAAATTACTATAAGAGAATAAAAATTATATATGTTTAAAAAATTTGAAAAAATTTCTGCAATTTGGTAGAACCACTTGGCACAACCATAGCTTCTAAGCTCAACTTTTATTATATAGTATATTATAAAGATCTTGATTGTCATAATTAAATTCATAATAGATCTTCGTTTTAATCTTGCAACTCTTGTTATTTCAACATTGTTCAACTATTTAACCAAAAATAAATAAATAAACAACTATAATATACACAACCAAACTAACATTTTGTATATTTGTAAGACAAATCAAGTCAATGTAGACTGTAAAGTGAAAAAAAATACTTGCCTGTAGGTCAGTAGTGGTGGTGATTTCTTCCATGTGAGCAATCTTCTGTTGTAATTTAGAGATAACCCTAATCATCTTTTTCTTTTGAGAAAGAGAGAGAGAGAGAGAGAGAGCAACTTTTTGAGAGATTTTTTTTTTCATAAACAAAATGAGAGATCTCGTTTGAAGAATACATAGTAGTTGTTGTTGTTGTTGTTGTTGTTTTTTTTTTTTTTTTTTTTTTTTTTTGATGTATTTGATGCTGCTTATAGTATTCCAACTGTGATCAAATTCTTTTTATTTATTTATTTATCTTAGTATAATCTATTTGAAATTGGTATTTGAGAATCAACACATGACATGCTTAGGAATATGATTATTTCACAAATAGATGGTGACTATGAAAGCAATCAGTAATTTATAGGTCAATTACTGTATATTGTATAATATGCATGGTTCGGATATTTGGTTATTAGTAAAACAATTAAAAAAAAAAAAAAAACGTTTGCTTGATAAGTGGTAGAATTATATATTTATTTATTTGTCATAGTATTATCTATTTGCAATTGGTATTTAAGAATCAACGCATGACATTTTTTTTTTTTTTTTTTGGTTATATATATAAACGTGTAGTATAATAATTAAAAAATAAGAAAGTAGTTGCATAATTCTTTACCTCTTGAAACCTTGCTTCTGATAAAGAAACCTCATCAAGAAGTCTGGTTTAGTATTCATCAAAATCCTTCCTTCTTTTTAGCACTATTTGTCTGCTGGTCTCCCAATATTGCTGGGTTTAGTATTCCAATTGTGATCAAATTCTTCTTCTTTTTTTATTTATTTATTTATTTATTTATAGGATTATCTATTTAGTTTTATTCAGTTATCTTTAATCTAATTAAGATTTTTATCCACTTAGAAATTATAGTTGAAGAAAAATTATATCCACTTAGAATTTATAGTTGAAGAAAACTTATATATATTTTTTCTTAAAATCTAAAAATCTAAGAAAATTTCTACAATTTGGTGCCGCCACTTGGCGTAACCACGGCGTCTAAGCCCAACTTTTATTATATATAATATGATATGATATGATATGATATGATTTTGTTGTTTTCTTAATTTTTCTCTCTAAAGATAAACAAACTAGTCTACTACCGAAATAACAAGGAGAAGAATCTCTGACACACCAATCTCTCATTTTTTTTTTTTTCTCTTTTTTTTTTAAGCTAACTCTATCTTAATTTTTACTTTTCAGCAATATTCAGTATTCACGACACTTTTTTGAGTTCTTCTCCCCTGCTATCCCAAAAGTTTCCTTCTTCTAACAGCAATACATTCCACATTTTATAGAAAAAAACATACTTAATGTCCACATAATGTATTATAACCCTAATGCCTCCACTATTTTTTTTTCATCCAGCTTTTGACTTTATCACAATTTTAAAGTGTAGATTTTATTTTATTTTATTTTTGGTAAACACCTTTTTTTTTTTTTGCCATTTAAGAAATTAGAAAATTAGAGAAAGAAATGTTGAATTCTACATATTTTTTAAAAGCGATCAAGATAGTGAGACTATACAACTTTGCACATTTAGATTGATTTATTTTCTCAATTTATTTTGAGCAACAAATTAGATGTCTAAGATTTATGTATTTAGATAATTGCTTACTTTGATTATTACTAACTATGAATGAGTTATTTGTGTTTCTTTATTTTAATTATATGAATATACACTTATAGTTAACTAAACAAAGTATAAAAAAGTAAATTATAGGTTACATTTATATTAGATTTTGATTGAAGATTAGAAATATTTATCTACTTTATTATTAATATAGTTTAATATTTTAATTAAGAAAAATGTTAATATTTATTTGGTTATGTTTTAACGTTTTTGTAATCTTGCCTCCTAAATTAAAATTTTGGCTCCGCCATTGTTTCAGGCACTATTTCTCCCTCAGTCAAAATTGACTACCTAAAAGCCTACAATCATGGATTAGGTAGTAAACTTCGATGGGAACGCTGTTCCTATCTAGAAGCATTAACAGGTTCGTCTAGTTGCCATTGCAGCCCCAAAGAACTATCAAAATTGATTATGTTAACCTTCAAATGCTTGTGGGAAGAATTTAAGTTTCACATTACCTATTCTTGTGTAGTTCTTTCCTTGCATGGGTCATCTATATATATATATATATATATATATAAAACCGAAACCTCTGAAGTTCTCACAATTTTCCACATCATCACTATTTTCTTTTTCTTTTCATTTTAGATTCTTTTTATTTTAGGTTTTATATCTTATATAGAATCAACCAGAAAAACAATAGACAAAAGTTTGAATTTTTATTAATATCAATAATATTGAAAAACGTATACAAACTTGGAGGCCTATTTAAGGGCTCCATAAAACTTGATGGACAAGAAAATATATTCTAAAATAAGTCCTAATTAATACCTAACCATAATAGGAACCAAATTTGACCTTAAAAAACATTAAAAGAACCTAAAAACAAGGAAATAAATCACCTATACCTAAAATAACGTTTTTTTGTATAAAAATACCAAAATTAAATAATTACAAAAATTAAATTATAAATTCTATCCGACATCAACTTATCACAAAAATCATCATCTATATTTATTATTATTATTATTATTATTATTATTATTATTATTATTATCTATATATATATATATAGATATAACTGAAGCCTTTAAAACTCCCACAATTTTCCACGTCACCATTATTCTCTTTTTCTTTTTATTCTTGGTTTTATATCTTCTTATATTTATTAGTGTTACAATAGTTTAGTTTAAGTAAAACTCTATTAGATATATTTTGTTGGCCTATCACATCATTATTATTATCTATATATAATATAAAATTGAAGATTAAAAATTAATTATAATTTTTTAAGATACCTCACGTTAGAATTTAAAAAAAAAAAATGACTCACTTTAGGTTTGAATTTTTTTTTTTTTTTTAAAAGGACTCACCAAAAAAAAAAAAAAAAACTTTAGGATTAAGAAAAAAAGAGAGAGACTCCTGGTAGAACTCTCTCTTCTCTCCTTAAAACCCTAGCAATTACCATCTCAAAACTCAAAACTCAACTTCACTTTAAGATTAAAAAAATAAGAAGGAGAGAGACTCACATTATAAAAAAAAAAAAAAAAAAAAAAAAAAAAAAAAAAAACGTAGGTTTTGTCTTTTTTATTTGCTTTCATATGTGCCTAAAATTTTCATTCTATCTTATTGTTTTATTATGTTTAGAATTGATTTTCTTTTAAGTATTTGGGTTTATCTCTATATTTTGATAGTGTTTTTATGGGTTTGGTTTTTGGGTTGAAATTCTAATAATTATTTTATATTGTATATGGCAGATGAAACATCTTTATTTTTTGAAGAAAAATCAAATCTGCAACCTATGTCATCCAGCCTAAGATATGGTAAATTTTTATATGTTCTTACTTCATTGAGAATTTTTATTTGGGTTCATGTGATTTTTTGTTTTTTTTATTAAAGTTTTGATTTTTGGTTGATTAATTATTTGTTTGGATTAATTTCAATTAATTATTTGTTTGGATTAATTTCAATTAATTATTTGTTTGGATTCAACGTAAAAGATAATGGAATTAGGTGTTATAAATTTGATAATGTTCCGTGTTTTGAATTGTTTATATTATTTAAACTCCTGGTAGGACTCTCTCTTCTCTCCTTAAAACCCTAGCAATTACCATCTCAAAACCCTAAATTTAACTTCACTTTAAAATTAAAAAAATAAGAAGGAGAGAGACTCAACTAAAAAAAAAAACACGTAGGTTTTGTCTTTTTTGTGGGTTTGGTTTTTGGGTTGAAATTTCTAATAATTATTTTATATTGTATACTGCAGATGAAGCATTTCTATTTTTTGGAGAAAAATCAAAGTTACAACCTATATCTTCCAACCCAAAGTGTGGTAAATTTTTATTTGGTATATTATATATGAATTTTTTGAATTTGAAGGGTTTTGTTTGGTTTTGAAGTAGAATTTGGGGATTCTATAAAATTTGGAAGGTTTAAGTTTTTGGGTTTTTGGTATTTGCGTCTTAATAGGTTGATCTTAATTCTTTACCTTATATGTTTTCGCTTTATTGAGAATTTTTATTTTTGGTTCAAGTGATTTTTTGTTTTCTTAATTAAAGTTTTGATTTTTGGTTGATTAATTATTTGTTTGGATTAATTTCAATTAATTATTTGTTTGGATTCAACGTAAAAGATAATGGAATTATGTGTTATAAATTTGATAATGTTCCATGTTTTGAATTGTTTATATTGTTATTAATACGACTAAATAAGATTTGTTTTTATCTTTGTAGTTTATATCAGTTTTGAGTGTGTGTGTATATATATAACTTTTGAGAATTTTGTTTTATTAATTTAAGAATTGTAAATTACTTTGTAGGTTTCAGTAACTATGCACCTGCAATGAGACATTGACAATATAAACATATATATATGGTATTAACATTTTATAAAAATCTTTTTTACAACCCAATAACATTCTACTTTAGACAACACTTCTAAACTATAGAAAAGCATAGAAGTTAAATATTTATTCCCATTGTATTTTATTTAATTATGATAGATCCATTTTTTTAAACGCTAACTAGCAAAATGTCTATAATATGCATATTATTAACCCAATTTTCTATTTCTAAATTTTTTAGATTTTATTATATCAATTTTTTTTTCTTTTAAATTCTTGGTGGGCAAATCAGTCTCCCACTAATTTTTTTACCTTAACATGATATTGGTTAATTGTCATTTTATTTAACTATCCTGTGCATCGCACGGATTAGCGACCAGTCTTTCTTAATTTGCTTTCCCACTAACGGAGCTTATTTTTTAAATATGTATTTCTATTGCATTCGATAATAACTAGTATCTTCCGATTTAATTGGTCGATATTTTTCTATCTGTATTCTACTTTCAATTCATTCCACGGAAATTTCCAATCAACTTATCAAAGTCACAATACCGGGCACATTTTAATAGGATTGACAGTTAGATCCTTGTTAAAATGGCCGTTTCTTATAAACCAAAACCAAAAGTCTTCTCTTCTGGGTCATTCTTTTGTGATGAGCAAAAGAAAAATCCAGGCTATTATTTCATTATCTATATATAGGTGCGGCTAAAGTTTTGCATTTCCACAGAAAGCTCTGTCCATGCATTTCCACGTATAATTCTGTTATCTCTAATTGAATTTTTTGTATTCCACAGAAAGCACACGTTGTTAACAGATTCTGTCCCTCGCTTCAAACTTACAACCCCAACAGAATGACACACTCTTGTCTTAGATACGAGTGGGTTTTGTTAATATTCTTTCATGGGATTCTTCTGATGTCCATGAGCTCATGTTTGAAATCTAAGTCAATTCCTGCTCTTGCAAATGAGACTGATCGCCTGGCTTTACTTGACTTCAAGAATCAGATCACTCAAGACCCACTTCAAATCATGAGCTCATGGAATAACTCTGTTCATTTCTGCAACTGGATAGGTGTTACGTGTAGCCCCTCTAGTAAACGAGTCACTGTTTTGGATCTGGAAGCTAAGAGATTACTTGGCACCATACCACCCTCTGTAGGAAATCTTACTTACCTCACAAGAATCAACCTACGAAGCAATAGCTTCAACGGTGAAATTCCTCAAGAAGTGGGACGACTACAATCCCTGCATCATCTCAATTTGAGCGGGAATTCCTTTGGTGGTAAACTTCCTACTAATCTGAGCTACTGTACACAACTTAGAGTGCTTGATGTTGCTTACAACGATCTTGTTGGGCAGATTCCAGACCACCTCAGCTCATTGTCAAAGTTGGTGAATCTAAGTCTTGGCGAGAACAACCTAATAGGAACAATCCCAGCTTGGATAGGAAACTTTTCTTCTTTGTATGTCCTCAGTCTAAATTGGAACTATTTTCAAGGAAGCATACCTGGTGGACTTGGCCGTCTATCAAGGTTGGGATTTTTCCGCCTTTCTGTGAATAATCTGTCTGGTACCATCCCTCATCAGATCTATAATATTTCTTCCATTTACTTTTTTTCTGTAACTGCCAACCAGCTACATGGAAGCCTCCCAACAGATGTTGGTTTTACTCTTCCAAACCTTCATAGATTTTTTGGCAGTGGAAACTATTTCACGGGGCCTATTCCCGAGTCATTTTCAAATGCTTCTCAACTTCGGGTCCTTGACCTTTTAGGCAATGGTCTGACTGGGCCAGTGCCTCAAAATCTAGCAAACTTGCAAGGCTTGTTTCGGCTTAATCTTGGATACAATAGCATTGGAAAGGGGAAGGATGGTGACTTGAGTTTTCTCAATTTCTTGACCAATTGTTCTAGTTTGGGGTATTTGAATCTTGAGGGTAATAATTTTGGAGGAGTATTGCCCAGCTCTATAGCCAACCTTTCCACCCAATTAAACATTCTTTCTATGAGTGAAAATAAAATTCACGGTAACATCCCTACTGGGATCGGGAATCTTGTTAACTTATATGGTCTTGGATTAGAAAATAACTATTTGGGAGGTACTCTCCCTCATGCTCTTGGGAAGCTTCAAAATTTAAATATATTATATTTGGAAAATAACAAATTTTTTGGGCCAATCCCTTCCACCTTGGGTAACTTAAGTACACTGATAAAACTTTATATGGAGGGGAACAGATTTGAGGGAAGGATACCCGCAAGCCTAGGAAACTGCCGAAATTTGCTTTTATTGAACCTTTCTCATAACAGTCTCTTTGGAACAATACCAGAACAGGTTATGGGTCTTTCATCCCTTTCAATATTTTTGGACTTGTCTTATAATTTTTTAATAGGAGCACTACCGTTTGAAGTGGGCAAATTAAAACAACTTTCCAAGTTAGATCTCTCAAAGAATAGATTATCAGGAAAAATTCCCACCACCCTTGAGACTTGTACTAGTTTGGAGCACTTATATTTGGATGGTAATTCATTTGAGGGAGAAATTCCACAATCCTTGAAGAACTTAAGAGGTTTAGAATATATAGATCTTTCTCATAACAAATTGTCGGGGCATATTCCTGAATTTCTTAGCAAGCTTTTGGCACTTAAGCATCTCAATATTTCTTATAATGATTTTGAGGGTGAAGTGCCAAGTGAAGGAATTTTTGCAAATGCAAGCGCAATTTCAATCTTTGGAAATGAAAAGTTATGTGGTGGTGTCCAAGAATTACATTTATCTTCGTGCTCAAGCAAACATCCTAAATTGTATGGGAAGCTTCTTGCACTCAGAATAATAATTCCTCTCACTTGTATAATTATATTTGTACTTCTTCTGTTGTATTTTTTCCCTACATGTTCTATTTTGAAAAAATCAAGGGAGGGAGCCTTAACTACATCTTCTTTTGAAGATTGGCAATTACCTTTCTCTTATGCTGAACTCTTAGAATCAACAAATGGGTTTTCTGAGAACAACTTAATTGGTTCGGGTAGCTTTGGCTTTGTATACAAAGGAGTTCTTTCTAGAAATGGAGCAGTTGTTGCTATCAAAGTATTGAACCTTCAACAGGAAGAAGCTTCCACAAGCTTCATTAATGAATGCAATGCTTTGAGAAGTATACGTCATCGCAATCTCCTCAAGATTATCTCTGCTTGCTCTAGCATTGATCATAAAGGGAATGACTTTAAGAGCTTAATTTTTGAGTTCATGTGCAATGGAAGTCTGGACCTATGGTTGCATCCTAAAAGTGATGAGCAATATCAAAGAAACAAATTAAGCTTTATTCAGAGATTGAACATAGCCATTGATGTTGCTTATGCATTAGAATATCTTCATCAACATTGCCAAACACCAGTTGTTCACTGTGATCTTAAACCAAGCAATATACTCCTTGATGAAGATATGGTAGCCCATGTTGGTGATTTTGGATTGGTGAAGTTCCTCTTTGAAGCATTTGACAATCCCTCCAAAACTCAAACCTTGTCAATTGGACTGAGGGGTTCCATTGGGTACATTCCTCCAGGTAATTTTTCAACTAGATGAAGCAGAACTCATTTCTTGTTTAATAATATATATATATATATATATATTTTATATTAAATGAAAGTAGAGATTCTTTCAAAAAGTAACTATATGCTCAAGTTTGTATGTTGGGATGTATGTGCTAACAATGCATCATGCATTAGTGATTAAATTCTATGCTCATAAGAGTATTGTTTGTTACTAAAAATGCATTAATGACTTATAGAGTATGGGATGGGTGGTGAAATTTCAACATTGGGAGACATTTTCAGTTATGGGATACTCTTGCTTGAGATGTTCACTGGGAAAAAGCCTATCGATGAAATGTTCATAGATGGTTTGAGTATTCACAAGTTCACTTCAATGGCTTTGCCTGAACATGTAATGGATATAGTTGACCCATCAATGTTTTTTGAGGATGAAGAAGATGTCAATGATGAGAGAAACGAAGATGACATTGAAGACAAAGCAATAATTGAAGAAGAGCCCCATCTCAATGTTAGTAGCAGAATAAAAGATTGCTTGATATCAGTGTTCAAAATTGGATTGTCATGTTCTACAACATCACCTAATGAGCGGATGCCAACAAACGTTGTTGTCAATGAAATGAACGCTATTAAAGACACATATCTTAAATTTCAGAAGGGAAACAGAAGAAGAATGAACTAGGTATGTTAACTCATTTTATTTTATTAATGGACATACACATTTTTCACCTGTTTGTAAAATAAAAATAATAATATAAAATAAAAACATAAATGAGAAAATGAGAAAAAAAAAATTGAAAAGAATATCAGTCTCTCTATTAGAATTGTTTAGTTAGCATGTTATTGATATGAGTTCTTCTAGAACTACAACAAAATGTCAAAACATTTTCATAACAAGTGAGATATCAGTTCATCATAATTCAAAATAAATTGAAATAAAATAAGATTTTAGTGGGACCTAGCACAACACAAAACAAAAATATTGTGAGATTTTGTTGTTTTTCTAGTTGCTAAACTTTTCTGTGCTGTTATTTAACACCAATGGAATAAAAGGAATAGAATTACTATTTGTTTATGTTGTTTCAAGAAAGTAATTGCAGTTCTTTCATTCTTCACTATTTCTATCAGTGACGTAGCTGATAGAAATAGTGAAGAATGAAAGAACTGCATTAACTTTTAAGCAAAACGTCACTGATCATAGAAATAGTGAAGAATGAAAGAACTGCAATTACTAACTTTTCTGTGAATGACAGAAATCCGGATTGAAAGAACTTTTATGTAAATTAATTAATAACGGATTGAATCCCATAAATCCGGTCATTCAATCCGTTATTAATTAATTTATGTGATTGTTTTGTAGCATGACCGGATTGAATGGAATTGAAGTAATGAACACCCTTGATTGAGTAATATTTCTGAGGCTTGTGATGGCTATAAATTATAGGCTTGTGACATTCTACTGTGTTCTTTACAGTATACACATATGCTGCCTCAGCCATTGTCATTGCTATCCATGTCAAAGGTAATTTAGATCAATGGTTCCCTGTTATTTGTCAATGACATTTCTTAAACCATATTATTATATATATTGTTTTTATCATGGATTATACAATCGCTCCTTTAATTGTAATATGTGCTTCATACACTATTCCTTACTGTTCTTCTTGACATAATATTTGAGAGCAGGTTAGCAGGTAATAACAGTTCATGGGGCCTATTTTTGTGTCATTTTCTTTTCTGGATTTTTTTTCTTAATTTAATACCCCTCTTAATATAGCTCTTTAATTACTAAAAAAATACCATTTTTATAGAGCCATCCATAATGTATAACTATCTTTTGATTTAGTTACTCGATCTCTCGTGCCCGTTGTACTTGCGTAGACTTACCAATCCTTTGCATCTCGAGTCAGCCCATCGCAATGCAAGCCAGGATCATCAGGTCCTGTGGGCTCGCACAAATTTGATTGACATGGAGATGGAGGCTACAAACTTATGACACGTGCACTTGAGGTCAAGATTTGGTATTTCAACTAAATCTGCTTATTATGCATGGTGCAGGCATGCATGCATGCGATGCGATATATTGAGATAGTTAATCTTTATTTGTTGTAATTTAGTTCTAGTGGAAGCCATAAGGGGTGGCCCTTATGCTAAATTTAAACACAAGGTAGTTTCAATGAATTATCACTCACACTAATCTGTTGAATGTTGTATTTATTAGATTTCTAATTGAGTATTGTGAGGGATTTCACAATTCGCTCCAATACCAATGAGCTTGGTCTGCGATCGAATGCTATAAAAGATTTGTGCCCCCTCATCCTTCACCAATTGGTGGTTGGATGGATTGGTAAGGCACACGGTCCGACAAGTGGTATCAGAGCCAAGGTCATAGGTTCGAGTCGTTGGAGCCGCATTGTGAGGGAGGGATTGTGAGGGATTTCACAATTCGCTCCAATACCAATGGGCTTGGTCTGCGATCGAATGCTATAAAAGATTTGTACCCTCTCATCCTTCACCAATTGGTGGTTGGATGGATTGGTAAGGCACACGGTCCGACAAGTATACAAGGTGAAATATAAAACAGATAAAGATGACAATAATTCAAAATTGCCAACAAATGTAAATAACAAGAGAATAAGCCTGGTCCGAAGCTGGCGTAATTATAACCCAACCAAAACCCCCCAAATATTCCTTAAACCTTCTTCTCCAAAAGGCAAACCAAAGGCAAACTCTTTTTCCCCTCCTCACACCGGAGCTTCATTCCACCATAGTCATTGATAGGCCACAAATGAATTGACCCCTTGTGATGAATTAGCCAAGTGAATTAATTAGGTTCAATTACATGCAATTGTGTGGCAGCACAAACAAATCACCAATAAACTAAATAAGCAGCGGAAAATAAATAACACGGTGATTTGTTCACGAATGGGAAAAACCCTAATGACAAAAACCCCACCGGGTGATTTTCAAGTCACCACTCCCGAAACTCCACTATTATCAAATCAAGCGGTTACAAGTAAAGGAATCTCAAGTACCTTACCAACCTACAATTGAACCCTTACCCCAATACCCAATTGGACTTGATCTGTAGTGACAGTTCCCACCTTTGATGCACGGCTCCCAAGTACGTGACTAACCAATGCGCGAATCCCAGTACGCGACTTCAAACACCAACTTAGAAGGAGAGGTTGGCTGCAAAGTTATTCAGTTCATCTTACACGATGAAGATCAGGAAGATGCTTAGTCACAAAGCCCTTTGATGCAAATACACAACAACTTCTTCAGAGAAGATGAACTAGGTCAAGAACTTCGTCTTTGATCACAATTTGCTTGAACAGAGATTGCTCAATGCTTTTGCAACTTGTGTACAATTTGACGACTCTTAAAACAATCCTTTTATATGTTTAGGGTTATAAGAAAAGAAGGCCCAAAAGCATATTCACGGATCCCAAGAAATCAAATTAGAAAATCTAACTTTATAATTCTCGACAAATAGCAGGTGTCGAGGAGCTATAGAGCAGGTGTCGAGATTTAATGAATTTGCACTTCAGCTTGTTTTTCTTGGACAGACTTGATGACTTCAACACTTGATCTTGAAACCTTGTTTCTTGAAGTATTAAAAACACATAGAACTACCCAATTATAAGTAGAGTGCGTTTTGTCAAAGGATTAGCCAATTTACATAAATAAGTGACATATGTTCAAATAAGTGAAAACACATATGTCCTAACAATCTCCCTCTTTGGCAATCCGTGACAAAACCACAACAAACAAATGAACATATGAGAGAAGTCATAAATCACTCAACTCATATTCACTTGTTGAATACAATAAAATCTATCCTAACACAAACTCTTGAAAAACTTTGCAAGAAAAGAGTTTATGGCAAGTAGACTTTGACAACCTATATTTCTGAAACACTTTAAACAAAACTCATCAAGGCATTTTGTGTGAAACAGAAATAATAGATTGCATACAAGTAAAGAAACATGTGTATAAAGAAAGAAAAGAAACAACACATGTAAGAGGTAGGTGAAAGAAACATACATCAACATATAAAGAAGATGAGTACAATGTATGTAAAACTGGTCACAAGACCTCATATACAAGATCAATGTATCTATAAAGAATAGAAAAAAAAAAAAGATATATCAAAACCTCACTACATCCCTCAAAATATCAACACTCCCCCTATCAAAAATGTCCTATACTAACTCTCCCTTTAAGATGACTACTCTCATAACCCAAAACTACTCTCCCTTTTTGTCACGAGTGACAAAGGGTAGAGTGTCATATAGACATCTCATCAGTAGAGCTAGCATCTCCATCATCATCATCATCCTCAGATTCAGAAGCCGTTGGAGAAGGTGGTGAAGGAGTAGCCTCAGGAGCAAAACCACCCATGGTCGCCTGACGTCGTGCAATACGACCAACATGAATGTTCACCTGATACAACTCAGTGGAGAGTGTATTAAGGTGAGCATCCATGTGTTGCAGCTGCGCCATGATGTCTCCAAGAGATACATCGCCTGTAGAGGAAGAAGGAGCAGATGTAGATGGAGCTGATCTGGATGGAGCTGAACGGCAGGGAGGAGTGGAATCTGTTTGTCTCGACCTAAACTGAGCCTCACTACATTTTACAGTAACGGCATCTATGGCACAGATGTGTGTGAAGTGGTCGGACACAGGAAAAGGGATAGAAAAATGGCATAAGATCCTTGTGATAGAGGAAGGAAAGATGAGCTTATCACGGGACGCTGAATCTAGATGAACATCTATGATAGAAAGGATGAAATGAGAAGGAAAATCTATAGTAAGTGCTCAAGAAGAGATAACAAAATCGAGCATGAGGCTCTGTGATGGAGTTGTAGTGAGAGAGTGGATGGAGTACAAAAGTCATCACCATGTTTAGGAATCTAGGACCTTTAGCAAAAGGTCTACATGATGTGTATTGATGCTCACCCGAATCAGCTGGGCGTTGACAAAAAGCAGAAATTAGCTCATCTTTGGACACAGTCCTCAGACGCTCATAGGAAGAATAGTCAGGAAAATCTATCCTAGGAACCCTAAGCACATCCGCAACTAGCTGCGGTGTGACAGGGACGCGCATACCTCAAACGCAAGTGAAAAGAAGAGGTACTGAACGATTGATCCCGTGCATGTTGGATTAAAACTCCTGAATCAACACGAGAGGACATGTGACCGAGATGTCACACAGTGACTCCCATCCCCTACTATGAATGACAGAGGGAAGGTTAGTGTCGGCGACGTCCGCTAAAATGACTTGGCATTCTGAATGAACACCTCGTCTAGAAAAGTTCTCCGAAAATGCCTTGTGGGCATCTCCATCACGGAACCGAAGATTTAGAGGAGCAGAATCAGAAGATGAAGAAGCTCTAGAACGCAGAGGGTTCCGAGCTGGAGTGGATTTACGTTTGGGTGCCATAGACACCATTAACATAAACAGAATGAGAAAGAGATAGAGAAGGAGACAATCAGAAAAGTCCCAAAATATTTCACATATATCAAATATATTGAACAATAAGTACGTATGCATGGGGAATGCATGAACATGTGACATGCAAATTAAAAAAAAACATCATGGGCTCAGCCCAATCCAATCCTACCAGCACACAAACATAGAACACACATCTAAATGCATGTAAATATCATTCTAATGCACATGAAATGCATTGTATGACATTTTGAACATATTTAAGTGACCCAACCCAAAATTTCAAGAAAAACTCATTAATTTTGAAAAACCCCAAAAATTTTCAAAAACCCCAAAACCTAAGCTTCAAAACATGAAATGCATGAAAAAGGAAGGAGAATGAGATCTTACCAAGTGATTAGAAGCAAGGAAGGGCCGAAAATCAAGTAGGTTGAAGGTTTTGAGTGAGAAAATCAAGTTTGGGAGAGGAAAAGTCGTGGATAGATCGAGAGAAATCGAGCAAATGAGATCCGGATTGCGACAACAGCTTAAATAGGAACCTCAGTAATTCTCGACAGCTGAGGTGTCGAGAGGTATCGAGGAAGGTGTCGAGGAAGGTGTCGAGGAAAAGGCCTTCGACAGCTGAAGGTGTCTAGAGGTATCAAGGTACAAGAACCACTTTCAAAGAATAGAAGCTCGATCGATCGACAAGGTATCGAGAAGGTATCGAGGAGACAGGAACTTTCTCAATCGATCCACTAGGTGTAGAGACAGGTGTTGAGATTGTGATAAGAAAAAGGCTTGAGAAGCTCGACAGATAACAAGGTATAGAGAAGGTGTCGAGGAGGTGTCGAGCCAGCAATTAAAAGCAGTTTTTCGAGAAGTGAAAAACACAGACATGAATGCAATCCAACATACACCTCAACCATTGATCCAATCAACATATAAGGCTCTCAAAATCATCTCTCAATCAAAAATTTAAGCACATGGATCCTTAAAAACACACACACACACACTAAACAAGTCTAACCAATTTTATTTTTAAAAAACAAGTCAAGACAGTTTAGTGAGCATACATTAGCACATGTAAAACCTTTGTGATGGCCAAATCACATTGTACCTGTACATGTATCAAAAGTAGTAAAGAATATTGCGTGTCGTGTGTGAAAAACATCACAAGATTGCATAAGTGTATACATGTTATGATAATTTGAGATATGAGAAAATCACTTTAACTCACACACAATCATAACTGTTTGATGGAGACTATCACCTTCGAGGTACATCCTATAACTCCCACATCTCCTAGAATACACGCTTGCAATCATATTTAAAGCATTTTGATCTTTTTGCTTTTTGCTTTTGTTTTCTATGCATATTTTCTTTTTAAGCATATCATGCATGGGCTTATATAAGAGAGAAAAGATATACCCATTGATATTTGACATTCCAATTTTGCTATGCCGAAGCACACAAATGTCATTGACATCACATTTTTGCTATGCCGAAGCATACAGGTGTCATTAATGATTGGTGGGCAACAATGGTGAGATGGTTATTTATGCCTTTCTTTTAGGATTTTCTAGTTCTACCCGTCAAAAAGAGTGATATGAGTGTTAAGTCTAAGAGATAATTTAATCTTACTCATCACAAACAAGAGTCACAAAGCTCACTTGCTTAGTTGTGCATAAAGATGCTCATCTAAGCTACAAATGATACAAAGTTTAGAAAACTCTATTTCATTGGCCATCCAAGGTACACAAGTACCAAAGTACACAATAACACACTGTTTTTGTATTTTTCTGATTTTTCAAAATTTTTTATTTTTATATTAAAAATAAAATAAACAAAATTGAAAGCAAACACACAAAAACATGTTAACAAAGCAAAGCATAAAACTAAACTGACTCAATAGAAATGCAAAACACACAAGCAATGCAACAAACAAGAAAAACAAGTAGGGAGAAGAAAGTGATGAAATCATTTAGAGTCCTTTTTCTTCCACACCTTGGAAGAACATTTCCTTTGATTAAACCCTTGAACTAGCGGTGAGGGGGAAGAATTGAAACCGTTCAAGTTAGAAAGGAACATGAGGGCTTTTAGAAGATTTCCAAGAGGAGCAAAAGAGGATTGAAGCTGATTTTGGCTCCCAGATGCTATCATGCCATTGCTCTGTTGAGTGGCTAGCCACTTATAGCAATTTGGTCGAGTATGACTGGCAGCTCCACAATGATGACAAAGATGCTGCTTCTTTTGTTTAGGCTTTTGAGAGTTAGCCTTCTTAGCCCTAGGGTTTTTAGCATCTTTTTTATCTTGCTTAGGGAGTGCTCCTAAGATAGATTTATCCTTGTCCAAGTTCTCACTAGCTAATTCAGTTTTAACATCAGTGTTCTCAATTTCAGTGTCATTAGCAAGATAAACAAAAACAGTATTACTAGTAGAAGTAGAATTACAGAAAGAAAGACCACACCCTAAGCCTATTCGATCCGAAGCAGATTTCTGATTGCTGAGCATCTCATCAAGTTTTGCACTTGAAGTCCTCTCCAATTGAGCTCTGACTTGAAACAACTCCGCTTCAAGCTTTTTGGTCTTCTTAGCCAAGAAGTTGTTCTCAAACGTCAGTGTTCCAATAGTTTGATTTGCCTCATCAAACTTTGTGGACAACTCTTCACGATCAAGTTCCATATCACTGAGCTTTTTGGTGGTCAACCAATAGAGTTTCTCGTGCTTCTTAGACAGCTTGTATAGTTTCTCATAGGCTGAATGGATATCATCTTGATCATCCATCTTCTCACACTTAGTGTCCACCAATTCTTTTTTTTCTTCCACTTCTTCAACAATCCCTTCAGTAGGATTAACTGTGGCAGTGAAGGCATTTAAGATTCCGTCATCCTCACTATCGGAATCATCTTCAGGTTCAGTGTCACTCAAGGTTGCAGCAAGTGCCTTGCTCTTCCCAATGCTCTTGAGATATGTAGGACACTCATTTTTCATGTGTCCAAACCCATGACACCCAAAGTACTTAGGTCCTGCGGGAACAGTATACTGACCACCTTCCTTTGCATCCTTCTTCCCTTTGTCTTGGCTCTTAAACTGAGAAGAATTGGATTGCCTGTTGTCCTTGTCAAAGTTCCTTCCATTTGCATTCTTCATAAACTTCTTGAACTGCCTTGTAATGTAGGACTTCATTTTGGAATCTTCATCATCGGAAGACTCATCTGTCTCACTGCTCTTGGCCTTTAAGGCCATGCTCTTGCCTTTGCTTGACTTGCCAATCCTAGATAACCCTAGCTCGTAGGTCTGCAAGTTTCCAACCAACTCAGTCAAAGGAATCTTGTCAATATCCTTTGATTCCTCAATCACCGTAATCTTGACATGGAATCTCTCAGGTAGAGCTCTGAGCACTTTCCTCACAATCTTGGGTTCAGGAATGGTTTCCCCAAGATTGAAGGCTGAGTTCACTATGTCCTTGAGCTTGGCATAGAACTCATCGAACGACTCATCCTCCTCCATCTTTATTTCTTCAAAGCTTGTAGTGAGCCTCTGAAGCTTTGAATCTTTGACAGCCTTGGTTCCTTCATAGGTTGTCTGGAGGATGGTCCAAGCCTCCTTAGCAGTTTCAGTTGAGGATATCTTCTTAAATTCCTCATTGGTGACTGCACTGAACAATGCATTCAATGCCTTGCTATTGAAGTTAGCCGCCTTGATCTTTGCATCATCCAAATCAGCCGGCGCTTCCTTTGGCTTAGTCCAGCCAATCTCTACAGCTTGCCACACCTTCTCGTCTAAGGACTACAAAAAAGCTCTCATGCGTACTTTCCAGTAGACATAGTTAGTCCCATCAAATAAAGGAGGTATGATTAACGACTGTCCTCTATCCATGACAAATTGGGGTCAATGGATCAAACACAGCAAAGATTAAACCCAATCAGAGTGTGCCTGCTCTGATACCACTTGATAGGCTACAAACGAATTGACCCCCTGTGATGAATTAACCAATTAATTAACCAAGTGAATTAATTAGGTTCAATTACATGCAATTGCGTGGCAACACAAACAAATCACCAATAAACTAAATAAGCAGCGGAAAATAAATAACACGGTGATTTGTTCACTAATGGGGAAAACCCTAATGGCAAAAACCCCACCGAGTGATTTTCAGGTCACCACTCCCGAAACTCCACTATTATCAAATCAAGCGGTTACAAGTAAAGGAATCCCAAGTACCTCACCAACCTACAGTTGAACCCTTACCCCAATACCCAATTGGACTTGATCTGTAGTGACATTTCTCACCTTTGATGCATGGCTCCCAAGTATGTGACTAACTAATGCGCGGATCCCAGTACGCGACTTCAAACACCAACTTAGAAGGAGAGGTTGGCTACAAAGTTCTTCAGTTCATCCTACACGATGAAGATCAGGAAGATGCTTGGTCACAAAACCCTTTGGTGTAAATACACAACAACTTCTTTAGAGAAGATGAACTAGGTCAAGAACTTCGTCTTTGATCACAATTTGCTTGAACAGAGATTGCTCAATGCTTTTGCAACTTGTGTACAATTTGACGGCTCTTAAAACAATCCTTTTATATGTTTAGGGTTAGAAGAAAAGAAGGCCCAAAAGCATATTCACGGATCCTAAGAAATCATATTAGAAAATTTGACTTTATAATTCTCGACAGATAGCAGGTGTCGAGGAGCTATCGAGCAGGTGTCGAGATTTAATGAATTTGCACTTTAGCTTGTTTTTCTTGGACAGACTTGATGACTTCAACACTTGATCTTGAAACCCTGTTTCTTGAAGTATTGAAAACACCTTGAACTACCCAATTACAAGTAGAGTGCGTTTTGTCAAAGGATTAGCCAATTTACATAAATAAGTGACATATGTTCAAATAAGTGAAAACACATATGTCCTAACAATCTCCCTCTTTGGCAATCCGTGACAAAACCACAACAAACAAATGAACATATGAGAAAAGTCATAAATCACTTAACTCATATTCACTTGTTGAGTACAATAAAATCTATCCTAACACAAACTCTTGAAAAATTTTGCAAGAAATGAGTGTCATCATCGGAGTTGTTTTTAAAGCCCGAAAAAGATGCCGAATCCGCCATTAGTCTAGTGTCACAATCTCAAAGTTTTGTTTTCTCATGATTTGGTGGTTTTCTCCTATTTTTAATTTCAAAATATCAATTGGTTTGAGTTTTTTTTGGATTTAATCACTTGATTTTGTATGTGACAGGGTTTAGACCCCTTAAACCACAAACAAATTGCGTAGCCTAGATTAATTAGCCAAGTTTTTACTTAGTCAAATTAAGCAATTCTAGGTTAAAACAATTACAAAATCATATCATGCATGTAAACATATAAAGCAGCGGAAAGTAAATAACACAGTGATATGATCACCCAGGAAAACCAAACCGGTAAAAAACCTGGGGAGGATTTTACCCACCGATCCTCAAGGCAAAACGGAATCCACTAAGAAAGAATTGAAGTTGTTACAAGAGGACTTACAAGCAACCCCGCTTGACTTCCTAATGCTACCCACCAGTAGTAACTTCCTGACACGACCACGCGCAGGCTCCGAATCCACGGACTACTTCTTTCTTTTGTCTTCCTTCAATCTGGTACAAGCTCCTCACTTGTTAATCTTTAAGTTCCAATGGCAGCAACCAAGTTGATCATCAAGATGTAGAAGAATCTTAATCTTGAAAACCCTAAGTTATGTGTAAAGGAAAGCTCCTCTAGATCTCACAAGAGATTTACACAAAACAGCAATGTATGAGCAACAACACAACTTGTACAACTCTGAAAAACGTAGCTAGGGTTTGCCTTATATACCTAGGGCAAAAACATAAAAACCTAGACGTTTAAAGAGTTAGGGCTGAGTTGGAATTCTGCAGAAAAACGCATCTGGGCCGATTTTCGATCGATCGAGAATTACATTCGATCGATCGAGCCAGGCCGAGAAGCTCCAATGCTTCTGCAGTCTCTCGATTCCAACTTTACAAAATTAAACCAACTTTGAGCAAGCCTAAACAAGACTAAACACATTGTTTTGATCATGGTTTGCCAACATTACAAATTAGGTTCTAAATACATAAAATCCTAAGACCTTAAAACCTAACAAACTCCCCCTTTGGCAATCCGTGACAAAACACACATCTAAAGCTCAAAGTTTACAAGTATAAAAGCCCTTTACAAAATAATGCTCATAAACAAAAGTTCAACCTAACTACTATCCATCGGTTGCAAGTGTAGACAGCAGCTTTATTGAATCAACCTGTATATTCCTGAAATACTCAACAAACACATAAACGCATGTGTGGCAGAAAATAGTATATAAACAGGTATAATATTCTTGTAAGATTCACACAACTCAAAATAAAGATATATATCAATGAATCAACTCATGAATATAAATCAATAAGCAATGAATCATAAGTCAACAAGAATCAAAAGAAAACATGTATATCAATATATCAATCAATGTTTCTATATCAATGTTACTCCCCCTAACATGAATATCCTCAAAAATGATATACAAAGTGAAGCACCTAGATACAATCTACTAAACTCCACAAAAAAATATCCCAAGCTAAACATATGTCTCCCCCTAACTATATGTCTCCCCCTAACTACAAAATCTCCTCAAAAAGTACAAAACTCCCCTACAAGTGTCAAAATATCTCCCCCTTTTTGTGACGAAATGCCAAAGGGCAATCAAAAGTCGCCATCAAAAGGTGGTGGTGAAGGTGAATGAAGACGTGCAAGATCAGCTCGCAGAGCACGCATCTCGTCCAGCAAGTCCACCAAAATCTGACCATGAGCCGCCTGAACGGTCATGACAGTCTCCAAAGTACGACGAACATCAAAGTCGGCCGCAGGAGGTGGAGGAACAGCAGCAGCAGCAGCATCCGCAGCAGCACCAACTGGATCAGGAGTATCCTCACCAGCAAGACCTGTAGAAGATGAGGGAGGAGGAGGAGCGCTAGAAGAGGGATCAGACCTAGGGTGTTTAGAACCAGCTCGAAGATGAGCAGCCCTTTGTCTAAGGAAAGACGCACCAATAGGACCGATGACATGAACAGGCTCAGAAGCAGGGAAGTCCTCTAAACCTAGATATAATAAAATCCTATGAATGAAAATAGGATGAACGAGAGCATGAGCAGTAGATGAACTCCTATAAACTTCGTTCAAAGAACGAAGAAAAAGATGAGGAAAACTCATAGAAGCATCTGTAACAAGAGCGTACAGAAAAACACACCTCTCAAAAGGAATGGTGTGCAGATGAGAAATGGGCCAGAGTGAGTGACATGCTATCCTAGAGAAAAGATAGGTAGTCTCAGGAAGCTCAGCAGAAGTGATCCGAGGATCAGAACTCCACTGGACAGATGACCCAGTGATGTATGATATGACATCACTCAACTCGGGTGACTCATCATAAGGATAGACAGGATCCCTAACTAAAGGTACCTCAAGAGCATCAGCCACTACCTGAGGAGTAATGGAGTACTCTACGCCTCATATCCAACTCCGAACAAGGGTGTTGGAATCATAGACGCGGATCGAGATGTTCGAGTAGAACTCTCGAATCAAGGTAGCAGGAGGAGGAGGGTCAGACAAAGCAAACAAGGGAAGCCAACCCCTACGCTCAAAATTTGCCCTAATGGCAGGATCAAGCTCATCTAAAGAGACAGACCGCTCAGCCCATATCTTCCTCTTAATGTTTAAAGTGTCATAAAGCTCTTAGTTTTTCTCACTAGGGAACCGCTCACTATCAAAAGAGGGAGGGGAAGGAGTAGGAGTGGGAAGGGTCCTACGAGCTCTAGTCTTCCTAGGCATGGTGCTAAGGAAAAGGACAGAGACACAAAGAGAAAACCAAAAAGAACAAACACACAAAAACCAAAGGCAGACTGCAAGTTAGCACACAAAAAATATAGAAGTAAAATTCTATATGATGCATGAACATTAGCAATGTTATGATGCATGAACTAATGCAGTAATCAGGATCAATTGAAGTTCTAATTCATAAAATTGGCTTGAACATGGAGTTTCTTAACAAAAACCCAAAAAATTTGAGAACAACTTGAAAATTTTTGTACCAAATTGATGAACCAATCATTATAAACTATTGCAAACAATTTATAATAACCAATTGCATCAATTACACAAGCCAATTTCATCAATTAAACCCAATTGCACAAAAATCCCCAATTCGGACCAATTATAAACCCTAAAAATTTCAATTTTTCACAAAACTTCAAATTGATCAAATTAATCACTCAAGAACATGTTTATATAGTGTCCCCATCAAAACCCATTGATCAATTACAAACAATATAGTCCGAATTAACAAAAATCCCAAAAAGAAAGTTCCGAAAATCTCCTCCTAAAATGCATGAAAAATGCATGAAATCAAGTAAATAAACTGAAAAGCAAGGGTATTAAGGACATACCGGCTTGAGGACAGAGAGATTATGCAAAAAGATCGGAAGAAAACGACAAAAACTTGAATCTTTTGACTTGCCTCGTCGGAGAGAGAAAAAAATTTGAAAAAGATTTGAAATAGTTCTTTTGAAAAAGTCAGAAATCCTCTTTTTTAAAAAGCATAATCACGATGTTCGATCGATCGAGAATTACATTCGATCGATCGAAAGTGACAGTCGTTTTAGCACTTTCTGAGGCACTTTTTCGATTGATCGAAGAATACATTCGATCGATCGAAATAGGCAGAGGCACACTAAATTTTGGGGAAAAACATACTTTTGAAAAATTGCAAACCTAATTTTGAAAACAACTCCTCAAAGCACTTGTACATTGAAAACAAAATGCATGAGTATGAAATGGAATGCATCTTTAAAAACCCAAAATTTTAAACCCAAATCTCCCAAACACAAGTTTTAATTGTCTTCCAAATTAATTTTCTCAAGCAACAAGAATGTTGTGCACAAATCTCAAGATATTTTTAAACTTGGGTGGTCAAACCAAGGACACACACACTAACATGTACAGTGTTTAACACAGAGTAACTTGTGAAGTGTGTGAAACTAGCAAAGACTTGAGATACATGTGAGGTGATATGTGAATGGCAATCAAGCACAAAGTCTACACAATTCATCACATAGAATTAAAAGAGACTATCACCTAAAGAGTTACATCCTATAACTCCCACATCTCCTAGAACAAAAGCTTGCAATCATGTAAGTTTCTTGCATTATTGCCTCTTATTTATATGAATTGGCATTCAGCCTAATAGTACACACCGGTTTGAATTAAGTGAATTGGCATCAAGCCTAATAGTACACACCAGTTTTTAAATTAATTTGAGGCTACACCTTATGTTCTTTTTGTGCATGTGCTACACTTTCTCGAGCACAAAATCTTATGATATGCACTAAGGTGTTCATGATTGGCTAGTGAACAGTGGTGAGATGGTTATTTATGCCTTTCTCAAAAGGATCAAGTCCGACAGTCAAAAACAAGTGACTTCATGATTAAGGCAAAGTGATTAAGAACCACACACATCTTTCCCACACAACATGCACTACAAAGTTTCAACTAGTTAAGTGCAGTAAATAAGCTCATCCAAGTTAAACAAGGTACACTAGACATGACATGTGTAAAAAGAATGACCAACCTTGTTTTCAAGAAATCAAGAAAAAATAGTGTTCAACAAAGATTTTGCTTTCTCCTTTTTTTTTTTTTTTTTTTTTAATTATTAAAAGAGAAAACAAATAAATCCTAGAATGAAATGCATGTATGTAATGCAATGCAAGTCCTAGAACAAAAGAAAAACACAAAAACCAAATAACAATGGTCACAACAGAATAGAGCAATGAAGCACAAGGACCATGTCAGAAAGACTCAGTTAGTGCGAGTCTTTTGCATCCAAAACTTTTTAGATGCACCCCGAGCATTGGAGTTCTTATTCACATTAGAGTGATTCCCAACTCCAGAATTGGAATAAAGGTTTAACGCCTTTACCAATTCACCAATTAGTGCCATAGGATCTTGTGCTTGAGGCACAGGCACTTTTGGTCTTTTTGCTCTCTTATCAGCTTGAAGCTTGTAACAGTTAGGACGGATATGTCCAGACTTACCACAATAAGGACAAACCCAAGCAGGTTTACCATGCATCTTGTCCTTAGGTTTGGTAGGCTCCTTAGGTTTGGATTCGTTTAAGTCTACCCTAATCTTCTTTGGTGGTGAAACTCCTACAGGTTTAACAACCTCACACACAGGGGGTTTAATGGTTTCACTCACAACCTCACTCACAAGAGGTTCAGAAGAAGAAGACGAAGGAACAAAGACAGTAGAATGGGGTCCAGAATTAAAGATGCTTTCAACATATCCTAACCCAGCTTTATCAGAAGGATACTTTTGAACATTCAGCATGTGATCAAGTTTAGAACTAGCAGATCTAGCAACAGATAAATCATGTTCCAAAGTTCTAACTTTATCAAGCAAAAGCATATTTTCAGATTTAACATTGTTCAAAAGATCATTAGCATCAAAAAGTTTTACAAGCAAGTTCTTCTTTTCAAGCTCAAGAGCATCAATTTTCTTCAGGCCAAGATCAACTTTCATAGCATCCTTTGCAGCAATTTTGCAAAGTTTGTTATAGGCCTCTTGAAGATCTGCATCTTCAGAGAGTTCCCTATCAGCAGGGTTCTCCTCAGCAGATAAGCTTTCATCTACTTCAGCAGTAGCAGTGAAAGCAATGAAGTTTCCATCTTCGTCACAACCGGACTCATCATCAGAAACCTCATTATCACTAAGGGTTACAGCCATAGCTTTACCCTTATTCCTCAAGAAAGTAGGACATTCAGATTTGACATGACCATACCCTTGACAACCATAACACTGAGGACCCAAAGAGTTATTAGAAGATTGACCTACTTGTTCTCTAGGTTTTTCAAAATTATTAACCTTAATGGGATCATTCTTCCTAAAGTTTCTAGGTTCAGCAGTGTTGGTATTCCTTGCCTTCTTGTTTGTATTTCTAAGAAAATTTCTAAAGTTCTTGGCAAGGTAAGCTATCTCTGTGGGAGAAAGCTCATCATCAAATCCACCATCTTCAACATCATCAACAGACTTAAGAGCCATTGATTTGGATTTGGCAGTCTTGGGAAGGTCAGACTCATAGGACTGAAGAGATCCTACAAGCTCATCCACAGGGATGGAGTCAACATCCTTACTTTCAGTAATGGCTGTCACTTTGGGTCTAAAGTCTTCAGTTAAGGATCTAAGTATCTTCCTAACAACTTTAGGTTGATCATAGACTTCACCCAAATTATAAGCAGAATTAACAATGTCATTGAGTTTAGCATAAAACTCATCAAAGGTTTCATCATCAGACATTCTAATGCTTTCAAACCTAGAAGTTAATTGCTGCAATTTATTTATTTTAACAGCCTTTGTGCCCTCATGCACAGTTTGGAGGATTTTCCAAGCAGTATGAGCAACCTCAACATTAGAGATCCTCTTAAATTCCTCCATTGAAACAGCATTAAAAATGGCATTCATAGCTTTACTATTAAATGCAGCTGCTTCTTTTTGAGAAGTTTGCCACTCACTCACAGGAGTAGTGGGCTTCTCCCAACCATATTCCACAGAGTTCCAAACTCTCTCATCAATGGATTTCAGGAATGCTTTCATCCTTACTTTCCAGTAGGCATAATTGTTCCCATCAAAATGTGGAGGAACAAACAAAGAGTGTCCATGCTCCATGACAACAGGAGTCAAGGATCAGCTCAGAGATGAAAATCTCAAACAAAAGAGCAACCTGCTCTGATACCACTTGACAGGGTTTAGACCCCTTAAACCACAAACAAATTGCGTAGCCTAGATTAATTAGCCAAGTTTTTACTTAGTCAAATTAAGCAATTCTAGGTTAAAACAATTACAAAATCATATCATGCATGTAAACATATAAAGCAGCGGAAAGTAAATAACACAGTGATATGATCACCCAGGAAAACCAAACCGGTAAAAAACCTGGGGAGGATTTTACCCACCGATCCTCAAGGCAAAACGGAATCCACTAAGAAAGAATTGAAGTTGTTACAAGAGGACTTACAAGCAACCCCGCTTGACTTCCTAATGCTACCCACCAGTAGTAACTTCCTGACACGACCACGCGCAGGCTCCGAATCCACGGACTACTTCTTTCTTTTGTCTTCCTTCAATCTGGTACAAGCTCCTCACTTGTTAATCTTTAAGTTCCAATGGCAGCAACCAAGTTGATCATCAAGATGTAGAAGAATCTTAATCTTGAAAACCCTAAGTTATGTGTAAAGGAAAGCTCCTCTAGATCTCACAAGAGATTTACACAAAACAGCAATGTATGAGCAACAACACAACTTGTGCAACTCTGAAAAACGTAGCTAGGGTTTGCCTTATATACCTAGGGCAAAAACATAAAAACCTAGACGTTTAAAGAGTTAGGGCTGAGTTGGAATTCTGCAGAAAAACGCATCTGGGCCGATTTTCGATCGATCGAGAATTACATTCGATCGATCGAGCCAGGCCGAGAAGCTCCAATGCTTCTGCAGTCTCTCGATTCCAACTTTACAAAATTAAACCAACTTTGAGCAAGCCTAAACAAGACTAAACACATTGTTTTGATCATGGTTTGCCAACATTACAAATTAGGTTCTAAATACATAAAATCCTAAGACCTTAAAACCTAACAGTATGGGTTTTGTTTATTTGTATGAGTTTTGCTGCTTTTCTTATTGGATTCTTAAATCATAAGTGGTAGGTTCAATGGGAGGGAGATGGATTGAATATGAACGTGGTCAATTTTTCTTCATTTTTTTAGGAAAATTGTAAAACTCAAGTAGGTTTTAATTGGATTCTTAAATCTTAAGTGGTAGGTTCAAACCCATCTAATTGTGGTTCTTCAGAGATATGAAGGAGAATAGGATTTTTCGGAGTAAAAGAACAAGAACTAGAATGATGAGAATAAGATTTTGATATAGGACTTCTCTCTACTTTTTATAAAAAAAATTTAAATAATTACTTCCTTATTTTTACTACTAATTTAGAAAATTCAAAGAGAACTTAGAGACTTTTGTTTGGAGTAGTATTTTTAAGAAGCAATTAGAGTGAGGGTTGTATATAATAGAAGTGCATAAGGATTAAAATGATGTTACTAATGTTACTAATTTTCCCTACGAGGTAGAAAAAAAATTAAAGAAATTAACCAATTGTTGATTCTTGTTTAATTTCAAAGCAATAAACTTATGGTCAATCCCATTGTGCTCAAATTTCAGATCAGTCAAAAGATATGCTAATAAAAAAATTACAATTTTCACAAGCTAAAGTGAAGTACATTGGCAGATGCTAATGACATACTTGATACCTCTTGGACATAGTTTACTTTAAAAAAAAAAAAAAAAAAAAACGGTTATTCTTTCTAGATGTTCCAGATCTATTGGTGAGAATTTCAAACTAGGATTGATGAAAAAAAAAAAAAAAAAAAAAAATCAGACTAGATAGATGACAGCAAGCATTATGACTTAATGTTCACCATGAGGTTTGATATTTTTATTGCTTTGTTGTGTAGTTGTGCCCTTCGTTTCATATTGGCTTCTCAAGATTCAAGTGTTTTTATTGTCTAGATTTTTCTACTAATGTTGGCTGTAGCTTATTCTCAATTGTTTTCCTAGCTGTGATTATTTTTCATTTTTCCTAGTTGTGATGCAAAATTGCAGATAGATGGATTTGAATACTAAAAAGAGACTTCCCTATTGGCTTGACTGAATTCTTAGAGTATATGGCAAGAGTTGGTGAACAATCTGTCATAACGTGGATATGAAGCTTAAAAATCCTGTATTTTGGAGGAACAATTGAATCATCAAAACTTTCAGAAACTTTCATATGAATGTATTGTGAATAAGAAACTTTTAGAAGGCATTGTGATAGGTTTTACTTAAATATATTTACAATCCTATGATCCTCAGGTATTTCCAATCCTATGATCCTCTTTTTCTACAATATATCATGACAGGTTTTATTTAGAATAAATGTATTTTGAATTAGAGACCTTTTTAAATAGAATTGTAACTTGTTCTATTTTCTAATGGAATTAAAAACTTTTCTATTATTGTATTCAGTTTTTACCAATCTCATGTTCCTTTAAATATTTGAGTTGTGTCAGGTTTTATATTACATGGAAGAAATTATTAAAAGTTTTTTGGGATGTGTTGATAAAATTTTCAAGTTTTATTCACCTTCTTGTAAACTAGCTGATTCCTTCAACAAATTAACATTCTAATTAGTGGAAGTCTATCTTAGTGATGTCTTAAGATTCAATAGAGAAATAATTTCCACTAGAAAGATCTCTAAAAGATTAGATTGTGATGCCAAAGGTATAGGTATTGTTAACGTGTATAGTGTTGTGGGCTTTAGGCCCGCCTAGATTACTTGTATAGCACACATATTTGTACTACACTCTTACTTGTACTGCACACATCTGCCTCCTATATAAAGGCAATCATGTATATTCTTTTACTATGAAATACAATACTATTGAATTCAGTATTTCTAACATGGTATTAGAGCCACTATTCTTACCTTTTCTTAGCAGTATTGTCTTTATTGGTGTTACTTCATTCTCAACATTGCCTCTGCTATCACAACAGCTGCCGCAACCTCTCGCCATTGAACCTCCAATGTCTTCCAGCCGTCTTCCTTGGGTTTCGGACCTGCAGCCACCGATGTTGAGGAGTCCCACACCGCAAAGACCACTACACTTTTCATCACCACCGCGAATATTGCTTCGATTAATTTTCTGTAGGTACCATTGAGATCGTCTTGTGCCGATCTACACACTTGTGGAAGCCTCACATCCATTGAAGACCGTAAGCACCCTCATGCACAGCTCAAAGGTTCTGTGCCAAAGCTCACGCACCCCACGCGCCGTTAACAGCTCTAGCCTGACGTCACCCATAACATCAACAGTGCCACGTCAACCCTAGCTTATGTTAGCATCCAGTCATCTACTAACGTCAGCACCACGTCATATTGCTGACGTCATCTCCGCTGACCGTTGTCCACGTTGACTTTGATTGTACCGTTGACTTTGACCATTGACTTTTCTCCAGGGTTGACTTTTGCAATCTAGGTTCTCATTTCCTAGTTTTTCGCGTAGATTTCATTTTTGCAGTCTGTTTTTGCATATTGTGTCTCTAAATGGATAAAAATGATATTTTTCTTTCTCGCCCCATCAATACTATATTGGAAGGGAATAAGAATTACTTATCTTGGTCTTAAGCTATGCACAATTTTCTTAAGGGTTGCATGCTCTGGCAATGTTGTATTGGTGCAATCACTATTCCTGTCAAGGGGGTAAGTGAAGAAGATGTTTCCTTCCTTAGTCGCATGATTGAATGTGATAGTCACAGCCACATGATCCTCACATGGATTCAAAACACTTCCATTTCCTTAATCTCCAATCTGTTGGGCAGCTTTGATGATGCAAAATCAGCATGGGATATGTTGGCCAAAAGATACTCCACTACTCACGGATCCATGAAATATTAGTTAGTGGTTGAATTGCATCAACTTAGGCAAGAACTAGGACAATCCATTAATGACTACTATGATCAGGTTCATTGCATTTGGGATCAAATTGAACTTTCTGATCCAACTTGGGCATGCTTAAAGGATGCTTAGCAATATGCTACCTTTAGAGATGAATTTCGTCTCTATGAATTCTTGATGTCACTTCACAAGGACTATGAGCCCATCCAAGGTCAATTTCTTAGTCGCAGTCCTTCTCCCTTTCTTGATACTGCTATAAACGAGTTGGTTAGAGAAGAATCTCGGCTTGAAACCTTTCAAGCCCAGAATAAGCTTAATGTTCTGGCTATTACTCCTTCTACTCCACCCATAGAGCAACCTATGCAATCAGGGTTTGATTCCTCTGGCTTTAGCAATCGTCGCAAGCAAACCAACAAAAAGTTCTACAACTATTGCAAGCATCCTGGCCACACTATTGAGACTTGTTACTGTCGCAACAAATCTACTGCTGCTGTTGCTAATACTGAGTCTATCTGCCAATGCCTTCCATTTCAACTGAGTCCTAGTCTTCTGAATCCACTATTAACCTCTCCTCCACTAAACTACAAGACATCATAGCTTAGGCTATTTGTATGGCTGGTAATGCATCTCTTTCCACTGCTCTCTCAGTTTTACCCAATAAGTCTCACACTTTGCTTTTTGATTCTACCTGTTGCAAACACATGACACCTCATTCATCCTTATTCTCCAAACTTGACCCTGCACCACATCCTTTTAATATTCATATAGCTGGTTCCACCATGAATGGAAATAGTCTAGGTTTTGTTTTGACCTTTAACCTCTCTATTCCTAGGGTCTTCCATGTACCTGACCTATCCTATAATTTATGCTCTGTGGGACAATTAGTTGAACTAGGATATCACCTTATTTTTTACTATTCTGAGTGTATTGTGCAGGATCCGAGGACGGGGCAGGAGCTTGGGACTGGTCTTAGAGTTGGGTATATGTTTCATGTGGACAATTTTCACCTTCCACCAGTTGCTCCTATTTCTATTGCTGCTGCAGCTGCTGCAGTTTCTTCCTTACCTTCTCTTGCACTTTGGCATTCTCATCTTGGTCATGCACCCACTTCTCGAGTACAACAATTAGTGTCTAAGGGTCTGTTAGTTTCTATGTTCAAAGACAATTTTGATTGTACTTCATGCCAGTAAGGAAAACAGCCAGCTTTGCCTTTTAATAATAGTGAATCTGTCTCTAATAGTATTGTAAGGTTGAATTTAATCAACCATCTTGTTGGCTTTATTCCATGCCAAATTTGCATGTATTTTAGCAATTAGTAATCCTGTATTTAGGTGGGATTCATGTAAGGGTAATGTGTGAGAGAGTATGAAGAAATGTTCAAGTTTGTGCAAAGATGCAGGGACTCGCGACTGGAACTCGCGAGTGGCTCGTGACTGGCAAGCCGCCAGATGAAGGTCACGTGTCAAGCATGCGAGAAGCTGAAGCGTCATGCTAGCTGTTGCACTACAGGACAAAAAGTCCAGAATGGCAATGCAGTTACCTCGCGACTTGAACTCGCGACTCAGTGAAGTCGCGAGGCCAAGCTGCCAGCCAGCTCTATTATGGAAAAACTGACTCTTCGCATTCCAAACACACACCACTATATATAGATCCTTATACCCATGAAATGTGGAGAGCTTCCAGAGAGAATTTCTAAAAGAGAAACCCTATAGAAAAGCAAGATTGATTCATCTACAATCTTCATCTAAGAGACTTTTCAAATTCCTCTACTTTCTTCATCTCCATTGTTACACCCTTGAGAGATTCTTAGCCAAATCCTTTTCTCACCATACCCATATATGTGAGAAGGTTTATTTGGTGCTTTAGGAAGCAGTTAGGAAGGGACCAATTCATATTGGTTGATGTTATGGGCTATAGCAGAATCTGGTAAGCTAGAAAAGAAAAAGGTTTGGCGCAACCTCGTTGGAGCAAGAAGTTTGGAGGGCTTAGGTACATCGGATAGATTAGGCTTGGAGGGTTTATTGCTGTTCATGTATCCCAACTACATTTTCTAGTGGATTATTGACCGCTTGGAGGGCGGCGGAGAGGTTTTACAACAAGGGCTTTGGTTTCTACTTCGATAACACATCGAGAGTTATCCTTGTATTTGCATCTCTCTTCCCTTTATCTTTACCATTTAATTACTGCTGTGATTGTGATTATTTATGGTTTAGATTGTTTATCAATTCAGTTATTAGCTTATATTCATGTTCCGCACATTTATTGTTTGACATTAAGCTTGAATTGATAATTTTGTAATTGGGTTCTAAACGTTCATAGTGTTTTATACGCTAATTGAACATTCATTTGGTATCAGAGCGGGTGCACTCTTTGTGGTTTAATTACCTTAGTGTAATCCCTGACTCCTTTTTGAGATGGATAGGTCTCAATCTCTAAATGTACCACCGTTTTTTTATGGTAATAATTATGCATTTTGGAAGGTCCGAATGAGGGCATTTTTGTGTTCTATTGATGATGCTGTGTGGGATGCAGTTGAAGTTGGTTGGACTAGGCCAGAGGCTGCCAAATCCACTTGGGATAAGGCAACTCTTACGGCGACTAATGCTAATAGTAAAGCCTTAAATACTATTTTCTGTGATGTCTCTCCAAAGGGATTTTACAGGATTTCACATATCACTATTGCTAAAGAAGCATGGGAGATTCTGGAGACAACTTATGAAGGAACCAAGAAAGTGAAGGACACCAAGCTACAGATGTTGACCACTCACTTTGAGGAGCTAAAAATGAGTGAGGATGAGTCCTTTAACTCTTTTTACAATAAGCTGAACGAGGTGGTCGTCGGCAAATTCAATTTGGGGGAAAAGACTGAGGATTATAAAATAGTAAGGAAGATCCTTCGGTCACTGCCAGAAGGCTTCCATGCTAAAGTGACGGCTATTGAAGAGAGCAAAGATCTTGACGACATTAAAGTCCTAGAGTTGATTGGTTCATTGCAAACATATGAATTGTCACTGCCCACGCAGAGGAAGAGCAAATCTCTTGCTCTTAAGACAATTGATGAGAGGGTAGTATCTCATGAATCTTTGGAGGAGGATGGTGTAGATAAAGATGTGGCGTATCTTATGAAAAACTTCCGGATTAGGATGTCTGATGATAAATCCTTTGATGAATTTTATGCTAAATTTAATGACATTGTTAATTCTACATAAAACTTGGGTGAAATCTATGATCAACCTAAAATTGTTAGGAAGATTCTTAGATCTTTAACTGAAGATTTTAGACTCAAAGTGACTGCCATCACTGAGAGCAAGGATGTGGACTCCATCCCTGTTGATAAACTTGTAGGATCTCTTCAGTCCTATGAGTTAGACCTACCCAAAACTTGCAAATCCAAATCAATGGCTCTTAAGTCTGTTGATGATATTGATGTTGGTGGATTTGATGATGAGCTCTCTGCTACAGAGATTGCTTACCTTGCCAAGAACTTTAGGAATTTTCTTAGAAACAACAACAAAAGGGCAAGAGGTAAGAACACTGCTGAACCTAGAAATTTTAGAAAGAATGATCCCACTAAGGTTAGCAACACTGAGAAACCTAGGAAAAAAGTTGGTCAATCTTCTAATAATTCTATGGGTCCTCAATATTTTGGATGTCAAGGGTATGGTCACATGAAATCTGAATGTCCTACATTCTTTAATTTAAATTAATAGCAGTGGCATAGATAGTGGGCTTGAAGATTCAAAAAGATCATGCTTCTAGGAAATGCGGGAGTGCCCGATTGATGGTTGGGTAATTTGGGTGACCACGGGTATTGGATTAAGTTAATTATATATTTTTGTGACATTTACCCAATTTTTAAACGGGTTAACTGCATAATGACATTGAATGAAAAACAAGCAAAAAGATAAGCATAAAATGTAACCTATTCATAGATGCATGAACATTACTATGATACTAAAAAATGCATGAACGTGTGAGAGTAGAAATTCAAAATCTAGATTAGATCCCCACATGATTCATGAGATCATTTCACAAATAGCCCTAAACAGTCGGATTTTCATATTAAGTTTTCCATTCTTTTAGTCAATCTTTTATCATTCATGTAAATTCTTAAATTCATGAACCTAATTTATATGACATGTTGATGATATATAAGAAAGAAAAACCATATTTTCTTTTTTGTTATATTATGCGATGCCAAACTAAGTTAACATGGTGGAAATATCTGATGCAATGCATGAATGGCATGAATTCGAGCGATTAATTTCAATCTTAAGTGAAACAACATTTAACTTGTATCCTAAACACACAAAATCTATGAGAATTAACCACATCAAATCCAAATCCAATGCACTAGAAATCATAGTAATAAGCGCAGTAAAAATTATCCAACAATGATGTCATGATATTTTCATACCACGTGAAAAATGAATTCATTAACATCCTAAAAACATTGTTAATGTGCATAGGTCCATTGGGTTTTAGGTACATTTTAGGTTTCTTGTAATGCACGCATATGTCTCTTATATAAAGACATCTCATGTACAGTTTATCCTAGAGAAATACAATAAACAATACAATCATCGTATTTCTAACAAACATAAATCAATCAAACAAATCTAAATCTAAAACAAATCATTTTTGGAATGAGGAAAACAGCACAAACTATCTAAGTTTAACGGTTACTTGAATGCATGCACACTCATTTTGCATGAGGTTGAGCGGTAGATTTTTCTACGTCGATGACTTGATTGTCCAAGCCTCAAAATCACGAAAACCATCACCACAATGCTCCTATAATCTTCAGGTCCACGTACTCTCCCAATGTCTTCTATGGAATAGTTGTGCTATTGTTATTATTGGATGTGCTGAAATGCTTAACTGCTGAGAATGGACGATATGCTAAAATAACTGGAGTTTGTATCAATTGAGTGAAAAGGCCAAAAGGGATGAATTTAGGTGAGTGACTTTGTGAAAGAGTGGTGTTTTGGATGATGAAATGAGTGTTTTTGGCTCCCAATTTCGTGGGTTCGGTGAAGGTTTATGAGTAGGTGCTCAGTGACTGCCTGAATTTTCTGCAAAGTGATGGTAAGTTGGAAAATTAGGTGTGGGCTCCGGAAAAACCTAATAGGAGATAGCGCCTTGCTCCCCGAAAACACCTCATAATTAGTCAAGTAAGCTAGTAAGTTGTTTTTTATTTTTTTTTATTTTTTGAACGGTTTAAGACCCCTTTAAACACAACCAGATTGCGTAGCCTAGATTAATTAGCCAAGTTGTTACTTAGTCAAATTAAACAATTCTAGGTTAAAACAATCAAATAATCATATCATGCATATAAAACATATAAAGCAGCGGAAATAATAAAGAACACAAGATATGATCACCCAGGAAACCACACGGAAAAACCTGGAGAGGATTTGACCCACCGATCCTCAAGGCAAACCAGAATTCACTATGAAAGAATTGAAGTTCTTACAAAAGGACTACAAGCTCCCCTGCTCGACTTCCTAATGCTACCAACCAATAGAACTTCCTGACACGACCACGTGCAAGCTCCGAATCCACGGACTATTTCTTTCTTGAATTCTTCAATCAGCTACAAGCTCCCCGCTTGTTTATCTTTAAGTTCCAATGGTTGCAACTGTAATGACCTTCAAGATGTTGAAATCATCTCTACCTTGAAAACCCTAAGTTTTGTGTAAAGGAAGGCTCCTCAAGATCTCACAAGAGATTCACACAAAACCGCAATGTATAAGCAACAATACAACTTGTGCAACTCAGAAAACGTGGCTAAGGTTTTGCCTTATATACCTAGGGCAAAAACATAAAACCCTAAACGTTTAAAGAGTTAGGGCTGAGCTGGAATTTCTGCAGAAAACGCATCTGGGCCGATTTTCGATCGATCGAGAATTACATTCGATCGATCGAGTCAGGCCGAGAAGCCCCAATGCATCTGCAGTCACTCGATTCCAACTTTACAATATTTTACCAACTTTGAGCAAGCCTAAACAAGACTAAGTACATTGTTTTGATCATGGTTTGCCAACATTACAAATTAGATTTCTAAATACATAAAATCCTAAGACCTTAGAACCTAACATTTTTGTTTGGGAGTGAAACTTGAAAGATTATTGTTTGATGAGTGAAAATTATTCCTTTATATAATCTCAATCAAAACCTTAATTTTAACTATAAAAAAATTATGAGATAATGTGACATGATTTTTGAGTAATTATTAGATATTGGTTATTAGAATGATAAGGTTCTCCTTTCTTTCACATTTATGAAGGATGTGGGGATGGAAGGCCCAGGGGTGTATATTGGGCATTGGGCCTTGTCTGAGGACGTTCAGCAATCCAAGGACAGTTAGACATTAGGTAAGACATACAAATTAGTAAGGCATGGAAGGACTCTGGCCATGAAGGTTTGGGAAGGTAGCCCGAGGAGAAATGCCACCTCGGCTAAGCAAAGTAGAGGTCAGAAGGTTTGATCTGCCATCAAGAGCAACACTCCGGACGATTCTACTAGTAAGGATAAACATCAAGAGGAAATAGGATAAAGGGAAGCTAAGAAATATCTAAGAGAAAGCTGCTACCACTGCATTAAATGCTCTACAGCTAACTCTCTAGCCACATTAATGTGGAGGTAATACCGAACAGTGATATTCAGCCTTACAACTACCCCCAAAGACTTTAGAAAGGTGCTGATGGGACAAGGATCAAAGCAGGCATCTTGCCCTACACGTGAAGGGTGGAGATGAAGCAAAACAGGAGAATATAAGGAAGAAATACCCCATTACAAGGGGATCATCTGAGAATCTGTAGAAAAAACACTGTAGCAATAAGAACTGTAATTGTAATCAAGTTTAAGAGAAATATATACAAGAGCTACTCTCCTTGGACTTTGCCGAGGAAGATTTTCTATGCACAAAACTTATTTATCTTTGTTTTCTTGTCATCTTTAACCCATCATGATTGTTGTCCAAGTCATTGCAGTATAATTTCAAGCTCACTCTCTACAAATTCATTATGTTGGACTCTTTTGGCCTTAATCCTTTTATCTTTTGGGCTTAGGATCCAAAACGTGTCCTTATAATTGGCGCCATCTGTGGGGAACTTGAGCTTTAGTGAGATCAACGTTCAGCTATGTTAAGTTCAGGGCCAAATCGAGAAGAATCTATTGGTTTCCAACGTCAAGATCAGTTTCTCAATCTTGAACGAAGGAAGGACCGGGAGGTTAGTATGCATACCATACATACTAGTAGGAGCCAATCTTGAAGTGTGAGTCACATCTCTCATGAAGAGAATACTAGAAACATGCAACTGGAGATTGACCGTTTGTGAAAGAGGTTACACCGCGAGCAATGTAAAGGAACTCCTTCAAGTTCTAACCCTTCTTCTGATGATGGTAGGGATAATAGCTACCAGTTCAGGTCAAGGACTCCTCCCAACAAATCTTTTTTGTGCGATGAGGATCACCATTATAGGCGAAGAAGGAAGAGTTTGTCTCGCAAAGGTCTGGGCAACGATGCTATGAGTAGGGCTCTGAATTAGATTTCTATGTCACCTTTTACATGTAGGATTGAAGGAGGAAAACTTCCTCGGCGGTTTACTCAGCCAACATTCACCATGTATAATGGTAGAACAAACCCTATGGAGCATGTTAGCCACTTCAACCAGAGAATGGTTCTTCACTTAAAGAATGAGACCTTGATGTGCAAGGTGTTCCCATCCAGTTTGGGGCCTGTGACGATGAGATGGTTCGACGGTTTGAAGGAAGGTTCTATTAACTCCTTTAAGGAGCTTACTAGGGCATTTGGGGCTCATTTTGTAACTTGCAGTAGGGTTCCTCAGTCTTTGGACTCCCTGTTATCTATGACCATGCGAAAGGGGGAAACAACAAGGGAAGGGGAAAGCGAGTCGAGGAGGACCAACTCCTTGTTATGGATTGTATTGATGAGTACAAGCGGGTCAAGGAGGACTAACAACAAGGGAAGGGGAAAGCTAAAGTAGTCCCTCAAGATCAAAGGGATTTCAGGTCGGAGAGGTATAATAACAACTGATCTCGAAGAGATTTTGCTGGGCATTCTAGATCTACTACTGCTCAAGTGGTCAACACTATATTCCAAGAACCAATACACCAAACCTTGGAAAAAATTAAGAATGACCATACTTTAAATAGCCAAATAAGATGGGAGGAGACCTCACAAAGCGCAACCAAAGCCTTCATTACCAATACTACCAGGAGCAAGGGCGCACTATAGAAGATTGCAGGACTTTGCCAAGTCATCTGGAGCAATTGGTTAAGAGTGGAAAGTTAAGCAATTTCTGTATCAGCCCAACAGATAAGGCAGCCAGGCAGGGTTGGGAGCTCAGAGAGATGCTTCTTTAAGACCACATTTAGGTACTATTAGTGTTATTTTTGCTACTCTAGGGAGAACTAGTTCTCATCCATCTAGGGTGATGTCTATAGCTCGACCATTTGCAGAGGACTTGTCCCCTAATCCGAAGAAGGGTAGAATGGAGGTCTGACCAACATTAAGCTTTTCGAATGAAGATAAAGTTGGAACCTTGCACCGACATGATGATGCCCTGGTGGTTACCCTCAGGATAAGTGAGTATGATGTGAAGAAGGTGTTGGTAAATCAGGGCAGCGGTGTAGAGATCATGTACCCTGATTTATATAAAAGGCTCAAATTGAAACCTGAAGATCTGGCCTGCTACGATTCACCTTTGGTAGGTTTTGATGGGAAAATTGTTATCCCAAGGAGCCAAATTAGACTACCCGTGCAAGCAGGGTCAGAAATGGTAGAGGTAGACTTCATTGTGGTAAATGTCTACTCCCCCTACACTGCCATTATGGCAAGACCCTGGCTTCATACCATGGGGGTTGTTTCTTTCATCCTACACTTGAAGGTGAAGTATTTGTCTGAGGACCAGGTTGAGGAGCTGATTGGGAGCCAGTCTATGGCGAGACAGTGCTTGGTAGCTGAAATTAGACATCAGACTAGAGGTAAGTCATCAGCCTCTGCTGAGCAGGATTTATAGCAATCAAGGATGCCAGTGTTGTCTATGGATGTGGTGATAGAAGGGGCAAAGTGTGAGGAATTAGAAAAAGTTATTATTGTGGATGATGAGGAGAAGTTTTTCCAGGTTGGAGTTCAGTTACCTCCTCAGGAGAAGAAAGAGCTGATAGTATTTCTTAGGAAAAATATTGATGTGTTTGCATGAAGTGTTTACGAAGCTCCTGAGGTAGATCCAAATTTTGTTTGCCATCATTTAAACGTTAATCCATCTGTCATCCCCAAAAAGCAACCACCATGGTGCTCATCTAAGGAACATTCTGATGTCGTCAAGGAGAAGGTGATCAAGCTTAAGCGGGTCGGGGCCATTAAGGAAATGTTTACCCTGAGTGGTTGGCCAATACAGTGGTGGTGAAGAAGAAAAATGAGAAGTGGCGAGTATATATAGACTTCACAGATTTAAATAAAGCTTGCCCAAAGGACCCCTTCCCCATGCCTCGAATAGATCAATTAGTAGATACAACTGTAGGCCATTCTTGGATGAGCTTTTTAGATGTCTTTCAAGGGTACCATCAAATACCATTAGCTTTGGATTATCAGGAGAATACAGCTTTTGTTACACCTACTAGAAATTACCACTACAAGGTAATGCCCTTTGGATTAAAGAATGCAGGGTCTACTTATCAGAAGATAATGACCAGGATGTTCAGGCCTCAACTAGGAAAAAATATTGAGGTTTATATAGATGATATGGTGGTGAAAAGTAAGGTAGGGTCCGAGCACATGGATGACCTCAAAAATATTTTTGAAATACTAAGGAAGCACAAACTACGCCTTAATGCTTCCAAGTGTTCTTTTGGCGTTAGATCAGGTAAATTTCAAGGTTACATGGTCACTCATCATGGAATTGAAGTCAACCCTGATCAGATTAAGGCAATTAACAATCTGCAGCCTCCTCGGAATCCCAAGGAAGTTCAGAAGTTAACTGGCATGACTGCTGCTTTGAATTGATTCATCTTTCGGTCAACAAACAGGTATAGGCCCTTCTTCTAATTGTTGCATAAGTGAAAGGGATTTGAGTGGACTGAAGAGTGTGCCTTGGCCTTCCAGCAATTGAAGCAATACCTTTCTTGGCCACCCATTATGTCTTGGCCTGAAGATGAGGAGGTTCTGTTTGCTTACGTTGCTGTAGCCTCCCATGCAGTGAGCTTAGTACTGATACGAGTTGATAATAAAGTACAGAGACCAGTTTATTATGTGAGCAAGTCATTGCATGAAGCAGAGGTTCGTTATCTACCACTGGAGAAAGCCATCTTAGTAGTAATGCATGCTACACCGAAGCTCTCTCACTACTTCCAAGCTCATACAGTTATGGTTTTAACCTAACTTCCTCTTCAATCACTACTTCGGAAAGCTAATTATGCAAGAAGAATTGCCAAGTAAGGTACGATCCTATGGGCTTTTGATATCAAATATATGCCTCACACCTCTATTAAGGGCCAAGTCCTTGCAGATTTGGTAGCCAAGTTTGCTGAATCTCCACTAGAAGAGAAGGGAAAAAAGTAGAACATGAATGAAAAATCAGTTGGGATGGTTTCCTTACAAGAACCTCTATCTTGGAGGGTATACGTTGATGGTGTAGCTAATCAAAGAGGATCTGGAGTGGGGCTAGTTATGGTATCTCCTGAAAAGATTATTATTGAGAAATCCTTAAGGTTGAGCTTCTCGACTACAAACAATGAGGCTGAGTATGAGACTTTATTGGTAGGGATGGCTATGGTTTAGAAAATGGGAGAAACAACAATGGAGGTATTTTCAGATTCAATGTTGGTTGTAGACCAGGTAAAGGGATAATTGGAAGCCAAGGATTTGAGAATGCAAGAATATTTGAATCGAGTTAGGCACTTGCAATCAAGGTTCGAGTCTTTCACCTTACAGCAAATCCCTAGAAGCAAAAATACACATGCTGACTCTCTTGCCACTCTCGCAACCTCCTCGATGCAGAGTTTACCACTGGTTATCCTAGTTGAAGATTTGTGTAAGCCTACTAAAATAAAAAGGAAGAAAACTCAAATTCATCAAATTAGAGTGGGATCTAATTGGATGGATCCCATAGTTCTATTCCTTAAGGATGACATCTTGCCCGAGGAGAAGGGGGAGGCTAATAAAGTGCGAAGAAAAACTCCTCATTTTTTGTTGTCTGATGATTAAAAATTATACAAGTTTTCTGGGGCCATATTTGCTATGCGTCCATTCTGAGGCAGTAAAGCCGCTCTTAGAAAAGTTATATGAAAATATTTGTGGAAGTCATACAGGAGGCAGATCACTGTCTCATAGGGCCCTCACTCAAGAGCATTGGTGGCCAAGTATGCAAAAAGAAGCACAAGAATATGTGAAGAAGTGTGACCAATGTCAAAGATTTGCTCTAAACATTCATCAACCAAGAGGTGTCCTCAATCTTCTGTCTAGTCCCTAGCCTTTTGCTCAATGGGGCTTGAATATTGTAGAGCTCTTCCCTAAGGCAGCAGGAAATAGGAGATGGCTTTTGGTCGACACTGACTACTTCACCAAATGGGTTAAAGCTGAGCCACTAGCAAATATTAGAGATGTGGATGCTAAGAGGTTTGTATGGAAAAATATTGTCACTTGATTTAGGATTCCTCATACTCTCATCTCAGACAATGAGCTTCAATTTGATAGCAAAGCTTTCAGGAGGTATTGTTATGAATTGGGTAATAAGAATAGGTATTCAACTCCGGCTTATCCCCAAGGGAATGGACAGGCCGAGGCTATCAATAAGGTCATAGCAAATAGACTCAAGAAGAAGTTGGATGATGCGAAGGGTAAATGGGTGAAAGAGCTGCCACATATTCTCTGGACATATCGAACTACCCCTCGTAGGTTAACAGGGGAAACACTCTTTTCAATGACTTATGGGACCGAGCCTATGATTCCTCAGGAGACTAGATTCCCAACGCTAAGGACAAGCTTGTTCGCTCCAAACAGCATTGACAACCTATTAGAGAAGAGCTTGGATTTTATTGAATAGCGAAGAGAAAATGTCATGGTTCAATTAGCGTATTATCAACAAAAGCTCAAACAGAGGTATGACTTAAGTGTGAGATTAAGTCCATTAGCACTTGGAGACTTAGTATTAAGAAAGGTTTTGGGTACTGCAAAAAACCCAGTATAGGAAAGTTAGGGCCCAATTGGGAAAGGTCATACCGTGTCACCTCAGTAGCTAGTATAAGTGCTTATTTCCTAGAAAATTTAGATGAAAATGTCATACCACGTCCTTAGAATGTAAATAACCTGCGAAGATACTATTATTAATGAAAGGCAGCTCCGCCATATTTTTATTTTTGACATTATGTATTATGTTTATTACTTGTTTGAATATTAAATAGAACATCAGTCATTCTTGGTTCCTCGAACTACATACCTTGGGTAAATTGATATTCTTGATTACTTGTTTGAGTATTAAACAGAACTTCGGTTATGCTGGTTCCTTGGACCACATACCTTGGGTAAAGTAATATTCTTGATTACTTGTTTGAGTATTAAACAGAACCTCGGTAATGCCTAGTTACTCAGACCATATACCTTGGGTAAATTAGTACTCCTCATTATTTGTTTAAGTATTAAACAGAACCATGGTCATGTCTGTCTTCTCAGACCACATACCTTGGGTAAATTAATACTCCTAAAGCAAATATTCATGTGTTAAACAGAACCTTAATCATACTTGGCTCCTCGGACCATATACCTTGGGTAAATTAACACTATTTAGTATCTCCCAATGTGTTAAACAGAACCTTAGACATGTTTGGTTCTTCAGACCATATACTATGGGTAAATTAACACCAACCACTACTTTGATATGCTATTAAGTGGATGAGTAGGTGATATTGTGAGTAAGCACATTGTTTTTCATTATGTGAGATTGAGAAGGAAAGTCCAAAGCACATGTGGTCATATGAGCTGTTTGTTTCAAAACATGTAAGGTACGTTATTGAAGTTAAAATTACTCTTTATTAAAGATTGTAGACATGGAAGGTTTAGCCTGTTCTATTGTTGATTATGTAAAGTGTAGCGACTACACTATCACTTGTACAGATAATTGAATAAAATTATATCTCATTTTTATATCAATTAAGTGTAAGGTAAAGCGAAAGTTATGTTAAATTTGCACAACTACCACAAGCATAAAAGAAAGCTCATAATTGTCATTAAGTTAAGCCTTGGAAAAGGCAAAATAAGTACAAACTTTGAAAATCTAAACAACAATTACATAAAAACAAAAATGTCTACAAATTCTAGCTTAGGCCCTATTTGATCTTCAGTAGAGGGTTGTCCTTTCCTGTGGCCTTGGTGGATTTCACAGTTTTAGCTGTTGTAGAGGCTGGACCTTTACCCTTGGGATCCTCCTTAGCAGGCATAGGAAGGGTTGCTTGAACAATCTCTAGGCAATGAGAGGCTTTTTTACCCTTATATGGGTCCTTGGGCGTAACTGGAGGCTAGGTAGCTTCAGAAGCCACTCCTCTAGTTATATCTTTTTCTTTCTCAACGGCCTTAACTTGCTTTGCCTCTTTTGAAGGACTTTTGGAAGAGGGTAGGGCCTTGGCAGAGCTGTCCTTGCTAATGTCTGTCTCTTTGAAGGCAATGTCAGCCTAGGAGCCCGAATAGCTTGATGCACAGATGGCAGAGGGATAGTAGACATTCTCTGCTCTCCTACGAGCAGAGGAGGCCTCAACCCCAGCCTGGTTGAGGGCCTCATTCCACACTTAGATGCAGTAAGTTCTACACACCCTAGAGACTTCAGCCCTGAACACCTCCTCAGTCTCTGCTACCCCCACGTTGTAGCCATCCTGTTAAACCTTATCTATGGCCTTCTCAGCCTCTTCTAGCTTTTTCTTCAGGACCCTAATCTTCCTTTGGCTGTAGCTAGTTGGTCCTTGATCTGACGAGGCTGTTTGCATTGACTCTCCACCTGCCTTTCAACCCCTTACAGGGCAGCTTTGGCACTCTTATTATCTCTGTCAACCTCGATTAGTTTGGTGTTCAACTCTTGAATCCTTTTATTGGCTACGTTAAAGCATCAACAGCAGCAATGCGCCTCCCCTCCTCATCCTACATTTGCATATGGGAGCTATTCACCAACTCTTCGGCCCTATGCGCAGCTTGAACAGCCTTTCAAGGGAAAAATATAATGATTAGAGAAAAGAAATTATGACCTTAAGTGAAAGAAAGCCAATTAAAAGACTTACTAGTGCAAGGTCCCTCTTCAAACTAAGAAACACTTCATGTCTCTTTATGGACTTAAGATCGGCCATGTCCCCGAGCAGCAGAAGGGCTTGCTCTTCGACATTGGACATATGCCCAACCTTCTCACCCTAGAAGTCCCTTATAGAAGCATTTGTTAGAGCTCCGTCCAACACCAAGGGGGGGTGTTCCAGGTTGGCACCTTAACTTGGCGGTCAAGCACCCTCTCAACCATGGATCCTTCACTTGAGGACCTTGTATAAGCAGTTTTAGCCGCCTTGGCCCCCTTTTGGGGCTTAGCTTCCTTAGAAGGAAGGCCTTTTCCTTCCTCCACCACCTCTTTAGTGCCTTTTTCCTCTTCTTGTCAATAGGATCGAGTTGGGAAGCCTTAGTAGATGGAGGGGTGGGAAGCTTGGTCTGGATTGCCTTTTCGGGCACATTACCTCTTGCATAAAACTCTAGTAGATCTAGGAGGCTTGACCTAGTTTTGCGTTGTAGCACTATGGCGTCAGGAACAATTGAAGCTTCCTAGAGGTGGCTTACTTGGGCTTAGGGAAGTTGGCTAAAATCACCAGCTGGTACTTCGGGGGATTGGGGCTAGTGGAAGACCTCAAAGTCATCCTTGGAGTCTGAGACTTCAACCAATTCTTATTCTTCTTCCTTGATAGCTGGTTGGGAGGGGGTTGCTTCTTCCTCAGCTGTGTACTGAAAGGGTAGTTCTACCTATTGTACACCTTCTAGAGCAGGTTCGGGGTTAAGAAAACTCAGTACAGCGATGTTGATCAGGTGTAGGCAGCGATCTTTCTCTTTGATTACGTACTTAGGCGCCTGGAAGTTGGATGATAGAGGATTGTAGCCGAGGATGAGGTAGGCTGCTCTTAATTGTCTGTCTTTATGGACAAAGATCTTGGCCTTGAGTATTTTTGTCAGATTAGGCTCGTTAACAAGGCTGAAGTTCGGGATAGTAGAGTACTTGTCTGCAAATTCATCAAAAGCAAAAATAACGTTAGAAGCAGCGCAGATAAAAGAAAAATTAAATTACAAGTACAGATAGAAGAAAATGAGTACAGGGAATGTTAATAATAAAGAAAAGTGTTGTTAGAATAATAGACCTAGACCTAGGTACCCCACCTGGTGTCCCTTCTCTGGTTGGACAGTGAAGCTCATCGTGCCACTCTCCTGAGATGATCAGATAATCCTTATTCATACCCTTGCTGGACTCAGGGAGACATGATATGAGCCTAACCGCAGAAACTCTAGTTTTTAGGTAATACCCCTGCCCTGTTAGTTTATGATGATTGTAAATCCGATTAACGTCATAATGGGTGAGGTTCACACCCATCTTCTCATTAAGGGCATCTACAATCCTAAACATATTAAGGGTGCACTAGGTGGGGCAGAGTTTGTGAGCAATCAAGTAATCCCTAGTTACTCTACCTATAAGGATTTTCATCCTTTCCTCTATAAAGGCGATCATAGGGATTACTACTTCTCCCTCCTGCCTCATAGTGTGTCATTCCCCCTATTTGCAATACCTAATAGAAACCCCCGATGGGATTCGATATTGGGCTTTAAAGCTCTTTATACCCTCTGGGTGTCTACTAAGTAAGCAAATCTACCCATATGAAAGAAAAATCGAAGGTAGTAGAGAGACAAGGTGAAATTGGACGAGTCGAGGAAGAAAGGGCTCTAAATAAAAAATATATATATATATATATATATATATATTAAAAAAAAAAAAAACACATAGAAGAGAAGAAGAGAAAAAGAAAATACTAAAGACAACTTACGAAAGGGAAGAAGAGCTCCTTAGACTAGTGCTTGAGATTTGAAAGTGCAAAAAGTGAAGCAATAGAAGCTTTTAGGCAATATATATATGAGAGAGAAAAGCAAGCAGGAAAACTCCCGCATAAGTTCCGATAAAATCTTCAACTGTTGGATCTCCATCGTACAGTAGAATGTGGGGAATATGGAGCCGTAGAAAATAAATTCAAGCGCATCCCGAATGCCGAAAAGTCAGAAGCGTGCTTTTGGGTAGTTGAAAAGACACCTGCATAGACAGAGATGACGTGAGGATAGAGTAGAATAATTTCTGTAATATCGAAATCCTCCTTTTTTTTCGAGGAGAAAAAAAAGGGAATTTCAAGGGGCTATAGTGGGGATTGAAGGCCCAAGTGTGTATATTGGGCCATAGGCCTTATCCGAGGACGTTCAGCAATCCGAGGATAGTTAGACATTAGCTAAGACATACAAATTAGTAAGATATGGAAGGACTCTAGCCATGAAGGTTTGGGAAGGTAGTCTAAGGAGAAATGCTTCCTCAGCTAAGCAGAGCAAAGGTCAGAAGGTTTGATCTGCCATCAAGAGCAACACTCCGGACGATTCTACTAGTAAGGATAAACATTAGAAGGGAATAGGACAAAGGGAAGCTAAGAAATATCTAAGAGAAAGTTGCTACCATCGCATTAAATGCTCTGCAACTAACTCTATGGCCGCATTAATGTGGAGGTGATACCTGAACAGTGATATTTAGCCTTACAACTGCCCCCAAAGATTTCAGGAATGTGCTAATGAGACAAAGATCAAAGCAAGCAACTTGACCTATACGTAAAAGGTGGAGATGAAAAGAATATAAGAAAGAAAGACCCCATTACAAGGGGATCATCTAAGATTCTGTAGAAAGAACATTGTAACAATAAGAACTATAATTGTAATCAAGTTTAAGAGAAATATATATAAGAGCTACTCTCCTTGAACTTTGCCGATGAAGATTTTCTACACAAAAAACTTATTTATATTTGTTTTCTTGTCATCTTTAACCCATTATGATTGTTGTCCAACTCATTGAAGTATAGTTTCAAGCCCACTTTCTACAAATTCATTGTGTTGGGCTCTTTGGGCCTTAATCCTTTTATCTTTTGGGCTTAGGATCCAAAACGTGTCCTTACAAAGGAAATTCATGATAAATTTATTATGAACATAAGAGAAATAAACACATTATCTCCTCGAAATCACTTAAAATTTTCCAAAACACATGAAATGGTTTTGCCTCCACCACTTTTGCTCATAAATAGGAGGGGACAACATTTGTCCCTCGTTAGTGGAACATATGAAAAAGAGTGAGCACTAATTTTTTTTTTTTTAAAGAAAAAATGAAAAGACAATGTAATTCATGAGTACAGCTTAGTTAATCACTCAAAACAAATTGTGGGATGCAAAGAAATTTAGAAACCTCTTTAGTATTAAAAATGTGAATTTCTAATAGAAATATGGTAAAAAAAAATAAGTTCAAATAAAATTGAAGTTGATGAACTTCTTTATTATAAAAAAGGAGAATTGCAAATGAAATTAAAAGTATATGAACTTTTTTTGTGTTAAAAGGAGAAGTCCAAATGAAATTGAGTAGATGAAAACCTTTACTATCAAAGGAGAAAGTTCAAAGAAATTGAATGATAATTTTTCGACAATTGGACTCATAATGAATTTTGCAAAAAATCAAAATTGAGTTTTGAAATTCTCTCTTGAAGACTTAATTCTTGAATTTGTTAAATTCAATTTTGAGATCATTTTGTATTAATGGGCATATTCAGCATTTTGTTTGTTTTTAGGCTTTCTTTTCTTTGACTTTGAAAATTTTTGGAGTTTTGGAAGAACCATTGGGCCATAATAAGTCCATTAGTTGAAATGGATTTTTGGGCTTCTTTCTTTGTTTGGTGGACCAGGTATGGGCTTCGATTATTGGATTAAAGTAGTATTCTACTATTCCTTCATCCCTCTTTGAATTTATGTATTTTTCCTGATATTTTCATTTATTGTAGACATGGCAAAATGGGCGGGGCGGGTCGGGTCGAGTCAATCGGGTCACAGGTCAAAACATGTCATTTTTAAAATGGGTCAATCGAGTTACAGGTCAAGTCAAGTCACTGGACGGGTCGAGTTGACCCGTATTTTTCAAACAAGTTTTTTTTTTTTTTTTTTTGAAATAGTTGCAATCTGTCAATTATTTCTGAGTTCCTTAACTGTGATTAAATTCTCATTGGCGATATTGTTACCACTTACCAATTACCACTAAACACTTGATACCTAAATTTGGTGCAACTCTTGTTCCATCTTTCTAGAAGCTAATCTTGGTATAATCTTCGATCTGTTTAAAGTAGGAAGAGAAAATGAAGGTGGCAAGTAAAGAATGACAAACTATAATGGAGTACATAACATATTAAGTGAAGAAGAATAAGTAAATATCTTATAAGAATTACACCTCAATTTCAATCTACTCAACGTTGGTAGACGTGGCAAAACGGTCGGGTCGGGTCGGGTTCGGGTCGAGTCAATTGAGACGCGTGTCAAAACGGGTCAATTTTAAATGGATCAAACAGATTGTGGGTCAAACGGGTCGAGTCAAAAAATTCTGACCCGTTTTGCCATGTCTAATTTATTGGCTATTGTTGTGATTAGTTCAGAATTATAGTTGCAATTTTCTTCCTTTCTTGGCTGTTGTTGTGATTAGTTCTTGATGTGTTGGATTTTGAATTAGTTGTAATGATTGGCAAGCTTTGGTGATGGAAATTGTCTTCAATTCTTGTGCGTGGATTCTTTGCACACAATGTATTTGTTGAAAGGAGTCAATGAGTGCAACTTCTGGTTCTATTGTGAATTTGATTATCGTTGTTTCTTGAAAAATGCTTGGTGTGGTCTGGGAAAGTTGAATTGGAGGTTGAATGAAAATTTTGTGTGGGGTGGGAAATTTGAATTGATAATGGCATAAGTGACACCAATGGGCTAAGCAAGCTATGGCTATGGCTACGCCAAGGATGCCTTTTGGATATCATTTGTGACCTTGTCCAACGCTTGTGTTTGAATGAGTATGAGACTTGTATTGTGCCTTTTGGAATGATTTGGACCCAATGGACTTGACATGTGTGATATTAGTGCGTCTTGGAACTTGTGATTTTCATTTTCATTTTACATAAGTATTTGTGGAAATGCCTCAATGAAGTGGCTTTTTAGTTATTTGGAGTGTTAATTTGTTTGCTTACAGTTTTGGTTTGTTTTAAGCTTGGCATTGAACGTGTTTTTTAGCTGGGTGAAAATGAATGATGACATGCTTGTTTAACTTACCGCTTGAGACATGATTCATGCAATGGTGAATCAATGCCTTGTATATGACCATGTTATTGTGAGCACATGTGTTGTTTACAGCCTTCTCAAGATATACATGTGCATCAAACATGTTAAACTTTGTAAACCGTGAACATATATCACACACAAGAGGGGTTTGCTTGAGATTTACAACCTTGCTGGGAAAATGTTTTACCTTGGTACTCCTGTTGTATTCTTGGCTCTTGTTTTAAACTCTTATGTTGGTGGGCCAAAATCAACCCACCATTGAATGGAAGATACAAGAAGTGGGCCCTGGTCATTTCCTGGATTCAATTTTGAAGGATGATGGGCATCCAACTATGCAGAAGTATAAATCCCTTATGATCTTGAGCACTCTTGGCCATTTTTGGGACACAAAGGAACACCTAGCACTTCCAGCATTTGGTTGAAGTGATCCTTATGATTGAAGTATTCACTGTCATTTAAAAATATCATGATTGGTGGGCTGTGCCTGAGGATGGACTATGACATTGGAGTCAACAAGAAAGCCATTAAGCAAGCACTTGGAAATCTGCCACCCTTGGCAAAAGGTGATGGGGGCACAGCTAACCTGGTTCTATACCCATTGCTCGCAACCAACTTCAACTTTGGGAGTGACTCAGTGTGTAAAAGCCTTAATGCTTTTCATGTTGGGGAGTGCACTTATTTTGAGCAAGGGGATATGGTGTTCTTGTCATACCTTCCCTACTTTGAAGACATTGATAAGAATAGGGTGGAGTTGCATATGCCACTTTTCCACCATATTTTGCAATACTTCCATTGCACCTTCAAGAGCTCTAGAGGATTGTGAGATGTTGGGAAATTTAAACCCCAGTTGATAGAATTAACAAGTTTTAAATCCAAGTTGTTAATTAGATTTATTATCAATAAAACTTGTTAAAACAAACAAACATCAATATCATGTCAAAATAATATGCAGCGGAAAAGTAAATAAAACAAGATATGATGACCCAGGAAAACTAATGAAACCAACTAGTTTCATAGTAAAAAACCTGGGGGGAAACCTTCCTAAAGAGCAATCCATTATAGTAAAGAGAAGTTTCAGATCTAGTACAAAACCTTTGTCCCTAGACTCTACAATCCTCGTAGATGAACTCATAACAAAAACCTTCTACCGCTTCAGAACCTTTGAACTCTTCAATATATGAACGCCACCCTTTTTGTTGCACAAATCCCAAGTACGTGACTAACCAATTTGCGCAGATCCCAGTACGCGACTTCAATCACCAACTAGTAGAAGATGTTGGCTGCAAAGTTCTTCACTTCATCAAGAATGAAGATCAAGAAGCACTTGGTTACAAAATCCTAAGGCGCAAAGACGCAGTAGCTTCTTTTAGAGAGAATAAGGCATCGGTCACCTTTTGCATATGTTTTCCTTGTATTCTCTTATATGACGGCCTTTAAAATAAGCCTTATATAGGTCTAGGGTTGTGAGAAAAGAAACCCTACACAAATACATAAGCCTGGCCCAAAAATCAGATCTGGAAATCTGAATTCCCGTAACCTCGATAGATACCTCGATCGATCGGGAGGTGTCGAGCTTTATTAAACCTCGATAGATAGCTAGGTGTCGAGGAGGTGTCGAAAAGCTGTCGAGGGGATAAGAGCTTTCTCGATCGATCCACCAGCTGTCGAGAAGGTGTCGAGATTGCGATAAGAAAACACCTTAAGAGCTCGATAGATAGCCAGCTGTCGAGAAGGTGTCAAGAAGCTGTCGAGCTATCTGTCCACAGGTGTCGAGCTATCTGTCCAGCTTTATTGAACACATTTTCTTTACTTGTTTCTTGGTCCAATCTGTATGGCTTTAATACTAGACTTGAACAACATGTTCCTTGAAGTATAAAACACATCCTAGATCTACCCAAATACAAGTAAAGTGCGTTTTGTCAAAGGATTAGCCAACTACACAAAATATGTCCTTAACAATCTCCCCCTTTGGCAATCCGTGACAAAACCACAACAAACAAATGAACATATGAGAGAAGTCATAAATCACTCAACTCATACGCACTTGTTACATACAATAAAATCTATCCTAACACAAACTCTTGAAAAACTTTGCAAGAAGAGAGTTTATGACAAGTAGACTTTGACAACATGTATTTCTGAAACACTTTAAACAAAACTCATCAAGGCATCTTAGTGTGAAACAGAAATAATAGATTGCATACAAATAAAGAAACATGTGTATAAAGATAGAAAAGAAAAAACACATATAGATATAGGTGAAAGAAACATACATCAACATATAAAGAAGATAAGCACAATGTATGTAAACATGGTCACAAGACCCAAGGTACACGAAGAAGGAGGTAAACACTCCCCCTAACAAGATGAAACACATCTCCCCCTTATAAAGGAATGTATTTCTCCCCCTAACTTGTAAAATCTTAAAGAAAGAAACCACAAAGTCTCCACAGTTTCTCCCCCTTTTTGTCATGATTGACAAAGGGTACAAGAAGCTAGAAAGCTTCACCCGAGAGACATAAAGATGATCAAGGATGATCAAGGGGTACAAAGAAATCCATATAAATGCATGAATGTAATAAAACGAGATGCTATGGATGACAAGATAAAAGAAAGATGCAAAACATGGGAAAAACAAATCTCTCAACAAGAAAAATGTTAAGCACATGGATCCCAAAACACACACACACACTAAACAAGTCTAACCAATTTTATATTTCAAAAATAAGTCAAGACAGTTTAGTGAGTACACATAAGCACATGTAAACCTAGTGATGGCCAAATCACATTGTACCTGCACATGTATCAAGAGTAGCAAAGAATATTGCGTGTTGTGTATGAAAAACATCGCAAGATTGCATAAGTGTACACATGTTATGACGATTTGAAATATAAGAAAATCACTTTAACTCACACACAATCATAACTGTTTGATGGACACTATCACCTTCGAGGTACATCCTATAACTCCCACATCTCCTAGAATACACGCTTGCAACCATATTTAAAGCATTTTGATCTTTTTGCTTTTTATTTTCTTTGCATATTTTCTTTTTAAGCATATCATGCATGGACATAAAAGAGAGAGAAAAGAAATACCCATTGATATTTGACATTCCAATTTTGCTATGCCAAAACACATAAATGTCATTAACACTGCACTTTTGCTATGCCGAAGCATACAGGTGTCATTCATGATTGGCGGGTAACAGTAGTGAGATGGTTATTTATGCCTTTCTCTTAGGATTTTTTAGTCCTACCCGTCAAAAAGAGTGATATGAGTGTTAAGTCTAAGAGATAACTTAATCTTACTCATCACAAACAAGAGCCACAAAGCTCACTTGCTTAGTTGTGCATAGAGATGCTCATCTAAGCTACAAATGATACAAAGTTTAGAAAATTTTGTTTCAATGGCCATCCATGTTACACAAGTACTAATGTACACAAAACACACACTGTTTTTGTATTTTTCTGATTTTTTTTTTATTCTTATTTTGAAAACAAAACAAAACAAAAACTAAACAACCAAACAAAAACAGACAAACAACATGAAAGCAGAAAGAAAGATGCATATGCATGAAAGCCTGATAGAAGGGTGCAAATGCATGAAAGCATGATTCCAAAATCAAATAAGAAATCAAGCAAAAAGAGTCCTACTTTAGATAGAAAGAATTAAAGCAGAGGAGAAACAGAAAAGACAATTAAGTCTTAGGCTCCTTTCTCACCCACACAGCACAAGTCTTTGGCCGTGAAGATGAAAAAGCACGTGTCCTAGTATGTCTACTAAAGGACATAGAAGAATTAGAATTCTCCTGAAATTGAGTTAAAAAGCTCAAAACTTTTAATAACTCTCCAAACAAAGGTGTAGGTCTTTGAGAGGAAACCTGTGACCGTTTGGACAATTGCTTATGAGGAAACAACTTAAAGCAATTAGGACGAATGTGTCCAGCAACACCACAATTGTGACAAACATGAGGTTTAACAAAGGATTTAGAATTAGCCAAAAAAGTTTTGGATTTCATACCTTTATTACCTTTATCAGATTGGTGCACAAAGACAGTCCTTGATCCAGAAGCCGTGGAAGAGGAGGGGTCGGAAGAGACAGCATATCCTAAGCCAGTCTTATCAAAAGTAGGCTTTTGAGCACTCAATACCTCATCAAGCTTTGCACTAGACATCCTCTCTATTTGAGTTCTAGCTTGACTAAGCTCAACCTTAAGATTCTTGACCTTCTCTTTAACTGAGGTGTTCTCTACAATAAGAGTTTCAACTAACCTTGTAGTCTCATCTAGCTTGACTAACAAATCAGCTTTTTCAGTTTTTACCTCATTAAGCTCTTTTCTACAAAGATAAGAAGTCTTTTCAGATTTTATAAACTCAGTGCATAGCTTATCATAGGCTTCCTGAAGGGTCATTTTCTTAGGTACTTTATCATCCGAAGAATCCTCACTATCACTAGCACTCTCCACAATCACCTTATCGGTTAAGGCAGCAAAGGCCATAACATGACGACATTCATCCACAAACTCATCAGAAGAGTCATCCTCAGTATCACTCCAAGTAGCAATCAACCCTTTCTCTTTTGGCCTCTCGGTCTTTTCCTTCATAAGGTAGTTTGGACACTCTATCCTCATATGACCAAAACCTTTGCACTCATGGCATTGGATGAGGGGTTTTTCATTCTTGCCCTTCCTAAAGAATTTAGATTTCCTAGGAGGTTTTCCCTTATCCTTTTTCCTAAACTAAAGAAGCTTGATAATCTCATCAGTTATGAAAGTTAGATCCTCATCCTCATCTTCACTTTCATCTTCATCTTCAGAGTCCTCAATCTCTTCCTCTATACCCTTAAGAGCCAAGTTTTTACTCTTTCCACCTTTTCCCATTGAGCCTAATCCCATCTCATAGGTTTGAAGGTTCCCTACAAGCTCAGTCAAAGGAATTTGATCAATGTCCTTTGCTTCTTCAATGGCAGTGATCTTGGCATGGAATCTTTCAAGTAAGGACCTAAGGATTTTCCTAACAATTTTGGATTCTGCTATAAATTATCCAAGGTTGAAAGCAGAATTCACAATATCCTTGAGTTTAGCATAGAACTCATCAAATGTCTCATCCTCCTCCATCCTTATTTCTTCAAAACTGCTAGTGAGTTGTTGAAACTTCACAGTCTTTACTGCCTTGGTACCTTCATAGGTGGTCTCAAGAATGGTCCATGCTTCCTTGGCAACTTCTGTGGAAGATATTTTCTTGAATTCCTCATTGGTCACCCCACAAAACAAAGCATTCAAGGCCCTAACGTTGAAATTTGCCGCTATGATCGTTGCATCATCCCAATCAACCGGCACTTCCTTTGGCTTAATCCAACCAACTTCAACAGCTTGCCATACATGTTCACCTAGAGCCTGCAAAAAAAGTTTCATACGAACTTTCCAGTACACATAATTAGTCCCATCAAATAAAGGGGGTATAAATAAAGATTGTCCTCTATCCATGACAACAAGGGTCAATGGATCACACTCAGGAAATTAATCCAATCAGAGTGAACCCGTTCTGATACCACTTGTTGGGAAATTTAGACCCCAATTGATAGAATTAACAAGTTTTAAATCCAAGTTGTTAATTAGATTTATTGTCAATAAAACTTGTGAAAACAAACAAACATCAATATCATGTCAAAATAATATGCAGCGGAAAAGTAAATAAGACAAGATATGATGACCCAGGAAAACCAATGAAACCAACCAGTTTCACAGTAAAAAACCTGGGCAGAAACCTTCCCAAAAAGCAATCCACTATAGTAAAAAAAAGTTTCAGATCTAGTACAAAACCTTTGTCCCTAAACTCTACAATCCCCGTAGATGAACTCACAGCAGAAACCTTCTACCGCTTCAGAACCTCTGAACTCTTCAATATATGAATGCCACCCTTTTTGTTACACGAATCCCAAGTACGTGACTAACCAATTTGCGCAAATCCCAGTACATGACTTCAATCACCAACTAGTAGAAGATGTTGGCTGCAAAGTTCTTCACTTTATCAAGAATGAAGATCAAGAAGCACTTGGTTACAAAACCCTAAGGCGCAAAGACACAGTAGCTTTTTTTAGAGAGAATAAGGCATCGATCACCTTTTGCATATGTTCTCCTTGTATTCTCTTATGTGGCGGCCTTTAAAATAAGCCTTATATAGGTCTAGAGTTGTGAGAAAAGAAACCCTACAAAAATATATAAGCCTGGCCCAAAAATCAAATTTGGAAATCTGAATTCCCATAACCTCGATAGATACCTCAATCGATCAGGAGGTGTCAAGCTTTATTAAACCTCGATAGATAGCTAGGTGTCGAGGAGGTGTCGAGGAGCTGTCAAGGGGAAAGGAGCTTTCTCGATCGATCCACCAGCTGTTGAGAAGGTGTCGAGATTACGATAAGAAAACACCTTAAGAGCTCGATAGATAGCCAGCTGTCGAAAAGGTGTCGAGAAGCTGTCAAGCTATCTGTCCACAGGTGTCGAGCTATCTGTCCAGCTTTATTAAACACATTTTCTTTACTTGTTTCTTGGTCCAATCTTCATGGCTTTAATACTAGACTTAAACAACATGTTCCTTGAAGTATTAAACACATCTTAGATATACCCAAATACAAGTAAAGTGCGTTTTGTCAAAGGATTAGCCAACTACACAAAATATGTCCTTAACTTGAGAGTTGGTGCCTGTGTGAAGGGTAAGGCTTGTTGAGTTCAACTCTTTTTGAAATTCTTTCTACTTGGCAATCTCCCTACTGACTACTAAACCTGTTTTTGCAGTTTATGACCTATGATTATTCTGGCTTTCAAACTTTAAAAGTGAAGGGTCCTCTTGAGAATGCCCTTCTGCAGGTTGCTAGATGGTCCACAACTAACCGAATAGTAAAGGACCAAGAAGAGATTGTCTATTCAAGAATTGAGGCACTTCATTAACAACATTATTATTGAAGTAATATGCTCAACCCCTTTTTTTTCTAATTTTATTGTGCTCACATTTGCTGCAAGTAATTACAACAGTTCACCTTTAGATGAATTGGCATCCTTGGGCTCAGGTCCAACTTCCTTAGGATTTCATTATCTATCTTGATTTAAACAAGAAGGGGGTGTTGTTTGAATTTCCTCTGGGCTGGTTGTCACCAAATCCATAACACACAAATTTAGGTACATGGCTAACTCATTGGTCTAGCAGCTCTCAATTAAAGTTACTAAACTGCAAAATATAATAAAACTCCAAATAAATTAATTATCTAATAAATCTCTTACAACCCATAAAAATATCTATAACAGAAAAAGAAATTCCAAATATCATTTATCCAAAAGCTACAACACTAAGTTAAAACTTAATTTATTAGTTAAATCTTAATATGAAATCTATCAATGAAATTTTGAGTAATAGACCCCAGTATGTAATTATACACAACACATGACATGGGCTTTATAGTCCAAGTCAATTGCATACAAGATGGGCTAACGTATGGGCCACATTTCTAGGTTCGCTATGTATTGGTCGGTCCCACTCACCCCCAGGTAAATATATCTCTTCTTATTTCATATTATCATCTCATATTTAATCATACTATATTAACTAGCATACAAAGCAGGCTCATAGTAAGCTTGGCCTAAAATACATGTGGAAGCCAAATACAAACAATCAACAAACTAGTTAGTTCGATTGTCTTAAACATAATCATAGACCTGCGGTGGGATCCCAACTTCCATTGTTCCTTCCAACATTTGTGTCACTTTCTTCATTGAGGGCCTGAGAATCGGATCAGGATGAATGCACCATAATCCCACCAAGGCCATTCGCTCAAACCTTTTGAAATCACTCATTACTTCTGGATCATGACCCACCACCATCTCTAACTTCCCTGAAATCACACAGCTTAAAACCCTATTTGAAAGAATTAGATCATCCTTTTCACTCTCCTCCTCAATCTGGCTCGGTTCTATGTGCCTTCTTCCACAAATTATTTCAAGTAAAATTACACCAAAACTGTAAACATCCACTTTGGAGGTTATAGGTGCCATCCTTAGCCATTCTGGTGCCATATATCCGATTGTTCCTCTAACATTAGTATCAGTTCTAGTTTGCCGTTTGTCCAAAAGTTTAGATAGCCCAAAATCTGATATCTTTGCAGTATAATTGACATCAAGCAGCACATTCTCAGGCTTAATGTCACAATGTATGATCTGAGCCTCACATTCTTCATGCAAGTAATGTAAGCCTCTTGCTATTTCAAGCACCATATCTGACCTTTGAAGCCAAGTGGGTCTCTCCCCCTCCTTAAACAGAAATTGTGACAATGTTCCATTTGGCATTAGCTCATAAACTAAAAGTCTGTGATCATTCTCAACGCAAAATCCCAACAGTCTTACCAAATTCCTGTGATGCGTACGACCAATAACTTTGAGCTCTGTAGTGAATTCCTTCTCACTTTTCTCAGTGCCTTTCTTTAGCTCCTTCACTGCGATATCAATCTTTGTATCCTCTAAAGTTAGACTTCCACCGTAAACTCTTCCAGAAGCACCTCGACCAAGGATATTAGTAAACCCATTTGTTGCCTCATGCAGCTCTTGGAATGTGAATTCTCGAAGGTTGTGTTTGGATGGCAACATTTGGATTTGGATTTGAATTTGAAATCTACTAATTTAAAATGCCTTGATTTGAAATCCTTTGATTTTAAAATTCATTGTTTGGGTCTTTTTAAATAAAGAAGGATTTGAAATTCATCATTTCAAATTCCATTGTTTGGATATCTAAATTTGGATTTGGATTTAAGATCAATAAAATATATTTTTTAATTATTATTTTTCTTAATCCTTCTAAATTTTAATTTTGGTAACATTTTTAATAAATACATAAGGTAATATTAATAATTCAATTGACAAGATAATAACTAAATATCTTTAGTCATAAACAACTAAAAATTATTTTGCCAATTATTGACAACTAAAATTTTTATATCAACTAGAGAGAAAACCCAAATGCATGGATTTTTTCATAAAATTCAAAATCTCAAACTAAAAAATTATTCTAAAGTTCATAACAACTAAATAGTTATATATCGAGAGACAGATTAAATACCCAAAATATGTGTATTTTCTTCCCATTTCTATTATGTTTTTCAAATAATACAAAATTCAAAATAAGAAAATTACAATATATAAATATAAAACATTTTTAATTGTTCTATTCTTGAGGTCATGAGCAAGAATATATAAAAACAATGCTACAACTTCCCTAACCGTAACATTTCTTGTGACAACTAATCCACCCTCATCGCACAAAATGTTACATAACTTGTTAAACCCATGTGTGTTTATATGTAATACTGATATGCATTTAGATTCCTGAGCTAGAGATCCCATCCAAATCTCCTCTAATAAATCCCCTCTTCAATTTCACTTCTTAATGGTTCTCTCACAAAGTACTTCCTACGCGAGCATATTCCAACAAGCATAACAAAAAACTCCACTAGCGAAGGCAAAAATCTCATCGCCTCTTCCTCATATACTTCAATCTCTTCTCTTTTACGCTTTCATTGAATGGATATATCTCTTCCATCATTGGTCATTTTTGTCTCTATTCATTTTTCAATATACAAACAATAAGAATCTATAACTAAAAAAAAAGGTTATCAAAGAAAATCCATGAAATCACACCAAACAAATCAATGCAATTGCAACTTCAAATATGAATAATAAATAATTAACACAACTAAAGGTAAGCAGCCCAGTGATAGCTTGGTCTTCTTGGTCAGCTTCAATCCATGCAAAGTAAAGGAAGGGAACACCCTCGTTTTTTCGAATCCGGATCCTCTCCATTTCCTTTGAAATGGAGAGGCTCTAGTTGACGGTGGGGATTGGTTTGAAAATAATCCACGCTCAAAAACGTGCCACATCAATTAAAATGTTAACACCACACTTAACCCCAATTAAACACTTAAACTAGAGGATTTGTTTAACTCAACCGGACAAAAAAAAACTTTTTGGAGGGAAAAGTGAAACGAGTTAGAGGTATATCTGGTGCACTGGAAAAAAAAAAAAAAAAAAAAAAAAAAAAAAAAAAAAAAAAAAACCTTTTAGGAGGGAAAAGCTTCACAGAAGGTTCAGAGATATATCCCATGTTCAATGCTTCACAGATTTTAACCAAAAAAAAAAAGCTTCACAGAAGGTTTAGAGAAGACATCTCTGTTTCTATCTTGCCATCCCATGTTCAAAGCTTCACAGATTTTAATCAAAAAAAAAAAAAAAAAGCTTCACAGAATTAGTTCAACTTCAGAGCATCTCTGTTTCTATCTTGCCAAAACAGAGGTATATCCGTAAACTTGTTTATGCTTATCTTATTTGATGTTTGATCATTTTTCTGCATTTATATTGTTGTCTTGGTGAGTTTATATTGTTGTTTTGGTGGCTAGATGCAAGTTAGAGTCTTCTGAATTTTAATTTTTAATTTTTTGAGATAAAGATTGAATCTTTATAATGGCTGGATGATTCTTGGAGTCCATCTCATTTTTCTGCATTTATATTGTTGTCAAGGAGCAATAGCCTAATACAGAAGAGTGATAATCACCAGACAAAGATCTTTCAATAATAAACATAGGGACAACACATGGGCAATTATTGTTCAATCTCACCACCATTGCCCCCAGACATTGACGGGACGATTCAATCAAAGTTTTGAAAACCCAAATAAGCAAAAAAAAAATTAAAGGAAATCTTTTTACCTTCTGCTCAATTCCAAGGACTTTAAGCACTTTCTTATTCACCTCTCTTTTACTGTAAGAAAAGCAGTAAAAAATTAACGTCTTAGGCAATTGTTGTCATATAATAATAGAGAAACAAGATATAATGAATGAATAAACAAGACTAAACTCTGAAAACTGACTATGTAATTCAAGAGAAACTATCCAAAAAATAATCTTTTCTCACCAATATTACCAACGATGAATCAAGAAAACAGAGCACTCAAATAGCAATGAGATTACCATGATAAGAAACTACATAATAAAAATCACAGTTAAGACTTACAAGTCCCTAACAGTTTGATGAAAGACCTTCTTCATTGTAGCTGTTGTTCAAATAAATTTTTTCAAGTCAAGGATGTATGTGCAGCCGCCCCTGATTACCGAACATAAGAAACAGGGCCGGTCTAAGGTATTTTGAGGCCTTAAGCAAAACTTTTAAATTGGGCCTTTTTTACTGTTTAAATATTTACTTTATATTATTAACTTTATATAAAATATTTTTGTGGGGCCAAGGAATTAGGTAACCTTGGCCCACTTCGTACCAAGCCCAAGACCCATGCCGAGGAGAAAGAAATGTCCGAAGACCACGCAAAAGTCTGAATCACCCAGGAGGACCACCGAGGATAACCATGTCCTCGGCCAACCCCGACTAGAGAAAGGGGAGTCAACACCCCATCAAAGGCAGCCTCCTAGAGCACTCCAAGAGAAAAAACGAGTATAATGTGCCGATCATGGGATGACGGTGGAAGAGCAAACCCGAGACAAACTGTCATCTCCACATTAAATGCCCGCCGCTGGTGCTCTGGCCGCATTAATGAGGAAATGACCCCTGAATGCTGCAGCCTTGGTAGCTGCAACTCACAGAAGGATGGAAGAACGGCTGATGGGACAAGCACTCGAATAGTGACCTACCTGGTCGACAAATGTAGGGTTGGGATCACTTGAAAAGAAATATATATAATGTAAGAAGTCCTCCAGAAAGGCAGGGAGGCCAAAAAGGCGAAACTACTGGTATCATTTCTGTAACTAAACACTGAAGAAGCAGTAAGAACCTCCAGCCCCTAAGAAGAGGCTGAGGCAGGCTTGTTTTAAATCTAACTCTAAAAAGAGAAAGCTCATAGGAATGGAAGATCCGCAGTCTCGTCCCAGCATCAAACGAGCCCGTGGGGATGGCACCGGCGATGAGAAAAAAGAAAAGGCGGAAGTGCCTGAGAGCCCCATCCTAGGATGTTCCCTTGATTCTCTCCCAATTTCATGATAATTAGGCATTGGGAGAGGGCAATACTAGGGCGTCAACCGTTCAGCAATCTCACAAACCTCCATCGGGGTCCCACCATCACCGCGAGACCCAAACTTTGTCACATCGAAAGATTGATGCAACCCGCACTTGCTTCGATTCTTGGTTAAAGGCGAAAGGCCTTCTTGCTTACTCGATTGAAGGAAAGGAACACCTTTGTCCTTTGTTTCCTTTGCCTTAACTACTTCACCCTTATCTAGGGCCATCTCCTTCCCTACACCCTGACCACGACCTTGTCAAGGTTCTTGGAAATACCGAAGGTGTTGAAAGCTTGAAGTTTCTGCTGAGTGTGGAGCTATGTAAATGAGAAAGAGCAATTCCTCCAGAGGGCCTTATATAGAAGGTGAAGTCTAGTAGAAATCAATCCGCACGAGATTCGAGGGGTCAGGTACGGCAAAGTAAATCCCGCCCAATTTCCAAAGAAATTTCCAACCGTTGGATCTGCGTCGCTTCACGAGGGCATTAATGAGGGTGCGCTTCATGCACCAAAACGTCAGGAACGTGCCTTGGGCAAGTGAAAAGGCTCTGGCACCGATGGTGGACAAGACTTGATATACCATGGCAAAAGACCGAGGACATCAAAATCCTCCTCTCCGTCTGAGGAGCCTGACAGTAGGATTTTGAGGGGCTATTGTGGGGCCAAGGAATTAGGTAACTCTGGCCCACTTCGTACCAAGTCCAAGGCCCATGCTGAGGAGAAAGAAATGTCCGAAGACGACACAAAAGTCTGGATCACCCAGGAGGACCACCGAGGATAACCATATCCTCGGCCAACCCCGACTAGAGGAGGGGGAGTCAACACCCCATCAAAGGCAGCCTCCTAGAGCACTCCAAGAGAAAGAACGAGTATAATGTGTCGATCATTAGAGGACAATGGAAGAGCAAACCCGAGACAAACTGTCATCTCCACATTAAATGCCCGTCGCTGGCGCTTTGGCCGCATTAATGAGGAAATGACCCCTGAACGCTGCAGCCTTGGTAGCTGCAACTCACAGAAGGATGGAAGAACGGCTGATGGGACAAGCACTCGAATAGTGACCTGCCTGGTCGACAAATGTAAGGTTGGGATCACCTGAAAAGAAATATATATAATGTAAGAAGTCCTCCAGAAAGGGAGGGAGGCCAAAAAGGCGAGACTACTGGTATCATTTCTGTAACTAAACACTGAAGAAGCAGTAAGAACCTCCAGCCCCTAAGAGGAGGGCCGAGGAGTAATATTTCATGTTTCAGCCTACATTCTTGTCTTTTAACCCATTCACTATCATGTTTGGTTGTTGTAATCTTTATTAGGGCCTAGTTCTTGAACCCATACTCTACAAATTCATTGTATCAGGCTAGCTGGGCTTGAGTCAACTTCATACAAGGAAGATTGCTCAAACTCGGTCCCTACAATTTTTATTTAAATTTTATTTTTCTTGCTTGTTGAGATTCAAAATTATTAATTAAGTTTTTGTATTCAACTTCTTTTAAAATATTCTTTTTAATTGATAATAATTGAAATTATTTCATTGTTATCTTCTAACTCTGTTTTATAAATTTATTGTTCATTTGTAAGATTTTTAACTGAATTTTTAGTTATATTTTTTTTATTGCTAGTGACAAATTAATCTAGAGATCTGTTTTGAGATTTGGTTTAAAAAGTTTTTTAAATTTTTTCATACCAAATTCATAGATTTATTTAATAAAATCAAATAGAATAAATACTTTTCAAAAAATAAAGATTAAATAACGCCTAATTGGACCAAGAAACAACGAATTAAGTAGTTAGTGTTAGACTATTCTTTATATTTTAAAATAAGAATTTATGAATTAAAAAAAATAAAAAAGAACAAAATGATAAATCTAGAAGAGTGTAGTCACTGTAATACAACCACTAGAGGAGTTTTTACTCTTTACCAAACATTTGCCTCAAAAACCCAGAGAACCTCTGCCATGTTCTTTAAAAAGAAAAAATAAATAAAAAATTTTCTTCTTTCTCCCATTCTTTTCTAAATAACCTAGAGAAAGTAAAATAAGAAAGCTATGTCAAAAAAAGGTAAAATATTGGCTTTGTTTTACCTCTTCAAGGGCCTGTCGATTGCTAAGGGAGCTGCTTGTAACTTACTACCATTTTAGGTAGAAACGAAAGATCTAACGGCAATTTTAGTAATCAGTTTTAGTTTAGGAGTTTTGGAGAGATTGAGAGAGTTTGGTCTATATTTTTACTTTTTAGTGCGTCTAGGAGACTTAATTTAGTCTAAAATTATGTTTAGATATTTAAATTAATAAATTTCTCTCTTTTGAAAAAAAAAAATTCTCATAACAAATAAGTTCTTTAATCATAATAAGAAGATTCCTTTATAATGATTCTTGATGGCATATTATGGATGCAAGATTTTAAAGAGCATGTTTAAATTGACTGGCCTTTGAGTGAGTTGAGTTGAAATCATGCTTGGTCATCTTGAATTTTTATATTTAGTAACAAAGATATATAACATTTCTCTCATATGAGATACATCCTCATTAGTATGTTGATCATTCATTACATCCTCATTTTTTTTTTTTTTTTTTTTTACATCATCTCTATTTTGAAAACAAATGATAGGTGAAAGTTACAATAAATTTATTTTCAATTTTTTCTAGGGATAATGATGGGAATACATGTTCCTTCTAATGTGCCCATGGAATCTACCCCATTTAAAGGGATGGAGTTTGAAGCGGATGAGATTGCATATGGTTTTTATAATGAATATGGCAGAAGGCTGGTTTTAGTATTAGAAAAGAGTATGTAAATAAATGTAAAAAGACTGGAGTGGTTACTTCAAGGAGATTTGTGTGTGCGAAGGAGGGAGTTCGAGACAAAGACAAGAGAGATCATAATGTAAAGAATCCACGAGTAGAAACAAGATGTGGTTGTGAAGAACGTTTGGTTATTGTACTTAATCGAGATAGTAAAAAATATGTGGTGAGTGAATTTATTGCTGAGCATAACCACTATCTCCACCTTCCATCAACTGTGCATATGATGCCATCACAACGGAAAGTGGCTGCAACTCATGCTATTGAAATTGATTTGGCACATGAATCGGGATTAAGATTAAAGCAATCCTATGAGCTTCTTAGTAAGCAAGTTGGTGGATATGATAATCTTGGTTTTACCAAGCAAGATCATAAAAACTACTTACGCACTAAGCGACAAAGAGACATGGAGCATGGGGCAGCTGCTAGCTTGGAAGATATTTCAGTCGTCAACTTAAGGAAAATCCTTCATATTATTTTGCTACTCAATTGGACTGTGAAGAGTTGATTACTAATATCTTTTGGGCCGATGCAAGAATGATCATTGACTATAGCCACTTCGGTGATGTAATAACGTTTGATACAACGTATAGTACAAATAGAGATGCAAGGCCACTTGGAGTATTTTTAGGTCTCAATCACCATAGAGAAACTGTTGTATTTGGAGGTGCACTTTATATGATGAAACGATTGAATCTTTTGTATGGTTATTTGAGACCTTTTTAGAAGCAATGTCTGAAAAGAACCCAATCACTATTTTCACAGATCAAGATGCAGCAATATCAGCTGCAATAAAAGTAGTCATGCCTAAGACATATCATGCATTGTGTAGTTGGCATATGTGGCAGAATGCTGAGAAACACTTGGGTCATTTACTCAAAAATGAGTCTCAATTTAACGCTAATTTCTTAGCATGTATCTATGAGTATGACGGTGAAGATGAGTTTCTTACAGCATGGAATGAAATGCTAGATAAGTACGATGTTTGTGAATATAAATGGCTAATTGATCTATTTAAATTGAAGGAAAAATGGGCCCAAGCATATGTTAAGAGAACTTTCACTGCAGGAATGAAAACAACCCAGCTTAGTGAGAGTTTCAACGCTGACTTGAAGGATTGCTTGCGTACTGATCTCAATATAGTAGAGTTTTTGACTCATTTTGAAACAGTTGTCAATCAAAAGCGGGATAAGGAGTTAAAAGCAGAATACAACTCTAGGCAGAAATTTCCAAAATTGAAGCTCAAAAGCTCTCCTATGCTTAACCAAGTAGCAACAGTGTACATGCCTAAGTTGTTTGATTTATTTCAGACTGAAGTTGAAAAGGTAATGGCACTTTCCATCCTAGAATGCAATGTGAGTCAAACACATAGTTATGTGGTTGGAGTTTTCAATCAAAATGGAAAATATAAGGTCATGTGGAATCCATTAGATGAGACTTTATCTTGTAGTTGCAGAAAGTTTGAGTCATTTGGTATTTTATGTAGGCATGGTTTGAAAGTTCTTGATGTATTGGATATCAAGTTGATTCCTAATAGATATATCATGAACAAGTGGAGAGGAGATGTAAAAGATGAAAGCGGAAAAAATTGCACAACACATAACATTAAGCCGGATACTCGACTGGAATATGTAGATCGGTATCGAGATTTATGTCCAAAATATATTCAATTGGTGAATGAGGCATGTGAAACTAAAGAAGGCCATAATATTCTAAGCTTAGCAATTGCAGATTTGAAAAAAAAAAAAACTCTGTGACCTTAGGAATTGCAAAGCTAATGTAGAAGAAGACATCATTAGGCCTTCCATCGATTTTGCAAACAAAGAAGATCAATTATGTGCTTCGATTACGATTGTACCAAAAGGGATAAAGAAAAGAGAGGTTTATCGTAATAAAAAGCGTAGGACGAAATCATGGATAGAAAAGATGAGGAAACCAAAGGAAGGCACATCAAAGAAGCAAACAAAGAAAAGAAAAGTGCAGGAGGTAATCTTCTAAATTATCCTTATTTTCACCATTCTATTTTATTTTTACACATTAATATAGTATACTATTATTGTTGCTAAACTAGTACAATTTTTACAGAAAATATATACACATGACGTCATGGCACAAAAGAAAACTGAGGATATTTCTTCTGGAAATATTACTAGTTTTACACAACTTTTAATGGTAAAGATATTTACAATTACATATTTTACTTTTATATTAATAATAGTTTAGATGCATGATTTGATAATTTTAATGCTAAGCTTGTTTCAATGTGTAATGTATAATTGGATTTTTTGTAGTCGGCTTCTACAAGTTCTGCAGCACATCAGGGAGGCTCATCAGCAAGTGTTGCATTAGCATCACATTTAGAGAGTATATCAACTGTTGTAGGCTCCAACGACAAAATTAATGGTGCAGGAAGTCTCTTGACTCAAGGAAGTGTTGCAAGTGGAGGTCCCTTGACTCAAGAAAGTATTACAAGTGGATGGAATCCAATGGTTCATAAAGTCAAGCCATTTTTCTAGTTTAGGATCATGTTTTATAATCTATGACACATGTTGAGATTAAGTGCTCTTGTTTTGTAATTTTCCTGGTTTAGGACTGGAGTTTTGATGGTCCAAAACTTAGTCACATTCAAATGTTTAGATTTTTTATTATTTGGAAAGAATACTTAATCTACATGTCTGATGTATCTCTGCAAGGTGTTAATTTCTGCATAATTATTTGTTGCTGCAGAAATTGTTACTATTTCTACATAATTACTGCATAAAATCTGTTTCTGTATAATTACTGTTACTATTTCTGCATAATTACTATTACTGATACTGCATAATTACCGTTACTGCATAATTACTGTTACCGTTACTGCATAATTACTGTTACCGTTACTGCATAATTACTGTTACTGATACTGCATAATTACTGTTACTGTTACTGCATAATTACCGTTACTGCATAATTACTGTTACCGTTACTACATAATTACTATTACTGTTATTGCATAATTACTGTTACTGTTACTGTATAATTATCGTTACTGCATAATTACCGTTACTACATAATTACTATTACCGTTACTGCATAATTACTGTTACTGATACTGCATAATTACTGTTACTGCATAGGTCTGATATTGCATATTTTGCATAATTATGTTTTTCTACATAATTACTGTTTCTGCAAAATAGGTTTGGTATTGCACATTCTGCATAGTTACTATTTTCTGCATAATTGTTATGCTAGGCAGGAGTTGTTTTCTTGGAGCTGCATGCATGTTAATTAGTGTGTCAATTTTTCTTTTGCATGAGTTTTATCACCTGTGCATACCCACACGCAGTCCCCTACACACCCTTACACACACAACAGCTTTACCCGCACCTCCTGTGCACACCCACACACACACTCCCTTGCACACCTACACACACACCTACACAAATATCAATAGCCCACAATTGTCACAATCCTTACTTACAAATATCTGTAAATATCCACATTCCACTGTCACAATCCTTACAGTCAAAATTCAATCCTTACAATCCTTACAATAACAACTGTCACAATCCTTACAATCAAAATTCAATCCAATAGAGTAGACAATAAGAGAATTTTAAAAAAAAATGAACAAAATTTTAAAATGTACACTTTGATCACATAACAAGAATTCCATTGAAATAAACACTTTGATTATAATAACATGAAACTTCTACAATTGGTGTGCTTATTGCTTGACTATACATTCCACCTCTTGCTTCTTGATTAGTGGTGGGTACTTATAGTGAGGGCACAAGAAAGCTGAAGTGCATGTCACAGGGGAGAACTTGAGTTTACCAGCCAACCCAATGAGTATTTTTCCTTTGGCTTTGGACTTGAATACTACTTTTGAAGACTCTAGGCCATTATGTGCAGGGCATGGTGCAACTGATACACTGTGAAGTTGTGCATGGCACTCTTCATTCAGTTTTCCATCTTTTACAATCTTACGATAAACAAACACATTGAACTTTCCTTCTTCATCGAGTTTCCCTACCCCTCTTGTCTTGAAAGGTCCATTTTCTGGGTTGCAATCAATTGTTACTCGAAGCCCTGCACCATGATACACAGAATTATTGTTACTTGTTTTTCAATATTGTTTGTATATGGCATCATTAATCATATGCAAGAAAAATGAACAATGCACCCATCACTTTGTCCATATTGTCCATAATTTTTACCCTAAACAGAATATGGGACCAAGATTAGAAAATGGTAGTATTTCAAGTCAAAGCATGCCAACATTGCACTTTTACAAGGCAAACTTGACATTGACATTTAAAAGAACAATGCACCCATCACGAGTAGAATAAAAAAGAAACAATGCATCAACCATGAACAATTCAATATTTGTGACAGTTCCAAAAAATAATGCATCAACCATGAACAATGCACACATTGAGGGTAGAGTTCCTTGGTAAAAAATTAAGAGCATATAAGCATTTGAAAGTAACTCCAAATGAGGTCTAAAACACAGCAAATGCAACTCACTTGCAAGATTCAAAACTGTCTCTTAATCAACTCAATCGTAGCCCTTCCCTAGACAGTTAAGACAACGTTGTACCCCGTCATGAGAAACCATCAAAACAACACATAAGCATTGCATAATAGGGAAACTCAAAAAGTAAACTCTTCCTCAAAACACGATTTATCAAATAAATTGAGCTTTCATGCTCAAATATCATAAAGAGTTTCACAAGGCAGATCAGAACTTCTAATTGCTTCAAATTAGCATTCCAAAAAACAAACACAAAAATTCAGTAAATTCAACTCATGCATAATGTACTTCTTTCCATAACCCTTTGTTAGGATACTTCAAAAACTATTAAAAATGCAACTAAAAACCAATCAAAAAAACTACCCAAATCTGTTCAATGCACTTTTCCTACAGTTCACCTTATAAAAGAGCAGAAAAGAAATTGTTTTCTCAGCAACCAAACAAAGCACAAAAGAAAAATTGTAGACCAAGCACTTGAACGACAACAGCAAACAAAGTGAAACTCACCACCCACACAACCAACACGACAACCCTCGCCTCCACCACCATCAATCACCCCCCACCACCACCACCACCACCAAACTCATCCAACCCAGAAACCCACTAATAAACCCATTAACAAAAACCCAAAATTAAATCAAATCAAAGTTAAATTCTTTTAAAAGAACAAAAAATAAAATGTGGGATTTTCAAAAGAACCTGCAAGAGATTATCAATGGTTCCAGTAGTGGCAAAGTCGCACCCATACCCAACTACACCCACACCCACACTCATCAAACCAACCACCACCACTGGTTCGCCAAAGTCCCTGATCCAAATGCAACCACACCCACACCTACACCCAAACTCAACCAAACCATGGCCAAAACGATCCATGGCCAAAATCGAATAGCCACCCATGACCAAATTCAATCAGCAAACCCATGACCATGCCGATCTCGCCGCCACAACAACCATGTCATCGCAAACCACCAGACCCACGCAAAACGACCCACGCCATCGAGTACCGTGACCTTCCAACCAGAATCACCAAAGTCCTTGACCATGCCGATCTCACCACAAAAAATCACCCTTGACCAAACCCAAAAAACCTTGAATCTCGGTTTAAAGAAAGAGTGATAGAGTGAAGAGTGAACTTTGAAATTTTGAAAGAGAGAGTTTGAACGGCTGGTACCTTGAATCTCGGTTTAAAGAAAGAGTGATAGAGTGAAGAGTGAACTTTGAAATTTTGAAAGAGAGAGTTTGAACGGCTGGTGAGAGGAAAGGGGTAGGAAAGGTGTTTTTTTTTGTCCGGTTGAGTTAAACCCCAGTTAAATGCGTTGAACCCAGTTAAATACATTTTAAATGACGTGGATCATTTTTGAGCGTGGATCATTTTGGACGAAATCCCAACCGTCAACTGAAGCCTCTCCATTTCAAAGGGAAATGGAGAGGATCCGAATCCCCTTTTTTCTGGAATCTTGTTCCTTGAACTCAGAAATTCTGCTATATTTAATATTTTCGTAGCTGCTACAAATTTACTTTCAAAGATTGTTAGGACAAACAAAGTCAATATTAAGTGGCTACTTGTCATTTTACTTTCTTGAAAGTTGGAATAAATCACTGTATATTTCTTCCTTGTTGACTCTAAACAAAATGACTAGGTACATAAGTACATTGCTCTTGATCCGGGTAAATGTATTCCAATATTGTCATTAGTAGTGATGGAAGAAATAATTGTCCACAAGGACACAATTGGACAATGAGTTTATTACCAAATGTCAGAAGAGAAAGTACTTACATTTTGTTCATGCACGGATGGTGCATCAAATATGAATTTTGAAATCTACAAGTAATGTATAATCTGATAAGTAAATTATTCTCTCTCACACATACACACCCAATGCTTCTCTAGGGGTCCAAAGATTATTGAAGAATAGAAAATAAAGTATGGAAGGGAAAGATGTAAGAAGGAATTAATAAATGAACTACAATATGATAGTACCAATTGCACGCACAGAAGGGAAATTTATCACAAAATGGAAAACTTACAGAACATTGAGACCATAACCCGATAATTTGAGCAAAATATTAATTGCTTCCTCCTTTCCCCATTACATTGATAAAACACAAACCCATTATTTTATTCTTAAATGTGCAACTTCTAAGTCCTAATATGCATAAATCTTCAGTCAGCTAGCTCTTACACAATGTAAGTCCATTGTACCAGAGGCAGTTTCAAACCTCTTACCTCTTAACAATTCAACTACGTACCTTTTCCCGCCCTTCAAAGTTTCTTCCCAATCCAGATAATTAGAACAACTTAACAAACTCTATGTGCTTTTTTTTTTTTTTTTACTTACTGGTTGTGATTGCCTTTGTTGAGTTTCAAAGCATAATTTTCCCACAAGTTTTCCCCATCAGCCATCAAGAAGGGAAAGCAACTCTCATGCACAGAATTCCTAGCATTGGAATTAGAAGGGGAAGAACCATCATTATTACCTTGTAGTCTCACAGTCTCTCGCTCTTGTTCATTCATTTCACTCATAAACAGTTTATTGAAGCATTTTATCAAACACATAATTTGCATTACAAACCCACAAATGAAAATAAAAATAGAAAATAAAAACAAACCCAAAACATATCATTGAAAATACCATGAAACAAGATGCACAAACAAATCAAACAAAACCCACAAACAATCAAATTAAACCCAAACAAACCCACAAATAAATCAAATAAAACCCACCGGAAAAACCCACATCCCTTTTGAATTTAGATATAGTAGAAAGAGAGAATTAGAGAGGTTAAAGAGGAAGATAAGAGTTGAGAGAACAAACCTGAAGTTGCCTTGCCGAGAGAGAGAGAGGGGGAAGAAGAGTTTGTGAGTTACGGCTACGAAGAGAGACACGGAGAGCCCAGAGAGAAACAGTTTGCGTGAGAGTGAGAGATTTCTAAATTCCTGGGTTTTTGAGGGTATTTCAAATCCATGGATTTGGATCTCTGAAATCCAAGATGGATTTGGGCCAAATCCAAATCCAATTCTTTTAAGTTATCCAAACAAAGGATTTGGATTTGGGCTCCCTCAAATCCAAATCCAAATCCAAATTCTCCAAACAGACCAGAAAGTTAATTCCAATGGTCTTTGCATTTGGTGGCTTCTTTCTCTTCAATACATTTCGAATTGCAGGATGATAGTACGAGGCAATTGCTCCAAACAACAAAGGCAAAGCAAAAGCAGCACTAATTATAAGGCCAATCGCCAATAGAACCCGTGTATTAAGATTCTTCCTTTTTGTTGGAAGACCTGGCTCACTCCTCTTATTTGGTACCTTGAAAAATGCCACACTACCTTTGGTGGAAGCACTCTTTCTTGCATTTAGCAGAGGCATCCTCTTCTTGAGTCCAAATTGATTACTTTATATTGTTGTGGCTATATTTAGCTTAAATTACAACTTCTAAATATTCAAATGTGATTTAAATTAATATGCTAACATGTTCATTTTGGTTAAACGCGTGGCTAAACAAGATCCTTGTCAAAGGTTTCTCAACGCAAAAATAAATAAATAAATAAAACCTTGTCAAAGTGGGTCTTAATTAAAACAATAGTAAAACTCAAACCTACATTTCATTCCTTTTTTCATTTGGGAAGACCATCTTGCATAGAAATTCATACCCAGAAGATTCTCTAAAGTTGCTTATTTGGCCAGACTTATTTTACATTTTATTTGATTAGTTAACCTTTTAAATCTTCACTTTTTTAATATGAAAATTTTCACTTCTTCACTTTGGTACCATATATTTTAATATAAACAAATTTTTTTGCTATTTAAAATTCAATAGTTAGAAAAAGGAAATTTATAAGGACTCAACTCTTTTTTTTTTTCGGCTAAACATAAGACTCTCAACTTATATCAATAAATTATACCAATAAAAACAGGCTCTACCAAAAGGGGCCTCCATATCTTTATCAAGGACAAAGACGCATATATATATATATATATATATATGCACTACCAAATTATTTGAACTTTTTATTATCAAAAAAAAAAAAATTATTTGAACTTTTGACTTGAAAATCAACCTCACATCATTACCACTACTTTTTTTTGTTTTCTCTACAACCGACAAAAGCTGGTACTGGACTGTTTGTTTTGAGCCAGATTCATCTCTATCCTTCGCCCATAGTCTTTTCTTATTATTTTCTTGTTACTATTCATTACTTAGCGCGGGGCCAAAATGGCCTTTTACCATCAATTTTCGAAATATTTGGCAAAAAAACACTGTTTCGGAAATAAACAAGAATCTACTACTTTTTCAAGTACTCAACTTTGGTGAACTCGAGTACCCTATTTTATAGTTCCACCGTGGCTGCTGAGCTGGAAATTGGCGATTAAAAAAAATAAAGTGGTACTCGAGCTTGGTAAACTCGAGTATCATGCAACACAATACTCGAGTATACCAGGCTCGAGTACCTTTTATAAAAAAATAAAGAAAATTTTTTTTCTATAGTACTCGAGCACTGTGTAAATTTTTTTTTTTTTTTTTTTTTTTTTTTGCTTGAGGATAATTGACAAATAAACATAAAGATAAAAATAAGTAGCTTTTCTATGTTTTTATTTATTTAAATAGAAGCATTGTAAGATATAGAGATTTTAATTTCGAAATGTGAATTTAATTTCTACATTGATTAAAATTGTTCATTGTTTTCTCATAAAAAATTTTCACTATTTTCTGTATAAATTATTTCTACGATTTTACATAAAACTATTTTCTATTCAGCATTATTTAAGAAATTGTTCGCTCTCTTTTTTGCATAAATAATTTTCTGTTCACTATTTAAAAAATTGTTCACTGTTTTCTCATAAAACACCTAGTGAAATCGTGTTTTCTAAATTTAAACGCCAAATCTGAATGCTTTTTCATGTTTGAATTTCACAATAATCGAATATATTTTTCTGCATTGATAAAATCTGTTTCTACATTTATGAAATTTTCTCTTTGCACATCATATTTACTGTATATTCAAATCTGCTTACTGCATTCATAAAATCTGTTTTTTGCATTAATTAAAGCTGTTCACTGTTTTGTCATAAAAATTGTTCACTGTTTTCTGCATTAACTATTTCTAGCATTGGCGCAGTTATTGCACTTAAATGGTTTTTGTGTTTTTTTAAATTTGTAACCATATGAATAATGGACAAACTCCATGAAAGAAAAATGAATGATTCGTATAAATCACCTAATGGTAAATGCCTCGAAAAATTCGAATTAGTTGAATGTAGAAATTCGAGAAAAATCAATGGAAAATCAATGAACATAGCAAATCGTGAATGTGTACATAAGATGTATAGATAGTCTAGACTTGTTGAGAAATTTGATTTCGTTGAAAGTACAAAATAATGAAAATTCAAAGGAAAAGTATGTACGTTATTTGTATAGATCGTATGAATTTGTTTAAAAATTTGAATTCATTGAATGTACAAAACTGTGAAAACTCAAGGAAAAAATTGTGTGCATTAGAGGTACAGATAGTACGAATATGTTGAAAAATTTGAATTCGTTGAGTGTGTAAAATCGTGAAAATTCAAATGAAAATTGAAGAGCATACCAAATTGAGTAAACTTAATGGAAAATTAATTACATTAGATGTACAGATCATCTATTTTTTTGCATTGATAAAATCTGTTTCTACATTAATAAAATTTGCTCTCTGCAAACCATCTTCACTGTTTTCTCATAAAAATTGTTCACTGTTTTCTGCATAAACTATTTCTAGCATTCTACATAAAATCATTTTCTGTTCAACATTATTTAAAAAATTGTTCACTCTCTTTTCTGCGTAAATTATTTTCTATTCACTATTTAAAAAAATTGTTCACTGTTTTCTCGTAAAACACCTAGTGAAATCGTGTTTTCTAAATTTAAACATCAAATCTAAATGCTTTTTCATGTTTAAATTTCACAATAATTGAAAATCCAAATCTGTATGTTTTTTCATGTTCGAATTTCACAATAATCAAATCTGTTTTTCTGCATTGATAAAATCTATTTTGATACACACTTTGTCAAAATTATCCAACAATGATAGATTGTGATTGGTTGTTTATCACTTTCTAATAAACTCACTATTTTTTCTACTTCACCTACAGTCTTCCATGTAGAAGTATAGAACAAGTGCGACAAAATGAGTAGAAATTAGAGATGATTTGATACAATGAATCGTAATGTATTGAAAATTTCCCTTTATTACATTTTATTATTATTATTATTATTATTATTATTATTATTATTATTACTCCTTATTTAGTTTATCTAAAAAGTTAAACATATTTGCGTTTATCCAAAAATCTATGCCACAAAATACATTGCAGGAAATCTAGACCAAAGAACTGCCAAAATAAAAAATTGAGTGGCATTGTTGCTGTACTTAAATAAGTTGTCATAAGCAACATAAATTACCAACCAACCAAAAAAAATAAAAAATAAAAAATAGAAACTACATCCACCTGATCAAATAAAGGTGGTAGGTTGGGTTTTCAGTTTTCACATACAACTTCGAAGTAGGTTCTTGACCAAATATTTTGTTTCTTTAAAGCCTTTCAATATTAGATTTGTTATATACTTTCCCTCTGTCTAGGGGTTGAGAGAGAATAGAATCTATATGTCTGGAAAAAAAAATGTTTGTAATAGAATCTATGTTGGTTTAATGGCTGCAATCGTGCCTAAAAAATAAAATAAAATGTAGCTCAATAATCAATTTTCTATTATGACTTTTACCTCAGAGCATGTTTTGAGTGTCCATTTATGTGTGAGATTTTGAACTTGTTTCTGTGTTTTTTTTTTTTTTTTCTGGTGTTTGAAAGTAGTTGTGCTTGTTAAAAGTACTGAATGTTGATGTTATGATCCATAACACTCAAAACTATTTGTAAGATGGAGTTTGGCTCAAGTAGGACATGATATACTGTTCACTAAGTTCTACATAAACTATTTCTAGTACCAAATCGTGAAAATTCAATGGAAAGTTGTGTACATTAGATGTACAAATATTCTGGACTTGTTGAGAAATTTGATTTCATTGAAAGTACAAAATCGTGAAAATTCAAGAGAAAATTGTGTACATTAGATGTACAGATCATTCAAATTTGTAAAAATCAAAATTTAGATGTACAGATCATTCGAATTTGTTGATTGTATAAAATCTTGAAAGTACAATATAAAATTGTGTAAATTAGATGTACAGATAGTCTGAATTTGTTGAAAAGTTTGAATTCGTTAAATGTACAAAATCGTGAAAATTAATTGGAAAAATGTGTACTAATGTATTGATCATCCGAATTTGTTGAAAAATTCTAAATAGTTGAATGAACAAGATCGTGTAAACTCAATAATTAATGAACAATTAATCTTTAGATTTGCAAAAGTTGAATGTACATAATCATCAGTTGTCAGACATTAACAACAACATTTTGCATTGCACAAAACGTGTAGACATTAACAACAGCGTCTAATGTTCGTAGGTAGAAATTTTTGGAAATCATCATTACTTGAATCTGAGAAGTCTGAAATATCTCTTTCATTATCTAATGCAGTAACTTCATTAATAGACTTGATAGCTCGCTCTTGTGCCTTCCCTTTTAGATGCTTCTTAGCCTTTTGGATTGCATGAAAACGGTCTAATCGCCTTTGCATTTGATTGTTCTCTTGTTCAAGATGAGCAAGTATGTTGGCAGGTTCATCTCTAGGTAACTCGGCTGAGCGTGCCTTAGGAACTCTTAACCCATGCCATCAACAATACACCTCCAACTCACACCTCTTCTCGTATAGGGTTGACCATGGTGGTTCTGCTACGGTGAACTCTATTGTGGTGGTATCTATACTTAGTTTTGTAGGTTTGCCAACCATGATATGCCCGACGCTTCCAAGACTCTCGCACGTGTATATTGGCATATTAAGGAAATCTCTCTTCTTTCCAACCCATTTCCCTCCATAGTGGTCTGTGTATGTCTGTAGTTGTTGATCTGCTGAAACTTGAGATAATCCATTTGTTGAAGTAGATCCAAACTTGGTTCGCATTATACGATTTGATGTTGAGGCGTTGCGACTCATAGCTTAGTCAATCTACGAAGTTAGTGAGGTAGAAATAAGATCATTATTGGGGTGCATTTATAACCTCAATTCATGTTCCAAGCATTATAATTTTAGTTATTAGGACTTGTCATGTCAATATAGGCTGGAAAAACACTACATAAACAGGATTTTAAATGTTCCCAATGTCACGGTGAGATTTGAAGATGTCGGCAGTAGTTGCAGTGTTCTTGAACAAAGTATCGTATTTAATTGACACAGTGCTATGTCCCTGGCACCAGGGTACAATTATTCATATATTTAAGTATTCATGTGAATATGGATGATATGACTGGACAGTATGTGAAATCATGCCAAGCTGTTGAGTAGCACGTGTGAAACAGTGGCGTCTGTTGGCGCACATGGTTCGTATGACTACAGTTGGTGCTATAGCAGCAGGCTGGTGACATGTCTTCAAAAAACTACTCATGCCACAATTGGTGCTACATCATGTTTATTGTATATTCAAATCTACTTACTGCATTTATAAAATTTATTTTCTGCATTAATTCAAACTATTTTCTGCATGTGGTTCATATGACTACAGTTGGCGTCTGCCTAAATTATTTTCTATTCACTATTTAAAAAATTGTTCGATGTTTTGTCATAAAACACCTAGTGAAATCGTGTTTTCTAAATTTAAAAGCCAAATCTGAATGCTTTTTCATGTTTAAATTTCACAATAATCGAATTGGTTTTTTTGCATTAATAAAATTTGCTCTCTGTACATCATGTTTACTGTATATTCAAATCTGCTTACTGCATTCATAAAATCTATTTTCTGCATTAATTAAAATTGTTCACTATTTTCTCATAAAATTTTTTTACTATTTTCTACATAAACTATTTTTAGCATTCTGCATAAAAGTATTTTCTCTTTAGCATTATTTGAAAAATTGTTCATTGTTTTTTCTGCATAAATTATTCAATGTTCATTAGGTGTTTTATGATCTGGATGCTCTAATACCAATGACTACCCAAGAGAAAGCACAACAGTAATATGGAAGCATAAACAATGATAAAATAGATAATAAAGAAGTAAATAACAAAATAGATATATTCAAAATAAGGTTAAAATGAAGTATGGAATATGAAAATAGAAACTAGTAAAATCTTACTTGAATAAAAACTTCAGTCTTTGATAAACTTGAAAACAAACTGCTGTCTTTGATATAAGCCTGAAAATAAAGTTGTCTGAAGAGAAAGGTTACAAGATTACAAGAGGGGAGAGAGTACAAAAGTCTTTCTGAGGGAGAGGGAAGGCTATTACAAAAGGCTTTCTAAAACTTTGAACTTAAAAGCTTAGAATCTCAGAAACTTAGAAACTTGTCTTCTGTCTTCGCAGTCCGTCTCTTTTATAGGTGAAATGAACCATGGTAAAGTAACCTAAGTAGGTAAATTTAACTCAAGTTAATCTGTCGTTGGTATGGAAATTAGTACTAATGAGTAATAGTCTGTCTGTGTCTGTCTGGGAATCTTTCAAATCTCAGGAATCTATCAGATCTCTTTTTACGCATGCTAGTAAACAGTAGTAACTTTTGAACATCTGTTTGTATTTGTTTGGACTGTCTAGATTTGTCTGGACAGTTTTACTTAATGCAAAAAACAGATTTTATGAATGCAGTAAATAGATTCAAATATACAGTAAAATGATGTCCAGAGAGCAAATTTTATTAATGTAGAAAAACCAATTCGATTATTGTGAAATTTAAACATGAAAAAGCATTTAGATCTGGCTTTTAAATTTCGAAAACACGATTTCACTAGGTGTTTTATGAGAAAAATGCAAACAATTTTTTAAATAGTGAACAAAAAATAATTTACGCAAACACCAACTGTAGTCATACGAACCACATGCAGAAAAAAATTTGAATTAATGCAGAAAACAGATTGTATGAACAACTCGACACGATTTCACACGTGCTGCTCAACAGCTCGGCAATACTCTGATATTTGAGAGCATAAATATCAGAGTATTGCAAGAGAAGAACACATTAAAAAAATTCTGTTGTCCTAGCAATGTATGACCCTACTCTATGTGGTGCTGTGATATTGGAATTGGACTCAATCAAAAGTCCCCCTACAGGAGTAGGAGGGCTGAGTGCAGCTGTAATGGCATTGGGTTTGAATAGATCATCTTGCCAAAGTCCACAAGGAGGGCATAGTTTCCTAGAACATTGGAATAATATCTTTGGCAATACCTTATAAATTTGTCTTCAACTCTCATTATTTGTACCACTTCCTTTCCTCTTTTCATTTCTATTAAAAAAACATACACAAAACAAAACAAAACAAAAAACAAAAGAACACGCACTATGCTAATCTACGCAAAACATCAATAAAAGCCCACACAAATATATTATCTAGCAAAATTGAGCCATTTGCATAGTGAAATATTGGTTAGTGAAGGATTTAATTCTTAATAGAAGAAAAAAAAATCAAACCATATATGCCCAACATAAGCAAAACTCAAAGGGATATGTTAGTAATAGTAAAGATAAGCATTGATTCTTTAAAGGCCATGAGAAACTATTTCACAGTTTATGCTTCTACAACTAATTACAAGTATTATGAACATTACTTAAAACTCTTAAAATTAAGTAGTTGGCTATAAGTTATAAATCTACACAACTTTCCATTGAATTTTCACGATTTGGTACGTTCAACAATTTCAATTTTCCATTAAGATTTCACGATTTTGTACGTTCGACAATTTTGAAATTTTCATCAAATCAGGATGATTAGTACATTAGTACATAGTTTTAAATTGAATTTTCACTATTTTGTACATTTGACGACTTCAAATTTGGAAACAAATTTGGATGATCTATACATCTAATGTAATTAATTTTCCATTAAGTTTACTCAATTTGGTATGTTCTACAATTTTCATTCGAATTTATGCTACTTATGACAACTTATTTAAGTACAACAACAATGCCGCTCAATTTTTTATTTTGGCAGTTCTTTGGTCTTGATTTCCCGCAATGTATTTCGTGGCATAGATTTTTGGATAAACCCAAAAATGTTTAACTTTTTAGATAAACTAAATAAGGAGTAATAATAATAATAATAATAATAATAATAATAAAATGTAATAAAGGGAAATTTTCAATACATTACGATTCATTGTATTCAAATCATCTCTAATTTCTACTCATTTTGTCGCACTTGTTCTATACTTCTACATGGTAGACTGTAGACGAAGTAGAAAAAATAGTGAGTTTATTAGAAAGTGATAAACAACCAATCACAATCTATCATTGTTGGATAATTTTGACAAAGTGTGTATCAAAATAGATTTTATCAATGCAGAAAAACAGATTCGATTATTGTGAAATTTGAACATGAAAAAACATAGAGATTTGGATTTTCAATTTAGAAAACACAATTTCACTAGGTGTTTTATGAGAAAATAGCGAACAATTTTTTAAATAGTGAACAGAAAATAATTTACGCAGAAAAGAGAGGGAACAATTTTTTAAATAATGCTGAATAGAAAATAATTTTTTGCAAAATCGTAGAAATAGTTTATGCAGAAAACAGTGAACAATTTTTATGAGAAAACAATGAACAATTTTAATTAATACAGAAAACAGATTTTATGAATGCAGTAATCAGATTCGATTATAGAGTAAACATAATGTGCATAGAGCAAATTTTATTAACGTAGAAACAGATTTTATCAATGCACAAAAACAAATTCAATTATTGTGAAATTTAAACATGAAAAAGCATTCAGATTTGACGTTTAAATTTGGAAAACACGATTTCACTAGGTGTTTTACGAGGAAACAGTGAACAATTTTTTTAAATAGTGAACAGAAAATAATTTACGTAGAAAAGAGAGTGAACATTTTTTTAAATAATGCTAAACAGAAAATAATTTTTTGCAAAATCGTAGAAATAGTTTATGCAGAAAACAGTGAACAATTTTTATGAGAAAACAATGAACAATTTTAATTACTGCAGAAAACAGATTTTATGAATGCAGTAATCAGATTCGAATATAGAGTAAACATGATGTGCATAGAGCAAATTTTATTAACGTAGAAACAGATTTTATCAATGCAGAAAAACAAATTCAATTATTGTGAAATTTAAACATGAAAAAGCATTTAGATTTGACGTTTAAATTTAGAAAACACGATTTGACTAGGTGTTTTACGAGGAAATAGTGAACAATTTTTTTAAATAGTGAATAGAAAATAATTTAAGCAGAAAAGAGAGTGAAAAATTTTTTAAATAATGCCGAACAGAAAATAATTTTATGCAAAATCGTAGAAATAGTTTATGCAGAAAACAGTGAACAATTTTTATGAGAAAACAATGAACAATTTTAATTACTGCAGAAAACAGATTTTATGAATGCAGTAATCAGATTCGAATATAGAGTAAACATGATGTGCATAGAGCAAATTTTATTAACGTAGAAACAGATTTTATCAATGCAGAAAAACAAATTCAATTATTGTGAAATTTAAACATGAAAAAGCATTTAGATTTGACGTTTAAATTTAGAAAACACGATTTCACTAGGTGTTTTACGAGGAAATAGTGAACAATTTTTTTAAATAGTGAATAGAAAATAATTTACGCAGAAAAGAGAGTGAACAATTTTTTAAATAATGCTGAACAAAAAATAATTTTATGCAAAATGCTAGAAATAGTTTATGTAGAAAACAGTGAACAATATTTAGCAGTGAAGATGGTGTGCAGAGAGCAAATTTTATTAATATAAAAACAGATTTTATCAATGCAAAAAAATAGATGACTTGTACATCTAATGTAATTAATTTTCCATTAAGTTTACTCAATTTGGTATGCTCTTCAATTTTCATTTGAATTTTCACGATTTTACACACTCAACGAATTCAAATTTTTCAACATATTCGTACTATCTGTACCTCTAATGTACACAATTTTTCTTTGAGTTTTCACAGTTTTGTACATTCAATGAATTCAAAATTTTAAACAAATTCATACGATCTATACATCTAACGTACATACTTTTCCTTTGAATTTTCATTATTTTGTACTTTCAACAAAATCAAATTTCTCAACAAGTCTAAACTATCTGTACATCTTATGTACACATTCACAATTTGCTACGTTCATTGATTTTCCATTGATTTTTCTTGAATTTCTACATTCAACTAATTCAAAATTTTCGAGGCGTTTACCATTAGGTAATTTATACGAATCACTCATTTTTCTTTCATGGAGTTTGTCCATTATTCATATGGTCACAGATTTAGAAAAACACAAAAACCATTTAAGTGCAATAACTGCGCCAATGCTAGAAATAGTTAATGCAGAAAACAGTGAACAATTTTTATAACAAAACAGTGAACAACTTTAATTAATGCAAAAAACAGATTTTATGAATGCAGTAAGCAGATTTGAATATACAGTAAATATGATGTGCAGAGAGAAAATTTCATAAGTGTAGAAACAGATTTTATCAATACAAAAAAATATATTCGATTATTGTGAAATTCAAACATGAAAAAACATTCAGATTTGGCGTTTAAATTTAGAAAACACGATTTCACTAGGTGTTTTATGAGAAAACAGTGAACAATTTTTTAAATAGTGAACAGAAAATTATTTATGCAAAAAAGAGAGCGAACAATTTCTTAAATAATGCTGAATAGAAAATAATTTTATGCAAAATCGTAGAAATAGTTTATGTAGAAAACAGTGAACAATTTTTATGAGAAAACAATGAACAATTTTAATTAATGCAGAAAACAGATTTTATGAATGTAGTAATCAAATTCGAATATAGAGTAAACATGATGTGCATAGAGAAAATTTTATTAACGTAGAAACAGATTTTATCAATGCACAAAAACAAATTCAATTATTGTGAAATTTAAACATAAAAAAGCATTCAGATTTGACGTTTAAAATTAGAAAAAACGATTTCACTAGGTGTTTTACGAGGAAACAGTGAACAATTTTTTTAAATAGTGAACATAAAATAATTTACGCAGAAAAGAGAGTGAACATTTTTTTAAATAATGCCGAACAGAAAATAATTGTATGCAAAATCGTAGAAATAGTTTATGCAGAAAACAGTGAACAATTTTTATGAGAAAACAATGAACAGTTTTAATTACTGCAGAAAACAGATTTTATGAATGCAGTAATCAGATTCGAATATAGAGTAAACATGATGTGCATAGAGAAAATTTTATTAACGTAGAAACAGATTTTATCAATGCAGAAAAACAAATTCAATTATTGTGAAATTTAAACATGAAAAAGCATTCAGATTTGACGTTTAAATTTAGAAAACACGATTTTACTAGGTGTTTTACGAGGAAACAGTGAACAATTTTTTTAAATAGTGAACAGAAAATAATTTACGTAGAAAAAAGAGTGAACAATTTTTTAAACAATGCTGAACAGAAAATAATTTTATGTAGAATGCTAGAAATAGTTTATGCGAAAAATAGTGAATAATTTTTATGAGAAAACGGTGAAGATAGTGTGCAGAGAGCAAATTTTATTAATGTAGAAACAGATTTTATCAATGCACAAAAACAAATTCAATTATTGTGAAATTTAAACATGAAAAAGCATTCAGATTTGACGTTTAAATTTGGAAAACACGATTTCACTAGGTGTTTTACGAGGAAACAGTGAACAATTTTTTTAAATAGTGAACAGAAAATAATTTAAGCAGAAAAGAGAGTGAACATTTTTTTAAATAATGCTGAACAGAAAATAATTTTATGCAAAATCGTAGAAATAGTTTATGCAGAAAACAGTGAACAATTTTTATGAGAAAACAATGAACAGTTTTAATTACTGCAGAAAACAGATTTTATGAATGCAGTAATCAGATTCGAATATAGAGTAAACATGATGTGCATAGAGAAAATTTTATTAACGTAGAAACATATTTTATCAATGCAGAAAAACAAATTCAATTATTGTGAAATTTAAACATGAAAAAGCATTTAGATTTGACGTTTAAATTTAGAAAACACGATTTCACTAGGTGTTTTACGAGGAAACAGTGAACAATTTTTTTAAATAGTGAACAGAAAATAATTTACGTAGAAAAAAGAGTGAACAATTTTTTAAACAATGCTGAACAGAAAATAATTTTATGTAGAATGCTAGAAATAGTTTATGCGAAAAATAGTGAACAATTTTTATGAGAAAACGGTGAAGATAGTGTGCAGAGAGCAAATTTTATTAATGTAGAAACAGATTTTATCAATGCACAAAAACAAATTCAATTATTGTGAAATTTAAACATGAAAAAGCATTCAGATTTGACGTTTAAATTTGGAAAACACGATTTCACTAGGTGTTTTACGAGGAAACAGTGAACAATTTTTTTAAATAGTGAACAGAAAATAATTTACGCAGAAAAGAGAGTGAACATTTTTTTAAATAATGCTGAACAGAAAATAATTTTTTGCAAAATCGTAGAAATAGTTTATGCAAAAAACAGTGAACAATTTTTATGAGAAAACAATGAACAATTTTAATTACTGCAGAAAACAGATTTTATGAATGCAGTAATCAGATTCGAATATAGAGTAAACATGATGTGCATAGAGCAAATTTTATTAACGTAGAAACAGATTTTATCAATGCAGAAAAACAAATTCAATTATTGTGAAATTTAAACATGAAAAAGCATTTAGATTTGACGTTTAAATTTAGAAAACACGATTTGACTAGGTGTTTTACGAGGAAATAGTGAACAATTTTTTTAAATAGTGAATAGAAAATAATTTAAGCAGAAAAGAGAGTGAACAATTTTTTAAATAATGCTGAACAGAAAATAATTTTATGCAAAATCGTAGAAATAGTTTTTGCAGAAAACAGTGAACAATTTTTATGAGAAAACAATGAACAGTTTTAATTACTGCAGAAAACAGATTTTATGAATGCAGTAATCAGATTCGAATATAGAGTAAACATGATGTGCATAGAGCAAATTTTATTAACGTAAAAACAGATTTTATCAATGCAGAAAAACAAATTCAATTATTGTGAAATTTAAACATGAAAAAGCATTTAGATTTGACGTTTAAATTTAGAAAACACGATTTCACTAGGTGTTTTACGAGGAAATAGTGAACAATTTTTTTAAATAGTGAATAGAAAATAATTTACGCAGAAAAGAGAGTGAACAATTTTTTAAATAATGCTGAACAAAAAATAATTTTATGCAAAATGCTAGAAATAGTTTATGTAGAAAACAGTGAACAATTTTTAGCAGTGAAGATGGTGTGCAGAGAGCAAATTTTATTAATGTAGAAACAGATTTTATCAATGCATAAAAATAGATGACTTGTACATCTAATGTAATTAATTTTCCATTAAGTTTACTCAATTTGGTATGCTCTTCAATTTTCATTTGAATTTTCACGATTTTACACACTCAACGAATTCAAATTTTTCAACATATTCGTACTATCTGTACCTCTAATGTACACAATTTTTCTTTGAGTTTTCACAGTTTTGTACATTCAATGAATTCAAAATTTTAAACAAATTCATACGATCTATACATCTAACGTACATACTTTTCCTTTGAATTTTCATTATTTTGTACTTTCAACAAAATCAAATTTCTCAACAAGTCTAAACTATCTGTACATCTTATGTACACATTCACGATTTGCTACGTTCATTGATTTTCCATTGATTTTTCTTGAATTTCTACATTCAACTAATTCAAAATTTTCGAGGCGTTTACCATTAGGTAATTTATACGAATCACTCATTTTTCTTTCATGGAGTTTGTCCATTATTCATATGGTTACTAATTTAGAAAAACACAAAAACCATTTAAGTGCAATAACTGCGCCAATGCTAGAAATAGTTAATGCAGAAAACAGTGAACAATTTTTATAACAAAACAGTGAACAACTTTAATTAATGCAAAAAACAGATTTGATGAATGCAGTAAGCAGATTTGAATATACAGTAAATATGATGTGCAGAGAGAAAATTTCATAAGTGTAGAAACAGATTTTATCAATGCAGAAAAATATATTCGATTATTGTGAAATTCAAACATGAAAAAACATTCAGACTTGGCGTTTAAATTTAGAAAACACGATTTCACTAGGTGTTTTATGAGAAAACAATGAACAATTTTTTAAATAGTGAACAGAAAATTATTTATGCAAAAAAGAGAGCGAACAATTTCTTAAATAATGCTGAATAGAAAATAATTTTATGCAAAATTGTAGAAATAGTTTATGTAGAAAACAGTGAACAATTTTTATGGAAAACAATGAACAATTTTAATTAATGCAGAAAATAGATTTTATGAATGTAGTAATCAGATTCGAATATAGAGTAAACATGATGTGCATAGAGAAAATTTTATTAACGTAGAAACAGATTTTATCAATGCACAAAAACAAATTCAATTATTGTGAAATTTAAACATGAAAAAGCATTCAGATTTGACGTTTAAAATTAGAAAAAACGATTTCACTAGGTGTTTTACGAGGAAACAGTGAACAATTTTTTTAAATAGTGAGCAGAAAATAATTTACATAGAAAAGAGAGTGAACATTTTTTTAAATAATGCTGAACAGAAAATAATTTTATGCAAAATCGTAGAAATAGTTTATGCAGAAAACAGTGAACAATTTTTATGAGAAAACAATGAACAGTTTTAATTACTGCAGAAAACAGATTTTATGAATGCAGTAATCAGATTCGAATATAGAGTAAACATGATGTGCATAGAGAAAATTTTATTAACGTAGAAACAGATTTTATCAATGTAGAAAAACAAATTCAATTATTGTGAAATTTAAACATGAAAAAGCATTCAGATTTACGTTTAAATTTAGAAAACACGATTTCACTAGGTGTTTTACGAGGAAACAGTGAACAATTTTTTTAAATCGTGAACAGAAAATAATTTACGCAGAAAAGAGAGTGAACAATTTTTTAAACAATGCTGAACAGAAAATAATTTTATGTAGAATGCTAGAAATAGTTTATGCGAAAAATAGTGAACAATTTTTATGAGAAAACGGTGAAGATAGTGTGCAGAGAGCAAATTTTATTAATGTAGAAACAGATTTTATCAATGCAGAAAAATAGATGATCTGTACATCTAATGTAATTAATTTTCCATTAAGTTTACTCAATTTGGTATGCTCTTCAATTTTCATTTGAATTTTCACGATTTTACACACTTAACGAATTCAAATTTTTCAACATATTCGTACTATCTGTGTCTCTAATGCACACAAATTTTCCTTGAGTTTTCACAGTTTTGTACATTCAATGAATTCAAATTTTTAAACAAATTCATACGATCTATACATCTAACGTACATACTTTTCCTTTGAATTTTCATTATTTTGTACTTTCAACGAAATCAAATTTCTCAACAAGTCTAGACTATCTGTACATCTTATGTACACATTCACGATTTGCTACGTTCATTGATTTTCCATTGATTTTTCTTGAATTTCTACATTCAACTAATTCGAATTTTTCGAGGCATTTACCATTAGGTGATTTATACGAATCATTTATTTTTCTTTCATGGAGTTTGTCCATTATTCATATGGTTACGAATTTAGAAAAACACAAAAACCATTTAATTGCAATAACTGCGCCAATGCTAGAAATAGTTAATGCAGAAAACAGTGAACAATTTTTATGACAAAATAGTGAACAGCTTTAATTAATGCAAAAAACTGATTTTATGAATGCAGTAAGCAGATTTTAATATAAAGTAAATATGATGTACAAAACGAAAATTTCATAAATGCAGAAATAGATTTTATCAATGCAGAAAAATATATTCGATTATTGTGAAATTCAAACATGAAAAAGCATTCAAATTTGGCGTTTAAATTTAGAAAACATGATTTCACTAGGTGTTTTACGAGAAAACAATGAACAATTTTTTAAATAGTGAACAGAAAATTATTTATGCAAAAAAGAGAGCGAACAATTTCTTAAATAATGCTGAACAGAAAATAATTTTATGTAAAATCGTTGAAATAATTTATACAGAAAATAGTGAACATTTTTTATGAGAAAACAATGAACAATTTTAATCAATGTAGAAACTAAATTCACATTTCGAAATTAAAATCTCTATATCTTACAATGCTTCTATTTAAATATATAAAAACATAGAAAAGATACTTATTTTTATCTTTATGTTTATTTGTCAATTATCCTCAAGCAAAAGAAAAACAAAAAAACAAAAAAAAAAAAAAAAACAAAATTTTACACAGTACTCGAGTTTGGTAAACTCGAGTACTGTAGAAAAAAAATTTTATGTATTTTTTTTATAAAAGGTACTCGAGCCTGGTATACTCGAGTATTGTGTTGCATGGTACTCGAGTTTACCAAGCTCGAGTACTACTTTATTTTTTTTAATCGCCAATTTCCAGCTCAGCAGCCACGGTGGAACTATAAAATAGGGTACTCGAGTTCATCAAACTCGAGTACTTGAAAAAGTGGTAGATTCCTGTTTATTTCCGAAACAGTGTTTTTTTGCCAAATATTTCAAAAATTGATGGTAAAAGGCCATTTTGGCCCTTAGCGCCGAAGGAAAGAAGGGGGTGGACCCCTTATGTTGATGAATGGGAGATTATGGACCACTCGTCAAAGAATATCTTCGGAACAAATTTACCATTTCACCTTTAAATTTTTTTTCTTCCTTACCCACTCCATCAGTATAAATCACTTAAATGCCATCACATGCTTTTAATATATTTTTTGAAAGCCCAACCAAAGTTCATCCATTCATAAAAGAAGAGTCAAACAACAAAGCTTCACGAGTTGGTGGTGGCGATTCTTCCAACCATACAACTTCTTCATCTAATACATTGGCATAACATGCTAAGGAATGGGCTACAAAATTGACACTACGCCTAATAAATGCTTTTAATATGAAAACTACACGCTTTTAATATTAAAAAAACCTCTACAAAAATAATTAACAATCTTTTTGAAAAAAACATAAAATCATTTAAGATATTATACGCATTGTAAAATTGCTTTAAAATATGTTTTGGATGTTACAGTAACTATCTTAAAATAATAATAATAATAATAATAATAAATAACAGATGTTTTGAGAGCATTAAAATAAAAAATATTTTTAGAAATTTTTATGAAAAAAATTTTTTAAAAAAAAAGTCATTGATTTTTTTGATAGTTTTCATGAAAATAGTATTAAAACTTTCTTAACATGGTTTATTAACAAATATTCTTAGGGTATTTGTTAACCAAACCCGTTTAATATTTAAAAAAAAAGATATATTTTTGAAGAATCCTATTAATGAGTATCCTATGAGCACATGTTAAAAATTAATAAATGCTCAATTATGAGCTGTAATTCACACTCTTCAAAAAATAAAATACACATGTTAATAATTTATTAATTTATACTCACAAAGAGATTTAGTTTTCTCCCATTTGTATTTAGTTGAAATGATGGAAAAGTTGAGAGATAGAAAACTTATTTGTTTAGTTGAGAAGAAAAATAAGATAATGAAAAAGTAAAGTTGGTATAAATTTACAATTATATCTCCATTACATGAAACAAAAAAAGTAATACATTTTTTAGCAAAAAAATTGTGTATGTGCAAACAAAAAAGTAACATATTTTTTTAGCAAAAAAATTGTGAATGTGCAAATGGTCGAAGGAAAAAAAAACACCAGGCATGGATGAAACCCATGTGCACAATACACATGGGCATTTTTGTCAATCCAACCCCAATTTTTCTCCCCCATAGTTTTCTCCCAATTTAGGGAAGAAAACTTTTTGGTGGACCCGAAGAGAAAACACCCAAACCCCACCATTTCTTTTCTCTCTCACCCTCCTAATCAAACACCATCCAAAAAGTTTTTCTTCCTTATTTATTTGTTTATTTTTTTTCATCTTCCTTAAAATCCACTCTGCCAAACACACATTTAGGATATTTGTTAATAAAATCCATATTTTATAACATCCAAACTAAAGGAAGGGATAAATATTTTCCCCTAATATTTTCCCCTATCCTCTCATTCCGCACCTTATCCTCTACTCTCCTTTCTCTATCTCCAAATTTCAACACACAATATTGGTCAATAAAATGAATAAAGAAAATATTAACGGATGTTTTAAAAATATTTGTTAATAAATTCTTTTAGAAAATATTTTATGGGAAAGAAAAATAAATAAATAAGTAATGTTTCCATGGTTAGTTAACTATTGCCTAAGGTCTTCCGTTACCATGACCAATGAATAAATACCTCCCTCTTACCAAGCCAAACACTATCCAATTTCAATCAAGCCTTCCCCTCCTCCTTTTCAGTCTTTCATTTTTCATAACTTCCAAATTTCTAGGCCATCATGGTTACTTTCATCGAAGGAAATGGACGCCCTGGAACCATCATGAAGACCACCAAAGCCGTGAACCCTGGTGGAGGATACATCAGGACAAGCAGTCACGTCAACAGAAACAGCAGCACCAACATCATCAACGTCAGCACCAAGAGCATCAACAGAAACAGCAGCACCAACAACATCAACAGAAGCACCAACAGAAACAGCAGCACCAACATAAGCAACAGCAGCAGCATCAGAGTCAGCAGCACCAACATCGTCAACAGCAGCTGCATCAGAATCAAAAACAGCGGCAGCCACCACCACTCAACCACTACGGGCAACCGCGGGATCAAGGCCATAGGACACTCCAGACCGTCGAGAAACACTCTCATCATCAAAGTAACATCATCAAAGTTGTTGTGACTAATGTTAATCAGACGAAGAAGACGATTCAGCATAACAAGAAGAAGTAAACAGGGCAGATCAAGAAGCTACAAAAGAAGTAGGAATAAAACACTAAACTACAAGTAGTGGATTGCACAAGCAACATGTTGTGTATTGTTAACCTATATAGTCATTCAATTAGCTATGTGCCCAATTGTGTGTGTGTGTAAATTAATGCTTTTCCCTACTGTAAGGACTCAAATCGTTGGGTTTCATTCTGTTTTATGCATTCCTCTACTTTGCGCAATGGAATTTTTTTTCTAAATAACAATAAATATTAAAAAATTTAGTTAGTTGTCAAAGTGGAAAAGAATGTGGAAAACTAGCATTTTGAGTTTTAGAAACTCGAGTTCCAAGATAAAAATGAAGTTTTTAAGCCTCAATTTGTAAGCGGATCGGTGAGAAGTGGGAAAAAAATCCACGTGAAAATTGAGTTTTAAAGACTCGAGATCCATAAATTGCAGAAAAACGTCGCTATAGGACTTAAAAACGTCACTATAGGGCTTAAAAATTGAGTTATAAACAATTTTTGCAGGAAAACGCCGCTATAGGGCTTTAAAACATCACTATAGGGCATAAAAATGCCACTATAGGGCTCCCTGAACCTGGTATTGAACACTCGTAAAAAAATTTTGCAGGAAAACGCCGCTATAGGGCTTTAAAACGTCACCATAGGACTTAAAAACGCCACTATAGGGGCTATCAAACTAAATTTTTTTTTGCATGGAACTCGAGTTTCTAAAACTCGAGATCCGTGTGGCATTTTCAGACCCAGAACACTCGCAAAAAGCGAGTTTTTGGGACTCAATTTTTAATATGGATCTCGAGTTTCTAAAACTCGAGATGCTAGTTTTCTATAATCTTCAAACCGTTGTCTAACTTACTTTATACTTGCACCACACACAGCCACTCTGCCCATTCCCCCCTGCGCAATGTGTTAGTGCATTTTGGAATACTTTATGAGAAATTATTTTATTATGTGTTATTTGTTATTATTAAAGTTAGAAATTCATCTTTAATTATATTACATGTTATTAAAAAAAGAAGAAACGAAAATAATTAAAATTAAGAATATGAAATAGGTAGAAGTAGAACACAAAACAATTTAAAGCCAGCAGCACAACATTCATAGGATCTCCTATGAAACTTTAATAACCTGAAACGTTATGTGAAGTGTAACAGGAGGACTCATGTCTGATTTACAATTTAAAACACAAAAAAATTTCCACACTCCAATAGATGTTATCAGTTGAGTGAATGGGGGTGACTTTAGGTGGGCAATCTTGTCAAGACTGGTGTTTTGGATGGTGAAGTCAATTTTTTGGGTTTGGGGAAGGTTTCCGACTTCTGACAAATTTCTATGTTAGAATTTTCTATAAAGTGAATCTAAAATGATCATTTTTGACTGGAGAAAAATTTTCTTTTATGCCATCTCGATCTAAACCCCTTGATTTTAACTCAATGAAAAGAACATTAAGCTCTCAAGTTCCATGATGAGCTAATGTGAAGTGGATTTTAACCTCAAAATCATTTATATGTATATAAAAACAAAAACGGAAACGAAACATTTATTGTTGTTACGTTCTTATTAAGCCATATTAGAGTAACATTTTGGTCCATTTGATCTATTTCAGTCCATTAGGACCAATCCAGTTTTTTTTGGTTCATCCAATCAGCTTCAATCCACTTTGGTCCATTTAGTTCATTTCAGTTCAATTTAGTCCACTTCAATGATGCTTCAAGAAAAGAGGTTTGTGTAAAAAGATGCGCTACTTCATTGACAAGTATGTCACCTTCTTAGGGTAATGTGGATAGGTTTTTGAAATAATTACATTTTTCTTATATTACATTTTTCTTATATTATTATAATCTTGATTTTTTTCTAATATAAGTAATTGATTTAATTATATTTACTTATTCTTTAAGCCATTTAAGATGTATAGAGAATGAATAGTTTGTAATGAATACTACGAAAAAAAAATTCTAACTGCACATTACATTATTAACAAGATATTTCACCTCATCTAATAATTAAATGTAAAATACATTATGTTTCCTAAAAAAAAAAAAAAAAAAACCTTACAAAATTTAAAACACTTTCAAATAACAAATATAGATAACTTAATTTAGAAAATCTAATATATTGTATTGACTATCCTTTGTTAGAAAATAATCACATCATTTTAAGAAGAATTTGGGACTAACATTTACAAGTTTCATCTAATATTTTTATTTTTCACTTAAAAAGAAAAAAGAAAAAACAAATCATCAAATTTTTTCGTGCATACCGTAGGTCTATATCTAGTTGACAGAATTTCCAAAGCATGTAAAATGATCATTTTGCTCTTGGACATTAATTTGCTAAAAACTGGGAGGTGTCCACATGTGTATCAAGACCAAGGCAAACAATTAGAGCAGGAGAAACAAAGTTCAACATGCATAGCTGAAGTTCAAGAAGCTATATCTGATGCTCTTGTTGTTCAGTAACTGATCTGGTGTTATTGTTGTTTAGTGACTACTTTGTATTGTAAATACTAAACGACTAGTAGTTTAGTTTTATTTTGAGAATGTCATTAGTGTTCACACGTGAGTAGTTTAATTTGGTCACACGTGAGGTTAGTTTGTTAAGGCAGTTAGATTAGTTTGTTAAGCACTCTGTTTTTCTGTTTCAGTCTCCGTGGAGCATAATCGTGTATATATATACTCATAAGCTAAATTAATAAAGTGATTCAGTTTTTCCCAATTATTTCATTTCTTCATATGGTGTCAGAGCTTTCTAGAAACTTAGAATTCTAGGGTTTACAAATTTGGGATTTCTTTTCGCCATTGTTGTTTCTCAAGCTTTCTTCAAAATCCTTTCACGATTTTCTTTCGGCTTTCTCAAGCTTCCTCAAAATCTCAAGGATTTAAGCTTTTCCTTTTGCTTCAATGGCGGATACACCAACAACTAACACTGAATCTTCATCTTCCTCACAAGAATCATATAATTTCAATGATCCCCTGTTCTTACATCCTGGAGAAAATCCAGGAGCTGTTCTTTCTTCTCAGCTTTTGATTGGAGAAGAAAACTATTCTGCATGGGCGAGATCAGTGAGGAAATCTTTGATTGGTAAGAATAAACTTGGTTTTATAGATGGATCCATAACTATTTCTTCTCCACTCGTGAATTCACCAACTGCTATTCAAGCATGGATTCGTGCTGATAACATAGTTGGTACTTGGATTACTAACTCAGTATCACCAAAACTTCAGGGTAGTATCATTTACAGAGATACTGCCTTTGAGATTTGGACTGAGCTTCGAGACACCTTCAGTCAAGGGAATGGGACCAAGGTTTTCAATATTCAGAAGCAAATTGCTGAGATTCATCAGGGAGAACAATCACTCACTAACTACTTCACTCAGCTTAAGGTCTTGTGGGATCAGCTTCAGAATCTTAGTCCATTTCCCTAATGCACCTGTGGCAAGTGTGTATGCAATGTCAATCAAAGGTTGAAGGATCTACAAGCAAAAGAAGCAACAATGAAGTTTCTTATGGGCGTTAACGATGTGTTTTCTCAAGTCAGAACACAAATTTTGCTTATGGATCCACTGCCCACTGTTAACAAAGCTCATTCTTTGTTCATCCAAGAGGAAATGCAGAAATCAGTTGTAAATTCTATTAGAATTGAGTCTACTGTTTTGGCCACCAAGAGCTCAGGCCACAATCCAAAAGGAAAAGAAAGGCCTTTATGCACTCACTGTGGAAAGTTGGGTCATACTGTGGATAAGTGCTACAAGTTGCATGGTTTCCCACCGGGTTACAAATTCAAGAACAGAAATATGATGGCTCATCAAGTTTCAGCAATTGCAAATCAGTTTCAAGGTCAATGCATAGCTCCAATGGTTGATTCTACTCATGTTACCACTGCTAAAGCACCTGCATTTACCCCTGATTAGTATCAACAGCTTCTGTCTTTGATTGGAGTTCATCACACCTCATCAGTTCCAGAATCTCATATGGTTAATGCTACATCTTTGTCATCCAATGCAGTAGCAGGTACTATTTCTTCACCACATTCAGTCTTTTCTGCTAAGGTTGTGAATAGAAAAGCTTTTGGTGTTAAAACTTGGGTTATAGATACTGGTGCTACAGATCACATAGTTTGTTCAATGCATCTGTTGACTTCTTTTACTGCAATTTCTAATTCTGTGGTTGAATTACCTAATGGAGAGGCTGCTCTTGTGACTCATGTTGGTACACTTAAACTTTCTTCACACATTACCCTCACAAATGTCCTGTGTGTGCCTTCTTTTTCATTTAATTTGATCTCTGTCAGTGCCTTAACACATTCTCAGCCCCTTTGTCTGGTATTTCTTTCCAACTATTGTTTTATACAGGACCTTACCTGTTGGAACACGATTGGAATGGGCAGAATGCATGATGGACTCTATTTGTTACAAGGTTCTAGCCTTTCCACAGCTTCCAAGTCTCTTGATGATTTTCTTCTCAAGAACAAATTCAGCTCATTTACTTCTTTTTCATCTTCTGTTTCTTCTACCAATTTGTATTCTCTATGGCATTCTAGATTAGGACATCCATCTGATAATAAACTTCATTCTTTAGGACATATTTTTCCTTTCTTGCAAAATTGTTGTACTAAAGATTGTGTTGTATGTCCTTTGGCAAAGCAAAAGAGACTACCCTTTCCTTTTGAAAATAATAGAGCTGCTCATTCTTTTGATCTTGTACATATGGATGTTTGGGGACCTTTTTCCATTCCTACCACTGCTGGACATAGATTTTTTCTTACCATTGTAGATGATGCATCAAGGGCTACTTGGGTTTTCCTTATGAAGGCAAAATCAGAAGTTAGGCCTTTGATTATTTCATTTTACAACATGGTACATACTCAATTCCAAACCAAAATTAAGTCCATTAGAACTGATAATGCCTTAGAGTTTAACATGTTTGAATTCTACAATTCTAAAGGCATCATTCATCAACAAAGCTGTGTTTACATCCATAACAAAATTCAGTTGTGGAGAGGAAACACCAGCACATTTTAGCAACAGCCAGAGCCCTACAAATTCAGTCCAACATTCCTCTTGTTTTCTGGGGTGATTGCATTCTCACAGCTGTCTATTTGATCAATAGACTTCCTGCCCCTTTTCTGCACCATAAGTCTCCACATGAGGTTCTTTTCAATCAAGTTCCTTCTTACTCTCATCTTAAATCTTTTGGCTGTCTTTGTTTTGCCACAAATGTTTCTCCACATAAACACAAGTTCTCTCCTCGGGCTAGACAGTCAGTTTTCTTAGGGTATCCTTTTAATATCAAAGGTTACAAACTACTTGATCTTCAATCTCATTCCATTTTTATTTCTAGGGATGTGATATTTCATGAAAAGGTTTTCCCTTTTGCCTCACACACTTCCCTTCCTCATTCTGCCTTAATTCCTTTACCTAATTTTCCTTCCATTTCCTCAACCTTTCTTGATCCTATCCCTTCTGTCAGTACTGATTCTATTGTACAGCTACATCATGATCTTGACTCAGATGATCAAGCATTTCCTGATGTCCTTGATCATGTTGTTTCTGACATACTTGAGCATGATGTTTCTGTTCCTCAAGCTGAAAACCCACCTGTCCCTAGAAGGTCCACTAGGGTCCCTAAAACCCCATCCTATCTTAAGGCTTACCATTGTAACCAAGTTTCATCTGCATCTCATTCCAATCAGCTTCACTCAGGTACTTCACATCCTCTTTCTTCTTACCTTTCATATGACAATTTATCTTCTACCTACAAATCCTTTTGTTGCTCCATTTGTACAACCTCAGAACCCCAACATTTTTCACAAGCAGTGGCTGATCCTAAGTGGCAAGATGCCATGGATGCTGAGATTGCAGCCTTAGATGCAAACAATACTTGGACTATTACTTCATTGCCTCATGGTAAACATCCTATTGGGTGTAAATGGGTCTATAGGATTAAGTATAAGGCTGATGGGGCTGTTGAAAGGTATAAGGCTAGGTTGGTTGCAAAGGGTTTTACCCAAAAGGAGGGTTTGGATTACCTTGAGACATTCAGTCCTGTGGCTAAGATAGTTTCTGTCAAGTGCATTCTGGCAATAGCTGCTGTGAAGGGCTGGTTCCTTAGCCAACTTGATGTAAATAATGCTTTTCTTCATGGTGATTTACATGAAGAAGTATATATGGCTCTTCCACCTAGATTTCACAGCAAGGGGGAGCATGGAGAGCAGCTTGTATGCAGACTAAACAAGTCCATTTATGGTCTTAAACAGGCATCAAGATAGTGGTTCTCAAAATTCTCAAACACACTTATTCAGCTTAGCTTCATTCAATCCAAAGCAGATTATTCCCTCTTTACCAGGAAACAAGGAGCTTCTTTTATTGTTTTATTAGTCTATGTTGATGATGTTCTTATAGCAAGCAATGACAAAGAGCAAGTTGATCAGTTTAAAGTAATGCTGAATCAGAAATTCAAGTTGAAGGATTTGGGTACATTGAGATATTTCCTTGGTTTGGAGATAGCTAGAACAGCCAAAGGAATCTCTTTGTGTCAAAGGAAATATGCCCTTGAGATTTTGGAGGATGCAGGACTTCTTGGCTGCAAACCTGTCAAAGTTCCTATGGATCCAAATCTAAAACTTAGCAAACATGAAGGCTTATTGCTTGATGACCCGGGTCAGTATAGAAGATTAGTGGGAAGGTTATTGTACCTAAGCATTACTAGGCCTGATATCACATTTGCAATTCACAAATTAAGCCAATTTATGGCTAAACCAAGAAAGCCACATCTTGAGGCAGCACTTAAAGTTCTACAATACTTAAAGAATGAACCTGGTAAAGGGATTTTCTTCTCAGCAAGTTCAGAGTTGCATGTCAAAGGCTTCACAGATTCTGATTGGGCTTCATGTCCGGATACCAGAAGGTCCATTACTGGATATTGTATATTCATTGGAGAATCATTGGTTTCATGGAAATCAAAGAAACAATCCACTGTTTCCAGATCTTCAGCAGAAGCGGAGTATAGGGCAATGGCTGTTTCAACTTGTGAAATTGTTTGGATTCTTTATTTGTTGAAGGATCTTCAAGTCAGTCACAATAGAGAAGCATTGCTGTTTTGTGACAGCCAAGCAGCTCTTCACATAGGTTCCAATCCTGTATTTCATGAGCGAACGAAGCACATAGAAATTGATTGCCATGTTGTGAGGAATAAGGTGTTAGAAGGAGTTATCAAACTCATTCATGTCAGAACACAGTCTCAACTAGCAGACCTACTTACTAAGGCTCTGAGTCACAAACAATTTTCAGAGCTTTTATCCAAGATGGGTCTTATAAACATTTATCAAACTGGAGTCCATCTTGAGGGGGAGTATCAAGACCAAGGCAAACAATTAGAGCAGGAGAAACAAAGTTCAACATGCATAGCTGAAGTTCAAGAAGCTATATCTGATGCTCTTGTTGTTCAGTAACTGATATGGTGTTATTGTCGTTCAGTGACTACTTTGTATTGTAAATACTAAACGACTAGTAGTTTAGTTTTATTTTGAGAATGTCATTAGTGTTCACACGTGAGTAGTTTAATTTGGTCACACGTGAGGTTATGTTGTTAAGGCAGTTAGATTAGTTTGTTAAGCACTCTGTTTTTCTGTTTCAGTCTCCGTGGAGCATAATCATGTATATATATACTCATAAGCTAAATTAATAAAGTGATTCAATTTTTCCCAATTATTTCATTTCTTCATAATGTGCCCCCTCATTAGTGAACACTATGGGTGTGAAAAAAAAAAAAAAAAAAAAAAAAAACATATTCCGTGAAGAGAGATTAATTAATCTCTCAAAATTGGTTATAGGATGGAAAGGAATTTAGAATCCTATTCATTGTCAAAATGAGTGGTTTTAATGGAATATAAAATATGTGTTTGGCGAAATAATTAAATTATTAAAAGGACATGTGGCAGAATTGTGCAACGCCAAGTGGAAAATGAGTTTCACATGATTGCCAGGTTGAAAATAATTTAATTAGGGATTAGGGTCAAATGAATGAAAAATGACATTAATCAAATGGAATTCACAAACAATTACAAGGTAAGTTATCTCGAACAATTAGTGACTAGTTACTTGGAGTCCAATCAGACACAAAAACACGTGCCAAGCAACCATGAGTAGAAAGGTAATTGTTGCCCAAAGCAATTGAGAGAATTTGCCGAGCTTTGTTAACAATGAGACAATTAGTAATGTATAGATAACCAAGAAGCGACATGTGATAAAGGGAATTAGGCATAACCGTCAAGTTCTCAAGCATAAATAGGGGCTGATTCTACAAGAAAATGACACCACACACAGATAAGAACACACCAAGGCACTGTTGAGATCATTTGTATTTAGATTCTTAGGAGGTCAAGTAATTCTTTGGCAAGTCAAGTAGTCCTTAGGTTTGTAGAAAACTGTATTCTTTTAAGTTCATTTCCTTGGTGAAAATAGCCAAATACCAGGTTGTGCAAAATTTGTGGCAAACTAACACTGTTTCTAAAATATTTAGCAATCTACTATTTTTTTAGCACTCGAGTTCCACAAAATCGAGTTCTAAATAGTACTAGAGTTCAGTGAACTCAAGTTCCTAGTGAGTCACTAGCGTAGCACTGCTGACCTGGAATTTGTGTAATTAAAAAAATAATGCAGTACTTGATATTACTGAAATTGAGTATTTTTTTATGATACTCGAGCTTATTGCAGTTGAGTACTTTTTTTTTCTTCCTTTTTCTACTTTTTTTTTTTTTTTTTTTCTGTTGGAATGGCTTGAATAGTCAAACTTAGTGGCTTGACATTATCCAACAAACCATTAAATGGCTTGCATACCCATGTTAGGAAGATGCATGATAGTCAAGAAGTTTCTTGCGTGAAGAATTGCAAGAGCTTGCATTAAATGTTCTTCATGAATTGTCAAAGAAGATGGCCAGATCAACACCTGACATGCAAACCAAATTCATGCTTCTTTTCTTTGGCCATAAATGCTTGCCATTTTCTTTGATTTGACAAGTTTCTTTGACTTGCAAGAGTGAGTTCCTACGGGAGATAAATAATAATAATAATAATAATAATAATGATAATAATAAATAAAATAAAATAAAAAGAAGAAGAAGAAAGAGTGCCTCTACATGAGACAGAGAGATAGAAAAGAACTCGACTGTATGAAAAGTAGAAAAATGGGGAAAAAAAAGTACTCAACTGTATGAAGCTCGAGTACTATAAAGAAGTCCTCGATTTCATTAATATCGAGTACCACATTATTTTTTTAATTACACAAATTCCAGGTCAGCAGTGCCACGCTAGCGACTCACTAGGAATTCGAGTGCTATTTAGAACTCGATTTTGTAGAACTCGAGTACTAAAAAAGTGGTAAATTGCTAAATATTTCCGAAATAGTGCTAGTTTGCCACAAATTTTGCCAAAACGTGGTATTTGGTTATTTTCACCGTATAAGTAATTTTTTGGCAAGTGATCAAGTAGTCCTTAGGTTTGTAGAAAACTGTATACTTTTAAGTTCATTTCCTTTGTACTCATGATCATATTTAATCAAGTTTGATATGGATTCCCGCTTTACTTCAAATCTATTTAGTATTAGAGTAATCAATTAGGCTTGAATCTACTATATTTCCAGCAATTTAATTTACTTTGAGATGACTTGCTCTAAATTAGTTTGCTTCGATATGATTTACTTCAATACCGTTTACTTCAAGATGATTCACTTGGAATCAATTCAATTCACTTAGGCTTGATCACTTTCTTTGTTTTTGTTCTTTATAAACAGGACTTTAAGCTTAAAAGTTGATGGAAGGTGATTTAGTGTGAGTTTGGATACACGTCTGGTACGTCTACGTTTGCATTTCAGCCTCTCTCTCTCTTTTTTCTTTTTCTTTTTTTCATGCGTTTTCTTCTTTTTGAGACAAAATGCATTGTTCATGAACAATATGCGCACTGTTCACGCACTGTTCATGAACACTTTATTAAAAAAAATATTAAAAATGGGTCCCACAGTACTATTCACACATTTAAAAATTATTTTGTTATAGTGTTTTCAATTTTCAGTTCAGCAAAATAAGTTGTATCCAAACAGAGGAGGGGGGTGGCCTATGGAAAAGAAAATGGTTGGGGAAGCCTGACATTGTGCTTTACCCTAAGATAAAATATTTGGATTCCTACTACTACTACAGTACTACTACTATTATTGTCATCATCCCAAAAACACAAATTTGAAAGCTGTAACATATAGACCTTAACATCCTTTTTTTTTTTTAAAAAAAAAATTGACCAAGAAATTACCAAAATCTTATTTAAATTTTGTGATTAATCATTAATTTAATGTCTTACATATTTAAAGCAACAATGTAATTGTAAAACATTCCCCATTTAAACGGCATTGAAAATTTTCAAAGTGAATGATTTTACGTAGAGTAAATGAGAGTTCAGATTGCCACCCCTTTCTCTAACCCAAATTTTTACCCATCTGATACGCCATACTCCATAGTCGTAATTCATCACCTTCTTAATGCTTTACAGATTGAGTTTTAACCTTCACTAAAAGGCAGATATTAGGTAATTTTGTTTTTCTTATTTTCTTTGCAAAATATGTAATTTCATCCACCAAAAACATATTATTAAATAAACAATTATTAGCAAAATCTAAGAATTAAATTTCTATATATGCATTATTATAAAATAATAATAATAATTAAAATAAAATTGTAAAAGCTGAAATTTGTCACCCATCCGATTATATTCGTTTAGCTAACATTTGCTTTTCTCTAAATAAATGGCATTATAGAGTACTTCTAATACAACTATTAAGAATATTTTGTCCACCACAAAAGATTAAAAAATAAATAATTGTGAGGACCTGATTTGAACTCGTAGCCCACTACGTGGATGGACTCCAGCCCAACAAGCTCAAAAAAATAAATTTATAGAGAGTGGGTTAGTAAAAACTGGGCTTTAGTTGATCAGGCAAAACACAAAAAGAGTTCAGATGATAAGATAGTAAAAGGGGCGAGGTTATATTGAAGAAAACTCATCCTCGAAGAAGTCCGAGGATGTCTGATCTTATGTATTGTTCTTAAGTTTCTTTTACAAGTTTGATTTTTAGAAGTCTCTCCTGCTCTTCTTTTCAATTTTCGATCCTCTTTTCCAGTAAGGGTCTCTTGCATTATATAATTCCTTTTGAAACATCTTGATCCTACACTTATCGATCAATTGGGCTACCACTTGAGTACTTGTCTTATTAGACACCCTTACTAACCTTATTTGTATTAGGGCAGCCAACGTTACACTGTTCAAGTGTCTTCTCCACATTAATACAGCCAGGAAATTAGCTGCCCAACATTTAATGTAGTAGTGGCAGCCTTCCCTTCAGATATTTTAGGACACTTGCCTGCTTGCCATCTTGATAGGAATTATCAACATTCGCGAGACTTCTTGGAGCATCACCTTGGTCGTTGGCCAATCTTTTCAGACCTCGGCATTCATTAGCTGAGGCCGTATTTATCATCAGCACACCTCTTTGAGCCATTGTGGTCAAAGTTGACTTCTATGCGCTATACAATCCTTTTCAATATAGACTTCTCCTTCTCAGACGATCCCTTATCCTCGGATTGGGCCACAGGCCCAATAATACAAACCCATGATGGACTTCCAGGCTCAATATCCCTACAATAATAATTAGTAAAGTCTCGTAGTTTAACATCTAAATTGAGTACTATAAAAAATCATGTTATGTAATAGAATAAATACCAAATTATTCATACCATACTATGTAATAGAATAATATTATATTTTTATATGCTATATTTAATTCTTTATAATGCAATAGGATAATATTTAACAATTAAAGAGACCCAAAAAAAAAAAAAAAAAACATCAACAACAACAACAACAATTTAAAAAACAAAACTAAATCATATTAACCCAAAGTAGAGTTTTAAAGATTATAAAAAATTATCAACCTAAAACAAAGATGCAAGAAAAATAAAATAAAATAAAATAATCCACCAAAAAATTGAGAGTGAGAGAGAGAACCCTTTTTTTTTTCTTTTTTTTTTTTTTTTTTTTTGTGAGGAAAAACTATGCATAGAATGGAAGAGGTAGTTACAAATTTATAGTAAGAGAATGTGAATAAGAAGATACAAAAATAAAGGAATATGAAGGGAAAAAAGAAGAATGATATTAATATAGAGGGTAGTAGGTAGTGGGGAGATGAAAAGGTAAGAGATGGAGAAAAGTTGGAGAAGTGTAAATATTTAAAAATAAATAAATATTAAAAACAATTATAGGAAAATTGGAAAGAATAAAAGATAATGACGTGGAGCTGATATGACTCAACTAGAGTGTAATAACAATAAATGCTATGCTTCAGTTTTTAGATATATATATATATATATATATATATAGATGGGTAAGGAAAGACACCATGGCCTTGCAAAATGTAGTTTTGATGATCTCTGTTTTTTACCAATTTGTAATAATTCTTCATTGACAAGAAAGATTCTGGGGTCATTTTGATTTTGTCCCTTAACATTTAAAAATTTTAATCTATTCCCCTAAGTTAGGGTTTGTTTTGATTGATAAGTCAAGTGACACTTATGCTTACCACATGTATTAGTTAATCCAATTAAATGGTGTCATGACTATTAGTTATGCCATATTACTTATATGATCTAAAAAATCTTTTAAAAATTAAAACAATTCTCTAAATAATTTTTTTAAACTTACAAAATTAAAAATATAAAATAAGATAAAATGATCCATAACATTTTCTTGGCATCCAAGTGGATACCAATCTCAATTGATTACCCAGATTTGTACAAAAAATTTCTCCCAATTGATAACCCATATCCACAAAAATCCTCAATCCATCACCAATCAAAAACTTCGATTAAATCAATTTACACCATACTAGCAGTGCAATACCAAGAATCCCCTTATATAAACCTAGAAAATCCCTTCTAAAGCCCAATTTACAGAATACTAATCGAGCCTTTCCATCAATTCCCTTTGAAGTTGAAGGATGAGAGAGCAATCATTTTTTTTTTCTCTCTGTCTTTCTGAACGACCAAATTAATTATAGAGATAGATGAAACTATCATTTTTAAAACAAAATCAAACTTGATGAAACAAAATTTAAAAAAAATTAATTAATTAATTCTTAAACTTAAGGGATGAAATGAAAATAATTATAAACTATAAGGGTCAAAAGTGCAATTTTGTTTTTTTGTTTGTTATTTATTTTATATATATATATATATATATATTTAGTTAGTTAGAATTTGCACCCACAGACTAGAGAAAAATCATGGCTCCACAATTGCTAACATCAATTCTAGTCTGCCCAACTGTATATACCACATAAAAATTGTATTTAGATCATTTCCATTTAAAAGGATGCATTTTATGATTTAGACTAAATATTGCAACATTAAAGATGTATCTAGTGCCACATTATATAAAATTTTGAATAACTTGACACTCCGTACGCTAACAAATGTAGAACATAATTAAATTCTTAAACTATGTAATTGATATTCTTCATTCCACTTGAAATAAAGTGGATCTTGTTTTATAAAAATTGAAACTCAACATTCAAAATATATATTTTGAAATCCTCAGTTTTAATTAATAAACAACCATTAACGTGTTTTATTCTTTATCTAGCTAACAACATTATACACATAACAATTTTTCATAATTTATTAAGATAACAAACTATGATTAATGTAATGACACATTCACATGAGATAAGCACTAAAATCATTTTTATTATAACTCAATCAAAACTTGACAATTCAACAATTGATAAAATCAAAGTTTTACAATTTTGTGTGGCCTTATTGTTTACCTTTTTTTTTTTTTTTTGATGTTAAACTGGAAGAAATATCATTCCACATTGAAAATGAATTACAACAGAGCCCAAAGAAGGGGAGAAATTGCAACAAATCGTCCCTAAGGATCTGCAGAATACAAGAGGGAGAGGTTCCTTTCCAAACTTTGGTTTGGCCTGAAATTTTTGCTTCTCTTGCCAACGAGTGTGCAACTCTATTGCCGTCCCATTTCAGGTGATGGAAGGTGCAGTGGCTAAATGAGCTTGACGTCGTCTTGATGTCCTCGAGGATGTAGCCCAGCTCGCCCTAGCCTGACCAGAAGATAAGGCGAGGATGATAGACGACGCATCAGATTCAAAAATGGCATGGTTTATCAGCATTTCCAACGCAAAAAGCACCCCCTGGTGTAGTGCGCAGGCTTCAGTTACTTCTGCATGGAGGCATGCAGGGAGGACCTTGCTGAAAGCGCCAACTATGGCCCTCGAGGAGTCCCTAAAGATAATGCCAATGCAAAAGTTGCCACCCTGTCGTCTATTGCGCCATCAACATTAATATTAAGGAATCTTGGAGGTGGTGCAGCCCAAAGTAAGCGAGCAAGAGGGTGAATTGGGAGAGGATTAAGCCGAGCAACTTTATAATCAAGCAAGGCTCTTCTTGCAAATTCCCAGACCTGGGTTGGCGGGATTGCTGCGTCATTATGAAAGTCCTGATTTTTGTTTCCCCAGATTGACCATGTAACCATAAAAAATAAGTCCAAATCACTAAGCTTGCCATCCCCAATAAATTGGGCTGTAAGGTCCACAATATCAGCATCGGTGGTTGACAAATTCATTGGGCAGTCAAGCCAAGAAGCCCAGGTGAGATTGGCATGGGGACAAAGGAGAAGAGCATGTTGGAGGGACTCCATATCCTTGTTGCAAAGCGGGCAAAAACCAGATGAGTTTAGGCCTTTACACCAGAGATTAAGCATTGTTGGGAGGCCATTTCTGCAAGCTCACCACACAAAGATTCGAACTTTCGGGGGAACATTAAGTTGCCAAATTCTTTTCTAGAAAAGGGCTTGATTGTGCTCAGCAGTACTTTCACCATTGCTGCTTGCATCCGCTACTCTCATTGCAATATAATAGGCACTATTCACGAAGAAAGAGCCCATTTTGTTACCCAGCCAAATGAGATTATCTTTAGGGAGGTTATAGCTAATAGGGATCTTGAGAATGGAATTAGCTTCGAAAGGCAGGAAGATTGATCTCACAAACTCAGCTTTCCACCATTTTGTGTCCTCGTCAATGAGTGAGGAGACCATTGGGAAGTTGTCAAAATCTTGTTAAGGCGAGATCACCTTGTAGGTGGTTGGTGTTGGGAGCCACCTATCTTCCCAAATGTGAATCCACTTACCATTCCCCACCCTCCATCTAGTGCCTTCTTTTAGAATCACCAAGCTATTATGAATGCTCCTCCAAGCATAACTAGGATTACTACCAATCTTTGAGCTTAGAATGTCATCGTAGGGAAAATATTTAGCTTTATAGATCCCAGCAACTAAGGAGTTTGGGTTTGTGAGGATCCTCCACCCTTGTTTTGCAAATCTTCTTCCAACTAACCTAAGCAATTTTTGACTCTTGGTTTCTTTGCCCCCACCAAGAGTTCCTCATCATTCTTTCCAAATCGTCACACATGGTTTTTGGAAGAAGGAAGCAGCTCATAGTGTGTGTGGGCACCACTTGTGCCACGGCTTTGATAAGAACTTCCCTACCTCTAATGGAAAGAAGCTTTTCCTTCCACCCCACTAGTTTTTTTCTTACTTTTTCCTTGATTTCAGCAAAGACTTGTGATTTTGAGTTCCCAATCAAAGAGGGGAGACCAAGGTACTTCTTGTGCCGAGAGTCTTGCATCGGACCAAGGATGTTGAGAATCTCCTCCTTAGTGGTAGAGGGGGTATTTGGGTTGAAGAAAACCGAAGACTTATCGGGATTTATTTTTTGACCCGACGCTGCTTCATAGTCACTAAGGATGCGCATCAGCTCATTGCACTCTTAGGTGTTAGCTTTGTAAAACAGAAGGCTGTCGTCAGCAAAGAAGAGATACGTGATAGGAGGGCAACCCCTACAGATAGAGACTCCATTGAGAGCTTGATTTCTTGCTGCTTGGTGGATCAATGCCGAAAGACCCTCAGCACACAGAAGGAAAAGGCTCGGAGAGTGGGTCACCTTGTCGAAGGCCCCTAGTAGGAGTAATGCAGCCATAGGCTTCCCCATTGATAATGACAGAGTATGTGACTGTTGAAATGCACTGCATAATGAGAGAAACCCACTTGCTATTAAAACCTAACTTTTCCATGACTCTCTTGATGAAGTCCCATTCAACTTTATCAAACGCCTTGCTCATATCAAGCTTGACAGACATCAAATTATCCCTTCCCTCTGATTTGTGGTTTAGATAATGCATGAGCTCAAAGGCAACTAGGACATTATCGGTTATAAGTCTATCCACTGTGAAAGCACTTTGATTTTCGGCTATCACTAAAGGGAGGACAGCTTTTAAGCGGTTTGCTAGGACTTTGGAGATAAGCTTGTAAACAACGTTACATAAGTTGATGAGGCGAAACTCTGTCATTCTAGTGGGGTGTTTTGTTTTTGGGATTAGAGAGATGTTGGTCTTATTAATTTCAGCCATGGACATATTCGAGTTTAGCACATTTAAGACCATTTTAGAAATGTCTCTACCCACTATGCTCCAATATCTGTGAAAGAAAATGGCTGACATACTGTCGGGGCTGGGGGATTTGGTGGGGTGGATTTGATAGAAGACTCTCAGGACTTCTTCACTGGTAAAAGTTTTTGTGAGCTCGGCATTCATATCGTCTGTGACCCGTGATGGGATGGCATTGGTGATGTCCTCTATTCTGCTTAGGGAGCTTGAGGTGTAAATCTTTGAGAAATAATCTAAAGCTATGGTAGCAATACTATCTCTACCCTCACACCAGCTGCCTTTGTCATTCCACAATCCTAGGATAATGTTTTTCATTCTTTTCTCTGAAGCTCTTGTAGACTACTAAAATTTCTTAGTTTGAAATAAGTCAAACAAGTAAAATAGTGTCATAAATGCGAATTTGTATTGATGATTGTGTGGTACAATTCTTTGAAATTACAAAAGAGTGATCCTCTGATTCGATCTCCTTGAAAAATTTGTTGATTGGAATTGTGATAATGTGATTTTGACTTGAACACAAAATATCCTTCAATTTGGCTGAAGAATGGATTGAAGATCTTTGAAACAGAATTACAATGAATCTCTGGCTATGAGTTTGTTAGAAATCTTTTGTTCTTCGCATTCTTCGTGTTCTTCGTATGTTCTTCGTGTTCCTGGCGTGTTCTTCGTCTGCAAAGGTTTGTGGTGGAAGTTCTTCGATGCTTTAGAGGCTTGGATCTATAGAGTTTCGTTGGTTTATGATTTATTGAGGTTTCTGGAGGCTTTTGAGCTTGATTCCAGTGAACTTTGAGATCTAGGTAGATAGTTTGGATGATTCTGCTTCGAATGATCTTTGATTTTGAGGTTGAAATTCTTGAAGTTCTTGAGGGCTTTGAGGCTTGATTCCTACAGAGCTTCTGTACTTCTGAGTGCTTCTGAATCTTCTCTGATGCTAGTTATGCTTCAGATGGCTTGGTGCCCTCCTAAATGTCTTAGGAAGGCTTCTATTTATAGGAATTTGAAGGTGGATGAGCAACACGTGGCGGAGTCTGATTGGTGACATATGTCACAGCCTGAATAGTCTGCTTATATCATCGCTTACGCGTGCGAGGCTGCTTATGTCATTGCTTACACGTGTGCTGATATGTGATTGGTTTTTGCATGACACTTGGCAAGTTTCTGTTAGTTTCTGAGTAGTGATAGTAAAACCTAGCAGCAGTATGTGGCGCTTTGTAATTGGCTATATTTTGTGGACTTGGTAGTATGACGTGTCAGCTTGTGATAGGTCGAGAATTTTCCCTCTTCTACAACTCTAATGTGGAAAAACTTAGTATTTCTATCGCCCTCCTTGTACCAGTGGATTTTGCTTCTCTAATGCCAAAGTGTTTCCTCACTATCCAGGAGTTCGTTTAGATCTTTTCTTAACTCATTGATTGCACCACTATGTGAGCCATCTCAGTCCTGCTCTGTAAGGGTGTGCAGCTTTTTCCTTTTTTCCTGGATCTTTTTTGGTATGTTTTCAAAGACCTCTTTACTCTAGCTGGATAACTCAGAAGCACAAAGATTTAGATTGGCAACGATGTCACCTGGGGTGTTGGAGGGGCTACCCTTGTTCCAAGTTGCCTCCACAATACCATAGTAATCCTCACAAGGCCTCAAAATGAAAGCAGCGATTCCAAGATGGGGGCAGAGCCCTTGAGTTTGTGATTCTCAAGATGTAATGATCAGAGGTGGAGTCAACAATATGGTGGACTCTGCAAATTTGGAACTTATTGGGCCAATCAGAGTTTGCAAAGGCCTGGTCAAGGAGAAGATAAACTCGGTCATTACCTTCACGCATGTTGCACCAGGTAAACTGGGGCCCTGAGAAACCAAGATCCTGAAAACCACAATCATTCACTGCGTCCCGAAAACAATCCATTTGATGCTGAGGATGGAAAATAGGGTGAAAAAATATGGTGAAAAATATCATTTTTCACTGTTTGGTTGAGAGGGGGAGGGGGAGAGAAAAGTGGGGGGGCCCATAAGTTTTCTCTCCTCTCCCTTCAAAATACAATCTCTCCAAATTGGAGTGAAAAGTGGGTTCCAATATTTTGATAAAACTACCCCCAATTTTAACGTTTCTAGCTTTTTCTTCTTCTTCTTCTTTTTTTTTTTTTTTGACTTTCCCTTTGTAACGCTGCTTTTTGTTTTTGTTTCTTTTTTCTTTTTTCTTTCTTCGGTTTTGTCAGATGGTGGGTTCTTTATCTTTTCCTTCTTTTTTTTTCTTAATTTTTTTTTAATTATTTTTTTAAGAAAACACTTTTGGATGATTTTTTATGCTATTTTTTGAAATGTTTATGGTAAAAGTGGGTGTGACCATTGATCTTGAAGTTAGGACCGTGAGGCTAGACAACAGTGATAGGTTTTGTTTCAGCTGCAAATGGTGGCCTTATTTTTGAACCTCGATATTCAGTACCCTCAGCTTTTGGCATTGGTACCACTTCACTATCAAAGTATTTCACAATCACCATCGTATCAAGGTCCACAAGTACAGCAATACCTTCAATAGGTCTAACCCAAACATTAGGTGAGCCGCCTCTGTAGAAAAAAAGTACCTTAACAACCCTCCCACTCATGCTTTTCTCTCCATACCATCCCACCGTGAAAACTACATGAACCACATCCTTTATATCTAGTCCTCTCTTTTTGATGGACTTGATAAATGGTGGGTGTTTAAATGCTATGTAATCTGTAGCAGACCGTTCTTCAAGGTTCAGTAAAGGGAAGCTAGTGCCATTATAAATGTGCTGCGAAATGATTGAATTTGTTGGGTTTTGTGAAGCCTAATTGTGTTTGATCCGATTAATGACCCAACCCGACCCGAAATAATGTTGCATGGTTTTTAATAGGAGATTTTCTGAGGCTTAGTCCATGTCGGCCCAAGCCAAAGCGTAGGATATAGAAACCGTTTTTTAGTGATTAGGGTTTTATCTTATTATTGTTTTTGAAAGAGTAAAAACACTGTAGCCGCATTCTGTATTTTTTTCCCTGATAATAGTAAAATCCCTGCAACTCCGTGGATGTAGGCAAATTGCCGAACCACGTAAATATTGTTTTGTGCGTGTGTGATTGTTTTTTTTTTACATGTGTTTTCTCTATTTTTGTTTTTCACAGGTTGGGAATTTCATGTTAATTCCCTACATGAACCATGGGATAAACTTACAACAAATTCGTAGGATTTTTCATAAGCTCGTGCAATAACAAAAGCTTGACGAGGTGGGGGTTCCTTGGGGGGGTTTGAAATCCACGAAAGAATGGTTGATTTGCTTGGCTCATCTAAGCCTACATATTGAAAGGCAAGGTTTGCCAACGAGCCCGCCCTAGCTCCTTTGACAATTTTGGTCACTTGTTTTATTTCTAAAGGGGTAAGAGGGTCCAAGGGGTGAGAGAGAATGCTTGGGATGGAGAGGAGGAAGAGAAGTGAAAACAATACAGTGAAGGTTGAAGCCATTAGTGTCACTGAAATAGGAGAAATTATAACATCCACATGGTGGACAAGTGATGTGGTCCATCATTCCACTAAAAAACTGCCACTTGTTTAAAATTGTTAGTTAGAAAATTTTTTTAAATAAAAATTAATTACTGACTCAGCAATTTTAAACAAATGGAAGTTTTTTAGTAGAATGGTGGACAAATGACGTGGTCCACCAGAGGACTCTATAATTTCTCCTGAAATAGAGCTTTAGTTTTGTTGTGTGAGATATAATAGTTTGGACTTTGGAGTGGAGTTTATAATAGGGGTGCATGTTCTATCCGGATACCAATAATGGATCTCCACGTTAGTATTTTATTAGAAAGTGAATATAGTATCTTATTTAATCCCAAATTTTATTACACCTCTGTTGCACGTGAGCTACTTTTACCAGCGAAAAAATGTATCAGCAGTCACGTTAACAGAATCAGCAACACCAACAGAATTAGCAGCACCAACATTATCAACAACAGCATCAACAGCAGCACCAAAAGAATCAACAACATCAGCAGTCACCATTCAACCACTACGGGTAACACTAACCGTGAGATCAAGGCCATAGGCACGGATGGAGCAGAACTTTAAGACTGTCGAGAAACTCAGAAACAACCTGATCAAAGTAACAAAGTTGTTGTGACTGATGTTGATTAGAAGAAGAAGACTCAGCAGAACAAGAAGAATAAAACAGAGCAGATCAAGAAACTACAAAAGAAGAAGGAATAAAACACTAAACTACAAGTAGTAGATTTCACAAGCAACATGCTGTATAGTGTTAATGTATGTAGTCATTAAATTAGCACATGCCAAGTTGTGTGAGTGTGTGTGTGTAAATTTATGCTTTTCCCTACTGTAAGAGCATCCACAATGATTTTTTCAATTCTATCATATTTTACCATCTCAAAAATCTACTTTATTAATTATACCATACCATTTTACAATACACCCAACATCCCAAAACTCTATTTTTTTTCCCATTTTATTTAAATATTCTTTTTTAGTCCTTTTTTTACTATTTCTCTTTTTCTCTTCATTTTCCTCTCTTTCTCCCTCAACCTCTAACACTGGCCTCAACCTCTAGCAAACCCATACCCAGCAAAATCACAACATGCAAATCACAACAAAAAATCACCCAAATCAAACAAGTACCAAAAATCCACCTACCACCCCAGCAAAATCACAACAAAAATCACAACAAATCCAAAATCTATAGCAAATCACTCGCCAATCTCCGATCCAAATCAAAATCAAAAATCAAAATCCAAAATCCATAGCAAATCACTCGCCAATCTCCAATCCAAATCAAAATCCAAAACCCACCACCGACCCACGCTGCCGTTGCACCACCTGACCCGCGCCCACATCAGTCACAAACCCACCATCGCCAGAAACCCACACAACTCACTGATCTCCACCGCTAGAAACCCAAATCACTTGCCAATCTCCACCGCCAGAAACCACAAAAAATACCCAGAAATGAGAGACTGGCTAAGAGAGAAAAGCCTGAGATTAAAGGGAGTTGGAGATGGGTGGGTGAATCGGCAGCAATGGTGAGAGAGAAGAGAGAGGCTTAGTGTGAGAAAGAGTTTCAGCGATGGAGAGAGAGATGAGAGACTGTGGAGAGAAGGACTGATATTTACAAATAAAATATTAATATATTTTTTACAATTGAGCTATAGTGTGATTCTACATTTAGAATCACACTGTAGCACAATTGCAAATTTTTTTGCAATACTCTCACTTTACAAGTTCCATTGGAGTCGCTCTTTTGGGCTTGAATTGTAAAATGGGCTTAGATATAGCATACACAACATCCGCTGCAGATGCTCTAAGGACTAAAATCGCTATGTTTCATTCTGTTTTATGCATTCCTATACTTTGCGCAATGTGTTGTGCATTTTGGAATATTTTATAAGAAATTATTTTATAGACCATTTATAATATTTATTATGTGTTATTAGTTATTATTAAATTTAGAAATTCATTTGTAAGTATATTACATGTCATTAAAAAAAGAAGAAATGAAAATAATTAAAATTAAGAATATGAAATAGTTCAAAGTAGTACACAAAACAATTTAAAGCCAGCAGCTCAACATTCATGGGGATCACCTCCTCAGCGTAATGTTGGTAGGTTTTTTCTTAAAATTACATTTTTCTTATGTTACTAAAGTCTTGAATTTTTTCTTCTAATATAAGTGATAAATTTACTTATATCTACTTCTTCTTTAGGTCATTTAAGATGTATAGACGATGAACCATTTGTAAGAAGTAATAGAAAAAAAATTCTAAATTCATGTTACATTAATAACAAAATATCTCGTCTTATATGATAATTAAATATAAAATGCATAATATTTTCTTGAAAAATAAGAAGAAGAAAAACTTCAAAATTTTAAAACACTTTCAAATAACAAATATAGATAGCTTAATTTAGAAAATCTAATATATTGTATTGACTATACTTTGTTAGAAAATAATCACAACATTTTAAGAAGGATTTGGGACTAACACTTATAAGTCTCATCTACTATTTTTATTTTTCACTTAACAAAAAAACAAATGATCAAATTTTTTTGCACATCGCACACGTCTACAGCTAGTTGACAAAATTTTCAAAACATTGAGAACGATCATTTTGCTCTTGGACATTAATTTGCTAAAATTTTGGAGGTGTCTACATATGTCCCCTCATTAGCAAACAATAAGAGTGAAAACAAAAAACAAAAACAAAAAACAAAACCAACTTATTTCGTGAAGAGAGATTAATTAATCACTGAAAATAAGATATAGTATGGAAAGGAATTTAGAATCCTCTTCATTGTCAAAATGAGAGGTTTCAATTGAATATAAAGTATACGTGTTTGGCGAAATAATTGAATTATTAAAAGGACACTGGCAGAATTGGGCAAAGCCAAATGGAAAATGAGTCTAAACGTGATTGCCAAGTTGAAAATGATTTAATTAAGGATTAAGTCAAAATGAATGACAAGTGACATTAATTCAGTGGAATTCACAAGCAATTACAAGGTAAGTTATCTCAAACAATTAGTGACCAAACACAATTGATAGTGTATAGACAACCGAAAAGTGACACGTGGTAAAGGGAACTACGCATAACCATCAAGTTCTCAAGTATAAATAGGGGCTGATTCTACCCACAAAAAAAAAAATGACACCACGCACAACTAAGACCACACCAAAGCACTTCCGAGATCATTTGTATTTAGATTCTTAGGAGATCAAGTAGTTTTTTTGTCAAATCAAGTAGTTCTTAGGGTTGTGGAAGATTGTATGCCTGTAAGTTCATTCCTTTGTACTCGTGATAATTTATAATTAATTATGGCACGTTTGGTAGACTATAATAGACACTGTAATGTAATAAATATTCTTATGGCTTAACTATTCGGTTGTTTGATTTATTACAATGAGTAGTTATTCCTTATGAATAGCTATTCTTCAAAATAAAGAATAATTATTCCTTATCAAAAGTACTGAATATCTATTCCTTTACCTTATGTAATAACTTTTTTTTAAAATTTCCTAAAAAACTATTAGTTGCCACATCTTCAAAAGGAAAGAAAATAAATTTTCCTTCTTATTAATTATTAGCTCTATTTTGAACACCCTAAAACTAGTGTATTTTAGGAAATTTAACTTAAAAATGATTTAATTACACCTTCTTTTTATACTCTATTAAATTGTGAATGCATATTTAGAATTCTATTCCTAAATGGTCATCAAACTAATGAATAGTAATACTTATTACATTCCAACTTAATGTATTCATTGTAATACTTATTCCTATTCCCATGTAATAATCATTACAGTGTACCAAACGTGCCCTTATTTATCAATTTTTATGCAATGTTTGGTTATTTTGTTCGAGTTTGATATGGATTCCTGCTTACTTCAAATCAATTTAGTGTTAGAGTAATCAATTAGACTTGAATCTATTATATTCCCAGCAATTTACTTTACTTTGAGATGACTTGCTCTAAATTTGTTTGCTTCCATATGATCTTCGAATTAATTCAATTCACTTAGGCTTGATCACTTACTTTGTTTTTGTTTTTTATAAACAGGATCTTAAGCTTAAAAGTAGATGGTTGGTGGAGCCTGACATTGTGCTTTTACCCTAAGATAAAATATTTGGATTCCTACAACTACTACTACTATTATTGTCATCATCCCAACAATACAAATTTGAAAGCTTTAACATACAGACCTTCACATCCTTTTTTTTTTTTTTTTTTAATTTGTCCAAGAAATTACCAAAATCATATTTAAATTCTGTTATTGATCATTAATGTAATGTCTTACATATTTAAAGCATCAATGTAATTGTAAAGCATTCCCCATTCAAACTGCATTGAAAATTTTCAAACTGAATGAGTTTATGCAGAGTAAATGAAATCGTTCAAATTGCCACCCCTTTCTCTAACTCAAATTTTTACTCATCTAATTCTCCATACTCCATAGGTGGTACACCATTGTTATTGAGTCTTAACCTTGACCAAAAGGCAGATATTTGGTAATTTTGTCACTAACCTAGTCATGGTGAGTGATATTTAGAATAAGTTCGTGATAATTAATTAATTCAAAGCCAAACCGCACAAGTACTAAAATAACACAGAACACCTAACACTACAAAATTTAGATAGTTTGCCCATTAAGCTTCCTATAGTTATTAGGTGCTATTAGGGATGGCGGGGAGAGGATTTTTTCCCGTCCCGCAAAGGTGGTGGGGCGGGGATGGGTTTAAACTTTTTAGACCAACCCCGCCCCACCCCGCCCCGCGTTGTTAAGGGTTATAATTGTAAATTTTTATTCCCTAAAACCCTACTATTTAAATAAACATATCAATATTGGCTTATTTTATTTTACCTAATATGGTTATTTGTCTTTATTTTGTTATGTGTTATATTATGAGATTTTTTTATTATTTTTTTTTATGATTGTCTTGTTAAACACTTGGATATATTATTCAATTTTTTCTAAAAATTGATTGATTTGATGGGATAAATTTAGTTGTAATTTCAAGTATATTTTTATAAATGAAATAGGTTTCATTAAAAAAATTGTACTAGTTGTAGAGAAAATTAACAAAAAGTAGAGTTTCACGGGGTGGGCGGGGCTTCGCGAGGCCCTAAGGGACGGGAATATAGTAAGAAAGTTTTCCCCGTCATGTGGGGCGGGACGGGAATGGAGCAAGACAAAACCATGCGAGGCGGGGACGAAGACCCCATCCTTTGGCCCCGCCTCGCCCCATTGCCATCCCTAGGTGCTATCTTCTTTCACATTTATAAATGATTTCACATTTTAAATTCATGATAACATTTACCATAAATATAAAAAAGAATGAACACCAGGTCATTGTACTCCAGATACACAATAATTTTTCGTGGATTTCAGCCTCGAAATCACTTACAAAATTTCCAAGATTTCCTCCACTAATATGCTCACAAATGGGAGGTGACAACATATGCCACCTCATTAATGGAAAGTATAAAAGAGAGTGAACACTAATATTGAAAATAAATAAATAAATAAATAAAAGATGATGTGTTTCAATAGAAATTAATTAATCACTCAAAACGTTTTGATTATGGGATGCAAAGGAATTTAGAAATCTCTTTGGTTTCAAAATGAGAAGATCTAATAAAATTGAAAAAACATGAACAATTTTTTTTTTTTTTTTTTTGGTTTAAAAAAGAAGATCAAATAAATTGAAGTAGATGAACTTCTTTATTATAAAAAAAAAGGAGAATTTCAAATGAAATTAAAAATATATGAACTTTTTTTGTGTTAAAAGGAGAAGTCGAAATAAAATTGAGTAGATGAAAACCTTTACTATCAAAGGAGAAGTTCAATGAAATTGAATGATAATTTTTGACAATTGGACTTGTCATGAATTTTGCAAAGGTTCAAAATTAAGTTTTGAAATTTTTTCTTGAAGAATTAATTTTTGAATTTGTTAAATTCATTTTAGAGATCATTTTGTATTAATGGGCATATTCAGCATTTTGTTTGCTTTTGGGCTTTCTTTTCTTTGACTTTGAAAATTTTTGGAGTTTTGGAAGAATCTCTGGGCCCATAATAAGTCCATTAGTTGAAAGGGATTTTAGGGCTTCTTTCTTTTGTTTGGCGGACCGGGTATGGGCTTGGGTTATTGGATTAAAGTATTGTTCTACTATTCTTTCAGGCTTTCAGCTCTTTTCGAATTTATGTATTTTTCCTGATATTTTCATTTATTGGCTGTTGTTGTGATTAGTTCAAAATTTTAGTTGCAATTTTCTTCCTTTCTTGCCTGTTGTGATTAGTTCTTGATGTGTTGGATTTTGAATTAGTTGTAATGATTGGCAAGCTTTGGTGATGGAATTGTCTTCAATTCTTGTGCGTGGATTCTTTGCACACAATGTGTTTGTTGAAAGTAGTCAATGAGTGCAACTTCTGGTTCTATTGTGAATTTGATTATCTTTGTTTCTTGAAAAATGCTTGGTGTGGTCTGGGAAAGTTGAATTGGAGGTTGAATGAAAATTTTGGATGGGGTGGGAAATTTGAATTGATAATGGCATAAGTGACACCACTGGGTTTGCTTGGCTATGGTTATGCCAAGGATGCCTTTTGGATATCATTTGTGACCTTGTCCAACGCTTGTGTTTGAATGAGTATGAGACTTGTATTTTGCCTTTTGGAATGATTTGGATTGGACTTGACGTGTGATATTAATGCATCTTGGAACTTGTGATTTTCATTTTACCTAAGTATTAGATGAAATTCCTCAATGAAGTGGCTTTTTAGTTATTTGGAGTGTTAATGTGTTTACCTTACAAATGTGGTTTGTTTTAAGCTTAGCATTGAACAGGATTAGTCTTTTTTACTTTTGGGCACGTGTTTTTTAGCTGGGTGAAAATTATTGATGACATGTTTGTTTGACTTACCACTTGGGACATGATTCATGCAATGGTGAATCAATGCCTTGTATATGACCATGTTATTGAGAGCACATATGTTGTTTTCAGCCTTCTCAAGATATACATGTGCATCAAACATGTTAAACTTTGTAAACCGTGGACATATATCATGTACAAGAGGGATTTGCTTGAGATTTATGACCTTGCTGGGATGACAAGTATGCTTTACCGACTCTATGGCAAGCTGAAACCTGTAAGAACCAATGCTCTTGTTTTAAGCTCTTATGTTGGTGGGCCAAAATCAACCCCACCATTGAATGGAAGATTCAAGATGTGGGCTCTGGTCATTTCTTGGATTCAATTTTGAAGGATGATGGGCATTGAACTATAAGTATAAATCCCTTGTGATCTTGAGCGCTCTTGGGCATTTTTGGGACACAAGGAACACCTTGCACTTCCGGCATTTGGGTGAAGTGATCCTTATGATTGAAGACTTCACTGTCATTTAAAAATATCATGATTGGTGGGCTGCACCTGAGGATGGACTATGTCATTGGAGTCAACAAGAAAGCCATTAAGCAAGCACCTGGAAATCTCCCACCCTTGGTGAAAGGTGATGGGGCACAGCTAACCTGGTTTTATAACCATTACTCATGGTGGCAACCAACTTCGACTTTGGGAGTGGCTCAGTGTGTCAAAGCTTTAATGGTTTTCATGTTGGAGAGTGCACTCATTTCGAGCACAGGGGATATGGTGTTCTTGTCTTACCTTCCCTACTTTGAAGACATTGATAGGAACAGGGTGGAGTTGCATATGCCACTTTTCCACCAAATTTCGCAATACTTCCATTGCACCTTCAAGAGCTTCAGAGAGTTGGTGCCTGTGTGAAGGGTAAGGCTTATTGAGTTCAACTCTTTTTGAAATTCTTTCTACTTGGCAATCTCCCTACTGACTACTGAACCTGTTTTTGCAGTTTATGGCCTATGATTATTCTGGCTTTCAAACTTTAAAAGTGAAGGGTCCTCTTGAGAATGCCCTTCTGCCGGTTGCTAGATGGTCCACAACTAACCGAATAGCAAAGACCAAGAAGAGATTGTCTATTCAAGAATTGAGGCAATCATTAACAACATTATTATTGAAGTAATATGCCCAACCCCCCTTTTTTTTTTTCTAATTTTATTGTGCTCACATTTGCTGCAAGTACTTACAACAGTTCACCTTTAGGTGAATTGGCATCCTTGGGCTCAGGTCCAACTTCCCCAGGATTTCACTATCTAATCTTGATTTAAACAAGAAGGGGGTGTTGTTTGAATTTCCCCCGGGCAGGTTGTCACCGAATCCATAACACACAAATTTAGGTACATGACTAACTCATCGGTCTAGCAACTCTCAATTAAAGTTACTAAACTGCAAAATATAATAAAACCTCCAAATAAATTAATTATCTAATAAATCTCTTGCAACTCATAAAAATATCTATTACGGAAAAAGAAATTCCAAATATCATTTATCCAAAAGCTACAACACTATGTTAAAACATTAATTTATTAGTTAAATCTTAATATGAAATCTATCAATGAAAATTTGAGCAATGGACCCCAGTATGCAATTATACACGACACATGACATGGGCTTTATAGTCCAAGTCAATTGCATACAAGATGGGCTAACGTATGGGCCACATTTCTAGTTTCGCTATGTATTGGTCGGTCTCACTCACCCCCAGGTAAATATATCTCTTCTTTTTTCATGTTATCATCTCATATTTAATCATACTATATTAACTAACATACAAAGCAGGCTCAGAGTAAGCTTGGCCTAAAATACATGTGGAAGCCAAATACAAACAATCAACAAACTAGTAAGTTCGATTGTCTTAAACATAATCATAGACCTGCGGTGGGATCCCAACTTCCATTGTTCCTGTCAACATTTGTGTCACTTTCTTCATTGAGGGCCTGAGAATCGGATCAGGATGAATGCACCATAATCCCACCAAGGCCATTCGCTCAAACCTTTTGAAATCACTCAATACTTCTGGATCATGACCCACCACCATCTCTAACTTCCCTGAAATCACGCAGCTTAAAACCCAATTTGAAAGAATTAGATCATCCTTTTCACTCTCCTCCTCAACCCGGCTCGGTTCTATGTGCCTTCTTCCACAAATTATTTCAAGTAAAATTACACCAAAACTATAAACATCCACTTTGGAGGTTATAGGTGCCATCCTTAGCCATTCTGGTGCCATATATCTGATTGTTCCTCTAACATTAGTATCAGTTCTAGTTTGCTGTTTGTCCAAAAGTTTGGATAGCCCAAAATCTGCTATCTTTGCAGTATAATTGACATCAAGCAGCACATTCTCAGGCTTGATGTCACAATGTATGATCTGAGCCTCACATTCTTCATGCAAGTAATGTAAGCCTCTTGCTATTTCAAGCACCATATCTGACCTTTGAAGCCAAGTGGGTCTCTCCCCCTCCTTAAACAGAAATTGTGACAATGTTCCATTTGGCATTAGCTCATAAACTAAAAGTCTCTGATCATTCTCAACGCAAAATCCCAACAGTCTTACCAAATTCTTGTGATGCGTACGACCAATAACTTTGAGCTCTATAGTGAATTCCTTCTCACTTTTCTCAGTGCCTTTCTTTAGCTCCCTCACTGCGATATCAATCTTCGTATCCTCTAAAGTTAGACTTCCACTGTAAACTCTTCCAGAAGCACCTCGACCAAGGATATTAGTAAACCCATTTGTCGCTTCATGCAGCTCTTGGAATGTGAATTCTCGAAAGTTAATTCCAATGGTCTTGGCATTTGGTGGCTTCTTTCTCTTCAATACATTTCGAATTGCAGGATGATAGTACAAGGCAAGTGCTCCAAACAACAAAGCAAAAGCCGCACTAGTAATAAGCCCAATCGCCAATAGAACCCGTGTATTAAAATTCTTCCTTTTTGTTGGAAGACCTGGCTCACTCTTCTTATTCGGTACTTTGATAAATGCCCCACTACCTTTGGTGGAAGCACTTTTTCTTGCATTTAGCAGAGGCATCCTCTTCTTGAGACATCTAGAATTCACCCATGAAGCAGCCCAGGTATAACAATCATCCATTACAGCCTTCTTGCATCCCTCCGCATTTACATCTCTCACTTGACCCAAGTCTCCCTTATAGTTATCAGGTGGGAAATCAGCGTCCTCAATTACCATCATGCTAAAGTTCCTCATTGAAGGGTCAGTGCAGTAGTTCACTACGTTTTCCTGGTAGCATCCTTTAGACACATCACTTGGATCTAACGGGATATATCCTGGTAAGCAACTACAGCTCACCGTTTCATTATCCGATGAAGTGCACATGCCGTTTATGCCACATATGGAAGTCACGAAGCAAGGGTCATTACCAGCTCTCCACACCCTTTTCCATCCACTGCCATTTCTTTTATGGTAAATATACTGTTGGAAATTGCCATGATATTCAACTGTTGCTCGGTGGTAGTAGTCTTCAATTGGGCTTGTAGTGCTCATTGCTATAGAGTAAATGACATCACTAATGCCATTGACAAGGTACATGGAAGCATTATGATCAAATTTTAGGCTCACATTGTCTGCAAAGGTTTGTGTGGTCCAATAACCAGGATCAGAGTAATGGTAGGCAGAAAGCACCAGATTTCCATCGGTCTGCATTTCCAGCTTGAATTCCCCAGTTGAGTAATTTGAAATTCCTTTTGCATTGGAATAGAGCATTTGGCCTTCAACTAGAGATTGCCCCTGTAAGAGTGTGTCCGTTGGTGAATCAAAGCTCCGCCAAAGGATTCTTGAACTGTTATCCCTCAAGACAAAGTTTCCATTGTTTTCCATTGTGCCTAAACTTGCTGCAGCTCCACTATATATTTGTAGATTACTACCATTAACATATGCGAGCACAAGCTCTCCAGCACTAGTCAGTTGGATCGATGACCCAGGTTCTACCGGGTGGTCACGGTTGGCTGACCAGACTAGTGTTTTCTCTGGAATTCTGTCAAACCAGACCCCAACAAGGTAGAGACTGCTTTGGAGAGCATAGAATCCAAATGCAAAATCACCGGAGAGGGACCGCAAAGAAGCATTGGATCCAGCAGTGATGCTGGAACCTAAGCTTACGTTGGGAGAAATCTGGGCATGTAGGCCACAGAAATTCAAAAATAATATTAGAACACAAGGAATGATTATCCTTACAACCATTGTTAAGTGCTTTGAGAATCCAGATAAGGATATGTAAATCACTTTATAAGGAGTTTTCATAACAATTTTCTGACAGAGCCTTCTGGGGTATAAAACATGTTAATTTTTCACTGCTTTTCTTTTCCTTTTTTTTTAGGTTGTAGACATGGCTTTTTATAATTGGAGTAACATTAATATTACCTAGGTCCATCACTAACACAACTTTTATTATGCACCAATTACAACATATCATATTAGTAGGCAATTCATGATATGATATGTGTCCGTCACTTCTCATGTTTTACTAGGCAATGCACGTCACTCCCGTGGTTCCTAGAAGCATCTCACTTTGAATTTTCAAGCCGTCCACCCCACACCACCATTATTGATTTAAACTGCTGCTGATTATTTATCAAATATATATATATATATATATATATTTATACACACACACAAATATGCTGCTGCTGACCCACCACAACTCTTATGATGCCATGAATTGTGCTCTCCTTTGGCCACACTTCATAGACAAGGTGGTTGTTTTTTCAAATGAAAAAGATGATTTGACTACTGACAGTTAAAACCATGCCTGTCCAAAATTTTGACTGCACACTAGAATTTTGCCAAGCCAAAGCAACTCACTGGCTGCTCGGGTCATGTCCTACTAGCAAGACACTTCAAAGTTTGATTTGAAAAATTGACTGCAATCAAATTGACTTTAACAAATCTGAGACATTGCTTAACATATTATTTTTGTGTGAATATGTAAATAATGCATATGTACATTAGTTTGCATTTTCTCCAGTTTCTTCAAATCCTTCCTCTCTAAGTTGTTTCCCACTGATCTCTCTCATTTAGTAAAAATGTCTGTTACTAGAATTCTTCTTTGGATTTTTACATTCATTCTCTCTTCACTTTTCTCTTGCGCTCAGATGAATAACAGAACAATTGACTTGGGTTCCAGCATCAGTGCAGGATCCAATTCTTCATGGAAATCACCTTCTGGTGATTTTGCTTTTGGATTCTACCCTCTTGTCACCGGCAAATACCTTGTTGGAATTTGGTTTGATAAGATCTCAGAGAAAACTCTGGTTTGGTCGGCAAATTGTGATGATCCAGCTGGTAAAGGATCCTCCATCAAGTTAACTCTCACTGGCCAACTAGTGCTCACACACTCAAATGGGACTGAACTTTTCATATACAATGGCACATCTACAAATTCAGCTTCAATGAAAGATGATGGCAATTTTGTATTGCGAAACCTTTCGTCGGGAATTATCTGGGAGAGTTTCGATTTCCCCACGGACACTATTTTATTAGGACAAGCTTTGGTGATGGGCCAGAAGCTCTATTCCAATGCAAATGACACAGTTGACTACTCGACTGGCCGATACGCGTTAGAGATTCAGGAAATGGATGGGAATGTTCTACTCTATGCTTTTCGATTTAGTAATCCTGCTTACTGGTACACTGCTACTAAAGGCAATGTGAGCCTAGTTTTCAACCCGACCACAGCTTTCATGTATGTTATTTCTGTGGAAGACAATTCAACCGCATTTAATATGACGAGTACGGTGCCCACTCCTATTAGTGATTACTACCACCGAGCAACTATCAATGACAAAGGAAATTTCCAACAGCTAGCTTTCTATAAAGGAATAATGCCAGCCAATGGGATGTTGTATGGGAGGCAATTAGCCAGCCTTGCACTGTGGATAATATTTGTGGGGTTTTTGGTTTTTGCACTTCACCTGATAATAAAATAGTCAACTGCACATGTTTGCCTGGTTATTCACCTTGGGATCCAAACATTCCTTCCAAAGGATGTTACCCCAATGTAGTGATGGATTTTTGTGCACCAAATTCTTTGGCTTCAGATTTCACTATTGAAAGACTTGATGATTCTGATTTCCCAAACTCTGATTTTGCAAATTTGGCGAAAATTGAACAAACAGATGAGGATGGTTGCAGGAAGGAAGTGATGGATGACTCTTTCTGTGTGGCTGGTGTTTTTAACGGCGCTTCAAATGTTTGTTACAAGAAGAGAATGCCTTTGGTGAATGGAAGAAGAAGCAACCCTGCCACTAATAATATGGTGACATTTCTAAAAGTCCCTGTGGAAGATAACAGTTGGAGCCGTAAGAATAAAAAGGAATCTCCATCCAGTGCTGTTCTGCTAGCAAGCTTTTTGTCATGCTCGGTACTTGCTGTGCTGTTTGCAGCCATTGCCATTTATCATCACCCTCTGGCTCAGCGTTATATGCGTGTTCAGCCGCCTCCAAAACGGAAGCCAGTGGAGCTAAACTTGAAGGCATTTTCATTCCAAGATTTGCAGGGAGCAACAAATGGATTTGAGAATATATTAGGCCAAGGAGCATTTGGTACTGTTTACAGTGGGTTTCTAACCATAGAAGATGAAGAGTTTGAGGTAGCTGTTAAAAAGTTGGAGAAGGTGATTGAACGAGGTGAGCAGGAATTCCTAACAGAAGTACAAGTAATAGCTTTGACCTACCACAAGAATCTTGTGCGGTTGTTGGGCTACTGTAATGAGCAAAATCACCGGCTTCTGGTTTATGAGCTAATGAAGAATGGGACTTTATCCAACTTCCTGTTTGGGGAAGGGGAAAGACCCAGCTGGGAAAGTAGAGCTGAAATTGCTCTTGGGATTGCAAGAGGCTGGTTATATTTGCATGAAGAGTGTGATACCCAGATCATCCATTGTGACATAAAGCCGCAAAATGTTCTTCTTGACAACAATTACACTGCTAAGATAGCAGATTTTGGCCTAGGAAAACTATTGATGAAGGACCAAACTCGAACAAGAACCAATGTAAGAGGAACTATGGGATATATAGCACCAGAATGGCTAAAAAATGCACCAGTAACGACTAAGGTGGATGTTTACAGCTTTGGGGTCATGTTGCTTGAGATTATCTTTTGTAGAAAGCATATGGAGTTGCATCCAAGTGATGAATCAATGGAGGTCGAGTACACAATTCTAACAGATTGGATTTTGAGCTGTGTGAGAGCTGGGAACTTAGAAACCACTGTAAGTCATGATTTTGAAGTTTTGAGTGATTACAAAAGGTTTGAGAGGATGGTTATGGTTGGAGTATGGTGCATATGTTCTAATCCAACTCTACGGCCATCTATGAAGAAGGTTGTTCAAATGTTAGAAGGAACTGTTGAAGTTGATGTTCCCCCTCTGAATGATGCACAAATGTTTTAACAGAAGTTTTACTACCCTCTGTTTATGTTTCCAGTTTTGATTTAGCTTGTGAACTACTTCAATTTGCAGCATGGTTTATACTTAATAAAACTTTCTTCTTCTTCTTTTTCGCTAAAAGAGCCTCTTATTATTTAGAGATCACCATGTTACTGTCAAACCAGCGTGCACATTGTATGTACTAAGCCATGGCTTCCATTATTTCCATAAAAGATCATTAGAAGGCAGAAGCAAAATCATTCTAGACAATACTTTAGAAAGCGAGAGCCAAATGAAATATATATTGGATTTGTTTGGGAACAGTTTATCTATATTTTTGTTGAAAATGTATTAAAGTGTACTTGTACTTTGAAATTTTTTGAAAAATTGAGGTTTTCAAAAAAACTATAAATAAAAGCTAAAAGTTAAAGCTAAAAATTGATGCCAAACTCACCCATAAAGTATGACTTTTTCATTGTTTAGTTGTTCAAGAGTTCCTCCTTGATGTACCATTGAGCCTCATAGTTTGGTTGATACCTCAACCTCTCCCATTAAATTGAATGTAATTTTCCTTTTATTTTCTTTTTTTCCCGTAAAAAAAAAGGAGTAACGTTGGAAACACAAAAAAAAGTTTACAAATTTTGCCACAAATCACCATGTGGTTTTTTGTGAGTGGTGGAGGTGTGAACTTACCATTTTACCTCCATCACTTACAAACCATCACATGGCAAGCTGTGTTATAATTTGTGGATTTTTTTTTGTGCCCCTAGTATTTTTCTAAAACTATGATGAAAACTTGTTATTGTAATATAGTGACATTAATTGCTCCCTTTGATGAGAAGAAAGAATTAAGGTTTAAATCCTCTTTTCTTTTTCTTTTTTTATTTTTTATTGTAACTATTATTTCATTTTTTTATGTGTCCATACATATTCAAAATGCCATGGCGTAAATGAAAATAATCAATGACCTTAAATTTTCTACAACAATCCTATTCAAATTTCAAACTCCATGGACCACCAACCCATGAAAATCTCAAAGGTTATAATTAATCAGGTAGTAAATGACTTTTTTCTTATGACATTTTAAGTGCAACAAAGGATCGTCTGAAACGTGTCCCATAAAAGTCCATGATAAAAAATAAGTGGGGCATTTCTGAGACAAAAACTCCATACCCTTCAACGCTAATTTATGACTAATATATCAAATCGTGTAAATTTGCCAAGATTTAGATGATAGATGCATGGAATCAACAAACATTGTTGCTATGATAACAACAGCAACGATAACAACATGTCAGCCTAACTATCACACATTTGTTGTATTGATTTCTAGCCACGCCATGCACAGTCTGCTGATAAAATATTAAATATGTTCAGAGTGAAACGCATTATTTTCTTTTGACCATGAATTCTATGCATTGTTTGTCAGATTCATACAAAAGTCCATGGACCGATTTGCACTTTGGACTCTGGAGTTTTGATTAATGTACGTATCTGTAATTGGAAAGAGAAGGACCTCTTTGACCTTTCTAAGTTGTTAACAGCCGGCACATGTGAATGGTATATGAGTGACAGCATTTTTTACCATTATAAATATAACTTATTGTAATTAATGCATAATTAAACACCAATGAAAGTAATGTTATTTTAATTATTTTAAAAGGTTATGCTAACAAGTCTCCTTAGAATACTGGTTAATAATAATAAAAACAAAATTATTATATTTAAAACTTTTTAAAGGCCAGTTGTTTATTTGAGTAAAATTGATTAATTAGACTTTATTATTATTATTATTATTATTATTATTATTTAGCTTTGCTATTGGTGATTTTTGTTGTTGCACAAATGTTTTTGGGCTAGTATATGTTGTTTTAGAATTTAGATTTATAAATTTTTAAATGACCTTTAAAATGAGGAAAATGTTAGAGGTATATTGCTTATATAATGAGTGATTATTAATAAGCAAAAAAGTGATGGAAGTAATATGTCTAAATGTGAACCAATAAGAATTTGTACGTCAACAATTTGTAAAAATATTGTAAATAAGTTTGTAACTATAACATTACTCTAAAAAGAATCAATGATATTGTTAAGAATGGCAAAATGTAATTTTATAAAACAAAATTATTAAAATTAATGCATATATATATATATATATATTCTTTTCTTTTCTTTTTTTTAATTTAGGGGGGCCATTACGCCGATGGTCAATGTACGCCTTCATCCTTGACTGGGACTCTAAAAGTCCAAATAGGCAAGGCTAAAATTATGTTAAATGTCTCATCTCTCCAAAATTGTTACAATTCAATTCAAATTTGTTATCGTAAGATGCAACGTTTTTTTTTTTTTTTTTTTTTTTTTTTTTTTTTTTTTTTTTTTTTATGAGCGATGATTGATGCAACGTTTATCATTACTCTTTTTGAATCAGTAATAATAAATGTTGCGTCTTACGATAACACATTTGAATTTAATTGTAACAATTTTGGAAAGATTTGACATTTAACATAATTTGAGCCTTGCTTATTTGGACTTTCAGAGTCCTAGTCAGGGATGGAGGCGTACATTGAACATGGGGGCAATGACCCCCCTAAATTAAAAAAAGAAAAGAAAAGAAGATATATATATATATATACACATATATGTATGTATTAATTTTAGTAATTTTGTTCTATAAAATTACATTTTGCCCTCCTTAACAATATCATTGATTTTTTTTAGAGTAATGTTATAGTTACAAACTTATTTATAACATTTTTACAAATTGTTGACGCACAAATTCTTATTGGTTCACATTTAGGCATATCACTTACATTACTTTTTTTCTTATCAATAATCACTCATTATATTAGCAATATACCTCTAGCATTTTCTTTATTTTAAAGGCCATTAAAAAATTTATAAATCTAAATTCTAAAACAACATATACTAGCCCAAAAACATTTTTGTAACAACAAAAATCACCAATAACAAAGCTAAAAAAAAAAAGTCCAATTAACAAATTTTACTCAAACAAACAACTGGTCTTTCAAAAAGTTTTAAACAGAATAATTTTGTCTTTACCCAATATATGCACACATCAAAATCTCAACCAGAAAAAAAAAAAAAAAAAAAAAAAAAAAAAAAAAAAAACAAAGTAGCCACCGAGCTAGAGGTCAGATTCGCCCCCTTAACTCAAAGTCTTGTCTTTGTCCCTAGTCCTAGTTAATGTGAAAGACATCAAGCTTCCACGAAGAAGTTCCCATGATGGAAACTTCAAGCTCATATTCAGTCATAGTTCCTTGGCTAATTTCTCTTTGAATTTGGGGAAGAAGAAATTCATTTTTTCTAAAAATTGGTGCTACCCATATAATAATCCTAGCAATGCAATGACAAATCTCATTATGTCGTTATGTTTTAAAGGGAATTCATTTCAAAACCCTATCCATTCACCAAAACACACACAAACACAAAGATCATTCATAAATAAAATTGAAATTCATATAAATATATTTTTACAAAGAATTTCTAACTACTATGAAGGAATTCCATTGGACTCGGTTATATTAACAAGTTTTAGATCATTCCTGTTTGAGTAATGGGTTGCTTTCGAAATAATTTGCCGGTCGAAGCTCGAATCCACCATGTAGTGTTGGCATCACTGGGAAATCTTCTTGGTATGGAACATGGTGAAACCCAACTGTGTACCATAGAACTATATCTTTTTGTCAATTGCTCTATTCCTGCACATGCAATTTATTGTAAACAGATGAGATTTATGCATGGTGGATCTATATCATGACAAATTGAAAGGTTTTTCTTTTTTATTTATGAGGTTGTAAACTTGTAATTGAACTAGTGTCACTTGGCTGTATCACCAATCAAGAATGTTAAATTTCATAACTCAATTCCACGTAGCTTATCAATAAATTACTATAGCTGAGCAAAATGATTTTTGAAGCAAAGGATCAAAATAGTGTATAGAAATTTTTTTTTCCCCATAGAATTTAGGATAAAATGCAAAACTGACAATTTAACTTTTTTCATATTTCATTTCAGTTCTCTAACTTTGTTTTTGTTCATTTCAGTCCTCTAACTTTCAAGTTTATTCAATTAAAGCTTTTTCATCAACTTTTGTTATATGTTGTGATTAATTTTTCAATTTTATAAATTTTTCTTCAAATTTTTTTTTTTTAAAATTCAATTAATGATTGAAAAAATTTTTTCAAATTTTTTTTCAAAAAATTTTAACAAAAGTTAACAGAAAGACCTCAATTGAATAAATCCGAAATTTAGTGGACTGGAATAAACAAAAACAAAGTTAAAGGACTGAAATAAAATCTAAAACAAGTTAGAGAGTCAGTTTTACATTTTAACCTAGAATTTAAACATATAACATTCTTCTCACTATAACTTATAATTAGTTCAAAACTTTCAAAACTTATAATTAGTTCAAAACATATGTGGTGCAGTGTTATTGCCCAATTCTACCATAAACCAAAACTTATACTCTTCTTTAAAATTATTTTTCTTTAAAATTATTTTTTCTTTGAAAATTTGATTTTATATCATAATCCTAAAAAAACCATACTGTACCTTTGGCTCCAAATGGCTAAGCCATCATCGCCTCGACTGCGGTCAGCATAGAACCCTCCAGGCCACCGCGCTGACTTATTATAGGCAGTCACCCATACTTGATACTTTGTATAAGCAGCTCTAATCTGAGGGTAATCATCATTAGATAAAAGAGAATTAACCGGTTGTCCAGTAATCAGCCGGTAACCCACATGATTCCCAAGCCTTGTCTTCTTGTTTGGATTCACTACTAAAAGTTCACCTGGCTCCAAGCCAAGCTGGATCCTAGCCTCTGCTTCAGTTTTGGCAGTTTGTTTAACTACTGTCCAATAACTTTTTCTTGGTGAAGTAGTGTTTGTGGTCAAGATAGTATGTGAGTAAGTGGTCGTGGTGTACAGCAATGGTGTTTTCTGCTACTAAGGTTCCATACTCGTTTTCCATTATTTGGTCGGTATTTGTGTATGGCGTAGCCTTCATCATTAGTATACCTGTTAAATCCACCTAGGAAAAAAAAAAGGAAAATATAATATTTATAAGTGTGGTTGATATTATTTATTTTGATGAGATAAAACTAAATATAATTTCACTAAACAATATATATATATATATAGAGAGAGAGAGAGAGAGAGAGAGAGTTTAAAAAGTTCTATATATCTAAGAAAAAATAATGCCTTTTTTGTTTTTTTTGGAGGGTGAAAAAAATAAATTGACTTAAATTATAAATTTAACCATAAAATGACGCCTCAGGAAAAAAAACAATACCGATTCTATCTTTTCCAGTCAAAAAATTCTACCAAAATAACATTGTTTTGGAAAGGGAAAAAAAAAAAACTAAAATTAATAGTGAGATTGGACAAAACTAGACGTAATGAATAAATTGAAAACAAATTAAAGTTAACAAACGAAGTGAAAAAGAAACTATATTAGAACCTTTGGTTGGGTCTTCAAGTACTTTGGAATTGGTGTCTCAAAAAAAAAAAAAAAAAAAAAAAAAAAAAAGCTCTTTCCTACTGGAATTGAGGCCCAACTTGAAAATCAATGTGCCAGCCCAAGCTCAGACCAACCCATCTGACCCCAAAAACCTAGGCCTAATTTCATATGGTCCACGAGGTGGGCTTTGGGTTCTGTATACGTGAAACTATTGTGTTTCGAAGAACAAATATTATGGGTGATCAATAATAACAATGTGGGTTTCTTACATATTATATTAGTTATTACCAACAGCTATATCTGTTGCTAATTTACGGTGGTTGCTAATTTATTTTACTCTTCACAAGAGGTAATGTTCATCTAATCACCGATTATGAAATGAAAGAAATTTTTTGTAGAATGAAAAAGATGATTCTTACCCCAACTTTGATGGTGCCGCACTTTGTTTGAATTCCCAATCAAGAATATAATCATAATTACCCACCGTAGCCACCATTCTAACCACCAAAGTAATTTTTGGCTCCCCACTTCATATCTGAAAGACCAACCACTTTACTTTAACATTACAAGAACATAAATAAATTAAAGGGTAAATTATACTTTTGGTCCCTTAAGTTTAGGATAAGTTCGATTTTTTTTTTTTTTTTAATTTGATTTTAAGACTTTAGATAGGGAAAATTTCCATCACTTGAATTGGGAAAAGTTTGATTTTGGTACCCCTAAATATGGGGTTGGTTCAATTTAGTTAGGGTTGCAAATGCTTATGAACAACTCAAGCTTAGCTTGGAAGGAAAAAAAAATATCATGTATTTAGCAAATGAATCTAAGTTTAAGTTCGAATATTAAACAAACCGAGCTTAATAATAATAATTTTTAAGCTTAATAATATTAAACAAGCCAAGCTCATGAGTATAAGTAACGCAAACTTAATTAAAGTTATATTATGTTATATATCTATATGTATAAGATATCAAATTATTAAGTTCATAAGATATCAAATTATTATTTCTAATTTATTGAATGGTGTAATTTTAAATAATAAAATATTGTTGAATTTAATTTTATAAGTTCATAAATGAAAATCATTCTATTTAATTAACCTATATATTATAATTTGAAATATAAATTAGTTAATAATTATGAGCATATATTTGTGAATGAGTAAACAATTTTAGCTGTAGTGGTTACCATGCATTGAGAAAAGAATAAATTAATCAAATAGCTTATAAACGAGCTTGTAATTTGAGCTTATTTAACAATAAACTAAACTTAAACATGTATTCTAATTCAGCAATGAGCTCAAATTCAACTTGTGCTTGAAATAAAGTTAAATGATAATTATAAATTTTTAATATTGGACACAGCTCAACTTGTCTACAGCCTAGCATTAGTCCTTTAAATATGTTGTTGGTTTAATTTGTTTCAAAAATATGAGGTGTCACATAAACAAACAAATATTAAAAGACAAACCAAATTGTTCCCCAATTTGAAATTTTAGAGAACAAAATCGAAATTACACCAAAATTTAAGAACCAAAAGTAAATTTACCAAAATTTAAAAAATAATAAATAAAAATCCAAAACAAGAACCATAAATAAACCATTCATAAACACAGCTAGACTTACCACTTTGCCTGGAACAATAATTTCTGTGTGTCTCCAAGCTACATCACCAGCTACCGCTCAAAAATGCAAATAGCCCTTGGTACCTTTTGTGCTTGTCCATCTGCCCCAACCATATACCCATCTATAAATGCAGCATTCCCTGGGCAATCATAAAATGGCTGTAGAGTATCAGCTGTACGCCCAAACCCAAATTCACCAATGTCCATGAATGTCCTATAATACCATTCACTTGTAGGATCCATATATGGAACAAATGTCTCCGATACATGTCCTCTATACAACACACGCCTAAACTTTCTTTTCCTGTCATCAAATATTGAAGCTGTTGATATGATAACACCTGCCCGAGCATTGAATCCCACATGGAAATTCCAATTACCCCATTCAACATTTTGGCCCTCAATTGTGAACCCACCATTTGTTATGTTACAAGTTGTAGAATTATGCTTCCTTTTTGGTGATTGAAAATCAGTACCCTCGGCTTTTGGCACAGGTGCTCTAAGCCTATCAGTGTACATTGTAATCTTCATTGAATCAACATCAACTAGTACACTTATTCCTTGAATAGGCCTTTCAAACACATTAACCGACCCTCCACGATAAAAGCATGCGACTTTGAGAGTTCTTTTTGTAACACGTTCACCAAACCAACCTATTGTAAAGGGTACACAAGAAACTTCAGATAAATTCAAGCCCCTTCTTAGAATTGACTTCTTGAATTTTGGATACTTCAAAGGCAATTTGCTAGCTCGAAAAAGTTCACTAAAATTGATCGGAGGATAGCCATAACCACTATAGACTTGGTTAGATATGATTGAGCCAATGGTTAGGTCTACGATGAGTTCATAGGTCTCACCTCTTGCTCGAACGACAACCTTGGCTTGACGATTGGGCTTGATTTCTTTATAAGAAAGCCACTTTAGGACATCTTGTTTATCTGGTTCTTCAACATCAACAAAATGAAAGGTTAGGTTAGGAAGAGAACCAAGGTGAGACTTTTCAATTATGTGCCTTATTTGGTCAATTTCTGTAGGGTTGAGAGGGTCTAGAGGGTGAAAGAGACTAGACCCGAAGCAACATTGTAGGACAAAAGATAGAACTAGGAATGGAATTTTCATGGATACTGCTTAATGAATACAAAGAAGAACTGGTTAAGTTTTGGTGCTAGCAGGCAACCCACCATTTGGGACTATATACTAAGACATATTATAATTTATTGTACCACCTCTCTTACATGATGGCTGCATTTAACTTTGAATAAAGGCTACCGTGGTCCGTAGCTTTAACGTTGCAATATTCAATTTCTTAGACTTCATCTGTAAGCACGAGATGCACATTCACTTGAATTTTCCAAGTACTTTTCTTGCAATGAGAGCAAGAATAATCATTTGCTCTACTATTGCTTTAATAGTGAAACTAGTCGCAGACCTGCGCGTTGCGCGTGATAAGTTTGTTTATGATAGTTTTATTATCATATATTAATAATTATTAATATTTTTCTATGTATTGCTACTAAAGCTGCATTATATATGATTAACCAATATATTACAGGATTCATGGTGATTGGAGGTTTTGGTGATGGAATTAATTTTGTATTATTAGAGATTTGTATTCGGAATAGAATGAGGATATTTTATTATAGATTTTTATTTTGGAAACAAAATTTCTACCATACTCTGTTGGCTAATTTGTACATTTCCAAGTCAATTGAGCACATTTTGCATGTAACATGTAATTCTTTGTTTCTATAAGGGTAAGGTCTCATGATCCCAATGACCCACTCCATTTTCTTGCATGCTTGGCTTTTTGGAATGCGAAATGTGTTTGTTCCAAAAGTTGTACACCAAAGGATTTGTCAATAGTTTTGCAGCAATTGTTTTCCATTGGGTTGGTTTAGAATTAATTGCAATATTGGATCAATGAAGTCAATTATTTTTTTTAAAAAATAATAATAATAACAATGACTCTAGAACAATGCACAACTTCATTGGATAAAGTTAATAGAAAAAGAAAATATAGGATTACAATATTTTGTGGCACAATTTTGGACGTGGTAGATTGTGATTAGTAGAGAAAAAGTAGTTTATGTGAAAGTAACAAACATTAGTTGTAAATTTAAAATTGCGTACCTCATTTTGATTTTGCCTAAAAATTTTGGCAATTGTCTTCCAACATTGGAAAATATTTCAAGCAATAATTCTGTAGGTAATTTATGTTGTATGCTCATTTTCATGATTGTGTAGAGTAAATTTTTTGTTTGTATTTTGAAGTTGTTTAGGATTGTAATTTATAGTGCATGCTTGTTTTATGGATGAGTGATTATTTAAGTTATTAGCAATTATTTTTATTTTATTTTTTGAATAGAAGCCTTTCATATACCCTCCACTACAAAGCTTAAATGTTATAGTATTAAATATATATTTCAATTGTAACTTACGTTTAATGTTCTCCTCCATAAAGTGTATCATTATTGAGATGTCTTGATTTGAATTGACTTGTGCTGCATAATTTTGATCCGCCAACGTAGCAATGTCTTAAACAATTTTATAGAGTTTTCATTACCAATCACATATTCCATGTATCTAAATGATCAGCAAATGATGAGGGTAACAAATAAATTAACATGTGTCAGTTACTTTCATTAATGGTAAAATAACAGTTGTGGAGCAATCGAATAGATATCCACAACCTTGCTTTTCTGATCTTTAAAGTAGTGTAGAGAAGGGGAGAAGTTTTTTTTTTTTTTTTTTTACAAGATAAAAATTCTACTTTAGCCTAATCTAAATATATGTGTGTGTGAAGTTGCCACCTAGAGACTTGAACCCTGGCCCTTGCCCCCAAGACCCCACAAGCACTTATATTTGTGGAGTAACTATTACACCAAGGGTGTGCGGTGGTTGAAGGTGAGAACTTAATATGAACCCAAATGATTCTATTTCTAATGGCTAATGCTATCATTTATCTTACCTCTAACTGTAGAACTCTTTTGTAATTTGAATTTCTAAGATATTGCCATATCACAACCAGCATGAGTTTGTTTTTCAATTGAATAACAATTCTTATCCTTAACAATTAATTAGTATTAATTTTATTTTATAAAAAGTTCTAAAATTGTATCACTAATAATTGTATATAAAACTATATATCACTAACTTAAATTGGATATCTATTGATGACAGTGCAAGCATTGAATATATTCAAGAAGAAACATAAAGAGAGCCGTCCAAACATAAACCCTGCATAAGTTGTATATATAAATAAATTATTAATAATTTTAAAATAGCTAAAAATTAATTAATATCCAAATCAGTTACTGAAGACAAAAGAAGAACCACTCCATATCTCGTTTTGGAAGGAATGATTTCTTTGCAGTCCATAGCTTAGACATTAGATTTGAGACCTCTCAGAACAATTAAATTAAAAGGAAAATGAAAAAGAAATCAATTGGAGGAGTAATTGTTCTTTTAGTGCTTTCCTTTTCTCCATATTCTTTGGAGGTAAAAGAACTCCATATGAACCGGCTTTTAGAGGATAAAATTTAAGGGCCCCATGAGAAAAAGAATTTTTGTAATAGGATTTAGTCACAAAGAAGAATGATAAAAGAAATCAAATAAGCAAAACAAACAGAAAAGTACTTTTCCAGCACTAAAGAATTCTCAATTCACATTGGCATAAAGTTCAATATAATAAATCCATCACTAACCACATACCTACCTTGACTGATTTCTAGAGCACCAATGTATAGGTTTAGAAGACAATCGTTGAAATGGCATTTAAGGGATGTTCTCACGCTAATAACATAAAAACGCTTGCGCAGTGACTTGAGTTTCACGAATTCACAAATTCTTAAAATTGAAACCATGAATATTAAATCATGTCCAAACCAAAGACCATGATAAACAGAATTATGCAGGAAAATTACTGCAAAAAATTTAAACACCAGGAATCATGTGCTGTAAAATTAGCTACGATGTGCATATATGCTGATAGTGCTGGTGATAGTGAATTGCATCTCAAAATATTATATAATTTCTCAAACTAGATACATTAACTGATTCACATCTAACCCGTTTATGAATCCAAAAGTCCAATTAATAGAAGTCCAATTCCAACGATAAATGGTTAGCAAAGAAGTTTAGGTCTACCCTCTACCTCAGCTAAAAGCAATTCGTTAACAACTTCCTAGGCAGCTAGTCCATTAAGATTGTATTCAGCACCTGTTTCGATATCCACACCCACAACAATACCAATATGCCAATTCTAGATCACATCTTGAACTGAGCAAACAAAAATGAACAAAAGAAAAAAAAAAGTGAAAATAGCAAAATAAGAACAAATCATTACTTTGTTAATGTTCACCTTCCCAACACATTGAGAGCAAAACATTACTCATTATAATGTCATCGATGTTGAAAAGCAATTCGTTAACAACTTCCTAGGCAGCAAGTCCATTAAGATTGTATTCAACACCTGAACTGAGCAAATGAAAAATGAACAAAAGAAAAAAAAAAGTGACAATTGCAAAATAAGAACAGATCATTGAGAGCAAAACATTACTCATTTTAGTGTCACCAATGTTAATCACATTATCACATTGATGATTGAACGTACGGTAGTCCCATAGCGGAACAGTTTCATCACTACTGCCGGAATAAACCATGTCTAAACCAAAAACCATAATAAAAACAATTATGTAGAAAAATTATTGCAGAAAATTCAAACACCAGGAATTCAAAGTCACACTAAACAAACAGCGGAAGCAAACACCACAACACTACACTAACAAATCAGAGTCACACTAAGTCGTTTGAATCACATAGAATTTAAAGCCCAGCAATCTAAAAACTCAAAACGAACAGATTCAAAAGAGGTAGAGCTCCAATTAAAAAACCCAACAATAAAAAATTCAATACCCCAAAGCACGAAAGAGGCCGTAAGAAAGGGAAAAAAAACATCAAGCAAAATAACAGAGCATAAAAGGAACTGAGATTTAGAGATACCTTAGCAGCTTTTGTCAGTATTTATATAATGTGAAAAGAGGAAGATAGGAAGGAAGGAAGATAGAAAGGCTGCTGCCAGAAAGGAGTGAGGTTGACGTGAATTTAATGTGAAACCATAGAACAAAAGGTGGGGAAGGGGAAAGAATTAAAACATAGGGAGAATATGAAACCATTGAAAGGGAAGGGGAAAGAACTAAAATGTGGGGAGATAGGAAACTGAAACCGTGTAACAAAAGGAAAGGAAAAATCAAAAAAGTTTAAAGCATGAAAACAAAGGGTTTTAGAGAGGATTTAAGTTGAAAAGGCTTTGGATTTGGGCTTTATGGTGGAATTGACTTTAGAAGAAGTGGGCTAGAATTAAATTTAGAAGAAGTGGGCTTTATGGTGTAGATAGGGCTGAAATTTATTCTATATTAATCAGCATTTTAAAATTAATAAAAAGTATTTTAAAATTGTAGGAAAAATTCAAAAAAGATTATGGAAATGACATGGCTGCTGATGTGTCTCAATGTGAGCGTAGCAACATTAAATGCTACACTTCAACTTTTAGTAATAATATTAATCAGCATTTTAAAATTAATAAAAATTATTTTAAAATTGTAGGACAAATTCAAAAAAGATTATGGAAATGACATGGCTATTGATGTGTCTCAATGTGAGCGTAGCAACATTAAATGCTACGCTTCAGTTTTTAATAATATATAGATCAAAAAAGATTATGGAAATGATATGGCTGCTGATATGTCTCAATGTGAGCGTAGCAACATTAAATGCTACGCTTCAGTTTTTAGTAATATATAGATTATTTTAAAATTGTAGAACAAATTCAAAAAAGATTATGGAAATGACATGGCTGCTGATGTGTCTCAATGTGAGTGTAGCAACATTAAATGCTATGCTTCAGCTTTTAGTAATAATATTAATCAGCATTTTAAAATTAATAAAAATTATTTTAAAATTGTAGGACAAATTCAAAAAAGATTATGGAAATGACATAGCTGCTGATGTGTCTCAATGTGAACGTAGTAACATTAAATGCTACGCTTCAGCTTTTAATAATATATAGATCAAAAAAGATTATGGAAATGACATAGCTGCTAATGTGTTTCAATGTGAGCATAGCAACATTAAATGCTACGCTTCAACTTTTAGTAATAATATTAATCAGCATTTTAAAATTAATAAAAATTATTTTAAAATTGTAGGACAAATTCAAAAAAGATTATGGAAATAACATGGCTGCTGATGTTTCTCAATGTGAACGTAGTAACATTAAATGCTACGCTTCAGCTTTTAATAATATATAGATCAAAAAAGATTATGGAAATGACATAGCTACTAATGTGTCTCAATGTGAGCGTAGCAACATTAAATGCTACGCTTCAGCTTTTAGTAATATATAGACTAGGGGCATAATTGTTAACATGCTCCTCTTTACGACTCTTGGCTCTTTGGGAACCATATTGAATTCGAATCAACCACCTTATCCTAAATTTAAAATTCAATAATTCTCGTCTTCTCATGTCATACAATCAACCACCTTACCTCATTTTTATTGATACAATATAAACTGTCATACAAAGCTGGCTCATAGTAAGCTTGGCCTAAAATACATGTGGAAGCCAAATACATACAATCAGCTAACTAATAACTAACGCAGGCAACAAAAAAAAAAAATTACTTCAATTGTTTGAAACATAATCATAGACCTGAGGTGGGATCCCAACTTCCATTGTTCCTTCCAGCATTTGTGTCACTTTCCTCTTAAAGGGCCAGAGAATTGGATCCGGATTAATGCACCATAATCCCACCAAGTTTATTCGCTCAAACCTCTTGAAATCACTCAATACTTCAGGTTCATGTCCCACCACCATCTCCAGCTTCCCTAAAATCACACCACTTATAACCTAATTTGAAAGAAGTAGATCATCCTTGTCACTTTCCTCTTCAACCCGGCTCCGTTCTATGTGCCTTCTAGCACAAATTATTTCAAGTAACATCACACCAAAACTGTAAACATCCACTTTGGTGGATATAGGTGCCACCTTTAGCCATTCTGGTGCCATATATCCATATGTTCCTCTAGCATTAGTGTCAGTTCTGGTTTGTTGTTTATTCAAAAGCTTTGATAGCCCAAAATCTGCTATTTTTGCTGTATAATTGACATCAAGTAGCACATTATCAGGCTTGATGTCACAGTGTATGATCTAAGCCTCACATTCTTCATGCAAGTAATGTAAGCCACTTGCTATTTCAAGTGCCATTTCTGACCTCTGAAGCCAAGTGGGTCTCTCCCCCTCCTTAAACAGAAAATGTGACAATGTTCCATTTGGCATTAGCTCATAAACTAGAAGTGGCTGATCATTTTCAACACAAAATCCCAACAGTCTTACCAGATTTCTATGATGCGTACAACCAATAACTTTAAGCTCTATTCTAAATTCCTTCTCACTTTTCTCAGTAGCTTTTGTTAGCTCCTTCACAGCAATATCAATCTTGGCATCCTCTAAAGTTAGACTACCACTGTAAACTCTTCCAGAAGCACCAGAAGCAAGGACCTTACTAAATCCATTTGTTGCTTCACGCAGCTCTTGGAATGTGAATTCTCGAAAGTTAATCCCAATGGTCTTTGCATTTGGTGACTGCTTTCTCTTCAATAGATGATAGTACAAGGCAAATACTCCAAACAGGATCGCAAGAGAAGCACTTATCATAAGGCCAATCTTCAAAAGAACCCTTGTATCAAAATTCTTCCTTTTCGTTGCAAGACTTGGCTCCTCACTCTTCTTCTTATTTGCTACCTTGATAAATGCCACACTACCTTTGGTGGAAACACTCTTTCTTGCATTTAGCAGAGGCATCCTCTTCTTGAGACATTAGAATCCACCCAGGAAGCAGCCAAGGTATAACAATCATCCATTAAAGCCTTCTTGCATCCGTCCACACTAACGTTTGTCACTTGTCCCAAGTCTCCATCATAGGAATTAGGTGGGAAATCAGCATCCTCAATGAAGAGACAGCACAATAGTTCCTCATTGAAGAGACAGCACAATAGTTCAGCACGTTTTCCAGGTAGCATCCTTCAGACACATCCGATGAAGCTCACTGTCACTTGGATCTAACGGGAGATAGCCCGGTAAGCAACTGCAACTCACTGTTTCATTATCCGATGAAGTGCACATGCCGTTTATACGCCACATATAGAATTCGCGAAGCAAGTGTCGTTATTGACTCTCCACACCCTTTTCCATCCACCGCCATTTCTTTTATGGTAAATATACTGTTGGAAATTGCCATGATATTCAACAGTTCCTCGTTGATAGTAGTCTTCGACTTGGCTTGAAATGTTCTTTGTTATATGGAAGATTTCATCCATTGTACCATTGACAAGGCACAAGGAAGCACTCTTATCAAAGACTAGGCTCACATTGTCTGCAAAGGTTTGTGTGGTCCAATAACCAGGATCAAAGAAATGATATGCAGAGAGCACCAAGTTTCCATTAGATTGCATTTCCAGCATGAAATTCCCGGTTGAGTAATTTGAACTTCTTTCGCCTTGGAATAGAGCTTCTGGCCTTTAACTAGAGCTTGCCCCGGTAAGAGTGTGTTTGTTGAAAAATTAAAGCTCTTCCAAAGGACTCTTGAACTTTTCTCTCTCAAGACAAAGTTGCCATCATTTTCCATGGTCCCTAAACTTGCAACAGCTTCATTATATATTTGTAGAGTACTACCATTACCATAAGTGAGCATAAGAGCTCCGGCATTAGTCAGTTGGATTGATGATCCTTTTTCTACTGGGTGGTTACGGTTGGCTGACCAAACTAGTGTTTTCTCCGGAATTCTATCAAACCAAATCCCAACAAGGTAGAGGCCATTTTGGAGAGGATAGAATCCAAATGCAAAATCACCAAACGAGGACCGCAATGAAGCATTGGATCCAGCAGTAAAGCTAGAACCTAAGCTTATGTTGGGAGAAATTTGGGCATGTAAGCCACAGAAATTCAAAAATAGTATTAGAACAATTATCATTACAGCCATTGTTATGTGCCGTGAAAATCCAATTAAGGATATGTAAATCACTTTATGAGGAGCTTATGTAGAAATTTTCTAACAAAGTCTTCTGGGGTATAAAACAAGGTATTTTTTTATTCAACTTTTTATGTTAAAACATTGTTTGTTATGACTAGAGTAACATCGCTTTCACTTGGATCATGACAGCACTTTTATCATGCACCTAGCACAATAAAACCATATCAGCAATTCTGAAAAATGTTGTGTCCCTAGACTAATTACTTTGTTTGTTACCTTTAATTTCAAACTATTTAGAGCACTAGCAATAGTGGTACTAAATAATTATATAGCTATTTTTAGCACCATTAAAACTGAAAATGTACCCTGCAATAGTGGAGCCAAAGCAATATTTGTTGGTTCCATAGTTACAGTACATAGTTATTTTTGGCTATGCACTCTAGCGGAAAGGTAAAAAAAAAATTTATTTTTTATTTTGCGTTCACACTACTTTTCCTCTCTCCATGCAGTGATTTTTATGCATTTCATTTTGCGTTCACACTATTTTTTCTCTCTCCCTGTCTATGTGTAGTGATTTCTATGGTTTTGATGGTGGTTGTGGTTGTGTTTTGGTGGTTGAATGAAATATTATTTTATTGTGTTAAAAGTTAAAATAAAACTATTACTATTAGATGTGAGAAGTTAAAATAAATAAAGTGACTTTTTGTGGTGCTAAAAAGCTAAAAATTTGTCTACACCGCTGCAGATGCTCTAGTGCACAATTCACAACAAATGATGACCCACCGCCACTCTTATGATGCCACCAATTGTACTCAGAGGTCATATCCTACTAGCTAGATGCTTCAAAGTTTGATTGAAAATTGACAAAAATCTAATTGAAGCAAGATAACACAATGAGACTTTGATATACATAATAATTTTGTTTGTATATGTAAATGATGCATATGCACATAAGTTGGCATTTTCTTCGGTTTCTTACTTTTCAAATCCTTCCTATCTTGGTTGTTTCCCTTTGATCTCTCTTGTTTGGTAACAATGGCTGTTACTAGAACTCTTCTTTGGGTTTTTACATTCATTCTCTCCTCACTTTGCTCATGCGATCAGATGAATAACAGTACAATCAACTTGGGTTCCAGCATCAGTGCAGGATCCAATTCTTCATGGAAATCACCTTCTGGTGATTTTGCTTTTGGATTCTACCCTCTTGTCACCAGCAAGTACCTTGTTGGAATTTGGTTTGATACGATCTCAGCCAAAACTCTGGTTTGGTCAGCAAATCGTGATGACTCAGCAAGTAAAGGATCCTCCATTGAGTTATCATTCACAGGTTAACTAATGCTGAGACACTCAAATGGGACTGAAGTTGTGATATACAATGGCACGTCAACAAATTCGGCTTCAATACTAGATAATGGCAGTTTTGTATTGCAAAATTCTTCCTCAGGAATCATCTGGCAGAGTTTCAATTTCCCTACAAACACTATTTTACCAGGCCAACTTTGGTGATGGGCCAGAAGCTCTATTCCAATGCCTATGACATAGTTGACTACTCAATTGGCCGATACAAGTTGGAGATTCAAGAATTGGATGGGAATGTTCTACTATAGGCATTTCATTTTAGTAATCCTACTTACTAGTACACTGCTACTAAAGGCAATGTGAGCATAGTTTTCAACCAGACCACAGCCTTCATGCATGTTATTTCTATGGAAGACAATTCAACGGCATCTAATATGACGACTACGGTGCGCACTCCCATTAATGATTACTACCACCAAGCAACTATCAATGACAAAGGAAATTTCCAATAGCTAGCTTTCTATAAAGGAAATGGTGCCAGCCAATGGGATGTTGAATGGGAATCAATTACCGAGCCTTGCACTGTGGATAATATTTTTGGGGTGTGGTTTTTGCACTTCACCTGATAATAAAATAGTCAACTGCACATGTTTGCCTGGTTATTCACCTTAGGATCCAAACATTCCTTCCAAAGGATGTTACCCCAATGTAGTGATGGATTTTTGTGCACCAAATTCTTTGGCTTCAAATTTCACCATTGAAAGACTTGATGATTCTGATTTCCCAAACGCTGATTTTGCAAATTTGGCGAAAATTGAAAAAACAGATGAGGATGGTTGCAGGAAGGAAGTGATGGACGACTGTTTCTGTGTGGCTGGCGTTTTTTATAGGGATACTCACGCTTGTTACAAGAAGAGAATGCCTTTGGTGAATGGCAGAAGAAGCAATTCCGCCACTAATAATATGGTGGCATTTCTAAAAGTCCCTGTGAAGAATAACAATTTGGACCATAAGGATAAAAAGGAATCTCCATCCAGTGTTGTTCTACTGGCAAGCTTTTTGTCATGTTCGATACTTGCTATGCTCTTCGCAACCATTGGCATTTATCAACACCCTTGGGCTCAGCGTTATATACATGTTCAACTTCAGCCACCTCCAAAAAGAAAACCGGTAGAGATAAACCTGAAGGCATATTCATTCCAAGACTTGCAAGAAGCATCAAATGGTTTCAAGAATATGCTAGGCCAAGGTGCATTTGGTACTGTCTACAGTGGGGTTTTAACCTTAGAAGAAGCAAAGGTTGAAGTAGCTGTTAAAAAGTTGGAGAAAGTGATTGAAAGAGGTGAGAAGGAATTCTTGATAGAAGTACAAGTAATAGGTTTGACACATCACAAGAATCTTGTGCGGTTTTTGAGTTATTGTAACGAGCATAATCACCGGCTTTTGGTTTATGAGCTAATGCAAAATGGGACTTTATCTAACTTCTTAATCGATCAAGCCTTGCAGATTTACATAATAAATCTTGCAATACACTCAATTCCAACTTTACAAATAAATATACTTTGAGCAGCCTAATTCTAGACTCTACGTTTTGATCATGGTTTGCCAACATTACACATTGAAGCTCTCTAATACATTTAGATCCTAAATCCTTAGAACCTAACAAACCCCCTCCCCCCCCCCCCCCCCCAAGTGGCAAAACACATAATAAAACAAAATGCTCAAAGTTACAAAAACAGCCCATTACAATATAATTGCCCAACAAAAATAATTCAACCTAACTACTATCTATCAATTGCAAGTGTAGACAGCAGCACGACTGAATCAACTTATATATTCCTGTAACACTTAACAAACACATAAACATATGTGTGGAAAATACAAGTAAAACAAAATAAATTCTTGATTTCACATAATACAAAATAAAAGACATATATCATGAATAACCTCATAAATATAAATCAATAATCAATGTAGCACAATGTGAAACAAGAAACAAAAATAAAATAATAATGTCTCCCCTTATCATATACAAATCATAAAAAATAGAGACATCAAAATAAATACATACGTACAATGTGAAGCACCTAGATACAAGGCAAAATTTGCCAAACAGTACATTTACGGAAAAAAAAAAAAATAGACGGATGGCATGCTTTCAAACTTAATTAGTAAGTTGGACTGTTTTTGAAAGTCAAGTTTGGCAAACTCAACTTTGGGCTGGAAAACGAACACTATAGTGGCGTTTAGGTACCCTATAGTGGCATTTTCTATAAACGCTACTATAGGCACTAAAAAAATGCCACTATAGTGTTCGTTTTCCAGCCCAAAGTCGAGTTTGCCAAACTCGATTTTCAAAAATAGTCCAACTTACTAATTAAGTTTGAACGCATGCCATTCGTCTATTTTTTTTTTTTCCAAAAATGTACTGTTTGGCAAATTTTGCCTAGATACAATCTAAAGCTACAAAGCTTCAAAACAACAACAACAACAACAAAAGAAAAAAAGAAAAAAAAAATCTCCCCCTATCTCTATCCATACGTACTCCCCATTCTTGTGACGAATTGTCAAAGGGCAATCAAGACTCATTATCAAAAGGAGGTGGCGGAGGTGACCGTCTAAAACTTGTCAACTCTACATGCAAAGCCTAAAACTCCGTGAGAACGTCCACCAAAAGCTGACCATGAGCTGCCTGAATGGTCATGACAGTGTCTAACATATGACAAATGCTAGAATCATCCGAAGTAGAAGGTGGAGAAGCAGCAACAATAGTTGGATCAACAAGCACATCAACAGCTGGATCACCTGAAAAAGGAGGAGGAGGAGGAAGTGCAACACCTGAAGAAGAATCAACTCTAGGGCTTTTAGAGCTAGCTCGCATCTGAATAGCCCTCTACCTAAGGAAGGTGGCACCTATAGGAGCTATAATATGTACAGGCTCAAAAGCAAGAAACTCATCTAAACCTACATGTAATAAAATCCGATGAATAAAAACCGAAAAGAAAAGAGCATGAGCAGAAGAACTACTCCTATAAACCTCAACCAATGAACGAATGAAAAGATAAGGAAAACTTATAGGAGCATCTATGACAAGAGCATACAAAAAATGCACATCTCTCGATAGGAATAGTATGCAAATGAGAGATGGACCAGATAGAATGGCAAGAAATTCAGAAAAATAGATAATGAGTCTCGGTCAACTCATGAGAAGTGATCTGAGGATCAGTACCCCACTGAATGGAAGTACCAGTCAGATATGACATAATGTCATCGAGTGGAAGAGACTCATCATAACGATAGATAGGATACTGGACCTTAGGCACCCTAAGAGCAGAGCCTACTACCGAAGGAGTAATGACATACTCTTCACCCCGTATCCAACTCTTTACAAACTGAGTGTTGGAATCATTGGAGTGGACAAAGAGGTTCGAGCAAAACTCTCTGATCAAGGTAGCCAAAGGAGGATGGTCAATATCCATCAAAGGCAACCAACCCCTATGCTCAAAATTTCTCCCAATCTCCGGGTCAAGCTCATCTAAAATAACTTTCCTTTCAGCCCACACAGATCTAAGAAGGTTCAGCTTCTCATACGTCTCTTTGTTTTTCTCACTCAGAAACTTCTCACTATCAAAAGATGGAGTAGAAGAAGAAGTGGATGTCCTATGGGCTCTAGTCTTTCTAACCATGATTCTAAAGATTAGAAAGGATAGACAAAAAAGAGACAAAACAGAAAAAAGAAAAACCCAAAGGCAAACTGCATCAGACACAGTTAGAGTAAAAAAAAATATAAAAAATAACAATCTATATGATGCATGAACTGTATTAACACATGATGCATGCTCTAATGCAGTGAGAATAGTTCAATTTTACTTTAAAAACACAGAATTTGGCTTGAACAAAAAGTTTATATCAAAAACCCCAAATTTTGAAAACCCACTTTCAAAAATCCCAACAAATTGATCAATTTATCATTACACAAGTTAGATAGCAGTATATAATGACAAAATGAATCAATAACACAAGTCAATTTCATTAATTTATGCTTAATTGAACAAGATCCCTAATTCGGGTAGTTTCAAGCCCTAGAAATTTCAATTTTTCCCAATTCATCAAATTGATCAAATTAAACCATAAAGAACAAGTTAATATCATCCAACAACAAAAACCCATTGATCAATTTTGAAAGAAAACATCGAAAACACCAAAAACCCCAAATTTCTATAGGTTCGAAATTTTCCCTTAAATGCATGAAAAATGACATTAAACCACAAAAGAAAGGACAAAATAGTCTTACTGGTGCTAGACGACAAAAACCTTTGAGAAAGATTGAGGGAAAACGACAAAAAATTTGTCTTTGAATCTAGACCGGTCAAAGAGAGAGAGAATAGCTTTTTGAAACTTTTGAAATAGTGAAGAACACATGAAAATCTCATGTTTAAAAAAAAAAAACTCTCTGAACGACTTTCGATTGATTGAAAAATAGATTCAATCGATCAAAAATTACATTCGATCAATCCAGCAGCAATCGAGCCAGGCAAATTCAAACCAAATTTTTAATCGCAATTTCGATCAGTCGAGCAACATTTTCAATCGATCGAAATCTGGAAAAATCTAACTTTTGAAAAACAGAGCAATTTAATGCAGAAACTCCTCAAAGCACAATGTTTTATGAATAAAATGAATGAGTATGAGATGAAAAGTTTTTCAAAAACCCTTGAATTTAATTCAGATCTTCCAAAAACAAAATTTACAATCAAATTGTCCTCAAATCTCAAAGTTTAAACACATTTTACATTAAAATCAATGAACTTTTAATCTGGATGGCCACAACAAGATCACACACAATATAATGTACCAAATTTAGCAAAGAATAACTTGTATAGTGTGTGCAACTAGTAAGAACTTGAGATACATGTAAGGTGATAAGCAAATAGAGATCAATCACAATTTCTACAAAATTCATCACATAAGTTTGAAAGAGACTGTCCCCTAAAGAGTTACATCATATAACTCTCACATTTCCTAGAACAAAAACTTGCAATCATGTAAGTTTCTTGATTTGCTTCATAATGTACATACCAATTCTATTTGAATTGAAACTTATTAAAATAGTCAGGATAATGTACACATTAATTTTATTTGATTGAGAAGTTATCATAGTCCAATAATGTACACACCAATTTTAGCATTTAATCCGATGCTACACCTTATATTCTTTTTATGCATGTGTTACACTTTCTCGAGCACAAAATCTTATGATATGCACTAAGTTGTTCATGATTGGCTAGTAAACTATGGTGAGATAGTTATTTATGCTTTTCTCATTAAGTTCAAGTCCAACAATCGAATGCATGTGACTTCAAGATCAAGATCACGTGATCAAAAACTATAAACAACTCCCACACAACATGCACTACAAAGTTCAAACTAGTAAAGTGTAATAAAATAAGCTCATTCAAGCTAAACAAAGTACATAAACATGTTATGTAAAGATAATATGACCAACCTTGATTTCAAATCCAAGAAAAATAATGCAAAACATATTTTTTTTTCTTTTCCTCTTTTTATTTATTTTTTTTATTTGTTATTTTTGAAAAGAATAACAAAAACAACCTAGCATGAAATGCATGAATGTTATGCAATGCAAATCCTAGAGAAAAAAAAAAAAAAAAAAAAAAAAAAAAAAAAAAAAAAAAAAAAAAACAACAACAACAACAACAACAACAACAATAACAACAACAACGACAAAGAGAAATGGTCACAAAGAATAGAGAGATGAAGTAAGGACCATGTCAGAAAGACTCAATTAGATCGAGCCTTTTACATCCAAAACTTTTTAGATGCAACTCTTGCATTGGAGTTATTATTCATATTAGAATGCTGAGTAACTCCAAGATTGGAATAAAGGTTTAAAGCTTTTACCAACTCACCAATGAGTACCATAGGATCTTGTACTTGAGGCACAAGTACTTTTAGTTTATTTGCTCGCTTAGCAGCTCGCAACTTGAAACAGTTTGGACGAATATGTCCAAACTTTCTACAAAAATAACAAATCCATGCAAGTCTATCATGCACCTTGTCCTTAGGAGGGTTAGGAGTCTTAGGTTTAGACTTTTGAAGATCAATCATAATCTTCCTAGGAGAAGTAACTTCTACTGGTTTGACGATCTCGCTCACAGGTGGTTCAAAAGAAGAAACAAAGTTTGTGGAATGATTCTTAGTCACAAAGATGCTATCTTCAAAACCTAGACTAGTTTTGTCTAAGGGAAACTTCTGAATACTCAACATGTGTTCAAGTTTGGAACTAGTAGATCTATTTTTTTGTTCTCTAGCAACAGATAATTCAAGTTCCAAATCTTTAACTTTATCAAGCAATAACATGTTCTTAGTTTTCACCTTATCAAGCAATTCATTAACATCAAACAATTTCAAGAGCAAATTCTTCTCATCAAGTTCAAGAGAAGTAATTTTCTGTAAGCTTAAATCAACATTCATAGCATCATTTGCAACAACCTTGCAAAGCTTATTATAGGCTTCTTACAAATCAATATTCTCAGAAAGTTTCCCATCAGAAGGGTTCTCATCAACCACAACACTTTCATTAACCACAACACTTTCCATCCTTATCACTATCAGACTCATTATCAAAAACATCATCATCACTAAGGGTTACAACCATAGCCTTATCCTTTGATCTCAAGAATGTTAGACATTCTGATTTCATATTACCATACCCTTGGCAACCAAAACATTGTTGACCCATAGAATTAATAAAGGTTTGACCTACTTTTTCTTTAGGTTTTTCATTATTGTTCACCTTAGTGGGTTCATTCCTCATAAAATTCCTAGGTTCAACATTGTTTTTACCTCTTGCCCTTCTGTTATTGTTCCTAAGAAAATTTCTAAAGTTCTTAGTAAGGTAAACAATCTCTATAGAAGAGAGTTCATCATCAAATCCATTTCCATCGATATCATAACTGACTTAAGAGCCATTGATTTGGATTTGTTTATCTTGGGTAGATCTAAATCATAGGACTGGAGAGATTCTACAAGTTCATCAACAGGGATAGAGTCCACATCCTTACTTTCAGTTATGGCAGTCACTATGGGTCTAAAGTCTTCAGTCAAAGATTTAAGTATCTTCATAAAAATTTTAGGTTGATCATAGATTTCACCCAAATATAAGCAAAGTTAACAATATCATTCAGTTTAGCATAGAATTCATCAAAACATTCATCATCAGACATTCTAATACTTTCAAATCTAATAGTTAACTGATGCAATTTGTTAATCTTAACGGCCTTTATGCCTTCATGCACAATTTGGAAAATATTCCATGCAATATGAGCAACCTCAACATTAGAGATTCTCTTGAATTCCTCCATAGAAACAGCATTAAAAATAGCATTCATGGCTTTGCTATTAAAAGCGAATGCTTCTTTCTGAAAAGTTTGCCACTCACTCACTGGAGTGATGGGCTTCTCCCATCCTTAATCAACGGAATTCCAAACTCTCTCATTAATAGATTTTAGGAATGCTTTCATCCTTACTTTCCAATAGGCATAGTTGTTCCCATCAAAGTGAGGTGGGATCACAAGAGAGCGATCATGTTTCATCACAACAGGAGTCAAGGATAAACTCTTAGACCAAAAGATCTAAATACTAGAGCTAACCCACTCTAATACCACTTGTACGTTTTTAGACCCCTTAAATACAAACAGATTAACCTAGTTATTTAACCAAGTGATTAACTTAGATAAATTATTCAGATCTAGGTTAACACAAGTAAATCATATCATTGAAACAGTGCGGAAAATAAATAACATAACGATATGATAACCTAGGAAAATCAAACCAGTAAAAAACCTGGAGAGAATTTAACCTAGCTATCCTCAAGGTAAAACAGATCCACTATGAAAGAATTGAAATTTTACAATAACTACTTAGACCATTAACATCCTATTGCTACCTCGAGTAGAAAATTTACTACCACGACCACATGATAGTTTCGAGTCTACGTACTAATTCTTTCTTTGATCCACAGCAACCACAAGTACTCCCACTTATGTTTTTCTTTAACCTCTTTATGCAGCAATTAAAACGATCACCAAGCTCTCGACATCAATCTTGAAATTGGAAACCCTAAGTATGTATGAAGGCAAACACCTTTAGATCTCACAAGAGATTCATACACATAGCATAAACAACAACAATAAAACATAGTTAGGGTTTTTCCTTTTATACTTAAGGTAAAACATAAAACCCTACACAACATACAGGCTTAGGCTGAGTTGAAAATTCTGCAGAAAAAAAAAAAAAAATCTACACGAGCTTCAATCGATCAAGTCTAATTTTCGATCAATCGAGCCTTGCAGATTTACATAATAAATCCTACAGTACACTCGATTCCAATTTTACAAATAAATACACTTTGAGCAGCCTAATTCTAGACTCTACGTTTTGATCATGGTTTGCCAACATTACACATTGAAGTTATAATACATTTAAATCCCAAATCCTTAGAACATAATAGAATGTTGTTTGTTATTGTATCTATTTACAAACCTATTATACATCATATGGATGTTAAAACTATTTTTTTAATAGGTGAATTAGAAAGAAAAAAAAAATTATATGGAGCAACCCGAAGGTTGTGTTGTCCTTGGTCAATAACATAAAATTTGTAAATTGGTTAAATCCTTGTATGGATTAAAACAAGCACCTATACATTTTGATATATGATGCTTACACATGGATTTGTGATTTATGGTCATGAGGATAAATGCATATATAATAAGTTAAATAATAATGAAGGTGTCATTATTTGTTTATATGTTGATAGCATACTTATATTTGGAACTAGCCATAATGTTGTGCATGATACTAAATATTTTCTTTCCTCAAAATTTGTTATGAAAATTTTGGTTGAGGCAAATGTTATTTTAGGCATCAAGATCTTTAGGGATAATAATTGCATTATACTATCATAATCTCATTATGTGGAGAGAAAAAAAATTGATAATGTGACTTATGTTTTTATGTACGACTTAAAGGTGCACTTGGTCAAAAATTGTGGTGATAATGTTTCACAAGATAAATAAGCACAAATTATTAGTTGTTTAATATCTTTGACAAATTGTAGTCACCCTGATATTGCATATGATGTTGCTAGATTGAGTAGATACACTCATAATCCTAGTGTTGAGCATTAGTATGCCATATCTATATTATTGGGATATTTAAAGGAGACTTCTTATTTTTGTTTGTCATATTGTGGTTATCCTGTTGTTTTAGAAGGATATTGTGATGCTAACTGGATCTCGGATATAGATTATGTGAAGCCCACTAGTGGATATATGTTCATACTAACTGGAGGGGATGTCTCTCGGAAGTCATCCAAGAAGACTTGCATAGTGAGATCTAACTTGGAAACAGAGTTAGTGGCCTTAAAGAAGGCTGGATCCAAAGCTGTGTGACTTAGGATTTTATTAATTGATATGCCTCCATTTACTAACTCTATTGTCTTTGTTTGCTTTCCTTGTGATTGCCAGGATGCCATGACACGTGTTAAGAGCAAAGTTTATAATGGGAAAAGTTGACATATCCAATTGAGGCTGAGGTAGCTTATTGATAATGATGTTATGTCATTGGACTTTGTGAGGTCTGAAAGGAACTTGGCCAATCCTTTGACCAAACCACTAGTAAAAAGTTTGGTGACTAAGACATCTAGAGGGATTGGACTGATAGCCAAGTTGTGACATTGTGGCTAATGCCCAACCTCTATGATGGGCACTATTATTTGTTATGTATTTTTCGCTATCTCGATAAGGAGATTAGTGATGAGTCTATCCCTATGGTGTGAGACAGTGCTAAGTTGCAGAATTTGGTGAGGTTGAACTTCAGGCTCTTAATGGTACCATATCCCTACCTGTTGGGATAGGGTGTATCTGTATGCACTCCTAATGGATACCACCGACTAAGTTGCAAATTGTTGGAGGTTGAGCTTTAGGCTCTTAATGGATCCATATCCCTACCTGTTTGGATGGGGTGCATTTGCACTCACTCCTGATGAATGCCACTGACTAAGTTGCAGATTTTTGGAAGTTGAGCTTTATGCTCTTAATGGATCCATATCCCTACCTGTTAGGATAGGGCGTATCTACACGCACTCTTCATGGATGCCACCGACTAAGTTGCTGATTATTGGAGGTTAAGCTTTAGGCTCTTAATGGATCCATACGCCCTACTTGTTGGGATGGGGTGTCCTGCACGCACTCTTGATGGATGCCACCTATGTGTGAGTAGAAGTTATGCCGCTTCCTATAGACTGTTTGGGTAGGTCTCTAGATCCTTCATGAAACCCAGTGGCACATGGCCTGGATAATGCACCAACCCGCTTAAGAACAACCTTGGTAAAGAAAGTTATGTGGGTGGTAAGTTTGGATTACTAATAGCTTGGTTAAAGGAGTTTTAACTCTACCATTGTCTTTTAATTCCTACTTATTTATCCTAAGTATGGCTAAAACCTTTTGGCAAACGGACCCTAAACAAACTTTCTCAAACAAGAAATTTTCTACCATGCAATCAAAAACATCGAGAAAATTATCTAACAAATTAATAAAACTCAACAAAACTACAGTTCAAATATATTACAAAAAATCAAAATAAAAGATTGCAACTCTTTTTCCTTTAAAAAAATAAAAATAAAAAATAAAAAAAACCCAAGAGTACAATTCCAAATGGGAAAAAGTAGAGAAGTTATATAAATACATTGGCTTTACAAATTCATCGTAGACGGTTTTAACTTTACATATTCACCTACTTTAATTCTTATGTTATAACTAAGTATTGTCTATACATATTCCTCTTAAACGGTTTTAATTATACATATAATTTCATTTCTTTATCTTCTTTTATTTTGACTTTTCTTATTCTCACCTTCTTACTATAAATTTGTCACTCTCTCCCATTTTATACATATTTTTCCCACACAAAAAGGTTATTTCTTGCCCTCTCTCTCTCTCTCTCTCTCTTTCTTTTTCTTTTTTGGATTTTTTATGAGGTTTGTATTCCCATTGTCTTATTATTGACTAATTTATATATGTTACTTGATGCAAGTAAATAGAGTAACAAATGGAGAAATAGGGTTGCAACTCATGTAAAGAGGGAGCGCACAAGGAAAACATGCTAAATCAGAGGATAATGATAGTTCAAATCTTCGATAATGCCTGAAATCGAGACACATGTCATTAAAATACAAGGAAAAATTTCCACGTGAAGAGAAGAAACTATTGATAATTGTCAGTAATTGTTGGTAAACACCATAGATCGACCTCAAGTATAAACAGAGGACCTGTTTCTCATATTGAACACACACCTCTCCCATTATACAGTACTCAACAAAGATGTCTCTCCGCATATTGTATTTCCTTTTAGTTTGTAGGATCCTTATATTAAGTTCATGCTAGTAAGTTGAAATTGTTGCTTTTCATGGTTATGAAGTTCTATTAGATTCATAGAAAGTTTTTAGTTGTAGATGTTTAAAGTCTTCCAATTTATTTCAATTTGATTGGAATCATTTAACTTTCTCGCAAACTTGTAGTCCTATTAATACTTTAAATTGTAGCCTTGTTATCCCTATTTTACACAAGTTCTAAGTTGTTATAGGATTGATTATCTAAACAAGAAGATAGAAAGTTCAAATTTCATCAGAATTATGCACTTTGTATATCAAATGCTAACATTTAGAGTTTATTAATTTCATTAAAGATATTTATAGCCCAAGATATGCACTAGAAATAAAATAAAACTTGAATAAATAACCGTGCTTGTATTTTCTTTCCCTGTCCTGAGGTGTGACTAATTAACAAGGTATAAACTATAAAGTATAAACTATTGATTATTTTATTATCAAAAAAAAAACTATTGATTATTTTGATCGACTGAAGGAACAGCATCGTGTTCCAGCTTTCACTGCTTCTCCTGTGTATTGTGTTTTGTGTGTTTTTTAATTAAAAAAAATAAAATAAAAAGAAAAATGATTGCATTGATATATTGCTTTGGTTAATGAATCTTGCCCTTTTGACATGTAACGTACTTTTTTTTTTTTTTTTAAGAGAGTTTCAATCTACACCGTTCACTTTTGATAATAACTCTTTAGTATCAGATCAAGACATCAATAAATTTTTAGTGTAGGCGAGGATTGAACCCCAGATTTTTTATTCAACCATCCGAGACTTTACTAGTTAAACTAACTGTAACATATTACTTAGGTGTTCTATTTAATTTTTCTGTTGGAAATGGAAACCAATATCAACATGAACATTCATCTTGAAATATCTGTGGGTTCCAGTTTGCTTAACTAATAAAATCTCTGATTATTGAATAAGAGGTCTGGGGTTCAATTCCCACCTACACCAAAAACCGATTGGTATCTTGGTCTGATAATAAAAAAGCAATCATCAACAAAGGACGCCATAAATTAAAACTCTCTAAAAAAATATCTTGAATTATCTAGCTTTCAGTATTACCATTAAAAAATTCAGCTTTAATTATTTATGTCTTTTAGCGAAAAATTCAAAATTCAAAAAAAATAATAATAATACTAGGTCAACACAATTATTTGCGTAGGTTAAAAGTTAGATAGTGGACCAAATGAATGGAGTGGTTGATGGGATTTTAGTTTAGCTATTAAATCAGTCTCATGAAGCATGATAGTAAAGGTAAAGAGTAGGGGTTGAGGATCAAGTAGGCTCTCAATAACTACTATGGGTAATAAGGATCACTTTGGGAGATAAGGATCACATCTAGGGATGGCAATAGAGCGGGGCGGGGCGGGGACGAAGAGACGAAGGATGGGGTCTTCGTCCCCACCCTGCTTGGTTTTATCTTGTCCCATCCCCGTCCTGCCCCGCATGATGGGAAAAACTTTCTCACCCCATCCCTACCCCTTGAGGCCCCGCAAAGCTCCTTCCCACCCCATAAAACTCTACTTTTTGTTAATTTGCCCTACAATTAGTACAATTTTTTTAATGAAACCTATTTCAATAATAAAAAATATACTTGAAATTACAACTAATTTATCCCACCAAATTAAATCAATATTTAGAAAAAATTGAATAACATATCCAAGCGTTTAACAAGACAATCACAAAATAAATAAATAAATAAATAACTCATAGTATAACATATAACAAAATAAAGGCAGAGAATAACATTAGGTAGAATAAAACAAGTTAATATTGATATATTGTTTAAATAATATGGTTTTATGGTATGAAAAATTTACAATTATAATCCTTAGCAATGCAGGTGGGGTGGGGATGGGGAAGGGCGGGGTAAGTCTAAAAACTCTAAACTCATGCCTGCCCCACCCCATGGTGTGGGCTAATATCTTGTCCCATCCCCGCTCCACCACCCTTCCGGGGCGGGAAAAACCCGTGAAGGGAGGGGAGGGTTAAACAAGGCGGGGCAAATTTGTCATCCCTAATCATAACCCACCCAAAAAGGGTTACAATTAAACATTTTCTTGTGAGCTTTTATGAATCGTCCTTTAATGGTTAATCCTTAGTTTTTCATTGACGTCCGTTTATGAGTGCAACATCAACATGAAGGGTTTCACAAGTAGATTTTATCCTTCAAATCTTTAAATTGAACCTCAGCCTAATCTAAATAGTAAATACACCCCTATTCAAATATTTAACTTTTGATTGTTCACTGCAAACGGCAAAGTATACCAAATCCTTTTAGTAATATTTTTTTATAAACATTACAAAATTGTAATTTATAGTGTCCGTTCTATAATTATTGCTCTTTAGCATCATGCCAAAACACTAATCGATTTTTGTATGTGCAATCTATAATGATTACTCTTTATCATCATGTCAAAACACTAATCGGTTTTTTATGTAAGCAAGATTCGAATCTCAAATCTTTTATTCAACAATAAGAAATTTATCAATTAAGGTAACATGAGCAATTATTTACTCTTATTCTTTTACTAATTAGCTTTTATCTCAAATCTCTTATTTTGCTTTGGTTATAGTGACAATCACAAATGTAATATATAATTTTTGTCGTATCAAAATGAAACAATACAATTTTTCTTTGGAATTCAAAATGTTGAAAAAATATTAATTTTTTAATAAAAAATATTTACAACATTTTGTGTATCATTAAAAAGTAAGTAAAATTTGGAAATTATTTTTTAGTTTAAAAAAAAAAAATCAAACCCGATATTTTCTACTGTACAATCAAAAACACTGAGAAACATATCAAAAAAATTTATAAAATTCAACAAAACTACAATTCAAAAAAAGGGGGAGAAAATAAAACTCACATCAAAGACAAACTCATTCTCCCAAATATGTAAAACATTTCAAATGTGATGTGATCAAGCCAAATATTCAATGCATAATCAAATTCAAAACTTTTACCCTATTATACATAATGATTGTAATCAAGCCAAATATTGTGTTAATATTGTCATAATCTAATCTAAAATCTAATCCAACATGTGAAAAATGAATAGATAAATAAATAATTTTAAACTCAAAATTGAATTTGTTTTCTTAAAAATCTCAAAAAATACACTAATGAAATAAGGAAGATAAGCAATACAAAATATTCGTAAATGCTTAAAAATAATTACTCACACATCTAAAAACATCATATAATAAATATATAACAATTTGGTGATAATTTGTTAAACAATATATTTACAATTAGTGAAAGGAAACTGAACAAAGATTATCTTCTTCAACTGCACTAACTGTTCTTCATCATGTTATCCAAACTATCCTGCTGTTTTTCAAATTAACAAAAACCTAACAATAACACAAAATACCACTTGAGGCCAAGTGCTTTCTAAGAAGGGCATCATGATGCAGGAACAAGAGCATCTTCTAAGCTATTTTAAGATGTCTTTGTTTGAGTTCTAGCTAGCAGTCTTAGTTGTTGAGAATAATTAGTTACAACTATCTTTGTGTCCAAACAAGAGTCTTAAGGCAGTTAGCTTATATGGTAGTCATTTTTATCTGAATTATTTAGTCTTGTTAATGAGTTAGTTACTTGTATTAGATGTAACCGGTGTTAGTTTGACACTTGGCAAGCTACTAATGGTTACTAGTTGTAGAACAGATTGTATAAGTACTCTTCTACTCTCATTTTGTAACTAATTTTTTGAGAATTAGTGATTTTAAGCCTTTGTTTGAACTTAGTGTTCTTGTAGAGGTGTCTAACCACCTACTAAATGTTCTAAGCAACTCTCATTGCTAAACAAACCAAAAACAATTCAGCCTACACACATTCCCTACATCACCCACCTATCCTGAAAACCCATAAAACCCATCTTACTAGTATTGTGATTCCTCATGTAGTGCAAAGTTTCAAAAGCCACCGTAATATTATCTGAAATCAAACGATCAGGCATAAAAGTACTCTGATGCTCAAAGCTAAACTATGGCATTATATTTTTCAATATGTTGGCCAAGACCTTAGAGAAAACTCTATACAGTACATTACTCAAGCTGATCGGTTTAAATTCATTCACATATGCTAGATTTTTAACCTTGGAGATTAAAGTGATAAAAGAATGACATAGAGACTGGGAGTGAGCCTAGATGCCCAAAAAATTGAAACATTACCCTTATGGGAGTAAGATTTTTTAGCAACTTGCAACGTGGTCCTCACATTAATTACAAATTAACTAGGGCATTTAGTCATGATTTAGAAAATAGATATGTCCTCAATTTTATTTCCTACGGTTACATTTTCACAAGGATGACCTTCCTTTTTTTTTTTTTTTTTTTTTGGGTGCTCGTACTATTTCTCTATAATTTTTCTATCTAAGCTGAAACTTTCACCCAAGAAAAGAAAACATTGACTTTGACCAATTTATCCGAGAAAGCATTGACTTCCAACCTGAAGCCTACACTTTGCGGTTGCAGACTGCAACCCATGTCTCTCGAAGATTTTTTTATTTTTTTATTTCCTTGCTCAATAGATTAGGCTATCTAGGATAATTTCTTGGTGAAGTTCCTAAATTTGTATCTATCTATTTTGAAATTAGGAGTACATAGTTGATTGATTTTTTTTTTCAAATTAATATAATTTGGATTTTTTTTTTAATACGACGTGGGACATTTGAGGTGGATAACTTAATGTCTTTGCTTTGCGTAATGGATAAAAAGAAAATACATGTATGAACACTTGAAAGTGCTGTCTTGACTGATATTTATGGAAAAATCAAAAGGTCCAACTAGGGGATCTTAGCGTGAGTTTGTATAACGTGGTTTGCACTATCCAATACGTCTGCGTTTTATTTCTGTGGGTCCATAAATACTGTTCATGAAACCTGCCATTTTGAAAAAAATGCAAATTTAACTTTAAATTTGGGTCCCGCAATACTATTCATACATTTAAAAATTATTTTGCTACAAGATTTTCAATTTTCAATAATAAACGATATCCAAACAGACCCTTATAAATATCTACGCTACTGTCCAGATTGTTTAGAATTTCAAGTTTCGAGTTATAAGAGATTAGCCCAAATTTAAGATCCCCAAGTTGCATGAGCATTTTTTTTTTTCCTTTTTAAGTTGTAAGGTAGGTTGCATGTGTGCTTGGTTTTATTGTTTTAAGAAGCTGCATGCTATGCATAGATCAATTTTCAAAATTCAAACTAGGAAAACTGAAAACAACCAATAAAAAGAAAGTAAAAAGAGAAAGAAAAAAAAAAATCTGAAAACAACCATGCAATAAATAATAATCTTAGCACATTTATTTATCTCATGAATTAAGTAATTGCATGATAGAATGATACAACATTTTATTCATATAAATTAGCTCTTAATGAGCACTCTTATTTTGCATACTGGGCTTTGTAGTCACTCCAGAGCTGATCAACAGTTTTTCCCAGCAGTTCATCAAAAAAATTAGCATTATAACCAGTCCTCATTTTCTTATTCAATTCAGCCACGAACCCATTGCTAAGACTATTGCAATAGTCTAAAAAACGAGCCGTAACATCGGACTGTTCATCCCAGCTATTTCCTTGCCCAGGCTGCACCCAGTGGCTAGGAACATACCCTGCCTTCAACCTCACATAATCAGCAATTCCTTCAATCAATTTTCCTGGATTATTTTGCCCATTACCATCCCACTGCCATATGTGTGTGCTTTCATGGTATAACACTCCAGTGATTTCGGTTTTCACGTCACCAGAGAAGCCATTGATGTACCTTGCACTAACATGGATCTCGTTGTTGCTAGCATGTGCTACTCCTTCCATGTCATCGATGAACAAGCTCACTTTGGGCACGTTCTTTCTGTCCGCGTCTGTGCTTTGTTGGAAGAGACTCCATATGAAATCTGTGGCAGAAATCAATGTTTGCTTACTGTAGTCAGACCCAATCTTATTGTTGAAAAGAACTCCACCAGGAGTGTTGCCAGCGTTGTTGGTGACTTCATATTCAACTGCATGGATGCCATGAATGGCTAAGACAAGGGTTACTAGGAAGTAAACGAAAAAAATTTGGATAGCCATAGTTATCTTGTTCTTTTACTCTGTTTTGTACAAGAAATGCAATGGTGCTCTATCATTTATATAGGGAGTAAGAGTTTTTAGGAAGTTGCAACGTGGTCCTCTCGTTAGAACTTGGATACTTCCTCGATTGGGAGTAAGATTTTTTAGGAACTTGCTACGTGGTTCTCTCGTTAGAACTTGGATACTTCCTCGATTTTATTTCCTCTGTTTACATTTTCATGAGGCTGACCTTTCCTCTGTTCTAGTATTATCTAAGCTGCAAATTTCACCCCAAAAAAGAGAATATTGACTTTGGCCAATTTAGCCAAAAAAAACATTGACTTCTAAGCATGAAGGCTATAGTTTGCTGTTATTTTTTATTTCCTTCCTCAATAATAGTTTAATTAGGCTATTTTGGATAACTAGGATAATTTGAAAGGACAAAATTTAGCTACGAAATTGGTTGTAGCCTAAACTTACAATTTTACTCAATAAAATAAATATTAATATATATTTTGAAAATCTAACCGTTGAATTGTATATTCTTTACACTCTTAATACACATGTCAAATTTTATGTCAATCAGATATTATATACTATATGATCTATAAACTTATATTTTATGCATAATTTTAAACTACAAAAACTAGCAATTTAAACAATTTATTAATAACATAGCTATTGATCTTTAATTTTCTAGAAATTTTGCAAGTATGGAGAATATAAGAAGAATATGTAATCTAATGGTGGAATTCTCAAAATTCATCTCCAATAAAAAAATATTGAGTAAGGTTGAGCTTTTGGTTACAACAAATTTTGTAACTAAATTTTATCCAATTTGAAATGTAGTGGTCTCTAGAAGATGTTTAGCATAAGCATGATTTAAGTAAAAATATATGTTCATGAGCTATTCAATCTTATGTATACAATAATTTTAGCATATTGATGTTATTACTTATATCACAAACATAATATTTAAAAATGAAGTGGATATGCTATTGTTATGAAATATTTATGTAAAAGCATAGTTATCAGAAAAATATAGTTTTTGGTTATTCCATTGTTATGATATGAACTCAGCCAGTAGGGGTTATAGTACTGATATTTCCATGGAGATTTTAATTGGCCATTATAAGTGGTGAGGACTCTACTGTACCTGCTCTTGTTGGAAACAGCCAACTTGTAGAGGATGCCAACCGACCCCGTGAAGGATGCCAACCGACCTCATGGTTGATGACACCAAAAGGGGTGATACCTTCCGATGTGATCCTGGGATTTCCTAGCATTGTGGGGAATGCTGGATGCCTGGCACATTGTGCTGAAAGCCTCTCAAAGTTGTGACAGACTTACAATTGGACCAAATAATATGTATTACAAATGAGCTATTAAACTATTTAGAAATTATAAAAAAAAAAAAAAAAAAAGTATGATGATAAGAAAAGTATGTTGAATGTGTTATAAGTCTGATAGAAAGTTTATGATAAAGTATTTTATAGTCTATTTAAAGATAAGATTACTGAATTATGTTTAAGTTCTTTATTCAACCCTTTTATTATTATATGAAAGGAAAATGATGTATTTTCATCTGAAAATTCATAAGTTAGTTTAAGAAAGGTATGAGTACTATTGAAGGCCATTTATCAGAGCTAACATATCCATAAAATATTTAATTTACATGCATCCTTATTAAATGCTCATGGAGCTTAAACCTTACTGAGTTTCGCAGCTCACCTTATTATATTTTAGTGCACAAGTTCTTTCTTGAAAACAGCAAGAGTATTAGAGATGGCAAGAAATCTGTGATTCTCGTTTGTTAGAATGTATAGTTTTTATTTATATAGTAGTTTAACTATTTTGTTGTATAGGAAGAATCAAGATATACTTGATCCTTTTGAGCACAGATGCAATTCGAAACCTTAGTTTGTTTTGAACCCCAATTGTATGTCTTTGGGGCTAGGCTTGTAAATAAGAGTTGTGGGGATAAAAGCCCAAATTCGTATATTGGGCCTTAAGCCCTATTTGAAGATGTGTGTACGTCCGAGGAGGAGTAAACGATTGGAAAAGACCCCAGAATGGAGAATCACCTAAGGAAAGGATAAAAGAATATAGTCCGAGGAGTGTATCCCCCTCGGACTTGAAGAATATTGGTCAAGCCAATACCTGGACAGTTTGGGTGAACTTCCAAGAAGTTCCAACGATAACGACGAACTTCATGCACGTACAAAGATGATAAGAATAGAGAAATATCTAAAGCAAAAACTACTACCACCGCATTTAATACCCTGCAGCAACTTTTCTGGCCTCATTTATGTGGAGAAGACCCCTGAACAGTGTCATCTCAGCGGCCACCACTCATAAAGAGCCAAAAAAGTTACCTGATGGGACAAGTACTCAAGTAAATGCTTAAATGAGGAATAAGTGTACGATGAAGATGTTAAAAAAGAAGATTATATAAATGTAAAAGATCTCTCATAAATGGGGGAAGAAAAGAGAAGGAAGAAAGAAAGGAGAATTTAGTGTAGCTCTAGGAATGATGTTAGCCTTTCAGACAATAATGTATCTCTTCAGACATCAATTTATTCAAGTCAAAAGCATGCATTATGTACTGACTCACCTTCTAAAATCTTGATTAACTGTTGCGTATTTCACAAACAGCCCAGTTATTTCACAAACAGCCCAGTTCTTTCACCCATTCTCTACAAATTCATTGTATTGGGTTTATTGGGCTCACATCCCGTATCTTTTGGGCTTGGGCCACAAATCTTGTCCCTACAAGAGTTTTGTTAAATGTTTAGTTATATAATAATTACAAGAATACTTTAAGTTTTAGCCAAGTTATAATCTTGCAAAGTTTGAAATGAAATGAAGTTTCAATATTTTTATCAATTTTGTATATTATGGCTTTTATGCAAGAAAATAAAAAGGAATACAAGAAACGATTTTTGATAAGCACCTTCAGCTTAAGTTGGTTCGTGTTAGTATTAAGGTAAACTTGATATTAGCATGCTGGTCATGCTCTAAATTCTGAAGTACAGGTTTTAGTCGTGACACCTTTCCGCATACAAATCCACACCATTTTTAAGTATCTACTCGTGATTGGATTTCAAAATTTTCACTTGGGTCCACCACATGTACTTGAGCATGTTGTGTCAACTTATGCACCACATACAAGTTGACACTTAAGTAAGGTATGAATTTGAGTGTAGAAAATGATTTATTCCTAGAATTATTCATGTGAAAGACACCAAACTTTCATGAAGGAGTTCCACTGAGGAAACTTCAAGGAATAAAAATCCTATGTCTCACCATTTATGTTCTACTTGGTATCTAACCAAAGTTAAAAATGAAAAAAATAACAATAATAATAATAACATATTATAATTGATGAAACATAAAATAGAACACTAAAAAAAATAAAAATGGAACAAAGTATTTTTATTCAAACCTTCAAGCTCATATCCATCATGGTTCCTTTAACTAATTTGAGCAGTAGGATTTCAGTTTTTTCAAAAACTAGTGCTACCCAGATAATAATCCCGGCATTGAGCTTGTTATACTACCACGTTTTAGAGTATTCCTATATAAGCAATGGGTTACTTTCGAAATAATTTGCGGGTCGAAGCTCGAATCCACCATGAACACTTGGCATCACTGGGAAATCTTCTTGGTATGGAACGTGATGAAACCCAACTGTGTACCATAGAACTATGTCTTTGTTGTCAATTGCTCTGTTCCTGCACATACCAATAGTTGTCCTCTTAGTTAACATGATGAAAATTAACACTCCATACTGCAACTTTGTTAATTATACTGTACCATATTTTATACTTATAAACTTAAAATATCGATTTTTTTTTTTTTTTTTTAATTTATGAAGGTGTAATTGAACCAGTGTCATTTGGTTGTATGAAATATGACGATGTTGTTTGAAAGAGTTCAATAACATGTTGATTTTCATAATCCAATTTCACCAAGATTCACTATAGCTGAGCTACATGATCCTTCATAGCAGAGGATCAAAATGTGTGTGTATATATATATATGTGTGTGTGTTCAATAGAATTTAAAAACATAACATTCATCTTATAGTGATATAATTTATAATTAGTTAAAAACTTTTGTGGTCAAAAACTCAAAGTCTTTGTGACATAGTGTAGTGTTATTGCAAGCTTCTCTCATGATTTCATATCAAAACTCCAAAAAAAATTTTCAAATTTTATTTCATATCAAAATACAATAATTTTAGGGACACAATTTTTTTTACAACAGCTAACATGACCTGTTATGATAAGAGTAATATCACTTTTATCTGAATCTACCATTGACTTACTATGTACCAATCATAACAAGTCATGTCAACATTTGTAAAAAAAGAAAAACAAAATAATGAGAAATGTTATGTCTTTAAATTTATGAATCATACTATTGACAATCACAATTTACCTTTGACTCCAAATGGCCAAGCCATCATCTCCTCGACTCCCATCGGCATAGAAACCTCCAGGCCACCTTTCCGACTTGTTATAGGCAGTCACCCATAGTTGATACTTTGTATAAGCAGCCCTAATTTGGGGCCAATCATCATCAGATAAAAGAGAATTAACCTGTTGTCCAGTAATCAGCCGGTAACCTACATGATTCCCAAGCCTTGTCTTCTTGTTTGGATTCACTACTAAAAGTTCACCTGGCTCCAAGCCAAGCTGAATCCTAGCCTCTGCCTCAGTTTTAGCAGTTTGTTTAACCACTGTCCAATAACTTTTTCTTGGGGAAGTATTGTTTGTGTTTTGGTTTGATACTCTTATCGTTTCTAACTTGGCTTTGACGAAGGAGTTGCCGATACCATCAACGTCGAGGTCAAGATAGTATGTGAGTAAGTGGTCGTGGTGTACAGCAACGGTGTTTTCTGCTACTAAGGGTCCGTACTCGTTTTCTGTTATTTGGTCGGTATTTGTGTATGTTGTAGCCTTCATCATTAGTATACCTGTCAAATCTACCTAGAAAAAAATTCCAAATATTTGTAAGTGTGCATTTATTGTAGGGTCATTCTATCGTTTAATCTAAACCATAAAATCGACGAAATGGAGAATATTTGCAATGGGAGAGAATCTTTTTCTCATTCTATAATATGTAATTTTTTTTTTAAGATAAAAATAAAGTTCAAATTTAAACTACATCATATGAGTTTGAGTAAATTATCATTTTTTTTCATGAATTTATTTCATTTTTGTTATTTTAATCCTTAAATTTTAACATCTCTGTCAAGTTTGTCCTACCGTCCATTATCATCTATGGAACTGACATTTTTTACATATGTGATACAACACATTATACTAGACTTAAGAATAGTTTTATAGATGACAAACATATGGAATGGCCAATTTAATTGAAAACGTTAAAGTTTAATCAATAAAATGACAAAAGATAAATTTTAGATTAAAAAAAAGGATAATTCGCCAAGTTTAGAATTAGAGGGTATAGCTTTGATTTTCGCCTAAAAATAAATTGAGTTTGATTAAGCTATGCCAAATAAAAGTTTAACTTTATTGTGCCTAACAAGATAAGCTGACTTTAAAAACTGTATTTGAGAATTTTTCTTCTACAATTGCTAATAACTTTTGCAGAGGATATGTTTCTTTTTTTTCTTTTTTTTAAGAACTGCTATGTAATGTTACAATAATAAAGTACTGTTTTTTTTTTTTCACCTTGGTCTACAAGTACTTGAGAAAAACTATTACAATTAACGCTCAAATTGAAAATCAATGAGTCAGCCCAAGCTCAGTCTGACCCATTCTCTCTGACCACAAAAACTAGGCCTGGATTTCATATGAGAATTTGGGCTTTGGGCTGGGTAAATATGAGCTTGGATTGTTTTTCGAAGAACAAACATTTTTATAACGAGTGATAATAAAAAAAATAATGTGGGTTTCTTTTCTTATACATTACCAACATTTATATCAGTTGCTAATTCACTTTACTCTTCACAAGAGGTCCATCTAATTATCGATTATGAAATTGAAGTATTTTTCTTTAAAAACACAAAAGAAATGAATCTCACCCCAACTTTGATGGAGCCACTTTGTTTGAATTCCCAATCAAGAATATAATCATAATTGCCCACATTAGCCACCATTCTAACCACCAAAGTAATTTCCGGCTCCCCGCTTCTTATCTGCAAGACATAACCACTTTATGTTGACATCACAATAACAAAATTAAAGGTTAAATTATGTATTTGGTCCCTAAAATTTAAAGTATGTATGATTTTGATAGTTTAAATTTTAAAAGTTTGCATTTGGCCTTTGAGATTTTTAGAATTAGGAAAATTTTATCCCTAGAATGTAGGAAAAGTTTGATCTCGTCTTCTAAATACAGAGTTGGTTCAATTTTTGTAAGGGTTAGCTCGATTATAGTCCTTTAAATATGTAGTTAGTTTGATTTGGTTGCTAAAATATGAGGTGTCATTACTCATGTAAGCAAAAAAATAGATGGAGGAATCAAAATATTTCTTATTTGAATTTTCAGTGACCAAATCCAAGCTTCTAAGATTTGAAAGAACAAAATCAAGGAAAATATTTAGGTACTTTTGAAGTGTAATGAGATGGTGCTCCTTCCTCTCTTATTCATGATGAACCTATCATGAATGCGATAAAAAGAAATATCATTCACCGTACTTCAAAAATACCTAAGATTTACTCTAAAATCGAACATATGCCAAATTTCAATGACCAAAAAGTAAAATTTACCCAAAATCCAAGGGAAATTTTTTTTCCCCAAAACCAGAACCATAAATAACCATTAATGAACACAGCTAGACTTACCACTTTGCCAGGAACATTAATTTCTGTATGTCTCCAAACTACATCACCAGCATACCGCTCAAAAATGCAAATAGCCCTTGGTACCATTTGTGCCTGTCCATCTGGCCCAACCATATATCCATCCATAAATGCAGCATTCCCTGGGCAATCAATCGATGGCTGTAAGGTATCAGCTGCACGACCAAACCCATATTCACCAATGTCCATGTATGTCCTGTAATACCATTCACTTGTAGGATCCATATATGGAACAAATGTCTCAGATACATGTCCTCTATATAGCACACGCCTAAACTTCTTTTCTCTGTCATCAAATATTGAAGCTGTGGATATGATAACACCTGCCCGAGCATTGAATCCCACATGGAAATCCCATTTACCCCATTTTACATTTTGGCCCTCAATGGTGAACCCACCATTTGTTATGTTACAAGTAGTAGAATTTTGCTTCCCTTTTGATGATTGAAAATCAGTACCCTCAGCTTTAGGCACAGGTGCTCTAAGTCTGTCAGTGTACATTGTAATCTTCATTGAATCAACATCAACTAGTACAGTTATTCCTTGAATAGGCCTTGCAAACACATTAACCGACCCTCCATGATAAAAGCATGCAACATTGAGAGTTCTTTTTGTTACACGTTCACCAAACCAACCTACTGTAAATGGTACACAAGAAACTTCAGACAAATTTAAGCCCCTTCTTTCAATTGAGTCGTTGAATTCTGGATAAGTCAAAGGCAGTTTGCTAGCTCGGTAAAGTTCAATAAAAGTGAGAGGGGGATAGCCAGAACCATTGTAGACTTGGTTAGATGTGATTGAGCCAACGGTTATGTCTACAATGAGTTCATAGGTCGTCTCACCCCTTGCTCGAACAACAACCTTGGCCTGACGATTAGGCTTGATTCCTTTATTAGAAAGCCAATTGAGGACATCTTCTTTTTGTGGTTCTTCAACATCAACAAAATGATAGGTTAGGTTAGGAAGAGAGGCAAGGTGAGACTTTTGAATTATGTTCCTTATTTGGTCAATTTCAGTAGTGTTGAGAGGGTCTAAGGGGTGATAAAGACTAGATGCGAAGTAACATTTTAGGAAAAAAGATAGAACCAAGAATGGAATTTTCATGGATGCTGCCTTATAAATTCAAAGAAGAATTGCTTGAGCACTGGTGCTAGTCATCAACCCACTATTTTGGACTATATAGTAAAGTTGTGTATTACATTAAACGGTAAAGTTTCTACAACCACACGATTCTCTATGCATCCACAATCACATATTTCCCTATAAAAGGAGGGAAGATTCTTTAGTAAGACTCTCTTTCTCTCTCTCTCTCCTCTCCAACTCACATTCTCTTTCTCCATTACTAAGTAAGGAACTAACTTAAGTATTGGAGTACTTACCGTCTTCTAATGCAGTATTGACTCTTCTTTATGCAGGACCTAAGTTGTGCCAGACTTCAATGGAGTATCATCTCCTACCAACAAAGTTTACAAGTATGGTACATGACTCCATACATTCAGGTGCCAGTCTCATTCGCATTATAGTGGAAAAGTTTCTAGTACCGGATTAGCCCCAATACCATACTCAATACATGCAATTGATTGTATTGTTACCAACTTGTATCCACTAAAAGTTTCTCCACCTACAGTAAGGCACATTATAATTTATTGTTCCATCTCTCTCACATGAAAGATGCGTTAAACTTTGAATAAAGGCTACCGTAGCTTTGACGTTGCAATGTTTCATTTCTTAGACTTCAGCTGTAAGCACGAGACACAAGGCCACTTGAATTTTCCAAGGCCTTTTCTTGCATTGAGAGCAAGAATAAGTCATTTGCTTAGCTTTTGCATTAATAGTGAAACTGGGGGCATGATTGTTAACATGCTCCTCTTCAAAACTAGCTCTCTTTGGGAATAAATCACATGTCATTGATGTCAACACTCAATACACCCGCAGAAATATTGAATTCGAATCAACCACCTTTATGAGTCATAAATTTAAAAATCAATGATTCTCACCTCTGACCCCAAGAAAGACAGAAAATATCCATACACGTGATTGAACCAAATTTTTCATTTCAACAAATAAAAAACAAAAAATTTAATGAATGCTGCAATATTGGTTTATGATTTATTTTTTAAAAATTTTTATGGGAAAATAAAAAAGTAACTGATTTTTTATTTTACAATTTTTCTATATTTTTCATGAAAGTGGTGTCAAGAAATTTCTAAAATAATCTATTAACAAATGCCTTAAAGAACATCTGTTAACCAGATCTAATAAAAAAAACTATGAGACCTGGTTGCTATTCCTTGAATACTCAACAAGGAAAGATAAAAAAATAAATAAATGAAAAGCATAGAGTATTAGCCACTCATATAAAAATAATATATTTATATATATATATATATATATCAAGAAAATTGCACTCAACTCCCCTATAGTTTGGAATAAGACTTTTACCTCCTCTAAAATGCAAATTACTTATATACACTGACCTCTCATGTATAATTGAAAAAATGCTTTAAAAAATTGCCCAAAAAGAGATTTTAATAAATACCGAATTTCCTATAAAAGGAGGTGTGGATGATAGTTTAATTGGATGTAAAAGAGAAAATTCAAAAAAATTTAAAACTCCTTTTTAGTCATTTAGAGGAGGTCAGTGCAAATGGTTTGCAATTTAAGAAAGATGAGTGTCTTATTCCATACTAGAGTGAAGGTAAGTGTAATGGATTAGACTAGCAGTCAGTAGTTCGGAATAAGACTTTACCTTCCCTAAAATGCAAATATTTACACTGACCTCTCATGTATAATTGAAAAAATGCTTTAAAAAATCCCCAAAAAAATATTTTAATAAATACTGAATTTCTTATTAAAGGAGGTGTGGATGATAGTTTAATTGGATGGTAAAAGAGAAAATTCAAAAAAATTTAAAACTGAGGAAGTCAGTGTAAGAACCCTGAGTCCACAAAGACTGAGAAAATTGACTCAATAACACATTTCATTTTCATTAAGAGTTTCGCTGTAAAATTCAGGCCTAACCATTAATTGCAAAGTGATGATTCTAATGTGTAAGGTCTCTGAGCAATCTTATAAAGGATAGCGTAATAAAGCATCAATACTAATTTGATTGATCTATAATTCGATGAATTTGTTCATGAAACAAAAAATTTAAGAAAGATGAGTTGCTTATTCCATACTAGAAGGAAGGTAAGTGTAATGGATTAGACTAAGCATATTAAATTTGTGAGTTGTTTTAAGCAGTCTAGTTTTTTTACAGTTTAATATTACTAAACCACGTTAGATTTTTGTAAATATAAAAAATAAAACTACTAATGCACACAAATGCACAATCACACTTTTATTAAAATTCTATAAAATCAATATAATCAACAATTAAACGTCATATAGTTAGAAAATTAAAACTCAAACTTGTCGTACAAATTAAAAGTTAAAACCAAAACTTAAAGATGTTGTGAGAGACACTGATAATAGCTTAATTTTGCATATTTATATCATTATTAGAAAGCATTATTATACTTATTTTAAGTTAATTCATGCATTTTATATTTAGTTTTGGAATAATATTGACTAATTAATTTTGTAATTAATTGAATTTTAATGCGTGAATTTGTCTTTTGTAGGATAATAGAATTAAATAAGTAAATTTATGCAAAGAAGAAAGCTAATAGACTTTACTTTTGCAAAGGCCATGATAAAGTTAATAAAGATCAATCTAATTAAATTCAAGTCCAATTGGAGTAAGAAATCAAAGGAAATTTGCACAAAATCTAAGTTTAATTCAGATTAGGATTCCAGCTGGCGCACCAATTGGTATTTTGGGCATAACTTTCGGCTCAGATGTCCAATCGAGATTATTCAAGTTGGGCTCGAAGGTAACTTAAAGGGCTACAACTTTGTAGTTACCACAAGTCTGAATTCTGACGTTAAATGGGCTGAAAATGTCGGTTAAGTGAAGACTAAAAACTTAGGATTTTCCTCAAACGGGAATTCAATTTGTAATAGGATTCCTTGACCTATTTAACAATTCTTTAGGGAAAAATTCAGAGGAGAGCTACTGTAAAACATAATTTAGGTTTTCTTAAAAAATTTTTATAGTTTTTAGAGTTTTATTTGTCATATAGCTTGCTAGAGGCTTTGCTAAAGCAAGGGGTGAAACCTAATCATTTATTAGTATATTCTTAACAATTATTTTATGGTTTTAATGCTTATGTTATTATGTTTTTAATTGATTCACTCATCTAGAAAAGTATTTAATTCTGTATAATTTTTTGATTTATCATAAACTCCGGGCACGTTAAATGCTTAGTATTTCCTGTGAATTAATTCACTAGTTTTGTTTTTATTAAAATCAATCAATTTCATGAAACTACCTTAGACAATTAATTCCTAAGTTCTTATTGTTAAATCATCCGAATAAGATCATCTTTCGTATGAATTTTAGTTGAGTTATAAAATAAATATTGTTAAGACTACCAATAGATGCGTTGTGTGGATCGCTAAACCTTAGTGTCTTAATTATTTTCTCTCAATTTAAATTACATTTACTAAACCATCAAAATCTCTTCAATTAAACTTTATTATTTTAGTTTTATTCTCTTGTAGTTTGCTAATCAGTTCTTTTTTTCTCGTGGATTTGACCTCGAACTTACAGAGATTATTACTTCGCGACAATCCTACACTTGGGAGTATTATTTAAGTTACAGCTAACACTACTAAAGTATCAAAGATTTTACCAATTGAGCTAACTAAAACCTATTATGTTTTATTTCTTTTGCTTATATAATTTTGTGCAATAATTGATTGTGAATGGAAAATTGTTATTAGTATGAATCTTGAATATACTATTTCCTATTGCACAATATGACTTTAAAAATCTTAAAGTAAATGAAAAGACAAAAGTTTTGGGGGTTTACTTATTTCCAATTGATTGTTCTAAGCATGTGAAATTTGGAAGTTGATTTGAGTAATCAATAATTGTGGGATGTTTAAATGAGAAAGCAGGGACAAAGTTCCCATATTAATTATTGGCATCCTTACCCATGTTCGAGTTGCAGGAATGGAGTTCGAGTTGCAGGAATGGAGATTGCCAAAGTGCACAGTTTCTCTGAAGTTTGTGATTTCACTCCATTTTCTATGCAAAAATTTTTTGTTTGTGGCTAAATATATGAACAATTTTATTAGAGAAGACAAAAGAGAACAGCCTTTGGATCCTTCCATTGCCAATTTGCCAATTGCCTTTCAAGGATAAGCAATAATTGCTGCCAAAGGGTTCATTACTGAGCATTCTTCAAATTGAATTGAGACATAAGGGGTCCCATCCCAAGCAGCTTCATAATAAGGTTCTTCTTTTTCTTTTCTTTTTCTTTTTCAAGTGTTCTTCAACAATGAAGCATAATATTAAGTGCACTTCAAGCCTACGTAATCCAGTGACTTAGACCACTTTCAAAATGGAGCAATTAAGCCTCATGACATCTTGAGGTGGTTTTACCTTTAGCACCGGATTGCTTTCGAAGAAATTTGCTGGCCTCAGCTCAAAACCACTGCTCAGTGTAGGCATCAGTGGAAAATCTTCTTGGTAAGGTGCATGATGAAACCCCAACGTGTACCATACCACAATGTCCTTATTTTCTATCTCCCTATTCCTGCATTGACAATATATAACAATAAGGATTATTAGGATAAATAGAGGACGATTAACCCATAAATCCCTACCATCAATATGATTAGTTGGCTATAGTTTCCAATTAACTCAAATGGTCATAACAAGATATTTGAATTTGAATCTTGCTTATACCAAAAATCAATTAACATTTTGACCTGATGATAAAAAACAATCACCATAAAACGAATACTATAAATTCAAATCTTATTGTGTGTATATATATATATATATATAAATGATCAGTGGAATGATCATGATTACAACTTATCGAAGGGTACCTTTGGCTCCACGTGGCTAAAGTGTCATCCCCTCGGCTTTGATCAACATAGAGTCCCCCAGCCCATTTTTCTGACTTATTATACGGAGTGACCCACACATTGTACTTAGTGAAGGCTGCTCTGGTTTGGGAGTAATCATCGTCTGATAGAAGTGAACCTGCCCCTGATTTGGGGATCAGACGATAGCCAACATGATTGCCCATCTTAGTCATCTTGTTCGGATTCACAACTAGTAACTCAGTTGCCTTTGAACCGAGTTTGATTTTTGCATCTGATTCAGTTTTAGCTGTGTCACTAACAACCCTCCAATAACTCTTCCTAGGTGAGCCGTGGCCAGGCACTTGGGTTTTTTTCAAATTGGACTTGACAAAAGAATTGGAATCACCATCCACATCAAGATCAAGGTGGTAAATTAGGAAGTGATCATGGTTTACACCTATGGTATTTTGTGCTAATAGTGTACCATAGACTTCCTCCTCTATTTGGTCGTTGTGAGTGTACTTTGATCCCCTCACTTCTAGCAAACCAGTTAGCCCAACCTGTAATAAAAGAGTATTGATTTTTAATAATGGAGATTTAACCCTAAGATGTTACAAATTTCACAACCGAAGTAATAAATTCTAATTAATACAATATCACTTGTACATGGGACCATCACTGAATCATTGATATTACTTTTATTATACATTAATCCACATTTACCACCTGTGAAATTTGTTATAGTATTAGACTTAATAAACAAAGAATTAATGACCTCTAATTTATAGGTGTGGTTCTTTGTTGGAAGAGTGTAAATTCCCTTCAACAATGCATTTTGGCTAGAGACTTTGTTAGATGATTGAATAGCAAGTTCTATTTCAAACTAAATATTCAACTGTGTTGTATTATAAGCATGTGACTTTGGATATTATAAAATGACGGAAAAAATATATGTTTCTAGTGTCGATTAATTTTTTTTTTTTTTTGCTAAGACTAGTGTCGATTAATTTGTTGAGAATGAATCTAAAATTTTGGGATTAAGCTTAATTATTGCTACATTGTAAAGATATAAAGGGCCTTATATATTTCAATATAATATCACTTGTACATGAGACCATCATTGAATCATTGATATTACTTTTATTATATATTAATCCACAAAGAATTATATGACCTTAGTAATTGTGAAATTTGTTATAGTATTAGACTTAATAAACAAAGAATTAATGACTTCTAATTTATAAAGTGTGGTTCTCTGTTGGAAGAGTGTAAATTCCCTTCCACAATGCATTTTGGCTAGAGACTTTGTTAGATGATTGAATAGCAAATTCTATTTCAAACTAAATAATCGAGTGTGTTGCATTATAAGCATGTGATTTTGGATATAATAAAATGATGGACAAAAAATATATGTTACTAGTGTCGATTAATCTGTTGAGAATGAATCTAAAATTTTGGGATTAAGTTTAATTATTATTATATTGTAAAGATATAAAGGATCTTATATATTTCAATACAATATCACTTATACATGGGACCATCATTAATATTACTTTTATTATACATTAATCCACAAAGAATTATATGACCTTAGTAATTGTGACATTTGTTATAGTATAGACTTAATAAACAAAGAATTAATGACCTCTAATTCATAAGGTGTGGCTCTCTGTTGGAAGAGTGTATATTCACTTCAACAATGCATTTTGGCTAGAGACTTTGTTAAAGATGATTGAATAGCAAATTCTATTTCAAACTAAATATTCGAGTGTTATATTATAAGCATGTTACTTTGGATATAATAAAATGATGGAAAAAATATATATTACTAGTGTCGATTAATTTGTTGAGAATAAATCTAAAATTTTGGGATTAAGCTTAATTAATTATTGTTATATTGTAAAGATATAAAGGACTTTATATAGTTCAATAACACTAATCGGATTTTTCATGAAAGAGAACTTAATTGAATCAAGGGAATAAAAATGACGATTTACCGTAGCAATAATTGAGCCACTTTGCTTGAATTCCCAATCTATTATATAGTCATAGTTACCCACAGTTGACACCATCCTGACCACTAAGCTCACCTCTGGCCTAACCTCCCTTACCTGCAATCCATTTAGCTAAGCATGAGGTTTAAAATTTCTACTTTACCCAACAAAAAACCTTTAAAAAAAAAATAAAAAAATTGCAAAAACTGTATTTAGAAAAAAATAATAATAATAATAAAATTTGACCTAATTTTTAAAAAGTGCAGTTTCAGAACGGGTACTTGTCATCAACCCAATCTCATTATCATATAAACCACTAGAAATATAATCGGCAAACCTTTAAAACCTATTAAAGTTTTACCTAGTTTTTTTTATTTGAGAAACAAACAAACCCACACAAAGGAGAGAGAATGAGATTTTAATACAAAATTTTACTTACTATTGTTCTTGGAATAGCAGTCTCTGTGTGACGCCACATTATATCTCCAGCATGTCGTTCAAATATGCAAAAAATTTGTGACATCTTTACTGGTTTCCCATTTTGGCCAACAACATAGGCATCCATGAACACTGCATTTTCTGGGCAATCTCTCATTGGTTCGAGTGACACTGCACACAGACCGAACCCATATTCACCAGCATCAAAAAATGTCCTATAGTACCATTCTTCGTCTAGATCCATATATGGCACGAAGAGCTCTGACACAAACCCTTTATACAACACAGGTCGAAATTTTTGCTTCTCCAAGTCGTAAATTGATGCCAAAGAAATTATTGGACCTGCTCGCATGTCAAAACTTAAGTGAAAATCCCAGTTCGCCCACCTATTTTAAGAATGATAAATGTGAATTATTTGGTCATAAAAACTACATTAATTTTAAGCTAAGCTATGACTACAACGTAATGCATGTTATAAATTGATATCTTACATAGGGAAAAACAATAGCAACCGTATAAAATGTCTAATATATTTTTGGTAAAGTTTAATTGGTCCTTTAACTATTAGTTATATCAATTTGATCCATCAACTATTACTTGTATCAATTAGTCCTTTAAGTTTCAAAATAAAGTCAAATTCATCATTGGATTTCCTCTCCAATTAAATTTTAAATTTAACGAAGTTACCTAACATGTCAAATGAAGCACACATTATAAGTTAATAATGAAAGTGTAAAGATTTTAAAATCAAATCAATTTCAATTATTAATTAAGCTCAAATTAATTTAAACGAGAAGAGAGGAAAATCATGAATTACCTTGAAATTTGAAGAATTTAATTGACATAATTAATTAATAATTTAATATGTATTTTTCTTTCATTCCCATCTTACAAAATATTCATCTTTTGTTCATTATAAGTCTACATATCCATTTTAGATATCTTTAAAATATGTCCTCATTTAAAAATACAAAAATAAAATCATTTTCTTCATGTTTTCGTGTAAGTTTACAAAATCTTTTATATATATATATATATATATATAAATAGATAGTAGAAAATGAGGACATGGAGTTTGTACCACAAATATAAAGCATTACAAAAGATGTCATTACTCATTACTACTTAATTAGCTCGCTTTCATTTGAAACCCAAACATCTAAAATACTTACTAATGCCTTTATTACATCTTTACAAATTTGGAGCATTAAATAGGAGTCAAGATTACACCAACTACCATTACAATGTAATTAATATTTATGTTATTAAAAATAAATTTTCGTTCACTTTTCAACTTAAAACAAAAACAAGTGAGTTTCTTAAATTTCTGTTTTTGGACAATGTTAAGCCAAAACTGCTTCCTTTTTTTGTCAATTTATTAAGATTGTAATTAAGTCGGTAAATTAATTATGATTGGTGCAGTGTCATTTCACATTAACCTATCATAACTCTATTTTTATATTATACATTCACTACCAGATGTCACATTAACCTATCATAAGTCATAACTCTACTTTTATATTATGCATTAATTACAAGATGTCACATTAACAATTGTGAAATAATTAAATTATATAAAAAAAATTAAAAAAAATTGGGTCAATAAAGTTATTCTTATCGTTAATGTTTAGGGGATAATCTTCTTATCTCACATGTTAATTACATTAAGTCATTAATGGTGTTGGGGTTATCACTATCAGCCGGCCACTACAACGCACATTTCCAATTACAGAAGTAACACCTTTGCCAACAACCAGAGATCAACATCTTAAAGGGGAAAACATAAAGACAGACATTTGTAAGCGAACCTAATCCATGTAGCCCCAAAAATTTTGTGGTTCATCACCCAAATCCTTTCTTTTATATATATATATATATATATATATATAGTATTTACTATTTAGTGAAAAATCCAAAAACTAAAAACAAACAAACTTATAATAATTTCATTATTGTAATAACTTATTATACTTCAAACTCGCGTGTCATTTTGGAATCCATACTTTCATTATTGCACCGAACAAAATATGATCTCTCATAATTTCCAAATAATTAGTACAATAATATAAGTCTACAATAAGCTAGCTAGTCACTAAAGATAACAAAAAAAAAATCACAACTTTCAGCTATAAGATGTTATCAACAAGTAAATTGTGATTTAAGAAGTAGTCCAAATGAGAACCAATTATTAAAATTTTTTATCTCAATTCATGTGAAAATTGTCATGCATGTGATTTGACTCATCATAAACGTGGGGATTGAAGTGAAATTTAACAAGATAAGAGTAGGTTTTTTTCATGCCTTCCTTATTATGAATTATAGGACCCTCATTAACCAAATTTATCAAATGAGGATGAAGCATTGTTATCGTTAAGTCAACAAATGTACAAATACTCTAGTAAGGATGAGAGCCAATTCAAATCAAGAACTTTTTTTTTTTTTTTTTTTGATAGGAAATCAAGAACTTTGTTAGTCCACCTATCAACCTTTTTGTCTTATTGTTTTATGACACTGCTGGCATGTATTACGAGAGACCCCGGTCTCTCCGTATGTTGACTCTATTTAGTTTTCTTTAATTGAGTAGTTGTTTTTCAGACTTTCCCCGTGTGTGTATTATTATTTTCAGCTATAACATATAGAACTCATAAACGTTCTTACCTAACTTTGTGTCCATCTATCTTGAAGCTTGGTCCGTCCGGTTGCACAACAGTGATCTTCTTCAACGGCGGCAAAAATGGTGGTTTTTGCTCCGATTCTCTATAGTCCGTCCCCTCTGCTTTCGGCATCGGAACCGTTAATCTATCCCAAAACCCAATGATCTTCATCTCTTCAAGATCAACTGTCGCCGTTACTCCCTCCAACGGCCTCATGTACATATTGACAGTCCCATCTAAGTAAAAACACATAACCTTCACAACCCTCTTGTTGTTCCTAGTCTCTCCGTACCATCCCACAGTGAAACTACCACAGACAACCTCGTTGATCTTCAAGCCTCTCTTACTAACTGAAGCAACGAAGGGAGCGTAGGCTAAGGTCAAAGCGTTTGCGGCTATTTGTTCATCGAAAGTGAGTAAAGGGAAGCCATGGCCCTTGTAAATTTGGTTGGAAATGATGGAGGGGTTGGACAAATCTACGATAAGTTCGTGGGTTTGATGGTTTATACGGGCTATGATAAAGGCTCTGCGTTGTGGGATTTTTGTGGTGGAGTGGCTGCTGAGCCATGAGAGGAGGGTTGGTTTATCTGGGTCGTCTAGGCCTACGTATTGGAAGGTTAAGTTGTTGTTGGAGTTGGGATAGGCGTGTGTGAGAATGGTTTGGACTAAGTTGAGCTCTGAGGGAGTTAAGGGGTCTAGAGGGTGTTGTTGCTGTTGTTGGGTTGGTCGGAGAATGGAGAAAATGATAAGGAGAAAGAAGAACATCAATATCTGGATGTTGAAAATTGAAGCCATGGAATTACGGCCTGTGAGTGGTTAGTAAGAGGGCTTTTGTGTCTGCTTCTATTGGGAGATAATAAAGGTGTGGCTGTTGTCTATATATTAATTAAAAGAGTTCCTACTCTTTTTCTTCTTTCTCTTTTTTTGGCAAAACTGTCCCTACTCTTTTTTTCTTTTTCCTTTTTTTGGAAAAATTTAAATACAGTCTTTTGGTTTTGTTCCTTAAGTTATCCTTTTAAAATTCAGTCACGTAGTAATATTTAACTAAAAATACACTTCCATCCTTGAGAAAAAAAAAAAAAACATATGGCTGAATTTTAAAGAGAAATCTAAGAAACAACACCTTAATACTATACCTAAGGTTTGCTGTCCTTTTTTTATCTATTTTACTCGCGATTGTTGGGTGGGTCGTTTCAATGGTTCTATGGTGGTCGTGGGTTTAGGGTCGTGGTTTTTAGTCATGGGATTTAATCGATGGTTAAATTGGTAGTGTTGGGTTTAAATTGGTGGTGACAGTGTGGGTTAGTTTCAATTTTGGTGGTTATGGGTTGGTTTCAGTGTTTCAGGGGTCGATGGTGCTGGCTTGATTTTGGTGGTTGCATTGGGTTTGAATCGGTGGTTAGGGCTTGGGTTTCCTTGGTAGTGCTGGAGAGAGAAAGGGACAGAGAAAGGAGAGAAATTGGTGTTGTTTTATGTAATGTTTTATTAGGTAATGGGTTGTATGGTAAAATAAGAAATGGGATGTGTGGTGAGTTATAAAATAATTGTCTAAAATAGATAAAGTAACTTTTTAAAATGTAAAACATATGTGTATGGTGATATTTATGTCTTTCATGTGCAATTTCTTGTGAAGTAAATTTTCGTATTATATATATGAATCAAGTTTTTTTTTTTTTTTTTTTTTTTTTTTTTTTTTTTTTTTTTTGCAACAATGTTTGAAACAAAAAGTACTCACATTCAAAACAAGAATAAAAACAGTCGTGAGCTTATAATTAAAGTTTAAATTAAGCAATTCTTAATCAATTGTATTTTGGCAAGATAAGAGCCCTTGCATCAGTGTTTGTATTAATAAAAACAAAGTACCACGTTTTGGCCAACTAAGTCCAAAATTCACCCACACATTAGATCCTATAAAAGTGTGTATAAATATATAATTACTATAGTAACTGTGTAAATTTACTCTAGTACTATTCATTTTGCATTTAATTTTTTATATTTTCTTTACTATCTCAAGAATAAAAAAAAGAGCACGGATGGTAATTGTTGTACATAGAAAAGACAATTAAAAAATCAAAAAAATTTGATATTTTAATAAAATATAGAGTAAAATAAATAATCTAATGTGGAGTATTTTGAAAATTGAGTATTCAAAATAAAAAAAGTAATTTCTTGTGCTAAAATAGATAAGAAATTTTACACAAGTTGATGCGAAGGTACTTAATTAAGACTTATGGCATGCTTAAAAACTGAATATGAAATTTGTTAGAAACATGCATAATGCGTTACTATAAAACAAAACAAAAGCTTAGCATAAAATTTTTAAACACTCGCTTGTTCGTACAACCAATTGCAGTTTTTTCTAAGATTATAACATTTCCTATCACAATTATGGCATCAACAGCCAGCTTCCCTCCTGCTAATAGAAACAAAAGAGGGGGTATCAAAAGTTCCAAAGATACTACAAAACAAGTACCACTTAGCAAAAGAGTGAGCTGCTTAGGGACCCAACTAATAAAAGACAAATTAGGGAAATGAAATGCCAAACATTTTAAACTTTGAATGAAATTTTCTATTGTCCAAGGGGTATCCATGCCCTGATCTGTGATAACTTGGAAATTAAAGTTGCATGTGATTTGTGTAGTCCCATTAATTTTCACACTAAACTATCAGAACTCTACTTTTATATAACTTAATTATAAGGTGTCACATTAACAATAGTGAAATAAATTGATATTTTCAAAAAATGTGTCAATAAAGTTAGAGGGATGAAGGGCCCAGGAATGTATATTGGGCCATGAGCCTTATCTGAGAACGTTTAGCTGTCCGAAGATGGTTAGACCTTAACAAAGACATACGAATGAGTAAGTTATGGAAGGATTTTGGTCATAAAGGTTTAGGAAAGTAGTCCGAGGAGAAATGCCTCCTCAGCTAAGCAGAGTAGAGGTCAAAAGTTTGACCTGCCATCAAGAACGACACACCGAACAATTTTACTGGTAAGGATAAGTATCAAGAGAGAATAGGACAAAAGGAAGCTGAGAAATATCTAGGAGAAAGCTGTCATCACCACATTAAATGCTCTGCAGCTAACCCCCATGGCCTCACCAACAGCTTGATTTATAAGTGGAAGACTGAAATGAAGAAAAAGATGGTAACATAAAGAAGAAAGACCCCATTACAAGGGGGGCATCTGAGAATCTGTAGAAAAAAAAAAAAAAAAAACACTGCAACAATAAGAACTGTAATCAAGTTCAAGAGAATTATATACACAAACTACTCTCCTCGGACTTTGCCGAGGAAGATTTTCCTTGCATAAAATTTGTTTATCTTTGTTTTCTTGTCATCTTTAACCTATTATGATTATTGTCCAACTCATTGAAATTTAGTTTCCAACCCACTCTCTACAAATTATTTGTGTTGGGCTCTTTGGGCCTTAATCCTTTTACTTTTTGGTTCTAAAAACTATGATGGGACCGACGAGCCCTTTTTCTCAGACGAGCTAATCAAATATTTCTGTCAATAAATCCACGTCACTAACGAAGGTAGGGAAGCCATTCAATGCAACCAATAATGCCTCGGACGATTACAAGACCAGCTGTACAAACCGTTAGAGTCCCATCAAAACCTATATTACTGAGCATAAAGCGTTACCAAGATAGGCATTAAAACCACAATAACAGCCACAACGGCTAGGAGGGGTGGAAACATATATAAACCCCTTACAGTACCAACATAAGATACATAGACACACCTAAAATCACTCATAGTTACTCTGATATTCTGTGTTATTCTCTAAAGGCTTCCTTATATAACTTTGACATCGGAGACATTGTGGCAGGCACCACACCGATGACCACCTTGAGGGAGCCATCTTACCATATTTGCAGAGACAAAGACGAGGACTTAACTCTATCTGGACGCACTTACAAAAACTGATGATTTGCACTTCATTAGTTTAGTGCCATTTGTGGAAACGACATTTTCGTACTTAGGTTCGAAAGCGTAGTTTCCAATTAACTTCTACAGCATTAGCTCTGCAAGTCTAGGCTCTTGCGGCTAGCGTCAAAAAGCTCACCAAACAGAATTAGGAAATGAGGCTACGGCTTCAACAGAAGGAGAACCAATCTAGAACCAATCAAAAGGATGAGGGAGATAACCATAGAAGAAGCGACTGTCGAGGGCCGACTACTCTAGATAAACAAAACTCAGATCTTCTCCGGGAGATGAGAAAGGAGATAGATAAGTTGAGGAACACCAGGACCACCTCAACACCTTCAAGACAACACTAGGCCTTCAACAGCCTCATGACGAAATACTGCATTGTTCCTTCCCCACCACTCTCAAATGAGCTGCAAAGGAGTAGTTCATAAAGTTACCAACATCATCCATCGACAACTTCGAGTAGTTGAGCAACGCCTTTTTGCGCCACTTTGTCGGGGGACAACGCCCGAGGAGTCCAACAAACCATTTACTCACCATTAGACAAGGGGAAAAAGAAACTCTAAGGTTATACATGAAACACTTTACTCGAGAGACTCTGGAGGTGGATGAAGCTGACGACAAGGTGCAATTAATAACCTTTAAAGTGGGATTGAAGTTCAGAGAGTTCATGGTTTCACTCGCGAAGAATCCTCCTAAGACGATGGCAGAGATGCTCCTAAAGGTACAGAAGTACATGAACGCTGAAGATGCTTTAGTTGCCATAAAGGACACAGAACGGCCAAAAGACAAGGGAAGGAAGGAGGACGATCATAGAGGACGAAAAAGGAAGCGTCCACGTCATTAGACTAGTGACGGGAGTGAAAGGAAAGACAAAAAAACTCCTCAAACGGTAAAATTCATTTCTTTAGTTATGCTTGTTGACAAAATTTTGGCACAAATTAAGGATGAGCACTGCCTCAAATGGCCAAGGCCATTACATTCGTCGCCCAACGTGCGTGACAAAAAGAAGTATTGTCGGATTCACAAGGATCACAGCCACTACACAGAAGATTGCAGGGATCTAAAGGAGCAGATAGAGGAGCTTATTCGGAAAGGGAAACTACAGAAATATGTGAAAAAGGGGGAATCTAGTAAGTTCAGAGGCGACAGCAAAAACCAATGCAAATCTTCACCTAGGGACGAGGATCGCACGTCCCAGCACCCACCAAGTGTAATCGAGGAAATAAAGACGATCATAAGTAGCCCATTTATAAATGGGTCATTCAAATCCCTCAGGAAATCATGCCAAAGGTAGGTGAACAGTATCCATAGAATGCCCCCATTTAAGCAAAGATGGACAAACCATGACAAGTTTTTCTCAGAAGATGATGCTAGAGGAGTGAAGCAGTCTCATGACGGCCCCCTAGTTATAATGCTCACAATAGAAGGATTCAATACCAGGAAAATCCTTGTGAACAATGGCAGCTCTGCGAACATCATCTATCTCTCTGCTTTTCAACAGCTGAAGCTAGATCCAAAAAGGCTTCATCCATTCTACTCCCCCCTCGTCAGCTTCAGTAGAGACAGGGTTTATCCCAAGGGCATAGTGACACTGACGGTTACAGTAGGGACTAACCTGAGGCAGCTGACTCGTCAATTGTACTTCTTAGTGGTAGACTATCCTTTATCTTACAATGTGATCATCATGAGACCCACACTTAACTGTTGGAAAGCAGCCACATCTACCTACTGCTTGAAGGTAAAGTTTCCAATAAAGAACGATGTGGGCAAGGTGAGATAAAGTATTGGCCAGGGAATGGTACCAGGCAGTGCTAGCTGCCAAAGAAAACCATACATATATGATCGAAAAGAATGAAAAAGATAAAGTCGAAGCCCTGAAAACAGTGGAGCTGATTTAAGGAGAAACAGTAAGGACGACCAGAATAGGGACGACATTGAGTCTCAAGATGAGGACAAGACTCGTCCAGTTTCTTAAAGAGAACCTAGACGTCTTCACATGGAGTCACGAAGACATGCCAGATATATCCCTGAAGGTCATCCAACACAGGCTAAACGTGGACCCTGAGAAGAAGCTAGTCCAGCAGAGATGAAGGGTCTTCACTCTAGAACAGAATCAAGCAATCACGGACGAAGTTAGCAAGCTGTTATCAGCAAGCTTTATTCAAGAAGTTTACTACCCAAATTGGCTCGCCAATGTCATCCTAGTGAAGAAAGTGAATGGGAAATGAAGAATGTGCGTGGACTTCACGGACCTGAACAAAACTTGCCAAAAAGACTGTTTCCCTCTGCCAAGGATAAACCAGCTAGTGGATTCTATAGCAAGGTATAAGCTACTGACGTTCATGGATGCATTCTTGGGCTACAATTAGATAAAAATGGTAGAAGAAGACTAGGAGAAAACTACCTTCATCACAAGCCAAGGACTTTATTGTTATAAAGTAAAGCCTTTCAGACTGAAAAATGCAGGAGCAACCTACCAAAAGTTAGTAAATAAAATGTTCAGCAAGCAGATCATGTGAAATATGGAGGTATATGTGGATGACATACTCGTCAAAAGTAAAGAAGAGCTTGCTTATCTAGACTACCTCAAGGAAACATTTGCCACACTCAGACAGTACCAGATGAAATTAAACCCCAGTAAGTGTGCCATTGGAGTAGTCTTAGAGAAGTTCTTGGGGTTCATGGTGTCCCAAAGAGGGATAGAGGCAAACCTGGAGAAGGTGTAAGCCATACTCGACTTGACGTTGCCAAAGACCGTCAAAGAAGTCCAAAAGCTCATAGGAAGAATAGTGGCACTCAACAGGCTCGTTTCTGAAGCAACAGACAAATGCTTACCCTTCTTTAAGATGTTGAAGCAAACTTTTGCTTGGACCAACGAATATGAGGTGGCATTTCAAGAACTCAAGCGTTACCTGAGCAATCCACCCCTTCTAAGTCCGTCCAAAGAAGGGGAAAACCTATATCTGTATCTGGCAGTATCAACCACAGCCGTGAGCACAACCTTAATTCGAGAAGAAGATAGGAAACAGCTCCCAATTTACTACATCAGTCAAGCTTTCCAAGGAGCAAAAGCCAAGTACCCAAGGATTGAGAAGATTGTGTTCGCATTGATAGTAGCTTTGCGCAAGCTGCGACCTTATTTTCAAGCGAACCCCATCTTGGTAATGACAAACCAACCCACTAAAAAGTCCATGAACAAGCCCGAGGCAACAGGGAGAATGGTCCAATGGGCAATTAAGCTTAGCTAGTTCGACATCGAGTACCACCCCAGGACACTTCATCGTCAAGTTCACTCTTCCAAACAAGGACAGGCCCACCGACGAGATAGAACAGTGGACGATACAGACCGATGGTTCATCAGCCCAATGAAGAAGAAGAGTAGGGGTCATCATCACCACCCCAGGCAGAGAAATGCTTAAATATGAAGTTCAGCTAAAATTCACAACCACTAATAATGAAGCCAAGTACGAAAGAATATTGACTGGGCTAAGGGTCGAAAAAGCACTAGGAGCTAAAGACTTGCTCCTCCTGAGTAATTCTAAGTTGGTAATAGGGCAAATAAAGGAGGAGTATGAAGCAAAGGAGAAAAGAATGCGAAAATATCTCAGGCTGACGAAGCATTTGACACAGGAGTTTGATAGGGTGGAATCCATGCAGATCCCCAAGAGCCAAAACATGATAGCAAACAAAATCGCGAAACTAGCATCATCAAAAAAAAGATCAACAAGCATGGGCTCAGAGATGGAAGTCCAAAAACGCCCTAGCATTGAAAAAATCTCTACATTTACAATCCAAAGCACAGGTAGCTAGATGACCCCAATCATATCATTCCTCTAAAATTGCCACCTTCCACAAGACGTTGAGGAGGCTAGGAAGGTCAAGAAGAGAGCAACCAGATTCACGATCCTGAACGACACCTTGTACAAGATAGGCTTTTCCATGCCCTACCTGAAGTGCGTAAATGAAGAGAGAGCTAAGTATATTCTGGAAGAAATTCATGAAAGGGTTTGCAGAGACCATGCAGGCCCTAGATCCTTACTAAGTAAAGTTGTCAGAATAGGTTACTTTTGACCTACTATGCAGGTAAACGCAAGGGAGCTCGTCAAGAAGTGCGACAAGTGTTAGAGGTTTAGGAATGTCCAACGCCTTCCAGCCAAGTGACTGATGACAATAGCCTCCCCTTGGCCATTTGTACAATGGGAAATCACCATCGTCGGCTCATTACCCCAAGGTAAAGGACAGGTAAAATTCCTACTAGTCGCTATTGATTACTTCACAAAATAGGTTGAAGTGGAGATATTAGCAACTATCACTGAAGCAAGAATCCAAAGCTTTATATGGAAGAACATAATTTGCAATTTTAGAATTCCACGGACGATCATATCAGATAATGGGCGGCAGTTCGACAGTCAAGACTTTAGGGATTTTTGTTCAAGTCTAGGGATCAAGAACCAATTCCCATCCCGGGGACATCCACAAGCAAACGGATAGACGAAAATGACTAATCAAACACTACTCAAGATTATCAAAGCCAGGTTGGACGACACTAAGGGGACCAGGCCAAAAGAATTACCCAATGTCTTGTGGGCTTAAAGGACTACAGCAAGAACCCCAACAGGAAAAACCCCCTTCAGACTCACTTAGTCGCTATTGATTACTTCACAAAATAGGTTGAAGTGGAGACAATTAGCAACTATCACTGAAGCAAGAATCCAAAGCTTTATATGGAAGAACATAATTTGCAAGTTTAGAATTCCACGGACGATCATATCAGATAATGGGCGGCAGTTCGACAGTCAAGACTTTAGGAATTTTTGTTCAAGTCTAGGGACAAGAACCAATTCTCATCCCGGGGACATCCACAAGCAAACGGATAGACGAAGGTGACTAATCAAACACTACTCAAGATTATCAAAGCCAGGTTAGACGACACTAAAGGGACCAGGCCAAAAGAATTACCCAATGTCTTGTGGGCTTAAAGAACTACAACAAGAACCCCAACAAGAGAAACCCCCTTCAGACTCACTTAGTCGCTATTGATTACTTCACAAAATAGGTTGAAGTTGAGACATTAGCAACTATCACTGAAGCAAGAATCCAAAACTTTATATGGAAGAACATAATTTGCAAGTTTAGAATTCCACAGACGATCATATCAAATAATGGGCGGCAGTTCGACAGTCAAGACTTTAGGGATTTTTGTTCAAGTCTAGGGATCAAGAACCAATTCTCATCCCGGGGACATCCACAAGCAAACAGATAGACGAAGGTGACTAATCAAATACTACTCAAGATTATCAAAACCAGGTTGGACGACACTAAAGGGACCAGGCCAAAAGAATTACCCAATGTCTTGTGGGCTTAAAGGACGACAGTAAGAACCCCAATAAGAGAAACCCCCTTCAGACTCACTTACGACACTGAGGCAGTAATCCCAGTCGAAATGGGAATAAGTAGTATCAGACAAGAGATGTTCCACAAGGACAGCAACAACGATTAACTACGAGTCAACCTAGACTGCTTGGACAAAGTCAAAGACGGAGCCTCTAACAGGATGACAAAGTACCAGCAGAAGATGGCTGATTACTATACAAGAGAATGAAGCTCAAACAACTTAACATAAGGGACCTCATCCTACGCAAAGTCACACTGGCAACCAAAGACCCTGCTTAAGGGAAACTCAGCCCAACCTGGGAAGGACCCTACCGGGTCATCCATTATTCCAAATAAGGTAGTTATCACTTAGAGACCTTAGACGGGCGGAGACTTCCACGACCATGGAATATTGAGCACTTGAAGATGTACCACCAATAGATGTAACAAACAATTGTATTCATTTTCGAAAGTAATAAAAGAACTATTCAACCAATGACTCAATACTAACAAACCCAGCAGCTTAAAAGCCAAAAAAATTGGCTAAGTAACAAGATTCAGCTTAGACGAATGTAAGTTACTGATGAAGCCAAAGAATGATGAAATCCCTTAATAGGGTGTAAGTCATAAAAAGAAAAATGGCCAAGTAACAAGATTCCGCCTAGACGGATGTAAGTTACTGACGAAGCCAAAGATTGACGAAATCCCTTAAGAGGGTGTAAGTCATAAAAAGAAAAATAGCTAAGTAACCAGATTCTGCCTAACGGATGTGAGTTACTGACGAAGCCAAAGAATGACAAAATCCCTTAAGAGGATGTAAGTCACAAAAAAGGAAATTAACTAAGTAACGAGATTCCACACAGACGGATGTAAGTTACTAACAAAGCTAACGAACAACAAAATCCCTTAAGAGGGAGTAACTTGCAGGAAATTAGCTAAGTGTCAGAATCCGCCTAGACAAAAATAAAGTGCTGACAAAGGAAAATAATGACAAAATCCCTCAAAGGTCACTACAGAAAATTTGGCTAAGTACAAGATACTGACCCTGAAAGAGTAACTAAAGGAACGAGGCATCACACAAAAACAGGAGTACCGACAAGTAAGCATGCAATCACAAATATAATTGAAAGCCCAAAAACAACGAGCAGTTACCATTGTTTTCGCATTAAAAGCCCATAAACACTGGGCCAAAAACATTGTTATTAAAATACATTGAAAACATTGTTCTGAAATTAGAATTAAAAAGGCCCAGAACAAAACGGGCACTCAAAACAAAAAATAAAGAAAAAAAAATACAAATAACAGGTTCATGCGTCGGTAGCCACATCGTTATCAGTTGGGGGCGGGGGAGCACTCCCGGGGGCATCACCTTCAGGAGCCGCGGACTGGGAAGCCTCGTCAACAGTCATCTCTCTATCAACCTCCTCAAGATCAAGATTCTCTAGATCCACTCCAACCAAGTGCTTGACAAGATAGCACCTCAGGAGCTCGAATCCTTTAAAGTACCAACTAAAAAGCATAATATTGTGCTCTTCAGTTTGCTGAAAGGCCTCAACGGCCTTAGCAACAATGGTCTTGATCTTCTCCTTGGCCGCTTAGAGCTGTTCGTCTTTCTCCACCGTTAGTTGGCGCTCAGCCCTGAGGTCGTCCCTCATGACCTTAAGTTTCTCCTTCATAGTGTTGACCTCGCCCATGGCGGTGATCAAGTCCTTCTTTAGCTTTGAATTCTCCACCTCCAAGGCCTCCACCCTCAACACAGCAGACACGAACCTTGGCCTCCTGAGCAAGATACTCTGAGGTAATGTGAAGGCTTTCTCCCAGCACCTGAAAAAGGAACCAAACCTCAGAACAACCAAAAAAAAAAAAAAAAGAGAGAAAGAGAGAGAGAAAGAAAGGGGAAAGAGATGAGTTTGCACAAGTACTTGAACGAGCTTGTGGAGATGACGACCTAGAACCTTGTTGGTAGATACCCCCGAAAGCACTTTCATCTCCTCGACAGTAAAGGTATCTTGCCCCCAAGCCAACGCAACCCCAGCATCGTCCCAAACACTAGAAGATCGGGAGTTAGCCATCTCTTTCTGCTTATCCTCGGTTCGCTACCTTTTATTCCGTTGAGGAGTAATCTCCTCAAACGAAGTGGCCAGGGAAGTAGTCTTCACCATCTCGATGCCAGGAGTAGACGGAGTTGCTATAGTGATGGGGGTCCCCTTTTCCATCACTCGTACAATCCTGGCCCCAAGATAAGATAGGGGCTCGTTCTTCTTAGCCCTTATCCGGACGTACATTTCTTGGTTAAATTTTGTCTTACTCTTTTTTTCCTCAATATCAATATTTCACATGACGAAGGCAAACGATTCTGGCCCAAGGCAATAAAAGGCAAGAGTTCGCGGATCCACCAGATCGTTGAAATCCTCGATCGTCCTTGAGTACTCAATGGCGTTCTCAACGCGTCCCTTATACCTACTTTTAAGCTTGGGCCATCTCTTAACTGCACAAGACAATAGGCAAAGGAGTTAGTGGCAATAAAATAAACACAATGAAAATTAAGGGACTAGGAGAAATAATGATGCACCTAAGTTTGAGGTACTCCATCGATGGAGCAACCTTGGGAGATCACCCCAAACCTCGTTAGAGGGAGTCTCCCAATCATCCCCGGACATAAAAAAGAATTGGAACTTCCAGTATCTGAAGGACGAAGGCAAGTCCCGGACGATCCTAGTCCTCCTTTCCCAAGGCACTATCTCATAATACCAATGCTCCTTAGACTCCTTTAAACGGTACATGTAGACGAACTCATCCACTCTAATCATGTCTGTATCCCAGCAGCCAGCCATATCCCGATATAGCTAACCACTATCCTCCACGAATTTGGCATAAGTTGCCCGGGAGCAATACTGAAATGGCCTAAAAGTTCCATAATAAATGGGTGGACGAGGAATCTAAGCCCACATAGGAAGGCAACCTCATAGAAGCATACCTACCTAGGGAAGAAATGGCAAGCCCATTCCTCATCACGGAGTAGATGAACCCTAACTCTATCTGGGAACTAGAATCTATCCTTAAACCTAGAAAATGTCTCGCCATCTAAACTGCACACCTCCTCAAGGGCATGGAAAGCCCTAATCTCTCGAGGGACATAGACAGCAGTATCCCCCTCCACGGGTTTGTCACCAGACGATAACCCGGTCTCTAACTCACTTGACCTCACCTGTGACATTACTCCCTGCTCCCTTACTAAACCCTCAAACCAATCAATTGACTGACGGAGCAATGGTAGCAAATCACCCAATGCAATGCTCAAACTACTACCCTCAAATACAAAATTCTCAAGGTATGGGAAAACAGCTAAAGATCCCCCTAAACATGCGAAAAGGAAAGAGACAGAGGGACAAAAGGCCCTAACCTCAAAGCTACTAAGCATAGGTCTCCAAAAAAATAAAAAAATAAAAAAAAAAGGGGCAAAATCCTAGAAAGACCAAAAACACAGAAAAGAAAAAGAGAAATAAAAAATTTATACAAAGTTATCTACTTAAAAAAGAAAAAGAAAAGTAGCGGGAGGAAGAGGCCATACCTCAAAAGTGCAAGAGAGAGAGAGAGAGAGAGAGCAAAACACAAAGATTCACAACAACAATGGTAGCTTAGAAGCACAAAACATCAATGGTGGCAAAAAGGAAAGTGAAAAGTGAGAAGGAAAGAGGAGAAAGGAAGTTTAAAAAGCTAGGCACAAAAAACTGAAAAACAACGGGAAAACCGAGAGTCACATGGAATAGAGCATTAAATTCACCCCTTAGGCCATGCCATGTGGCCATAACACATCCAACGCTGCCACTACACAGTGAATGCAAAGGGAAATCCTAAGAGACATGTCAAAAAAAAAAAAAAAAAAAAAAAACCCTTTATCCTCTTAGTGGCCGTCACCACAAGGACGACCACAAAGCCTGAGGGGTAATTGATGGGACCGACGAGCCCTTTTTCTCAGACGAGCTAACAAATATCTCCGTCAATAAATTTATGTCACTAACGAAGGTAGGGAAGCCATTCAATGCAGCCAATAATGCCTTGAACAGTTACAAGACCAATTGTACAAATCGTTGGAGGCCCATCAAAGCCTATATTACTAAGTATAAAGCGTTACCAAGATAAGCATTAAAATCACAATAACAGCTACAACGGCTAAGAGGGGTGGAAACATATATAAACCCCTCACAGCACCAACACAAGGTACATAGACACACCAAAAATCACTTATAGTTAATCTGATATTCTGTGTTATTCTCTAAAGACTTCCTTATACTGACTTTGGCATCGAAGACGTTGTGGCAAGTATCATACCAATAACAACCTTGAGGGAGCCATTTTACTGTATTTGCATAGACATAGACGAAAACTCGGCTCCATCTGAACACACTTACAAAGACTGATGATTTGCCCTTCATCAAACCAAAATGTGCCCCTACAAAAGTAATGCTAATCGTTCATGCTTAGGGAGTAATCTTCTTCTCCCACACGTTAATTACATTAAAGAAGTCAGGGACTTTGGGGGTATCACCATCAGCCCACCACTGTCTCAATTAAGACAATTCCAATTAAAAAAGCTTATCTCTACCGACAGCTAGATCTCACCATCTTGAAAGAAAAACCCTGAAATATTATATAATTCCTCCCTAGACCTAAGACCTAAGCCCTAATGTGGGAAAATTTATCTTTTTATTCTCAGCAAAAAAAAATGTGGGAAAAATTATACTTCATGTCAGGAGTACATAGCATCTCCTGCTCCCACAAATTCATAGGACCCACCTACTACGGCTCTATGAGAGAGATGTTATGTATATCTAATACAGATGTGCGCCATTTATTCTATGTATGCCCCAAAACTTTGGTGCTCCACACACGCATATATCACTTAATATTTTATTTAAATATGAAAATTTTGACAAATTTACCGATAAAATATATTTTCAGCTAATATTTTTTGTGCTTACAAATTTTTAAAATAATCAAATATCAATAACTATGTTTTCAATTATATTTAAATTTCAAATTTTTACAGTTTAAAATTATACATAAAAAATTATTTTATAGATTGAATTGTAGATAACATCCAATTGGCATGAAATTTAAAATTTATATTAAGAATATATAAAACATCTAGCGTCCGTTTAGAAACAGCTTATATCTAGTTTTTTACTCAAAGTGTATTAAAGTATACTTATACCTTAAAAATTTTTAAAAATGTAAGAAAATACAAGAAAAAGTGAGGTTTTACAAAACTCTAGATAAAAACTAAAAGCTAAAAGTTGAATCTAATACCAAACATGCTCCAATTCTAACGGAGGAATTTCAAAATATGAATTCAGTAAAACGTTATTAGGTAGTATAATATTACTTAAAATTACACCGAATGTAACTTGAACTCATCCACATTTGTGTATATATATATATATAAGTTTCACTTTATTAATTTCCTCGAATTTATTATGCTATTAATTCATTTAATCATCTATAAGTATTATTTAAATAAGTTAAATAACACATTAAATCGATCATAATAGATAGTTTTATTAGTCGCCACTTATTTGGTGGAAGGGATTTTCCTCCTGACGGATTTAAAAATAAACTCTTTTTCATATTACTAATATTTAACCTAAATTCATCAGTAAAAATTAATTCAATAATTTTATCAATTGACAAATTAAACGTCATTCCTTCTAGCCAGTCATTTCAAAAGTCGAACTTTAATTATTATACTACAAAACAAAACCCTCTTATCATCTCAAAGTGTTTAATAATTTCGTAACTTTGAGCACAATAATTAAAAGTGTTGGCCGGGTTTGAACAATTGAGGTTCTGTATACACATATTTTTAGTTTTTAAAAAATATTATATGTATTTTTATATATTTTTTATTCACATATTTTTTTTAAAAAAAATAAAAATTGTTATTTAAATCCACAAAATTAGCAGACTATGAAATTTTGAAGTCAGACGTGACATATAGTAGTAAAATAGAACTCATAAACGTTCTTACCGAACTCCGTGTCCGTCTATCCTGAAGCTTGGTCCGTCCGGTTGCTCAACAGTGATCTCCTTCAAAGGCAGCAAAAATGGTGGTTTCTGCTCCGATTCTCTATAGTCCGTCCCCTCTGCTTTCGGCATCGGAACCGTTAATCTATCCCAAAACCCAATGATCTTCATCTCTTCAAGATCAACTGTCACCGTTACTCCCTCCAACGGCCTCATGTACATATTAACAGTCCCATCTAAGTAAAAACACATAACCTTCACAACCCTCTTGTTGTTCCTAGTCTCTCCGTACCATCCCACAGTGAAACTACCACAGACAACCTCGTTGATCTTCAAGCCTCTCTTACTAACTGAAGCAACAAAGGGAGCGTAGGATAAGGTCAAAGCGTTTGCGGCTATTTGTTCATCGAAAGTGAGTAAAGGGAAGCCATGGCCTTTGTAAATTTGGTTGGAAATGATGGAGTGGTTGGAGAAATCTACGATGAGTTCGTGGGTTTGATGATTTATACGGGCTATGATAAAGGCTCTGCGTTGTGGGATTTTGGTGGTGGTGTGGTTGCTGAGCCATGAGAGGAGGGCTGGTTTGTCTGGGTCTTCTAAGCCAACGTATTGAAAGGTTAGGTTGTAGTGGGAGTTGGGATAGGCATGTGTGAGTATGGTTTGGACTAGGTTGAGCTCTGAGGGAGTTAAGGGGTCTAGAGGGTGTTGTTGTTGGGTTGGTCGGACTATGAAGAAAGTGATAAGGAGAAAGAAGAATATCTGTCTGTTGAATATTGAAGCCATGGAGCTATGGCCCATGAGTAGTTAAGTTAGCAAGATGCGTCTGCTTCTATTGGGAGTAATAAAGGTCTGGTTGTTGTCTATATTTGCAAAAGTCTTGTACGGTGTGGGAGCTCACCTCTCAATGAGACATAAGTCTCACGTGCCGGACCCATGAGATACTGTCCCTTATACGTGGGAAGAGTTCCTACTCTTTAAGTCTCTAACTAAAAAAGATTTCATTTATGATATATTTGGCCTATGATTAGAATCCTTGAAACTTGCTTGGGTTATGATATTTTTATATCTTGAGAGTGTTTAAACATTAAACTCACTAAATTTAAAAGGGTTTTTAAACATAACATTTATGTTATTTAATTAAGCGTGTCTCAAATTTAGATTTATACTACATTATATACAGCTAATGGGGAGAGGGGGAGATTTGCCAAACTATGTGTACAAGTCAACTTGGATAAGCCGTTGATTAGGAACATATATCTTGGTAAAATTGCACAATGTGTTCTTTATGAAGGAATTAATGCTCTCTGCTTCTCGTGTGGAAGGATTGGGCATAAGGTTGAGGCTTGCCCTTACATTATCAGAGAACAAACCAAGGAGCAAAGAATGGATGAAAATACTGAGCACACTGAGAGGCAAAATGCTCAAGGGGCGGATGGAAATGGAAAAAAGGAGATAGTCCAACAGGAATATGGTGAGTGGATGGTGGTGAATAGAAGAAAAAATTTTAACAAAGCCAGACCATTGCAGTTTGATCAGGGAAGGAGTCATGCCGCGGAGGTGAGGATGACGCAATCATCCAGCGCGTACTCTACTGAGGTGCGTGGGACGAGTCAGAGCAGGAAAGATGTCAAGAGAAAGGCTCTGCACACGCAAGCCATTGTGCCACAGAGTGCGTCTGATTTGATGGCAATGTCTAATCTAAACCAAACTAAGGCTGGTAAGAGTTCGAAGAGTAAGGGTGGTCGCGCCAAAACCAATCAGAGAGTAATTAGTTCAGTTGAGTTACAATCTGTTAGGGTGGGCCCGAGTAATAGGAGTGGGCTTTTTGTTTTTGGGTCCGGCTCTGAACAAGGCCCATTTGGGCTCACAGGCTCTTTTAACACCAAGATAAACTCCCAGGAATCATTCTCTTCGAAGGAAAAGGAGATTTCTAATTCTGAATCTTCAGGCACCAGTGATGGAGGACAAGGCGCATTGGGGGATTTACTACAAAGGAAAAGTGATACCGGTGAGCAATGGAACGATAAGATGGATAAGGCAAGATCCAACAGAAGTGTGGGGCTGGTTCGAAACAGAGCTGATGGTGGCGTGGAAGAATCTTTTTCCATTAACGGAGAGAAGCAAGCAAATGGGTTATCTGCCACTGAAGGACGAGGCGTGGATCACAACGCCGAACCCATGGTGGAGGTTTTTGACGGATCGGCCTCCAGTTCAGGTGTCTCTGATAAAAAACTCAGATCCATCAAATACAGGATCCGAAATGCAGAGCTCGGAAAAATTGCTGGCAGAAGCGGAAGCGAAGGTGATGGTGGGAATGGTGACAGAGGTGTCAGCAAGGAAGTTTCTTTTCAACAAGCCGGTGGAATGCTCATTGATGGGGAACATTCATGGGCTGGAAATGATTCAGGTAGCCGAACCCTTGATAAGCGCCACAATCCTAGCCAAGGCAACTCAAGAGGCGTTGGGGATATTGAAGCACTCGGTGACTCTGATCCGGGGAGTTTGGGGGACGAAGATAGAGTTGATGGAGGTATGGAGATTGAGAAACACTGAGGTCTCTGAGTCTCAGCCTTCTTCTGTTACTTTGCCTGCTTATTATAAAATGATGAATGTTTTGATTTGGAACTGTAGGGGTGCTATGAAACCCCAATTTAGAAAAACGATTATGGATTTGGTGGATATGCATGCTCCAAGTATTATGGTGATCACTGAGACTAGGATGAGTGGTGCAAGGGCAGAGGAGATTATTGAGACTCTTCCTTTTGATGCTCACACTATGTCAGATACTATTGGATTTGCTGGGGGAATTTGGTTGCTGTGGAGGTCAGATTTGGTTCATGTGGAGGTGCTGGCTGCTACTGAACAAGAGATCCATGCTTTGATCCGGGTAAGATCCCAATCTCTCTGCTGGTTAATTAGTGCTATTTATGCCAGTCCTCGTTTTGAGGAAAGGTGTATTCTGTGGAATAATCTTAGGATGTTAGCCTGCATGCATGACTTACCTTGGGCTCTAATGGGGGATTTTAATGAAGTGTTGTCTGATGAGGAGAAATCTGGGGGGAATCCAGCTTGCCAGAGAAGAATTAGAGCCATTAAGGAGTGTATGGATGAGTGCAACGTGATGGACCTTGGTTTTTCAGGTCCAAAATTCACCTGGACTAATAAGAGAGAAATGGGCAACTTAATTCAATGTAGGCTTGACAGATGCTGGGCTAACTCGGAATGGAAGCAGTTGTTTCCGGAAGCCAATGTCACCCATCTAGCTAGGATTAACTCCGATCATTGCCCTCTTCTGCTTAATTTGAATCCATGTTTGGGTTCTAATCCTGACAGACCTTTTAGATTTCAATCCATTTGGTTAAGCCATAATGATTTTCCTGCCGTTGTGAGAGATGCATGGGCTGGTAGAGAAGGGAACTTAGATGTAGCTATTGCAAGTTTCAAGACCAAAGCTCAGAAATGGAATAGAGAGGTTTTTGGGAACGTCTTTATTAGGAAAAAGAAAATTATGGCTCGTCTGTTAGGTGTACAAAGAGCCTTAGCTATTAGTCCAAATAGCTTTTTGATTAACCTTCAAGAGCAGTTGACTGAGGAGTATAATCTTATTCTCCAACTTGAAGAGGAGTTATGGGCCTTGAAATCCAGAACTAACTGGATTATCTCTGGGGAGAGAAATACGTCCTTTTTCCATGTCTCTGCCCTCAGAAGAAGAAGCAAGAATAGAATTACCTGCATTCAAAATAACGAAGGTGAATGGTGTCGCAATATTGAGGAAGTTAAGGAAATTTTCAATACAAGCTTCAAGAAGTTATATTGTACAGAGCAAGTTTACTGTCCTATTGTTCCTCAATGGAGAACAGATTGGTGTGCAAAAATCAGTCAGGAGGAAGCGGATAATTTGTCTTGTATCCCTACAGATGGAGAAATCTGGTTTGCGCTCAAATCTATGAAGCCATACAAAGCTCCGGGTGTCGATGGATTACATGCGGGATTTTTTCAGAGGTTTTGGCTTGTGGTGGGTGAATCAGTGAAAAGGGAGATTAAAGAAGTGTTTTTGAAACAGTCTGTCCCTGAATATTTAAACCAAACTCTTATTGCCCTCATTCCCAAACAACTAGGGCCTGAAACGGTCAGTCATTATAGACCAATTAGCCTCTGTAACACGATCTATAAGGTTATCTCGAAGATTATTGTTTTTAGGATACGATCCTTACTGCCCTCCTTAATTTCTCCGATGCAGACAGCTTTTATTGAAGGTAGAAGGGGCACGGATAACGTCATAATTGCTCAAGAGCTTATTTATTCCCTTAGGAAGAGGAAAGGGAGGACGGGTTTCATGGTTGTGAAAATTGACCTTCAAAAGGCCTATGATCGTTTGGAATGGTCATTTATTAAGATGGTGCTTGAACATTTTGGGTTTCCGGAGTGTTTGGTTCGATTGATCATGAGTTGCGTGTCTAGTTCCACCACTGCTCTCTTATTCAATGGTAGTAAAATGGAGACATTCCAACCTTCAAGAGGAATTAGGCAAGGCGACCCCATTTCTCCTTACTTATTCCTTTTATGTATGGAATTTCTTGGAGCTCAAATTACTGGCATGTGTGAGAATAGAAGATGGGATATGGTCAAGGCGTCTAGAAGTGGTCCTTGCTTTTCGCATGTGTTTTTTGCGGATGACTTGATGCTTTTTGCAAAGGCAGACTATAAGAATTGTGAAGCTATCATTGAAGTCCTGGATAATTTTTGTAACTTGGCTGGTCAGAAAGTGAACACTTCTAAGTCAAAAGTTCTTTTCTCTCCTAATGTTAATAGAAGAAGGGTGAGAGGCATATGCAGGAAATTGGGTATTGAAGCAACCTATGATTTAGGGAAGTATCTTGGATTCCCTATTATCCATCAAGGCAGAAGGGGAAGCACTTTTAACTTTGTGATTAACAAAATGCAAAGTAAGCTGGTTGGGTGGAAATCCAAGTTATTGTCGAAGGCCGGAAAGTTGGTTCTTGTTAAATCGTCTGCAGCTCCGGTGGTTGAGTATTATATGCAATGCCACTCTCTTCCCTCTAAAGTTTGTGATCAAATTGATAAATTAATTAGAGATTTTTTATGGGGATCGACTGAAGAAAAAAGAAAGATGCATATGGTGAAATGGGAGACTGTGACCTTACCTAAGGATCTTGGGGGTTTGGGACTGCATAGTATGAAAGATCGTAATAAAGCCTTTTTAGCTAAGCTTTGTTGGAGGTTATCATGTGATCAAGAGGCTCCATGGGCAAAAATGATGGTGGCTAAGTATTTCTCCCATAGTAGAATGGCTAATGGTGGTAAAGTGCTCCCTGGATCTTGCAATTGGGCTGCCTGTAAGAAGGGTGGGCCGGTCTATGTTAAAGGTCTTAAATGGTCTATAAAAAATGGGGAGAAAGTGAAAGTGTGGGATGATTTTTGGCTGCCTTTGGGTATTTTGAGATCTCTTATTGAGGGGCCTCTTAACCGTGAAGAAGAGCTCATCACTGTGCAACAGTGCTTCGATCAAAATCATGAATGGCGAGCTCAGTGTCTCTCATTTGATCTTCCGGTGCAGATTCTCAATGCTATCAAAGCCACCCCTCTGTCACACAATCAGGATGAAGAGGATACACTCCAATGGGCCTTCTCCAAGAATGGTTTATTTTCGTTAAAATCTGCTTATCTTTTGGCTAGAGGTTTAAATCCATTGAACCTGGATACTGTTTCGGTGGACTGGGTGTGGAAGGTGGATACATTTCCCAAGATTCAATTTTTTCTCTGGCTCAGCCTTCACAATAGTGTTCCTACCGGGGATGTTTTGGGTTCAAGGGGTTTAAATCTCAACCCTATATGCAGCATATGTCAGCAAAGCATGGAAACAATTGATCATCTTTTTAGGGGTTGTGAGTTCGCTAAGGATTTCTGGCAGCAACTTCAATTCCCGGAATGTTTAAGGTATACTTTTTATTTTCCAGTTGACAAATGGCTAGAAATCAATTGTAAGGCCGACTCCAAGTACAGCAGTAGGGGCATTCCTTGGAGGATTTTATTTCCTATGGGAGTATGGCACTTATGGCTGCATAGGAATAATTTTGTTTTTAAGACTGGTACAGTGAATCGGGTATGGTACAACAAATGCATAAAGGATAGTGTTGAATTCTTTTCCATTGGGTTGAATGCCAAGATTCCTAGAACTAAATCTGTTGTGGCAGTAGGATGGGAGAAACCTCCAGTGGGTTGGGCTAAATTAAATTCAGATGGTTCCGCTTTTGGCAAGTCTGGTCGTGCTGGTGGAGGCGGTGTGATTAGAGATCATGATGGGAACTGGATGAAAGGTTTTGCAAGGCCTATTGGGAGCTCAAATAGTTGTATGGCTGAACTTTGGGCTCTTCGTGATGGCCTAATTTTAGCTAAAGACATGGGGATTAACAACCTCATAATAGAGTTAGATGCTTTGAGTGTTGTGACTCTATTAAACAATTGTACTCCCAACTTAACTTTAGAGCCTTTGCTTAATGACTGCAGGAGCCTTGTGAGGGTGTTGCCCAACAAGCAGATCAAGCATGTATATAGGGAGGCTAACCGGTGCGCGGATGCTATGGCCAAGTTAGGTGCAAGTAACGTAACTTCATTTTCTGTCTTTTTGAATCCACCGCCTGTGGTGGAAAGAATTCTAGCTGATGATAAAGCTAGATTGTGCTTTAACAGAACTATATTTACCTAATATTATGTTATTTTCCTTGCTGACCAAAAAAAAAAAAACGTTCAATGTGTGAAGCTTTATCTTAAAATTGTAAATTATTTTTTCAAAAGTTAACGAATGCTCTAAGAGTATTAGTTTAGGAAATATTTTTGATAGTCGAATAGGTCAACATCAGGGATTTGAAAAACAATGAAGATCTAGTGAGATAAAGATGGAAAAATGTGAAAATCTAGTGAGATCTCACCATATTCAGTGAAAATCTCACCAAATTCATTGAGATCTTGCTAGAAAATGCTTTGTTTGTCATTCAAATCAAGTCTGGTAGGTTTTAGGAGGAGAAAAATCGTCACTTGACCCGCCAAAGCGGGTATTGACAATGGAGACTCGCCGCCGACTACCACAGCACTGATTCAAGTCTCGAGTGGGTCAAGTCTAGCGTGTTGATGGACAACCCTAGCCTTACCTTCATTTGATTATCAAAAACAATAAAATTTAAAATACTATTTTTGGTCCCTAAATTTTACTAAAAGTTTATTTTTAGCCCCTAAACTTTAAAATTTTAATTTTTTTCATCCTTAAAATTTGTGAAGATTTTTCTAAAAATTTAGATACAAAAACAGGGATTAAAAAAAAAAAACATTTTTCAATAGTTTATGGGTTTTATAAAAAAAAATTAATTTAAAGATAAAAAGTAAAACATTTTCAATAATTTAAAATGAAAGACATTTTTCGATAATTTAGAGATAAATAATTAAAAATTTAAAAGTTTAAGAATAAAAAATAAATTTTTAGTGAAATTTAGTAACTTACCCTAAATTCTATCATTCATTCGATTAAATTGAAAAAGGAAAAACCAATCAAGCCCAATCCTTGGGCCCGAGACTGCTAGACCTCCTCCCATGTAATACTTCACACCTTCGTCTTGGGCTGCGCAGGTCTTTAAACTTAAACCCATGCCCAACCTTGTCTCACCCTTGTGGCAATATGTGATCTGGGCTTTCTGAAAATCAGCTCAGTTACAATGAAACCCTGTGTCAGCACATATTTTCCTCGCCAGTCCACGTACGTCCGCAGTTGTGGGTTTTCTCTGGACGCTTCTCGCGAGCGAGCACTGAACAAACTGTGCAAACCGTGTGCGCGCATTTATCATCAAAAATCACAAAGCCCCAGACGTGTCTTGAATCAATTGGTTCTCAACACATTTGAATTCAATCTTCCAATGTTAGAAGGGACAAAATGCATGCAGTATATGTGATCTGCGTCTGAGTGCTCACATTTTAGAGTTTCCATTTCACAAAAATAAAGAAAAAAAAAAAAGAACCAAAATCTTCCGCTCTGTCTCTTTCTCGCTCTCTCTCTCTAGGAAACTCTAGAACTTGACCTTAAGAGTTAAAGAGCACCTTTTGTATTGTTTATCAGCAAGCTAAAGCTGTGTCTTCTCAACATAAAAGTGGTGTCCCAACTTCCAATCCATTTCTCTATCTGCTCTCGTGATCTTCTCTAAGCAGTAAGTCCCTCATTTCCCACATTTTGTTTTTTCATTAAGGGTCTGCACTGCATGGCTTTTTTTTTTTTTATTGACACTCTGTTTTATTGACGTGCTTTTACTTCATTAGATATCATTTTCTAGTCGCCCATGTTGCTATAATTCATTGTTTTTCGGCTCTTTGGCATACTCAGTTTGATACCCAAGAAGGATATACCATCGTTTTAGGAAATGGGTCGGTTTTGTTTTAGTGCAATACTTTGTTGTGTGGTTGGGTTTTATGTCAACTTTTTAGGAACCAAAAGACCTTAAAGGTGTTTGTAGGAAGACCTGAAAGAACTGTGTTTTCAAAGTTCTTTACTTTGGATGCCTTTTAGAATTGGAGGTTTTAATAGTGTAAAAGGATTGTGGCTTATGCTGAACTAGAAATTACCCTGAAGGCTAATTCATCTAACAATGTAAAAACAGCATCTTTATGTCCAAATATGAATAGTGATGCACATCATGTGCCTTTAGAATTCAGATTATAGCTCCACGTTAGTAATTGAATTCATTCACATGGTTGTATTGACTAATGCAGCAAAAACAGTGTTAATTTTTTAAAGGACAATTAACTTCAACCAGGTAATTAATTGGTCAATGCCACCACGTGATTCAATTTAGGAACAACAAGGTAGAGCTCTTTAAAAAATTAGTAAGATGATGCATGTTGAGTGCACTGGTCTAATTTAAGGAAGACACAACCAATGGTCCAATGGTATAACTGTATGTAGACATTCTCACTCTCCCTAGGGTCATCTATTGCATTTCATTTTAATGTTTTTAAGTTTTGAAAATTCTTGTTAATTGACATCACTGAAAAATTAACTGGTTTCTTGAGGAGTTTGATCATCAATACTTTAATGGCAGTTGGCTGATAGAGGAGTCAAATTAGGGATTTTAGGCAACCAAACTGTTTTATAAAAGCATCACCACTGTTTACTGAATTTGGATTGAATTTGTATGCATTTAGTTAAGATTAAGAAAGACTTGGTTGTTCCTCATTTCATGATTTTATTTGAGATTGTAGTGGTGCAATGAGAAATAAGATGGATGGTTAGTGGTTCCCTAGACAAAAGGCAAAAGTCAATAATTCAACTAGTATTGGTTGCATGAATAATCAAACTAAAGTTTTATGAGCCTTTGCTTCTAGAGAACCATACTTCATTAGAGAATTCATAATCTTGGATTAGAAAGCCTGGCAGCTTCAATTTGTCCATGTGTTTTGTCCTCCTGTCTAAACAAAATGTAAGTTCGACAAAGTTGTTTTTGTGAGTTGAAATCATACATGATTCTTTTGTGCTTGTTACATCAGATGAGTAATCTGATTTCTCTTGGTCTGGCATTTAGAGTCCTATATAACTATGTCTAATAAGGTTGTTTCCTGTGCCCTGCTTTGTATTATATGTTGTAAATGGTTGTGAGCTAGCTCTTGGATCGTTCAATGTTAAGAAAATTCTTCATCCTTCTTTTAATTTTTCTAAATTCAGGAATGGCTGAAGCAGCATACACTGTCGCATCTGATAGTGAAACCACAGGAGAGGAGAAATCATCTTCTGCTTTTCCGGAAATTGCAATTGGAATTGATGTTGGCACTTCAAAATGTAGTGTTGCAGTTTGGAATGGCTCCGAAGTGGAGCTCCTTAAAAATACTAGAAACCAAAAGATGATGCGATCATATGTTACCTTCAAAGATGATATCCCTTCAGGGGGAGTCAGCAATCAACTCTCCCATGAGCATGAAATGTTATCTGGTGCTGCAATCTTCAACATGAAACGCTTAATTGGTAGAGTTGACACTGATCCAGTTGTTCATTCAAGCAAAAGCCTTCCATTTTTGGTACAAACATTGGATATTGGCGTCCGCCCATTTATTGCAGCCTTGGTTAACAATGTCTGGAGATCCACCACTCCTGAAGAAGTCCTGGCAATATTTTTAGTGGAGTTAAAAGCAATGGCTGAAGTTCAGTTAAAGCGGGCCATAAGAAATGTTGTTCTGACCATTCCAGTTTCATTTAGCCGCTTCCAGGTGACGCGGATTGAACGAGCTTGTGCCATGGCTGGCCTTCATGTCCTAAGACTGATGCCTGAACCAACAGCTGTGGCACTGTTGTATGCACAGCAGCAGCAACAGGCTGTACATGAGAATATAGGCGGTGGAAGTGAGAAGATTGCACTCATTTTTAATATGGGTGCTGGCTACTGTGATGTAGCTGTTACTGCTACAGCTGGAGGAGTTTCACAGATAAAAGCCTTGGCAGGAAGTACCATAGGTGGAGAAGACATACTTCAGAATATGATGCGTCATCTGTTGCCTGATTCAGAGATTCTCTTCTCAAATCATGGAATCAATGAGATCAAATCAATGGGATTGCTCCGAGTAGCAACTCAGGATGCAATCTACAAGCTCTCCTCCCAGACCAGTGTACAAATCGATGTTGACTTAGGAAATGAGTTAAAAATTTGTAAGGTTGTTGATCGGGAGGAATTCGAGGAAGTCAACAGGAAGGTGTTTGAGAAGTGTGAGAGCCTTATAATCCAGTGCTTGCATGATGCCAAGGTAGAAACTAAGGATGTTGCTGACATAATTGCCGTAGGTGGATGTTCATACATTCCGAAGATTAGGAATCTTGTTATGAGTATATGTAAAAGACAGGAGCTTTACAAAGGAACGAACCCATTGGAAGCTGCTGTTTGTGGAGCAGCACTGGAAGGAGCAGTGGCTTCAGGTATCAGTGATCCATTTGGGAGTTTGGACCTGTTAACCATTCAAGTCACGCCTCTTGCCATTGGGATTCGAGTGGAAGAAAACAATTTTGTGCCCATTATACCTAGGAACACTACGATGCCAACGCGGAAAGAGTTAGCTTTTACAACTGTTCGTGATAATCAAACTGAGGTGCTGATTGTTGTCTATGAAGGTGAAGGGGAGAAGGTGGGAAAGAATCATATGCTGGGCTATTTCAAGATCATGGGTATTCCTCCAGCTCCCAAGGGAGTTCCAGAGATAAATGTGTGCATGGACATTGATGCTTCAAATGTGCTTAGAGTTTTGGCTGGTGTTGTACTGCCAGGATCTCGACATCCTGCAATCCCTGTCATGGAAGTTAGGATGCCCACAGTCGATGATGGGCATGGCTGGTGTGCTGAAGCTCTAGACAGAACTTATGGGTCTGCTCTGGACTTGGTTACAGTTCAGAAGAAAATATAGTGGTGAGATGTATATATATTTAGTCTCATTGTATGTTTGGTTACTGTGGTTTTTATGTTTTGTTGATCCTGGACAGAATCAATTTTCATGAAAGTTGTATGGTGATGCTTTATTATATACTTCAATAAATGTGGACTTCGTGTAGATAAGTTGAAGCTTGTTTATGTTGTGATTTTCAGTGTCATTTTAAATTGTGTAATATGATTGACAGACTCGAGGTTGGCATTTTGTTCTTTCTTTATGATTTGGTTGTCATTTTTTCTTTCTTTATGATTTACTGGTCTGGAAGAGGAGGGGGATTTGAACTTTGGTTTTCCTCGTCCTCTAAGACATGTTAAATTACTAATTCTCCTCAAAGCTTAAGATATGTTAAATTACCAATTTTTCTAAAATTTTAAACCGTTAAAAAATGGTAAATTTAATCACTTAATTATAATTAGAATTGAACTTTATAGCATATTAAATAATTGGACATTATCATTAATATGTTATCTCCAGTATACTTAAAAACACAAAGATGAATGTTTAATGACTAGAAATGCAATTAATGTAGAGATTTGGAGGATTAATATGTTATTAAAAAAATAATAACAAAGATTGGGCTTTAAAGTGGATCTCAATTTTTCTGAAGTGCTATATTATAGTAATATAACTACGACACATATGATCAATACATGTCTCATTTTGTTTGCCTATGCAGGACCAAAAAACAAATCTCAATTAGTTTGCAAAGATCAAAGAAAATACACCAATTTAAGGACACAATATTTTTCACAATATTTTTTACATAATTATTGAATTGATATATTGTGATTAGTGTTATTATTGACCAATTTAATGAAAGCAATATTTCTCTAGTCACAAATTATTACTCAACCATTATAGGACTTTACTTTCAAAAAATTAAGTACCAGGTAATTTTTTTTTTCACTCTTTTTTTTTATTTTGTGAATTTTATATTATTAAGTAAATTATAAATATTTAAGATAGTAATCAGTATTTAGATTGTGGACTATGGAGCGATTTATCTTCCTTTTTTTTTTTTTTCTTTTTTCTTTTTGTATGGTACTTTACTTTTAAGATATCAAATATTGGGTAAATTTTTTTTTTTCACTTTTTTTTTTTGTAAAATTTATATTATTAAGTGGATTATAAATATTTAAGATAGCAATTAGTATTTAGAATATGGAATGTGGAGTGATTTATCTTTATCTCTTTTTTTTTTTTTTTTTCCTTTTTCATTTTGTATGGTACTTTAGTTTCCAGAAATCAAGTACTGGGTAAATTTTTTTTTTCACTTTTTTTTTTCTTTTGTAAATTTTATATTATTAAATGGATTATAAATATTTAAAATAGTAATTAGTATCTAGATTGTGAACTATGAAGTGATTTATCTTTTTCTTTTTTTTATATGATACTTTACTTTTCAAGAAATCAAATACTGGGTATTTTTTTTTTCACTTTTTTTTCTTTTGTAAAATTTATATTATTAAGCGGATTATAAATATTTAAGATAATAATTAGTATTTTGATTGTAAACTGTGGATTGTGGAGTGATTCATCCTTTTTTTTTTCTTTTTGTATAGTACTTTACTTTTAAAAAATCAAGTATTGGGTAAAAAAAAAAATTCACTTTTTTTTCTTTTGTAAATTTTATATTATTAACTGGATTATAAATATTTAAAATAATAATTAGTATTTAGAGTGTGGACTGCGAAGTGATTTATCTTTTTTTTTCTTTTTTTCTTTTTATATGGTACTTTATTTTCAAAAAATCAAGTACTGGATATTTTTTTCACTTTTTTTTTTCTTTTGTAAATTTTATATTATTAAGTGGATTATAAATATTTAAGATAGTAATTAATATTTAAATTGTGGACAGTAGAGTAATTTATCTTCTTTTTTTTTTTTCTTTTTATATGGTACTTTATTTTCAAGAAATCCCAATCATGGAAGTTAGGATGCCAACAGTCAATGACGGGCATGGCTGGCGTGCTGAAGCTTTAGACAAAACTTATGGGTCTGCTCTGGACTTAATTACAGTTCAGAAGAAAATATAGTGGTGGGATGTGTATATATTTAGTCTCATTGTATGTTTGGTTACTGTGGTTTTTATGCTTTGATGATCCTGGACAGAGTCAATTTTCATGAAAGTTGTATAGTGATGCTTTATTCTATACTTCAATAAATGTGGACTTCGTGTAGATAAGTTGAAGCTTGTTCATGTTGTGATTTTCGGTGTCATTTTAAATTGTGTAATATGATTGACAGACTCGTGGATGGCATTTTGTTCTTTCTTTTACTGATCTGGTAGAGGAGGGGGGTTTAAACTTTGGTTTTCCTAATCCTCTAAGCTACAATTATCTTGAATAATTGAACATATTAAACTCCCAAAAGCTTAAGCCGTTAAAAAATTGTGAATTTAATCACTGAATCATAATTCTAATAGAATTGAAGTTTATAGCATATTAAATAATTGGACATCATCACTAATATGTTATCTCCAACATACTTAAAAACACAAAGATGAATGTTAATTGATGACTAGAAATGCAATTAATGTAGAGATTTTGAGGATTAGTTTGTTATCTGCAGTATACTTAAAAACACAAAGATGAATGCTAATCAATGACTAGAAATGCAATTAATGTATAGATTTTGAGGATTTACTTGCTAGCAAGAGCAGTGTGATAAGTTATGGTTTGTTAATGGCAGAAAATTTGCTTTATTCATGGTTTAAAAAAGAGGAAATGTATTCAATGAGCTAAGATTGCAAAATAATGAATCATTGTCCTCCAAACCTCCTTGGCTGTATATAAGAAATAGTACTACTGGTATTGGAAGCACTAAAGGAATCTTTAACAGAAAGAAAAGGTTCATCACTAACTAAATTGTATTCTTATTGATAACTTGTTTTATTAGACAATAGCAGTATAGGTTAGAGGCGGGGTTTCTCTCTCTTTGGTTCATTTTATTATCTATAATCTCACAATTCTTTTTCATCACTGTTTGTTCTTAGGTGTTAAACATAAAGATTAAGTAATGATTAATGACCTCCAATCAAATACATTTTAGTAACTTGTAGTGGTCACAGGCCAAGGATGAGCAAACTTAGGTAATGTTACACAGTTGGTCTCCTAGCTTCTCCTAACCCTTTTTATGCTTCATCAAAACTTGCTTCGATCTTAGACTGTAGATGGAGATCAAATAGCCCATGGGTTTAGCCTGTTTCCCGGACTTACAGGCTGCAAAGCCCATGCCTCATGCAAAGTAACTATAGCCTATGCGCCACTACTAAACCTTTGTAATTTTTGGGTTTAGCAATGCAAATTTTTTATATAAAAAAAAAATAATAACAAAGATTGGGCTTTAAAGTGGATCTCAATTTTTATGAAGTACTATTATAGTCATAAAACTACAACACATATGATCAATACATGTCTCGTTTTGTTTGCCTATCCAAAAAAAAATCTCATTTAGTTTGCAAAGATCAAAGAAAATGCACCAGTTTAAGGACACAATATTTTTTACACAATTATGGAATTGATATATTGTGATTAGTGTTAATAAAAGTGATATTATTGACCGGTCTAATAAAAGTAATATTTCCCTAATCACAACCTATTACTCAACCATTATAAAAAAGATGGTAAAAAAATCTGTGTACTAGATTTACTCAAGAAAAGAAAAGATGAAAGCCAAATTGTTTTAGCATAGTTTATTTTTTAATTAGGATTTATAAGTTGCTAAGCTTCCACTCAATATAATAGCCGATATATTGACATTTTAATGCGTTCAAGCATAGTAAAACATGATCTACCCATTACATTACCAAATTAAATCAGAACTTAAATTTTCTCACGAAAAAAATTAGAACTTAAACAGCGTGTGCATTTGTGTAACTATTGCTTGGCATTTTTGTAATATTCAAATGCAGAACTCTACCTTAGAATAATGTGATAAAAGAAATTGAAATTAAGAGAGGGTCTCAACCATTCTTTATAACTAGTTGATAATTTGCATTAATGTAATAATACATATACATTATAACTAAATAACATTTCTCTACTGTCCAAAAGATTGGAAATTGTAGATTTCAGTTAGCTCGGCTGGTAAAATTTCTGATGGTTGTATAAGAAATTTGGAGTTCAATCCCCGCCTATGCCAAAAATCGATTGGTGTCTTGATATGATAATAAAGAGCTATTATTAAAAGCAAAAGTCATAGGTTGAAACTCTTTCAAAAAAAATAAAAACAAAAAAAGATTGAAAATTCAAAAAATGCTATGAATGAATACAAATAAGATCTATTATTACATCCTATCAAAAAAAAAAAAAAAAGATCTATTATTACAAGTTAAAAATCCATTAATAACATGACAGTATGACACCAAATTTTCTCTAGAGCATTACCACAGATCTCAAATCTATTCATAAAGTAAACTCAATGATTAGCTCTCAATGTGAGCATATCTGATGATTTCTAAAATCCAAAACTACTACTTGTCTCTACTATATTTTTTATCACTTAAAAGTGTCAATTTTCTTTCTATGAATGATGAATCCATTCTTGGCAAAAGGTAATGTCTTAGACACAGAATTTTTTATTAGGAAACAACCAAGTAGACCAAACGGATCAAAGTGGACCAAAAGAGACCGAATAAATTGAAATGGATCGAAGTTGACTGAATTGGCTAGAATTTAACTAAAATGTACTAAAGTGCTGCACTAATATAGCAACAATAAATACTACTTTTAGATATTATATAGGTGATCCTACTTAACTTTTAAAATATACCCCAAAAAAAAAAAATGATACTACTCTCCTCCCCTACTTAACTTCTAAAACATCTAAATAAAATTAAGAAATGACTAATGAGCAACTATTTCCTTCGATCATTTCCATTCGTACCCTTACTTATCCCTTCAAACTTTCAAACTGGCTGTTAGACTATATAACTTATGATAGAGCCATTTAATCTTCATAAGGTAATCTGATAGTTAATATTTCAGGTTTTAACAACATTCATTTTTTTCCCCAAATTGGATTTTGTAAGATCTAAATGAACAAGATCAATAACCTTGCCATCCATTGATTAGTCCACAATGATGCCATACATTGGATATGCATCATACTGTTCCCAAAAAAAAAAAATCAGTTGTAAAGTTTATGGAGAATTCATTGTATTGCCATCACAACCTCTTGTCCATATTCATCAGAGGAACTCAAAAAACAAACGAAAGGAACACTCAACAACATAATAAATCCCAAACACTAACAGTAGCAGTACAAAACACAGTCCCTTGTCCACATTGAAACCCACTCGCAAGCTAAAATACAAAGCCAAATTAGGGAGTAGTGAAGCCAACACTATGTTCCAAATGGAAAAACACCAAAATTTCTAACATCACTTCTTCAGTAATAGGAACCTTGATACCTCAAAGACACCAAGTTCACGACAAAACACCATACCCAAAAATCAAAAAAACGTATAATTATTACAATCCGGTACATACATTTGTCAATTTCAATTCCCAATGCTTGCAATATTGCACGTACTCTCTCTTTTCAGACACACCATTTATAATATACTCTGTGAGTTTCATTTTTATTATATATATGTTATTATAAAAATATAAAATATAAGAAACTCCATTTTGACTTCTCAAACAATAAAACCCGACACATATTCCTACTAACTCTGCCTTAGCATCGAAACCAACATATAAAAACATATGAACAGCAAACCAACTTGAGTAATACGAGAAGAACATTACAAGATGAAAATTTTCAAATCTTGTCATTAAAATTTCCTTTTTATTATAAACAAAGTCCAACCAAGTAGGTCCAAAAGATTCTATCATCTCCAAATATAAAAACTCTCATCTTCACAAACAACAAAAAATAAAATTTATATATATCAACTTTGAATTGAAACATAGATTTTTTTTTTCAACGCTTAGAACAGTTCTATTTCCCACAATATGATTTCCAAAGCAAAATATTGTTCAATGTTCGCCGTTTCGACCACGCTACCTTCTTCCCATGCATGCTTCTTTTTTTTCGCCTTTCCTCCAAACACCAAAACGTAGACTTTAAACTTTGTAAGTTGTAGTAAATGCCACAAAGCTCAAAATTGGACATGGTGCACACCATCTCATACCCCACCTAGCACGTCGTTGTATAATTTTTTCCTTCTTTTCTTCTTCTTGGTGTTGATGATCAACGCACGAGGAAACTTGAAACTGAGAAATAATTAATCAATTATTAGCAGTAATGTCATCGATCTCTTTTTTTGTTAATTCAATATGTACTACATCTCTCTCTTTTTTTGGGATTGCCCAGTTCGTCTACGACCAACAAATTTGTCACAACTTAATAACAAGTGTGATTGTGATCAGTGAATCATTATACACAAGTTAAAGTTGTAGCAAAAGTTGTGTTCACAGACTCTCAGACTCAAAACCGTTGTGATACAGACACGTTGCGGCGTCTGAGGTGGGGAGACACGATTGAGATTAGACCACCAAGTGGGGGCCTCATCTTTGACCTATAAATCATCTCATCATATGGCCTCCGGTAAAACTTCAAAAACGGAATGAACGATTCACGAGACTTGTCGGTCCTGCTGACGTGGCCCTCCTTGCGGAAAAACATGGCCGGTGATTGGAGGAACGAGGGGCGTGGGGTCCGCGGGTGAGAGATCCTGCTAGAGTCACTGCCCGTGGTACGCTGTGGTAATGGGGTTGAAGGAAAAAGTGATTTCCTTGTGTGCCTCGTACTGTTACCTCCACCGTTGATGCTTCCACGTGGCGTTCTGGCAGCCGGTGATGCGAATGAGAATGACCGAGCATTGAGTGGGGAAATCAGTGCGGGGCCCAGTGGAGAAGGGCTGGTGGGCCCAACTTTTGATGCTGACGTGTCGGTTAAGCTTAGGTACCAAGGTTTGAGTGAGTCAAAGTGGTGGGACACAGTGAAGGAAAAGCGGGAAGATGAGCATGATCCAATCTTGGCCGTTGATTTCAATGACGAAGGGTCAAATCGTAGGGACGAGGTTCGTGGGTAGTTTGAGAAATCGTTGAACTCCAATGATTCTTCGAAATCTAGTGATGATACCATCATCGTGACCGTTGATAGCTCAACGAATGGTCTCACACCCTGCAACCATAAAACAAAATTTACACACTCAAAATTTGATTTTCAATATACAAAAAGATCAGCTATATTTTTCTGACATCTAGAAGCTCAAAACAAATCTGTCAGAAATTCACGTTTCTATATTTGACTTTTGATTAAAGTACCTAGCTAGAACTTCAACTAGATTCTAATATTTGTAAACTTTTTTTGACAAAATTAGACAAACAAGCAAAGAAGTCCAGATTCACTGAGACTCAAAGAAAGTGATATATTTTACATTCCCCTATTGAATTTAATCACATGATTAGCTTAAGCAATGAGTTACATAGTTAGTATAAATGTATAATGACAAATCTATATGGAAATAATGTTACATTTATTTGGGTGTCCTTATTTGTCACATGATTGACAAAACACAACAATGGGATATTGAAGCATGAACCAAGAATCCCCACCAAAAGAATAGAAATTTGGGACTGGTGTTGTTCTTGAAATTAACTAGAGGCTGATGGCCTACCTAGAAAGGTCTAAGATTGGATATAATGGTAGTCCATTATGTTTTTCAAAAAAAAAAAAAAAAGGTAGTCCATTATTTTTATTTTTTTTTTTTTGAGAAAAAAAGGCAGTCCATTATTGGTGTTCAAAACAGTGTCAAAAACACACTGCAGCATCTAGATTCAACTGTATAATAAGACCATTTATTTTTTGTGTGTGGGCTAGGGACACTGTCAGTAAGTTATGCTTGGCAGTAGAGTACAAGTGATACTACCAAACAAGGCATGGTTTTGAATTTTTCTTACCTTCCACAGATAAGCGAACAGAGATGGAGGGTCTATCACAAAAGCCTTGTATAGCCTTCCTGGGTAGTACTCCGCTACAATTTTCAGTGTTGCCAGTAATAAATTCATAAAAGCCGAGGCTGACCTGAAAAAGCCTGCATTTCCCACGCATTTTATATTAGCTCCACAGTATTCATTTCTTTTTCATAAATTAGACTATCTTACTATAATTACTTTTAATTATATCTAAATGTTGATTAATATAATAAATTCTAATTAATTCAATTAATAAGTTGTTTATAATCAAATAAGAGATCGATGATTCAATTCCATCTCATCTATTGACAACTGACAAGTTACAAGACTAATATGTAACCAATTTTATACATGTGTTGCATTTCTTTTTTATAAATTAGTGTCTCCTATTATAATTACTTTTAATCAAATCAAAATATTAATTAATTTAATGGGTTCTAATTAGTTTAACTAATAAATCTTTTATAATTGAATAAAAAATATGAATTCAAACCCCTGCCTAATCAAGAATAACAAATTTGATATGTGATCAATTTTATACATGTTTTGCTTACAAGCCAAACCCTACTAGGTGATCTACATGGACCCAAAACACAATAATTAAATTTTTAACACAAAATCAACATGTAATTATCAATTAATTAATGGTGGTTGGAATGATAAAAAGCTGAGCAAAGCGGCTAATTAAGTAATTATGATTTATCTGTACTGGCAAAGCAAAAAGGAGAATCCTGGTACTTCTGCTGAGGATCGAATATTTAAGGATGCCACAGGCTTTGAAAGTGACTAATTCTAGGAGTATAAGCTTCAATTCCCGATAATACCCCTGAACAACCAGGCCATTAATTTGATTTTAGACCACGACAAATCAGGGGCACTCCGGACACTTTCTGAGAATACCTCAGACATTGCCGGTGCTCCTACAGAATTGGCGTGGCTCAGTCTCATTCATTAACTACGCTGATACACAAGGGTACAGATTTAAGGTCAACAGTACAACATGACCAAACTAGACCCACACCCACACTAATTTCAAACCTATATATGAATATGTGAAAGGGTAATATAGTAAACTTACTTGCGTCGAAAAGAAGAACCAATTGCTCCACAGATTTTGGCATGGTTTGAATTGCCACCTCCAGTGTAAACACCAGCAAACGAGTAAACCTTCAATATTCAAAAAAATAAATAAATAAATAAATAGAAGTAAATAGAAGAATATAGTATTAATGAGTGTGACATTTCTGAAAATTTTAATTAAAATATATATATGGTTTGTGTTTGGTTACTCACAGTTTCTGGGAATGGAATTTCTGGTAATCTTGCTTGATCCGGAAAATCTGTAACAAAGGTTAAATAATTTCCTCAGTTACTATACTCACTTTCATGCATTTTTGAAGAGAAACTTTGAGAGAAAATGGGGTTTACCAAAACGGGTCTGGATTCTTCATCGTGACCAGCCACAAAAGCAACACCTTCAACTAGCTCAGCTGAGAACTCATCAGCTATCAAATTATCTATATGCAAAAAGAAAAGAAAAAGCAAAGAGATAATTAAAATTAATAACCAAAGACATAAAAATTTGATTTGTGTTTTTTCACTTTGTGGGGTATTGTGGAGTAGTGGCTTTAATCATTACTGGGATTTTTAACTTTAACGCTTAATTCAAAGTGAAAAAGCAAGATTCTTCGCATAGAGAAACAAAAAGATAAAATCGGTATAGCAGCCAAAAGAAAAGTTGCAGAGAACAAACAGGAAAAGCTTTTGAGAATAAGAAGAAGATCAAAGATGATGAAAAATATTGCAAACGTGTGTGTATATGTATGAAATATATGTATCATGTACCAGTGCCAATACTCTCTCTCCAAGAAAGACAGGCTCTCAAGTGCTTCGCAGCCTTCTTCACATTATCCCCTTTTGCTTGCAGAAACCGTTCTACACAAGCTTTGTTGCAGAACTTCTCCTATATTTACGAACAAAAATGGCCCACAAACAAGTTTATAACCCAAAGTTTCAGAAAAATGAGCTAACTTTACTGTACATGGTGCACCATAATAATGAAAGCAAAGAACAAAAATCAGACTATTTGGGTTACATAATAATATACTATACTATACTATACTATGCTACGCTATATTAAGAAGCTGAACAGAAACCAAGTGAGCTAAAAACCCACCTGTTTTACTGTAAGTGGGGCTTGTTTTCTGAGAAGTTCAAGAACAGTTTCAACTTTGGCATCATCATTCTGATCTCCCTGCAGATCTTTCTTCCCCATTTCAAGAAAACACTAATATACCAAACTTATGCTTCACGCAACCATTAAAAACTTGCACTCTGCAGTTTGCACTCAGAGAGTCTGTGAGAGAGAGAGAGAGAGAGAGAGAGAGAGAGAGAGAGTGAGTGTGCTGGAACTGAGATTTGGTTGAGTGAATAAAAAGTGAGGGCTAAGTGGCTGTATTTATAGCAAACGACGGCTAATAACGCCGTTATGTACACAAATACGCATGCAAGCTAGGCATCTAATAAACAAACAAAGCTTTTGAGTTTTAAAACGTCAACACTCACTGCATTGGTCAATGCCAAAATATTGTAGTGTCATCGTAATGATAGTTTTGAGAGTGATTAGTAACGGAAAACGTCAGTTGGCTTAACCCCACTGAGACTACCCGTTGGAACTCTCATTATTAGCTTCCACTTTTGCCCCTCGTCCCTTTTTTTGTTCTTGTGCTTTTTAGTACTTGCCTTTAATTCACTCTTCTGTGTTTTGGAAAACTAACAGAATTTCCTAATTTAGCCAACTGAAGTTTCATGATATATTGATTTGTTTTTTTGGCCCGAAGTTTCATGATATATTGATATATATACATAATATATAGATATTTCTCATAATTATATTAATATATTTTTTTGCATAATTGAATAATTGGTAAAGGAAGAATTGAATTATAAATGTCTCCATTAAAAACACTATAAAAAGTACTAAATGAATTACAAGACTTTAACATGATTATATAGAATTCAATTGTTCTTAACAAAGATAATATTATTTTTGTTTCCTGAGTCAATACAATTGTGTATTTAGATTTAACTGAGAAACTTAATATACAACACATAAAGAACTTTAACTAATTTCTACTCAAGTTTCAAGTTTTTAGATGCGGTGGAGGTTATTGCACAATTAATGTGTTATAAGTCTAGACAAACAACAATTTTTTTTTTTTTTTTTTGGTTAACTATTGAATTGATAAGCTGTGATTAGTATACAACAAAAATGATAATAATAATAGTTACATATGAAAGTGATGTTGCACAACTTATACATCACAGATTGACTCCTCAAATATTGTGAAATTTATTGTGTCTTCAACTTCAACACTATTGTTGTACAGTACTAACTCATTTCTCGAAGGGAAAGTGAAAGTGAGGACCATGTGAATGTAAGTGAAACGGCTGCAGTGGCATTTGGATGTAATTACAAAAAAGAGTAAAATTTATCTCGGTAAATTTAATAGGGATTATAAAGATAATTTTGTAAGGACTACATGTGTGTGATGATGCATGAAGCCAAAAAAAAAAAAATAACCTTGAACACGTGAACGGATATTGCGGGATAATCAGATGTATGAGTGAAAGTTAAATAGTGTTTACAGGTACTATAGACATAGATTCAGAAAATTTAGTACTACATTGACAAATTGTTTTGCTTTTCTTTGATGTAACAATTTACCACAAAGACATAGATTCAGAAATTTAGTACTACGTTGAGACATTATTTTTCTTTTACAGATGCAACAATTTAATACATAGACATAGATTTAGAAATTTATGGCCTGTTTGGAAGTTTAGAGAGGGAGGAGAGTAGAGGGGAATAGAGGGGAGGAAAGTAGAGGGGAATGGTTCCCCCCACCTTATTTGGATGTTTTTAAAATTAGTAGGGGGAATGGAGTAATTAGCCCTTCTCCTTCTTTGAATGTTTTAAAAATTAGGATGGGGAGGAGAGGAAATTATTAAAATAGACAAATTTATCCCTATTTGAAAATAGACTTGCAACATTGGTCTATGATTAATTTGTTGAAAATGGTAAACTAGAGAATTTACTTGGACAACAATTTATCTACTCTACTTTCTCTCCAAATCTCTCCAATTTGAGGGAATTAAAAATGAGAGGTTAGAGGTAGTTGAAATTCCTCTAAACCCCTCCAAATCCCTCTCCCTCATTCCTTAAAATATTTCCAAACAAGGTAATTGGATTACTCTCCCTTCCTCTACTCTACTCCCTCTCCATTTTTAAACATCCAAACACGCTATTAGTACTACATTGACACATTGTTTTGCTTTTCTTTGATGTAACAATTTAACATATAGACATAGATTTAGAAATTCAGTACTACATTGACACATTTTTCTACTTTTCTTTATTGTTAGGGTCATATTTTTATGTAGTTGACACATCCTTCATCAAAATGCATTTTACTTGTATATAGTTTGATCTAATTAATCAATTTGAGTAATTAAATTAATTAAATGGGGTCAATCTATAACCCAACAATTATGTAACAATTTAACACATAGACATAGATTTAGAAGTGAGTTCCAGTTAGCTCATCTGGTAAAATCTCTAATGGTTGAATAAGAGATTTGAGGTTCAATCTCCGCCTACATAAAAAATTGATTGGTGTCTTAATTGATGATAAGATGATAAGCAGACGCCATAAATTTTGAAACTCTTTATAAAAAAAAAATAATTAAAAAAACATAGATTTAGAAATTTAGTAGTACATTGAGACATTGATTTTGCTTTTCAGACCCAAAAAGAGGGATTAACGTGTCCAATAAGTACTACTACTTAGGCATTAACTGTTGCATCACATGTTGGAAGATTAATGGGTGTGAAAACACAGGAGACATTGAACATTAAACACTTCACATAGTCCCATAAGCCAAAACATTGATATTTGTCGTCCATTGTTTTCTAAATTAACAGAGTCCAAGTCCGTCGTTGCTACGGCGGAGACCTTTAATTTTCTACACTCGGCAAAGTCCCACATAGTCCAGGAAATTCTCCACGTGACAGTACATTATTTAGCAATGTCTCATTGTCTCTCTCTCTTTCTCAAAGGTTAATTTAACTTGAGCTATATTTGGATAATAAAAATATTAATTTATTGTCTAGAATTGGCCGCTTGCTCAATTTCGAAATCCTAAGTCAAAATAAAACCCCCAAATTAAAAGCAAATACTCGTCGCTTAACTAAATAAAGAGTGGTTTTGTGCCTTTTGTGGGGGCTTAGGATAAACAACAAGGTTTAAGCATAGCCAAAGCGTAGTTTGGCTAAGTAAAGCTGGGCTTCCCAAAGCTTAAAGCTTGTATAGCTTTATCGTGATAATTAAAATAATAACACAAAGGGTGGTATTTAGTGATAGATTTGTTTCGTTTGTCCCCATTCAAATGTGTGAGAGATTCTTCTCTTTACCTAAGCTTCTTACTTTTCTTGTTTTTGTATGAAAAAGAACTCTCTCTCTCTCTCTCTCGGAATATACAAATATTTGACAACTATTTATGTACCAATTAGGTTGACAATATTGGACATAATAAGATGACTTTGGGGGATATGATGTTGTTGCTTCACAACCCTCTCACGTGGCCCAAGTGTACTCTAAAGTTTCTACCTTAGTCTCATTCACCTACCCTTAAAAACCCTTTTTTTATTGATTTCAAATTTTGAAACATAAACCCTCCCTCCTTTACTCTCTTCCCTCTTTTCCTTGATCATGTGCTACTGCTTATCACACCCCACACATCACCCATATTCCAAACCTAAATCAATATCATGGTTGAATCATTACCATTTAAATTCAAAAATAACGTATTGCTTTCCTCTCTGGCTTCTATTCTCTCTCTCTTTCCCTCACTTTCACTGTCGCTATCCCCATTAAAAACAAATTAAGGTTAAAGGGAAAACAGTGATTAAAAAAAAAGTACTATATAAAACTAGCAATTTGCCGTGTTGATTTGGTAGCTTTCTGTCTGTTGCTACAACTTTATTTGGATGGAATACAAGCAATAGGGGATCTTGTCAATTTAGGACTTCTGGGCACAATATGGTATTTTCCTTCATTGACTAGAGGTATAGACTATGGAGTATAATATATGAAAAATTAAAAATTATGGTTCCTCGTTTTTCGCTTCTAGAAATTTCTGTGAAACTTCTAGGAAAAATTTTAGGAAATACCATTTCCAAGACAATACAATGAATTCTTGGCATTTATTACCATGAAATTATTAGGCCCTGTTTTCTGTTTAATTGTCAACTAAAATGGCCTTATGAAAAATTAAAAAATTAAAAACTTTGATGAGGAAAAGTACAAATTTTCTAAACCCTCTGAGTTTTAAATCTTTTGTGATTTTATACAAGAAACCTATTTCAATATTGGGCAAAACTTAGATGCTGTAATTTATATGCTATGTATTAAGTTTTGAAATTAAATTCAAAAACATATTGTATTTAATTTAATTATCCTTAAAAAATTCATATTATTCGTAATGCAAACTATACATTTGAATTTAACTAGCAAACCTAATGTACAATATCTAAGGAGCATATTCAAAAATCTTCCCTTTTAAATTTTTTCTGAATTAAGAAAACCAACTCTAAATTTTTTTATAAAATTTTAGCAAAAATTAGGTATAATTTTTTAGATGCAATATATTAAATTCTCTAATTGAATTGAAACATATTATTGTATAGATCAATAGAGCACACATAATTTTAATTTTTTAATAATGATTAAATTCAATACAACTATATATATTTAAAGATACAATTATATGTGAGTTGCAATTAGCTCAACTGGTAAAGTTTTTTATGGTTAAATAAAAAATTTGTGGTTTAACCTCCGCCCACCTCAAAAATCGATTGATGTTTTGATCTAATAATATAGAGTCATTATCAAGAGCGGACGTCATAGTTCGAAACTCTTTCAAAAAAAAGATACAATTACATGTTTGAATGTCTTGAATTTAATGGACACCATAATGTACTATACTCAAGGAATTTACCAAAGTTTTACCCTTTGTTTTTTGCATGTGCAGATTTTAAATAGATCAGCCTTAAGGAAATTATCGTACCTGCAGTGACCTAAATTCATAATGATAATTATTTTTTCAGGTTGAAGCAGATTGTAAACCAAATGTTACGACAAATCTTAAATCATTTTCACGCACAAAGCTGCTAAGGCCCACTTTTCCACTCTCGCCCTGAGTCCTGGACCAAATGTAACCATATGATTATGTTTTCAGAATTCACTCTTCAGAACCTCAAAGCCATTTTGGAGTTTTCTATAATGTGTCTCCACATGTTCAACTCTATTGGATTTGGATGGTATTTTATGTTTTTTTTTGGTGCCTCATTTCCCTTCTCAAAATGTGAGTGCATATTATCTACTAGTAAAATCTCAAAATAATATCTTCACAAAGAATATTGAAAAACTTGTCACATTTTCAAACCATATTATAATTATAAAATATGATCTATTTTTCTCATAATATTGCCATTTTTCCATAATTATTTTACAACATGTTCATCAAAACCAAAGAAGAAAACTGCGACCAGTATTATCCCTGATTTCAGGTTAACTTAATTTTAGATTGATTTTGAACTCTCTTTTTAATAGAAGGAGGCATTTTCTAAGTATGATCATCGTATATTTTAATTACAAGTGGTTCGATGCTTTACTTCAAACTTTGAAATTGTGCTTCAATGGAGAATTTGACTGAGTTGATTACGTATGAGTGGATTACGTATGGGGTTCAAAAACACCTCACTGAAGAAGACTTTTTTGTAGAAAGTGCAAGTAACAATAAAAAATGAAAACAAGTAAATAAATATTATAAGTTATCAACTACCAAATTAGTTAGATTGCATATAAGTCAAATTAAAACCTAATTCATCTGACATATATAAGATGTGAGCTCTACTACGAGACTCACACCTCATGTGAGAGGAGAAAGGCTTCCTCTTATAAAACTAAATAAATTCTTATGGCGTCTTTCTCTTTGAACCAAGTTTTTTATTTTTACTTAAGGCTTCAGCGTTTATTGTTAGTTAGTAGTTACTTCTTTCAAATATTTCTTTCTCGTCGGAGTTAAAGTACACTTGTTGAATTAATAATAAGTGTTTGTAACTTTACCTAATTGCTTTGAAATTTTTTGGGTTAACACCATTTTTCTTTATTCTTAGTTTTAAAAACTTTCACAAGAGCCGTTACATCAGTTTTGCACTTGGCAAGACACTCTCAAAAGTCTGAAACGATAGAATTAATGATATATTACTATATGATTAAAGAAAAACTTAAAACACATGCATGATTCAATTCGAAAACTTGATGGATTTTGAGTCAAAGAATACTTCTTTTTTGTTGAAGTTTTGGGCTCAACCATACCTGTTACATTGATTTCTTGATTTTGCCAAACGCAAAGCACTTGAGCTAACATAACAAGATTTTTGTGTTACAGTTTGATATTGTTTGACTTAATATTTACTGTAATTAAAGTTTTAATTTCATTGTAACTAAACGAGTCTGGTTTGTTCAACTTTAACCCTTTTCTCGTTGGAAAAGAAGGGATCTGACGTAGGCCTGTATCCGTTGTGAAAAGATGGCTAACGTGTTTAGTTGTGAATGGAACCAACCATCATTTCAGATTTGGACTTTGGTGTCGGTACAGCTGAACAACTTTTTTTAACCTTTAAGGTACCGTTACAAACACAAATATATAAGTAATGTTAACTTTGACCACAGCCTTCATGGATTCTGATCACATCATGCTAATTGCTAGCTAGAGGACCCATTACCTTTGTGGCTGCAATCATGGCCCCGCCATTGAAGAAAAAATGTTTAGTGCTCAGACAACCCCTCACTCACCTCTTTTTTTAATTCATAATTCATATTACATAATTTTGAGGTACCAAGTTGCTACCTACTTTGTACTTAATCTCATTTTTCTAATTAAAGAAAGTTATCTTGAAGAACAATTTGTTTATCCAATGAATTAGGGGCTAAGCAAATGAGAGAGTTGTGTTTTCAAAACTAGTTTTTTTTTTTCTTTTTTTTCTTCTTCTTTAAGATAGTATCAACATATGACGTCTGTTCTTAATAATAACTCTTTATCATCAGATCAAAACACCAATCAGTTTTTAGTATAGGCAAAAATTGAACCATGAACCTCTTATTCAACTATCAGGGACTTTACCAATTGATAAATTGCACTTAAAACTAGTTTATATGTTGTTATTGGCTATTACTAATAAGAAAAATGTAATTTTTGTTGTGAGTTTACATTAGAACTAATAACAATGTACTATTTAAGATTTGTTTTTTAAAATGTTGTAAATATAACACTTCTCAATGTTTTATAAGTTTAAAAATTTGTTTGGTACTTGTTTTCTATTTCTAGCCTCACTTGTCAATCATGATTCACCACCATGACCTACCCAAGCAAATCAAAGACCTACTCACAGTAGAAATTCAGTCAAGAAGAGAGAGAGATGGGGTCTGAGATTTGGGTTAATAACAGTAATAATTGTTCTCAAATTTTACAAAAATGTTTTCAAATTATGCGTAAGTAACACCCAAAGTATATATCTAAGAAAAAAGATGTGGAAAAGGGTCTCGGTTGTTTTCAAAAAACTGTTCTCCATAGTGAAAATTAGAACATTTTTCTGAAAACGATTTTCAAAGAAAAACTTACCAAACAAATATAAAATTAGTGGAACCCACACTTCTTGTTTTTCAAAAAAACTGTTATATTATCTACGTTAGTTGTTATTGAAAATATAACAATTTCAAACTTTTCATGATAAAATGGGAGAAAGAGAGATGTGATGCTACAATTTTCTTTCCTACAATAAGTAGAGTTGAGCGTGACAATGTCATTCAGGGCCTGTTTGAATAAACTATTTCAAAATGTACATTTTAAAAACTAGCATTTTTAAAATGTGTGCTTTGAAAACACCATTTTAAGAGTCATGACCAATTGACAAAGGTACAAACCAAATGGCTATTATAGTTATAAGCATGTGTTGCATAAGTTGAGCCTAGCAATATAAAAATAGATGGTCATGTTCCAGTTTGACGTGTTGGTGAATTTTATTGTTTAGGACCTTAGGTTAGGTTAGGTATCTAATTGACACTCCACCTCATCAACACTCTCTCATATAACAGGAATAAATTTATTGATTTTTGTCTTCTCCATGATTTTGTAATAGGAATATAAAAGTTAATTCCTTAAAGGTGAAAATTAAGGGACAAACAATTTGTATGACCATTACCACATATCTGATTTAATTTCAAGCTATTATAAATTGGTCATTATCGCAGGGAATGCTAATTAATAAACGCAAAATATATATATTCCCTACTTCCTAGGCAGCTTTGAAAAAATCAATACCACTAAAGGCCATTTAAGTCTTTGATTTTGACACAAATTCTATCCTAGAGTTTATTAGGTTGCAAACTTTTTCAATTCAGTTAATATAATTTTTTTCTGTGACATGTTTGAATAAGCTTGTTTTATATGGATTGTAAACGTGGAGATTAATTTAAGAATCTTTGTTTAAGTCTGCTTTTAAGTTTAAACCAAGATTCTTGTCCCTCAAAAACAAAAAACAAAAGGAGATTAAAGAATAAAAAAACAAAGAGTGATAGAGAAAATCAGAGAGGAATTTTTTTTCTTTTGACAGAATAGTGGAACTTACCTGGCCATCAAATAGAAAAATGCACTAGTTTTCTTTTCTTTTCTTTTCTTTTCTTTGCTAAGCTAGTTCCAAGTAAAAGTATAGCTCATATTTGAATTTCTCTTTAGGCTAAATCATTTATGTGATGGGAATTGACAGCATGATTAGACAAAAAGTAATTGAACATAACATGTCTACTTTTTTTTTTCTCTCTCAGAAAAGCATAATCACAAAATCTCACTTGCTACAAACAGAAAAAATAAGATCAAGCATATGACTACGAGTCCCTCTCTAGTCTCACTAACAAGAAAGTTACGAGTTTTCTCCTGCATTATTTTGTAGATAAGACGTATCGGATCAATAACTTTACTTGACAGACATGTTTGATAGAATAGGTAGCCTGTCTTTGGAGTTATAGGACATGAATGGGAAAAAATATGACTGACATGATAGATCAAGTGTCAATTAGTCTTTCCTGTTAATCTTTCATGAAATATGGGTCGAAATAGGGAAGGATTATTGGTGTCTTGTTTTTGTCTCATACTCTCGTCTCATTTTCAGGATAGGAAAAAATCTACGCGGGGAAAGAGTGAGATAGGGCGGGAATAGTAGGGTTGTGTATACGTTGATATAGAAAATATTTGAATCTATAACGTCCACTGCAAGATGATTCATCTTACCGTCATAACAAGATATCAATAAATTTTGGTGTAAACAATATTCAATCTAATATCTTAAGATTTTACTAGTTAAGCTAATTAAGATCTACAAATACAGTTTTTTAAAAAATAAAGAATTAATTAAACAAAAAATTTAGGAACTTGGAATTATTTAATTTTATTGTCAATCATTTGGTAAAGTATACAAATTGTTAGTTATAAATAATAATTAAAAAAAAAAAAAGAGAAGAGTACAAGTTGTTTATTATGAACTACTCCATTTTATTAAGAAAAATAAGCTAGTTTGCTAACGTTCTACCAACAAGGGGGTATCTCATGAGATGGTCTCTTGAGAGTTAAGACCACCTCTCGAAACATTTGGAATTCACACATCTTCTGAGAGCCTTATAGTTTAGTGGCACTGATTCTCATGGAGAAAAACCTAAATTCAAATTGCGCTCCCACTTGTTATAACTTGTAAGCACACAAAAAAAAGAAAAAAAAAAAGAAAGATAGTTTGTTGATTATGAGTATCGTATTGTTACATTTAAAAAAACTAATTAATTATAAAAATCTACTTAAAAACGCAAATGATTTTTAAACAAATATATTATCAATACAATTTTAACTAAAGTTCATATTAATGCTATGTTTGTTTTGATGAAAAACATTTTTTGCATTTTCTAGTGTTTTGTACGATGAAAAAAATGCAAGTTAATGTAAAACATTTTCAATGGTCAACAAAAAATGAGCCCAAAATATATATAGAGACACACACACATACAAAATGGTTGTTAGCCAACTATTGATTGACATGGTTCATCAAAAACAAGACTAAAATGATAGATCAAGTGTCAATTAGTCTTCTTGTTAAACTTTCATGTGAAGATACCGGCCGGAATAGGGTAGGATTATTGGTGTCTTGTTTTTGTCCCATGCTCTCATTTCATTTTCAGGGTAGGAAACAAATCTATGCAGGGAAAGAGTGGGATGAGGCAAGAATAGTAGGGTGGGGCTAGTTGTGTATATGTATATACATTTGCTGCAAGATGATTCCTCTTGCTAGCATACTAAGATACCAATAAATTTTGTTTTGGTGTAGGTGAGAATCAAGAATCAATATAGTCTTTTAAGACTTTATTAGTTAAACTAACTACGATCTACAAATATGATTTTTTTTTTTTTTTTTAAATCAAGGATTAAGTAAATAAACAATTGAGGAACTGGGAACTATTTAATTTTGTTGTCAATCATTTGGTAAAGCATAAAAGTTGTTAGTTAATAAATAATAATAATAAAAAGTACTAAGTTGTTTATTATGAATTACTCCATTTTATTAAGAAAAAGAAGCTAATTGGCTACCATTCTACAAATTAGGGGATATCTCATGAGATAGTCTCTTGTCTTGAGACCACCCTCTCGAAACAATATTTGGAACTCACACATCTTCTGAGAGCTTATAGTTTAGTGGTATTAATGAATCTACTTATCATAAGTTCCCCCATGGAAGAAAACCTAAATTCAAATTGCCCTCCCACTTGTTGTATCTTGTAAGCACACACAAAAAGGAAGATAGGTAGTTTGTTGATCAAAAAAATTATTACATTTAAAAAAAAAACTAATATATTGATTATAAAACCTACTTACAAACACAAGTTGTAGGGTCACGATTTACAGCCCAGGCCCAATACTAATTGGGTTCTGGATTGATAAGCCCAATACAATAAATTTGTTAGAGAGTGGATTGTAGAATTAGGCCCTAGTAAGCGTAACAACGACGAGGATGGGGTTGTAAGATGATCATGCAAGGACCACACACGTAAAGTTAGGTCAATGTCTTATCCAAGGAGGCAAATGTTCTCATAGACCAATGGAATTGGTTGCAAGTGCTATTCTCGTTGGTACTGTCTCCTTCCTGTATTTTTCCACCCCCTCTTATGGAGAATCTCTTACATTATATAGTCTTCTTTGGACCATCTTGACCCTACACTTATCAATCACTTAAGCCTTTACCTGAGTACCTATCCCATCAGACACCGCCCTAAGCTTTCTGTGAGTTGCGATAACCAAGACAACATTGTTCAGGGGTCCTCTCCACATAAATGCGACCAAAAAAGTAGCTGCAATGACTGTTCAGGAGTCTTCTTCACAAAAATACGGCCAGAAAAGTAGCTGCAACGCATTTAATGTGGTGGTGGCAACTTTTCCTCAAATATCTCTAAACTCCCATCACCCTTACGCAGGTATGATGCATGTCCTTATCGTTGGGGCTTTCTATAAGGTCATCTTGAAAGCTGGAATACAGATTCAAGTCGCATTCATCACATCCGATAAGGAGCTCTTCCTCGGACCATCTTCCATTCGTTTTCCCCCTTACGAGACTTAAACATTGGAACCCCTTTAAATTGTTGACCCCTCCTCGGCCATGTCAATGTCCTTGGACAAAGCCCAAGGCCATTATATATGATTTTGGGCCCTTACCCCTACACAAGTGATTTTTAAACAATATACTATCAATAAAATTTTAATTGAAGCTTATATCAACGCTATGTTTGTTTCGATGAAAAACTTTTTCTTCATTTTTTTGTGTTTTGTATGACAAAAAACGCAAGTTAATGGAAAATTTTTTCTATGGTCATCAAAAGAATGATCTCAATCTAGTGAAAAATGGTTTTTAAATTTTAAAGAGCATAAAATGTTTTAAAAAAATGTACCCCACTCAAAAAACCACTTCAAATAAACTTAACACCATTAAAAAAAATCTCTCTCTCTCTCTCTCTCTCTCTCTCTCTCTCTCTCTCTCTCTCTCTCTCTCTCTCTCTCTCTCCAAATTAGTTGTTAGCCAACTATTGATCAAATGTTTACTTTTTCCCAATTGATTTTTTTTTTTTTCAAGCCAAGTGCTCTGCCACTTAATTTTTCTTGTAAATTTCGAAATTAGGGTTTGTTTTTCAATTTAAGACTCTTAAATATTATAGAAATTGAAAAAAAAAAATCCTCTTTAAGCCCTATTTTTGTGAATCAAAGTTAAATATTCATGATTTTCTATGCAAGCCAAGAAAAAAAAATTCTAGCTCCTTTTCAGGATCACAACCAACATAAGAAAATGAGTTATTTTCGATTGAAACAAACACATTGTTAATGATAATTGAATTTCAGAATTATAAGAGAATTATTATAGGTTTGCATGGATTGCAAACAATTCTAAGTGCATGAAGATTAATTCAAATGGATTGAAAGTAGTTTTTAATTTCATTGGACACTTAGTACAAAATTAAAATAAATTTGAAGTTTAATTTGACTGACATGAAATTATAGTGGATTAACTTAATTATTATTAATTTTTTAGTATAAAAAACCCCCATGACTGAATATGTTATACAATATTAATAACAAGGTAATTGTTAGTTCAATTCAAAAATGTTATCATATACTATGGCTCTCTCTTGACTACTTGAGTGGCAAATTGAAACAATACTCTTGACTACTTGAAAGGTAATTATTTGTTTATTTAAACTATAAATTAGATAATAAAAAAATACAAACACATGTTAAAAACATAAATTTTTATTTTAGCCGAAAATTTAACATAAAATAGGTAACATGATAGCATGAATAAAATGACAAAAATACGTAACATGATAGCATAAACAGTAGAGGCGTCAACTTTGGGACAAGGGAGTACCTATGTTTCCGGACATTGGATTTGGAGGCATTATGTGATGTAAAATGCTCTGCATCTCATTGCAGGCTCAGGCTCCATTGGACTTGTTTTTGTCTGGGACATGTTGTTGGACCAGGCTCCAATCCAAAGCTATGGTCACATTTCATGGGCCATCCTATATTACTACTATTAAAGCCTTCTGCCCTACCGTACTGTTTGTCCTAGTCACCAACATCAAATACAATTAGCAAATTTTAAAAAGTAATTTAATTATTAGGAAACGAAAATTTGAACCCTAAATATTTTCGTTCAAAATATCATAAAATATCAATTGAGTTACAAGACTCTTGACACAATTGATAATTATAGAGGACCATTCATTGAGATTTCTAAATTAAGTTTAGCTTATGTTCAGTACTTTAGAGCATCGGATGGAACGCACAATATGTGTCAAAATGACCACATGTCAAGATCATGTCTCATATGGTGCTCTAGCTTCTATTACATTGAATAGAAGCATTGTCCTTCTAAATTCTAAGTTGTCAAATAATAATGTTTTGAGGGAAAGTTTTTCATCAAGAGTTTTATAACTTAATTGGTTGGTTCTTCATTGTGTTTCCAACATACACATCCATGATTTCAAATCCCCCTACCCCCACCAAAAAAAATTATAACTTTCAAATATTTTTCTCTTCTTTTAAAAGGTTATTGGAAGTTTATTAATTAAAATTATTTGAGGTCAGCTTGAAAAAAAAATTAGATGAATGAGGAACAATAGTGAATTAGTATTTTGAAGAGCCAACACCAAGTTGAATTCAAAAACCCCAATAGCTAAATTCAATGCATATATAGCACTTGAATTACAACGTTGGAATTCGGCTTTTGAAACCCGAATTTCATTTGAACTAATATGAAATGAAACTCGAATTCAAATTATTATTGTTGTTATTATTACAGCTCTTTTTAGGTTGTATAATTGAAAATTCATACTCCCTCCGTCCCATTTTTTTTGTCCTCTATTCCATTTTGAGATGTCCCAAAATATTGTCCTATTTCTAAAAATAAAAGTCATTAATTTACTAATGTTCCTATTATACCCCTATTAATTTACTTATTCAATTTTTTGATAATTTTTTTTAAGGGTTGTTTTGGAAATTTATACATTTTTAAAAAGTAGACAAGACAATAAATGATGTTTCCTTAAAAAGTTTGACTTTTCAAACAGGACAAAAAATTCCTTCCGAGAACATTTAGCAATCCGAGGACAAATAGGCTTTAACGGGAAGGTACCAATCGGTGAGTTATGGAAGGATTCTAGCCATAAAGGTTTGGTAAGGTTGTCCAAGGAGAAATGCCACCTCGGCTAAATAGAGCAGAGGTCAGAAGGTTTGGTCTACCATCAGGAGCTACACTCCGGACAATTTTATTGGTAAGGATAAACATTAGGAGGGAATAGAACAGAGGGAAGCTAAGAAATATCTAAGAGAAAGCTGCTACTACCGCATTAAAAGCTCTGCAGTTAACTCTCTGGCCGCATTAATGTGAAGGTGATACTTAAACAGTGATATCTAAACAATGATATTCAACCTTACAACTATTCCCAAAGATTTCAGGAAGGTGTTGATGGGAAAAGGATAAAAGCCAGTAGCTTGATCTACACGTGAGGGGTTAAGATGAAGCAAACAAGGTAATATAAAGAAGAAAACCCCTAATTACAGGGGGATCATTTGAGAATCTATAGAAAAAACACTATAGCAATAAGAACTGGGTTTGTAATCAAATTAAAAAGAGGCCCATACAAGATCTACTCTCCTCGGACTTTTCCAAGGAAGATTTTCTTTGCACCAAACTTGTTTGTCTTTGATTTCTTGTCATCTTTAACCCATAATGATTGTTGTCCAACTCATTGAAGTCTAGTTTCCTGCCCACTCTCTAAAAATTCATTGTGTTGGGCTCTTTGGGCCTAAATCCTTTTACCTTTTGGGCTTAGGAGCCAAAACGTGCCCTTAGAGTTGTTATGTTAAAAGCACTTAGGGTATCTTTGGTAACTGTTTTTTCCTCTTATTTTCTATTTTCAAAGATAATTTTCTATTTTTGAGACTAAAAAATTTGTTTGGTAATCCAAAATTAACAGAAAACAAAAACTATTCTCAAAAATCAATTTGTGAAGAAAACTGAAAACATGCAAAAAGCTGTTTTCAGTTTCTAATTTTCAAAAGTCAATGAAAATACGCATTTAATTTAATGAATCTATCTCATCTAATGAGTTAGCATTAGAATTCAAATCCTAGTAACAACATATTTTAGTATTTTCTTTTTTTTTTTCTTCAAAAAACTTTTTTTTTTTTTAATTTCAACTAACCAGATATGTTTTTTATTTCAAAAATACAAGAAAATTGTTTTTTCTTTATATTCCCCAAAACAAGTTTTTGAAAATAGAAAACAAAAATTGTTACCAAACATAACCTTACTTTCCCATAAATAAAAAAATAAATAATTATTTACACATATTATTATTCTTATCTGTACCAAATGAGGACATTAAATCCACAAGAACAAATGCATTATCCACGAAATTTTTATAATTTATTAATTAACACAACCAAAATCACTTCCTCAAAAAAAAAAAAAAAAAAAAAAAAAAAAAAAAAACCAAAATCAAGAAAAAATGTTATTATTTTTTTCTCTTCTGAATAATTATTTTTCTATTCCAATAAACACGAATAATTCAAACAAACCTAGCTAATAATACTGGAGGAAAATAAAATTACTTAAACAATGGTATGGAAATTAAATATATATAAAAAATTCTTATATTTGTTAACTTCAGCGATTTGCTAAGAACATCACTATTTGTAGACCTTTTACATGGCTATCATTGCCTTATTGGCTTTTAACGGACATATACAAAAAGAAGAGGTTGAAAGTGTGATATAATGTTAGGGACAAAATTCCAAAAATTAAAAAAATATATATAAAATAAAATGATCCAAACTTTAGAATGTGTAACTTGCATTTATAATCTTGTTTGGGCTCCGCTTTATTTAGTTTCACAATATATAAACTTCATTATGTGTTGGGCCTACCCATTCAATTGGGCTCACTTACAATAATCTGAGAAAGGTGGGCGGGACCGGCTGGTTTTGGGTGGGCTGGGCTAGACCTTGTTCTAATAAGGGGGTTGATCGCTTGACCCAATTCACCTGCCCAAAACCACATGAACCTTGGACCAATTCTTGTTTTGCAGAACCACATTCGCCCAAAACAAATCCACCAATCAAAAGGAGTTTAATAATTTTTTTTTTTTTTTTTCAATAAGAGATTTGGTGTTAGAATCCGCTTATACTAAAAATTAAATAATGTCTTGATCAGACAATAAAGAGTAATTATCATAAAATAAACGTCTTAAATTGAAATCATATCCTTTTTAAAAATAAATAAATTACTTTTAAAACCTTAGAGATTTAAGTATGGTTAATTGAAATCTTAAATTTTCAAAATGTTTCATTTAAAACTAGAGTTTTTTAAATTATTTTGTTTGAACCGTATAGTTTCATATAGTTATTATTCAATCCATATAAATAAAATATTTTGAAAGTTCATGGTTTAAATGAAACATTCCTGAAGGTTTAAAAATTAATTTAACAAAAAAAAAAAAACATTTTTGCCTGGTTGATTGCTAATGAAGCGTTAGCATTCACATCAGCGGTAGCTTCAAGATAATTTTAGTCAAATCTGATCTAAAAATCACACTTTTACTACTCTAGCTAAGGTACTATTCACAGAGAATTACATCAATCTCAAATTCTCAATACTCTATCATTGTTTTATTTAATTATTAATATTTGAGGAGAGAGCTCTACAAGAATGAAAGAAAGAGAGTAGCAGAGGGAGAGAGAAATTAATACTAAAATTTTTGTAGACGAATAGTGGCTCAATATTTGTATTGAGACTACTGTACATAAATTAGTTTGGTGGAGGGTTTATTTAGGCAAATGCAATAGTGATTTTGTGAGTTTAGTTACTTTTTTGGCTAAACATTTGATGTATTGAGTTTATTGTGAGTGCTCTTACCCACGAAGAAGGCCTTGTATAAGTGGTGGGACTAGAGATACATCATAATCATGTGTCAGCATACTAGCATAGAAAAGGCATGGCTCACTCTCATATAAAATTTTAACCAAGATAATACTTCATAGTACTATAAAATTAAAAAAAAAAGTTTCAACTGGTCAACAGATAGTGGTAGATTTGTGAATGGGATGGATTGTTTGATCTAACCATCTTTGATTGGGATGTTAAAGGTTTAATCTTATAAAATCCTCTTAAGTTTATGCTTCATTAAATGCATAAATTTTCCATACACAATTTGCCCCTTTCATGAAATTTTCTGTGATATAATTCAAATTTTCATGACCTAGTATTAAATTATGATTTTTTTGTTAAAAAAATGAGAAAAGTACTGAGATCAATTAGTTAATTAATTATGGAATATCTGTGCAAAATATTGACAATAATACTATAAATTCCTCGATGACTTAAAGTGGTCACGGAAGATTTTTCTTGATTTTTCTTATGGAACCTACTTCCAAAATCTTATATTCATAATTCATTCTAGCACCTTAGTTTTCAGCGTTTAAACAAATCTACTTGTTTTGCTAGACCCACCATTGTCTTTAAAATCACACAAATATTTAGAAGTGATGAAAAATAATGGAAGAATAAAAACATTATTAATCTAAAATTAATAGAATTGCAAATGAAGCAGCAAAGGGAAATAACTGATAACAATCTTAAGGTTTGCCGAGTTTTTTTTTTTTTTCGTTTGTTTTAATTTGTAGTGTAGTATGAGGGTTAATATATGCTCCATTCAATATAAATATATAATACACTTTATTTTGTGTAATGCCCACCAAAAGAAAAAAGAAAAATAATATATAAGACATAATTCCTCAGGGAAAATTATATATTTTGGTGTTGTTATATATATATATATATATATATATATATTTTTTTTTTTTTTTTTTTTTTGGGGATAACGCACACATTCAAACGAACACGCCCTCTGATGGTTGGTGTTGTGATATTAGTTCACCAACATTTCTCCGCACTTTTTCAATTTTGAAATCATGGAAAATGCTCCGATTTGTTCAAGAAAACAGGCAATACCTTGCAATTCGTTACTTTAAAAAATGGTAGCAAAAAAATTGGAATTCACTTCCGAGCGTACAAACTTAAATAAAAAATTGATAAGAAAAGACATGACACACCAATTCATGTGTGAACGAATGCTTGAGTCAGCAAGCTAAATCTGACAGTAACACTTTTAAGGCACACAAATGGGACAGGTGGACTAAGAGGAATGAGATACTTGTAGGAGACTCCTATATCCTATTGGAGACCCAGAACATAAAAAAGAAAGAGCCCCACGAGTGTTGCCTGTCCAAAAACATATATTAATAATGGTCAAAATCACCAAAATGTGGCTTGAGAAATAAGGTATTTGAAGTGAAAAAATGGGATACCATTACCATACAACAAGGGCATTGCCGCATTGTAGTGTAGAAGTGTAAAAAGTACTGCTGATTGGTGGGGAGGCTTCTTCTGCTACAAGGCAAAAAGGGCTTGACAAAGACATTGCACCAAAGACCAAAATGTGATAGGCATGAAAGGTTTGTAAGGGAATGTAAAATGTCTTTAATAGGAAACTGTGACCTATGAACTTCAACCTTGTCTAAGCAAAACCTGAAGTTACCCCATGTCTTAAATTCCTCCCATTACTTCACCTACATGAGAGTGAGGCACCCATTTCTCCTAAATGGGTTGGCTACAATCCCTCATCTCTCCATTGAAGAAGCTGTGGTTTCGCATGCACTCAGCTCAAAGAAAGAGTAAGTCATACTAATTTCTTTTCATTTGAATTCATGCTTATATTTACAAGTCTATTTTCCTCTCCATGGCTTGAAAGTTCAAACCATCACAGGGTTTCAATGCTGTTCTCATCTATGCATTCATTAGCCATTTGCACCCATTTCAAACTGCTTCTTTATATACATTAGTTGCCATTGAATTTCCTAGAACACATGAACTACATCTTTCATCTCTAATGCACAAAGCACACACAGGTACTAAGCTTTCTGTAGTTTACTTGATCTTTTTGTGAAACATTTACCTGTTTGGTAATGTGGTTTCAAACCATACTTTCTCAAACTACAGTTTGTTTAATCTTCACTTTTTCTTAGTTATAGCCTTTTTAAACAATCCCATTTTTGGATATTTTTCCTACATTTCTTCATTTATTCCCTCCTAGATTTAACATTATTTCGTTTTGGGTTTTCAGGAAGAGGTATATACATTTTGTATGAGGATGTCAAATCCTGCCCCTATGAAGATGTGCATGTCTTATGGTCAATACTAGTGGAGTCAAATACTTCTTTACCATCAAAAAATGGTGCTCATATGCAACCAGTTGACAGAATATGAGAAAGTTCCAGTTATTTACATTTTCCTTTTCTGTCAAGTCCAGCTATGTACATAAACATATTTGATATTTATGAGGTTTATACTCATATAAAAGAGTTGTCTTTTCTTTTTTTGTTCTTCTGGGTTTCTTCAATTTCTCTCCTGTCATCTGAGGTACACATTAGCATATTATGGTACTCTCAAGTTTCAATATTTATAGAAACGTTTTATTTGGCTCTTAATTTGAAAGAGCCTTTTCTTTCACATGTTCTATATACCTAACTCTAATTCTAGATGCATTTGGCAAAAGGGGTAGTTTGTTTCTACTTCTCCATGGCTTCTTATTGTTGCTTCGTCTGTTTTCAGTGGTTGTGGTGGCAGTTTGCTTCTTCTTTTAATAGATTATAGGAGACTTTCTTGAAGATGACATGTGAAAACTACAAAAATGGATGGGACAACTAACAAGATTTTCTCATTTAAAAAAATAATGTCATGTCGTTTTATGTTAGCGAGTTTTCAACATTTTCATTGCAGAAAGTAGAAAGCAATAAAGAACTTTGTGTAATACAGTCCTTAATGAGATATGTGGATCTCATGAATATACCTTTCAAATAAACAAAAAGACACTAGACACATAATCATTAGATAAATATAAAATAAAATAAAAGACATAAAAATAAAAATAAAAAGAGCAAATTTAATGTTGTTTTTGTCTCCTAGAGTACTACTAATAAAATTTAGTATGATTAACTAGTTGACAATTCTAGGTTTTTCAATGAAAACATCCGGAATTCAAATCCCCTCTTCCCCAATGTAACTATTGAATTATCAAAAAAATGGAAATACAAAATCCTCTCTATATCAAATTTTGATATATGCTTGAAGAAATATTAGGTCTTGAATCTTGATAACGTTATGAAATCCCTGGCTATTAGAGGGAGAATATACCATATAATAATGCTATAATATATGAACTTACAAATTACAATATCCTGTAGCAATAGTATAACATATGAAATTATAAAGATTTAAAAGATATATTTGACCTTAAAAACGTCGGTGATGCTGATGTTGGTCTAGCTACAAGTTTTCTAACTTGTATAAAACCCCACAAGTAATGCCTGCCTCGGGCCACTTCTGACAAAAGGAACCGAATATGTTTTTATTGTTTTATGCTTTTTATGAAAATCCATGCCATTCTCACTCACTTCAAAAATGCTTGCAAAATGTTCAACTCTTTATGGTCTATTATTGTAAGGGCCAGTTCAGTAACTCTCACATTTTATTAAAGTGTTTTTCTTTAAACCATTTCTTTGTGCTATAAGCAAATTCAACCTACAAGACCTCAAAAGTCATTACGTGCCATTCTAGAAATTGTATAGTCGTATAACTAAATTTCATATAGTTGATGACAGATTCAATTTTTGACTCTTGGCAATTCCAATCTTTCATTATGTGGTCAAGCTGGGTTAGGTAAAAGTCTGTCATGCTCACAATCTCATGTGCTCATCTTATGGCATAGAGAATTAAACACACAACTGTATTACTTTGGCAAACCCTATCCTGGACTAGCAGAGAGATCGTTCATATATTCTAGCATAACGTATTCTGGTTCCTCCTAAACCTTAAACTGCCACAACCACACGTATACAAATTCCCCAATTTGTCCTACGTCAGTAAATTTCGTACTACGAACACCAAACTCAAAGATATGCCGCACTTATAACCTTTTTCTTTTTTTTATAGGACCACACTCATAACTTTATATCACTATCAGGCAGATATCATAGCTATATCACAATCAAATTGTCACCCAAGTCTCTAGGAAATTTAAATAAATCAAAGTTAAGACCATAATTGGTATCAAACTAATCAATAGGAAAATAATAGCTTACAGAAGAGCTTTTGCCACTTAATCAGACAAAGCTGGGTTCAAAAAAACTTTCAGAGGTATCTTTGGGGAGAAGAATCCAAAGGAATTATTTGAGCAGTAATTTTACCTCGCCCTTTCAAAATTCTGCATTTTTATCCAAAGAAAGAAAGATATTAGCAGATGTCCATTGCCGTCTAGATAATTCATCATTTTTGGCCTATTATTATTAAAAACTAATCAGTGCATGTCTTAACATTTGGTAACTCAGCAAAATATTAGCAAACAGCTATACTGTATTAGCTATGGAGTATTATCTTAACATTTCAAGTGCTAACACAGCATTCCTGATAGCCATATACGGCTTTAATCAGCACAAAGTGATTGAGCTGAATGGGACAAGTATGTCTGGGTGCTGCTATCAATATGTTGTAAATTAAGCTATCAAATAAATAGCAAACATGAAACCTACATAACCATACAATGACTGAAGTGTTATGGAGTTTGACAAGCAAACAAGTACTTGTGTTAATGTGATAATGTTGTTCACTCAATTTTAAGGAAAATTTAAAGAGGCTGTGGTGAATTACTACAAGGCGGACCTTAATGGCATCACAAGGATGATGTAGAAGCACGTTCAGCCACACTTGGTAGCCAATTTTGAAAGAAGGCATAGGTATCACTGTCTGCACGTGACAGGGCAGCAAGAGGAGTGACAGTAATCTGAAATAAAATCATGATAACAAGTTAGTGATGTTCCGCATAGAGATTTTAATCGAGCAAAATAATGTGGGGGAGATAAAATCACACAAATAAATTTCTTTAATCAAATCTACGCACGTATCCTTCTTTAACATATCGGTAGTCTGTATCAACCTCCTCATCAATATGGGCACCCTTTACCTACAACAATTGAAAAGTAGAGTCATCCATTTAAAATTTAAATAGAAAAAAAGTGACATAATCAAGTTTCCTGCATGTTTATAATTAGTATGTTACAATCAAGTTTTATTCTCTAATTTATCCTCAGTTCTCTTCTTTGTTCTTAGTTTTTTGTTGGCTGTTGTTTGTTTTGTTGTTTTTTCTGTTTGTTTCCTCCCCTGTATCCTTTGCCTGCCTTATGTTGTTTTCATGAGGTAGTTTCTTGAGTATACTTCTTTCTTACTTATTAAAAAAAAAAAAAGAGTTTCAATCATAATGTACTCAAAAGCTTCAGTCATTAGATGAAATGATTATGGATCATCTATTTTACTATAAACAAGGTGTCCAATTTGGGTAGGCTTTTGCTTTGTACCAAGGAAGTTGTTTTCTCCTTCTTGTATTTTTTTTTTTTTTTTTTTCAATAAAGTTTTATTTACCGATCAAAAAAAAAGGTATGCAATATCTATTATGGCATCCAACATAATCTCATTCACTTCTTTCAAAGAAATCAAATCCTCTGGAATATAATGGATCGGAGGCATCTTAAGGGTTCTATTTCTGAAGTGGCTTCCTCCTTTCTTTGTGGTGCCCCGTATTTGTGGTTCGACTCCCACATTCCCACCTCCCCAACTATCTATCTATTAAAAAATATAAATATATAAATAATTTGCTAAACAATAAGAATCTATCGAAAGGGAATCAAATGTGAAATAACACAATTCAACAACAATTAAAGAAAAAACATAAGATGCTTATAAGTTTTTGTCATCCTTTATATAGCAGGTAAGAAGATATAATTTAGAAAGTCGGAAGGCCTCAGGGGAAGGAGGACTTTGGGCAGGATCTATTAGCAGCAAATTCCCTATAACATCCACTTTAAGAACTGCTCTGGAACATAGAATATGAATTTAAGATCATTTAAGCTTAAACAAATTTTAAAAGCAATAACCCCCATAAAAAAAAAAGTTGGTTACAAACTCAATTGTTTACTAAAAGTTTCCGATTTTAGACTATAAAAATTATATTTTAAATTATTTACAAATCATACATTTTACAACATTGACATCTAAGAACCTAAGGAAAAAAATTTGTGCATGTCATGCATAATTATTTATTGTTCACAAAACCTCTACAAAATAGAACCTTGAGCACTGTTGTCTATAGGGTTAAATTGGAAGCTAAGAACTTTAGACTTAAAAGTCTCTTTAACCCCCAAAAACATACACACTAAAACTATCACATTACTATATTAAACAAAGGCTAAACTTAACACTACAATTTATAAGACTTGAAATTCCTTAGCTAATTTCCGGCCAACTCTACTCCCCCTTTCTCCCCCCCCACCCCCCCCCCCCCCCCCCCCCAATCCAAACAGACCATAACAGTTACAGCATAACTGTCAAATTTTGCTTAAAAGTTGACACCCTTAAGGATGAGGAAGATTCATGATTTTCTCCAAAGTTTAAGTTCAAAATGTGAACTTAACATAGCCAAAATTAAATGAAAAATTCAAATCATTTAAAATAATCAATGTAAGATCCTGATCAATTCATTTAGGGAAAGTGGTAAATACTAGAAATATCCAGATGAAGTCAACCTTTGCAGGTCTATAAGGCTCAGTCTATTGAGGTAGGCTATGTTGGTGAAATAGGTAACCATCTTGATTAATTTTTGTTTTAAGTAAAATAGGTTTGGACATTGAGGCTAAATTGAGATTAATTTATTATAGCATGGGTTGCTTGCTTTTTGTACTTTGAATTTGGTTCAGGATGTTAATAACGAAGTGATTCTGAGCAACATGGAAATGGGAAAAGCTATACATGTTTGCCTTCAAGCAGTAAATGGCAAGCAAATGCAAATGCAAAACAGTTCAGATTGTGACTATCAGAGTATTATCAACTTAGAAAAATAATTAAACAATGAGTCACAACATAAAGAGCGAGGGACATACTTCCCTCTTGAACAAAAGATTGTCTGGCAATGTAGCTGACGTTTCAGTTTCTGCTGATGCTTCTGAGGTAGCCTCCATGGTCATAGTTGATAACATTTTGCCTCCTTGCATGTCAGAAGTAACTTGCTTCCATCCCATTCTAAATATACTTTTACCCTGCTTAGTCAGCCTGTACCCCTTTTTGAGGCACATGAGACAAACATTACAACCACACATTGCATAACTGAGATAATAGCATTCTTATCATGAAACAAGAAATTGCAGTTGAATCAGTTCCAAATTGACCACACAAAGCCAAATGACTTAACCACAAGCATATCTTCAGGCCAAATGACTTAACCACAAGCATAACTTCATTTGTTCAGCAAAAAAAAAAAAAGAAGCATAACTTCATTTGGAAGTTGCATCAGGAAATTAAAAGTAGGGTGATCACCTTATGAAGAATTTCAAGTCATTTAAAATAATCAGACTGACTGAAGACATTCCAGGAGAGTGAATAATAAGATTACTCTTTTCTTCAACATTCTTGATATGCTACTATCTTGCATAATGTAAAAACTGACCTATCAGAAGGACAATGGCAATGAAATGTTCTCCTAAACTTATCATTCAATGATGAAACCTTCAAAAGTAGTTTGAGTTTACCTTATTATTCAATAGTGAAACCTTCAAAAATTCTCTTAAAAATTTTTTTTTTTTTTGCTAAGTAAAAGTTGATGCGGGAGAAACAAAAAAATTATTATTTAGTATTATTTATGTTTGCAAGCCCATTGTATTTTTATGTTTTAGGTCCTATTAGTTTATTGGGCTTTTAGTTATTGAGCTTTTAGTATTTTAATTTAGAAGTAAGGTTATTTTTGTAATAAGGTAATTAGGGTTTTCTAGCCAATTAGAACTAGGGTTTAGTAATCCTATATAAGCAACCTATTGTACTCCTTGAGGAGATGGTTGATTTTGATGAATGAAAACAATGGCCGTTTGGTCTTTCTTTTGGTCTGGTGCTGACTCCAGGTCTGCCCTAGGTGCTGACTCCTAGTGGTTTCTCCGCTTGGTGCTGACTCCAAGCAAGGCTTAGGTGCTGACTCCTAGGTCATATCCTTTATTTTATTGTTATTTCAATTTTGTTCTGGTTGTCCTGCGTCATATTTGGTATCAGAGCAAACACCGATCAGTTGAAGCATCACCGCAGGAAAGAGCCAGAAAATCTCACCCATTAAAAAAAAAAAAAAAAAACCATCTGTCAGTACCCACGCATATCAAGCCACCAGAAGTTTACTCATCAACCCAAGCCCTTTGACCCAACAACCAACAAACCCCACAGCCAGACCTGGTCAGGTTCTTTCCAAAAGGTTTCTTCGCACGCCACCACCCATTGGAAAGCCAACGCTGCCATCCCAATAAACGATTAAAGCGCCAACCTATTCCCAGGCCACATAGAGTTCCTCTTCTGTCTTAGTGCAACGCCAATCCATCTTGCTGTCTCAGAGTATCGCGTCGCCAACCTACTCCACAAGCTCAATTCCACAAGAATTCGTTAATGTCAATCTCGCCTTGTTGTCCCAGAGCCGCCGCCAACAGCCATCACAAGACCGACGCTGTCGCAACAAATAGCCAGTCCATCAACCCCATATCAGAGGTAACCCGATAGTCCCATTTGAGTTCTTTCTTCCTAGCAGCACTAGCATCCTGTTTCGCTCTCAATGCACACTTGTTTCAGCCCATAAAAGAAATACCAACCCAACTTGCCAACCGGACAGCTTTTCACCAAACCAGTTACCAGCCTTTTTAAAAAAAAAAAAAAGACTCGGCCCATTTTTTTAACAAGCCCTTGCCCGACCCATTTGTTAACAAGCCCAAGCCCATATTTTACAACACCAGCTTTCTTTAAAAAAAAAAAAAAAAAAGGACCCAGCCCACAAAATCCAAACCTGTCACCCAGCTCAGTCCAATCCCAGCAACTATTTGAGAGAATAGTCTTAGAGGCCATTCCAAAGATTTGTCCAATGAAATTTACAGCAACTATTTGTTGAGGCACTATTTTAGAGAATCATGGTAATATTAGATGCACCTTATTTTGATGGTGATACTACTTATCCACGAGATTTTATCAACTGGATAAATGGGATGGAGCAATTCTTTGAGCGAGCAAATTGGGCAGATAACAAAAAGGTTAGGTATGCAAAGATGAAGTTAAGAGGTCAGGCACAAAAGTTTTGGGAGAAGCTTGAATATTTCCGCTATCTGGATTATAAACCTGCCATTAGTGAGTGGGAAGATATGAAAGAAAAGCTTTGTGATGAGTATTTGTCACCATACTATCGAGCTAAGTATCTACCCCAATCTCATTGTGGTACTTTTCCAGCTGAATCAAGTACGATGGATTCTCATCCTCATCCTATTTCATGTCCTCAGTGCACTTTTGAACAATCTATCAAGGAATTAAAGGAATTATCTATAAATCTCATGAAAAATGTTCAAGACGTGATTGCTCAGATGAAACAAAAGAAGACTCAAACCGATTCAATTGGGAACTCAAGGATACTAGATCACAATGAACTTATTGTTGCCCCCATGGAAGACAACATTGATGGTGATATCTTGGTCGTGGAGAATCCTCCAGCAACAGCAAAGCCTAATGTTGACACACACATACATGCCTTGACAAGTGTCGCTTTAACAAGTGTGCAAGGAAATGAATCTATTGAAGAGCAGCAAGGTGAAAAGATGATGCCTAAGGAGAGTATTATGTTAGAGGATGCACATGATGTGAAAGTTGAAGTTGTTGAATGTGCTTTTGATCAACCCTCCACAGTCCTTGAAACCTCCACAGTCCTTGAAGATCTACATCTTGGTGAAGTCGAAGAGGTTAAAACTACAATGCTTCCTATGGTTCATAAGGTTCAAGACGAGATTATACTGATTCCACACATTGATTTTGTTATTCCAAATGAGTTTGATGTGGTGGAATTCAAGGTTTTTCTTTTCCCTGTGCTCCCTAAGGTGATTCTAGATTTGAAGCATGTGTTACTTGTCCGCATCTTAATCCTTCAACACTTTAGAACTCGAGGTCGAGTTTTCTCCAACCAGAGGAGAATGATGCGGGAGAAACAAAAAAATTATTATTTAGTATTATTTATGTTTACAAGCCCATTGTATTTTTATGTTTTAGGTCCTATTAGTTTATTGGGCTTTTAGTTATTGAGCTTTTAGTATTTTAATTTAGAAGTAAGGTTATTTTTGTAATAAGGCAATTAGGGTTTTCTAGCCAATTAGAACTAGGGTTTAGTAATCCTATATAAGCAACCTATTGTACTCCTTGAGGAGATGGTTGATTTTGATGAATGAAAACAATGGCCGTTTGGTCTTTCTTTTGGTCTGGTGCTGACTCCAGGTCTGCCCTAGGTGCTGACTCCTAGTGGTTTCCCCGCTTGGTGCTGACTCCAAGCAAGGCTTAGGTGCTGACTCCTAGGTCATATCCTTTATTTTATTGTTATTTCAATTTTGTTCTGGTTGTCCTGCGTCAAAAGTTCTCTTAAACTTATCATTCAATAGTGAAACCTTCAAAAGTAGTTTTGGGTTTACCTTATTATTAGCAACATCTGTTGGCAGATCTATGTTCAAGAAACATTTTTGAGGATAAGCCTGAATCCTGATCTCAGCCAGAATTGCACTTATGATTGGTAAACAAGCCTCAGCGGCAAGCGTATAGTCATCTACACTACTCTTACCTCCAACCCTGAAAATCAAGAACGCAAATCACTTGTAGGAGAAAAGCAACCTTATTATGATGGCAAGATAAATTTAAGGATGAAATGTAAAATAGCTGAAACAGTTCTTGGCCGAAACATAACATGACATTGTTGTCACATTCATTATATTCTGCCTCAACCACAGTAATATGCTATGACAAATTGTATAAAAATTTGACTTTGAACAAAATCTTTATTATATGTTAGACTATTGCCATACACATATGTTAACATACCAATCATATGATATAGAGACAGAAGGTAAATCATTGAAAAAGGCCTCTCGAGCACCTGCTACTGTGCCAGAGTAAATGCTGCAATTCCAAACCAATCAAAAAAGAAATGAACATTAGCTGCCCAAAGAAAGAAAATTACAATGTATTAAAAGAACTCCAGCAGGGATACTAACAATGTAAGCAAGAAAGTGTCCCATAATGGGTGTACTAGTGATCTCATATTCTCATGAGACTAAAATCACAAAATTTCCTTAAATCAGTTTAGAAGGACATGTTTCCTTGTGATTTTTTTTATTCCCAAGGGGATTGATGGCACAGACACACACTGTTTGAAAGAACTTTTTTTTTTTTTTAAGTTTAGAAGTCATTGTTTGTAAGAACCTTGAAATAACTGTATGTGGTTCTAACAATATATACCAACTTCTGTCACAAATCCTTTAAAAGTCCAAAGCAGAAATTATTAAGAAAAAGAAAGGGCTGATTTTATTTTTAGATCCTTTTTGTTTCACTTTTTGGTACTTTAAAGTAAGTGGAAGCTTCTTGTCCCCTCCTTTTCTTTCAATTTCTCTTCTTGACAAGGTATCCATTTTGAACAATAGAAAGGGGCATTAACACGGTCAGAATTTTGAAGAGAAGGCACAAAGGAAGACTAACATGTGATAACCACAGTTGCTACCCATGTTGATGCCACTAACTACCTGCATGCAGAAATGGGAAAAACATTAGCAAAAATAGCAAAGATCAAACAACTTTAATAACTACAACTTCTAGTCAAATGCAACCTGCTTAAGTGATTGAACAAGACATTTGTTCAACTCAGAAGAGTTAGACAACAAAATGAAGTCAAATAATCTTTAAAGCAAAATATCTGAATTGAGAGCAGTAATTTCAGTGTCATTATAAGTCATAACGACTCCGTATTGAGGTGTTCACAAAATTAGAGAGAGAGGCCCACTATACAAAGAAATTAGCCAAATGGAAATTTTTTTTTTTATTTTATTGGTAAGCTGCACATGCAGGCCCAATGGGTTTTAAACCAACAACCTCACCCTCCACCTAACACTTACAAGGGGAGGAGGTGCCAGTTGAGTTAGAGCTCATTGGCATTCAAAGAATTAGCCAGATAGAACATCACAATACAATTTAACAGTATCAGTTAGTCCTCTCTAGCAGTGCAACCAATGAAACTTCCATAACCATGCATTATAACCAAAGATCTACCAGATCAGCAATTGAAGGAAAGAGTGCTTTGGAAATTCCCAAAGAAGTACAGTCAGCTGGAGTTCCTGCAAATCATATGCAAAACTTCAATCTTATATTAAAAAATAAAAATAAATACCAGGAACTATCAGAGGAATGCAGTAATAATATAAATTGAAGATATTAATTAATGATTAGCACTGTGAAGTGGTGGATCATCCTTTAGATATCAAAACTGCATCTAAATAGAAAATTTATGGCTACACTCTAAGGATGTATATCGTTATTAACTGAAACATACTTAAAAAGCACAAGGATCTCCACAAGTTTGGTAATTTTTTAGAAACTTGCTTTTTAAGTGTGTCACACCCTACTAATCAATTAAAAAATGGGTATCAATGGGAGCGAATTCATAAGCACACTTCTCTAGCCTCTAAGCATATGGTGGTCATTACGATAAAACAAAAGTTGTTTTATATACACACACACATTGTGTTGTGTGTATTCCTTAATTCACTCCTACCTTCATTATGAGTTACAACAACCTGAATTTCCCTTTTTCTCTTGCTATAAACATAAGAAGATTTTTAAAAGAACGAAAAGAAAAAAAAAATAGTGTTTAGGAAGAACTCAGTAAGCTCCTATTGAGAGAATTTCAACAAATATCTTAACGATTACAAAGAAATACTTTCCAGCTTACACATATGATCACAGAGCTGTACTCCTTTACAGCAATATTATATCACAAAATTACTACTCTATATAAAGAGTCATAATATCCAATATGTTCTTCGAAATACTGTATGGAGAATGCAGACTCCACTAGCTATAAAGAGAATTAATAAAAGCTCAAACTTCAAAATCCTGGAAGTTGTAAATGAATTTGAATTAACAGAAAATACCACATACCAGAAGCTGCAAAGGCTGTTGCTCCATCAATATGTACTTGTTTCACAGTAAGCGGGTGGAGCCAAGTAATACCATGACTAACAGCTGACTTTTCCCTGAAAATAGCAAAATAAGGCCATAAGACACCACGCATAACTCTATATTGACGACTAATATCGTGCAAATGGACTTTGATATCGATAGATAACAAATTTCAGCTATTTGCCATCAAAAAACAGACATGCATTTGTATGAGAAATTTAAATCAAGCCATCAATGAGCTATAGCTCAACCAATACTTCCTCCTCGCATGATAATGGGATGAGGGTGAGGTTGCGGGGGTACACGACTGCCCGAATAACTTTACCAATCATAAAAATGATACTCAAATCAACATGTACTACCTCATCCCATAATAATGTGGGGGCGGGTGACGTCCGCAGATTCAAGACCCATTGGGTGCATGTGTAACTTACCAATTTAAAAAAGATATTCAAATGAAGCGAAAACCATGAAAACTACAAACAAATAGCTTAGCAGCCATGATCAAAAGAAATTAAAAGTCGTACTCGTACCCAGTGCACAAGGCTCTCACTTTGTGGATTCCATGATAAATGATTGGTAGACTTCTTTGCCATAGTCGAAACCATTAAATCATATAATAAAAACCGCTTTCACATTAACTTTTTCTTTCTTTCTTTTTGAAAGTTATTTTCGCTATGATCTCAAGTCCATTGTGTCAATTTCTTTAAGACCTTCTTCACATCTCATGTATGATAAAAATACTTAGTATTCTTAAAATTAAAAATTAAAAAAAAAAAAAAAAGATCTCATACACAAAAATAACACTATGCTACTGTAATACACAACGACTTGCACATCAAAATTCCGATCTAAAGTGAACAGAATTAAATTACACAGGGACGTTTACAAAATAGCAAAACCGGACACACAAGCCTCGTTAATTACAACATTTACCATAGTTTACCAAGTACATTTTTTTTTTTTCTAATTAAAAAATTAATATGACCGTTGAAAATCAAATCAAAACCAGAATTAAAGTAATCAAAGTGCTCAGACAAAAATATATATACACAATAACCAAACAGTCTCAGACACACATATATAGACACATGCAATGAGAAAAAAGAGAGAGAGAGAGTTATAGAAAACGCACGAATCAGGAGCGCAGACTTGGACATTGTAGCGCTGCGTGGAGACGAGGGCTCGAACCAGAGCTCGAAGTCCCGGCGCGTCGATGCCATCGTCGTTCGTAACAAGGATCGTTGGCCGGTTTTCCATTTTTTTTTTTTTTTGGTTAGAGAAATGATAACTGATTGCGTTCAATTTGAATTGAATTTGGTTTCAGAGAGAGGTTTAAACGTTAAAGCAGCTTGTTTAAAGGTTTGGGAGTATTATTATAGGTGCACTGAGCTGTAAGAATAGTAAATAGTAAGTAGGGGTTCGCTGGGTTTAGAACCAATGGGCGCGTTTTGCGTACGCAGACCAGTCTTCGTTTATGTTTTATTTGTGGAAAACTTTATAAAGTTTAGTTTTTTACTTTTTTTGCCATTTAAAAAGTTTTATTTTATTTGGGTCCAACACTCCCCCACTATTTCTATACACCCTAATCATTGATTTTTCATTTTTGGATTATTCCAAGGCGGCCGACGAATTTAGTAAAGATGATGCCTTAAATTCATGTTATATGATGTGTAATACATCAGTATTTTATTTAAAATTTAATATATTCTGTTATGTCTAATAATATTTTAATAAATTTTTAATTTGATTGAATTTATATATAAGTTTTACAATTGATTGGGTGTTATTGTATTTATTTTTAAATATGTGATAAGATAATGTGTCATATTAGGATTGGAGAGATAAAATATAGAATTTACAGTATATTTTTATTGAATTTAACTTCTATTCCAAAGAAGACTTATACGAAGGTTGAGGTTTTTTTTTTTTAGTATTAGATTCTGTGGAGGAGGATTTGTTCCAAACCCATAAGTAGTTTTTCCGCTTTGGAGCCGAAGGACCCGCACGGCTTTGTTCCTTCAAGCGACATGAGCAATTTTTGAGACTTACTCCTACATCGAAGAAAGATGTGCCCCACTCATACCTTATAAGCCTTAGCTAAAGGCAAGAGTATACCACTATAACACGTGTTGTAGTGGTAGAGGCGTGCCCTTGGGGGTAACAAAGCCGTGCGGTCGAAGCAAGTCTCAAAAACTACCACCCAAAGCGGACAATACCTTTGATGGGCACTGCCCGCATGGCTTTGTTCCTTCAAGCGACATAAGTAGTTTTTGAGATTTGCTCCCACGTCGAAGAAAGATGCGGACAAATTGCTTATTGGCTTGGAACAAATCCTCCCCCACAAATTCTTTGAACAAAAAAAATTCTTATATTATATGCTCACTAATGAGTGATTCTTTGAACAAAAAAAATTCTTATATTATATGCTCACTGATGAGTGATAATGCTGAGATGATGAGTAAAAATTCTTATATTATGCTCACTGATGAGTGATGATGCTTACTTATTAGTAGCCATTACACATCCAACTCATATTTAAGGCAATTTGAAAAATGAAAGATTGGATAGCTTTGGCATGATATTGACCAAAACATCTTTGATATATTTTTTTTTTTATGGAACGATCAAGAACTTTTATTATAACGAAGAGAAATTCAGTTCATCTTGAGTCACACCCGATTCAATCAATGGAGGATTTTCGACTATCTAAATTACAAAATTATCCAAAACATTTATGTTCTTGGCATATTGTGCCAAGATACCTCTTTGATATTTAAGTTAATAAACATAGAATTTTGTGATAACAAATGCAGTATTTTTTGGCAAGGTCTTCCAAGTTCTTAAGTTTTCGAGAATGGTCATATATGTATTGGTTAACTTTATGCTATGCATTGGACACAAACTGTGTCCCAAGGCTTTCAAAGATTTAACCCTATGATGTTTCGAGATTTACACATTTTTTTTTTGTTTAGAAAATTAGCCTAATAACATATGTAATCAACATCTGATAATATAAGATGAGATTTTTCCAACGAACTTAATCAACTATATTTTTTTTCATGAGTTCCAGTTAACTCAACTAATAAAGTCTTTTATGGTTAAATAAGAGATCTAGAGTTGAATCCACGTCTACACCAAAAAACTGATTAGTATCTTGATCTAATGATAAAGAGACACCATAAGTTAAAATTCTCTTAAAAAAATAAAACTATGTTTTTTTTCAAAACAAACCAAAGAAAAAAAAAAAAAAAAAAAAGAAAAAAAAAAGGCAAAATGTACATGATTTATACCATTTCAAAACTTTTATTTAAGTATATACTTTTGGTGACAATGACATATATGTTTTTTTGGACGAATTATGCTTGTGTAACCTAAAGTGGCACAACTTATGCCACATAAAATGACACAACTTATACTACAATTCACTCACATAGTAAATTATGAGTAGTACGAGGTGATAATAGGTTTATGTAGAGACACTTTTCTACCATTCACAACTCACCACAGAGCTAAGTTGTGACGCATATTATACCACTTTATGTGGCACAAATTATACCAATTTGTGTGGCACATTATGTAACGCTAGCATAGCTCTTTTGCAGAGGAAATTGCAATACACACAGTACATGCATGCATGATTGATGTTGCAGGGCATATGCCCTGTCTTGATTGGCATCTCGTCCGGAATATTAATGGCACTTTTGCAGTTTTGCCGGCACACGCGCTCTTTGCCTAGGAGAAAGTGCTAAGAATTTCATTCTTGGGCTAGTGGTGCTGGTTTTTTGTTTGTGGGCTAAATAGGGTCCATTAATCTAACAAGTAACAAACAAGACACTAGCTGGGCTAGGTCTGGTTTATATATGGAGAATTACTTGGTGTAGTTAGGCCCATTTGGGTGTCAGTCTGAATATTCCTACACACTGTACCTTGGGCTTTTGGGTTCATATTCTCACTCAAAAAGGGCCCAAAAAAGAAAGGAGCTTGGACTCGGCTGCTCAAAAATCAGGCCTACACTCACTCCTCCTCATATTGCGTCCCTGCCTTTTGTTAACTTTTTTTTTTTGGGCATATTATAAGCTGTATTTTTTCTTTTAACACAAAACTTAACTACAATTCTTTATGGGTTATATCTTTCGTTTATCAATTAAATTCAACTATTTGATTACATTGGTCAAAGAGTCATATGATTGAATTTGAAGAAAACATTGTCTATGCTATATTACTAATGCTATCACATGGTTGAATTTATTGAGAATCTTAAATATACATAAGAACAAAAAGTATTTCAGCTTAGATCAAGAGAAAGAATGCGTTAAGATCTAAATAGACTAGCTTCTGGTATATCTACATTTAAATACTCAGACATTGGCGTTTGGATTGCACTCAAAATTAAAATTCTAATTAATTTCACTTGAGTGAGAGTCAGGTGAGTGACTTGCAAAGTCTCTGACTATTTTAATGTTTTGCTCAAGCGGTCTTGAACTTTGCTTGAACAAACATGGTACTCTTCAAACTCTTTCAATAACATTTTGACAGAATTTCTTACTCATAACCCTAGCCTGAAATTGGTTGAAATTCTTCTTCTTTTTTTATAAATAATTCCAGCTTTTATTAAGAAAAAAAGATCTGACCTACAAGCCTCTTGGATTGGAGCAGGCAAAACATGCATATTACAACAAAAATGAAATGTAACAATAGTATAACTAATTTGGATAGTAGTCTAAACCCAACAGAAATCTCTTAACAAAGGAAATACTAAGTTCAACAATATTACTAAAAATTACTAAAAATGATGTTTACAAAGACTAAAGTTTCCTTGATTTTTTGTCACATGAAATATGCATGCCAACCTGAAAGTTAACAAATTGGGAATGCAAAATGTTAATTAATGAAGTATTTTATCTCTGAACGCTTCAGTAAAGGTATGTCAAGAGATTCCAGATGCACCGACAAGGCGACAACCTTGACCGTTGTGGATAAACTAAACTAATAATATATATATATATATATTTGATATTCTTTTATTCACGTAAACCTTTATCTCTTAACTTAGTCTAGATGCTGCATATATGTATATATATATATATATTTAAATTCTTTTAGTCAAGTTTGTTTGTTATTTAATTTGAGATTTCCTAGGTTGATGATTGTCAAAAATTACTCATTATTATAGCCTTGAAGATATATATTGGATGTCACGTGGAACTTATCCCTATCATCCTCTCAAATCTTCCATTTTCTCTATTTTAAGGGCTTTTGTGTTGCATTCACAAAAAAGAAAAGGGATTCTGTATGTTCGTCTTTTTATAGATCTTCTTGATCGTGATGGTCTTGAGATAATGGAAACTGTTCATGTCTTCATGATCAAGACTTTAATCCAATGAAGTAGAGCAGTAGGTGGAATTGTGTAAAAAACACAATAAAAAAAATTTATATAAGGCCATTTATTTTTAAATTAGAATTTGAGTGAAAGATGATACAAAATCATCCCCTCCAATTAAATTCTTTAATTCCTTTATATTTTTAATTAAATATAAAACATATGACATTTTTGTTTTTATGTGGTTTAAATATAAAGCCATTAGATTTTTTTTATAAATGCCACACATTTTACATTTTGATTAAATTTAAGGATTTAAATGGTTGGAGATTATTTTCCCAAAAAATAGAACCCGAAAGAAAAGTGTTATGTAAGGACTCAAAATGTATTGGACCCAAAAGAAGGATGGGGTTCGAGCCCAACAAGCCCAAACAATAAAATTTATAGAGAATGGGCGTAAGAACTAGCTCCAGTGAAAGGAAAAAGACATCACTCTTCTGCAGCAAAAGGAACTTCAAACTAAATCAAAGAAAAACCCTTTTCTTCTTCTCCTCGGCTAGGTTTTTAGTGTATATTTTTCTGGATTATTTCTCTCCTTTCTTCTTCTTTCTTTTCTTCCAAAAAGTCCCCCTTTTAGTGTACTCCGATTTTACGTTATATACTACCTTCTTCATTCTGCTCCTACCGTACACGTGTAGGTTCCATTCTGAGAACTTCTTCCTGTCCCATCCAGAACTTCCTGGATTTTCCGTCTAGTGGTTAGAAGGTTGCTTGATTACTGTTCAGGTATCACCTCCACATTAATATGGCTAGAGAGTTAGCTGGGAAGCATTTAATATGGAGGTAGTAGCTTTTAGGGGATATTTGTTACTTTTCCCGGTTCCTTCTTTGCTCAACGTTCATTAGTTAGTTTGCTTGCCATTCTGTGAAGTTCCTTGACTATTAAAAGGATTACACCCACCTCGGACTTAGTTTGAGTAATAAATCTTATCCTCGGACATGTGAGTGTCCTCGGACTGGGCCGCTAGCCCACTTCTCATGAACTCTCCGTTTATCTTTTTGGGCCATCTTTTTGGGCCACTGGCCCCACATGTTACTTATCTTATAATGAACTATTTTTCTCTATAAATAGGGTGAGGTGGGAGGTAGGGTTCTAAGTTCCAACCTCTAATACCACCTGACAATACCAAGGGTATCACTGTCACTGACTCAATAACTTGAACACAAAGAATTGTAAAGATAATTCATATAAAAAAAAATTAAATCATTATTATTAGTAATATTAATCCTCATCAACAAATATAACAATATTATATATTATTACAATCCAAATCCTATCCATTACTTGCAAAGTCGCCCCCCCAAAAAAAAAGTGGGTGAATTTTTAACATAGAAACTAGCTCTTGGCTTTTAGATATTTTCAAGAGTTTTATGTGCAATTTTTTAATTACTTTCAAAAGTTCGGAGTTCAAATTTTCAAATTAATTAACATAAAGTTAGGTTTATGTCAAAAATTAAGTATACTAAATCAATATGAATTTTTATGCACATACAAGCAGATTGTCACATTCTCAACTAGAATAGTTGCAAGAAAAAAGTGAGGGACCAAAAAATTTCAACAGTGCTTCACGACAGAATCATTACAAAATGTCTAAAACAGTGAAAAGCTATGAATGAGTGGAAAGATATTGGGTGCAATAAAAGTTTGAATGGCACCAAATTCTGCGAGTCCATGAGTTTGATATGATGAGATAAACGCTTCCAGAATTCATTTGTCGTGCGTGTTATAATTGGATTTTGGTTCATGTCTAGTCTTCAACACCAAAGGGACCGACCATATATGTGTGGATCCAGCTAGCCTAAAAAAAGGCACTCCTCAACCAAACCATATAGATTTATGTGAATCAGAAGCATGTACCAAACTAAAGGTAGTTCTTGATGAATAGCCTGTTGGAAGATACTCTTATAAAGAAACATTATCTGATGAGCAAAATTTGGGACCTCAAAAGAGATAGGCCAGTAGTTTTTGAGTGGATACCCTCAATTCATGGGTGGACATGTATTCTTTATTTGTTTGTTTTTACGGCTTGCCTTGCACCAAGTTTGATTGTGTTTTTATTTTTTATTTTTTGGGAAAGTGACTCTGTTATATATATTTGTTAGAATTAACATTTCCTAAGATTTATCAACGACAACAAAAATTAACATTTGGTGTCACTTAAACATTGTCAACGTCAAGAACTTTATAATTCGATTGACATTTTCGAATGTTTTTAATGCTAGTGTCCAATGTTAAAATCTCATCCTCTAATCTAAATATTAAATTGAGTGGTGATAGCTATAATGTTATATAACGTGTAAATAAAAAGAGAAGGTATTTGGTATCAAATGATATCATGTTAACGGTACCAAAATTCAATAAATATAAGACGTGTCAGTAAAAAATAACTACCTTATTAACAAATGGAAGACATAATAATATGATATTATTTGATACAAAATACTTTCTAGTATAAAACACATAATGCCACATCATTTGAAATCATGTTTTAAGAACATAGTTTCACCGTTTTATAATTATAATTGAGATAATATTTTTAAAATACGATATCATAAAAAGTACGAACAAAAGTATGCAATAAGAAATATATAACAACGTAAACTAACACACTAACACAGTCACACATAAGTGGAGCAATTCTTAAATACACCCGAGGTGTTATTCTGAGCTCTCTCACAAAGTGAGTGAACCTCACAAATGAATACCACCATGGAGCCACACATTTTGTGAGAGTCCAGAGCCAGCCAGCTAGCAACAACCAGCATTTGATATGGGACCGCTGTGCTTTGTTACAAAAAGTACGTCTAGAAGTCTAATTTCCATTCATGTAACCTAACTTCCGTACATGCTGATGCAGCCAATCGCTCTGTTGAAGACTTGAAGTCAACGAATACGAATGTTCAACATACTCTCGATCTCTTGGTCGACATTTAAAGAAGATCAACAATTCAACATAATTAGACACGTGACACGTCGGTCTATGTTAGGCTATCATTTTTTTGTTGACTGAATCTGAACCTTTTTTTTTCTTTTTTTGATTAGTGATTTAGGCAATGACAATGTATTAGTTATTATTAATTTATTATATGAAAGTATAAGATCATTCATTTGAACTGTTATTAGCCCCCATCAGTTGGGGTATAATACTATAATTATTTTAAATACGAAAATATAATGTTCACTGTATGGGATCCGTAACATAAGTCTAATCTTATTTTTAGTTTTTTACACGCATAGATAGTTCTTTTAATATATTTTTTTTTGTAAAATAAAAAGAGACTGAGGTAGTTTTGTAGCTTGAGTAAATTCAATTATCATTAAGTCGATTTGGACTCAAAATGTATTAAATTTATCTTCTTATTAGTCTTTTCATTAAAAAAAAAAAACAAAAAAAAAAGTCGATACTAATTATCAAGATGTAGAAACTACAAGAAACGTACTACCCTATTTATGGGCCTCCTTAAAAATGGTTTGATTTTATTTTGGGTAAATTTCATACCCAACAAGTCTTTAAAACTAACAAATTTGGTCCCTCAGCACAGTTTAGTCCTAAACGGTGTCAACAAGGACGTTACTCTCTAACTCTCTTTTCTCTCTCCATTCTTATCTGTCATCCCTCTCTCTCATGGATCTCAGACCAGAAATTAAAACCCACAAAATCAGTTCTTGAAGGCGATTAAGTGGAGCTTGAGGGCGATGCTCTCTGCGAGGTCTCCGCAAGGTTGTTGCGGCGAGAGTTGCTTGCAAGTTACCACCACGATCTGCTTTGAATCTTGGTTTCTCTACTCTTATGGTTGAGGATTGGCTTAGGTATTTGTTGGGTTTGGTTGTTGTGTTTGATTTGGTATTTTCTCTATGGGTTGGTTTTCTTTTTTTCTTTTTGAAATGGTAGTGGTAGTCTTCTGTTTGGGGGTCTTTTGTTGATGATGGGTTTAGGTTTGAGAAGAGTTGCGTTTTGATGAAATTTTTGGTGTTTCTGGGTGTGGGCTTATGAACGGTGTGTGTGTGTGTGTGTGTGTTGTTTGGGTGCTGTGTATTTCCTGTTTTTGTGAACAATTTTTTTGTGGGTATGAATTCAAACTTGGACTCTCTTTTGCTTGGATGCTGTTTGTGTTTGAATTTGGACTCTCATGGCTGGGTCAGGGTGGCTGGAATTGGTTTAGTGTGGTTTGGTTTGGCCGTGGATTTTGAGATTGGTTTGATTTGGGTGGCTGTAAGCGTGGGTCTGTGGGAATTCTGATTTATGGTTTTGGTTTGAATTGGGTGGCTTTGTAGCGTTCTGAGGTGGTGGTTGTGGTCTCAACTAGCAGATTTGTGGGCTATGGGTTTTTTTTTTTTTTGGTCTGAGATAGAGTGAGAATAGGGCAAGAGAAGCAAGAAAGGATAGAGAGTCAAGAATAGTTAACGTTTTTGATGCCGTTTAGGACCAAATAGTGGGCAGGAACCAAGTTGGTTAGTTTTAAAAAATTTTGGATTTGTTTGGTTGCCCAAACATCAGGGAAGTTAATAAAATTTACCCTTTTATTTTTATAGTCAAAAGGGGGAAGTTAATAAAATTTACCCTTTTATTTTTATAGTCAAAAGGGAGATGAAAATTTTGAACAAACAGGTGAAAATAATAGGAAGTGTCATACTATCAATAGGCTTGACTCTTTAAAAATACTTAATTTAGAGGTAATTGGTGCCTATCAATATTGAACGATGCCTAAATAAGGCTCAAACTCTGCCAAAGTATTGAATATTTAAGTTTGACTTAATAATAAAAATAAAGAGCTGTATCATAGAAGACTTTGAGTAATGTTGTTTAGGTGTTTTTAATATATATATATATATATATATATGTGGGTGAAAAAGTTTGTTAAAATGTAAGTTGTTTAAAATATAAAAATATGTGTTACAACTTGTTCACCAAACAAGGCCAAAATGTTCAAACTTAACTTACGCCATTTATGAATGCAGCCCTAGCTTAGGGTTAACTACTTGTTTAGGGGGGGGGGGGGGGGGGGGGGAAGTACCGTAGGCCCGCGGACAAGCCGAGGGGCTAAGCCTGGACCCAACTAGGTCTAAACCAAGATTACAATTTACAGCTATTAGACTGACAACCTTTGTGAGTTGTGACGCCTAACCATACTCAAGGCCTTTATCATCCCCTGTTGGATTTTTCCCACAACGTTATTTTTCATTTTAGAATAATATCAATAATAAGTAAAAATTCGTACAGCCTACTGTAAGCTTGCTACATTATATATTGTGAATTGTTGAAATATTTTATCATTTTTAAACCACAAAACAAGCTAATTTTTTATTGATAATCGAAAGAAAAAAGGGGTGGGAAACTAAACCAAAAGTGCTTAAGCTAATTAGAGTGTTCTTTAGTTTTTTCCATACTAAAAAAGATGAGGTAATTTTGTAACTTATAATCCAGTAGACATGTTAGAAGATATTCTATCTCATCTTGATGTTGTAATCTTATTTGATTTGACTATCTTTTCCTAATAATATTTACGATGTTCTAAAAAAAAAAGGTAATTTTGTAACTTATAATTTAGTAGACATGTTAGAGGATATTCTATCTCATCTTAATGTTGTAATCTTATCCGATTTGACTATCTTTTCTTAATAATATTTATGGTGTTCTAAAAAAAAGAGGTAATTTTGTAACTTATAATCTAGTAGACATGCTTGAGGATATTCTATCTCATCTTAATGTTGTAATCTTATCTGATTTGACTATCTTTTCTTAATAATATTTTCAGTGTTATCCAAAAAAAAAAAAAATTTTTGAATGTGTGTTTTTAAGGTGAACTTGGTAACAACTTAAGGAAAACCAAAATTCCCATTTATGTTACAAACCACATATATTATTGTAAAATATATTATTAAGTATTGGATGGTCCATGTCATGCTACATGCTTTGCAGGCCACTAGAGAGAGACTATGTTTGGTTTTACATACAGCACGTGAATACTGATGAGATAGAAAATAAGAGGACAAAAGAGTGAAGGGATGAGGGTGTAGTGTCAGGCTTTGTCTTTGGGGTCACTTTCTAGTTTCTAACCCTTGTGAAAATCTTTGCCGAGTTGTCTCTCAGTAGTTGGCAATTAAGAACTTCTGGACCTTGTCCTATTGATGGACTCTGCAAGGTCCTCGACTCGTGGTCTTACATATTGCTCTTCTTCAATCTTCGTTCACACATAAAAATAAAAGTAAAATTTTTTATTTTATTTTATTTAATACTGTATGACTCATCTCTCATAATTTCTCTCTCACTCACACGCATACAAAGTACAAACACCAGGAAAAAGAAAATATTGTATAGAGTAAAAGAAGAAGCTTGTTAACAAAAGAGAATAGCTAAGAATAGAAACTTAGGAATGAATGGTGTTACAGCTATTGAACCAGATTACACTGAGTTTGTTGAAGTTGATCCCACTGGAAGATATGGAAGAGTATGTTAAGATAACCTTTGTTGCTCACTTTTGGTTCTTGCTTTCTCTCTCTGTTTTTCATTGCCTGTTGGTGTTTTATGCTCTTATTAACATGGTCTGATTTTTGAGCTCGCCATATTTGCTATTTTTTGCAGTACAATGAAATTCTTGGCAAAGGAGCTTCAAAGACAGTGTATGAGTCTCTCTTCTCTTCATATTTTGCATACCCTTTTCAAATTTCTGCAAGTTACCTACTCTTTTGGCATTCTATATGTTATTCTGTTCATATAATGGTTTTGCAAATGAATGGGTGGTTGGGTTGTATTGGAATTGTTGCAGTTATAGAGCCATTGATAAACATACAAATTCTGCAAGTTAACTACTTTTTTTGGCATTCTATGTGTTATTCTGTTAATTGGACTTGTTGCAGTTATAGAGCTTTTGATGAACATATCCTTTTCAAATTCTGCAAGTCAACTTTTTTTTTGGCATTCTATCTGTTAATATACTGGTTTTGCTTGTTGCAGCTATAGAGCCTTTGATGAGTATGAAGGGATTGAAGTGGCATGGAATCAGGTAAAGCTCTATAACTTCCTGAGAAGTCCTGAAGATCTTGAGAGGCTGTACTGTGAAATTCATTTGCTCAAGACCTTGAAACACAACAACATCATGAAGTTCTACACTTCCTGGGTTGATATTGCTAACAGGAACATTAACTTTGTCACTGAGATGTTCACCTCTGGTACTCTCAGACAGTAAGCATCATAAAGTTCAAAACTTTATTGTTTCTCACCAATTTTTTTCTTATTTTTCTGATCTGGGATTTTGAAATTTATTGGATTTTCAATACTGGAATTGTTTTGTAGGTATAGGCTAAAGCACCGGAGAGTCAACATTAGAGCAGTGAAGCATTGGTGTAGACAGATTTTGAAAGGCCTTCTATATCTCCACAGCCATGACCCTCCTGTTATCCATAGGGACCTCAAGTGTGACAACATTTTTATCAATGGGAACCAAGGGGAAGTCAAGATTGGTGATCTTGGCCTTGCTGCAATCCTGCGTAAATCTCATGCTGCTCGCTGTGTTGGTAAGCTGAAGTGTTTTAAGTTTCCCTCAAAGCTAGAAACTTGCTTCCAATTTCAGAATAGTTCACTTAGAATACAAGTATTTCTGTATATGTAACCACCATCAGTTTGGCATTCTATTCTCAGACAATGAATCAATCTGGGAAGAGTTTTAGTAGTTTGTGATTATATCCATTGGTTTTCTTTTCTTTATCAGGAACGCCGGAGTTCATGGCACCAGAGGTTTATGAAGAGGAATACAATGAATTAGTAGACATATATTCTTTTGGAATGTGCATCTTGGAGATGGTAACCTTTGAATATCCATACAGTGAATGCACCCACCCTGCTCAGATATACAAGAAAGTTATCTCTGTAGGAACTCAAAACTTTAAATTTTCTTTCCAGATTGAATTTTGTCTCCACCAACTAATTACTTATTGCATCTTGTATGTAGGGGAAAAAACCAGAGGCTCTTTATAAAGTAGAAGATCCTGAGGTGCGACTGTTTGTTGAAAAATGCTTAGCAACTGTGTCCCGTAGGCTCACTGCTAGGGAGCTTTTGAAGGACCCTTTTCTCCAAATTGGTGATTATGGATATAATTTAAGTCCAATAGGGTACCAAGGAGATTTTGATGAAATGGGCCCTCTCTTAAGGGAACCCTACTACGGAATTTATCATAGTAACTGCTCTTTGATCAACGATTATGGCAATTATCTTGGTTATATACCTGAAAATGATTTTGAAACAAGTGAACTTGATCTCTTCACTTGTCAAGGGGATGAGCATTTGGCAGATGTTGACATCACAATCAAAGGGAAAAGAAGAGAAGATGATGGCGTCTTTTTAAGGCTCAGAATTGTAGATAAAGAAGGTTAGAGTAATGACATAATTTGTTTTATTATTCCAAAATGCCACTTTTCTTCTTTCCTTAAATGATAAAAGTAAGCACGAAACCAAATTGGTCGTTCCTTTCCTCTGTGCAGGCCGTATTCGAAACATCTACTTCCCATTCGACATTGAGACTGACACAGCATTGAGCGTTGCGGCAGAAATGGTGGCGGAGCTTGATATCACTGATCAAGATGTGACAAAAATAGCAGATATGATTGATGGTGAAATTTCTACCTTGGTGCCTGAGTGGAAGAGGGGGCTTGGCATAGAGGGAAGTCCACATAACACAAGTGCAAGTTTCTGTCACAATTATGTTTCAAATGGTTCTCTATTGGATTATGTGTCATCAAATAATCCAGGTGCCAAGAATCTGCAAGTTCTTCAGTGTTCTAAGCAAGGAGGTGCTGCTGTCCATGGCCGTTTCGAAGAAATTACTTATCAGGTAGAAGAGTCTGAACAATGTGTCACTGAAGGTGCACCAAAAACATCAAGCCAGTCTGGTGGTGGCATCCATTTTGCTGACATCTGGGCTCAGCTAGACGGGCCGGAATTGAGTTCACAGAGGTCAAGAGAGATCCACTGGGATGAAGGAAGTAAAACATTGGACCAAACAACCTTTGGATCAGATGAGAGAATTATAAATGTGGATGATCGATGTATATCCAATGCAAGAAACTCTCTCTCCACAACCACTTCAGCTGACTATGCCCTCTTGGATGATTATGAGAATGAAATTAGGCAAGAATTAAGATGGCTCAAAGCAAAGTATCAAATGCAGTTGAGGGAGCTTAGAGACCAACAATTAGGAGCAAAATGGAAATCTTCAAGCATGTCTCCAAAATCGCCATCATTGGATTCTCCCTCACAAAAGAGAGAGAGTAATGAAACTATCCTGGAATCATTGTTCTCTGGGAAGCATTTCACTTCAGATTTTCCCATTGCTGCTGATAAGAAATGCTCCAGTGTGGCAAACCAAAGTGAAAATTCTGAGGGAATCAATGAATCTTTTAGTCCTGAGAAGATGTTTACTGCCAAGAATTTCTATTCAGGAGTTTTGCTTCCACACTCTCTTCACAGGGCAACTTCTCTTCCAGTTGATGCTGTAGATGTTTAAAGCCTGCCAAATATTCAGTTTCTCCCAATGCTGACACCACAACCTCCAAGTTTTACAATCAGAGATGTAACTTCCAAAGATTGTAGGTCTGTTCCCAGGTGAGATCGTTTCACTTGGTTTTTTTTGGAATTAATGTACATTACTCACTAACTTTGAAGTAAACAAGGTTTCCAAAATTTTATGTTCATTTCCCAAAAGAAGGGAGATCCATTCATGACAGTCTGATACTTTCATTGAATCCCTTGACATAATGAATTAATAAAATTTGAAAGAATGGCCTATTGCCTGTGACGAGGTTACTTGTTTTATTACTTAAAGAAGGTGAGAATCTGGTTTGTCTTGGCCAAAGTGTGAGATTATATCAGTCTTTTGCATTTGCTTGTTTGATGATTTAGTTAACAAATTGACACATGTCAGCTCTGCTTGGCTTACAGAATGATTTTGGAGAAGCACATATATGGATTATGGACCTCTACACGACTTTTCCTATATATGGACTTATTGGGAAATTAGACGTATCTCATAGTAGATGGAACCCATGGGACATCCCAACATCATGTCCAAACACCACCACAGGCACCCCTCTCAAGGCCATGTTCCACTTTTGTCTTCTGTATTGGCTGCACACCTTCTTGATGTGTGACCATAATGCCAACCTCCCAACCTCCCAATCCTAGAGACAGAAAAATCTCAACTTTTTTCAAAATCCTAAAGACCTTTATCAATGTTACACCCAGCATCATTTTCAATTTTATACTGACACCACTTTTATTATTATAACAATTAAAAAATGTTGCAAAACTTTTTTTGTCACTTTACTTATTGTATCAATGGACAATGGACAATCGGCACCACATAGTTCCAGCCTTATCAATGACCTCTACCTCTTTTCTTTTTCATCTTTTTCCTCTGTTTTTTTCTTCTGTGGGGACTTGGGTGGGGGGGTTGAAGTCTTCTATTTTATACTTTTCAATGGTAAATCCAAAGAAAAGCATCACCTCAGGACAATTATAGGGCGGTTTTAGCTGGATAGTAAGTAGAATGGTCCAATGGTTTCAGTATTTGGATAACTACATATCATGTGCCTAACTGCTGGACCCATGTGATTCTGCTTGCCCAAGTTGCCAACTTGGGTTAGATATTCTGAAGGTTTTTTTTTTTTTTTTTTTTTGCTAAATAAAAAAAAAAAAAAAAAAAAAGGGTAACGGGGCCGACTTAAGTAGGCATTTTTTACCTAAGTGTGACCATAATAACACTCTACCCACTAGACCTAAGTATGCGGGAGCAAGAAAGAAACTTGATGGAGCATAGAATATAGAAAAGCCGTATGCCTACCATACTTGATGACTCTTCCTAGTAGATGCCACATATTATGTTTTTCCTCGTAATGTTACTGGCCAATGATCAATCCCATTAATGAGGCAAAAGGTGTGGAGAAATTTCCATGCAATGCAAGGAGATGTAGATGAAGTATGGCAATTGATTTAGTCAAGTACCACGTAAAAGAGCTAGTCTCAAATTTTAATTAATGTATTATAATGTTAATGGTGGATATAAAAAGGAGGATATGATTGATTACTAGCTCTAAATTATTAGATTCCCATATTCAGTCTTATGCTTTTTCCTATCTCCCACTATTAATATTGTTGTTGAAGTGGAACTTTCACTTTTAAGTTTAACAACTAATTAGGTTTGCTTCCATGACTGTCTATGAAACTTTAAAAAGTTGGGTCACGGAAAAGTGATTAATGTAATAACACGTAGACAGATTCCATTATGACTCTCTTTTAAAGAGGTCTTTACTAACCAGGCGTCCCATGTTGAATTTGGTAGTAGAAAAGCACAAGAATAAAGATACCGTACAACTATGACAAGTGCATTATCACCTGGACTCAATTATGATTGTTGTTTATAATGTCTAGTTTCTGTCATCCTCGGCCCCCCAACCTCCAATTTGTGACTCAACACCACCCCCCCCCCCCCCCCTCCCCACTTTTTTTCATGTCAATTTAGGTGTGTTTTTGTCGTATGAAAATCGAGTAGTCTCTATGTGTTGTAACATCATTCAAAGGTTAGAAACTACAATCTACAATCACCTAAACAGAGATTTAACACGGTATCGTGACCATTTTAATATTTGTTATGGTGATATGATGTTGTATGTTCAACTCGAAACCATTTTAATATGTGCTATGAAGACATGATGTTGTACGTTCAATGATTAATCCATTTTGAAGGAATTCAATGATTAATCCATTTTGAAGGAATCGATCATTGTGTTGTAAGAAATAAATAGTCAAAGATGTTTGATTCTCATTGGAAGCCTAAACTTGCATGCGCTACTTTTTTTTTTTCAGTCTTGAATTTCTTTTCAATTAGTTTCAAATAAGTCTACAAGGTAAAATCTCTCTCCATGACTTAAATAGTGTTGGGTTCTTTTTCTTGTTAGCACATGTGTCACATTTTGATAAATAAATTATTGGACTAAAGTTTTTCAACATAGTTGAGCCTGAAATTCATGCTAATGGGTCATCCATGAACCGTTATCGATATATTTTCCTTTATACAAAAAAATAATGTAATGAGTGAGAGTAGAAAATAATGAAGAAAAACAAATATTTCAAGAAAATAAGTAGGTTTTAAAACATAGAAGAGCTGGGAATTAATACATGAGCTTATTGTTAGCAATGTCAAACAAATATATCTAAGAAGGTTAAATAAATATATTGAAAGATGAGTGGAATGATAATATATCACAGATATTTTTTCAAAATAACATTGATTTTCAAACAATTTTATTAGTTAGCACGTTTTCAAAACTATTTAGGAAACTAACATCTCGAGTGCAATAAACTCGATCTAAATCGAGTACAATGAACTCGATTTCAACATTGGACATAGAACTCGAGCCTATTGGACTCAATTTCGTTTAAATTTCAGAATTCAACTTTAGTTCTTACATTCAATAAACTCTAGCAAAACTCAACTCCAGCAAAAACCTAGGTCCGATCTGATCTAAAGCAAAACTCAAGTGAGTTTCGATGGGGAACGAGAGATATGGAACAAGACAAAGTGAGAGAGAACCACCAATCCGATCCAATCAACTCCAGCAAAACCTTCCTCACAGTTCCGATTTGATCCCAACAACTCCAGCAAAACCTAGGTTCGATTCAATCCGAGCAAAACCCCAGGTGGGTCTTCGGTTTGCTTGGGTTGGTTGATTTCGTTGTTTCTCTTTGGTTGTTGTGTTTGATTGTTGGAGAAGAAGAGTTTTTGGAAATGGGTTGTTGTGTTTGATTGTTTGAGAAGAAGATTATTTGGTTGTTTCTCTTCTCTGTTCTTATTTTTGTTGAGTACCAAAATCGATTCTGTAAGGCTCGATTTTAATTTGACAAAAAACAAGTCTAACAGACTCGAATTTAGCATTCTAAAATCAAGTTTATTACACGTTAGATTTCTAAATAGTTTTGAAAACATGCTAACTAACGAAATTATTTGAAAATCAGTGTTATTATGAAAAAAAAAAAAAACATATATCACCTGGGAAAGAATTAATGACATGGAAGCTTTTAACCATTCCAAATAGCTTTAGCCAAAGCATGAAGAACTTAACCGAGCTCTCCCAGACAAAAAAGGTGATGAAAGTCCACTAACCCGTAATCAACTTCATAGGTAGCCTTGGACTAGATCAAGCCCACGATCAACTTCATTGTCATTGGACAATGTCCAAAAAAGCATGTTCATCAGTTAATCCAAGTCATATTGGGAAGTGGGCTTTTTGAGTTTAGGATGTTGTTGCCTTCCCTGCTAAACAAGAAATGTTTGTTTTTGTTTTTTTTTTTTTTTACAATACGGATATTCTATTTTAACATAATCTAAGTGTAATGTGTGTGAAACTTTCTCCTAGATATTTGAATCTTAGCCCTTACCTCCTATACCTCACAAGCTCTTATATTTGTAGAGTGACCACCACACCAAGAGTGGCCGGTGAAATTGAATGCTAAGGATTTGTTTGAATACCGCTTATTTTGCTGAAAATTGAAAACTTATTGTTGAAAACATTATAGCAAAATAATTTTTAAAATATTAGTAGTGCCGTGGGACCCACAGCTGACTTGTTTATGCGCATTTTTTTGAATTTTGGCTGGGTCATGAATAGTGCCATGGGACCCAACCAAAAAACGCAAAATGCCTAATAATCCTTAGGCAAACGCACGCTAAGTGTGATTGCATTGTGGAATTTGGGACAAAGGTAATTAAATGGTTGATTAGGCTAGCACTAATTATAATTTGAGACAAAGTTTGCCCTGTTTTATTAGAGGGATTTCTCACGTTTTTAGCTAAATGCTCGTTATGGGCTTCTCATGGGTTACAAATATTCTAGGATTATTTACAAGCCCATTTGTGGGGCCGAGATGGTTTTATTTGCAAGCCTATTTACAAATATACCGTGCAGGTTTTATCATTTATGTCAATGATGCCAGCTCGGCCTAACCACTCATATTCACGGTAAAAAGCCTTTAACGATTAGATTTTTATAGTCTGAAACATCACACTATCAAGCTGGTCCCACTAGCAAAAATATCGCAATCCTAATAAGATTGAACTATTACATCCTGGGAAATAATTTGATTGTTTTACTCATTGCAGATGTACAAGTCTACTCATTATTTGGCAATGTTCAGTGAATTTTTCAAAATTTGGGTTATAAACATTAAACCAGCTATATATATTACAGGCAAACGTAGATGTAAAAGTGGCTAAAATTTTTTTAAAATTTTATTCTATCAAGTAATTATGCTGCAAGTAGCTCAGCACCATGATGATGCCATAGAGAAATATCACACTACCAAGCAAATAAGCTATTGATATAAGCGGCTAATATGGCATTTCAGCTAAGTTAACATTTTAATACATTTAAAAGGAAATGTAAAATTGGTTAATTTTGTACTGGAAAATATGTTACAAGGACAAAGACAATTTCATTTCCTCTTCAATTGCCTTTTTGAATCAAAAAGAGTATGGGATACCAAAATAGTATGTGGTATCCCGTACAACTTCCGAACAGATTGCAATTATCATTATCATATTGGCCTCAAAATTGGGTATTTTTCAAGCAATTCATCTTCTGACAATGTATCATGTTCTACCTGCGGGGTCCAAAGCACCTCTACAGCCTGCAAAATTATTAAACATAGAATTAGAGTCACAACATTCCTAACAAATTCTTAATGTTGAATTGTTAGAGTCATGTTAGTGGTGGATCTATATTTTCCAACTTTACCAATGTTTTTCTGGAAGTGATGGAATTCAAGTGATGCAAGGCCTTTCTTAAGTCCTCTGTACTTCTAATTGCGGGTAGATTTGGTGTACCTTTAACAGCGACCACGAGTGTGACCTGTGAATCAATTTACATTAAAGGAATAAAGACTAACAGACCTGAAAAGACATAGAAGTGGGAACAAACTAGTACTACAGATCAACTCTACATGACCCAAATCATTGATTCTTGGTTTAGTTCTAGTAAGGATATTCCATAACTCAAAAAGATAAATTTCATTATTTAACAGCTTATGCTTGAAGTAAAGACCCAAATTGAATTATCAAGCTCTAAAACACGCTAACTCAAACACTAAAATTAGTATTTAAAAGGAAGCATATGCAGAATGTGCCATGAGAAACTATGGCAATCAAGTAGCTTGAGGCACAATAGGTATGCATGATATCTAGAATCCATAAAAGATGATATACCACTATGTAATCTTTTCTAAGTTTGTTGTCCTTTGGGATAAAGGTTCTTTGAACTTTTATATTGTCAACATTGACAAGTGACTCGATTTCAAACTTCTCCCTTTCTTCAGCTGAAATTTGTCTGAATTCCTTTTCCACAGCTTCAACACCCCGCTTTTGTTTTACCTACAAGAAAATTTTAGTATGTGAAAGTGCTCTGTTGTTATATAATCTTTAAAAAGAGAACTCCTTTTATATAAGCCTATGGAGTTTAGTTGGAGTGAACAGCTGGAAGCAACACAAAACTTGAGCATCTTTTTCTCAGAATTTTCATTTCTCTAAAAAAATATTTTAGGCATTCGTTGTTATTTGCAAATCCATTCACTTAAGATGCTTTTACATAACATCGAAGAGAATGAATTCATAGGGCAACAATAGCCAAAATGATGGAGTAGAATTAAAATAACGTAACTCTTCCAGCACAAGTTGTGGAATTAACCTGAAGGACCAAAATACAAGAGCAGCTTAACTTAATCACTTAACCCTGCTGTTCTTTTCTTTCAACCTCACTCCCTAATACAATGTCATCATCACTGCTGTTCAAGCATAATCTGAATAATCAGATGCCGATTATACAGGTTTTTTTTTTTTTGGTGGATTCTTCTATCAAAACCAATGTTTTGTGCAAATGATATTGTCATCATATTAAATTCTAAAAAATCCATATAGCTGACCCAGCTTCAACATGTCCATCAAATCACCATCTACACAGAAACTAAAAGATGCAATTGGCTATATCACCATAAAATGATACCAGAGGACTAACGCAATTCACTTAACAGGGAGAAAAATGTTTTTTGATTTATTTATATATCAGAAATTAAGTTATAAATTATGGATAAGAAATTAGGTGAAAACAAAAAAGCAGCATTAATCATTTTCCTCTCTGTCAACATTGGGAAACCTGAATAACAGATATTAATTATGCACAAAAATGACAACATAGAAACCAATGAGAAGTCATTGTAACAGAATATAAATCACAAGTATAATGAGTTTTAAGTGTTCTGAAATACTGCTATCCAACGAAAGTTAGAAAACTCAAAAGATCAGCTTAGTTCAGATATTGCAAAATTGAATCAACTAACAATCCTTTCATCAACTTGTGTCACGTGTGCCATAGTAAAAATCTAATGCAACAAGAGGATGCAAGCCATGGAAGATATATATGAAAGGTTAAAGAAGCTCAACATGATTAGGGAAATTCTAAAAAGTATAGTTTGTGAAGATAAAAATAGGCCCAAAAACTTTGATAAAGAAGACTAGAGTACTCTTTCTAGTCCAGAAAAGGCAGAAAAACAATCATGTTTCTTATGATCACATATTTGCATTTGCAGATCAATAAGAAAGTATAACCCCATCATACTAAAGTTAAAGTACACAACTTGAAAACAAAAGAATAGTTGGAGAAATTAAACAGGAATACTTTAACATTTAATATCAAGGTGTATTAGCTACCCTATGCACAACAAGAAGCTTAACACTATGGTTTAAATTACAGGATTTTCAAAATATAAGAACAGAATTGAAGAAATATCTAACTAATATCACTTTCAAGCTCAGCCTTCTCATGTATATATTGATTAAGAAGAACAATGACTTTCAGGGCTACTAAGCACCATCTAAACCTTTACAAGATTATGTGACTTACAGATGAATAGCCAGAGATCCAGTCATTTTGGTGCCGAAGAAGGGCTATTATGGAGTCTGCAACCATAATAAAGAGGAGAAGAATGTTACATAAGATAACATGTAAAACTAGCTAAAGTTAAAGCCTTTAATATATAATGCAGTGATAAGTATGACTAGCAGACAAACTAGTGATGGCTATAATAAATAACTTCATTTCAATATTAGTGGCATCCGCATCAAGCTATGCATTTTTGCCTGTCACCAAGGAAATACTTTTATATTTATTCAAAGAACATCAGAATTTATCTCACACGCAAAGAACCAAACATAAACCATTCACGGAAAAATTGAGGGGAAAACATACTTTGATGTTAACAAAGAGGAATTTGTTGTCACCACCCACAAACTAAAAATTTCATTAAACCATATAATCATGCTATCCCGTATTGTACATGGACTAGTTTAAGTTTAAAAAATTTCAAAGCCATATTTATAAAAAGGGCATAGCTCTTCAGTACAATTAACTTTTAATTTATTCTCATCTCCACCTTGTATGAAATATGGTACAATGCTGCATATCTTTTTGGAAAAAAATTTATAAAAAAAAAAAAATTCCCTCATAGGGTTTGAGTTTCACACATCCACTATTTCACATATCTTTTTTCACATTCACTTTTGTGTGATAAAATGTGGACATTCCCGCATCAATTGTGAATATGTGTGTGAAATAGTGGATGTAAACGTCCATGAAAGAATATTTAACCTTCCCTCATCAATAGCTTCATCAATCACTGAAGGTACAATTCTTTTTTCTTTATTCTTTTTTAAATTTTGCGCGCTCTCATTTATTATAAGCTGTAAATATAGAAGTGATTAAGAATTCTTAGAAAACTTCTTGGGCACAGGAATTCCTGTGTACCAACCTTTCTGATACACTCCTTTTCCTAGCTCCATTTAAAATATAAAAAAAAATTTAAAAAAAAAAATCCTTTTGAGAAAATATCCAGAAGTAGTAATGTAAATATACTGCATATCTATACCCATGTCAGATCACATCCAACACAGGTATTGTACTCATTCTGAAGTGACCATGTAGTAATGTATTATAGGCTTACTCATCCTTGAAACAAATTTTACCCTACTGGGGATAAAGCACTGGATTGGAGCAAATGAACATGAGGACACTGGATTATATGGTCAGTTGAAAAGAAATTGGATATATAAATTCATTTATAATGGTTGGTTTCTAATCCTTATGGTTCCTAAAGGAATGAAAAACATAGTCTAGTATAAATTTACAATATCATCAATGAAAAATATGCCATTAATTCCATACGAACCTGTTAATATGATTTGGAAACCCTTCTTTTCAGATGTGTCTCCAGCTCCAGCAAGATTATTAAGATCTCTTTGAAGTGAATGAGCCTTGCCTGATAGCCCAACCTGCAAGTGAAAAAAGAAAATATCAGGAGTTTTAGGATTCTGGGAATGAGAAGGTCACAAAGATGAGGATGCAATACACACACACGCACACACACGCACATGACCCACAGGAAAAGGATCTCAATTTGAAGTGAATCCATTTCATTGTTTTGATTAAATAGAACAAATCCAAATGGCATATTTAGTCTCATGTCATGTTTGCCAAGAGCCTTGTAGTTCAGCTGGTTGGCACCTCCCAGTGTGCATGACATCCACGATTCAAACTCCCCATTCGCTGTTGTAGCTATCAAATTATAAGGGGGGGAAAGTCTAGAAATAAAATATGAACCGTGAAACACTCTTCATTTCAATTGGGGATCCTATCTCTTAGGGTCCACACGGAGACCTGATTTATCAAGTGGACTTGAATTTAAAAACAAAGACACAGAAATTAAGAGAGAGGGAAGAGGGGGGGGGGGGGGGGGGGGGCGCTAATAGTGCAGAGGTCTCTCTTATTGGGATAAAAATCAGCCACAGACTGCATACTGGAAAAATAACAAATAATGTTTTCAATATTACTTAACCCTTCATTTGGTATTTCAAAGAAGAGGATGATTGAAAGGGAATACAGATCCCAAGATTTTCAAACTTTATTTTCATATTCAATTCACAATTAGAAGTACTAATGTCACTATGTTCTCCTTTCTATTTCTGTGGCCATAATTGAAAACACAAATTATACACTTTTGTGTGTGTGTATATATATATGTACATATCTCACTCTAACTACTTAAATTGTTACTCCATACCAGAGTCTAAGTTCTATTTGAAATTCCTAAACAATAAGCCTAGGCACACAACATTTTTCATGATTGCTGACGTGATGATGAATAATAAAAGTGATGTCTGGGTGAGGAAAAACAAATTTTGATGAACATCTAGTATACATCCTATTCAATCATAACAGGTCATATCAATACTTATGAAAAATGTTTACGGCAGCTGAAGGCCAAAGGCACATTAATAAGAAAAGACCTTAAACTGTGAATGAATAATTGGTTTATAAACCAAAAAAAGAAAAAAGAAAAAAAAAAAAGCACAAGCATAGGTGGGTTGTACACTCTCTTCCTTATCCTCAAGAAGGCCATCAAAATTGTTATCCAATAGAAATCGAACCCAATTGAAAGTCAAAGTTGTTTAAATAAAAAGGGTTATGTACTTGCCAAATCATTAATTGATGATGAATTTCCCCTAACATCTTGAGGCTTCAATTTTTGTAAGTCAGTATCCCCTACCATATATTGTCAACATTATCCACTCAATCTCCCACACGGCAACACATTAAAAAAAATATTTTCCTCTTTCTCAACACCAAAATTAAAATTGGAAATTCTATTTCATTTTTCCTTCACTATGCATCACCTTACCTCCTTTTTTAATCAGATAATAAATTTTCATCTCTTTAGTTAAATTTGATGCCTAAACCATGATATTTGGTACTCTATATGAAATTAATTTTGGTTTAGTTTGCTGAATTTTTATGTGTTGAATCCATCTTTGTTTGAATAGGTTAAGGCTATTGGGTGATTCTAATGTGAAGTTAAGTTGATATAATGCATTTCATGAACTAGATTCCTACCCTATTGAAATGTAAAATTATTAATTTAAATATATATGAATAGCTAGTATACATCTTGTGTGTACTTTGTGATTTCTAGTTTTTCTAATAAAATTTATTATGCATTAAAAATAAAAAACTCCACACATATTTGATGAATTAGGAACAAGCAGAAGTAAACAATACCTGAATCTTGACAACACTCGCTGCTGTATCATAAGTACAAACCATCCAAAGTAAAAACCCACCAAAAATTCCAAATGGCAAGAGAGCAAACCATGAAAAAAAACCCTTGCCACTCTTATTGACCCTTTGGCTATTACCATCATAGGATCCATAGCCACGACTATACCCTGGTTGACCATAATGATAATGATATACATCGTAAGAATTAGACGAGGAATATGACGATGTTTCTTCCTCTGAAGAGAAGGAAGAACCACCCATTCTGCCACCAGAGGCAGCAAAGGCTGTGTAAAAAATTTCATGGGTGAATAACAAAGCTAGAATGAAAGCAAGAATTGGGTGGTTTTGAAAAAACTTGAAGGCCATGTTTGTTGGGCTCTGTTAGGAATTTTAATCCCGTAAAAGATACTATCTGGGATTTGGATGAGAAAGGCCGAGAGAAACAAGGTTCATAGGATTGATATAACATGAACGAGAAAAATTAGAACACAAGGTATCATTTCGTTTTTGAAAAGTAAAAGTAGTTCATAGGATTGATTTGAAATTACTTGGAACTTGTTTGGAATTTGGATGGAAATCACTAGGAAGCTCGGTGGGAGCGTTCGCATGAAATGAGAGTCTCATTTGCTTTCAAATTCAATATACCGAATAGGAGTTATCAAAAAAAAAGTACCGAATAGGACCAAGGTAGACCAAATGTACCGAATAGGACTAAAGTAGAGCGAATGGCCCATATAGTACTGCATTGGACCGAATAATATTAAATGCACCGAATTAGACCAAATTGGACTGAATATAACCAAATTACTCTGAATAGGACCAATGTGGACTGAATAAAGCTGAATAAACCGAATAGGACCAAAGTTGACTAAATAGAATCAAAGTGAATTGAATAGGACCGAAGTAGACCAAATGGACCAAGGTACAAAACAAAATATAAGAGAAGCACACTTGTAGTGGTAAAATTTAGTTTAAAAATCAAATAAATAAATAAATAAAATGTTACGAAGCCTTAAAAGTGAGGTAGCAAATATAAATATAGAATACATATGATATTAAGTTTTATTTATTAATTCTTATTTAAACGTGCAAGTCATGCATCATCATAAATAATAATACATACAATGCTTGGCACCTTGTTGTCAATCTGGGTTTCGATGAATTTGGCATCATAAAAAAAGGTGCACATAGTTGTTATTTCTAGTTTGAAAGCATGGGCTCTACACACATTTGGCATGTGAAAATTGGATGAGCTTCCTATACTTGGTCATGGGGTGTTTCTTCTTCTATATGTCTCGTTGATGTTTTCACGGTGGGTTTCCCATGGCTTGAAAGTTGAAACTACAACTAAAATGTTGTTTAACTTTTCTATGAGAGTTCTTGCTTCTTATATAGATGTATGGATCTTTTAATCCTATATGATTTTTAGGAGAGTAAGTCAGCTACACATCGTTTACCATGAAGGAATTTGCATTGCATACAAACATGCTTTGGAAGCAAATCAAAGATTTGCACGCCACTTTAAGGAATGGTTGACATTTGATTAGTTTGTCAAATAAATAAGAAAAAAAAATGAAAATTATATGTCAAATAAATAAAGAATTAAAAAAAAATTATGCGAAAATTTGTGAGACTACCAAAGCTTGCGTGGCATAATATAAAAGAGTCCAAAAAAAAAGACAAACGCATTCGTCTATTATATATAGACGATTGAACTATTACACATTGGGAAATATAATTTGAAAATTTTGCATATTGCAAAAGAACTTACAATTCTACTCATTAGTCATTATTTGGCAATGTCAGTGATTTTCAAATTTTGGTTGTAAACATTAAACCGGCAATATATATAAATAAAATAATATATTACATGCGTAAATAAATCAGAAGGCGGCTAAAAGTTTGTTAAACAAATTATTCTTATGCACTTATGCTGCAAGTAGCTTAGAAACATGGGGTAATTATAGAGAAATAACACTATCAAGCAAATAAGATATTGAAATAAGTTTCTGATATGGCACTTCAACTAAAGTAAAAGTTTTTAATACAACTAGGTGGAAATATAAAACAGGTTAATTTTGTAATTGAAAATATGTTACAAGATAATTTATTTTCTTCTTCAAGTGCCTTTACGAGACAAAAATGGTATATGCCGTACAGACTTCCGAACAGATTGCTCTCAAAAAAGGGTAGTTTTCAAGCAATTCATCCACTGACAATGTATCATGTTCTGCCTGCGGGCTCCAAAGCACCTCTACAGCCTGCAAAATTGTTAAACATACATGTAGAGGTAACTTTTCTAAAAAAAAATTTCACAACTGCTGAATCGACAAATTGTTAAATGGTTATGCCCAATTGACAAAGTTGTGTCAATGGTGGATCTCTCTATAAATATGTATATATTCTGACGTACCAGTGTATTATGGGAACTGATGGTATTCAAGTAATGCAAGGCTGTCCTCAAGTCTTCAGTACTTTTAATTTCGGGTAGATTTAATGCGCCTTTAACAGCTACCAGGATTGTTACCTGAGAATGAATTTAAATTAGAAGAATAGACTTGCAGACCTGAAAAAGACATAGAAGTGGGAACACAGTAGTGCTATAAATCGACTCTCCATGATCCAAGTCATTGATTCTTGGTTGAGTTCTAGCAAAGATAATTCATTTTATAACACCTTAAACTTAAAAGAAAGAACCAAATTGTAATATCAAGCTCTAAGACACACTAACTCTAACACTAATATGAGTAAGTATTTACAAAGAAGCATATGCTGCCTGTGCAATTAATAATTATAGCAACTAATTAGCACAATAGGTGTGCCTGATATTTATATTTAGAACCCATAAAAGATGAAATACCACTATGTAGTTGTTTTCAACTTCGTTGTCTCTTTGGATAATGGTTCTTTGTACTTTCATGTTGTCAACATTGACAAGCGACTCAATTTCATATTTCAACCTCTCATCAGTTGAAAGTTGTCTGAATTCCTTTTCCACAGCTTCAAGATTCCAACTCCGTTTCGCCTGCAAGAATATTTTGAGTGCACCAAAAGTGCTGTGTTGTTAAATAATCATTAAAAAGAAAAATTCTTTTAAATTGGAGTGATCAGTTGGAAACAACCAAAAAATACAAGCATCTTTTTCTCAAAATTTTCAACCAAAAAAAAAACAACAAAAAAAAATTATTGGTATTTTTTTTGCACATACATTCAATTTCTATTGTGACATTACAACACTAAGATTCTTCTATATAACAATAAAAAGATTGAATTTCTAATAGTGCAACAATAGCCTGACTGAAGTAGTGGAACTAAAACAACATAACTCTTCCAGCACAGGTTGTGGAATTAAACTGAAGGACCAAAATACCGCAGCAGCTTAACTTAATTACTTAACCCTGCTCAGTTCCTAATACGATGTCATCATCACTTCTGTCTGAGCATAGTCCGAATTATCATACGTCAATTATACGGAGCTTTTTTCCTTTTTATAACCCACCTTCTATCAAAACAAAATTTTGTGCAAAGGATTTGTCTTTGTATTAATTAAAAAAATCCTGGAGTTTATTGTTAGGGACACAAATGGATAGGAAGGAGAGCCTAATGCACACCACTATATAATTACATCATCATTGATGAACCCATAGAACCAACCCAGCTTCAACATGGGCCATTAATTGGCATCTCCACAGGAACTAGAACATGCCATGCGCTATTTTACCTTAAAATTATACCAAAGGACTAAACTAAACCACTTAACCAGGTGAACAATGTCCGAATTATTTAAATTATGCACGACAACTACTACAAAGAGACCAAAGAGATGTTGTAACAGAATATAAGGCACAAGTAATTCCATAATGGAGGACAGATGGTGACCTAGTGATGATTATCAAGAATTCTGGTACACTGTAATCTGATGAGAATTAAGAAACTCAAAAAGATCAGCTTAGTTCAGATATGGTCCAATTGAATTGACTAACAATCCTTCCATCAACTTCTGTTATATGTGCCATACTACAAATCTAATGCAATAAGTGGATGCATGCCATAGAAGATGTACTTGACACATTAAAGAAACTCAACATGAATAGGGAAGCTCTGGAAAGTCCAGTTTGATAAGGTAAAAGTAGGCCCAAAAACTTTGATAAAGAAGACTAGTGTACTCTTTCTAGTTCAGACAAGGTAGAGAAATATACATGTTTCATATGATCATGTATTTGCATTTAGAGATTGACATACAGTTATAACCCCATCACACTAAAGTTAAAGTACAACTTGAAAACAGAAGAATAGTTTCTGCATTTATAATAGGAGCATCAGCAGAGTTTTCTAGATGAAAGGAAAAAAGAAATTAAACAGGAGAAAAGTAACGTTTAATATCAAGGCTGTATTAGCTATTGTATGCACAGAAGAAGAAGCTTAAAACTATGGTTTAGAATACTGGCTTTAATTTTAATAACAGCATTGAAGCAATATCTTACTAAGATCACTTTGAAGATTATACTTCTCAATTATGTAATGATGAAGAAAAATTGTGAACTTTAAAGGCTACTAAAGCACCATCAAAACCTTTAGAATATTAGACTCACAGATGAATAACCAGAAATCCAGTAATCTCGATGCCGAAGCAGAGCTACTGCAGACTCTGCAACCAAAATAAAAAGGACAAGTATGTCACATGAGATAACATGTAAAACTAGCCAAATTTTTGAGGCATTTAATATGCAAGTGATGAGCATGACTTGCAGACAAACTAGTGATGCTGTAATGGCTATAATAATTAACTTCATTTCAATATCAGTCATATCAATGCATTTTTTCCTGAAAAACATAATACTATTTTTTCCACCAATGAAATAATTGAAAAAGTATGCAAAGTTCGTGAGAATTTATAGTGCACACATAGAGAACCAATCAAGCACGTGGAAAAATAAAAAAATAAAACAATTGGACAATAACAAAAAGGATTTTGTTGTTGCCATTCACAAATAGAAATTTCATTAAACTATATAATTATGTTATCCTGTATTGTAAATGGAATAGTTTGAGTTCCAAAAATTTCCACGCCAGATTTAGAACATGGGCATGGAACTTCATTAGAAAAAACATTTAACTTATCCTCATCTACACCTTGGATGAAATATGGTACAATGCTGCATATCTAGTCAAAAAATGGTAATTCCCTTGTCAATAATGTCCATGTTAACAATTCTTTTGTTAGAATTCTGTATTCTCTCATTTATAATGTCCATGTTAACAAAGTATGGATCAAGTATTATTAGAAAACTTCTTGATTACAGGGATTCCTATGTACCTACTTTTATAATACACTCCTTTTGAGCACATATCCAGGGGTAGTAATGTAAATAGACTGCAATTCTATACCCAAGTCGTGTCATGTCCAACACAAGTGTCTCACTCTTTCTAAAGCATCCGTGTAGGAATGTAAAAGATGCCATGCTCATCCTTCAAACAAATTTTACCCTACTGGGGATTAAAAGACTGGAGTTGAGACAAAAATCTTAACTGAAGCTTCATTGATCAAATGAGGGGTACTGGATTATATGGCCGGTTGAAATGAAATTAGATATTTAAATTCAATGATAGTGGTTGGCTCCTAATCCTTAAAGGAATGATAGTCTAGAATATATATAAATTTACAATATCATCAACGAAAAATATGCCATAAATTCCATATGAACCTGTTAAAAAGAAGTGGAAGCTCTTGCTTTTAGATGTGTCTACAGCTGTAGCAAGTGTACTAAGTTCTCTTTGAATTGAATGAGCCATGCCTGATAACCCAACCTGCAAGAGAATATAGAATTTGGAATTTTGAGAACAAGAAGGTTGCAAATATGGAGTTGTAAAATATATAAACGACCCCAGGGAACAGGATCCTCTCAGTTTGAAATGGACCCAATTCATAGTTCAGATTAAACAATACACATCTAAATGGTGTATATAGTGTCATGCATATATATTGTTAGATACCAAACATAAAATCTGAACCGTGAAATGCACTCTCTCCATTTCATGTGAGTCTCCATATCATTTGAGGATCCTATCCTCCAGTACCCACAATGGGACCTGATTTATTATTGGACTTGAATTTGAACAAAGAAATATAAATTAAGGGAACCATAAAAATAAATAAATAAGCAATAGACCATAGGTTTCTCTTCTTGGAAAAAGAATCAATTACAGACTGCATAGTGGAAAAATAACAAATAATGTTTTCTAGGTTACTTAATTCTTTATTTGGTCTTCCAAGGAAAGGGATTGAAGGGAAATTTTCCAGATTTTATTTCATTTTCATTTAAATTTACACTTAAATAAGTATTAATTTCAATCACTGTGTTCTCCTTTCTATTTCTGTACCCATAATTGCAAACGTAAATTTATGCACTTTTATATAACTCTCACTCTAAATAATCTTAAAATGTTACTCCAACCCAGAGTCTTAATTCTCTTTGAATTTCCTTAACAATAAACATTCCTCACACTTTTTTTTCACAATTATTGACGTGACTTGTTGTGGCTGAAACGCAAGAAAAATGATGTCAATGATCTACCCAAGTAAAAGTGACATAACTTCTATCACAACCGGGCATGTCAGCAACGATGAAAAACATTGTGCAGCTATATTCTAATCTATACAGCTATTAGGCTAACTAAGAGAGTAATTCCACACAAATGTAATGAAATATGAACAAAGAAGTGATATACCTGAACCCTGAGAACACTTGCTCTATTAAGATAAGCGATCGAGAGATAAATCCCCACCAAGCGATCAACATATCCACTACTAGATCTTGGGTTATTGTTGTAAGACTCAGAAGACGAATATGAAAATGAGTCTTTCTCTGAAGCGAAGGAAGAACCACCCATTCTGCCCACAGAGGCAGCAAAGGCTGTGTACAAAATTTCATGTGTGAATAACAAAGCTAGAATGAGAGCAAGAGTTGGATGGTTTTGGAGAAACTTGAAGGCCATGTTGGGATTCAAGAATTTAATCCCAAGAAGAGAAGAAAAAAGTATTAGAAATTTTTGGAGGAAAGAAAAATGGTACTCCGTGGTTGAAAGATTGAATATATACATATATATATATATATAGGGTCATTGCATGATACCCACCATTGTATGATCCGGAATCTGATTTTTGAGACACCCACCACTGGTATTTATATTTTTCTCTTCCCCTCATGGTTGAAAGCAACCCTCGTTGAGGTGACAAGCTCAGCTTTCAGTCCTAGTCTCATATGTCTGATATAAAAAAGCTTTCCTAATCTCATATGTCTGATATAAAAATGTCTGATATAAAAAGTGGTTTTAACTGACTTTTTTATATGTCTGATATAAAAAGTGGTTTTGTCTGATATAAAAAGTGGTTTTAACTGACTTTTTTATATGTCTGATATAAAAATGTCTGATATAAAAAGTGGTTTTAACTGACTTTTTTATATCAGACATATGAGATTAGGAAAGCTTTTTTATATCAGACATATGAGACTAGGACTGAAAGCTGAGCTTGTCACCTCAACGAGGGTTGCTTTCAACCATGAGGGGAAGAGAAAAATATAAATACCAGTGGTGGGTGTCTCAAAAATCAGATTCCGGATCATACAATGGTGGGTATCATAAAATGACCCGCGGGCCATTCTATGGTGCCCACCTATTTATTGTTTCAATCCTAACCGTTTACTTGAGTTAGTAGTAAAACAGAGAATGAAAGAGGCCAAGAGGATGAAACAATGATTGGTCGGTTAGAGCATCTACAATAGATGCTCTCTATCTATTTTTTAGAGCAAAAACACTACTGTTCACACTCCAACATATTCTTCATCTCTATTTTTAAGATTAACTTTGCTACCGTGCTTCTCTACAAATAGAGAACACTATAGTTTTACTATTCATTCTTCAAATATTTTTTTCTATTATAATAATTAGGTATTGAATAAAAAAAAATGTTGGAAGATGTGTAGTTATTAAAAAAGAATAAATAATGAATGAATAAATAATATTTAAATGAGATTGAGAAAATGATAGAAAATCTGTTGAAAAATGTATTTGAAAAAGTATGTAGATAAAAGTTGTCCAAACAGTACAAAAATTTAGTTAATTTACTGGAGATGCTCTTAGGGACTATCGGAATGTGATGCGTAAAATGTGGGACTGGGCCCATCTGCACGATTAGGATATGTACTTTTTTCTCAAAAAATAAAAAATAAAACTTGAAGGCTATATTGGGTTTCACGAATTTAATCCCAAGAAGAAAAGATAAAAGTATTAGAAATTTTTGGAGGAAAGAAAAATAGTATTTGCAAGATTCAATTTATATATGATCAATCGGCCATTTGTACAAGAAAAAGAAAACTTGGAAAGGGCCGGTCGGAATGTGACGCGTAAAATGTGAGACCCATCTACTCAGTTAGGATATGTACTTTTTTCCTAAAAAAATCATATTATATATTGAAATGACCCAATTTGAGTCCCTAACCCAATGGACAAATGAACTTAGGCCCAAAATGCCCAATACAATGAATTTGTAGAGAGTGAGTTGGAAAACTAGGTTTTAATGAATTAGACAATGAGCAAAGTGGATTCAGATGTCAAGAAAATGAAGATAGACTGGTTTATTCTAAATAAAATCGTCATCGATACAATTCGAGGAGATCAGTTCTTGTATATTTATCTCAAGTTAGATTATAAGTTCAGTTCTTAATTGCTACAGTGTTTTCCTCTTAATTCCTCGATCTCTTCCTCTTAGGGCCTCCTTTCTAATTTATACTACATCTCCCCTTTCATCTCTACCCTCCACGTGGACAACAGATTACTCGTGTTAATCCTTATCCCATCAGCGCCCTTCTGAAGTCTTTGAGGTAGCTGTAAGGCTGAAAAGCACTGTTCAGACATCACTTCCTCATTAATGCGGTCAGAAAATTAACTACAGAGCATTAAATGCCGTTGTAGCAGCTTTCTCTTAGATATTTCTTAGCTCCCATATGTTCTGTACATTCACAGTGCATATCATTATCAATAGAACTTCCCGGTATGTCATCTTGGATGATAGGACACACATTTTGATCTTTGCTTCATTTAGCCGAGGGGATATTCCTCCTCGGACTACCTTCCCCAGCCTTTACAGTCATAACTTACTCATGAAGCTTATAATCTTACGTTTTCCTTACTACTGAACTACTCTCAAACCATTAAACCTCCTCGAACAAGGCCCAAGGCCCAAACATATATTTGGGCCCCTTGTCTCTATAATAGCCCCTCAAAATTCCGGTTTTCTCCTCTTATCCGAGGAAAAAAATGGAGTTTTGACTTTAAAAAATTAAATCCATTTGTTTCTCTGATTTCCACACATGAGAGCATTGCTTTGCTTGTCCCGTAACTATTCCTGACGCTTCAGAGTCAGCTATGTCTCATTAAATGCTCTAGGCGGTGCTTTGTTTCCTGCATCCTACGGTGAGATGTGGATCCTATGGTTGGCATTTCTCCTCGAATTTTAGGCAAGATAACTCTCACTCAATTCCACCTTCTACATAAGGCACCTGGGGGGAGTTATTTCTTCTTATTTTACAAATTTTCAAGCTCTCCAAACATTCCTAACTCTCAAACCTTCAAAGCTTCCCAAGTTTCTAAATCTTCTAAGTCTTTTTCTTCAAAAAAAAAAAAAAAAAAAAGATCTTTAAAAGGTTCAAGGATCTACACACTTGCCTATTCTCATAAGTTTCTTCTTCCTTAGTTCTTTTCTCCTCGGCCTTCTATTCTTTGTTTCATTTCTTTGAAAACTTCTTTCGCATCCCTTTAGCTCACCTAGATGGGTAGATTTAAGCATCTTGTAGACTCTCCCGCCGGTATGGAGGACTTCAGGGCTAAGTACCACATTTCGCAAGGAGTTGCCCTACAGTATTGTGCTCCAGACCAAATAGTCACAGACAGAAAGGAAGGGGAGGTTGTCATTCATATGATCGCTTTCATAGAGGGAGGAATGACACTTCCCAGGGTAGGATAACCCGAGACCACTTACTCAACCACAGGCTGTGTCCTCACTAGTGCGCGTCCAACTTATTTAGAGTTTTAGGTAGTGTCGATACTCTCAACGAGCGGATAGGTTTAGGGCTGACCTGGCATGACGTCATCCATATGTACGAATGCCATTCACTTGCTGACTCAAGGTATTACCTCAAGTCCAAGTCCAACATTGTTAGGCTTGTATCGTGTCTTCCTAAGTCCAACAAGGGCCTAAAGGACGACTACTTAATCGCCTCTGGAGAATGGCACGATGGTCTTTATTGCCCAACTTGAGAGGGAGAGCCAGGTGGAGTACCCTAGAGTTAGGTCCCTTAGCACGGGATTTAGTTCTTTTAGCTTTGTTACTCTTTTCTTTAATATTTTGTTTACCTTTGGTGATGGATTTTGTTGGTCTGACCATGATTTGCTTCTCGACTGTTTTTACAGATAAGCAGCATGTAGCGCCCCGCCTCAGTTTGGTCAACATTGCGGGCCTTAACGAAGTCCTACGGTCCGAGGTGTTCGCGAGTAAGGACAGACAACTACGAGCCGTCCATCCTATCTTGGACTTTGAGCCTCTGTCAAATCAATTCCAAGACATGGGCCACGCGATAAGAGCCGGTGATCCCAAGCTAAACCGAATAGACGTTTCAGTGCTCGGCTTCTTAGCCCGAGAAGACCTGCCACCCGTTAAGCTACCTTTCCACCACTCTCTTAGTGAGGTAGCAGCGTCGAGGGAAGAAACAACCTCCTCATGCCTATCCCTTGAGGTTGAGATTGATCAGTTTCGCTTCGAGGAAGAAGGAGAGGTGCCAAGAGGGCCTGTGGAGCTGTCCAAAAATTCCAAATGGCAAGAGACCAAACCATGAAAAAGAACCCTTGTCACTCTTATTTTCATCGTTCTCTCTCTCTAGCTCTGCATTGACCCTTTGGCTATTATGATCATAGGATCCATAGCCACGACTATACCCTGGTTTACCATAATGATAATGATATACATCATAAGAATTAGATGAGGGATATGATGATGTTTCTTCCTTTGAAGAGAAGGAAGAACTACCCGTTTTGCCACCAGAGGCAGCAAAGGCTGTGTACAAAAATTCATGGGTGAATAACAAAGCTAGAATGAAAGCAAGAATTGGGTGGTTTTGAAAAAACTTGAAGGTTATGTTTGTTGGGCTCTGTTAGGAATTTTTATCCCCTAAAAGATACTATCTAGGATTTGGATGAGAAAGGCTGAGATTCATAGGATTGATATATAACATGTACAAGAAAACTTAGAACAGAAGATATCATTTCGTTTTTGAAAAGTAAAAGAGGTTCCATTTTTAATTGGGATTTGAAATTACTTGGAACTTGTTTGGAATTTGGATGGGAATCACTAGGAAGGTTGGGGGGAGTGTTCTTCTTTGCTTTCAATGTACCGAACAAATTGCTTTCTATGGGTGTTCTTATCTATTTTGTTTTGATTCAGGGGAAGGGGAACGACCCCCCCTTAATGTTTTCTTTTTCTTTTCTTTTTTTTTTTTTCATATTTTTCATATTTTATTTTAATTCCGAATTAAAAAAAATGCAAAACGGCGACGTTTCAGGAGTTCTAACTAACGGCAGCCATTAACTGAGTTGTAATGGAGCCCTGCATTGACAAAAATTGAAAATTAAAAGACTGAATTGACAAAACTGAAAGTTAAAGGACTGAAATGAAAAAAATGTGAAAATTAGAGGGTCAGTTTTGCATTTTTGCCAAAAAAAATTACCGAATATGACCAAAGTAGATCAAATGTACCAAATAGGACCAAGTAGAGCAAATGGACCATATAGAACCACAGTGGATCGATTAGAACCAACTTGGACCAAAGTGGACAGATTGGACCGAATAGGACCAAAGTTGACTGAATAGAATCAAAGTGAATTGAATAGGACCAAAGTAGACCAAATGGACCGAAGTACAAAACAAAATATAAGAGAAACACGCTTGTAGTGGTAAAATTTAGTTTAAAAATCAAATAAATAAATAAATAAGATGTTATGAAGCCTTAAAAGTGAGGTAACAAATATAGATATAGAATACATATGATATTAAGTTTTATTTATTAATTCTTATTTAAACATGCAAGTCATGCATCATCATAAATAATAAGACATACAATGTTTTGCACCTTGTTGTCAATCTAGGTTTTGACAAATTTGGCATAAAAAAAAAGGGTGCACATAGTTGTTATTTTTGTTGAATTTCTGGTTTGAAAGCATGGGCTCTACGCATATTTGGCATGTGAAAATTGGATGAGCTTCCTATACTTGGTCATGGGGTGTTTCTTCTTCTACATGTCTCACTGATGTTTCCACGATGGGTTTCCTATGGCTTGAAAGTTGAAACTACAACTACAATGTTGTTTAATTTTTCTATGAGAGTTCTTGCTTCTTATATAGATGTATGGGTCTTTTAATCCTATATGATTTTTAGGGGAGTAAGGCAGTTACACAACCTTTACCATGAAGGAATTTGCATTGCATACAAACATGCTTTGGAAGCAAATCTAAGACTTGCACGCCACTTTAGGGAATGGTTGACATTTGATTAGTTTGTCAAATAAATAAGAAATAAAAAAAAAATTGAAAATTATATGTCAAATAAATAAAGAATTAAAAAAATAAAAATTATGTGAAAATTTGTGAGACTACCAAAGCTTATGTGGCATAATATAAAAGAGTCCAAAAAAGAGACAAACGCATTCGTCTATATATAATAGATGATTGAACTATTCCACCTTGGGAAATATAATTTGAAAATTTTGCATATTGCAGAAGAACTTACAATTCTACTCATTAGTCATTATTTGGCAATGTCAGTGATTTTCAAAATTTGGTTGTAAACATTAAACCGGCTATATCTATAATGTATTACATGCGTAAATAAATCAGAAGGTGGCTAAAAGTTTGTTAAAAAAATTATTCTTATTCACTTATGCTGCAAGTAGCTTAGAAACATGGGGTAATTATAGAGAAATAATACTATCTAGCAAATAAGATATTGAAATAAGTTTCTGATATGGCATTTCAACTAAAGTAAAAGTTTTAATACAACTAGGCGGAAATATAAAACAAGTTAATTCTGTACTTGAAAATATGTTACAAAGACAGATAATTTATTTTCTTCTTCAAGTGCCTTTACGAGCCGAAAATGGTATATGCCATACAGACTTCCGGAACAGATTGCAATTATCATTATCATATTGGCCTCGAAAGAGGGTAGTTTTCAAGCAATTCATCTTCTGAAATTTATTTTCTTCTTCAAGTGCCTTTACGAGCCAAAAATGGTATATGCCATACAGACTTCCGAACAGATTGCAATTATCATTATCATATCGGCCTCAAAAGAGGGTAGTTTTCAAGCAATTCATCCTCTGACAATGTATCATGTTCTGCCTGCGGGCTCCAAAGCACCTCTACAGCCTGCAAAATTGTTAAACATACATTTAGAGACAACTTTTCTAAGAAAATTTTTCACAACTGCTGAAACGACAAATTGTTAAATGGTTATGCTCAATTGACAATGTTGTGTCAATGGTGCATCTATATATATATATATATATTCTGACGTACCAGTGTATTACTGGGACTGATGGTATTCAAGTAATGCAAGGCTGTCCTCAAGTCTTCAGTACTTTTAATTTCAGGTAGATTTAATGCACCTTTAACAGCTACCAGGATTGTTACCTGAGAATGAATTTAAATTAAAGGAAGAGACTTACAGACCTGAAAAAGGCATAGAAGTGGGAACAAACTAGTGCTATAAATCGACACTCCATGATCCAAGTTATTAATTCTTGGTTGAGTTCTAGTAAAGATAATTCATTTTATAGCACCTTAAGCTTAAAAGAAAGACCCAAATTGTAATATCAAGCTCTAAGACACACTAACTCTTAACACTAATATGAGTAAGTATTTACAAGGAAGCATATGCTGTATGTGCAATTAATAATTATAGCAACTAATTAGCACAATAGGTGTGCCTGATATTTATATTTAGAACCCATAAAAGATGAAATACCACTATGTAATTTTTTTCAACTTCGTTCTTCCTTGGGATAAAGGTTCTTTGTACTTTCATGTTGTCAACATTGACAAGCGACTCAATGTCATATTTCAACCTCTCATCAGTTGAAAGTTGTCTGAATTCCTTTTCCACAGCTTCAAGATTCCACCTCCGTTCCGCCTGCAAGAATATTTTGAGTGCAGCAAAAGTGCTGTGTTGTTAAATAATCATTAAAAAGAAAAATTCTTTTAAATTGGAGTGATCAGTTGGAAGCAACCAAAAAATACAAGCATCTTTTTCTCAAAATTTTCAACCAAAAAAAAAAAAAACAACAACAAAAAATTATTGGTATTTTTTTTGCACATACATTCAATTTCTATTGTGACATTACAACACTAAGATTCTTCCATATAACAATAAAAAGATTGAATTTCTAATAGTGCAACAATAGCCTGACTGAAGTAGTGGAAATGAAACAACATAACTCTTAGAGCACAGGTTGTGGAATTAAACTGAAGGACCAAAATACCGCAGCAGCTTAACTTAATCACCTAACCCTGCTCACTCCCTAATACAATGTCATCATCACTTCTGTCCGAGCATAGTCTGAATTATCATACGTCAATTATACAGAGCTTTTTTCTATTTTATAACCCCCCTTTATCAAAAAAAAATTTTGTGCAAAGGATTTGTCATTGTATTAATTAAAAAAATCCTGGAGTTTATTGTTAGGGACACAAATGGATAGGAAGGAGGGCCTAATGCACACCACTATATATTTACATCATCGTTGATGAACCCATATAACCAACCCAGTTTCAACATGGGCCATTAATTGGCATCTCCACAGGAACTAGAACATGCCATGCGCTATTTTACCTTAAAATTATACCGAAGGTCAGTGAAATCTTTTTTCTTTATTTGGAGAAACTGGTTTGGAAAGCATCTTTCACTCATTTGGAACATGGTCCCGGCATGTTTAATGTGGTTAGTCTGGCAGGAACTTAATGCCCGCATTTTTGAAGACAAGGCGAGAACTTTGGAACATCTAAAATGTTTACTCTTTCGTACTCTGTTTCTTTGGGCTCATATTTGGGGGTGTACGAACTATACTACTGTAGCTGATTTTCTAGTTTCTATTTCCTTTAGCTCTTGATCTTCTTGTATTTGTTTCATTGTTTAAAGTGTTCACCATCGTGAACATGATGTTCAATTTTCTTCAATAAAAGTCTTATTACCTATCAAAAAAAAATTATACTGAAGGACTAAACTAAACCACTTAACCGGGTGAACAATGTTTGAATTATTTAAATTATGCACGACAACGACTACAAAGAGACCAAAGAGATGTTGAAACAGAATATAAGCCACAAGTAATTTCATAATGGAGGACAGATGGTGACCTAGTGATGATTATCAAGAATTCTGGTACACTGTAATCTGATGAGAATTAAGAAACTCAAAAAGATCAGCTTAGTTCAGATATGGTCCAATTGAATTGACTAACAATCCTTCCATCAACTTCTGTTATATGTGCCATACTACAAATCTAATGCAATAAGTGGATGCATGCCATAGAAGATGTACTTGACACATTAAAGAAACTCAACATGAATAGGGAAGCTCTGGAAAGTCCAGTTTGATAAGGTAAATGTAGACCCAAAAACTTTGATAAAGAAGACTAGTGTACTCTTTCTTGTACAGACAAGGTAGAAAAACATCCATGTTTCATATGATCATGTATTTGCATTTAGAGATTGACATACAGTTATAACCCCATCATACTAAGTTAAAGTACACAACTTGAAAACAGAAGAATAGTTTCTGCATTTATAATAGGAGCATCAGCAGAGTTTTCTAGATGAAAGGAAAAAGAAATTAAACAGAATAAAAGTATTGTTAATATCAAGGCTGTATTAGCTATTGTATGCACAAGAAGAAGAAGCTTAAAACTATGGTTTAGAATACTGGCTTTAATTTTAATAACAGCATTGTAGCAATATCTTACTAAGATCACTTTGAAGATTATACTTCTCAATTATGTAATGATGAAGAAAAATCATGAACTTTAAAGGCTACTAAAGCACCATCAAAACCTTTAGAATATTAGACTCACAGATGAATAACCAGAAATCCAGTAATTTCGATGCCGAAGCAGAGCTACTGCAGACTCTGCAACCAAAATAAAAAGGACAAGTATGTCACATGAGATAACATGTAAAACTAGCCAAAGTTTTGAGGCATTTAATATGCAAGTGATGAGCATGACTTGCAGACAAACTAGTAATGCTGTAATGGCTATAATAATTAACTTCATTTCAATATCAGTTATATCAATGCATTTTTTCCTGAAAAAACATAATACTATTTTTTCCACCAATGAAATAATTGTAAAAGTATGCAAAGTTCATGAGAATTTATAGTGCACACATAGAGAACCAATCATGCATGTGGAAAAAAATAAAAATAAAACAGTTGGACAATAACAAAAAGGATTTTGTTGTTGCCATTCACAAAATAGAAATTTCATTAAACTATATAATCATGTTATCCTGTATTGTAAATGGACTAGTTTGAGTTCCAAAAATTTCCACGCCAGATTTAGAACATGGGCATGAAACTTCATTAGAAAAAACATTTAACTTATACTCATCTACGCCTTGGATGAAATATGGTACAATGCTGTATATCTAGTCAAAAAATGGTAATTCCCTTGTCAATAACTTCATCAATCACTCAAACTACAATTCTTTTGTTAGAATTCTGTATCCTCTCATTTATAATGTCCATGTTAACAAAGTATGGATCAAGTATTCTTAGAAAACTTCTTGATTACAGGGATTACTATGTACCTACTTTTAAAATACACTCCTTTTGAGCACATATCCAGGAGTAGTAATGTAAATAGACTGCAATTCTATACCCAAGTCGTGTCATGTCCAACACAAGCGTCTCACTGATTCTAAAGCATCCATGTAGGAATGTAAAATATGCCATGCTCATCCTTGAAACAAATTTTACCCTACTGGGGATTAAAAGACTGGAGTGGAGAAAAAAATCTTAAGTGAAGCTTCCTTGATCAAATGAGGGGTACTGGATTATATGGCCGGTTGAAATTAATGAAATTAGATATTTAAATTCAATGATAGTGGTTGGCTCCTAATCCTTAAAGGAATGAAGAACATAGTCTAGAATATATATAAATTTACAATATCATCAACGAAAAATATGCCATAAATTCCATATGAACCTGATAAGAAGAAGTGGAAGCTCTTGTTTTTAGATGTGTCTACAGCTGTAGCAAGTGTACTAAGTTCTCTTTGAATTGAATGAGCCATGCCTGATAACCCAACCTGCAAGAGAATATAGAATTTGGAATTTTGGGAATAAGAAGGTTGCAAATATGGGGTTGTAAAATATATAAACGACCCCAGGGAAAAGGATCCTCTCAGTTTGAAATGGACCCATTTCATGGTTCATATTAAACAGTACACATCTGACATCTAAATGGTGTATCTAGTGTCATGCATGTATATATATTGTTAGATACAAAACATAAAATCTGAACGGTGAAATGCACTCTTTCCATTTCATCTGAGTCTCCATATCATTTGAGGATCCTATCCTCCGGTACCCACAATGGGACCTGATTTATTATTGGAATTGAATTTAAAAAAAAGAAATATAAATTAAGGGAACCATAAAAATAAATAAATAAGCAATAGACCATAGGTTTCTCTTCTTGGAAAAAGAATCAATCACAGACTGCATAGTGGAAAAATAACAAATAATGTTTTCTAGGTTACTTAATTCTTTATTTGGTCTTCCAAGGAAAAGGGATTAAAGGGAAATTTTCAAGATTGCAAACGTAAATTTATGCACTTTTATATAACTCTCACTCTAAATAATCTTAAAATGTTACTCCAACCCAAAGTGTTACTTCTCTTTGAATTTCCTTAACAATAAACATTCTTCACAATTTTTTTTTTCACAATTATTGACGCGACTTGTTATGATTGAAGCGTGATAAAAATGATGTCAACGATGGACCCAACTAAAAATGACATAATTCCTATCATAACCGGCCATGTCAGCAATGATGAAAATTATTGTGTAGCTCTATTCTAAACTATACAGCTATCAGGCTAACTAAGAAAGTAATTCAAAAAAAAAAAAAAATCCACAAAAATGTAAAAAAAATATGAACAAAGAAGTGATATACCTGAACCCTGAGAACACTTGCTCTATTAAGATAAGCGATCAAAAGATAAATCCCCACAAAAGACCCAAATGGTAAAACAAAAAACCACGCACTCGTAGTCGTATCCTCATGTTTCTCATTGACCCTTAGGCTATCAATATCATCGTCAACGTATCCACTACTAAATCTTGGGTAATTGTCATAATGATATATATTGTAAGACTTAGAAGACGAATATGAAGATGATTCTTTCTCTGAAGCGAAGGAAGAACCACCCATTCTGCCACCAGAGGCAGCAAAGGCTGTGTACAAAATTTCATGGGTGAATAACAAAGCTAGAATTAGGGCAAGAATTGGATGGTTTTGGAGAAACTTGAAGGCCATGTTGGGTTACAAGAATTTAATCCCAAGAAGAAAAAAAAAAGTATTTGAAATTTGGAGGAGAGAAAAAATAGTATTTGAAAGATTAAATTTAAATATGGTCGGCCATTTGTACGAGAAAAAGAAAACTTAGTATAGATGGGGTTTTGAGAGTTTCTTAGTTCTTAGGATGAAATTACTTGGAAAGGGCCGGTCGTAATGTGACGCGTAAAATGTTGGACCCATCTGCTCAGTTAGGATACGTACTTTTTTCTCCAAAAAAATTTTAAAAAATAATAAATAAAGGTTAGGATATGTACTTGGTAATGGTCCATATCGGGGAGGTGGGCTCACTGAGGACAATAATGGAGACCGGATAACAGGAGTTCGCTTGGCAGACGGGTTTAAATATATATTTTTAAATTTTAAATAATATTATATGTATTTTTATATAATTTTTTATTTACATATATTTTAAAAAAAATTGAAAACTGTTATTTAAACACACGTACCAAATGGGTCTTAATTTTTCTAGAAGTTTGGGCTTCACCAACAACTTCATTGCAGAACTATAGGTTTTAAGATCATTGCAGAACTATAGGTTTTAAGAGATGGACTCACCCTGGTCGGGGAACACAATCTTAATAACCTTATTGTTGAGATAGATGCTAAGAGTATAGTTCAACTAATGAATAATGATTTTGTTAACATACTAATGGAGCCTCTTTTTACTGACTAGAGGACACTCGTGAGAGCCATCCCCAACAAACAGATTGAGCACACGTACTGTGAGGTGAATCAATGCATGGATGCATTGGCAAGAATGGGGTCTAGGCGTAGTTTTCATTTTGCTGTTTTTGTTGACCCACTGCCTGGGGTGGATGCTATTTTAGCTTTTGATAAAGCTAATACTTTTTGTAACAGACTTATTTCTAATATATAAGTAGCCTGTTCTGACCAAAAAAAAACTGTCCATATGGAAACAACAATTTTTAAAGTTTGTAGTATATTTTATTTACTTATATTTAGTGAATATATTTTTTTTTTTTTTGCCACATGGAAGATTTTACTAATTATGTGTTTGGTATAGCTTATTTTAATGAGGGAAAGTGTGTGTTTATTTCTCCCCAAAAAAAAAAGTTTGTAGTATATTATATTTACTTATATTTAGTAAATAAATAAATTTGCCACATGGAAGATTTTACTAATTCTGTGTTTGGTATAGCTTGTTTTAATGAGGGAAAAATAAACTATTCTTTTTGACTAAATTGTAGCTAAGAATAAATGAGATTTCACAAGATGTAATTGAGTAAATAGAATGGCTTGTATACTTTTTTTCCCCTTTTTTTTTCTTTTTGAGAATCAGCTAATACTAATATACTATATAAATAATTTGACTTCTATTTTTCAATTGATTTAAGGTGATTTGCAAGTAAGCTTTAGATGAAAAGATTGACTTTTCCGAAAAAGGGATTCTTGGTGTAGGTTAGTTATGAAGCATGGGTAAGAGGAATGATGAATACAATATTTTTTAAAAATTAATGCAAATAAATTACCAGAAATTAAAAAAAAAAAAAAAAATTCCCTGCCCTAGCCTGTGTCGCCTAACACAGAGTCTAGACAGTGGAATCTCCTTTATCTTCCTCGGAGTGATAGTACCTCCCCTCTTGTAACACAGTTACAGATAGGGCTCATGGGTCTCTTTTTAGGGGTGGGGAAACAGTTTCTAGGTTGATCTTCATCTTTAGCGGGTACTTCATTCTTTATCCCTAGTGCACGCGTTCACTCCCTCACCATGGAACGCATTCTTGAAGGTTGGAGTAGATTCTCGCTTTCAAACAAAGAAGGAGATCAGGTAAGGCTTGAAAAAAAGCAGCAAACTTTTGACAGCAACAAGGTAGTTTTAGCAGCAAAATTTCTAAATAGAAGGGTGCTTAATGTGGATGCTATTGGTCGGAGCTTTAGGGCAGTTTGGAAGACTCGTAAGAGTTTTGATATTCAGCAAGTTGGGGACCACCTGTTCCTTTTTGTTTTCGAGTTGGAGAATCAGGGGCGGAGCCACATAGTGGCTTGGGGGGGCCCCGGCCCCTGCAAAATTTTTTTTTTTTTTTTCCATTAGAGTAGGTAGAAAAAAAAATTGGGCCCCCCAATATTGGACAGTCGGCCCCCCATGCCCAATTCTCAACTATTCTCCCAAGCCCAGCTCAAATATTCTCCCAAGCCCAGCTTTAGTTTTAGGCCTTATCACCTTATGTACTCCAAATAAAATAAGTTGGCCTGCTCAAGTTCAAACACTAAAAACAAAACTTCACTTTCTCTTCATCTCAAAAAATCCACCCACTAACCCCGAAATCCCTTTCTTTACTTCTTATTCTTTTGTTTTGTCTTCTTTGATACACTTTCATTTGCACTGGTACCATTGCCTACCTACCAGCCCCTAAAACTCCAGTCCTCTATACTCATAGTTTGAAAAAAAAAAAAAAAAAATCCTGACCATTTTTTTCTTTCTACATCAGTTTTAGTTTTGAAACTTGGTGACTACTTGGTGATTAGTGAGTTTTCTTCTCTTTCTTAAGCATTAGACATTCATCTCTTTTTAGTGTCTTTTTATGATTTTCTCAACTATCTACACATAAATATTCACATGCTCTTTATATTTTCATAGATTTTTAGAGAAATACATGATTGAAGGCATGGGGAGATTGTTTGTGATGAGTCTTGAAGGGAAGATCTAAAGTTGAAGGCAGTCAGGCAGAGACAATAGGCATTACCACACGGGTGACCCATCTTTGCAATTTGTGAAGACAAAGTTTCTAAGCTAAAATTGTTTTGATTTATTACCTATTTTTGATTAGTTAGATATCATGTGGTTGTGGATGTGGTTGTGGGTGTTGTTCAATTGTTTGGTTTATGTTGTGTACCAATACTTGTGTGTTTAAATTTTTTTTTTATTTGAGCGGTTATTATTAATTAAAGTCATATTAAAAATGGGTTGTATGTTTAAATTATAGTGGAAATTTTGTTTTTTCTTGAGTATGAACAACATCCATATAACTAAGTAAAAATTTCTAATTAAAATTTTATTTTTTAAACTTCTTTTCAGGTTAATTTTTGAGTCATATTCTTAAAGTTTAAAGAATTATGAGCAAATGAAAAACAATTGATGCATTCTTTAAGAAAAAAGATGTTAGCAATTTAGAAATTAGGACACCTGTGGCTGTAGAAACAAATGTTGATACTTCAATGCTTGATGAACACCCTGACCCCTCCAAATGTTCAAGAATTCAATCTGAAGAGATAGATCGTGATCCAGGATCACGTAAACAAATATGTGAATTCTCTATCAACAAATAAGATGAAATCCGACAAGCTTATCTCAAAAAAGGTTTATATCAACCTAAAAATATAGACTATCCATACAATGATGATACTCGTCATCGTCGATTTCAACCTTCATGGTTCGAATCGGCCCCCCTATGTAAAAATTCCTGGCTACACCCCTGTGGAGAATGATGCCGAAAGGGTCTTTACTAATGAACCATGGAGTTTTGACAAGCTCTTAATTCTATTTCGTCGCTTGGAAGGGGCTCGGTTTGTATGAAACTTGAGTTTCACATCTCTCAAATTTTGGGTGCAACTGCATGGGTTGCCAGTGAATAGGCTAGACATACCTACGGCCAAAAAGATAGGTAAGACTATTGGGGTTTTATCACCTCATGGACGAGAGGCAGAGATGATAGCTGGTGATTTCTTGAGGGTTAGGGTGGAGGTTGATGTTTCGAAGCTGCTCTGTCGAGGTAGGAAGGTGATCTTGGACAATAAGGAGGAGGTTTAGGTAGCTTTTAGATACAAGAAGCTACCAAATTTTTGTTACTGGTGCGGGATGGTCTGCCATGATGATAAGGATTGTGACTTTTGACTCTCAAGCAATGGGTCACTCCCACTTGAGTCACAAGAGTTTGGAGCATGGATGCAAGCAACTCCATTTAATTTAGGAAGGAAGACATTCTGTTCGATTTCGGGACTGGAAGTTTTTCATGCGAGGAAGGCACAACAAAAGGATCGGAATGAGGAACATGGTGAACAAGATTCACCGGCGCCATCCTCCTCCACTGACCACGATGAAGGTAGGTTGATGGAACCAATTCTCAATTTGGAAACCACAGTTTTGTTGGAAAAAAATTCTCTTGGATGCCCTACCCCAAATCTCGCCCTAAACTCAAGAATTATTATTAATCCTGTATCAACCACTTCCCATATGGAGCACAATTCCTTTGAAGTTCAAATTCAAGAGATTGACATGGAATTAACTAAGTTTGATAGACGGGGTGAGGTAAGTCAGGTAGCAGAATTTCAGGAGTTTGATTCTCACCCTAAAACCGACCCTAATAATTTGGTGATAGGCGAAACAATTGGTGAACCATATCTAGACACCCCGAGACCTTTAGCTGAATCTGTCTCAACCTTTCCCCCTTTAACAACATCTCAACTCAACCTTACCCCAAGAAAGTGGAAACAATTAGCACGACAAGCCCATGTGGGAGATTCTTCCATGCAAAACATGGTGGCTAGGAAAAGATCTGGCGAGGAATGTGGATGGGGTCAAATCAATGAACCTAGCAAAAAAATCCAACTCTCTGAGGACATTTATCCTTCAAATTCAATGGTGGAGGCTGCAAGGCAGCCCCGCCAAGATCAATGAGTTGCTTAGTGTGGAACCGTCATGGGCTTGGGAACCTACGTACAGAGAAGGAGCTTGGTGTACTAGTCCGAGCAAAAGATCCCTCTATCTTGTTTATAGCCGAAACATTGACAGACGAAGCAAGGCTAAAAGATATTAAGAGGAATTTGGAATTTGACCACATGTTTGTTGTACCCAGAAACAATTAAGGAGGGGGACTAGCTTTATTTTGGAAGAATTCTATGGATGTCACTGTTGAAACTTTTTCCAAAAATCATATCAACTCCATTATTAACAAAGGGAAGGAGGATGCTTGGAGATTCACAGGTTTTTATGGGGAACCTGTAACACACTTGAGACATGAATCGTGGTCGAAACTTAGACAATTAAATTCTCGTTTTAATCTTCCTTGGCTTTGTGCAGGTGATTTCAATGAGATTATGAAAAGTAATGAGAAGCGTGGTGGAAACGGCCGCTCACAATCTCAAATGCTGCTTTGTCGAGGTGTAGTTGATGAATGTGGTTTCCTTGATCTTGGTTTTGTAGGTCCCCAATACATGGAGTAAACACTTTGCGGTGGGTCACTCGGTGTGGGAAAGGCTTGACCGGGGTCTAGCCGATTATGAATGGCTTGAGAGATTTGCAGGGACACGGGTTCACTATTTCCACTTAGACTCCTCTAATCATTGCCCTATTTTGATCGTTCCCAAAGGACTGGAGGTGGATAGAAAGAAGAAAATCTTCAGATTTGAGGAGATGTGGCTCTCCGATAAGGGCTATGCTAAAACGGTAGAAGCTGTGTGGCTGTCTCATGATTTTGATCACTCAAATTTTTGGGTTATGGACAAAATAGAGAAGTGTGGTGTTGAATTATTGAAATGGAGCCGAGAGCACTTTGGAAGCGTGAAAACTAAATTGATGTTGAAACGTAAAATGCCAGCTGAAGTCGAAAAAGAAGCCATGCTGTCTGGGTGCAATAATCGGGTTAGAGAATTGAAGTTGGAGATAGACACGTTAATGGATAAGGAAAATAGGATGTGGTTGCAGCGTCCTAAAACACTCTGGGCCACTCAAGGAGATCGAAACACATGTTATTTTCACTCTAGAGCCACAAAATGGTATCATAAAAATTACATCCACAGATTGAGGAAACCAGATGGGCAATGGAGTTCTTCCAAGGAGAAGATGGCTGATATCCTTGTCAAGTATTATACTGAGCTTTATACTTCAACAACACCTATTTACTCTGAAGAAATGTTGCACTCAATTCACACCTTGGTCAGTGCCTAGATGAATGAAAAATTATCAGCAAAGTTCAAAGCATGGGAAGTTTATATGGCAGTGAAGCAGATGGCACCTTTTAAGGAGCCCGACCTGGATGGAATGCCTCCAGTCTTTTTTCAGAATTTTTGGCCATTGATTGGTGCAGAGGTAACAGATTTTTTCCTCCATTTACTCAATGCAGCCACCTTTCCATCCCACTTGAATCATACTTTCATCTCCCTAATCCCCAAAGTTCAAAATCCAGAGTTGGTTTCTGAATTTTGGCCTATTAGCCTTTGCAATGTATTATGTAAAATTTTCTCTAAAGTATTGGCTAATAGGTTGAAGAAAATATTACCTGCACTAATTACTGAACATCAAAGTGCCTTTACAAAGAGCCATCTTATTTCAAATAATATATTACTTACTTTTGAAAGCCCCCATAGCATGCAGAATCACAAATCCAGTAAAGAAGGCTATATGGCAGTAAAGTTAGAAATGAGCAAAATTTATGACCAAGTGGAATGGTCCTTTTTAGAAGCCGTCATGTGAAGAATGGGTTTTACAGAAAGGTGGATACAACTGATGATGGTGGGTGTAACATCGGTGTCTTATTCTATTTTGGTGAATGGTGAACCCAAATGCCTGATCAAACCTTCCCGAGGAATCAGACAATGAGATCCTCTCTCTCCTTTCTTATTTTTGTTGTGCACCGAAGGATTGCATGGCCTTTTCACCCAAGCAATAAGACAAGGAGAATTAACGGGTTATTCCCTTTGCAAAAATGACCCCAAACTAACCCATCTTTTCTTTACAGACGGTAGCTTGTTGTTTTACAGGTCCACTCCTCAGGAATGTGAGAAAGTTTTAGGGATTTTGGACACTTATAGCAAATGCTCGGGGCAATACATCAACAAAGCAAAACCACAATTTTCTTTAGCAAGTCTACCACATCGAAAAGGAAGCACTATATTAAGGAGGCTCTTGGTGTTCCTAAATTAGAAGTTATGAAAAATATTTGGGGCTGCCATCTCTAATTGGTCAAAGGAAGAAAGCAAGCTTTGAATAGATAAAGGAAAGAGTGTGGAGAAAATTACAAGGGTGGGAGGAGAAATTGCTATCACAAGCCGGGAGGGAAAATCTTATAAAAGCTGTCATTCAAGCCATTCCTACTTATACGATTAGTTGCCGGCGGGGCTTTGCAATAAGCTTGAAAGTCTTATTAGAAAATTTTGGTGGGGACTAAGGGGTGGTCGAAGAAAGATACATTGGGTAAAATTGAGTACCATGTGTAAACCTAAGGGGGAAGGAGGTATGGGCTTTAAAGATTTTGCTTTGTTTAATGACGCCCTTTTAGCGAAACAAGCTTGGCAGCTCCTACATAATGACTGTTCACTCTTTTACCGGGTTTTCAAAGCAAAATTCTTTTCGAATTGCTCAATATTGAAGGTCTCGGACTCTGCCAAGGGGTCTTACGCTTGGCGAAGTATTTTGCATGGAAGGGAAGTGTTGAAAAAAGGAGTAAGGTGGCGGGTGGGTAATGGGGAAGATATTAACATTTAAGGTATTGCCTGGCTTCCATCTACCTCTGAACTAAAGGTCAGTAATCCAATGGGAATTGATTTCCCTGAAGTCAAGGTCAGCTCTTTGATCAATCCACATACATGCAGCTAGGATGTGGACCTGTTGCAAGCCTTGTTCAAACCAGAGGAAGCGCAGCTGATCAGCGGCATCCCATTAGGAAATGCTTCGGCTTGTGATAGGGTGATCTGGCCTCACACTCAATCTGGTGTATACACAGTCAAGTCCGGCTATTACTTCCTTTCTGAGGATAGAAATTTGCTAGATGTTGACTCCAACAGTCTTACTCCTCCCAGGAAGCTTTGGAAGTTTATTTGGAGCATGTCGGTCCCAAGCAAAGCCCAGAATTTTTTGTGGAGGGCAGTGAAGAATGCTATACCAGTCAAGACCAGCTTAGTCAAGAGGAAAGTGCTGTCAGAGGAGACCTGTGATCAGTGTAAAATGCAGCCCGAGAATGTATTGCGTGCCCTGTGGTCGTGTCCTTGCCTTAATGAGGTGTGGGAGTTAGATTAAGCTTGGAGTTTTAGGAGCACAAGGATTTTTTCTGATTTTCAGCAGCTCATCCTACACATTATTGACTCAAGTCTGGAATTCGATGTGTTTTCCATGGTGGTGTGGTGATTGTGGTATTGAAGGAATCAAGCTAGAATTGGTAATGCAGTTCTTCCCCTCAGTCAGACTCTTACCCCGGCTTAGCAGCAATCGCAGGATTTTTATAGGGCCCAGCTAGTGAAATCAGCTCCCTCATAGCCTACTTACCACTCAGCTACTCGGTGGACTCCTCCCTCTGCTCCCACGCTGAAGGTAAACTATGATGGAGCGGTTTTTCGTGAAACCAATGTGGCAGGGATAGGTGCTGGCATCCGGGATTGTGAAGGTAGAGTGTTAGCATCCCTTGTTGAGAGGATTACGCTTCCTCAAATAGTGGCAGATGTGGAAGCAGCAGCAATGAGACGGGCCATTCTCCTTGCGAAGGACCTGAATATTAGCTCCATTACTTTGGAAGGTGACTCAGAGATCATCACCCCAGCCCTTCAAGATGCAGAGCAGTCCTTTGCTTCCTTTGGCAATCTTGTCGAGGAAATAAGATTTCATGTAGAATCTTTTCTTAATTGTAATGTTTCTTATGTTAAGCAAAAAGGAAATTTTGTAACTCACAGCCTTGCTAGACATGCGAAATATGTCAGCGGTTTAGTTGTTTGGAAGAAGGAAGTCCCTCCCCATATTGTATATGTTATTTTAGCTGATTACGGCCAAGTTCTTCCTTTAATGAAATTCAATTCAGTTTGCTTCTCAAAAAAAAAAAAAAAAAAAAAAAGGGATATCATAATTAATTAATATTTTTAGGTATATTTTAATGTATTATTCGACATAATTAAGATAAAATAATTGAAAACAAATGTTGTCCACAATAACATATTTGTACCTTATATGATTACCAAGTATCAAATAATGAATGATAACATACAAAAACAACATCTGAAACCTTATATATGAACATTTTATTATTAATAATAACTAACTACCTTAATTTTGGAGTTGTAAATAAATCAAGTCATTTATAAACATCTCAAGTTTGCTCAATAAATAACATATTCATGTTTGTTTATTTGTAAACAAGATAAACTTGAGTTTTAATTAGTTTTAAACTTGTTTGGTAAACAAACCAAACCCAAGCGAAAAAAGTGTTTATAAAAAGGCTCGTAAATATTAAGGCTCGATACAAAACAAGTTAGATCTAGGCTCATTTATAGGTTTAGTAATAAGTTTGATGTGAGCTTGACAAATAAATTCATATCTTGCTAAGACTATAATTAATTTAGAGTTTGTACCACTCGTCCTAACCAAATAGGTTTGATAATAAACTTGATATGAGTTTGATAATGTATTTATGTTGGATCTCAAGCTCAAAAGTTTAATATTAAGCTTAAGTTTGGCTAAGCTCAAGATTTTAGATGTTTTGATGTGCTCAACCTCGAATATTGTTTATAGGCTTGGTTCGAGCATGACCTTTCGATATAATCTCTCTTAACCATTAAAGTTATCCCACTGTGGTGACCAAACCCAATGAGATTGTGCTTTTTTGGCTTAGGCCCCAAATTTACTTGTATGCTAGGTTGGAATTATCCTGCAATGGGAGGCCCAAAAAGATGGTCTTGTTCACTATAGATAGAGTTTTGGATGTTGCTCGAGACCCACACTCTCTTATCCCTGGCTTCATTGAGGAAGTACAAACTTTGCCGAGCTCCCTCTCCCCTGAAATCGGAGTAGGATTCCTAAGTCCCTGAGATCTACTTTTCCTCCCTCCTCTTGTGTCTCACTCTTCCCCCGTTTTTTCCAACCGCTGATTCCTGCCTTCCTTCTCATATTTATAACCTCTCTTTAGTAGGGTTGTCATGATGAAGGGGGTCTTTCCTAAGTTAGTGGGCCTCTTTGTGGTATATTCCTAACTAGATGGGACCCTCTATGTATTGTTGATCTGACTCCCTTGGAACTTGCACTAAACACCGTTTAATGCTTAGTGGGCAGATTCCCCAAGGCATTATTCCATGTTCACAAGTGTCAGGGGGGGGGGGGGGTACACCATCCAAATGTTTGGCTGGACTTAACTGGGCTTGGCTTAGTATCGAAATAGACTAAGGCCACTTGGTGAATAGGCCACCAGATTGGTAACGGGCTGGTACTCTCGGTCCGTATACCTACAATTAAATCCCACACAATACACCTCATGTTCTTGTATTTTTTCACTTTTTTTTCCCAAGATGCAACTTATACTTATATTTTAATCTAATAAATTCATCTTACTTATTGTTCCTTGTTTCTGAATTTGTGTGTAAGATATTATGCCAAAAGAAGTTTAATATAAAGAAGCAAAATAATAAACATTCATTTAAGTTAAAGCCCAAACTCTAAACAATTAGAACTTAAAGCAATTTTTATTATTAAAACTATTAACTTTTTTTATAATTTATTATTACCATTTATTTAATAATTTTGTTTTAGTTATTTTTTAAAAAAATTAGCTTTTACATATGAATACTCATCAATCTGTGCATCACACGAGAATAGCACTAGTATATATATATATATATATATAAGGAAAAATACTCAAACACCCCATAAATTTTAAAGTAATGGCCATGATACCTCTTGAACTATTATTTTGGCCAATTTGCTCCTTGAACTTCGCATAACTGCCAAATTAATACTTCCATTGGTGGTCTCCAGTGAAAACACTAACAAAAGCTTGCGTGGTACCTCACTTGAACTTCAAAAATACCAAATACAATGGCTAAATTGGTTGAGAAACTCAGAAACCTTTGGCTCAGTTGAGAGAGAGGGAGTGAGTGAGATGACCAGACCAAAACTACCGTTGCCGGAGTTCTTATTCTTGTCATGGTCTCACCTTTATGTCCCGACAGTGCCCTGTGGTCCCGCGGACCAATTGAGAGCCACCATTGTTACTACTATTGTTTATTTGTCTTGCTGTTGGTTTTTTTTTTTTTTTTTTCCTGCTATTTTTTTCAAATCCTCCAATGAGCGTGTATGCAAAAATTCATTACTTTTAAGTGTGCTATACAGCTATTTGATGAAATGCCTAAGAGGGATATGGCCAATTGATGCCACCACAGTTGCTCTTTGGGAGTTCAATGATAAAAGTGGGGATTTGCAGTATAATGGGTGATGTATGTATGAATAGTATGATCTCGAATTCAAATGTTTCCCATCCCTTCAAAAGGAAGGTGTTGTTTTTAATGTACATGTAATTTCATTTTCCATGCGTTCTTTCATGACTTAAATAGCCCTGTCTCCCTATTTTTTTCAAAATGGTAGAATGATATTAAAATTGTGAAAAAGTTTTTACGTTCATGAGTATATATTTTGCGATACAAGGAGGAATTCTCTATCTAAGCTCCTATTTTCTTTGATATTATTGCATCTTTAGCCAGTTCTCTTGTAGCTTTGTTGTAGTCCTTTGATACATAGAATATTGTCCTATTGAGCAGCCTTGCCAAAGCCTTAGATTCTTGTATTAGGTACCCGAAGTTTGCAAAGGACTTGTCAAGTGAGTTGCAGTCAACATCAATTGGATTGGTTCAATATGCAATAAACCAGCACAATGGCATGAAGAATGTGCAGCTAACACATGGACTCAAATTTGCATCACATGTAGTCTTCAAGGAGGCGCTAAAGGATCATAAGAATAGTAAAGATTTCTTCAAGATGGCTGGTCAAGAAATATTTGGCATTCTTTAGGGATAATCATACTTGGATAGAAAATACATTAAGGATAGTGATGGCCAATATACTTTTGTTTTTTAATATTTTTGGAAAAATAAATAAATGTGATGATTGATTTATTGGGTGTTATTTTTTGTGAAACAATATACTACTTGTAAACAATTATTGATATTTCAATTCATTCTACACTGCGAAACATTCTTTGCTTGATGAACTGAATTTGTATGTAGGATATTTCAATTATGAATTTGCGTGCAGGATATTACACTAAGGGAAGTTTACTATAAATAAGCAAAACAATTGATACTCATTTGAGTTCTTGGTTCTCTTACATCAGTTTTTTTTTTTTTTTTTTTCAAATTTTGAACTCTTTTGTGTATGTTTTAATTTTGGGTTTTGGTTATTATATTTAATTTGTGAGTACATTGATTTTTTAAATTAGACTATCACTAGGAAAAAATTTTGTATTGAGGAATTATTTTGTTTATTATTGTTTGTGCAAGTTAGAGCATAGATTAAATATAACTCGAATAGGAATGATCAAACCCACACCACATCTCATATTAAGAAATTAAAGAATGAAAAAATTATTCTATTTCAATTTTCAAAGGCAGTATGTTATGATTGAGTTTATATATGAGCCAGGTTGGATTGGGTTAAACTTAAGTGGTTTTTTCAACTCAATTCAACTAACTCAGATTGAGAATTCCTCCCACAAACCCTAGCATGTAGGAATTGGTTTGAGGCCATTTGTTAGGACTAATACAAACATTCCAACTTTATTAAAAACACCAAAACAAATTAAACTAACAAATTAGACCTAAGATTTAAAATCTAAAAAACTCACATTTATTAAATTATCAATAATGTGGGTTGGATTAGGTTACCCAAGTTGAAAATATTGTCAACCCAAACTTCAAAAAAAAAAAAAAAAAAAAAAAATTAAGGCCTAACCTTACTTGCTAATACACAAAAAAATATTTTCCTAAAAAAAATACAGAAAAATCAACTCAAAACAATTAGATTAGGTTAAGTCATCAAATTAATGGGTTGGCATACCTCTAAACTAAATCTTTTTGTGCCCACTGGGTGGATTATGTTTAAGAGATGCTTTTTCAATTTTTCTTAATGGAGGTAAGCTTGTAAATGAGCCAAGTTGACTCCAAAATTAAAAGTTTAGGCTTGTTTATTAATTTTATTTTGAATATAAGCTGAGTTTAAGTTCATTATCAAATAATATTACATATTCAAGTTTAGACTGTTAAGTTCATTTTATTTTCAAACAAGGTTGACTTTGTTTCCAATCTACTTGATTAACTTATTATTTTCTCATATATAGTAAAACAATGAATAAACTTTTTACCCCTTAAAAAAATCTATGATTTTTTACTACAAATGGACAATTTGTATTATCAATAAAGAACACACTATAATTTGATATCATATACATCTATCTCCAAATTTACACAATCTAATTTTAGGTATATGTAAGTATATTTTTAGATAAGTATGTGTATAAAAATATAATATTTATGAGTTGGGTTCAAGTAACACTTGGTGTAACTCTAAGCTAGGTTACACCATCCAATAACTTATTATTGAATTAATATTTTGAAAATCCAATTGTTGAATTACATATTTTATATGTTCTTAACATGCATGCCAATTTTCATATCAATTGGATACTATTTACCATTTGATCTATAAACTCATATTTTATGCATTATTTTAAACCGCAAAAATTTAAATTTTAACAATTGATTGATGACATGGATATTAATTTTTGATCATCTTGAAATTTTGCAAGCATAAAGAATATAAAAAAATAATGTAATCTAGCGGTGAATTTGTCTATATTTGAATCCAATTAAAAAATATTGAGTAGTGTAACATTACTTAGAATTACATCAGGTGTAACTTGAACTCAACCCAATATTTATATATAATTAACTAGAGCCTCTCTCATAAAAAATAAAAAAATAAAAAAAAAAAAAAAAAAACTAGAGCCTCATGTTCACAAACTTGTTTTAAAACACTTTTTTTTTTTAGCTTGACTTATTAATTAAACATATGAACATAAAACAAACTTCTTTTACAGATCTAAATGGAAGGCAAAGAAAAGTAAAAGAAAAATAAACATAGACAAGGTTACCTTCCAAACTCCACCTATATCTTTCTATTCAATATGAATTTTGAAAAGTTAATCATTAGATAGCATGTTTTTATTACATTCTTCATGCTTGCAAAATTTCAAGAAAACCAAAGATCAATAATTATACCATAAATCAAATATTTAAATTTCAAGTTTTTGTGATCTAAAATTACACATAAAAAAATAAATTTATTAATCAAATAGTAAATAACATACGATTTGAACGAAATTTTACATGTGTGTTAAAAACATAAAAAAAAACATGTAATCCAATAATTGAGTTTTTAAAATTCACATTCAATAAAAAAAAAAAGCGAAAACCACATTTTCGTCCCTACATTTTGTGCGATTTCCACTTTGGTCCCTATATTTCATTTTCACCGCTTTTAGTCCCTAAAATAAAAAATGCGATCTCGTTTTTGTCCCTACCGTCAATGCCCTAACAACAAAGTCTTAGGTGGCAGACGGAACACCCTATTAGCTTACGTGGCGTTGATGTGGCACTGATGTGCGATTAAAATATTATTAAAAAATATTATTTGGCATTTTTATATGCCACGTCAGCCTTTTAATTTTTTTTTAAAAGTCACGTTAGAAATTAAAAAAAAAATTAAATTTAAACAAAAAACTTAAATCTAATTAATTTAAAATTTTAATTAAAATTTTCTTTTCATAATATTCAAAATCCTTAAAATTTTCTTTTCTTTTCAAATCCTAAATCAAAATCACAGCCACCATAAAAATGCAGGCACCACTGATCTGTTGTTGCAACCCACAAAAAACCAATTTTAAATCCACTTTCTTTCTTTCTTTTCCCACATCATAAAAATGCAGGCACGACCTCTCTATCTCTCCCACTACACTCATTTTTTTTTCAGTTTTCATATCCAAACAAAACCCTTTCCTACAGCTCAATAATATTATTGTTTCAAGGCACTTAAATTTTTTGATGGGTTTGATCAATCTGAAAACCGTGGAGGACGAAATGCCTTCGTCTTGTTCATCATCGACATCCTCATCATCGTTCTCTACCATTGAATTTGGGTTCGTGGTAAATCTAAAGAACTTGACCATTCATAAAAAAAAATTTGCTGGGTCTAGATTTTTTCTTCACTCCTTAACTTCGATGTTCTAATATTGAGAGGAGCTTTGGCAATTGGGTTTAATTAACTTTGTTGGGTCTTCACTCTTCAGCTAGAAAATTAACTTTGCTGGGTTATGGAGATTTGGCCATGGCGGCACACCTATTCTCGATCTGCCATGGACGAGCCACCCCAAGCCTTATCTCCTTCGCCTACGGTTTCACCTGTGGTCCGATTTTCCTCTCCTTTCTCATATTGCAAAACTTTGTTCCTCTTGTTCTGGGTTTTTTTGTTTTTGTTTTTTTGAGAGGACGTGGAGTTTTTTTGATTTTATGGGTTTTTTATGTGTTTGTTTCCCAAGAAAATTTCTGGGTTTATGGGTTTGCTAGAGATTGGGTTAGTTACTGTGTTTATGGGTTTGTTTCTTGGATTTATTTTTTGTTTTTCTGGATTTGATGGAGATTGGGTTTGGTTGTTGGATTTGGATTTGGGGTTTGCTAGAGGTTGGTTTGGTTGCTTCTTGGATTTGGGAAGAACATGAAGAAAATTTCCTATTAGTATTTAATTTAATTTTTTCTTCTTGTTTTTGTTTGTGTTCTTCTAATATGGGCTTGAGTTCTTAGTTGCTGAGTTTGGTTTGAGAACACGAAGAACAAGTTGAAGAACATGAGTTTGGTCTGTGGAGAACAGGAAGGTTTTTGTTTAAATTAATTAGATATAAGGTTTTTGTTTAAATTTAATTTTTTTAAAAAAATTTCTGACATGCCTTTTAAAGAAAATTAAAATGCTGACGTGGTATATAAAAATGCCAAATAATATTTTTTAATAATTTTTTAATCGCCACATCAGCGCCACGTCAGCTAATATGGTGTTCCATTTGCCACCTAAGATTTTGTCGTTAGGGCACTAACGGTAGAGACAAAAACGAAATCGTTTTTTTGATTTTAGAGACTAAAAGTGGTGAAAATAAAAGATAGAGACCAAAGTGAGAATCTTGTGAAAATGTAGGGACAAAAATGTAGTTTTCACAAAAAAAAAAAAAAAAAATAGGAAGGGAATTTGAATGATTGCTCTCCAAACTCCAACAAAAACTTTTGTTTTATTTTATTTTTATTATAAATTTATTTGGTACTAAACCGGATTTAGACAACCCCAGACCCAAGATGGATTGTAACTCCACCAGAAACCAAACAGACTGAAAAGGTATGTCATTCACTCTTAAACCCTAATATCACCCTCTCTCGCGCACACAGCCTATTTGCTCCGTCTCAGACTCGAAACGCATCGGCGCCAAAGAGAGCCCAAAGTGAAAACCTGAAACACAACCTCTCTCACAATCACAGTACGTTTGTTTCTCAATCTTTTCCTCAACCAATACTATGTAAGATCTACACACACACACACACACACACACACACATATATATATATGAAACATGTGTGAATGCTTATATGTGAATTATCGGAATTTGTTTTGTTTGTGTTTCGCAGAACAATGGCGGACACCAAGGCAGTGACGATTCGGACGAGGAAGTTCATGACCAATAGGCTTCTGTCCAGGAAGCAATTCGTGAGTTCTATTCTACGCACTGCCTTTTTTTAATCTTGATTTGTATATAGGTTTCCATGTTGATCTGTTTGGTTTCCGAGAAACTGTAATAAAAGAAAATGAAAAGTTCATATTTTTGTTTTTGGAGTTACTGTTTTTTATTTTATTTTATTGGGTTTGAGTATTTTTTTTTTTTGCCAAGTTATAAATATTTGTGTGAGAAAATTTAATTACAGATACAATTGCATTTCTTTGTGATTTCACACAGGTCATTGATGTTTTGCACCCTGGTAGGCCTAATGTTTCAAAGGTATGATGGGTTTTGTTTTTTCTTTTCGTTGTTTTTGACATTGGATTTGTATATGTGTTTGTAGTTTTGTTTTAGGTAAATGTACACGGCTGATCTGTAAACCCATGATCGATTTCAGTCCCTGAAGTTTAAGTTGACCCTGATCAATTTTAGAATGATGATGTGATAGCTTTTAGTTTGGTCACATTATGTGAAGGACTAAAAAATTAATCATTTTAAACTTCAAGGGCTAAAATCATTCATGCTCTAAACTCTAGGGACCTTTTTTTTTATATTTTTTTATGTATTGCTATTTTTGTCACCAACTTGTACTTACACGCGTTTGACCTCTTAATTGTTATGAAGGCTGAGCTGAAAGAGAAATTGTCAAAGATGTATGAGGTGAAAGACTCAAATTCCATTTTTGTATTCAAGTTTCGTACACATTTTGGAGGCGGGAAGTCGACTGGGTTTGGGCTGATTTATGATTCAGTTGAGAACGCGAAGAAGTATGAGCCCAAGTACAGGCTTATCAGGGTAATCTTATCCTTCCTGGCTTTTGCATGTAGTGACTAATGAGTGTAATATGTCTTGCTGGGGTTGTTAATGATACATATGGGGATTCTCCTGTTACAATTTTTAAATGGTCCATATTATTTGTAGTCAAAGGTACTAACTAGGTGAATATGACAGCTCAAAATTGATTATAATGTTTTTGCCATCAACCTCAGTTGATTGACAGCTAGAATGACGTGAGCTAGTTTAAGAAGAATTAGAGTTATGCACATTGGAGAGAATCTTGTTGTGTTGATGAGGTGGTAATATAATGTAATTTGGAGGTTCTGGGGATGTATTTGAAGGGTGTAGTGAGGGATTCATGGCCAAGTATAACTGGCACAAAATACACCGACAAGGAATGATATCAATACAATGATGGCTTTGTGGATGCTCATAGAGACATAGGTGGTATTTATCATTGAGAGCATTGGGCAGTAAAGATGCAAGATTAATGTTGTTCAGAATAAAATAAAAAGGTGAGGCCAATGAGCTTGGCTCAAACGGTGCCTCTCTCCTTCTAGGAATGAGTTGAGTCATGGTCATGGGTTCAAGACCTAATGGGCATGTGTGTAACTTACCAATAAGAAATGAATTTGGGTGAGGTTCTGTGAATTAGATATTGATGTATGAGCGGACTCTTGGGTAAAGGGATTTGACTTGAAACAATTTTCTTCTTGTGAACCCATGGATTCAATGTGTTCACTGTTCATGGTCTATGCAACATCTGCCCGGGTTGCTAGTCCATGTGTATGACCTAATGGGTGGTCAGGCTTTAATGACTGTCACACATGGGCTACTGTTGCACTCATTTTCATCATGTTCATTTCCTCTTATGCCATTTATTTTTAATGGAGGTTTTCTTATGATGCTTCGGTCTTGGCAAATATGTCCAAATCCTCTTGCATATTATGGCTAGTCAGTCATCCTTGTTTGTCCTTTAATATTTAGCTCATTATTTATGTGCAATTGTAAAACCAGGTAAGTCATGTACCGTGTTCCTTAATAATTAACTGTTAACTCAAAACTCCCTCCCCTCTTGTGCTGTGAGAAGAGTTTCTGTTAGATAATGAGATCTTTTTTAATTATTCAAGAACCTTTCTGGTGAGAAGATGTGGAGGTCATCTACAATGTATTAGGCAAATCTCCCTTCTTTTTTTTTCAATCAAATTATATTGCATATCAAAAAAGAAAAAAATGTAGAAGATGTCTTCAATTCTTGATTATAATTTCTGTTAATAGATAATTTTATCAAACCCAAATGCTGGAACTAGTACTTCGATATTGTAAGCAGTGCAGGCCTTTTGCCCTTTTAAGAAGTGTGGTTGAAAGAATGTTGTGGGCTCAGATATTTATTTAGGAAGACCATAATCTTATGTGTTTTGACTCACATTGTATATTTTGTTACTCAGATAAGTTTCTTAATTGCATTTTTATGATCAATGAGATGTTGGTGGGTTAAAGAGAAGTGAGCAATTTGTTGTGAGTGAGTAAGCATGTTTAATTAAGAAATCAATTCTCTTACAATTGTCTGCCAGATTCAAATGTTGCAGACTTGTGTGTCAGTTTTTTGTGGTCAGGTGTATGAACAATTTTGATTGGTACATTTTTTGAATCAATATATCTTCGGACCATGGATTGTTATATGTTTTACATTCTTGATCACTGTATGTCTACTGGAAAGAAAATCAACATAACTTTGGATTTTAAACATAATTTTTTTTTTTAATAATGTTTCTCTGTTGGTTGTTCTCTGCTTCCCTCCCATACTCTGATGTAAGCTCAGTTGCTAACTGTGCAGTGCTGATTCTGTTATTTATTATTGCTTGTGATGGCAGAATGGACTGGATACCAAGGTAGAAAAGTCAAGGAAGCAGATGAAGGAAAGGAAAAACAGGGCAAAGAAGATCCGAGGTGTAAAGAAGGTAATGAATCCACTTTTGAAATTTAATTACATTTTAAACTCTCTTTCCATCTCTTTTGGTTTAGACTTTGCCACCATCTCCAATCGTGCTATGTATCATATGTGCAGACTAAGGCTAGTGACGCTGCCAAGGCTGGAAAGAAGAAGTGAGGTTATTAAGATTGTGTGCCATTTCATCAGTAATACCATAGAGCTGGATCGCCAGAGGACGTGTCTTCTATTTCTTTTATTAGCTATAATCTTAAGCTTTTGACTTTATTTTTGAGGTGTAATGTGCTCTGATTGTGGGACTGCTAAACCTGTTTATTTAGCACGTGAGAGATCGTTAAATCAATTGGAATGAAGTTTACATTTTGTTAACATCTGCATTTATTTTATTCAGCTAGAAAAAAAAAAATGAAGAAAAAGAAACTTCTGCCGTGTGACACATGAGCATGAATTGCCTTGATTCACCAGAAGTTTATTCTCAGTTTGCTTAGGTTGACATTGCTTGTTACAGATAAGCAATTTTCACTTTTTGTTTGCGTTGGTTTGGAAGCAATTCATAAGAGGCTACACTGTCGATGTCAAACCAACGAGGGGTTGGATCAAGTGGTAAGCGGCTTGTTCCAGCTTAAGCAAGGTCTCAAGTTCGAGTCCTTGTGTACGCAGCAGCCTTCGTTGGGAGACTCACCCACCATACCCAGGTGCGCGACCCAGGTCGAGTCCGGATTAGTCGGGGCGAAGCTCCGGATACCGGGCAGGAAACCAAAAAAAAAAAACACTGTCGATGTCAAGAGGTGCAAGTGGTTGTTGGAACTTGGAATTTCGCAGAAATTGTTCATCTAATTACAGATCATATTGTCAAAAAAGTCTTTGTGGTTGGAAGTTTGAATTTCACATGATGTATTTCATTGACCTCCATCTCACATAAGCACGTTTCTATTAAACCAGTTGCGGCTTTAAATGGTAGTGATACAACTATCCGCTTTTCAAAAGAAAAAGAAAAAAGCACACCAACCATGCTACATTCCTGTCTCTTCTATTTCAATTGGGTAACAAGTAACAAACTAATGTATAAGAATAAGATTAAGAATCAATCCTTTTACTGATGCCAAAGCTAATACAAAATTCTCGTCCAGTAACCAACAAGGTGCACCAATTTAAAAAACGATGCCATTGTCTTTTCTTCTTTTTCTCCTGTTTGTTTGTAATGTTAGGGGATAAATTTTTTGTTTACGGTTCATTTAGTTAAGTGTTTTGGGAGATTAAAAGAGTATTTTGCAACCATAACTCCTCTTAGCTTTTAGATAAACACTCATTTTAAATTTAAAACATAATTTTCTAACCATTTATACATACGCACAAACTTTACAACTTGAACCGTAATTAGAACAATATCATGGAATTCCGAGGGACCCACTTTGATTTCAATCACAGTGATAATCATTTAAAAAGTTGTGAAAATTTTGGTGTTTTTTTTAACTTACTTGGTCAAATTTTTTAGCTCTAATAACTGAACCTAATCGAAGATGTATTAGCTCATGATATGATATCATATGCTTGATTGGATCCTACGTCATATCATATTTTATATATGTGTTGTGTGTGTGTTGTTGGATGATCATAAATGCGCGCGGTTACACGACACGCTTTCATTTACAAATTACAAATGTTCATTCATATACAAAGCCAACCAAAACGACGGTCGTCACATGAAGCTATTAGATTAGTAAATCCTCAGTCAAACCTCAAACGGTTAAAAACATGAAAAGAGTGAAAAAAAACAGCAAAAAAAACCTCCGTGTTGAACTGTGTGAAAGCACCAAAAATAAATAAAACAACCTAGTTTTTACCAAAACAGTCAAAGGCCCAACCAAAAGAAGAACCTGAGCTTATTATGGAAACAACACAAGCCCAGTCCAAAATCCAAATCAGATACTATTGTCTGAACCTGATCTCTCTCTCTTCACGCGCCCTTTTCCGCGCGTGAATTTCCAATTATATTCCACGTTATTACCTAACTATATAAAATCAAAAACCAATACGCAGATACATTCCCAACTGTTAAAACAAAAACAGCTACCTACCTCGTTTTCACCCTCCGTGATCTTGCCACGTGGCAATCCAACCCACAGCACTCTGTGTTATCCTACGTGGAACGATCGCAGCCGTTGATCAAAATCCAGCCCAGCATCGAATTCCCAGATTTGGAGGGAAAACTGGGAAAAATTAGAAAAAGAAAAAGAAAATTTGATCAAATCGTAAAGAGGTAAATATTGAAACTAAAAATTAAAAAATTAAAAAAAAAAGAAAATTATATAAACAAAGCACAAATAGTTTTAGTTTTCATAAAGTACCAAACCAAACCCGTAATCTCTCTCTCTCTCTAACTCTCTCTCTCTCACATACACACTGTCTCTCTCTCTCTCTCTCTCTCTCTCTCTTTGATCGATTTTTGTCGCCGGAAATTTGTGTCGCCGATCGGACCTACCGCATCTCCGGTGAAGGAATCGTGGAAACTTCCGGCGAGGTAAGATTTCTTGAAAATTTGAAATCTTCCTTTGCCGTTTTCACAGTACGGTGACTTTTTTTTTTGATTTACGTGAAGCATTTTGGATTATTTTGGTCCAGATCTGGTTGTTTTTTGGTACTGGAGGGAGAATTAGGGTTTTCCTTTGTGTTTAATCGAGAATTTTTGGATGGATTCGACCGTTGATTTTGGGATTTAGGGGTTTCTTGTGTAGATTTTGATGTAGATGGAAGAGGGGTTGAGATCTGGTGGCCCTTCGGGGCTAGTGGTGAAGAATAGGAACTCTTCGGGTTGTTTAATTGTTAGGAAAAAGAGTGGGGATGGGGTGGGAGGAGGGGCTGGTTCTTCGAGTTCTCGAAAGGTTTACGAGCGGAGAAAGGAGAAGAAGAGGTCTAGGTTGGTTTTGAGTGATTCGGGGTCGAGTGACGAGCTTTTGCCCACGCCTCGTCGAAGGGTTGCCCCCGAAACTATTAGGGTTTGCAATGGTTTATCTGCCTATGATAAGGGTATTGGAGAGGGGAGTGGAGTTGTTCGAAAGAGGGATAGGTTGGATCATGTTAGGCATTATGAGGATGGTATGATTGGTAGGAATGGCTTTGATGAGAGCGAAAGGAAGAGGAATAAGATGGATGTTTTTGAGTTTGATGAGTATGATGGGCTTGATGGGGAAAGGATGCGTAGGAAACGCTTCGATGGTAGTGGAATTGAAGTTGGAGGAAGAAGGTATTTTGGATCAATGGATAAGCCTCGGGGTGGGATGGAGAGGGAATATGAAACCGGGCCAAGTAGACATGGTTTTGACAAGAGAAAGAATTTATATTTTGACCGGACAGGTGGCTTGAATTTGGGAGATAATGTTGATAGTGGTAGGTTTAAGATGAGTAGAGATGGAGCTCAGCTACCTCAATCATTTTTAAGGGAGAAGTTCGGGGGTCATTCAGATGAGCCGATTAGAGTTCAGGGCAAAAATGGTGTTTTGAAGGTGATGGTAAACAAGAAGAAGAAATTGGGTGGTGGGCCTTTGGAAAATTTTGATCCCCGCAAAGCTGAGGAAAGTAGAAAGAGTTTGAAAACTCCAGATGTTGCTAAAAGGAATATAGTAATTCATTCTTCATCATACCCACCTGAGACAAAACTTATTGAGAAACCAGGTTTATTTGTCCGTCCAGAAAAAAGTCAGCTGGCTTTGCAGAAGACTCTATCAAGTAAGAATATCAAGGGTCTCAAATGGGATTCAGAGGACAGTGATACATCATTAAAGCTAAGATTGAAGAATGTGGAGGCTCATGAGTCTATGAAGAAGGTAATTTGCAAAGAAGAAAATACTCCTATGAAAATAGTAAGTTCCAAAGAAGAAAAGACTCCTCCTTGTGAGAAGCTCCCACCAACTGCAATTAAAGAAGGAAAAGTTAGGCGTGGTAGTGGCACAGAAAAGCAAAAACTGCGTGAACGGATTAGAGGGATGCTTCTGGAAGCTGGCTGGACAATAGATTATAGGCCTAGGAGGAACAGAGACTATCTAGATGCTGTGTACATTAATCCCTCAGGAACAGCGTACTGGTCAATCATCAAGGCCTATGACGCACTTCAAAAGCAATTGAAAGATGAGGATGATGAGGCCAAACCCAGTGGGGATGTTGCTTCATTTGCTCCTATAGCAGATGATGTGCTCAGCCAATTAACCAGGAAAACTCGAAAGAAAATTGAGAAAGAACTGAAAAAGAAGCGAAGAGATTACAGTGATAGTGAGAATGAAGCAGAACCTGCTGTGAGAAGATCTGCGAGTACCAAGCATGATGTGGATAGCATGGACAGTGCTAGCCATGAAGAGAAACTAAGCTCCTTCATAAAGCAGGGTGGTAAGTCAATGAAGGGTAGAATGAATGAAAATGGTTCTGCCAGTGTAAACTCAAAAAGTCAAAATTCTACTCATGATAGCATTGAAAAAGCATCCACTGGATCCAATTCCCGTATCCATGGAAGAAAAAGTAGAAAACTTGGCAGATGTACTTTGTTGGTTCGTAGTTCTAAGAAGGGGCAAAATTCGGAAACTGATGGTTTTATTCCATATACTGGAAAACGGACACTACTTTCCTGGCTGATTGACTCTAAAACTGTGGAGTTAAGCCAAAAAGTGCAGTATATGAACCGTCGGCGGACTCGAGTAATGCTGGAGGGTTGGATTACACGAGATGGTATTCATTGTGGCTGCTGTAGTAAAATCCTCACTGTTTCGAAGTTTGAGATTCACGCAGGGAGCAAATTGCGTCAGCCATTTCAACACATATATCTGGATTCTGGGATTTCTCTTCTGCAGTGCCAGATTGATGCATGGAATAGCCAGGAAGAGTCTGAACGCACTGGTTTCCACTCTATAGACACAGATGGAGATGATCCAAATGATGACACTTGTGGCATCTGTGCAGATGGTGGGGATTTGATCTGTTGTGATGGTTGTCCATCAACATTTCATCAGAGTTGCTTGGACATACAGGTGTGTGTACTTGATATCATTGCACTTGCACAATGCCTTATGCTTCTCTACATGGTAGTACTTGTATTAATAACAATGATATCCTTTTAATTTTTTTTCTAGATTTTCCATGATATTCTTCTGTTGGTCATTTGTAATGTTTTTAATTACATATTTATTAAATTAAGGTCTATATTGGAAGGAGAGGATTTAGAGACTTCAAAGATTTATTTTAATGTTGAGATTTGACAATGCAAAAGCTGTTGAATCAAATTATGGCGTCTTTGTTGTGTGATGTGTTCGTCTGGGGTACGTCGTTGAGGGAAGTGAGATTTATTTATTTATTTATTTTAGAAGAAGAGAAGTGAGATATAGGTTGTGTGCTAGTTTTAGGATTTTGCATATGGGGGGAAGGCATGGAGGGGGTTGGGAATATAACCTCATCTTTTACTCTTTTTAGTGTTAATACTTGAGGGGCACTTGTCCACCGAAGATATTGAATCACTGAATAGTGTGAGTCTTTGTTGTGTGGTGAACTGTTATGGCTAACACTTTTGCCTGAAGTGAGCTATGGGTTTTGGTACTTTTAGTTGTTTGTATGGATGGATGGAGGGAGGGATGGAGAGTTGGTACTCTAACGCAAGACTCATATGCTAAGTTTGTCCTGGTAGTATTTTTTCTCTATCAAGGAAAATGCAGCTAATAGCTTAACCTAGCTTGCTTGTATGGTTGACTACTTGCAGTATAGTTGTGTGATATAATGAAAAAAATAATTTTTTGATCAGTAATATAATGAAAAAATATAAAACCTAATATACAATGTTGGCTGTTTGATGATCTAAACAAAACCTCAGGACTTTTGGGATTAAGATTCTATGTTGGATTTGTTGTCCTCACAGCTTACCCATATAACCTCAAGTCTTTAAATTTTTGGATGATGGTGCATGTTTTGTGGGTTGTTGTTAGCTTTGGGCAGTCAAAGTATTGCTTTACCTTCATTGTTTCCTCCTTTGCTACTTGAGTCAGTTGTATCTTTCTTCTTGTTACAGACACTTCCACTTGGTGATTGGCACTGTCCAAATTGTACATGCAAATTTTGTGGGTTAGTCAGTTTGGGTGTTGCTGAAGGAGATGATTCTACTGCCTCTGCACTACTCAAGTGTAGTTTGTGTGAGAAAAAATGTAAGCTAGTCATCTTTTGCTTCCTCTCTTTGAAGCTTTTTCAATGGATTATATGCTTTTGATTTATCAAAATACAGATAATATTTTTGTTGAAATTTAAATTTCTCTTTTGCAGATCATGAATCATGCATGCCAGAGACGGATGCTATTCCTGTTGATTCCAATAATCTAGTCCCTTCCTTTTGTGGGCAAAAATGTAAAGAGGTATCTCCTTTTAATGCTAATTCATTTAAATATCTTAAATTTTTTAATAGTAATACTTTTTAATAGGGGAAAAAAATAGTATAGTTTTAAAACTATCTGTTAAATTGTTTAGTTGGGGGTGCAAAGAACTTTTGAGGCGATTTTGTACCTAATGAGTTGATTAGGATATGGAAATTGCTATTTCTTTTATTTTTGACAAAAGATTAGTTAATGCCATGGCTAGTTACCTTTCCCGTCTGAAATCTAGCATTAATGTTGAGTGTCAATGACATATTACAACCTGCATACATTTATTGATACTTTTCCTTGTGATCTCATATAATACACGGGTGCTTTTTTAATGGACCTTCTGCTGATCTTGTCACGTTACCCTATTCTTGACGTAATGTGGCTTCACCCATCAATCTTTATTATTTTTGCATTATTTCTGAGGTTTTAGATCTAATGACATCGGGTATGGGAATTTGTGTGTATTCTCAATTCTGTCCCTTCCAACATTCAAATATCTAGAATTTTCTCTGTAATTTTTTAGACTTTAGGCTACTTCATGTATTTTTTCATGAAGTACTTTCGATGCATTAAAATTATTCTTACCTATAAAAAAAATCTAGAATTCTCTTTTTGATATTTCACAAATATAGCAGTTTTTTGTTTGGTTTCCTTGTATGTCTCGCTAGTTATAGTTTTATATATATCTCTCATTTTACGACATGTATGGCACTGTCTTGAATTGTATTCTGTTGCTTCTACAGATCTTTGAGCATTTGCAGAGGTATCTTGGAGTCAAACATGAACTGGAAGCAGGCTTTTCTTGGTCTCTTATTCATAGAATGGACGAAGACTCAGACACATCTCTTCGAGGGGTTCCTCAAAGGGTGGAAGGCAATTCTAAGCTAGCTGTTGCACTAACTGTTATGGATGAATGCTTTTTGCCAGTTGTTGACAGGAGGAGTGGGGTTAATTTGATACATAATGTTCTTTATAATTGTGGGTAAGTTCTAAATTTTATACTTAAGCTGAAACAATATTGCTTTGGCCAACAGATGACAGACCATGTCATAAGCTTTTTAGTTTTTGCTGAGCTGTGTGTTAAATGACTGCTATTGTTGCTTAGATTGGTTTCTGAGATTTTCTTTCCTCCCTTACCCCCTTCTTTTACTGATTCTTAACTGGCTTAATGTATGTTTATTACGTTCATTTAAGCAGGTTCTATGTTTCTCTCATTGCTAATGAATTTTGACATTTTAATATTCTTTTATTTCTTTACCTATGATTCTAACTAGATTATTTTGTATATAGTGGCATGTACAGTTGTATGCATTCGTAGACATGGATAAATGATATATAATAAACTTCTTTTTTGAATGAACAATCACTTTTGTATGCATAAATATGATTTTATTGAATTTGAATGAGCTTATAATAATTTTAGACTCAAGGTATGTCTTTGGAGATCGGTCATCTGAATTTGGATTTTTTTAGACTTTACAAATTTTCTGTATTATCATGCTGAAATTTTTTTATCATTGAAAAGTTGACCTTTTATTCACTACTTAGATGGGATATAATGTACATACTTTTAGTCAGAAATAGAATGAGTCACATTTGATGTGGACATGTGGTGTTGGAAATCTGAACTTCTCTAATTGGAGATGTGGAATCCGGAAATATGGTTTTGTGTTGGTGTAGAGCCATTTTTTAAATATATATTTGTTTAACCGTATACATATGATGAACAGTTAAAAGTAAATCAAGGAATCTCTATATTTTATGGTGATATAAAGTTGTACTGTTGTGTTTAGTGACATGAGTGGATATAGGTTTCATGTTAACATGCCTTTGTTGAACAAAATGTTGATAGGGGGAAGTGTCCTATATGTTAATTAGAGAAAAATCCTACAATAAATTAACCTGTCTTAAAAAATAATAATAATAAATTATGGTAATGCGCTCTGGCTCAATATATGTGTGTGTGTATTATACTGAATTTTTTCCCCTACATCTATATTTCCTCAAACTGAAAACAGTAGTACATTGTCTTTTTTTGATAAGTAATTTCATTAAAAGCCAAAATAGAGTTGCCCAAGTACACAGGCAGTATACAGGAGGCAACTCAAAAACAAGAACAGAAATCAGCAGTACATTGTTTCTTGAAAAGGATGTAGGAAAGGCACAACACAGATTAGAATGATCCTTTAGCATGCCCACCATCAGTCTGTTATGATGCTTAGACCTGATAATGCAGTATTTTGCAAACAAAGCGTACTCTGTCCAGGCTAGTAAAGAGGAATTGAGGAAAGACCGTGCCACTCAAAAGATGAAGCTTGAAGGTCAGGACTCATTTAGTGTCAAAATTGGGAAGATATATTATAAATGTGTTAACTTATTGATTGGGATTGGTGTTAGCGTTGAAGTAGCTGAATAGCAAAATAAGCTTTAGTAAAGAAAGGAATCACCCTCAAATTGTGCCCACCTGAATTTTATGGGACTTTAATTTAAGGTTAAGTTGTAGCAAACTTATGTGTGATCAAAAGTTCAATTTGATTGGAAAAGATTGTTGTGATGACACAATTATTTAATGTGATACTGTGCTTTAGCAAGCTCAATGGTATAAATATGCCATAGGATACTGGTTCACTTTTTAAGTTTTTGAGCTTTTTTGGTCCACTATCATTTTGTCTTAATTACTTTTTCTAAATCCTTTACTAAGCTGTTTGATGTGTAATTGGTTCTAAACACTGAACCTATTTGGTATATATAATATGGTTTCTAAGTAAATATTTTATTGTGTGTGCACACATGACTGCTCAGTATCATGGAATAAGTTATTCACTTTTCTAGAGTACTTAGGCATAATAAAAGCTGTTACTTATTTTACTGACCATCTATATTATATTCTTTGTGAAACATATGTTGTACCAATTGTCTGAAGGTAATTAGTTTCCCATTTTTCTTTTCTTTTTCTACCCCAGATCAAACTTCAATCGAATAAACTATAGTGGCTTCTACACTGCTATTTTGGAGAGGGGTGATGAAATAATCTGTGCAGCATCTATCAGGTACCATACCCCAAACTTTCATCAGTCACTATTATGTTTCTACTTTGCGCTTTATTATTTTTTAGCGTGAATATAGGAAAATTAATAGAAAAGAGGAAGGTTTTATAGTGGCAATGATGTGCTACAGAACAGAATTTGTTCGCCCCTTGCCTTCTAGGTGCCTGGGCAAGGACAAGGATATGGTTTATTATTCCATGCATTTATACAGGATCTAAGTTGAATTAGTAACAATATCCAAACTACTTGATGCTTGGACAAAGTCATTGTGTTTTGGAAAATCATGTGGGACGTGCTTAAGGGAAGCATGCTCTTCCTCTGCTTATCGGAAGGGAGCTCTTCAATTGTATTGGTCTTCTTGTGAATGCCAATGTCCAAGAGATTTTCTGTTATTCTGGTCTAGCTGAAGTATTAGGTCCATCACTACTTTTCTTTCCTCTTTTTCTAAGCGAAGCTTTCTTGGGTCAGTGGTTTTACATGTTGGTGTTGTTACATGCATATTTTTAAAAACTAGACCAGATAAAGAACCGCATCTGGTCCCGTTTCCAGTTGAGCAGGTTGGTCCAGTCCCCTTTTTTTAACTAAGATTTTCCCCCTCAAAAGTTTCATAAAGCTAAAAAGAAATTGGTCAAAACAGTATAAAATCAGTTCTGGTTCCTAGCTTTGACCGGCTCTTGAGCAGACTTCTCATGTTAATTATCCCAATTCCCTATGATGTATGTATAAGCCTTTTTAATAGGGTCTCAAGCATAGCTATTAATTATGTACTGTACCGGCCAGAATATGTCCGACTGGTTACCAAACCAGTGTGCCTGAACCCCATGAAATGTACTGCTATAAATTTCAGGCTGTTAGCGTCTTCCTCTTCCAGCCATTGCAGATAATTTTGGATCTTTGGGCTAGTTCCTACCTTTCCGACCGATTTTAAAACTGGACAATTGTTTTATTTTTATTTTTAAATTTCTCGTAATCTCAGTGGCCATGGAGGACATGGGCTGAAGGTAGGCTTTGGCAACCTGCTTCACGATCAGTTGTACATTGAGCTCTTGTACTTAGCTTTGGTGGTGGAGGTGGCATTCAGAAAATACCCATCGTTTCTAACACTTAATTAGCCTTAAGGTCTCTATTATTGGAAACACGGTTCTATTAGAATAATAATACAAAAAAAACAAGGCCCATCAAAATCAATTTGCAAAATAGGCTTCCCATGCAATTAGATTCATATGCAATCAAGATTTTTTTTCATCTTCCACAGTTCCACTGCCCAAATATGTAAACTGCAAACTGAAACAACACTTTCAATGAAATAACCTCTACTCAAGAAGAAAGACTAGGATTGAAGAAGATTTCAAATCAAAGCAGCGAGGGAGGAGTGATATTAATTTAGCCCATTTGGAAGTGCTTTGTGATTGAGAGAGAGAGGAGAGAAGTGTGAGATATACAACAAATGGCTTTCATGTTTATCTCTTGGTCCTTATTTTCTTCTTTTTGCTGTCAGGTGTCTAGCCACCCCCCCCCCCCCCCTCCCCTCCCTCCCTCCCTCCCTCCCTCTTTTTTCATTTAGCTTTTTTGAGATCAGTCCTGAAGTTCTTTAAAATTATAGAAAGGTTTTTGGTTAGATACACCAATGCTGACTGGTACTGAAATATTTTCTCTTGATTTAACCGAAATAGCCTTTGGCATGGTATTTATAACTTTGGTCTTGAGTATTTTGCCTAAATATTTAATCATGGAATCCATTTTATGATAATTCTAAAAAACTTGCTCTCTACTTTTATGCCTTTAGTGGGCCTGTGTGTGTATATATCATTATGTTTTACTGCCGAGTTAAAGTTCTGGTGTAAGAGAGGAATTCCTGTTTGGTGGGTTTTGAGATCCATATGATTTCTGCTTGTGTATGTGGAATGCAATACTTACCATCTCAGTGTCTTCTGCCTGGTTAGGTTCCATGGGACTAAGTTAGCAGAGATGCCATTTATTGGAACTCGCCACATATATAGGCGTCAAGGGATGTGCCGTCGGCTTTTTGGCGCTATTGAATCAGTAAGCTACAAGAACTATTATTTCATTGGGGATTTCACTAGCATGGAATAGAGATTCAAAATATTGCATCTCTTTATTTATTTATTTTTTAACGTGCTTGCTTTTCGTTTATGTCATTTACTTCATCCTGCTTTTGTCCCATTTGAAGGCTCTGTGCTCTCTCAAGGTTGAGAAACTGATTATTCCTGCAATTGCTGAACTCATGCATACATGGACCATGGTTTTTGGCTTCACTCCTCTTGAGGAATCTCTCAGGAAAGAAATGAGATCAATGAATATGTTGGTCTTCCCTGGTACAGATATGTTACAGAAACTGCTACTGGAGCAAGATAACATGGAGGGGAACATGACAGCCAGCACAGGTACTGGTTGTGGTGTTTGTTGTCTATCTCTTTGCTACATAGTTATGGCGTGTCGGTTAAGTTTATATATATATACATTTCTTTCCTATAGGTGCAAAGAAGATGGAGTGCAAAATCAAGCTTTCTACTAAGCCTGAGGTGGAAAATAAATCTGATGTGGATTCCTTAGCTGGGCATGATTCTAATGGGTGTAACAGCAATGGTTCGGATCTTGCTAAGGAGATAGCTGATGAAGTTGCAGCTGCAGATGATAAATCTGATAAGGACTCCTCTGTTGGGCATGATCCTCATGCGTGTGATGATGCTGGTTTGCATGATGCTAATGAGTTAACTGATGAAGTTGTGGCTACGGATAATAAATGTGATATGAATTCCTCAGCCGATCTACATGGGTGTGGTGATGCTGGTCTGCAAGGTGGTGGTGAACTAATAAATGAAGCTGCAGATGCTGACAATAAATCTGATATGGATTCCTCAGCTGGGCGTGACCCTCAGGGGTGTGATAATTCTGGTTTGCATGGTGCTAATGATTCTGTGGATAATAAATCTGGGATGGATTCTGCATCTGGGCATGATTCTCAAGGAGGTGATGATGCTGGTTTGCCCAGTGCCAATGAGACAGCTGATAATTTTGAAACTGCAGATTTGAGTTCTTTGGATGCTCTTAAACTTAAGATTCCAGCTTTGACTGAGCAGACTCTGTGTTCTGGCTCTCTTTCTGGAGACAAGTTAGCAGAGTCTGTTTCTAAGAAGAAACTTGACCCTCCCCCTAGTGTGAGCTGTGATGCAATAGGGATGGGAAATAAACCATTGTTGGATTTTCCTGTCAAAGATAATATGCAGTCTTCTGTCCAATGTGCGCTTGTGCCCTTAAATGATACTCTGGTGATGAGTAGTTCATTAGATGCTTCTGATGAAGTTAAAATTCCTGTTTCAGTTGAGGGGACTGCATGTTCTGACTCTCATGCAGATGACAAGTTAGCTCAGTTTGCATCTGGCAGGAAATGTATGTCATCATCTGATATTAGTCATGATGTACTTGAGCCGGAAAACAAACCAGCAATGGATTTTTCTGTTGAAGATCATGCCCAATCTCTGGAAGTGAATGATATGGATGGGGTACGTGAAATAAATGACATTGACTGTCTTGAGCCCGTTCCTTCTTCAGGAGAATTTTTTGCAGAGAACACCACCAAGGAGATCAATGAAAAGCAAGATGTCTCTGATTCTACACTAAATGGTTCTGGTGAGTGTTCCTTGCAATTTAAATATGATTCAAATATTCAAATTGTGTGTGAGACAGAAGGCACATTACATGCATCTGATTCTGATGACAAGTCTGAGACTGCTGCACGTGAAAGAAAGACTGAATCCAGTTCTGTTTGATATCATTGTAGCATCAATACTGAGTACTCCACTCTACTAATTATATCTCTCAATGGGAGAATGCCTCATTTTTAGAAGATTTTAAGGCTCTGGAGCTAGTGTCTTATCTCCTGATTCAGATAGTGTGAATAAAATCTAAAGAGTCCCAAGGGAAATTCATTTCGCCTCTGGCTTAATTTATGAGTGTAATGTTAAGGTTCTAGATTAACTTTTGTGCAAGTCAAGATTAAAGTTTCTCTCAGAAGGTTTTGAAGTCTGCCTTTTGATTTGAGTGATGTAGTGTCATGTGCTCATCAATGGTGAAGTTGCTGCTTTAGAGACAACGCTCGGAAGTTGGAGGTGATCTTTGTAATGTTCTGGGCATGTCACCTACCATGCTTTTTCACGGTGTATATATCTGAATCTGCCGCGGACAAGTTGGGAGTTTCTCTTCAAGCCCTTTATCATTGTAGCAGTTTGCATTTTATCAGTCATTTCATCACATGATGTAGGTGGTTGTACATGATTTATTGTAGATCATCTCAACTACCTTTCCTAGTGCGCATAATACAGGTCAGCCACAACCTGCTTGCCCAAATTAATTTTGACAGGCTTCTTTATGAGAGCGATAAAATATGATGCTGTTTGATGGTACTTACAAAATCTCTGAGTTCCTGAGCTGAGACGGAACTTGTTTTAGAAGTTCTATTTGGGATGAGTGTCATGATCTGAAATGAAAAAGGGTACTGCTACTGGAAAGTTCTCCAAGGCACGTAACAAGATGGCCTAAGCAATGTTAAAAATATTCTTTAGATATGTAGATTTAGTGGGCATTAATAATCATATTTCTTTGTATGACCTTTTCCTTTTCCTCCGAGCTCATCAGATTTTGATTTGTTTGCTCTTGTTACTGTTATGTAATCAAGGCAACGTTTGATATTTATTAGGATTTTATGCTATCTCAAACTCTCTGAGCATTTTGTGAATTAGAAGTAAATTGGAGCTCCTTTGTTTATTTTCTGAAGGGCTTTAATTGATGAAATTGACATGTATGGATTGTATCATTATTATTGCCTACATAAAGGGCAACGCTATCTTTGCAACTAGTACTATTACATTTGACTTGCCGAGAGGGAAGGAGCTGTTGATTCTCAAAAGAATAAAAAAAAACATATAACATAGAAAAGAAAACTTGGTCATGGGATCCACTACCAAGTTCAAGAGACGTGCAAGCATGTTTTGTCCAATAGCCTTATATTTCTATATTTTATGCTTGTTAAAAATGGGTTGAGTCAATTATTGCAGCTTCTGGAACGAAGATAAAAGCAGGTCTATGTTATGGTCTTATGGATGCAACTTGGTCACTTCTATGAGAGAGGCAATGGGGATGTACACAGGTGTTATCCCTTACCTTTGTGGCGTGGTGCGACACGTAAAGCGTATGTGGGGATTTCAAAGGCTTCGGGTGGTGGGAAGCCCAGATGTTCCTAACAGGTTGCAAATTGGGGGCATTGCCACAATCATGTTATGGAGAATTATACACGCTTTCATGATCTTTTGGAGTGTTTCAAGATGGAAAAATCGTGCAGGTCCATGGACAATTGCGAAACGTGCTTGAAGCACTCCAAACGCACGCTCAACATCCTTCCTACACGCCTCTTGGGCTGCTGCAAATAATTTATACTTCTGTCCTTGTGGAACTGGGATTGTTTTCACAAATGTTGCCCACTTTGGATATATACCATCAGCAAGGTAATATCCCATTGTGTAGTCATGACCATTGATTGAGTACTGTACTGTAGGAGCACGTTCTTCAGCAAGTTCATTAAATACATGAGACCGCTCTAACACATTAATATCATTATTTGACCCAGGTAACCCAAAAAATGCATGCCATATCCAAAGATCATATGATGCTATTGCCTCCAAAATAATAGTAGGCTCACGAATATGACCACAATATTGACCTTTCCATGCAGATGGACAATTTTTCCACTCCCAATGCATGCAATCAATTGAACCTAACATACCTGGAAAACCTCGACGTTTGCCATGAGCTAACAGTCTAGCAATGTCTTCATTGTTTGGCTTTCTCAAGTATTCTTCAGAGAAAACATCAATTACTACAGTAACAAATTTTTTCAAACTTTCTAATGCAGTAGTTTCTCCAATCCGCACATATTCATCTATCAAATCACCCGATACTCCATACGCAAGTATTCTAAGTGCAGCAGTTATCTTTTGTAATGAAGAAAAACCAAGTTTGTTGGCACTATTTCTTTTTTGAACAAAGTAAGAGTCATGAGCTTCTACCTTAGATTGAATACGGAGAAAAAGAGAACACTTCGTCCGAAATCTTCTACGAAATAAAGTAGGTGGATATACTAGTGTAGGAGCAAAATAATCAAGAAAAAGCCTCTCATGGCCTGCCAAATGATTACGTCAGATAGAACGTCGACGTTTAGGTTGTGACGTTTCCATGACAAGTTCTTCGATTATCTCATTTTCATCTGAGTCATCAAAAATGAACTCGCGAATCAAATAGTGATTCATGGATGCAACCTTCAAGACAATTGGAAAGCAATTATTACTATAGATGAAAGATTAAAGCCAAGTAACATAAGCCACAACAAAATGAATATAACTAATTCACGCACAAGTCACAACACAAACACAAACACAATTTTGTACTTGCCCTCAAGCATTTATCAAATATAAGTATATAACCAAAAAATAAAAATTACTTTCAGTAGGACCAAGAAACTAATAAATGGTAAGCAAATAAATTCGCTTTCAAAAGATAAGTAAAAGAAGAAATACTATGAATGCTCATTGTTCATAAATTTATTCTAAGACCTGTTATCTCAAAACCAAGAATTATATCAATGCCTATCACAAGACTGAAAAGAACTTATCAAAAAATAAAAAAGATTGCACTTCAAGTCATAACACATACATCTAGTTTAAAGAAACTAATAAATGGTAAGCAAATAAATTCGCTTTCAAAAGATAAGTAAAAGAAGAAATACTATGAATGCTCATTGTTCATAGATTTATTTTAAGACCTGTCATCTTAAAACCAAGAATTATATCAATGCCTATCACAAGACTGAAAAGAACTTATCAAAAGATAAAAAAGATTGCACTTCAAGTCATAACACATACATCTAGTTTAAGATTAAAATCAAGTGACATAAGCCACTACAAAATACATAAAGTTACTACCAAAATACATAAAGGCCTACATAAGCCACTGCAAAATACATAAAAACCTAAACTACATCCAAAATGCAATCAACCCCATTAATTACGTGAACTTCGTCTTGCCATGATTTCCTTTTGGAGTTGTTCATAAAAAGCTTTTTGTGCTTCCGTCAAGTCACTTGTATCTTTCATCATGATTCTCTCCTCCTCTAACCATTCTGTCATCTCAAATTTTTTCTTCTCAATCATGATTTTTTCCTTCTCAATCTTACGTTTTTCATCATTTTTTTCCTTCTCAACCGCAAGTTTTTCCCTTTCAATAGACATTTTCTCCTCTTCCAATCGAGTTACATTCTCAATCAATTTCAATTTCTTGGTCAAATATTCATATTTTCCGGTGGCTTTATTCTTTCGGATGGCCTTTTCGGCCTTCCTACCAATAGGTCTCTCAAAATTGGAAGAGTCACCAATAGGTCTCTCAAAATTAGAAGAGTCACCAAGTCCGGACCCACAATCCCCTTCACCAATAGATATTGACTCTGGAGTTAGAGGCACAGATTATCTTGATTTAGCACTGCTAGGATCGGCAAACTTTGGTTGGTCCTTTAACATAAGCCAACAATGATCAAGAAGAAAGGGTTTCCCGTGCTTCTCTATAAACAAAGCCTTTGCATCTTTAATCTAAGAAAAATAAAAGAAATATAACATAATTAATATCTTCAAACTATTGGTGAATGGACATGTTAACACTATTGCAATATAATTTATACCTTATCTTCTTCGATTGTACCACTTTGATGAAGTGCATTAACTTGAGCCACACACCCAGCAAACTTATTTACCTTTTCACTAATCTCTCCCCAACGACTTAGCAAGGAGACAACAGTACGTGTAGTACCGGATGTATTAAACTTCTGGAAATAGTCCCAAACTTTTTTACGAAATGTATTTTGTGTTTGTTCATTACTATTTACGGCATCAACACTAGTATTGAGCCATGCTGCCACTAGGAGTTTATCTTCCTCTACACTAAAGTTAGAGCCTCGTTTTCCTTTTGCAGAAGAGGCATTTTCAACTTGAGGTTGAGGTGGAGGTGGAGAATCAGAAACTGACAAAGGAGTATTTTGAGCCGTTCCCAACAATTGCGAGTCAATTTCTATATCCCCATTCATGATACCCGTATAATATGGTAGGTTTCTATGTAACTCAGTGCCTCTATGCAACTCCATAAAATTAGAAAAAAAAAAATTGCAAACTTCCCTGCACACAGAAAATTCCCAACAGAGAGTAGAAACACCAATCACCAACAGAGAGTAGAAACACCAAACAATCAAATAATAATAACAACAATCAAATAATAATAACAACAGAGAGTAGAAACACCAATCACCAAATCTTTTTCCCCAAAATTATCAAGAATCCAGAACAACAATAAAAAGTGGATCCACATGAACAGGACAACAGAGAATCCAGAACAACAGAGAAATCCACGGACTTGTTCAATGAAAACATTTAGGATATAAATATTTCTTTCATTCCTAATTATTGGTGTAAAAAAAAAAAAAATCAAAGTACGCGGAGCTTTTTGAATGGCTGAACAAGAATTTTATTATACGGATGAAAAAAATCTTCAAAAAGAACAAAGCAAATTAAAGCTATCATTTTCGTATCAAGCCAACACATCTCATAATTTCATGTTTCCTTCTGTTTGTATGTATGTTTGTATGTTTGAAGTGGATCCAAATCATAATACCCAAATAAAAAACCCAACGCGAAGAGGATCAGCGGATCGGCGGATCGGATGTTAATACCCAAATAAAAAACCCAACGCATCCACATAAAGAAGATAGAGACAACTAACCTGAAGTGGATCGGCGGAAGCGAGGAGCGTCTGAGGCAGATCGGCGACGTGGGTCTGAACTTGACGATGGTCGGACCGGCGACGTTGAGAGAGTGAGCTTGAGAGGCTTGAGATGAGAGATGACAATGAACGAGAGAGAGTGAATCATGAGACCGGATTTGATAAAATGAAGAAAGAAAAAAAAAAAAAAAAAAAAAAAAGAAGCAGGTTTCGTACCGGAGTTGACGATGACGGCTATCGTTCCAGAGTTGATGATGGCGGTGACTGCACCGGAGTTGAGGATGGCGATGACGAAACTGGAGTTGAGGATGGCCGTGATTGTACCGGAGTGTCTGTGGGTGAGCTTGAGAGGCTTGGAGGCTTGAGAGTTGAGAGATGAACGAGAGAGAGTGAGAATACAGTGGGAGTGAAAGGTTGACCAGTTTTGATAAATGAAATAAAAAAATCGGAACAAGTGGATCAGTGGAATAAAAAAGTATTTTTTAGTTTTAGCTCCATGCTACAGTGCACATTTATTTTTAGATGTGCACTGTAGCGAATCATCTAAATATTTTTGCTTTAGCTCCACTGCTGGAGCATCATTTTAATGAAAGTGGAGCTAAAATTTAGCATTATTGCTTTATACCACCACTGCTGCAAATGCTCTAATAAATCTTGAGCTGAGCTTTGCTAAAAGCTATTTGACTAAAGATTTATAGTTGTTTAAATATTATGAAAATAGGTGTAGATTAAAAAGTGTTGTAGAAATACGTGTTACACTGAAACGGTTGGTTTAACACTGATACCAAACATCCCTTAGTATCTCATCAACGGCAGACCGTTTATCCTCAATCCTTAAAAAAAAAACAAAAAACAAGAAAAGACACGACATTTGAGTCCACCTTGTGCGACATCTATATAATAATAATAATAATAATAATAATAATAATAATAATAATATGTGAAGTATAGAGAAACTCAAATTGAATTCCTAATATATATAATAATAATAGGTGAAGCAGAGAGAAACTCAAATTGAATTCCTAATTAGAGTTCTAATTTTGTGCCATGTGTCTAGATTTATCTTTCTAATTGTTTAATTCAAATCTGAAATTGGAGTCCAATTTCATCTCCCCTTCTAGAAATTTGCGTTTTACATTTAAATGTTGTGTTTTTTTTTTTTTTTGGCTAAATAAAACTTTTTTCTCTTCTTTAAATATTAGACACGCCTGTTTACAGGTTCACCTCCCCTTTTGCCAAAGCCAACAACGACAACAACACCGATCTCTTCACCTCCTTGATCTCAGACATCAAATCCTACTCTAGTAATGACCCTCTTCTCCCATGCTTTCGGTATGCCTCTCTCTCTCTTCGTGGGTAGCACTTTTAATGGTTTTAAAAAGTAAGATTGTTTGGCATTTTGTCTATATAGAGGGATCAGAAAGATGAAGGATTCGCTGCCTTCGCAAGTTCTGAACGAGAAGCTACCACAGTTTTTGTAGAAGTGTGTGCAGACCTTTGATTCCAATCATCGTTACAAAAACGACTTACTGTACCTCCGCGTTTGGTTACAGTTGGTATATTACTAATCCATCGCTTTTTTTTTTTTTTTTTTTCTTCTTGATGATTTCGATTCTGGGTGGTTGGGTTTCTTAGAAGTTGTTTGGTTCCTATGGAAATGAAGGGGAAAGATGTGAAAATCAAATTTGGATGCGCTTTAGATTTTTTTGGTTATCTAAATGTTGAGAATTTATTCATTTATTTTAGTGTGTAGATGGGTTTTTGTGGATTGTTTGAGAGCTCTTTTTTTTTTTCTTTTTTTTTTTTTTTACATTTTCTTATTATTGATTTTGATGCTGGGTTATTCGGTTTTTGTTCAATTTCATAGCCTTTGTTTGGTTCCTGAGAGAAAATGAAGGAAAAGTTATGAACATCAAATTTGGAGTTTTAGTAAACAGAAGGGTTGTTTTGGGCTAAGTTCACTAGCTTTTTATTGTTATTATGATTCTCTTTTGATTTATGACATATCATCTTCATAGAAGTGAGGAAGTTGATAGGATTTAATCATGAATTGAAAAATGCCAATTTCATTGTCTGCATCATAATTCATAAGTAATTATTTATTTATTTATTTTGTGAGTAGATGGAGTTTACGGATGATCCAAGAGTGATTTTCATTATCTTATGGATGATTTTGATAATGGGTCATTCATTTTTTGTTCAATTTCATAGCCCATTCCCTCTTTTTCAATGAATGCTATGAAATTTGAAAGGCATCTCTCAAGATCAATGATGAATACTTTTTAGCTATGACTGTTCTTATTTAATATTTTCTAGTTATTCGTATTTTTTGATTTCAAGTATTTCGGATTTATATCTGTCAATTCCTTTCTCTACAGAGATGAGGTGGGTTCTTTCTAAAATCCTTGACAACTCTTTCTCTCTCTATCAATGGCAGACAAGAAATTAGGGTTCTTCACTATAAAAGAAGAGGATTATGGAGGCATAAAGAGAGGGGAGGCACGTACTACTACAGAAAGAAGGAGCACCAAAGGGTAAGACCTTTCTTTTATTCTGCACTTCTATTTAGTTGCTTTTCTGAAATTTAATAATTTGTTAAGATAGAGAGAGGTTGGAACCACTACTGGTGAGTTTTTATCTTCGATTTAAGTTTGTTTTATTAATTGTGATTAGGTTTTGATATTTTGTTTGGATTGGTTTCGATTTTGGTATTCAAATTAAGTTTTTCTCTTCGCTTTTCAGTTTGACATTTTAATCAACACGCCCTCAAGTTCAGCCAAGTACCAATTTCGAATCGATCAGATTCCAAATCGCTTAGATCTACTTTGATTCTTTTGTTTTTGTTTTTGTCAGATCTAGGGTTTATCATCTGCTTTTTGGATGAATATATTGCTTTTATTTATTCGTGGTGTTAGTACTCTACTTGGAATGTTTCAATTTCAATGTATTTCTCCCTCAATTGTTCACATTCTAGATTTCGGAATCGGAATGATTGTGTTACTCGCTAATGGTGAAATAAGCCACATCACTTCCCAATGAAAACTTCAAAGTCACTGTAACTGAGATCTGCTCTTTCGCCCTGTTCCGTTTCTTCTTTGCAACTCCATACACACAAGGTCAGAATAGTGTAGTTAATTTTCCTCTTTCGGATACTCTCTTTGATGATTTGGCCCACTTTTTTACTATTTGCATGTTCCGTTCCAAATCACAGAGGAAAAAAGAAATCCAAAAGGAAGCTCAAAAAAAAAAAAAAAAAAAACCTCGAAAACTGAAAAATTTGTTCATTCTCTGCCCTGTCAACAAACTATTCAGAAGTTATCCCATTCCTTGTATAAACTACCCACATATCCTTTTTCCTCTACTGAATGTAATTTTATAGGGTTCTTCTTTTTATTTTTGGCTACCTGTGACCTTAATTTCCCATTTATTTTATTTTTTTCAATTTATTTAGTGAAGTTTTCTTCAATTGTTGTATTGGTTAGATTTTAATTTTGTTTGGTAGATTTTTGTTAGGTTTGCACTTTTTTTGTTTGCCTTTATGTTTTGTCGATTACTGTTGAGTGTAAATTTATTAATGATTTCTCTCAAAGTGAAATTATGGTTTTACTAGAATTATTTACTGCATTTTTTTTAAGGCGAAAAACCCATTTTAGTCCCTACATTCTCACGCGATTCCCACTTTGGTCTCTAACTTTTTTTTTTCACCGATTTTAGTCCCTATCCTGGAAAACGCGTCTCGTTTTAGTCCCTGACGTTACATCAGAGACGGAAATTGTACAGCTGGCAAACAGAAAAAATTAAAAATATTAAAATAACACCCACTATGTCCACGTGGCTTTCCAAATCAGCCTTTAAATTAAAAAAATTAATTTATTAATTTTAACTAAATAAAAAAATTAAAAACAGAAATAAAAACCAAACCCAAGAACAACAAATTTAAAACCCAATAGATTTAAAACCCAGCAAGAACAAGATAAACAAAACACAAACCCCAGCAAGAACAAGATGAACAAAAGACAAACCCAGCAAGAACAAGATGAGCAAAACAATAACCCAGCAAATTTCAAACCCAAAAAATTAAATTCAAACCCATATTTCAAACCCCCACACCACCAAAAAAAAAATCTGTGCTCGTTCATCATGTGCTCGTGGTCATTGTCGGGGAGCTGGTACTTGAACAACACTTCACAATCAGCTCCGCCGGTGCAGAGAACGGAGAACTTGGAAATGAAGGAGTTGAACTTGATGGTATGATCGACGGCTAAAATCTTAGTCTCGCCGCCGATGTAAGACAGCTGATTGTCGTGAGGATGGAAGTGTTACGCCTTGTAAAGAAATTCAGAGAAGCTAATTTCGTTCAAATCCCGAGGGAAGAGAACATGGAAGCGAACACTCTAGCGAAGGAAGCCTCCGCTAATGAAGCAATCGACAAGTTAGATGAAATACGATACATGCCAAGCATAGACTTTCCAGAAATGTTGCAGATAGAAGGTGAGGAGAATTGGATGACCCCGATAGTCTCATACTTGAAGGACGGAAGGCTTCCAAAAGGGAAGGACGAAGCTAGGAAGCTCAAAGTTAAATCAGCTAGATACATCCTTATGGACGGAGTGTTATACAAAAGAGATTTTTCACAACCATACCTGAGGTGCTTAGCTCAAGATGAAGCGAATTACGTATTGAGGGAAGTTCATGAAGGAGCATGTGGTAATCACTCAGGAGCCAGATCACTCGTCCACAAGGTCATCTGTGCAGGGTGCTATTGGCCAAACATCCAAGCTAACGCTAAGGCATATGTTAAAGTATGTGATCAATGTCAACGTTTCAGTAACATACCTAGACAGCCGTCAGAATATCTTACCCCAATGATGGCCCCTTGGCCTTTTGCACAATGGGGTTTGGATATTTTAGGCTCATTTCCAACTGGAACCAGACAAATGAAGTTTTTGGTGATGGGGATAGATTATTTCACTAAGTGGGTGGAAGCTGAACCCTTGGTGAAAATTACACAACAAAATGTCAAAAACTTTGTCTGGAAGAGTATTGTATGCAGATTTGGAGTACCAAGAGTACTGGTATCTGATAATGGACGACAATTTGCCAACACACCCTTCAGAGAATTTTGTGAACAGTTTGGAATCAAGAATCATTATTCCTCACCCTCCCACCCACAGGCTAATGGACAAGCAAAAGTAGCAAACCGATCCTTGTTGAAAATCATCAAGACTCAGCTTGAGGGGGCAAAGGGAATATGGCCGGATGAGTTACCAGGTGTTTTGTGGGCTTACAGAATAACAGTGAAAACTCCCACAGGAGAGACTCCTTTCAAACTGGCTTATGGGAGCAAAGCAGTCATACATGCAGAAGTGCATATGGCTAGTCATAGGGTGATGAAGTATCAGGATGAGGAAAACAATGAACAACTTTGTCTTAACCTCGATCTCATAGACGAGGTAAGAATGGACGCGGAACAACGAACAGCAAGGTACAAAAATCTCATGGCGAAGCAACATGATGCCATGGTGAAACCCAGGCGCTTCAGCATTGGAGATCTCGTCCTTAAAAGGGTTTCTTTGGCAACCAAAAACCCATCCCATGGGAAGCTAGGACCAAACTGGGAAGGACCTTACAGAATTATCAACTCCAAGAGACAAGGATCCTACTATTTGGAAGCCCTGGATGGACGAAAGTTAGAGCACCTGTGGAACGTTGAACACCTAAGGAGGTACTATCAATGAAGGGTGATCATGGACGAGCCATGAGATGGATGAGATCCTTGGACGTTTGAAGTAATGTGTTTAATATTATTTTCCAGTACTTGCTTATTATTATTGTGTTTTAAGTAAATAAGTATTTTATGTTACCCATAGACGAAGTTATGTTGTATTATGTATTTTTAATTCCCTAAAAGTACAAGCTCTTAGGCATGTGCCATGATTGTGGACGAATGATTACATAGTATGGATTTCTGAATATATATATGATGTGTTTTAAATATATGTATGATTGTATGGGAATCCTCCATTTTCTATGATTCAAAATGATCCACGGAAGGCAAAAGGCCAAAGACGAGTAAAATCCTTGGACGCAAGGAAGTATCGTCTAAAAGCTTTCCTTTAGATAAGGATAAAGCAAGAAAAATAAACAAGGTGTGTCCGTCTAAGCTCAAGATGAGACAAACCTGAAGTGCAATCGTTTACACCATGGACGAACAATGTGCGTGTGAAAACACCACAGCCCCATAGACAAGTCTAACCAACTTAACAATCCAGCCCATGGACGAGCATTTGTTGGGAAAATTTTATTAAGGACGAGTAAATAATAGTCCTAAATTTGAGCAACGATTAAATCTGCCAAAAAGACATCATTCATGGACGAACTTTACTAAGAAAATAAACATCTCATGATGTTATATAGGAAGGAGCTCGTCCATATGTTCAAGACGAGATAAAACCTCCATAAAAGAGAAAATCCCACAACCACAAGAATGGTATGGACGACATAAATGAAGTTTGTTCACAAAGCTTAAGGAATATTCAAACACAATGAAAAATGAAAAGGAAAAGCATTCATACATTCATAAAATTCAAAGGGTAGATAACCACCGTCCAAAAACCCTTAAAGAGTAGAGTGCTTATTCATAAAACTTGTCCATAAACTTGGACGAAGAAATTGTACTTGAATAAATTCTAAAAGAAATAAGTAAAAGCCCAAAACACTGGGCACCTCCAAATAAAATTAAAATATAAACTTTCTAAAGGAAAGATGAAATCACTTGGATTGACCACTGGGAGCATTCTTTGGATCGTCTTGTGTCACATCGTTATTAGCGTCGTCCACCACATTGACGTCCTCAGAACTCGTCGCTAGCAAAGAACTTTCTGTAGCAAGAGGAAGCTTGAAGGAGTCAAAGTTTAGATCAAGGAAGGCTTCTTTGGCATCAGCACGAAAGTCCTCATAGCTAGCAGCATAGTGACTGTCTAGACGATTCTTAAGCTCGTCAGACTTCTTGAAGGCTAAAATGGCTTCCTCGCGTGCTTTTTCCAAGGACGAAGCAAACCCTAAAACTTCTCCCTCCAAGTAAGCAATACGAGTGTCCTTCTCGACACCATTTGCTTTGCATTCTTCCACCTCTTCCTTTAACTTCGTCTCACATGCTAGCAAACGGTTGACTTCATCAGTCAGCCTAATCACCTCCCCCTTCTTCAACAAAATTTTGCTACTCTGCTCTTTAGCCTTCTCTTTTGCCATCTTGGCCTCCTCAGCAAGTTCCTTGGCCTGGCACGTCGCTGTATAAAACTTTGACATAGCCTGTGCACGGATGAAGGAGAGTTAAAGATTTTATTAAAAAAGAAAAAAGAAAAAAAAAAAAAAAAAAAAAAAAAAAAAAAAAAAAAAAGAAGAAGCACACAAGGACGAATTAAGGTCCTACCTTAAAGAGGTCATGGATGCCAGAACGTTCAAATTCCTTCACTGACATGTTGTAACATTGGTTAACTTCATTGTCAGTGACGATTCCTTTGAACGTCCTCCATGCATACCCCTCGTCCAGCACCAAGTTAGAGGGACGATCTGATTGCTCTGACGGATGAGGCTTTCGAGGAGTCTTAGCTGGAGGGGGAGTAGGGTCAGTCTGAACAGGATGAATTATCTGGATGGGTTCCACATTGGTAGAAGGGTCGTCCAGATTCACCGTCGGAGGAGTAAATTTGGGGACCTTGGGAAGAGAAGTCTGAGTGGTCTTTGGTTTTTTGGAGCCTCGATGACTGGGAAGGTCGTCCAGGTCCACAACACTTGAAATCTTCTTAGACTTTCTCTTCCCAGCCTAGACAGCATTCTTCTAAGCGACAGGAGGCACGGGAGCACCCTCGTCCCCACTGGTTACTGTTTTGTTCTTATTTTCTCTCATTGTAATTATTCCTATGACGAGGAAAATCAGTTAAAAAAAAAAAGAGAGAAAAGAAAGAATAGAAAGAAGTAAAGAGGGATAGACGACACTTACTTCTTTGAGTGGTTTCCTCGTGACCTAAATTCTCAGTGGTAGGTTTTGGGCCAAGTCCCCACGTGGCTAGACTACTAAAAGTAACTAGGTCGTGGAAGGTTCTCCCAGGGAAGGCACGTACTTGGTCGATCCGATCCAAGTAAAGTTTGTCCAAACGTGGACGAGTGACAGCTGCATCAATAAAAATGGGGTTAGACGAACAAGAGTTAAAATTTTCTTTAAGAAAAATGAAATAAAAATGGAAGGAAACATACCCTCAGGACGAAGGCGATCTAGAGGGCCAGTAAAAGGTGGAAAGGGGGCACTACCCACATTAGCTGGGTCCCCAGCCCAATTTCCAGAAATAATGAAAAATCCCTTTTTCCATAGCCTGTCAGACGAGCTACGGCCCTTAATTAAACTATAATACGACCCCCCAGACGAGAACTGGTAGAAACCAGCAGACTTCTTTATCTCTGAGGGCTTATAACAGTAAAGGAATTCGTCCACTGTGATAGGACAATTCCCTTCCAACGCCTCACGCCATAGCACTTGCATGGCAACTATCATCCTCCATCCATTAGGGTTGAGCTGGTTAAGTCCAATACCCAACCTATGGAGAAGACCTCTACAAAAAGAATTCAGGGGGAACCTAAGACCCACTAAAAGATACGAAGTAGAAACTCCTAAACCAGAAGAAGGAGAACAACACCACTCTCCTTCCTTGGGTAGACGAGGGTTAAATTCAGCAGGAATCTGATATCTATCTACAAGAGTTTTCAACTTTAGGGCGTCTAAAGTGGACGTTACCTCAGGAGCACAACTATATATGACATTATCTTCTTCATCCTCGTCTTGGGAAACGCTAGGTGGCTCCCTGGACGAGCTAGCCCTGGATCCAGATGCTATCCTGCTTTGCATTTCCTGGAATTCCTCAAGAGGAATGCCAGGAACCCTAGACGAGTATTGCTCGTCCGAGGAACTACTATAGCTTGTACTTCCCTCACCACTCTCATAGCTTCCAGAGGAAGTGTCCTAATACTCATCTATTTCCCTCTCCATACTACTAGACGAAGACATGCTTAAAATAAAGATTGAGAGACAAAAAACCTAAGGAAGGAAGAAGAAATACCTAAGGACTAGGATGGAGAGCTAGACGAGAAACTTGGACGAGATGGCAGAGGGGAGATTGTGAGAAAATTGAAGGGCAGGAAAGAGAATGTACCTATTTATAGGGCCCAGACGCAGGTCAACGAAGCGACGTCAACCAGTGAAATCATGACACGTGGCTGTCGCTTTGAAAAACACAATAATCACGAAGGGTCAACCAATGAAATCATGACACGTGGCTGTGAAAAGAAAATTAAATCCCCACAATATCCTTGGACGACACCATGGACAAGGGGGCAACTGATGGGATAACAAAAAAATACATCTATGGTTCGTCCAGAGGAGTCATCCATAATGACCAGTTGGCCAAACGACCAGGCCATCTCTGATTCGTCCAGAGATGTCGTCCCTGAGTATTTACCAATTGAATAGAACTCGTAATCAAGTCGAAAGAGTCGTCCATGTACATTGCACGTGGACGACCACACAACGGCATAACAAAGAGTCGTCCATAGGCATTGCACATGGACGACCATGCAACACTTAGCAAATTCTGGAGCGGTTAATCAACCCGTGTTCATCGCCGCCAATTCCTCCCAAGTATGTAACTTCCAGCAGCGGTTATGATTTCTCTAGCCGTTGAGGAAGTTATGTCCGGATTCCACAAATCTGGGGGAAGTTATTGAACCAATAAACCACCCCAAAGATCCCTATATAAGGACTGGTCTGAACCAAACAAAGATATGAAACTCTGAGATTTTTATTCCCAATACAGTTAGAACTCCATTCAAGAGAAGATACTAACTTAGTCATCGGAGGGTCTTAGGCCGGTCCACCCCGGTCTCCTTTGATATTTTGTTTATCTTTCAGGCCTTCGCTACCACTTTCAGCCCATCGAAGCCGAGTTGTCCAACCTACTGATTCTGTTCTTCATCAACCTTAATAGAAGCTTAAATTAGAGATATGCACATGTTTTGATCCTAGCCACTTTGAGAAGTAAATATATATATATATATATATATATATATATTCTTGTTTACCTTCTTGATTTGTAGCTGATATTTCTGCTATAACTGTTAAAATTAAGCTTTAATCTTGATTTGGTGTACTTTACTTTCTATTGCATTCATCTCCACAGTGTTACCAATTAAGATAACCTTAATAGAAGCTTAAATTAGAGATATGCACATGTTTTAATCCTAGCCACTTTGAGATGTACATATATATATTCTTGATTAGCTTCTTGATTTGTAGCTGATATTTCTGCTATAACTGTTAAAATTAAGCTTTAATCTTGATTTGGTGTACTTTACTTTCTATGCTAAGTTTTGTTAATGAAATTTTCTAGTTAATAATATGAATTTAGACTTAATTGAGCCTTTTAAACATGAATAAACTCATGATTAATAATATATCCATTCTTGTGTGGTAGCACGGGCTACATACTAGTATATATAAGGGATAATTATAGTAAACCCACCTGAGGTTTGGCCCGTTTGCGCTTTGCCTACCTGTGGTTTAAAACTTTACACTTTGTCCACCTGAACTTCAATCCGTTACCCACCTCACCCTCAGACGTTAGAAAAACACCCTTTTATTAAAAGTAGAACATAACACAGATCAAACACGAACCATTAAATCTTTTCCTCATGAACACAAGAACACAACATTTGTAAATATAGTTCAAAATTTTCAATTACACACATCCAAAACCAATTAAATCCTTTGGATCCATACCAAAATCCCTCATTTTTCAAACCCAAACTGTAATAAAAAAAGTTTTAGAACCCAATCATAGATTAAACAGAAAATAGAAACAAACCAAAGAGAGAAAAACAACACCATTGTTCATCCTGCCAATGGTGGTGGTCAAGTGCTTCGACCTAAAGTTTAATGGTGGCTTGTACGGTGGCTTGGCTGTCGTGGCGGTGGCTCATAGTGGTGCTAACGGCGACCATGGAGGTCAACCACCATTAGCAAGCCAAAATAAAATAAAACCCACAACCAAAAAGCAAAAAAAAAAAAAAAAAAAAATTGAAACCCACGAAGCATTGCCACCCACTCCACCACCACCACTATTAGAACCCACAACTCATCACCACCACCACGCCCACAATCCACAACCACCACAAGCCACAACCCATAACCGCACCATAATCAAATCATTATCAAACCCACAACCCAAAAGCAAAAAAAGAAAAGAAAAAATGAAAACCACCGCTGGCCGAGACAGAGGCCGAGATCGAGCTCCATTCTCTCTAAACCACCACCGGCCCTCTTCCTGGATCTGCTCTAAACCATCGAGACAGAGGTTGAGACCGAGATGGATGCGAGAACGAAGGAAATCAGATGAACCCACAACCAAAACCACAAAAAAATGAAACCCATGAAGCAAGAATGAAGGAAAATGGAACCCATCACTGTGCTTTGGTCAAGGAAGCTTTTCTTGGAACGAAGGGCTATGTGGGTCGAGTCCTTTGCCTGCTTGTTCGTTCAGCAATACATCTCCAGCTACTACATTGGCTTAAACGGTGCCATCAAACCCGAGCTCATTACCAGAAGCGCCTGTAATGAGTCAAGTAAAAGGAAAATTGCCTTTGAAGAAAGGGTTAAGTATTAGTGTGATTGTGACTATTGTGATAGTTGGCCTGTTGTGAAATTGTTGACATTGTTATAGATTAAAAATAATTTCATTGAGTCATTTAATTGGTGTGATGTTCCTCCACTTTGTTCTCGTTGAAGTTCATGAGCAATGAAAAACCCTAACTTTTTTATTCTTGTTATATTTGCTTTAGCCTAAAAATGTGTTTTTCTAACAGCAAACAGAGAGGTGGGTTACAGAAGGCTAACAGAACTCATCTCAGGTGGGCAAAGTGTAAAGTTTTAAACTACGGGTAGGCAAAGCGCAAACGGGCCAAATCTCAGGTGGGTTTACTTTAATTATCCCTATATATAATTTAATTGGTACAACAGAACGAGGATTTGAACCTTAATATATATAGTTTAATTGGTCTCTTATGTCTAATTTGATTTTATTACCAAACCTAGATTAAGAAAAAAAATTGTTTTTCCTAATCTAAAAGAAAGATAAAAAAAATTATTGATTCATGGATTTGAAAGTTTGGTTATGCTTGAGGAAGGTATTAGACACCCCATGACATCTGTCACTAGACAGTCATTTGTTTTGATAAATTCTTAAGTTTTTGCTTATTGGCAAATAAAATCAAGCTACTGGTTGTAGCTTTTGAGGCTTAAATATTTTTGGCTTTGAAGATTGATTTGAAAAGGCGTGTGACCTTCATTAATGTTTTGCTAGCACATTTAGAATTCATACTAGATTTCCATGATGAAAGTTCAGCAACATTTTGCCTTATTTGCATGACAGAAATTCGACAGCATTTTAGACTAGGTGCGTTGTGGCACACAAAATGATCCTCACCAAGCTTTTGCAACAAAAATATAGCAAATTATTACCTTATTTTCATAGTGAAAATTTGGCAGAGTTTTGCATTAGGTGCATCATGGCGCCAGCAGGGTTTCACGTCAGTGTGTACCCGCATGCACCATTATGTGTGGTCTGTGGCACATTGAAATGCACCAAAATACCATACATGTGAGTGCGTATCGTACATATAGTAATACCACATGTCACTAGCTAACACAGATGGGGGCAATCACACACATTGGTTCACCATGCACCAACATCGATATGTGCCGACAACATAAGTCTTGAACACGTATGCACATTCCAAGGTCAAGAGCATATATGGTTAAGGAGGGGTTACAAATTAACCACAAATGTCCATCATTCTAAGTGCATGATTTACCTTAGCGTTGCAAATATAGACTCCCTCCGTACTAATTTGTTTGTCCTTTATTCCATTTTGGGATATCCTAAAATATTGTCTTGTTTCTAAAATTAAAAACCATTAATTTACTAATGCTTAAGAGATAAATCCTTTGTAGTATTTTCTCATTCCCTCTTCTATTATCATACATTGAGAGGGGATTTTACTCAAACACACCCCACACACTTCTAAGTGTTTAAGGTGTTTTGGAGCTTAGCCAAATTTGGTCGGTAATGCTTGGTGGTGTAATCGGGTGGTATTGTGGGATCAAAAAAGCTATTAAAGACAAGACTCCGAGATAGTTGGAGCTTAAAGGGTACTTTGGGTAAATTAGGCTTGGAGGTCTCTTGGATTGTCTTTGTACTTCAACTTATTTACTAGTGGATCATTTCGTCTTGGAGGGTCGTGGAGATGTTTTTACACTAAGTTCTTCAGTTTTTCTCTTAGATAATGCATTGTGTGTTATCTTTGGTTTGATATTCTTTTCCCTACTACCCTTTACATTATAGAATTGCACATCTATGTTCATCCATGCAATTGTTGAATGCTTCGGTTAATTAATTGGTTAATTATGTATATTCTGCTTTAATTGTGTATAGCCTAAAATTAATCTAGCCGTAATTAAAATTTGGGGGTTTTAATTAGCTTTAGTAATTATACTAGTGAGCTTTCAATAACAATGGAAAAAAAAAACATTTGATTGAAGGTGGACTTGCTAAAGAAGGAGAATGTCAACTTAGTCATGATCTAATTTGGTTCAAATGTAAACTTCTATTAAGCAAAGAAATTTTGATAATACCATATTTCTTATGAAATATATGTAAAGAGAAAACACTATAATTGTCTAAAGACTAATATTTACACATTTACAAATATTAATAAAAAAAATCAGTGTAGAGCATGGTTCAACCACCGTTTATAACTTAATATCATGAGTCATATAATTATGTGACATAAGCTATATCTTTTATTATGAAAACTGGGATTCAAATCCTTCGCCAAAATGAGAAATTTTTTTTTTACAACTTTACATCTTCATAGCTTATTATGATCAAATTTGTGGGGCAAAATGGGTAAATACCCTTAATTTTAAAACTATGTAGCAAAATACCAATTTTTCCAAACTATTTAGCAAAATATCCATGTTTTTGGAACTCGATTTTAACAAAATCGAGTTACATGTGGAACTCGACATTAGCTATGCATATTTTGTCATTTAAATTCTTTTGAAAATTTAAGTGGAACTCGACATTGTTAATATCAAGTTCTACTTAAAAATATACATAGAACTCGATTTTGAGGATATCAAGTTCTGTAAAACTCGATATTCTCAAAATCGAGTTAAAAAACAAAGACATTTTACTAAATAGTTTGGAAAGAGGGGTTTTTGGTACGTAATTTTAAAATCAAGGTAGTTACTCATTTTGCTCCAAATTTGTGTTCTCAAAGGGTTCAGGGTCAATTTACTTAAGAATTTACACTGTGTTTGGAAAGGAGATAAGAGAAAGAAGGAGCCCACATTTTGCAATCCACCCAATTTGGGTGGATTTGGAGAGAAACAAAGGAATAAAGTCTCTGATGGTTGTATAAGAGATACAGTGTTCAATTCTCGTCTACACAAAAAAATTTATTGATGTTTTGATTTGATGACAATGAGTTATTATCAAGAGCGGACGTCATAGGTTGAAACTCTCTTAAAAAAAAAAAATAAATAAATAAACCCCCCATAGTTCATTTCTTTTGAACCAATTTTACATTTTTGCCCACAATTTTCATCCATCTTTTATATTCATGTGGGCATAAAAGTAAAATTACATATTTCTTTTCTCTTTTCCTCTTTATTTCCAAACACATAGAAGAGAATTGTTTTCTTTCCTATTCCCTCTCATTTCATTTCCTTTACTTATTTCTTTTCTTTTCTTTTCTCTTCTCTCGTATGCAACTAAACAAAGGGTTAAAGCTGTACAAAACTTAGAAAGGAAGCAAAGTAACAGCAATCAATCATCAGAAAAGGCATGGTACTGAAAAACGCTCTTTTTTTTTTTTTTTTTGATTATCTGAAAAACGTTCTTTTTTTTTTTTTATTTGATGAGAATCTGAAAAACTTTCTTTACCACTTTAAAAAGATGGAATCTCAATTTTGGTGACTTTGTTGGGACAAACTTTATGCTAGAATCTTTTTTTTTTTTTTTTTTTGAGAAACACTTTATGCTAGAATCTAAAATGTATACCCACGATCCAAAGCACAGTAGCCTAATATAAAAAAATGTACAATTTTTTTAACGTTTTGCTCTTTATCTTTTGTTCATGACCTTTGCTTTTCTATTTGTAGTACTTTTTGTGATGTTAAAATTTATTTAAAAAACGCTTTGATTTCTCTGATTTTGAGTGACGTGACTTCAAAATTTATTTGAAGTCGTACTAGTAATAAATAAGAATTACCGTTTATTATTAACGTGATAATCAGTAATGTCCCGTGTGGCACATCATTCAAACAAGAAAAATTATTATATATTTTTGGAGTATTCTAAATATGTAGTGTTTCATTTCACATGAAATATGGATCTCGTTATAAATTGAGTCATGTTAACGAGTGCCGTAAGGCATTGGTTAACAATCCAATTAAATAAAATTTTTATAGAAAAAGAAAAAAAAACAATTAATATTTTGACAGATTTTTTCATTTTCTATAAAAATGATATCAAAACTTTCTTAAAATGAATTCTTAACCAATGCCCCAACGGCACTTATTAACATTTCCCTTTAAATTTAATTAGTAAGACCCACCATTCATGTGAAAGGAGAGAGTGTGCATTTATAATACTCCAAGAGTACACAATAATTTTCTTTCAAACACATGTTTTCAGTTTTTAAACAACATTACATGTATTTCTACACACTTTTTAACTTACACGTATTTTTACATATATTTTCAGTTTTTTACTATATGTATTAAACATCTCCTAAGTGTTTGTGAAGTATGAAAAGTAAGAGTTAAAATTCAAATTTCAAGGAAGGAGGTTTACACGTTTATAGTAGAATTTAGGCAGAAATACCATTTTCGTCCCTACATTTTCATGCGATTCCCACTTTGGTCCTTAACTTTTTTTTTCACCGATTTTAGTCCCTATTCTAAAAAACGCGTCTTGTTTTTGTCTCTACCATTAGTGCCCTAACGATAAAGTCCTAGGTGGCAGACAAAAGCCGACATGGCACTGATGTGGCAATTAAAATGTTATTAAAAAATATTATTTGGCTTTTTTTTAATGCCACGTCAGCATTTTAATTTTTTTTAAAAGCCATGTCAGAAAATTTTAAAAAATAAATTAAATTAAAAAAAAACCTTAAATTTAATTTAATTAAAAATTTTAATTAAAAAAAATTTCTTAATGTTTTTAGTGTTCTTCAACTTGTTCTTCATTTTACAACTTGTTCTTCATATTCTTCCCAAATCAAACCCAACAGCCCAAGAACTCAAACCCAAATCATTAGGACATAAATGAAAACAAGAAGAAAAAATTAAATTAAATGCTAACAAGAAGAATGAAGAAACCAAGAACTCAAATCTCCAGCAAATCAAGAACTCAAACCCAGCAAATCAAGAACTCCCAAATCAAACCCAGCAACCCAAGAACTCAAACCCAAATCTTCAGCAAATCAAACCCAGTAAACAAACCAATCTCCAACAAACCTATAAACCTATAATCAAACCCAAATCCCAAAACTACGGCCACCACCACCAACCAACAGATCCATTTTCAAAACCCCAGAAAATTCAAAACCCCAGAAGGAGGAGAACAAGAACAAATCCAGAAAATTCATACCACTATCACTACCAAACCTCCATACCCAAACCACTAAGATCCATACCCTTCAATTTTGAGAGACCCATGCAAGACCCAAGATCCATACCCTTCAGTTCTGCCAAGCCATAAACCCACCAGCTAAACCAACCCAACAACCACCAAAGCCAACCCAGCCACCATCGAATCCA